>CM057339.1:558961096-561645789 GCA_030015575.1 Agapanthus africanus
AAACCCGGATCGGGCCATTAACCTAATACTAGCAAACTAGAAAATGAGTAGAGAGATATACCGAGCGATCCGTGTCCTTCGGTCTTCTCGTCGTCGTCCCGATCTCCCGCGGAATCTCCGTTCGTCACCTCCTCGTCGGAAAGGGCACCACGTAGCCGAATTCTTTTACGGGCTCCCACCTCTGGACCGAGGCAACTCGGGCGCGAAGTTGGCAAGCCGACGCGTCCAAGGGTACTGTAGGTGTAGTGTAGAAACTTGTCTCTTTGGGGCTTATGAAGTTGCCATGATAATGTGGAGGTGAAGAAATCAACTATGGAAATGTGCTTAGGAATTTGGTGGCAAGAAATATGAGATGAACCATTTTCCCTCACATGAAAATGAACTCCCTCTCCCTTCCCATAAAGTGGCCGGCCCCTCTCATCAAATGGTGGTGGGAAAAAGAATCTCTTTATCAAGAGAAGAAAAAGAATCAATATATGTAGAAAAATGCTCACACCAATTTCTTATCTCATCTAATCAAAGCACCATCACATAAATGCATAGGAATGGACTCAAAAGGAATCTCATGATGACAAGAACCATCATAAAGCCATCATATGCAAGAAACCCCCTCCACAATAAGTTATTTGCAAACTTGCAAATAACCCCCCTCCACCAGAAAGTCCGGCCGTGAAGGAACAAAAGAAAACTGGCCGGAACGGAATGCAAACTGGCAACTTCAGAAAACTGATCCCGTAATAAATTACAGGAAAACCCCGCGACTGCATATACATGCCCGCATTTGTATTCCCACTGAAGACAAATGCAAAGAGACAAAACTACACAGTCTAATACTAGGATCCGGCTTAAACCAAAGCCGGCTAGTAAAATCCGTCCGATCATGATGCGTGCAATACCGCGCGTATCTGATCGAACCCTGCCATATCTCCATACGGCCTCTACAGCGTTTCGCCCGAAACTTGAGTAACTGTGTGTGGTGGACTCTAAAGACTCATCAATACTATGGCTGTGGATTTAACCACTAGCACGTCAGAGGTATTAGTCATTCGTGACGGGCTACCAGCTATTGACCAAAAGGGACGTCGATGAGCGAACTCATCCTGACACCCTACTGAGCCTGTCAGTGACAATATCCGTACAGTCCGGTCCGTTCGTCTATGAGCATCGCATGGCGGGCCTAGTCGAGTCCCATTGATATGACTGGCGAGTTTCATAAGATGTAAATTCAAACTAATTTAAATATGCATCTTTATGTAACTCCAGCTAGTCGGGTCGCATTGATATGACCTAGTCTACAATACCTCAAGAAGGATTCGTTCATTTCTGAACTCTTCCTCTTGTGCGTGTTCCGTATACTAAGAACTGTAGTTTGATTTAGAACATCAATGCTTTTAGATAACGTGCCTGAACCGATCAACTTTTGATATAGGAAATGTTCAAAATATTATCCATCAATACAAAATTTTATCATTTCTTTACTAATAAAGAGAGTGAAATGATTTTGTATATCAGGTTCGGTATCTAATAACATTTGTTCAGAATCAATGTATTCTGGTAATACAGGGTGACAGTGACCAACAGACTTGGCTGCAACACTTGCCCCGTTTTCTGCCTCATGAAACTTATCACACGTTCGCAGTTCTCTACCTATCTGTAGCCCTATGTAACAGATTACATATCTGGGATCCTGATCTGGTATCATATACCCAGGATGCGGAGGATACTGAGAAACAGTTCTTTATAATGAACACACCCGAAGGAGATGCATCTCATGCACTTTCTTCGTTTGGGCGGCACGGGAATTCTGGTAATCCCCAATTTCCTTCTCTGTCTTATAACAATTATAAGTTGGAGCGGGACCAACGTTCCCCAGCTCAGTATAATAAGCGGGTTCGGTCAATATATCCGTATTATTATCTTGATTAAGGCGTGACATGGTCGCTACCTGGAGAGAGAGAGAAGAAAACACTCAGCGTACGCTCTTGCAAGATCAGATTGGTTATAATTTTATCTAATCAGGATGGCTCCCACTGTTTTTATCAAATCTTCCTTCAAACCCTAAAAGGAAAGACTAGCCGGGATTAATTACACACTACAAGTTCGCCAATTTTTCAGCCAGGCCAGTGTCGGTACTTTGAGGGAGGTCCCCCGTGCTTTCGCACGAACCTAATTAATGTAAACCTCGTTTTCCCAGAGGCGTAACCCCGTTGACACCTTTCTAGACACCTACTTGATCGGCTAATTGTAATGTGTAAAACTCTCCCAGGAGTAACAATTACTGGCAGCGGGTATCGGGATCCAACTATCTCATAGAAGGTATGCAATCTCATTGCAAATTTCAACACTTGAAATTCCGGATAATTTTGCCCCTAGCACCCTATGACCTTGACGGAGGTCAACAAACCATAGGCTACTAGTCAAGTTCAACCCGTCATTTCTTGATCGAATTAAACCCACCCGCACGACCCTTGACGGAGGTGAACAAGGCCGCACGACTACCCTAATCCAATCTACATCATATGCATAAGCAGATAAATACTAGTTAGCTACCGCACACTACGCCTTGACGGAGGTCAACAAACGTAGCACGAATACTAAGTAGGACTTATCTGAAATGACGGAGGGCTACAACAGGTTTTTCTGAAAACCTATTGCGTAATGAACTTGAAATCGTTGTAGGATCGAATGAATTTTGAAATGGAGTGTCTTTGAGGCTTTTCTAGTTTTGCTAAAGGATTCACTCCCGGTGAAGGGATCGTCGGTCCTTTCCTCGTCGAATGAGGTGCGGGATATATCATATATATCACTGTGCAAAGCAAAAACTCTTAAAAGCAATCAAAAGACAAACCGAGTGTGTAGCATCTGCCAGTTATTGCTAAAGGATCACTCCCGGTGAAGGGATCTCGGTCCTTTCCTTATCGAATAAGGTGCAGGATATATCATATATACCGCTGTGCAAAGCAAGAACTGTAGCTACCTGTTTTATTTTGAAATTCGATTCTACAACATCTAAGGTTTCTTTTTCTTTCATTAATCACATTAATGAAGTCCCATCATTTAAATTACCTAAACATCACAGATAAATACGACGTACACTCATGCCATCCGCATTCGCCTCGATGTCCCCTCGTGCACCGTTAGGTTAGGTAACTAGCGGCAGAGTAGGGCAGGGCTAGCGCGGGTGTAAAACATAAGTAACATCTATATAATATATCATATATACTATATACAGTATCTATCACAGAACATCACATGATCACATCACAGATATCGCAGCAGAAGAAACATATGAAACATTGGATATACTAGGACGTCCGTGTTTTCAATACGAGCCAGTATAAAACACGGATTCCACGGTCGCGATGAATAGCCAGTCCCACACCCCTAGACCCCTACGAGACCGGCAAGCAACCCTACCAATTCTAGAATTAGGAGACCCGGACTCGACTCCTCGAGTTGGTCTCCCACTGGACTCCAGAACCCGGTTACTTGTGCCCTCCTCCTTGGGTCTATCCTAATGCGGAAAAGTAAATAATATACAAACGGTGACATCTTCCGCAACCTGGAAGTGCCTCAAAAAAAGAATATTACATACAAGTTTTTACATGAATGAAAATGAAAAACACTCATCTCGCATAAAACCCCCCCGGCTATTCGAACACGACGATCCAATATAACATATCCAGCAACACATAACATCACATGTCATCAACGTAAGTAAATATGTCCATCCCAATTGTCGTTGACATATAGCAACGAAACCGGCGATATCACATATTACACTTACGGTCACAGAAAAGAAAGTATATAACTACAACAGTTGGAATCCGCAACCACCTCAGACATCGCATGCCTGACCAAATGAATTACTTAGACATCGCATGCCTAACAATTATAAACCCCGCATTTTAGTCTCAAAATCGAAAACTCTTTTCAATATCAAGTCGGGCAATTCAACAAGATTCCCGACATCCTGATCGAATGCTCGTCGCAAACTTTAGTAGACGGCCGCACCCCCGATACCGTCGACGAAGTGCACCAAGGCGGAACACCGCTACCGCTAGCATCCGAACAGATGCTTTCGGCGACGGGGTTCTCCTACAGTCACTTGGTCGAGGCTAAGGGGCGAAGCTGTCTATTAAGTTTATCCGGCGAGTATCCGCGTACGCTACGTGATTGCGACGGACTTTTGATCACATCAAAATTCCGTGGCAACCGATCAAGTGAGACTAAAGTGCTGTGTTTATAACATTCATTCAGTTATCTCATAACTATTTGTGAATTCCAATTATTGTATCACATTCCAGATAATTAGAAAATGTTAAACTTTCCGATCGAACATTCAAACACCCAAGTTTTCCCGATACAGATCAACACATGAAATAGGTTCAAAGACATTCACTTCATGCCTCAGTACCAACGGTCCAGCCGTAGAAGGGTCAAGCCAACGCCTCACATGTGGCACGCCGTACTGTCCCAAACCCGAAGGTTCAAAGGGCAGTTCAAGACGGTCACATAATCGAGTTAAGGTTTGTTGTCTTCTAGAGGGTCCATCGCGTTACTTGCACTACTTAGAACGTCTTTAAACCTCAGAAAAATCCAACACTTGGAAATTTTCCGGCGGGGGAAAAGTTGGGTATTTATATCCGGTCGAACTTTTTAACATATTCAAAAATTATCCGGAAAGCCACATAGACAAAATTAGACAGTCCGATCGAATCACCGAGTCCCCAATACAACCCAGAAAACTTAACTCTTGAGTGCAGATTAAAACTTCCCAGAGAACATAGGAAACAGATACGGGCATTACTGTATCAAAAAGAATCCCTAATCTGTACAAACGGCCGCGAAACCGCCACAAAAGGAGGCTATTGCCGCGGTTCCGCGGTGCTACAGTGGAATTAGGGTTTCGTTTTCTGCAGTAACCCTTATAATTTCCTGCTCTATTTTCTGCGAATTTTTAATTCTGAAAAATCCCTGGTTTTGAAAAAAGTCCAGAGAGCATGGAAAATTGGGGTTTCGGGTTCGTTCGGATTTCTAACGCCGTCTAGACTTCGCCTAAGGCTCTAGCTAGGCTCTGATACCACTGTAGGGTTCCTAGGCACTCTCAAGAGGTCTCACAAGGCATCAACCATGCCATTTTCAAATTTTACGGTGCCGAGAAACCCTAGACTAGATCGTTAACTAGAAGTTTAGGCGACAAATGAAACTAGTTAACAACTTTAACTAAAAGAACGGAAATACAACCTTTGTAGATCCAGTCCACCACGTCCATAGCTCCGCAATGAAGTCTCCTCGCTGTCCAAATCCAATCCCGGGCTCTAGCGTCGGCTTCATCGGAGAAATAGACGGGCTAGGTCATCGACAACGATGCCGAAGATGATCTACGTCGAGGCATCACTAGATCAAGCTCCAACTTCACCAAGCCATGAAAACTTGTGAAGGAAACACCCTATACTACTTGGCAAGAGGTAGAGGATGAAGAAATAGGAGGTGGGTTCACTTTAGAATTGGATTTCTCACTCATTATCACAAGTTGCCATTGATGAAGCAAGCTTTCTTCATCTTTGAAGAAGAAGAAGATGATGAAAGAAAATGATAAGTGTTAATTAAAAATGGAAAAGAAAATCAATACTTATCATATTCAAACCATGATTAGGTGTAGAGAATAAACTAGGGTTAAGTGGAATGGTTAGGTTAAAGGAAAGAAACAAAATGGTCAACTTTTCAAACCTTCATGAACTTTCAATATAAAACAAAACTAGCAACCATTTTATTTCTTGCCAAAATGAAATAAATAAATGAATAAATAAATAAAAACCTTAACCATTTACATAACCAAGGTTTAAACCAAAACTACACCCAAGTGAGCATGTATCATCAAACATGATACAAACAAGTGCACAAAAGTATATCACATATACAAGTTGTGTACATCAAGTGAGAAAATCCTTTTAAAGTGAACCAATACTAGTTAATGAAAAGTAATATATCAAATATATAATTATGCATTAAATCAACACTTGATTCAATGATCCGGTCATGTCGCACACAACCGACTAGTATACAATGTATCGATTTATCGAATCGATCTTCGATTCGATAACTAGGTTATATCGCATACAACCAATCGAAACATTAATCACGAGAATGAAATACGGTATCACATACACGCATTACTCTCGGTCCCGCACATATCTCATATGCGCTCCTATTTCGTTTCGCTTGAGCCAGGAAACCTCTGTGTAGGACTCTAAAGACTCGTCAATACGCCGGCAGCAGGTGATGATCATATCAAACACCCACAAGCCGCAAGCGGTCTGCTAAACGTAACGGCCACCCGGGTATTGAGCGATCAGAAGATCGACGAGCAAGCCCGCTCACACTCCTGTGAATCCAACCAGTAACACTTACCGTACAGTCCGGTCTGATCGTCTGATATGTCGCATATCTTGCCTAGGGGTGGTAAACGTCAGACCCCAATAGCTCGATAAGTCGTGTCGATATGAGGTCTATAACAGTTCGAGAAACTACTGGTAACACTTACCAGTAAATCTCAGCAACCCTGGCCAGGGATTTCCGGTTATAACCAATCGAACACAGCGCAACATCAACTCCCTATACCGGGAGAGACGAATCCCCTCCTATCGCTCATTGCCTCCATGTGATTCGGGACTGTACCCAAAAGCCACCGTTTTGCATGCCCTCTTGGACGTGGTAAGGTGGAAATCAAAGCACAGTGGGAATCACACAAGACTCTATGACGATCTCGGGTCTACAGACTAACCATTACCAGTGTCACCAGAGAACTGCCATCTGACGTGAGGTATAATACCATCTGGGAGTTCTCGGCGAGTCCGTCGAGTGTACCCAGTCTCTACTGAGCACCCGTATATCATCTCTGATGTCAAACACCAATGGATATGGGATCATCCATCACCCATCTGTATGGGTCGAGAAGGTATACGCTAGTCTACTCTGGTATATCGATGCCCCGTCTCGATATACCCACGACTAGGGACTTTGAAGGATGTACTTATGGACTACCATGTCCCCACTAGTCTGATCCGCATCATAGTCCAGGTAGTCAAGTACACATCCTAAGGGCTTTACCAACATGTAACAGAGAGACAATCAGTGTACACGTTAAGGTAAAGAGTAACCAGATAGCATACTATCATGTCGAGCAAGAAAGTCCTCCCTATATATGTCCCAGCATCCACTACAATATACATCCAATGTACAGTAATGGCCTCTAGGGCATACATATAACTAACAGGTTTTTGGTGCAGGGGGTCTCTGGTGTTATGCGTAGGCTCATGGTACTTGCAATTTTTACAATTAGTTAGCACAGAAAAATCTGGGATAATTTGCCTATTTCTAGTGTTTCATTTCGTGCGATACGTTATCCGATATGGTGCGTGTTCTGTGTTGCTGTTGGTCTGAGTTGGTTTCGTAGTGTAGCTATACGCGTTAGCTACAATACGAATCCTTTAGTGTGTGTTTGTGTGTCGTGTTGGTCTGTGTAGATTGTTTGTATTTTAGGTTATTATTGATATATATTTGCTTTATCGTATCTTGTTGCAGGTTCGCAGGCGGGAACTTCGGACGCTGCTACAAAAGGAAAACAGGTGGTAGACTTCACCTAGCCAGGAGCGTTGGTGAGTAGATTTAACATCTACAGGGGAATCGCCCGCATGGCGTTATGCGTCTGGGCTAGAGATATAACTTTTGTCACATATTCTATGTCAGATTTAGGATTTGCGCATTTACTTTATTGCTTAGATATTGTTGTGCTTGGACTAGTACCCATAGGACACTGCACATATTATTGACGATTCATGTTGCACGAGCACTGATTGTATGCTACACACACCGTCAATAATTGCCATGTCACACACAAACCACTTATAGTTAGGATATGGTTTGGTTAGGGACATATTGACTTTGATTCATATTTCTTATCGCATATGACATATAGCATACCTGTATATCCACATGCTTACACACATATGCCTTCACATACTTACATTCTAGTTACCTGTATACCTATAGGGTATCGTACCTTTAGTGATAGGTACATACATACCTCATAACATAGCTACAGGTATACCTTGCACTCATATTTCACTTATACCCAAGGGGGTATACTACATCATTACTTATAGGTAGATACATATATCTTGCTATACATTTATGTTGCACATATATCTGGTTATAGCTACATGTTTACCTTTACATGATGTTATTTTAGAATTGGAGAGATTAGGAACCGCATGATATTATATTAACTTGTTACAGTTAATTGTTGCTTTTCCTCTATATGCTCGCATTTCATATTTATGATGCGTATACTTTATTCATGGATTTTCGCATTGAGATATGGATTTTTCATGATGTTTTCTGGATTTGGGAACCGTGGTAGTTCATGAAATTATGCATTATTTGAAAAACCCGGTTTTCCTTGATATGATATTTCAGCAGCCACCATGAGATTTGTCGTTTACGATGTGTATACCCCACGCGAGGAAAGGAGGGGTCCGTGTGCGGGTACTTGGTGGGGCCCGGAGGTACCCCGAAGCAAGAACAATGTCGTGGTGTCAGGCGATGAGGATTAGGGGAACCATACTTTCCGGTGACAGGACCAATGACTCAGCGGATATCATGTGGATACCAACGGGAGTCATGTACGTATGGATACGTCGAGAGGCGAGTGTCAGAGCTAGGCACTCGAGCTTTCGGGATAGCGTATGATACGTACCTATCAGGATGTTAGTCTGGGAGACGGCATATGATAGATCAGTATTTCTGTGTCGATGCTTGGCATATTGGTTTCATGATATTTCTAATCACTTTGTATATATAACAGGGGATTTAGCCGCTGTTATATATACCCTTACACTAATATTAGTGGAATGGGACGCTAATATATGTGTATTGAACTCATCATATTTAGTTATGCAAATATAATTAGGATGTTAGAATGTTACTTGAGATCTGGTACTTGGGATATAGGAGATTCATTTGAGATTGGATATTGGATATATATACGGGACTCACTTGATTTTGTACATTCGGGATATAGGAGATCTATTCGATATTGTACATTGAGGAGATGTGAGACTTATATGATATGAGAGCCCAACTTGGGGGCTGATTTGAGGAATTTGGTTTTGAACTTGTCTTGATGGATTGTGATCCTACCACGAGGTCAGGATTCCGTGGAAATGACATACTTCTTTCCATACTCCACATTTATTGTTTATGCACTGCTTCATGTATTAGTAGTACCTGTTAGTGTACCTTTCATGATTGTTGCATATTTATATCCTCATATCATTATTGCATGATTATTGCATACTGTTGTCATATCTTTACTGTTAAATATATTGGTTGTACCTGCTACTGTACTTTCCATTATTCTGCATTCATATGACCTGTTATAGCGGTTAATTGCATATCTTAGATTCACGCTATACGTGCATACTTGCGATTACCTGCATATGTTATTTACTATTCACGAGTTGGCAACTCACCCCGTTGTGCCACAGGTGTTGCAGGTGTTTCCCAGAGTAGTCGAGACAGGCTATTCATCTATCATCTTTTGCTACAGATACCGCATCGGCTCACAGCGTGCCGTTTTGCTTAGGTGGGTTTATGGTGGTTATCTGTATTTTGTATTGTATACTCGTTGTATTTTGTACTCTCCATCTACTGTTACTTGATGACTTAGAGACTTGGTGAGGACGATATTGTATATTATTGTGGATTTGTTGTCTTTTATACAGTTTCCTTTTTATTGTCTCTTATTTCTTCGCTTTGGCGTCGTATATTTGTGGTGGTGGTTGTTTTCCGCCTTTGGGCGTGTATTTACTCCCGTTTGGGGATGCTTTACTTTATATTTATGTTGTACCCATTTTTGGGGCTAGCTTTTACAAGGGAGGTGCTGCCAAATTTTTAAAGGAAATAAAGTTGGAATATTAAAGAATTTGGGTTGTGATTTCAAATGTTTCAAAACTCCTATTAGCTTTTTCTTGTCTTTTTAATGGTTTAGATTTCTGGGTTTTGGCTTTCTTTTACTGCGTTACGTCTGTAGGCGTTGCGTAGTATTAGGGCCGTCACGTGCCAATTTTGGGTCGTGGCAATAATATTTATCCATTCGTCTCAGAATACACAGTGATCACATCACAGAATATCAGCAGCAGAAGATAACATATGAAAAATTGGATATACTAGGAGGTCCGTTTTTATTTTAAGCCTGTATAAAACATGGATTCCACGGTCGCGATGAATAGCCAAACCCACATCCCTAAACCCCTACGAGAGCGGCAAGCAACCCTACCAATTCTAGGGTTAGGAGACCCGAACTCGACTTCTCGAGTTGGTCTCCCACTGTACCCTAGAACCTGGTTGTTTGTGCTCTCCTCCTTGGGTCTATCCTAATGCGGAAAAGTAAATAATATACAATGGTGACATCATCCTCAACCCGGAAGTGCCCCAATAAAAGAATATTATATACAATGAATTTTATATGAATGAAAATGAAAAACTCTCATCTCACATAAAACCCCCGGCTATTCAAAACACGACGATCCAATATAACATATCATAGCAACACATAACATCACATGTCATCAACGTAAGTAAATATGTGTATCCCAATTGTCGTTGATGTATAGCAACGAAACCGGCGATACACCATATATTACACTTACGGTCACAGAAAAGAAAATATAAAACTACAACATTTGGAATCGTTACTGTCCTTAGACATCATAAACCCGGGATATCTCATATCCAAGATTTCATGCCTAACAATATAAAGCTCGCATTTAGGTCTCACCCATGAAAACACTTTTCAAAATAAGTCGGATAATTCAACAAGATGTCCGATTACACCCGAGACCGAAATGTTAGATTTACACGCAACAAACTAATTTGTAGATTCCAATTATTGTATCTCATTACAGAAAGCTAGACGACGTTAAACAATTCGATCGAATCAACGAATTCCCAAAATAACCAGAGAGCTCAACACTTGAGCACGGTTAAAATTAACCAGAGACATACTACAGCACCTACGGACCTACAGCTGAAGGGCCCGACCGAAGCCTCTCAAGTGGCGCCGCGGATCCGCCGCCAAAACCATGTTTTGGCCGCGGATCCGCGATCACTTAGACGAGTTAGGGTTTCGTTCTTCAGGTGTGTCCATAGAATTCCCTGCATGATTTTTTGAATATTTTTAACATGGAAAAATCCAACTTCTTGAAAATTTTCCAGAAAGGGGGTCAAATCGGGTTTTCGGGGTTTCGATCGGACTTTAAATTTCGTCTAGACAACGCCTTCTACTCTAGCTTGGCTCTGATACCACTGTAGGGTTGTATATCACGACAACAAGGTTTAGCAAGGCATCATCCATGCCATTTTATAAAATTTTGGGTGCTATGAAAACCTAACCAAGATCTTAACTACAGAATCAGTGTTAACTTTGCATGTAAACAACTTTACATCTAAGAGAGAGGGATTACAACATTTGTAGTCCGTTCCTTCGCTTCATAAGCTTCGAGTTTTGGTCCCTTCGCTGCGATCATCAAGCTCTCGGACTCTAGAGAGGCTCCATGAGGTAAATGATGCATCTTACTTGAAGTCTTCGAAATCCAAGATGATCTACCTTGAGGAAACACAAACTCAAGCTAACTCTTCACTAATTATGAATTAGTGAAGCTAACACACTAATCTATATGGCTAGTATAGAAGAAGATGATGAAGTAGGAATTTTGCTCTCTTTAGTTTTCGTTTTCTCAATTTATTTATTCACAAATGAAAAGGCTAGCAAGCTTTTTTTGAGGAAGAAGAAGATGAAGTGATGAGAATAATTGTTGTGTGTTTAGAAATGCAACCATGGGTCAAGTATATCATCCTTAACCCATGTAGAGACTTAACCATTAGCTATGGTTAAAGGTGAGGTTGATAAATATCCTAAGCTAGACAAAAAGAGTGGACAAAATCAATGAAGTCTACGAGCTTCTACAAGCTTCCATCAAAATATCAACCATGACAAATATCCACAATATTTGAATAACTTAATGATAAATATAAACCCTAACATTAACCCTAGCATGGTTTAACTCTCATAAACCCTAGTTGCATTTATAACCTAGCATGTTACAATTATACATATCACATATATATAATTTAGTAACAAAAGAAAAGAACACATTTAACATATATAACATGTAAATCCCCATTCCCATTTTAATTAAAGTTTTCTATTTTTCTAAATCCCCGAGCTTTCCTTTCTTTTCCCTCGAAAATTTGGTAGGAAAGTGGTTGCTTAAATTCCAATATTTAAAATTTTCCAAACCCTGTATATAACCAAAACCCTAAACAAAATAAATTAACTTCTTTTTTTTTATTAACTCAGCCCAACACAAATTATAAATCCTCGGCCCATTCTTTTCCCAAATAAATTAATTAAATCCAACCCCTAGCCGGCCCGTCCACTCTTCAGCCCAGGAGTTTTTTTTAAAGGGAATTTATTTTAAAATTAAACCCTCAACCCAATATATTTTTCCAGCCCAGCCCATCTCCTCCAACTTCCTTCAGCCCATACTCCTCAACCCACACAAAAAAAAATAGATTAAAATGAATTCTTTAAAACTGCCGGCCCAGCCCATTTCCTTCAACCCGCGCCCCGACCCGACCCGTTTCTATTCCCTCTTCCCCAACGGCTATCTCCATCTTTCCCGCTCACCTCTTCAATTCGTGACCCACTCCCTTCGCCGCAGCTCACGCCCACACCCACGCCACGCCTTGCCGTTACCCCTCGCGATCCCCTCAATCTCCTCCCCTTGTATCCGCTATCTCCCTCACACCCTCAATTCTCTCTCACTCTCAAAATTCCTCACCTCTCTCTCTCCCGAAAACCCCACCGAGCACCTAACTCCTCGCCTCCCGACGACGACGACAACCTCCTCATCGACCCCTCACCCTCCTCCCTCGCTCACTCCTCTCCACCAACAGAGCACCCTACGCTACCCCCTTCACCTTCAGCCGTCAGCAAAGTCCCCTGCACCCGAGCTCGACCACCACCTGCCCTCGATGCCGGTGAGCTTCTCGCCTCATCGTCGACGCCCCTGAACCCCCTCATCATCAGCATCATCACCAACACCCCCAAAATTTACACACCCGAGCCCCTCCTCTCTCTCTCTCTTCAAAAATCCCAAAACCCAAAAAAACTACACACACAACCCGACACCCTATTGCTCATCGCCGGAGCACCGCCGCCGACCGTCGTCGACCCCAGCGCACTCGCAGAGGACCACTGAGCACCCCCTCAGCTTCCAGTGATCGTGCAACGTCTCCGGGCAGCCCCGACGTCAAACCCGTATCGTGAGCCGAGGCCGTGCGAACCAATCCACGCCGTTCGACGCGCGTTCGTGACGTTACCGCCGCCGTACATCCACGAAATGTTTCCATGCAAGTAATTTACTTGCTACATGCTAATTTACCCGTGTTACAAACTCAAACATATAAGTTATGAGATTACAATTCCCGATAAAATTAATTGACGTACGTGTTCGATGCATGATCCCAATGAAAATACTTACCTAATTTGACGGAATTAGATTGTCTGTGCTGGCCCATGTCGTGATGAATATCCTGTAGAAATCTCACTGGAAAATACGACTGTTAGTGAATAAAATGAATACCCCTAAATATACCCGTAAAACTAGAAATCTCACGTATCTGAAAGTTGTTAAAATTCCCATAAATTATGTACATATTGAAATGATGCGTTCGAGGGCTTAAATCGAAGCCGCCTCGACGAACTTTAACTCTATGCTAGTTTCTAATAGTTTATGTATTGAAACTGTGACTATATTTGGATCGGAGTGCGGCTCTGGACTACAGTCCAGAGCGACTCTGATTATTATTTTCTGTCCCATAATACGTGCCGCTTTGTTTCCTGAATTTGTATATTACGGAACTCTGCAGAGTATTAAAGGTAAATCTGTTAGCTAAACAACACAAGTGATTTCATTCCATTTCATCGTCGTTGCTATTTAATTTGTAAATAAAGAGGGCAGGACGTATAATAGTCCAGAACAGATTCAAAAGTGACATACTAATGTTAAACAGTGTATAACTCTCAACGTACAGACGCAATTGAGGATCCATCTATTGCGTTGAATACCCCATCGTAAACCCTAGATTCTATTCAACTGTAGCGTCGCTAAATTCTGAACCCAACTGGGTGTAATACGTGTCGCGAAACGGACGTTCAGTTCAGAAACTGAATTTCCAGCCGCGAGCACTTAAAATGAAACAGCTGTATCTTGAATATGTGGAACCTGATCGAACTGAAACTAATTTTGATGAACTTCTGACAGAGTGTGCTATTTATTGTATTTGTATCACTTCATTGAATTCCGAACATATGAATTTATGCAAATTTTGTAAGTTAATGACGTGCATATTGGTTCATAACATACTTGGATTGTTGAGTGCATACATACACATATCTTACCCCATTTGCCATATACATAGTGTTAGTGCGTGTTAGTGTTTAGTGGACATTGCATTATCGTGCGTGATTGATGTTGGTTTAGGAGTGACGAGTAGACCAATGGAAAGTGAACATTCGTGACAGTGATTGATACAGTGAACAGTGATAAAACCGTGCCATTGGTATACTTGTACACGACTAAATCAAGATCATAAATAGTGTAAACCTGGGGATAAAGGGGAAATCGAAGTGGAAAGAGAATCGTATTTAGCGGGACCGTGTTTTAAAGGATGATCATTCGAGCAGCGATATATATATTAGGTAGGATCTCGCGATCCGGCTGACCGGGTTATGTCCCGGGCATGTGGGCCGTTGTCTCGGGTATGTACGAGACTCCTGTTAAACATGATCCTCCTTTCCACTATGCGATTTCAAACATGACCTAGAGACTGATAGGGACACAGATCATACTTTGCATCATATAGTGACATAGTGATTACTCGCATTGTACTTTCACTGTTATTACCTCATTTACTTGTTTCACATTATTATAATAATATTGCTATTGTGTCGCTCTGACGACCTGAGTATGCATGCTCAGATTCCGTGGAAGGACCAGCACAGGAGACGGACCTATCTTTCGAGTTCACGGAGATCTAGTCTGGTGTACTTTCTTTCTTTATTGCTTTCCATAAAAGAGATCGTGAAATTGAACTTGGTTAGTAACTGTTCTTGTTATTTGTAATTTGTGAACAACGGATTTTAATGTAATAATTTAGTGATGTAATTCCTTTACTATTGTGCTTCATTTACTGATTACCATGTAATACTAGAAGCCGAAGTGTGACTACGGCGGGATTATTCCTTGACCGTAGGAGCATGGCTGGCCTAGTCATCCCTCGTTTTCCGTATTTTGGGAAGCGGGGCGTGACATGGTTTAGTTGGTATCAAAGCCGTGTTTAGTATCAAGGGATAACATTAACTATACTGTATTACGTTAATTTCGTTTCACTACTCTTGATTTTCATCCTTGAATCTGAGCTGATCCTTTTGAATCTTCCAGCGATATGACGTCCCCGAACGACCCCTCCTCGGACTCCAGCTCTCAGGACCGCACGGAAAGAATACTTAGTGCACTGACCTCTCTCGCGGAAGCTCAGGAGAGGAAGACAGACTTACTCGTTGAGGGACTCAGGGCGATTACCGCTGCAGGAGGACCGTCCGCACTCATTACCGCCCCCGAGGGCGCTACCCCACCAATCTATCATGCTAGGGCTGGTACCGTATCAGACTTCCGACGGTTGCATCCAGCTGCATTCACGGGGCTAGCTGAACCCCTTGAGGCCGAGAAATGGCTGGTGAACATTGAGAACTTACTGACAGCCGCCAGGGTACCAGAGGAAGATAGGGTGGACGTGATAAAGATCTAATTGGAAGATGAAGCCCGTACATGGTGGTCATTGGAAGAAAGCAGGCTAGACGGGCTGATTGAATGGGGCAAATTTAAGGAGTGCTTCCTAGATCATTATTTTCCTTCCACAGCCAAGGCAGAAATGGAGGAAAGGTTTATTCTTTTGAAGCAGAATGGACGCCCAGTGGACGTATATGCGGCAGAGTTCAACCGTCTGAGCCGTTTTGCTCCATACATGGTCGTCTCAGAGGCCACCAGGGCCAGACGCTTCCTACAGGGGCTAGATTTCGAGTTGCAGCAGTTGATTGCATCACTAGATTTGCAGACTTTCGCACAGGTACTCAACGCGGCGAGAGTTCAGGAGCAATTAATCAACAAGTTCAGGAGACCCCCAGTCGTTCCAGCACGTACCCACGCACCTTCACGGGGAGCCATACCGGTTCACAGGCCTGGAACGACACAAATGAAGCGCCCGTTCATACCACAGCATCGCCCCCAGAGACAGAGCGTAGTTTGCGGCTACTGTGGTAGAGGTGGGAATACCCAGAAGGATTGTCGTCGTGCCAAGGGACAGTGCTTGATTTGCGGATCCAGTCAGCACAGGATTAGCGATTGCCCTGAGCGAACAGAGATACAGTGAGGTTCTGGACCGTCGCAATAGAGGCCACAGGAGCAGAGGCAACCCTTTACAGGTCGCGGTCAGGGACGGGCTTTCACCTTGACCGCCGAGCAGGCAGAGGCGTCAGGAGACGTTGTTACAGGTACTCTACTCGTATATTCCTTGCCAGCTAGAGTACTATTTGATTCTGGAGCATCACATTGTTTCTTGTCTGAGCATTTCACTGATACACACTCCATACCACATGAACCACTAACCAAGGGATGGGAAATACATACGGGTAATGGCATAATAATATCTAATCGAAAATGTAGATCATGTCTGGTTGTAGTGTGTGGAAGGGAATTCTATGCGAATTTCCTTCTGATTGGGACAAGCAGTTACGACGCAATTCTCGGGATGGATTGGATGAGTACCTTCCATGCAGTCATCGATTGTCGTGCAAGGAATGTGATCTTCCGCATTCCCAATCACCCGGGGTTTATTTTCGAGGGCGGAAGCGAATCTTTGGAGCCAGCCAAGTACAGAGCCAAACCCAAGGAGCTGACAGCTATGGAGATTGATGAGAGTCCAGCCTCAGAGATTGTTCGGGACTTTCTGGACGTATTTCCTGAAGACCTACTAGGTCTACCACCTCCTCGAATCTTAGAGTTCTCGATCGATTTGACTCCAGGTACGGCCCCAGTATCCAAGGCCCCATACAGAATGGCACCAGTTGAGTTGGCGGATTTGAAGAAGCAAATTGAAGAGCTATTGGAGAAGGGATTTATTCGGCCAAGCGCTTCACCGTAGGGTGCACCAGTTCTGTTAGTAAAGAAGAAGGATGGATCGCTGCGAATATGTATAGATTATCGGGAGCTGAACAAGGTCACAATAAAGAACAAGTACCCAATCCCGCGCATTGACGACTTATTCGATCAGCTAAGTGGAGCCAAGGTATTCTCGAAGTTGGATCTCCGTTTTGGATATCACCAAATCAGAGTAGCAGCCGAGGATGTATGCAAGACGGCTTTCAGGACCCGATACGGACATTACGAGTTTCTTGTGATGCCATTCGGTGTTACCAATGCCCCAGCGATATTCATGGATTTGATGAACAGGGTGTTCGCAAAGTACTTGGACACGTTTTTCGTTGTGTTTATCGACGACATACTTGTCTACTCGAAGACCCGGGAGGAACATGCTGAACATTTACGCACGGTCCTACAAATTCTTCGGGAAGAGAAGCTGTATGCGAAGCTAAGCAAGTGTGAATTCTGGCTCGACAAAGTTCAGTTTTTGGGACATATTGTTTCGGGCGAAGGCATCTCGGTGGACCCGGCAAAGATAGAATCTGTCAGAGATTGTCCAACGCCGAAGTCAGTGGCCGAGATCAGGAGTTTTCTGGGATTGGCGGGTTATTATCGGATATTCATCCAAGACTTCTCAAGAATCGCTGAACCATTGACGAGACTGACACGGAAGGACGTACCGTTTACGTGGACAGAGGAGTGCACTCAGGCATTTGACACACTGAAGCAGAAGTTAACCACGGCGCCTATTCTTACAGTACCAGATGATTCCGGTGGTTTGGTGATACACAGTGATGCCTCAGGGAAGGGATTAGGCTGTGTTCTGATGCAGCACGGCCGAGTGGTTGCTTACGCCTCTCGACAACTGAGAAATCACGAGAAGAACTACCCTACGCATGACTTGGAGTTAGCTGTGGTAGTCTTTACGTTGAAGATTTGGAGGCACTATCTATTGGGCGAGAAAGTGGAGGTATACACGGATCATAAAAGCTTGAAGTACGTTTTCACTCAGAAGGAACTAAACATGAGGCAGCGCCGATGGCTAGAGCTGATGGCAGATTATGACTTGGACCTTCAGTATCACCCGGGGAAGGTGAATGTTGTACCAGATGCGCTCAGTCGCAAGCCAGCGGTCATGATGTTGACCGGTCAGAGGAACATTATTGAGGACTTCCAGAGACTCGAGTTAGAAGTCGTTACACCGGGCGCACTCAGTCAATTCTGGCAACTACAGGTACAGTCTTCCCTGGTGGATCGCATCAAGATTGCACAAGCGGATGATCCCCGATTGCAAAAGTTCAGAGCGCAAGTGGAAGCCGGACTGAGAACGGACTTGATTATACATGAAGATGGCTCTCTGAGATTCGGTAGCAGACTCTGCGTACCCAAGGGAGATGTCCGAGAAGAAGTACTGGCTGAAGCGCATAGTTCAGCTTATTCTGTGCATCCGGGAGGTACAAAAATGTATCAGGACCTAAAGCAGCACTTTTGGTGGAACGGAATGAAGCGGGAAATTGCGAGGTTCGTATCCAGGTGCTTGGTATGCCAGCAGGTGAAGCCGGAACATCAGAGGACAGCGGGATTGTTACAACCACTGCCGATACCAGAATGGAAGTGGGAGCACATTACCATGGATTTCGTGACGGCCTTACCACGGAGCCCTAGGGGCAATAACGCCATTTGGGTTATCGTCGATCGCCTCACAAAAGCTGCACACTTCATACCATTCCGAGTGGTACAGTCGACAGAATCACTGGCAGAGAGATATATGCAGGAGATTGTATGACTTCACGGTGTTCCAGTCAACATTGTGTCAGACCGGGACACCAGATTCTTGTCGCACTTTTGGAGGAGCCTACAGGAGAGCTTGGGTACCCGCCTTAAATTCAACACATCCTATCACCCACAGACGGATGGACAATCCGAGCGTACGATTCATACGCTCGAGGATATGTTGAGAGCCTGTATGTTGGACTTTCAGGGTTCCTGGGAGGACCATCTGCATTTAGTCGAGTTCTCTTATAACAATAGTTATCAGGCTAGTATTCAGATGGCTCCTTTTGAAGCATTTTAAGGGCGGAAGTGTCGATCCCCAGTATGTTGGGATGATGTGGGAGAACGAAGATTACTGGGCCCCGAACTCATTGTTCAGACAGTCGACAAGGTCCAAATGATCAGGCAGCGGATTAAGACGGCTCAGGATCGACAGAAAAGTTGGGCAGATACCAGCAGGAGGGCATTAGAATTCGAAGTCGGAGATCACGTGTTCTTGAAGATTTCCCCTACCCGTGGGGTTATCAGGTTCGGAGGTCGGGGAAAGCTTAGTCCCCGTTTTATCGAACCTTTTGAGGTGCTAGAGCGAGTAGGAGAGGTGGCCTACCGACTTGCCTTGCCTCCATCGCTAGCTGGTGTGCACAATACCTTCCACGTGTCACAGTTGCGGCGTTATGTTCGGGATGAGAGCCATGTCCTGGACTATTCGGAGCTAATTTTGGGTACCGATCTATCGTACGAGGAACAGCCCACTACCATCCTCGACCGCAGAGAGAAAGTGCTGAAGAATAAGGTCATTCCGTTAGTCCGAGTGTCTTGGGGCGGTCGTTCCCCAGGAGAATCCACCTGGGAGCGGGAGGAAGATATCCGTGCTCGTTATCCACATCTCTTTGTTTAGTACCTTGTTTCTTTGTATCCTTGTTAAATTTCGAGGACGAAATTTTTGTAAGGGGGGTATGATGTAAATCCCCATTCCCATTTTAATTAAAGTTTTCTATTTTTCTAAATCCCCGAGCTTTCCTTTCATTTCCCTCGAAAATTTAGTAGGAAAGTGGTTGCTTAAATTCCAATATTTAAACTTTTCCAAACCCTGTATATAACCAAAACCCTAAACAAAATAAATTAACTTCTTTTTTTTTATTAACTCAGCCCAACACAAAATATAAATCCTCGGCCCATTCTTTTCCAAAATAAATTAATTAAATCCAACCCCTGGCCGGCCAGTCCACTCTTCAGCCTAGGAGTTTTTTTAAAAGGGAATTTATTTTAAAATTAAACCCTCGGCCCAATATATTTTTCCAGCCCAGCCCGTCTCCTCCAACTTCCTTCAGCCCATACTCCTCAGCCCACACAAAAAAAAATTAGATTAAAATGAATTCTTTAAAACTGCCGGCCCAGCCCACTTCCTACAACCCGCACCCGCGCCCCGACCCGACCCGTTTCTATTCCCTCTTCCCAAACGGCTATATCCATCTTTCCCGCTCACCTCTTCAATTCGTGACCCACTCCCTTCGCCGCAGCTCACGCCCATGCCCACGCCACGCCTTGCCGTTACCCCTCGCGATCCCCTCAATCTCCTCCCCTCGTATCCCCTATCTCCCTCACACCCTCAATTCTCTCTCACTCTCAAAATTCCTCACCTCTCTCTCTGTCGAAAACCCCACCGAGCACCTAACTCCGCTCCTCCCGACGACGACGACGACCTCCTCGTCGACCCCTCACCCACCTCCCTCGCTCACTCCTCTCCACCAACAGAGCTCCCTACGCTACCCCCTTCACCTTCAGCCGTCAGCAAACTCCCCTGCACCCGAGCTCGACCACCAACTGCCCTCGACGCCGGTGAGCTTCTCGCCTCATCGTCGACGCCCCTGAACCCCCTCGTCATCAGCATCATCACCAACACCCCCAAAATTTACACACCCGAGCCCCTCCTCTCTCTCTCTCTTCAAAAATCCCAAAACCCAAAAAAACCACACACACAACCCGACACCCTATTTCTCATCGCCGGAGCGCCGCCGCCGACCGTCGTCGACCCCAGCGCACTCGCAGAGGACCACTGAGCACCCCTCAGCTTCCAGTGACCGTGCAACGTCTCCGGACAGCCCCGACGTCAAACCCGTATCGCGAGCAGAGGCCGTGCGAACCAATCCACGCCGTTCGACGCGCGTTCGTGACGTTACCGCCGCCGTACATCCACGAAACGTTTCCAGGCAAGTAATTTACTTGCTATATGCTAATTTAGCCGTGTTACAAACTCAAACATATAAGTTATGAGATTACAATTCTCGATAAAATTAATTGACGTACGTGTTCGATGCATGATCCCAATGAAAATACTTACCTAATTTGACGGAATTAGATTGTCTGTGCTGGACCATGTCGTGATGAATATCCTGTAGAAATCTCACTGGAAAATACGACTGTTAGTGAATAAAATGAATACCCCTAAATATACCCGTAAAACTAGAAATCTCACGTATCTGAAAGTTATTAAAATTCCCATAAATTATGTACATATTGAAATGATGCATTTGAGGGCTTAAATCGAAGCCGCCTCGACGAACTTTAACTCTATGCTAGTTTCTAATGGTTTCTGTATTGAAACTGTGACGATATTTGGATCGGAGTGCGGCTCTGGACTGCAGTCCAGAGCGACTCTGATTATTATTTTCTGTCCCATAATACGTGCCACTTTGTTTCCTGAATTTGTATGTTACGGAACTCTGCAGCGTATTAAAGGTAAATCTGTTAGCTAAACAACACAAGTGGTTTCATTCCGTTTCATCGTCGTTGCTATTTAATTTGTAAATAAAGAGGGCAGGACGTATAACAGTCCAGAACAGATTCAAAAGTGGCATACTAATGTTAAACAGTGTATAACTTTCAACGTACAGATGCGATTGAGAATCCGTCTATTGCGTTGAATACCCCATCGTAAACCCTAGATTCTATTCAACTGTAGCATTGCTAAATTCTGAACCCAACTGGGTGAAATACGTGTCGCGAAACGGACGTTCAATTCAGAAACTGAATTTCCAGCCGCGAGCACTTAAAATGAAACAGCTGTATCTTGAATACCGGGAACCCGATCGAACTGAAACTAATTTTGATGAACTTCTGACAGAGTGTGCTATTTATTGTATTTGTATCACTTCGTTGAATTCCAAACATATGAATTTATGCAAATTTTGTAAGTTAATGACGTACATATTGGTTCATAACATACTTGGATTGTTGAGTGCATACATACACATATCTTACCCCATTTGCCATATACATAGTGTTAGTGCGTGTTAGTGTTCAGTGGACATTGCATTATCGTGCGTGATTGATGTTGGTTTAGGAGTGACGAGTAGACCAATGGAATGTGAACATTCGTGACAGTGATTGATACAGTGAACAGTGATAAAACCGTGCCATTGGTATACTTGTACACGACTAAATCAAGATCATAAATAGTGTAAACCTGGGGATAAAGGGGAAATCGAAGTAGAAAGAGAATCGTATTTAGCGGGACTGTGTTTTAAAGGATGATCATTCGAGCAGCGTTATATATATTAGGTAGGATCTAGTGATCCGGCTGACAGGGTTATGTCCCGGGCATGTGGGCCGTTGTCTCGGGTATGTACGAGACTCCTGTTAAACATGATCCTCCTTTCCATTATGCGATTTCAAACATGACCTAAAGACTGATAGGGACACAGATCATACTTTGCATCATATAGTGACATAGTGATTACTCGCATTGTACTTTCACTGTTATTACCTCATTTACTTGTTTCACATTATTATAATAATATTGCTATTGTGTCGCTCTGACGACCTGAGTATGCATGCTCATATTCCGTGGAAGGACCAGCGCAGGAGACGGACCTATCTTTCGAGTTCACGGAGATCTAGTCTGGTGTACTTTCTTTCTTTATTGCTTTCCATAAAAGAGATCGTGAAATTGAACTTGGTTAGTAACTGTTCTTGTTATTTGTAATTTGTGAACAATGGATTTTAATGTAATAATTTAGTGATGTAATTCCTTTACTACTGTGCTTCATTTACTGATTACCATGTAATACTAGAAGCCGAAGTGTGACTACGGCGGGATTATTCCTTGACCGTAGGAGCATTGCTGGCCTAGTCATCCCTCGTTTTCCGTATTTAGGGAAGCGGGGCGTGACATCACATATATATCAATGTATCCAAAATGAGAAAAAGAATTACTTAAGTGAGCTTATATTAATTAATGTAATGTAATATATCACATATATAATTATACATTAAATTATCGAATCAATACTTGATCCGATAATCCGGCTATATCACATATAACCGACTAATATAACATGTATCATTTCATCGAATCAACACTTGATCCGATGACCCGGCTATATCACATATACCCGGCCGATATCACATATCGCGAGAATAAAATACGGTATCACATACTCGCATTATTCTCGGTCCCGCACATATTACATATGTGCTCCTACTCCGTTTCGCCTAAGCCAGGAAACCACTGTGTAGGACTCTAAAGTCTCGTCAATACGCCGGCAGTAGGTGATGATCATATCAAACACCCACAAGCTGCAAGCGGTCAGCTAAACGTAACATCCTCCCGGGTATTAAGCGATCAGAAGATCAACAAGCAAACCTGCTCACACTGCTGTGAATCCAATCAGTAACACTATCGTACAGTCCGGTCTCTTCGTCTGATATGTCGCATATCCAGTCTAGGGGTGGTTAACGTCAGAACCCAGTAACCGATAAGTCGTGCCGATGTGAGGCTCATAACGGGTCGAGAAACTACTGATAACACTTACCAGTAGATCTCCATAGAAGCCCTGGACATGGACATCCAGTTATAGCCAATCGAGCACAGCGCAACATCAACGCCCAATACCGGGAGAGACGAAACCCCTCCTATCGCTCATTGCCTCCATGTGATTCGGGACTGTACCCAAAAGCCACCATTTTGCACGTTCTTGGGAACGTGGTAAGGTGGAAATCAAAGCACGGTGGGAATCACATAAGACTCTATGATGATCTCGGGTCTACAGACTAACCTGTACCAGTGTCACCAGAGAACTGCTATCTGACAATAGATATAATACTATTTAGGAGTTCTCGGCGAGTCTGTTCAGTGTACCCAGTCTCCACTGAGCACCCGCATACCATCTTTGATGTCAAACACCAATGGATGTGGGATCATCCATCGCCCATCATATGGGTCAAGATGCGTATACGCTAGTCTACTCTGGAGTATCGATGCCCTGTCTCGATACACCCTCGACTAGGAATAATTATAGGATGTACTCGTTGAATACCCTGTCCCCACTAGTATGATCTCCATCATAGTCCTAGTAGTCAAGTACATATCATAAGGGCTTTATCAACATGTGAGAGCAAGACAGTAAACCAATACAAGTCAACATGTTAAGATAAAGTGCAACCAGATAGCATACTATCATGTCGAGCAAGAAAGTCCTCTCTATATATATCCAAGCATCCACTATAATATACATCATATGTACAATAATGGCCTCTAGGGCATATACACTATGGGCCCTGCGCACGTCAAAGAAGACCCCCACCAGGGAAACCCCTTTCAGCCTCTGCTATGAGACCGAGGAAATGGTCCCAGCGGAGATTGGGCTACCCAGTCACCGGGTCGAACACTTCGACGATGAAGCAAACACCACGGCCCTCCGGACCAAGCTATACATCTTGTTAGATAAACGAGATTGGGCTCGGATCAGAGATGTCGCCTATCAACAGCAAACCGCCCGATACTACAACGCGTGAGTCAATCGTTGTTTCTTTAAGACCTGAGACCTGGTCCTGAGGCGAAACGAGTTCGTCGATCAAGGCAGGCTGCATAAGTTTTCCCCGAAATGGGACGGTCCTTTCCTCGTCTCCGAGGTCCTTCCTGGCGGAGCCTACCTATTGCAAGATGCGGACGGGCGAAAGTTTCCACGATCTTACAACACTGAGAAGCTCAAGCTGTGCCAGTGAGGGGAACATCTACGAGCGTGTATCTCTTCTTTCATAAGGACAATGTAAACTTTTCTAAAGTCCTTTCTATTTAAATAATAAGAAGGGAACGCTGGGACATTGCGAAAAGAAGAATTTTATTCATTCAAAAAGGTACAATGGGCTTCTCAGCCTTTCAGAAAAAGAAAGAGTTACAACAGAGGTGGAACGGGATCAAGGAAGCAATCCTGGTGATACTCAGAGTAGATTTCCGTTAGTCGGGCCCTAGCCGCTGCAGCCCGCTCCCGCCGACGCTGCACGCGGACCCGGGACGCCACAGAAGCACCCGACGCTCCGCCTTCTGAGCCTTGGCCCACGACGTACCTCATCTTGATACACTCTAAAATCAGAGCCAAGGATCGGTTGTGCTTAGCTTTCGAGATGAGGCCGAATAGGAAGATCGAATGCACCTTGTCGAGCGCCTCGTCCAGAAGCTCCTCAGTGAAGGGGTTGTCTAACCCCCGGGAACTCCTCCAGATCGCGTACATAAACATCTGAAGCAGGGACGACCGCCGAGGGAGAAGCCGGCCGAAGTGATCCTCGAGGCGCTGAACCGCTCCCCAGTACCCCTCCTCGGCCAGAGATTGGTCGTACAAACAGACATCACCAAGGGTGATAATCTCTTTGATCAAATACACGCGCCCAGTCATTTTGAAAGAAAGTGGTGCCGAAGGAGCTGCCATCTCCTTCCCTATTTATAACCTCAAACTGAATCTTCAAAGACCCGGATTTTCGCGCATATCGGCGCGAATCTTGGGAATCGCATCAACTACTCCAATGCCACACCGCCAAGTGGCGAAACTGACGCGGCTTCCCGAAACGTTTTGCCTTCCCCCGTACGTTCCTGACACGTGTCGTCCGTGACTATTACCCTTCCCGATGTTCATACGACGAGAGGGTCGGACGAATCCTTGCGTGACCAGGCAACAATCCTACTCGGTCCATTCTTGGCAGGCCTCTTACGGTCCCTCCCGCGCTAAGGATCGAAGCCCTCACCAAGAGGCAACCGGGCTCGCCCTTGCTCGGGTATCCCTGGCTGGTAGTTCCCTGCCCCCACAACGCCAGGGATCGAAGCCCTCACCAAGAGGCATCCGAGCGTCTGTTGGGTTTCCCTAGCACCTAATCTAGGGTTTGGAAGCATCACACCTGCCACTTTAAAATTTAGAGAGGTGCTAAGCAAACTAATCATGAATCTTTAACTAGAATGTTTAGGGTAACAACATAAGTATCACATACAATGAACTTTTTATCACTAAGTGAAAAGAATACAACATTTGTAGTCCTCTTGTGTTGACTCCTTGGATCGTTGAGAGTTTGAAACGGCTTGCTAGTAACCTTCCTTGTCCACAATAATCCACCCGAAGTCCTTTTGCCCAAAGCTCCTTGCTTTACCCGATCTTTGAAAGAAGTATAGCAAACACCCTACACAAATGGGCTAGAGAAGTGTAGAATGATGAAGTGGTTTGTATTCTCTAATCAAAACCCTATCTTTTTTACTAACTCACTCTATGAAATCTCAAGAGAGAGGAAGAAGAAGATGGCAACTGATTGATCTCAAAAACTATCTATTACCGCAATCAAGAACGGCGTCGCTTGATAGCTAGCCGGTGAGTACGGGTCGGTCCACAGGGATTTTGTGATTTCCGATTCGCGCTTACGAGTTAATTCCGAAGGGTGTTCGGATTGATTATTAAATCTAAAAACCTAATTAACCTTGAGCAATTATCAAGATCTACTCTTGCTAGGGCTAGGTTTAGGGATGGTTTGGAAATGTAATTAAATCTCACCGCTTTCAATACCCGAATGAAGATCTATGAGGAGTTATGGTAATTATCAATAAAGTGGATTAGATCCGTTCGGGAAGGTGTTCCTTCCTCTAGGTTCTTGTCCTTCCTTTAGAGATCCTTACCCTAACCTCCATGGAAAACATCACACCCGGGCCTTTATACTACGGTATCACCGCTACCTCGAGGGATAGAGTGCCGTAGGGAGCGGTATGTGCATGTATGCATGGAGTCCTATTGTAAATATTTGGTGGGTAAGAAAGGGATGAGAGATCTCATCTCTCAAAATCCTTCCCCAAAGCTAAACCCTAAACAAGTTCCTAGGGCAAGGAATTTAAATCTACACTAAGGCAAGAAATTAAATTACTTACAGATGCATCCCTCCAATCATCCATGCAGGGTTGTCAGATCTGAATTTCTGAATGGAAAAGAAACACCGATGCTCTCCAAAAGATTTCTAAATTTTATTCATTAAAGGGAGGCATAAGAAAATACAAGGCTTTGGGTTCTATTTATAGGACATAGAAACCCTAGGTTTACAATTGCTCCGCATGTCTACAATTACAAATATACCCTAAAAAAATCTTTCCAAAGCCGCCAAAAAATTATGGTAAAATTTCCTGCGCACTAGGGCTTCAAACGGCCGTGGAACCGCGGCATGGGCGCGCTTGGGCCGCGGTTCCGCGGCCCTTTAGTGTGATCATTTGATGGTTTTTTTCTAGGCTTCTTCAGGTTCTTCTGGTCTTTTCATTTCTTTAGTTATTTCTCCATTTGGGCTTCTACAGTAGCTCCAGATCTTCAGTGAACCATTTGCAATGGATTTTTAACCGTCCGTTTTGTATTTTTGGACCTTGAGTTGCCTTGTTAATTGTGAACTGTCTTTCGATGTAGGCTTGACTAAAGTCCTCCCATTTGTTGGTCAAAAGTCCATATTTTGTGTCATCTTTTGTCTTTTTCACTGTTTTCGCTCCAAGAACCTGTCACCTGTAATATATAGCAGACATGCGTCAAAAGTACCTGTTTATTTATAAAAAGAATAAGAATGGAAAATATAATAATGCAATATTATGGTGTGAACAAATACCCCCAAACTTATCTTTTGCTCGTCCTCGAGCAAACTTATTTTTATTCACTAAAATCCTAACCGCACTTTCGCAGGGAAACGCGATTGCACTGAGCACGTGCAACAAGCCGTTAAACCTCTAGGTGTCCCTAGTAGGAGGAGTGTTGTCTCCTGAGGGTTTTCAGCGGATTACACCCACAAAATCCTATCAACTCGGCCCATTGACTTTTGTTCTCCAATTAGGTTTTCTAACTAGGAACTCTATTATCTTCGACCCGCAAATTATCCACCCACATTTTTCACGCTTCCTCATCATTTAACTTAAGATTATATATCTAGCAGATCTACTTAGCTTTCGGCATTTCCTAAGTTTTCCTTCTAGGGTTCCATCTCCACTTTGGAATTTCTATCAACCCTACTAAAGATACAAGTTTTATTCTTCATTCATTTCTCTCATCTAAACTCCAATCACATATCCCCGCGTGTGTGTAAAATCACCCCTACACTTGGAAATTCAAATCAAGCAATCGTACTCTCGTCCATTGTCCAAAGCACTTATTAATTGGTGAATTTTTAATTGAATTTTGCTTACACATCCTTCATGCGACTGTTAATACTTCTTGAGGTACCAACAACCGATTACAAGATACGTTAGCACTTTAAAACGTACTTCCTAGTTTTGCAACACCCAAGGCTTTTAGCAGTGACTCCCAAACCAGTTGGTCTAAGGCACTAGGTGATGAAGCACCCTCGCTAAATATTTTTCTATTTTTTACAGCCTTAAGTAATCACAAAAACCAGTGTCCATTTTTTTTATTCTTTATTCACACTTTTTTTCTTTAATTTTCTTCGTACTAAGGACTTTAGACAAGAGCATTTCAAGGTCTCCTATACTATTCCAAGTTTCAAGGTTCGTGATTGTGCAAATTGTAGGGTATACATTTTCAGAATCTAGACTTAAGTTAGGAACTATTTTTCAAACTTATACTCTAATAAGAACATCAATACTTTTCCTTTGTTTCGACTTAGCCCAAAAAGTTAACTCAAAATTTGCCTATTTCTAAATAAACTACAAAGACATATATTTTCTACCGTTAAACTTTAAGGAAGGTTATTTTTAGGGTTTTTAATTTACTATGTCTAAGATCTAGTTGTTCCTAACCAGTTGACCTATTTGTCAAACCAAAGTCAATTAGCCAAAATTGAATACAATAATGTTTATAATTTTTGAAAATTTTCAATTTTTTATGGGTTTTCAAATAAGCATGCAAATGCAAAAATATGTACAAATGAATGCGAAGGAAGAAGACGTACCGAGCATACCCCCAAACTTGAACTTGACAGTGCCCTCACTGTCATGCTAAACCAAGAGGGTCAAAATACCGGCACTCCCCTGTTTATTTATTTATAATTTTTTTTTATATATATTTTTAATGTTTTGAATTTTTTTTTAAAGAAAAAGAAAACAAATATATATATATACAAAGATTCCCCCAAACCTAAGCTTGGCCTTGCACAAGCCAAAAGTTAGCACCAACCATTCAAAAATCTTATCGTGGAAATGGTATAGTTGGTGCAAGAAAATGAGAAGCACGCGAGACCGTGTGGAAAGAAGAATGGTAGAATATGGTCTCGGTGGGGGAGAAGAATGGTGAAAAGAAGAAGGAAGTGGAGTACGATCTTGAGGGTGTAAATTGAGTGAATAAATTAGCGCAATTTGTGATGACCGATGTGTTAAAAGCGATTGCGCTAACCTATCTACTCGTCGAGAAATGGGATCAAATCCCTCAAGATTCGCAAGAAAACATGGGTACGCTGAACTTGGTATCGGAGATGAAGGCGTAACGATCATCTGTTCGGTCGGAACAATGGGATAGACGAAAGGGAGTGAATTAGGGATAGTATCATTCTCACCGTAGTAAACTGTGTCGAACTGGAAAGATTCCATCAATGGTTCGAAACGACTGTAAGCAACCGAGTCTGAAGGATTAACTAACTCATCTGAAAATGCAAAGGACTCAAACTCGGGCGGTGAGACTTCAACATCGTCCGAAAAAGTGAAACACTCGTAAGTGTCATCGGCTGTGGGAACTGTGTCAGATTCAAAGGAAAAGTTTTCAAGCTCACAGTCGTCAAGCGTGAAATGAGGCGTGGTCGGAACGATGGAAAAGAGGGAGGGTGATTTAGGTAAAGGTTCAAGATGATGAATTGGAAAATCCGACACATCAAAGAAAAATGGTTCAACCTCAATATGATCCTCACTACTCTCCTCAATATTATCCTCATAATTCTCCTCAATATTCAACTCATCCATGCCATTATCATCAAAATCAAGACACATATGAGATTCGGGAGAAACATTTAATAACTCGGGATGATGATTTGAACATAAAATTTCAATTAAATCGACAGGTTCATCATCCGAAATATTCCCGGCGTCTATATCCTCAATCAAGTGAAAGTCAATTTCTTTAGACACCTCCTCAAAAGCATGGATGTTTATCAATGTAGGTTCTAGAGTGGAAGTGTAAAGGTCAAACAGATTAGGTGATGTTTCACTCGAAGGGAGTTCCTCACAATTTGGCAAATCAAACACTACAAAGTCGCACAACTCGTTTTTATTTTGAACTTGTGAATCATTTAGGACATTCGATGGAAAACTGGAGTTGTGGGCTTCAATTGGGTAAGGGTAGGTTTGATTTGGAAATTCTCTCACATTCTCATTCTGTCCAACCGCCTCCTCATACATTGAAAAATTTGGGGCTAGCGGGAAACTAGCTACCGGTTCAGCAGGTTGCCTAAGGGCGGCCACGGACGCTTCCACATTCCTAACCATTTTTTTTGTTGCTGCGATATACGCCTCCAACGCCTCTTCCAAACTAGACTTTGGTGGTAAGGGGGTTTCGGTAAAAGATTCAAAATGGTGTGGATATGCAAAACTTCCAATAGGCTGTGTAGAAACATTGTCTAGTGACGGTGGAAAAGTCGGGTAGGACTGGTAGGAAGTGGGTGATTGGGCCGGGGTAGGGTCAACATATGGATAAAAAGGTGAATAGTCGTGTTGATCCCTAGAACTGGATGAGTGGAGAGGGGTGAAAGATCGATTGCGAGATTGAGCAATATGCTCAGCAATGGACATCGGCCTAGGAGTGACAGAAGGACTTGAAGAAGTGGTATCAACATATGGAAGTGGTGAAGGTTGACTTGGTTGACACAAGGTGGGTTGAAAAGTCAAACTGTTTCTCCTAGACTCCTCTATGTGATCTTTCAAAGATTTTTTTGGCATGGAAGGATCGTCTTTAAATTGACCGAACACATTGACATATGACACAAAATTAGATTCGGGATACCAAAGTTCGGCTAATGATTTTTTATGTGGGGTACCCATGTTAGAAGAAGAAAGGTGACAAGAAGGAAGGTTGGGTGGTGCAAGGATTTATTTGGGGCTAAAAAATTTTGCAAGTTCTATAAAATATTTGTTCTTTTTATTTTCATTTTTCATTAATTTTTTCTTTCTCTTTATTTGGAAAAAATTTTTTGCAAAAAGATTTTATAGAAAAGATATGCAACAGCAAAATATTTTATAGAAAAGATATGCAACAGCAAAATATTACTTGCAATTGGTTATTATTTGAAGCATATCACAAGAATCTTTATTTGGAAAAAAATGTTGCAAAAAGATATTCGAGAAAAGATATGCAACAAAAAAGATTACTTGCAATCAATTTCAATTTTGAGCGGGGCCCAAAAAATCCTGCACAAGACTGTTATATGGAAGGGAATATATTTTTAAAGTGCACAAAATCCTGCAGGCATTTTTCAGAAAATATATTGAAATTTGCAGAGGAGAAATAACAGAGGAGCTTACAGTGCAAATTGCAGAGGATGATCTTACCAAAAGAGCGCGTTTCCGCGGTCAAAGGAGGCCTACCGCGGCGGTTCCGCGGCTAAACGTGCGAGACACATGTTCAGATTTTGCTGACGTCACCAGAAGGCGACGCTTCCGCGGCGGGAGCAGAGAAATGCGGCGGATCCGCGGTATTTTGGACGATTCAGATCTCCAAATTTTCTCTGATGTTCTGTTGAATTAATCCCCTGCTGTTTTGATCTTCTGATTTCCGTTTCGCCTTCTAGAAATTTCCAGATCGTCTTTGTATATCCTGCAAAATTAAAACAACAAAGTATCCCTTCCAAAAATAACAAAATATATATATTTTTATATTTTTTTTTTGATTTTTTAGATTTTTATGATTTTTTAAATTTTATGATTAACCCGAAATTGCGAAAAGGAAAGTTCTACGCCATCCCCGGCAACGGCGCCATTTGATTGATCTCAAAAACTATCTATTACCGCAATCAAGAACGGCGTCGCTTGATAGCTAGCCGGTGAGTACGGGTCGGTCCACAAGGATTTTGTGATTTCCGATTCGCGCTTACGAGTTAATTCCGAAGGGTGTCCGGATTGATTGTTAAATCTAAAAACCTAATTAACCTTGAGCAATTATCTAGATCTACTCTTGCTAGGGCTAGGCTTAGGGATGGTTTGGAAATGTAATTAAATCTCACCGCTTTCAATACCCGAATGAAGATCTATGAGGAGTTATGGTAATTATCAATAAAGTGGATTAGATCCGTTCGGGAAGGTGTTCCTTCCTCTAGATTCTTGTCCTTCCTTTAGAGATCCTTACCCTAACCTCCATGGAAAACATCACACCCGGGCCTTTATACTACGGTATCACCGCTACCTCGAGGGATAGAGTGCCGTAGGGAGCGGTATGTGCATGTATGCATGGAGTCCTATTGTAAATATTTGGTGGGTAAGAAAGGGATGAGAGATCTCATCTCTCAAAATCCTTCCCCAAAGCTAAACCCTAAACAAGTTCCTAGGGCAAGGAATTTAAATCTACACTAAGGCAAGAAATTAAATTACTTACAGATGCATCCCTCCAATCATCCATGCAGGGTTGTCAGATCTGAATTTCTGAATGGAAAAGAAACACCGATGCTCTCCAAAAGATTTCTAAATTTTATTCATTAAAGGGAGGCATAAGAAAATACAAGGCTTTGGGTTCTATTTATAGGACATAGAAACCCTAGGTTTACAATTGCTCCGCATGTCTACAATTACAAATATACCCTAAAAAAATCTTTCCAAAGCCGCCAAAAAATTATGGTGCAATTTCCTGCGCACTAGGGCTTCAAACGGCCGCGGAACCGCGGCATGGGCGCGCTTGGGCCGCGGTTCCGCGGCCCTTTAGTGTGATCATTTGATGGTTTTTTTCTGGGCTTCTTCAGGTTCTTCTGGTCTTTTCATTTCTTTAGTTATTTCTCCATTTGGGCTTCTACAGTAGCTCCAGATCTTCAGTGAACCATTTGCAATGGATTTTTAACCGTCCGCTTTGTATTTTTGGATCTTGAGTTGCCTTGTTAATTGTGAACTGTCTTTCGATGTAGGCTTGACTAAAGTCCTCCCATTTGTTGGTCAAAAGTCCATATTTTGTGTCATCTTTTGTCTTTTTCACTGTTTTCGCTCCAAGAACCTGTCACCTGTAATATGTAGCAGACATGCGTCAAAAGCACCTGTTTATTTATAAAAAGAATAAGAATGGAAAATATAATAATGCAATATTATGGTGTGAACAGCAACTCAAGAACTCAAGAGTTATGATAATTCTCAATTATATGAGCATAGAAAAATCAATCCAAGATATATCTCTCATGCCTAACTGTAGTTAATAAATATCTAGATATTTTAGTGTTGAGTCAAAAGCCAAATGAGAATTAAACCATAGTTCAAATTAGGTCAAGTATAGAAGTGTGGAAATTTCCAACCATGATTCAATCCCATTTTCATTTCTTTTTCTCAAAACAAATATACATCTATATATAAATGAACCATGTGAGTATTGCATTGACATCTCTCATGTATTAACAACCATGACACTATGTATGCATGTATGTGTCCATACACATCATCATGTGTATGCATGCATGCACACACATCATTATAGAAAAAGGTTTAATATAGAATTGTACTAAAAGTCAAATGTTAAATCAACACTTGATTTAACAAACAGGTCATATCACATACGACCCGACCAATAGAAAAACGCCCGATTAATATACGGTATCACATACACGCATTTAATCGGGTCCCTGCGTATATCTCATTTGTACACCACATCGTTTCGCCTGAGCTAGGAAACTCCTGTGTGGGACTCTAAGACTCGTCAATACGCCGACAGTAGGTGATGATCATATCAAACACCCACAAACCGCAAGCGGTCAGCTAAACATAACGCCCACCTGGGTATTGAGCGATTAGAATAAAACCAGCGAAGCTGTCAAAACTCCCGTCGAGCCAACTGGCAACACTTACCGTACAGTCCGGTCTCTTCGTCAGATATGCTGCATATCGAGTCTAGGGATGGAATCGTCGACCCCAATAACTCAATAAGTCATGTCGGTGTATGGCTCATAACAGATCGAGAAACTACTGATAACACTTATCAGTAAATCTCAGCAGCCCTGGCCAGGGACTTCCTGTTATAGCCAATCGAGCATTGCACAACATCAACCCCAAATACCGAGAGAGATGAAACCCCTCCTATCGCTCATTGCCTCAATGTGCCTCGGGATTGTACCCAAAATCCACCTGTTTGCACGACTCAGTAGAGCCGTGGTAGGGTGGAGATCAAAGTACAGTGGAAGAACACACAAGACTCTATGACGATCTCGGGTCTACAGACTAACCTGTACCAGTGTCACCTGAGAACTGATATCTGACGATAGATATAATACCGCATAGGAGTTCTCGGCGAGTCCATTCAGTGTACCCAGTCTCCACTGAGCACCCGCATACAATCTTTGGTGTCACCACACCAGATGGATATAGGATCATCCATCGCCCATCACATGGGACAAGAATGGTATACGCTAGTCTACTTTGGAATATCGATGCCCCGTCTCAATACACCCACGACTAGGACAAGGATATGCTCATAAACTACAAGTGTCCCACTAGTATGATCCGCATCATAGTCGCAGTAGTCAAGCAAATATCCTGAAGGCTTTATCAACATGTACCAAATGAGTCAGATGCATGATCAAATGAACATGTCAAGATAAAGTAAACCGGATAGCATACTATCATGTCGAGCAAGAAAGTCATCTATATACATATATACATGTCCAAGCATCCACTATACATATAATGGCCTCTAGGGCATACATATATCCAACAGCGGCTACCTGCTCAGCTATCCCTGGCTGGTAGTTCCCTACCCCACAACGCCAGGTATCGAAGCCCTCACCAAGAGGCAGCCGAGCGGCTACCCTGCTCGGCTATCCCTGGCTGATTGTTCCCTACCCTACAATGCCAGGGATCGAAGCCCTCACCAAGAGGCAGCCGAGAGGCTACCCTGCTCGGCTATCCCTGGCTGGTAGTTCGCTACCCCACGATGCCAGGGATCTAAGCCATCAACAAGAGGCAGGCGCGCAGCAACCCTGCTCGGCCTGTCCTTAAGGATTAAAGCCCTCGCCAAGAGGCACCGGGCAGCAACCCTGTTCGGCCTGTCCTTAGCAGGCCTCTTACGGCCCCTCCGCGCTAAGGATCAAAGCCCTCGCCAAGAGGCATCGGGCAGCAACCCTGCTCGGCCCATCCTTAGCAGGCCTCTTACGGCCCCTCCCGCGCTAAAGATCGAAGCCCTCACTAAGAGGCAACCGGGCTCACCCTTGCTCAGTTATCCCTGACTGGTAGTTCACTACCCCACGATGCCAGGGATCAAAGCCCTCGCCAAGAGGCACCGGGCAACAAATTTGTTCGGCCCGTCCTTAGCAGGCCTTTTACGGCCCCTCCCGCGCTAAGGATCAAAGCCCTCATTAAGAGGCAACCGGGCTCGCCCTTGCTCGGTTATCCCTGGCTGGTAGTTCACTACCCCATGACGCCAGGGATCAAAGTCCTCGCCAAAAGGCACCGGCAGAAACCCTGCTCGGCCCGTCCTTAGCAGGCCTCCTACGGCCCCTCCCACGCTAAGACCAAAGCCCTCGTCAAGAGGCACCGGGCAGCAACCCTGCTCGGACCGTCCTTATGGATCCAAGCCTTCGCCAAGAGGCACCGAGCAGCAATATCGCTCGGCCAATTCTTTAGAAAGCGCCAACCTTCTTGCAACAAAGGTTCCTCCACACTATTCAAGTAAACGATCACCACCTCGACTCCGGGGGCTGGAGGACACCGACCTTCTTTCACAGCGGTTAATCGATAAGCACTCGAAGGGCGATCGTTATCTAAAACACAGGCCATCGACCTGCGGCCTAACGCTTGATCGAGGGCAGAACTGACAAGCTCAAGTACCCACGCAGAAGAAAAAAGACTAAGTTTCATTCAAACTTCCAAAATCTTTTACAAGGTACTCTGGGCTCCCCAGCCTTAACAAATTGCCCGGGGGCTTACAAAAAGAAAAAGAAAAAGGAAAAGCCAAAAGGTTCAGACCGCAAGCCCCGCCTAAACCTCACCTTCCTCGGTACCATCCCCAGGAGCCGGTGCTTCCGCTTCAGCAACAGCCCCTCCCTCATCACCATATGCCGGAGGCATGACCACTGAAAGTGGGACCCGAGCGAGGAGCTCACCGTCGGTAAACTCCGGAAACTGCGCCTTGACAGCATCAAGAGCTTCGTGCCATACAATGGCAGAGGCTTCGCCGAGGTCGGCGTAAAACTGGTCTGACCCCTTGTAATCGGCCACCGCCTTTCGAGTTCGAACCTCGGCGACCTTCGCCGCCTGAAGCGCAGCCTCGGCATCCCGTCTGCTGGTATCCCTCGCCATCTTCGCTGCTGCATAGCGATCGGCCAGCTCCGCCAACTTAGCCTCGATGGCTCAGTGGGACTCACTTAGCCGGCGATAGGACTCCCGGCACTTTGAGACGGTGAGCTTCCCGGCGGCCAATTGGACTTCGAGGACGACCATCCTCTCCCTCTCCTGACACAGCTCGAGTCGCAGGTCCTCGGCCCTCGGAGAAGACTCCCCCGCCAACTTCATAGCAGGGGCAGTCTCCTCGGCCTCTATGCGAGGAACGAGGGCGCAATGCTGAAGGACCTGATGATATACAGCAGAGAGACTTAGAGACGCTTGAACTGAGAAAAGGGCGCTCAAAATAACACATAAAGGAGTACGTACATGCACCGCCTCCTGAGCTATAGCTGCCACTTGGGCCCTTAGGGTCCCCCGCGGAATCTTGCCTCCGGCCGACTCTTCCATATCAGCGAGCAGGCTGGCAGCAACGGAAAGCCTGGACGGGACTACGAAACAGGCGCCCCCCTCCTGCACAGGAATCTTCTTGAGAATCTCAGTCGGTGGCGCGCAAGAGACCGTCTTCTTCCTCTTAAGAGGAACCTCGTCTTCGTCCTCTTCCGCTTCCCTCGTCCGGGGTTCAGGAACCCGCGGACGCCTCTGATCGCCGCCGCGGCAATCATCGGGGGCTCGGGTCGAGGTAGATGGCCCCGTCGCCGGTGACCCCTTTTGTGCGGAGCTCGGGTCAACCCGAGGCGCGGCCACGCCTCCAGCTCACTTCTGGGACAGGGCACCGAAGGCAGCAAGAATCCTGGATCGATCTATTTGTTCTGCCAAGGGGGAAACGGGCTCGACTCAGAAGAGGAAGAAGCAGAAAAAGAAAAGGAAGAATCTACGAGGGGCTCCCTAGACTTTATCCGATCTATTTCTACGGACTCTTCACAAGAAGACATCTAAACTGATGGAGGGGATGAATTCTCGGAAGAGCAAAACGCAGATATCCCGACCTAAGAAGGAGAGCGCCGAGCTAACGAGACTCAAGACGGGGAAATTATAAAGAAGTATGGGCCCTGATGGGGACCCCACCTCTATTTATAGCCGCTGGCATGCACATCCAACGGCGACAGTCATCTCCTGCCGAAAAGACTCATCGCATTCGACGGCCCCCATCGCTCCACCTGTCACGCACGCATTGGTCGCACCCCGTCGAAAACGGGAAATCTGCGGCCCGTCGCGTCAACCAACCAGCGCAAGGCACATGAGCAGTCGCTTCGGCGAACGTACGCACGATCCGACGCGTCCTCTTTAATGCAGGATCTGCCCCCTGATCCGCTAACGTCATCAAGAAAATACAGCTGATTGCCTAGGAATGCGCACTTACGATATCTTCGAAAAGGAGCTCATCTCGGGGACTCGGTAGACCACTCTCGACCCGACCCGTGAACAGGTCGGGACGAGAGTGGGGGGCTAATGATGATGCTTGATATCGTCGATTTCCCAGATCGTGACACGTGGCAGATGACGTGTCCCGAAGCTAGCAAGAAAGGACCAGGAACGGTACGTCGGTAGAATACCCCGGGTCTGCGGCCCATGGACGTGGCCGACCTTCTGTGACCGTCCACGCCACTCCTATGCCCGCCTTACAAACAACCGTTGGCTCGCCTCCGAACCCCCTGCACAATTGGCCTCCTCAGCCCTCTCAGCTCGTCTCTGGGCTATCGCAAAACCAAGATGTCTCGGCCTCCCGCTCGTTCCCGAGCCGCTCGCCGAGCTCATCTTCTTTGGTCCCATCGACTGACCAGCAGCACCAGTTGCAGGCACCTTCGCCACGCTTCCGCGAATCTCGCCATGCGTGAGATATCCGCCGGCCACGTTCCGCGTTCCACGCCATCACGATCCCCCATTAACGAGCATGTCTCGTCATTAATATGGGATCCCGCCTATCATGCGAGCGTGACGCCGAGGGCGTAACGGCCGGCGTGATTCTCGCGCCCGCCTGTCATTCGCTGCTGGGTATATAAACCCCTCTTTCAGGCGACTCAAGTAAGTCATTTTTTCCTCACTAGGCCGTTACTCTGCTCAAATATCCGGTCTAACTTGATCGTCGGAGGATCCTCGGTGGTACAACCACCCCGGGACTTCCTTGCAGGTAGCTCGGCCTCAACCGCCTCAAACCCATTGAGATCCACACGCTTTAGGAGGCAACCTCCAACTCAATCTCAACCGTTCATCGTCGCTTACAGCAGATCTACGGAAGGTAACATCTTGACGAGATCCGACATCCGTCACATTTCGACTCCTATGGAATCGGACGGTGCTTCTTATAGATCATCGTCATCATCACTATCGCTTGTTGCTCCTTCATCGTTAGGGCTATTTTCCTGGTGGGGTCCATCTGGGTCGTCATCATCAGTTGATTGGAGCACTCAAGGATCGATACCTCAATTTGATTACAACTCCATAGATTGGAGCTTGGACTCGTCTGTGCTGCCATTGCGATCGTCATCCATAAAGGGACAGCGCTTATACGATAATTCATGCCATGTTTCATGCTATAATACGCCGACGAGAGCTTCGAGACCGGATGTTAATGGAAGCCTGATGGTGGATCCCACTGTCGTAGGATCACCCGCTTGGACGTCCCCGTCTGGAGGGAAGGATCTGTTTAGGGTTCCTAGGAAGTATGTTTCATCACCGTCTCCATAGACAATGGATGAATGTTTTGTATTCATGATCAAGAAAGAAAGAAAATGGACAATAGTTGAGTGTTTGGTGTTATGAGCCTTTGTTGCCGTCTCTGGTTTTATCATGTGGCTGCTTTTTTCTTGTTCGTCTTTAAGATGAATCTGGTAAATGCAATCTTGCATTCGTGCATTTACCAATTGCATCTCGGAGTTTACTTCCGTTTAGATATGGCTTGTGAATAATTCACCGCTCACTCCAGTTGTTTGACATAAATAAATTAGCCTAAAAACTACTGCATCAGCATCACATCTTGAGCTGACCTAATGCTCATCGTAGCTGCATAGGCTCATATAACGCCATCGGAGAATAAGTTGAATGCCATCACAAGTTCATTGGCAATGCTGGTGCAACCCTCTCAAGTTCGTTGACAACAAGCAATGCCTCAATTTCTTATGATCCCATCACCACCGCCCCATCCCTGGCCGTCCTGCCAAAACCAAAAAAAACAAAATAAATAAATGAAATCGTTCCTATACTTTTAAATTGCATGAAGCTCTAAAATTTATGTACTTGCTCACGAAGCAGCTACTGTCAAGCAAATTTATGAGCCTATTAGGATTTCTTACTGGTTTTTTTTCCTGTATTCAATCGCAAATACAAGGCTTAATATCAAAATATGCTTACAGCTTGAAGAAGGATCAACAACCGTATATAACATTCATTTTCAATAATTATATATGGGAAGGGCATCTGCCCCAGCTCTTTCTGTCAGCATATATATATATATATATATATATATATATATATATAACATTCATTTTCAAGGTTTTGATTTTCAAGAAACATGCAGGATTGTAAAAGCCAAAAATAGATCAATGTTCTGCAATCAGCATTGACATTTCCTGGAACTAGATTCGATATGCTCATCCCTGCAAATATAAACGCGGAGAAAATTTCTCAAAGTTCCTCCTCATTTTAGCCAAAATCCATTAACAGTCCTATTTCAAAATTAAAATCCACATAGAGAGAGACACCTGAAAAATCTTTCTCCTTACAGATGGGAATTTTCATGAAACCAAATATTGAACTAGGGCATGAAGCAGCCACACCCAAAAGAGTCCCAGGTTTCATCTTTGCATTAAAGTTAACAAAATCGCCTCCTAATTTTCTTACCCTCAATATTGCACAGAGAATCTTAATCGCATTTTTCCATAACTTATATTTTTATTTGAAGTCCGCTGATACAAAACGAAGACAGGAATTTACTCTGCATGAGCCCTATTCTGTTCATGTTTTTATTAGCTATTAGTTTCTGGATATATTTTTACATGGAGATCCATAGAGCATTGATCTTCAAAAGCAGGATTGCACTTACCTAAAAGAAAGGATAAAAAATAATAATCCATATGCAATGCAAAAATTTAATTTAGGCTTAATTAAAAAAAATTACCAAATATTTTGGCCTAATTATGAAAAACTACCAAATTCTTGTTAAATATATAAGAAACTACCACAAAACTTTCAAAAACTATATGAAACTAACACAAAATTTTCAAAAACTATGAAAAAATTCCATAAATAAGATGCCATGTCACCAATAATTGCAAAAAACTACCAAAAATTTTCGAAACATGACCCGCAATTTTGAAAGAATTTGGTAATTTCTCATGACCGGGTCAAGGAATTTGCTAGTTTTTTTTAATTAAGCCTTTAATTTAACATGTATATTACACTTTCACTTGTTATGTATCGCACGTGCCGCAACACTGGTGAAATATCTCCAGACCATAACTGATAACAAAATGCTTATTTATATGAACAACTCTAGCTAAGATCAAGCGGCAAAGGGAAAATTAGTGCAAGGATTTGAACGGAAAAGCCTAGCCAAGCCAACAAAATCAGGAGCAAGGTTATTCCAGATAATTACTTGGACAAATATGATTTTGTATAATAAATTACATCTCGATGGGGAAGAATACAATAAATTACAACAGGTGTCTAAAGCATTTGCATGAAGCAGATGCAAGCCTGCATTTGCGATTTAACACAAAAGGAAATTACATAAACCCAAGTTGAACCTTCGAATCCCAAAGTCTTTCAACAGACACCATTTTATCAAACTTGATTTTCACCCTTAGGCAATGCCAAGCTAAATAGTCCCCATGACAAAATATGCTTCCAACTGTAAAATGAGAGTTGGACCAGTTGGTTACCAAGCATGATAGGCACCATTCAATCAATCGTGCAAAATAAAGGAAACCGTGCTATAAAGGAAAAAGGAAGAAAAAAACAAAATAAAACTGGGTAAACAAATCCTCTGCGAATATGTTGGAAATTTTAATAAAATACATTTCTTATATTTTACTTTTTGGACATGTGATGTTTTATAATTAATTTTGATATCTTGTGATCATATATTAAATTGGACTTTAAATATTTTAACATACTAATATAAAGTTTTTGGTCATGGCTCATTATGAAATTGACCATTTAACCATCATTACTTGGGTCATTAAGCATGTCAATTGAGAGCATTTAAAACCTAGGTCTTTAATGCGCCATTAATATTGATTTTGTGTTATTAGCCATTTAATGTATTTTATCATGAATTAATCATAAAGCGTTACATGTCCAAAAAATAAAATATAACTCCTATAGGCTATTATATATAACTTTATTTTGATATACAAAATTGACAATATATTTTATATAATTCATTGAAATAATAAGTAGAGAAAAGGTGTGGGCTAGAACTATTCCTTTTTACTCTGTGAAGAAATGAAGAACGAAATGGTGATATTCGTTAGTTGTTGCATCCTCAAGGCAACATGCCAAGACCCGTTGTATCGGTGGGAAACCATTAGTTTCTTACCGTGGTGGCACGAATTACCTTAAAAAGAGAGAGATACCCGCATCTAAGTCAAAGGTTTCGCAAACTTTATTTTATATTTCATTTTATTTAACTTAGATTCCATTGTAAACAACCTAAGAACAATAATTTTAAGGCAATTCATGGACAATGGAACCACTTTAAGAAAAGCTCGTTGATGGTATGTTTCGCCTCAAAAGTGTCCATTTTGAAAAAAAAAGGATAAAGATAAGTACAATTGTTATCACTATTTCTTATATATAGATAAGTACAATTGTTATCACTATTTCTTATATATATATATATATATATATATATATATATAGTATGAAAATACTTGTCATATTATGCGACATTTAGAAATTATGAAATTCAAGAGGACATGAGAATGTAATCCGAATTTAGTGGAAAATAAAGCGATGAAATATGCTCTCTTATCACATAATTTCAAATGTTCTCTTGAGATACATATTTTTTGTTATATGTTTTTATCGGTCAAATTTTAATAATACCCATATAGTAAAACCTAGATGGACATGAAATTTTTCTGACCCAAATATGAAAACTTAAAACCTTATATCTTGTTTTAAAGTCCTCTCCTGATATTATGAATTGTGTATATTATACATGTGGGATTTACGACGCCTCTAGAATTTTTTGAGGCCAAATACATAGCACAAGTCAATGTGACCCAAGCTTCATCTTGGCTAAAATAATAAAAACAAATTGTTTGGAATATACCGGAAACGAGGGCTATTATTCTAATTAACGTGTCCGAACAACAACTCATGACTATATATTCGAAATATTTTGTTGAGTAATATAAAACGGTAGACGGATTTGGTGATAATTATTAAACAAATTCGCTATGTTAAACCTATGCGCCATATGATCCCTCAAAAAAGATTATGCAAGGTTTATTTTGTTTGTTAAAATTTTCTGGTGAATGTAAAGTTCATTGAACTTCAATTTGGGAATTTTGATATTTGAAATTATATATAATAATTGTTAAGTGAGTATAGATCTCATGTCATGTTCTCTCTTTTATAAAGCCAAATTTAAGTAGATTTGATCAATATATTGCACAATATAATTGATTTAAACCTATATGTTATTTGTTGCAAAAAAAAGGTATTTTGACATTAAAAAAAGTCACATCCATGTAATTATGGAGATTTTGAGTAATTAATATTTGTTTCAAAAATTATTTTAACTCGAAATGGATGTTGAAATTTTATCATTTTATTCAAAATTTTCAACTCGTTGTCTAAATTCAATATTGATGGTTTTATAGACAATGTTTTCTATAAAAAAAAGGATGAAAATAGTATTGATGGAAATGGTTGTAAGGTGATAATAAAAGCTTATGCCAGTTCTTGCATTTTTTGACTATAAAACAGTCATACATATAAACTTTTTGAATCTTCACTACATTTTGATTATGAGAATTGAAGTCTATTTTTAAATATAATTTTATGTTTTTTATTTTCAAAATTAGTGGGGAATCTATGAAAAGCCCAATCTTTATATTTTAAACTCGTAAAATAGTGAAAGTTTCATGAAAACAAAATTGTTATCATTGGCAAATAAATTATTTATCGGGAAATATTTTGGTCGGTTTTTGCGATTTATTTTGCCAATATTATTGTTATTTTGAGACCACATAATGACACTGACATTAAATGTTCATGTATTTATTTTGGGTGAAGATTATATTTGTTGGAAACCTACAATAAACCATAAATACGTGATGTAAATATGAAGATGATGCTGATTGTTCTCTTAAATACCAGTGACAAACTAGTAGCCTAAGAGGTTGTATCCTCATATCTCCATTTGGAAAAAAAATTGTTTGCCCAAATTAATGCATTGTAATAGCATTGCTACCACTATTAGGTTGCAAAACTGTTTTTAACGATAAATCCAAACCAACTTAAATAAACAAGTAATATTTCATATTACTCGAGTGCCGGCATAAATTGCATATACATACGAAATGATAATCTTGTTATATTTAGAGCCAAATTAAGGTTTGGATTATATCGACGAGTAATGAACTAAAATCCAAAATAAAATAAATTGTTTATGAGGATACCCAACCCAAGGACCGAAGATCCTGAGAATAGGGTTCAATAGGAGAAATGAATTATAGAATAAGTCATTGTTGGGATGCACTAATTTTCGAGTATATACTTGTAGTCTTTCCTTATAGTGCAAAGTGTATCTATCATGTAATGATAAAGGGTTGAGTCAAACTCTTAATTAATAGGCGGGGTGCAAAATGTTATAGGAGCACTCTTGGCGGATTTCATTTATATGAGTCTGGAAGTAAGGCCGCTCTCTTAACATAGTCAGGCTTATACTGTGAAATAAATCATTAAACCAGGATTAAGTACAAAGCCGTAACGTTGTGGCTTAAGGGTTTAATTTGACACGAGGATTGCTATGTGCTCGATACAATTTTTTATTTCCCATAAGCAGTCATAATTCAAGGACATGTCCACTATAAACTCTAGAGTAAAAGTTGTATGTGGTAAGTGAAAGGTTCAACGTATTGGCACACCTTCATGCAACATAATTAAGTTTCTAATTTGATTATTGCAATTTTTGTGATTTTTTGATTTTTTAAAAATTTGTGGGGGATTGTTGACAATTTAATAAAAAAAAAATGGTGAAAAGGCCTTAACCTGAAATTTTAATAAAATGTTATATTTTACTTTTTGAACATGTAATGTTTTATGATTAATTTTGATACCGTATAATCAAATATTAAATTAGGCTTTAAATAATTTAACATGCTAATATAAAGTTTTTGGTCATGTCTCATTATGGACATTGATCATCATTACCTGGATCATTAAGCATGGCAATTAAGAGCAATAAAACCTAGGCCTTCAATAGGCCCCTATTATTGATTTTGTGTTACTAGCCATTTAATCTATTTTATCATCAATTAATAAGTTTTTTCCTACTCATTATTTTTCAATCATATATTTATAACTCTATTTTGATAGTACAAAATTGACAATATATTTTATATAATTCATTAATATAATGGGTAGAGAAAACGTGTAGGCTAGAGCTCTTATTTTACTATGTGCAGGAATGAAGAGCGAAACAGTGATGTTTGTTGGTTGTATCATAAAAAAGACGTGCCGAGACCCGCTGTATTGGTGGAGAATCATTAGTTTCTTACCGGGGTGGCACAAATTGCCTTAAAGAGAGCGAGATACCCATACCTCAGCCAACGGCTTCACCATCTTTATTTTTTGTTTCATTTTATTATGCAACTTTTAATGTATTTTATTAAATTTTATTTAATTTTGATTCCACTGCACCTAAGAACAGCATAATACGTTTAAAATAGCGCTAAAATACCTTTCAAAACCCGATCTAATGGCAATCTACAAAATTGGAACCAATAAAAATTATACATATGCATCATCAATTAAGTTTACCTTAAAGTTTTCAGAATCAGAACTTTAAGGTAAACTTCCATTCATCTCACTACATTTAACTAGTCTGATGGGTGTATTCATTTTAGCTTCACTCATTTTCAGAAGACAAATGAGTATCCATGAGGGACAATTGTTGTGAGATTGGCAAATTTCCAAAAAAAATGATGGAAGTTTACCTTAAAGTTCTGATTCTTAAGTTTACCTTAAAGTTCATATCCACATCGAACATGTGTTTGGGGGTGGGGACAAAGGTCTTTCGAAGGAAATCGTCGTATGGCAGCGGTCAAAACCAACCCTATACCATTTTCTTAGACGACCAACATCAACCATCTTCATCGCCTAAGATATATATGACTACTTTCATGTAATATTAATGCTTTTTAACCGTTGATTTAGCGGGTGCAAAATCAACAGTTTATCGATAATAGAATATTTAGACTCCACTAAATCAATGGTTAAAAAAGCACTAAACAAGCACTCTACAGTTTCACCTTTTGGAAAAGGATATCCCCGTCCATCCCATTCATTTCTCTCCATTTCGTTTAGCTTACTATCTTGACACTTAGGCTTAGGGACTGTTCAGGCTTGGAGTTAGGAAGTTTATTTTTAAGTGTAAGTACAAGATATGCAAACTTTAGTTTGTAAGCCTTACCTCCATTTAAAAATTAACTTTGACGGGTAATTTAGTTTTGGAGTTATCTAAACTGCAAAAGGTAGTTGTAGTTATCTAAACTCCAAATGAGTATCTTCTCGTTTTTTAGAGTTCAAAGATAAAAGGTTGAATTGGATTTTATATAACACCAGTTGTCTTGGAGCTAAGATAACGCCAACTATCTAAACTCCAAAATGAAAACCAAACAGGGCATTAATAATTATGTAACGCCTTTAATGGCTACTATTTGTGGAAATACAGTCATGAACCAAATTCCCCATGATTGCCAATGACCGACTGTTTTCCCCCTAAAACCTAATGTTAGGTGATCATGTTTCATTGTGAAACGTTCAATGACTGCTCCTGAATCTTTGATCATGTGATGAAAGGGTGTGTTTTGACGTCACTACCCAAGAGTTTCTATGAATATCTATAAATAATAATAATTGTTCCTGCATAGAGTGAGAACGAGGAAAACTGAAATTTTGATGAGGTTCCGGAAAAAAGAAATGATTCGGCTAATCCATTTGTGCTATATACAAATATAACTAGTGATGATGCTCAATATTGGCAATGCTAGATCAGGACACGTGGCGGATGACCTGTCCCAAGACCCAGAAGAAAGGGCCCACGGAGGCCGACCAGGCCACCCTTGTACCTGACCTGCAAGCACAAACTGGCCCTCCTCGGGGCCCCTGCCAATTTGCCTCCTCGGCCCCTCAGCTCGCCCCGAGCTGCCACAGGACCAAGACTCCTCGGCCCTATTGCTCGGTCCCTCCGACCGACCAACTCCACCACTCACAGGCGTAACCGCCACTCCGCAAATCTCGCCACGCGCAGATTCTCCGCAAGCAACATCCCACGTTCCACGCCATTACGATCTCCATTAATGGGCGATCCGCTCTTTACGCGGGCGTGACGTCGGGGGCGTAACTGCCGGCGAGATTCTCGCGCCAGCTGCTGCGTACCGCCACCGCTATATAAACCCCAATCACAGAGGGGTCAAGTAAGCCATTTTTTATTCCACTTAGTCGTTACTCTGCTCGGATCTAGCACTAACTTGATCGTCGGAGGGTCCTCGGTGGTACCAAACCACCCCGGGAATTCTTTACAGGTACTCGGCGCTAAACTCCTCAAATCACCAACCTCATCAAAACCCATTAAAATCCACACGCAACAGAAGATCGCCACCAAAATCCACCGGGAGATCAACGGAAGACAACATCTGACGGAGACCCGAAAAGGACCTCCATCAGTTGGCGCCGTCTGTGGGAAACGACTCCACAAAACACAAAGTTGGCCTTCCAATCTCCATACACATGGCAAGCAATCATCCTGAAGACCTAGGTGCCAGCCGCTGCCTTCCCCTCGCCGGAGGCTCGGACGATCCCCCTCCAGCAACCATCATCAACGCCCTCGCCAACCGAATAGATCAGCTGCAGTCCCTCGTGGAGGCGCTCATCCGCGTCCAAACGGCCGGACCTGGGCCCCAGGTCGTCGCTCCTTCGCCTCCAGGAAGCTCCGCCCTTGTCGGGACAGCTGACCACCAGGAGGCTGCGACCCCGGCCACCGATCTCACGGGCCGACACTCCCTGAGGCCCGGTGGGCGCCCCAAGGCTCCACCCCGAGATCCGCCGCCAGAGTGCCTCACCTCGAGCCTCCGCGCGACCCTTACCCCCCTGAGGAGATGTCGGTCACCTCGCCTGTCTACAGGCATGGTCGACACCCCCTCCCTCGACGAGGTCGCATGGGAGAGACTCACCTCGTCCGGGGATCTGAGGAACCTCATCGAGAAGAACCGGGGCCGCTCCCAGACGCAAGTCACCCGCAGCAGAGACCAGGGGTCCCAGGGCGCCAATTCCTCGAGATACCACGGCCGACTCGACGCCCTCGAGAAGAAGATCGAAGGCATGCGCCGGGAAGGTCGCCTCTCGGGCGACGGGGCTAAGTACGCCGCCGACTCGCTCACTAGGCCGTTCACCGAGGAACTGCTCGCTGTCCACGTCTCCTCGCGCAACAAGCCCCCGAAGGTCTCTCTGTTCGACGGGAAAACCGACCCGAAGGACCATTTGGATGCTTTCACCGCGGGGATGAGCTTCCAGGACCACTCCGACGCCGCCCAGTGCAGGGCCTTCCCAGCCACCCTCATCCGCGCAGGTCGGGACTGGTTCCGAGGGCTCGAGTCCCGCTCAATCTTGACCTTCGACGAGCTGGCTACTCAGTTCCTCGGACACTTTGTTGGAAACCGTCGGCAGAAGCGCACGGTCGACTACCTCTTCACGGTTAAGAGTGGGGATAAAAGGACGTTCAAGGCCTGCATCACCCGCTTCTACAACGCCCTTCTCGAGGTCCCCGAGCACCGGGACGAGACCATCATCACTGCGCTTAGATCTGGTCTGAGGCACAAGGAGTGGTTGCGCTCCTTTGCGTTGGCACAACCTAAGACAATGGCCGAGGTCGAGGCGTGGACCGAGAGCGAGGTTCAGCTGGAATCCGAGGTGAACGCAAACCTCCCCTGAGCAGAACGATCCGACCAGAAGAAGAGGGCCCGGGAGGAGAGGCTGCAGCGTCAGCAGCCCTTATCACCCAAAGTTCCAGGAGTATACCCCACTCAACGTCTCCCTCGCAGTATTGCTAGAGGAGGCCCAGAACGAGGGGTTCTTCAAGTTCCCTCCAATCCCGTGTCAGGCCGCGAAGCGAACCCGGGGCTCTTATTGCGCTTTCCACCGGACGCTGGGCCACGCCACGGAGGATTGTAAGCAACTCTGGGACTACATCGAGGAGCTCATCCGATCGGGGCACCCCGCCGCCTACTTGAGAGACAAACGGCAGGCCGACCGCGAGCAGGAGCAGCGTCCCCCTCCCGCCGAGCTGACCATCGGCCAGATCATGCTCGTTTCGGCAAATAACCTGTCCGACGCTCAGGGAGCCCCGTACCCAGTGCCGAACACGGAGACCAACAAGCCCCCGGGGAGCTCGGGCCACGCTAACAAGGTCATCTATTAGCATGTACTTTTCCTTTGGGGCAATGTAAACTCTTCCTAGGGTCTGTTGTTAATTTAATAAAGATCAATGGAACATTGCGAAAAAGAGGAAAATATCTCATTTATTCAAAAAAGGTATTATAGGCTCCTCAGCCATACATACAAAAAGAAAAAGAAAATTACAACAGCGGGGGAAGGGGGTGCAGAGAGCACTGCTCGTGATACTCGGTAAAAATCTCCGTCAGCCGAGGCCTCGCGAGATCCAACCTCTGCCCTCGGTTCCCCCCGCACGCGTTGGCCCCGAGCCTCAGCTCATAGCACTCGCGGAAGAGCGACTCTGAGCGAGCCAGCCAGTTCGCGGAGATCAGGCCGAAGCGTCTCATAGACCGCAGCTTGCCCACGGCCTCGTCGTAGAGCTGCTCGGACAGGGGGTTGTAAAGCCCTGGCAACGCCCTCCAGATGGAGTACATCAGCAGCTGCAGCAGGGAGGAGCGTCGGGGGAGCAGCCGGCCGAAGTGGTCCTCGATGCTCCCATAGACCAACTGCACCGTGTCCTCGGTGCAGTTCTGGTCATAGAGGTATACGTCTTCGAAATGGATGATATCGGGGATAGTAAAGGGGAAGTCTTGTATCCTCAACGATCTGTTTACGAAGAAAAGAAGGACCAGTGCTCCTTCAGTCTTATATAGCCCACTGCGCCCAAACAGAACTCAACAGTCGCCCGCCTTCGCCCAAAAATTCGCCACCACGCGCCTTCCCTGGCGGAATTGAAACAACGCGACCCTGGCGCTTCGCCTCCCCCCACATTCAATACGCATGCTGCACCCGCGATCGCAGCGACCGTTCCTATTCCCCATACCTGCGACTGGATGGTCGGGCAAAACTTCACAAAGAATCAGCCGAGTAGCTACCCTGCTTGACTATCCCTGGCGGGTAGCTTCCCAACCGCAACGCCAGGGACCAGAAAGTCCTCCCAAAGGCAGTCGAGCCCGACCCTCGCTCGGCTATCCCTGGCGGGTAGCTCCCCTACCGCAACGCCAGGGATCAGAAAGCCCTCCCAGAGGCAGTCGAGCCCGAGGATCCCTCGTTCGGCTATCCTTCAGGACAAAAGCCCTCGCCAAGAGGCACCGGGCAGTAACCCTGCCTGGCCAAAGGTCCTTGGTAGGCTTCTTACAGCCCCTCCCACGCCAAGGACCAAAGTTCTCCCAGAGGCAGTCGAGTCCTTGCTCAGCTATCCCCGGCTGGTAGTTTTTTACCACAACCGACAGGGATCAAAGTCATCGCCAAGAGGCACTGGGCGGTAACCCTGCTCAGTCCCCGTCCTGAAGGATCAAAGCCCTCGCAAGAGGCAGCCGAGCAGCTACCATGCTCGGTCATCTCCGGCCGGTAGCTCCCTACCCACGACGCCAGGGATCAGAGCCCTCACAAGAGGCACCCGAGCGGCTACCCCGCTCATTCATCCCAGACTGGTAGTTGCCTACCCACGACGCCAGAGATCAAAGCCCTCGCCAAGAGGCAACCGCGCAGCTTCATTGCCCGGTCGTCCTTAGTAGGCTTCTTACAGCCCCTCCAACGCTAAGGATCAAAGCCCTCGCAAGAGGCAACCAAGCGGCTACCCTGCTCTGTCGTCTCTGGCGGGTAGCCTCCCTACCGCAACGCCAGGGACCAGAAAATCCTCCTTAGAGGCAGCTCAGCAGCTTCCCTGCTCGGCTATCCCTGGCGGGTAGCTTCCCTACCGCAACGCCAGGGATCAGAAAGCCCTTCCAGAGGCAGTCGAGCCTGAGGATCCCTTGCTCGGCTATCCGTCAGGACAAGAGCCCTCGCCAAGAAGCACTGGGCGGTAACCTCGCTCGGTCCCCGTCCTGAAGGATCAAAGCACTCACAAGAGGCAACCGAGCAGCTACCCTGCTCGGTCATCTCCGGCTGGTGGTCGATGCTCGCATTGCCGGAAGTCGAGAGATGACACCCCCCATGGGGCCACCGAGCAGCTTCCCACTCACACTCGGCACAAATACGGCGAACAGCGCTCTGCCCGTCACCCGCAGAGGATCCGAGACCCCAGTGAGGGGCATCAAGTCTATCTAGGCCTAAACGATCTCCCCTCGACTTCGGGACCCATGGGGATACCTCCTCGGCAGCGCTTGACATGCTCATCGGCAAGTGATCGAAATCAACTCGACGAACGATCGCTAGACAGATGGCCAACCTGACATGAAAACACAACAGTGCAAGCACAGATATCTTACGAGCATTCTTCACAAAGATGATAGAGCGCGATTCGATGAAACCAAAGAAAAAATTTATTACTACCAAAGACAGGCTTTACAAAGGGTATTTTTTGGGCTCCCCAGCCTTGCAAAATCCCAAAAACAAAGAAATAAAAGGAGGAAGACGGTGGCTCTAGACCTCGGGGCCAGGTGCGACCTCGGGGTCCTCGACATCCACCACGTGACGCGCGGGGTTCTCGGCGGTTTCCTCGTCAGGAACCTCTTCCCCCTGCTCATCGGCGTCCGTGAGGGGGAATTCAGCCCGGAAATCTCCGTCGGCAAACTCCGGCATCCGGGCCTTAACGGCATCGAGGGCCTCGTGCCAGATACGGGTCGTAGCCACGGCCAGGTCATCATAGAAGTCCTTCAACTTCTTATAGCTCTCCACCTCCTTCAGGTCGGCCTTGGCCGCCTCGGCCGCCGCCCCAAGCTCCTTCCGGAGGGTCTTCACCATTCTCTTCAGGTTGCCGGCAAGCACCCGAGCATTCCCGAGCTTGGCCTCGGCAGTCACGGCAGCCTCGCGGTACCGGGCTACCTCCCGTTTCCCGGCCTCCACCTCGCCTTCCAAGGCGGCAACCCTCGCTGTCACCGCCTCCAGCTCCCGTCTGGAGCTCTCTTCCAGCGAGGCGAGCCGGCCTGCAGCCTCCAGCGCCGGGGCTACCACCTCGACTTCTATACGCAAGGCGAGGGCAACGTGCCGGAGAACCTGGGAGATACGAAAAAGATCAGAAAGATGAAGGAGGCACCGAATCTCATAATGAACCAAACACTTACCTGCACGGACTCCTGGGCGATGGACGCCAGCTGAGCCCTGAAGGTCCCCTCGGGAACACTACCCCCGGCCGAGGCCTCTATCTCATGCAGAAGGCTATCCGCAACGGATAGTCCCGATGGCACCGCGAACCGGAGGCCCCCTTCCTCCACCATGATCGGCGAGGACCGGCCAGGAAGGTCTTTGGGAGCTCCTCTTGAGCGGCTCCGAGGGAGAGCCGATCTCCTCCTCCGAGCCTGGATCCTCCAGAACCAAGGCCCGCTTCCGGCCCGACACTCGGCTGGGACACGGGACGGGATCCGCCCCCGAACACTCGCGGGACACCACCGCCGGAGCAGTAGGAGCCGGGGCGGGCTTCGCGCGAGAAGAGCTGGCGCCCCCAGCCTTCGTAACCTTCCTCGGCTGGCGTATGGAGGCTTTAAACGAGTCGAAGTCCATGGATCCTGCACAAAACAAATACCCAACAATTCAGCGACACGAGCAAAACACAAACCAAAAGGCAAGCCTAACTTACCCACGAACTCAATAGGGCTGAGCCCAGCCCAACTCAGGACCCTCTCAGACAGCAGCACGTCAGGTCGGGGAATGGGCTCCCACGACGCCACTCGCACCGCGGTGGGGTCATTGGACTGGTTCCCCGGCAGACATTTCTCTCTCGACCACTTGGTACGCACGGGCCAGTCCTCGCCCTCGGGAGGAGAAACGAAGAAAAATTTCTTCTTCCAATCATGAATAGAAAAAGGCAAGGCCACGACCCCGGTCCCCGCAGCGCCTCCCGGCCGCTTTCTAAAAGAGAGATAGACCCATCTCGGGTCGCCCGCTCGACTACCAGGATGATTTTTGAAGACGAGAGAAGAATCGAGAAGGGAGAGGCTGAAGGGAACCGCCTGTAACTTCAGACGGATCAAGAACTCGAGGAGGATCCTCCACGAGTTTGGCACTAACCGGGTGAGGGCCAAACCGAAAAATTTCAGCGCTGCGACGACCTCGGGAGAGAAGGGCAGGCGCATTCCGCCCCAAAAAGCTTCCAAATACAAGGCGATCTCCCTGCCCCGTACTTGATCCGCCCTCTCTCCCTCCTTGGCCAGTCGGAGCTTGTAACACAAGGGGATGTGGAAGCGAGCCCGAGCATTGGCGAGCTCGTCCTCATGCCTCACCCAACACGAGGTGCCGGAGGCCGCGTCTGCCGCCTCCTCCCTGGGGGCTGCCCCCGCCGCACGATCCCGGGGAGAGGATCCTACCCCTGCTCCCCAGGGGGATTCGAACACAGCTAAAAGGTCCCTAGAACCTACTCCTACAACATCTACTGACTCTACAAAGAAAGACATCTAATCTTGAAAAGGGGAATCCTCGGGAACCGAAAGCGAGAGAAAGAGGACGAGCGCCGAGCAACCAGGACTTAGAAGAGTGAAATATAAGGGAGTAGGGGCCCAAGGACGGGCCCCACCCCTGTTTATTGCAGCAAGCGACCTCATCCAACGACACACGTCATCTCCCGCCAAAACGACTCCTCGCGTCCAGCGGCTCCAATCGCTCCACGTGTCGATCCTGCGCTGGACCGCATCCCATCGGACGCCGCAGGCTTGCATACGTCGCGTCGGTCAATCGACGCTTGACACGTGGACCGCCGGTTTAGTGGCAGAATGCACGAACCGGCGCACCTTCCTTAAATGCAGAGATCTCGGCCTGATTCGCTAGCAAAAAAGACAGCTGGCGGCCTGAAGACTCGTCCCGACGAAGCCTTGGAAAGGAGCTCACCTGGGAGGCCTGGCAGTCCACTCCTGACCCGACCCGCTAGCTGGTCTGGACAAGAGTGGGGGGCTAATGATGATGCTCAATATTGGTGATGCTAGATCAAGACACGTGGCGGATGACATGTCCCAAGACCCAGAAGAAAGAGCCCACTTAGGCCGACCAGGCCACCCTTGTACCCGACCTGCAAGCACAAATTGGCCCTCCTCGGGGGCCCCTGCCAATTTGCCTCCTCGGCCCCTCAGCTCGCCCCGAGCTGCCACAGGACCAATACTCCTCGACCCTATTGCTCGGTCCCTCCGACCGACCAACTCCACCACTCACAGGCGCAACAGCCACTCCGCAAATCTCGCCACGCGCAGATTCTCCGCCAGCAACGTCCCACGTTCCACGCCATCACGATCCCCATTAATGGGCGATCCGCTTTTTACACGGGCGTGACGTCGGGGGCGTAACTGCCGGCGAGATTCTCGTGCCAGCTGCTGCGTACCGCCACCGCTATATAAACCCCCATCACAGTGGGGTCAAGTAAGCAATTTTTTATTCCACTTAGTCGTTACTCTGCTCGGATCTAGCACTAACTTGATCATCGGAGGGTCCTCGGTGGTACCAAACCACCACGGGACTTCTTTGCAGGTACTCGGCGCTAAACTCCTCAAATCACAAACCTCATCAAAACCCATTGAGATCCACACGCAACAGAAGATCACCACCAAAATCCACTGGGAGATCAACGGAAGACAACATCTGACGGAGACCCGAAAAGGCCCTCCATCAACTAGGTTTACAACACTGATAAAAAAGATTGATTTGCATATAAAATTAGAAAAGTGAGCAGGAGAGACGACTATTGGAGTACTTCAATAGGAATGAATAAAAGCATTATATATATATATATATATATATATATATATAAGATGACCCGAGATCAAGCTGTTTTTGTCTTCTTACACGGAAAATTAGATTCTGCCCCTTGTATTTTAAGAAAATTTGTATTTAGCCCCTTCCAAATTTATCTATACATGGCTGTTATTGGTCTTCTTTATAGGAAATTGTTCTGCACCCCTTATATTTTAAGTTAATTTGCATTTGGACCCTTCTAAGTTTATCTATACACAGCTACAAGATTTGTTTCAATGGAAAATTAATCATGCCCTCCCTATGTTTTTTTGCTGCAAATTGGCATTCAATCCCTTCGCGGTGTATTTGTAAAAAGCTAGCTCTGTTAGTTTTCCATTTACCCCTAGCAGTTATTAGAATTAAGAATATATCATGTCCCCCTTCAAATACGCTGGAAATCTATGGACTAGATACATATATGGAAAGGAGTGAAACAAAAAGAAAATTACATATGAAATTTTTTGACAATGGAATACAAAAACATTGGAAACCTCTCGACAAATTTATGACTATTGCAAAGTATTTGCGAAGTTATGTATTGGAACATTTAATTATCTTTTTTACATCTCTTCTTTTGGATTGAAAGTGAGTTATATTTAGAGAGATTCTTTTAACTAATATATATTAATCAAAACAGACAAGATAGAATTGGCTTAGCCTAAAATTACAATTTAATTCGGGTACTAAGCAACCTATTTTGTTTAGCCGTGCCATCATCAAATTTTGTTTTTAGCAACTTTTGTTGTAATTCAGATACACACAATATATTTTCATATGAATTATTTGTATTTATTTTCGTATGAATTATTACCATTCTATCTAGATTGTAGCTAGCATAATACCTACGGAAAACATTTTTTTCTTGCATAACCACCCGCGCATGGCAGGGGGGCTACTTGCCAGTTTACTTAGAAGTAGATAAATGTTATCACATCATTTCAGGATAAGGAAAAGACCTGCATATATGATGTTTTCTCCATGTATCCTAACACCACTATCCACATGTCTACTTCTTAAGAAAATACATTCCATCTCGCATCTCTAGCTTTTCTTCTGATATAAGACTCGATAGAAAGCTTTGTAATTGTTGGAGTGACTTATCGTAAGGTGGTTCAGCTAAGCAGAACATCTGAAACATAGAGTTGTCACAGAAGTCAGGGACAAGTTTCTCATTGCGGAGATGGTTACCATGATACGGGACAAAGAAATGAAGGTTGCCAACTTTTTACCTTCAAGGAATTATGTATTCTATCCAGTGTCAGACTGCCAAAATTTGTAAGCATGCCTTCGATGAATTTCTGCAAATAGCAAAAATAATTCAAGACAATATATCGCTGGATCAGTAATTGGGATACGAAGAAAGCAGATTCGATAAAAGTATTTTTAACTTTGAATTTCTGCAAATAAGAGGCTATGCATGGCAATATATTACTGGATAGGAGATAAGACAAGAAGTAGGCAGAAATGGGGCTAAAATATTTTTATCTTTGAATCAAATGCACTGCACAATGGTTTTGCCTTGCTGATTTGAGAGGTAATCAGTGCACTAATGCAGTTACTCTTATCAGTTTAAATTTAGAAGAAAACACAATATTAAGTTTTTGATGTAGCCTGTTTAAATGAACATGTTTTATACAAAGGTGCTGTAAATGAATCAATGCGGGAATAAGTGAGTGAAAGAAAATAGTAATACTGATATTAAATACTATATCTTTTCTCTTGACGTGACTCTCTCCTTGTCCATGGGCATTTAGAAGGGATCCATGGTAGCATGAGTTTAAACCATGTGTCTAGTAAGGTAAGACTTCCTACTTGGCAAATGAAAATTTTCCTCTTCCGTCCTAATTTGTGTTGACGAGGATTTTGGCGCAAACCACATAGGTTTGATAACTTGATATCCATTTAATCAACATTCACACAAAAATTTAATAACCCTATTGGTGCTTCTTGGGTCGTGCTCCTCAGGCTACCCCATGTTGATGAGAAAAGGCTGGGATGAAGATACAGAGGGTCTACATCAGTTCACTAGAACTCATTAAACACAAACGAACACGACATAAAGTTGATATTAAGAATAATGATGAAAGTTTTGGAGTGAAGTAGGATTTAAACACATAGCAATTAAATAACAAACATGAGTTTATAACTGAAGGTATCCAATTCAGAGCTGACGGAAAATGGAAAATAAACCTCATATATGGTCATTTCTTTCCGCAGCTGTTCCTCAACAGACGCCACAGATCTCTCTCCGTCTTCATCAGCAGCTAATCCTTCACAGCTACCACTTGCTAAGCCATTTCTATTGGCATCAGTCACATCATCAACAAGGGTAAAGACATGATCAATACTATCTTCTCCTTTTGACTCAGTAAGGACTCCCTAAGAAAGGCATATGTAAGCACGTTAGCAACATCAAATAGCTAGCCATTGGATGTTAACCAAAATTATGTACATTTTATTTTTAAGAAAATGGAACTAATTTTGAAAAAGGTAAATGGATAGTATGAGATTTATAAGTGTGAAAGAACTAAAATGGACAATCATCAATTTCTCATTGTAAATGACTGTAACATGGACGAACTATATGGATGTCAAGTGTCCCGATTGTCCTAAAATGTCAAACAGAGGCACATAGTAAAAGCCCGAAGTGGAAGATGCCCGTATTTCATATATACAGGTGGAAATATGCATGAATATATTTTCTATGAATTGGAGACTATATCATCACTTAAATACCTGTCCTTAGTTCATTAAATCTTATACTCGATATAATGTAGCCTTGGAATCTTGCACATAAAAGTTACCAGGGATGCAAGTCATTTTAATCATAAAATTTGTCTTCAAGTGTCTTGAAAGCATTTTTAAGCTGTGTCTGAGTATACAAGTTAAGAAACTAACACTTGAGTTGTTGGAATAACAAATATGCTATGAAAAACTATGATTGGAATCTCTTGATTCTGTCAGAACTAAAGAAAATTATAAACTAGCACGTACAAATTCTAGACACACGAATGAGAAAACGAAGCCTCATCTTCCATAGGAGGGAATTTCCTCTTATGCTGGCAAAAAATAAATTCAACTCTACACTCCATATCTTTTAATTCGATGATCACCAGCACGCACGCACGCGCGCACGCACGAGAATAATGGAGGACAAAGGCCTTACAAGGGAAACTCTCCTATGGCGTCATAAAAAGTTTGTACTCCATTTTTTTCGACAATCGGCACCATTTATCTTGATTTTTTCACTTGACTTTTCATACATACACATGAGGGTAAGGTGATCAATTTGAACGGATCGGACTGTTCAAATATGTCCCGTTTTTAAAAAACGCGAACCGGTTTGCAATAGAGCACTCCCCTATATATATATATATATATATATATATATATATATATAGGGAAGTGCTCTATTGCAAACCGGTTCGCGTTTTTTAAAAACGGGAATTCTCAAACTGTTTAGCCTCTTTAGTACCTTTAACAAGTGAACGTTTAAAATAGATAAAGTTTACACAAAACAAAGTTTGATATTTTAAAGTTTGATCAGAAATTCATGCGTTCGTGACTTCCAATAAGCGCGGACACTTGCTGTTAATTTACACCTATTTTCTCAACTTTTACCTAGAAGGGATACCTCATTAAATTGTTCTAAATGACATCATTAAAAGAAAGATCACATTCCAAATAAATGTACATGCAGATAAAACCCAACATAAAATAAACTATCAAAGAATTTTATTATGTTGCATTGATTTTTGAGTATAACTTTGATACATTTACATTCCTTTACATCTCAAATTTGTACAAAGAGAATCAAAATACTTGAAGAATTGAATTACAAATATATTTTGGAATGTAAAGGGTTTAATGTCAAAGTTTCCATCACTTTATAATATAACTGGGCACATCCCATTTGGGGACCCTAACTTAATCAAAGTAAAGCAAAGGTGGATACCCTACATGGGACCCAAGCCAAACATTGCTTAGAGCATGGTCGTCCCAAGTAGGATCAAGACTACACATAATCAAGAATCAAATACCTCCCATTAGGGTATACGACTGAACTTGTTGCCAAGCAGGTAACTCATTGAGACACCCAATAAACGGATATCTCTTTTGAAGTCGGATTTCTTATTTAAAGATACCCGATGTACTGGTATCTCTTTTAAGATGCTCAATTTGATGGATTTTGAAAGAAAATTGTTAGGTTTCTTGGCAATCTTAAGCCTTTTAGAATAGAAATAATATGTTGTCTTATTCCCAAAATTTGACGAACATCGTTGTATGTTCAAATTGAGAAAATAGAGTTCACATTCTATTTTCAATTTCGTTTGATAGAAAATAGGGTTTCCTCTGTTTTCAAAGTTTGTAAAGAATATAGCGTTATGGCCAATATTCTAAATATATGCAGAAAAGAGGGTTTCCCCTGTTTTCAAAATTGCGGGGAACATGAGAGTGCTCTCATGTTCCATATTTGTCGAGTTTATCATGTTCTTAATAAGTATAATGGGGGAATGTTTGATTGTGAGAACTGATGAGAGTTCTACAAACATTCTACCCCAAAATATCATCTTATGTAGAAAAATCCCTCTCCAAAAGAACATAGAAGAAATTAGAAGTAGAAGGCCTTCATAGAAATTCCTACCTTCTTAAACTAAAGCCGAGAGCAAGAATTCTTAAAACCTGAAGATTATGGACGCGATGCCTTTCTTCTGTCTTGAAAAGAGTATTTATACTCCTTACTTTAAATGGGGTCCCCCACGTTTAGGAGAAAAGTGGAGGTAAAAATCCCCCACTAACTTATGAAGAATGGACATAACTTCCTATGGGGAAATCTTATTTAAGATAGCCGCAGCTGCTCCAACCAATAAGGGATACCCGACTGGATAAGATACCTGCTTTGGTGAGCTATCCACAATGGGTATACGCTCATGTTCTTTTACACACAAGATACCCGCAATAGGTGTATTTGGGATTTTCTTCATTAGAGTTAACATTTTTGACTCCAACATCAATCTACGACATAATTGAACGATCCGATCCGAAGTTAATCACCCTACCTTCGAGTCTGTTTATGAAAAATCAAAGGATTTGAAGACCTGGACAGACATTCATTTTGCACACATTCGATGCATAAATTGGAGTCTTCAAATCCTTTAATTTTTCATAGACATGGACCCGAAGGTAAGGTGATCAACTTGAACAGATTTCAAATATGTCGTAAATCGAGAGTTCCCGTTTTGTAAAAAATGCGAATTGCTATGAAATAGATCACTCCCGTATATATATATAAAGGAAAGAGGCCGTATGAGGAAATTTTCTCCTATGACGTTGAAAAAATACACCCTCCACCATTTTTTCCGACGATCGGCACCCATCTTCATCATTATCATCTAAAAGATGTCGATACACCAAATTTGATGCGAATGTACCGCTTTTTCACCGTTGATTTAATGGATGCAAAATTAATGGTTTACCAACAATTGAACTTTTTACATTGTTAATTCAACGGTGAAAAGATGGTAGAATCACATGAAATTTAGTGTATACACTTCTTAGATGAGAATGATGAAGATGATGGGTTCCGATCGTGGGATAAAATCGTGGAGGGCGTATTTTTTTGACGCAAAAGGAGGAAATTCCCTGCTATGGCACATTTCCTCCATTATTCTCTCTACACATGCACACTTAGCCTCATTTAAACCCAATCCCCTTGTTTTTCACCAATTTGATCAGTCATTGAGATCTACATGCCTTAGATGGGTTATGTATCAATTTTCATGAGATTTGGATACATCTAACACAACTATCAATTGATTGCATTTTTAATGTACCAAGAAACGTTAATTTTTAGTTCACTTAATGGATGTGTTAGAGGTTCCCAAATCTCGCAAGACATGTAGAACACGGTGACGGGCGCATGGATCGGTGGAAAGCACGTGGGGGTTTATGTGTTGGCGGAATTGGCCTTATTTTAAAAATTGAGGTTTGGACTCTCTCTCTCTCACATATGGGAGAAGTGTCCTTAGGGTGACTCCTTGGGTTGCAAGGTACAACCTAAGGAGTCATCTGGCACTCTAATAGATCACTTTAGTTGCTGGAGTAATAAATGTTCATCTACTTTTGTGATCTATAGTATTTTAATAGAGTGCCATATTGTGACTCCTTAGATTGCACCTTAAGTTATTGCCTTAGAAATATGTTCCTAAGGCGACACCTTAAGGTACAACCTAAGGAGTCGCCAAGTGGCGCTTTATGAAAGGTTTTATCTTATAAATAAATGCCAATATAATTAATGAAGACTCATTCATTTATGAGCTAAAGATATTCATGAAGTACAAAATGCGTGACTCCTACGTTGCATCACAAGGAGTCACCTTAGGACCACTTGACCCATATATATGAATAATTGTGTATGCATTTGTATGTGTGTATGCACGCGCGCGGGCAGAGAAAGAGATCGCATGGTCTCATGAGGGACATCTTCCTATACTGGCGGTCAAAACCAACCCTATTTTTTTGGACGAAGGACACCAACAACAATCTTGATCCAATGCTCTATATATCAAATATCAGTATCGTTGTGTATAATGTATAATTGTGTGTATTTATATATGTGTGTGTGAGTGAACGCGCGCGTGGAGAGAGAAAAGAGAAGACACCGTCTCATGAAGGAAATCTTCATGTGCCAGCGGTCAAAACCAACCTACATTTTTTTGGACGAAGGACACCAACCATCTTGATCCAATGTTTTAAATATCGGATTTTGGCTCGAAAATTTTCATATCGGGTATCAAATATCGTGATAATTTAGAGATGTTTTTTAAGAAAACATTTTCGTATCATAAATGTCATATATGAAAAAATACGAACGGTTTTCCAAATGAGTATTTGCTCAATAGCTCACTAGTAGAGATCATATGAAGTGGCTGGTTATAGATTCAAATCTTATTTAAGGAGATTTGATGCAAACACATATAACCAAATTTGGATCCATAAAGAAGAAAAGTTGATATAGATTCTGATTTTTTTTAGCAGTTTCAACTTTAACTTATCCTTCAGTACAAAGACGGATTTAGGGATTTCCACTAGATGGGGCACCAAAAAGAAAAAGTTTTTGTTAGAAAAATCATATTATATGTCTTACAAAAATCCTTAAAATAACAATATTTTGAATCAATTTAATTACAATATAGAAGAAACTATTTTCTTTAAGAGAAAAAGCATAACGATATTCATACCCTCTTAAAAATAATCCAAAAACTAATGTAGCTAATTGGAATTGAACCCAAAACTTTTTTTTTGGAAAACAAAACACATCATCAATTGCACTAAAGTTTCATTGTGTCTATTTATACAACAAACATATATAATAGATATCTAAAAATTCCAATATCTCGTATATAACATATATTAATTTTTTTTCCTGAAATTTCAAACGGGAGGGGGGGCATGCCCTCTCTACCTACTTAGTGGACTCATCCTTGCTTCATTACTAGTCGGACTAGATCCATTATCAATGTTACCTAAAAACCAATAACGCAAATAAAATTAGAAAAATATCACAATATTTGGACAAATATATCAACCCGAAATATCGGCCGATATTTACTTAAACTACAAAAAGATATAAATTCAGCAAAAAGATATAAATTCAGCATATCGTATTCTTTTTCCTCGAAAACCGATATATCGGCCAATATAGAAGATATATCAGCAATATTTGGAACACTGTCTTGAGCTTCATCACCTAAGATGCAAACAGAACAATTTTCATGTGATATAATTTTTTTAACCATTGATTTAGTGGAGTCTAAATATTCTATTATCGATAAACTGTTGATTTTGCACCCGCTAAATCAACGGTTAAAAATCATTAATATCATATGAAAATAGTCATATACTACATCTTAGGCGATGAAGATGGTTGATTTTGGTCGTCTAAAAAATGGTATAGGGTTAGTTTTGACCGCTGGCATAGGACGATTTCCTTCAAAAGACCTTTGCCCCCCCCCAAACACATGTTTGCATGCATGTATGTGGATATGTTTATACGCATGTATGTATATGTTAGATATGCTAGAGTTTTCTGATACCATTTAAATTATTATTAAATAGCTATACAAGTAGGAACTAAAAAAATAAGCGTGTTACTCAGCTCAAGTAAAGTGAGCTTTGTGCATCTAGAATATCTAATAAGTACCTTTTGATAAGGGGACTTAGGTTTTACTAGCCACATTATATCCCTTGCAACGACCATTAGTTTCATTTAATGGGGATCCACAACCAAAATTAAACTTGTTTCTCATCTATTTACATTCGAATTACTCTCAAGGATCAAATTATCATGTCTATTATACTTTTTACAATTCTGCGATGCAACTTTTCTTTTAATAAATAATTCTTGGACTATGGTTTTTACCTTAATCCACTTCACCACAAATAATTGAGGCATAGGAGTTGATTCGGTCTGTTACTGGTGACACCTTATGTTGGAAAACTTCTCATTTGGACACATTCACCGCAAAATCGGTGAAAGTGTCACTTCTACCCTAACCTTCCTTGATATATTCTTGGGCTAAATTTGTTTGGTTTCACAAGTCCATTCCAAAGAACTCTTTTTGTTTATGGCAATACATTCTTGAAAAATTAAAACTCTTTCAATTAAGAGATATTGGTGGAGGACAATGCATCCTATACAAAACTCAATCCAAAAGTCATGAGCATCTATTTTTTGAGTGAGAATTCTCTAGTTGAGTGGTTCGGGCATCATTAGCGCGTTGCAAGCTTTACAATCCACCATCTACTCTACCCGACATCATAGTTTTAAACCAAATGAAGGTCTTCTAAAGAAACCAACCGGAGCACTCCTTCATATTGTTGCACATATCGTTTGGCATGTTTGGAAAGAACAAAATTATAGAATATTTAGGTCTCAATGTAGATCCAAAGATATTGTTTTCGGGATGTTATCTCCGATACTTAATTAGGGTGGCTACGTTTTTTGATGCTACAAATCTTGGTAGTGGACCAATTGCTCAAAATTGGACTGCACGATGTTCTTTTTAAAAAGTTTCAATCTTGAGCTATTGTCTTGTTATAGCCTTGGCCTTGTTTTCTTGTATTTTGTTTTCTTTTTGTAATTGTCTTTCTCAAATATATAAAAATTTGGCCTCTTTGCCCTTGCCTTCGGCAAAAAAAAACTTCTCTCTTAATAATGAGTTGCTGAACTAGCTTCTGAATGGAACAATAAAGAGGAGGTTAGGTCAGCTAAATCGTCTATGCAAAGGTAATGACACTTCTGAAAGGCCTGGAGCAAGGGAAATATCTATGACACATGCACTGTAACTGATAATTTGATCCAAAAACAACACCACTGAGCCAAGGAAATAACCAGCTTTGGTTGATTTCAGCAAAGCTTTTATCTAGCTTAAGAAAGCTTAACTTAGTCAACATGGTTTCAAATAGGAACAAATCTACTCAAACGTTCAAGGGGTTAATAAAACCATTTGGCTTCCAGAACATTATACCAAAAAAGGATCTGTTGCAATTAGAACTTGACTACACTTAACCAAGAATCAGACCTTTAAGGTAAACTTCCATCATTTTTTTTTGGAAATTTGCCAATCTCACAACAATTGTCCCTCATGGATACTCATTTGTCTTCTGAAAATGAGTGAAGCTAAAATGAATACACCCATCAGACCAGTTAAATGTGGAGAGAATGAGTTGAGATGGTCTAGTGATGAGCAACTGTGATTGTTAGGGGAGAGGATTGTTTTGGATAGAGAAAGGAGTAATTATAGAAGCCAGAACTAAATCCAGACAAACGAGATTGGTAATTGCTAATTTATCTGAGGCGATTGGCCCTAAGAAAGCTGGATGGAGAAAATGGATTCATGTAGCCAAACACAAAGATTTGTGACATTGCTGTTGCTGTTGATTGTAGAAGGCATGCTCTCTAGTATGTAAATGACTAAGATGCAGTTTTTCTTATTATGATGTGATTCCTTAACATGCTATGCAAGCCGTGTTGCCAACTGGTAACATAGGTGATACTCCTGCCCAAAGCTGTTGGGAATAAGAAGAAAAATAACACTGTAATCCAATTGCTTGTAATGGATCGTCAATGGGGATGGCAGAATTAATCGCCTTTATTCTTGGAAAAATAAAACTTCCATAATATCGACTAAATAACAAGAAATGTTTATTTGAACATACTTTGCTAACCCAAAAGCCCATTCTCCTGTTGAGCGTATCCACTGGTATGCCTAAAGCTGCGGCAAGGTTCTTAGATGTCCAACTGATATGAGTGAAAACAATGTCATCTCATAAGCAAATTAACACACAGGGAGATAGTTCAAAGTAGTTACCTGGTCTGCTCCTCAAACTGCATGATAATTGTTGCATGTACTGGAGTGACAGTAAACTGCATGGTGCGATCATCAAATTGCAGTTCCAGCTGAAATAATATAACCAACATAGATTAATTTGTTGTTTGCAAAACGAATACAGCTCATCAGAAAGGACAAGTTTGAATAACTGCTTGACCAGCTGTCGCTAAAAAACGAAAATAGCCTAGTAATATTTCTTCAAACAATTGTCACAATGTGTTGTATTCAAATTCTATCAAATTGATCACCTTCACTGTTCCCAGATTTTTCTTCCACAATAGCTTACGTGGAGTTTTAACCTCATGATACCGCTTGGAATAATCAGAAAGTAATTGATCGACAGAAGAGGGGATGCTTACGGTCTCCTCCTGCATTTTTCCTCATGAGAAAAAACATTTCAGAATATGGAAAAGAGTTCTGGGAATAAAAACGTGAAATGGTTCTACCGTTAGAAAAGAATAAGGCTTTATCATTCTCCAGAGAAATTTTTTAAGGCTGTTTAACATACAGCATTGCATGATGGGAACTGCATCTTACTCTACAAACCATCAAATGTATGTGGATTAAAAAATGTGCCTGTAAAGCTTCTAAACCATCCATCAAATGATATATTTTGCAACAGTAACATGAATTTCCTAAAAACTTTCAGAAGACAATTTTATATCCATATACATATAATGACATTGATCAAGATAAACAGAATGATCGCTCATTGAGGTGGCCCACCATGTACACGGATAGGTGGGAAAAAACTTAAAAGTCTTGCCTATAACAGAGCCTTACCGTGTCGAAGAATTTAGTTTTCAAGCAAGCATAATTGTCATTGATTCACAAACTTGAGATGATGTAAGAGCTAGTTAATTAATTCCAAAGAGATGTACAGTACAATATGGTTAATTCTCTATTAAACCGTGACCTTAATGTGCTAGTAAAAATGCTAGTTGCTTTTCAGGAATATGGTGGATTGAAAAGAAATTGTTAGAGATAGCTTTATTCAATCAGGATCCATTTTTCAACTTCTTCCTGCTTTACTTCCCCACGTCATCTTGATCAAAAAGAAAGCAAGCATGGGGAAGGGAAGCTTTGTTCATTGTGATCTGAAGTTTGGAGTGGGATTTAGGGTACCAAGTGCTCCATGATCATACTGTAATAACCAGACCATAAATGCTCAACCATAAAAAAAAGCAGTCCCAGACAAGCAATGTAAGAATAATATTATCTACTTTTGAGTAACAACTCAATCCACTTTTGTTTCTATTTGGGCTGTCTTCAAGGGTTTCTTTGGGTTTGTCAAAAACTCTGACCTTTTTTTTATCAACATCCCATTTAATCCCTGAAGTGAAAGCCAATAATCAAAGCTCTTGGAGATGCTCTTCCTTTAGGGTTAAGAATTTTTTGAGTTTTTGTAGGGTAACAAGATTGGGCTAGAGCACTAGAGTGGTGTTAGATCCAATTTCAAGTGGCAACCAAAATATTTGTACTTAAGTCCATTCAAGTTCATCTTTTCATACCCTTATCATCATGTAGCGTTCAACACCTTCCAATTACAGCAATGACAACAGCGGAGCACAACTTGGAGAAAACTCCACAAAAGAATTGGCCAAGATTTTTTTTATGACAAGCTGCCAACAAATTTTCGTCGGCCCTCTATGAGATGGTGCCAAATTGCAAGCAAACGCAATTGTGGGCAAAAGAGAACCTCCCATTAAAAGGTTAGTTGGCAAGTTGACATGCCTACATACTTTGGGCTAATGAAACCTAGAAGCAACCTCCAAATACCTTAGACTGACGAAGAGTTTGAACAAGGAAGAAAGATGATACTTTGGGTAATAGTAATACTAATATATACTCATTTCCTTTTCTCATTGTGTAAGGCCTCTTATAGCATAAAACCTTCAACAACAAAAAATGTTTTTTTTATATATCACCCCCAAAACTTGCCTATTACATATATCACCCCCAAAACATGTAAATTATCCAAAAATCAACACCAAAACATAGAATTTATCCAAAAAAAACACCCTCAAAACATTGTCATTATCCAAAACTCATCCCAGTTAGCTTCCAACATCAAATTTTTTAACTCGAGTTGGATTAGCTTAACCATGGTTATGGGTTTATTGAAATAGAAAATCACAATTAGCCTATTTCTTTTTTATTCTCCTCTCTTAATGTCTTCTTTTCTCTTTTTCAAATTCACTTTATTCAATCCATTAGGCTGCATAAAACCCTTGATTTCTAAATAAAACCAAAGCTAAACTTCACCTTTGCACCATTAACATTGGGAGAAGGCCTATTTTCATTGTTAAGGAGTATTTCATCTGAAAATTAGCTCAGGGGAGAAATTTGGATAACTTACAAGTTTTAGGGGTGATATATGGATTATGGAATACCAAAGTTTTGGGGGTGATATTTAGAAATAAGCAAGTTTTGGGGGTGATATATAGGGGAAAAAACCAAAAAAAAATTGGTGGTAAGTCCATAAGTTTGTTGCCTGCATCTACTATCTGCATAACTTTTTTTATGCTATGATCTAGTTATCTTTACAGTATTTATCTTCATTTCACAAGCCCGTGGTTTACTTGCATTTACCAATTCCAATATGCTACCTAGAGGAATAGTAACTGACCCCAAATTAGAACAGTAGTTCAATGTTCTGTTTAGGAACCGAACCTAATTATCCTGAAATACTAGAATCCTACATCGGCGACTCATTTAATTTTCATTATCAAATTCCATCATCGTAATCATTTGTTAATCACAGATATTTTTGACTAATAATATCCGTCCTCTAAATTCCTTGGAATTTTTCTCTCATAGTCACACAAGTAAATCAAGAACACCCTTTTTGCATTTGAACAGCATTACATGTTCGAGTAAATTACACTACAATACCCTCAAGTATCTTTGCTTTTACTAAACAACGTTGAAGTTTTTTGGTTACAGTAAAATCCCTTAAGATTTAGGTTTTAAAATAGTTTTTTCAATAAAATACCCTCAAAGGTAGCACTTTAAGGTAGCTTGTAATTAAAGAAACTTTGAGATGGCTTAGTGAAATAACATTTATAGTACCGCTACGACGGTCTCATTTATTAATAGTTAGGGTTTTAAAGAGAACCCCAAACTCTTTACATGGAGATGAAAGAGAATAATCTCAAAATTCAGCTCAATCTCACACACTCACTTCTTTCGGTTCATATAGGAAAACCATGTTGACAGATTTACAAAAAGACCCTCAGCTACACGTGTTGTACTAAACAACCCCTAATTATTTATACTTGCATCAATATTGGGTATTTTAGTGTAATTTACCCTTGGATATTTAATAATACAATATACTTCTATCAAAGATAATTTGTTATCCTAATCTTTAACATGTTTGTTTCTCCGAAGTCGTCATCATCCTGCAGTCATCAACACCACCACTACCACCACCACCACCATCATCTAAGCCACCATAATATATTGCCTGATCTCTGGAACTCCAAATGAAGTATACAATCCTAAACAAAAGCATGTTGTTGTGCAAGACATAATAAACAAGAGGCTAAGACTTTTGAAATCCATATTTTCTTCTTTCTAATAGGTCGGAAGACATGATTATACAGATGATAAAGTTTACCTGTATGGGTGGCCAAAAATTTGACGATATTATAGTAACATCAAGAAGATCAAGCGACAAATTTGTTTCTCCTTGATCAGTACCTAGTAAAGATATCGAGCATATAAGAATGCAAAGTTTGGTTCACATAAGAAAACATTTCCTACCTTTAGAAAGAAAAAGAAAAAGTTTGCTAGTAATACTTAGAGATGGCTGTGGCATGCTTGCTTTAATGTTTGCGTTTGTCCTCTTAGAGTGGATGAGATCATTAGTCATAATTTCACACCTCTGCATACTACTCTCTCCAAAATGTATCTGATATCACATGAAGAAGATAGGATCAAAATCCAATCTGCAATACTGATAAGCCTGACGAGAACAAAAACCTTTAATGATTATAGAGTGGAAGAGGATGTATAAGTTGCTGATTATAACAAATCTTCATTAGTGATATAAACCTTTAATGAGATGATTATGTTACCAACCTTAAGAAGCTCTAAGGTGCGTATTTCCAAGTCAATATCATAATCAGATTTGTTAAGAAGCCTTTCTGCCAACATAACCCGATATTCATTAACTAGCTGGTCCTTTGATCCAATTATGCTGACCATCATTGCAAGTATGTCAATCTTCCTTCTGTTTCTGCTACCTTTCAACGGGTCTACCTCTAGTGGATCAGGTTCCCAACTGAAAAAGGTAGTGCAGCATTGTTTCAGGTTGTTTTACTTATAAATAACAACCATCATCACCAAGGGATGAACTGGATCAGATTTCTGTTTTTTATTTTTAATTTCACTTCAAACGGATATTTAAAATAAAGTAGGTAATAGTGCAAGTTCTATCATGTATCCATATAAGTTTTATTTGAAAAGCAAATGAGTTCCAACCTGTATAATTTTCTTTATAGTAGGTATGCAAGTATAAGCATCATATATCTGAGTTCTCGCTAACATGTTCTTCATTTGTGAAAATCTCTAAGTGAAAATTTTCTCCATGTAACTTCAACTATAAAGAAAACAACAGACTAACTTCCTTCCTTTGGAATGACACGAATAAAGGATACTAGATTGTCAGCAGAAAAAGTTAAACTCTTCTTTCATCCGACTCTAAATGGCATTCCAAAGACAATTATTCGGTTAATCATTTAAAAAAGAGAAGAAATTGATTCTTCTTGAAAAATACCACAATAGACATGCATTTCCAGCTTTATGGAAGTGTATATCTCAGATTTTTATACATATAGACAAAAAACTATAGAATTTTTAATTGATACATATGTTTTTCCATAAAAGGGCGTAACCATGTGAATTATGCAAAAATATGTCACATATGTAAACTATCCATGTCACATAATGTGAATGGTACGAATTAATAAGTAAATAAATTCACTTATAAAGTACAAAGTTATTTAAGCAAGAATGTAATTATGAAAGAACTTATACCGTTCGGCACTTATCCATGCTTGTTTATCATCGGAATTGATATCTTCATCACAATCAGCACTTTCTTGGTTTTCTGCATCTTTATTTAATTCTTCAAGAAGACTATCACCAGTATTTCCTGTTCCAGAAGGATTTCCATCGGTTCCATCCGTAAGCATGGTTACGATGCATTTTATGGTATCCTTTCTTCCCCTCAAGTAATCCCTAATTGGTTCACCAACTGCCTCTAAAAATACACCAGCTGGATCTATTGTTCGCAATGCTTTGATAGTGGAAACATATTGGTGCAATATATCATTTGTTGATGCACCAGCAGTAAGCAATCGATATCGTAATGAAGAAATGAATGAATCAACAAGCTTTGAATGCTGCCCGGTATACTCTAAACATAGCTTTAAATCTTCAACTGCAGGAGAACTAAGAAAAATTTATAGCAAGAAAATTAGACGCTAAATGTGGAGTCATTGATTGACTAATGATATTAGGAAGCTAAACAGGAATCAACGTGCCATAAACAACCATGAATAAAAATCCCATGTCATGTGCACAGCCTCCAATCCAACAAGGAACCCATGCAGACATACATATCAGCATATATGCAGACAAGAAATGGCAGTCGTCTACGGAAGGCAAGCATATAAAATTGAGACTTGGCATCATAGATACATGCCTTCATTCTTTTATTGAATGCTCAAGCTAATATACAATGAATTCAAGCTGACAATTACATATACAGCATCAAACAGGAGAAGCAGGAGGGGAGGGGGTGGGGGTGGAAGGGGATGGGGGTGGAAGGTGCATGCATAAAGTTCAAAACAGCAGATTACATGCAAGGATAGCATTCACATTCACAGCCAAAATGGACATATCCGTTGATATTTTATTTTATACCCAAACATGCCAAGTCATGAAAATGCACATCTGAATCATGCGATGAAAACTGTTATGCAAACTGAAGGAAGAAGGTTACCTGTCAGGGAAATCAACAATAATCTCAAAAAGTTTTCCTATTCTCATGTCCTGCAACGTTTCATAAGCAAAATACTCAAGCCGCAACTGCCATCTAACAAGCCCTTCAGAAGGTGTACTGATTCCTGGGTAAGAAAAAGGGCGGGAAGCCAAAGGCGGTCTAAGACCAGATGAAGAGGAATCAAAGTCAAATGTGTCCCCCAAATATGCTAAAAGCGCGTTTAGGAACTGGAGAGGAACAGCCTGAACAAAGTTTGAAAAATATCAATAAGCACCTATAATTAAATCACACCAGATAAAAACTGTGTAAACACAAGAATTCAAAAATGTTAATACTTATAAGATTGACTGTAACTAGTCATCCATCTTATTACTTCCAGGTAGTAGATGATGCAAGACTTTGTTTAAGTAATAACTCTATTATTATATCTTTAACATTGAATGTAACACCATAAGAAAATAAAATACTTAAACATAGTTGTTATTATCGTACAATTTACGATTTGAATCATATGAAATGATACAGTATGATAAGGTTTTGATCAAGGTTCGAGAACTTGGTATCGGTATCGGTTTTGGTTCCTCAAAGTTTGGTTAGTATCGTTGGGTTTCGCTTGGTTTCGTTAGTTTCGGTCCAAGTTTCGGTTTCGGTTGATATTCATGTGGTGTGTACATATAATACATACATATATGTATATGAATATATATAGGATTTGAAACTTAAAAGATAACATCGAAAGGATGACTATTTAGCAAGGTATGTAAAAGAAAAAGGCATGTGATTTGGAAGTTTCAAGTATATCTTTTTTTCTATCCTCTCTTTTTCTCTTTTTCCTTGGTGGATAATACGGCCAATATCGATCAATTGGCCAGTATCGGCCGATACTTAACCGATAATAGTTGGTATCGGCCGATACCAACCGATACCGAGTTTTGAAGGTGTTTTTGGACCAGTTCCAACCGAAATCGGTCCGATACGGCCGAAACCTTGAACCTTGTTTTGATACATATCAGAGATCAATATCGAATTAATGGCCATATCATATGATTTACGATTTGAAACCTACGATTCAATACGTATTGGCACGATTTATGCGCTATGGGTTTAAAATAAAATATTGGGTTGATTCTGGATATATTGGAATTGGGTAAGGTCAATGGGTTAGTATGAAGCCTAAACACGCACTCCTAACAAGCATTCCAGCATCAAAATATCGATTCTCATTCAAAAGCCATAATTTCTCCACTCTGCCTTCGCCAAGATGACGCGTAGTCATTTCTTTTCCTCCATCGATTCTCCCCTTCATTGATTATTCACTGAGATCGACTTCTACCCTCCATCAATTCTTCAATGAGGTCGAAGCTTTTCCGCTTCATTGATTCATCGCCGGGCTTGAGGGCTTCTTCCTTAGCTGAGAAATAGCTCTGAAGTAGAGAAGGGTTGCCCCAGAAATCCAAAAGGGTCTAGGTCAATGGTGCGGGAGTCACCGGAGTGCATGATTTAAGACGTGAAAAGAGATAATAAAGCAAAAGTTTGAATGATAGCCAAATAAAGAGGTTTTGGTAACAAAAAGTTAGCGTTTTTTTGTCTTTTTTAAGACATGAGAGTTAATTTGTTGAGCAGTCTTCCATATTATTTCTTTTAGAAAGAGTTTAAGCTCTTAACTTTTCTTAGAATCGTTATTTGAACTTACACCAGGCAATTAAAACCAGAAATGCACCATGGAAAAGGTTGTCGAACTTCCGAATCCTCTTAATCGTTTTGATTAACTATCTTATTAATTATGATTGTTCACTTGACTTTAGTATGTGTATGTTTTTATTGCGTCAGTTGTGTAACTGGCGATTTACTAAACAATATATTTCTCTTATGTATAGTTCTATATTGCTGATTTAATCATATTTTTATGAAATATATAGGTATATACTTAATTGCTTAGCTATTGCACAAGTGAACAACATATCAAACAATATATGACACGATATACAAGAAAAAAGATATACAATACTTATCAACATTCACCAACTATGCATTTGAATGTTTGAAAGTGAATAGCCTCGTATGTATGTAAAACTTCATTTGCTTCTATAAAAAAAAAGAAAATATGTTCTGCAGAGGCCATTTTCATAACATCATTCCTTCAGCATCAGATAATGGTATGCGAAAAGGTTCCTACACAATTTCACCTACGCAGTCCTCAATGCAATAAAGAGAAAGCAGGCGGGCTCCACCCACTCACGTGGAACCCGGCCCCCTGCTTTTCTCCCCATTGCATAGGGAGTTGCATAGGGGAATTGCTAGGTCCCCCCAAGCCCTAAGGGTATATGGTTTTCACTTCAAGAACAGTTTGCTTTCATTAGCGCATTTTCAGGCACCAGTTGGCCACATTGACTATTCCAAGGCCATGCTGTGCCCCCCTAGAGAGCAAGCTCTTGAAGATCATCACTTTTTTTGGATAAAATTGAGGATCATCCATTTAGAAGGCAGACAAGTCAGCTTTGGCTCAAAAAGCAAAAGCATGGTAAAATGCAGATAAATTATCGGCTTACAAGTATAAGCTACTTATAGAAGTCATGCTTACTGGAAATTAGATTGAATCATCACCTGTATCCACTCCTTAACAGATTGCAAGACAGGACTCCTATATTGATCGCCAGCTAGACTATGAACCTTGTTCTGTTGAATCAGTTTGGCAAGAAATATGTCAGTATAAAGGACACCCTAATAATTGAAGTAACTAGCCTATCAAATATGAAGGGAAAGAAGTAACTTTTCCATAAAACAATATCGCATGTATATAATGCATCATAGATATATGATACTAACCTTTAAGAGCAAAAAGATAGCAGAAGCATATGCATCTTCGGTCAAGGACGTAAAGCCAAGACTCCTAAGGTCACGAACAACTTTACCTATGCTTTTAACCAAACTGTTGTTAATTGAGATGGCCGCCACATGATAACTCCCATCAATCTCCATATCACCCATGCCAGGGGACCTCTTGCTTTGCTGGTCGAAGTGATGGTCATCAATCTGTGATTCACATCCGTCTCCATACTCCCCAGCTATCATAGTACTTAGCTCTTCCAGTTTTTCTTTAAAATACAAGCGGAGCATCTCTGAAAAAAAAGAGTGAGATAGAGATGTAAAGCGTAGGAACCAAGGTTCGAGGTTTCGGCTGAAACCATGGATACATGGTGGTTTCGTATCGGTTTCAGTGGAGACCGAAACGAAACCAACCGAGACCGATACGAAACCAACCATACAATCTCGTTTCGGCCAAAACCTTTAAAAACTTATTTTTTATACCATTTTTACTGTCATTGAGATCATTGTACGTCTTCGTTATTAGAAAACCGCAAAAAAATGAACCCAAACCCTATATTAATACTTATCTAAGTACACTTTTCAATATATTTTGCATTAAGGCTGGACTTTTAAATACTAGGATCATTGTCTTGTAATATAGAAACATAAATTTAAGTATTTAATATATCTACACTCATGTATGTTGTATTACCGTCGAAACCGAAACCCGAACCGAAATTAGCGAAACTAGCCGAAACCCAACAAAACTAATAAAATTATGAGAGACCGAAACCGAGTTCTCGAACCTTGGTAGGAACAATACCATGAAAGGAGCAGTATAGATATACAACAAAAGTTGATGCAATAGAATTCTGTTTTCTCTAGAAAAAAATACTGATCTTTCACTTTTACTGATGTGGCATCTTCGGTTGACACCTTGACATTCATGAAAAAAAAATTAAGATGTATTAGGATATAAGCTTCTAGATGCAAGTGAGCTCGCATTAGCTTTATAAAGGCATTCAAGCTCCATCATAACAGTAGATGTTTTCACATCTAGTATCACTTTTATATGAGTGAGAGAGGGATTGTGAGGAACTCGTCATATATATAGTTGGCCATTTCCTAATAGTTAAAACGCTTTCATGTGAAATTGCATTTCATATAATTTGGGGGGAAAAGGATAGTAATGCATAAAGAATGTGTAGAAAAAATTTGGATGTCTCTGAGTTAATTATATGCTACCATAGTAAAGCAAATTATGCATCAGCCATCAACTCGCTGTGTCCTCTTATTAATTAGAAAAGGCGTTTTAATCTAGCACTGACTCCTTCCATCAGCATTATAAAAAAATAATAATAATAATAAATAGACTGTTACAGAAGAAAAGCACATCTAACCATTTTGGCTTATCATCATTTGCAGCAAGCAATGGGTATGAAAAACACCTTCTGGAACCAAGTTATTTAGTACTATCATGTCCTTCATAAGTTAATCTGCATGAATCAATTTATTTGCAGCGGTTGCCCAATGTACATATTTAGCCTTTTTACGAACAAAAGGAACAAAGGACGCAATCCTCATACTTATCGTACTATCCACCTAAATGTCCTGTTAAATGGCTTACATTGTGATTCTGTGGGTGATATTAAGTGGGGAGCTAAAAAATGGTATCATAATACCACAGGCCTTGCCATCTATTTGTGATCGATAAATTAACTAAACAAACTCAAAGAAATGAGTAAACATTGATTCAGATAACTCAGACAAATCAAAAGCCCCCGAGTCACTTTGATATTTTTGTTGTTGGAATAGTTTAGAATATATTGTTATTAGTGCACACCGTACCATGATACTTGGGCATCAAGTAATTGTAATCACTATATAAATAGACAATTGGCCACATAAAAAAGTATCTAAATCTTCTCTTTTATCGTTTAACATGCTTTCATAGTGGGTCTCCTAAAACCAAACCCTAATCCTCAAAAATAAAAAAATAAAAAACAACAAAAAAGCCCTTGCCTCGTCTCCCTCGCAACACCTCCCTCCCTCGATCGCAGCGCCTCCCTCCCTCCAACGCGGTGCCTCCTTACCTCGTCTTCCTCCCTCACCTCCCTCCCTCGCAGAGCCTCGCCCTCAGTGCCTTCGCTGCCTCTATGCCCTCGGCATATCTAGATTCGCGCCTCGCTGCCCTCGCCTTGATCCTGAACCACACATCACCTCGATCCCGCCCCCAGACCTCGCCGACGCATCCAGATCGCTACGCCTTGCTGGATTCCTCTGTCCTCGTCTTGCTGAATCTTCCCACTGACTCGAAATCCGGTGATGAATTGATCTTGAGATAAGTATTTTTCTCCCGCTCTTTATTTACTAGATCTGCACTTTCTATTACTTGTTTTCTTTGCATGCACCATTCAATATGACGGAGAACAAGATTGATCCTCCTGTTTCCGATTACAAAACAGATCTCCGTCCAACTATCTTGACTCTCTCTGCCTCTCATAATGTTTTGAAATAGGCGCACGCCATTGAACGAGCCCTCAAAAGCAGGGTACTTCATCACCATGTCTTTTAGGAAGCTCCTCCAACCACCGATGCGCAGTATTAATCATGGTTTCAAAATGACAACAAAGTCTGCAATTAGCTAACAAACTATGGAGCCCGGCTGTTATCGGGCTATTATGTATCTCCCTACAGCGAAGGAGATATGGTTCCATCTCAAATATCTTTACTCGTCAGAAGATAGCCTTCAGCGGCTCTATAATATCTTCAATAAACTCACTACCGCTCTCTAGATGATGATCTACATGCCTTTGGGGCCCGATTCCGAGGCTTCTAGAAGAATGGAACATGTATCAACACATCTCTTCTGATCCAGCCGTTACCAAGAGTCAGTGTGAGGCACTTATTGGGACTCTTTATTTGGTTGAGATGAAGCCTCACTTGGATGGAGTTCGCTCCTTTCTTTTCTCTCATGACGGTATGCCTATCCTGAATAGTATTCTCGCTGCTACTTATCGTGGCCCTCCACCAGACGCTTCTACAATGGAGGCTCCGTCTTCTGCCCTTGTCGCTCAGGGTCGTGGCTAAGGATTTCCCCCCTGGTCGTGGCCATGCTCCTATTGGTACTTGGGATCGTGGACTTGGTCTTGGTTCCCTTTCTTGCTCTCATTACGGTCGTACGAACCATACAGATCAATTCAGCAGGGAGAAACACGGCTATCCGGATCAGACTCCTATTGCCCGACAGAGTATGACTCCTCTATCCACAGCAATCCAACCGCCAGCATCTTCATCATCGCAGATCTCTCATGAAGACTTACAGCACCTGCAACGTATTTTCTCTCATATCTCTACTACCAATTTAACCACATCAGGTATATCTCTACTATCTGAGTCAAACCCTTGGGTTCTTAACTCCGAGATGTCCGACCACATGACTCATATGCTTCTAACTCTATATTTTCCACTTCGTATAAATTCATTTCCATAGCCAATGGAGATGTCCTTCATGTTCGTGGTTGTACCAATATTGATATGACATCTTTCTTACCACTTAAAAATGTTCTCGTTGTTTCTTCACTTCGTACAAATCTTTTATTTGATCGTTACCTTACCAATGATTTCAACTGTTCAATAATTTTCCCTTCTAATAATTTTGTGATCCAAGAAAACCAAACGAAAGAGCGGATTGGTGGAAGTAAAGAAGTTAATGGCATATACTACTTAGATATACCACCTTCCACATTTTCTGCTGTTTCTACCATTTGCTCGCATCGACGTCTTGGACATCCACATCTTCCTATACTCCGTACTATGTTACCTGATTTCTCTTTATCTGATTTTTCATACGAGTCATATATTTTGGGGAAACATTTTCGTTCCTCTTTTCCTTCAGTTAATAAACGTAGTTCTTCGATATTTAGGTTAGTTCATTTTGACATTTGGGGTCCTTACAAGCATACTAGCATATTTGGTTACAAATATTTTGTCACTTTTATTGATGATCACTCTAGAATAACATAGCTGGTTTTTTTACGTGATCGATCTGAATTACCACATGTGTTTAAAACATTTAATTCTGAAATGGTTAATCAGTTTAATACATCTATTAAAATTCTAAGAACTGATAATGCAAAAGAATACATAAGTAATATTTTTCAAACTTTTTGGCAATCACATGGGATTATTCATCAAACTTCCTGCTCATACACATCACAACAAAATGACATTGCAGAAAGAAAAAACCGCCACTTGCTTGATATTGCTCGTTCTATTATGCTTTACATGTATGCCCAAAACACCTTTGGAATTTTGCTTTACTTACTGTATGTTTTTTTATTAATCGCATGCCTTCCATGATTCTACAAAACCAAACACCGTTCTCCATTTTATTTCCCGACCAAGACTCTTTTCCCCTTCCTCCTAAAGTATCTGGGTGTGTTTGCTACGTTCATAATCACTGATTAACTCGTGATAAGTTGGATCCTAGGGCTGTCAAACAAATATTTGTTGGTTATTCTAGGATTCAAGAAGGTTATCTTTGCCTGCTTCCTTCTACATCCACTATCGTAATCTCTCGTGATGTCACATTTCTTGAGGATCAGCCCTTTTACCCCCAGCGGAAAGTCCTCACGTTCCACCACCACCACCACCACCACTTCCTATCCCTCCAACTGACCAACCAATTCAAACCGAATCTATAACTGTCAAAGTTCTTTATCCTCCTCCTCCGATTACGCATTTCTATAGACGGCGACCGAAAGCAGTGATAGATTCAACAGCAGATACTGAATCCCCTCCTCCATGTATACAGCCGGAAGCTAACAAGTCTTTACCTCTCCCTCCTTCTAATGATTTGTCCGACGACTTACCAATTGCCCTTTGCAAAAGTAAACGAACATGTACTACTTCTCATCCTCTTGCTTCATTTATTTTATATTATCGTCTTACTCCAACTCTGTGTCAGTTTGTCTCTCTCTTGTCTGTTGTTTCCCTTTCTAACTCTATTCAGAAAGCTATGAGTCATCCGGGTTGGCATAGGGTCATGATGGAAGAGTTAAAGGCACTGAGATCTAATCACACTTGGGATCTGGTCAGCTTCCCTTACGAATAGACATAAGAAACTTGCACACCTTCCGCTACTTCCACTGACTACGATAACCCTCTGATAGAGTCATATACACATGCACTTCTAAATTCCAATTTAGAAAGATGTTATAGTCATCCTCTTACCAGATATCATAGTCTTGAATAGCAACAGTAGCAAGTCATATCCATATGGACTTCAGCGTAGACACTGAAGTAAAACCCTCATCACAGTCTACACTGGGTATTTAATGAAAATATTTACAAGTCTAGCCTTATTAAATTAATACCTTTCTATCTGCACAGATCTCGAAAGATCTACTTACTCCTAATAGGTTTTACCCCTTCAGGAGCACCAAGCAAATACCATAATTTGCTGAAGTGATTGGAGTCCAACATGGATATAAAGCATCCAGACATCATCCGGAAGTCACCACTTCCTATGGCCTGCTGATAACTAGTAGGGCCGTCATCACCGTGATGCTGACCTCCCTGTCACCGTTTACGAGAAAACCGAAGTATCCTCAGGTAGCTGAGGTCACCTACTAAAATCTACGGAGTGGCTAATGGTTTGTCAAGTCCAATTGATTGTCCAGGTTGTACTAAATTTTCAGTAATCGTTTGTGGTTCTGGAATCACTTTCAGTTCTACCATACTCCCACTAGTTTCTTTTGCAAAAATATTCCTTTTATAAAAAGGTGGCGAGTCAAGAACAATATAACTATTGATCTTGAAATTGGTAGAAACAAAACCGTAGCGAATGCTTAGGATAATCCACAAACCGCTATTACCGAAATGTGCCTTGAATTTGTCCAGATTCTGCTTTTAAACAGAAACTGGATACTCCATATCTTAACAACCTCAAGATATGCAACAATTCTATTTCCATATAGAATCAAAGACACTAATTTAGATGGAACGAGATTCAAATGTTACGTGGCTGTTTCCAGTGTATATCACTTAAATAGAAAAAAAATCATACAACATTACTCACCAAGGAAAGCACCCATGAATGAATAATCTGTGAGAGAAGAAAGTTCTCAATATTACTACAATGGAATACCTAGCATAAGTATCTACATCTTCGATCACTTCGAAGAATTCGGATACTCCCAACGTATGGTTCTCTACTTTGTTTTTATACCTATAAACTTCTCAAAATCTTTGGACCTTACATTTCAACGAATGCGTGTCTAAAACCAGAGAACTCATAGGTAAACCTGAATGAAATAAAAGTACCAACACCTTATTCTAAAGGACACCGGACAATATACATTACCATGTATAAGTCCCAAGAGTTTACTAACTCAAATTTTGTGTTGTAAGTTAAAAAACTGTATCTTGGTTAAGAACGTCTATACCGTTATTCAATGCACCTTAACATATCCTGAACCGATAAAGATAAATGTTTAAAACACAATTTTCAAAATTTATATCTTACTTTATAAAATAAAGATACAGATATTCAATTTTAAAAATCAATGCATAACGGTTATTCGAAACCAAATATTTGTCGTCAGGAAAAACCAGGCGATTTAATCCAATATCACCAATTGCTACGAATTCCAATATTGAGAATCAAATCGTCAATTTCCCAATATTCTAATCCTACTTAGCATCTGTAACGTCGTACAGATATGAGATTCTAATATGGTATATACATACTCTGGAGTCAGAATTAATTGGGAAAACAGTTTTCAATAACAATTACACAGAAAAAATGAAACATAAATGTTTCAAAGGGTGGCCAGGTATTCCTAGTAATGCCTCTTCCACTATCCAGATCATGACAACAGTTACAATTTCCTTTGCCCTTACTTCAATCCCTTTATATGTCTTTGCATCTTACCTTCTATACACCGCACTTATGCCAACTGGTTTTCTTCTTTCCCTACCTTTCGGCACCAGCCTAAAATTTAGAAAAAGACTATCCAATAAGCGTAATAGGTATACTCTCCTGATACAAAGAGCTCTCGCAAACTGAGAGAAGATAAGGGGAAGAGACAACCGAATAATCCTATTTAATTTCTTCATAACCAGTGGCCATTCTTGGACTGAAACATGTTTCTTCGAGTTCATATGTAACTATGCGAGATGGCGATTCCAAGCAATATGGATCATCGTAGGGATACGAAGTGTTCTCGAGAAAACAAAAGAAAAGTAGAAGTGGCAGGGAAATATGTGACTTTGTCGTGAATCATTACAATCCAAAACCAAAGTCTGTAAAAAAGTTCGGTTAACTTGGTTTACGAGTTTTAGTTTAAGGTCAGTCATGATCACAAACTATAGAGAAAAGAAACGTTGAGCGTGCACTCTATCAAGATTAGATTGGTTTATCACTTTATTTAATCAAATGGCTCCCACTGTTTTCTCGAATTCTACTTCAAACCCTAAAAGGAGAACTAGTCGGGATCGTGTACACCTTACAAGTTCGCTAACCGTTCAGTTAGGCCGGTGTTGGTACTCCGAGGGAGGTCTCCCATGCTTTCGCATGGACCCAATTAAATAACCTCGTTTCTGCAGATGCGTAACCTCGTTAACATTTTCTAGACACCTAATAGATTTAGCTAATTGTGAAGTGAAAATCTTCCGAGAAGTAATACCTACTCATCAGTGAGAATAGGGACCCAACTATCATTGTGTGATAATCTTGATGGAAGCCAACCAAAGTCATCACACTCCAAAAAGTATGCGCAAACTTGGCAAGTTTCCTTTATATTTGAATCTCTTGATAGAGACCAACGTGTCATAAATCGCTAGTCAAGTTCAACCCATCATTATCCATGATTGATTTAGACCCATCCGCACAAGCCCTTGATAGAGACCAACGTAACTATGCGGCTGTCCTAGATAATCACATATCCATGCTACAGACAAGCATCACCTAGCTACCGTACACTATGCCTTGATAGAGACCAACGTACATAATACGAATACTATGAGCTACTTATCTGAAATGATGGAGGGCTACGGTTGGGTTTTGTCCAAAAACCCTTAACGTAATGAACTTGATATCGTTGAAAGAACTCGAGTGGCCTTGTAAAGGAGTAGTTTAGGCTCCGCTTTTAAAACAAGCAACATAAACTTTTGCTTAAGAACGAACTCCTCGTGAAGGGATCAAGGCTCTTTCCTCATATAATGAGGTGCAGGATATTCCTAACCAAATATCTCTATGCAAAGCAAAAAAATATGATTATGGTTTTGAAGAAAACCGAGTAGTTTTAAAAATTGGTTTCGACAACTTCATTTAGGTTTATTTTCCTTGTATTATACATATAATGCGTTCCCATCATACAAGTTTCTAAGCCACACAGAAACAACCAAAATACCATGCTTTTATATACCATCCGCATTCGCCACGGATTCCCCGGTCTTCACCGTAAAATTACTTAACTTACTAAAGAACGGGGACAGGGCTAGCGTGGATGCAAAACATATAGAAGCATCTACTATATAATATATATATATATATACATCACAACATCACAGGTATGTAATAACATCACAGGCATGCAGCAAACAATATGGAATAGCGGATAAATTAGGAGCTCCGCGTTTCATTTGGGCCACAAATAAAACGCGATGTTTCCCGGTCGTGTGGATAGCCGGTACAACATCGATCTTAGACCCCTGCGGATGCGGCGAGCCACCTTCCAATTCTAGAAATTAGGTAACCCGTCCTCAATAACATGAGTCGGTCACCCGTCGCTTTTCAGAATCCGGTAATTTGGATACTCCTCCGCAGGTCGATCCTATAACCCCTACAAGTGCGGCGAGCAATCCGCCAATTTTATAGCGAGGCGGTCCGGTCACACCATGAGACGACCACCTAGCACACTTTAGAACCCGGCTACTCGAGCACTTCTCCTAGGTTAATTCTAGTACATAAATAAAATATATACAAGAGTGAAAATGACCGCATCCTGATCGAGCCCCAATAAAATAATATAAATAAAGCGGAAACGGTGGCCACAAGTTGAAGCTCGTCCCGAACAAATGAATAAAACATTATATAAAACAAAATTGTATTAGCAAACGCACGTGGGGCTATTCGTCATGACAATCCGGCTAAACAACAACAAGATATATATATATATATATAACAACAAGCAACACAAGCAAATGTGCAATCCCGTCTAATTGAACATATAACAATTAGACGACGTTCAACAACACATACAACTACGAATCATAAACAATGTTAAAATTTCGACTGAAAACAGTCCCGAAATGCCCCTATGTATAAACTACACAAACTGAAATCTGGGGCAAAACAAACAATACCACAAATCAAGTTTCTACCATTCCTAGCAACCGACAAGATTTGGCCGACGAAATACCAAAATCGGCAGCCAAAAACAGGTGAAAATTCCTCGAATTTTATGCCAAGTTTTATTTTCAAAAGACAAGTCCTCTCCAGTTGTTTAAAAAAAATTGGTAAAGTTTTAAAAAAGGATAATAGCTTGGAATCGGAAACAAGTTACGGGAAAAATTCGGTCTCGAAACTAAAACATCGTCTAAACCAGTTCTAGTGTTTGGTTAGGGTCTGATACCATTGAAAGTTCCTAGTGCCCTTACCAATACAATAGCGGCCAATGCATAATCGAAATACAAAAATTTTACAGAGAGCACTAGAAACTAATTCCTAGCGATCGTTCCAAACACTAAACTAGAAAACAAGCATGCAAGGTTTAGGGATTACAGCTTTGATGTGTGTCCACTAAATCATGGAATACCCCTCCAAGCTCCTCGTAGGCCGTCGGGAATAAGTTTAAGAAGCGAGCGCCATTACCGAAGATGATCCACCCGAGAGAACTAATCCAAACTCCAGGTTCACCTAGTGAAGCAATCGACAGTCCAAGCTTGCTAGAAATGGAAAATGGGGATGCAAGAATTTTCCACTATCATTTTCACTCTCAAACTCAAGCTCAAGCGAGCGTGCAAGGAGGATGAGAGCAAGCCATAACATAAAATGAGATAAGGGTTGAAAACAAAAGAGAATTGGAATAGCTTCATAATATTTTTACACCACAAAAAATATCACAACAATTTTCTAATAAACAAATGAAGTTCATCCGTCTATACATGTCTACAAACCATACCCAAAGTCACCTCCATTTGATTTTCTAAAAAGAAAATCAATAATGAGGTGTCCTCCTTCTAGAAGTATTCCGTATAAATAAGAAATACAACCCAGTATACGTATCGAAATATATAAACGTGTATCCGTATAAAAATACAAATAGCCAACTGAGAGAAAATGACTAATGAACAATAATACTAGAATATATATATATATATATATAAATTATTAAATCAAAACTTGATTTAATAATCCGGCTTAATCATAAGCCGGCTAGTATTATCAACCGTCTGATTAAAGTCTGTATAGCTTGTACACGTATTTAATCGGACCCCATTATGTATCAACATAGGTCATCTACCTTATATCGCCTGAACCGGGAAAACTCTCTGTGTGGAACTCTAAAGACTCGACAATACAATGGCATTGAGTTACTAGATAAATCCATAACTACAAGCACATCGCTGGCACTAGTTGTGCGTAACGGTTACCAGGTATATGCCGAAAGGAAGGTCGACAATCAAGTCTGTCCGTACCCTACTGAACCTGAATGCGACAATTTTCGTACGGTCTGGTCTCTTCGTCTAAGAGTATCACATACCGGGTTTAGGGGGTGGAAACGTCATACCCCTAATAACCCGATAAATCATGCCAGAGTCAAGCTCATCACCAACCGAGAAACTATTGAACTTCTATCAGTAAATCGCATCCACCGTGGCCACGGATTTAGGATAATGGCCAACCGAACATAACGTGACATCGACTCCTAATATAAGGAAAGACGGATCCCCGACAATCACTCACTGCCTCCATATTGCTTGGGACGGTACCCAACTAAAACATGTTTGCACGACTCCTTTGAACCATGGTAGGGTAGTAATCTAAATACAGTGGGAACTCACACGAGACAAATGATGATCTCAGGTTAAAAGTCTAACTTATACTCATGCCACTGGAAACTGCTATCTGACGATAGATATAATACCAACTAGAAGTTCTGGGCGCGTTCGTCCCCACCTGTATACTATCTTAGAGGACACGACACCAATGGCTTGTAAGACCGGCCACTGCCCCTCGTCGGGGTCTAAAAACGTATACACTAGTCTACTCTGAAATATCGATACCCAGTCTCGATACTCTCTCGACTAGGGACATTTAAGAATGTGCTTATGGACTACCCAGCTCCCGCATATATGATCGCCATTATAATACGGGTAGTCAAGCAAGAATCATACGGGCTACATCATTATGTATTAGCGACACGTAATAACAAGTAAAACGTATACACATCAATGATAAAAACAAACCTGATAGCATCCTATCATTTCGAGCAAGACTATTCTACTTGTATAGGTTCTTCCTCAATTATCATAATCACATACCTGCAATTACAATAATTGCCTTGAGGGCGCTATATCCAACAATATCCTGTAGTAAATCCATGAGTCGGCCATGAATTGGTTCACAATACTAACTGGGTATGAGATATCAGGTCGAGTGACGGTGTGGTAATTCAACTTACCGACCAACCGTCGGTATCTTCCGGGATCTTCAACTGAGTCACCTTGTCCTGGAAGCATTTTAGTATTAGGATTCATTGGAGCATCTATGGGTTTGCACCCTAATATCCCCGCTTTAGTCAGCATATCAAGCATATACTTCCGCTGTGAGATGTAAATGTCATTCTTCGACCGAGCAACTTCAATACCCAAAAATATTTAAAGCTACCAAGGTCCTTAGTCTGAAACATTGTTTGAAGGTGGTGCTTAAGCTGTGCAATACTAGCCGCATCATCGCCTAATCACTATGTCATCGACATATACCACTAAAAGAATGCGAAAGTCATTGGTGTTATTACTGCAGAACACCAAATGGTCATGTGCACACCGTCTGAAGCCAAACGAAATAGCCACCATAGTAAATTTCCTAAACCACGTTCGAGAAGACTGTTTCAAGCCATACAATGAGTTTCAATCGGCAAACTAGACTAGACTCCCCCTGAACAACAAAAGCAGGTGGTTGCTCCATATAGACCTCCTCGACCAAAGATCCATGAAGAAACGCATTCTTCACATCAAGCTGATGTAGTGGCCAATGATATATAGCTGCAAAATACATAATTAGACGAACAGAAGTCATTTTAGCCACCGGAGAAAATCTCCTCATAATCAATGTCGTAAGTCTGCGATACCCTTTGGCAACCAAACGTGCTTTCAAGCGGGAAATGGTCCCATCAGGATGAAACTTCACAGTGTATACCCAGCGGTACCCTGCAGCCTTTTTCGCAGCCGGAAGAGGAACCAGATCACACGTCTGATTCAGTTCGAAAGCAAGCATCTCATCAATCATAGCCTTGATCCACCCTTTATGAGACAAAGCATTAGAAAAGGACTTGGATAGAGCATGAGAGTCGAGAGAGGAGATAAATGCTCGATGTGCCGAAGATAGGTGAGAAGTGGCCACATGATGAGCTATAGGGTGAGAATGCAGCTCCGAGTGCCTTTCCGTAAGGCAATAGGGAGATCAATGTCAACCTCCGGCGGCTAGAGTGGCGGTGGTTAAGGTGGCGATGGCATCTAGGGTTAGGGTTTGGGGTTTATTTGTGATGGTTGGTGATGGATGGTGAGGATTTATTCTTTTGTGAGATGAAGAGTTCGGATTATAGAAGATGAGAATCGATGGCTCTAATACCATATCAAGAATTAGAGAGAGAAAGAGAGAATGTTTAGGGGAATGTAATGGATGAATTGGTCTAAGCCTAATCCTCCTCTTTATATAGGCAAAGTCATTTTGCTATTACATCCCTATTAAACATCTAATTATATATAATAAATCCGTGTACACTACGGGTATTCTAACCGTTGTTAAACTAAGGATCAATACAGCCAGCACTTCAACAATCATCCAGATCTTCAGATTAAAAGAAATGCTTGTTTGCTTCACTGTTCTTAATTAAAGAACAAGCACTAATGTCCGGGGCTCTTAGTTGGGAGAAAGGGCAGTATTTACCAAACAGTCTCCAAACTTAAAAAGAACGACTGTGCATATACTCTAACCAAGTAGCATTGCACTTGATGGTAGTTGCCATAACCTCAATGGCTGTGACAGCCAGAGAGGCAATTAGGAACTTTTGTTATCATCCTTAGCAACAGCACCTTCGCCGGCGTTTAGCCTTAAGGCAGCCAACATCGCTGTCACAATCCCGTTAAAGCATGTCTTAACCAGCTTGGAAAGAGAAGAAAAATCATTTATGGCCTATGGTCAGCTGGTGAAGAAAGGAGGAGAATAAGGGCAATAATAACTTAAGTAAATGAACAAGAAATGGAAAACAAGCCCCCCAAAACCAATATTCTTGAAATGACACCGTGATATAAAAATAGAATAAAAAAGCTTTTATCCCAATCTTAACTTTTGGGGGCGGCAACTTGGCCCCTTTTCTTCCTTTCAGAGAGCCAAGTGTGCTATTGTTACATAGATTCATAGCTAACATTTTTTTTAATTGCAAGGGATTCACAACCATAAAATATAAAAGTGACCCAAAAATCCAAAGATCCTTGTAAATTTCAAAGACCTAGTATTTCTCACCTTTTTCCTTTGTTGTCCTCAACCAAATTGCCTCACCATAGACTAAAAGGAAAACCAAAATTGAGTCTGAAACATAATTCTTTATTGGCACCCATCTTGGTATCCAGTAAAGTGAGCAGACAAATAGAAACCTGCTAGTTAGCTTACATAAGTGAAACTATTCTATGTACACTAAACAGCATAAAATGTGTCTTCCACCAAGTTATCATTCTCATAGTAAAAAGCATCATCAATCTCCCTCATCTCTCATAAAACATTGTTGTGTTTGAGGATATTTACCATCTTAGGGATGAATTTAATTGTTCAAAATATCTTCTACTCCCAAATACTTTGTCTCACACAGGAAGGCACCCATAAATGAAAAGGTAAAAAAGGACTTCAATCCTGACAAGGCATTTACTGGCCCAGCCCTTGCTGCTGCAAATGGTCTGTTTTCTAAAATTTTGCTACTTAAATACTTGTAAGCCTAATAATATCAAAGAATAAGTTGGTTTAATAGGTTTAGACCATAAAACATTTCATAATAGTTCATGCTCGTAAGTTAACCTCAAGAGCAATCATCTCAATGTATTGAGGTCAATAACCAGACAAAGGAACCAGGCATGGAGCAATCCCTTACAAAGCACAAAAGACAAATTGGCAAGATGAAAATCCTCACGAACCGAAAGCATGATAGACAAGTTGGCAAGATGAGAAGCCGATCTCTTTACCTACACCTAGCAATTTGGGAGAAAGAAAACTTTCCGACCTGTACAGAACTAAGAAAAGAAGGAAGGGCTAATTTGAAATAAGGAACTTTGCACCCTTTCTTCACCATAAGTTAAAAGCAGAGGTCAAATTACAACAAATCTCCAACAGAAGATTTCCAATTATGGCATGTACCTTTTCTTCGGCAAACCTCTCCAGGAAAGAAAAATGGTATTTTAGACAGGTTGGTGAGGTCTCAAATAACTTGGTAAACAATGAGTATCAGCATTGCTTTATGTTAGGATGAATTTAGCTTCCAAACAAACCTTTTTTCGATCAAGCAGATTTCTTTTCATGACTAATAGAGAATATGCCATCATTTAAACTTAGATACTTAGCCATTCTTTGGCTGTATTCCATATACCTTCTTTTGCTACGTCCGCAACAAATTATGAATGATGAGAAAATATCTAAAGATGCTTGCAAGTCACACCGCATGTCACAAGACTCAGACTTCATGCTGGGCAGGAGAAGCTCAACATTGATAACTACTGGTCTTCCGGACTGTGCTAAAAAATGAACTAGAATTTTCCTTGAGACAAAATGCATAACCAGGTTGTTAGGACTTAGGAATTATATCCCTAGAAAAAACTTAAATAAGCCTCGAAGAAAGTTGCATCTACCCTTGAATACAGGAAATGAGTAGGTCATCGATATTCTCAATGGCATTGCTGATCTAAAGAGCACAACTTGTTGTTGGTAGTCAACGGAGAGATCGATTTGTTTCCATCAACCACTTGAAGGGCTCATTAAGCACATTAAGCATTCAGTTCAGGGAGGAATTGTCCATATTTCACACATTCAATTCAAATATTCTGTTGATATTGATTTAAATTTAAATTTTAAGCTTATTTCTTTGTAATCATAGTTTAAATCTAAGTCTCATCTCTAAATTGATGTAGGCTATAAATATAAAGCCAAATAGCTTAGGGTTTTAAAATAAAATAAAATAAAAGAGGGAGGGAGATAAAGGAGAGGTTTTTGTGAGGGTCAGAGATTCTTTGTATTGGGCGGTGATCTGTGAAAGTGTTTTCGTGTAATCCTTTCTTGATAGTGTAAGTTCTTGTCGCCGGATTGCAAGATTAGGTGAGGGTTGCGCCGAACCTGGGTAATAATATTGTGTTTGTGTTGTTTGCTTGCGTTGTTTTTGGTAGATTATTCCGTTAGTTTTTTTCAAGTAGTTTGTTTGCACACGTTCCTGATAGATTTTCTACTGCGACGCTTGGTGTGATTTGTGATTCTTTCGAGAATCACTGGTATAGAAATTACAACAAATGGTATCAAAACATCAGATTTGGGGTTTTCAGATTATTTGGGGAGTGTTGGGGTCAAAATTTACACTTCTGTTGACCAAGTCAAAGTCAAAATCAACCCCAAGTAAACGGGCCCTAACCCGGGTCAAGTGGGCCCATGCCCAAGTTGAGCCCCGCGGCCAGCCTCCCCATACCAAAATGAAAATTATGTAATAAATAATTTTGATATAATTTTTATGAATAAATGTAAGAAAAATTGGCATAAAACCAAATTTTTGTAAAGCTCGTGGCTCTTGTGCAAAAGAAATGAGCACATGAGACATGGGATGAGCGAAATGCCATTTTGTAAAGCCCAAGGAGCTATGTGTAAATTTGTAAGCCTATAAAAGGCAACATGATAATGAAATGAATAATAATTTTTCATTTCCCTAAAAATGTAGGGTTTATGTGCCTCCTTCCCCTTCCTCAAGGTTCTAAAACATTCTCCCATTTTTGAATTAAATCAAGAGTTTAACTCTTTCTTTTTCAAAAATAAACAGTTTTTCACCATCAAACCCTTGAAGGGAAACTCATATCTTCCATCAGATCTCAAAAATGGGAGATTTTTAAATCTCACCCGCCCATTCTCCAAGATCTGGCCAACCGAGAGGAAGAAGCAGGAGACTCATCTCCAAAAATCCCACCTTGGGAAGATCCAAGGCCTAAAAGAAGATCCAGGGCCAAAGGGGAGAAAAAAGGGTCTCCTTTGATCATTTCCAAAGATTTCTAGGAGTTTAACTCCATTCAAGATTTGTTGGAGTTTAACTCCATAAATAAAAGATACTCTTTCGGAGTTTAACTCCTATTTCCGAGGCTAAAAATCCTTTCTTTCCGCCAGCGCCCAAGCGCCCAACGCCCACGTCCGGGCAAGTGAGGCGCTAGCTCCCGGCGCCCACGTGCCGGGCACGTGAGGCGCTCGCGTCCAGCTCCCACATGCCGGGCACGTGGGCACTAGGCGCTCGTGCCCATGCGCCCAGCTCCCTAGCGTTTTTAGACGCTCCTCACCCTACTTTTTCCCACACTATCCCACGCTCAAAATACACCCCCGTTAGGAAAATTTTTCTAACGGAGCGCTGTCCCGCACCCCGCAAGGGGGCTGCTAGCCCCCGTGACCCGAGCCTGCTATCCGGGTAGCGGGACCCCCGTAAAACTCTGCGGAGCCCTCGATATATCCAAAACTCTTTCAAAACACAACACTGCACATTGAGTTCGCATGACCAGTTTGATCCGTCAATCGGAGGTTCTCTCGCTCCAAAGACGAGGGGTAATTAACGGCAGCTTAGTCCCCGGTTGCCGTAGATTCGGATCCCCACAATCAATAAAGCTCTGCCTACCCTGGGCAGAGGGAATCTGTAGTACGTTTAACAAGCGCGCGCATATTCCCGTCTCAATAGGGTGACGAAAAACACCCTACAGATTTTGGCACGCCCGGTAGGACAAATCTCTTCTCCCATATTTCGGGTTAAACGTTCATGCGAGCTCAATCAATATACATATCGATTGCTTGTACTGAAATCATGTTTCTATTTGCAGGTTAACAATTTCCAATTGCAATTTTCGGACGCAGCAAAATATCTCCAAGGACAAGCTCAGCCCTCAACACGGCTCCCATCTCCTACACGATGAAGATGGATGCTAAGACGGTCCTCCCGACCAGTCACGGACGACAGTGGGAGGAGCCGCTGCTACTATTTGGCTCTATTTTGTTCATGCCAGCTAGCGCCGTCCCAGCTTCTCAAGCTCCAGTAACAGACAGACCGGCCTCAAAAGGCAGGAGGCCAAATGTGGTGATCTCGAGGGCACCACTACCCAAACGCAAGTCGGTGTTTGAATGACTTTCTTTGGCCCCAGCTGGGGGCAAGGCCATCAACACCAACAAAGCAACAAGGCATCTCGGGCAAGCTCCAGCGGCGTCCCTAACAACTGCTCAATTGGGTATCTTCCCTAAGCTCCACGTTAATTGGCTCGCGATGGCTTCCTGGATGACGGATGCCCGCCAAGCCCTCAAAATCGAGAAGCCAAGACAGAAATGGCTCAGATACAGAGCCAACAAAAGGGCTAGAGCTCATACTAGGCTGAACTTCATGAGGTTCCAAGAACAGGGTTACCCCGCCAAAGATAAAGAGACGGCTGGATATGTGGTCCACACTGTCGATATAGTAGGCACGCGCAGCAGGAGCAAGGATGGGGCCACTACATCTCAAATCCAATCTGGTGTGAATGTGGTTGTCACTTCCCAAGACTAGCATCCTCCGGAAGGTAATGAAAATCCTCCTAGTGAGGTTGATAAGCAGAGATCCCCCGGTTCATGAGGAGTCGGGCTCGGAAAGCGAAGAGGAGCCAATCTTCCGTCCCAAGAACGCAGAGCAGCAACTTCTTCAAGAGCTCCGAAAACAGCTCAGAAGTAAAGAAAAGGAGATAGCCAAGCTCTACTCAAAGATTGACGACTTGACAAACGTAGTCTTACGGCTCACGGCCCAAGTTGCCTCTCATCCGTCCAATCAAGCGCAGAGCTCTGCTTATGAACCGAGAAACGGTGTCCCGAGGCAGCCGGCGCTTATTCCCTCAAATTTAAAGGTGGGCAAGCTGCATGAAAGTCGACCGCATCATATCTCGGGAAATGTCTTGGCTACCGATGACAGCAACCCGCTAACTTAATATCAAATCATGGATTTGGTTGCCCACAAAGTCAAGACATTGATAGCCGAAGCCGAAGCGCAAAAAGATGTTAGCAGTAGAATAAGACCGTATCCTGCTCAGTATGATCTGGTAGAATTTCCTAGCGGTTATGTCATCCCCAAATTCGGAAGGTTTGATGGGACGGGAAATGCGAATCAGCACATCGCCCACTTTAAAGCCTCATGCGGGAATACTGGGGGCAGTGATGCGCTTCTCCTCCGCCAGATCGTTAATAGCTTAACCGATCTCGCTTTCGACTGGTACGCGAGCATACTAGATGGCTCCGTTACCATTTTCGCCCAAATGGAATCTCTGTTTCGGCAAAGGTTCACGAGTGTCAGCCATAAGATCTCCATTACCAATCTCGTAAGGACCAAGCCAAAGAACAACGAAAGCAGCACGGATTTTATAACCCAATGGCATAATCTCTCAGTCAAATGTGAACCACCGATAGAACAGGACCAATCTGTCAGCCTCCTCGTAGGAAATTTCAATGATTGGATGGCCCCGTTTCTATGCACCGCGGGTCTCAAAACATTCCAAGAGCTGACCATGAAAGCTCAGATGTTGGAGCGCTCAAAGCAGAAATCCTCCTCTGATTCCTAAAATAATAATAGGTCCTGAAGAAACCGAAAGGACGATAATCGCAAAGATGGAAATTCTGACGATGCTGAATCTTTTAACGTTTCGGCTAACCGAAATAAGCGAGGTATAAGCGGGCTTAATGCCAACCAGCCTCGGAAACCAATGTTCAAAGAAGGAGGAGAATCTCTACTAAAGAGAAGCTGGATAAGGCCTATTCCTTCAGAAGGGAAAAAAATCCGTAAAATATTCAAGGATGCCCTAAGAAACGGTCTACAATTGCCAGAATCAAAAACACCTCAAAAGCGAATATGACTGACGACCCCAGATATTGCCCCTATCATAGAGTAATAGGTCATGCTATTGAAGACTGCTTTGTCTTCAAAGATTGGGTCGAAAAGCAATACAAGGCAAGAGAGATAGAACTGTATAAAGGCGTGTAAACAAACGGTCAAGATGCGGCCGACAATTTCATACAAACGGAGACCGACCTTCGGGAACCTGATTCTCTCAGACATCTGTCTTTATCTGAAAAGAGCGGACCAAGGCAACAAGCTAAGAGCCAAACGAGCAACTTTGCCAACGAAGGAGCGATAGACGGATACACAACCCATATGGTCTACATGATGGAGCTCAGAGGAACAAGTCCTCCTACGCCTTATAGCCATGATGATGACGTGGTTGTTGCCATCCAATACCGGCTCGGTCTAGATGGCGAAGAGTCTGCTTATGCAATTAAGCCAAAGGAGCCCGTAGTTCCTGCAAAATCGAGCCCAGACTCCAACAGTTGACCACCATGTCGTTAAACGGGGAACATTTGACCACCATGCCGTTAAATTTGGAACAGTCGACCACCACGTCGTTTAACTGGGAACAAACGACCCCCGAGTCATTAAACTGAGAATGTAAAAATGTGTAAATAAAAAAATGAATGAAAAAAAGCCGAAATGATGGGGCAACTCGCAATAAAAATCAGCGAGTAAAAAAAGATGAAAAATAAAGCCGAAATGATGGGGCAACCGTGAATAAATAACCGAAATGATAGGGCAATCGCAACCTTCGCGATAAGAAAAGCTGAAATGATAGAGCAATCGCAGTAAAAAAAAGGGCGAATGATGAGTCGCTCCTGGTACCATATTCCAGTGCAGCGATGCAGACGCCAACCAAAATTTCAAACCAAATTCCCGAACGCCGAATAATGAGTCGCTCCTGATACCATATTCCAGTACAGTAATGCAGACGCCGACCAAAATCCAAATCCCCAAATGGCAAATGATAAGTCGCTCATAGTACCATATTCCAGTGCAGCAATGCTGACGCCAACCAAAATTTCAAATCCCTGGATGTCCCCACGGCGAATGATGAATCGCTCCTGGTACCATATTCAAGTGCAGCGATGCAGACGCCAACCAAAATTTCAAATAATTCTCGTAGGTGTACTTTCTCCTTAGGACTGGTGATACAGCGAATGATGAGTCGCTCTTGATACCATATTCCAGTGCAGCGATGCAGACGCCAACAAAGTCCTAAAATTCTCCCAGCCCTACGGTTGGTCCCCAAACTGACTACCGTATACAATCCACGGGCTCAAATAATTCTCATCACACCCATTCCCTACCGCAATCACCAGTCACGCGGCTGGTCTCCGCCCTTGGAATTATACTCCATTTGGGAAGACCCACTCATGTGTCTTCACGATACATGAGGAGAACAAACTTACGAGATCCTCTCGGCTGGTAAGAAAACACCTTTGTGGGATCCTTACAACTCACAAAGGAAACACACTTGGGAGTCCCCACGACTCCTAAGGAGAAAGTACACCTACGAGATCCTTTCGACTCGTAGGAAGAAAATACTTTTATGAGACCCTTACGGCTCATAAAATTGAAAAGCCTTAGGTGATAGGGACCTAAACATGTCTCTTAAGCCATTGCTCCCCAACAGAAAAAGGCAAATGATGAATTGCTCCTGGCACTTGTGCTCCAGTGTCAGCAATGCTGAAACCGATCCTAACCCCGAATTTCCAAATCAATCCAATAGACCCCTAAGTTTTTAAGCTGGAAACAGATGACCTCTAAGTCGTTAAACTGGAAACGGTAGACCCTTAAGTCTTTAAACTGGGAACAGATGACCTCTAAGTCGTTAAACTGGAAACAGTAGACCCCTAAAACTTTAAACTGGGAACAGATGACCTCTAAGTCGTTAAACTGGGAACAGATGACCCCTAAGTCGTTAAACTGGGAACAAGGGAAGTCCCCTCACGGCAGATGATGATTCGCTTCCGGTACCACATTCCAGTGTAGCGGTGTTGATGCCAAACCAAAACCAAAATCCCTAAATTCTCTCATGGCAGATGATGATTCGCTCCTGGTACCATATTCCAGTGCAGCGATGCTAATGTCAACCCAAATCACATTCAGCAAGACAACCAACCACTTCCCTAGCGGAATCAAGCTTCACCTCGGAAACAAGTCGAATCCAGACACCGCAAAAAGCGAAGCAAGTCAACTTCAACCCCGACATCGCAGAAAGCGGAGCAAGTCAAATCCAATCTCGACATCGCAAGAAGCGGAGAAAGTCAAGTTCATCCCTGACACCGCAAGAAGCGGAGCAAATCAAATCAAGCACCGACCGTCCAAGTCGCAAAAAAGGCAGCAATGACCTCCCCGTCGGAATTATGCTCCATCTCGGAATCAAGTCAACCAATGACCTCCCCGTCGGAATTATGCTCCGATTCGGAATCAAGTCAACCAACAACCTCTGCGGCGGAATCATGCTTCGTCTCAGAGTGTGCCCCGTATCAAATTATGCTTCGTCTCGGAGTACCTGCTTTCCCCGTCGGAATTATGCTTCGCCTGGGAATTGACCTCTACGTCGGAATGATGCTTCATCTTAGAGTGTACCCCGTATTGAAATCATGCTTCGCCTCGGAGTATCGGCCTTCCCTGTCGGAATTATACTTCGACTCGGAATCAACCTCCGCATCGGAGCTATACTTCGTTCAAAATGTCTGCCTTGTGCCGGAACTAAGTTGCGTCTCAGGATACACTTGTCCCATATCGAAATTATGCTTCGCCCCGGAACCCTGCGCTGAAACTATGCTTCGTCTCAGAATGTATCCTCCCCCTGGAATTATGATCCCAGAATGATGCTCCGATCCCGAAATTATGCTTTGATCTTCCGGAAATATGCTTTCGGAATGATGCTCCGCCCCCGGAATGATGTTCTACCTTGAAGTCCAACTCTAAGATCCATCAATTTCAAGCACACAACTCATATACGCGATGTGCATTTATTGATGGGGGGCATTTTGTTGGGGTCAAAATTTACATCCCGGTTGACCAAGTCAAATTCAAAGTCAACCCCAAGTAAACGGGCCCAAACCCGGGTCAAGTGGGCTCATGCCCAAGTCGAGCCCCGCGGCCAGCCTCCCCCATGTCAAAATTTACTCTTGATGTAATAGATAATTTTGATGTAATTTTTATGAATAAATGTTAAAAAATGGGCATAAAACCAAATTTTTGTAAAGCTCATGGCTCATGTGCAAAAGAAATGAGCACATAAGGCATGGGATGGGCGAAATGCCATTTTGTAAAGCCCAAGGGGTTATGTGTAAATTTGTAAGCCAATAAAAGGCAACATGATTATGAAATGAATAATAATTTTTCATTCTCCTGAAACTCTAGGGTTTCTGTGCCTCATTCCCCTTCCTCATGGTTTTAAAACCTTATCCCCATTTTGAATTAAATCAAGAGTTTAACTCTTCCCTTTCCAAAAATAAACAGTTTTTCACCATCAAACCCTTGAAAGGGAACTCAGATCTTCCCTCATATCTCAAAAGGGCGAGATTTTTAAATCTCACCTCCCTTTTCTCCAAGATCCGGCCAACCGAGAGGAAGAAGCAGGAGACCCATCTCCAAAAATCCCACCTTAGGAAGATCCAAGGCCTAAAAGAAGATCCAGGACCAAAGGGAAGAAAAAAGGGGTCCCCTTTGATCATTTCCAAAGATTTCTAAGAGTTTAACTCCATTCAAGATCTGTTGGAGTTTAACTCCATAAATAAAAAATCCTCTTTCGGAGTTTAACTCCTGTTTTCGGGGCTAAAGGCCCTTCTTTCCGCTGGCGCCCAAGCGCCCAGGGCCTACGTGCCGGGAAAGTGAGGCGCCAGCGCCCATGCGCCCAGCTTCCTAGCGTCTTTAAGATGCTCCTCACCCTGTTTTTTCCCACGCTATCCCACGCTCAAAATACACCCCCGTTAGGAAAGTTTTTCTAACGGGACGCGGCAGCGCCTCCCGCAAGAAGGTTGCTAGCCCCCTTGACCCCCAGCCCGCTATCTAGGTAGCAGGACCCCCGTAAAACTCTGCGGGGCCCCCGATATATCCAAAACCCTTTCAAAACACAACACTGCACATTGAGTTCGCATGACCAGTTTGACCCGTCAATCGGAGGTTCTCTCGCTCCAATGGCGAGGGGTAATTAACGGCAGCTTAGTCCGCGGCTGCCAGAGATTCGAATCCCCATAATTAATAAACCTCCGTCTACCCTATGCAGGGGGAATCTGTAGTACGCTTGACAAGCACGCGCGTATTCCTATCTCAATAGGGTGACGAAAAACACCCTACTGGGAGAAGGAATCTACGCATTACTAGATGGCTAAGTTTGATGGACGGAACAACTTTGGCCTTTGGAGATTGAGGATGACAGCTATTCTCAAGCAATACGGGGTTCACAAGATTGTCTTTGTAAAATATAGTATTCCGAAAACGACCACAGAGGATAAGAAAAAAGCAACAGAGGACAAGGCCTTCAGTGCGATGCAGCTTCCCTTGGCTGATGAAGTTCTTTGTGAGGTCAAGAAAGAGGTTACGCAACGGTGTTATGGAGCAAGTTGGAGTCTTTATACATGAAGAAATTACTCACAAATCGTCTCTAACTCAAGCAACAATTACATTAAAAGATAAAGGAGGGGGCATCCATCAAAAAATTGTTAGTGTATATGCCCTAGGGGCCATTATTGTATCATACTAGTTTGTATATTACTTAATGGAAGCTTGGGATATTCACATGTATATAACAGTCTTGCTAAATATGGTAGTATGCTACTTGGTTTTTTCTATCTTAATATGTGAGTATACGTATTGATAGAGCTCTTAAGATCTTGCTTGACTACCAGCGTTGTGATGGCAGTCACACTAGTGGGGGCTGGGTAGTCTACAAGCACATCCTTATTCAGGTCCCTAGTCGTTGGATTATCGAGACAGAGCATCGATACTCCGGAGTAGACTAGTGTGTACGCTTCTCATCCCAGTTGGGGAAATGGTCTGTCCCACAGCCGTCAGTACGTCGTACTGGAGATAGTATGCAGGTGCTCGTTAGGCTACGGGTACACCGGACAGGACTCACAGGGAACTGTTGGTTGGTTTTATACCGGTCGTCAGTGAACAGTTCCCAGGTGACATGAGTACAGCATAGTCCGCAGACTTGACACTGCTACTTCGCCTTGAGTGTGTCCCACTGTTCTTAGATTGCTACCCTACCACGGCTCAAAGGAGTCGTGCAAACAGGTAGCAGTTGGGTGCAGTCCCGAGCACTTGGAGGCAGTGGCAGTTAGACAGGATTCGTCTCTCCCGGTATTGGGGGTTGATATCGCGCTGTGTCAGAGAGCCATTACGCAAAGTCCCTGGCCAGGGCAAGCGAGATTTGCTGGTAGGTTCCAGTAGTTTCTCAGGGTGTAATGGGCTTCCCTCCGACACGACTTATACCGCTATTAGGGGACTGACGCTTGCCGCCCCCTAGGCCCGATATGCGATAGTCTTGGACGAACGGACCGGACTGTATGGAGATTGTCACATCAGACTCAGTAGGAGTTCGGATGGATTCCCTCATCGGCCTTCTTATCGACATCTACCTGGGGACCGTTACGTACAGCTAGTGCCGCTTGCGGCCTGTGGTTAAACCCACTGCCAGCGTAGTAGTCGAGTCTCTAGAGTCCCACACAGAGAGTTTCCCTACTCCGGGCGAAACGATATAGAGGTCGTATGGTTTTACGACAAGGGTTCGGACGCATACGTGTGTTTACGCACGTACGACTTTCGGACAGTTTTTACCAGTCGGCTTTGGTTTAAGCCAGTTACTGGTATCCGGTTATTGGATTTATACAGTCTAAAGTTTTTCCGTATTTTTGCGGAAAGGAGGGGCGTTCTCGTAATTGCGCGAGAAGCTTCTAGAAGGTGGTGACTAAGGAGCTTTAGGTGGCATATACAATGAATGTGATTAGTGAGTCATATGGATGATTCATCCATGTCATTAAAGCATCATAAATGCTTAATGACTCATGGAGTTGAATCATCACTAGATATTATCAAGCATGGTTGTTAAATTGATTTATATTCTTTTCTTGATAAAAAGAAATGCTTGATATATATTATCATAACTCATTATTCTCACTTCATTATTATGTTCATCTTCTCTCTCCTCAAGCTCTCCCTCTTCAAACCCTAATCCTCCCCTCTCATGTGTTGAGTACAAGGATTAGTTAGACTAACTAAACCATAACCCTCACTCTATATCACCTAGCTTCTTTGATTAGCACTTAAAGAAGGTTAGTTGCCTCAAGTTTAGAGGCTAAGCTTGGAGTAAAGCTCTCGGGTGGATCGTCTACTACTTTGAGAAGGCCGAGGAGGAGGTGGAGTTCGCAAAGACGAAGGACGCGATTCGTTAGGTATAATCCCTAAACATAGTAGTATAGAACTTCTATGTTTCATGTTAGTTATCGTTTAGCTTCGATTCATGCGGTTAGTCGATGTTTAAGCAAAGAACAAGATCGTTTTTTAAATTTCCGCCTCCCCGCAAGTCATGGGGTGTTGTACATCGACTTACAAAAACCACCTGGACGAACTCAACAAGATCGTGATGGACTTGCACATGAAGGTGAAGATAGAGGATGAGGATCAGGCGATGATTCTACTTTGTTCATTGACCTCGGAGTACGAGCAGTTTGTCAAGTCGATGGTGTATGGGCGAACAAGCTTTCCTTAAAGGACATCAAAGCTGGTCTACACAGTGAGGTGTTGAGAGAGAATGTGGATGGCGACAAGAGTAGTCAGGGTGACGTGTTGTCCGATACACACCGTTCAGATGGATGCTCCAAGAGAAAATCGAGAGAATGACAAGTGCTTTATTTGCAACGAGAGCGGGCATTGGAAAAGGGATTGTTTGAAACGCAAAGAGAAAGGCAAACAGATGCCTTCCGGTACTGCAGTTGCGATGGAGGATTCAGATGAGGGCAGTGACGGTTTGATTCTATCGATATGTGCGACTTCAGACGCACATGCATCGTGGACGTTGGATTCGAGGTGTTCGTTCCATATTACTCCGAATCAGAGTTTGTTTGCGACGTACCGTTCAGTTGATAGAACCTCGGTCTTTATGGGAAACGGTATGCTGAGCAGAGTTGTTGAAATTGGTGCAGTTTAGATCTGCATGCATAATGAGAGAGTTCGGACATTGACAAATGTCAGGTGCGTGCCAAATCTAAGAAGGAGCTTGATTTCAATAGGTGTTTTGGGCGGGATCGGTTGCAAGTGCATGATCAATAGAGATTCTATGATTTCTAGGGGTGTTTGTATTGTCATGAAAGCGAAAAGGATGAGAAAGCTGTATTTTCTTCAAGGACGGACGGTCGTAGGAGATATTGCTAAAGCTTCTACCGGTTCAGGTGGTTTAGACTCCGTCAAGATGTGGTGTCCATGATTGAGCAATATTAGCGAAATGAGTTTGGAAGGTATTCGAAAGAGGCAGTCACTTAGAGGTGTAGAGATCGGCAAGAGATCTTCGGGAGGGCTGCGTTCAAGAGAAGATAGAGGTGGTTTTGGCGCCGATTTGTTCTCGATGTGGAGTTAGGCATCAGCATTCCTTCATTTAACGACTTCTCGAGGACGTTGTGAGTATATGTTCTTAAACCGAAGATCGAGAATGTTGAGATTTTCAGGAAGACTGTTGTGGAGAAGAAGTCCAGGAAGCATGTGAAGGTTCTTCATTCCGATCATGGTGAAGGGTTCTGCAAGTCAGGAAGGATCGTTGATAGGTATATTGACGAAGCAGAGCAGATGATTCGGACGGTGTTTGGGAAGAACAGGTATTCACGGCTTACGGCTGGAGTTCCAAAGGAGTTTTGGGCGGAGGTCCTATCCGCTACCGAGTACCTCATCGATGAGTCATCATCAACGGCGGTAGAGACGACAATTCATGAGAATGTATGGTCTGGAGAGGCAAGAAATTACTCGGGGCTTCGTGATTCTAGATGCGGAGCAAAAGAGTACAGGTCGTGGTGTCCTGGTATTAAGGGTGAAGTAATCAGCTAAACTATGATAGTCGATGAGTCTGCGATATCTCGGAGAAAATAGACTAAATCAGATGGTGAGCAGAGAACATGGCCTCCGAGCCAGTCGAGGCTTCAGTCCAGGTTACAGAAGATCAGGTGGTCGGTATTTCGATTCAAGCGGAGAGACCGGTACAGCCAGTTGTGCAAAGGCCTATAGGAGTTAGGGGCCTGGGAAAGGCTAAGGACAAGTCTCTGAGTATATGGGATCAGGAGTTCGATGGAAAGTCTGCATGGGAGATTCGTAGCATGGATATTGTCATGGATATAAGAAGTTGTGTCCGTTGCAGCAGGTTCTTGCTCGGTATGAGAGAGGAGACTCAGCCTATGTCTTCTCAGAAGCGCACTTTGGATTGGAGTCATCATCAGAGATAGTCGGCGATGGAAACAGATGGAGGTCGATGACATTTACATGTTGAGCACGGATGTAGTGTCAGATAGATCGACACTTCAGATTGTTATCGCTGTATCAACAGGAGAGGCAGGATTGTTGACCGTCTTAGAGGCAGTTAGGAAGACCATGTATTTGCGGAGATTGTTGGTTTTGGGTATTCCACGGGAAGACGGTTGTGGCTCTTACGAAGGTCGTACCCATAGGAATCCGACAATTGCATTTACAGATATGGTTCTGGATATTGAGTTCAAGCAATGTTTGGACTTGATCTGTCTAGTTGATTGATGAAGACATGATGACGAGATGAGAGCAAGAGTCCAAGTTTTTTCAAGAAAGTGTCAAGATTGTGGCGAATTTAAATCAAGGTGGAGATTGTTGATATTGACTTAAATTAGCCAAGATTTGAAGCCTAGATCGAGTAAGAGTCGATGATTAAGATTTAAATTAATCCTTAATTTAAATTTTAAGCTTATCTCTTTGTAATCCTATTTTAAATATAAGTCTTATCTCTAAATTGATGTAGGCTATAAATATAAAGCCAAATAGCCTAGGTTTTTTTTTTGGAAAAAAGGTTGTCAATATTTCTCCACAATTAAAAGGGGCAATCGTAAAATCAAGAGAGAGATAAAGGAGAGGTTTTATGAGGGTTAGAGATTCTTTGTATTGGACGGTGATCGGTGAGAGCGTTCTCGTGTAATTCGTTTTTGATAGTGTTAGTTCTCGTCGTCGAATTGCAGGATTAGATGCAAATTGCACCAAACCTGGGTAAAAATCTTGTATTTGTGTTTTTTGGTATTTGCTTCTGATAACTTGCGTTGTTTTTGGTAGATTACTCACTTAGTCTTTTTAGTTTGTTTGCACGCGATATTTTCCGCTGCGGCTCTTGGTGTGGTTTGTGATTCTTTCGAGAATCACGGGTATAGAAATTACAACATATTCTTCTACATCTATGGTCAACAAATTAATTCTCAAGGATTTTGGGAATAGTTTTGAGCCAACCATATCCATCTTATTTTATTCTACCCTGGTCCCCACCTTCTATTTACATTTAACAGATTCAAACTTAATATTGATGGTTGAGGTGTGTTAATTCTGGCGTCTCGGGAGGTGGTGCTGTAATCAGAAACAGCTCAGACCATATCATATTTGCTTCATTTTTCTACTATGACTGAAGATATTTTCGCTGTTAACGCTTTGGCAACGAGAGATGGTCTACAACAAGGTTCTAATATGGGGATATCCGAGATCATTGTGGAAACAAGGTCTGAACTAATAGCAAATTCAATCAATTATGGTAAATCAGCTTCTTGGAGAAACGATTGTTTGATTGAGCATATTAGAAGCAGTCTGATCTTCCAATGCAAGAGTTTTTGCATATCTGCAAAGAGAACTACTTGACTTCTGACTGCTTAGCTGCAAGGGCCTTTTCTGCTTCCTTCTCTATGGTATTCATGCCTTCGTCTCTAATAAGACCAGCTAGACCTGACCTATCCTTCTCTTATACTTAGATTTAATGCCTAGCTCTTCATGTATCTGTGGGAGATGAAGCTAATGACAACATTCTACTACAAATTAGTGTGCATGTCTGAGCATGTTTCATGCTATCCAGAATACACTCATTAGTCATGTTCTAGGTACATCCTTCTCTTGCATGTTCTCATGTAATTGAGAGCAAAACTCTCTTTTTGTTATATTTTGCACAAGGAGCAGGACTCCTCCGATATGTAGGTCCAGCCAGGGAACTCATAAGGAAGTTTTGGCGAAAATTTTATTTTAAAAAAAACGGCACAATAAGATTGTGACAGACTTTTCAAATTAACTGTTACAATATCTTCTTCTGAGTGTATTGGACAAAGGGGCTGTGATGTGGAAAAATCAAGAATCCAAAGTCAATGCAGACATTTTTCACAAGTAGGAGTGCAGAAGTGGCGATCTGAGAGTACATAATGCAGGAATGACATGTAACAACATATACAATTAAGATTAATTGAAAAAGAAGACTGAATATGAACAAGTACACGCACCCTGAAAATGCAGAGGAAGGGTTGTTAGAAGTACTGAAGAAACCATCATCTGGTACTTAGAAATAAGACTGGATTGAAGATACGGGGATTCGATCTTTCCGTTGGTTATGCTTTCATCATAAAATTGAAAAGCATGAACTAAAATCAAAAGGCATTTTTCCAAGTAACTTCTTTCTAAGCATATCCGTTCCAGTGATTTTATTAGCACTTCCTCCAGCCAATCTTTATGGACCTGCATAATATTTCAATCATCAAGAACCTAAGTAAGAAAATCGTGTATTGGATAAATTTATAAACGAAGTTAAAGAGGTAAAAGTTTTACATCAAACACTTGTCCAATCTAGTAATGGCTCGATTTTGGAACTAACTCGCTTATTTTCATTGAGCGAAACAATTCAGAATAAACAAGGATGCTTTCATCATCAAATCAGGATAGCAGGCAACAATATTTGGGAAGCAATGGGAGTACACAAAACTAATGGTGATGTCTAGGTTGCACAGACACGTCTTGTTGGTTGCCGTATCTGTGTCGGACACAGATTCGTGCCCGACACGTGCATGACACATGTTCGACACAGAATTTCCATATCCCACTTCGAAATGAGGCAGTTTTGGATTTGGACACGTGTCAAATATGTTTTAGTGCAACCACGACACAAAAAGTGATTCCCCGGCAAATATATTTTTTCAATTAAATAAGGGAATAACCCTAACCTTAATTAAACTTTTGAGTTGTTGACTTTTTCTTGCTATTTTACTCAATAGTAGTACTTAAGTTTTTATAAATACAATTAAAAAATATTGAACTGCTAAGGTTTTTTATGAATATTTTGTTGTTATGTTATGGTATTATATTTCTTATAATTATATATATCCGTGTCCCCGTATCCTTTATTTTGGGATTTTGTCGTATCGCTGTGTCGCATCGTGTCCGTGTTCCTGTATAAGTGTCCGCTTGGGTGATGTATATAATGCCACAATTATCTTCAGCATGGAATCAAGTGGTTAACATATATTGAACTCGTCGTTAATTTCTTTTGATTGGTTTTAAGCGCCTAAGATTAGGTTCAATCCTACGCAGGAATATTCCAAAGTTGATGTTGGTTACGATAGCGCCATGGCTATCAACCGTGGTCGGTGAGGAATAAAAAATGGCGTTTAAAAAAAAATTGGCGCTAACGAAACCGTCGAGATCGAACCATAAACCTTTACTAGCAATCTACAAAGAGCTAAACTACTGAGATAAAAATGGTTATACCGAATGAACCAAGTCCTTCGGTTTTCTACCACCTTCCCAAGCTTCTTGAGGCGTCCTCGACTGAACTTGGCCGCCGGTCTTTCTCCGTCGAAGATGATCTACCCGAGGGATGTAACTCTTGGCTCTAGCTCCACACCATAAACAAGTGAAGTAACTAGAGACTCTAGATTGCTAATCTAGAATGTCTAGAATGTGGTGAATAGATCCATGTGTTTAACTATCTCACCTCCTCTCTTGATTCTCAACTCATGAGATTGTAGAGAGGAGGTTGAAGGTGGAAGAGCACATGGAAAAACCTAGAGAGGAGAGTGAAGCTAATGGTGAGAAGAAAAACTCATCTCCAAAAATAATGAGCCATCTCATGTGAGAGAAAATGAGAAGCCAAGTTTTGTAAAACATATTTTTCCATTTTAAAATCAAGCCCATGCTTGAATAGTTTGCACAAATGAATTAATAATTCATAAATTCATTTGTGTACACTATGCAAGCAAGGTTCTCACCATACCCCCTCTCTCAACCTTTACATCTCATTTCCATTTAATAATAAATGGACAAATCCAAAATGATTAATTCATTTGTGCACACTATACAAGTATGGTTCTCACCATACCCCCTCTCAATCTTTACACCTTATTTACATTTAATAATAAATGGACAAATCCAAAATGAAATGTCCACCTTCTAGAATGTTATCTGTAAAAATACGGATTACATTCTACTGTATATACATACCTGTATTCGTACCAAAATACGAATACCCAAAGAGATAGAATAACACAAAAAACATAATACTAGAATATACATATCAAAATATATATACGTAAATTATTAAATCAATACCTGATTTAATAATTCGGCTCAAACCCGAGCCGGCAAGTATTATCAACCGTCCGATCAAAAGTCCGGGTAACTAGTACACTCATTCGATCAGAACCCTGCACGTATCCAATACGGTTACTACATCATTTCGCCAGAACCAAATAAACCCTCTGTATGGGACTCTGAAGACTCGTCAATACGCTGGCAGTGGGTTTAACCACAAGCACGTCAGCGGCACTAGCTGTACGTAACGGCTATCCAGGTATTGAGCGAAAGGAGGGCCGACGAGCAAACTCATATGAACCCCTACTGAGCCTGTCAGTGACAATTTTCATACAGTCCAGTTTGTTCATCTAAGAGTATCGCATATCGGGCCTAAGGGTGGATAAAGTCAGACCCCTAATAACGTGATATTTCATATCGGTATGAAGTTCATCACCAACTGAGAAACTACTGATCCAAATCAGTAATTCTCGACTATCTTGGCCAAGGATTTCTGATGGCAGCCACTCGTGCACTACGCGACATCAACCCCCAATACCGGGAGAGACGAATCCCCGACGATCCGCTCACTGCCTCCATGTGGTCGGGACTGTACCCAACTAAAATATGTTTGCACGACTCCTTTGAGCCGTGGTAGAATAGTAATCAAAGCACATTGGAAACTCACACGAGACAAATGACGATCTCAGATCGACAGACTAACCTGTACACATGTCACCTGGGAACTGCTATTTGACAATAGGTATAATACCAAGTAGTATGTTCCCGGCGAGTCCGTCCAGTGTACTCATAACCCAATGAGCACATGTATACTATCTTAGGTGACTAACTGACACCAATGGCTTATGAGACCGGCCACCGCCCCTCGTCAGGGTCTCAATAAGTATACATTAGTCTACTCCGGAGTATCGATGCCCAGTCTCGATACTCGCTCGACTAGGGACATTTAAGGATGTGTTTATAGACCACACAGCTTCCACGTATATGATCGCCATCATAATGCTGGTAGTCAAGCAAGAATCATATAAGCTCTATCAACATTTAATAATGATCTGTAATACCACATAATGCATTTACATAATGATAAAGGCAAACCAGATAGCATACTATCATTTCGAGTAAAATTGTTCTACCCGTATAGATCCCATCAATCATAATCATGTGCATGCGATTATAATAATTGACTTGAGGGCACTATAGCCAACAATCTCCTATTAGTTGTATGTATGTCCTAGAGGCCATTGTTTTACATGATTGTATATTACAATGGATGCTTGGACATATATAGGGAGGACTTTCTTGCTCGACATGATAGTATGCTATATGGTTGCTCTTTATCTTAACATGTAGACTTGTATTGTGATATTGTCTTGCTCTCACATGTTGATAAAGCCCTTATGATATACTTGACTACCAGGATTATGATACAGATCATACTAGTGAGGCCAGGGTAGTCCACAAGTACATCCTTTAATTGTTCATAGGTGGGGGCGTATCGAGACAGAGCATCGATATTCCAGAGTAGACTAGCGTATACGCTTCTTGACCCATTTGATGGGCGATGGATGATCCCATATCCATTAGTGTTTGACATCAAGGATGGTATACGGATGCTCAGTGGAGACTGGATATACTGAACATGACTCGCCGAGAACTCCTAGATGGTATTATACCTAACGTCATATAGCAGTTCTCTGGTGACACTGATACATGTTAGTCTGTAGACCCGAGATCGTCATAGAGTCTTGTGTGATTCCCACTGTGCTTTGATTTCCACCTTAGCACGTTCAAGAGAGCGTGCAAAACGGTGGTTTTTGGGTACAGTCCCGAGTCACGTGGAGGTAATGAGCGATAGGAGGGGTTTCGTCTCTCCCGGTATTGGGGGTTGATGTTGCGCTGTGCTCGATTGGCTATAACAGGAAGTCCCTGGTCAGGGCAGATACCGAGATTTACTGGTAAGTGTTATCAGTAATTTCTCGACCCGTTATGAGCCTCACATCGGCATGACTTTTCAAGTTACTGGGGTTTGACATTTATCACCCCTAAACTAGATATACAACATATCAGACGAAGAGACCGGACTGTACGATAGTGTTACTTATTTGATTCACAGAAGTATGGACAAGCTAGTTTGTTGATTTTCTGATCGCTCAATACTCGGGTAGCCGTTACGTCCAGCTAGTACCGTTGACGGCTTATGTGTGACTGATATAATCATCACCTACTGCCGGCGTATTGACGAGTCATTAGAGTCCTACACAGAGGTTTCCTAACTCATGCGAAACGAAGTAGGGCATATATGTGATATGTGCGAGACCGAGATTAATACGTGTATGTGATACCGTATTCCAATCTCGCGATATAGGTTATATGTGACATAACTGGATTGTTGAATCAAGCGTTGATTCAATGATATGTTATATGTATATGTGATATGCATATAAATGATATTAGTCGGTTGTATGCGATACAGCCGGATTATTAAATCAAGTGTTGATTTAATAATTTAATGTGTAATTATATATTTGATATATTAACATACATTAACTAATATTAGCCCACTTAAGAATTTATTTATCTCACTTATACATTTAATATATATATATGTGATATATATTATTGTATTTCTTTTATTGTGTCATGTTTGATGATACATACTACATGGGTGTATGAGACTCACACCATTCCATAGATAATTAAGGGGTTATTATTTATTTAAAGTAATTCAAAATTAGGTGGAAATTAAGCATGGTTCGAAGCTTGGAGAAGCTTGTTGTAATCTTGACTTAGTCCGCTAATTTTGTCTCACTTAAGATATTTATTCACCCAACCATTATCTTTAGCCATGGTTAAGTCTCTACATGGATAATATAAGATATTATCTCACCCATGGTTGCATTTCAATGGTTCACATTCTACACTTCATCTTCTTCATCTCAAGAGAAAGCTCTCTAGGTTTTCTTGAGGTGAAGAAATCTAGTAAGAAAAATTATTTTAAAGTGAGCAAAAATCCTACTTCATCATCCTACACTAGACTAGCCATTTAGTTTAGGTTGTTTGCTTCACCAATTCCCAATTAGTGAAAAGGTAGCTTGAGTTGGAGATTCCTCGATATAGATCATCGGCCTCGAAGACTTCAAGCAAACTTGTTCATTTCGCCTAGTGGGGTCCATTTTGAGTCCGGGAGATCACTACTTGGAGCGAAGGGACTACTACACGGAGCTATTGAAGTGAATGACCGGTCTACAAAGGTTGTATTCCTCATTCACTTAGTGTAAAGTAGTTTACATGTGTTTTAAACACTAATTTTCTAGTTAAATCTTTGGTTATGGGTTGCTTAGCACTCGAGGTTTTTTAAAATTGCATGCTTGATGCCCTAGAAAACGTTGTGAGGGTGCTAAGGAATCTTTCAGTGGTATCAGAGATAAGTTAGAGAATTAGACGATGTAAGTAGAATTATGAAACCGAAACAACTCTGAAACCTCGAAACAAAATCCATAGTTTCTGTCGATTTTTAAAAGTTCTCCAAAAAAATTTTAAAGTGCAGAATGTTATATATGATGTAACATGAACACCAGAGAAAATTGAGCCAATTCCACCGGATTTGACCCGGCGAAATGTATGCAAAACCCCGGCCTGGCCGGTTTTCTAGTGAGTTTTTGGCTTTAATTTTTTTTTGTGTTCCAGTCTCTGGGGTTTGATATTTCAGGTATTGTTTGTTTTTGCCAAGATTGCATGTGATGTTATCTTTCTGTAGTTGCAATTTGGAGTGTTTCGTATTCGTAATTTTAATATCGTTTCGGGTTTAGATATGTGATACAATATTTGGAATCCACAATAATTAGTTTTGTGAAAACTAGTTTTAATTTTAGAAACCTAGCAATTTAGTCTCATTTGATCGGTTGCCGCGGGTTTTGATATGGATCAAAACTCTGTCGCAATCACATATGTTCTCCCTAAGTGCACTTCGTCGACGGCATCGGGGGTGCGGCCATCTACTAAAGTTTCCGACGAGCAATCGATCAGGTTGTCGGGAATCTTGTTGAATTACCCAACTGGTTATTGAAAAGTGTTTTCAATATTAAGACTAAAATGCGGGATTTATGATGTTAGGCATAAAATTCGGAATATGATATATTCCGGGTTTATGATGTCTAAAGAATTCATTTGGTTAGGCATGAAATCCGAAGAATGTGATATTTCGGGTTTATGATATCTAAGGTGATTGCTGATCCTAATTGTTGTAGTTTTCACTTTCTTTTCTGCGACCGTAAGTGTAATATGTGGTGAATCGCCGGTTTCGTTCTTATATGTCAACGACAATTGGGATACGCATATCTAATTACGTTGATGACATGTGATGTTATGTGTTGCTGAGATATGTTATATTGGATCGTCGTGTTTGAATAGGCGGGGCGGTTTTGCGTATAATGAGAGTTTTTCATTTTCATTCATGTAAAAACTTGTATGTAATATTCTTTTATTGAGGCACTTCCATGTTGAGAATGATGTCACCATTGATATATATTATTTACTTTTCCGCATTAGGATAGACCCAAGGTGGGGAGCACAAGTAACCGGGTTCTAGAGTCTAGTGGGAGACCATCTCGAGGAATCGAGACCGGGTCTCCTAACTCTAGAATTGGTAGGGTTGCTTGCCGCTCACATAGGGATCTAGGGATGTGGGCTTGGCTATTCATCACGACCGTAGAATCCGTGTTTTTTACTGGCTTAATTTAAAACACGGACCTCCTAGTATATCCAATATTTCATTTGTTGACTTCTGCTGCAATGTTCTGCGATGTGATCACTTTATATGATGAGACGAATGCTTTATATTATATATATGATATATAATAAACGTTGCTTGTGTTTTGCATCCGCGCTAATCATGCCCCAGCTCTGCCGTTAGTTATCTAACCTAACGGTGCATGACGGGACCCCGTGGCGAATGCAGATTGCATAAGCGTACGTTATATAAGTATTTTCGTTTCTTTATCTGTGATGCTTAGGAAGCATAAATGATGGGACTTCATTAATGAGATTAATGAAAAAGAAAGAAACCTAAAGATATTGTAGAATCAAATTTTCAAAAAATGTAGCTCTAGTTCTTGCTTTGCATAGTGGTATTCATGAATATCCAGCACCTCATTCGATAAGGAAAGAGTCGAGATCCCTTCACCGGGAGTGACCTCTTTAGCAAAACCTAGCAGATGCTACAACCCACTCGGTTTTTTCTTTTAACTGTTTCTCTAGTTCTTGCTTTGCAAAGTGGTATTTATGAATATTCAGCACCTCATTCGATGGGGAAAGAGCCAAGATCCCTTCACCGGGAGTGATCTCTTTAGCGAAACTAGCAAAGCCTCAAAAACACTCCTTTTTCAAAATCACTCGATTCTACAGCGATATCAAGTTCATTACGCAAAAGGTTTTCTTAAAAACCTGTCGTAGCCCTCCGTCATTTCAGATAAGTACTATTTAGTATTCGTGTTGCGTTTGTTGGGCTTTGTCAAGGCGTAGTGTGTGGTAGCTGATTAGTGCTTATCTGCATAGCATATGATGCGATTGGATTAGGGTAGTCGTACGACCTTGTTGGCCTTTGTCAAGGGTCGTGGGAGTGGGTTTAATTCAATCAGGAAATGTATGGGTTGAACTTGACTAGCGGCCTATGGTTTGTTGGCCTTTGTCAAGGTCATAGGACGTTAGGGGCAAAATATTATTTAGAATTTCAAGTGTTGAAATTTGTAATGAGATTGCATACCTTTTATTTGATAGTTAGATCCCGATACCCACTGTGAGTAAGAGTCTCTCCTTGGAGAGTTTTACACATCACAAATTAGTCGATCAAGTAGGTGTCTAGAAAGGTGTTAACGGGGTTACGCCCCTGAAAAAACGAGGTTTATTTTAATTAGGTCCGTACGAAAGCACGGAGAACCTCCCTCAAAGTACCGACACTGGCATGGCCGAAAGATTGGCGAACTTGTAGGGTGTAATTAATCCCAGCTAGTCTTACCTTTTAGGGTTTGAAGGAAGATTTGATAAAAAAAAGTGGGAGCCATCCTGATTAGATAAAATAATAACCAATCTAATCTTGCAAGCTCATATGCAAAGTGTTTTCTTCTCTCACTCCTGGTAGCGACCATGTCACGTCTTAATCAAGATAATAATATGGATGTATTGACCGAACCCGCTTGTTATACTGAGCTGGGGAACGTTGGTTCCGCTCTTCCTTATAATTGTTATAAGTCTGAATAGGAAATAGAGGAATATCAGGATTCCTACGCGACCCAAACGAGAAATGAGCATATTGATGCATATTCTTCGGGTGTGTTTGTTACCGAGAACTGTTTCTCAGTACACTCTACGTCCTGGATATGGATACCGGATAAGGATCCCACATATGTATTATGTTACATGGGCTAAAGAAAGATAGACAACTGAGAAAAGGTGATCATTCTCTAAGAGTAGCGAACGGTGCAAGTGTTGCAGCCAAAACAGTTGGTGAATATCATCTTGTATTACCAAATGGGAATACATTGATTCTGAATGAATGTTATGGCATACCGAACCTGATATGCAATATTATATCAGTTTCTTTATTATGTAAAGAAAGATATAATTTTGTATTGCAGGATGATGTTATGAACATTTTCCTGAATCAAAAATTGATTAGATCAGGCACGTTATATAATGGCATATACGTTTTAAATCAAACTACAGTTCTCAACGTACAGAATACACACAATAGGAAAAGTTCAGAAATGAACAAATCCTTCTTGCGGCATTGTAGACTAGGTCATATCAATGCGACACGACTAGCTAAGTTATATAAGGATGAATATTTGAATCCGTTCAAATTTACATCTTATAATACTTGTCAGTCATGTCTCAAAGGTAAAATGACCAAAACTCTGTTTACTGGACACGGAGAAAGAGTTACTGAACACTTAGGAATAATACATAATGATGTATGCGGCCCTATGTCTACACATGTCAAGGTTGGTTCTTCGTACTTCATTACATTCATCGATGATCTCTCAAGATTCGGACATGCATTCCTGTTGAAACACAAGTCTGAAGCTTTTGAGAAATTCAAGGAATATAAGTGCGAAGTAAAGAACCAGACGGGTAAAGGTATTAAAGTCTTTCAATGTGATCGGGGAGGAGAATACTTGACCACGGAGTTCATGGATTATTTAAAAGAGAATAGGATTCTCTCTCATCTTACTCCTCCGTATGCACCACAGAACAACGGTGTATCGGGCGGAAGTATCGCGCCATATGAGATATGGCACGCTTTATGATGAGTACTGCTGAGTTGCTTATTTCCTTTTGGGAGTTATGCACTTGAGAAGCCGCATACATATTGAATTGGGTTCCAACCAAATCAGTGCCTACCACTCTATATGAGATATGGAATGGGAAGAGACCATCTCTTAAACGAGTTAAGATATGGGGTTGTCCGGCCTATGTTGAAAAGCAAAATCCGGACAAGCTCGAGACAAGGTCAGTACTGTATAAGTTTGTTGGATATCCCGAACATTCGCGAGGGTATATCTTCTACCACACTGAGGAGCAAAAGGTGTTTTGTTTCTCAACATGCCACCTTTTTAGAAAAGGAATTTCTTATGGAAGAAATTAGTGGTCATGAGGGAGAACTGGAAGGAGTTCCAGCTAGACAAACCAACAGCTGATGATTTGGTAGAATCGGAGGATTCAATAGTTTCGACGAACCTCAGCCTCTCCGCAGATCTAGTAGGGTTCCCCATCTTCCTGAGAGATACTACGGTTTTCTCAATGACAGTAGGAGCGAGGATTGCATCATGGAAGATGATGACCCAACTAGTTTCAAGCAGGGCATCACGAGTGGGGACTCTGTGAAATGGCTGGATGCTATGCGATCTGAGATGGAATCCATATACACTAATAAAGTAGTGACTTTGGTAGTTGCACCTGAAGGGGTAAAACCCATCGGGAACAAGTGGATCTTGAGAAGATTCTTAGTGTAAATGGAAAAGTTGAGACTTTCAAAGCTAGACTTGTTGCAAAAGGTTATCGGCAATAACCATGTATGGATTTTGATGAAACCTTTTCTCCAGTGGATATGCTTAAGATCATCCGGATCCTACTTGCCATTGCTGCATACCATAACTACAAAATCTAGCAGATCGACGTCAAGACCAGAACAACAACAACTGAGCCTTTTATCCCAAGCATATGGGATAGGCTACATGAACCAACATGAGAATCACGCTAGGTCCAGCACATGAATCCTCCGTCTCCACTCACTCCTATCGAACAATATACTTTCATCGAGTCCTTTGGCAACCATATCGTTTCGTATCACCTCCATCCATGTTTTCTTCGGTCTCCCTTTTGCCTTTTTTGCCATTGCCCATATCGAGAGTATATATTCGTCGAACCGGTGCTTCCATAGGTCTGCGTCGCACATGACCAAACCATCTTAGCCGGTTTTCCCGCATCTTCTCCTCCACAGGTGTTGCACCAACTTTTGCACGAATATCCTCATTTCGCACCTTATCTTTTCTAGTGTTACCGCACATCCAATGAAGCATGCGCATCTCCGCTACGTGCATCTTCTGTGTATGATGCTTCTTAGGAGCCCAGCATTCTGTACCATATAATAAGGCAGGCCGAATAGCGCTCCGATGAAACTTCCCTTTCAATTTTAACGGAAAGTTACGATCACACAAAATCCCTGTTGCACTCCTCCATTTCAACCAACCAGCTTGGATCCTTTGATTAACATCACTATCGATCTCCCCATTCTTTTGGATGATGAAAACTAGATATCTAAACTGGTCGCTCGGTGATATCTCTTTCCCTTCCAATGTTATACCAATATGGTTTTAACTTCTCTGGTTACTAAATTTGCAATGCATATATGCTGTCTTGGACCTGCTCAATCTGAATCCCCGATATTCCAATGTTTGCCTCCATAATTCCAATTTGGCATTAACCCCTGCTTTCGTCTCATTTACTAGAACAATATCATCAGCGAATAGCATACACCAAGGTACCTCATCTTGGATAGTTCTAGTAAGTTCATCCATCACGATGGTAAACAGGAATGGACTTAATGCAGATCCTTGATGTAAACCAATTGTAATCGAAAAATCACTCGTTAAGCCGCCGCAGGTTCTGACATTTGCCACTACTCCATCGTACATATCCTTGATTATGTCAATATACTTGACGGGGACCCCCTTCTTCATCATTGTCCCCCATAATACCTCTCTAGGTACCTTGTCGTACGCTTTTTCTAAATCAATAAATATCATATGCAAATCTTTTCTCCTCTCTCGAATACGCTCGACAAGTTGACGAAGCAAATGAATAGCCTTTGTCGTCGATCGTTCAGGCATGAACCCAAACTGGTTCTCTGTTATCTTAATATCCTTCCTTAGCATGTGTTCAATCATTCTCTCCCAAAGTTTCATGGTGTGACACATAAGTTTTATTCCACGGTAGTTTGAGCAACTTTGAATGTCACCCTTGTTCTTGTAGATAGGTACAAGGATACTTTTCCTCCATTCATTTGGCATCTTTTTTGTCTGCTAAATCTTATTAAACAGATCTGTCAGCCATTTAACGCTTATTTCTCCTAAGCATCTCCAAATCTCGATAGGAATCCCGTCAGGACCAACCGCTTTTCCTAAATTCATTCTGTTCAAAACTTCTTTAACCTCAGGTAATCTTATTTTACGCATGAAATCACTGTTTATATCTTGAGATTGAATGACAAGTCCGTCCAAATTCTTAGAAAAGCTCTCATTGAACAATTTGTCAAAATAATCTCCCCGTCTTTCCTTGATATCCTCATATCGAACTAAAACCTTCTGATTTTCATTTTTGACACACTTCACCGCACATAAGTCTCTAGTCTTCCTTTCCCGCATCCGAGCAATCCGGTATATATCATTTTCAGCCTCTTTAGTGTCTAATTTCTCGTACACCTCCTTGTAGACCTTAGATTTAGCTTCCCGAACAGCTTTCTCAACTTCCTTTTTAGTAATTTTATACTTCTCAAATCTCTCCACATATCTACTTTTCTTCAAATCTTTATAAGAATCCATTTTAATTTTAATAGCAGCCTTTACTTCTTCATTCCACCATGATGTGTCCTTAGATGGTGGAGCACCACCTCTCGACTCACCAAGTAGATCTCTAGCTACCTTCTTGATACAACTAGCCATTTTGTTCCATGTTCTGTCTGAATTATCTTCCGACTGCCAATCCGCTTCTTGGACTACACTATCTATAAAAACCTTTTGGTTACCTTCTTTCAATCGCCACTATTTAATTTTAGGCTCTACCTTACGTCTAATCTTCCTAAGTACTCTTCTAAATCGAAAGTAAAGGCTGCTATTAAAATTAAAAGGGATTTAGAAGAGAGCGTGTATATGACACTGCCAAAGGGCTTCGTAAAAAGTGGGAGCAGCGGAAAGGTGTGTAAGTTGCTTAAATCAATATACGGATTAAAGCCGGCATCGCGGAATTGGAACATCTGTTTTGATGTGGTAGTCAAAGAGTTTGACTTCATCAAAATGGTAGATGAACCTTGTATATACAAGAAGGTTGTAGAGAGTAAGGTTGTCTTCCTCGTATCGTACATGGATGACATACTCTTAATAGGAAATGGTGTTCCAATGCTACACTCGCCAAACTCCTCTAATCACGATGTTTCTCCATGCAGGATCTGGGTGATGCCTCCTACATCCCAGGGATTTAGATCTATAGAGTTAGATATGAGCGGATATTGGGATTGTTACAATCCAGGTACATTGACATCATACTAAAGGGGTTTAGTTTGGAAGATTCCAAGCTTGGGAATTTACCCACGATCTCAGTAATCACTCTTTCCAAAGAGACGTCTCCCAAGACTGATTTGGAGAGGGCTCGCATGCAAGGGATACCCTATGCTTCGGCAGTAGACTCTATCATGTATGCGATGTTGTGTACCAGACCTGATGTAGCATACTCACAAGGTGTAGTGAGTAGGTGTCAAGCAGATCCTAGAGAGAATCACTGGACAGCTGTGAAGAACATTCTTAAGTACTTGAGAAGGACTAAAAAAATGTTTTTAGTGTTTGGTAACGGTGAACTTCAAGTGGAGTCCTTTACCGACTACAGCTTCCAGAGTGATAAGGTCGACTGTAAGACGGTCTCAGGTTTTCTCTTTACCCTCAGTGGAGGGACGGTATGTTGGAAGAGTTCCAAGCTAGATATCGTGGCAAACTCAACGATAAAGGGTGAATACATCGCTGCCAACGATGCTACCAAAGAGGTTGTCTGGGTATAGATGTTCATGAGATGAACTTGGTTCCTACCATCGTGGTGACAATGAAGCTGTGGTTTTGGCCTAGGAACCTCGGTCCCATCAGTGATCCAGATATATTCTTAGGCAGTATCACCTGTGTAAGTGCACGGCAGCGCCCCGGCCGTCAATCCGATGCAGGAATGCGGAAACGAAACTTTTACAAAACTTGTAAACCGGCACTGCCGCGCACTAAAAAATCCGGACCGGGCCATTAACCTACTCCTAGCAAACTAGAGAATGGGTAGAGAGATATACCGAGCGATCCGTGTCCTTCGGTCTTCTCGTCGTCATCCCGATCTCCCCGCGGAATCTCCGGTCTTCACCTCCTCGTCGAAAGGGCACCATATCGCCGGATTCTTCTACGGGCTCCTACCTCTGGACCGAGGCAACTCGGGCACGAAGTTGGCGAGTCGACGTGTCCAAGAATACCGTAGGATAGTGTAGAACTCTTTTGTCTCAATGGGGTTAAGGAAGTTGACATATTGATGTGGAGGAAGAGTAGTAAGCTTTTTTGGATGAACTGGAGAATTTTTGGCAAGCAAAAGAGATCAAATTCCCTTCTCAAATTTTTGGACAGCCCCACAAGTTGTGGCCGGCCAAGCTTGGTGAAAGGAGTGAGAGAGAAAAGTCAAGAGAGTGGGGAAGTCATAATCCAAGCATGAATAATGAGTGATGATTAGAAACAATATGATCACTACCAAGTCTTCACTCCATCAACCATCTCATTTCCAAAAGTCAAGCAATCATGAACCAAGAAGTCAATGTATGGTGGAACCATTATGAAACTACCAATTACAAGAAACACCCTCCACAATGCAAATTTGCACATTTGCAAATAAGTCCCTCCACACCAATTTTCAGCCAAAGAAAGAACAAAGGAAAAATGGCCGAAACGGAAAGCAAACTGGAAACTTCAAAAAACTGATCCCGTAATAAATTACAGGAAAACCCCGCGACTGTATATACATACCCGCATTTGTATTGCGACCGAATACAAATGCAATGAGACAAAATCTATACTGTACAATACTAGGATCCGGCTTAAACCAAAGCCCGCTAGTATTATCCGTCCGATCATGATCCGTGCAATACCGTACGTATATGATCGAACCCTGCCATATCTCCATACGGCCTCTACAGCGTTTCGCCCGAAACTTGAGAAACGGTCTGTGGGGGACTCTAAATACTCGTCAACACTTTGGCTGTGGATTTAACCACAAGCACGTCAGAGGTATTAGCCATACGTAACGGGCTACCAGGTATTGACCAAAAGGGACGTCGATGAGCGAACTCATCCTGACACCCTACTGAGCCTGTCAGTGACAATATCCGTACAGTCTGGTCCGTTCGTCTATGAGCATCGCATGGCGGGCCTAGGGGGTTGGTAAAAGTCAGACCCCCAGAAGCGGTACAAGTCGTGTCGGAGTGTAGCCCAGAACACCCTGAGATACTACTGGAATACCTACCAGTAAATCTCCTGCCTTGGCCAAGGACTTCGTGTAATGGCTCTCCTAGACACAGCGCGACCTCACCCCCAATACCGGGAGAGACGAACCCCTGCAGATCCGCTCACTGCCTCCATGTGGCTCGGGACTGTACCCAACTAAAACCTGTTTGCACGACTCCTTTGAGCCGTGGTAGGATAGTAATCAAAGTACAGTGGGAACTCACACGAGACAAATGACGATCTCAGGTCGATGAACTAACCTGTACACATGTCACCAGGGAACTGCTATCTGACGTCAGGTGTAAGACCAACTAGCATGTTCCCGGCGAGTCCTGTCCGGTGTACTCATAACCCAATGAGCACCTATATACATCTTAGGTGAACCAACTGACACCAGTGGCTTGTGAGACCGGCCACCGCCCCTCGTCGGGGTCTCGATTGTATACACTAGTCTACTCTGGAGTATCGATGCCATGTCTCGAAAATTCCTACGACTAGGGACCTTTTAAGGATATGCTTATGGACCCCAGCTCCCACGTATATGATCGCCATCATACTGCTGGCCGTCAAACAAGAATCCTAAGGGCTCTATCAACGCGCAATAGTGACCTGTAAGGTCACCTAAAGCAGTACACGATGATAAAGATAAACCAGATAGCATACTATCATCTTGAGTAAGATTGTCCTACCGGCATAGGTCCTCTCTCAATCATTGCAATCACGTGCCTGTGATCCAATAATTGACTCTGAGGGCACTATCTCCAACAATCTCCCACTTGCACTCAAGGCTAATTATTGCGATGTCGCATATTCACAGCCCGTGTGATACCGAACACCCAACTCCTCTACTAATCAGTCTCACAAAACCCGTTTGCGAAACTAATGCGTTCGAGGAATAACCTCAGTGAGTGGATCCGCTCTAATGTTTCTTTCTATGTCTCTCTTAATCTCAAGTTCGCAGAGAAACCCATCTCCCGAAATGAGCAATACCTGTCTTAGATTATGTCTGGATATCTGATGGGACCTAGTTCATAAATGAACTCCAAATCCAAACTTCTTAGACTGTATCGTCAACTGAACTTAATCAGTATCCTGCGCCATGCCTCCCTCAGTATCCATTTGAGTCCAAAACACTGCCCCTCGTCAGAGGGAAAACTATAACTCTGACAGTCACTCTGTCATCCAGGTCACCTTGGAAGCCTGGAATGATAACCGTCTCCCGAAGAAGGTTGTCGTTATCAAATCCCTAGAACATCCACTTATGTTCTAAAACTGCTACCGACCGTTTCTCCAGGATTGGATTAATATCAACTTATTGCATCTACTGCAAAAACATCTGGTGTGGTACTTGACATCTCATGATTGACACAATTGCCTAAGCAAGTGATCTGCCAATCATGCACATCCATCTCCCGTTTAGTCTGTAAGACACCTTTAGAGAAGGCGATTCCATCACCTGCAGGTATACTACCGTGCCTGGAGTCGTCCATTCTAGAACACCTTTAGAATGTTGTCCAAGTACCCAGATTGGGATACTACTCAAATCCAGACCTAAAACCATAGATCTAGTAACCAGAATGTCAGATATAATATCCAAGTCCTATGTAGAGAAACCACTGTGTGACGACCAAAGTATAACCGATCGTAGTATAGGAAAATCACTTCCTACTCTGTATATGGCATCCAAATACCAGGACATCACACCCTACTACCTTCTTAACAGATCCATCCCCTATTCTGATGAAGTCAAACCTATGACTGTCACACCAGAAATAGATGATCTATCTCCTCTATATCTGGTTTAGTCCATAAATACATATAAGCCACTTGTCCACTATGCTTCCGCTGCTCCCACTGACTATGACAACCCTCTGGCAGAGTCATATAAACGTACACTTCTAAAGCTAGTTTAGAACGACTCTATACCCATCCTCCTGCCGGGTCTCACAATCTGGAACAACAGCAATGGCAAGTCTGGATAAACAAGAACCTCACTGTCACCGTCCTTGAGCATACCGAAGTACCTCTCGAGTGCCTGAGGTTACCCACCATATTTGCGGAGTAGCCAATGGAATGTCAAATCAGATTGAATCTTTAGGTTCTTATCAAATTTTCAGTAATCGTTTGCGGTTCTGGAATCACTTCCAGTTCTACCATACTCCCACTACTGTTTTCTGGAAAAAAAAATCTATTTTACTTAAAACTGTGGCGTGTCAAGAACAATATCATTATTGATCTTCCAGATGGTAGAAAGTCAACCCTCGTCATAGCCAGGGTCAACCCACAAACAGCCATTACAGAAATGTGCCTTGAGTTATCCAGAGTCTGGTTTTAAGCATAAGCCGGACAACTCCCCGTACCTTAACATCGTTAAGATATGAACTGTTCTATATCCAATATAGAAACAGAGGCACTGATTTAATTGGAACCAGATTCAAATCATGCAGTTGTCTCCAGTGCATGTCAACTAAATGGAAGGAGGCCTATCATCGTTACTCAACTTAGGAATGTATCCAGATATGAGTAACCTGAAAGAGAAACAAGTTTCTCATAATCATTACTATCAACTGAATACCATACACAAGTATCTACATTTTCGATCATCTTGAAGAATCCTGATACTTGCAATACCTGGTTCTCTACTTTATTCATATACCTATAACTTCTCAAAATTCGGACCTTGCGTTTCTACGAAACACTTGTCTAAAAACTAGAGAAGTCATAAGTAAACCAAATATAGTACGAGGACCAACCCCTCTGTCCTAATGGACACTGAACAATATACAATACTCTGTATAAGTCCCTTGAGTCTAATAACTCATTCTCTGTGTGTCGTAGGTTGAAAATTGTTCTTATGATTAAGAAGAATTACACCGCTGTTTAATGCTCATTACCTAATCATCCACTGATATAGGTAAATTTCATTGAAATAATTTCAAAAAGTTATATCTCACTCTATAAAAATAGACGTACAGATATATCAATTTGAAATTTGTGCATTACAACGGATATTCAAAACCAAATACTTGCCGTCCGGCAAACAACCCAGGTGACTTCCTCAAATATCACCAATTACAACGAATCCCGATATAATGAGGACAATCACCTAATTCCCAATAACTTACTCACACTCATCATCTGTAAAACCATACAGATGTGAGAATCATACCTGGTAAATACATACCCTGGAGCAAGGGCTAATTGGGAAATCAGTTTTCTTTTAACAATACACAGTGAAACTGAAACATTGAAATGTTTCGTAGGGGTATCCGGGTATTCCTGGTAATGCCTCTTCCATTATCCAGATTCACAACTGTAACCGTATATTTCTTTGCCATCTCTCCAAATCCCTTCATATGTCTTTAGTCATTACCTTCTGTACACCCTCTTAGGCTAAATGGTTTTCTCCCTTCCCTACCGTTCGGCACCAGCCTATGGTTTGGAAGAGACTATCCAATAAGCGTAATGGGTGTACTGTCCTAATCCTAGGAGCACTCGCAACGCGAGAGAAGGTGAAGATAAAAGACACCTGAATAAACCTTATTCATATTTCTCCTGAACCAGAATCCATCCCCGAAGTGGAACAAGTTCCTTTCGAGTTCGTATATAACCATACGATGGAGTATCCAATAAACTGTGGATCTTCGTAGTGATACGGGGTGTCCTGGAAAAATACAAAGGTGAAGTGGGAGTGGTAATGAAATACTTGGTTTGGTCGTGAATAACAGTCGCAATTTACTTTGCCCTCCTTCTAATCCCTTTATTTGTCTTTACATAATACCTTATGTACACCATCATTAGGATAATTGGTTTTCTTAATTTCCTACCGGTCGGCACCTGCCTATGGTTTGGAAAAAGACTATCCAATTTGCGTAATAGGTGTACTGTCCTAATCCAAGGAACACTCGCAACCTGAGAGAAGGTAAAAGGAAAAGACAACTGAATAGTCCTATCCGTTTTCTCCAGAACCGGAAACCATCCTCGAATAAATTCCTTCGAGTTCGTATATAACCATACGATGGTTTTATCCAATGGAAGTGGACGTTCGTAGTAATACGGGGTGTCCTGGAGAAAAGGGTAAAAGTAGGAGTGGCAATGAGGTATGCAACTCTGACAATCCAAAAGCCAGTGTTTAAGAAGGTTCGGTTAATCTTGGTCACTGAGTCATAGTCAAGGGTCGGGTCATGGTCGCTGCCAAAGAGAAAGAGAAAAGAAACACTCAGCGTGCACTCTAACCTAGATCAGAATGGTTATCACTTTATCTAATCAGGAAACCTCCCACTGCACCGTCAAATTCTCCTCCAAACCTGAAAGAAGAATTAGTCGAGATCACCTGAGGAGTAAACCAACACATCAGTGGGAATCGGGATCCAACTATCATCGCATGATAACGTGACGGAATCCGCTCACGTTATCACACTCCAGAAGGTATGCGCATATCTGGCAAGTTTCGTTGTGCGTCTACCCAAGTCTATTTTAGCGTATGACTCCATTCGGGTGATTGTTATCCGGCTATGCTCAGTATGCTCAGTTTGCTCAGTTGTTCTTTGTTAAGTTTGTGCGTTTGCACGGAGTTCCTTCATGCGTTGTATCCAATAGAGACACCCGGTTCACTAGCCGTCGTTGGCAGAAGCTTCAGGAAGCCTTGAGTACTGGTTGAGCTTTAGCTCCGCTTTTCCATCTGTAGGCCGATGGTCAGACAGAGCGGACTATACAGACTCTGGAGGATATGCTTGTGCGTACGTACTAATTGTTTGTTGGCAGTTGGGATTGTCACTTGCCATTGATGGAGCTCTCCTACGATAACAGTTATCGGGAGACATTTCAATTGGCAACTTTCAGGCTTTGTGTGGTAGATTGTGTCGATCGCCAGTCTGTTTTACTGACTCCGCGAGAGCAGGATTTTTGGACCCCAGCTAGTCTAGAGACTTCGGAGATGATCCAGTGGTTCAGGTCAGGATGAGAGCAGCCCAGTGCAGACAGAAGTCTTATGCCGACCGTCGTTGTCGCAGACTTGAGTTCGCAGTGGGAGATCATGTATTCCTACGGATCTTTCCGATAAATGGCGTGTTGTGTTTTGGGAAGCTTAGTCCCAGAATTGTAGGTCCTTTTAAGATCCTTGAAGCAAGTTAGTACCGTTGTCTATAAGTTGGCACTTCCGCCCAGATTTTTGAGTATTCATCCCGTATTCCTTGTGTTGATGCTTTGCAAATACCTTGATGACCATTCTCACATGATTTAGCACCAGACTATTTAGCTTGGACGCGATCTTTTCGTTCACCGGCAGCCGATAGTGTTAGTGGATCGGCAGGTGGAGAAACTTCGGTCAAGAGTCTTGCCATCTGTGGAGGTTTCTTTGGCCGTATAGTGAGGAGATCACTTGGGAGGCTGCGAGCGAGATTTGGGAGTTTTGCACTCATCTCTTTGAAAGTATGCATAGTGAGAATTTTAATTCGGAGACGAATTTTCTTTAAAGGGGGAGATTGTAAAGCCTTAGGATTTCGATTAGTGTTAATTAAGCGATAATACGGGTTTTCTGTAAAAAGTTTACCAAATTGGTTTCCTCACATTTTATAACATTTAATTAAAATTTATTGTTATTTGTTATGGCTTGCACACACTTGTGCATGTTAATGTGAGGGTGTATTTATGTTAATCTAGTTTAGTGACCATGACAACTTAACCTAATCCTAATCATTTGCTTTGCTTTAACCCTTAGCCTTAAACCCTTGATATTTCCTTTGCTTGTTTTGGATTTGGAAGGAGGTGGCATGGTGAATCATGAGAGGCATGGCTTGCATTAATGTGAGAGTTAATGCAAGGGTGCACTCACCTCACTCTCTCATTATTCTCACCCCTATCTCTCTTTATCCTTTCATTCTCTCATTTCTTCTATCTCTCTCATTATTTCTCATACTCCTCATTCCCTCAACTGAACGCTTACCTTTTCCTTCACTAATCTTCACTAAACCTTCATCAAATCTTCACCAAATCACTTTTCATGCCTTGTTTTGCCTCTTAGATGCCTTCGAGCTGGGCAAGCTTGGATCTTTGAGCTTGTGGGAGTAGGTAATGATCTCTATCTGTTAAGTAGGTGCTTTTTGTATTTTGAAGCTCTTTCGTTTCAGTTTAGAACGCTTAAAGTAAAGTTTCGTGCATATATCGTATTTTAGTGTCATACTGTGATATCTGTGATCTGCTGTGACCCAGTGTGTGTAGTAGAAAATCTAGCAGTGTAGTCGCGTTGTACCAGAGACCCTAAGCCTTCACCTAAAGCAGAACCCAGGGGCTCGATTTTGGCCGGCGACACAGTGGGAAAATCTGGCGACCTCGGCCTCCTTGAGGAGTTTGGGCTTGGTTTTTCTAGGGTAGCTGTCTGCATCTATTTTAGTGTGTTTGGTCCTGTTTGATTTTTGGTTTTTTACTGTATACAAAATCTGGGATCACTTTGCTAGTTTCTAATGTTACGAATACGTATGTTACGTTATCCGACACGGTGCGTGTACTTTGTGTAGTTCTTTATCTTGGGTTGGTTTCGTAGTGTCGCTACGCATGTTAGCCACTAGACGAACACTTGAGAGTATGTTTGGATTTGGTGCATCGGTCAAACGTAGTTTGTACGTGTTATTGGTCGATAGCTAATATATACTTGTTATGTTATGATCTTAGGGACGTAGGCGGGGACATCGGGCGCGGCGAAGAAAGAAAAGCGAGTGGTTGGCTTTACCTAGCCCAAGATCATTTGTGAGTAGATTTAACATCTACAGAGGAATCGCCGGCATGGCGTTATGCGTCTGGGCTAGAGATGATATGATATTAGTCGCATGTTTATATTGCACATATAGAATTTGCGCATAAAACTTCATTGCATATTATTACTTGTTGTGCTTGGACTTGTACTCATAGAACACTGCACTATTATTGACGGTTTATGTTGCACGAGCACTGATTGTATGTCACCCACACCGTCAATAATTGCCATGACACGCACAACACACATACTTATATGTTATTGATTGGTTAGGGACATTGAGACATTGATTCTTATTCCATTATGCATATGACATATAGCATACCTGTATACCTACATGCTTACACATGCCTTGTCACGCCTACATTCTAGCTACCCATATACATATATGGTATTGTACCATTAGAGATAGATATATACACATATGAGATATAGCTACATGTACATCTTGCATATATACTAACATATTCACCCCTATATGATGTTGCGTTGAATTTCGGAGAAATTAGGAACCGCATGATATATTTATTAATTTGTTATAGTCAAATAGCGGTTTTTCCTTTATATGCTCATATTACTGTTTCATATTGCATATGTTATATTTCATGGATTTCGCATTGATATATGGATTTCATATGATGTTTTCTGGATGTTTTACTCCTATGTATATATATCAGTGGTATGGGACGCTGATATATATACATGTATATATATCAGTGGTATGGGACGTTGTTATATATGTACACCAATAATATATATATCATCATAATGATCTATGCAAATATTCTTATTCATTATTTGAGGGGCCGATGTGCCCGATGTGAGGGGCCGATGTGCCCGATGTGAGGGCCGTTATGAGGGCCGATCTGAGTGCCGATATGAGGAATTTGGGATTTAGATTGTCTTGATGGACACTGGTCCTGCCACGATGAGGATTCAGTGGGGATGACATGTTTTATTCCATACTCCGTATTTATTTGATATGCATTGCTTCATGTATTAGTAGTACCTGATTGAATACATTTCATGACTGTTGCATATATATATTGTTGTTTATTGCTATCAGTTTACATGTGTTTGACCATTGCAACACGTGCATACTTGTGATTACCTGCATATGTTATTTACTATTCATGAGTTGACAACTCACCCCCGTTGTGCCACAGTGTTTTGCAGGTAGTCCATCAGGGCAGTCACGACAGGGCTTCTTCTTCCTATCGTATAATCTTTCGCAACGGATACCGCTACGACTGACTGTGTGCAGTTTGGCTAGGTGGGTTTTGCGGTTATCCGATGATCCTCATTTGTATATTCGTTGTATCTAGTACTATCCATCTACTACTTCATGTATTAACTTAGAGACGAGTTGTGAGGACGATATTGTATATTATTTTGTGACTTGGAGATTTTTCATGTTGTTCACTTTATATCCTCTTTTTCTTCGCTACGGCGTCGTATATCTGTTGTGGTGGTTGGTTTCCGCCTTTGGGCGTGAATTTGCTCCTGTTTGGAGATACTTTACTTAAAACTTTTGTTGTACCCTTTTTTGGGGCTTGTTTTACAAAGGAGGTGCTGCCAAATTTTTAAAGGAAGTTTGGACTTTAAAGATTTTTACTTGAAATTTCAAAAGTTTTAACAATGTTATTATCACTTGCTATTTTTTATGGTTTAGATTGCTGGGTTTTCGGCTTACTTGAATTAGTTACGTCTGAAGACGTTACGTAGTTTAAGGGCCGTCACGTGCCAAATTTCGGGTCGTGAAAAAGTTGGTATCAGAGCGCTAGGTTTTACCTTTCGGAGTGTAGGATGACCTTGGTATGATGGAGTAGGTAGCTTAAGCAGAGTGATGTAGCGTGTGTATGTCCGCGGCATACTTACGACACAGTACTCCGCCCAAAGTGACCTAAGTACTAATTGCTTGAAATTCCTTCCATGATGATACATATTCTTGTGATTCGATTTTCGTGTTCTTATCGAATCCTATTTTCATTTATAGCATTTTGCCGCCGATGACTATGAGGGCTCAGAGAGAGGCAGCGAGGGCCGAGATCAGAGTTGACTCGTTTGGGACGATGACTAACCAGGACGGTACGCTCGTTGCTCAGGAGCAGATTGATCCGCCTTCGATAGATCGTATCGCTAGGCTTGAGGCAGATATGCAGGACTTGCGCCAGATGATGAGATCGTTGGTTGAGACCAGTCGAGCGCAGCGACAGGAGGTTGCCACCCCTATTACCCAGTTATTCCTTGCTATCAGCACACAGCATTGTGTCACGTATACAGCGGCAGTGGATGCAGCCCGTTTAGCTGAGGAGCGTCTTCCCGAGACCTTGGGAGTTCCTGACAGAGGCTTAGTCGCCGCAACAGATTTCGTTTACGTCGCGGGAGTAGCAGAGGCTTTGGACGAGGACAGCTATTTAGCTCTTATCCCCAGGAGAGTCAGCAGTTTTCTTCTAGATGTTACCGGTGCGGGAGTTTGAGTCATCGTGTTCGAGATTGTACTGAGCCACGTGAGGGCGGGACAGCTGTACCACATGATACCTTACCACCTTCACCTCAGGGAGAGTCGCCTGTTGCGCCTGTTGTTGATCCGCGTCAGACTTATGTTCAGAGAGGTCGTGGTCGCGGAGGATTTGTTCCGAGAGTACAGGATGGCAAAGGAGGAAGACGGCCAGTTGCGGGTAGAGGGCAGACACGAGCGTTTACTTCTACTCATCGGGACGCGCGAGCGTCCAATGCAGAGTTTTCGGATGTTCATTTTCGTATGTTTTCTTATTGCACTTGTTGTTTAATTCTGGATCTATGCACTCGTTTGTTCTACACACTTCGTGTCGAGGTTGGGCCGAGAGTCGTGTATGCTAGATCAGCCGTCTGTTGTGTTTACTCCTGTTAGCGATCAATTGGTTGCGCGACACGTGTTTCGGTCATGTGCCAATCGGATAGGAGATAGAGATTCGTCCGTCGATTTGATCATTCTAGAGATGTTGGACTTTGACGTTCTCCTGGGCACGGACTGGTTAGCTATGTGCTATGCATCTGTGGACTGCCGTGAGAAAACAGTCGGGTTTTGTTTTTCCGGCGAGTCAGTTCTTGTTGTGCAGGGGGGCTATGGTGCCGCCCCTCACAGCTTGATTTCAGCTTTTTCTCTAGTCGACTTTTGAGGAGAGGATGTCGAGGATTCTCGGCTTTCATTTGTGATACCGAAGCCACAGTGGGTTCATTGGACCGGGTTTCTTTTAGGCGAGATTTTCCGACGTTGTTCCAGATAAGCCGACGGAGCTTAGGGGGCTTAAGGATCTGCTGCAGAGTTGCTAGATATGGGGACTTGTACGTCCAAGTGTTTCGCTTTGGGGAGCTCATATTCTGTTTGTCAAGAAGAAGTACGGCAGTTTGAGGTTGTGTATTGATGGATCGTCAATTAAACCGAGTTACGATGCGGATATGTATCTTTTACCTCGCCTTGACGATTTCTTTGCTTAGCTCCAGGGTGCGGGACATTTTTTCTAAGTTTGTTTTGGGATCGGGTCATCATTAGTTGCTGGTTCGGAGTGATGACATTCTGAAGACCGCTTTTTGTGTGCGCTATAGGCTTTATGAGTTTTGGTGGCGTCGTTGGACTCACCAGTGCCCTAGCAGCATTCATGGATGTGATGAACCAGGTTTCTCAGGCCGTTCCTCGACCAGTTTATTGTTGTATTATTGACGACATTCTGGTCTTTTCCAAGAGTCGTGAGGAACATGTGCAGCACTTGAGAATTGCTTTGCAGACATTGGGAGAGCGCTAGCTGTTTGCTAAATTCTCGAAGTGTTTCCTTCAGGCTTGATAGTGTTGACTTCCTAGGTCATTTGGTTACGGGAGACGGTATTCGTATGGACCCGAGGGAGATCGAGACCGTACAGCTTTGGCCCAGGCTTGTATCAGGGACAGAGGTCCGCAGATTTTTGGGCTTAGCCGGTTTTTACCGCCTTTTCGTGCAGGATTTCTTGAGTATCGCTGCACCGCTGACCGGATTGACCAGGAAGGGGTTCCTTTTCTTTAGACTGAGGCATGCGTGCTGAGTTTTCAGCGGTTGAAAACTCGGTTGACGACTGCACCAGTTCTATCCTTGTTTTTGGATCGGGAGAGTTTGTCGTTTATTGTGATGTTTCGTGAGTGGGGCTCGATTGTGTACTGATGTAGCATGATAGAGTTATCGCTTATGCTTCCCGACAGTTGGAAGAAGTACGAGCAGGATTTATCCCACTCAAGATCTGGAGATGGACGCGGTGGTCTTGCGATGGAGATTTGGGGACACTACTTGTACGGAGAGTCGTGTCAGATTTTCACGGACCACCAGAGCTTTGTGTACATTTTCCTGCAGCGGGTTTTGATTGTTGAGACAGCGTCGTTGGATGGAGCTTGTGAAGGATTGTGATTGTGAGATCCTTCATTACCCATGGCAAGGCGATTGTGGAAGCTGATGCTTGAGTCGTAGGCCCAGGGGTAGTTGTTCCAGTTGTGCGCAGTTCAGAGACAGTCTTCTGCAGATTTACAGCTCTTGTGCGACAGATGAGTATAGTTTAAGTTCGCCTCTACTGAGGGGACAGCTTGCTCATATCCGCGCCCGTCCACTTTTACTTGATCGTTTTCGTGGGACACAGCCCGCCGATGCTCGTTTGTTTAAGATTCTGAGCATGTTCGGCAGGGTAAAGACTCGGAGTTCTTGATTTATGACCAGGGTGTGCTACGTTTAGGGACGCGTTTGTGTGTACCTGATACTGATGGGTAGAGACACGAGGTCCTGAAGCAGGCACATCAGTCAGTTTTCTGTGTTCACCCAAGTGCCACCAAGATGTAGCGTGACTTGAGAGTTGGTTACTGGTGGGCAGGAATGAAGAGTGAAGTTTCAGATTTCGTTTCGAAGTGCTTGGCTTGTTGGCGAGCTAAGGTTGAGCATTTGAGACCGGCTGGAAAGTTGCAACCTTTTAACCGTTCCGAAGTGGGAATGGGAGCAGATCTCCATGTGATTCGTTGTGCGTCTGCCCAAGTCTAGTCGAGCGTATAACTCCATTCGGGTGATTGTTGTCCGGCTATGCTCAGTATGCTCAGTTGTTCTTTGTTAAGTTTGTGCGTTTGCACGGAGTTCCTTCATGCGTTGTATCCAATAGAGACACCCGGTTCACTAGCCGTCGTTGGCAGAAGCTTCAGGAAGCCTTAAGTACTGGTTGAGCTTTAGCTCCGCTTTTCCATCTGTAGGCCGATGGTCAGACAGAGCGGACTATACAGACTCTGGAGGATATGCTTGTGCGTACGTACTAATTGTTTGTTGGCAGTTGGGATTGTCACTTGCCATTGATGGAGCTCTCCTACGATAACAGTTATCGGGAGACATTTCAATTGGCAACTTTCAGGCTTTGTGTGGTAGATTGTGTCGATCGCCAGTCTGTTTTACTGACTCCGCGAGAGCAGGATTTTTGGACCCCAGCTAGTCTAGAGACTTCGGAGATGATCCAGTGGTTCAGGTCAGGATGAGAGCAGCTCAGTGCAGATAGAAGTCTTATGCCGACCGTCGTTGTCGCAGACTTGAGTTCGCAGTGGGAGATCATGTATTCCTACGGATCTTTCCGATAAATGGCGTGTTGTGTTTTGGGAAGCTTAGTCCCAGAATTGTAGGTCCTTTTAAGATCCTTGAAGCAAGTTAGTACCGTTGTCTATAAGTTGGCACTTCCGCCCAGATTTTTGAGTATTCATCCCGTATTCCTTGTGTTGATGCTTTGCAAATACATTGATGACCATTCTCACATGATTTAGCACCAGACTATTTAGCTTGGACGCGATCTTTTCGTTCACCGGCAGCCGATAGTGTTAGTGGATCGGCAGGTGGAGAAACTTCGGTCAAGAGTCTTGCCATCTGTGGAGGTTTCTTTGGCCGTATAGTGAGGAGATCACTTGGGAGGCTGCGAGCGAGATTTGGGAGTTTTGCACTCATCTCTTTGAAAGTATGCATAGTGAGAATTTTAATTCAGGGACGAATTTTCTTTAAAGGGGGAGATTGTAAAGCCTTAGGATTTCGATTAGTGTTAATTAAGCGATAATGCGGGTTTTCTGCAAAAAGTTTACCAAATTGGTTTCCTCACATTTTATAACATTTAATTAAAATTTATTGTTATTTGTTATGGCTTGCACACACTTGTGCATGTTAATGTAAGGGTGTGTTTATGTTAATCTAGTTTAGTGACCATGACAACTTAACATAATCCTAATCCTTTGCTTTGCTTTAACCCTTAGACTTAAACCCTTGATATTTCCTTTGCTTGTTTTGGATTTGGAAGGAGGTGGCATGGTGAGTCATGAGAGGCATGGCTTGCATTAATGTGAGAGTTAATGCAAGGGTGCACTCACCTCACTCTCTCATTATTCTCACCTCTCTCTCTTTATCTTTTCATTCTCTCATTTCTTCTATCTCTCTCATTATTTCTCATACTCCTCATTCCCTCAACTGAACACTTACCCTTTCCTTCACAAATCTTCACCAAATCTTCACCAAATCACTTTTCATGCCTTATTTTGCCTCTTAGATGCCTTGGAGCTTGGAAAGCTAGGATCTTTGAGCTTGTGGAAGTAGGTAATGATCTCTATATGTTAAGTGCTTTTTGTATTGTGAAGCTCTTTCGTTTCAGTTTAGAACGCTTAAAGTAAAGTTTCGTGCATATATCGTATTTTTAGTGTCATATTGTGATATCTGTGATCTGTTGTGACCCAGTGTGTGTACTAGAAAATCTAGCAGTGTGGTTGTATTATACCAGAGACCCTAAGCCTTCACCTGAAGCACAAACCCAGGGGCTCAGTTTTGGCCGGCGACACAGTGGGAAAATCCGCCGACCTCGGCCTCCTTGAGGAGTTTGGGCTTGGTTTTTCTAGGGTAGCTGTCTGCATCTATTTTAGTGTGTTTGGTCCTGTTTGATTTTTGGGTTTTTACTGTATACAAAATCTGAGATCACTTTGCTAGTTTCTAGTGTTACGAATACGTGTGTTACGTTATCCGACACGGTGCATGTACTTTGTGTAGTTTTTTATCTTGGGTTGGTTTCGTAGTGTCGCTATGCATGTTAGCAACTAGACGAACACTTGAGAGTGTATTTGGAGTTGGTGGGTCGGTCAAACGTAGTTTGTACGTGTTATTGGTCGATAGCTAATATATACTTGTTATGTTATGATCTTAGAGACGCAGGCGGGGACTTCGGGCGCGGCGAAGAAGGGAAAGCGAGTGGTTGGCTTTACTTAGCCCAAGATCATTTGTGAATAGATTTAACATCTACAGGAAAATCGCCCGCATGGCGTTATGCGTCTGGGCTAGAGATGATATGATATTAGTCGCATGTTTATATTACACATATAGAGTTTGCGCATAAAACTTCATTGCATATTATTACTTGTTTGTGCTTGGACTTGTACTCATAGGACACTGCACTATTATTGACGGTTTATGTTGCACGAGCACTGATTGTATGCCACCCACACCGTCAATAATTGCCATGATACGCACAACACACATACTTATATGATATTGTTTGGTTAGAGACATTGATTCTTATTCCATTATGAATATGACATATAGCATACCTGTATATCTACATGCTTACACATGCCTTGCCACGCCTATATGCTAGCTACCTATATACCTATATGGTATTGTACCATTAGAGATAGATATATACACATATGAGACATAGCTACATGTACATCTTCCATATATACTTACATGTTCACCCCTATATGATGTTGCGTTGGATTTCGGAGAAATTAGGAACAGCATGATATATTTATTAATTTGTTGCAGTCAAATAGCGGTTTTTCCTTTATATGCTCATATTACTGTTTCATGTTGCATATATTATAATTCATGGATTTTGCATTGATATATAGATTTCATATGATATTTTCTGGATGTTTTACTCCTGGGTATATATATCAGTGGTATGGGACGCTGATATATATACATGTATATATCTATATATATATAGAGAGAGAATAATGGAGAAAAGAGGCCATAGGAGGGGATTTCCTCCTATGGCGTGGAAAAAATACAACCTCCATCAATTTTTTCGACGATCGGCCCCCATCATCTTCATCGTTATCATCTAAGATGTGGGTACACCAAATTTCATGTGATTCTACAACTTTTTCACCGTTGATTTAGCAATGTAAAAAGTTCTATTGTCGGTAAACCGTTAATTTTGAACCCACTAAATCAACGGTGCAAAAGTTGTGGAATCACATGAAATTTGGTGTACGCACATCTTAGATGATAACGATGATGATGATGGGTGACGATCGTCGGAAAAAATGGTGGAGGTTGTATTTTTACCACGCCATAGGAGGAAATCCCCTCCTATGGCCTCTTTCCTCCATTAATCTCATATATATATGGTATTATACCTAACGTCAGATAGCAGTTCTCTGGTGACACTAATACAGGTTAGTCTGTAGACCCGAGATCGTCATAGAGTCTTGTGTGATTCCAATTATGCTTTGATTTCCTTCTTACCACGTTCAAGAGAGCGTGCAAAATGGTGGTTTTTGGGTACAGTCCCGAGTCACATGGAGGCAATGAGCGATAGGAAGGGTTTCGTCTCTCCCGGTATTGGGGGTTGATATTGTGCTGTGCTCGATTGGCTATAACAGGAAGTCCCTGGCCAGGGCTGATACGGAGATTTACTGGTAAGTATTATCAGTAGTTTCTCAACCCGTTATGAGCCTCACATCGGCATGACTTATCAAGTTACTGGGGTCTGACATTTACCACCCCTAGACTAGATATGCGACATATCAGACGAAGAGACCGGACTGTACGGTAGTGTTACTTATTGGATTCACTGGAGTATGGACAAGCTAGCTTGTTGATTTTCTGATCGCTCAATACCTGGGTAGCCGTTACGTCCAGCTAGTACCGCTGACGGCTTGTGGGTGACTGATATGATCATCACATACTGCCGGCGTATTGACGAGTCATTAGAATCCTACACAGAGGTTTCTTAGCTAATGTGAAACGAAGTAGGGCATATATGTGATATGTGCGGGACCGAGATTATACGTGTATATGAAACCGTATTCCAATCTCGTGATATAGGTTATATGTGATATAACCGGATTGTTGAATCAAGTATTGATTCAATGATATGTTATATGTATATGTGATATGCATATAAATGATATTAGTCGATTGTATGCGATACAGCCGGATTATTAAATCAGGTGTTGAGTTAATAATTTAATGTGTAATTATATATTTGATATATTAACATACATTAACTAATATTAGCTCACTTAAGAATTTATTTATTTCACTTATACATTTAATATATATATATATATATGTGTGTGTGTGTGTGTGTGATATATATTATTGTATTTCTTTTATTGTGTCATGTTTGATGATACATACTACATGGGTGTATGAGACTCACACCATTCCATAGATAATTAAGGGGTTATTATTTATTTAAAGTAATTCAAAATTAGGTGGAAATTAAGCATGGTTCGAAGCTTGGAGAAGCTTGTGGTAACCTTGACTTAGTCCACTAATTTTGTCTCACTTAAGATATTTATTAACCCAACCATTATCTTTAGTCATGGTTAAGTCTCTACATGGATAATATATGATATTATCTCACCCATGGTTGCATTTCAATGGTTCACATTCTACACTTCATCTTCTTCTTCATCTCAAGAGAAAGCTTTCTAGATTTTCTTGAGGTGAAGAAATCTAGTGAGAAAAATTATTCCAAAGTGAGCAAAAATCCTACTTCATCATCCTACACTAGACTAGCCATTTAGTTTAGGTTGTTTGCTTCACTAATTCTCAATTAGTGAAGAGATAGCTTGAGTTGGAAATTCCTCGACGTAGATCATTTTCGGCCTCGAAGACTTCAAGCAAGTTTGTTCATTTCGCCTAGTGGAGTCCATCTTGAGTCCGGGAGATCACTACTTGGAGCGAAGGGACTACCACACAGAGCATTGAAGTGAAGGACCGGTCTACAAAGGTTGTATTCCTCATTCACTTAGTGTAAAGTAGTTTACATGTGTTTTAAACCCTAATTTTCTAGTTAGATCCTTGGTTATGGGTGCTTAGCACTCTAGGTTTTTTAAAATTGCATGCTTGATGCCCTAGAAAACATGGTGAGGGTGTTAAGGAACCTTTCATCTCCCACTTGCACTGAAGGCTAATTATTGCGATGTCGTATACTCACAGCCCGTGTGATACCGAACACCCAACTTCTCTACTAATCGGTCTGGCAAAGTCTGTTTGCGAAACTATTGCGTTCGAGAAATAGCCTCAGTGACTGGATCCGCCCCAATATTTCTATCTTTATCTCTCTATATCTCAATTTCGCGGAGAAAGACCATCTCCCGAAATAAGCGATACCTGTCTTAGAATTTATTTGGATGTCTGATGGGACCTAGTTCACAAATGAACTCCAAATCCAACAAACTTCTTAGACCATATCATCCACTGAATTTAATCAGTATCCTGCGCCATGCCTTCCACGGTATCCGCTTGGATCACCTGTCCAATATACTGCCTCTCAAAAGAGGAAAAACTATAACTCTGACAGCCACTGTGTCATACAGGTCACCTTGGAAGCCTGAAATGATAACCGCCTCCTTAAGGAGGCTGCCGTTACCATATACCAAGAACATCCACTTATGTTCATAACTGCTTCCCAATAATTCTCCAAGATTGGATTAATATATGTTTATTGCAGCCAATGCAAAAACAATATCTGGTGTGGTACTTGAGATCGTATGATTGACTCAATTGCCTAAGCAAGTGATATGCCAATCATGCAAATCCCTTTCCTCATCAGTCTGAAAAACATCTCTTTAGAGAGGGAGACTCCATCACCTGCGGGTACACCACCACGTCAGGAGTCGTCCATTCTAAAGCCCTTTAGAATAGTGTCAAAGTACCCCAGTTGGAACACTTCCCAAATCTAGATCTAAAAACCATAGATCTAGTCACCAGAATCCCTGATATTTTATCTAGATCTTATGTGGAGAAACTTCTTGTGACAACCACAGTATAACCGATCATAGTATAAGAATATCATTTTCTATCAAGAGCATTTCATCCAAATACCAGAACATTCACCTCACTACCTTTACCAGGTTCATCTGTTGTTCTGATGAAGTCAAACTCTATGACTGTCACATCAAAACTAGATGATCTATCTCCGCTATAAATAGACATAAGCTACTTGCCCGCTATGCTTCCGCTGCTCCCACGGACTACAACCCTCTGGCAGAGTCATATACACATGCACTTCTAGAGCTAATTTAGAACGATGTTATACTATTCTTCCTGCCAGACCTTATAGTCTAGAACAGCAATAGTGGCAAGGTTAGGTCATCAAAAACCTCCCTGTCACCGTCTTTGAGGAGACCGAAATACCTCCCGGGTGCCTGAGGTTACCCACCAAATCTGCAGAGTGGCCAATGAAATATCGAATCCAATTGAATTTTTAGGTTCTACTAAATTTTCAGTAATCGTTTGTGGTTCTGGAATCACTTGCAGTTTTACCATATTCACACTAATGTTTTCTGAAAAGAATTCATTTTACTAAAACTGTGATGAGTCAAGAACAATATAACTATGACCTTCTAGATGGTAGAATGTTAACCCTCGTCAATACCCGGGATAACCTACAAACTGCCATTACTGAAACGTGCCTTGAGTTTGTCCAGATTCTGGTTTTAAGCATCAGCCGGACTCTATATACCTTAACGAGCCATATACATTAACATCGTTAAGATATGAATCCATTCTATATCCAGTATATAGAAACAAAGGCACTAATTTAATTGGAACCAGATTCAAAATACATGCAGCCGTTCCCAGTGCATATCAACTAAATGGAATAAGGTCAAGCAGCATTACTCATCAAGAAATGCACCCACGTATGAATAACCTGAAAGAGAAACAATTTCTCAAAACTATTACTTACAACGGAATACCTAACACCAGTAGTATCTACATCTTCGATCACCTTGAAGAATCCCCATACTTGCAACATATAGTTCTCTACTTTATTCTTATACTATATCTTCTCAAAATCTGGACCTTGTATTTCAACGAAATACTTGTCTAAAACTAAAGAAGTCATGAATGAACAGAATATATTTCGAGTACCAAACCCTTTGTCCTAACGAACACCGGACAATATACAATACTCTGTATAAGTCCACCGAGTTTAATAACTCAAACCTTGTGCGTCATAGGTTGAAAACTGTGCTATGGTTAAGAAGAATTACACCGCTGTTGAATGCATCTTACCTAACCATCAACTAATACAGGTAAATGTCATAGACATAATTTCAAAAGCTTATATATCACTTTATAAAATAAATGTACAGATATATCAGTTTGAAATTGGTGTATAACGGATATTCAAAACCAAATATTTGCCGTCGGGCAAAACCCAGGTGATTTTCTCAAATATCACCAATTACAAAGAATTCTGATATATAGAGAATCTAATCACCCAATTCCCAATATCTTACTCCCACTCAGCATCTGTAACGCCATACAGATATGAATCAAATCTGGTAAATACATACCCTGGAATCAGAATCTAATTGGGAAAACAGTTTCAATTAAAATTGCACAGTCAAACTGAAACATGAAAATGTTTCGAAGGGATAACCGGATATTTCTAGTAATGCCTCTTCCACTATCCAGATACATGACAGTAACCGTATATTTCCTTGCCCTCACTCCAATCCCTCTATATGTTTTTACTTATTACCTTCTGTACACCACACTTAGGCTATTGGTTTTCTTCTTTCCCTACCCTTCGGCACTAGCCTAAGGTTTGGAAGAAGACTATCCAATAAACGTAATATGTGTACTCTCCTAATACAAGGAGTCCTCACAATCTGAGAGAAGGTAAAGAAAAAAAGACAACTGAATAATCCTTATTCAATTTCTCTAGAATCCATTCTCGAACTGGAACAAGTTCATTCGAGTTCGTATGTAACTATACGATGGAATATCCAAGAAATGTGGATTTTCGTAGTGATACGGAGTGTTCTGGAAAAATGCAAAGGGGAAGTAGGAGTTGCAGGGGTATACGCTGTTTCGTCGTAAATGATAGTAGTCGCAATTTTCTTTGCCCTTACTCTAATCCTTTTATATGTCTTTACTTATTACCTTCTGTACACCACACTTAAGGCTAATTGGTTTCTTCCTTCCCCACCTTTCGGCATCTGCCTATGGTTTGGAAGAAGATTATCCATTAGGCGTAATAGGTGTACTCTCCTTATACCAGGATCCCCCGCAACCTGAGAGAAGGTAAAGAGAAAAGACAACCGAATAATCCTATTCAATTTCTCCAGAACCAGAATCCATTCTCGAACTGAAACAAGTTCATTCGAGTTCGTATGTAACTATACGATAGAATAACCAAAAAAATGTGGATTTTCGTAGTGACACGGAATGTTCCGGAGAAATGCAAAAGGGGATGTAGTAGTGGCAATGATATATGCGACTAAATGACAATCCAAAAGCCAAAGTGTTTTAAGAAGGTTCGGCTAACTTGGTTCATGAGTTTTAGTTTAGGGTCAGACCATGGTCGCTGCCAAAGAGAGAGAAAAGAAACACTCAGCGTGCATTCTAACCTAGATTAGATTGGTTAATCACTTTATCTAATCAGGATGGCTCCCACTGTTTCCTCGAATTCTCCTTCAAACCCTAAAAGGAGAATTAGTCGGGATTATCTAAAATCACCCAAAGAGTAACACCTACTCATCAGTGAGAATCGAGATCCAACTATCATCACATGATAACTTGATGGAAACCACTAAAGTCACCACACTCCAGAAGATATGCGCATGCCTGGCAAATTTTCTGTATATTTGAAACTCCCGATGTGGTTTTTGCCCCCAAGCACTTATGATCTTGATTTTGGCCAACAAATCATAACACGGAAGTCAAGTTCTCCCCGTCATTATCCTGATCAATTTAGACCCACTCGCACACCTCCTTTACTTTGGCCAACAAAGTGGTACGACTGTCCTAAACCAATGCATTTACCAATGCTACGGATAAGCAACACACGGCTACCATTCACCATGCCTTGACTTTGGCCAACAAATACCGCATGAATACTATGTGCTACTTATTCGAAACGACGGGGGACTACGGCTGGATTTTGGCGAAAAACCTTTAACGTAATGAACTTGATATCGTTGAAGGAACCGAGTGATTTTACAAATCTATAGTGGCGCAAACTTTTGCTAAAGAGGTCACTCCATGTGAAGCGATCTCGGCTCTTTCCTCATCGAATGAGGTGCAGGATATTCCTAACTGAATACAACGATGCAAAGCAAAAGAATCGACTATAGTGAAGTTATTATACCGACGCAAACTTTTGCCCAAGCGGTCACTCCCTGTGAAAGGATTTCGGCTCTTGCCTCATCGAATGAGGTGCTGGATATTCATAACTGAATATCGTTGTGCAAAGCAAAAGGAAACGTTTGTAATAACATTTTTTCAAAATTTGGTTCCAACATCATATAGGTTTGTTTTCCTTGCATTAATCAGAATTAATGCAGTCCCCTCAATTAATCCATATCACACCAAAAAGAACGAAAATACAATGTACGTATATTCCATCCGCATTCACCACAGGGCCCCGTCATGCACCGTTAGGTTACTTAACTAACGGCCGAGCGGAGGCTGGACTAGCGCGGATGCAAAATATATACATCTACTGGTGTGTGTATATAAATATATGTATATATCATTCGTCCCAGGCATGATATAAGCAACATCACAGAACATCAACAAGCAGCACAGGATGGTGGATAATCTTGGAGCCTCGGGTTTCTTTTGAGCCGCAACTGAAACCCGACGTTCCCCGGTCATGTGGATAGCCTGTGCAATAAAAACCTGGACCCCTACGAGTGCAGCAAGTTACCCGCCAATCCCAGAAGTGAGGCAACCACAATCAACAAAGTGAATGGGTCACCCAACACTTCACGGAATCCGGTAACTTGGGCACCCCTCCGTGGGTCGTCTTATACCCCTACGAGTACAGCGAATAGCCCGTCAATTCTAGAGTAAGGCCCCCTCCGTCTCAACGCTATTAGATGCGGGCCCGTTGCCCTCTAAAACCCGGCTATTCAAGCACTCCACCGCAGGGGAATCCTAGTACAGAAAAGAAAAACATATAAACAATGGCGACATCGACCTCAACCCGGTCGTGCCCCAATAAAAGAATATATAACCTGGCAGAAACGGCAGTCCACATGTCAGACGCTCGCCCCACAATAACAAATATACAAATGAATCTGAACTGTACTACTACCATTGCACAATAGGCTATCCACCACGACAATCCAACCACAATATCAGCACAATACAGAACATCAACGTGAATATCATGTTCGCAAACCCGTCTAGTCGAACATATAGCAACTAGTCGGCTTGTATCGCTCCATGATATTCACGGTCACAGATATTTTACATGCACTGATAAACACGAACTTAAAATTTCGATCGACTAAACTTTTCCAAATTGGCACCAAATGCAATCAAGCACTCGAACAAATCTGGGCCAAAACTAAATATCCCAAAAATCATATTTCCAATAAATAGAGTGCCAGATGAAATTTCGCACAAAGCAACTATGAAACAGCCGCACAACCGCGGCAAATGCAAATGTTATGTTGCGGTTCCGCGGCAAGGTTATGGGTTCAAGTGCTCAAATTTCTTCTGGTGCCTTATAAATGCCTGCACGTATTTTTAAGACTCTCTGAAAGATTTTTTGAACAAGTTTGCAAAACGACAGCAAGCATGGCATATTGGAATTACGATTCGGAAAAATGGGTCGAGCGAGACTTTAACCTTGTGCAAACTAGCTAGTAATGGTTTATGGGTGGCTCGGATACCATGTTGGGTTACGATATCGCCTTGGCCATCAACCGTGGCCGATGCGGAATAAAAACTGGCGTTTAAAAAAATTGGCGCTAACGAAACCGTCTAGATCGAACCATAAACCTTTACTGGCAATCTACAAAGAGCTAAACTACTGAGATAAAAATGGTTATACCGAATGAACCAAGTCATTCGGTCTTCTACCATCTTCCCAAGCTCCTTGAGGCGTTCTCGACTGAACTTGGCCGCCGGTCTTTCTCCGTCGAAGATGATCCACCCGAGAGATACAGCTCTTGGCTCTAACTCCACAACACAAACAAGTGAAGCAATTAGGGACTCTAGGTTGCTATTCTAGAGTGCCTAGGATGTGGTGAATGGATCCATGTGTTTATCTATCTCACCTCCTCTTTTGATTTTCAATTCATGAGATTGTAGAGAGGAGGTTGAGGTTGAAAGTGGAGGAGCTCATAAAAAACCTAGAAAGGAAAGTGAAGCTAATGATGAGAAGAAAAACTCATCTCCAAAAATAATGAGCCATCTCATGTGAGAGAAAAAGAGAGGCCAAGTTTTGTAAAACATATTTTTCCATTTTAAGATCAAGCCCATGCTTGAATAGTTTGCACAAATGAATTAATAATTCATTTGTGCACACTATACAAGCATGGTTCTCACCGCACCCCCTCTCTCAACCTTTATACCTCATTTCCATTTAATAATAAATGGACAAATTCAAAATGAGGTGTCCACCTTCTAAAATGTTATCGGTAAAAAATACGGATTACATTCTACTGTATATACATACATGTATTCATACCGAAATACGAATACCGACGAGATAGAATAACACAAAAAACATAATACTATAATATACATATCGAAATATATATACATAAATTATTAAATCAATACATGATTTAATAATCCGGCTCAAACAGACGGCTAGTATTATCAACCGTCCGATCGAAAGTCCCGATAACTAGTACACCCATTCGATCGAAACCCTACATGTATCCAATACGGCTACTACATCATTTCGCCAAATGCAGGGAAACCCTCTGTGTGGGACTCTAAAGACTCATCAATACGCTGGCGGTGGGTTTAACCATAAGCACGTCAGTGGCACTAGCTATACGTAATGGCTACCCAGGTATTGAGCGAAAGGAAGACCGACGAGCAAACTCATCTGAACCCCTACTAAGCTTGTCAATGACAATCTCCGTACAGTCCGGTCTGTTCGTCTAAGAGTATCGCATATCAGGCCTAGAGAGGTGGATAAAGTCAGACCCCTAATAACGCGATATTTCGTGTTGGTATGAAGTTCATCACCAACTGAGAAACTACTGATCCAAATCAGTAATTCTCGACTACCTTGGCCGAGGATTTCTGGTGACAGCCACCCGTACACTACGCGACATCAACCCCCAATACCGGGAGAGACGAATCCCGACGATCCGCTCACTGCCTCCATGTGGCTCGAGATGGTACCCAACTAAAACCTATTTGCACGACTCTTTTGAGCCGTGGTAGGATAGTAATCAAAGCACAGTGAGAACTCAAACGAGACAAATGACGATCTCAGGTCGACAGACTAACCTGTACACATGTCACCTGGGAACTGCTATCTAACAATAGGTATAATACCAACTAGCATGTTCCCGGCGAGTCCGTCCGGGGTACTCATAAGCCAATGAGCACCTGTATACTATCTTAGGTGACTAACTGACACTAATGGCTTGTGAGACCGGCCACCGCCCCTCGTCAGGGTCTCGATAAGTATACACTAGTCTACTTCGGAGTATCGATGCCCAGTCTCGATACTCGCTCGACTAGGGACATTTAAGGATGTGCTTATAGACCGCACAGCTCCCACGTATATGATCACCATCAAAATGCTGGTAGTCAGGCAAGAATCCTATAGGCTCTATCAACATGTAATAGTGATCTGTAATACCCCATAATGCATGTACATGATAATAAAGACAAACCAGATAGCATACTATCATTTCGAGTAAAACTGTTATACCCGTATAGGTCCTCCCTCAATCATAATCGCGTGCCTGGGTTTACAATAATTGACTTGAGGGCACTATAGCCAACAGTTGATGTATCTTAGACTTATTTACAATATTTTGTCTTTCTCCCATAGCTAAAAGGAGATGAACCTTTTGTTTTAACAATATGTGAATAATTAATTGTGTCAAAGAAGTTTGATTTAAGAATATGCATAGTGTTAGATATGTATGCCGTAGAGGCATGTATTGTACAGGATGCTAGGCATGTATATGTACAGAAACAATTTTTGCTCGAAATGATAGTATGCTATCTGGTTTATCTTCATCTTAATGTGTGATGTGTTGTATTTCATATCTTTATATAAATGTTAATGAAGCCTTTAGGATTATGTTTGACTAACAGGATTATGATGTAGATCATACTAATGGGGCATGGGCAGTCTATAAGCATATCCTTTAACAGTTCCTAGTCGATGGTATATCGAGACAGGGCATCGATATTACCAGAGTAGACTAGTGTGTACGTTTCTTGACCCTGGGAGCGATGGTTGATCCCACAACCATTGGTGTTTGACATCAAAGATTGTATACAGGTGCTCATTGGATAATGGGTACACCAAACAGGACTCGTCGAGAACTCCTAGATGGTATATATACCTATTGTCAGATAGCAGTTCTCTGGTGACACTTGTACAGGTTAGTCTGTAGACCCGAGATCGTCATAGTGTCTTATGTAATTCCCACTGTGCTTTGATTTCCTCCCTACCACGGCTCTACTGAGTCGTGCAAACAGGTGGATTTTGGATACAGTCCCGAATCACATAGAGAAAGTGAGCGATAGGAGGGATTTTGTCTCTCCCGGTATAAGGAGTTGATGTCACGCTATACTTGATCGGCCATAACAGCAAATCCCTGGCCAGGGTTGTCGAGATTTACTGATAAAAGTTATCAGTAGTTTCTCGAACCGTTATGGGCCATAAATCAGCATGGCTTATAAAGTTACCGGGGTCTGACATTTACCACCTATAGACTTCATATGCGACGTATCAGACGAAGAGACCGGACTGTACGGTAAGTGTTGCTTACAGGCTCGTTAGGGTTGTAATGAGTTCGCTCGTCGGCCACCTTTTCGTCATGTACCTGGGTAGCCGTTACGCACAGCTAGTGCCGCTGACGTGCTTGTGGTTAAACTCACTGACAGCGTACTGTCGAGTCTTTAGAACCCCACATAAAGGGTTCTCTGGTTGAGGCAAAAGATGTAGAGGCCGTAAGTTGTTACGGCAGGGTTTCGATCATGTTCGTGTAATGGTTACACGAATAATGATTGGAAGGATAAAACTGGTTGGCTTTGGTTTAAGCCGGATACCGGTATTATATTATTGGATTATTAGTATTCGTATTTTTCGGAATTCGGATACGGGTATACTTTCTAGAAGGGGACACCTCATAAATGGTTTTCATTTTGGGAAAATGGAAATTATGAGGTGGAATTTGGAGAGGGTCAAAGCATGGATGAAGGAATGGCTTAATTCATTTTATATTCATCAGAAGTTACTATTGAAGCATAGTGCATTATTTTATTGCATGCTTCAATTATTTTCATTTGAGCCATATCATTTTTTCCATGCTTGATTTTTTTCATTTATCACTCTCACATTCTCTCTCCTCATTATCTCCTTCCTCCTCTTTGCTTTAACCTTCACATGAGTTGTGAATCAAAAGCTTAGAGCTAAAAGATAATCCACTACTTGATCTCTACTTCATTTAAGTGATCACTTCTAGCACACTTGATATCTTAGTTAACTCTTGAGAAGAGTTTGAAGCTTGTTCCATAGCTCTCGGTTGGATCGTCTACGTCTTGAGGTGGCCGGAGATCGAGGACATCGCAAGCATCCAAAGAGCCTAGGAGTTGCATTCAAAAAGAAGACCCGAAGGACCGGTTCATTAGGTGTAACCCTTTCACAGTAGTTAAGAACTCTAGATAGGGTTTGTTAGTTAAGGTTTAAGCACAAGATCTTGGTTTTATGTGGGTGGTGCATGCAAAAAAAATTCGTTTGCCACTTCCGCCTCCTCACAAGTGTTGTGAGAGTGTGCAACATCCACTAACATGGTATCAGAGCCTATCTTAAACCTTAAATAGCTTGTAGCGACGTTAGAAATCCGACGTTTTTGGTCGCGCAAAAACTGTTAAAAAACAGTTCCAAAATTGTAGTTTTGAGTTGTTTGCACACCCCGCGGGCTCACGGTTTGAACCGAGAAGCCGGGAGGTGGAGCATGTGCACCCCGGGGACACCCCGAGAGAGACCAGAGGCCGGACCCACACCCCAAGACCACCTCAAGTGGCCTTAGGGGTGGGTGACCCGAGAGCACCCCATATGAGTGCTCTCGGGTCTACCTTCCCCTAAGGGCCACCTCGAGGTGGCCCCCAGGGGTGGGCACCCCCCGAGGCCCCCATTCGATAGTATATTTCGTGATCTTCGCCTCCGCGAACATTCGGACGGGTTTCGAGTTCGTTTCGACTCCCGGATTGGCTTTAAACGAACGGTTTTGGAACTTTAGCACATTAATTTTTCAAGTGTTGGAAAATTGGTTTAGTTGGCTAATTGCGTGCGGAATTCTAATGTTGCGGTTACTTTACAAGCTTTGTGATGTGTATGTGTTTGGAAACGTCGACTAATTGCTATACATCGATTAGTCGGGGTTGCACACGTCTGTATTGATATCATGTGATGTATGTGTATATGAATATGTTGGATCGTCGTGGATGAATAGCCGGGATGTGAGAAGGACGTTTTTCTTTCATTCATGTAATTTTTAAAAAGCGATGTAATATTATTTTGCGGGGCACATCCGGGTTGATGTTGTAGCCACCGTTGTATATTTTCTTTTTACTGTTTTTGCTCCTAGGGTAGACCCAAAGTGGGGTGCACAAACTACCGGATTCTTGAAATGCCGAGTGGCCAACTCACTTTGTTGAGAGAGGTTGCTTCACTTCGAGAATTTGGCGGGTAGTTTGCCGCACCCATAGGGGTCTAGGGTGGGGTTTGGCTATTCATCACGACCGTGGAACCCGTCTTTCATTAAGAGCTTAAATGAAGTACGGAATTCCTAGTATATCCAATGTATTCATCTGTGATCTGGAATGTTTATAAATGCGTGCGACGTATGGCTATTTATATATGAGATATATAATAAACGTTGTTTATGTTTTGCACCCGCGTTAGTCCAGGCCCCGCTATGCCGTTAGTTAAGTAACCTAACGGTGCATGACGGGGCCCCGTGGTGAATGCGGATGGCATAAGCGTACGTTCTATTTTCGTTTCTTTTCTGTGATGTTTAGGAAACGTAAATGATGGGACAACATTAATGTGATTAATGTTAAGAAAAGAAACCTAAAAATGTTGTAGAATCAAACTTTTTAAAATGGGCAACTCTAGTTTTTGCTTTGCATAGTGGTATTCCTTGATGAATATCCAGCACCTCATTCGATGAGGAAAGGGCCAAGATCCCTTCACCGGGAGTGACCCCTTTAGCGAAACTAGCAAATGTTACAAAGCACTCGATTGTTTTTTTTAGTTGATCTAATTTTTGTTTTGCATCATGGTATTCATGAATATCCAGCACCTCATTCAATGAGGAAAGAGCCGAGATCCCTTCACCGGGAGTGAGCTCTTTAGCAAAATTAGAAAGATATTGCAAAACCATTCGACTTTTAAAACTGGAGCTTAAACCACTCCTTTCCCTAGATTCTACAACGATATCAAGTTCAAAACGTTAAAGGTTTTCATCAAAACCATTCGTTGCCCTCTGCCATTTTAGGAAGCAGAGTACTTAGTATTCGTACCACGTTTGTTAACTATAGTTAAGGTGTGGTGTACGGTAGCTAAGTGATGCCTTCCTACAAAGCATATGATGCAATCGATTAGGACATTCGCATGACCTTGTTGACCATATTAAGGGTTATGCGGATGGGTCTAAATCAATCACGAAATGACAGGTAGAACTTGACTAGTACTTATGATTTATTGACCATAGTTAAGGTCATAAGACACTAGGGGTAAAAATCATATCGGAAATTTCAAGAATTGAAATTTGCAATGAGATTACATACCTTCTATTTGATAGTTGGATCCCGATCCCACTGTGAGTAAAAGTTACTCCCGGGAGAGTTTTGCACTTTACAATTAGATAATCCAGTATGTGTCTAGAAAGGTGTCAACGGGGTTACGCCTCTAGGAAAACGAGGTTTATTTTAATTAGGTCCGTGCGAAAGCATGGGAAACCTCCATCGGAGTACCGACACTGACCTGACCGACCGGTTAGTGAACTTGTAAATTGCAATTAATCCTGGCTAATTTTCTTTTAAAAGTTTGAAGGAAAATTTGATAAAAAACAGTGGGATATATCGATTAAATAAGATTAATAACCAATCTAAATATTCAAGAGCAATCGCTGAGTGTTTCTTTTCTCTCTCTTAATGGCAGATACCTATGACGGGACTTAAGCTCTTATTAGGCAAGAATAAACTCACGGGACCGAATTACAAATATTGGCTGAGGAACGTAAATACTGCCCTGACCTATGATAAGGTCGGATACGTCCTGACTACTCCAGCCCCTCCTAGCCCAGGCCTGATTCTTCAGTTGCAGATAAAGAAATCCGCAAGACATGGGATATAGACTATGCAACAGCCAAGTGCATCGCGCTTGCTTCTATGGACAATAAACATCAGAAGCAGCGTGAGAAGATGGGCATGCAATCCATCTTTCTCCATACAAAGGACATGTATGGAGAGCAATCTCGTACTCTCCGATACGAGGCATCTCGAAAGTTGTTTCAGATACGGATGGCTGCTGGCACGTCTGTAGGTGACCATGTATTAAAGATGATTGGACTTATCAAAGAACTAGAGGACTTGGGTTGGACCATGGAGAATGAACAGTATGTTGATATTGTTTTACGGCCCCTTTCCCCTGCCTTTGCTCGGTTCATTGTAAACTTCAACATGCACAACATGGAGAAGTCACTACCTGAACTCCTCAATATGTTGAGGAGTGCAGAGAGCACGCTAAGAGTAGCGAAAACTCCCTCTCTAATTGCTGGTCCATCTTCCTCTTCCATCCTGAAAGCTTAAAGGCCAAGGGAAGAAAGAAGAAGAATCCCATCAAGCCTAGAGGAGAAGTGAAAAAGGCACCGGGAAAGGACAAGACAGGGGCTGGTGTATCAGGAAGAGGGGAATGCTTCCACTGCCACAAGACTGGGCACTGGAAGAGAAACTGCGTTGGATACCTTACCGGCCTCAAGAAGAAGTATGGGGATGCTTCCACTTCATGTGTGTTTGTAACAGAAAACTGTTTTTCAATTAACTCTGCTTCCTGGATATTAGATACCGGGTCGGGATCTCACATCTGCAATTGTGTGCAGGGGCTGAGAAATAGCACGCTTTTGAAGAAAGGTGATCACACTCTCCGAGTTGGGAATGGTTCCTCTGTACATGCTGTAGCAGCGGGAGAGTATCATCTTACTTTGCCGTCGAGTTGTATATTGGTTTTGAACCCATGTTATTTTGTACCTTCAATGTTATGTAATATTATATCAATATCGTTGTTGGAGAATGAAGAATATAATTTTGTATTACAATCTAATGTTATGAACATTAATCTTAATCAAAAGTTGATTGAGTCTGGTACATTAAATAACGGGATATACGTCCTAAATCAGCATACAGTTTTCAATATACAACACACAAACAAAAGGAAGATTTCAGACATAAATGAAGCTTTCATTTGGCATTGTAGACTTGGTCATATTAATGAAATAAGACTAACCAACCTACATAAAGATGGATATTTAAACTCCTTTGAATATAAATCTTATGCGACTTGCCAGTCTTGTATCAAGGGTAAAACGACCAAAACTCCGTTTAGTGGACACGGAGAGAGAGTTACTGAACTCTTAGGCCTCATACATAGTGATGTATATGGACCAATGTCTACACATACGAGAGGTGGTTTTTCATACTTCATAACTTTTACTGATGATTTCTCGAAATTCGGACATGTGTTCTTGTTGAAACATAAGTCCGAAACCTTCGAAAAGTTCAAGGAGTACAAATTTGAAGTAGAAAAACAAACAGGCTTGACTTCGATCGGATCGAGGAGGAGAGTATCTAGGCTCAGAGTTTCTAGATTTCCTAAATGAGAATGGGATTCTCTCTCAGCTCACGCCTCCGTACACAACACAACGGTGTGTGGGAACGGAGGAATCGTACCAATGATGAGTGATGCTGAGTTACCACTTTCATTATGGAGGCACGCATTGGAGACTGTGATATATCTATTGAATAGGGTTCCAACCAAAACCGTGTCTACCACTCCATATGAGATATGGTATAGAAAAAGATTGTCTCTTAAACGAGTTACGATATGGGGTTGACCAGCTTATGTGAAAAAGCAGAATCCGGACAAACTCGAGACATGATCGGTTTTGTGTAAATTTGTGGGATATCCAAAACACTCGTATGGATATCTTTTCTACCACAAGGAGGAACAAAGGGTGTTTGTTTCTCGGTATGCCACATTTTTAGAAAATGAATTTTTACAAATGATACCGTTGGCAATGCGGTAGAACTGAAAGAAATTCTAGATCCACGAACAATTACCGATGATTTGGTTGAGCCTGAGATTTCAATAGAACCTGACGAACATCAGCCACTCCGTAAATCTAGTAGGACTTCTCGCCCACCTGATAAATACTACGGGTTTCTAATTAATGGTGATAGAGAAGATTGCATCATGGATGATGATGACCCTACTAGTTTTCAGCAAGCTATCACGAGTGGTGACTCAGTGAAGTGGCTGGATGCCATGAGATCTGAAATGGAATCCATGCACGCCAACAAAGTATGGACTTTGGAGGTTGCACCTTCTGGAGTAAAACCCATAGGGTGCAAATGGATCTTTAAGAGAAAGATCGGTATGGATGGTCGGATGGAGACCTATAAAGCTAGGCTGGTCGCAAAAGGATTTCGTCAAAGACCAGGCTTGGACTATGATGAAACCTTTTCACGAGTCACGATGCTCAAATCCATTCGGATCCTGCTTGGTATAGCTGCTTACTATGACTATGAAATCTGACAAATGGATGTTAAAACGGCATTTCTAAATGGTGATTTAGAAGAATGCATTTTTATGGATCAGCCAGAAAGCTTCATTGACAGTGGGAGCAGCGGAAAAGCATGCAGGTTGCTTAAATCCATCTATGGATTAAAGCAGGCATCACGGAGTTGGAACATATGCTTTGATGATACAATCAAAGAGTTTGGTTTTATCAAAAATGTAGATGAACCATGTATTTATAAAAGGATTGTAGAGAGTACTGTTACATTTCTCGTATTGTACGTGGACGACATTCTCTTGATAGAAAATGATGTTCCTATGCTACAATCGGTGAAACTATTCTTATCACAGAGGTTCTCAATGAAAGACCTGGGTGATGCCTCGTACATTCTGGGAATTAAAATATATAGAGATAGATCTAAGAAATTATTGGGATTGTCCCAATCAAGATACATAAACATCATACTAAAGAGGTTTAGTATGGAAGATTCCAAGCGGGGTAATTTACCAGCTTGTCACGGGATCACCCTCTCTAAAGAGATGTCTCCAAAGACAGATGAGGGAGGGCTCGCATGAGCATTATACCCTACGCTTCGGCGGTAGGATCTATAATGTATGCGATGTTGTGTACTCGTCCAGATGTAGTTTATGCACTGAGTGCAGTAAGCAGGTATCAATCCAATTCAGGGGAGAAATACTGGACCGCTGTGAAGTACTTGAGAAGAACTAAAGAAATGTTCTTGGTGTATGGTAACGGAGATCTCCAAATGGAGGGCTTTACCGACTCCAGCTTCCAGAGCGACAAGGATGATAGTAAGTCCATCTCAGGGTTTGTATTTACCCTAAATGGAGGGGCGATATGTTGGAAGAGTTCCAAGTAAGATACCGTTGCTGACTCCACGATGGAAGCTGAGTATATTGCTGCTAATGCAGCAAAAGAGACGGTCTGGATGAGGAAGTTCATTTCTGAACTTCAGGTGGTTCCATCCATTGCTAATCCAATATCACTGTATTGCGATAACAATGGTGCCATGGCTTTGGCAAAGGAACTGAGGTCCCATCAGAAATCCAGACATATCTTGAGACGGTATCACCTCATCAGGGAGATAGTGGATCGCCAGGACATCGAGGTACGGGGAGTAGACACGAAAAACAACACAGCAGATCCATTCACCAAGGCCATCCCTCAAGTCCAATTTGAGAAACTGTTCGAGCTGTTGGGCATGCAGTACGCCGGCAACTGGTTCTAGTGTAGACGGTGGGTACTTATTGCACCAACTACAGGCCTTAGTGCAAATGGGAGATTGTTAGATATGTATGCCCTAGAGGCCTGTATTGTATAGGATGTTAGGCATGTATATGTACAGAAACAATGTTTGCTCGAAATGATAGTATGATATCTGGTTTATCTTCATCTTAACGTGTGATGTGTTGTATTTTATATCTTTATATACATGTTGATGAAGCCGTTACGATTATACTTGACTGCTAGGATTATGATGTAGATCATACTAGTGGGGCCTGGGCAGTCTATAGGCATATCCTTTAACAGTTTCTAGTCGAAGGTATATCGAAACAGGGCATCGATATTACCAGAGTAGACTAGTGTGTACGTTTCTTGACCCTGAGGACGACGGTTGATCCCACAACCATAAGTGTTTGATATCAAAGATTGTACACGGTGCTCATTGGAGAATGGGTACACCGAACAGGACTCGTCGAGAACTCCTAGATGGTATATATACATATTGTCAGATAGCAGTTCTCTGGTGACACTTGTACAGGTTAGTCTGTAGACCCGAGATCGTCATAGTGTCCTGTGTGATTCCCACTGTGCTTTGATTTTCTCCCTACCACGACTCTACTGAGTCGTGCAAACAGGTGGATTTTGGGTACAGTCCGAATCACATGGAGGCAGTGAGCGATAGGAGGGGTTTCGTCTCTCCCGGTATCGGAAGTTGATGTCGCGCTATGCTTGATCGGCCATAACAGCAAATTCCTGGCCAGGGTTGTCGAGATTTACTGATAAGAAATAAGAGTTATCAGTAGTTTCTCGAACCGTTATGGGCCATAAATCAGCATGACTTATAAAGTTACTGGGGTCTGACATTTACCACCCATAGACTTCATATGCGACGTATCAGACGAAGAGACCGGACTGTACGGTAAGTGTTGCTTACAGGCTTGTTAGGGTTGTGATGAGTTTGCTCGTCGGCCACCTTTTCGTCATGTACCTGGGTAGCCGTTATGCACAGCTAGTGCCGCTGACGTGCTTGTGGTTAAACCCACTGCCAGCGTACTGTCGAGTCTTTAGAGTCTCACACAGAGGGTTCCCTGATTCAGGCAAAAGATGTAGAGGCCATAAGTTGTTACGGCAGGGTTTCGATCATGTTCGTGTAATGGTTACAGGAATAATGATCGGAAGGATAATACTGGTTGGCTTTGATTTAAGCCGGATACCGGTATTATATTATTAGATTATTAGTATTCGTATTTTTCGGAATTCGGATACGGGTATACTTATACGGTATACGGTAGAGGGGTATTCTTGTAATTGTTACAAGAATACCTTCTAGAAGTGGACACCTCATAAATGGTTTTCATATTGTGAAAATGGAAATTATGAGGTGGAATTTGGAGAGGGTCAAAGGATGGATGAAGGAATGGCTTAATTCATTTTATATTCATCTGAAGTTACTATTGATGCATTGTGCATTATTTTATTGCATGCTTCAATTATTTTCATTTGAGCCATATCATTTTTTCCATGCTTGATTTTTTCATTTATCACTCTCACATTCTCTCTCCTCATTATCTCCTTCCTCCTCTTTGCTTTAACCTATATGAGTTGTGAATCAAAAACTTAGAGCTAAAAGATAATCCACTACTTGATCTCTATTTCATTTAAGTGATCACTTCTAGCACACTTGATCTCTTAGTTAACTCTTGAGAAGAGTTTGAAACTTGTTCCATAGCTCTCGGGTGGATCATCTATGTCTTGAGGTGGCCGGAGATCGAGGACATCGCAAGCATCCAAAGAACCTAGGAGTTGCATTCAAAAAGAAGACCCAAAGGACCGGTTCATTAGGTATAACCCTTTCATAGTAGTTAAGAACTCTAGATAGGGTTTGCTAGTTAAGATTTAAGCACAAGATGTTGGTTTTATGTGGGTGTTGCATGCAAGAAATTTTTCGTTTGCCACTTTCACCTCCTCACAAGCGTTGTGAGGGTGTGCAACATCCACTAACACATAGTATGTCTAAGGAGTTTGTTGTAAGAGCATGAATAGAAATGCTCTGCCGCCTTACTCGGGGGTTGATAGTTGATACTTATTTGTAGACAAGTAGAGGCCCATTGGAACTCTTTCGCATTGAAATACTGTGCAAGAAAAAATGAAAGGAAAAATGAAAAGGTGGGCCAAAGTGGCATGTCCACATGGTCCCTAAATATTGACCCTTGGAAAGGAGTTCCACCTCAAGTTTCTTCAAGTTCCAAATTGGTAGCACATCAAGCATCGAGCAGCCTAGATAGATAGCTAACATTATCATAGATAAACTGATATTCTGGATCAGTTACGAATTTAAACATGGAGGGAAGTGATATTATCACTAATGGTGATGTCATCTTCCTTTCGAAATCCGCAAAGATACAATGTTTTGTATTAAAATTACTGACATAGGCATATAGCTACCAAGCATCAAAGTTGATAACAAACATGAATATTTTATCACTTAAGAAAACTACAGGACACAAATAAAATATAGGAATAAATTAGGAAAAGTGGAAATGAAAAACAGAAAATTAAAAGGCTCGTCTTACACCATAGCTATCAAGTCTACCATGTGTCACAACCTTCATTTATGATCAAGTTTTTAACCACACATACAGCTAGCAAGTCTATCATGTGTCGCAAACTTCATTTATGGTCAAGTTTAACCACACACAATATTAATGCTAAAAACGATGTCATATATGTATGAAATAAACTCACATTCAGTCTTGGAGCATCACAATAAGCATCAAATTGCTGCCAAAACTTTGAAACTGCATTTGTCTTAAATGTCTCCTGCAGGTTGCAACATAGGATGTACACCTGTAACTATATATTTGAGAAGTATTCAACTGAACAGGAAAGGCGTCCTATTCAACATAAATAAATAATTGGGTCAAACAAAGTCATAGCCATAGTATTCATAACGGAAGACAATCACTATGATTCTACAATATAAGGGGATTAACACCTAAGAAAATAAAAACTGATAATAAACCAAAACTGATGCTTTAATTTCCAGGTCTTTGTGGTTTGCAGGCCCCATATCCTACAACATGTATACTAGTTGATTTCAATCTACCCGTCATCCTAGTAATACCTTCAAGTATAACACTAATACTATTCTTAGAACTTCAATGCCAATTGAACTCTACTCAGAGGTCCAAAATTTATTAATCTAATTTTTTTATTCTATCTCCCTTAACCCTTCCTGTCCTCAAGTTAATGAGAGAACTCATCTTTTATTCTTTCTTGCTCGTCCATTTCAGCATTCTCACTTTATGCACATTATTGGATGTGTTCTTAATTGTTTAACATATAGATTTTGATCCATAAAGCATGACTGGAATTAACTGATGGCAAGAAACATGCACAATGAATCTCATCTTGAATGTTCCTGGTAATACTCATAAATAAGCAAGGTAAAAAAATATGGACGTATCTGTAATGTACGACTACAGTTATAGAGAATATCTTTACATAGCCCGTCACTATGCCCTAATATATGTTATTCCAATGGATTCAACTACAAAGTTGTTTACTTTCTAGTAACACCACGTCACTCTGTAGGAACGGTAGAATATTTTAGAAACAATTGAATAATTTTTGAGATCATAACAAGAAATGTGCAGAACTATTTTCTCGTCTCCAGATCTGTCCATCAAATACCACCAGCAAGTAAATAGTTTGCATTGTAGACCAACCCAACCCAACCACATCCTCCCCCCCCCCCCCCGCAAAACACACACACGCATGCAAACAAAAGCCAAAAGGGCACCAAAATAATTGATTTTGAATTAATTCTTTTCTCGTAATACTACATGACTCCCTAATTCAGGGCAGGCAAGGCCAAGCTGATGACAAGAAGAGGGCATACTTTTGTTCTCCTTCAAGGCTATCATCGGGCTCTTCACAAGAAAGAAAGAGAAGAAGAACCACCTCGGTCCATTGGCATCGATGATAAATACACTAACAATACCTGATCAAGACTACTTGTCAATCAAGAACACTGCAATTTAACTGCCTTTAAGATAGGCATAAGAAAATTTGAAGATAAGTAACGATGTTACTTCTATGAATAATTCTGAGGCAGCAACTTGTTTCAGCAGAGAGAACAAGTTGCTATACAGTTAGAAATATAGCCAGGATGTACTGATGATTATATTGTAACTCGTATAACCATGGAAAGTGTACACTTTAGGTAACGTAGATACAAAATATGCAACCAAGCGCAGCGGAAAGTCTATGTATCTACTCTAAAGATTTACCGAGATACCTGATCCGATTGATTAGATCGATCACCTTACCCACGTCACGTAGAAGATATAATTTTTAGTGCCTCCAAGCAACGGCCCGGAGGAAAACCACTTTGGTAGAAACCAAGAAACCCTCTCTTGATCATCCCGCAAGCCAACCCAAAATAGAAGAGGATGAGAAAAGGAGACGACGGCTCTCTTTTTTTCCTCTAGAAAAGCTCTCTATGTTGCATACATATGATCTCTCTCATATGAAACCCTAGCCCCCTATATAAATATATAGGGTACCCACTCATATGGGCGAGTATTGGGCCGTTCGGGCCCAATGGCTAACATACTCTCACTCGCACATTCGAGTGGGTGTCGTCCATAGCTCCCTGAGCCGGTTCCCTGAACCATTAATTCCCTGAATCACCTTGAGAATCTCCTCATTATCTTCCGCACTCTTACCCATACATAATATCTTGGTACGGCGTAGACCGTTGAGAACCTGCGAGCGGGTAGCCTTGCAGCCAGATCCGTTAAGACTGACACAAAGATCTCCCTAAAAGAAAACAACATAAACCAAAATATGTTAGGCTTGTGAAATCTCATACGCCATATGCGATCAGACATGTCTGCCCAAGTACCTTCGATCTCTCTCATAAGCGTACTTGAACACCTAGGTGTACCTCTCGATTCATCGCATTCTTAAACTTCGCCATCATGGCGTCAATAAGAGTTGGCTATGCGATACAATCAGGAGACATTCCAATCGAGGGACGGTTGAGCAACTCAAGCGAACCGCCCTACCTTTTGATAAGGATAGAAGGGAGAAGGTTGTGAAGGTGGCCTCGTTATCCACACATCCGGTCGGATGAATGAAGGCGCCTTCTTAGCCCTGGGTTTTCACGAGCGTTGGCGGGTCCTGGAGTGCCCGTCAAAGGCGCTAGCGCATACCCCGGGGTGATCATCACCACCTGCACCTCACATCTCGGCACAGTGGAACGTGTCTTCTACAATTGGTAGGTCACCGGGTTATTCAAATAAGTTGTGTTTTCCGTGGTTCCTCTGGATCTGAATAGTTAGGTCAGCTATTCACCCACTTTCCTGACACGGCCCCGTGTGTGCAGTATATTTTCATCGCAACAGGTAACAGCAGCCAAAATAGCAGACGCTCATAACATACCTACCCAGACAGCCCAGTATCGCTAAGGGTATTGCCCGTCCTTCCGAAAGAGGCCGTCATAAGGGCTCACACGGTGAGGGAGATGGGATCCATCCCTCAACCTCCTTATGTGCACGATCCAAGCGCACGTATGATAACGTGCTACGGTATAAAATTCTCTTCCTGAGAGTGTACGCTATTAAAGTTATACCGTACGGACCAAAATCCAATCACCCTGTGATTTACTTGTCCGATGCGATATGCCCGGAATCTCCCAACAAGCTCGCATCCCGTGCGACGAGTTAGATCCCCGGTCCGGCTATGTGTAAACAGGTAAAAGTGGCTATGCGATAACCACTTCATTCACTCGGTCTACGGCACATGGCAATCTCATCCTGACCTGGTCAACACGACTCTATTAAGTGCTCCCACTGTCGTCATACTCAGTATGCAGCATCACAGTCATTGCCCTTAGCAGATGACGCCAAACACTTAGTCTCGCCTTCATATGCTTTCCCAGTATAAAAGGGATCTCTCGTGTGACGGAGAGTTCCTACCTGCTGACGCATCCTTGTTAAATGTGTGCTCCGTACACTTTGTGTACCCTATACACTTGTATTACATGCCTGAATTAGTCAAACAAAAATATGCATGCATATCCCTGTTATTTATGAAAGAAAACAATCAACTATCAATCAAAATATGTCCATAAAGTCATCATCCATAATAATAATGCCAAACATAAGAGTAAGGTCTATCAAGTTATCTGAAATGCAATACGTCATTCAGGACGAATCCCAAACGCACATAGCGTTACTCAGGTATTTCCTTCGTCATCGGATCCCCGATCATCTGACCTGAAGGAAAAAACCGATAGCTTAGACCGCCTTCTCATGTCATTTACTTAATGAAGTGTCGTTAAATCTGTAAGTACTTCAACTTCCCATATATATGCAATTGTTTGAGTATGCTATCGTTGATCTAATGTCACGATAAAGAGAAATTATGTTTCCCTTGCGTGTGAAATCACGCGCAAACTCCCGAGTAATTACCTCAGCCTAGCAGCACCTTTGGAACTACTGAGGTAGCCGCATATTCCACCCCATGGTGAAAAGGTTACACCTCCTGCTTCTTGCTACTCCGAGTAATGGCCCTGCCATTATGCAAGAAAGCACATGCGAATGTACGCATACCCAGATTGCCAACCCAGTCAGCATTTATATGTCCACATAACCGCAAACCATGATTCCCCATAGCACAAGATATAGTGGGTTGTCCCACATTAATAGCTAAAAATCCGCGTCACTTCATCCCAACAAGCAGACCCTACTACTAAGTCCAAGCGGTAAGGATTATATGTCTGGTCAAGTACACACTATGCATACATTAAACTACTAACTATGCAAAATGGAACCCACAAAATCTATCTTTCTGTGTCAAGAGTCTTATAGCAAAGATCAAGACTAAAAACATGTTCATTGGTGACTGGAGTAATAAACTGAAGAATGACCGTGCACGATGAACCGTTTTAAGACAACCTCATATGAGTCTCCGAAGACAAACATAGGATGCTCCTGAAACGGCTCATCATAGATCCAATTTCCAAGCACAAACTCAACATCTCACGTGTCCTCTATAGCGAGAACAACCACACCAAGTGGCATTCATCGTCTCCAAGTCAATTTTAGTCATCACAACATCGTTCACAATAAAATCTCTGAACTTACAGTTGTCGCATTCAATCATTGTCGGTCTATATCCAATATAGATTGATGACATCGAATCAATAACTACTTGGATAAGTGTTTCAAGCCATAAATAGACTCTCTGAGTCGACTCGAGTCACCTTGGCTTTGAAACCCGTAAGCAGATCTCCCAGATCTCCTTATCCAAATCTTCATCGATAATACGATTTAAGTCCTCAGGACTAGTTCAAGATCTTTGTGTGTAATGATTTATTAAAAGCAGACGAAATAGACGCAATCATCACCCCGGATAAAAAATGCCTATGCGTTGTCCACATACGCTAGGTGAATCCCTTCGCCAATAAGTGCGCCTTGTATATCTCTACAATATCCGCCTCCTTTCGCAAAACAGAAAAACCCAGTTTTATCAACAGTCTTACTTCTGGTAGGATAATTTGATCAAATCTCAGACTTATTCCTCTACATTGACTCTTGCATCTCTTCCATTGTCGTTATTCACTCATTCGCAATAAACCCAGAAATAGTGTCATCGTGTGACTTGGGTTCCGCAATCAATACGGAGTTACCATTGACATCTCCCCTTCGATATCGAAACATTGTCGGGATGTCAATCCACAACACTATCTACAAGTCTCTTGAGGATACGTGATTGGCTCCGAACCATCAGCGAAAATATCGCTCCCACTGTCGCCAGCCGCTGAAGGACTAATTATTTCTGCATCGCTGACCGATTAGGAGTTCCTCAGTCTTGTAGAATCACAAATCCTAACCTATTTCTGCCTTTCGCGAAAATTCCTTCCCAAATATTTCGCTCAATGTTTCTTCTCTGAGGAAATCATTCGTTGTTTCCTCTCTGAAAAAATCAAAGTCGCACGACCAAATGTCAGTCACGGTTCTATCACATACTCATGTACACAAGTGACCTCCCAGATCTCTCGTTCGTCACTACTCATATGGTGTTGACTGTACTGTCTTTAAAAACACATAACCAAGAACACAAACAGTTGTCAACAGTGCGTCTCCCAAACAATATGAAAGATTAACCTTTTCCATCATGTTCTTTATCATATCTAGTGGTTTCCTAATTCTCTCCACAATATCATCTTGTTATAGAGTTTATGGTGCCATCAGTTATGTGACGATTCTCTTTCCTTCATTCAGTTCCCTGAACTGCTAAAGTAAATACTCATGGCTTGCTTACAGTTCCTAGAATTGCTCCAAAAGAAACACGCACAACCCTGTTTGCATGAGCTGACTCTATACTTTACTGATCCAGCGCTTGTTACAAATCAACGCTTCAGTTCCGTGTGAGATCAGTAGCCTATCGAGTAATTATTAATGAAGGTGTTGAATTAGAAAACTCCATTGCGTGTCTTCATATTTATTGGTCAATATTTATCGAAGTGAATTATCTGCAACGGGTATCCAAATGGTTTTTCTTTGATATTTTTACCTCCAAGGCAACTCTCAAATTTAGATGGTTTGATTTTGGTTCAAATGCCAACTAATCCACCCCCGGTGGCTAAGTCATCTCATCTACTCATTGACCCAATCTACTATGCCACTTATGACATATAGAAGGGTTAATCCTTAAAAAACCATAAGGAACTCATCAGACAGATTGTCCCATTAAATTATCCAAATATCCTAAACCAAAACTCAAAGTATGACTGATAGGAAGATGATTTGTGGATAGCTATCTGCATCCCCGATGCAGAATTAACTAATATGTCATCGACACATGATTTGCTTTCATAAACTTTTCTGCTCCAAGCACAAGGCCTTCTTTCACTCAAAACCCTGACAGGAAGATTATTTATGGATAGCTATCTGTATCCCCGATGCAGAATAGACTCATGTTCTCGACACATGATTTACTTCCACAAACTTTTCTGTCTCCAAGCAGAAGACCTACTTCCACTCAGTACCCTGACAAGTGGAACGGTTCAAATTCCCACAGTCAAAACATTAGACTTGTTATATTTATTATTGTCAGCATATTTCTCCATTTCAGATCACTTAAGTTATTGGCGCGTTATTCCTGTTTTCCTAGCTCGATTAAACTCTTCTTGTGTTAAGACACCTACCCTTATGCATTGTTGGTCCCGTCAACATATCATTAGCGCTCTTGATTCTATCACCCCTAGCGATTAAACTTTAAGCCTCAGTTACTCAAACGTACTAGCAAACGTCAACACATTCGCTTTCCTCATAACTAACTGTTTCATGTATCAAGTAGAAAAACATATAACCGTCTATTGCTATCGCTCAACAGTCTAATTGGAGCAACACTCCTCAGATCCTGGATCAATGAAGACCTACTTCCACTCAGTACCCTGACAAGTGGAACGGTTCAAATTCCCACAGTCAAAACATTAGACTTATTATATTTATTATTGTCAGCATATTTCTCCATTTCAGATCACTTAAGTTATTGGCACGTTATTCCTGTTTTCCTAGCTCGATTAAACTCTTCTTGTGTTAAGACACCTACCCTTATGCATTGTTGGTCCCGTCAACATATCATTAACGCTCTTGATTCTATCACCCCTAGCGATTAAACTTTAAGCCTCAGTTACTCAAACGTACTAGCAAACGTCAACACATTCGCTTTCCTCATAACTAACTGTTTCATGTATCGAGTAGAAAAAACATATAACCGTCTATTGCTATCGCTCAACAGTCTAACTGGAGCAACACTCCTCAGATCCTGGATCAATGAAGATGTAACTCTTAAGTGTATCCACATTACTTAGTTCGACTCATTATATGAAAATAAGGTCAAAATCGATCTTATCTCTTGGCGCGTATATACCATGTAACCGCTGCTCAGCAAAACTGTGAATGCTTGGCAATAAATCATATGATCACTAATGGCATCACTCTTCATTACGTTCAACGCGTAGAGCGATTCTAGATGCGCCAATCCTCCAAAGATCGCTGCATCTTGATAGTGTTGCGTCGTGTAGCCCCGCTACATCGATGCCACCTCGATGGTGCTGCGTCATGTAGCCCTGCTACATCGATGTCACCTTGTCACTAGCGTCCAAGTCTTTTAACTTGTTCATATAATATTAAACTAATATTTCTATTTTGTTATTGTCATCTACCATTTTACCCCTGGTAAGACTAACGATAATTGACTTTACTATGGATGCGTTAAGAATATGGCAAATAATGGAGTACCGATCATTCCCAAAGAACACTTTGTCTTCAACCCATCTTAACAAAAAATAATAAACATATACCCTGAAGAAAGAGAAGAAGTCCTATAACCCCAACCACATCCTTCAAAAGTATAAAATATAAAAAAATTCTAAAATGATTGAAAGACGGATCATAGATTTTCTAGAAACGGAGTAGACTGGGTAGTTGAATCTAAACTCTCGTCTCCTCTTGAAATCTCCCACTTGAAATTTGTCAGATTAATGCAGTATGCGTTTATATATATATATGAGATTAATGGAGGAAAGAGGCCATAGGAGGGGATTTCCTCCTATGGCGTGGAAAAAATACAACCTCCGCCATTTTTTCCGACGATCGGCACCCATTATCATCATCGTTATCATCTAAGATGTGCGTACACCAAATTTCATGTGAATCCACAACTTTTTCACCGTTGATTTAGTGGGTTCAAAATTAACGGTTTACCGACAATAGAACTTTTTACATTGCTAAATCAACGATGAAAAAGTTGTAGAATCACATGAAATTTGGTGTATCCACATCTTAGATGATAACGATGAAGATGATGGGAGCCGATCGTCGAAAAAATTGGTCGAGGTTGTATTTTTTCCACGCCATAGGAGGAAACTTCCTCCTATGGCCTCTTTTCTCCATTATTCTCTTTCTCTCTCTCTCTCTCTCTATATATATATATATATATAATATGTCATGCACATCATAAATGCAACAAATAATCTAACATATTTCATTTTCATTAAACTACACCATCTAATCTAGACCGTTTTATTAGGGTTTTCATTTTTTGTGAAATTGACATGCGCCCCAGGCGCTCCTACTGGAACTACCCATAAAATCTCTAAGATTTTATATGAGATTAAAAATTTAAAACTTTTACCAAGCTAACAAAATTTTTGAAAAGAATATAACTCTCGGAGTTATCAGCCAAAACCCTCTACTAACCCAAAACTTGAGTAGAAAAGTCCCCAAAATAAGAAAACTCAAAAAATAATTCTTAATTTTCTGGACTTCTATGGGATTTTTCTTTTAATTTTCGAAAAAATATTATTATTATTATTATTATTATTATTATTATTATCATCTTTTTTAAAAATTTACAAAAAAAATGACCCGGCTCAAATCAAGCCGCAGAGCCCGACTCGGCTGAGCCGCCGAATGGCTTGGCTCGGCCCGAGCCACCGAGCTCGGATCAGTCCGGCTCGGGCCTGGGGCTCGGCTCAGGCCCTGGGCTGGCCCTCCAGAAATTTTTTTTTAAAATGTTTTTTCTTTTAAGAAAATCCAAAAATTGTTTTTATTTTCAAGAAATAAGTTTTGTTCGAGAAAAAAATATTTGGTCCCATACCAAAAATCCAAAAAAATATTTGGTTTCAAACCAAAATCCAAAAAAATATTTGGTTCTATTACTAAAATCCAAAAATCCCATGAGTTTTCTTTTATCCAAAAAAATTGGGTTAGGGTTGTAGGAAAAAATTGCGACCTAGCCGCCGTTAATGCTCACCAAAAGAGAAAAATTAAAATTTTCTTTTCACAAAAAATCCAATTTTTACAAAAATTTATCCTGCATTTGTTTCATGGGTTATTTCATATCGACGAACTAAAAAAACTACATCAAAACGTCATAAATAAAATAGATATAATCTATGGTGACACATGATGATGCAAAAGATTGATCTTTAAAGATCTATCGAACGATAACCCTAATATCATAGATCTGTCATTAAAAATATTTTAAAAAATTTAGTTTTAGATTTAAAAATGCAAGTTTTGAGTTGCAAATATTTTAAACATCACAGATCTATAATTCTACGAACGTGGGATGCATGACTCTCATACCAATGTACACTTTAGGTAACGTAGACACAAAATATGCAACTAAGCGCAGCAGAAAGTCTATGTATCTACTCTCTAAAGGTTTACCGAGATACCTGATCCGATTGATTAGATCAATCACCTTGACCACGTCACGTAGAAGATCCGATCTTTACCCCCTCTAAGCAGCGGCCGGAGAGAAACCACACTTTGGTACAAAACGAGAATCTCTCTCTTGATCACCCCGCAAGCGAACCCAAAATAAAAGGGGATGAGGAAAGGAGACGACGGTTCTCTTATTTTTTTCTGTAGAAAAACTCTCTATATTGCATACATATGATCTCTTTCTCATATGAAAGCCTAGCTTCCATATATGAATACATAGGGTACCCACTCGTATGGGCGGATATTATGCCGGTTCGGGCCCAATGGCTAACAGAAAGCCTTATAAAATAATATTGGCCACTTGACTACATGGGCAGGCAAAGATAGTGATGCTCACAGGATAAGTTGATCATAAAGCAGGAACAAAACTAAATTAGAAGAAAAATGTACTACCAACCCCTAGCATGGTAAGAGCTTACGGATGAAATGATATGAAAATAATGCATGATAAAATCTGAATTGCACTATTGCATCATTTTTCTATGTAAGAGGAACCAATGTTACCCGGAACGCGGAACGAAAATGGGAACACGGTGGAATGTGGGGTGGTACGATAGGCGTAGTAATGCTTACATGGAACAAGAAAAGCAGTTATGGAACCTGGAATGTTTTTGGATCGCTTGTTTATGTATATATATGCATGTATGTATAATTTACGAATATATAATTTAATTACTTTTCCTATATATTTAAGTACTTAAAAAATTAAACATTTTAAGAAAAATGTTGCACAAACCCGACTTTATGGCCATTTTAACTCAAGTTCTTAATGGGTTCGATCCAAAACCGTAGTGTTTCCAAACTGAGAGCAATCGTTCCAAATCGCAAATCGCTGCTAGTGTAGCGATTTATGGTAACACAGAAAGGAACATCATATGAGCTAGCATCAATTGAACGCATTTAATAAAGTACAAATTGTTCATAAAAGAACAAGTACCTCGAGGGACTGAAGGAAATGCTCCTGAGCGAGGGAAGCGAGGCCATGGCTACAGAGAGTGGCGACCAAGGGGATGAGCTGCGATCCAACGGAGAGGTCGCCATTGCCTTTGACTAGGGTTTCGGTGCAGGAGACGAAGCAGCTCCAGCTCTCTAGGATCCCAACAATGGATTCTTCCCCCAGCGATTCCATGATCGCTGTATCTGAGAGCAGCCAGAGAGAGAGAGACAAAAAGAGAGAAACAAAAACCCTCGCCCTTTTGAAAAGCAGATGACGAGAAGAGGAGGGGCCGCGTTAGTTTTCTTTTTCTTTTTTCCATTTTAGAAATCAGCCACAGGATCGAACTTGCGACCGAGAGGAAATTGGTAGCTGAGGCCGCAGGTGTCGCGTTCAGGTTGGGTCTGAAAGATACCGAGCGTGGTTCTGGTAATCCCAATTTGATTATTATATAATAAAAAAAGGTAGAAAAGAAAGATCCACATTCATGGCATAACAGATAAACGATTAAGATTTAAAAAGAAAAAAATGGCCTAAAAAATAGGAGTCGGTTTTTTCTTATAATCTCAACCATCCATGCATGACACCATGAACAATGGAGAACTCGCTTCTATCTTTTTACATCAAATGGGGATTCTACCTGGATTTCACTTTTTTTTATGCAAAACGATTCTTAAGACCTGTGTGACAAAGGTAGCACTTTCTGTCACGACCCAATTTAGTAACGCGACCGGCACTTAAATCACGCAACGTCTAAACGCGTGACGTAATTCAAGTAAGCCGACAACCCAGAAATCTAAACCATAAAAGATAGAAAGATAAAACATTTAAAACATTTGCGAAAACATTTGAAAATCTTAAGTGATAAAATCTTAACTTAATTTATTTTTCTTAAAAATTTCGGCAGCATCTCCTTTGTAAAAACTAGCACCAAACGGGTACAAGCATAGAATAAATATAAAGCACCCCAAACGGGAGCAACTCACGCCAAAAAGACGGAACACAACCACAACAAGTATATATATGATAAGGAAGTGAAACAACACCACAACATAAATAAAATAGCCGGCTCATACGTGCTCGACACCCAAAATCACCAAAATATACAATATCGATCCTCACAAAACTTGTCTCTAAGTCAAAATATATGAAAGTGGTGGATGGAGAGTACTAGATACAACAAGATATACGATGAAATCACACGGATAACTACAAACCACCCACCAATCCAAAATCACGACCAACAGCAGCGGTGTCCGTAGAAGTAGATGAAATGAGTAGCCCTGCCGCGACTATACTGAGGATCAAACCTGCAAAACACTGTGGCACAACGATGAGTTGCCAACTCATGAATAGTATATAGCATCATACAGACAATCGCAAGTATGCATGAAAAGCGACAATCTGAAATATGCCATCTAATAGCATAAATATAACACTAGGGATATGCAGTAAAATCATGATCAAGGTGCATCACCAGGGTACAACAACTACATGAAACAATGCATGTCAAATAAATTCTGAGTATGGGATAACACATAAAACCTCATGTATGAATCATCATCATGAAAAACCGGTGTCCATCAACGACACCCCAAATCCCAATATCTCAAGCGTTGTCACACTGATCGGCCCTCATATCCGTCACATCATGGAACTTGAGTGTTCAACACCGACACTCGAAACACCATGAAACTCGTGTCCAATATCGACATGTAAATACTCATATCTCAGGCGCCGTATACTCAGATCGGCCCTCATATCTATCTCATCTCAGTCGCCGCATACTCAGATCGGCCCTCATATCATCTCATATCATAACTCCAAAACGGTATCCTTCGGATATCCGTCGAGTTCTATACAATCACCGGTAGGTAGTACTCCTTCTGTCAAGCTCATCATCTACTGCACAACATACCTTTCTTGCCCCGGGGTACCATACCGGGTCCACCATGAACCCGCAAACGGGTCGTCTATCTCCTCGAATCGGGTTTCGAAAACCAATCTCAGAATCGAGAAAAACTCATGGTGGACGCATCGAAATATCATATCAAGAGAACCCGGGTTTTCAAAACAATGCATACTCTCTTTGAAATATAACCACGGTTCTCAAATCCATAAATCACATGAAATCAGTATCTCAATGCGTAAATCCATGAAATACAATGTATGCAACATAGAACAGTAATATAAGCATATCAAGGGAAAACCGCTCTTTTAAACGAATCAAGTTTTTAAGAATATCATGCGGTTTCCAAATTTCACGAAATCGAAATGCGATATCTTTTGAAAGCAACGAGTGACTATAACAATGTATGTACGTATGAATGTATGTATAATGCAATTCATATGCGCAATAGAACAAGATTTAACATCTAACTATTAGTGATCAAGGAAGCAGTACAATAAGTTATCCAAGGTAATTTCTATAGTATGTGTGTCATGGAAATTACTAACGGTGTGTGTGTCGCATACAGTTTATTGCTCGTACAACATGAACCGTTAGTAATAGTGTTGTGTCTCATTAATATTATGTCCATATACAATAGGAAATGGGGTATGCAACAATGGTACTCATGCACAATCGATATATACTTATAATTAATATTCATGTCACCGAATCCAACTCTCGACGCATAGCGCCATACGGGCGATTCCCCCGTAGATATTAAATCTACTCACCGATGATCTCGAACTAGGTAAATCCAACCATCCGCTTTCCTTTCCTTGTAGAGTCTGAAGTCCCCGAAATCGATCCTATATCACATGACAACATGATAAGTGCAAATTAGAAACCTTCCGATAACACAAGCAAACAACGCTTAAGCCAACGCACCGACTCCCACAAGCTATCAAGTATTAGCTTAGTGGTGAACGTGAGAAGCGACACCCTAAACCAACCCAAGTGCAGCAAGCTACACGAAGTACTAAAACCGTGTCGGATATCTATGTCGCGTGTTGCCGAAACACTAGAAACTAGCTATATGGTTCTAGATTTTGCCTACAGTCAATATAGGAAAATCAAACAGTACCAAAACCAAGAATAACCTACAGGCATATACCCTCGAAACCACAACTCCCCAGCTCACCAAAAAACCGGCGGCGCCGGACTTTCCATTACTCTCGCCGGGCCGACTTGGAGGGGTGGGGTCCGGGTTCCAGGTGTACGCTTAAGGCTTCTAACACTATACTATTGTGTTGCTAGATTTTACAGTAGACTAACTTGGTGATAGCACAGAGACACCCAAGACCTATAAAAAATACGATATTTGCACAAAACCATAATTTTAGTGTTTAAAACCTGAAACTAATAAGCATACAAACTTCATATAGCCTAATAAAGAGTCAAAGATCACTACCTCACCAAAACTTGGGAAAATCCTAGCATTCCAAGCTCCAAGTCATCACAAGCAAGATTAATGAAGGTTTTAGTGAGGTTGATGAAGGTTTAGGCTTAGGGTTGTGATGGAAAGTGAAGAATGGTGAATGAGGAGAAGAATAAGAGAATTGAGAGAGTGATGTGAGAATGAGGGAGGGTGAGGTGAAGAATGGGAGTATATGAGTGTGGGGTGAGTGTATGCCTTACACTCGCTCTCTCATTAATACCATGCCTCAAAGTCTTCATCCAATATTCAACCCTTCTCTTCTCTTCTCTTCTCTTCTCTTCTAAAACCATTAAAACCCTTTTCCTAAAAACTAAATTAGATATAATAGTTTACTATATAGCATGTCTTGTTAAAAGAGATGGTTAAGTGTGCCATGGCTATATAAGCATGGTTAACATCTCCTTAACCCAAAATCAACATGCACAAGTGTGTGCAAGTGCAAAATAATTAAATAAAAGATGTAAATAACTAAATAATTATTTGTTTAAATTCATTAAACCCGCATTAACGCTTAATTACACTAACCGCATTCTAAAGTGTTACAATCTTCCCCCCTTAAAGAAATTCGGTCCCCGAATTTAAAAATCTTACAATGCGTACATTCGAAGAGATGAGGAAATTTCTTCCGCATCTCACTCTCGGCTTCTCACGTGACCTCTTCGCTATTCGGGCCATGCCAAAGAACCTTTATAGGCGACAAGACCTTTGACCGAAGTTTCTTCACCTGTCGATCCAAAATAACTACCGGCTGCTCGGTGAACGAAAGATCACGCTCCAGCTGGATAGTCTGGTGCTGAATCTTATGAGAAGGGTCATGAAGGTACTTGCGAAGTTTTGATACATGAAATACGGGGTGAACATCTGGAAAACTGGGTGGAAGTGCCAAACGATAGGCAACGGCACCAACTCGCTCAAGGATCTCAAAAGGACCCACAAATCGGGGACTAAGCTTCCCCCTTTTCCCAAATCTCATCACACCCTTCATTGGAGAAATCCGTAGGAATACATGATCACCCACTGTGAACTCAAGTTTACGACGACGACGGTCGGTATAAGACTTCTGCCTCCACTGGGCTGCTCTCATTCTGTCCTGAATCAACTGGATCTTCTCCGTAGTCTCCTGGACTAGCTGTCGTCCTAAAATCCTGCTCTCGCTGAGTTCGGTCCAACAGACTGGCAATCGACACTTTCTCCCATACAAAGCCTCAAAATATGCCATCTGAATTGTCTCCTGAAAACTGTTATTGTAAGAGAACTCTATCTGTTGGATATATATGCCCTAGAGGCCTTCATTGTATAGGATACTGGGATATGTATGTACATAACAGTCTTGCTTAATATAATAGTACGCTATTTGGTTTGTCTTTATCTTAACATTTGATATATTTTGGGTAGTATTCATATATATATACATGTTGATAAAGCCCTTAGGATGTTTGCCTGACTACCGGCGTTGTGATGGCAGTCATACTAGTGGGAGCTGGATAGTCAATAGGCACATCCTTAGATGTCCCTGGTTGCAGGAGTATCGAGACTGGGCATCGATACTCCAGAGTAGACTGGTGTATACATATCTAAAACCCTGAGGAAGGGCGATGGATTGGTCCCGCAGCCATTGGTGGAGTGCACCTAAGATTGTATACAGATGCTCACTGGGTGTGAGTACACCGGACAGGACTCGCCGAGAACTGACTGGATGGTATTATACCTTACGTCAGATAGCAGTTCTCAGGTGACATGTGTGCAGATAGTCCGTTGACTTAAAGCCGTCATTTGTCTCATGTGAGTTCCCACTGTGCTTTGATTACTACCCTACCACGGTTCAAAGGAGTCGTGCAAACAGGTTTTAGTTGGGCACAGTCCCGAGCCACGTGGAGGCAGTGAGTGACTGTTAGGGATTCGTCTCTCCCGGTATAGGGAGTTAATATCGCACAGTAATCGGTTGGTCATTACCATAAGTCCCTGGCCAGGGCTGATTGAGAATTACTGATCGATTGATCAGTAGATTCTCGGATGGTGATAGAGCCATACCGACACGACTTGTACGGTTATTAGGGGTCTGACGTTTACCACCTCCCTAGACCATACATGCGATACTCTTAGACGAACAGACCGGACTGCACGGATATTGTCACACACAGGCTCAGTAGGAGTTCGGATGGGTTTCCTCACCGGCCTTCTTATCGACATCTACCTGGGGACCGTTACGTACAGCTAGTGCCGCTTGCGGTCTGTGGTTAAACCCACTGCCAGCGTAGTAGTCGAGTCTTTACAGTCCCACACAGAGTTTTCCCAACTCCAGGCGAAATGATATAGAGGTCGTACGGTTTACGACAAAAGGTTCGGACGCATACGTGTTTAAAACGCACGTACGACATTCGGACAGTTTTTACTAGCCGGCTTTGGTTTAAGCCAGATTCTAGTATCGGGTTATTGGATTTATACAGTCTACAGTTTTTCCGTGTTTTCACGGATACGAGGGGCGTTCTCGTAATTATCCGAGAAGCTTCTAGAAGGAGGGTGACTAAGGGGGTTAAGGTGGCATTTTCATTAATTGCTTAAGTGACTCATTCATATGATTCATCATATCATTAAATGCATCATTAATGCATCATTAATGATCTAATGACTCACATGATGAATCACTCTTATTGAATAAATGAAGCATGGTGAATAATCATTTAATTGATATTATTTGATAATTCATTATGTTTGATATATTCAAGCGAGAAGCTTTTCTCTTCTTATTATCATCTCCACCTTCTCTCTCCTTCTTCAAACCCTAATTCTACCACTCATGAGTTGAGACCATGGATTAGGATAGACTAAACACTCCACAACCTAACTCTACATCATCTTAGTTACTTTGGTTAGCAACTAGAGAAACAAAGTTACCTCAAGTCTTGAGGTGTAGCTTGGATTAGGGTACTCGGGTAGATCATCTATCACGGATAGGAGGCCGAGGAGGACTTAGAGATCATTAAGACGAAAGACTAAAATCATTTGGTATAATCTCTTTACATAGTAGCTTAGAACTCTGTGCTTGTTGTTAATTATCGTTTAGCAAAGATCTTCGGTTAGTCGATGTATGCTACAAAACAAGATCGTTTTTCATATTTCCGCCTCCCCGCAACTCGTGGGGTGTTGCACATCGACTTACAGTGGTATCAGAGCCTCACTAAACAATAATTAACTCACTTACAAAGTTGTATGAATTTCGAACGCAAAACAAATCGGAAAAAACACGGATATCATGAAGTTTTTGTCGATTTTAAATGAGGTCCTAAAATTTTTCAGGTTCCTCCAGAATGACCAGCAAGAAAATATAAGAACGCAGAAGAAAAATGAGCCCCTGAATCGGCCACTGAGCCGCGGAACCGCGGCAGATCCTACCGATCCGCCGCGGATCCGCGGCCGAGTTGGGGCCGATTCAGCCCAGTTTTCTTCTGTGCATCTTTTGTGATATTTTGTATTTTCTGGTATTATTTATTTTCTGCTCAGGTTTCAAATTTACAGAGAAGATTTGGAGTAGAATTTAATGTGTTTAATCGATCGAAATTATACGATGTTTGCTTGTTTGATTATATCTGTGATCTGTATTATGTGTTCGTAAACCTCCCCTAACTGCTAGTATGTCGGTTGGCAGGGGGTTGCACATATCTGTAATGTTTTAACTGTTTGTGATTATGAACTCTATTGGACTGTTGTGATGATTAGCCGGGGTTTTGTGATGGGTTATTGTATTAATTCATTCGATGTAATTGTAATAAGTTGTAATATTATTTTGCGGGGCACATCCAGGTTGCGGTTGTAGCCACCGTTGTATTATTTCTTTTTACTGTTTTGCTCCTATGATAGACCCAAGGTGGGGTGCACAAACTACCGGGTATTTCGAAGTGTTTAGTGGCCTACTCACGTCGTTGAGGGAGACCGCTTCACTTCGGGTACTTGGCGGGTAGTTTGCCGTACCCGTAGGGGTCTAGGGTGGGGTAATGGCTATTCATCACAACTGTGTAATCCGTTTTTTCTTACAGGCTCAAAAGAAACGCGGATTGCTTGCAAATCCAATATTGTTTATCTGTGATCTGGAATGCCTATTATTGCGTCTGACGAATGTACAATATCTATATATGATAGCTATTTAGACGTCACTTATGTTTTACACCCGCGCTAGCGCAGCCCCCGCTCTGCCGTTAGTTAAGTAACCTAACGGGTGATGACGGGACCCCGTGGCGAATGCGGATGGCATAAGAGGACGTTGTATTTTCGTTGTTATCTGTAATGATAGGTTAAAGATGGGACGCATTATTTTTTAATGCAAAGAAAAAATAAAACCTAAACTGAATCGTTGGAACAATTTCTAAAGCCACTCGGTTTTCTTGAAAAAGCAAATTTTAAATGCGGAGCTTAAACCACTCCTTTTAATAAAAGCTATCTTAATTCCTTCGATCAAATCAAGTTCATTACGTTAACGGGTTTTTGCCAAAAACCAGCCGTAACCCTCCGTCGTTTCAAATAGACAGCACATCGTATTCATGCTATGCTTGTTGGCCTACGTCAAGACATAGTGGATGGTAGCAGTGTAGCTTGCTTATTTGTTGCATAGATAGATGCATTAGTATAGGACAGACGTACAACAATGTTGGCCTACGTCAAGGGCATGTATGATGTACCTAAATTAATCAGGACAACGACGGGTAGAACTTGACTTGCGTCTTATGACTTGTTGGCCTACGTCAAGGTCTATAAGAGCTTGGGGTATAAAAATCACATCGGGAGTTTCAAACATAAAGGAAACTTGCAGATTTTAGCATACCTTCTGGAGTGTGGTAACTAGAGTGGCTTCCATCTAGTACATCTTGCAATGATAGTTGGATCCCGATCCCACTGATGAGTAGGATTACTCTCGGGAAACATTCTCACTTAACAATCAATGCTATAAACCAAGTAGGTGTCCAGAAAGGTGTTAGAGGGGCTACGCCTCCAAGAAAAAGGGGTTATTTAATAAAGGAACTTCGCGAAAGCGTTGGAAAACCTCGCTCGAAGTACCAACACCAGCCTGGCTGAAAGGTTAAGCAAGTATTGTGACATGTGATTAAATCCTGACTAGTTCTTCTTTTAGGTTTTGAAGAAGGATTTGAGGGAACAGTGGGAGCCATCCTGTTTAGATAAACTTATAACCAATCTAAACTTGCAAGAAGCATATGCTGAGTGTTTTCTTTTCTCTCTCTCTAGCAGCTACCATGACAGGACTAAAACTATTACTTGAGAAAAATATACTGACCGGACAGAACTATAAAAATTGGCTAAGGAACGTCAACATTGCACTGACTTATGACAAAGTAGCATATGTTACCACCGCTGTTCCTCCCCTTATCCCTGGACCAGATTCCTCAGTTGTGGACAAGGAAGTTCGCAAAACTTGGGATATGGATTGTGAGCGAGCTAAGTGTATCGTGCTGGCGTCCATGAACAATGAACTCCAGAAACAGCACGAGAGTATGGATATTGTATCCATCTTCCTCCATGTAAAGGAATTATATGGAGAACACTCCCGTATTGCAAGGTACGAGACCTCAAGGAAACTCTTCCAGATGAGGTTAACTCCAGGATCGCCTGTAGGAGAGCACGTCCTCAAAATGATCAGCCTCATTGAGGAACTCGCAAACCTGGGATGCGTGCTAGAGAATGATTTGTATATCGACTTGATTTTGCAGTCCCTTCCCCACACCTTCTCTCAGTTCGTGCTTAGCTTCAACATGCATGAAATGGAAGCTGATCTTCCAAAGCTCCTCAACATGTTGAGGGTAGCAGAGACCTCCTTGAAAAAGGAGAAGACCCCCGTTCTGTATGTTGGCCAATCATCCTCTTCTAAATCTAAAGCGAAAGCTAAAGGGAAGAAGAAGATGAAAGCCACCAAACCGAAGAGTGGGGTCAAGAAGGTGCTGGGAAAGAACAAGGCGGGAAGGGTGAAAGCGGATATAAACGAATGCCATTATTGTCACAAGCAATGGCACTGGAAGAAGGACTGTATGGCCTTCAAGGCAAAGGACACGAAGCAAGCGGTTGCTTCTGCTTCAGGTGTGTTCGTAATCGAAAATTGTCTTTCAGTAAACTCTACATCATGGGTACTTGATACCGGTTCTGGTTCTCACATCTGTAATTCATTGCAGGATCTGAGAAATAGTAGAGTACTGGAGACATGTGATATGACTCTCCGGATGGGCAATGGAATGCATGTAGATGCTGTTGCAATAGGGGAGTATCACCTAGGGTTGACTAGTGGGCACATTTTGGTGTTGTACAACTGTTTTTTTATTCCCAGTATGCTGTGTAATATTATATCAGTATCTTTGTTGTTTAATAAAGGATATAATTTTGCGCTTGAAAGTAATGTCATGAACATTCTCCTAAATCAAGAACTGATTGGGTATGGCACACTGGAAAACGTCCTATACATACTTAATCAACCTCGAATTTTCAATATTCAAAGCACACTTAAAAGAAAGGCTCCAGATTCAAATCAAGCCTTCTTATGGCATTGTAGACTTGGTCATATAAACGAAACAAGGTTGACTAAGTTACATAAAGATGGATATCTAGATCCGTTTGAATATTCATCATATGCAACTTGTCAATCATGCATCAAAGGAAAAATGACCAAATCTCCATTCTCCGGACACGGAGCAAGAGCTACTGAACTCTTGGGACTTGTACACAGTGATGTATGTGGTCCAATGTCTACACATGCGCGAAGCGGTCACTCCTACTTCATCACTTTTACTGATGACTTCTCTAGGTATGGACATGTGTTCTTAATGAAACATAAATCAAAGGCCTTTGAGAAGTTTAAGGAGTATAAAAATGAAGTAGGGAAACAAACTGGTAAAAGCATCAAGACACTTCGATCTGATCGAGGTGGAGAATACTTAAGTACCAGTTTCCTTGAATACTTAAAAGAGAATGGAATTCTCTCTCAGCTTATTCCGCCTTATACACCTCAGCATAATGGTGTATCAGAAAGGAGGAATCGTACGCTATTAGATATGGTGCGTTCAATGATGAGTAGTGCTGAGTTACCACTTTCCTTCTGGGGATTTGCTCTAGAATCAGCGGCATACTTATTGAATAGAGTTCCGACTAAGTCTATGCCTACCACTCCATATGAAATGTGGAGCGGGAAGAGACCATATCATAAGTATATCAAGATATGGGGGTGTCCGACATATGTTAAAAAGCATAAACCAGACAAGCTCGAGTCACGATCGGTTTTGTGCAAGTTTGTAGGATACCCCAAACATTCAAGGGGGTACATGGTCTACCACACTGAAGAACAAAAGGTGTTTGTCGCTCGCCACATTGTCTTCTTAGAGAGCGAATTTCTTGCAAAAGAAATTAGTGGGAGCGCGGTAGAGCTGGAAGAAATTCCAGAACCTCAAACTGCTACCGAGGACTTAGAAGAACCTCAGATTTCAATAGAACATGACGAACAAATGCCACTCCACAGATCTAGTAGGCTTTCTCATCCTCCAGAGAGATACTATGGTTTTCTTCTAGATGGGGATCGAGAGGATTGCATCATCGATGATGATGAGCTTACTAGTTTTCAGCAGGCTATCACGAGTATTGACTCGATGAAGTGGATGGATGCTATGAGATCCGAAATGGAATCCATGTACACCAATAAAGTATGGACTTTAGAAGTTTCTCCTCCTGGGGTGAAACCAGTTGGATGCAAATGGATCTTCAAAAAGAAGATTGGTGCACTTGGACAAGTGGAAACCTACAAAGCTAGACTCGTTGCAAAAGGTTTTCGTCAAAGAACAGGACTGGACTATGATGAAACCTTTTCACCTGTAGCTATGCTTAAATCCATTCGGATCCTGCTTGCCATTGCTGCCTTCCATGACTATGAAATCTGGCAGATGGACGTAAAAACAGCTTTTCTGAATGGACATTTAGAAGAGAGTGTTTACATGGATTAACCAGAAGGTTTCTTAGACAGTGGGAGCAACGGAAGAGTGTGCATGTTGCTTAAATCCATTTATGGATTAAAGCAAGTATCGCGAAGTTGGAACATCTGCTTTGATGATACAGTCAAAGAGTTTGACTTTATCAAAAATGTGGATGAACCATGTATTTATAGGAAGATTGTAGAAGGAGCAGTAGTCTTCCTCGTTTTGTACGTCGACGACATACTACTGATAGGGAATGATGTCCCTATTCTACAATCAGTAAAGCTCTTCTTGTCACAGAAATTCTCCATGAAAGACTTGGGTGATGCAACCTACATTTTGGGCATTAAGATCTATCGTGATAGATCTAATAGAATGTTGGGACTTTCACAGTCCAGGTATATTGACACTATACTAAAGAGGTTTAGTATGGAAGATTCCAAGCGCGGTAACATGCCCGCTTGTCACGGGATCACCCTCTCCAAAGAGATGTCTCCAAAGACTGATGAAGAGAGGGATCGCATGCGCATTTTACCCTACGCTTCGGCGGTAGGATATTTAATGTATGCGATGTTATGTACAAGACCGGATGTAGCTTACGCACTTGGTGTGGTAAGCAGGTATCAGTCTGACCCAGGTGAGAAACATTGGATAGCGGTAAAGAACATTCTCAAGTACGTGAGAAGGACTAAGGAGATGTTCTTGATTTACGGTAATGAGGACCTCCAGGTAGAGGCTTTTACCGACTCCGGCTTCCAAATTGACAAAGATGATTCTAAATCCATTTCGGGTTTTGTGTTTACCCTCAATGGAGGGGCGGTATGTTGGAAGAGTTTCAATCAGGATACCGTCGCAGACTCAACTATGGAGGCTGAGTATATAGCTGCTAGTGAAGCCGCAAAAGAGGCTGTCTGGATGAGGAAGTTCATTTCTGAACTTCAGGTGGTTCCGTCCATTGCCAATACAATACCTTTGTATTGTGATAACAATGGGGCCGTAGCATTGGCAAAGGAACCCAGGTCCCATCAGAAATCCAGGCATATCTTAAGGCGTTTTCACTTGATCAGGGAGATCGTTGATCGTCGGGAGATCGAGGTACGGAGAGTGGATACAAAAGACAACACGGCAGATCCATTCACAAAGGCCATCCCTCAAGTTCAGTTTGAGAGGCTGTTTGAGATGTTGGGCATGCGGTACTCCAGCAACTGGATATAGTGAAGACAGTGGGTACTCATTGCGCCAATAATAGGCCCTAGTGCAAGTGGGAGATTGTTGGATATATATGCCCTAGAGGCCTTCATTGTATAGGATACTGGGAGATGTATGTACATAACAATCTTGCTTAATATAATAGTACGCTATTTGGTTTGTCTTTATCTTAACATTTGATATATTTTGGGTAGTATTCATATATATATACATGTTGATAAAGCCCTTAGGATGTTTGCCTGACTACCGGCGTTGTGATGGCAGTCATACTAGTGGGAGCTGGATAGTCAATAGGCACATCCTTAGATGTCCCTGGTCGCAGGAGTATCGAGACTGGGCATCGATACTCCAGAGTAGACTGGTGTATACATATCTAAGACCCTGAGGAAGGGCGATGGATTGGTCCCGCAGCCATTGGTGGAGTGCACCTAAGATTGTATACAGATGCTCACTGGGTGTGAGTACACCGGACATGACTCGCCGAGAACTGACTGGATGGTATTTATACCTTACGTCAGATAGCAGTTCTCAGGTGACATGTGTGCAGATAGTCCGTTGACTTAAAGCCGTCATTTGTCTCATGTGAGTTCCCACTGTGCTTTGATTACTACCCTACCACGGTTCAAAGGAGTCGTGCAAACAGGTTTTAGTTGGGCACAGTCCCGAGCCACGTGGAGGCAGTGAGTGACTGTTAGGGATTCGTCTCTCCCGGTATAGGGAGTTGATATCGCACAGTGATCGGGTGGTCATTACCATAAGTCCCTGGCCAGGGCTGATTGAGAATTACTGATCGATTGATCAGTAGATTCTCGGATGGTGATAGAGCCATACCGACACGACTTGTATGGTTATTAGGGGTCTGACGTTTACCACCTCCCTAGACCATACATGCGATACTCTTAGACGAACAGACCGGACTGCACGGATATTGTCACACACAGGCTCAGTAGGAGTTCGGATGGGTTTCCTCACCGGCCTTCTTATCGACATCTACCTGGGGACCGTTACGTACAGCTAGTGCCGCTTACGGTCTGTGGTTAAACCCACTGCCAGCGTAGTAGTCGAGTCTTTACAGTCCCACACAGAGTTTTCCCAACTCCAGACGAAATGATATAGAGGTCGTACGGTTTACGACAAAAGGTTCAGACGCATACGTGTTTAAAACGCACGTACGACATTCGGACAGTTTTTACTAGCCGGCTTTGGTTTAAGCCAGATTCTAGTATCGGGTTATTGGATTTATACAGTCTACAGTTTTTCCGTGTTTTCACGGATGCGAGGGGCTTTCTCGTAATTATCCGAGAAGCTTCTAGAAGGAGGGTGACTAAGGGGGTTAAGGTGGCATTTTCATTAATTGCTTAAGTGACTCATTCATATGATTCATCATATCATTAAATGCATCATTAATGATCTAATGACTCACATGATGAATCACTCTTCTTGAATAAATGAAGCATGGTGAATAATCATTTAATTGATATTATTTGATAATTCATTATGTTTGATATATTCAAGTGAGAAGCTTTTCTCTTCTCATTATCATCTCCACCTTCTCTCTCCTTCTTCAAACCCTAATCCTACCACTCATGAGTTGAGACCATGGATTAGGATAGACTAAACACTCCACAACCTAACTCTACATCATCTTAGTTACTTTGGTTAGCAACTAGAGAAACAAAGTTACCTCAAGTCTTGAGGTGCAGCTTGGATTAGGGTACTCGGGTGGATCATCTATCACGGATAGGAGGCCGAGGAGGACTTAGAGATCATTAAGACGAAGGACTAGAATCATTTGGTATAATCTCTTTACATAGTAGCTTAGAACTCTATGCTTGTTGTTAATTATCGTTTAGCAAAGATCTTCGGTTAGTCGATGTATGCTACAAAACAAGATCGTTTTTCATATTTCCGCCTCCCCGCAACTCGTGGGGTGTTGCACATCGACTTACACTATCAACGGCAAGTGACGATCCCAACTGCCACCAAAATCAAGCACGCATGCATGAAGCATATCCTCAAGAGTCTGTATAGTCCGCTCTGACTGACCATCGGTCTGCGGATGGAAAGCGGTGCTAAAACTCAATCGGGTACCCAAAGCTTCCTGAAGTTTCTGCCAAAGACGGCTGGTAAACTGGGTGCCCCTGTCGGATACGATGCATGTAGGAACTCTTATTGATGTGCTATTTGCGTATTCCTTAAATTTAAATTTACCGCAATCAAAACGGTGTTGCTAGGTAGCTAGCCGGTTGAGTACGAGTCGATCCACAGGGAAATGATGTCCTTTTCTTTAAGTTCTAATGAGTTAAGTCCCAACTTTGGTAGGTTTTTTTTAAGATCTAAGAATGAGAATAAATTGATATAAAGGCTTGTTAGGGTTAGGATTAGATTAGTTCAAAATAGGGATTCTTCTCACTTCTTTCAATGCCTACTTAAGAATATAGGTGTTAGGGTAATAGTCAACAACGGGGATTAACACGACTAGGAAGAAACTTAGTTTCTTCTTTTTGGTCCTTGTCCTCCCGTTCTTGGCTCTTAGCCCTAACCTCCGGTTAATTCAACCACAACCGGTCTAATTAGGGAATCACCGCTATCATGTAGGATAGGGTGCCATAGTGAGCGGATTGTGGTTAATTTAAAGAGAGTCCTTAATTAAAATTATTTGGGCAAAGAAAGGAGTGAGAGAGATTTCCTTCTCTCAAACCTTCCCTCTCCTATCCCTAACAAGTGAGGAATTACTCACTCATTAGGAAGATAATAATAAAATTCTTTTTTTTATTTTAATAAATGAACTAAATTGCAGATAATAAAAGAACAGATAAATAATTGCAGGAATTAAAATTCAGATAAAAAAATTAATAAAACATACTTTATTGATGACCTCTCAACAATGCATTACAATTGGAATTAAAATTTAGATCTAAGAATTTAAAAAGAGGCATAAAAACTAAAGAGAGGCATGCCTTCATTTGGCTTTCAACTCTCCTATTTATAGATAGGAAAAACCCTAGGTTACATTCTGATCCACACATGAACTTACAAAACTACCCTAAGAAAACCGGGTCAAAGCACCGACACCTCCACCGACATGTGCACCGACACGTGCACCATACGGCCGCGGTTCCGCGGCAGAAAGGTCTATTTGGCCGCGGTTCTGCGGCCATTTTGTGGGATCTTGGGCTCAATTCTTCAGGGTTGCTTCATGTTGCTTTTACCTTCTGTTTTCTTCACTTGGTTTCTCAGAATCTCTTCTATTTTCTTCCAGATTTCCAACAGTGCAGAACGATGTGGACTTTTTCCTTGAGCTTCACGTTGAATTCTTGAATCTTGTGATGCCCTTGTGCTTTGTGCATTGTGTAAGTCCATGTCACGCACCCCACGAGCTTGCGGGAAGGCGGAATATATGAAAAACGATTATCAAAGCTTCGTAACACGGACTTGAGCGCATGAATCGTGTCTAAACCGTTACTAGCATACTACGAGAGGTTTAACTACTCGGATTTGAAGTTATACCTCACGTTACTTGTCCTTCGGGTCTTCATCGTTGTCCTCCACTCCTCGTAGGCTCCTTGGAACATCGGCACCTCAACGGCCTCCTCGAGTCAAAGACGATCCACGCGAGAGCTCCTGCTCCAAGCTTGATCTCTAACTTGAGATAACTAGGTTGCTCAAAGTGCTAATCTAAGCTACCTAGGGGATATAGAGTGAGGTTATAGATGTATTAGTATAGCTAACCCTTGATCTCAACACATGAGAGGTTAGGGTTAGGGTTTCAAGAATGAGAGAGCTTGAGGAGAGAGAAGGTGATGATAAGAATGAATATGAATAATGAGCTCATTTGAATATAACAACCATAACAATTTATCAAATAAAATAATTCAAATGATTAATCATCATGGTTGATGCATTCACCTTGTGTGATTCATCTCATGAGTCATTAGCTCAATAAATGAAGCATTAACTCTAAGGATGAATCCCACAAATGAGTCATTAAGCAATAAATGCTTATGCCACCTTAACCCCAAGTCACCATGCTTCTAGAAGCTTCCCGGAAAATTATGAGAATGCCCCTCCAATCCGTGAAAACACGGAAAAACTTTAGACTGTATAAATCCAATAACCTGATACTAGAATCTGGCTTAAACCAAAGCTGGCTAGTAAAAACTGTCCGAAAGTCGTACGTGCGTTTAAACGTGTATGCGTCCGAACCCTTGTCGTAAAACCATACGACCTCTATATCGTTTCGCCTGGAGCAGGGAAACTCTTTGTGTGGGACTCTAAAGACTCGACACTACGCTGGCAGTGGGTTTAACCACAGACCGCAAGCGGCACTAGCTGTACGTAACGGTCCCCAGGTAGATGTCGATAAGAAGGCCGATGAGGAAACCCATTCGAACTCCTACTGAGCATGTCCGTGACAATATCCACGCAGTCCGGTCTGTTCGTCTAAGAGTATCGCATGTATGGTCTAGGGAGGTGGTAAACGCCAGACCCTTAATAACCGTACAAGTCGTGCCGGTATGGCTCAAGACCATTTGAGAATATACTGATCAGTCCACCAGTAATTCTCCATCAGCCCTGGCCAGGGACTTATGGTAATGACCAACCAATCACAGTGCGATATCAACTCCCTATACCGGGAGAGACGAATCCCTAGCAGTCGCTCACTGCCTCCATGTGGCTTGGGACTGTACCCAACTAAAACCTGTTTGCACGACTCCTTTGAGCCGTGGTAGGGTAGTAATCAAAGCACAGTGGAAACTCATACGAGACAAATGACGACCTTAAGTCAACAGACTATCTGCACACATGTCACCTGAGAACTTCTATCTGACGTTAGGTATAATACCATCCAGTCAGTTCTACTGCAAGTCCTATCCGGTGTACCCGTAACCCAACGAGCACCTGTATACTATCTTCAGTACGACGTACTGATGGCTGTGGGACAGACCATCTCCCCAACTGGGATGAGAAGCGTACACACTAGTCTACTCCGGAGTATCGATGCCATGTCTCGATAATACTACTACTAGGGACAAGTATAGGATGTTGCTTATAGACTACCCAGCCCCTACTAGTGTGACTACCATCACAACGCTGGTAATCAAGCAAAGATCCTGAGGGCTCTACTAATATGTATAAGTGATACGTTACAAGAAACATATGCACATATTAAAGTAGAAAAAAAACCAAGTAGCATACTACCATGTTTAGCAAGACTGTCAATACAACTGTGAATATCCCAAGCTTCCATTAAGTAATATACATGCTAGTATGATACAATAATGGCCCCTAGGGCATATACACTAACAATCTCCCACTTGCACTAGGGCCATGAGCTGGCATATCGTAGACCTATCATCTCGAATAGCTTCTCGAACTGCATCTGAGGAATGGCCTTTGTGAATAGATCGGCAATGTTATTCTCCGTCTCTACTCTTTTCACCTCGATCTCCCGGCGATCGACGATCTCCCTGATCAGGTGATACCGCCTTAAGATGTGTCTGGACTTCTGATGGGACCTGGGTTCCTTCGCTAAAGCTATAGCGCCGTTGTTGCCCCAATACAGAGGTATTGGATCAACACTGGTAGGAACCACCTGAAGTTCTGTGAGGAACTTCTTCATCCAGACAGCTTCTTTTGCGGCATAGCAAGCAGCTATGTACTCCGCTTCCATTGTTGAGTCAGTAACGGTCTCTTGCTTGGAACTTTTCCAACAGACCGTCCCTCCATTGAGGATAAAGACATAACCCGACATGGACTTGGAGTCATCCTTGTCACTCTGGAAGCCGGAGTCGGCAAAGGCCTCCATCTGGAGGTCTTTTCCGCCATACACCAAGAACATCTCCTTAGTCCTCCTCAGGTACTTGAGAATGTTCTTTACTGCTATCCAGTGCTTCTCCCCTGGGTTTGCTTGATACCGGCTTACTACGCTCAATGCGTATGCTACATCTGGTCTGGTACATAACATCGCATACATTATAGAGCCTACCGCAGAAGCGTAGGGTGTAATCGACATGCAATCCCTTTCCAAATCAGTCTTGGGAGACATCTCTTTGGAGAGGGTGATTCCGTGACAAGCCGGTAGGTTACCGCGCTTAGAATCTTCCATAGTGAATCTTTTCAATATGGTGTCTATGTACCTGGACTGTGAAAGTCCCAACATCCTTTTTGATCTATCCCGATAGATCTGGATCCCCAGAATGTAGGTGGCATCACCCAGGTCTTTCATGGAGAACTTCTGTGACAAAAATCTTTTGACTGACTGTAACATAGGAATATCATTTCCTATTAGGAGAATGTCATCCACGTACAAGATGAGGAATACTACAGCTCTCCCTACAATCTTTCTGTATATGCATGGTTCATCTGGATTTTTGATAAAGTCAAATTCTTTGACAGCATCATCAAAACTGATGTTCCAACTCCGTGATGCTTTCTTTAGTCCATAAATGGACTTAAGCAACTTGCATACTTTACCGCTGCTCCCACTCAGAATGAATCCCTCTGGCTGATCCATATAGACGTTTTCTTCCAAATTTCTATTTAGAAAGGCCGTCTTTATGTCCATCTGCCAGATTTCATAATCGTGGAAGGCAGCAATAGCAAGAAGGACCCGAATGGATTTGAGCATAGCCACTGGAGAAAAGGTTTCGTCATAGTCCAAACCAGGTCTTTGACGCAAACCCTTTGCAACAAGTCTAGCTTTATAGGTTTCAACCTGTCTATCTACACCAATCTTCTTTCTGAAGATCCATTTGCATCCTACGGGTTTTACCCCATCTGGAGCAATGTCCAAAGTCCATACTTTGTTAGTGTACATGGACTCCATTTCGGTCCGCATTGCATCCAGCCATTTTACCGAGTCACCGCTCTGAATGGCTTGCTGGAAGCTAGTAGGATCAACATAGTCAATAGTGCAATCTTCTCTATCCCCGTCTATGAGAAAACCGTAGTATCTCTCGGGCGGATGAGACTGCCTACTACTTCTGCGGAGTGGTGGTGGGATGTCCGGTTCTCTTGAAACTTCTGGTTCTTCCAAGCTTTCAGTAATAGCTTGTGGTTCTGGAATTTCTTCCAGTTCTTTTACGCTCCCACTTATCTGATTTTCAAAAAATTCAGTTTCCAAGATGTGGGGATGCTGAGAAACAAAAACCTTTTGTTCCTCTGCGGAATAGAAAAGATACCCCCTGGAGTTCTTTGGGTATCCCACAAACTTACACAGTACTGAGCGTGCCTCGAGCTTGTCCGCATGCTGCTTCTTTACAAAAGCTGGACATCCCCATGTCTTAAGATACTTAAGACATGGTTTCCTCCCACTCCACATCTGATATGGTGTGGTAGGCACAGTCTTGGTTGGAACCTTGTTCAAAAGATATGCAGCTGTTTCAAGCGCATAACCCCAGAAAGATCGCGGTAACTCAGCCTTACTCATCATGGAACGAACCATATCCAATAGGGTTCGGTTCCGTCTCTCCGATACACCGTTATGTTGTGGTGTGTATGGAGGAGTAAGCTGAGAGAGAATTCCATTCTCTTTTAAGTAACCCAGGAACTCGGCACTTAAGTATTCACCACCTCGATCAGATCTTAGTGTCTTTATACTCTTGCCTGTTTATTTTTCCACTTCATTCTTGTATTCTTGGAATTTCTCAAAGGCCTCGGATTTATGCTTCATTAAGAAGACATATCCATACCTAGAGAAATCATCCATAAAAGTAATGAAGTAGGAATAACCACCTCTCTCATGTGTAGACACTGGACTGCGCACGTCACTGTGTACGAGTCCTAAGAGCTCGCTTGCTCTTACTTCGTGTCCAGTGAACGGAGTCTTTGTCATCTTTCCTTTGAGACAGGATTGACAAGTTGCATATGTTTGATATTCGAACGGATCCAAATATCCTTCTTTATGTAGCTTAGTCAACCTTCTCTCATTGATGTGACCCAGTCTACAATTCCATAAGAAAGCCTGATTTAATTCTGGAGACTTTCTTTTAAGTGTGTTCTGGATACTGAAAATCTGAGCTTGATTTAATATGTATATTCCGTTTTCTAATGTACCTGACCCAATCATAACTTGATTTAGGTGGATGTGGACCACATCGCTTATAAAAGTAAAATCATATCCTTCTTTAGAAAGTAAGGATACAGATATGATATTACAAGTTGTACCTGGTACATAAAAACAGTTACGCAGAATCAATATCTGCCCAGTTGTCAGTCCAAGATGATATTCCCCTACAGATTCAGCGTCCATGCTCATTCCGTTAGCAACTCTGAGGGTCATATCACCTATCCTTATAACCCTACGGTTTCTCAGAGCCTGTAACGAATTACAGATGTGAGATCCTGGCCCGGTATCCAATACCCAGGAAGTAGGGTTAACTGACATACAGTTCTCTATTACAAACACACCCGAAGCCGAAGCCACAACATGCTTCGAATCCTGGCTACTGGCTTTGCTAGCCCTGCAATCCTTCTGCCAATGTTCATTCCCGTGACAATAGGAACGTCCCTCTTTTACTATATCCTGTCCCAAAACTTTTGTCCTTCCCTTTCCTTCTACTTCCCTGGTTTCCTTCAGGGTAGAAGGCAGAGACTGTAGAATCAAGTCAGTATCTGACCCGTTCTCCAACGTGGTCTCCAGGTCCTTGACCTCATTAATATAGCTAGTCATTGTAAGGACCTTGTCTCCTACAGATGACCCGAAAGCCAACCTCGCTTGAATTAATTCGTTCGAGGTCTCATATCTTGCGCTATGAGATTGCCCTCCATATAAATTTTTGTTATGGAGAAAGATAGAAACTGAGTCCATCTTCTCGTGTTGCTTCTGGTATACACCATCAACTGAAGCTAACACGAGGCACTTGGCTTTCTTTTTATCCTTTTCCTTTGTCTGACGGATATCCATATCCGTGATGGTAGAAACTGGACCTGGGACGGCGGGATCTCGAGTAGTAATAGGGTGGTCTAGCTTGTCATAGGTAATGGACATCTGGACAGACATTTGCCAGTCATATAAGTCAGATTCAGTCAATTTGTTATCTAGATGTAACCTAGTCGTGGTCACAAGGTCGCTGCAATTAAGAGAGAGAGAAGAAAACACTTTAGCATGATGCTCTTGCAAGTTTAGAGTGGTTTTTAATTTATCTAAACAGGATGGCTCCCACTGTTTCTCGAATCCTTCCTCAAACCATAAAAGAAGAATTAGCCAGGACTATTCTCACCGTACAATACTTGCTTAACCGTTCAGCCAGGCCAGCGTCGATACTTCGAGGGAGGTTTTCCAACGCTTTCGCAAAGTTCCTTAATTAAAGAACCTCTTTTCTCGGGGGGCGTAACCCCGCTGACACCTTTCTAGGCACCTACTTGGTTTATAGCATTGATCGTTAAGTGACGAATCTCCTGATAAGTAGTATATACTCACAGTAGTATCGGGATCCAAAATATCATCGTATGATAATGTTGAAGGAATCCTACCAACATTCATCAAACTCCAAAATGGTATGCATCTCTCAACAAATTTCAGTTTCTTTAGAAATTCCCGATGTGGATTTTTGCCCCATGCTCTTATGACATTGACGAAGGTCAACAAATCATAAGTCACATGTCAAGTTCTACCCGTCATTATCCAGGTTAATTTGAACCCACCCGTACATACCCTTGACGAAGGTCAACAAGGTAATACGACTGTCCCAAACCAACGCATCTATCTATGCAACATATGAACACCCAACAGCTACCAATCACTATGCCTTGACGAAGGTCAACAAACATAGCTTGAATACTATTGAATATTCATATGAAATGACGGAGGGTTACGAATGGTTTTGGCAAAACCGTGAACGTAATGAACTTGATATAATCGAAGGAACCTGATACTTTTTAAAAGGACTGGTTAAAGCTCCGTAATTAAAAAATTCTGCTCTTTTAAAATAACCGAGTGGTTTCTTTTAAATCTGTTCCAACGACTTTCGCTTTGGTTTATTTTCTTTGCATTATAATAATGCGTCCCATCATTTATCCAATCATTGCAGAAAACAACGAAAATACCACGTCCTCTTATGCCATCCGCATTCGCCACGGGGTCCCGTCATCACCCGTTAGATTACTTAACTAACGACAGAGCGGGGGCTGGGCTAGCGCGGGTGTAAAACATAAGTGACGTCTAATAGCTATCATATATAGATATTGTACATTCGTCAGACGCAATAATAAGCATTCCAGATCACAGATGAACTTTATTGGATATGCAAGCAATCCGTGTTTGCTTTGAGCCTGCAACAAAAGACGGATTACACAGTTGTGATGAATAGCCATTACCCCACCCTAGACCCCTACGGGTACGGCAAACTACCCGCCAAGTACCCGAAGTGAAGCAGTATCCCTCAACAACGTGAGTAGGCCACTAAACACTTCGACGTACCCGGTAGTTTGTGTACCCCACCTTGGGTCTATCCTAGGAGCAAAAACAGTAAAATGAAATAATACAACGGTGGCTACAACCGCAACCTGGATGTGCCCCGCAAAATAATATTACAACATATTATAATTACATCGAATGAATGAATATAATAACCCATATCAAACCCCGGCTAATCATCACAACAATCCAATATAGTTCATATACACAAACAGTAGAATCATTACAGAAATGTGCAGCCCCCTGCCAACCGACATACTAGCAGTTAGAGGAGGTTTACGAACACATTAAACATTACAGATAAAAACCCAATTAGCAAATAACATAGAATATCGATCGACAACCTTTATCCATGTCTACCCCAAAAGCAGGCCAGCACAGAAGTAACCCGGGTAGAAACAGAATATACAGGAAACCAAAACACCAAAAAATATGAATTACTGAGTAAATCCGAGTCAACTCGGAGTTGACTTGGCGGCGGATCCGCGGCCACAAGCACTATCTTGCCGCGGATCCGCGGCCATCTAACCGAGTTGCAATCTCGTATTTTCCCAGAATTCTTATATTCCCCTGCTGTGAATTTTAAGGCATATCAAATATTTTTTTCGACACGTTTAAAATTAACAGAAACTGATAGGGGTTCGGGGTGTTGTTTTCGTGTTTTCCGACGATCGAACTTCTAATTAGTTGCTAACAAGCTAGTAATGGTTTAGTTGGCTCTGATACCACTGTAAGTCCATGTCATACACCCCACGAGCTTGTGGGGAGGCGGAATATATGAAAAACGATTATCAAAGCTTCGTAACACAGACTTGAGCGCATGAATCGTGTCTAAACCGTTACTAGCATACTACGAGAGGTTTAACTACTCGGATTCAAAGTTATACCTCACGTTACTTGTCCTTCGGGTCTTCATCGCTGTCCTCCACTCCTCGTAGGCTCCTTGGAACATCGGCACCTCAACGGCCTCCTCGAGTCAAAGACGATCCACCCGAGAGCTCCTACTCCAAGCTTGATCTCTAACTTGAGATAACTAGGTTGCTCAAAGTGCTAATCTAAGCTACCTTGGGGATATAGAGTGAGGTTATGGATGTATTAGTCTAGCTAACCCTTAATCTCAACACATGGGAGGTTAGGGTTAGGTTTTCAAGAATGAGAGAGCTTGAGGAGAGAGAAGGTGATGATAAGAATGAATATGAATAATGAGCTCATTTGAATATAACAACCATAACAATTTGTCAAATAAAATAATTCAAATGATTAATCATCATGGTTGATGCATTCACCTTGTGTGATTCATCTCATGAGTCATTAGCTCAATAAATGAAGCATTAACTCTAAGGATGAATCACACAAATGAGTCATTAAGCAATAAATGCTTATGCCACCTTAACCCCCAAGTCACCATGCTTCTAGAAGCTTCCCGGAAAATTACGAGAACGCCCCTCCAATCCGTGAAAACACGGAAAAACTTTAGACTGTATAAATCCAATAACCTGATACTAGAATCTGGCTTAAACCAAAGCTGGCTAGTAAAAACTGTCCGAACGTCGTATGTGCGTTTAAACGTGTATGCGTCCGAACCCTTGTCGTAAAACCATACGACCTCTATATCGTTTCGCCTGGAGCAGGAAAACTCTTTGTGTGGGACTCTAAAGACTCGACATTACGCTGGTAGTGGGTTTAACCACAGACCGCAAGCGACACTAGCTGTACGTAACGGTCCCCAGGTAGATGTCGATAAGAAGGCCGATGAGGAAACCCATCCGAACTCCTACTGAGCCTGCCCGTGACAATATCCGTGCAGTCCGGTCTGTTCATCTAAGAGTATCGCATGTATGGTCTAGGGAGGTGGTAAACGCCAGACCCCTAATAACCGTACAAGTCGTGCCGGTATGGCTCAAGACCATTTGAGAATCTACTGATCAGTCCACCAGTAATTCTCCATCAGCCCTGGCCAGGGACTTATGGTAATGACCAACCAATCACAGTGCGATATCAACTCCCTATACCGGGAGAGACGAATCCCTAACAGTCGCTCACTGCCTCCATGTGGCTCGGGACTGTACCCAACTAAAACCTGTTTGCACGACTCCTTTGAGCCATGGTAGGGTAGTAATCAAAGCACAGTGGGAACTCACACGAGACAAATGACGACCTTAAGCCAACAGACTATCTGCACACATGTCACCTGAGAACTGCTATCTGACGTTAGGTATAATACCATCCAGTCAGGTCTCCTGCGAGTCCTGTCCGGTGTACCCGTAACCCAACGAGCACCTGTATACTATCTCCAGTACGACGTACTGATGGCTGTGGGACAGACCATCTCCCCAACTGGGATGAGAAGTGTACACACTAGTCTACTCCGGAGTATCGATGCCCTGTCTCGATAATCCTACGACTAGGGACAAGTATAGGATGTTGCTTATAGACTACCCAGCCCCCACTAGTGTGCCTGCCATCACAACGCTGGTAATTAAGCAAAGATCCTGAGGGCTCTACTAATATGTATAAGTGATACGTTACAAGAAACATATGCACATATTAAATTAGAAAAAAAACCAAGTAGCATACTACCATGTTTAGCAAGACTGTCAATACAACTGTGAATATCCCAAGTTTCCATTAAGTAATATACATGCTAGTATGATACAATAATGGCCCCTAGGGCATATACACTAACACATTGAACTGTCTAATGATTTTTATTTGTTCCTTGAATTGGTAGGCGGTATCATACGGATTCATCTATTGTTGGTCGTAGTCCCACATTTGTAGCGACTTTTCATGAATTTCACTGTAACGATCTGAGAACCTGTAACCTGCAACTATTTAGAAGACATGGATCAAAAGTACATATTTATATGTAATGTGATTAAGAATGGGCGATATAATAATGCAAAATTCTGATATGAACAAATACCCCCAAACTTATCTTTTGCTCATCCCGAGCAAAGCCAATTTTATTCTCAAAAATTCCTAACCTCACTTTCGCAAGGAACGCGATCACACTAAGTTCGTGCAACAAGCCATTAAACCTCTAGGTGTCCCTAGTAGGAGGATTGTTGTCTCCTGAGGGTTTTCAGCGGATACTACCCACAAAATCCAATCAATTTGGCTATTGACTCTAATTCTTCAATTCAGTATTCTAGTAAGAAATTCTATCATCTTCAACTTAGAAATCATCAACCCGTATTTTTCACACTCCCTATTCATTTAACTTAAGATCGTATATGTTTTGCAAATTTATTAAGCTTTCAGCATCTTTTGAATTTTCCTTCTAAGATGCAATCTCAACTCAGGAATTTTTATCATCTTTTCTGAACATATAAGGCATATCTTTCATTCCTATCTCTCATCCAAACCCTAATCATATACCCTACGTGTGTGTAATTTTTATCCCTACACTTGGAAATTCAATTCAAGCTATCATACTCTTGTCCATGTCCAAAGTACTTTTTAGTTGGTGATGAATTTACTCACACATTCTTCATGCGACCGTTAATACTTCTTGAGGTACTAAACGAACGATTCCAAAATGTGCTTGCGTATTTAGGCGTTATTCCTCGTCTTGTAATACCTAAGGCTTAGCAGTGACTCCTAAACCAGTTGGTCTAAGGCACTAGGTGATAAAGCACCCTCGCTATATTTTTTATTTATGCTGCCTTAAATAATTACAAAACCAATGTTCATTTTTTTTATATGTCTCTTTATTCACCATTTATACTTTTATTTTATTTTCCTTCATACTAAGGTTTTTAGACAAGAGTATTTCAAGGTATCCTCTACTATCCCAAGTTTCAAGGTGCGTGTATATGCAAGTTGTAGGGTATATATTTTCAGAATTTAGACTAAAGGTTCAGAATTTATTTTTCAGACTTACACTTCAAATAAAAATTTCAATACTCTTCCCTTATTTTGACTTAGCCCAAGAACTGAACTCTAAATTTGCCTATTTCTAAATAAACTGCAAGGACATATATTTTCTATAATTAAACTTTAAGAGAGGTTATTTTTAGGGTTTTTAATTTACCAAGTTTAGGATCTAGTTTTTTCTAACTAGTCAACCGTTATGTTGAACTTAAGTCAAATATGGCCAAAATTAAATTTTTCAATTTTTATAATTTTTAAAAAATTTCAATTTTTATTTGATTTGATTTTTATATTTTTTTATTATTTTTTTTTAGTTTTTATATTTTTATTTATAAATATGCAATGCGGAATTAAATATGCAAAGAAAGAAAAAATAAATATGTACAAAAATAAAAATATGCAGATGCAATGCAAAGATAACTATTTACAATCCACCTCCACTCCCAAACTTATCGAAAGCAGTGTCCTCACTGCTCCCAGCGGCGTCTACCAGACGCAGCCTCACTGGTCTCACCCCCCGTCCCCTCGATCGTGATCGGGAACGTTCCTCTCTTGCCAGCAAGGTGGTCATGCCCTGCTCCAAACTCGTCACTCGCTGACCAAGGTTGGTCATCATCCCTATCAATATTTCTACCCCCTATTGGTTCTTCTAAGTAAGCGCGCTTGTGCCGCGGGGGTAAGCTCTTCATCGCTCGCGGTTGAGCTGGAGCTGGGTGTCTTTGCGGGCACGTCTTCGGCTGGCTCGGTGCGCGACCATAAATCATGTAATCATGTATAAGACATGGAGACACTCTCAAGAAGGGGTCGAATTGGAATTCCGCCATGCATATAAAATTCGAATTCCTCAACAAGGAGGAAATGGCGACACAGTTGTGTCACCAATATAGGGCATGGATAGTTGGCAGCCCTCTTGCCCGCATCAATTGAGTGAAGCAATACAGTGCATATATCATAGCTGGGGTTTCGTGTTATCAAAGTGTGCACTATATGGAGGGATGGTGTGAAAAATATCGTGTTGTGCGAACTACCAAAAATATTATTTTATGCCCAACGGTACACAGTTAAGACATTCGCAAAAAGGGTTCTAGCCTGGATGCCTTTTCGTGGCTCCCTTGAACAATCTTTACCCATTAAGGATAGGTAGTCTTCGAAATGGAGGGGTTGATCATGAATAGGGAGTCTAGGTATTAATGTGACTTCATGGATGAAGTCCCTATCTATTATTATTTTCCTATCACCCCAAATTAACCTAATGTAACCGTGTTGTGAGAGGCAACCATCCTCCATGCATTCATAAAAACGGGTGACAAGATCCGGAAGCGCGAAGGCATTCAGATGGTTAAATAGTAAAAAGTTTCATCCGTGCCTTCGGATCTCATCACCGAAGTAACTACCGTAAACAGTGTGTGCGAACATTTGGGAAAAGTCCCTTTCAAATTGCAGGGTCGGGGCCATTACAGAGAAGTGATTAAAAAAGTTTTAAATTTAAGAGAGAGGATCAGAAAGTGCAAACCTCCTCTGAAGTTTTCAGAGGGAGACGACACCAAGGAGCGGCGGAAGCGTGGCGGGAAGCTGCAATCGGCGACGGTTGCGCGGCGGATTGGTAGGATCTCCTTGCTCTTGCTGCTGCGGCGGCTAGGGTTTTTAGAGAAGAATAATTTAGGGTTTGGTAAAAGCAGTAGAGGGGTCGGGTTCTTTTTATAGTGGTTTATTGGTTATTTGTAAAAAAGTCCCCTTGAAAAGAGGAATTTAGTTGTAAAAAAAATTATTATTATTATTTTTTTATTTATAGAACCGAATATTTACAAAATACCCCCGAAAATTCAAAATTTTATTTATTTATATTTTATAATTTATAATTACAAATTGTGCATACCCCCAAACTTATTTGAAACAGTGTTTCTACTGTTTATGGCTGGATAACCGAAATTTGGGGGTAGATGGAGGAAGATCAATCAATGTAAATCGGCTCCTGCAACAGCAGGAGCTCCACCGAATGGTCCGTGGTGAGGAACGGTTTAAGCCTGTGTCCGTTCACTTTAAATAGTGAACTGTCCTCCGGATTCTCTAGGTTGACCGCACCGTGGGGATATACAGTGCGTGCCAAAAATGACTCTTTCCATCGAGATCTGAGCTTGCCGGGATGGAAATGTAGCCGGGTGTCGTAAAGTAAAACCTGTTGACCAGGTTTGAATGTTTTGCGCATAAGGTGTTTATCGTGAAACACCTTCGTTCGGTTTTTGACGACAACCGCGTTCTTGTAAGCTTCATCCTGAAGCTCGTTCAATTCATTTAACTACAGCTTTCTATGGCTGCCCGCATCTTCGATAGATAGATTCAGCTCTTTTATCGCCCAAAATGCGCAATGCTCTATTTTCACTGGAAGGTGGCAAGCCTTTCCGTAAACAATCCGATAAGGAGATATGCCAAGGTCGGTCTTATAAGCAGTTCGAAATGCCCAAAGGGCATCAGTAAGTTTTAAAGACCAATCTTTACGGTTTTTGGAAACCGTCTTCTCCAATATTTTCTTGATTTGCCGATTTGAGATCTCGGCTTACCCACATGTTTGGGGATGATAGGGCGTTGATAGCTTATGATTAATGTAATATTTCCGTATTAAGGACTCGAAAGTCCTATTACAGAAATGAGTTCCCTTGTCTCTAATGATTGCTCGGGGGTGCCCAAACCGGGAGAAAATGTTTTCCTTGAGGAATCTAACAACAACCTTGTTGTCATTAGTCCGGCTGGGCACAACCTCGACCCACTTAGAAACATAATCAACAGCGAGGATAATATACAAGTTCCCAAAAGAATTGGGAAACGGTCCCATAAAATCAATCCCCCAAACATAAAAAATTTCCACAACCAATATTGGTTGGAGCGGCATTTCGTTTCTCCTGGATATCCGGCCCAAGTGTTAGCACCGGGAGCACGTCTTGCAGTAATCATGTGCGTCTTTAAAGAGTTGTGGCCAGTAGAAACCACACTGCAAGATCTTTTCAGCTGTCTTTCTAGGGCCAAAATGCCCACCACATGCTTGATCGTGCAAAATGACAGCACGCTCTTAAATTCATTGTCGGGGACACTCTGACGAATAATCTGGTCGGAACAGTATTTAAACAGATAAGGTTCGTCCCAGTAAAAGTGTTTTACCTGGGATAGAAATTGGAGTCTGTCCTGTTTTGACTATTCATTCGGCAGTAGTCCGGTGGCTAAATAGTTTACAATATCTGCGAACCAAGGTTCACATGATACTGTCAAGAGCTGCTCATCCAGAAAAACATCGTTTATCGGAAATTGAAGCGTCGGCGAAGAAGGGAGGCGTGAAAGATGGTCGGCGACTACGTTTTTGCATCCTCTTTTGTCTTTGATGACAAGGTCAAACTCTTGGAGTAAGAGGATCCAACGGATTAGCCGAGATTTTGCGTCCTTCTTCCCAAAAAGATGGCGAAGAGCTGAATGGTCGGTGTATACGATGACTGGAGAGCCGATCAAGTAGGGCCTGAACTTTTCTAAGGCAAACATAACAGCCAAAAATTCCTTCTCGGTTGTTGTGTAATTTAATTGGGCATTGTTCAAGGTTCGGCTAGCATAATAGATTACCTGCGGCATCTTATCGATGTGCTATCCAAGGACTGCACCAATGGCAAAATCAGATGTATCGCACATAATCTCAAATAGATGCGTCCAGTCAGGAGAAGAAAGAACGGGAGCAGAAGTGAGTGAGTTTTTCAATGACTCGAACGCCTTCATGTAAGTCCACGTTGCCCACCCCGGTGCTTGCGGGGAGGCGGAAACGTTATGAAAAATCGGATTTTTACAACACTAGGCAACATGGACTATGTAAAGGAGGGATCTTTGCTAAACAAAAACTAACTACAAAGCTAAAAGAGTTAGCTACTCGGAAAGGTGGTTATACCTTGGTCTTCAAGTCCTTCTCTTCTTGCTCCTTGGAGTGAAAGAACGGGTTCTCCTTGTCGCCTTCTCTTGCCGAAGAAAGATTTGTTAGATATGTATGCCCTAAATGCCATTATTGTATAGTACTGGTTTGTATAATACATTTTGGAGGCTTGGGATATATATATGGTTTTACGACAGTCTTGCTCGATATAATAGTATGCTACTTGGTTTGTTTCTATCTTAATATGTGTATATGTTTCTTTTAACATATCGCTAAAAACATATTGGTAGAGCCCTTAGGATCTTTGCTTAACTACCGGCGTTGTGATGGCGATCACACTAGTGGGGGCTGGGTAGTCTATAAGCACATCCTTATTTTGGTCCATAGTCGTAGGATTATCGAGACAGGGCATCGATACTCCAGAGTAGACTGGTGCATACGCTTCTCTTCCCAGCAGGGGAGATGGTCTGTCCCACAGCCATCAGTACGTCGTACTGGAGATAGTATGCAGGTGCTCGTTAGGTTACGAGTACACTGGACAGGACTCGTCGGGAACTGTTGGTTGGTATTATACCTATCGTCAGTTAACAGTTCCCAGGTGACTTGAGTAAAGCTTAGTCCGCTGACTTGACACTGTCACTTCGCCTCGAGTGTGTTCCCACTGTTCTTAGATTACTACCCTACCACGGCTCTACTGAGTCGTGCAAACAGGTAGTAGTTGGGTGCAGTCCCGAAGCACTTGGAGGTAGTGACGGTTAGACAGGATTCGTCTCTCCCGGTATTGGGGGTTGATATCGCGCTGTGTCTAAGAGAGCCATTACACAAAGTCCCTGGCCAGGGCAAGCGAGAATTGCTGGTAGGTTTTCCAGTAGATTCTCAGGGTGTTTTGGGCTATACTCCGACACGACTTGTACCGCTATTAGGGGACTGACGTTTACCGCCCCCTAGGCCCGCCATGTGATACTCTCAGACGAACAGACCGGACTGTACGGAGATTGTCACATACAGGCTCAGTAGGAGTTCAGACGGGTTCACCTCATCAGTCTTCTTATCGGCATCTACCTGGGGACCGTTACGTACAGCTAGTGCCGCTTGCAGTCTGTGGTTAAACCCACTGCCAGTGTAGTGTCGAGTCTTTAGAGTCCCACACAGAGGGTTATTCGCCCTTGGGCAAAACTGAGTAGAGGTCGCATGGTTTTGCGACGGGGCTCGTTCACATCCGCGCACTTGTGCACGTTTAGTGTCCGGACAGTTATTACTAGTGGGCTTTGGTTTAAGCCATATCCTAGTATATGTTTTGGGGTTAGTTTTATCTCATTGTATTCGTGTTCCTCGGATCACGGATGCGGGTGTGTATGCACAGTTGACTGAGGCAGAGGCAGATGATTCTCATTAGGATTATGGTATGGGTGTGTATGCACAGTTGACTGTTGTCTTTTTCCAAACCCTAATGAGAATAGGAAATATGATTAATAATATTAGTTAACAATTTTTTTTGCCATGGTTGAGTTGAATTCTTGACTTTTGTTGATTTGTTGACTTCGTTGACCGGTTGACCAAAGTAGACTTGTTGACCATCATCATTTGTTTTCAAAGATGCTTCTTATTCTTTGCAAAAGCATTTAATGAATGAAATGATAATGGTCATTCATCAACTCACCATCACAAATTGTTAATTATTATTATTATTATCATTTTTCTAAATTATGAGAGCATGGTTGTAAATTGGATCATTCTCACTCGCATCTTCTCTCTCATCCATTGCTCTCCTTCTTCCTCTAGCTCAAAGAAAATCCCTCTCATGAGTTGAGAACCATTTTCCTTTGAGATAAAACACCAAGACTACTCTCTACTCTTTCTAGGGTTCTAGGTTTAGCAAACCAAGCACCTTAGTTACCTCTAGGTTGAGGTAGGAGCTCAAGTTCGAACCCTCGGGTGGATCTATCTTCGACAAAGAGGAGACGACGAGGAGGAGCCGTACAAACTACTACAAGGAACAAGTAAGGAGGAGAACAACAAGAAGAGAATGAGTTCAAGAGAACAACAAGAAGAGAAGGAGTTCAAGACTAGGTATAACCATTCTACATAGTAGTTAGAACTTGTAGATTTTATGTTAGTTTTGTTTAGCAACGATCCTTCCTGAAACGGTCCATGTTACCTAGCTAGGGAAATTTTTTCGTTTTACCTATTACGCCTCCCCGAAAGAACCTGGGTGGGTAACGTGGACCTAACAGTGGTATCAGAGCCTAGGTGAACACAAACTAGCATGTTAGCAAAGTATCTAGAATTTCGATCGGACAAAAATCGCAAAACACGTCCGGAAAAACCATGTTTCTGCCGATTTTTTATACTGCTCTAAAAATGATTTAACATACATGAAAAATCGGCTCAGGGTTTTGTAAAAACACAGAACAAAAATGATCCAGTGACTCGGTCAAAGCGCCGCGGATCCGCGGCAAGAACATGCTTCCTGCCGCGGAACCGCGGCCGAGTTGACTCGGCCGTGGACCGGGTTTTGTGCAGTGTTCTTATTTGGATGTTTTTGGATTTTTAGTATATGTTGTTTCTGCCCAGATTTTTCAGAGAACAAATTTGTGTTTGGGGTGGTTACAAATCCGTATTTTGATCGAAGCTCTGTAGACTTTGGCTAATGGGTTATATCTGTAATGTGATATATGTATTGAACGTCTGCTAATCGCTATACGTCGATTAGTGGGGGTTATACATATCTGTGATCTGTAATATTGATGGTTTGTGTATATGAATTCGTTGGATTGTCGCGGATGAATAGCCGGGGGTTGTGAGATGAGAGTTTTCTTTATCTTTCAATTCATGTAATATGTAAATTGATGTAATATTATTTGTTTGGCCGCACATCCGGGATGAGGTTGTAGCCGTCATTGTATAATTTCTTTTACTGTTTTTGCTCCTAGGATAGACCCAAGGTGGGGTGCACAAACTACCGGGTACCTCGAAGTGCCGAGTGACCTACTCACTTTGTTGAGGGAGCTTGCTTCACTTCAGGTATTTGGCGGGTAGTTTGCCGCACCCGTAGGGGTCTAGGTTGGGGTATTTGGCTATTCATCGCGACCGTGTAATCTTTTTTCGTTGCAGGCTCGAACGGAATGCAGATTCCTAGTATATCCAAAGTATTCATCTGTGATCTGGAATGGCTATCATTGCATCTGACGAATGTGAATATATCTATATATGATATCTATTTAGGCGTTGCTTATGTTTTGCATCCGCGCTAGTCCAGCCCCCGCTCTGTCGTTAGTTAAGTAACCTAACGGGTGATGACGTGACCCCGTGGCGAATGCAGATGGCATAAGCGTACGTCATATTTTCGTTGTTTTCTGCAATGGTAGGATTAACTGATGTGACGCATTAAATTAATGCAAAGAAAAATAAACCAAAAAGACGTTGTTGGAACAATTTTCAAAAAGCTGTTATTGCAAGGACGTTCTCTTTTGTTATGCATAGAGGTATTCGGTTATGAATGCCCATCATCTCAGTCGAAGAGGCAAGGGCCGAGATCCCTTCATCGGGAGTGACCCCTTGGACAAAAAGTTTACGTCAGGGTAATAACTTCACTATAGTCGATTATTCTTGCTTTGCATCGAGGTATTCAGTTTGGAATATTCTGCACCTCATTCGACGAGGAAAGAGCCGAGATCCCTTCACAGGGAGTGACCTCTTTAGCAAAAGTTTTCGCCACTATATTTTCAAAAAGGCAATCATGTTCCTTCAACGATATCAAGTTTATTACGTTAAAGGGTTTTTCGCTAAAAACCCAGCCGTAGCCCTCCGTCATTTCTTACAAGTAACACTTAGTATTCGTGCTGCGTTTGTTGACTCCGTCAAGGCGTAGTGTACGGTAGCTGAGTGCTACTTGTTTGTAGCAGTATATGGGATTGGTTAGGACAGTCGTATAACCTTGTTGACTCCGTCAAGGGTTATGCGGGTGGGTTTAATGCAATCCAGATAATGACGGGTTGAACTTGACTAGGACTCTTTGATTTGTTGACTCCGTCAAGGTCACTTGGGTCCTAGGGGCAAAAATCCACATCGGGAGTTTCTAAAGAAACTGAAACTTGCAGATTTAGCATACCTTCTGGAGTGTGGTGACTAGAGTGGATTCCATATAGGGCATCACACAATGATAGTTGGATCCCGATCCCACTGATGAGTTGGATTACTCTCGGGAGATTATTTCACTTAACAATCAATGCTATAAACCAAGTAGGTGCCTAGAACGGTGTTAGCGGGGCTACGCCTCCAGGGAAAAGAGGTTATTTAATTAAGGAACTTCGCGAAAGCGTTGGAAAACCTCCCTCGAAGTACCAACACCAGCCTGGCTGAAAGGTTAAGCAAGTATTGTGACGTGCGATTAATCCTGACTAGTTCTTCTTTTAGGGTTTGAAGAAGAATTTGAGGAAACAGTGGGAGCATCCTGGTTAGATAAATCAATAAACCAATCTAATCTTGCAAGAGCGCACGCTGAGTGTTTCTTTTCTCTCTCTCCAGGTAGCAGCCATTTCACGCCCTAATCAAGATAATAAAATGTATCGCTTGACCGATCCGAATTCTTATTCGGGGCTGGGGAACGTTGGTTCAGCTCTAACTTACGACAACCGTCATAAGTATGAGCAAGGGAAAGAGGATTGTATGGATTCCAAGGATACCCAGTTGAAGAAGAAGCATGGTTTTGCATCTACTTCAGGTGTTCTTGTAATTGAGAACTGCTTTACGGTCAGCCCTACCTCCTGGGTACTTGATACCGGATCAGGATCTCATATCTGTAATTTATTGCAGGGACTGAAAAAAAGTAGGAAAGTTATACCTGGTGATATGTCGCTCAGAGTAGCGAACGGAGCACAAGTTGATGCTGCAGCCGTCGGTGAATATCACCTTGTGTTGCCAAATGGCAATACTATGATTTTGAACGATTGCAACTATGTACCTTCCATGGTTTGCAACATCATATCAGTTTCTTTACTCGATAAAGATGGATATAACTTTGTTCTTGATAGAAATATCATGAACATCTACCTTCATAAGGTACTGGTTGCAGAAGGTACACTGTGTAATGGTATCTACGTTCTAAATCAGAATACAGTTCTCAATGTACAAAACACACGCAAGAGGAAGAATTCAGATACGAATGAATCCTACTTGTGGCATTGTAGACTTGGTCATATCGGAGAGAAAAGACTAAGTAAGTTGCATAAAGATGGACTCTTGAATACGTTCGAGTTTTCATGTTATGAAACTTGTCAGTCTTGTCTCAAAGGGAAGATGACCAAGTCTCCGTTCACCGGACATGGAGAAAGGGCAGCAGAGCTCTTGGGACTCATACACAATGATGTATGTGGTCCGATGTCTATACATGCAAGGGGTGGGTTCTCGTACTTCATCACATTCACTGACGATCTCTCTAGATTCGGATATGTGTATCTTATGAAACATAAATCTGAAGCTTTTGAGAAATTCAAGGAATTCAGAAACGAAGTAGAGAACCAGACTGGCAAAGGTATCAAGATCCTCCGGTCTGATAGAGGAGGGGAGTACTTAAGCACGGAATTCCTAGATTACTTAATAGATAATGGTATTCTCTCTCAGCTTACTCCTCCTTATACACCACAGCACAACGGTGTATCAGAACGGAGGAATCATACCCTATTGGATATGGTTCGCTCCATGATGAGTAGTGCCGAGTTGCCTCTTTCATTTTGGGGACATGCGCTTCAGACAGCGGCATACCTACTGAATTACGTTCCATCCAAATCAGTGCCTAAGACTCCATATGAAATTTGGAGTGGAAGAAATCCGTATCTTAAGCGATTTAAGATATGGGGTTGTCCGGCCTATGTGAAAACACAGAAACCGGACAAGCTAGAGGCACGATCAGTTCTGTGTAAATTTGTGGGATATCCTAAAGACTCACTAGGATATCTGTTCTACCACACTGAGGAACAGAAGGTGTTTGTATCTCGCCATGCTACCTTTTTAGAAAGGGAGTTTCTTGCAAAAGAAACTAGTGGGAGTTCGGTAGAACTGGAAGAAATTTAGCGACCACAAAATGTAACTGAAAATTTGGAGGAACCACTGGATTCAATAACCCCAGACGAACCTCAGCCACTCCGCAGATCTGGTAGGATTTCTCATCCGCCCGAGAGATACTACTGTTTTCTCATAGACGGGGATCGAGAGGATTGCATCTTGGAAGAAGATGACCCTACCAGTTTCAGGCAGGCCATTATCAGTAGGGACTCTGATAAGTGGCTGGATGCAATGCAATCTGAGATGGAGTCCATGTACACCAATAAAGTGTGGACCTTGGATATTGCTCCACCTGGGGTATAACCCGTTGGATGCAAATGGATCTACAAAAGGAAACTTGGTGTGGATGGGCAGGTGGAAACCTATAAGGCTAGACTTGTTGCAAAAGGTTTTCGTCAAAGACCTGGTTTGGACTATGACGAAACTTTTTATCCAGTGGCTATGCTCAAATCCATTCGGATCCTACTTGCCATTGCTGCCTTCCATGACTATGAAATCTGGCAAATGGACGTTAAAACGGCTTTTCTAAACGGCTTTTCTAAACGGTTCTAACCCATTAGCCAAAGTGTAAGGAAGTTCGATCAAAATACGGATTTGTGAACACCCCAAAAACTAACTTGTTCTCTGGAAAATCTGGGCAGAAACAAACCATCCTAAAAATCCCAAAACAGCAACAGAAGAACACTGCAGGAAAAACGACCCACGGCTGAGTCAACTCGGCCACGGATCCGCGGCAAGAGCATGCTCTTGCCGCGGTTCCGCGGTGAGTTGGTCGACTAGCTGGTTCATTTTTCTTGGGTGTTCTGTAAAAACCCTGAGCCGATTTTTAGTGTATGATTTATTATTTTTAAAGCAGAAATAAAAATCGGCAGAAACTAGGGTTTTAGAAAATGTGTTTTGCGATTTTTTCCGATCGAAGTTCTAGATACTTTGCTAACTAGTTAGTTTGTATTTAGCTAGGCTCTGATACCACTGTAAGTCCACGTTGCCCACCCCGGTGCTTGCGGGAAGGCGGAAACGTTATGAAAAATTGGATTTTTACAACACTAGGCAACATGGACTATGTAAAGGAGGGATCTTTGCTAGACAAAAACTAACTACAAAGCTAAAAGAGTTAGCTACTCGGAAAGGGGGTTATATCTAGGTCTTCAAGTCCTTCTTTTCTTGCTCCTTGGAGTGAAAGAACGGGTTCTCCTTATCGCCTTCTCTTGCCGAAGAAAGATCCACCCGAGGGCCTCTACCTTTGGCTCCAACCTCAAACTAGAAGTAACTAAGGTGCTTGTTGTGCTAAACCTAGAACCTTAGAAAGAGTAGAGAGTATTTTTGAAGGTTTTATCTCAAGCTCAAATGGTTCTCAACTCATGAGAGGGGAGAGCTAGAGAGAGAGGAAGAGGAGGAGAGAGAATGAGAATGATAGAATGAGAAGAATAAACCAACCTTCTCACATATATGTGAATTATGATAAATAAATAATTAGCTAAAGATAATTGTGATGGTTAATCTTGAAATGACCATTATCATTTCACATTAATTACTTTTGCAAGGATCAAAGAGTATCTTTCATATGAAATGATGGTCAACTTGTCAACCTAGGTCAACAAGTCAAGCAAAGTCAAATGGTCAACAACCATAACCATAACACAATTATAATTAACTAATATTAATAAATCATATTTCACACATAAACATTAGGGTTAAGAAAATGACAATAGTTATCAACCCTAATGAAAGTCCTCTGCCTCTGCCTCAGTCAACTGTGCATACACACCCGTATCCGCGTTCCGAGAAACACGAATACAATGAGATAAAACCAATCCTAAATCATATACTAGGATCCGGCTTAAACCAAAGCCCGCTAGTATAAGCTGTCCGGACACCAAACGTGCACAAGTGCGCGGATGTGAACGAACCCTGTCGCAAAACCATGCGACCTCTACTCATTTTGCCTAAAGGCGAATAACCCTCTGTGTGGGACTCTAAAGACTCGACACTACGCTGGCAGTGGGTTTAACCACAGACCGCAAGCGGCACTAGCTGTACGTAACGGTCCCCAGGTAGATGCCGATAAGAAGACTGACGAGGTAAACCCATCTGAACTCCTACTGAGCCTGAATGTGACAGTCTCCGTACAGTCTGGTCTGTTCGTCTAAGAACATCGCATGGCGGGCCTAGAGGGGCGGTAAACGTCAGTCCCCTTCTAGCGGTACAAGTCGTGTCAGAGTGTAGCCCAGAACACCCTGAGATAACACTGGAAACCTACCAGTCTATCTTGCTTGCCCTGGCCAGGGACTTTGTGTAATGGATCTCCTAGACACAGTGCGATATCAACCCCCAATACCGGGAGAGACGAATCCTGTCTAACCGTCACTGCCTCCAAGTGCTTCGGGACTGCACCCAAAAACTACCTGTTTGCACGACTCCTTTGAGCCGTGGTAGGGTAGTAATCAAAGTATAGTGGGAACACACTCGAGGCGAAGTGACAATGTCAAGTCAACGGACTAAGCTGTACTCATGTCACCTGGGAACTGATAACTGACGATAGGTATAATACCAACCAACAGTTCCCGACGAGTCCTGTCCAGTGTACTCGTAACCTAACGAGCACCCGCATACTATCTCAGGTACGACGTACTGACGGCTATGGGACAGACCAACTCCCAAGCTGGGATGAGAAGCACATACGCTAGTCTACTCCGGAGTATCGATGCCCTGTCTCGATAGTCCTACGACTAGGGACCTGCATAAGGATGTGCTTGTGGATTACCCAGCCCCCACAAGTGTGACTGCCATCACAACGCTGGTAATCAAGCAAAGATCCTAAGGGCTCTACTAATGTGTAAAGGCGATATGCTATAAGAAACACATGCACACATTAAAGCAGAAACAAACCAAGTAGCATACTACTATTTTGAGCAAGATTTTCAATACAAGGTGAATATCCCAAGCTTCCATCAAGTAATATACAAGCTAGTATGATACAGTAATGGCCTCTAGGACATATACACTAACAATCTCCCACTTGCACTAAGGCCATGTACTGGCGTATCGAAGACCTATCATCTCGATCAACCGCTCGAACTGAGTCTGGGGTAAGGCCTTGGTGAATGGATCAGCAGTGTTATCTTCCATAGCAACTCTCCGAACCTCGATCTCCTGGCGACCCACGATCTCCCTGATCAGGTGATACCGCCTCAAGATGTGCCTGGACTTCTGATAGGACCTGGGTTCCTTCGCTAAAGCTATAGCCCCGTTGTTGTCGCAATACAGAGGTACTGGATCAACAATGGACGGAACCACATGAAGTTCTGTTAGGAACTTCCTTATCCAGACGGCTTCTTTTGCGGCATCTGCAGCAGCGATATATTCCGCTTCCATCGTCGAGTCAGCAACGGTTTCCTGTTTGGAACTCTTCCAACACACCGCCCCTCCATAGAGGGTAAAGACATAACCCGACATGGACTTGGAATCATCCTTGTCACTCTGGAAGCTGGAGTCAGCAAAGGCCTCGATCTGGAGGTCTTTTCCGCCATACACCAAGAACATCTCCTTAGTCCTTCTCAGGTACTTGAGAATGTTCTTTACTGCTATCCAGTGTTTCTCCCCAGGGTTTGACTGATACCGGCTTACCACACTCAGTGCATAAGCTATATCTGGTCTGGTGCACAACATCGCATACATTATAGAGCCTACCGCAGAAGCGTAGGGTATAATAGACATGCGATCCCTTTCCAAATCAGTCTTGGAAGACATCTCTTTGGAGAGGGTGATCCCGTGACAAGCCGGTAGATTACCGCGCTTGGAATCTTCCATACTGAATCTTTTCAGTATGGTGTCGATGTACCTGGACTGTGAAAGTCCTAATATCCTCTTGGATCTGTCACGATAGATCCGGATCCCTAGAATGTAAGAGGCATCACCCAGGTCTTTCATGGAGAACCTGTGTGACAAGAACCCTTTGACAGATTATAGCATAGGAATGTCATTTCCTATCAAGAGAATGTCATCCACGTATAAAACGAGGAATACTACAGTTCTTGCTACAAATCTACTATAGATGCATGGTTCATCTGGATTTTTGATAAAGCCAAATTCTTTGACCGTCTCATCAAAACAGATGTTCCAACTCCGCGATGCCTGCTTTAGTCCATAGATGGACTTAAGCAACTTGCACACCTTTCCGCTGCTCCCACTCTGAATGAAACCCTATGGCTGGTCCATATAGACACACTCCTCTAAATATCCATTTAGAAAAGCGGTGTTTACGTCCATTTGCCAGATCTCATAATCGTGGAAGGCAGCAATGGCAAGAAGGATCCGAATGGATTTCAGCATAGCCACTGGAGAAATGGTTTCGTCATAGTCCAAACCAGGTCTTTGACGAAAACCCTTTGCAACAAGTCTAGCTTTATAGGTCTCAACCTGTCCATCTACACCAATCTTCCTTTTGAAGATCCACTTGCATCCTACGGGTTTTACCCCATCTGGAGCAAAGTCCAACGTCTATACTTTGTTGGTGTACATGGACTCCATCTCGGTTCGCATTGCATCCAGCCATTTTACCGAGTCAACGCTCTGAATGGCCTGCTGGAAGCTAGTCGGCTCATCACTATCAATGATGCAATCCTCTTTATCCCCGTCTATGAGAAAACCGTAGTATCTCTCGGGCGGATGAGACTGCCTACTACTTCTGCGGAGCGGCGTAGGAATGTCCTGATCTTTCGAACCCTCTGGTTCTACTAAGCTTTCAGTAATAGCTCGTGGTTCTGGAATTTCTTCCAGTTCTACTGAGCTCCCACTTATCTGATTTTCCGAAAACTCAGTTTCCAAGAAGTGGGCATGACGAGAAACAAAAACCTTTTGTTCCTCTTCGCAATAGAAGAAATATCCCTTAGAGTTCTTTGGATATCCCACAAACTTGCACTGTACTGAGCGTGCCTCGAGCTTGTCCGCATGCTGCTTTTTGAAAAAAGCTGGACATACCCATGTCTTAATGTGATTAAGATAGGGTCTCTTCCCACACCACATCTGATATGGTGTAGTAGGCACAGTCTTAGTTGGAACTCGGTTCAAAAGGTATGCAGCTGATTCTAGTGCATATCCCCAGAATGATCGCGGTAACTCAGCGTTACTCATCATGGACCGTACCATATCCAATAGGGTTCGGTTCCGTCTCTCCGATACACCGTTATGTTGCGGAGTGTATGGAGGAGTAAGCTGAGAGAGAATTCCATTCTCTTTTAAGTAATCCAGTAACTCGGCACTCAAGTATTCACCACCTCGATCAGATCTCAGTGTCTTGATACTTTTGCCTGTTTGTTTTTCTACTTCATTCTTATATTCCTGGAATTTTCCAAAGGCTTCGGATTTATGTTTCATTAAGAATACATATCCGTACCTTGAAAAGTCATCCGTAAAAGTAATGAAGTAAGAATTACCGCTTCGCGCATGCGTAGACATTGGACCGCACACGTCGCTGTGTACGAGTCCTAAGAGCTCGCTCGCTCTCACTCCGTGTCCAGTGAACGGAGTCTTTGTCATCTTTCCTTTGAGACATGATTGACAAGTTGCATATGATTGATATTCGAATGGATCCAAATATCCTTCTGTATGTAACTTCGTCAACCTTCTCTCATTGATGTGACCCAGTCTACAATGCCATAAGAAAGTCTGATGTATTTCCGGAGACTTTCTTTTGTGTGTATTCTGGACATTGAAAATCTGTGGTTGGTTTAATACGTATATACCATTGCTTAATATACCTGACCCAATCAGAACATGATTAAGGTGAATGTTTACAACATTACTTACAAACGCAAATTCATAACCTATTTTAGAAATTAAAGATACAGAAATGATATTACAAGTTGCATCGGGTACAAAAAAGCAATTACGTAAAACCAAAACATGTCCATCTGACATTCCCAGGTGATAGTCCCCCACGTCCTCAACATCCATGCTAGCTCCGTTTGCAACTTTGAGGGTCATATCACCTGCCTTCAAAAACCTACGCTTTCTCAATGCCTGCAAAGAATTACAGATATGAGATCCTGACCCGGTATCCAATACCCAGGACGTAGAGTTTATTGATAGACAGTTTTCAATAACATACACACCTGAAGCTGAAGCCGCAACTTGCTTCAGATCCTGTGTTCTGGCCTTCCAAGCCCTGCAATCTTTCTTCCAGTGTCCACTCTTGTGACAGTAAAAGCACTCTTCCTTATCCACAAGCTTCCCCGCTACCTTTGTTGCTTTTGTCTTTCCCTTCATATCCACTTTACTAACACCGCCCCTTGGTTTGGCGGGGGTTTTCTTCTTTTTTCGCTTGACTTTCGCCCTGGACCTAGAAGAGGAAGATCCTCCTACAAACAAAGTGGATGTTTCCCTACCTTTCTGTAGGGTGTCCTCCGCACTCCTCAGCATGTTGAGGAGTGCTGAAAGTTCAACTTTCTTTTCCTGCAAGTTGAAGTTCAGGATGAACTGGGCGTAAGTGGAAGGAAGGGACTAGAGAATCAAGTCCGTATAGAGCTCATTCTCCAACGTGGTCCCAAGGTCCGCGAGCTCCTCTATGTAGCCAATCATCTTAAGCACGTGTTCCGCTACCGATGATCCGACGGCCAATCTCGCCGAAAACAGCTTCTTCGACACTTCGTATCTGGCGATACGGGATTGCTCTCCATACAGTTCTTTTGTATGGAGAAATATGGATTCGAGGTCCATATTCTCGTGCCTCCTCTGATGTTCATTGTCCATAGAGGCAAGCACGAGGCACTTGGCCTTCGCGCAGTCGATTTCCCAGGTCTTACGGATTTCCCTATCCGCGACGCTGGTTTTGGGACCTGGGACAGGGGGAGCTTTGGTGGTAAGGAGATACCCTAACTTGTCATAAGTGATTGCCATTTTGACATTCCTGAGCCAGTCTTTGTAGTTTGGCCCTGTCAGTATGTTTTTATCTAGAAGTAACTTAAGTCCTGTAATGATAATTGGTGAGACGGCAATATCTTGAGTTCGAGTGTTGGAGGTGAAACAATTGAAGGTAGAATCGGTGAAATCGTCTCAAACTCAAAAGATTCCAGCAGAGGTTCAAAACGAGTGTAAGCAACCGAGTCGGATGGTTCAGCTAACTCATCTGAAAATTCAAAGGATTCAAACTTGGGTGGTGATTGTTCAAGATTGTTCGAGAAAGTGAAACTCTCGTAGACATTATCGGGCATGAAAACAGTATCAGGTTCAAGGAGGAACGCACTAGTGGCGTTAAGATTGCTGTGATCGAACAATTTTTTTTTAATTCACGGTCCTCCGGGGTGATCTCTTGGATTGAGCAAACGTCTAGTATATTAGCATTAGGTTCAGAGGGCTGATTCCCCAACTTAAAAATGTTGAGTTCAATTGTCATGTTTCCAAATGATAGGTTCATTGAACCATTGCGATAATTGATCACAGCATTTGAGTTTGCAAGGAATGGACGACCGAGTATCACCGGAATTTGACTCCGGGGGTTAGCTACAGGTTGTGTATCGAGAACAATAAAATCAACAGGGAATATGAAGTCCCCAACTTTGATCAACATATCCTCTAACTCACCCCTAGGATGGGTGATAGATCGGTCGGCCATTTGGGGAGTACAATGTGTAGGTTTCAGCTCTCCTACACCTAATTGCTTATATACCGAATAAGGAAGTAGGTTAACACTGGCACTAAGATCCAAAAGTGCGCGGTTGATGTTCTTATCCCCAATAGTTATTGAAATCGTGGGACAGTCAGGGTCCTTTCGTTTTTGAAGTAAATGTTGGATAAGAGCATCACTCACGGCACTAGCTAAGAAAACTTTCTTAGGTACCTAAGATTTCCTTTTCTTAGTGCATAAGTCCTTCAAGATTTTTGCGTAAGGGACTTGTTGGATTGCATCCAAGAGGGGAATGCTAATATTAACCTGTTTAAACAACTCCACAATCTTCTCCATTTGTGGATTTTGTTTATTGGATCTCAACCGGTTTAGAAATGGAACATTTTGAAAATTGGTTGAGTCCAATGCTTGTGGAGGAGATTGTGGAGTTGGAACGGATCCCAGTGCTGGTGTTTTCGTGGAGTGAGATGTGGGTCCATTCGGAGCAGCAGAAGAAGTAGAGTCATGTGAAGAATGGAGAACAGGCTCTGAAGACGAAGAAGAAGAAGAAGAAGATGAAGAAGCGGCGGCCGGGGTGTTATCATCAGTGCCAACATTGTTGGGCAACATCCTTCTAGATCTCAATGTAGTCACGACACTCACATTATGGTTTTCTTGTTCAAGAGCAACATGTGCATTTTGTGGGTGACTAGGATTTGGGAGTGGTTGAGATGGAAGCTTCCCTTTCTCTCGCTCGCTTAAAGCTGCATTCAGTTGTGCAATCTGGGCTTCAATGGTTTTGATGCTTTTCCCATGTGACGCAGTGTGTTGCACCAAAGACTGAATGGAAGACTGGATGTTGGCTGAGAATTGAGTTGATTGTTTTAAAAATGCCTCCAGACTTCGTTCTAGCGAGGAAACCTTATCGTTATTTGGCAGAACAAAATTGTTTTGAGGAAAAGAGTTGTTGGGTGAAAAATTGTTCGTTTGATTTTGGTAAGGTTGGGGTTGGAAAGGTTGCTGATATTGAATTTGTTGATGAGTTTGTTGTTGAGGAGGAGGCCTCTGGAAATTGTTGTTGCCTTAGAATTGTTGTTGATTTTGATTCCAGGCGAAATTAGGGTGGTTCCTCCAACCAGGATTGTAAGTTGAAGAGTATGGATCATTTCTTTGTCTCTGCTGAAAGGCAGCATTGACTTGATCCTGTCCTTGAGCAGGTGGGTTGTAAGGACACTCTTCGGTCAAATAGGATGGATCCGAACAACAAGTGCATATAGTGCTAGGGGAAAGAGCAGGGGCAGGAGAAGGCGATGAGAATTTTCTCTCAATTGCTTCTAGTTTTCGTGTAATTGCTGCCATTTCGGCCTTCATTGCAATTGACATATTAAGTTGATGAACGCCTGCCCTAGATTGACCGGAAGAAGTAGATGAAGTGGACGAAGTGCTCGGTCTAGTACTTGTTAGTTTATATGCCCTAGAGGCCATTACTGTATCATACTAGTTTGTATATTACTTAATGGAAGCTTGGGATATTCACCCTGTATAGACAATCTTTCTCAATATAGTAGTATGCTACTTGGTTTGTTTCTACTTTAATGTGTACATGTGTTTATTTTAGTATATCACCTATACACATTAGTTGAGACCTTAGGATCTTTGCTTGATTACCAGTGTTGTGATGGCAGTCACACTAGTGGGGGCTGGGCAATCCACAAGCACATCCTTATGCAGGTCCCTAGTCGTAGGACTATCGAGACATGGCATCGATACTCTGGAGTAGACTAGCGTATGCGCTTCTCATCCCAGTGTGGGAGACGGTCTGTCCCACAGCCGTCAGTATGTCGTACTTGAGATAGTATGCGGGTGCTCGTTAGGTTACGAGTACACTGGACAGGACTCGTCGGGAACTGTTGGTTGGTACTATACCTATCGTCAGTTATCAGTTCCCAGGTGACATGAGTACAGCTTAGTCCGCTGACTTGATACTATCACTTCGCCTCGAGTGTGTTCCCACTGTACTTAGATTATTACCCTACCACGGCTCAAAGGAGTCGTGCAAACAGGTAGTAGTTGGGTGCAGTCCTGAAGCACTTAGAGGCAGTGACGGTTAGACAGGATTCGTCTCTCCCGGTATTGGGGGTTGACATCGCGCTGTGTCTAGGAGAGCCATTACACGAGTAGTCCCTGGCCAGGGCAAGCGAGATATACTGGTAGGTTTCTAGTGTTATCTCAGGGTGTTCTGGGCTACACTCCGACACGACTTGTACCGCTATTAGGGGACTGACGTTTACCACCCCCTAGGCCCGCCATGCGATGTTATCAGACGAACAGACCGGACTATATGGAGATTGTCACATTCAGACTTAGTAGGAGTTCAGATGGGTTTCACCTCGTCAGTCTTCTTGTCGGCATCTACCTGGGGACCGTTACGCACAGCTAGTGCCGCTTGCGGTCTGTGGTTAAACCAACTGCCAGCGTAGTGTCGAGTCTTTAGAGTCCCACACAGAAAGCTATTCGCCTTTAGGCAAAAGAGTAGAGGTCGCATGGTTTTGCGACAGGTCGCATGGTTTTGCGATAGGGTTCGGTCACATCTATGCACTTGTGCACGTTTGGTGTCCGGACAGTTAACACTAGCGGGCTTTGGTTTAAGCCAGATCTTAGTGTACATTTTGGGATTGGTTTTATCTCGTTTGTATTCGTGTTCATCGGAACGCGGATGCGGGTGTGTATGCACAGTTGACAGAGAGACAGAGGCAGAGGATTCTCATTGGGGTTGTTGACTGTTGACTGTTCACTGTTGACCATTGACTTTTGCTAAACCCTAATGAGAATAAGAAATATGATTAATGATAATATTAATTAAGAATTATTGTGTCATGGTTGAGATGAGGGGTTGACTTTGTTGACTTTGTTGACCGGTTGACTAGGTTGGACTAGTTGACCATCATCATTACAATGGCTATCATTTCATGGCAAAGACTTTTGCTTGCTTGTTTGTTTTTGCAAAATGAGTGTATGAAATGATATGGCCATTTTGACTTGAACCATCACATAATACTCAATTACTATTATGAGTAATCATGGTTTTGGATGGCAAAAGACTTTCTAATTCTCTCATTTTCATTTCTCTCTCTTGCTTGAGCTCTCCCTCTTGCTCTCTCTCTAGCTCAAGGCAACACCCTCTCATGAGTTGAGAAACATTGCCTTAGAGATAAAAGAAAACTCATATCACTTCTCTACTCATCCTAGTTCACAAGGTTTAGCAAACCAAGTGTTCTAGTTTCTTCAAGTTCGAAGACGAAGCCAAAGGTAGAAGCTTTCAGGTGGATCCATCTTCGGCGCAAGGAGACGACGAGGTGAGGCCGATCCGTACACCGGAAAGATTTGAAGACGAAGAAGTTCAAGAAAGGTATAACCCCCTAACCGAGTAGGTAAAACTCTTGTTAGGTTTGTTAGTTAGTTGTTTAACAAAGATCCGTATTTTGAGTCCATGTTACCACCTCTTGAAAATCATTTTTCGTCATTTCCGCAAGCCCGTAAGTACCGGGAGAGGTAACGTGGACTTACAGTGGTATCAGAGACTAGTTAAACACTATCTAACATGTTAGTAAAGTAACTAGAAGTTCGATCGAAGAAAAAGTCGCGAAACACGCCCGTAAAATCAAGTTTCTGCCGATTCTGTTTTCTGTTCAAAAATTAATAAATCTGACACTAAAAATTGGCTCAGGCTTTTTAAAACCCACACAAGAAATTTGGTCCATCGACTCGGTCAAAGCGCTGCGGAAACGCGGTGGGAGCATGCTCCCGCTGCGGAAACGCGGTGGGAGCATGCTCCCGCCGCGGTTCCGCGGCCGAGTTGACTCGGTCGTGGAAAGGGTTTCCTGCAGTGTTCTTCTGGGGCTGTTTTGGGATTTTTGGGATATGTTTTTTCTGCCCAGATTTTACAGAAAGAAAAATTTGTTTTTGGGGTCTAAAAATCCGTATTTTGATCGAACTTCTAAAAGACTTAAGCTAACGGGTTATATCTGTGATGTGATATATGTATTGAACGTCCGCTAATCGCTATACGTCGATTAGTGGGGGTTATACATATCTGTGATATGTAATGTTGATGGTATGTGTATATGAATTCATTGGATTGTCGCGGATGAATACCCGGGGGGTTGTGAGATGAGAGTTTTCTTTTATCTCTTCAATTCATGTAATATGTAAATTGATGTAATATTATTTTTGGCCGCACAACCGGGTCGGGGTTGTAGCCGTCATTGTATAATTTCTTTTTACTGTTTTTGCTCCTAGGATAGACCCAAGGTGGGGTGCACAAACTACCTGGTATCTCGAAGTGCCGAGTGGCCTACTCACGTCGTTGAGGGAGGTTGCTCCGCTTCGGATATTTCGCGGGTAGTTTGCCGCACCCGTAGGGGTCTAGGATGGGGTATTGGCTATTCATCACGACCATGTAATCCGCTTTTCGTTACAGGCTCGTACGAATTGCGGATTCCTAGTATATCCAATGTGTTCATCTGTGATCTGGAATGGCTATCATTGCATGTGACGAATGAGTATATCTATATATGATATCTATTTAGGCGTTGCTTATGTTTTGCATCCGCGCTAGTCCAGCCCCCGCTCTGTCGTTAGTTAAGTAACCTAACGGGTAATGACGGGGCCCCGTGGCGAATGCGGATGGCATAAGCGTACGTCATATTTTCGTTGTTTTCTGCAATGGTAGGATTAATTGATGGGACGCATTAAAATTAATGCAAGAAAAATAAACCAAGTAAAAGTCGTTGGAACACTTTCAAAACCACTCGGTTTCTTTTCAAAAATAACTTTTAAACGCGGAGCTTAAGCCACTCCTTTTAAAAGTTATCTCGTTCCTTCGATTATATCAAGTTCACTACGTTCACGGTTTCTCCAAAACCATTCGTAGCCCTCCGTCGTTTCGCATGAATGGTCAATAAGTATTCAAGCTATGTATGTTGGCCAAAGTCAAGGCATAGTGATTGGTAGCTATTGGGTATTCATGTGCAGCATAGATAGATGTGTTGGTTTGGGGCAGTCGTTCTACTATTTTGGCCAAAGTCAAGGGTATGTGCGGGTAGGCTCAAATTAACCTGGAGAATGACGGGTAGAACTTGACATGTGACTTATGATATTTTGGCCAAAGTCAAGGCCATAAGAGCATGGGGCAAAAATCCACATGGGGAGTTTCAAAAGAACTGAAACTTGCTAGCACTGCATACCATTTGGAGTGTGATGATTCTGGTAGGATTCCTTCAGTTTTGTCACGGGATGATATTTGGATCCCGATCCTACTGTGAGTATATGCTACTCCTCGGGAAATTTCTTACTTAACGATCAATGCTATAAACCAAGTAGGTGTCTAGAAAGGTGTTAGCGGGGCTATGCCCCCAGGGAAAAGAGGTTATTTAATTAAGGAACTTCACGAAAGCGTTGGAAAACCTCCCTCGAAGTACCGACACCAGCCTGGCCGAACGGTTAAGCAAGTATTGTACGGTGAGATTGATCCTGACTAATTCTTCCTTTTTGGTTTGAGGAGGGATTCGAGAGACAGTGGGAGCCATCCTGTTTAGACAAATTAAAAACCACTCTAAACTTGCAAGAGCATCATGCTAAAGTGTTTCTTCTCTCTCTCCTAATTGCAGCGACCAAACATCATGACCAGACTTAAGTTACTACTAGATAAAAACATACTGACAGGGCCAAACTACAAAGATTGGCTCAGGAATGTCAAAATGGCAATCACTTATGACAAGTTGGGGTATCTCCTTACCACCAAAGCTCCCCCTGTCCCAGGTCCCAAAACCAGCGTCGCATCCATAAGACCTGGGAAATCGATTGCGCGAAGGCCAAGTGCCTCGTGCTTGCCTCTATGGACAACGAACATAAGAGGAGGCACAAGAATATGGACCTCGATTCCATATTTCTCCATACAAAAGAACTGTATAGAGAGCAATCTCGTATCGCCAGATACGAAGTGTCGAAGAAGTTGTTTTCGGCAAGATTGGCCGTCGGATCATCGGTAGCGGAACACATGCTTTAGATGATTGGCTTCATAGAGGAGCTCGCGGACCTTGGGACCACGTTGGAGAATGAGCTCTATACGGACTTGATTCTTCAGTCCCTTCCTTCCACGTACGCCCAGTTCATCCTGAATTTCAACTTGCAAGAAAAGGAAGTTGAACTTTCAGAGCTCCTCAACATGCTGAGGAGTGCAGAGGGCACCCTACTGAAAGGTAGGGAAACATCCACTTTGTTTGTAGGAGGATCTTCCTCTTCTAGGTCCAGGGCGAAAGCCAAGGGAAAGAAGAAGATAACCCCCAACAAACCAAGGGGCGGTGTTAGTAAAGTGGATACGAAGGGAAAGGCAAAAGCAACAAAGGTAGCGGGGAAGCTTATGGATAAGGAAGAGTGCTTTTACTGTCACAAGAGTGGACACTGGAAGAAAGATTGCAGGGCTTGGAAGGCCAGAACACAGGATCTGAAGCAAGTTGCGGCTTCAGCTTCAGGTGTGTATGTTATTGAAAACTGTCTATCAATAAACTCTACGTCCTGGGTATTGGATACCGGGTCAGGATCTCATATCTGTAATTCTTTGCAGGCATTGAGAAAGCGTAGGTTTTTGAAGGCAGGTGATATGACCCTCAAAGTTGCAATCGGAGCTAGCATGGATGCTGAGGCCGTGGGGGACTATCACCTGGGAATGTCAGATGGACATGTTTTGGTTTTACGTAATTGCTTTTTTGTACCCAATGCAACTTGTAATATCATTTCTGTATCTTTAATTTCTAAAGAAGGTTATGAATTCACATTCACGTTCCATATCCTTATATATCAATTCGAGACATCCTTTCTATCATATCATTTCACACTAAACCATTAACTATAACCTTAAGTCGTGGCATATCTTGTCTCCAAATTATACATCACATATCAATGGTTGCGGGGGTGTAATACGCCATCCACCCGACTTCCCCCGTAGATATAAATCTACTCACCTGCGGAACTCCTTGTTCAGCCGTAGTCGATGTGCTTCGTCATCTCGGAATCCACGTGAAGATACTTACAATAAATACACAATCGCAATGCTATTAAAATCAAGTCCGTAAAATTGATACGGCACACGGTGCGCTCATAGGTTAGAACCTATAGCCTACGCATGCAAAAATAACCAAACAACCCTCGTCGTTGACGTACAAACATCCAACGACCCAATACAATATCAAATACCAAAACCCAAGATTATAAATCACAAATATCAAATTCAGCAACACAGGAAATCACACCCAGATTTCATCTCAGGTTAATTAGGACTAAACAAGCAAGTACAGGGGATATGTTATAGGGTAAGCAAGCTACAACCAAAAACTCAACACCATACCCCACTGGAAATCCGGCGACAATGCCCAAAAATCCGATCTTGCCGGCCTACAGGAGGATTCTTGGGTTCGTACTTCGGTGGTGGGTTTCTAGTGGTTAATCTAGGTCAGTGATATTGCTAGTTTTCCTCAAAAACATCTCAGGTTGCTCCAGATTCCCTGTAGTCCCACAATACTTCACAAAACCGACACGGGACAATTTCTAAGTTCGTATTTCGGGTTCTAATCTCTGTTCTTGGCCATAAAATCAACACTAAGGGTTAAGTGAACACCCACCACAGATCACAAGTCCACACAATCACCCAAACCCTCTCTAGGAATTTCCAAACATCACTAATCTAAATCGATTTAACTCTAAACTATTATAGGGTGCTAGGAAACTCAAAAACTAAACTTGAAGTGTAGGGATTACCTCATTTGGCAACTCAAGAATTTTCTTGAGTTACTCAAAGTCTTCAAAATCCAAGCTTGGAAGGTCCATAAGGTGTAGGATGAGGTGGGGATCATTTTTAATGAAGAGAGTATAGGGTTTTAGCAAGGTTTTGGAGATGCTTTCATGGGGTAGAGGAGGTGATGGAGGAGATGAAGAAGATGAAGGAGGAGTTGAGGAAATAAAATGTTGAAGGAAAATGAATGAGGGAAAAATGGTCAAGGATAGGAGCCTCTCTCTCTCTCTCTCATGCCCTTACATGGCATGCCATGCCCCAAGTCATGAGTATGTCCCCCCTCTCTCCCCAATAATGCACTCTTTCTTTTCTTTTCTCACATAACAAACACAATTCCACAAACACAAAAGAAACAACATGCAACAAAATTCAACATGACATGGTGCACTAGCCATGGAGAATGCATAAAAATACGGATTTGGCCTAATCGTGATTAGTAGTGCACTAATCAAGTTTAATTTAAACTTGCATATAATTAATTATAAAAATGCCAAAATTCGATAAATTTATTTTTAAATGAATAAATCATTTTAATCTCCAATTATTTCTTAAATATTGGTATATATTTATACCATTTTACGAAAACCCCAAATTCGCAAATCGAATAGTTTTCGTGAAATATATTATTTTAATATTAAATAATAAAAATAATATTTTATATTTCTGAAATGTTACAATCTTCCCCGCTTAAAGAAATTCGGTCCCCGAATTTAAATTTAAACCCACAAATACTAAAACATTTCAATAATCAGCTCAAATCACGGGGCTTCGAAATCACGGAAGATACAGAAATACCACAACGCATCGTGTGCGCCTGAAAACGAGTATGAAACTAAAAATCGAACTCCGTCAAGTGTCACGCAATCATCGGAGTTACAATGGAGATACAGATCTCGAAATCCACTACTAAAATCTAATATACACTAGTCGAATATTATCATACGTATATAGTACGCATCCTTGGAAAAATCTCCTAAAACTGATAAAACACATGCAAAATCTTTCTGAATCGCCGTGTGATGCGTAACTCACGGCACAAGTGATGGACGCTCAATTGTAAAGTAATAAATATACGTTCATATATGTTTTGCTCAAATATACGTTCCGCCGTTTTGAAATATCCCAAAAGGTTTTCCTTTATAAACGTTCGTGTCGCTCGCGGACACGTAGGAAATAGCGAGACTATAGCTTCTTTTTGAAAATCTCTTGGTAAACTTTTTATGCATACAAAGTACTTAGGTACTGTCCTCAGATCAGTCATGTTCGGGTACTACATAATATAGTGCCCATCATAAAAATTAAGTGCTCAAGAGCAAAATCAGCCTCAAAAGGCATATCCAACAATCACGTGCGTCTGGTGCGCACGGAACTCGAAGCCAATACAAGTGCTACGAATGTGCACAAAACCAAACTAAGTACAACCGGTGTGCACAAAAGCATCGGTCAAATGCAGCGGGTGTGCATGATAACAACATCAAGTGCATCTAGATTGCATGAAAATCTCAACCGAGTGCAACTAACCTGCACGAATGAAAATCTTAATCAAGTGCATCCGACATGCACGAATAAAATCTCAATCAAGTGCATCCAACAACCACGAATAAAATCTAAATCATGTGCATCGAATGCGTACAAAATCCAATACCAAGCGCCTAATATGCGCAAAAATCCAACCCAAGCGCGTCAGGTACATAAAAAGCATCTAGTGCAGTAGCATGCATGAAAACGAACGTCAAGTGCAAACGTGCAAAAAAACATAATTCTGGTGAAACAAATGCTCAAAGATATAAATCGGGTGCAACCAATGTACGGAGTATAGATCTAGTGCAACCAATTCACGAAATACCAATCTGGTGCAACCAATGCACAAAATATAAATCTAGTGAAACAAATGTACGAAAACTCATCAATAACTCAAATGCGTATAAAAACAACACCGAGTGTACCAAGGTGTAAAAAATCTTAAACGTGTGCAACTGTGTGCACAAAACACGTATTAATGCACTGCAAGCATATGTGAGCTATACCGAGTGCAAAATCAAATCGAGTGCATACCACATGCACAAAATCAAATCAACCGAATGAAATCCACGAATCATAACCACATGTAGCCAAGGCACAAAATCGACATCAAGTAAAATAGATATGCATAATTCATAAACCAACCCAACGTTGTATAAAACATAAATCAAGTGCAATAACTATGCACGAAATATAATTACCCAGTAGGTGCAGCCATGGTGCACGAAAACAATATCATGAAACTCAATCATAAGTGTCACGACCCAAATTAGCTCGTGACTGGCCCTTGAATCATATGAAGTCTATAGGACCCCATCTAATCCAAGTAAGCTAAAAGCCCAGAAATCTAAAACCATTTTAAATAATAAATGAAGGAAAATAGTTTTTAGAAGTGAAGAAAACATGTTTTAAATATAAGGTTTTTAAATAAGTAAGTTGAATGTGCATCTTTAAAAAAATGTATAGTCTTTTATGAAAAATTCGGCAGAGTTTCCTTTGTAAATACTGGCCCCGAATAGGGTACAACAAGAATAAAATATATGCAATGATAAATGGCATACCCAAGCGGGAGCTAGCTCTTCGTCAATCGACGGTCACAACCACGCAAGCAATATAATATACAACGCCGAAGGGCGAGGATCAAAACTCAGAAAGAAACCCAAAACAGCATGAAAACCGTAATACTACAATGCGCGACTCTAAGGTCGAAATAATACATAACTGGTTTCTAAGTCTGAAACAATATACAAGTTTTGGTTGATGGAATTTCTAGATACAATGAATAATACATGTACGATGGTGGTTCTGATGCAAAAGAACCCACCTACCCAATACAATTCACCCGCAAAGGAAGCAGTGTGCCAGAAATGCCGCTATGGAACCTGTACGGCAGAACCTGCAGGAACTGTGGCACAACGGGGGTGAGTTGCCAACTCGTGAATAGAAAATATCTACAAGCAGAAATCGAAAGCACGACATAATCCTAGGTCAATACGATCAGATATGTATATAAACCTCAAAAGGATAAATCTGAAGCATGATATGGTGGCATTGTAACATCTATACATGTATGTAGTGCCAAGTGCTTGTGCCAGTGCCTCAGGTAATAACATATCATAAATATAAGGTATGTCTGCATGAATAAGTATGATGAAGTATCTAAATTGATATCAATACACATATATTAGCGTCCCATTCCACTAATATTGGTGTAAGGGCATATATAACATCGTCCTCATCCACTGTTATATATACATATGATGTACGATCAAAGTAATCAAAGTCTGCATGTATGTGGATCCCGTCCACGTGTCACCCAATGACAATAAGCATCATGCATGTAAATATGAGGATATAATCAAAATCATGGAAAAACATCATGAAACCCGTGCCTAGCATCGGTACGTAAATCCTCATCTATCAGGCGCTGTCACCAAGACTGGGCCTGACAGGTACGTATCATACGCTATCTCGAAAACCCGAGTGCCCAGCTTCGACCCTCGAATTTCGACGTATCATACGTACATAACTCCGGTCGGTATCCCCAAGAAAACCGCCGAGTAAAAGGTAATGTCACCGGACGGTATGGTTCCCCTGACGGGCTCATCGGCTCATGGCACATCGACATCCCTTTCTTGCCCCGGGGTACCTCCAGGCCCGACCATGTACCCTCACGCGGCCTCGACGCCTCCTTGCATGGGGTATATATATATATCAGAACCGATAAAACTCATGGTGGATGCTGAAATATCATATCAAGGGTAACCGGGTTTTTAAAACATTTACATAATCTCTTTGAAATACCCACGGTTCCTAAATCCAGAAATATCATAGAAACAACGTATCTCAATGCGCTTAATCAGAAAGCATGATATATGTGACATATAAATGAAATGCAAGTATAACAGTATATCATGCAACATGGAATAATAGTATGCACATACAAGGGTCATATCCTGATGCAATAATACTACTGTGTAGTGACATGGCAATTATCGATGATGAAGTGTGTGAGCCGGCAAGCAAGTGTACGTGGAATATACGCATCATCGATAATGGTGCTGGTGTCCTAACATCATGATGGTAATATAGCCATAAACACATGCAAAGCGATGTGAATAGCATGAATATGCGGAAATCGAATAATCAACGCAACAATGAAGAATCTACATCAATATGTATATGTCATGAAGTTATGCCATTTGAAATAAGACGAATCGGGGTTTTTGGTAAAATAAGGGTTACGGCGTTTTTTAAGAAAGGATGCACCTTTGAAAATACCCGTAGAATCTCTTTACTTGTCTTTAAAATATTCCCGATTCGTTAGTTTTTGAAATAGATATGACTTGGATCAAGTCTAACATCTACTATGTCAAGTACAGATCTAAATAACAAGTCAGTTAGGAGGGGTATGGAAACCACCTAAATCTGAGTCGATATATATAAATAAATATAATAGTCGGTGATCCCGCCTCAATAGTATCGCGTACGATACAGTATATCATAAGACATTCTCGAGTCATGAGTGTGGATCTATCATCAATATATAGCTCGTACGGTAAATCGTCGTACGGCATCCCAATAGCTGGGTACGGGTCAATATCACATTCCTCTCATCAATTATCAGGTATCCTTATCATCATATCACATAATCTAGGGTATTGATCTAAGTCTAGTACAATCGATACCATCTATATAAAAATATGAATGCGTGTGTAAAACACACGTCCAAAGGCCTGCTAAAAATCACATGTCGTATCCCAAATAGGAATCATATCATATCACCGATCTCATGGTACAGTGCCCAATATCATCGACTCATCTCCAATGTCATCCACTATCATCATCAACACAGTATAAGTATAATGAATAAGTATGTGTGCGCGTGTGGGTGTAAACCTATTCTAGGGTTCGCGGCTAGGAACTACACTAGTTTACTTCTAGCCCTAATCTAACCATAGTACATCTAACGCAATATCCACGACACACTATAACTATCATACATATATAACATGTACATATATAGTATATCAACTTCGGACTGCGGGGGTGCTATACGCCATCCACCCGACTTCCCCCGTAGATATAATCTACTCACCTTGCGTCTTCATTTGTCGACGTCGCCACGCGCTTGCTTGTCATCCCGAAGTCTTCATGGGATACCTACACATCAACGTATCGTAAATGTGTATTAAAACTAAATCAAAACTAAAACGACATAAAACGATACGCTAAGGGGCCTATAAGTTAGAACCAATGGGTACGCTTTCAAAACCATCAATCAATCCTCGATATCGTCGTATAAACGCCAAGTATTCGAGGTAAAACGCAATACGCAAATCCGGAATTCAAAATACGAAATACGGAAACATGAATCAAAACAGCAACTAGAGAAAAGGGTCCCAGATTTCACCCTAGGTCAAATTGAACAATTTTGCACATGCCAGGGGTCTAATCTACTGATAAGGGGGCACCAAAACCAAAACGAGGCAATTCCCTACAGGTCTGGCCGCAATTTTCGGCCAGAATGGATAAATTTGCGGCCGGGTTATGGAGGTAGGGGCTAGGGTTCTTGTGGTGGCTTCCTGGGTGTCTGCACATATCACTGTCCAACCAAAATAATTTTCAGAGTCTCGGGGTGATAGCAGATTCAATATAACCTTCACAGATTTCTTAAATTTTCCGATATCGGTTTCTAAATCCGTATTCCAGGTTTCAAGTCTCAGGTTTGGGTCTCAATTCAAGCACTAGGGTGTTTATATAACCTCTACTGAGCTCAATTTCACATCACACTCACAATTTCCACTAAACCCTAACTAGGTTTTCCTTAAGTCCACCAAATCACACAATATCGATTCAATCTAAACATGGGGGTAAAGGTAATGCATAAACTAAGCTAATGATCCAGAAAATACCTCATTTGGCAACTCAAGAAAATTCTTGAGTTGCCCCTAGTGGCCAAAATCCTTGCTTTCTTGGTCCAATGTGTTGGTCTTGAGCTTGTGCACCTTTTTAGTGAAATAAGAGTGGGGTTTTGGAGTTGTTTTAGAGGTGTTTTGAGGAGGTGAAGTGGGGAGGGAGAAGGAGCTAGGGCAGCAGCTGAGAATGGAGAGGGATAAGAATGAGTGAAGTGAGGGGGAAAATGACTAAGGCTTGGTCAAAGTAACCCCTTTCTCTCTCTCACCCATACCTCAATATCTTATTTCCTTTTCTTTTTCTTTTCTTTTCTTTTCCTCTAAATCCTTCTCACCCAAATAGTAACCCCAAAAGAAACATGATAGAAAATGCACAAGTGTAGGAAAAATGATATGTGCATGTTTTGCACAAAAATGCTAAAAAGCCGATTAGCGATTTTTAATCGCGATTAGCACTAAATTAGCATATAATTAATCATAAAAACTTAAAAATGGCATAATTCCATTAAATACCCCATTTTAGAATTTTCCATAATTTTTCCAATTTTTTTTCTATTTATCTGTATTTAATTATACTGAAATATTAAAATATTCATTAAAATAATATTAAATTATAAAAATTCCCAAAAATAATATTTTATTATTTTTTTTGAAATGTTACAATCTTCCCCCCTTAAAGAAATTCGGTCCCCGAATTTAAATTTAAACCCCCAATTTCTAAAACATTTCAGTAAAAATCTAAATTGTCGGGGCTCCGAAATCATTAACAAATAAAACGCATCATAGCTCAATGCATGCGCATGGGTAATGAGCAGATAACTCAAAATCGAAACTCCATCAAGCATTCCGCAATCATCGGAGTCATGATAAAGACACAAATGTCAAAACCAAAATGATGTATATCAAAATTATACATGTATATATAAAATCTATATATGTAAATAACTAAAGGAAATGAGTGCAAAATATGTTCAGGTACCGTCCTCTGACTAGTCCTGCTCAGTACGAAAACACATAGCAAATATCATAAAAGTGTACTGCTCCATAAGAAATCAATCCCTACAATGTATATAAGACTACTCTGTGCGTCTGGTGCGCACGGAAATCAAAATCCATATATGTGCCATACATGTGCACAAAACAACATCTAGGTGCAACGGGTGTGCACGAAACACCTGTCATAGGCAACGTGTGTGCCTGACAGCAAAATCAGGTGCATCTGACATGCACGAAGAATCCCGATTTAGCGCATCTGGTGTGCACTCAAATCACATCTCAAAACATGCGCCCAACATGCGCAAAAATCCAAATCAAATGCACGGAGTGTAAGAAATCAATATCAATATCAGAATCGAAATCGACGGTATACAATACGGCTCAATCAAGATCAGGTATACCGCGGTGTAAAAGCTCACAACCCTGTGCATCAGCGTGCACAAATCAAATCGAAACACTAAAAGTGCATGAAAACTATGCTGGAAGCGTAAATCAAATCACCGGCATAAAATAGGCATGAAATCACAATCAATACCTCAAGAGTAATAACTATGCGCAAGGTATAAATACCCAGTAGGTGCAACCATGGTGCACGAAAACAAATATCATGAAGCTCAGCCATCAAGACTAAATCATGCGAATAGATCGCCTAAAATACCGAAATCCAAGGTGACGGATACGTGATAATCGAATCACAAAATCACAAATCATAAATACCGTCGTCGGTAGTCCCTCCTTCAAAGTCGAGAAGGTGTCGGTGCATCCAATGCTAGCAGCGCAAGATATCTACTTGCCTCTTGCTCACGGTCTGGCGTCCTCCGTCTCTGGGTCCTTATCTTCTCTGTGGATTACCAATCTCACAATTAATCGGCTCATCAGCCTTGTTAGGTGTGCTAACGGGGACGATTCCGTTCTGGCACTTCTCTGGTCATCTCTCGGTCAATCCTCACGACCACTCGTAAAGCAGCATGTCACTGGCGTCGGCCTCTGGCTCTCTAAATGCACGTGACACATCTGATCCTGGGTGCAAATATCATTGCAGCAGTGTCCGGGAAGGAATCCTGCTCAGGGTCTCTTCCGATCTTGCCTATGCCGAACTGTACGTAGGCTGGTACTCTTACATAATCCTTTCTCGTTTTCTGGACATCTGCGTTTTACGCCCACATTTCCTCGGAAACTGGCCGTATCTCAATGCCTCTGTAAGCATATCAGGTCTCTAGTCTCGACGGGAAGTAATGACAGCTCGTCAGCGTCTCGCACGAACCTCTGGTTCCACTTCTCTTTATCGTCGTCCACTATGACGTCACGTCTCTATCTGCGCACTGCAATGTTCTCGGCTATGGTCCATCCGAAGTCTCTCTCATATCTCCTTTCTACCGAATTGCCTGGAAGTCATCGTCCCTTACTGAAGCTAATTCTTGTTCCGGAACGGCTGCATACTCATTGCGCCTCTTTCTGGAAGATATATCCATATACAATGCCTTTGCATGCGTATCGCATCTCTGATGTCAGCGGAGTGGGACATCATCTCGTCGAAATCTCGTGCGAACTCTTTACTTCACTCTGCTCAATGTCGACTGATTCGGACTCGTCTCATCGTGGCTGCACGGACTGCGCTCCAACGGCTATGCTCGTATCTGGAGTCTCCCAAGCGGTGTGTCCCATCACATGATATCCGAATGATGTCGAACCATCCGATCGATTGTCAAAACCTCATAATCCCCCAAGATATCAACATCTTGGGTACAGTTTAATAGTATCGAGTACATACCATAGCATCGGTGGTCCAGCCGTAGAAGGGCAAACCCAAGTCTCACTAATGGCGCCGCGGAACTGCCGCAAACCCTAAGGTTCAAAGGCTTTCACACGGTCATTATGTCAAGTTAGGGTTTCATTCTTCTAGAGGGTCCATAGAATCGCCTGCATGTCTTTCCTAATACTTTAAACTTGGAAAATGGGCTCCTGACATTCGATCATCTCTATCGACTCTCAACGAATCTGCGTGAAGTCGTCTCTAGCTAGAATCAATCTATCTGATGACCTCGTGTCGGGGTAAGCGAACGAACCACATGTCCTATTCATTCACCCTCGGGTGACTAGCGACTCACCATCATATCTCTAAGTATATACTCATGCTGCAGTAGCTCCAATCATCAGGGCGATATCTCGTCATTTGCAGCAACAACGGGCTCATTCGTCTGTATGCTGAACAGTGCCTCAATCATCATGAATAAGAGATACATCAATGGTCATCACCTTCTGACTGGCCTCTAACAGTAACCCGATCCTCTGGTAGCGATCATCACATCCGGGAAATATCGTAAAAGAGATCTGTCAAACGCTCATGGCGCGAAAACAATAAGACAACACCTCTCAATGCAATCGTATGTCCCTGGAATCACGTCCTGGTCAGTCCTCGTCTGCGACGAGCTCATGCTGACGCAACTCTAGCCGTAGCTCTCTCTGCCCGGATAATTATGGCAGCAAAATCACAACCAGTATCGATGAGGGGAGATCATAGGAATGAATATAATAATGTGCAAGGAAATGTACATCCTAAGGTTTCTTAAGCGGAGTAGCGTATCGTAAGTATGCCGCGGAACATACACACGGTACATCACTCTACTGAAGTCACCTACTCCATCAACCAAGGGTCATCCTACACGACGAAAGTTTGGGTCTAATACCCCCTCGACTAAGTCTAAGTTCCGTAAGGTCAAGCCTAAGTTCCGTATATATATAAACGCCCTAGGCTCCACATAGTCAAACTTAGACACGAACCAAGGTTAACCTAGCGCTATGATACCAACTTTGTCACGACCCAAATTAGCTCGTGACTGGCCCTTGAATCATATGAAGCCTATAGGACCCCATCTAATCCAAGTAAGCCAAAAGCCCAGAAATCTAAAACCATTTTAAATAATAAATGAAGGAAAATAGTTTTTAGAAGTGAAGAAAACATGTTTTAAATACAAGGTTTTTAAATAAGTAAGCCGAATGTGCATCTTTAAAAAAATGTATAGTCTTTTATGAAAAATTCGGCAGAGTTTCCTTTGTAAATACTGGCCCCGAACGGGGTACAACAAGAATAAAATATATGCAATGATAAAAGGCATCCCCAAGCGGGAACTAGCTCTTCGTCAATCGACGGTCACAACCACGCAAGCAATATAATATACAACGCCGAAGGGCGATGATCAAAACTCAGAAAGAAACCCAAAACAGCATGAAAATCGTAATACTACAACGCGCGACTCTAAGGTCGAAATAATACATAACTGATTTCTAAGTCTGAAACAATATACAAGTTTTGGTTGATGGAATTTCTAGATACAATGAATAATACATGTACAATGGTGGTTCTGATGCAAAAGAACCCACCTACCCAATGCAATTCACCCGCAAAGGAAGCAGTGTGCCAGAAATGCCGCTATGGAACCTGTACGGCAGAACCTGCAGGAACTGTGGCACAACGGGGGTGAGTTGCCAACTCGTGAATAGAAAATGTCTACAAGCAGAAATCGAATGCACGACATAATCCTAGGTCAATACGATCAGATATGTATATAAACCTCAAAAGGATAAATCTGAAGCATGATAAGGTGGCAATGTAACATCTATACATGTATGTAGTGCCAAGTGCTCGTGCCAGTGCCTCAGGTAATAACATATCATAAATATAAGGTATGTCTGCATGAATAAGTATGATGAAGTATCTAAATTGATATCAGTACACATATATTAGCGTCTCATTCCACTAATATTGGTGTAAGGGCATATATAACAGCGTCCTCATCCACTGTTATATATACATATGAGGTACGATCAAAGTAATCAAAGTCTGGATGTTTGTGGATCCCGTCCATGTGTCACCCAATGATAATAAGCATCATGCATGTAAATATGAGGATATAATCAAAATCATGGAAAAACATCATGAAACCCGTGCCTAGCATCGGCACGTAAATCCTCATCTATCAAGCGCTGTCACCAAGACTGGCCCGGATAGGTACGTATCATACGCTATCTCGAAAACCCGAGTGCCCAGCTTCGACCCTCGAATTTCGACGTATCATACGTACATAACTCCGGTCGGTATCCCCAAGATAACCGCCGAGTAAAAGGTAATGTCACCAGACGGTATGGTTCCCCTGACGGGCTCATCGGCTCATGGCACATCGACATCCCTTTCTTGCCCCGGGGTACCTCCGGGCCCCACCATGTACCCTCACGCGGCCTCGACGCCTCCTTGCATGGGGTATATATATATATCAGAACCGATAAAACTCATGGTGGATGCTGAAATATCATATCAAGGGTAACCGGGTTTTTAAAACATTTACATAATCTCTTTGAAATACCCACGGTTCCCAAATCCAGAAATATCATAGAAACAACGTATCTCAATGCGCTTAATCAGAAAGTATGATGTATGTGACATATAAATGAAATGCAAGTATAACAGTATATCATGCAACATGGAATAATAGTATGCACATACAAGGGTCATATCCTGATGCAATAATACTACTGTGTAGTGACATGGCAATTATCGATGATGAAATGTGTGAGCCGGCAAGAAAGTGTACGTGGAACATACGCATCATCGATAATGGTGCTGGTGTCCTAACAGCATGATGGTAATATAGCCATAAACAAATGCAAAGTGATGTGAATAGCATGAATATGTGGAAATCGAATAATCAACGCAACAGTGAAGAATCTACATCAATATGTATATGTCATGAAGTTATGCCATTTGAAATAAGACGAATCAGGGTTTTTGGTAAAATAAGGGTTACGGCGTTTTTTAAGAAAGGATGCACCTTTGAAAATACCCGTAGAATCCCTTTACTTGTCTTTAAAATATTCCCGATTCGTTAGTTTTTGAAATAGGTATGACTCGGGTCTAGTCTAACATCTACTATGTCAAGTACAGATCTAAATAACAAGTCAGTCAAGAGGGGTAAGGAAACCACCTAAATCTGAGTCGATATATATAAATAAATATAATAGTCGGTGATCCCGCCTCAATAGTATCGCGTACGATACAGTATATCATAAGACATCCTCGAGTCATGAGTGCAGATCTATCATCAATATATAGCTCGTACGGTAAATCGTCGTACGGCATCCCAATAGCTGGGTACGGGTCAATATCACATTCCTCTCATCAATTATCAGGTATCCTTATCATCATATCACATAATCTGGGGTATTGATCTAAGTCTAGTACAATCGATACCATCTATATAAAAATATGAATGCGTGTGTAAAACACACGTCCAAAGGCCTGCTAAAAATCACATGTCGTATCCCAAATACGAATCATATTATATCACCGATCTCATGGCACAGTGCCCAATATCATTGACTCATCTCCAATGTCATCCACTATCATCTTCAACACAGTATAAGTATAATTAATAAGTATGTGTGCGCGTGTGGGTGTAAACCTATTCTAGGGTTCGCGACTAGGAACTACACTAGTTTACTTCTAGCCCTAATCTAATCATAGTACATCTAACACAATATCCATGACACACTATAACTATCATACATATATAACATGTACATATATAGTATATCAACTTCGGACTGCGGGGGTGCTATACGCCATCCACCCGACTTCCCCCGTAGATGTAATCTACTCACCTTGCGTCTTCATTTGTCGACGTCGCCATGCGCTTGCTTGTCATCCCGAAGTCTTCATGGGATACCTACACATCAACGTATCGTAAATGCGTATTAAAACTAAATCAAAACTAAAACGACATACGAAAACCCAAACGATACTCTAAGGGGCCTATAGGTTAGAACCTATGGGTACGCTTTTCAAAACCATCAATCAATCCTCGGTATCGTCGTATAAACGCCAAGTATTCGAGGTAAAACGCAATACGCAAATCCGGAATTCAAAATACGAAATACGGAAACATGAATCAAAACAGCAACTAGAGAAAAGGGTCCCAGATTTCACCCTAGGTCAAATTGAACAAGTTTGCACATGCCGGGGGTCTAATCTACTGATAAGGGGGAACCAAAACCAAAACGAGGCAATTCCCTACAGGTCTGGCCGCAATTTGCGGCCAGAATGGATAAATTTGCGGCTGGGTTATGGAGGTAGGGGCTAGGGTTCTGGTGGTGGCTTCCTGGGTGCCTGCACATATCACTGTCCAACCAAAATAATTTTCAGAGTCTCGGGGTGATAGCAGATTCAATATAACCTTCACAGATTTCTTAAATTTTCCGATATCGGTTTCTAAATCCGTATTACGGGTTTCAAGTCTCAGGTTTGGGTCTCAATTCAAGCACTAGGGTGTTTATATAACCTCTACTGAGCTCAATTTCACATCACACTCACAATTTCCACTAAACCCTAACTAGGTTTTCCTTAAGTCCACAAAATCACACAATATCGATTCAATCTAAACATGGGGGTAAAGTTAATGCATAAACTAAGCTAATGATCCAAAAAATACCTCATTTGGCAACTCAAGAAAATTCTTGAGTTTCCCCTAGTGGCCAAAATCCTTGCTTTCTTGGTCTAATGTGTTGGTCTTGAGCTTGTGCACCTTTTTAGTGAAATGAGAGTGGGATTTTGGAGTTGTTTTAGAGGTGTTTTGAGGAGGTGAAGTGGGGAGGGAGAAGGAGCTAGGGCAGCAGCTGAGAATGGAGAGGGAGAAGAATGAGTGAAGTGAGGGGAAAAATGGCTATGTCTTGGTCAAAGTAACCCCTTTCTCTCTCTCACCCATACCTCAATATCTTATTCCCTTTTCTTTTTCTTTTCTTTTCCTTTCCTCTAAATCCTTCTCACCCAAATTGTAACCCCAAAAGAAACATGATAGAAAATGCACAAGTGTAGGAAAAATGATATGTGCAAGTTTTGCACAAAAATGCTAAAAAGCCGATTAGCGATTTTTAATCGCGATTACCACTAAATTAGCATATAATTAATCATAAAAACTTAAAAATGACATAATTCCATTAAATACCCTATTTTAGAATTTTCCATAATTTTTCCAAATTTTTTCCCATTTATCTGTATTTAATTATACCGAAATATTAAAATATTCATTAAAATAATATTAAATTATAAAAATTCCCAAAAATAATTTTTTTTTGAAATGTTACAATAAGCGTGATACTCGGATCACAAACACAAATCGCAACAAATGACATTGAGGTACACCTCCTACAATGTCGAAAAATGTCGCTGCGCCCGAAACTGGCAGAGCAAGAACACCCGCTTGCCTTCTGGTCACGGTCTGACGTCATCTGTCTCTGGGTCCTCATTTTCTCTATGGACTACCAATCTCGCAATCCATCGTCTCGTCATTCCGGTCAGATGTACTAACGGAAACGATTCCGCTCTGACACTCTTCTGGTCATCTATCGGCCAGTTAGTATGACCACTCGTAAAGCAGCACGTCACTAGCGTTGGCCTCTGGCCCTCTGAATACACATGACACAACTGATCCTCGGTGCAAATCTTATCGCAGTAGTGTCCTGGAAGGAACCTGCTCAAGGTCTCTTCCGATCTTGTCTATGCCGACTGTACGGAGGCTGGTACTCTTGCATAGTCTTTTCTCGTTTTCTGGACATCTGCGTTCTTAGCACAGCATTTCCTCGGGAACTGGCCGTATCCCAACGCCTCTGTATACATATCCGATCTCTAATCTCAACTGGGAGTAACAACAGCTCGTTAACATCTCACACGAACCTCTGGTTCCACTCGTCTTTATTATCGTCCACCTCGACGTCACGTCGTGCTATCTGCGTACTGCAATTGTTCTCGGCTACAGTCAATCCGGAGTCTCTCACACGGACTCAAAATTACGAACTCGGTATCTTCATCACTCTGTAGAAGAGATCTAGCCGAACACGTCCTCAAGAACTCGTCCCGACCATCAGAGAAATATACTTTATTCATCCGCTCTCGATCAACTCACAACGCATCTGGGTGAGGTCCTCTATCCGAAACTGGTCCACTTACTGATCTCCTATCCGATCATCCAACAAACAAAGTCATCTCTGGATCGATCTACTGGAGATCTGAATAAGATTCTCCACACTGGAAATCTTCAACTCAACTGAGTCTGCTCGGCATATCAAATCAGACGAATCATCTCAGTCGCTCAACTCAACTCAAGATAGACCATCTATCTACTGTTGCATCTTTGCCTGAAAGCATCCAGCGATCTCAGCTTGTAAGCGCTAGAAGCGACATCCCATCAATCTCAGCAACAACTGGGTCATCTGTTTACAAGGTAGACGATATCACAACTCTGAGATAGGCTGTACATCAACAATCCTCTCACAATCTGGCACCCTCTATCAATGGCCCGATCAACCGGTGAAAAACCGAAAACTCGCCTCAAACGAGAGGTCACAACACAAACACTAAATCAAGACGTTCCCATGTCACCAGAAAACACGATGGTCAGTCCTCGTCCATGAAGAGCTCGCCCTGACCGCATCACTGGCAGCAGCTCAATCTGCGCTCAAACCATGGTGACAGGAACCTCAAGCATGTATCAATGAAGATAGATCAAATGGATGAAAAGAATCAACGGATCCCAAAATGGATACATGATCATAAGGAAGAACGGAATCAATGAGAGTATGATCATGGGAACGAATAGAATCAAGGATTTCAAATGGATGTATGATCATAGGAACGAAGAGAATCACAGATCTCAAGATATATACATTCTAAGGTTACTTAAGTGGAGTATCGTATCGTAAGTATGCCGCGGAACATACGCACTGTACGTCACTCTACTTGAGTTACCTACTCCATCAATCAGGGTCAACCTATGTAACGAAAGTTCGGGTCTAATAGCCTCCCTGTTCAAGTCTAAGTTCCGTAAGGTCAAGCCTAGGTTCCGAAATATTTACGCCATAGACTTCGCATAGTCAAACCTAGACTCGAACCAAGATTAAATCTAGCGCTCTGATACCAACTTTGTCATGACCCGAAATTTAGTTCGTGACCGGCACTTAAATCATGCAACGTCTAAAGACACAACGTAAATTAAGTAAGCCGAAGCCCAGAAATCTAAACCTTTTTAAAGAAAATAAAAGAAGTGAAGTTTTGAAATAAAGGTATGATAAAATCAAACGTTTTCTTAAATGCATAGATAAAGGAACATAAAAATGCAAGTGGATTATACTAGTTGAAAAAAACATGTTTCGTTTTTTAAAAATTTGGGCAGCACCTCCCTTGTATATTTTGATCCAAAACCATATATACATAACAACAATAAAGGCATCCCCAAGCAGGAGCTAGCTCTTCACCAATCGGCGGAATCACAACCACGCAAGACATAAATATATGTATACGACGCCCAACGGCGAAGATCAACACAAAAGGATAGTGAATAAAGCAAGTCATCAAATCCACCAAGCGAACATATGACCCATCGCTCTAAGTCTCGCTACCACAAGTCTTTCTAAGTTTTACTACTTATACAAATACTAGTTTCTGATTGATGGAGTTGACTAGATACAACAGGAATAATAATACAAGAGTGACACGATCCAATATGTCCTACCTACCAAAGTAAATCACCTGAATGCAAGCTGTGTGCCAAAGATACCGCTACTGATCCATGCGGTCAAACCTGCAAGAACTGTGGCACAACGGGGGTGAGTTGCCAACTCGTGAGTAGAAAACATCAGCATGAAGAAATCGAATAAAACAACGACTCCTAGGTCAACTATATCATAAAGGTAATACTATGATATCTAGGATGACCGTGTATGCATATATGCCAACAATAGTCAAATCCTGTATGCATGTGGATATCATCCACGTGTCCATCAATGACACCACCACATGAAAACATATGCATGTAAATACAAGGATATCAACCAACGTGTATCCATCAACGACACATCAAAATCATGGAACCTGAGTGTCCAACATCGACAATCGAAATATCATGAAATCGGTGTCCAACATCGACACATAAATCCTCATATCTCAGGCTCCGTCAGTCCGGATCGGCCCACGGGCTCCGTCAGTCCGGATCGGCCCATATCATCTCACGACTCCGGTCGGTATCCTCCGGATAACCGCCGAGCCCAAATACTATCACCGGTAGGTAGTAGGCCCTCTGCCAGGCTCATTGTCTACACCACAAAAATCATTTCTTGCCCCGGGGTACCATACCGGGTCCACCATATACTCGCAGACGGTGCCTACCGCTCCTCGAATTGGGTTTCTAACACAAGTCTCGGAACCGAGAAAACTCATGGTGGACGCACCGAAATATCATATCAAGAGAAACCGGATTTTCAAAACAATACATAATTTCCTTTGAAATATAACCACGGTTCTCAAATCCAGAATCTCATGAAAACATCATCTCAATGCGTAAAATCATAAAGCATGATGTATGCAAATATAGAACAGAAATATGAGCATATCAAGTACATCATGCGACATAGCATAATGATGTGAGCATAGCAATATATCATGCCAACGAGTCATGTGACAGAACTGAACAATTAAGAGAAATAGCATGATGTGGCAATTCTACTGTGTAAGTGACATAGCAATTATCGATGATGAAAGTGTGTGAGCCAGCAATCTGTGTAAGTGTAACATACGCATCATCGATAATTGTGTAGGTGTACTGGCACAGGTAAATGTAATGCAACAAGAATATCATGAACATAGCATAAGGTACATCGTAAGCGAAATGCTATAAGGTTTACATATCTAATCTAACATCTGCATAAAGGCTAAACTAAGCAGTGTAGACAGGGGTTATCAATATCTATGACATATCCGAGTCGATGAATCTATCAATCGGTATCCAGCCTCACAATATCACGTACGGTATAATCCATCGTACGACATCCTCTAGTCAAGGGTATGGATCAATCATCAGGTAAAACTCATCGCGTACGGTAATCCATCGCACGGCGGCATTCAACAAATAGGGATCCTATCAACCTATAAGACAATGAGGGTACGGATTTAAAGTCACGTACGGCATATCACTCATTATTATCATAATTATATATATATACCTATATCTCAAGTCACATACGTATAACGACATATCAAACCAAGTCATCATGTTTCATCATATACTCTTTTCATCACATAAATATCTCACATCGAGTCATCTTATTAATCTCATGTCTATTTATCGGCCTCGTAACATGCCACCATAATCGCATACTTATTCTCTTGCGACTACACACATATATATCGTGATTCACATTCACGTTCCATATCCTTATATATAAATTCGAGACATCCTTTCTATCATATCATTTCATACTAAACCATTAACTAAAACCTTAAGTCGAGGCATATCTTGTCTCCAAATTATAAATCACATATCAATGGTTGCGGGGGTGCTATACGCCATCCACCCGACTTCCCCCGTAGATATAAATCTACTTACCTGCGGAACTCCTTGTTCAGCCGTAGTCGATATGCATCGTCGTCTCGGAATCCATGCGAAGGTATCTACAATAAATACACAGTCGCAATGCTATTAAAATCAAGTCCGGAAACCGATACGGCATACAGTGCGCTTATAGGTTAGAACCTATAGCCTACGCATGCAAAAACAACCAAACAACCTTCGTCGTTGACATACAAACATTCAACGATCCAATACAATATCAAATACCAAAACCCAAGTTTATAAATCACAAATACCAAATTCAGCAACACAGGAAATCACTCCCAGATTTCATCTCAGGCTAATTGGGACTAAACAAGCAAGTACATAGGATATGTTATAGGGTAAGCAAGCTACAACCAAAAACTCAACACCATACCCCACTGGAAATCCGGAGACAATGCCCAAAAATCCGATCTCCCCGGCCTACAGGAGGATTCTTGGGTTCGTACTTCGGTGGTGGGTTTCTAGTGGTTAATCTAGGTCAGTGATATTGCTACTTTTCCTCAAAAACATCTCAGGTTGCTCCAGATTACCTGTAGTCCCACAATACTTCACAAAACCGACACGGGACAATTTCTAAGTTCGTATTTCGGGTTCTAATCTGTAACGCCTTAGATTTGGTTAGTGTTCGTTTAGACGTTAATGCGGGTTTAGTGTAAAAAGTTTACCAATTTGGGTTCCTCATATTTTATAACATTTAATTAATAATTTATTATTATTTGTTATGGACATGCACGCATGTGTGCACGTAAATGTGAGGATTTGTTTGTGCTAATTTTGTTCTTAGCAACCATAACACTTAACCTAATCCCTTTGCTTTATCCAAATCTTTATTTAATCAAATCCTTAACCCTAATTCCTTAGATCTTTTGTGAGAAGAGAGGAGAGATATTTGTTTGGGTTTTGTCTTGAAGATAGGTGGCATGGTGACCATTGCTAGCATTAAGTGAATGGTGCACTCACCTCTCTCTCTCATTACACTCACCCCTCTCTCTTTATCTTTTCCTTCTTTCATTTCTTTATCTCTTTAGCATTATTTCTTCACCTCCTCATTCCTCAAACCGAACACTTAGCTTCTCTTCACCATTTCTTCACAAATCCTTCACAAATATCACAAAAATCATATCTTTGATCACCTTTTTCCTCTTGGATGCCTTGGAGCATGCAAAGCTTGGATCTTTGAGTTCTTCTGGTTAGGTAATGATCTCTTTCTGTTGTTTATGTAGTTTTTGTGTTTTGTAGACTTTTAGATTTAGTTTAGAATATTTAAAGTTTGGTTATGTGCAAAATATCGTATTTTTAGTGCCTATATGTGTCTTCTGTGATCTGCTGTGACCCGGAGATTTTACTAGAAAACCAAACAATATAGTTGTGTTGTACCTGAGACCATAGGACATCACCTGGAGCACGGACCCCTGGAGCTCGGACTCGGCCGGTGCCGAGAAGGGAAATTCCGGCGACCTCGGCTTGGGGAAAGAGTTAGGGTTTGGGTTTTTCTGGGTAGGTGTCTGCAGTGGTTTAGGTGTTTTTGGTCTTGTTTAGTTGTTGAGTTTTCTCTGTATGCAAAATCTGGGATCACCTAGGTAGTTTCTTGTGTTTCGTTTAAGCGCGATACGTTATACGACATGGATCGTGCACTTTGTGTGATTTTGCTCTTGGGTTAGTTTCGTCGTGTCGCTACACACGTTAGCCACAATACGAACACTTGAGAGTATGTTTTGTGTTGTTGCGTCGGTCAAATGTAGTTTGTACGTATTTTGGGTCTATTATTAATATATACTTGTTTTATTGTCTTAATATTGTAGGTTCACAGGAGGGCACTTCGGACACTGTTACAAAGGAAAAATAGGTGGTTGGCTTCACTTAGCCAGGAGCGTTGGTGAGTATATTTAACATCTACAGAGGAATCGCCCGCATGGCGTTATGAGTCTGGGCTAGAGATGTTAATTTTGTCGCATATTCTATGTCATATTTAGAATTGCGCATTCACCCTACTGCTTAGTTAATTGTTGTGCTTGGATTAGTATCCTTAGGACACTGCACTATTATTGACGGCTCTTGTTGCACGAGCACTGATTGTATGCCACACACACCGTCAATAATTGCCATGTTACGCACAACCCACATATAAAAATGATATTGTTTGGTTAGGGACATTGAGACATGATTCATATTTCTTTATGCATATGACTTATAACATACCTGTATACCTACATGCTTACACATATGCCTTGACATACTTACATGCTAGTTACCTGTATATCTATAGAGTATTGTACCATTAGCGATGGGTACATACACACTTCATGACATAGCTACAGGTATACCTTGTACACATACTTCACTTATACCCAGGAGGTATATTACATCATTACTTATAGGTAGATACATATACCTTGCTATACCTTTTTGTTTACACATATATCTGGTTATAGCTACAGGTTTACCTTTACTTGTTTAGAATTGGAGAAATTATGAACCGCATAATTTATATTTTAACTGGTTGCAGTTAAATAGCGGCCTTTCCTTTATACGCTCGCATTTCAGTTTCATGTTGCGTATATTATATTCATGGATTCTCGCATTGAGATATTGATTTTTCATGATGTTTTCTGGATTTGGGGACCGTGGTAGTTTCATGAAATTATGCATTATTTGAAAAACCCGGTTTCCCTTGATATGATATTTCAGCAGCCACCATGAGATTTATCGGTTCTGATATATATATACCCCACGCGAGGAAAGGAGGGGTCCGTGTGCGGGTACATGGTGAGGCCCGGAGGTACCCGGGGCAAGAATCTCAGTGAGGAGATGAGTTAGTGGGGGAACCATACTTACCGGTGACATTACCAATGACTCGGCGGTTATCATGGGGATACCGACGGGAGTCATGTGCGTATAGATACATCGAGAGGAGAGGGTCAGAGCTAGGCACTCTAGCTTTCGGGATAGCGTATGATAAGTACTTATCTGGGTGCCAGTCATGGAGACAACACCTGATAGATCAGCCTTTCTGTGTCGATGCTTGACACATTGTTCCCATGATATTTTACTCCTAAGTATATATATATTAGTGGAGTGGTACGCTAATATATGTGTATACATCATCATATTTATTCATGCAAATATACCTAGGATATAAGAGATGCACTTGATCTTGGATTTAGGACATTTGAGATTTACTTGATATTGAATACAGGATATATATGAGATTTGCTGATTTTGTACATTCAGGATATATGAGATTTACTTGATATTGTACATTCAGGATTTGTGAGACTTATATGATATGAGAGCCAATTTGGGGGCTGATTTGAGGAATTGGGATTTGGATTGTCTTGATGGATTTTGATCCTACCACGATATCAGGATTCCGTGGAAATGACATGTTTCATTCCATACTTCATACTTATTTATATGCACTGCTTCATGTGTTAGTTGTACCTGTTAGAGTACCTTTCATGACTGTTGCATATACACCTTTTCATATCATTATTGCATGATTATTGCATACCGATTGTCATATCATTACTTCATGTACTTGTAGTACCTGATAGAGTACCTTACATGACTGTTACATATATATTGTCATATTATTGTTTCATGTATTGATCGTACCTGCTAGTGTACTTTCATGACTGATGCATTACATATGACCATTCATTGCTATTAGATGCTTATGTTAGATTCGCGCTGTATGTACATACTCGTGATTACCTGCATATGTTATTTACTATTCACGAGTTGGCAACTCACCCCCGTTGTGCCATAGTTGTTTTGCAGGTCGTTCCTCACAATAGTCAGAGGCAGGGCTATTATCATCTATCTTATCATCTTTTGCTGCGGATACCGCATTGGCTCACAGTGAGCAGTTTTGTTTAGGTGGGTTTTGTGGTTATTCGTTGTTGTATTGTATATTCGTTGTATCCTTGTACTCTCCATCTACTACTTTCATGTTTGACTTAGAGACTTGGTGTGATGACGATATTGTATATTATTTTTTGACCTGGTTGTCTTTTATACAGTTTCCTTTTTATCGTCTTTTATTTCTTCGCTACGACGTCGTATATCTGTTGTGGTGGTTGTTTTCCGCCTTTGGGCGTGTATTTTCTCCCGTTTGGGGATGCTTTACTTATATTTATGTTGTACCCATTTTTGGGGCTAGTTTTTACAAATGAGGTGCTGCCAAAATTTTAAAGGAAATAAAGTTGGACTTTTAAAGAATTTGGGTTGCGATTTCAATGGTTTTAAAAATGTTTCTTATCTTTTCTTGTCTTTTGATGGTTTAGATTTCTGGGTTTTGGCTTTCTTTTACCGCGTTACGCCTGTAGACGTTGCATAGTATTAGGGCCGCCACATGCCAATTTCGGGTCGTGACATAATCTCTATTCTTGGCCATAAAATCAACACTAAGGGTTAAGTAAACACCCACCACAAATCATAAGTCTACACAATCACCCAAACCCTCTCTAGGAATTTCCAAACATCACTAATCTAAATCGATTTAACTCTAAACTACTATAGGGTGCTAGAAAACTCGAAAACTAAACTAAAAGGGATTACCTCATTTGGTAACTCAAGAATTTTCTTGAGTTGCTCAAAGTCTTCAAAATCCAAGCTTGGAAGGTCCATAAGGTGTAGAATGAGGTAGGGATCATTTTTAATGAAGGGAGTATAGGGTTTTAGCAAGGTTTTGGAGATGCTTTCATGGGGTAGAGGAGGTGATGGAGGAGATGAAGAAGTTGAAGGAGGAGTTGAGGAAATAAAACGTTGAAGGAAAATGAATGAGGGAGAAATGGTCAAGGGTAGGATCCTCTCTCTCTCTCTTTCTCTCATGCCCTCACATGGTATGGCATGCCCCAAGTCATGAGTGTGTCACCTTTCTCTCCCCTCAATAATGCCCTCTTTCTTTTCTTTTCTCACATAGAAAACACAATGCCACAAACACAAAAGAAACAACATGCAACAAAATTCAACATGACATGGTGCACTAGCCATGGAGAATGTATAAAAATACGGATTTGGCATAATCGTGATTAGTAGTGCACTAATCAAGTTTAATTTAAACTTGCATATAATTAATTATAAAAATACCAAAATCCGATAAATATATTTTTAAATGAATAAATCATTTTAATCTCCAATTATTTCCTAAATATCGGTATATATTTATACCATTTTACGAAAACCCCAAATTCGCAAATCGAATAGTTTTCGCGAAATATATTATTTTAATATTAAATAATAAAAATAATATTTTATATTTCTGAAATGTTACAATCTTCCTCCTTAAAGAAATTAGGTTATCGAATTTAAATTTAAACCCACAAATACTAAAACATTTCAATAATCAGCTCAAATCACGGGGCTCCGAAATCACGGAAGATACAGAAATACCACAGCGCATCATGTGCGCTTGAAAACGAGTATGAAACTAAAAATCGTACTCCGTCAAGCGTCACGCAATCATCGGAGTTACAATGGAGATACAGATCTCGAAATCCACTACTAAAATCCAATATACACTAGTCGAATATTATCATACGTATATAGTACGAATCTATAACATTTCAAAAAAATAAAATATTATTTTTGGGAATTTTTAGAATTTAATATTAATTTTAATAAATATTTTAATATTTCGGTATAATTAAATACCGATAAATCGGAAAAAAATTTGGAAAATTATAGAAATTACTAAAAAAGGTGTTTTATGTGAATTATGCAAATTTTAAGTTTTTATGGTTAATTATATGCTAATTTAGTACTAATCGCGATTAAAAATCGCTAATCGAACTTTAAGCGTGTTTTGTGCACATGTCATTTTTTTCACACTTGTTACTTTTTCCTACATGATTTGGGGTGTATGGTATTTGTTTTGGGTTCACTATTGAGGAGAGAAGGAAATTAGAGAGGAAAAGAAAAGAAAAAGAAAAGATTAGAATAAGAGGTATGGGTAAGAGAGAGAAAGAGTGGGTAAGGGGTCAACCATTGGACTATGCCATTCCCTCATCATTTCCTACACTCATTCCTCTCCCTCTCTTTCTTTTGTTGCTGATGCTACTGCCTTCCCCTCCTCCTCCCTCTTCAATCCACAAAACTCCATGAAAACACTCGAAAACCTCATTCCCACTTCACGAAAAAGGTGCACAAGCCCCCTAGCTACCTTATGGACCAAGAAAAATCTGATTTTGGTGCTGTAGAGGATTCATGGGAGCTAAATGAGGTAAACCCTTTCACAATTATTGTAGTGTTTCAAGTGCTTTAGCCTCATTTCAAGTTTAAAAATCGTTTTGGCGAAGTTTGGTGAACTTTGAAGATTTCTAGAGAGGGTTGTGGGATTTTTGAGTTGTGGTTGTGTAATTGGACTTTAGTCGTGACCCTAAACTCCCCAATTGCCCAAAACCCAGACCTAACCAAACCTGGAACTGAAAACAGAAACTTTGCATGTCGGTTTGTGAGGAATTGGAGCGTGCAGGTGAATCTGGGATGACCTGAGAATTTTACGAGTTAAACAAACAACCCCAGTAGACTAGAATTGACCCTAGGAACCCACTGTACCAAAACGAGATCCCCAATCCACTAGAAAACCAGCCTGGCCGGAATTATAGGGGTAGGGGCCGGCCACTTGGTGGGGTATGGTGTCGGGGTTGGTCCAGTAGCTCATATACAACATATACTACATCCTTGACTTGTTTGCTTACCTAGTTTTCACCTTATACAAAATCTGGGACTAAAAACTTGGTTTGCTGTTTTGATTCGAGATATGATTTTCCATATTTTAAATTTTGGATTTTTGTATTTGTGCTTTATCTCGATCATGTGACGTTTGTACGTCTATATCGAATGATATCGGGTTGTTTTGCGAGGGCTAACCATAGGTTCTAACCTATAGGCTTTTAAGCGTATCGTTTTGGTTTCGAATTGGTTTTAATGCGATGCGATACGTGTGACATGTAGGTACCCCCACGATGATCTGAGACGATGAAGAAGATGGCGGCGACATCGACATCAGCAAGCAAGATCAAGGTGAGTAGATTATATCTACGGGGGAAGTTGGGTGGATGGTGTATAGCACCCCCGCAGTTGATATCTAGTATACTATATATATACCATGTATGATAGCTTATTGTGTGATATGGATATCCTAGATGTGATTAGGTGTATTATGGATAGATTAGGGTTTAGAGGTAAACTAGTATAGTTTCCTAGTTGCGAACCTTAGAATAGGTTTACACCCACACACACATACATGCTTGCTTGTTATACCTATACCTGGATGATGAGCATAGTGGATGATATTGGAGATGTGTCGATGACTTTGGGCATAGTTCCGTGAGGTCGGTGATATGATGTGATTCGTATTTGGGATACGACATGCGATTTTAGCGGGCCTTTGGGCGTGTGTTCAACACACGCATTTATATTTTTAAAGATGGTATCGATTTGTACTAGACTTAGATCAGTACCCCAGATCATGTGATATGATGATAAGGATACCAGATAATTGATGAGATGAATGTGATATTGACCCGTACCCAGCTTTTCGGATGCCGTACGATGATTTACCGTACGAGCTTTATATTGATGATAGATCCGCACTCATGACTTGAGGATGTCATATGATATTGTATCGTACGCGGTACCTTTGAGGCGGGATCACCGAGTATTATACTTATATATATTTATATATCGACTCAGATTTAGGTAGTTTCCATACCCCTCCCGATTGACTTGTTAGTTAGAGCTGTAGTTTTGCTAGTAGATGTTAGGCTAGGCCGATGCCATAACTATTTCAAAAACTAACGAATCGAGAGTATTTTAAAGACAGACAAAGGGATTCTACGGACATTTTCAAAAGACACATCTTTTCTTAAAAACACCGTAGCTCTTATTTTCCTAAAAATCCCGATTTGTCTTCTTTTAAATGGCAAAACAGTATGACATAGATACATTGATGTAGATTCTACACTGTTGTGTTTATCATTCATTTGCCGCATATTCTTACTGTTTGCATCGCATCGCATGTTAAATATGTTTATTGTTATATCAAGTCCATGCTGTTAGGACACCAACACCATTATCGATGATGCATATGTTTCACGTACACCTGCTTGCCGGCTCACACACTTCATCATCGATAATTGCCATGTCACTACACTGCTAGACTGTTGCATTCAGGATATGACCCTTGCATTTCATACTCGTGTACTTACATATTGTACATTCATACTTGTGCACATACCTATTGTACATTCATACACGTGTACTTACATATTGTACACTCATACTTGTGCACATACCTATTGTACATTCATACCCGTGTACTTACATACTGTACACTCATACTTGTACACATACTTATTGTACATTCATACTCGTGTACTTACATACTGTACACTCATACTTGTGCACATGCCTATTGTACATTCATACTCGTGTACTTATATACTGTACACTCATACTTGTGCACATACCTATTGTATATTCATACTTGTGTACTCACATATTGTACACCCATACGTGCATACATACGTATTCGCACTTACATAGATGATCCTCGCTTGATTTGGAGATTTGGGAACCGCAAGATACTTTTAAAAACTGATTCATTTTAAAGAAGCGGTCTTCCCTAAATATGTGCATATTACTATTCCATGTTGCATGATATACTGATATGCTTACATTCTTTTATATGTCGCATACATCATGCTTTCTGATTATACGCATTGAGATACGTTGTTTCCATGATATTTCTGGATTTGGGAACCATGGGTATTTTAAAAGAGAGTATGTATTGTTTTAAAAACCCGGTTACCCTTGATATGATATTTCAGTGCGTCCACCATGTGTTTTCTCGGTTCCGAGAGTGGCATGTGAAACCCGATTCGAGGAGCGGTAGGCACCGTCTGCGGGTACATGATGGACCCGGTGAGGTACCCCAGGGCAAGAAGACTCGTATATGTTAGACGGTGAGCCTGGCAGGGGAGTACTACCTACCGGTGATTGTTTTGAGCTCGGCGGATATCTGGGGGATACCGACCGGAGTTGAGAGATGAGACGGGCCGATCCGGACTGACGGAGCCCTATGTATATGAGGATTTACGTGCCGATTCTAGGCACAGGTTTCATGATGTTTTCGAGTGTCGATGCTTGACACTCAGGTTCCATGATTTTGATATGTCGCGAGCGACACATGTTGATTTACATCCTCATACTTCCATGCATATGCTTTATGATATTTACATGCATGATGTTTATTGTCATTGGGTGACACTTGGACGAGATCCACATACATATAGCTTATATTGATGACATTGATCCCATAGTTGGATGAGATCCACATACATGATGACATTGATTACATAGTTGGATGATATCCACATACTTATAGACTTCATGATATAGTCGACATTGATCATACATCATATTGTTGATATGTTATTACCTGAGGCACTGGCACGAGCACTTAGCACTACACTCATGTATAGATGTTACATTGCCACCTTATCATGCTTCAGATTTATTCATTTGAGGTTTATATATATATATATATATATATATATATATATATATATATATATGATCGTATTGACCTAGGATTGTGTCATACATACGATTTCTGCTCTGTGATGTTTTCTATTCACGAGTTGGCAACTCACCCCCGTTGTGCCACAGTTTCTTGCAGGTTTTGCCGTACAGGTTCCATTGCGGCTTTCTGGCACACTGCTTCCTTTACGGGTGATTTGCTTTGGTAGGTGGGTTCTTTTGCATCAGAACCACCATTGTATATGTATTATTCAGTTGTATCTAGTAATTCCATCAACCAAACTTGTATATTGTTTCAGACTTAGAAAACCAGTTGTGTATTATTTCGACCTTAGAGTCGCGCGTTGTAGTATTATGGTTTTCTTGATATTTTGAGCTTCCTTTTTGAGTTTTGATCCTCTCCATTCGGCGTTGTATTATACTGCTTGCGTGGTTGTGACCGTCGATTGACGAAGAGCTAGCTCCCGCTTGGGGATGCCTTTTATCATTGTATATATACTATTCATGTTGTACCCCGTTTGGGGCCAGTATTTACAAAGGAAACTCTGCCGAAATTTTCAGAAAAGACGAGACATTTTAAAAATGCATATTCGGCTTACTTATTTAAAAACCTTGCTTTTAAAACGTGTTTTCTTCACTTCTTAAAACTAGTTTTCCTTATTTACTCCTTAAAAATGGTTTTAGATTTCTGGGCTTTTGGCTTACTTGAATTAGATGGGTTCCTATAGGCTTCATATGATTCAAGTACCAGTTACATGCTATTTTGGGTCATGACAAAATTGGTATCAAAGCACTAGGTTAACCTTGGTTCGAGTCTAAGTTTGACTATGAGGAGCCTAGAGCGTTTATATATATACGGAACTTAGGCTTGACCTTACGGAACTTAGACTTAGTCGAGGGGGTATTATACCCGAACTTTCGTCGCGTAGGATGACCCTTGGTTAATGGAGTAGGTAGCTTGAGTAGAGTGACGTACCGTACGTATGTTCCACGGCATACTTACGATACGCTACTCCGCTTAAGAAACCTTAGGATGTACATTTCCTTGCACAGTATTATATTCAGTCCTATGATCTATCCCCATCGATACTGGTTATGATTTTGCTGCCACGATTACATGGGCAGAGAGAGCTACGGCTAGAGTTGCGTCAGTATGAGATCGTCACGAACGAGGACTGACCAGGGCGTGAGCCCATAGGCATACGATTGCGCATAGAGGCATTGTTTCATTATGTTTTCGCGCCATGAGCGTTTGACAGATCGCTTTTACGAGATTTCTCGGACTTGCAGATCAGCACCAGAGGATCAGGCTATTGCTAGAGGTCATCCAGAATGTGATGACCACTGATATATCGCTTATTCATGATGATTGAGGCGCTGTTCAGCGTATAGACGAATGAGCCAGTTGTTGCTGCAAATGACGAGATATCGCCCAGATGATGGAGCTACTGCAGCTTGAGTATATACTCAGAGATATGATGGAAGGTCGCTAGTCACCTGAGGATGAATGACTAGGACATGTGGTTCATTCGCTTACCCCGATGTGAGGTCATCAGATATATTGATTCCAGCTAGAGACAACTTCATGCAGATTCGTTGAGAGTCGATAGAGACGATCGAATGTCAGGAACCCGATTCTAAGTTTAAAGTATTCGGAAGAAAATGCAAGTAATGCTATGGACCCTCTAGAAGAATGAAACCCTAACTCGACGTAATGACCATGGAACACCTTCGAACCTTAGGGTTTGCGGCAGTTTAGCGGTGCCATTTGTGAGGCTTGGGTTTGCCCTTCTACGGCTGGTCCACAGGTGTTGTGGCATGTACTGGGATACTATTAAACTGTACTCAAGATGTTGATCTCTTGGGGGATTATGAGGTTTTGACAAATCGATCGGATGGTTCGACATCATTTGGATATCATGTGATGGGATACATTGCTTGGGAGACTCCAGATACGAGTGTAGCCGTTGGAGCGCAGTCCATGCAGCCACGAGAAGACGAGTCCGAATCAGTCGACATTGGAACAGAGTGGAGTAAAGAGTTCGCACGAGATTTCGACGAGATGACGTTCCACTCCGTGGACATCAGAGATACGATACGCATGCAGAGGCGTTGTATATGGGTATACCTTCCAGAAGGAGTCGCGATGAGCATACAGTCGTTCCGGAACAAGAAACAGATATAGTAAGGGTGGTAAATTCCGGGCAGTTCGGCAGAAACGAGATTAGAGAGAGACCTCGACAGGACCTTTCTGGAATACTATACGAGAAGACTTAGACCCAGGAATGGTCATATTGCGCACACCCAGCAGGCCAGAGTTCGGCATCGTCGACGAGATAGTTGACTAGGTTCGGATAGAGGACCTCACCCAGATGCGTAGTAAATTGATCAAGAAAGGACGAGTATGGAGTATATCTCCGCAGGTTAGGACGAGTTCCTGAGGATGTGTTCGGCTAGATATCTTCCACAGAGTGATGAAGATACCGAGTTCATGATTTCGAGTCCGCGTGAGAGACTTCGGATTGACCGTAGCCGAGAACATTTGCAGTGCGCAGATAGAGACGTGACGTTGAAGTAGACGATGATACAGACAAGCGGGACAAGAGGTTCGTGCGAGATGCTGACGAGCTATTGTTATTCCCCGTTAAGATTAAAGGTCGGATATGTCTATAGAGGTGTTGGGATGCGACCAGCTTCCAAGGAATTGCTGTGCTGAGGACGCAGATGTCCATAGAGCGAGAAGAGATTATGCAAGAGTACCAGCCCCGTACAGTTCGGCATAGTCGAGATCGGAAGAGACCTTGAGCAGGATACCTTCCAGGACATTGCTGCGATAAGATTTGCATCCAGGATCAGATGTGTAATGTGTATTCAGAGGACCAGAGGTCGGCGCCAGTGACGTGCTGCTTTACGAGCGGCCGTGAGGATTAGCCGAGAGATGACCAGAGAAGTGCCAGAATGGAATCATCCCTGTTAGCACACCTGACAGGGCCGATGAGCCGATGGATTGCGAGTTTGTTAATCCACAGAAGAGATAAGGGCCCAGAGACAGAGGACGCCAGACCGTGAGCGAGAGGCAAGTAGATATCTTGCATTGCTAGAATTGGATGCTCCGACACCTTCTCTACTGTGAAGGAGGAAATATCGACGACGATATTTATGATTTGTGATTTTGTGATTCGATTATCACGTATCCGTCACCTTGGATTTCGGTAGTTTGGGCGATTTATTCGCATGATTTAGTCTTGATGGTTGAGTTCCATGATATTTGTTTTCGTGCACCATGGTTGCACCTATTGGACATTTATATCTCGCGCATAGTTATTACACTTGAGATGTGCTTTATACACCATTGTGTTGATTTATGATTTGTGCACAGTTATTGCACCTGATATCGTTTTCGTGCCTTGGCTGCACATGTTTATGACTTCATGGATTTCATACAGTTGAGTTGATTTTGTGCATATGATGCGCACACGATTTGATTTTTGCACTCGGTATAGCTTATATGTGCTTGTAGTGCATTGATATGTGTTTTGTGCACGCAGCTGCACACGTTTATGATTTTTACACCTTGGTACACTCGGTGTTGCTATTTACGTATTCGAGTTATTGTTTGGGTTTTGTGCACAGGATGCACCAGTTTTATATTTCGTGCGTTTATCACACCAGATTTATATTTCGTGCCTTTGTTGCACCGGATCTATATTTCGTGCATCACGGTTGCACCTGACTTCGATTTGATGTCATTCGACATATGGATTTTGATTTCATGCCTATGTTATGCATGCGATTTGACTTATGCCTTCGGCATCTTTACATGCACTTTTAGTGTTTTGATTTGATTTGTGCACGCTGATGCACATGGTTGTGAGCTTATATACCACGGTATACCTGATTTTGATTGAGCCGTATTGTATACCGTCGATTTTGATTCTAATATTGATGTTAATTTCTTGCACTCCGTGCATTTGATTTGGACTTTGCGCATGTTCGACGCTTGATATTGGATTTCGTGATTTTGTGCATGTTGAGTGCGCATGATTTAGATTTTATTCGTGCATGATGGATGCACCTGATTTGGATTTTCACGCGTATTGAGCGCATGTTGTGAGATACGATTTTGGTGCACACACGATGCACTAAATCGGGATTCTTCGTGCATGTCAGATGTACCTGATTTTGCTGTCAGGCACACACATTGCCTATGACAGATGTTTCGTGCACACCCGTTGCATCTAGATGTTGTTTCTGTGCACATGTATGGAACACATATGGATTTTGATTCTCGTGCGTACCAGACGCACAGGGTATTCTTATATAAATTTTGGGATTGATTTCATATGGAGCAGTACGTTTTTATGATATTTGCTATATGTTTTCGTACTGAGCAGGACTAGTCAGAGGACAGTACCTGGATAGATTTTGCATGCATTGATAGTTGTCAAAGGGATTTCCAAAAAGTGAGCTATAGTCTCAGTATATACCTACGTGTCTGATATGACACGAAACGTTTAAAACAAGGAAACCCTTCTAAATTGTTTTCAAAACGGCGGAACGTACATATTAAACAAAAGATATATACATATATGGTTATTTTCTTACATTAGACGTCCGCCAATGTGCAGTGTTATGTGCATCGCACATCGACTTAAAAAGATTTGGCATGCATTTCTTTCAGATATTTACATATATAGATTTGATGTCTACATGTATAATTTTGATGTATATCATATTGGTTTTGTTTTGGATTTGACATTTGTGTCTTTACCATGACTCCGATGATTGCGGGATGCTTGACGGAGTTTTGTTTTTGAGTTATCTGCTCATTACTCATGCGCATGCATTGCGCTATGATGCGTTTTATGTATTGATGATTTCGGAGCCCCGACGACTTGGACTTTTACTGAAATGTTTTAGTATTTGAGGGGTTTTAAATTAAATTTGGGGACCAAATTTCTTTAAGGGGGGAAGATTTTAACATTTCAAAAAAATAAAATATTATTTTTGGGAATTTTTAGAATTTAATATTAATTTTAATGAATATTTTAATATTTCGGTATAATTAAATACTGTTAAATTGGAAATTTTTTTGGAAAATTATAGAAATTACTAAAAGAAGGTGTTTTATGTGAATTATGCAAATTTTAAGTTTTTATGATTAATTATATACTAATTTAGTGCTAATCACGATTAAAAATCGCTAATCGGACTTTAAACGTGTTTTGTGCACATGTCATTTTTTTCACACTTGTTACTTTTTCCTACATGATTTGGGGTGTATGGTATTTGTTTTGGGTTCATTATTGAGGAGAGAAGGAAATTAGAGGGGAAAAGAAAAGAAAAAGAAAAGATTAGAATAAGAGGTATGGGTAAGAGAGAGAAAGAGTGGGTAATGGGTCAACCATTGGACTAGGCCATTCCCTCATCATTTCCTACACTCATTCCTCTCCCTCTCTTTCTTTTGCTGCTGATGCTACTGCCTTCCCCTCCTCCTCCCTCTTCAAGCCACAAAACTCCATGAAAACACTCCAAAACCTCATTCCCACTTCACGAAAAAGGTGCACAAGCCCCCTAGCTATCTTATGGACCAAGAAAAATCTGATTTTGGTGCTGTAGATGATTCATGGGAGCTAAATGAGGTAAACACTTTCACAATTATTGTAGTGTTTCAAGTGCTTTAGCCTCATTTCAAGTTTAAAAATCGTTTTGGCGAAGTTTGGTGAACTTTGAAGATTTCTAGAGAGGGTTGCGGGATTTTTGAGTTGTGGTTGTGTAATTGGACTTTAGTCGTGACCCTAAACTCCCCAATTGCCCAAAACCCAGACCTAACCAAACCTGGAACTGAAAACAGAAACTTTGCATGTCGGTTTGTGAGGAATTGGAGCGTGCAGGTGAATCTGGGATGACCTGGGAATTTTACGAGTTAAACAAACAACCCCAGTAGACTAGAATTGACCCTAGGAACCCACTGTACCAAAACGAGATCCCCAATCCACTAGAAAACCAGCCTGGCCGGAATTATAGGGGTAGGGGCCGGCCACTTGGTGGGGTATGGTGTCGGGGTTGGTCCAGTAGCTCATATACATCATATACTACATCCTTGACTTGTTTGCTTACCTAGTTTTCACCTTATACAAAATCTGGGACTAAAAACTTGGTTTGCTGTTTTGATTCGAGATATGATTTTCCATATTTTAAATTCTGGATTTTTGTGTTTGTGCTTTATCTCGATCATGTGACGTTTGTATGTCTATATCGAATGATATCGGGTTGTTTTGCGAGGGCTAACCATAGGTTCTAACCTATAGGCTTTTAAGCGTATCGTTTTGGTTTTCGTGTGTCGTTTTGGTTTCGAATTGGTTTTAATGCGATGCGATACGCGTGACATGTAGGTACCCCCACGATGATCCGAGACGATGAAGAAGATGGTGGCGACATCGACATCGGCAAGCAAGATCAATGTGAGTAGATTATATCTACGGGGGAAGTCGGATGGATGGTGTATAGCACCCCCGCAGTTCGATATCTAGTATACTATATATATAATATGTATGATAGCTTATTGTGTGATATGGATATCCTACATGTGATTAGGTGTATTATGGATAGATTAGGGTTTAGAGGTAAACTAGTATAGTTTCCTCGTTGCGAACCCTAGAATAGGTTTACACCCACACCCACACACATGCTTGCTTGTTATACCTATACCTGGATGATGAGCATAGTGGATAATATTGGAGATGAGTCGATGACTTTGGGCATAGTGCCGTGAGATCGGTGATATGATGTGATTTGTATTTGGGATACGACATGAGATTTTAGCGGGCCTTTGGGCGTGTGTTCCACACACGCATTTATATTTTTATAGATGGTATCGATTTGTACTAGACTTAGATCAGTACCCCAGATCATGTGATATGATGATAAGGATACCAGATAATTGATGAGATGAATGTGATATTGACCCGTACCCAGCTTTTGGGATGCCGTACGATGATTTACCATACGAGCTTTATATTGATGATAGATCCGCATTCATGACTTGAGGATGTCATATGATATTGTATCGTACGCGATACCTTTGAGGCGGGATCACCGACTATTATACTTATATATATATTTATATATCGACTCAGATATAGGTGGTTTCCATACCCCTCCTGATTGACTTGTTAGTTAGAGCTGTAGTTTTCCTAGTAGATGTTAGGCTAGGCTGATGCCATACCTATTTCAAAAACTAACGAATCGGGAGTATTTTAAAGACAGACAAAGGGATTCTACGGATATTTTCAAAAGACACATCTTTTCTTAAAAACACCGTAGCTCTTATTTTCCTAAAAACCCCGATTTGTCTTCTTTTAAATGGCAAAACAATATGACATAGATACATTGATGTAGATTCTACACTGTTGTGTTTATCATTCATTTGCCGCATATTCTTACTGTTTGCATCACATTGCATGTTAAATATGTTTATTGTTATATCAAGTCCATGCTGTTAGGACACCGGCACCATTATCGATGATGCATATGTTTCACGTACACCTGCTTGCCGGCTCACACACTTCATCATCGATAATTGCCATGTCACTACACTGTGTAGGGTTTCTAGGCACTCTAACAAGGGTTAATAAGGCATCATCCATGCCCGAATAAAATTTTAGACGTGCCGAACAACCCAAAGCCGGGATCTTTGCTAGATTATTAGGGTTTAACATGCAAGTAAACAACTTTACTACTAAAAGTGAGGGATTACAACCTTTGTAGTCTGCTCTTTCGCTTCGCAAGCTCCGAGTAGAAGTCCCTTCGCCGCGATCCTCGATCTCCCGGACTCAAGAGAAGCTTCACAACCCGAATGATCCATGCTAGCTTGTAGTCTTCCTTTTCTCCGATGATCTACCTTGAAGTTTCTATAACTCAAGCTCTCTCTCTCTAATGAGGTGAATACCCTAATCTAATTGGCTAAGTTAGATGAGGATGATGAAGTAGGATTTATGCTCTCTTTTATTATCAAATTCTCACTTTAATTCATCACCTAAAGAAAACCTAGAAAGCTTTCTCAAAGCTCAAAGGAAGAAGAAGAAAGAAAATGAATGGATAATTCCTTTTGTGATGAATAATGAATTATTGTAGTGGTTACAAATCTAACCAAGAGTTAAGCGTGAAGGAGTTAACCCTTGTAGAGAGTTAACTAGATTTAATGGTTTGGATTGGGTTAACATAATATCTTCACAAAATATCAAGCCAAAGACAAAGTCAAAGCTTCATGAAGCTTCATGGAAGTTTCATGCAAAAGCTAACCCTAATCCAAACCCTAACCAAGTTTAAACCCTAAACCATTATTAAATTTGTAACCCTAACATGTTACAATATTATATATCACATATACAATATATTTTGTTACAATAGAAAATAATACAATTAACATATATCGTATATATATCAATGTATTATCCCGTGAGAAAATGAATCAATAAAGCAATCTTATATTAGTTAACGTAACGTAATATATCATATATATAATTATACATTAAATTATCGAATCAACACTTGATCCGATAACCCGGCTATATTACATATAACTGACTAATATAACATGTACCATTTCATCGAATCAACACTTGATCCGATGACCCGGCTATATCACATATACCCGGCCGATATCACATATCGCGAGAATAGAATACGGTATCTCATATCGTATTATTCTTGGTCCCGCACATATTATATATGTGCTCCTACTCCGTTTTGCCTGAGCCAGGAAACCTATGTGTAGGACTCTAAAGAATCGTCAATACGCCGGCAGTAGGTGATGATCATATCAAACACCCACAAGCTGCAATCGGTCAGCTAAACGTAACAGCCACCCAGGTATTGAGCAATCAGAAGATCAACAAGCAAGCCTGTACATTCTCCTGTAAATCCAATCAGTAACACTTCCGTACAGTTCCGTCTCTTCGTCTGATATGTTGCATATCTAGTCTAGGGGTGGTATACGTTAGACCCCAGTAACCGATAAGTCGTGTCGATATAAGGCTCATAACGGGTCGAGAAACTACTGATAACTCTTACCAGCAGCACTCCATATCAGCCCTGGCCAGGGACTTCCAGTTATAGCCAATCGAACACAGCACAACATCAACTCCCAATACCGGGAGAGACGAAACCCCTCCTACCGCTCATTGCATCCATGTCATTCGGGACTGTACCCAAAAGCCACCGTTTTGCACGCCCACTTGGACGTGGTATGATGGAAATCAAAGCACAGTGGGAATGACACAAGACTCTATGACGATCTCGGGTCTACAGACTAACCTGTATCAGTGTCACCAGAGAACTGCTATCTGATGATAGGTATAATACCATCTAGGAGTTCTCAGCGAGTCCGTTTAGTGTACCCAGTCTCCACTGAGCACCCGTACACCATCTTTGATGTCAAGCACCAATGGATATGGGATCATCCATCGCCCATCATATGGGTCAAGATGCGTATACGCTAGTCTACTCAGGTGTATCGATGCCCTGTCTCGACACACCCTCAACTAAGAACAATTATAGGATGTACTCTTTGACTACCCTGGCCCCACTAGTGTGATCTCATCACAGTCCCAGTAGTCGAGTACATATCCTAAGGGATTTATCAACATGTGAGAGCAAGACAGTAAACTAATACAAGTCAACATGTTAAGATAAAGTGAAACCAAAAAGCATACTATCATGACGAGCAAGAAAGTCCTCTCTCTATATATATCCAAGCATCCATTATAATATACATCATATGTACAACAATGGCCTCTAGGGTATATACATAACTAACAATCTCCCACTTGTACTAAGGCCAGCTGTTGTAGTATCTCATACCCAGCATCCTGATTGAAAGAACTAAAGTTAACCGCAATCAAGACGGTGTCGCTATGCAGCTAGCCGGTTGAGCACGGGTCGATCTACAGGGAGATGGTTGTATTTCCGTTCTTGTTTTAGACGAGTCAATAAAGAATTTGTATGTGTTTGTTCAAGTCTAACCTATGTGTATTATTTGCAAGTATGAAGTTGTTAAGAAAAAGATACGAAATTGTAAGCTAAAGAAATCCGTACTCAAAACCTTTGAGCCGAGTCTTGACCAATTGAAGCTAGAGCAATCGGCAACAACGTGGATTAGGGGATTTAAGCGCGGTGTTCGTGGAATCCGGCTTATTTACCCCTGTCCTTCCGTTCTTGTCTCTTGCTTTCGCCTCCGGCCAAACCGAACGCAACCGGTCGCGGTTAGGAATCACCGTTACCTTGTTAGGGTAGGCTGCCTAACGGAGCGCTTGCGTATCGTTTGGGCGGAGTTCAATGGAAAATACGGGAAAAGGAAATGGGCAAAGAAACGTTAACTTATAATATCATATTTCTTCTTAACAATAATAATTACAACCATTCACAAAACAAACCAAAAAGAGCAAAAGAAAAGAACAAAGAAAAGAAAAGATTACAAGCAAGTCATTAAAGTGCATGGTAATAAATTGCAAGTAATTAAAGACAAGAATGAAAAATGCAAGAAAGTAATTACAAGAACCATAGAACTCAAAACAAGCATGGGATCAATACCCAACCCTTAAACTTGCAAGCTCAATCAAGAGGTTGCAAGATCAAGAGAAGGGTAAAGAACTCATGTGAAATGAAGCACTAAGGAGAGAACAAAATGATACAACCCTTTGAGACCAATGACCAAAGCTTAAACTTGCAAGCTCACTTAAGAGGTTGCAAGATCAAGTTAAGGTAGAGAGCTCAAGGGGGAAGCTAAACAAAAAGAATAATACAAAAACCCTCATCTTCATTAACATCCACTCAATGCTCTCACTACATTTCCATGGAGGAAGAATGAAGAAGAAGAAGAAAGAAACTAAAACCTAACAAAAAGAGGCTAAAGAAATTAACACCTTGGCTTGGCTCAGTTCTGGGGTATTTATAGGAAGGGAACTGGAAACCTAGGGCAACAATCTGGCCCTACAGGAAAAGACCAAACAGCCCCTGGAATTTCATCACCTGAGGAGCCAGTACGGCCGCGTTTCCGCGGCCTAAGCAGGCTTATGCCGCGGAAACGCGGCGGTTTAGAGGAGTTGGCTCCTCGGGTTTTGGGTGCTTCCCTGGTTTGCTGTCTTATGCTGTTATACATATACCAAATTTCAAATTGCTTTCACAATTGCTTCAGATCTGCAATGGTCCAAAATGGCATCAAAGATAACACTTTTGACATTTTCTCCCTCGAGCTCCGCGCACCCATTGATTCTTGTGCTGCCCCCCTCGTGCTCTGTGCTTGTCCGAGACACGAATGACCACTGTCATATGTCTTGTCTCAGGAACTGGTACTCGGCACTGGACGGATATGGATGACCGGAACCCGGCTTTTATCTGCTGTCAACAGATGTTCTGTATTTTGGTGTAACTGTGGAGATTTTGTATTAATTGCGTTATTTTGGACAAGAAATCTGTGGCCTGTAAATATGTAGCAAACACAGATTAAAAGCACCTACCTATAAACAAACGAGCGTAAGAATGGGCGGTATAAAATGTAATATTCTGGTATGAACAAATACCCCCAAACTTAACTTTTGCTCGTCCCGAGCAAAACCAATTATTCACAAAAATAAAATCCTAATCGCACTTTCGCAGGGAACGCGATTGCACTGAGCATGTGCAACAAGCCGTTAAACCTCTAGGTGTTCCTAGTAGGAGGAGTGTTGTCTCCTGAGGGTTTTCAGCGGATACTACCCATAAAATCCTGTCAAGCTAGTGTCATAAGTTAACATTGATTCTACTCCTACAGTTCAGTATTTACGTTAGAAATTCTATCATCCTAAGTTAGAAATATCCAACCCTTATTTTTCACACCTCTTATCTATTTAACCTTAGGTCCTATACGTTCCAAAAAAGTTTAGAAAGATGTTGGTTCTCCTGAGTTTTCCTTCTAAAGTGTGTAACGTTTTGAAAATCGTTTCGGTGAAATTTCGAAAAATCGGAAAAATAAGGGGGTTTTCTGTAAAAAGTCAAAATACAAATATCTTATTATAAAAATTAAATATACATATTCTAGCTATGTAATTTCTATTATTTGGTGTTTATTGAGCCGCTGGTGAAATTTCAAATTTTCTGAAAAAATATTATTTTATTATTATTTTAAGCCGTCACTAATACATTTAATTAGGGAAAATTACAAATTGGAATGAGTTGAAACAAATTTTGTGCATCATAAAACATTAAATAAAATTTTATCATGTGGTTTTTGAAATGAAATCGTTTACTAAAACGGTTTAGAAAATATCGAAGAAAAAGGCTTTTTTTCGGTGAAATTAGTGTTAATGGGAATTGGGGTATAACATTTATCATTTTTCCTCACCCACACTCACCCACACGCTCTCTCCTCTCCCCAAATCAGCAGCCCAAGTTTCCCCCTCCTCATTTCCCCACTTGTTTTGACCAAAAGAAATGAAAAGAAAAAGGAAATGAAAGAATAAAAGAATATATAAGTATGGGCTTTGACCTTAGGTTGACTTGATATCATTTCCCCCACTTGACTCTCTCTCCTCTCTCCCTCAAATTCCTGGCCAAAATCAGCATCCTACTGCAGCAGCCCTCCCTCAAAAAAAATCCCACCCAATTTTCATCAAAAATCCACAAAAATGCTTCAAAATCAATACAATTTCAAAGCTAATTCCAAATCCAACTCCTACCCATTTTTCCTTAGCCTCTCAAGCATGGTTTTTGGTGAAAAGTTTTCAAATTGGAGGTCAAGATTTTCATGCTAGATCTCAAATCTTGTGAGGTAAAAATCTTGAGCTTTTTGTTAAATTGTTGGTTATTGCTTTAATCTAACTTAATTAGGATATGAATTGTAGTTCTAATTGAAAGATTTAGGTTTTCAAGAGAAGGATTAAATTATAGTTAGGGTTTTTGTTGTGTGAGTATGGTTGCAAAGTGTAATTCATCATTTTGTAATATGTGAAACATAATCAAATTGTTAGTTTGCAAATTGTTAAGTGGAATTGTAATATTTAAACTTTATTGCTAACTAGGTTTTTGTAAACCATGAATTGGTTTAAGAGAAAATGTAATTAGGTTTTTGATGACTTTATTATCATTATAAAATGTAGTTTAATACTTTAGATCATGAAAATCTAAGCTAGAGTGTTGTATGTGCATTTTTGCTATAAAATTGTTAAAATTGGTTAAATTGTAAACTAGAATTTTGGGGCTAATGAAATTTAATGAGATTAAATTATGAAAATGGTTTTTATGACTTATTTAAGATATTTAATAAGTATTATGGCCATTAGAATTGTTAAAACATCAAGTTTTGTACTAAAACGGTAAATTTTTGCTTACTAGATTTTCGGAAAAATGGCTTTTAAGGTGAATTTGGGGTTTTGGTGAATTTTAACCTATTTTATATTATAGTTAGTGTTCGTGGATGCGCAACTGAGTGTGTTTGGGTTTTCTCGATGGTTTGATGTTTGTACATCGACATCGATGGTTGGTTTGGCTATTCTTACATGCGTAGGCGATAGGTTTTGACCTATGCGTGATACGCGTGCCGATTTGATTTTCGTATGCCGTTTCGATTTCGAATTTGGTTTTAATGCAATACGGTGCGTTATGATATGTAGGTACCCCATATGGACTTCGAGACGACAAGAAAGCGCGCGGCGACGTCGGCACCGGCGAGCGAGGACCAGGTGAGTAGATTTATATCTACGGGGAGAAGTCGGGTGGATGGCGTATAGCACCCCCGCAGTTCGCAGTGATGTATACGAATACGTATACACTTAAATATATATTATATTAATATGAGGCTTTGAGGATAAAGGTAGATGCTAGGTGTTCATGGATTAGTTTACTGTTAGTTGCGAAACCCTAGATTAGTTGTGACACCCACACACGCACACACACACATGCATACATCTATGTTATTACCTATGCGTATATGGGGATATGTGTTTATGTGTTCAAATGGGTATGGGACTATGTGTTCACATACTGGATTTGAGGATAATGTTTGGGATTTAAGGTGAGTCGATGAAATTGATTTGAGGCCGTGAGATCGGTGATATGGCAGGGTTCGTATTTGAGATACGACATGACGTTGTAGCGGGTCCTTGACGTAGTGTTTCACACACGTGCATACATACTTAGGCGGTATCAGTATTGTACTAGATGTATATCAGTACCCCGATCATGATATTTGATGAAGAGGATACCAGATGAATAGTATGATGAATATGATATTGACCCGTACCCAAATTTGGGGTTGTCGTACGACGGATTTACGTACGAGCTATATCTTGATGATTGATCAGCACTCTTGACTTGGGATGTCTGATTATAGATATGGTATCGGATATGATATTATTGAGGCGGGATCACCGACTAATATATATACAGGTATGTATATGGATGACTCAGACGTTAGGCGGTTTCCTTATCTGTAGTCCAGCTTGTTAGCTTAGCCCTTTAGTTTAGTTTAGTTGTTAGATTAGATTCGATTCTTACCTATTTCAAAGCTTACGAATCATGCGTATTTAAAAGATAGGTCAAGGGATTCTACGGATATTTCAAAAACGTATCTTTTCTTAAAAACACCGTAGCCCCTATTTTCAAAACCCCATGATTCGTGTTATTTCAAAAGGCACCATTTGTAGGATTTATATTAGATTAGTGCAGATTAGCTATAGTTGCGTATAGTATTCAGCTTCCGCTCATTTTTACTGTCCGCTCCGCATCGCATACTTATATTATAATTTCTTATTGCATTATTAATATCATGCTGTTAGGACACCAGCACCATTACCGATGACGCGTATGTACCACGTACACTTATTTGCCGGCTCACACACATCTTCATCGGTAATTGACATGTCACGAACACTTTAGAAAATACTATTTTATTTGACATAGGTTGTTAGCTAATAGTTTAGACATGATATTAGTGTACTTGCCTTATATGCTAGTTAGACATTGTAGTTATTGCCTACTACTTCATGCATGTTATTATTCACTGTTGTGTCGCATTCATGGATTCTCATGCCTATATTCACTGTTTACATGCTATTGATGACTTGGATTTGGATTTCATGAGATTTCTTGGATTTGGAGGAAAACCGCAAAAACATGAATAAACCTGTTCTCCCTTTTAAAATAAAAAGTGCGGTTTTCCCATGATGTATGAGTCGTCCACCATGAGTTTGCTGATGGATTTCGAGACCCGATTCGAGGAGTGGAGGAACCGTTTCGGGTACATGGTGGGCCCGGTATGGTACCCCGGGGCAAGATGAATGTGGTGTTGACGTTGAGCCTGGCAGGGGACAGATTACCTACCGGTGATATTACCCGACGCGTCGGATATCCGGAGGATACCGTCGTGGTCTTGAGATGGATGGTAGGGGCCGGTCTGGACTGACGGCGCCCTAGATATTGAGATTGAGACATTGATATTTCGAGACATTGAGATTTATGTTTTGTGTCGATGCTAGACACTGTTGATACTGATTTCATTTATGATACCTCAGTTTAAAAATAGAAGGAAATCTCACTAATTTATGAAAGCAGTTTCTTCATTTACATGTATTCTGTTTTCATGCATTCACACCTCACTCACATGATATATTGCTACCTGAGGCACTGACACGGGCACATGAGATTACACTCGGGTTAGATATTTACCCTAGCCTTGTTATAGGCTACGTGTTATTCATATATTTGAGGATATATTATGATCATTGACCTAGGTTGCGTTATTTATGCGATTTCTGTGCGTAGATGTCTTTCTATTCACGAGTTGGCAACTCACCCCCGTTGTGCCCCAGTTTCTTGCAGGTTGCCGTACAGGTTTCATTACGACTTTGCGGGCTCAGTTTCATTCGGGTGACTTGCTAGTAGGTGGGTTTTTCTTGTATTGTACCCATCATTTTAGCTTGTATAATATTATTCCGTTGTATCTAGTAAATTCCATCAACCAAACATGTATTTATTTTAGAGATAGAGACCGGTAATGTTTATTCTTTCGACCTTAGAGTCACACGCTGTATTTCTATGGATTTTCTTGCTGTTTTGAGTTTCCTTTTGAGTTTTGATCCTCGCTCTTGGCGTTGTATATTATATGGCTTGTGTGGTTGTGAACGTCGATTGACGAAGAGCTAGCTCCCGCTTGGGGATGACTTTTTATTGATTTCGTATACTATTCATATTGTATCCCGTTTGGGGGCCAGTATTTACAAAGGAGACTCTGCCGAAATTTTCAGGAAATATTTGATGTTTTTTTTTAAAAACGCATAATTCGGCTATGCTATTAAAACTACTTGATTTAAATTGGTTTTCCTTCACTCTACTACTTTCTTGGTTTGGATTTCTGGGTTTTCGGCTTGCTTAGATTACGTACGCCTCGAGACGTTTCGTAGTTTAAGTGCCGGTCATATTCCGTAATTTCGGGACGCGACAAAGTGCGGCCTCAAATCAGGGATTTTTATCAACTTTACAGAAAACACAAGTCTTATTCTTTATTTCTATCTTTTATTCAAACATCGATTGTATACCGCTACGTGTGTGTATATTTGCACCCCTACACTCAAGAATTCAATTCAAGCTATAATACCCTTGCCCTAATACCTAACACTACTTCTTTTCATTAAGGATGGACGGATTTGCTCACACACCTTTCATGCGACTATTAATGCTTCTTGAGGCAATAACGGCCGATTACTGAATGTGTGAACATTAAAGCGTAAATAGCAGTTTCCAGGTCTTGACTTTATTCTATTTTTTTCTTTTTCTTTTTCTTTTTTCTTTTTTTTTTCAAGACCGGATATATTTTTCAATATGCTCTTTTAGTGTTTAGCTTTAAATACCATTTTTTCTTTCATACTAGGCTTTCAGGCAAGAGTATTTCTAGGTATGCTCTACTATCCCAAGTTTCAAGGTGCGTGTATGTGCAGTTTGTAGGGTATATACTTTCTAAATTTGAACTCAAGAAAAGAAACTATTTTTCAGACTTATCCTTCAGTAGAGCATCAATACTTTCCCTTCATCTTGACTTAACTAAAGAACTGAACTCAAGACTACCTATTTCTCAAAAAAACTGTAAGGACGTATACTTACCAAGTTTAAACAGAATGAGGGTTATTTTTAGGGTTTTCAATTCCTAAGCCTAGAATTTAGTTATTTCTATCATATCAACTAATCTTTCGGAATAAAGATCTAAGTTACCCTATTAGCTAACTTGACGACAAAGTTTTTATATTTTTGGAAAATTTTCGATTTTTGTGGGTTTTTAATAAGGTATGCAAATGCAAAATATACAAATGAATGCGAAGGAAGAAAGCTTACCGAGCACACCCCCAAACTTAAACTTGACAGTGCCCTCACTGTCAGGCTATACCAAGAGGGTCAAAATTGTCGGCGCTCCCCCTAAAAACAAATTATATACAAAAAGGAAAACCAAAAATATATACAAAAAAGGTGTCCCCCCCAAACTTAAGTAAAACAGTGTTTCCACTGTTAAGCGTTGAAGTTCAAGATTAGGGGGGAAAGAACAGTATCAAGCTATACAAGGCCTTGCACAGGCCAAAAGTGAGTACCAACCATTCAAAGATTTTGTCTCTATAATGCAGTGGCTAGTGAAAGAATGCGGAGAGGTAAGAAATGGAGACTACGCGAGACCGTATGGAGATAGAAGCGGGATACGGTCTCGGTATATCAGAAGAAGAATGGCGGAAGGGAAAAAGAAGTGGAGTACGAACTTGAGGGTGCAAATGGAGTGAATAGATTAGTACAATCTGTAATGATCGATGTGAAAAGATGGATTGTACTAATCTATCAATATGGCGAGAAATTGGGTCAAATCCCTCAAGATTCGTAGGAAGCCATGGGTACGCCGAACTCGGTAAACCAGACATACGAAATGGAAGTGATACGGTTTCTTGCCAGGTCGGAACGATGGAAATAATGGAGGGAAGTGATCGAGGAGGGGTATCGGTTAAAGGTTCGGAGGGTGTACACAGTCAATGACAGGGACAGGATGAATGGGAAAATCCGACTCATCAATTAAAACTGGTTCATCCTCAAAACTATCCTCAATATTCTCCTCAAAATTTAGCACATCCATGCACTTCTATTCAAAATCCAGACGCATATGGGGTTCGGAAAAAACATTTAATGACTCGGGATGATGATTTGAAGAGAAAAACTCAGCCAAATCTATGGGTTCATCATCCAAAATATTCCCAGCGTCGATATCCTCAATCAAGTGAAATCAATATTCTCAGACACCTCAACAAAAGCATGGATTTCAATCGATTCAGGTTCTAGAGTGGAGGTGTAGAGGTCAAAAGGTTTGGGATTGGTTTCACTTGGAAGGGACCCTTCACAATCAGGTAAATCAAACACTACAAAGTCGCACAACTCATAAATCATTCTATCTTCAATTGATAAAGCATGTGGGACACTTGATAGACTTTCAAAACAAGAGTTGTGGGATTCAACTTGGGACGGGTAGGTTTGATTTGGAAGGGGGTACAGCTCACTCTCTCCACTCAAATTCACAGCCTGTCCTGCCGCCTCATCATACATTGAAAAATTAGGAGCTAGTTGAAAACTAGCTACCGGGTCAGTATGTTGTACGAGAGCGGCCATGGACGCATTCAAATCCATCATCTGTTGGCTTGACGCTACCCTAAAGTCTTCCAACGACTGTTCCAGACTAGACATGGGTTGTGAAGGGGTTTCAGTAAAAGATTCAAAGTTGTTTGTATACTGAAAACTCCCAAATGGAGGTTCTGATGCAATGTCTAGGGAAGGTGCAAAAGTAGGGTAGGATTGGTAGGAATTGAATGGTTGGACAGGGGTAGGATCAACATCTGGATAAGAAGGTGAATGAAATTGTTGATCATAAGAATTTGAAGTGGTGACAGGAGTGAAAGATTGGCTACGAGATTGTTCAATACGTTCTGCAATAGACATAGGTCTTGGAGTTGCAACATGACTCGAAGAAGGGGTATCAACGTAAGAAGGGGTGAATGTTTGAAATGGTTGATACGAAGTGGATTGCGGAGTCAAATTGTTTGTCCTAGACGCGTCTATCCGATCTCTCAATGAAATTTTTGGCATAGATGGATCGTTCGAAGTTCGGCCAAAGCAAGAACCGTAAGAAGTAATGTCTGGTTGTGGGTACCAAAGTTCGGCAAGAGTTTTGCGAGGTGGAATACCCATGATATGAAGAGAGAAAGAAAGAAAGGCAGAGAAAAGGAGGGGAAAAAGAATGTGATATTTTTTTTATAGTTATTAAAAGAATGAAATATACACACAAAAAAAATGGACAAAAACAATCACGACACAAAAATACCACACACCTAATCGTTCTAGGGTTCACCTAGGTCAACTAGACCTGCTCCAGAACTTGATTGTCGAAGTAAAACTGTGTCGAGAAATGGGCTCAAGATACACTGATCACGAGGCCAGGTAAGTGCAGAGATAAGGGGAGGTTTTCCAATGCTTTCGCGAAGTTCCTTAATTAAATAACCCTTTCTCTTTTGGCGGTTTCGCCGTTAACACTTTCCTAGACACCCCGTAAACAATATACCGTTAAGCGAGATTCTAAACACGTTAACTTCTCCTAGTGAGCGCGAAGTCCTTAAGGCTTAAAGTCTAATTTCTTTTAAAATTTTTGCGGGTAAACGTTATGCTCAAGTTCGTGATTTGTGGGCCACGGAAAAGGTGATGAAATCCTTTACCGTATATTGTGGGGTTCGCTTGCCCTTAAGTCCGTATTAATGTATGCAATGCGCAATTCAATAAAAATTCTATAAAGAATCAAACAATCGTTTTTTAGTTTAAGCGCGGCACTGCAACAAATACGGGTTAGTCAATTTTTTAGCGTTTGCTAGCGAACTTGCAAAGAATCCTGCAAAGAATAGTATATTGGATGCGTCGGATTTGAGAAGAAGGTGTTAGTAAAGTACGTACCGTTAAGTTTTGGGTTAGGAAACCCCCGTTGAATCAAATCCGGTAAGCTTGAAAAGTTCGCTTGCGCGGGTCAAACTACCCGGATCTTTGGCACTGTACTTTGCAAACACCTTAGCCTTGAATGTACACTTTGCTCCCCACAATCGCAGTTTGCAAATCCTCAAAAATCTGCACTCTTGCCCACAAAAATGATCAAAAAAAAACAAAAAGATTTTTTTTTATACAAAAAGAATATTAACCCGAATAACAAGAAAGAAAATACGCTACCGTCTCCCCGGCAACGGCGCCATTTGATTGAAAGAATTAAAGTTAACCGCAATCAAGACGGTGTCGCTATGCAGCTAGCCGGTTGAGCATGGGTCGATCCACAGAGAGATGGTTGTATTTCCGTTCTTGTTTTAGACGAGTCAATAAAGAATTTGTATGTGTTTGTTCAAGTCTAACCTATGTGTATTATTTGCAAGTATGAAGTTGTTAAGAAAAAGATACGAAATTGTAAGCTAAAGAAATCCGTACTCAAAACCTTTGAGCCGAGTCTTGACCAATTGAAGCTAGAGCAATCGGCAACAACATGGATTAGGGGATTTAAGCGCGGTGTTCGTGGAATCCGGCTTATTTACCCTTGTCCTTCCGTTCTTGTCTCTTGCTTTCGCCTCCGGCCAAACCGAACGCAACCGGTCGCGGTTAGGAATCACCGTTACCTTGTTAGGGTAGGGTGCCTAACGGAGCGCTTGCGTATCGTTTGGGCGGAGTTCAATGGAAAATACGGGAAAAGGAAATGGGCAAAGAAACGTTAACTTATAATATCGTATTTCTTCTTAACAATAATAATTACAACCATTCACAAAACAAACCAAAAAGAGCAAAAGAAAAGAACAAAGAAAAGAAAAGATTACAAGCAAGTCATTAAAGTGCATGGTAATAAATTGCAAGTAATTAAAGACAAGAATGAAAAATGCAAGAAAGTAATTACAAGAACCATAGAACTCAAAACAAGCATGGGATCAATACCCAACCCTTAAACTTGCAAGCTCAATCAAGAGGTTGCAAGATCAAGAGAAGGGTAAAGAACTCATGTGAAATGAAGCACTAAGGAGAGAACAAAATGATACAACCCTTTGAGACCAATGACCAAAGCTTAAACTTGCAAGCTCACTTAAGAGGTTGCAAGATCAAGTTAAGGTAGAGAGCTCAAGGGGGAAGCTAAACAAAAAGAATAATACAAAAACCCTCATCTTCATTAACATCCACTCAATGCTCTCACTACATTTCCATGGAGGAAGAATGAAGAAGAAGAAGAAAGAAACTAAAACCTAACAAAAAGAGGCTAAAGAAATTAACACCTTGGCTTGGCTCAGTTCTGGGGTATTTATAGGAAGGGAACTGGAAACCTAGGGCAACAATCTGCCCATACAGGAAAAGACCAAACAGCCCCTGAAATTTCATCACCTGAGGAGCCAGTACGGCCGCTTTTCCGCGGCCTAAGCAGGCTTATGCCGCGGAAACGCGGCGGTTTAGAGGAGTTGGCTCCTCGGGTTTTGGGTGCTTCCCTGGTTTGCTGTCTTATGCTGTTATACATATACCAAATTTCAAATTGCTTTCACAATCGCTTCAGATCTGCAATGGTCCAAAATGGAATCAAAGATAATACTTTTGACATTTTCTCCCTCGAGCTCCGCGCACCCATTGATTCTTGTGCTGCCCCCCTCGTGCTCTGTGCTTGTCTGAGACACGAATGACCACTGTCATATGTCTTGTCTCAGGAACTGGTACTCGGCACTGGACGGATATGGATGACCGGAACCCGGCTTTTATCTGCTGTCAACAGATGTTCTATATTTTGGTGTAACTGTGGAGATTTTGTATTAATTGCGTTATTTTGGACAAGAAACCTGTGGCCTGTAAATATGTAGCAAACACAGATTAAAAGCACCTACCTATAAACAAACGAGCGTAAGAATGGGCGGTATAAAATGTAATATTCTGGTATGAACACATCCCGAATAATCTCTCAAACTGTATTTGGGGAATGGCCTTCATGAGTGGATCCGCAGTTTTGTCCTTCGTGTCAACTTTCCTGACCTCGATCTCGCGGCGATCAACTATCTCTCGGATCAGGTGATACCGCCTCAGAATATGTCTGGATTTCTGATGGGACCTGGGTTCCTTGGCCAAAGCCACAGCTCCATTGTTATCACAATACAAAGGTATTGGAATCTCAATGGAAGGAACCACACCAAGTTCAGTGATGAACTTCTTCATCCAGACAGCCTCTTTGGCAGCATCGTTGGCAGCGATGTATTCAGCCTCCATCGTCGAGTCTGCCACGGTTTCTTGCTTGGAACTCTTCCAACAAACCGGCCCTCCATTTAGGGTAAAGACAAATCCCGATTGCGACTTAGAGTCGTCCTTATCACTTTGGAAGCTTTAATCGGTAAAGGACTCTACCTGGAGTTCTCCGTTACCATACACCAAGAACATCTCCTTAGTTCTTCTCAAGTACTTGAGAATGTTCTTCACAGCTTTCCAGTGATTCTCTCCTGGATCTGCTTGATACCTACTCACTACACTTAGTGAGTATGCCACATCGGGTCTGGTACATAGCATCGCGTACATGATAGAGCCTACTGCCGAAGAATAGGGTATCCCTTGCATGCGAGCTCTCTCCAAATCAGTCTTAGGAGACATCTCTTTGGAGAGAGTGAGTCCAGAGATCGTGGGTTGGTTCCCACGCTTGGATTCTTCCATACTAAACCTCTTTAGTATGGTGTCAATGTACCTGAATTGGGACAATCCCAGCATCCTTTTGGATCTATCTCTATAGATCCTAATCCCCAAAATGCAGGAGGCATCACCTAGATCTTTCATTGAGAATCTATGTGTTAGGAAGATCTTGACCGAGTGCAGTATAGGAACATCATTTCCTATCAAGAGTATGTCATCCACATACAATACGAGGAAGACAACCTTACTCTCTGCAACCTTCTTGTAAATACAAGGTTCATCTATGTTTTTGATGAAGTCAAACTCTTTGACTACAACATCAAAGCAGATGTTCCAACTCCGCGATACTTGCTTTAACCCATAGATGGATTTAAGCAGTTTGCATACCTTTCCGCTGCTCCCACTATCTATGAAGCCCTCTGGCTGAGTCATGTACACGCACTCTTCTAAATCACCATTTAGAAAGGCGGTCTTAACATCCATTTGCCAGATTTCGTAGTCATGGTATGCAGCAATGGCAAATAAGATCCGGATGGACTTAAGCATAGCCAGTGGAGAAAAAGTTTTGTCATAATCCACACCTGGTCGTTGACGAAAACCCTTTGCAACAAGTCTAGCTTTGAAAGTCTCAACTTTTCCATCTACACCAAGTTTTTTTTTAAAGATCCACTTGCTCCCAATGGGTTTTACCCCTTCAGGAGCAACTTCCAAAGTCCATACTTTGTTGGTGTACATGGATTCCATCTCAGATTGCATTGCATCCAGCCATTTCACAGAGTCACTACTCGTGATGGCCTGCTCAAAACTAGTCGGGTCATCATCTTCCATGATGCAATCCTCGCTCCCACCATCAATGAGAAAACTGTAATATCTCTCAGGTGGATGAGAAACCCTACTAGATCGGCGGAGAGGCTGGGGTTCGTCGGGTACTACCGAATCCTTTGGTTCCACTAAATCTTCAGTTGCAGTTTGTGTTGCTGGAACTTCTTCCAGTTCTACCTCAGAGCCACTAATCTATTTTGCGAGAAATTCCTTTTCTAAAAAGGTGGCATGTTGAGCAACAAACACCTTTTGCTCCTCACTGTGGTAGAAAAAATATCCATAAGAATTCTTCGGATATCCTACAAACTTGCAAAGAACTGACCGTGCCTCGAGTTTGTCCGGATTTTGCCTTTTGACATAGGCCGGACAACCCCATATCTTAACTCGTTTAAGATACGGTCTCTTCCCACTCTATATCTCATATGGTGTGGTAGGTACAGATTTAGACGGAACTTGATTCAATAGGTATGCTGCTGTTTCTAGTGCATACCCCCAGAAGGAAATAGGCAACTCAGCATTGCTCATCATAGAGCGCACCATGTCTAATAGGGTGCGATTCCTCCGCTCCGATACACCGTTGTGCTGTGGTGTATAAGGAGGAGTAAGCTGAGAGAACTCATTGCTTAAGTATTCTCCTCCTCGATCAGATCGAAGGATCTTAATACTTTTGCCCGTTTGGTTCTCTACTTCGTGCTTATATTCTCTGAATTTCTCAAAAGCTTCAGACTTGTGTTTCATCAGGAACTCATGTCCGTATCTAGAGAGATCGTCAGTGAATGTAATGAAGTAGGAAGAACCGTTCCTGACATGCGTAGACATAGGACCGCATACATCACTATGTACCAGTCCTAAGAGTTCCGTAACTCTTTCTCCGTGTCCACTAAACGGAGCTTTGGTCATTTTGCCTTTGAGACATGAATGGCAAGTATCATAAGATGATAATTCGAACGGATTCAAATATCCATCCTTATGTAACTTAGCTAGTCGTGTCGCATTGATATGACCAAGTCTACAATGCCACAAGAAGGATTCGTTCATTTCTGAACTTTTCCTCTTGTGTGTGTTTTGTATATTAAGGACTGTATTTTGATTGAGAATGAATATGCCATTATGTAACGAGCCTGATCCAATCAACTTTTGATCCAGGAATATGTTCATAACATTATCCTTTACTACAAAATTATATCCTTCTTTACTTAATAAAGAAACTGATATAATGTTGCACATCATGTTCGGTATATAATAGCACTCATTCAGAATCAGTGTATTACGACTTGGTAATACTAGGTGATATTCGCTAACTGCTTTGGCTGTAATACTTGCACCATCCCTACTTGAACGGAATGATCACCTTTTCCCAGTTCTCTACCTTTACGTAGCCCATGTAACAATTTACATATGTAGGATCCTGATCCGGTATCTAATACCCAGGACGTAGGGTGAACTGAGAAACAGTTTTCAATAAGTAACACACCCGAAGAAGATGCATCAACATGCTTATTCTTCATTTGGGCAGCATGAGAATCCAGCTATTCTCCTATTCCCTGCTCAGTCTTATAACATTTATAAGAAAGAACGGGACCAACGTTCCCCTGCTCAGTATAATAAGCAGGTTCAGTCAATACATCCATATTATTATCTTGATTAAGGCCTGACAGGGTCGCTACCTGGAGAGAGAGAGAAGAAAACACTTTAGCCTATGCTCTTGCAAGATTAGATTGGTTATTATCTTATCTAATCAGGATGTCTCCCACTGTTTTTATCAAATCTTCCTTCAAACCATAAAAGGTAAGATTAGCCGGGATTAATTACACCCTACAATTTCGTCAATCTTTCAGCCAGATCAGTGTCGGTACTTGAGGGAGGTTCCCCGTGCTTTCGCACGGACCTAATTAAAATAAACCTCATTTTCCCAGAGGCATAACCCCGTTAACACTTTTCTAGACACCTACTTGATCGGCTAATTGTCTTGTGTAAAATTCTCCTAGGAGTAACTCTTACTCGCAGCGGGTATCGGGATCCAACTATCTCATAGGAGGTATGCAATCTCATTGCAAATTTCAACACTTGAAATTCCCGATAATATTTTGCCCCTAGCGATCTATGACCTTGACAAGGTCAACAAACCATAAATCGCAAGTCAAGTTCAACCCGTCATTTCCCGATTGAATTAAACCCACCCGCATGACCCTTGACAAGATCAACAAGGTCGTACGAATACCCTAATCCAATTGTAGGGTTACTAGGCACTCTAACAAGGGTTAAGAAAGCATCAACCATGCCCGATTAAAATTTTAGTCGTGTCTAACAACCCTAAACAAGATCTTTGCTAGAAAATTAGGGTTTCACATGCAAGTAAATAGCATCTATGACTAAGTGAATACGAAATACAACCTTTGTAGATCGGTCCTTCACTTCTTTAGCTCCTTGTTGAAGTCCCTTCGCTGCGATCGTGGTTCTCCCGGACTCTTGCATGGCTTCAGGAGGCTAAAGGAGCGTCCTTGCTTGAAGTCCTCGAAGCCGAAGATGATCTACGTCGAGGGGATGCCAACTAAAGCTTCTACTTCACTAACTGGAGAATTAGTGAAGCAAACACCCTAAACTAAAGTGCTAGTCTAGTAGAGGATGGAGAAATAGGAAGTGGGTTCACTTTAGAATTTAGTTTCTCACAATGTTTCTCACTTTGGATCAAACCCTAGAGAGCTTTTTAGCTCAAGGAAGAAGATGAAGAAAATAAAATGAGAAGAGATAATGATCAAGTGAGAAAGCTAACCATGGTGAGTGAGTATCATATACTAACTCATGTAGAGACATAACATGGATAATCCTTATAGTTGGGTTAACAAATATCCATAGTAAAAACAAACTTAGTGGACTTAGTCAATGTATCCACAAGCTTCCACAAGCTTCATGCATTTTGCTAATCCTCCACTAATTTTGTAATTACTTTAAATATTAAAACCCAACATAATAAATAGCATGGTGTAAGTCTCATACACCCAAGTCATGTATATCATCAACCATGATACAAAATGAAAACACATTTTTAATATATATCACATATATATTAAAGTTGTGCACATGTGAGAAAAAATCCTTAAGTGAACAAGTGTTAGTTAATGTAAACTAGTATATCTAATATACAATTATACACTAAATTATTAAATCAACACTTGACTTAATAATCCGGTCATATCTCATATAACCGACTAACATCCATTGTATCGACTTATCGAATCAACACTTGATTCGATAACCCGGCTATATCATATATATATAACCGACCGATACAAAAAGAATAGAATACGGTATCACGTACACGCATTATTCTCGGTCCTGCACATATCACATACGTGCTCCTATTTCGTTTTGCCTGAGCCAGTAAAACCTCTATGTAGGACTCTAAAGACTCGTTAATACGCCGGCAGTAGGTGATGATCACATCAAGCACCCACAAGCCGTCAGCGGTACTAGATGGACGTAACGGCCACCCGGGTATTGAGCGATCAGAAGATCAGCAAGCAAGCCCGCTCCAACTCCTGTAAAAGCCTGCCGGTAACACTTCCCGTACAGTCCGGTCTCCTCGTCTGATATGTCGCATATCAAGTCTAGGGGTGGTAAACGTCAGACCCTAATAACCGATAAGTCGTGCCGATATGAGGCTCATAACGGGTCGAGAAACTACTGGTAACACTTACCAGTAAATCTCTATATCAGCCCTGGCCAGGGACTTCCCTGTTATGGCCAATCGAGCACAGCGCAACATCAACCCCCAATACCGGGAGAGACGAAACCCCTCCTATCGCTCATTGCCTCCATGTGACTCGGGACTGTACCCAAAAACCACCGTTTTGCACGCCCTCATGGACGTGGTAAGGTGGAAATCAAAGCACAGTGGGAATCACACAAGACTCTATGACGATCTCGGGTCTACAGACTAACCTGCACAAGTGTCACCAGAGAACTGCCATCTGACGTGAGGTATAATACCATCTGGGAGTTCTCGGCGAGTCTGTCCAGTGTACCCAGTCATCACTGAGCACCCGTATACCATCTCTGATGTCAAACACCAATGGATATGGGATCATCCATCGCCCATCTCATGGGTCGAGAAGCGTATACGCTAGTCTACTTATCGATGCCCTGTCTCGATATACCTATGACTAAGAACATTAAAGGATGTACTTATGGACTACTCTGTCCCTACTAGTATGATCTGCATCATAGTCCAGATAGTCAAGTACACATCCTAAGGGCTTTACCAACATGTAACTATAAGACAGTATCAAGAGACAAGTATACATGTTAAGATAAAGACCAACCAGATAGCATACTGTCATATCGAGCAAGAAAGTCCTCTCTATATATGTCCAAGCATCCAATATAATATACATCATCTGTACAATACTGGGCTCTAGGGCATACATACAACTAACAATCTCCCACTTGCACTAAGGCCAGCTGCTGTAGTATCGCATACCAAGCATCCCGAAGAGTCTCTCAAACTTTATCTTGGGAATGACCTTCGTGAGTGGATCCTCCGTGTTGTTCTTCGTGTCAACCTTCCTGACCTCGATCTCCCGACGATCAACTATCTCCCGGATCAGGTGATACTGCCTCAGAATATGCCTGGATCTCTGATGGGACCTTGGTTCCTTGGCCAAAGCCACCGCTCCATTGTTATCACAATACAAAGGTATTGGATGCTCAATGGATGGAACCACTCCAAGTTCAGTAATGAACTTCTTGATCCAGACAGCCTCTTTGGCAGCATCGTTGGCAGCGATGTATTCAGCCTCCATCGTCGAGTCTACCACGGTTTCCTGCTTGGAACTCTTCCAGCTAACCGCCATTCTGTAAAGGGTAAAGACAAATCCCGAGTGCGACTTAGAGTCGTCCTTATCACTCTGGAAGCTCGAATCGGTAAAGGACTCCACTTGGAGTTCTCCGTTACCATACACCAAGAGCATTTCTTTAGTTCTTCGTAAGTACTTGAGAATGCTCTTCACAGCTGTCCAGTGACTCTCTCCAGGATCAGCTTGATACCTACTCACTACACTTAGTGAGTATGCTACATCGGGTCTGGTACATAGCATCGCGTACATGATAGAGCCTACAGCCGAAGCATAGGGTATCCCTTGCATGCGAGCTGTAGGGTTCCTAGGCACTCTCAAGAGGTCTCACAAGGCATCAACCATGCCAATTTCAAATTTTATATGTGTCGAGAAACCCTAACAAGATCGTTGGCTAGAATTTTAGGCGACAAATGAAACTAGTTAACATTTTAACTAAGTGAACGAACATACAACCTTTGTAGATCCGTTTCTCCACCTCCTAGGCTCCGTGATGAAGTCCTCTTCACTGTCCAAATTGAACCATGACTCTAGCATCGGCTTCATCGGAGAAAAAGCGGGCTAGGTCATCGACGACGATGCCGAAGATGATCTACGTCGAGGCATCACTAGATCAAGCTCCACCTTCACCAAGCCATGAAAACTTGTGAAGGAAACACACTCAACTACTTGGCAAGAGGTAGAGGATGAAGAAATAGGAAGTGGGTTCACTTTAGAATTGGATTTCTCACTCATTTTCATCAATCACCATTGATGAAGCAAGCTTTTCTTCTTGTGAAGAAGAAGAAGATGATAGAATTATCATAAGTTAATTTCAAAAAGGAAAATAAAATCAATACTTATCATAATCCAACCATGGTTTAGTGTAGAGAATTAACCAAGGTTAGGTCAATGGTTAGGGTTAAGCATGAAGACAAAAATGGTGACTTAGTCAAAGCTTCATGAAGCTTCAACATTCATCCAAATAAAGCCACCATTTTTCTTTTCTTTTGCCAAAAAAGAAATAAATAAGTAAATGAATAAATAGATATGAAAAACAAAACCCTAACCATTTAAATAACCATGGTTTAATCTTTACACAAACTCAAGTAAGCATGCATCATCAAACATGATACAAACTTGTGCACAAAAGTATATCACATATACAAGTTGTGTACTTCAAGTGAGAAAATCCATTTAAAGTGAACCAATACTAGTTAATGCAAAGTAATATATCAAATATATAATTATACATTAAATCATTAAATCAACACTTGATTTAACGATCCGGTTATATCGCATATAACCGACTAATATCAATAGTAACAACTTATCAAATCAACACTTGATCCGATAACCCGGCTATAACGCATATAACCGATCAATGTTACAAATCGCGAGAATGGAATACGGTATCACATACACGCATTATTCTCGGTCCCGCACATATCTCATATGCGCTCCTATTTCGTTTCGCTTGAGCCAGGAAACCTCTGTGTAGGACTCTAAAGACTTGTCAATACGCCGGTAGTAGATGATGATCATATCAAACACCCACAAGCCGCAAGCGGTCTGCTAAACGTAACGGCCACCCGGGTATTGAGCGATGAGAAGATCGACGAGCAAGCCCGCTCACACCCCTGTGAATCCAACCAGTAACACTTACCGTACAGTCCGGTCTGTTCGTCTGATATGTCGCATATCTCTCCTAGGGGTGGTAAACGTCAGACCCCAATAGCTCGATAAGTCATGTCGATATGAGGTCTATAACAATTCGAGAAACTACTGGTAACACTTACCAGTAAATCTCAGCAATCCTGGCCAGGGATTTCCGGTTATAGCCAATCGAACACAGTGCAACATCAACTCCCTATACCGGGAGAGACGAATCCCCTCCTATCGCTCATTGCCTCCATGTGATTCGGGACTGTACCCAAAAACCACCATTTTGCATGCCCTCTTGGACGTGGTAAGGTGGAAATCAAAGCACAGTGGGAACCACACAAGACTCTATGACGATCTCGGGTTAACAGACTACTATGTACCAGTGTCACCTGAGAACTGCCATCTGACGTAAGGTATAATACCATCTGGGAGTTCTCGGCGAGTCCGTCCAGTGTACCCAGTCTCTACTGAGCACCCGTATGTCATCTCTGATGTCAAACACCAATGGATATGGGATCATCCATCGCCCATCTGTATGGGTCGAGAAGGTATACGCTAGTCTACTCTGGTATATCGATGCCCCGTCTCGATATACCCACGACTAGGGACTTTGAAGGATGTACTTATGGACTACCATGTCCCCACTAGTATGATCCGCATCATAGTCCAGGTAGTCAAGTACACATCCTAAGGGCTTTACCAACATGTAACAGAGAGACAATCAGTGTACACGTTAAGGTAAAGATCAACCAGATAGCATACTATCATGTCGAGCAAGAAAGTCCTCCCTATATATGTCCAAGCATCCACTACAATATACATCCTGTGTATAGTAATGGCCTCTAGGGCATACATATAACTAACACGAGCTCTCTCCAAATCAGTCTTGGGAGACATCTCTTTGGAGAGAGTCAGCCCTGAGATCATGGGTAAAAACCCACGTTTGGACTCTACCATACTAAACCTCTTTAGTATGGTGTCAATGTACCTGGATTGGGACAATCCCAATATCCTTTTAGATCTATCTCTATAGATCATAATTCCCAGTATGCAGGAGGCATCACCTAGATCTTTCATTGAGAATCTTTGTGATAAGAAGAGTTTGACCGATTGCAGCATATGAATGTCATTTCCTATCAAGAGTATGCCGTCCACGTACAATACGAGGAAGACAACCTTACTCTCTGCCACCTTCTTGTAGATACAAGGTTCATCTACGTTTTTGACGAAATCAAACTCTTTGATAACGACGTCAAAGCAGATGTTCCAACTCCGCGATGCTTGCTTTAATCCATAAATAGATTTAAGCAGCTTGCACACCTTCCCGCTGCTCCCACTATCTACGAAGCCCTCTGGCTAAGTCATGTACACGCACTCTTCTAAATCACCGTTTAGAAAGGCGGTCTTAACATCCATTTGCCAGATTTCGTAGTCATGATATGCAGCAATGGCAAGCATGATCCGGATGGATTTAAGCATAGCCACTGGAGAAAAGGTTTCGTCATAGTCCACACCTGGTCTTTGACGAAAACCTTTTGCAACAAGTCTAGCTTTGAAAGTCTTCACTTTCCCATCTACACCAAGTTTTTTCTTGAAGATCCACTTGCTCCCAATGGGTTTTACCCCTTCAGGAGCATTTTCCAAAGTCCATACTTTGTTGGTGTACATGGATTCCATCTCGGACCGCATTGCATCCAGCCATTTCACTGAGTCCCCACTCGTGATGGCCTGTTCGAAGCTAGTTGGGTCATCATCAACCATGATGAAATCCTCGCTCCCACCATCCATGAGAAAACCGCAGTATCTCTCAGATGGGTGAGGAACCCTACTAGATCTGCGGAGTGGCTGGGGTTCATCGGGAACTACCGAATCCTCTGGTTCCACCAAATCTTCTGTTGTAGTTTGTACAGCTGGAACCTCTTCCAGTTCTACCTCAGAGCCACTAATCTCTTTTGCAAGAAATTCCTTTTCTAAAAAGGTGGCGTGTTGAGCAACAAACACTCTTTGTTCCTCACTGTGGTAGAAGATATACCCTCGCGAATGCTTGGGATATCCAACAAACTTACACAAAACAGACCTTGCCTCGAGTTTGTCCTGTTTTTGTCTTTTGACATAAGCCGGGCAACCCCATATCTTAATAAAATTAAGATATGGTCTCATCCCCTCCCATATCTCATATGGGGTGGTAGGCACAGATTTGGTAGGAACCCTATTCAGTAGGTATGCTGCTGTCTCCAGTGCATATCCCCAGAAGGAAATAGGTAACTCAGCTATACTCATCATAGAGCGCACCATATCTAATAGGGTGCGGTTCCTCCGTTCCGATACACTGTTGTGCTGTGGTGTATATGGAGGAGTTAGCTGAGAGAGAATCCCATTCTCTTTTAGGAAGTCCAGGAATTCATTGCTCAAGTATTCACCTACTCGATCAGATCGAAGGATTTTAATACTTTTCCCGGTTTGGTTCTCGACTTCTTATTTATATTCTCTAAATTTCTCAAAAGCTTTTGATTTGTGTTTCATCAGGAACACATATCTGAATCTAGAGAGATCGTCAGTGAATGTAATGAAGTACGAAGAACCATCCCTGGCATGTGTAGACATGGGACCGCATACATCACTATGTATCAGTCCCAAGAGTTCGGTAACTCTTTCTCCATGTCCCGTAAACGGAGTTTTGGTCATCTTGCCTTTGAGACATGACTGGCAAGTGTCATAAGATGAAAATTCGAACGGTTTCAAATATCCATCCTTATGCAACTTAGCTAGTCGTGTCGCATTGATGTGACCCAGTCTACAATGCCACAAGAAGGATTCGTTCAGTTCTGAACTCTTCCTCTTGTGTGTGTTTGTTATGCTCAGAACTGTTGATTTATTTAGAACATAAATGCCATTGCACAACGAGCCTGATCCAACCAACTTTTGGTTAAGGAAAATAATACAAAATTATATCCCTCTTTACTCAACAAAGAAACCGATATAATGTTGCATATCAGGTTCGGCATGTAATAGCATTCGTTCAGAATCAATGTATTACCAGTTGGCAATACAAGGTGATATTCCCCGACGGTTTTAGCTGCAACAATTGCACCATTTCCAACCCTTATGTCTTTATCACCTTCTCCAAGTTCTCTACCTTTCCTAAGCCCATGTAACTGATTACATATATGGGATCCTGACCCGGTATCTAATACCCAGGACGTAGAGCAAATGGAGAAACAGTTCTCTGTAACGAACACACCCGAAGAAAATGCATCAACATGTACTTTCTTCATTCGGGTGGCATGGGAATCCTGGTATTCCCCTATATCCTGTTCAGTCTTATAACTTTTATAAGAAAGAACGGAACCAACGTTCCCCAACACAGTATAACATGCGGGTTCGGTCAATACATCCATATTATTATCTTTATTAAGGCATGATATGGTCGCTACCTGGAGAGAGAGAGAAGAAAACACTTTAGCGTATGCTCTTGCAAGATCAGATTGGTTATTATTTTATCTAATCAGGATGGCTCCCACTGTTTTTATCAAATCTTCCTTCAAACCCTAAAAGGAAAGACTAGACGGGATTAATTACACCCTACAACTTCGCCAATCTTTCAGCCAGGCCAGTGTCGGTACTTTGAGGGAGGTTCCCCGTGCTATCGCACGGACCTAATTAAAGTAAAACTCGTTTTCCCAGAGGCGTAACCCCGTTGACACCTTTCTAGACACCTACTTGATCGGCTAATTGTTCTGTGTAAAACTCTCCCAGGAGTAACAATTACTCGCAGTGGGTATCGGGATCCAACTATCTCATAGAAGGTATGCAATCTCATTGCAAATTTCAACACTTGAAATTCCCGATAATTTTTTGCCCCAAGCATCCCATGACCTTGACGGAGGTCAACAAACCACAGGGTGCAAGTTAAGTTCAACCCGTCATTTCTTGATTGAATCAAACCCACCCACACGACCCTTGACGGAGGTCAACAAGGTCGTACGACTACCCTAATCCAATCTGCATCATATGCATAAGCAGATAAATACTAGTTAGCTACCGCACACTACGCCTTGATGGAGGTCAACAAACGTAGCACGAATACTAAGTAGGACTTATCTGAAATGACGGAGGGCTACATCAGGTTTTTCTGAAAACCTATTGCGTAATGAACTTGATATCGTTGTAGAATCAAGTGAATTTTGAAATGGAGTGATTTTGAGGCTTTTATTAGTTTTGCTAAAGAGGTCACTCCCGGTGAAGGGATCTCGGCTCTTTCCTTATGGAATAAGGTGCAAGATATATCATATATATCGCTATGCAAAGCAAAAACTCCAAAAGCAATCAAAAGACAAACCGAGTGTTGTAGCATCTGCCAGTTTTGCTAAAGAGGCCACTCCCGGTGAAGGGATCTCGGCTCTTTCCTCATCGAATAAGGTGCGGGATATATCATATATATCGCTATGCAAAGCAAAAACTGTAGCTACCCTTTTTGAAAAATTTGATTCTACAACATCTTTTAGGTTTCTTTTCTTTCATTAATCATATTAATGAAGTCCCATCATTTAAGTCACCTAAACATCACAGATAAATACGACGTACACTTATGCCATCCGTATTCGCCTCGATGTCCCCTCGTGCACCGTTAGGTTAGGTAACTAACGGCAGAGCGGGGCAGGGCTAGCGCGGGTGTAAAACATAAGTAACGTCTATATAATATATCATATATACTATATACAGTAATTATCACAACATATCAAATGATCACATCACAGATATCGCAGCAGAAGAAACATATGAAACATTGGATATACTAGGACGTCCGTGTTTTATTTTGAGCCTCTATAAAACACGGATTCCACGGCCGCGATGAATAGCCAAACCCACACCCCTAGACCCCTACGAGAGCGTCAAAGCAACCCTACCAATTCTAGAGTTAGGAGACCCGGACTCGACTCCTCGAGTTGGTCTCCCACCGGACTCTAGAACTCGGTTACTTGTGCTCTCCTCCTTGGGTCTATCATAGTGCGGAAAAGTAAATAATATACAAATGGTGACATCAATCTCATCCCGGAAGTGCCCCAATAAAAGAATATTACATACATTTAATTTTACATGAATGAAAATAAAAACCCTCATCTCACATAAAAACCCCCGGCTATTCATAACACGACGATCCAATATAACATATCCAGCAACACATAACATCACATGTCATCAACGTAAGTAAATATGCGCATCCCAATTGTCGTTGACATATAGCAACGAAACCGGCGATAACACATATTACACTTACGGTTGCAGAAAATAAAGTGTAAAACTACAACATTTGGAATCCACAATCTCTTTAGACATCGTAAATCCGAAATATCACATACTTCGCATTTCATACCTAACTATATGAATTCCACATATTGTATCACATTCCAGATAAATAGACAGTATTAAACTTTCCGATCGAATAATCAAATACCCAAGATTTCCTAAATAGCTCAACACTTGAGCGTAGTTCAAAAATTCCAGAATACGTCACAGTAGCAACGGTCCAAACGTAGAAGGGTCAAGCCAACGCCTCACATGTGGCACGCCGTACTGCCCCAAACCCTAAGGTTCAAAAGGCAGTTCAAGACGGTCACATAATCGAGTTAAGGTTTGTTGTCTTCTAGAGGGTCCATCGCGTTACACGCACGTTTTTCCGAAAGATTTAAACTCAAGGAAAAATTCAACACTTGAAAGTTTTTCGTGCCGGGAAATATTGAGTTAATGATATCCGTTCGAACATTTTAATAGTTTCTAAATATCCAGAAAACATAACGAAATTAAATATTTCGATCGAATCAACGAATACAAAATAATCCCCAGAACACTCAACACTTGAGTCATTTTAAAAATACCCAGAAAATACAAATCACAGAAATAGAAATTATAGTGTAAAAACTAGGGCATAAATCCTCTGTGCTGCCGCAGATCCGCGGCCCAAGCGCGGTACGACCGCGGTTCCGCGGCGGTTTTTTAGGCATTTTTAATTCAGAAAAAATCACATTTTTAGAAATTGTCCAGAGAGGGGGTTAAATTTGCGTTACGGGTTTCGATCGGGGTTTTAACTCCGTATACAAGTCGCCTAATGCTCTAGCTAGGCTCTGATACCACTGTAGGGTTACTAGGTACTCTAACAAGGGTTAAGAAAGCATCAACCATGCCCGATTAAAATTTTAGCCGTGCCTAACAACCCTAAACAAGATCTTTGCTAGAAAATTAGGGTTTCACATGCAAGTAAATAGCATCTATGACTAAGTGAATACGAAATACAACCTTTGTAGATCGGTCCTTCACTTCTTTAGCTCCTTGTTAAAGTCCCTTCGCTGCGATCGTGGTTCTCCCGGACTCTTGCATGGCTTCACGAGACTAAAGGAGCGTCCTTGGTTGAAGTCTTCGAGGCCGAAGATGATCTACGTCGAGGGGATGACAACTCAAGCTTCTACTTCACTAACTAGAGAATTAGTGAAGCAAACACCCTAAACTAAAGTGCTAGTCTAGTAGAGGATGGAGAAATAGGAAGTGGGTTCACTTTAGAATTTAGTTTCTCACAATGTTTCTCACTTTGGATCAAACCCTAGAGAGCTTTTTAGCTCAAGGAAGAAGATGAAGAAAATAAAATGAGAAGAGATAATGATCAAGTGAGAAATCTAACCATGGTGAGTGAGCATCATATACTAACTCATGTAGAGATATAACTATGGCTAATCCTTATGGTTGGGTTAACAAATATCCATAGTAAAAACAAACTTAGTGGACTTAGTCAATGCATCCACAAGCTTCCACAAGCTTCATGCATTTTGCTAATCCTCCACTAATTTTGTAATTACTTTAAATATTAAAACCCAACATAATAAATAGCATGGTGTAAGTCTCATACACCCAAGTCATGTGTATCATCAACCATGATACAAAATGAAAACGCATTTTTAATATATATCACATATATATTAAAGTTGTGCACATGTGAGAAAAAATCCTTAAGTGAACAAGTGTTAGTTAATGTAAACTAGTATATCTAATATACAATTATACACTAAATTATTAAATCAACACTTGACTTAATAATCCGGTCATATCTCATATAACCGACTAACATCCATTGTATCGACTTATCGAATCAACACTTGATTCGATAACCCGACTATATCATATATATATATAACCGACCGATACAAAAAGTCGCGAGAATAGAATACGGTATCACATACACGCATTATTCTCGGTCCCGCACATATCACATACGTGCTCCTATTTCGTTTTGCCTGAGCCAGTAAAACCTCTATGTAGGATTCTAAAGACTCGTCAATACGCCGGCAGTAGGTGATGATCACATCAAGCATCCACAAGCCGTCAGCGGTACTAGATGGACGTAATGGCCACACGGGTATTGAACGATCAGAAGATCAGCAAGCAAGCCCGCTCCAACTCCTGTAAAATCCTACCGGTAACACTTCCCGTACAGTCCGGTCTCCTCGTCTGATATGTCACATATCAAGTCTAGGGGTGGTAAACGTCAGACCCCAATAACCGATAAGTCATGCCGATATGAGGCTCATAACGGGTTGAGAAATTACTGGTAACACTTACCAGTAAATCTCTATATTAGCTCTGGCCAGGGACTTCCCTGTTATGGCCAATCGAGCACAGCGCAACATCAATCCCCAATACCGGGAGAGACGAAACCCCTCCTATCGCTCATTGCCTCCATGTGACTCCGGTCTGTACCCAAAAACCGCCATTTTGCACGCCCTTATAGACGTGGTAAGGTGGAAATCAAAGCACAGTGGGAATCACACAAGACTCTATGACGATCTCGGGTCTACAGACTAACCTGCATAAGTGTCACCAGAAAACTTCCATCTGACGTGAGGTATAAAACCATCTGGGAGTTCTCGGCGAGTCTGTCCAGTGTACCCAGTCATCCCTGAGCACCCGTATGCCATCTCTGATGTCAAACACCAATGGATATGGGATCATCCATCGCCCATCTCATGGGTCGAGAAGCGTATACGCTAGTCTACTCTGGTATATCGATGCCCTGTCTCGATATACCTACGACTAGGAACATTAAAGGATGTACTTATGGACTACTCTGTCCCCACTAGTTTGATCTGCATCATAGTCCAGATAGTCAAGTACACATCCTAAGGGCTTTACCAACATGTAACTATAAGACAGTATCAAGAGACAAGTATACATATTAAGATAAAGAGCAACCAGATAGCATACTATCATATCGAGCAAGAAAGTCCTTTCTATATATGTCCAAGCATCCAATATAATATACATCATCTGTACAATACTGGCCTCTAGGGCATACATACAACTAACACCAATCACATCTTATGTTTTAGCAGATAAACACTAATTAGCTACCGTACACCGTGCCTTGACAAGGTCAACAAACGCAGCACGAATACTAAGTAGGATTTATCTGAAATGACGGAGGGCTACGACAGGTTTTTCAGAAAACCTATTGCCTAATGAACTTGATATCGTTGTAGAAACAAGTGATTTTGAAAAGGAGTGTTTTTGAGGCTTTTCTAGTTTCGCTAAAGAGGTCACTCTCGGTGAAGGGATCTCGGCTCTTTCCCCATCGAATAAGGTGCAGGATATATCATATATACCGCTATGCAAAGCAAGAACTATATAAGCTGTCAAAAACTAAACCGCGAGTTTGTAACATCTGCCAGTTTAGCTAAAGAGGTCACTCCCGATGAAGGGATCTCGGCTCTTTCCTCATCGAATAAGGTACAGGGTATATCACATATACCACTATGCAAAGCAAAACTGTAGCTACCTTTTTTTATAAAGTTTTGATTCTACAACATCTTTTAGGTTTCTTTTCTTTTTATTAATCTCATTAATATATCCCATCAGCTTATGCTTCCTAAGCATCACAGAAGAAACGAAAGCAGTAATATTTATATATCAGCATATATATATATATAAATATATATATATATATATATATATATATATAGTATAAGCATTCGTCTCAGGCAGTAATATGATTTCATCACAGAACATTGCAGCAGAAGAACATATATGAAATATTGGATATACTAGGATGTCCGCGTTTTTAATACGAGCCTGTATAAAACACGGATTCCACGGTCACGATGAATAGCCAAACCCACATCCCTAGACCCCTACGAGAGCGGCAAGCAACACTACCAATTCTAGGGTTAGGAGACCCGATCTCGACTCCTCGAGATGGCCTCCCACTGGACCCTAGAACCCGGTTACTTGTGCTCCCCTCCTTGGTTCTACCTAATGCGGAAAAGTAAATAATATACAATGGTGACATCAACCTCATCCCGGAAGTGCCCCAATAAAAGAATATTACATACAAATGAATTTTACAAGAATGAAAATAAAAACCCCCATCTCACATAAAACCCCCGACTATTCAGAACACGACGATCCAATATAACATATCACAGCAACACATAATATCTCATATCATCAACGTAAGCAAGTATGCGTATCCCGATTGTCGTTGATGTATAGCAACGAAGCCGGCGATACCCCACATACTACGCTTACGGTCACAGAAAAGAAAGTGTAAAACTACAGCATTTGGAATCTACAATCACTTTAGACATCGTAAATCCGAAATATCACATACTTCGCATTTCATGCCTAACTATATGAATTCCACATATTGTATCACATTCCAGATAAATAGACAATATTAAACTTTTCGATCGAATAATCAAATACCCAAGATTTCCTAAATAGCTCAACACTTGAGCGGAGTTCAAATAATCCCAGAAAATGTCACAGTAGCAATAGTCCAGCCGTAGAAGGGTCAAGCCAACGCCTCACATGTGGCACGCCGTACTGCCCCAAACCCTAAGGTTTAGAGGCAGTTCAGCCGGTCACATAATCGAGTTAAGGTTTGTGTTCTTCTAGAGGGTCCACCGCATTACTTGCACATTTTTCCGAAAGATTTAAACTCAAGAAAAAATTCAACACTTGAAAGTTTTTCGTGCCGGAAAAAAAATGAGTTAATGATATCCGTTCGAACATTTTAACAGTTTCTAAATATCCGGAAAACAGAACGAAATTAAATTTTCCGATCGAATCAACGAATTCAAAATAATCCCCAGAACACTCAACACTTGAGTCAGATTAAAAATACCCAGAAATAAGCAGGATCAGCTACGGTCATTATTGTATAAAACACTGTCCCCAATGCACTGTTGCCGCCGCGGAACCGCCACTAAAAGTAGCTTCTTGCCGCGGTTCCGCGGCTATATGAGAGCTTTGGGGGCACGTTTTTCATGGTAACTCTTACAATTTCCTGCTGATTTTTTAAAGTATTTTTAATGCAGAAAAAATCACATTTTTAAAAATTGTCCAGAGAGGGGTCAAAATCGGTATTTCGGGGTTCGATCGGAGTTTTAACTTCGTATACACGTCGCCTAATGCTCTAGCTAGGCTCTGATACCACTGTAGGGTTCCCAGACACTCTAACAAAGGTTAATAAGGCATCAACCATGCCCGAATAAAATTTTAGACGTGCCGAACAACCCAAAGCCGGGATCTTTGCTAGATTATTAGGGTTTAACATGCAAGTAAACAACTTTACTACTAAAAGTGAGGGATTACAACCTTTGTAGTCCGCTCCTTCGCTTCACAAGCTCCGAGTAGAAGTCCCTTCGCCGCGATCCTCGATCTCCCGGACTCAAGAGAAGCTTCACAACCCGAATGATCCATGCTAGCTTGTAGTCTTCCTTTTCTCCGATGATCTACCTTGAAGTTTCTATAACTCAAGCCCTCTCTCTCTCTCTAATGAGGTGAACACCCTAATCTAATTAGCTAGATTAGATAAGGATGATGAAGTAGGATTTATGCTCTCTTTTATTATCAAATTCTCACTTTAATTCATCACTTAAAGAAAACCTAGAAAGCTTTCTCAAAGCTCAAAGGAAGAAAATGAATGGATAATTCCTTTTGTGATGAATAATGAATTATTGTAGTGGTTACAAATCTAACCAAGGGTTAAGCATGAAGGAGTTAACCCTTGTAGAGAGTTAACTAGAGTTAATGGTTTGGATTGGGTTAACATAATATCTTCATAAAATATTAAGCCAAAGACAAAGTCAAAGCTTCATGAAGCTTCATGGAAGCTTCATGCAAAAGCTAACCCTAATCCAAACCCTAACCAAGTTTAAACCCTAAACCATTGTTAAATTTATAACCCTAACATGTTACAATATTATATATCACATATACAATATATTTTGTAACAATAGAAAATAATACAATTAACATATACCGCATATATATCAATGTATTATCCCGTGAGAAAATGAATCAATAAAGAGAGCTTATATTAGTTAACGTAACGCAATATATCACATATATAATTATACATTAAATTATCGAATCAACACTTGATCCGATAACCCGGCTATATTACATATAACCGACTAATATAACATGTACCATTTCATCGAATCAACACTTGATCCGATGACCCGGCTATATCACATATCGCGAGAATAGAATACGGTATCTCATATCGTATTATTCTCGGTCCCACACATATTATATATGTGCTCCTACTCCGTTTTGTCTGAGCCAGGAAACCTATGTGTAGGACTCTAAAGAATCGTCAATACGCCGACAGTAGGTGATGATCATATCAAACACCCACAAGCTGCAAGCGGTCAGCTAAACGTAACAGCCACCCAGGTATTGAGCGATCAGAAGATCAACAAGCAAGCTTGTACATTCTCCTGTAAATCCAATCAGTAACACTTCCGTACAGTCTGGTCTCTTCGTCTGATATGTTGCATATCTAGTCTAGGGGTGGTATACGTCAGACCCCAGTAACCGATAAGTCATGTCGATATAAGGCTCATAACGGGTCGAGAAACTACTGATAACTCTTACCAGCAGCACTCCATATCGGCCCTGGCCAGGGACTTCCAGTTATAGCCAATCGAACACAGCACAACATCAACTCCCAATACCGGGAGAGACGAAACCCCTCCTATCGCTCATTGCCTCCATGTCATTCGGGACTGTACCCAAAAGCCACCGTTTTTCACGCCCTCTTGGACGTGGTATGATGGAAATCAAAGCACAGTGGGAATGACACAAGACTCTATGACGATCTCGGGTCTACAGACTAACCTGTATTAGTGTCACCAGAGAACTGCTATCTGACGATAGGTATAATACCATATAGGAGTTCTCGGCGAGTCCGTTCAGTGTACCCAGTCTCCACTGAGCACCCGCACACCATCTTTGATGTCAAACACCAATGGATATGGGATCATCCATCGCCCATCATATGGGTCAAGATGCGTATACGCTAGTCTACTCAGGTGTATCGATGCCCTGTCTCGACACACCCTCGACTAGGAACAATTATAGGATGTACTCTTTGACTACCCTGGCCCCACTAGTGTGATCTCATCACAGTCCCTGTAGTCGAATACATATCCTAAGGGCTTTATCAACATGTGAGAGCAAGACAGTAAACTAATACAAGTCAACAAGATAAAGTGAAACCAAATAGCATACTATCATGACGAGCAAGAAAGTCCTCTCTCTATATATATCCAAGCATCCATTATAATATACATCATATGTACAACAATGGCCTCTAGGGTATATACATAACTAACACACTGCTAGACTATTGCATTCAGGATATGACCCTTGCATTTCATACTCGTGTACTTACATATTGTACACTCATACTTGTGCACATACCTATTGTACATTCATACTCGTGTACTTACATACTGTACACTCATACTTGTGCACATACCTTTTGTACATTCATACTCGTGTACTTACATACTGTACACTCATACTTGTGCACATACCTATTATACATTCATACTCGTGTACTTACATACTGTACACTCATACTTGTGCACATACCTATTGTATATTCATACTTGTGTACTCACATATTGTACACCCATACGTGCATACATACGTATTCGCACATACATAGATGATCCTCGCTTGATTTGGAGATTTGGGAACCGCAAGATACTTTTAAAAACTGATTCATTTTAAAGAAGTGGTCTTCCCTAAATATGTGCATATTACTATTCCATGTTGCATGATATACTGATATGCTTACATTCTTTTATATGCCGCATACATCATGCTTTCTGATTATACGCATTGAGATACGTTGTTTCCATGATATTTCTGGATTTGGGAACCGTGGGTATTTTAAAAGAGAGTATGTATTGTTTTAAAAACCCGGTTACCCTTGATATGATATTTCAGTGCGTCCACCATGTGTTTTCTCGGTTCTGAGAGTGGCATGTGAAACCCGATTCGAGGAGCGGTATGCACCGTCTGCGGGTACATGGTGGACCAGGTGAGGTACCCCGGGGCAAGAAGACTCGTATATGTTAGACGTTGAGCCTGGCAGGGGAGTACTACCTACCGGTGATTGTTTTGAGCTCGGCGGATATCTGGGGGATACCGACCGGAGTTGAGAGATGAGACGGGCCGATCCGGACTGACGGAGCCCTATGTATATGAGGATTTACGTGCCGATGCTAGGCATTAGTTTCATTATGTTTTCGAGTGTCGATGCTTGACACTCAGGTTCCATGATTTTGATATGTCGCGAGCGACACATGTTGATTTACATCCTCATACTTCCATGCATATGCTTTATGATATTTACATGCATGATGTTTATTGTCATTGGGTGACACTTGGACGAGATCCACATACATATAGCTTATATTGATGACATTGATCCCATAGTTGGACGAGATCCACATACATGATGACAATGATTACATAGTTGGATGATATCCACATCCTTATAGACTTCATGATATAGTCGACATTGATCATACCTCATATTGTTGATATGTTATTACCTGAGGCACTGGCACGAGCACTTGGCACTACACTCATGTATAGATGTTACATTGCCACCTTATCATGCTTCAGACTTATTCATTTGAGGTTTATATATATATATATATATATATATATATATATATATATATCTGATCGTATTGACCTAGGATTGTGTCATACATACGATTTCTGCTCTGTGATGTTTTCTATTCACGAGTTGGCAACTCACCCCCGTTGTGCCACAGTTTCTTGCAGGTTTTGCCGTACAGGTTCCATTGCGGCTTTCTGGCACACTGCTTCCTTTACAGGTGATTTGCTTTGGTAGGTGGGTTCTTTTGCATCAGAACCACCATTGTATATGTATTATTCAGTTGTATCTAGTAATTCCATCAACTAAACTTGTATATTGTTTCAGACTTAGAAAACCAGTTGTGTATTATTTCGACCTTAGAGTCGCGCGTTGTAGTATTATGGTTTTCTCGATATTTTGAGCTTCCTTTTTGAGTTTTGATCATCGCCATTCGGCGTTGTATTATACTGCTTGCATGGTTGTGATCGTCGATTGACGAAGAGCTAGCTCCCGTTTGGGGATGATTTTTATCATTGTATATATACTATTCATGTTGTACCCAGTTTGGGGCCAGTATTTACAAAGGAAACTCTGCCGAAATTTTCAGAAAAGACGAGACATTTTAAAAATGCATATTCGGCTTACTTATTTAAAAACCTTGCTTTTAAAACGTGTTTTCTTCACTTCTTAAAACTAGTTTTCCTTATTTACTTCTTAAAATGGTTTTAGATTTCTGGGCTTTTGGCTTACTTGAATTAGATGGTGTCCTATAGGCTTCAGATGATTCAAGTGCCAGTCACGTGCTATTTTGGGTCATGACAGCATCTTTGGAAAAATCTCCTAAAACTGAATAAAACACATGCAAAATCTTTTCTGAATCGCCGTATGATGCGTAACTCACGGCACAAATGACGGACGCTCATTTGTAAAGTAATAAATATACGTTCATATATGTTTTGCTCAAATATACGTTCCGTCGTTTTGAAATATCCCAAAAGGTTTTCCTTCATAAACGTTCGTGTCGCTCGCGGACACGTAGGAAATAGCGAGACTATAGCTCCTTTTTGAAAACATCTTGGTAAACTTTTTATGCATGCAAAGTACTTAGGTACTGTCCTCAGATCAGTCATGTTTGGCTACTACATAATATAGTGCCCATCATGAAAACAAAGTGCTCAAGGGCAAAATCAGCCTCAAAAGGCATATCCAACAATCACGTGTGTCTGGTGCACACGGAACTCGAAGCCAATACAAGTGCTACGAATGTGCACAAAACCAAACTAAGTACAGCCGGGGTGCACAAAAGCATCTGTCAAATACAACGGGTGTGCATGACAACAACATCAAGTGCATCTAGATTGCACGAAAATCTCAACCCAGTGCAACTAACCTGCACGAATGAAAATCTCAATCAAGTGCATCCGACATGCACGAATAAAATCTCAATCAAGTGCATCCAACAAACATGAATAAAATCTCAATCAAGTGCATCCAACAAACACGAATAAAATCTAAATCATGTGCAACTAATGCGCACAAAATCCAATACCAAGCACCTATGCGCAAAAATCCAACCCAAGCGCGTCAGGTCCATAAAAAGTTGTTGGATATAGTGCCCTCAGAGTCAATTATTGAATCGCAGGCACGTGATTGCAATGATTGAGGGAGGTCCTATACCGGTAGGACAGTCTTACTCAAAAGCTTTGTATACTATTTGGTTTGTCTCTATCATCGTGTACAGTTCACTATTACACGTTGATAGGAAATAGTATACTACTTGGTTTATCTTTATCATCGTGTACTGCTTTAGGTGATGGTACAGATCATTATTGCACGTTGATAGAGCCCTTAGGATTAATGCTTGACGACCAGCAGTATGATGGCGATCATATACGTGGGAGCTGGGGTCTTTAAGCACATCCTTAAAGTGGTCCCTAGTCGTGGGAGTTTCGAGACTGGGCATCGATACTCCATTAGTAGACTAGTGTATACAGTCGAGACCCCGACGAGGGGAGGTGGCCGGTCTCACAAGCCATTGGTGTCAGTTGGTTCACCTAAGATGTATACAGGTGCTCATTGGGTTATGAGTACACCGGACATGACTCGCCGGGAACATGCTAGTTGGTATTATACCTGACGTCAGATAGCAGTTCCCTGGTGACATGTGTACAGGTTAGTTCATCGACCTGAGATCGTTATTTGTCTCGTGTGAGTTCCCACTGTATTTTGATTACTACCCTACCACGGCTTAAAGGAGTCGTGCAAACAGGTTTTAGTTGGGTACAGTCCCGAGCCACATGGAGGAAGTGAGCGGATCTGCAGGGGTTTCGTCTCTCCTGGTATTGGGGGTGAGATCGCGCTGTGTCTAGGAGAGCCATTACACGAAGTCCTTGGCCAAGGCAGGAAATTTACTGGTAGGTATTCCAGTAGTATCTCAGGGTGTTCTGGGCTACACTCCGACACGACTTGTACCGCTTTTAGGGGTCTGACTTTTACCAACCGCCTAGGCCCGCCATGCGATGCTCATAGACGAACGGACTGGACTGTACGGATATTGTCACTGACAGGCTCAGTAGGGTGTCACGATGAGTTCGCTCATCGACTTCCCTTTTGGTCAATACCTGGTAGCCCGTTACGTACGGCTAATACCTCTGACGTGCTAGTGGTTAAATCCACAGTCAAAGTATTGACGAGTCTTTAGAGTCCCCCACAGACAGTTTCTCAAGTTTCGGGCGAAACGTTGTAGAGGCCGTATGGATTTATGGCAGGGTTCGAACGTACGTGTGCACTTGTGCACGTGTTATAGTTCGGACGGATAATACTAGCGGGCTTTGGTTTAAGCCGGATCCTAGTATTGTACAGTGTAGATTTTGTCTCATTGCATTTGTATTCAGTCGGAATACAAATGCGGGTATGTATATACAGTCGCGGGGTTTTCCTATAATTTATTACCGGATCATTTTTGAAGTTGCCAGCTTGCATTCCGTTTCGGCCATTTTCCTTTCTTCCTTTCTTTGGCTGAAAATTGACGGGAGGGGCTTATTTGTAAAAGTGGTTTTTAGCAAATGGGAGGGTTGTCTTTTGTGGCACATGGTTGGTTCATGATGGTTCTAGCATGCTATGATTACTTGTTTTGTTTATCATTACTTGCTTTTTGGAGATGGGATTGAGTTGGATTTGGTGTGACATTCTTCATGATGATTCATCATTTTCTCTCTCTTGCATTTCCCCCCCTCTTTTTTAGATGGCCGACCACTATTCTTGAGAGAGGGATATACATTTTGGTGTGAGGGATTCTTAGTGGATTCTCATGGCAAAAGAAAAATTCCTCAAGCTCATTCCTCTTGCTCTTTTTCATTCCTCCATCCAAAAATGGCAACTTCATTAACCCTCGAGACATAGCGTTCTACACTCAGTCTACAGCAATCTTGGACACGTCGGCTTGCCAACTTCTTTTCCGAGTTGCATCGGTTCAGAGGTGGGAGCCCGTAAAAAGACTTCTCGATGTGGTGCCCTTCCGACGAGGAGACCGGAGATCAATGATGCCGCGTGGAGCTTGGGATGGTGGCCAAAGACCGAAGGACACAGATCGCTCGGTATAGCCTCTCTACCCTTTCTCGTGTAGCTAGTAGTAGGTTAATGGTCCGATCCGGGTTTATAGTCCGCGGTAGCGCCGGTTTCTAGTTTGAAAAAGTTTTTGTTTCCGCATTTTGGCCTCGGATAGACGACCGGGACGCTACCGTAGACTTACATGGTATCAGAGCCATGCCATTAACCTTTACTAGCTTGCTCTAACGTGTTTAGAACTCGATCGAACGAAATTTCCAAAAACCACAATTTCAAAAGCATCAGTTTCTGTCGATTCTGTTTTGTTGTCAAAAAAATATTTGGTATATTGCAGAAATATGTGCAGGTTTTTTTTAAGAGTTCTGCAAAATTTTGGTTCAATGATGTCACTGTAGCGCAGCGGAACCGCGGCCGTAACACCCTTTTGGCCGCGGATTCGCCGTCGTTCTGTAGCAACATAACACCAAAATTTCTGCAGTGCTCTCTTTCTTGGAAATGGGGTTTTTGGTATATTCTGTTTGGGCCCAGATTTATTTTGAGTGCTACAGTTGTGCTTGGGGCCCACTTCGGGAAATTTAGTCGATCGAAAATTTTAAACATGTTAGTTCACAGTATTTTCATTATATCTGCGACTGTGAATGTCACTTGATCGATAAATCCTGTCTAATTGCTATAGCCCTTTTAGACGGATTTGCGAACGTGACATTCACGTTGATGTTCTGTGTTGTGTTGTGATGTTGCGGATTTGTCATGGTGGATAGCATTGATGCAATGGTAGTACAGTTTGGTTGTATATGTACATTTGATATTGCGGGGCGAGCATCCGACATGTGGACTGCCGTCACTGCCTGTTTGTATATTATTCTTTTGGGGCACGACCGGGCTAAGGTCGATGTACCCGTTGTATATATTTTACTTCCTGTACTAGGATTACCCCGCGGTGGGGTGCACGGGTAGCCGGGTTCTAGAGGGCAACGGGCCCGCATCTCATGGCTTTGAGACGGAGGAGGCTTCACTCTAGAATTGGCAGGCTATTCGCCGCACTCGTAGGGGGTACAGGTTGACCCAAGGAGGGGTGCTCAAGTTACCGGATTTTGTGAAGTGTTGGATGGTCCATTCACGTTGTTGAAGGGGGCTGCCTCGCTTCAGGTTTTGGCGGGTAACTTGCCGCGTCCGTAGGGGTCTAGGATTTCATTACATAGGCTATCCACACGACCAGGGGAAGGTCGTATTTCAGTAGCGGCTCTATGAAACCCGGGGATCCCAGATTATCTGTATTGTTCTGTGATGCTTATTACATTTCTGTGATGTTGCATTTTATCACACCTTGAGCGATTATTATATATTGATATATATATATATATATATATATATATATATATATATATATATATACACTAGTAGATGTTGTATATGTTTTGCACCCGCGCTAGTCCAGTCCCCGCTCTGTCGTTAGTTAAGTAACCTAACGGGTGATGACGGGACCCAGTGGCGAATGCGGATGGCATATACGTACATCGTATTTTCGTTATTTTGTGGTGTGATCAATTGATGGGACTGTACTAGGATTACCCCATTCTGATGTTGTTAGAACATTTTTCAAAAAGCTGTTATTGCAAGGACGTTCTCTTTTGTTTTGCACAGTGGTATTCAGTTATGAATATCCAGCACCTCAGTCGACGAGGCAAGGGCCGAGATCCCTTCACCGGGAGTGACCCCTTGGACAGAAGTTTGTGTCAGGGTAATAACTTCACTATAGACGATTGCCTTCTGCTTTGCATAGTGGTATTCAGTTGGAATATCCTGCACCTCATTCTACGGGGAAAGAGCCGAGATCCTTTCACCGGGAGTGACCTCTTTAGCAAAGATTTTCGCCACTATATTTTTATAAAAAGCTATCCGGTTCCTTCAACGATATCAAGTTCATTACGTTAAAGGTTTTTCGCCAAAAACCATTCATAGCCCTCCGTCATTTCAGACGGGTAGCACGTAGTATTCATGCTATGTTTGTTGACCTTCGTCAAGGCATAGTGAATGGTAGCTGCTTGTTACCTTTCTGCTGCATAGATAGATGCGTTGGTTTGGGACAGTCGTATAGCCTTGTTGACCTTCGTCAAGGGCTTGTACGGGTTGGTTCAAATTAACCTGGACAATGACGGGTAGAACTTGACATGTGGCATATGATTTGTTGACCTTCGTCAAGGTCATAAGAGCATGGGGTAAAAATCACATCGGGAGTTTCTAAAGAAACTGAAACTTTCCAGATATGCGCATACCTTCTGGAGTGTGATAACGTAAGTGGATTCCATCACGTTATCATGCGATGATAGTTGGATCCCGATTCCCACTGATGAGTTGGTTTACTCCTCGGGTGATCCCGACCAATTCTTCTTTCAGGTTTGGAGGAGAATTTGACGATACAGCGGGAGGTTTCCTGATTAGATAAAGTGATAACCATTCTGATCTAGGTTAGAGTGCACGCTGAGTGTTTCTTTTCTCTCTCTCGGCAGCGACCATGGCCCGACCCTTGAATATGACTCAGTGACCAAGTTGACCGAATCTTCGTATAACACTGGCTTTTGGATTGTCTGAGTTGCATACCTCATTGCCACTCCTACTTTTACCCTTTTTTCCAGGACACCCTGTATTACTACGAACGTCCCACTTCCATTGGATAAAACCATCGTATGGTTATATACAAACTCGAAGGAACTTGTTCCAGATTCGAGGATGGTTTCCGGTTCTGGAGAAAATGAATAGGACTATTCAGTTGTCTTTTCCTTTTTCCTTCTCTCAGGTTGCGAGTGCTCCTTGGATTAGGGGATAGTACACCCATTATGCTTATTGGATAGTCTTCTTCCAAACCTTAGGCTGGTGCCGAACGGTAGGGAATGAAGAAAGCCGATTAGCCTAAGTGTGGTGTACAGAAGGTATTAAGTAAAGACAAATAAAGGGATTAGAAAGAGGGCAAAGTAAATTACGACTGCTATTCACGATCAAAACCAAGTATTTCATCGCCACTCCTACTTCACCTTTGTATTTCTCCAGAACACTCCGTATCACTACGAAGATCCACAGTTATTTGGATACTCCATCGTATGGTTATATACGAACTCGAAGGAACTTGTTCCAGTTCGGGGATGGATTCTGGTTCAGGAGAAATAGGAATAAGGTTTATTCAGGTGTCTTTTATCTTTACCTTCTCTCGGGTTGCGAATGCTCCTAGGATTAGGACAGTACACCCATTATGCTTCTTGGATAGTCTTCTTCCAAACCATAGGCTAGTGTCGAAAGGTAGGGAAGGAAGAAAACCATTTAGCCTAAGAGGGTGTGCAGAAGGTAATGACTAAAGACATATGAAGGGATTTGGAGAGATGGAAAAGAAATATACGGTTACAGTTGTGAATCTGGATAATGGAAGATGCATTACTAGGAATACCCGGATACCCCTACGAAACATTTCAATGTTTCAGTTTCACTGTGTACTGTTAAAAGAAAACTGATTTCCCAACTAGCCCTTGCTCCAGGGTATGTATTTACCAGGTATGATTCTCACATCTGTATGGTTTTACAGATGATGAGTGGGAGTAAGTTATTGGGAATTGGGTGATCATCTTCATTATATCGGGATTCGTTGTAATTGGTGATATTTGAGGAAATCGCCTGGGTTGTTTGCCGGACGACAAATATTTGGTTTTGAATATCCGTTGTTATGCACCAATTTCAAATTGATATATCTGTACATCTATTTTTATAGAGTGAGATATAACTTTTTGAAATTATGTCTATGACATTTACCTATATCAGTGGATGGTTAGGTAAGGAGCATTAAACAGCGGTGTAATTCTTCTTAACCATAAGTACACTTTTCAACCTACGACACATAGAGAATGAGTTATTAGACTCAAGGGACTTATACAGAGTATTGTATGTTGTCCAGTGTCCATTGGGACAGAGGGGTTGGTACTCGTACTATATTCTGTTTACTTATGACTTCTCTAGTTTTTAGAAAAGTGTTTCGAAGAAACACAAGGTCTAAGTTTTGAGAAGTTATAGGTATAGGAGTAAAGTAGAGAACCAGATGTTGCATGTATCAGGATTCTTCAAGGTGATCGAAGATGTAGATACTTGTGTATAGTATTCAGTTGATAGTAATGGTTTTAAGAAACTTGTTTCTCTTTCAGGTTACTCATATCTGGATGCATTCCTAAGTTGAGTAACGCTGTTTGGCCTCCTTCCATTTAGTTAACATGCACTGGAGACAGCTGCATGATTTGAATCTGGTTCCAATTAAATCTGTGCCTCTGTTTCTATATTGGATATAGAACGGTTCATATCTTAACGATGTTAAGGTACGGGGAGTTGTCCGGCTTATGCTTAAAACCAGACTCTGGATAACTCAAGGCACGTTTCTGTAATGGCTGTTTGTGGGTTGACCCGGGCTATGACGAGGGTTGATTTTCTACCATCTGGAAGATCAATAGTGATATTGTTCTTGACTCACCACAGTTTTAGTAAAATGGATTTTTTCAGAAAACAGTAGTGGGAGTATGGTAGAACTGGAAGTGATTCCAGAACCGCAAACGATTACTGAAAATTTGATAAGAACCTAAAGATTCAATCTGGTTTGACATTCCATTAGCCACTCCGTAGATATAGTGGGTAACCTCAGGCACTCGAGATGTACTTCGGTATGCTCATAGACGGTGACAGGGAGGTTCTTATTTACCCAGACTTGCCATTGCTGTTGTTCCAGACTGTGAGACCCGGCAGGAGGATGAGTATAGCGTCATTCTAAACTACCTTTAGAAGTGCACGTGTATATGACTCTGCCAGAGGGTTGTCATAGTCAGTGGGAGCAGCGGAAGCATAGTGGGCTAGTAGCTTATGTCTAGTTATGGACTAAAGCAGATATAGCGGAGATAGATCATCTATTTCTGATGTGACAGTCATAGGTTTAACTTCATCAGAATAGGGGATGGATCTGTTAAGAAAGTAGTAGGGTATGATGTCCTGGTATTTGGATGACATACACAGAGTAGGAAGTGAAATTCCTATACTACGATCGGTTATACTTTGATTGTCACACAATGTTTTCTCCACATAGGATATGGATATTATATCAGATATTCTGGTTACTAGATCTATGGTTTTAGATCTAGATTTGGGTAGTTTCCCAATCTGGGTACTTAGACAGCATTCTAAAAGGTGTTTTAGAATGGACGACTCCTGGCACGGTACTATACCTGCAGGTGATGGAGTCACCCTCTCTAAAGATGTCTTACGGACTAAAGGGGAGAGGGATGTGCATGATTGGCAGATCACTTGCTTAGGCAATTGAGTTGATCATGAGATGTCAAGTACCACACCAGATGTTGTTTTTGCACGAGATGCGATATGTTGATATTGATCCAATCCTGGAGAAACGATCGGAAGCGGTTTTAGAACATAAGTGAATGTTCTAGGGATATGATAACGGCATCCTCCTTCGGGAGACTGTTATCATTCCAGGCTTCCTAGGTGACCTGAATGACAGAGTGACTGTCAGAGTTATAGTTTTCCCTCTGACGAGGGGCAGTGTTTTGGACAGGTGATCCAAGCGGATACTGAGGGAGGTATGGCGCAGGATACTGATTAAATTCAGTTGACGATACAGTTTGAGAAGTTTGGATTTGGAGTTCATTTATGAACTAGGTCCCATCAGATATCCAGACATATTCTAAGACAGGTATTGCTCATTTTCGGGAGATGGCTTTCTCCGCGAACTTGAGATAAAGAGAGACATAAAAAGAAACATCAGAGCGGATCTACTCACTGAGGCTATTCCTCGAACGCAATAGTTTCGCAAACGGGCTTTGTGAGACTGTTTAGTAGAGGAGTTGGGTGTTCGGTATCACACAGGCTGTGAGTACGCAATATCGAAATAATTAGCCTTGAACGCAAGTGAGAGATTGTTGGATATAGTGCCCTCAGAGTCAATTATTGATTCGCAGGCACGTGATTGCAATGATTGAGGGAGGTCCTATACCGGTAGGATAGTCTTACTCGAAAGCTTTGTATACTATTTGGTTTGTCTCTATCATCGTTTACAGTTCACTATTACACGTTGATAGGAAATAGTATACTACTTGGTTTATCTTTATCATCGTGTACTGCTTTAGGTGATGGTACAGATCACTATTGCACGTTGATAGAGCCCTTAGGATTCATGCTTGACGACCAGCAATATGATGGCAATCATATACGTAGGAGCTGGGGTCTATAAGAACATCCTTAAAGTGGTCCCTAGTCGTGGGAGTTTCGAGATTGGGCATCGATACTCCATTAGTAGACTAGTGTATACAGTCGAGACCCCGACGAGGGGCGGTGGCCGGTCTCACAAGCCATTGGTGTCAATTGGTTCACCTAAGATGTATACAGGTGCTCATTGGGTTATGAGTACACCGGATAGGACTCGCCGGGAACATGCTAGTTGGTATTATACCTGACGTCAGATAGCAGTTACCTGGTGACATGTGTACAGGTTAGTTCATCGACCTGAGATCGTCATTTGTCTCGTGTGAGTTCCCACTGTACTTTGATTACTACCCTACCACGGCTCAAAGGAGTCGTGCAAACAGGTTTTAGTTGGGTACAGTCTCGAGCCACATGGAGGCAGTGAGCGGATCTGCAGGGGTTTCGTCTCTCCCGGTATTGGGGGTGAGATCGCGCTGTGTCTAGGAGAGCCATTACACGAAGTCCTTGGCCAAGGCAGGAGATTTACTGGTAGGTATTCCAGTAGTATCTCAAGGTGTTCTGGGCTACACTCCGACACGACTTGTACCGCTTTTGGGGGTCTGACTTTTACCAACCCCCTAGGCCCGCCATGCGATGCTCATAGACGAACGGACCAGACTGTACGGATATTGTCACTGACAGGCTCAGTAGGGTGTCAGGATGAGTTCGCTCATCGACTTCCCTTTTGGTCAATACCTGGTAGCCCGTTACGTACGACTAATACCTCTGACATGCTAGTGGTTAAATCCACATCCAAAGTATTGACGAGTCTTTAGAGTCCCCCACAGACAGTTTCTCAAGTTTCGGGCGAAACGTTGTAGAGGCCGTATAGATTTATGGCAGGGTTCGAACGTACGTGTGCACTTGTGCACGTGTTATAGTTCGGACGGATAATACTAGCGGGCTTTGGTTTAAGCCGGATCCTAGTATTGTACAGTGTAGATTTTGTCTCATTGCATTTGTATTCGGTTGGAATACAAATGCGGGTATGTATATACAGTCGTGGGGTTTTCCTGTAATTTATTACCGGATCGTTTATGAAGTTGCCAGCTTGCATTCCATTTCGGCCATTTTCCTTTCTTCCTTTCTTTGGCTGAAAATTGATGGGAGGGGCTTATTTGTAAAAGTGGGTTTTAGCAAATGAGAGGGTTGTCTTTTGTGGCACATGGTTGGTTCATGATGGTTCTAGCATGCTATGATTACTTGCTTTATGGAGATATGATTGAGTTGGACTTTGGTGTGACATTCTTCATGATGATTCATCATTTTCTCTCTCTTGCATTTCCCCTCCTCTTTTGTAGATGGCCGGCCACTATTCTTGAGAGAGGGATATACATTTTGGTGTGAGGGATTCTTGGTGGATTCTTATGGCAAAAGAAAAATTCCTCAAGCTCATTCCTCTTGCTCTTTTTCATTCCTCCATCCAAAAAATGGCAACTTCATTAACCCTCGAGACATAGCATTCTACACTCAGTCTACAACAATCTTGGACACGTCGGCTTGCCAACTTCGTGTCCGAGTTGCCCCGGTTCAGAGGTGGGAGCCCGTAAAAAGACTTCTCGATGTGGTGCCCTTCCGACGAGGAGACCGGAGATCAGTGATGCCGCGTGGAGCTTGGGATGGTGGCCGAAGACTGAAGGGCACGGATCGCTCGGTATAGCCTCTTTACCCTTTCTCGTGTAGCTAGTAGTAGGTTAATGGTCCGATCCGGGTTTATAGTCCGCGGTAGCGCCGGTTTCTAGTTTGAAAAAGTTTTTGTTTCCGCATTTTGGCCTCGGACAGACGGCCGGGGCGCTACCGTAGACTTACAAAAGTATCTAGTGCAGTAGCATGCACGAAAACGAACGTCAACTGCAAACACGCTCAAAAACATAAATCTGGTGAAACAAATGCTCAAAAACATAAATCGGGTGCAACCAATGTACGGAGTATAGATCTAGTGCAACCAATGCACGAAATACCAATCTGGTGCAACCAATGCACAAAATATAAATCTAGTGCAACAAATGTACGAAAACTCATCAATAACTCAAATACGTATAAAAACAACACCGAGTGTACTAAGGTGTATAAAATCATAAACGTGTGCAACTGCCTGCACAAAACACGTATCAATGCACTGCAAGCACATGTGAGCTATACCGAGTGCAAAATCAAATCGAGTGCATACCGCATGCACAAAATCAAATCAACCGTATGAAATCCACGAATCATAACCACGTGCAGCCAAGGCACAAAATCAATATCAAGTGCAATAGATATGCACAATTCATAAACTAACACAACGCTGTATAAAACATATATCAAGTGCAAAAACTATGCACGAAATGTAAATACCTAGTAGGTGCAGCCATGGTGCACGAAAACAATATCATGAAACTCAATCATCAAAACTCAAATCCAAGCGATATAAGCGTGATACTCGGATCACAAACGCGAATCGCAACAAATGACATTGAGGTACACCTCCTATAATGTCGAAAAATGTCGGTGCGCCCAAAACTGGCAGAGCAAGAACATCCGCTTTTCTTCTGCTCACGGTCTGGCGTCCTTTGTCTCTGGGTCCTCATTTTCTCTGTGGACTACCAATCTCGCAATCCATCGGCTCGTCGGCCCGGTCAAGTGTACTAACGGAAATGATTCTGCACTGACACTCCTCTGGTCTTCTCTCGGCCAATTAGTATGACCAATCGTAAAGCAGCACGTCACTGCGTCGGCCTCTGGCCCTCTAAATACACATGACACAACTGATCCTCGGTGCAAATCTTATCGCAGCAGTGTCCTGGAAGGAACCTGCTCAAGGTCTCTTCCAATCTCGTCTATGCCGACTGTACGGAGGCTGGTACTCTTGCATAATCTTTTCTTGTTTTCTGGACATCTGCGTTCTCAGCACAACATTTCCTCGGGAACTGGCCATATCCCAACGCCTCTGTATACATATCCGATCTCTAATCTCAACGAGGAGTAACGACAGCTGGTTAACATCTCGCACGAACCTTTGGTTCCACTCGTCTTTATTATCGTCCACCTCGACGTCACGTCATGCTATCTGCGTACTGCAATTGTTCTCGGTTACAGTCAATCCGGAGTCTCTCACACGGACTCGAAATTATGAACTCGGTATCTTCATCACTCTGTAGAAGATATCTATCCGAACACGTCCTCGGGAACTCGTCCCAACCATCGGAGAAATATACTTTATTCATCCGCTCTCGATCAACTCACAACGCATCTGGGTGAGGTCCTCTATCCGAAACTGGTCCACTTACTGATATCCTATCGGATCATCCAACGAACAAAGTCATCTCTGGATCGATCTACTCTAGATCTGAATAAGATTCTCCACACTGGAAATCTTCAACTCAACTGAGTCTGCGCCGGTGCATCAATTCAAATGAATCATCTCAGTCGCTCAACTCAACTCAAGATAGACTAGCTATCTACTGTTGTATCTCTGCCTGAAAGCATCCCGCGATCTCAACTCGTAAGCTCTGAAAGCGACATCCCATTAATCTCAGCAACAGCTGGGTCATTTGTCTACAAGGTAGAAGACATCACAACTCTGAGATAGGCTGTATATCAACAGTCCTCTCACAATCTGGCAGCCTCTATCAATGGACCGATCATCCGGTGCAAAACTGAACACTCGCATCAAACGAGAGGTCACAACACAAACACTAAATCGAGACGTTCCCATGTCACCAGAAAACACGATGGTCAGTCCTCGGCCATGACGAGCTTGTCCTGAACGCATCACTAGCAGCAGCTCAATCTGCGCTCAAACCACGGTGACAGGAACCTCAAGCATGTATCAATGAAGATAGATCAAAGGGATGAAAAGAATCAACGGATCCCAAAATGGATACATGATCATAAGGAAGAACGGAATCAATGCGAGTATGATCATGGGAACGAATAGAATCAAGGATCTCAAATGGATGTATGATCTTAGGAACGAAGAGAATCACAGATCTCAAGATATGTATATCCTAAGGTTACTTAAGAGGAGTATCGTATCGTAAGTATGTCACGGAACATACGCACGGTACGTCGCTCTACTTGAGTTACCTACTCCATCAATCAGGGTCAACCTATGTAACGAAAGTTCGGGTCTAATAGCCCCATGTTCAAGTCTAAGTTCCGTAAGGTCAAGCCTAGGTTCCGAAATATTTACGCCCTAGACTCCGCATAGTCAAATCTAGACTCGAACCAAGGTTAAACCTAGCGCTCTGATACCAACTTTGTCACGACCCAAAATTTAGTTCGTGACCGGCACTTAAATCACGCAACGTCTAAAGGCGCAACGTAAATTAAGTAAGCCGAAACCCAGAAATCTAAACCTTTTTAAAGAAAATAAAAGAGGTGAAGTTTTGAAATAAAGGTATGATGAAATCAAACGTTTTCTTAAATACATAGATAATAGAACATGAAAATGCAAGTGGATTATACTATTTGAAAAAACCATGTTTCGTCTTTTAAAAATTTGGGCAGCACCTCCCTTGTATATTTTGATCCAAAACCACATATACATAACAACAATAAAGGCATCTCCAAGCGGGAGCTAGCTCTTCGCCAATCGGCGGAATCACAACCACGCAAGTCATAAATATATGTATATGACGCCCAACGGCGAAGATCAACACAAAATGATAGTGAGTAAAGCAAGACATCAAATCCACCAAACGAACATATAACACATCACTCTAAGTCTCGCTACCACAAGTATTTCTAAGTTTTACTACTTATACAAATACTAGTTTCTGATTGATGGAGTTGACTAGATACAACAAGAATAATAATACAAGAATGGCATGATCCAATATGTCCCACCTACCAAAGCAAATCACCCGAATGCAAGCTGTGTGCCAACGATACCGCTACTGATCCATGCGGTCAAACCTGCAAGAACTGTGGCACAATGGGGGTGAGTTGCTAACTCGTGAGTAGAAAACTGTAAGTCCACGTTGCCCACCCCGGTGCTTGCGGGGAGGCGGAAAAGTTATGAAAAATCTGATTTTTACAACACTAGGCAACATGGACTAACCAAAGGAGGGATCTTTGCTAAACAAAACTAACAACCAAAGCTAAAAGAGTTTAGCTACTCGGAAAAGGGGTTATACCTAGGTCTTCAAGTCCTTCTCTCCTTGCTCCTTGGAGTGAAAGAAAGGGTTTTCCTTGTCGCCTTCTCTTGCTGAAGAAAGATCCACCCGAGGGCCTCAACCTTTGGCTCCAACCTCAAACTAGAAGTAACTAAGGTGCTTGGTGTGCTAGACCTAGGACCTTAGAAAGAGTAGAGAGTGTTTTTGAAGGGATTATCTCAAGCTCAAGTGGTTCTCAACTCATGAGAGGGGAGAGCTAGAGAGAGAGGAAGAGGAGGAGAGAGAATGAAAATTATCAAGTGAGAAGAATAATACAACCCTTCTCACATATATGTGATTTATGAAAATTAGATAATTAGCTAAAGATAATTGTCATGGTTAATCAAGAAATGACCATTATCATTTCATATTAAATGCTTTTGCAAGGATCAAAGAGCATCTTTCATATGGAATGATGATGGTCAACTTGTCAACCTAGGTCAACAAGTCAAGTATAGTCAAATGGTCAACAACCCTAACCATGCACAATTATAATTAACTAATTATTAATAAATCATAATTCACACATAAACATTAGGGTTAAGAAAATGACATTGGTCATCAACCCTAATCAAAGTCCTCTGCCTCTGTCTCAGTCAACTGTGCATACACACCCGTATCCGTGTTTCGAGGAACACGAATACAATGAGATAAAACCAATCCCAAATCATATACTAGGATCCGGCTTAAACCAAAGCCCGCTAGTATAAGCTGTCCGGACACAAAACGTGCACAAGTGCGCGGATGTGAACGAACCCTGTCACAAAACCATGCGACCTCTACTCATTTTGCCTAAAGACGAACAACCCTCTGTGTGGGACCCTAAAGACTCGACACTACGCTGGCAGTGGGTTTAACCACAGACCGCAAGCGGCACTAGCTGTACGTAATGGTCCCCAGGTAGATGTCGATAAGAAGACTGACGAGGTAAACCCCATCTGAACTCCTACTGAGCCTGAATGTGATAGTCTCCATACAGTCCGGTCTGTTCGTCTAAGAACATCGCATGGCGGGCCTGGGGGTGGTGGTGGTAAACATCAGTCCCCTACTAGCGGTACAAGTCATGCTGTAGTGTAGCCCAGAACACCTGAGATAACAGTGGAAACCAACCAGTCTATCTCGCTTGCCCTGGCCAGGGACTTTGTGTAATGGCTCTCCTAGACACAGCGCGATATCAACCCCCAATACCGGGAGAGACGAATCCTGTCTAACCGTCACTGCCTCCAAGTGCTTCGGGATTGCACCCAAAAACTACCTGTTTGCACGACTCCTTTGAGCCGTGGTAGGGTAGTAATCAAAGTACAGTGGGAACACACTCGAGGCGAAGTGACAGTGTCAAGTCAACCGACTAAGCTGTACTCATGTCATCTGGGAACTGATAACTGACGATAGGTATAATACCAACCAACAGTTCCCGACGAGTCATGTCCAGTGTACTCGTAACCCAACGAGCACCCGCATACTATCTCAAGTACGACGTACTGACGGCTGTGGGACAGACCGTCTCCCAAGCTGGGATAAGAAGCGCATACGCTAGTCTACTCCGGAGTATCGATGCCCTGTCTCGATAGTCCTGCGACTAGGGACCTGCATAAGGATGTGCTTGTAGATTACCCAGCCCCTATGAGTGTGACTGCCATCACAACGCTGGTAATCAGGCAAAGATCCTAAGGGCTCCACTAATGTGTAAAGGCGATATGCTAAAAGAAACACATGCACACATTAAAGCAGAAACAAACCAAGTAGCATACTACCATTTTGAGCAAGAATGTCAATACAAGGTGAATATCCCAAGCTTCCATCAAGTAATATACAATCTAGTATGATACGGTAATGGCCTCTAGGGCATATACACTAAAAATCTCCCACTTGCACTAAGGCCATGTACTGGCGTATCGAAGACCTATCATCTCGATCAGCCGCTCGAACTGAGTCTGGGGTAAGGCCTTCGTGAATGGATCAGCAGTGTTATCTTCCGTAGCAACTCTCCGAACCTCGATCTCCTGGCGACCTGATCAGGTGATACCGCCTCAAGATGTGCCTGGACTTCTGATGGGACCTGGGTTCCTTCGCTAAAGCTATAGCCCCGTTGTTGTCGCAATACAGAGGTACTGGATCAACAATGGACGGAACCACCTGAAGTTCTGTTAGGAACTTCCTTATCCAGACGGCTTCTTTTGCGGCATCTGCAGCAGCGATATATTCCGCTTCCATCGTCGAGTCAGCAACGGTTTCCTGTTTGGAACTCTTCCAACACACCGCCCCTCCATAGAGGGTAAAGACATAACCCGACATGGACTTGGAATCATCCTTGTCACTTTGGAAGCTGGAGTCAGCAAAGGCTTCGATCTGGAGGTCTTTTCCGCCATACACCAAGAACATCTCCTTAGTCCTTCTCAGGTACTTAAGAATGTTCTTTACCGCTATCCAGTGTTTCTCCCCAGGGTTTGACTGATACCGGCTTACCACACTCAGTGCATAAGCTACATCTGGTCTGGTACACAACATCGCATACATTATAGAGCCTACCGCAGAAGCGTAGGGTATAATAGACATGCGATCCCTTTCCAAATCAGTCTTGGGAGATATCTCTTTGGAGAGGGTGATCCCGTGACAAGCCGGTAGATTACCGTGCTTGGAATCTTCCATACTGAATCTTTTCAGTATGGTGTCGATGTACCTGGACTGTGAAAGTCCTAATATCCTCTTGGATCTGTCACGATAGATCCGGATCCCCAGAATGTATGAGGCATCACCCAGGTCTTTCATGGAGAACCTGTGTGACAAGAACCCTTTGACAGATTGTAGCATAGGAATGTCATTTCCTATCAAGAGAATGTCATCCATGTATAAAACGAGGAATACTACAGTTCTCACTACAAATCTACTATAGATGCATAGTTCATCTGGATTTTTGATAAAGCCAAATTCTTTGACCGTCTCATCAAAACATATGTTCCAACTCCGCGATGCCTGCTTTAGTCCATAGATGGACTTAAGCAACTTGCACACCTTTCCGCTGCTCCCACTCTGATTGAAACCCTCTGGCTGGTCCATATAGACACACTCCTCTAAATTTCCATTTAGAAAAGCGGTCTTTACGTCCATCTGCCAGATCTCATAATCGTAGAAGGCTGCAATGGCAAGAAGGATCCGAATGGATTTCAGCATAGCCACTGGAGAAAAGGTTTTGTCGTAGTCCAAGCCAGGTCATTGACGGAAACCTTTTGCAATAAGTCTAGCTTTATAGGTCTCAACCTGTCCATCTACACCAATCTTCCTTTTGAAGATCCACTTGCATCCTACGGGTTTTACCCCATCTGGAGCAATGTCCAACGTCCATACTTTGTTGGTATACATGGACTCCATTTCGGTCCGCATTGCATCCAGCCATTTTACCGAGTCAACGCTCTGAATGGCCTGCTGGAAGCTAGTCGGCTCATCACTATCAATAATGCAATCCTCTCTATCCCCGTCTATGAGAAAACCGTAGTATCTCTCGGGCGGATGAGACTGCCTACTACTTCTGCGGAGCAGCGTAGGAATGTCCTGATCTTTCGAACCCTCTGGTTCTACTAAGCTTTCAGTAATAGCTCGTGGTTCTGGTATTTCTTCCAGTTCTATTGCGCTCCCACTTATCTGTTTTTCCAAAAACTGAGTTTCCAAGAAGTGGGCATGACGAGAAACAAAAACCTTTTGTTCCTCTTCGCAATAGAAGAAATATCCCTTGGAGTTCTTTGGATATCCCACAAACTTGCACTGTACTGAGCGTGCCTCGAACTTGTCCGCATGCTGCTTTTTGACAAAACCTGGACATCCCCATGTCTTAATGTGATTAAGATAGGGGCTCTTCCCACACCACATCTGATATGGTGTGGTAGGCACAGTCTTAGTTGGAACTTGGTTCAAAAGGTATGCAGCTGATTCTAGTGCATATCCCCAGAATGATCGCGGTAACTCAGCGTTACTCATCATGGACCGTACCATATCCAATAGGGTTCGGTTCCGTCTCTCTGATACACCGTTATTGTAAGTCCACGGCGGCGCCCCGGCCGTGAATCCGACGGCCAAATGCGGAAGCGGTGATAAACTTTAATTTTTCTTGAACTGGCAAACAGCCGCGCACTAATACCCGGATCGAACCACTAACTAGTCCTAGCTATCTACAAGAAAGGGAAGAGAGATATACCGACAGATCCGAGTCCTCCGGTCTTCTCGTCGTCGTCCCGATCTCCTGCGGAATGTCCCGTCTCCTCCTCGTCACCGGAAGTGCACCACATCGCCTACTTCTTTTACGGGCTCCCACCTCAATGCCGAGGCAACTCGGGCACGAAGCTGGCTAGTCGACGTGCCCAATATTTGCTGTAGAATATCTGTAGAACCATGTCTCACTTTGGGGTTGTGGAATTGCCATTGGTGGAGGGATTGAACTTGGAGCTTTTTAGATTGATCTTGTGGGATTTTTGCAACATGAAATGAGCCAAAAACCCACACCACAAATTTTGGACAGCCCCTATATGCTTGGCCGGCCACTACAAGTGAGGGAGAGGAGAGAATGAGGGTGAGTTCTCAAAAGGAGAGAGAGCCAACCATCTTCCAAGAGAGAGAGAAGAATGGTTATCATATGAAAAGAAATGATAGCAAGGAAAGTCCAACACTCAAACACCAATGATCAACCATCATCACAACAATCCCAACACTCAACCAACAATCATCAACAACCATGATTGTTTACAAAGTCAAGCCATGATGGAAAAGAAAGAGTCAAAGGATGGGCTCCATCATGAAACCATCATGATACAAAAATATGCAAAGAACACCCTCCACAAATGCCTATTTGCAACAATGCAAATAAGCCCTCCTCCACCAATCTTCGGCCAATGAACGATACAAAGGAAATCGGCCGATACGAAAAGCAAACTGGCAACTCCAGAAAACTGGTCCCGTAATAAATTACAGGAAAAACCCGATACTGTGCATACACACCCGCATTTGTATTTCGACCGAAATACAAAATGCAATGAGACAAAATCTCCACTGTACTATACTAGGATCCGGCTTAAACCAAAGCCGGCTAGTAATATCCGTTCGATCCTGATCCGTGCAATACCGCACGTATCTGATCGAACCCTGCCATATATCCATACGGCCTATAGTACAAACTGTCCGATCCCGATCCGTGCAATACCGCACGTATCTGATCGGACCTTGCCATATCTCCATACGGCCTCTACAACTTTTCGCCCGAAAGCTGAGTAACTGAATGTGGGGGACTCTAAAGACTCGTCAACACCTTGGTTGTGGATTTAACCACTAGCACGTCAGAGGTATAAGCCAATACGTAACGGGCTACCAGGTATTGACTAAAAGGGACGTCTGTGAGCGAACTCAGCCCGACAACCCTACTGAGCCTGTCAGTGACAATAACCGTACAGTGCGGTCCGTTCGTCTATGAGCATCGCATGGCGGGCCTAGGGGGTTGGTAAAAGTCAGACCCCCAAAACCGGTACAAGTCGTGTCGGAGTGTAGCCTAGAACACCCTGAGATACTACTGGAATACCTACCAGTAAATCTCCTTGCCTCGGCCGAGGGCTTCGTGTAATGGCTCTCCTAGACACAGCGCGACCTCACCCCCAATACCGGGAGAGACGAACCCCTGAAGATACGCTCACTGCCTCCATGTGGCTCGGGACTGTACCCAACTAAAACCTGTTTGCACGACTCCTTTGAGCCGTGGTAGGGTAGTAATCAAAGTACAGTGGGAACTCACACAAGACAAATGACGATCCCCAGGTCGATGAACCAACCTGCACACTTGTCACCAGGGAACTGCCATCTGACGTCTGGTATATGACCAACTAGCATGTTCCCGGCGAGTCCTGTCCGGTGTACTCATAACCCAATGAGCACCTGTATACATCTTAGGTGATCCAACTGATAGCAGTGGCTTGTGAGACCGGCCACCGCCCCTCGTCGGGGTCTCGAATGTACACACTAGTCTACTCTGGAGTATCGATGCCCTGTCTCGAAACTCACACGACTAGGGACCATTTAAGGATATGCTTATAGACCCCCAGCTCCCACTTATATGATCGCCCTCATACTGCTGGTGGTCAAGCAAGAATCCTACGGGCTCTACCAACGTGTAATAGCGACTTGTCAGGTCACCTAAAGCAGTACACGATGATAAAGGTAAACCAGATAGCATACTATCATCTCGAGTAAGACTGTCCTACCGGGATAGGTCCTCCATCAATCATTGCAATCACGTACCTGTGACCTAATAATTGACTCTGAGGGCACTATCTCCAACAATCTCCCACTTGCACTCAAGGCTAATTATTGCGATGTCGCATCCTCACAGCCCGTGTGATACCGAACACCCAACTCCTCTACTAGTCAGTCTCACAAAGCTCGTTTGCGAAACTATTGCGTTCGAGGAATAGCCTTAGTGAGTGGATCCGCTTTGTTGTTTCTTTCTATGTCTCTCTAAATCTCAAGTTCGCGGAGAAACCCATCTCCCGAAGTGAGCAATACCTGTCTTAGAATGTGTCTGGATGTCTGATGGGACATAGCTCATAAATGAACTCTAAATCCAAACTTCTTAGACTGTATCGTCAACTGAACTTAATCAGTATCCTGCGCTATGCCACCCTCATTATTGCCTTGGACCACCTGTCCAAAATACTGCCCCTCATCAGAAGGAAAAACTATAACTCTGACAACCTCCTTGTCGTCCATGTCACCTTGGAAGCCTGGAATGATAACTGTTTCCCGAATGAGGCTGTCGTTATCATATCCCTAGAACATCCACTTATGTTCTAAAACTGCTTCCGACTGCTTCTCCAGGATTGGATCAATGTCAACTTATTGCATCTAGTGCAAGAACAATATCTGGTGTGGTACTTGACATCTCATGATTGACTCAATTGCCTGAGCAAGTGATCTGCCAATCATGCACGTCCCTCTCCCCTTTAGTCTGTAAGACACCTTTAGAGAGGGTGACTCCATTACCTGCAGGTACACTACCGTGCCAGGAGTCGTCTATCCTAAATACTCTTAGAATGCTGTCAAGTACCCTGATTGGGAAACCACCCAAATCTAGATCTAAAACCATAGATCTTGTAACCAGTATGTCTGATATAAAATCCATTTCCTTTGTGGAGAAACCACTGTGTGACAACCAAAGTATAACCGACTGTAGTATAGGAGTTTCTTTTCCTACTCTGTGTATGTCATCCAAATACCAGGATATCACACCCTACTACCTTCTCAACAGATCCATTCCCTATTCTGATGAAGTCAAACCCATGACTGTCACGTCAGAAATAGATGATCTATCTCCGCTACATCTGCTTTAGTCTATAAATAGACATAAGCTACCTGTCCACCAATGCTTCCGCTGCTCCCACTGACTACGACAACCCTCTGGCAGAGTCATATAGACGTACACTTCTAAAACTAGTTTAGAACGACGCTATACTCATCCCCCCGCCGGGTTTCGCAGCCTGGAACAACAGCAATGGTAATTTTGGGTAAACAAGAACTTCCTTGTCACCGTCCTTGAGGCTACAGTAGTACCTTTCGGGTGCCTGAAGTTACCCACCTTATCTGCGGAGTGGCCAATGGAATGTCAATCCAGATTGAATCTTTAGGTTCCTTATCAAATCTTCAGTAATTGTTTGTGGTTCTGGAATCACTTCCAGTTCTACCATACTCCCACTACTGTTTTCTGAAAAAATCCATTTTTAATAAAACTGTGGCGAGTCTAGAACAATATTGCTATTGTTCATCCAGATGGTAGAAAATCAACCCTCGTCATAGCCTGGGTCAACCCACAAACAGCCATTACAGAAACATGCCTTTGAGTTGTCCAGTGTCTGGTTTTAATCATAAGCCGGACAACTCCCCGTATCTTAACATCGTTAAGATACAAACTGTTCTATATCCCATATAGGACCAGTGACACTGATTTAATTGAACCAGACTCAAATCATGCAGCTGTCTCCAGTGCATGTCAACTAAATGGAAGGAGGCCGATCAGCGTTACTCAACTTAGGAATGCTTCCAATTATGAGTAACCTGAAAGAGAAGCAAGATCTCTTAATCACTACTATCAACTGAATACCACACGCAAGTATCTACATCTTCGATCTCTTTGAAGAATCCCGATACTTGCTACACCTGGTTCTCTACTCTATTCAAATACCTATAACTTCTCAAAATTCGGACCCTGTGTTTCCACGAAACACCTGTCTAAAAACTAGAGAAGTCATAAGTAAACCGAATATAGTACGAGGACCAACCCCTCTGTCCTGATGGATCCTGGACAACGTACAATACTCTGTACAAGTCCCTTGAGTCTGATAACTCATTCACTGTGTGTCGTAGGTTGAAAACTGTACTTATGGTTAAAAAGAATTACACCGCTGTTTAATGCTCCTTACCTAACCATCCACTGATATAGGTAAATGTCGTAGACATAATTTCAGAAAGGTATATCTCACTCTGTGAAAATAGACGTACAGATATATCAATTTGAAATTGGTGCATAAAAGCGGATATTCAAAACCAAATATTTGCCGTCCGACAAACAACCCAGGTGACTTCCTCAAATATCACTGATTACAACGAATCCCGATATAATGAGGATGATCACCCAATTCCCAATAACTTACTCCCACTCATCATCTGTAAAACCATACAGATGTGAGAATCATACCTGGTAAATACATACCCTGGAGCAAGTGTCTAATCGGGAAATCAATTTTCTTTTAACATTGCACAGTGAAACTGAAACATTGAAATGTTCCGATGGGGTATCCTGGTATTCCTAGTAATGCCTCTTCCAGATTCACGACTGTAACCGTATAATTCTTTGCCACCTCCCCAAATCCCTTTATATGTCTTTAGTCTTTACCTTCTGCACACCCCTTAGGCCAAATGGTTTTCTTTCTTCCCTACCGTTCGGCACCAGCCTATGGTTTGGAAGAAGACTATCCAATAAGCATAATGGGTGTACTGTCCTAATCCTAGGAACACTCGCAACGCGAGAGAAGGTGAAGATAAAAGACAACCGAATAAACCTTATTCTTATTTCTCCTGAACCAGAATCCATCCCCGAACTGGAACAAGTTCCTTTCGAGTTCGTATATAACCATACGATGGAGTATCCAATAAACTGTGGATCTTCGTAGTGATACGGAGTGTCCTGGAGAAATGCAAAGGTGATTTTAGGATTGGCGAAGAAATACCTGGTTTGGTCGTGAATATCTGTTGCAATTTACTTTGCCCTCTTACTAATCCCTTGCTTTGTCTTAACATAATACCTTCTGCACACCATCGTTATGCTAATTGGTTTTCTTCATTCCCTACCGGTCGGCACCAGCCTAAGGTTTGGAAGAAGACTATCCAATTTGCATAATAGGTGTACTATCTCCTAAACCAAGGAGTACTCGCAACCTGAGAGAAGGTAAAGGAAAAGACAACTTGAATAATCTTATTCGTTTTCTCCAGAACCTGAAACCATCCTCGAATAAATTCCTTCGAGTTCGTATCTAACCATACGATGGTTTTGTCCAATGGAAGTGGACGTTCGTAGCAAAACGGGGTGTCCTGGAGAAAAGGGTAAAAGTAGGAGTGGCAATGAGGTTTGCAACTTTGACAATCCAAAAAGCCAGTGTTTAAGAAGGTTCGGTCAATCTTGGTCACTGAGTCATAGTCTTAGGGTCGGGTCAATGGTCGCTGCCAAAGAGAGAGAGAAAAGAAACACTCAGCGTGCACTCTAACCTAGATCAGAATGGTTACCTATTTATCTAATCTGGAAACCTCCCATTGTACCTCAAATTCTCCTCCAAACCTGAAAGAAGAATTAGTCGGGGTTACCCGAGGAGTAAACTAACTCATCAGTGGGAATCGGGATCCAACTATCATCGCATGATAACGTGACGGAATCCGCTCACGGTATCACACTCCAGAAGGTATGCGCATATCTGGCAAGTTTCAGTTCTTTTGAAACTCCCGATGTGATTTCTGTCCCATGCTCTTATGACCTTGGCGAAGGTCAACAAATCATAAGTCACATGTCAAGTTCTACCCGTCATTATCCAGGTTAATCTGAACCCACCCGTACATACCCTTGACGTAGGCCAAAATAGTAGTACGACTGTCCCAGACCAACGCATCTATCTATGCAACAGATAAATACCCGGCAGCTACCAATCACTATGCCTTGGCGAGAGGTCAAAATACATAGCTTGAATACTACCGAATATTTAACTGAAATGACGGAGGGTTACGAATGGTTTCTGGCAAAAACCTTTAACGTAATGAACTTGATATCGTTGAAGGAACCGGATAGCTTTTAAAAATATAGTGACGAAAACCGTTGCTAAAGAGGTCACTCCCGGTGAAGGGATCTCGGCTCTTTCCCCGTAGAATGAGGTGCAGGATATTCCAAATGAATACCACGATGCAAAGCAAAAGTAATCGGCTATAGTGAAGTTAATGCCCTGACGCAAACTTTTTGTCCAAGGGGTCACTCCCGGTGAAGGGATCTCGGCCCTTGCCTCGTCGACTGAGGAGCAGGATATTCCAACTGAATACCACGATGCAAAACAAAAGTGAACGTCCTTGCAATAACAGCTTTTTGAAAAGTGTTCCAATAACATCAGATTAGGTTTGTTTTTAAACTTGCATTGATCCGAATCAATGCAGTCCCATCAATTGATCACACCAAAAAAACGAAAATATACTGATGTACGTATATGCCATCCGCATTCGCCACTGGGTCCCATCATTACCCGTTAGGTTAGCTAACTAACGACAGAGCGGGGACTGGACTAGCGCGGATGCAAAACATATACAACATCTACTAATATATATACCAATATATTATATTTCGCTCAAGGCGTGAAAGAAATGCAACATCACAGAAAATGTACAGCATCACAGAATCATACAGATATCTGGGATCCCCGGGTTTCACAGAGCCACTACTGAAACCCGACGTTCCCCTGGTCGTGTGGATAGCCTGTGCAATGAAATCCTAGACCCCTACGGGCGCGGCAAGTTACCCGCCAAAACCTGAAGCGAGGCAGCCCCCTTCAGCACCGTGAATGGACTACCCAGCACTTCACGGAATCCGGCAACTTGGGCACCTTTCCTGGGTCAACCTGTACCCCCTACGAGTGCGGCGAATAGCCCGCCAATCCAAGAGTGAGGCCCCCTCCGTCTCAATGCCATGAGATGCGGGCTTGTTGCCTTCTAGAACCCGGCTATCCGTGCACCCCTCCGCGGGGTAATCCTAGTACAGAAAGTAAAATATACATACAACGGGTACATCGACCGCAACCAGGTCGTGCCCCAAAAGAATAATACAATCAGGCAGTGACGGCAGTCCACATGTCGGACGCTCTCCCCGCAATATCAAATGTACATAATACAACCACAACTGTACTAGCATTGCATCCAGGCTATCCCCCACGACCGATCCGCTGTTAGTGTTTATGCCCTAGAAGTCCATTACTGTATCATACTAGCTTGTATATTACTTAATGGAAGCTTGGGATATTCACATGTATATAACAGTCTTGCTAAACATGGTAGTATGCTACTTGGTTTTTCTATCTTAATATGTGAGTGTACGTATTGATAGAGCTCTTGGGATCTTGCTTGTCTACCAGCGTTGTGATGGCAGTCACACTAGTGGGGGCTGGGTAGTCTACAAGCACATCCTCATTCAGGTCCCTGGTCGTTGGATTATCGAGACAGAGCATCGATACTCCGGAGTAGACTAGTGTGTACGCTTCTCATCCCAGTTGGGGAGATGGTCTGTCCCACAGCCGTCAGTACGTCGTACTGGAGATAGTATACAGGTACTCGTTGGGTTACGGGTACACCGGACAGGACTCACAGGGAACTGTTGGTTGGTTTGATACCAGTCGTCAGTGAACAGTTCCCAGGTGACATGAGTACAGCGTAGTCCGCAGACTTGACACTGCTACTTCGCCTCGAGTGTGTCCCACTGTTCTTAGATTGCTACCCTACCACGGCTCAAAGGAGTCGTGCAAACAGGTAGCAGTTGGGTGCAGTCCCGAGCACTTGGAGGCAGTGGCGGTTAGACAGGATTCGTCCCTCCCGGTATTGGGAGTAGATATCGTGCTGTGTCAGAGAGCCATTACGCAAAGTCCCTGGCCAGGGCAAGCGAGATTTGCTGGTAGGTTCCAGTAGTTTCTCAGGGTGTAATGGGCTTCCCTCCGACACGACTTATACCGCTATTAGGGGACTGACGCTTGCCGCCCCCCTAGGCCCGATATGCGATAGTCTTGGACGAACGGACCAGACTGTATGGAGATTGTCACATCAGACTCAGTAGGAGTTCGGATGGGTTTTCTCATCGGCCTTCTTATCGACAACTACCTGGGGACCGTTACGTACAGCTAGTGCCGCTTGCGGTCTGTGGTTAAACCCACTGCCAGCGTAGTAGTCGAGTCTCTAGAGTCCCACACAGAGAGTTTCCTACTCCAGGCGAAACGATATAGAGGTTGCATGGTTTTGCGACAAAGGGTTCGGACGCATACGTGCGTTTACGCGCGTACGACTTTCGGACAGTTTTTACCAGTCGGCTTTGGTTTAAGCCAGTTACTGGTATCCGGTTATTGGATTTTTACAGTCTAAAGTTTTTCCGTATTTTTACGGATCGGAGGGCGTTCTCGTAATTGTTCGAGAAGCTTCTAGAAGATGGTGACTAAGGAGGGTTATGTGTCATATTCATTAAATGAGGTTATGAGTCATGGTGGTGATTCATTCATTTCATTAATGCACATTTATTGCTTAATGACTCATGCTAATGAATCACCACTAGATATTTTATGAAGCATGATTTATCATCACTCTTTATTCTTTTCTCATTATTAGAAAATGCTTCATAATATATTATGATACACTCTCTCTCATCTCATTATCTTATCTCACATTCTCTCTCCTCAAGCTCTCATCTTCAAACCCTAATCCTTACACCTCATGAGTTGAGATCAAAGGATTAGTTAGACTAAACAATCCATAACCATCACTCTATCTCATCCTAACTTCTTTGATTAGCAATCCAAGAAGGTTAGTTGCCTCAAGTTTAGAGGTTTAGCTTGGAGTTTCGCTCTCGGGTGGATCGTCTACTACCTAGAGAAGGCCGAGGAGAACAAGGAGATCGTAAAGACGAAGGACTAGTTTCGATAGGTATAATCCCTAAGCATAGTAGTTTAGAATAACTATATGTTTGGTTAGTTATCGTTTAGCTTCGATTCAAGCGGTTAGTCGATGTTCGTTCTTTAAACTTGATCGTTTTTGAAATTTCCGCCTCCCCACAAGTACTGGGGTGTACTACATCGACTTACAGTGGTATCAGAGCCTCGCTAAACAATAAATAACTTGATTGCAAATTTGTACGAATTTCGAACGGAAAAACGAAGCCGGAAAACCCTAAATCTGTTCAGTTTCTGTCGAACTTAAAATGAAGTCCTAAAATTTTTCAGGTGTGCTCAGAAAGCTAGAAAGGAGTCCAGGAGAACACCCAAGAAATTCGAGCCCATGACTTGGCTAAAGCGCCGCGGAAGGGCGGCGGATCCCACCGATCCGCCGCGCTTCCGCGGCCGAGTTGCCGAGTCATGGACTCATTTTTCTTGTGTGGGTCCCCTGTGATATTTGGGGTTTTCTGGAATATTTAATATTTGCTCAGGTTACTGTTTAACAGAGCAGATTTTGGAGCAATATTGATGTTGTTTAGTCGATCGAAATTGTACAGTATTTGCATATTGGATTATATCTGTGATTGTTTAATGTGTTCGTAAACCTTCCCCAACTGCTAGTATGTCGGTTGGCAGGGGGTTGCACATTTCTGAAATGGTTATATCTGTTTGTGCATATAAACTGTATTGGACTGTTGTGGTGTATAGCCGGGGTTTGCAATGGGTTATTGTTTAATTCATTTGTTGTAAATGTAATTTGTTGTAATATTATTTTTGCGGGGCACTTCCAGGTTGCGGTCGTAGCCACCGTTGTATTATTTCATTTTACTGTTTTTGCTCCTAGGACTGACCCAAGGTGGGGTACACAGACTACCGGGTGGGTAGTTTGCCGTACCCGTAGGGGTCGAGGGTGGGGTAACGGCTATTCATCACAACTGTGTAATCTGTCTTTTCTTGCAGGCTCAAAAGAAATACAGATTGCTTGCAAATCCAATATTGTTTATCTGTGTTCTGGAATGTATATCATTGCGTCAGACGAATGTAAAATATCTATATTTATTGTAGCTATTTAGACATCACTTATGTTTTACACCCGCGCTAGCCCAGCCCCCACTCTGTCGTTAGTTAAGTAACCTAACGGGTGATGACGGGACCCCGTGGCGAATGCGGATGGCATAAGAGGACGTTGTATTTTCGTTGTTTTCTGCAATGATAGGTTAATGATGGGACGCATTATCTATAATGCAAAGTAAAACAAACCAAAGTTTAAATCGTTGGAACAATTTAAAAGAAACCACTCGGTTATTTTTAAAACAGATATTTTTAAATGCGGAGATTTAACCACTCCTTTTAAAAGCTATCAGGTTCCTTCGGTTATATCAAGTTCACTACGTTCACGGTTTCGCCAAAAACCATTCGTAGCCCTCCGTCATTTCATCTGGGTATTCAGTAGTATTCAAGCTATGTATTTTGACCTAACGCCAAGGCATAGTGTTTGGTAGCTGCTGGATATTCATTTGTTGCATAGATAGATGAGTTAGTTTGGGACAGTCGTATTATCATTTTGGCCGAACGTCAAGGATATATACGGATGGGTTCAAATTGACAAGATAATGATGGGTAGAACTTGACATGTGACTTATGACATTTTGACCTAACGCCAAGGTCATAAGAGCATGGGGCAAAAACTTATATCGGGAATTTCTAAAGAAACTGAAATTTGCAAAGAGATGCATACCATTTGGAGTTTGATGAATGTTGGTAGCATTCCTTCAACATTATCATACGATGATATTTGGATCCCGATCCTACTGTGAGTATATGATACTTATCAGGATATTCGTCACTTAACGATCAATGCTATAAACCTAGTAGGTGTCCAGAAAAGTGTCAGCGGGGTTACGCCCCCAGAGAAAAGAGGTTATTTAATTAAGGAACTTCGCGAAAGCGTTGGAAAACCTCCCTCGAAGTATCAACACCGGCCTGGCTGAACGGTTAAGCAAGTATTGTACGGTGAGAATAGTCTTGGCTAATTCTTCTTTTATGGTTTGAGGAAGGATTCGAGAAACAGTGGGAGCCATCCAGTTTAGATAAACTAAAAACCACTCTAAACTTGCAAGAGCATCATGCTAAAGAGTTTTCTTCTCTCTCTCCTAATTGCAGCGACCCTGAAAATGACTGGACTTAAGTTACTTTTAGAGAAAAATATACTGACGGGGCCAAACTATAAAGATTGGCTGCGGAATGTCAAAATGGCTTTGACCTATGACAAACTGGGGTACGTCCTCACCGCTACGGCACCTGCTGTCCCTGGTCCCAAATCCAGCAATGCGGATAAGGAAATCCGCAAAACCTGGGAATTAGATTGCGTGAGAGCCAAGTGCATCGTGCTTGCCTCGATGAACAATGAACATCAGAGGAGGCACGAGGATATGTCCCTAGATGGCATATTTCTCCATACAAAGGAACTTTATGGAGAGCAATCTCGTATAGCAAGATACGAGACCTCTAAGAAATTGTTTCGAACGAGGTTGGCTGTCGGGTCATCGGTAGGTGAACATGTCCTACAGATGATTGTCTATATAGAAGAGCTCGCAGACCTTGGGACGACTTTGGATAATGAGCTCTATACAGACCTTGTTCTCCAGTCCCTTCCTCCCACCTACGCCCAATTTATCCTCAACTTCAATCTTCAAGGAAAAGAAGTTGAACTTGCGGAACTCCTGAACATGTTAAGGAGTGCGGAGGGCACCTTGCAGAAGGCAAGGGAAACACCCGCTATGTTTGTTGGCGGTTCATCTTCTTCCGGGTCCAAGGCTAGGGCCAAAGGAAGGAAGAAGAAGGCCGCACCCAGACCTAGAGGAGGTGTTAGTAAGGTGGGAGGGAAGGGAAAGAAAAAGAAAGCAGTACCGATAGTTGGCCAGGATGAGTGCTTCCATTGTCACAGGAAAGGGCACTGGAAAAAGGATTGCAAGGCGTGGAACGCCAAGAACCAGGAACCGAAGCAAGCTGTGGCTTCGACTTCAGGTGTGTTTGTAATTGAGAATTGTCTGTCGATCAACTCTACTTCCTGGGTATTGGATACCGGATCAGGATCTCATATTTGCAATTCATTGCAGGCACTGAGAAACCGTAGAGTGCTGAAGGAAGGTGATATGATCCTCAGGGTTGCTAACGGAGCTAGCGTGGGAGCTGCGTCCGTCGGGGATTATCACCTAGGATTGACGAGTGGACACATTTTGGTTTTACATAACTGTTATTTTGTACCCAGCTTAACGTGTAATATCATATCAGTTTCCTTGTTATCAAATAAAGGTTATGATTTCACGTTTGTAAGAGATGTTGTCAACATCCACCTTAATCATGGTTTGATTGGGTCCGGTACTCTAAATAACGGCATATATGTTTTAAACCAACTCCAAATTTTCAATGTCCAGAACACACTAAAAAGAAAGTCTCCAGATTTAAATAAAGCTTTCTTATGGCATTGTAGACTGGGTCACATCAATGAGAGAAGGTTGACTAAGTTGCATAGAGAAGGATATTTGGACTCGTTCGAATATCAATCTTATGACACTTGTCAATCTTGTCTCAAAGGAAAGATGACAAAGACTCCATTTACTGGACAAGGAGTAAGAGCGAGCGAGCTCTTAGGACTCATACACAGCGATGTATGTGGTCCAATGTCTACACATGCGAGAGGTGGTTTTTCCTATTTCATTACTTTCACGGATGATTACTCAAGATACGGATTCATTTATCTGATGAAACATAAATCCGAGGCTTTTGAGAAATTCCAAGAGTATAAGAATGAAGTAGAAAACCAAACCGACAAAAGTATAAAGACACTTAGATCTGATCGAGGTGGTGAATACTTGAGTGCCGAGTTCCTAGGTTACCTAAAAGAGAAAGGAATTCTCTCTCAGCTTACTCCTCCGTACACTCCACAGCATAATGGTGTATCGGAGAGACGGAATCGAACCCTATTGGATATGGTACGATCCATGATGAGTAATGCTGAGTTACCGCGATCTTTCTGGGGACATGCGCTAGAATCAGCGGCATATCTTTTGAACATGGTACCTACCAAGACTGTGCCTACCACTCCATATCAGATGTGGAGTGGGAAGAAACCCCATTTACAGTACATAAAGATTTGGGGATGTCCAGCTTTTGTTAAAAAGCAGCATGTGGACAAGCTCGAGGCACGATCAGTAAAGTGTTTGTTTGTGGGATATCCAAAGCACTCCAGGGGATATCTATTCTATTACGGAGAGGAACAAAAGGTATTTGTTTCTCGTAATGCCCATTTTCTAGAACATCAGTTTTTAGAAAAGGAATCAAGTGGGAGCGAAATAGAACTGGAAGAAATTCCAGAACCACAAACTACCACTGAAAGTTTGGTAGAACCGGAAGTTCAAGAAGAACAGGACATTCCCGCACCCCTCCGCAGGAGTAGTAGGCCGTCTCATCCGCCTGAGAGATACTACAGTTTTCTCATAGACGGGGATAGAGAGGATTGCATCATAGATGATGATGAACCTACTGACTTCCAGCAGGCCATCCAGAGCGGCGACTCGGTACGATGGCTAGATGCAATGCGGACCGAGATGGAGTCCATGTACACCAACAAAGTATGGACTTTGGACTTTGCTCCAGATGGGGTAAAACCCATAGGATGCAAATGGATCTTCAAGAAAAAGATTGGTGTAGATGGACAGGTGGAAACCTATAAGGCTAGACTTGTTGCAAAGGGTTTTCGTCAAAGTCCTGGTTTGGACTATGACGAAACCTTTTCTCCAGTGGCTATGCTCAAATCCATTCGGGTCCTTCTTGCTATTGCTGCCTTCCATAATTATGAAATCTGGCAGATGGACGTAAAGACGGCTTTTCTGAATGGAAATTTAGAAGAGAGCGTCTATATGTATCAGCCAGAGGGTTTCAATCAAAGTGGGAGCAGCGGGAAAGTATGCAAGCTGCTTAAGTCCATTTATGGACTAAAGCAGGCATCGCGGAGTTGGAACATCTGTTTTGATGAGACAGTCAAAGATTATGACTTTATCAAAAATCCAGATGAACTGTGCATATATAGTAAAGTTGTGGCCAGAAGTGTCGTATTCCTCGTCTTGTACGTGGATGACATTCTATTGATAGGAAATGACATTCTTATGCTACAATCTGTCAAAGGATTCTTGTCACACAGGTTCTCCATGAAAGACCTGGGTGATGCCTCTTACATTCTGGGGATCCGGATCTATCGTGATAGATCCAAGAGGATGTTGGGACTTTCGCAGTCCAGGTATATCGACACTGTACTGAAAAGATTCAGTATGGAAGATTCTAAGCACGGTAATCTACCGGCTTGTCACAGAATCACCCTCTCCAAAGAGATGTCTCCCAAGACTGATTTGGAAAGGGAACGCATGTCTATTAAACCCTACGCTTCTGCGGTAGGCTCTATAATGTATGCGATGTTGTGTACCAGACCAGATGTAGCTTACGCACTGAGCGTGGTAAGCCGGTATCAGTCAGACCCAGGAGAGAAACACTGGATAGCAGTAAAGAACATTCTCAAGTACCTGAGGAGGACTAAGGAGATGTTCTTGGTTTACGGCGGAAAAGACCTCAGGTTGGAGGCCTTTGCTGATTCCGGCTTCCAGAGTGATAAGGACGATTCCAAGTCCATGTCGGGTTATGTCTTTACCCTCAATGGAGGGGCGGTGTGCTGGAAGAGCTCCAAGCAGGACACCGTTGCTGACTCGACGATGGAAGCGGAGTATATAGCTGCTTGCGATGCCGCAAAAGAAGCAGTCTGGATGAAGAAGTTCCTAACAGAACTTCAGGTTGTTCCTACCATAGTTGATCCAATACCTCTGTATTGCGACAACAACGGAGCTATAGCTTTAGCGAAGGAACCAAGGTCCCATCAGAAGTCCAGACACATCTTGAGGCGGTATCACCTGATCAGGGAGATCATTGATCGTCAGGAGATCGAGGTTCGGAGAGTTGCTTCAGAAGAGAACATTGCTGATCCATTCACAAAGGCCCTTCCTCAGATTCAGTTCGAGCGGCTACTCGAGATCATCGGTCTTCGATATGCCAGTACATGGCCCTAGTGCAAGTGGGAGATTGTTAGTGTTTATGCCCTAGAAGGCCATTACTGTATCATACTAGCTTGTATATTACTTAATGGAAGCTTGGGATATTCACATGTATATAACAGTCTTGCTAAACATGGTAGTATGCTACTTGGTTTTTCTATCTTAATATGTGAGTGTACGTATTGATAGAGCTCTTGGGATCTTGCTTGTCTACCAGCGTTGTGATGGCAGTCACACTAGTGGGGGCTGGGTAGTCTACAAGCACATCCTCATTCAGGTCCCTGGTCGTTGGATTATCGAGACAGAGCATCGATACTCCGGAGTAGACTAGTGTGTATGCTTCTCATCCCAGTTGGGGAGATGGTCTGTCCCACAGCCGTCAGTACGTCGTACTGGAGATAGTATACAGGTGCTCGTTGTGTTACGGGTACACCGGACAGGACTCACAGGGAACTGTTGGTTGGTTTGATACCAGTCGTCAGTGAACAGTTCCCAGGTGACATGAGTACAGCGTAGTCCGCAGACTTGACACTGCTACTTCGCCTCGAGTGTGTCCTACTGTTCTTAGATTGCTACCCTACCACGGCTCAAAGGAGTCGTGCAAACAGGTAGCAGTTGGGTGCAGTCCCGAGCACTTGGAGGCAGTGGCGGTTAGACAGGATTCGTCCCTCCCAGTATTGGGAGTAGATATCGTGCTGTGTCAGAGAGCCATTACGCAAAGTCCCTGGCCAGGGCAAGCGAGATTTGCTGGTAGGTTCCAGTAGTTTCTCAGGGTGTAATGGGCTTCCCTCCGACACGACTTATACCGCTATTAGGGGACTGACGCTTGCCGCCCCCCTAGGCCCGATATGCGATAGTCTTGGACGAACGGACCGGACTGTATGGAGATTGTCACATCAGACTCAGTAGGAGTTCGGATGGGTTTTCTCATCGGCCTTCTTATTAATATTCCAAGTACTACTGTAGCACATCAAGAAATTCTGGGCCCAATATTAATATTCCAAAACCCCAATTTTAACCCCAGAAGGATACTGTAGAAATTTGGTGCAGGGATCTCCACAGTGCGCGGCGGAACCGCGCACTGTGGGGGGTTTGGCCGCGGTTCCACGCCTCCACAGTGGAATCACCCTGTCGAATTTCTACAGTAGCCTTGTAATCTCCAGTACATCAATTTTATACAACCTGAAAAATTTTTGGAGACCCAAAAAAAATTCAACAGAAAACTGTCGTGAAGGAAATACGGGTTTTGGAACATTTGATCGATCGAAACTGAAAAACACATTACACCAAGCTAGACTATGTTAATGGCGAGGCTCTGATACCACTGTAAGTCCACGACGGCGCCCCGGCCGTGAATCCGACGGCCAAATGCGGAAGCGGTGATAAACTTTAATTTTTCTTGAACTGGCAAACCGCCGCGCACTAATACCCGGATCAAACCACTAACTAGTCCTAGCTATCTACAAGAAAGGGAAGAGAGATATACCAACAGATCCGAGTCCTCCGGTCTTCTCGTCGTCGTCCCGATCTCCTGCGGAATGTCCCGTCTCCTCCTCGTCGCCGGAAGTGCACCACATCGCCTACTTCTTTTACGGGCTCCCACCTCAATGCCGAGGCAACTCGGGCACGAAGCTGGCTAGTCGACGTGCCCAAGATTTGCTGTAGAATATCTGTAGAACCATGTCTCACTTTGGGGTTGTGGAATTGCCATTGGTGGAGGGATTGAACTTGGAGCTTTTTAGATTGATCTTGTGGGATTTTTGCAACATGAAATGAGCCAAAAACCCACACCACAAATTTTGGACAGCCCCTATATGCTTGGCCGGCCACTACAAGTGAGGGAGAGGAGAGAATGAGGGTGAGTTCTCAAAAGGATAGAGAGCCAACCATCTTCCAAGAGAGAGAGAAGAATGGTTATCATATGAAAAGAAATGATAGCAAGGAAAGTCCAACACTCAAACACCAATGATCAACCATCATCACAACAATCCCAACACTCAACCAACAATCATCAACAACCATGATTGTTTACAAAGTCAAGCCATGATGGAAAAGAAAGAGTCAAAGGATGGGCTCCATCATGAAACCATCATGATACAAAAATATGCAAAGAACACCCTCCACAAATGCCTATTTGCAACAATGCAAATAAGCCCTCCTCCACCAATCTTCGGCCAATGAACGATACAAAGGAAATCGGCCGATACGAAAAGCAAACTGGCAACTCCAGAAAACTGGTCCCGTAATAAATTACAGGAAAACCCCGATACTGTGCATACACACCCGCATTTGTATTTCGACCGAAATACAAAATGCAATGAGACAAAATCTCCACTGTACTATACTAGGATCCGGCTTAAACTAAAGCCGGCTAGTAATATCCGTTCGATCCTGATCCGTGCAATACCGCACGTATCTGATCGAACCCTGCCATATATCCATACGGCCTATAGTACAAACTTTCCGATCCCGATCCGTGCAATACCGCACGTATCTGATCGGACCATGCCATATCTCCATACGGCCTCTACAACTTTTCGCCCGAAAGCTGAGTAACTGAATGTGGGGGACTCTAAAGACTCGTCAACACCTTGGTTGTGGATTTAACCACTAGCACGTCAGAGGTATAAGCCAATACGTAACGGGCTATCAGGTATTGACTAAAAGGGACGTCTGTGAGCGAACTCAGCCCGACAACCCTACTGAGCCTGTCAGTGACAATATTCGTACAGTCCGGTCCGTTCGTCTATGAGCATCGCATGGCGGGCCTAGGGGGTTGGTAAAAGTCAGACCCCCAAAAGCGGTACAAGTCGTGTCGGAGTGTAGCCTAGAACACCCTGAGATACTACTGGAATACCTACCAGTAAATCTCCTTGCCTCGGCCGAGGGCTTCGTGTAATGGCTCTCCTAGACACAGCGCGACCTCACCCCCAATACCGGGAGAGACGAACCCCTGAAGATACGCTCACTGCCTCCATGTGGCTCGGGACTGTACCCAACTAAAACCTGTTTGCACGACTCCTTTGAGCCGTGGTAGGGTAGTAATCAAAGTACAGTGGGAACTCACACAAGACAAATGACGATCCCCAGGTCGATGAACTAACCTGCACACATGTCACCAGGGAACTGCCATCTGACGTCTGGTATATGACCAACTAGCATGTTCCCGGCGAGTCCTGTCCGGTGTACTCATAACCCAATGAGCACCTGTATACATCTTAGGTGATCCAACTGACACCAGTGGCTTGTGAGACCGGCCACCGCCCTTCGTCGGGGTCTTGAATGTACACACTAGTCTACTCTGGAGTATCGATGCCCTGTCTCGAAACTCACACGACTAGGGACCATTTAAGGATATGCTTATAGACCCCCAGCTCCCACTTATATGATCGCCCTCATACTGCTGGTGGTCAAGCAAGAATCCTAGGGGCTCTACCAACGTGTAATAGAGACTTCTCAGGTCACCTAAAGCAGTACACGATGATAAAGGTAAACCAGATAGCATACTATCATCTCGAGTAAGACTGTCCTACCGGGATAGGTCCTCCATCAATCATTGCAATCACGTACCTGTGACCTAATAATTGACTCTGAGGGCACTATCTCCAACAATCTCCCACTTGCACTCAAGGCTAATTATTGCGATGTCGCATCCTCACAGCCCGTGTGATACCGAACACCCAACTCCTCTACTAGTCAGTCTCACAAAGCTCGTTTGCGAAACTATTGCGTTCGAAGAATAGCCTTAGTGAGTGGATCCGCTTTGTTGTTTCTTTCTATGTCTCTCTAAATCTCAAGTTCGCGGAGAAACCCATCTCTCGAAGTGAGCAATACCTGTCTTAGAATGTGTCTGGATGTCTGATGGGACATAGCTCATAAATGAACTCCAAATCCAAACTTCTTAGACTGTATCGTCAACTGAACTTAATCAGTATCCTGCGCCATGCCACCCTCATTGTTGCCTTGGACCACCTATCCAAAATACTGCCACTCATCAGAAGGAAAAACTATAACTCTGACAACCTCCTTGTCGTCCATGTCACCTTGGAAGCCTGGAATGATAACTGTTTCCCGAATGAGGCTGTCGTTATCATATCCCTAGAACATCCACTTATGTTCTAAAACTGCTTCCGACTGCTTCTCCAGGATTGGATCAATGTCAACTTATTGCATCTAGTGCAAGAACAATATCTGGTGTGGTACTTGACATCTCATGATTGACTCAATTGCCTGAGCAAGTGATCTGCCAATCATGCACGTCCCTCTCCCCTTTAGTCTGTAAGACCCCTTTAGAGAGGGTGACTCCATTACCTGCAGGTACACTACCGTGCCAGGAGTCGTCCATCCTAAATACTCTTAGAATGCTGTCAAGTACCATGATTGGGAAACCATCCAAATCTAGATCTAAAACCATAGATCTAGTAACCAGTATGTCTGATAGAAAATCCATTTCCTTTGTGGAGAAACCACTGTGTGATGACCAAAGTATAACCGACTGTAGTATATGAGTTTCTTTTCCTACTCTGTGTATGTCATCCAAATACCAGGATATCACACCCTACTACCTTCTCAACAGATCCATCCCCTATTCTGATGAAGTCAAACCCATGACTGTCACATCAGAAATAGATGATCTATCTCCGCTACATCTGCTTTAGTCTATAAATAGACATAAGCTACCTGTCCACCAATGCTTCCGCTGCTCCCACTGACTACGACAACCCTCTGGCAGAGTCATATAGACGTACACTTCTAAAACTAGTTTAGAACGACGCTATACTCATCCTCCCGCCGGGTTTCGCAGCCTGGAACAACAGCAATGGTAATTTTGGGTAAACAAGAACTTCCCTGTCACCGTCCTTGAGGCTACCGTAGTACCTCTCGGGTACCTGAAGTTACCCACCTTATCTGCGGAGTGGCCAATGGAATGTCAATCCAGATTGAATCTTTAGGTTCCTTATCAAATCTTCAGTAATCGTTTGTGGTTCTGGAATCACTTCCAGTTCTACCATACTCCCACTACTGTTTTCTCAAAAAATCCATTTTTAATAAAACTGTGGCGAGTCTAGAACAATATTGCTATTGTTCATCCAGATGGTAGAAAATCAACCCTCGTCATAGCCTGGGTCAACCCACAAACAGCCATTACAGAAACATGCCTTTGAGTTATCCAGTGTCTGGTTTTAATCATAAGCCGGACAACTCCCCGTACCTTAACATCGTTAAGATACAAACTGTTCTATATCCCATATAGGACCAGAGGCACTGATTTAATTGAACCAGACTCAAATCATGCAGCTGTCTCCAGTGCATGTCAACTAAATGGAAGGAGGCCGATCAGCGTTACTCAACTTAGGAATGCTTCCAATTATGAGTAACCTGAAAGAGAAGCAAGATCTCTTAATCACTACTATCAACTGAATACCACACGCAAGTATCTACATCTTCGATCTCTTTGAAGAATCCCGATACTTGCTACACCTGGTTCTCTACTCTATTCAAATACCTATAACTTCTCAAAATTCGGACCCTGTGTTTCCACGAAACACCTGTCTAAAAACTAGAGAAGTCATAAGTAAACCGAATATAGTATGAGGACCAACCCCTATGTCCTGATGGATCCTGGACAACGTACAATACTCTGTACAAGTCCCTTGAGTCTGATAACTCATTCACTGTGTGTCGTAGGTTGAAAACTGTACTTATGGTTAAGAAGAATTACACCGCTGTTTAATGCTCCTTACCTAACCATCCACTGATATAGGTAAATGTCGTAGACATAATTTCAGAAAAGTATATCTCACTCTATGAAAATAGACGTACAGATATATCAATTTGAAATTGGTGCATAAAAGCGGATATTCAAAACCAAATATTTGCCGTCCGGCAAACAACCCAGGTGACTTCCTCAAATATCACTGATTACAACGAATCCAAATATAATGAGGATGATCACCCAATTCCCAATAACTTACTCCCACTCATCATCTGTAAAACTATACAGATGTGAGAATCATACCTGGTAAATACATACCCTGGAGCAAGTGTCTAATCGGGAAATCAGTTTTCTTTTAACATTGCACAGTGAAACTGAAACATTGAAATGTTCCGATGGGGTATCCTGGTATTCCTAGTAATGCCTCTTCCAGATTCACGACTGTAACCGTATAATTCTTTGCCACCTCCCCAAATCCCTTTATATGTCTTTAGTTTTTACCTTCTGCACACCCCTTAGGCCAAATGGTTTTCTTCCTTCCCTACCGTTCGGCACCAGCCTATGGTTTGGAAGAAGACTATCCAATAAGCATAATGGGTGTACTGTCCTAATCCTAGGAACACTCGCAATGCGAGAGAAGGTGAAGATAAAAGACAACCGAATAAACCTTATTCCTATTTCTCCTGAACCAGAATCCATCCCCGAACTGGAACAAGTTCCTTTCGAGTTTGTATATAACCATACGATGGAGTATCCAATAAACTGTGGATCTTCGTAGTGATACGGAGTGTCCTGGAGAAATGCAAAGGTGATTTTAGGATTGGCGAAGAAATACCTGGTTTGGTCGTGAATATCTGTTGCAATTTACTTTGCCCTCTTACTAATCCCTTGCTTTGTCTTAACATAATACCTTCTGCACACCATCGTTATGCTAATTGGTTTTCTTCATTCCCTACCGGTCGGCACCAGCCTAAAGTTTGGAAGAAGACTATCCAATTTGCGTAATAGGTGTACTATCTCCTAAACCAAGGAGTACTCGCAACCTGAGAGAAGGTAAAAGGAAAAGACAACTTGAATAATCCTATTCATTTTCTCCAGAACCTGAAACCATCCTCGAATAAATTCCTTCGAGTTCGTATCTAACCATACGATGGTTTTGTCCAATGGAAGTGGACGTTCGTAGCAAAACGGGGTGTCCTGGAGAAAAGGGTAAAAGTAGGAGTGGCAATGAGGTTTGCAACTCTGACAATCCAAAAAGCCAGTGTTTAAGAAGGTTCGGTCAATCTTGGTCACTGAGTCATAGTCTTAGGGTCGGGTCAATGGTCGCTGCCAAAGAGAGAGAGAAAAGAAACACTCAGCGTGCACTCTAACCTAGATCAGAATGGTTACCAATTTATCTAATCTGGAAACCTCCCACTGTACCTCAAATTCTCCTCCAAACCTGAAAGAAGAATTAGTCGGGGTTACCCGAGGAGTAAACTAACTCATCAGTGGGAATCGGGATCCAACTATCATCGCATGATAACGTGACGGAATCCGCTCACGGTATCACACTCCAGAAGGTATGCGCATATCTGGCAAGTTTCAGTTCTTTTGAAACTCCCGATGTGATTTCTGCCCCATGCTCTTATGACCTTGGCGAAGGTCAAAAAATCATAAGTCACATGTCAAGTTCTACCCGTCATTATCCAGGTTAATCTGAACCCACCCGTACATACCCTTGACGTAGGCCAAAATAGTAGTACGACTATCCCAAACCAACGCATCTATCTATGCAACAGATAAATACCCGGCAGCTACCAATCACTATGCCTTGGCATGAGGTCAAAATACATAGCTTGAATACTACCGAATATTTAACTGAAATGACGGAGGGCTACGAATGGTTTCTGGCGAAAACCTTTAACGTAATGAACTTGATATCGTTGAAGGAACCGGATAGCTTTTAAAAATATAGTGACGAAAACCGTTGCTAAAGAGGTCACTCCCGGTGAAGGGATCTCGGCTCTTTCCCCGTAGAATGAGGTGCAGGATATTCCAAATGAATACCACGATGCAAAGCAAAAGTAATCGGCTATAGTGAAGTTAATGCCCTGACGCAAACTTTTTGTCCAAGGGGTCACTCCCGGTGAAGGGATCTCGGACCTTGCCTCGTCGACTGAGGAGCAGGATATTCCAACTGAATACCACGATGCAAAACAAAAGTGAACGTCCTTGCAATAACAGCTTTTTGAAAAGTGTTCCAACAACATCAGATTAGGTTTGTTTTTAAACTTGCATTGATCCGAATCAATGCAGTCCCATCAATTGATCACACCAAAAAAAACGAAAATATACTGATGTACGTATATGCCATCCGCATTCGCCACTGGGTCCCGTCATTACCCGTTAGGTTAGCTAACTAACGACAGAGCGGGGACTGGACTAGCGCGGATGCAAAACATATACAACATCTACTAATATATATACCAATATATTATATTTCGCTCAAGGCGTGAAAGAAATGCAACACCACAGAAAATGTACAGCATCACAGAATCATACAGATATCTGGGATCCCCGGGTTTCACAGAGCCACTACTGAAACCCGACGTTCCCCTGGTCGTGTGGATAACCTGTGCAATGAAATCCTAGACCCCTACGGGCGCGGCAAGTTACCCGCCAAAACCTGAAGCGAGGCAGCCCCTTTCAGCACCGTGAATGGACCACCCAGCACTTCACGGAATCCGGCAACTTGGGCACCCCTCCTGGGTCAACCTGTACCCCCTACGAGTGCGGCGAATAGCCCGCCAATCCAAGAGTGAGGCCCCCTCCGTCTCAATGCCATGAGATGCGAGCTTGTTGCCCTCTAGAACCCGGCTATCCGTGCACCCCTCCGCGGGGTAATCCTAGTACAGAAAGTAAAATATACATACAACGGGTACATCGACCGCAACCAGGTCGTGCCCCAAAAGAATAATACAATCAGGCAGTGACGGCAGTCCACATGTCGGACGCTTGCCCCGCAATATCAAATGTACATAATACAACCACAACTGTACTAGCATTGCATCCAGGCTATCCCCCACGACCGATCCGCAACATCACAGCAAAAACAGAACATCAACGTGAAAGTCACGTTCGCAAATCCGTCTAACCGGGCTATAGCAGTTAGACCGGATTTACCGATCAAGTGACATTCACGGTCGCAGATATAATGTAAATACTGTGAAATAATGTGTTTAAATATCCGATCGATCAAATTTTAACAAGTGGGCCCCCAAGTACTACTGTAGCACATCAAGAAATTCTGGGCCCAATATTAATATTCCAAAACCCCAATTTTAACCCCAGAAGGATACTGTAGAAATTTGGTGCAGGGATCTCTACAGTGCGCGGCGGAACCGCGGCCCAAAGGGGGGTTTGGCCGCGGTTCCACGCCTCCACAGTGGAATCACCCTGTCGAATTTCTACAGTAGCCTTGTAATCTCCAGTACATCAATTTTATACAACCTGAAAAATTTTTGGAGACCCAAAAAAAATTCAACAGAAAACTGTCGTGAAGGAAATACGGGTTTTGGAACATTTGATCGATCGAAACTGAAAAACACATTACACTAAGCTAGACTATGTTAATGGCGAGGCTCTGATACCATTGTAAGTCCACGGCGGCGCCCCGGCCGTGAATCCGACGGCCAAATGCGGAAGCGGTGATGAACTTTAATTTTTCTTGAACTGGCAAACCGCCGCGCACTAATACCCGGATCGAACCACTACCTAGTCCTAGCTATCTACAAGAAAGGGAAGAGAGATATACCGACAGATCCGAGTCCTCTGGTCTTCTCGTCGTCGTCCCGATCTCCTGCGGAATGTCCCGTCTCCTCCTCGTCGCCGGAAGTGCACCACATCGCCTACTTCTTTTATGGGCTCCCACCTCAATGCCGAGGCAACTCGGGCACGAAGCTGGCTAGTCGACGTGCCCAAGATTTGCTGTAGAATATCTGTAGAACCATGTATCACTTTGGGGTTGTGGAATTGCCATTGGTGGAGGGATTGAACTTGGAGCTTTTTAGATTGATCTTGTGGGATTTTTGCAACATGAAATGAGCCAAAAACCCACACCACAAATTTTGGACAGCCCCTATATGCTTGGCCGGCCACTACAAGTGAGGGAGAGGAGAGAATGAGGGTGAGTTCTCAAAAGGAGAGAGAGCCAACCATCTTCCAAGAGATAGAGAAGAATGGTTATCATATGAAAAGAAATGATAGCAAGGAAAGTCCAACACTCAAACACCAATGATCAACCATCATCACAACAATCCCAACACTCAACCAACAATCATCAACAACCATGATTGTTTACAAAGTCAAGCCATGATGGAAAAGAAAGAGTCAAAGGATGGGCTCCATCATGAAACCATCATGATACAAAAATATGCAAAGAACACCCTCCACAAATGCCTATTTGCAACAATGCAAATAAGCCCTCCTCCACCAATCTTCGGCCAATGAACGATACAAAGGAAATCGGCCGATACGAAAAGCAAACTGGCAACTCCAGAAAACTGGTCCCGTAATAAATTACAGGAAAACCCCGATACTGTGCATACACACCCGCATTTGTATTTCGACCGAAATACAAAATGCAATGAGACAAAATCTCCACTGTACTATACTAGGATCCGGCTTAAACCAAAACCGGCTAGTAATATCCGTTCGATCCTGATCCGTGCAATACCGCACGTATCTGATCGAACCCTGCCATATATCCATACGGCCTATAGTACAAACTGTCCGATCCCGATCCGTGCAATACCGCACGTATCTGATCGGACCTTGCCATATCTCCATACGGCCTCTACAACTTTTCGCCCGAAAGCTGAGTAACTGAATGTGGGGGACTCTAAAGACTCGTCAACACCTTGGTTGTGGATTTAACCACTAGCACGTCAGAGGTATAAGCCAATACGTAACGGGCTACCAGGTATTGACTAAAAGGGACGTCTGTGAGCGAACTTAGCCCGACAACCCTACTGAGCCTGTCAGTGACAATATCCGTACAGTCCGGTCCGTTCGTCTATGAGCATCGCATGGCGGGCCTAGGGGGTTGGTAAAAGTCAGACCCCCAAAAGCGGTACAAGTCGTGTCGGAGTGTAGCCCAGAACACCCTGAGATACTACTGGAATACCTACCAGTAAATCTCCTTGTCTCGGCCGAGGGCTTCGTGTAATGGCTCTCCTAGACACAGCGCGACCTCACCCCCAATACCGGGAGAGACGAACCCCTGAAGATACGCTCACTGCCTCCATGTGGCTCGGGACTGTACCCAACTAAAACCTGTTTGCACGACTCCTTTGAGCCGTGGTAGGGTAGTAATCAAAGTACAGTGGGAACTCACACAAGACAAATGACGATCCCCAGGTCGATGAACTAACCTGCACACATGTCACCAGGGAACTGCCATCTGACGTCTGGTATATGACCAACTAGCATGTTCCCGGCGAGTCCTGTCCGGTGTACTCATAACCCAATGAGCACCTGTATACATCTTAGGTGATCCAACTGACACCAGTGGCTTGTGAGACCGGCCACCGCCCCTCGTCGGGGTCTCGAATATACACACTAGTCTAATCTGGAGTATCGATGCGCTGTCTCGAAACTCACACGACTAGGGACCATTTAAGGATATGCTTATAGACCCCCAGCTCCCACTTATATGATCGCTCTCATACTGCTGGTGGTCAAGCAAGAATCCTAGGGGCTCTACCAACGTGTAATAGCGACTTCTCAGGTCACCTAAAGCAGTACACGATGATAAAGGTAAACCAGATAGCATACTATCATCTCGAGTAAGACTGTCCTACCGGGATAGGTCCTCCATCAATCATTGCAATCACGTACCTGTGACCTAATAATTGACTCTGAGGGCACTATCTCCAACAGTTATGTTGCGGAGTGTATGGAGGAGTAAGCTAAGAGAGAATTCCATTCTCTTTTAAGTAATCCAGGAACTCGGCACTTAAGTATTCACCACCTTGATTAGATCTCAGTGTCTTGATACTTTTGCCTGTTTGTTTTTCTACTTCATTCTTATATTCTTGGAATTTTCCAAAGGCATCGGATTTATGTTTCATTAAGAAGACATAACCGTACCTTGAAAAGTCATCCGTAAAAGTAATTAAGTAAGAATAACCATTTCGTGGATGCGTAGACATTGGACCGCACACGTCGCTGTGTATGAGTCCCAAGAGCTCGCTCGCTCTTACTCCGTGTCCAGTGAACGGAGTCTTTGTCATCTTTCCTTTGAGACAGGATTGACAAGTTGCATATGATTGATATTCGAACGGATCCAAATATCCTTCTGTATGTAACTTCGTCAACCTTCTCTCATTGATGTGACCCAGTCTACAATGCCATAAGAAAGTCTGATTTGTTTCCGGAGACTTTCTTTTGTGTGTATTCTGGACATTGAAAATCTGTGGTTGGTTTAATACGTATATACCATTGCTTAATGTACCTGACCCAATCAGAACTTGATTAAGGTGAATGTTTACAACATTACTTACAAACGCAAATTCATAACCTTCTTTAGAAGTCAAAGATACAGAAATGATATTACAAGTTGCATTGGGTACAAAAAAGCAATTACGTAAAACCAAAACATGTCCATCTGACATTCCCAGGTGATAGTCCCCCACGGCCTCAGCATCCATGCTAGCTCCGTTTGCAACTTTGAGGGTCATGTCACCTGCCTTCAAAAACCTACGCTTTCTCAACGCTTGCAAAGAATTACAGATATGAGATCCTGATCCGGTATCCAATACCCAGGACATAGAGTTTATTGATAGACAGTTTTCAATAACATACACACCTGAAGCTGAAGCCGCAACCTGCTTCAGATCCTGTGTTCTGGCCTTCCAAGCCCTGCAATCTTTCTTCCAGTGTCCACTCTTGTGACAGTAAAAGCATTCTTCCTTATCCACAAGCCTCCCTGCTATCTTTGTTGCTTTTGCCTTTCCTTTCGTATCCACCTTACTAACACCGCCCCTTGGTTTGGCGGGGGTTTTCTTCTTCTTTCCCTTGGCTTTCGCCCTGGACCTAGAAGAGGAAGATCCTCCTACAAACAAAGTGGATGTTTCCCTACCTTTCTGTAGGGTGCCCTCCGCACTCCTCAGCATGTTGAGAAGCTCTGAAAGTTCAACTTCTTTTTCTTGCAAGTTGTAGTTCAGGATGAACTGGGCGTAAGTGGAAGGAAGGGACTGAAGAATCAAGTCCGTATAGAGCTCATTCTCCAACGTGGTCCCAAGGTCTGCGAGCTCCTCTATGTAGCCAATCATCTTAAGCACGTGTTCCGCTACCGATGATCCGACGGCCAATCTCGCCGAAAACAACTTCTTCGACACTTCGTATCTGGCGGTACGGGATTGCTCTCCATACAGTTCTTTTGTATGGAGAAATATGGATTCGAGGTCCATATTCTCGTGCCTCCTCTGATGTTCATTGTCCATAGAGGCAAGCACGAGGCACTTGGCCTTCGCGCAGTCGATTTCCCAGGTCTTACAGATTTCCCTATCCGCGACGCTGGTTTTGGGACCTGGGACAGGGGGAGCTTTGGTGGTAAGAAGATACCCCAACTTGTCATAAGTGATTGCCATTTTGACATTCCTGAGCCAATCTTTGTAGTTTGGCCCTGTCAGTATGTTTTTATCTAGAAGTAACTTAAGTCCAGTCATGATAAATGGTCGCTGCAATTAGGAGAGAGAGAAGAAACACTTTAGCATGATGCTCTTGCAAGTTTAGAGTGGTTTTTAATTTGTCTAAACAGGATGGCTCCCACTGTCTCTCGAATCCCTCCTCAAACCATAAAGGAAGAACTAGTCGGGATCAATCTCACCGTACAATACTTGCTTAACCGTTCAGCCAGGCCAGTGTCGGTACTTCGAGGGAGGTTTTCCAACGCTTTCGCGAAGTTCCTTAATTAAGTATCCTCTTTTCCCTGTGGGCGTAGCCCCGCTAACACCTTTCTAGACACCTACTTGGTTTATAGCATTGATCGTTAAGTGAGAAAGTTCCGGAGGAGGAGCATATACTCACAGTAGGATCGGGATCCAAATATCATCGCGTGACAAAACTGAAGGAATCCTACCAGAATCATCAAACTCCAAATGGTATGCAGCGCTAGCAAGTTTCAGTTCTTTTGAAATTCCCGATGTGGATTTTTGCCCCATGCTTTTATGACCTTGACTTTGGCCAAAATATCATAAGTCACATGTCAAGTTCTACCCGTCATTCTCCAGGTTAATTTGAGCCCACCCGCACATACCCTTGACTTTGGCCAACATGGTAGAACGACTGCCCCAAACCAACACATCTATCTATGCTTCACATGAATACCCAATAGCTACCAATCACTATGCCTTGACTTTGGCCAACATACATAGCTTGAATACTTATTGACCATTCATGTGAAGCGACGGAGGGCTACGAATGGTTTTGGCGAAAACGTGAACGTAGTGAACTTGATATAATCGAAGGAACGAGATAGCTTTCAAAAGGAGTGGTTCAAGCTCTGCATTTAAAAGTTTGGTTTTGAAAAGAACCGAGTGGTTTTCAAAGTGTTCCAACGACTTTTGCTTGGTCTATTTTTTTTCTTGCATTAATTCTAATACGTCCCATCATTTAATCCTACCATTGCAGAAAGCAACGAAAATATGACGTACGCTTATGCCATCCGCATTCGCCACGGGGTCCCGTCATCACCCGTTAGGTTACTTAACTAACGACAGAGCGGGGGCTGGACTAGCGCGGATGCAAAATATAAGCAACACCTAAATAGATATCATATAGATATATATAAACATTCATCACATGCAATGATAGCCATTCCAGATCACAGATGAATACATTGGATATACTAGGAATCCGCAATTCGTACGAGTCTGTAACGAAGAACGGATTACACGGTCGCGATGAATAGCCAAACCCCACCCTAGACCCCTACGGATGCGGCAAACAACCCGCCAAGTATCCGAAGTGAAGCAACCCCCCTCAACAACGTGAGTAGGCCACTCGGCACTTCGAGGTACCCGGTAGTTTGTGCACCCCACCTTGGGTCTATCCTAGGAGCAAAAACAGTAAAAAGAAATTATACAATGACGGCTACAACCCCGACCCGGTTGTGCGGACATACAAATAATATTACATCAATTTACATATTACAAGAATTGAAAGAATAAGAAAACTCTCATCTCACAACCCCCCGGCTATTCATCCGCGACAATCCAACGAATTCATATACACAAACCATCAACATTACAGATCACAGATATGTATAACCCCCACTAATCGACGTATAGCGATTAGCGGACGTTCAATACATATATCAGATCATAGATATAACCCATTAGCCAAAGTGTAAAGAAGTTCGATCAAAAATACGGATTTGCGACCACCCCAAAAACCAACTTGTTCTCTGGAAAATCTGGGTGGAAACAAACTACATCAAAAATCCCAAAACAGCAACAGAAGAACACTGCAGGAAAAACGACCCACGGCCGAGTCAACTCGGCCGCGGATCCGCGGTGAGTTGGTTGACTCGCTGGCTCGTTTTTCTTCTGTGTTCTATAAAAACCCTGAGCCAATTTTTAAAGTATGATTTATTATTTTTAGAGCAGATTTAAAAATCGGCAGAAACTTAGGGTTTTGAAAAAATGTTTTGCGATTTTTTCCGATCGAAGTTCTATATACTTTGCTAACTAGTTAGTTTGTGTTTAGCCAGGCTCTGATACCACTGTAAGTCCACGTTGCCCACCCCGGTGCTTGCGGGGAGGCGGAAGCGTTATGAAAAATCTGATTTTTACAACACTAGGCAACATGGACTAACCAAAGGAGGGATCTTTGCTAAACAAAACTAACAACCAAAGATAAAAGAGTTTAGCTACTCGGAAAAGGGGTTATACCTAGGTCTTCAAGTCCTTCTCTCCTTGCTCCTTGGAGTGAAAGAAAGGGTTCTCCTTGTCGCCTTCTCTTGCCGAAGAAAGATCCACCCGAGGGCCTCAACCTTTGGCTCCAACCTCAAACTAGAAGTAACTAAGGTGCTTGGTGTGCTAGACCTAGGACCTTAGAAAGAGTAGAGAGTGTTTTTGAAGGGATTATCTCAAGCTCAAGTGGTTCTCAACTCATGAGAGGGGAGAGCTAGAGAGAGAGGAAGAGGAGGAGAGAGAATGAAAATTATCAAGTGAGAAGAATAATACAACCCTTCTCACATATATGTGATTTATGAAAATTAGATAATTAGTTGAAGATAATTGTCATGGTTAATCAAGAAATGACCATTATCATTTCATATTAAATGCTTTTGCAGGATCAAAGAGCATCTTTCATATGGAATGATGATGGTCAACTTGTCAACCTAGGTCAACAAGTCAAGTATAGTCAAATGGTCAACAACCCTAACCATGCACAATTATAATTAACTAATTATTAATAAATCATAATTCACACATAAACATTAGGGTTAAGAAAATGACAATGGTCAGCAACCCTAATCAAAGTCCTCTGCCTCTATCTCAGTCAACTGTGCATACACACCCGCATCCGTGTTCCGAGGAACACGAATACAATGAGATAAAACCAATCCCAAATCATATACTAGGATCCGGCTTAAACCAAAGCCCGCTAGTATAAGCTGTCCGGACACCAAACGTGCACAAGTGCACGGATGTGAACGAACCCTATCACAAAACCATGCGACCTCTACTCATTTTGCCTAAAGGCGAATAACCCTCTGTGTGGGACTCTAAAGACTCGACACTACACTGGCAGTGGGTTTAACCACAGACTGCAAGCGGTACTAGCTGTACGTAACGGTCCCCAGGTAGATGCCGATAAGAAGACTGACGAGGTAAACCCCATCTGAACTCCTACTGAGCCTGAATGTGACAGTCTCCGTACAGTCCGGTCTGTTCGTCTAAGAACATCGCATGGAGGGCCTAGGGGGGCGGTAAACGTCAGTCCCCTACTAGCGGTACAAGTCGTGCCGGAGTGTAGCACAGAACATCTGAGATAACACTGGAAACCTACCAGTCTATCTCGCTTGCCCTGGCCAGGGACTTTGTGTAATGGCTCTCCTAGACATAGCGCGATATCAACCCCCAATACCGGGAGAGACGAATCCTGTCTAACCGTCACTGCCTCTAAGTGCTTCGGGACTGCACCCAAAAACTACCTGTTTGCACGACTCCTTTGAGCCGTGGCAGGGTAGTAATCAAAGTACAGTGGGAACACACTCGAGGCGAAGTGACAGTGTCAAGTCAACGGACTAAGCTGTACTCATGTCACCTGGGAACTGATAACTGACGATAGGTATAATACCAACCAACAGTTCCCGACGAGTCCTGTCCAGTGTACTCGTAACACAACGAGCACCCGCATACTATCTCAAGTACGACGTACTGACGGCTGTGGGACAGACCGTCTCCCAAGCTGGGATAAGAAGCGCATACGCTAGTCTACTCCGGAGTATCGATGCCCTGTCTCGATAGTCCTGCGACTAGGGACCTGCATAAGGATGTGCTTGTAGATTACCCAGCCTCTACGAGTGTGACTGCCATCACAACGCTGGTAATCAAGCAAAGATCCTAAGGGCTCCACTAATGTGTAAAGGCGATATGCTAAAAGAAACACATGCACACATTAAAGCAGAAAAATACCAAGTAGCATACTACCATTTTGAGCAAGAATGTCAATACAAGGTGAATATCCCAAGCTTCCATCAAGTAATATACAATCTAGTATAATATAGTAATGGCCTCTAGGGCATATACACTAACAAAAACATCAGCAGGTAGAAATCGAATAAAACAACGACTCCTAGGTCAACTATATCATAAAGGTAATACTATGATATGAAGGGTGACCGTGTCTGCATATATGCCAACAATAATCAAATCCTGTATGCATGTGGATATCATCCACGTGTCCATCAATGACACCATCACATGAAAACATATGCATGTAAATACAAGGATATCAACCAACGTGTGTCCATCAACGACACATCAAAATCATGGTGTAACATTTTGGAAAAATTATAAATATTAATTTATGATTTTAAATATGAATTTAGTAAGTTTACAAAAATGATATCGCTTATGAAATTGGGTATCAGAATTATATCTTTAAAAATGTAATTATTTTGGTAATATAAAGAAAAGTGCGCGATATCATGAAAATGATATATTAATTATTTTAACATGATATGAGATTAGATATTACGATAATGGTAGTTAAATATTATGATCAACATTTCATTTTTCATGGATTTAGATTTGTAATATGAAAGTTTTTCTTTATTTGTGGCATTCTTTTAATATTGGTTGGTATATGATATCCTAGGCTAAACTCTCACAACACCTCACCCTCACCCTTGCTCACCTCCTCCTCCACACTTTACACCTCCTCCTTTCACCATGCCACCTCCATCTCACCATCCTCCACCTCATGCTCTCTCAAAAAAACATAACACCTAGGAAATTATAATTATTTCCTCAAACTGAACTCTTTTCCAACCCAAACACTAATTTTCCTTGTATTCTTCATATCAAAATAGAAAACCTTAATCCCTTCATCAACTTGTGCACATCATCAAGCTTGATCCACTACAAACCCTAGATGCTTCCATAAGAAATTCTTGAGCTGGTGTTCTCTTGTAAATCATCTCCATAAGTATAATTCCTTCCCTTCTTGCATATTCAGTATTGTTCAATATCTGTTTTCATGTGCAGTATAGGAAAACAGTTTGTTTTATGATATTTAGCCTACTGAATTTGAATCTGGAACCACTAGGTGTAATCATTAGAAAAACTAACAGTACCTTAAGCATAAGGATACCACTAGGAGACTACACTTAAAGCCCGAGCTCCAAACTCCCTACTAGGTCCGGCGACGTTCCCCAATTTTCCGGCGACGCCGGCCCCTAGGCTGGTTGGTGTTGGTTTTTCTTCTGTAACTTTAGTTTGGTATTTTATGAGTTACTGTATTGCTTGATTTGTTCCAGTATCCTTACAGTGAAATCTAGGAATGTTTTAGTAAAGGTTTTATCAAGTTTCCGATATTCTGATACGGGTTTTTCGTATTTTGTACTGCGACTGAAACGTTGATGTTCGTACGTTAAATTCAGGGGCAATTGATCGTTTCTGGAGTAAGTAAGCTATAGTTTCTAACCTATGGATGCTTAGCTCGTTTGTTTTGATTTGGATATGATATTTACGCCGATATTTCATAACTACGATTATAGGTACGATCGTGAAGGTTTTCGAGACGGAGTTGGCGGACATAGCAGCGTGGATTTCAGCGAGCTCAACACGTTGGTGAGTAGATTTACATCTACGAGGGAAGTCGGTTGGATGGCGTATAACGCCCCCTCAACCTTATAAATAGTAGTACGATATATAGTTAGTTTTAGTATTTATTTAAGATATGGACATTAGAGTTAATTTGCATTCTAGCATGATACTCATTTGCATGTAGTTTATTTATGGTTTGGTAAATTGGTACGAAAGATCATGCCGTACTAGAGATCATTTAGATATAGTGATAATGTGAGGAATTGTACGAGAAATTATACCGTACTGGTGATGATGAGATTTGTATGCCGAATAACAGCCAAGTTTCCTTTAGACTCGTAAAATAATGTTTTATTTCATTTTAGAACGTAATACTTGAGTGCGCTATACTCTTTTAAAAACTAACGATCCGTTTCCCTTTTTGATGATGAAAGACAAGGTTGCGATGCCAATTTCCAAAACAAATATCCATTTTCAACCCAAGGCAGCTTCCTACTTTTAAAACTAACGTTTCGTTTCATTTTCAAAGATAATGGTATATCTCTTAGCAAGTAGTTACATTTATTAGTTACGCTTAGATTTACTTTATATGTTCGCGTTATAATTATCGATGTTATACGTTTCCGTAATACGAACACTCTGATAGAACACTGCACAACTATCAATGAGTACTATGCTACACAAGCGCGTACACATATGTTACACTACACCTCATTGGTACTGCCATGTCACTATAGAACCGTTATGTTATGTAATGCGCATGTAGATGTTGATATGAGTAGGCTATTACACTTTTAGAACACTTGCACAAATACTAATGATTTCCATGCTGCACGAGCACAGACGCGTATGCTACACTACACATCATTAGTAGTACCATGACACAGTAGAATTGATATCTTTGTGCCTGTATAATTTCTTTACGCAGTCTTCCTTTATTACCTGTTGCGTATTGCGAATACCAGTACTATGGATGTTCATATTTGATTCTTATGGGTTTTCTAAATGTTTTACTCTTGATGATATATATCAGTGGTATGGGACGCTGTTATATTTGAATATATATAATATATCATCAGAATGATCTATGCAAGTGTTCTCATTCTTTACTTGATATTTCTGGATATGATGAGTAGACGTCCACCATGAGCTTAATGTCTTCTGATTGTTTTATTCCGAACCGAGTGGAGGAGATATACGGTTTCGGACTTGCTACTTATCCGGACTGAGTGGGGGAGTATACAGATGGATACATGGTGGGCAGGATAGCCGCAGTAGAGGCGGGGAGCCTAGCGAGGATACTCGATACCGGAGATAGAGATGAGCACAACAGTTATCCAGGGGATACTGACCGGGGTTCGATTTGGGCACGGCGGATATCCAGGGGATACCGACCGAGGCCAGGGATATCGGGTGGCGATCATCTGTTAAGATGGTGTCGACGATATCTGCATTTGCGTGTCGGTGATGGACACGAGAGATTTGAGGATTTGGGTGTCGGTGATGGACACGAGAGATTTCTGATTTCGAGTGTCGATACTGGACATCCAGGTGTTGATATATTGCTATCATATGAGGTATACGGTTATGTTATGAGTTTTGTAGTAGACCGGGACTGATCCGGGGGACAGTACCTGCATATCTTTTACGGGCATTTGCATACATAAAAAGGAATTCAAAAACGAGCTATAGTCTCATTATTTTGACATGTGACACTGGGATCTTGAAATTGTAAACCTCTTAATATTCTTTATCAGAACAGCAGTACATATATCTTAATTAAGATACCTATTATATTTCATACTATCACGTCTGCTTTTATGCCGTGACATATCTATTCTGTGACTATTTTAAAGAAGAGGTTTATATATATATTTTCGGCTACCTTTGGGCTTATACCTAGATACAGGTCATTTGCATTTGATGTGTTCTACTTTGGGATCGCATGATAGATAATGTTGCATTTAAGATACATATGCATATTATATATTATATTAGTACAGACTATGATAGTACTATACTTATGATCTAGGTATTGTTGTGCATTTCGATTTCTACCTTGTGATGTACGTTTATTAACTGAGTTGGCAACTCACCCCCGTTGTGCCACAGTTTCTTGCAGGTTTTACCACTTGGATTATCAGCGGCTTGGGCACATATTCCTTTCGGTGATTGCTTTTGGTAAGTGGGTTACTATTGTATCGTACTCACACTTGGTTATTCATTTATTCTTGTATCTAATAAAACTCCATCAACTTAGAAATGGTATATTATGGACTTAGAAGCGAGACTTAGAGTTTGTGTGTTGTGATGTCGCACTCATTGGAGTCAACTTTTTATATCGTTTGTTTGGTTGCTCCACCGTTTGGGCGTGGAAGCTAGCTTCCGTTGGGATGCTATTTTATTGTTATGTTGTATCGGGTTTTATGCAAAATTTACAAAGGAGGTGTTGTCGAAATTCAAAACGTCATAGATACCTTTTCAAAACATACTTAGTTAAACTTAAATGTTTGTTTTAAATTGATTCCATCTGATGACTATTTTAAATCTCACCTCCAATATTTTCAAAAAGGGTTTAGATTCCGGTTTTCGACTTACTTGGATCGCGTCGACGTCTTTAGATGTCACGTGATTTATGTGCCGGTCACGTGCCACATCTGGGTCGTGACACATGGAACCTGAGTGTCCAACATCGACACTCGAAACATTATGAAACCCGTGTCCAACATCGACACGTAAATCCTCATATCTCGGGCTCCGTCAGTCCGGATCGGCCCATATCATCTCACGACTCCGGTCGGTATCCTCCGGATAACCGCCAAACCCAAATACTATCACCGGTAGGTAGTAGTCCCTCTGCCAGGCTCATTGTCTACACCACAAAAATCATTTCTTGCCCCGAGGTACCATACCGGGTCCACCATGTACCCGCAGACGGTGCCTACCGCTCCTCGAATCGGGTTTCTAACACAAATCTCAGAACCGAGAAAACTCATGGTGGATGCACCGAAATATCATATCAAGAAAAACCGGGTTTTCCAAACAATACATAATTTCCTTTGAAATATAACCACGGTTCTCAAATCCAGAATCTCATGAAAACATCATCTCAATGCGTAAAATCATAAAGCATGATGTATGCAAACATATAACAGAAATGTGAGCATATCAAGTACAACATGCGACATAGCATAATGATATGAGCATAGCAATATATCATGCCAACGAGTCATGTGACAGTACTGAACAATAAAGAGAAATAGCATGATGTGGCAATTCTACTGTGTAATTGACATAACAATTATCGATGATGAAAGTGTGTGAGCCGACAATCTGTGTAAGTGTAACATACACATCATCGATAATTGTGTAGGTGTATTGGCACATGTATATGTAATGCAATGAGAATATCATGAACGTAGCATAAGGTATATCGTAAGAGAAATGCTATAAGGTATACATATCTAATCTAACATCTGCATAAAGGCTAAGCTAAGCAGTGTAAACAGGGGTTATCAATATCTATGACATATCCGAGTCGATGAATCTATCAATCGGCATCCAGCCTCACAATATCACATACGGTATAATCTATCGTACGGCATTCTCTAGTCAAGGGTATGGATCAATCATTAGGTAAAACTCATCGCGTACGGTAATCTATCGCACGACGGCATTCAACAAATAGGGATCCTATCAACCTATAAGACAATGAGGGTACGGATCTGAAGTCTCGTACGACATATCACTCATTATTATCATAATTATATATATACCTATATCTCAAGTCATATCCGTATAACGACATATCAAACCAAGTCATCATATATCATCGTATACTCTTTTCATCACATCAATATCTCACATCGAGTCATCTTATTAACCTCATGTCGTATTTATCGGCCTCATAACATACCACCATAATCTCATACTTATTCTCTTGCGACTACACATATATATCGTGACTCACATTCGTGTTCCATATCCTTATATATCAATTTGAGACATCCTTTCTATCATATCATTTCACACTAAACCATTAACTATACCTTAAGTCGTGGCATATCTTGTCTCCAAATTATAAATCACATATCAATGGTTGCGAGGATGCTATACGCCATCCACCCGACTTCCCCCGTAGATATAAATCTATTCACCTGCGGAACTCCTTGTTCAGCCGTAGTCGATGTGCTTCGTTGTCTCGGAATCCACGCGAAGGTACCTACAATAAATACACAGTCGCAATGCTATTAAAATCAAGTCCGGAAAACCGATACGGCACACGGTGCGCTTATAGGTTAGAACCTATAGCCCACGCATGCAAAAACAACCAAACAACCTTCGTCGTTGACGTACAAACATTCAACGATCCAATACAATATCAAATACCAAAACCCAAGTATATAAATCATAAATACCAAATCCAGCAACACAGGAAATCACTCCCAGATTTCATCTCAGGTTAATTGGGACTAAACAAGCAAGTACATGGGATCGGTTATAGGGTAAGCAAGCTACAGCCAAAAACTCAACACCATACCCCACTGGAAATCCGGCGACAATGCTCAAAAATCCGATCTCGCCGGCCTACAGGAGGATTCTTGGGTTCGTACTTCGGTGGTAGGTTTCTAGTGATTAATCTAGGTCAGTGATATTGCTAGTTTTCCTCAAAAACATCTCAGGTTGCTCCAGATTCCCTGTAGTCCCACAATACTTCACAAAACCGACACGGGACAATTTCTAAGTTCGTATTTCGGGTTCTAATCTCTGTTCTTGTCCATAAAATCAACACTAAGGGTTAAGTAAACACCCATCATAGATCACAAGTCCACACAATCACCCAAACCCACTTTAGGAATTTCCAAACATCACTAATCTAAATCGATTTAACTCTAAACTACTATAGGGTGCTAGGAAACTCAAAAACTAAACTAGAAGTGTAGGGATTATCTCATTTAGCAACTCAAGAATTTTCTTGAGTTGCTCAAAGTCTTCAAAATCCAAGCTTGGAAGGTCCATAAGGTGTAGGATGAGCTTGAGTTGCTCAAAGTATTCAAAATCCAATCTTGGAAGGTCCATAATGTGTAGGATGAGATGGGGATCATTTTTAATGAAGGGAGTATAGGGTTTTAGCAAGGTTTTAGAGATGCTTTCATGGGGTAGAGGAGGTGATGGAGGAGATGAAGAAGATAAAGGAGGAGTTGTGGAAATAAAATGTTGAAGGAAAATGAATGAGGGAGAAATGGTCAAGGGTAGGAGCCTCTCTCTCTCTCTCTCATGCCCTCACATGGCATGCCATGCCCCAAGTCATGAGTGTGTCCCCTCTCTCTCTCCTCATGAACTCAGATAAGGATACGGTGATAACCTCCATAGCAGCAGGTACGACTGTCTGAATAGTAGGTACCATCACGGTCCCCGTAACAGATAGAACTACCTCCGATCTCTGCGCTCGGCTGGCATCAACCAACGATCCCATCATCTGGGGCAAATCCTGCTTACCGGCCTCTAGCCTAGTAATACGATCCGGAGAAGGTGGATCAATTTGCTCCTGTAAAGTAGGCGTACCGACCCGGTCAGTCCTCGTCTCAGACGAGCCTGCCCTGACCTCGGCTCTCACGGCAGCTTTCTGCGCCCTCGTAGTCTTCGGCGGCATAGTGGCTGGAATAAGGAAACAGGATTCGATAAGAACATAGAAGTCGAATCATAAGGATATATAATCAAGGAAGGAATTCAAGCAATATGTCCTAAGGTCACTTAGGAGGAGTATCGTGTCGTAAGTATGCCGCGGAACATACACACGCTACGTCACTCTGCTTAAGCTACCTACTCCATCATACCAAGGTTCATTCTACACTCCGAAAGGTAAAACCTAGCGCTTTGATACCAACTTTGTCACGACCCAATTTAGGAACGCGACCGGCACTTAAATCACGCAACGTCTAAAGGCGTGACGTAATTCAAGTAAGCCGACAACCCAAAATCTAAACCATAAAAGATAGAAAGATAAAACATTTAAAACATTTGCTAAAACATTTGAAAATCTTAAGTGATAAAATCTTAACTTAATTTATTTTTCTTAAAAATTTCGGCAGCATCTCCTTTGTAAAAACTAGCCCCAAACGGGTACACGCATAGTATAAATATAAAGCATCCCAAACGGGAGCAACTCACGCCAAAAAGGCGGAACACAACCACAACAAGTATATATATATATGATAAGGAAGTGAAACAACACCACAACATAAATAAAATAGCCGGCTCATACGTGCTCGACATCCAAAGTCACCAAAATATACAATATCGGTCCTCACAAAACTTGTCTCTAAGTCAAAATACATGAAAGTAGTGGATGGAGAGTACTAGATACAACAAGATATACGATGAGATCACACGAATAACCGCAAACCACCCATCTATCCAAAATCACGACCAACAGTAGCGGTATCCGTAGAAGTAGATGAAATGAGTAGCCCTGCCGCGACTATACTGAGGGTCAAACCTGCAAAACACTGTGGCACAACGGGGATGAGTTGCCAACTCGTGAATAGTATATAACATCATACAGATAATCGCAAGTATGTATGAAAAGCGACAATCTGAAATATGCCGTCTGATAGCATAAATATAACACTAGGGATATGCAGTAAAATCATGATCAAGGTGCATCACCAGGGTACAACAACTACATGAAACAATGCATGTCAAATAAATTCTGAGAATAGGATAACACATAAAACCTCATGTATGAATCATCATCATGGAAATACCGGTGTCCATCAACGACATCCCAAATCCCAATATCTCAGGCGTCGTCACACTGATCGGCCCTCATATCCGTCACATCATGGAACCTGAGTGTCCAACACTGACACTCGAAACACCATGAAATCCGTGTCCAACATCGACACGTAAATACTCATATCTCAAGCGCCATATACTCAGATCGGCCCTCATATCTATCTCATCTCAGGCGCCGCATACTCAGATCGGCCCTCATATCATCTCATATCATATCTCCAAAACGGTTTCCTTCGGATATCCGCCGAGTTCTATACAATCACCAGTAGGTAGTACTCCCTCTGCCAGGCTCATCGTCTACTGCACAACATACCTTTCTTGCCCCTGAAAGTCGATGTGCAACACCCCACGAGTTGCGGGGAGGCGGAAAATTGAAAAACGATCTTGTTCTTTAAGCATACATCGACTAACCGAAGATCTTTACTAAACGATAATTAACAACAACCATAGAAGTTCTTAGCTACTATGTAAAGAGATTATACCTAGTGAATCATGTTCTTCGTCTTTTCGATCTCTACATCCTTCTCGGCCTCCTTCCCGTGATAGATGATCCACCCGAGAACCCTAATCCAAGCTTCACCTCCAAACTTGAGGTAACTAAGTTTCTCTAGTTGCTAATCAAAGGAACTTAGATCATATAGAGTTAGGTTATGGAGTGTTTAGTCTATTCTAATCCTTGATCTCAACTCATGAGTGGTAGGATTAGAGTTTGAAGAGAGAGTGAGCTTGAGGAGAGAGAAGGTGAAGATAATAATGATAATGATATTGCTTCTCACTTGAATATATGAAGCATAATGAATAAACAAATAAATGAATAAATGTGATTATTCATCATGCTACATTAATTCAATATGAGTGATTCACTATGTGAGTCATTAAGCATTTAATAATGCATTAATGACAAGATGAATCACACAAAATGAGTTACAATATCATTTAATGATAATGCCACATAAACCCTCAAGTCACCATGCTTCTAAAAGCTTCCCATAAAATTACGAGAACGCCCCTCCTATCCGTGAAAACACGGAAAAACTTTAGAATGTATAAATCCGATAACCTGATACTAGAATCTGGCTTAAACCAAAGCCGTCTAGTAAAAACTGTCCGAATGTTGTACGCGCGTTTAAACACGTATTCGTCCGAACCCTTTGTCGTAAAACCATACTACCTCTATATTGTTTCGTCTGGAGTAGGGAAAACTCTATGTGGGACTCTAAAGACTCGACTACAACGTGTTGGAGATAGTGCCCTCAGAGTCAATTATTAGATCACAGGCACGTGATTGCAATGATTGAGGAGGACTTATCCCGGTAGGACAGTCTTACTCAAGATGATAATATGCTATCTGGTTTACCTTTATCATCGTGTACTACTTTAGGTGACCTTACAGGTCACTATTGCACGTTGATAGAGCCCCTAGGATTCTTGCTTGACTGCCAGCAGTATGAGGGCGATCATATACGTGGGAGCTGGTAGTTTATAAGCACATCCTTAAAAGGTCCCTAGTCGTGGGAGTTTTGAGACAGGGCATCGATACTCCAGAGTAGACTAGTGTATACAGTCGAGACCCCGACGAAGGGCGGTGGCCGGTCTCACAAGCCACTGGTGTCAGTTGGTTCACCTAAGATGTATACAGGTGCTCATTGGGTTATGAGTACACCGGACAGGACTCGCCGGGAATATGCTAGTTGGTCTTATACCTGACGTCAGATAGCAGTTCCCTGGTGACATGTGTGCAGGTTAGTTCATCGACCTGAGGATCGTCATTTGTCTCGTGTGAGTTCCCACTGTACTTTGATTACTACCCTACCATGCTCAAAGAAGACGTGCAAATAGGTTTTAGTTGGGTACAGTCCCGAGCCACATGGAGGCAGTGAGCGGATCTGCAGGGGTTCGTCTCTCCCGGTATTGGGGGTGAGGTCACGCTGTGTCTAGGAGAGCCATTACACAAAACCCTCGGCCGAGGCAGGAGATTTACTGGTAGGTATTCCAGTAGTATCTCAGGGTGTTCTGGGCTACACTCCGACACGACTTGTACCGCTTTTGGGGGTCTGACTTTTACCAACCCCCTAGGCCCGCCATGCGATGCTCATAGACGAACGGACCGGACTGTACGGATATTGTCACTGACAGGCTCAGTAGGGTGTCAGGATGAGTTCGCTCATCGACGTCCCTTTTGGTCAGTACCTGGTAGCCCGTTACGTATAGACTAATACCTCTGACATGCTAGTGGTTAAATCCATAACCAAAGTATTGACGAGTCTTTAGAGTCTCCCACAGACCGGTTTCTCAAGTTTCGGGCGAAACGATGTAGAGGCCGTATGGAGATATGGCAGGGTTCGATCAGATACGTGCGGCATTGCACGGATCAGGATCAGACGGTTAATACTAGCGGGCTTTGGTTTAAGCCGGATCCTAGTATTGTACAGTGTAGATTTTGTCTCATTGCATTTGTATTCGGTCGGAATACAAATGCGGGTATGTATATACAGTAGAGGGGTTTTCCTGTAATTTATTACGGGATCAGTTTTTCGGAGTTGCCAGTTTTTTTCCGTTTCGGCCATATTTCTTTGTATCTTTCATTGGCTGAAGATTGGTGGAGGAGGGCTTATTTGCATTTGTGCAAATAAGCATTTTGGAGGGTTGTCTTTGCATATTGTTGCTTCATGATAGCTCTTGTTTGACCTTGACTTTCTTGACTTCATCATTGTTTGACTTTGGGTTCATGATGGTTGATTTGGAGTGTTGAACTTGGTTTGTGATCATGGTTGATCATGATAACCTTTTCTCACTCTTGCATTATTGTGTGTCTCCCTCTTTCTTTTCTTCTCTCTCCCTTTTGTTAGATGTATGTATGCCCTAGAGGCCAGTATTGTACAGATGATGTATATTATATTGGATGCTTGGACATATATAGAGATGACTTTCTTGCTCGATATGATAGTATGCTATCTGGTTGCTCTTTATCTTAACATGTATACTAGTCTCTTTAAACTGTCTTATAGTTACATGTTGGTAAAGCCCTTAGGATGTGTACTTGACTACCTGGACTATGATGCAGATCATACTATTGGGGACATGGTAGTCCATAAGTACATCCTTCAAGGTCCCTAATCGTGGGTGTATCGAGAAGTGCATCGATATACCAGTGTAGACTAGCGTATACGCTTCTCGACCCATGAGATGGGCGATGGATGATCCCATATCCATTAGTGTTTGACATCAGAGATGGTATACGGGTGCTCAGTGGAGACTGGGTACACTGGACGGACTCACCGAGAACTCCCAGATGGTATTATACCTCACGTCAGATGGCAGTTCTCAGGTGACACTTGTACAGGTTAGTCTGTAGACCCGAGATCGTCATAGAGTCTTGTGTGATTCCCACTGTGCTTTGATCTCCACCTTACCACGTCCATGAGGGCGTGCAAAACGGTGGTTTTTGGGTACAGTCCCGAGTCACATGGAGGCAATGAGCGATAGGAGGGGTTTCGTCTCTCCCGGTATTGGGGGTTGATGTTGCGCTGTGCTCGATTGGCCGTAACAGGGAAGTCCCTGGCCAGGGCCGATTCAGAGATTTGCTGGTAAGTGTTACCAGTAGTTTCTCGACCCGTTATGAGCCTAACATCGGCACGACTTATCGGTTATTGGGGTCTGACGTTTACCACCCCTAGACTTGATATGCGACATATCAGACGAGGAGACCGGACTGTACGGGAAGTGTTGCCGATCGGCTCGACGGGAGTTGTAGCAGGTTCGCTTGTTCTCTTCTGATCGCTCAATACCCGGGTGGCCGTTACGCTTAGCTGACCGCTTGCGGCTTGGGGGTGCTTGATATGATCATCACCCACTGCCGGCGTATTGACGAGTCTCAGAGTCCCACAATGGAGTTTCCTAGTCCAGGCGAAACGTTGTGGTGCGCGTATGCGATATGCGCATGGACCCGATTAAAATGCGCGTATGGGATACCGTATATTGATCGGGCGGCTTGCTTTTTGTAGGGGTCATATGTGATATGGACGGATTGATAAATCAAGTGTTGATTTATCATTTAACCATTAGCTTCTCACTTGAAATCTTTTCTTGAGTTAGTTGGATGTATGCATGCATGTATGCCTTCTTTTTGATTCATGCACATATGGATGTACATATACACATACATACATACATACATCTTTCATGGTTGATTATACAAGGAAATGGTGGCAATATAAGACTCACACCATGGGTTTTTTATATGGATTATTATTGTATTTAAGCTAAAAACAAAAGGAAAAAGAAATGGGTTTGTTTTGGATTGTTTCTACACTCTTCTTGACCTAACTTCACTCACCCACCATTTAACCATGGTTTACTCTTCCTTTTAGTTTTTAACTCAAGTACAATAATGATTCAACCATGGTTTGAGATGAGAGATAGAAAATATATATTGATATATATTTTCTATTTTCTTTAAGTGTTGAACTTATCATCTTCTAAAAAGCCATCATCTTCATCAAGCTCTCTCATTTTGCTCTCTAGTTCTTTGTAGTGAGCAATATACTCATCAAGATTGGATTTTGAAGTGAGAAAGAGAACCACAACACCATTCTACACAAGTCTAGCCCACTTGTTTGGAGTGTTAGCTTGATTTCGTTCACTTGATCGGATAAAGTTGCAAGCTTGGACAAAGTGGACTCCGGGTGGATCATCGGTGACATCGAGGAGTTCAAGCGGAGCTCTTTCAAACCCTAAGTAGCCGAGGAGTCTAGCGTAGGGAGCTACAAAGGCTGTACTCTCTAAACCCTAGCTTTCCTTTCATTTGATGATGTGAAAAATTTGAAACCCTAATCGATTCTAGGAACGATTCTTTGTTAGTTAACTTAGCACCCTAAAGACTCCACTTTTGGTTCATGTGATGCTTCCAAACCCTTCATGTGGTGCTAGGCTAACCTTTCATTGATATCAGAGCCGACCTAGAACGTTAGGCGACACCTTTACGAAGTTAAAACTCCGATCGAACCGAAAATACGGATTTTTGGGTGCTCTCTGGACTTTTTTCAAAATCTGGTTATTTTCAGAATTAAAAATATGCAAAAAATTCAGCAGGTAAATATAAGAGTTACTGTAAAAAACGAGAGCATGAACAGTTAAAACGACCGCGGAACCGCGACAATAGCCTGCTTAGGCCGCGGTTCCGTGGACATTCTGTTGAGTCATAGTCTGGTTTTTCTACAGTAATTCATGACTATGCTTGTTTATGTTTTTGGAGTATTTTTAATCTGAAATTGGTACAGTAAATTCTGGAGATGTTTTTGGACTCGTCGGTTCGATCGGAATTTTGATTTCGTGACTTTTCCGGGTAAATCTAGAAAGTATTGAAGTGTTCGAACGACTATCATTTGCTCACTTTTCACGGGGTTTAAAATCTTTTGGAAATACGTGCAAGTTTGTTTGTGGTGGACCCTCTAGAAGACAACAAACCTTAACTCGATTATGTGACCGTCTTGAACTGCCTTTTGAACCTTAGGGTTTGGGGCAGTACGGTGTGCCACATGTGAGGCGTTGGCTTGACCCTTCTACGGCTGGACCGCTACCACTGTGTCACCCTCCGGGTTTTTGAACTCCGCTCAAGTGTTGAGCTTTAGGGAATCTTGGGTATTTGATCATTCGTTCGGAAACTTTAATGCTGTCTAATTATCTGGAATGGATGCAACGTGTGGAATTCATATTATAAGACATGAAATACGAGGTATGTGATATTTCGCATTTACGATGTCTAAAGAGAATGTGGATTCCAGATATTGCAGTTTTATACTTTCTTTTTTGTGACCGTAAGTGTAGTATGTCAATATCGCCGGTTTCGTTGCTATACGTCAACGACAATTGGGGTATGCATACTTACTTACATTGACGATATGAGATATTATGTGTTGCTGAGATATGATGTGAAGGATTGTCGCGATTGAATAGCCGGGGGGTTTTATGTGAGATGAGAGTTTTATATTTTCATTCATGTAAATTCAAATGTAATGTAATATTCTTTTATTTGGGGCACTTCCGGGTCGAGGTCGATGCCACCAGAGTTGTATATTATTTACTTTTCCGCATTAGGTTGGACCCAAGGAGGGGAGCACAGGTGACCGGGTTCTGGGGTTCAGTGGGAGGCCATCTCGAGGAGTCGAGACCGGGTCTCCTAAACTCCAGAATTGGTAGGGTCGCTTGCCGCTCTCGTAGGGGTCCAGGGTGTGGGTTTGGCTATTCATCGCGACTGTGGAATCCGTATTTTCTATTATTGGCTAAGTACTAAATACGGACGTCCTAGTATATCCCACATTATATCTATGTTTCTGCTGCGATATCTGTGATGTGATCATTAGATATGTTCTATGATGGATACAGTATATAGTATATATGATATATTATATAGGCGTTACTTATGTTTTACACCCGCGCTAGCCCTGCCCTGCTCTGCCGTTGGTTACCTAACCTAACGGTGCACGAGGGGACATCGAGGCGAATGCGGATGGCATAAGTGTACGTCGTAGTTATCTGTGATGTTTAGGTAACTTAAATGATGGGACTTCATTAATGTGATTAATGAAAGAAAAGAAACCTAAAAGATGTTGTAGAATCAAATTTTAAATAAAAAGGGTAGCTACAGTTTTGCTTTGCATAGCGGTATATGTGATATACCCTGCACCTTATTCGATGAGGAAAGAGCCGAGATCCCTTCACCGGGAGTGACCTCTTTAGCGAAACTGGCAGATGCTACAACACTCGGTTTGACTTTTGACGGCTTTTGAAGTTTTACTTTGCACGGTGATAAATATGATATATCCCGCACCTCATTCGACGAGGAAAGGGCCGACGATCCCTTCACCGGGAGTGACCCCTTTAGCAAAACTAGAAAAGCCTCAAAATCACTCCATTTCAAAACTTCACTTGATTCTACAACGAAATCAAGTTCATTACGCAATAGGTTTTCAGAAAAACCTGTCGTAGCCCTCCGTCATTTCAGATAAGAACTGTTTAGTATTCGTGCTGCGTTTGTTGGCCTTTGTCAAGGCATAGTGAGCGGTAGCTGAATAGTGCTTATCTGCTTATGCATGTGATGCAGATTGTTTCAGGATAGTCGTACGACCTTGTTGGCCTTTGTCAAGGGTCGTGCGGGTGGGTTTGATTCAATCAAGAAATGACGGGTTGAACTTGACTAGCATCCTATGATTTGTTGGCCTTTGTCAAGGTCATAGGACGCTGGGGGAAAAATATTATCGGGAATTTCAAATATTGAAATTTGCAATGAGATTGCATACTTTCTATGAGATAGTTGGATCCCGATACCCACTGCGAGTAATTGTTACTCCCGGGAGAGTTTTACACAGGACAATTAGCCGATCAAGTAGGTGTCTAGAAAGGTGTTAACGAGGTTACGCCTCTGGGAAAACGAGGTTTACTTTAATTATGTCCGTGCGAAAGCACGGGGAACCTCCCTAAAAGTACCGACACTGGCCTGGCTGAAAGATTGGCGAAGTTGTAGGGTGTAATTAATCCCGGCTAGTCTTTCCTTTTAGGGTTTGAAGGAAGATTTGATAAAAACCAGTGGGAGCCATCCTGATTAGATAAGATAATAACCAATCTGATCTTGCAAGAGCATACGCTAAAGTGTTTTCTTCTCTCTCTCCAGATAGCGACCATGTCATGCCTTAATCAAGATAATAATATGGATGCATTGACCGAACCCACATGTTATACTGTGCAGGGGAACGTTGGTTCCGTTCTTTCTTATAAGAGTTATTGGACTGAACATGACATAGGGGAATACCAGGATTCCCATGCCACCCGAATGAAGAAAGTACATGTTGATGCATTTTCTTCGGGTGTGTTCGTTACAGAGAATCGTTTCTCCATTTGCCCTACGTCCTGGGTATTAGATACCGGGTGAGGATCCCATATATGTAATCAGTTACACGGGCTTAGAAAAGGTAGAGAACTTGGAGAAGGTGATAAAGAGATAAGAGTTGGAAATGGTGCAATTGTTGCAGCTAAGACTGTCGGGGAATATCACCTTGCATTACCAACTGGTAATACATTGGTTCTGAACGAATGCTATTACATGCCGAACCTGATATGCAACATTATATCGGTTTCTTTGTTGAGTAAAGAGGGATATAATTTTGTATTACAGGATAATGTTATGAACATTTTCCGTAACCAAAAGTTGGTTGGATCAGGCACGTTATGCAATGACATTTATGTTCTAAATCAATCAACAGTTCTAAGCATAACAAACACACACAAGAGGAAGAGTTCAGAACTGAACGAATCCTTCTTATGGCATTGTAGACTGGGTCACATCAATGCGACACGACTAGCTAAGTTGCATAAAGATGGATATTTAAATCCGTTTGAATTATTATCTTATGACACTTGCCAGTCATGTCTCAAAGGCAAGATGACCAAAACTCCGTTTACGAGACACGGAGAAAGAGTTACCGAACTCTTGGGACTGATATATAGTGATGTATGCGGTCCCATGTCTACACATGCCAGGGATGGTTCTTCGTACTTCATTACATTCACTGACGATCTCTCTAGATTCGGATATGTGTTCCTGATGAAACACAAATCAGAAGCTTTTGAGAAATTTAGAGAATATAAACAAGAAGTCGAAAACCAAACCGGAAAAAGTATTAAAATCCTTCGATCTGATCGAGGAGGTGAATACTTGAGCAATGAATTCCTGGACTTCCTAAAAGAGAATGGGATTCTCTCTCAGCTGACTCCTCCATATACACCACAGCACAACGGTGTACCGGAATGGAGGAACCACACCCTATTAGATATGGTGCGCTCAATGATGAGCACAGCTGAGTTACCTATTTCCTTCTGGGGATATGCACTGGAAACAACCGCATACCTATTGAATCAAGTTCCAACTAAATCTGTACCTACCACACCATATGAGATATGGAGTGGGAAGAGACCATGTCTTAAACGAGTTAAGATATGGGGTTGTCTGGCCTATGTCAAGAGGCAAAATCCGGTCAAACTCGAGGCGCGGTCCGTTATATGCAAGTTTGCGGGATATCCCAAACATTCATATGGATATCTTTTCTACCAAGCAGAGGAAAAAAAAGTGTTTGTTTCTCGACATGCCACCTTTTTGGAAAAGGAATTTCTTGCAAAAGAAATTAGTGGCGGTAAGGTAGAACTGGAAGAAATTCCGGCTACACAAACTCAAACTGAAGATTTAGTGGAACCAGAGGATTCAGTAGCTCCCAACGAACCCCAGCCTCTCCGCCGATCTAGTAGGGTTCCTCGCCAACCTGAGAGATACTATGGTTTTCTCATGGATGGTGGGAGCGAGGATTGCATCATGGAGGATGATGACCCAACTAGCTTCGAGCAAGACATCACGAGTAGGGACTCAGTGAAATGGCTGGATGCTATGCGATCCGAGATGGAATCCATGTACACCAACAAAGTATGGACTTTGGATTTTGCTCCTGAAGGGGTAAAACCCATTGGGAGCAAGTGGATCTTCAAGAGAAAAATTGGTGTAGATGGGAAAGTGGAGACTTTCAAACCTAGACTTGTTGCAAAGGGTTTTCGTCAAAGAGCAGGTGTGGACTATGATGAAACCTTTTCTACAGTGGCTATGCTTAAATCCATCCGGATCATGCTTGCAATCGCTGCATATCATGATTATGAAATCTGGCAAATGGATGTTAAGACCGCCTTTCTAAACGGTGATTTAGAAGAGTGCGTGTACATGACTCAGCCAGAGGGCTTCGTAGATAGTGGGAGCAGCGGGAAGGTGTGCAAGCTGCTTAAATCCATTTATGGATTAAAGCAAGCATCGCGGAGTTGGAACATCTGCTTTGACGTCGTTATCAAAGAGTTTGATTTCGTCAAAAACCCAGATGAACCTTGTATCTACAAGAAGATGGCAGAGAGTAAGGTTGTCTTCCTCGTATTGTACGTGGACGATATACTCTTGATAGGAAATGACATTCCTATGCTGCAATCGGTCAAGCTCTTCTTATCACAAAGATTCTCAATGAAAGATCTTGGTGATGCCTCCTGCATATTAGGAATCAGGATCTATAGAGATAGATCCAAACGGATATTGGGATTGTCCCAGTCCAGGTAAATTGACACCATACTAAAGAGGTTTAGTATGGAAGAATCCAAGCGTGGGAACTTACCCACGATCTCTGGAGTCACTCTCTCCAAAAAGATGTCTCCCAAGACTGATTTGGAGAGAGCTCGCATGCAAGGGATACCTTATGCTTCGGCTGTAGGCTCTATCATGTATGCGATGCTATGTACCAGACCCGATGTAGCATACTCACTAAGTGTAGTGAGTAGGTATCAAGCTGATCCTGGAGAGAGTCACTGGACAGCTGTGAAGAGCATTCTCAAGTACTTACGAAGGACTAAAGAGATGCTCTTGGTGTATGGTAACGGAGAACTCCAAGTGGAGTCCTTTACCGATTCGAGCTTCCAGAGTGATAAGGACGACTCTAAGTCGCAGTCGGGATTTGTCTTTACCCTTTACGGAGGGGCGGTTAGCTAGAAGAGTTCCAAGCAGGAAACCGTAGCAGACTTGACGATGGAGGCTGAATACATCGCTGCCAACGATGCTGCCAAAGAGGCTGTCTGGATCAAGAAGTTCATTACTGAACTTGGAGTGGTTCCATCCATTGAGCATCCAATACCTTTGGATTGCGATAACAATGGAGCGGTGGCTTTGGCCAAGGAACCTAGGTCCCATCAGCGATCCAGGCATATTCTGAGGCGGTATAACCTGATCGGGGAGATAGTTGATCGCCGGGAGATCGAGGTCAGGAGGGTTGACACGAAGAAAAACACAGCGGATCCACTCACGAAGGCCATTCCCCAGATACAGTTTGAGAGACTCTTCGGGATGCTCGGTATGCGATACTACAGTAGCTGGCCCTAGTGCAAGTGGGAGATTGTTAGTTGTATGTATGCCCTAGAGGCCAGTATTGTACAGATGATGTATATTATATTGGATGCTTGGACATATATAGAGATGACTTTCTTGCTCGATATGATAGTATGCTATCTGGTTGCTCTTTATCTTAACATGTATACTAGTCTCTTTAAACTGTCTTATAGTTACATGTTGGTAAAGCCCATAGGATGTGTACTTAACTACCTGGACTATGATGCAGATCATACTATTAGGGACATGGTAGTCCATAAGTACATCCTTCAAGGTCCCTAGTCATGGGTGTATCGAGAAGTGCATCGATATACCAGTGTAGACTAGCGTATACGCTTCTCGACCCATGAGATGGGCGATGGATGATCCCATATCCATTAGTGTTTGACATCAGAGATGGTATACGTGTGCTCAGTGGAGACTGGGTACACTGGACGGACTCGCCGAGAACTCCCAGATGGTATTATACCTTACGTCAGATGGCAGTTCTCAGGTGACACTTGTACAGGTTAGTCTGTAGACCCGAGATCGTCATAGAGTCTTGTGTGATTCCCACTGTGCTTTGATCTCCACCTTACCACGTCCATGAGGGCGTGCAAAACGGTGGTTTTTGGGTACAGTCCCGAGTCACATGGAGGCAATGAGCGATAGGAGGGGTTTCGTCTCTCCCGGTATTGGGGGTTGATGTTGCGCTGTGCTCGATTGGCCGTAACAGGGAAGTCCCTGGCCAGGGCTGATTCAGAGATTTGCTGGTAAGTGTTACCAGTAGTTTCTCGACCCGTTATGAGCCTAACATCGGCACGACTTATCGGTTATTGGGGTCTGACGTTTACCACCCCTAGACTTGATATGCGACATATCAGACGAGGAGACCGGACTGTACGGGAAGTGTTGCCGATCGGCTCGACGGGAGTTGTAGCAGGTTCGCTTGTTCTCTTCTGATCGCTCAATACCCGGGTGGCCGTTACGTTTAGCTGACCGCTTGCGGCTTGGGGGTGCTTGATATGATCATCACCCACTGCCGGCGTATTGACGAGTGTCAGAGTCCCATAATGGAGTTTCCTAGTCCAGGCGAAACGTTGTGGTGCGCGTATGCGATATGCGCATGGACCCGATTAAAATGCGCGTATGGGATACCGTATATTGATCGGGCGGCTTGGTTTTGGTAGGGGTCATATGTGATATGGCCGGATTGATAAATCAAGTGTTGATTTATCATTTAACCATTAGCTTCTCACTTGAAATCTTTTCTTGAGTTAGTTGGATGTATGCATGCATGTATGCCTTCTTTTTGATTCATGCACATATGGATGTACATATAAACATACATACATACATACATCTTTCATGGTTGATTATACAAGGAAATGGTGGCAATATAAGACTCACACCATGGGTTTTTTATATGGAATATTATTGTATTTAAGCTAAAAATAGAAGGAAAAAGAAATGGGTTTGTTTTGGATTGTTTCTACACTCTTCTTGACCTAACCTCACTCACCCACCATTTAACCTTGGTTTACTCTTCCTTTTAGTTTTTAAATCAAGTACAATAATGATTCAACCATGGTTTGAGATGAGAGATAGAAAATATATATTGATATATTTTTTCTATTTTCTTTAAGTGTTGAACTTATCATCTTCTAAAAAGCCATCATCTTCATCAACCTCTCTCATTTTGCTCTCTAGTTGTTTGTAGTGAGTGTAAGTCTACGCTAGCGCCCCGGCCGTCTACAGACGCCAAATGCGGAACAAAAACTTTTAAACTGGCGCTATCGCATACTTTAACCCGGATCTGCCATTATTGCTAAACTAACAAACTGTAAAGAGTGTAGGAATGTTATACCGAACGATCCGAGTCCTTCGTTCTTCAACCATCATCCCACGCTCCGTTGCGGCTGCTCCGATCTCGTCGATCTCCGATCTCCTCGTCGAGGTGGCACCACATGATCGGTTCTTTAAACGGGCTCCGCCTCTGACTCGAGGCAACTCGATCGTCAAGTTTGCTAAAAGAGACGACCAAGAATGATGTAGAGAATGAGTAGATGACTTTGTCTCACTTCGTCCAAGTCCGTGGACGATCGGTAAATGAAGTTGCCGAGGGAATTGGTGATGGAAAGAAAATGAAGTAATGAAATTTCCATACACCCAAATACTATCATATCTCTTCTACAAAATTAATCAAGCATCAAGTGAGAATGAGGGGAAGAGAGGGCCGGCCAATATATTGAAGGAGGGAGGTGAGTGTAGTAGCTTCAAGTGGTGACCATATCCCTTCATACTTATCACAACCTAACAACAAAGCATGAATCACTAAAAAGCCTTTAATGCAAACATTGAATCTAATAACCTTGTCATCAAGTCATTAATGCATCCAATAAGAATACTACACCATATAGCCTAGTCACCTCATCTAGAATATTCTAGAACACTGACTCACCTCATCTGTAGAAAAGATAAATCCGTCTTTAACAGAATGTTAAAAGACGGCTGATAGAAAACTGGAAACTGGCAACTTCCAAAAGTGATCCTGAAACAACTTTCAGGATAACCCCGAAACTGTATAAATATACCCGCATTTGTATTACGACCGAATACAAATGCAACTGAGACAAAGATATTATACCTACTCAATATAATACTCGGATCCGGCTTAAACCAAAGCCGACCAGTATCATCTGTCCGAAAATCGACACGTGCGTAAACGCACGTGCATTTTCCGAACCCTGCCATAAAACCATACGGCCTCTACAACGTTTCGCCCAAACTTGGGAAACTGTCTGTGGGGGACTCTAATGACTCGTCAGTACCCTGGCAATGGGTTTAACCACAAACCGTCAGCGGCACTAGCAATGCGTAACGGCTGCCCATAGACTGACCTCAAGGGATGCCGATGAGCGCACTCATCCGGAAAACCCTACTGAGCCTAACAGTGACAATGTATATACAGTCCGGTCCGTTCGTCAATGAGTATCGCATATCTGCCTAGGGGGCTAGTAACGCCAGACCCCCAATAGCAGTATAAGTCGTGTCGGAGTGAAGCCCAATAACACCCTGAGATACTACTGGAGTACCTACCAGTAAATCTCCTGCCACGGCCGTGGGCTTTGTGTAATGGCTCTCCTAGACACAGCACGATCTCGCCCCCAATACCGGGAGAGACGAATCCCCTGCCTTTCCGCTCACGTGCCTCCATATGGCTCGGGACTGTACCCAAAAGCTACCTGTTTGCACGACTCCTTTGAGCCGTGGTAGGGTAGAAATCAAAGCACAGTGGGAACTCACACGAGACAAATGACGACCTCAGGTCGATGAACTAACCTGTACACATGTCACCAGGGAACTGCTATCTGACGGTAGATATAATACTAACTAGCAGATTCCCGGCGAGTCCTGTCCGGTGTACTCATAACCCAATGAGCACCTGTATACATCTTAGGTGATCCAACTGACACCAGTGGCTTGTGAGACCGACCACCGCCCCTCGTCGGGGTCTCGACTGTACACACCAGTCTACTCCGGAGTATCGATGCCCTGTCTCGAAACTCCCACGACTAGGGACTACAATTAAGGATATGCATATAAACTACCCAACTCTCACGTATATGATCGCCATCATACTGATGGTAGTAAAGCAAGATCCTAAGGGCTCTATCAAAGTGTAACATGCAATCAGTCACCTGAACATGTACACGACTGATAAAGGCAAACCAGATAGCATACTATCATCTCGAGTAAGACTGTGCTACCGGGATAGGTCCTCCGCAATCATTGCAATCACGTACCTGCGATCCAATAATTGACTATGAGGGCACTATCTCCAACAATCTCCCACTTGCACTCAAGGCTAATATTGCGATGTCGACTACTCACAGCCCGTGTGAAACCGAACATCCAACTCCTCTACTAATCAGTTTCACAAAGCCCGTTTGTAAAACTATTGTGTTCGAGAAATAGCCTCGGTGAGTGGATCCGCCTAGAAGTTTCTTTCTGTATCTCTCTTAATCTCAAATTCGCGGAGAAGGCCATCTCCCGAATTGAGTAGTACCTGTCTTAGAATATGTCTGGATATCTGATGGGACCTTAGTTCATAAATGAACTCCATATCCAAACTTCTTAGACTGAATCGATCACTGAACCTAATCAGTATCGGGCACCATGCCACCCACAGTATCCTCTGGAACCACCTGTCCATAATACTGTCCCTCGTCAGAGGGAAAACTAAAAACTCTGACAATCACTCTGTCATCCATGTCACCTTTGAAGCCTGGAATGATAACCGTCTCCCGAAAGAGGCTGCCGTTATCAAATCCGTAGAACATGTACTAATGTTCTAAAACTGCTTCCTTATGTTTCTCCAGGATTGGATTAATACAAACTTATTGCATCTAGTGCAAAACCAACATTTGGTGTGGTACTTGACATCACATGATTGACTCAATTGCCTAAGCAAGTGATCTGCCAATCATGCACTTCCCTCTCCCCTTTAGTCTATACGACACCTTTAGAGAGGGTGACTCCATCACCTGCAGGTACACCACCTTGCTAGGAGTCAACTATTCCAAAAACCATTAGAATATCTGTCAAAGTACCCACATTGGGAAACTACCCAAATCCAGATCTAAAACCATAGATCTAGAAACCAGAATGTCAAATATTATATCCATATCCTGTCTGGAGAAACAACTGTGTGACGACCACAGTTCAACCGATCGTAGTATAGGAATTTTACTTCCTACTCGGTGTATGTCATCCTGATACCATGACATCACACCCTACTACCTTCTTAACTGATCCATCCCCTATTCTGATTGAAGTCAAACCCATGACTGTCACATCAAAATTAGATGATCTATCTCCGCTATAACTGCTCAAGTCTATAAATAGATATAAGCATCTTGCCCACTATGCTTCCGTTGCTCCAACTGACTACGACAACCCTCCTACCGGGTCTCATATCCTGGAACAACAGTAGTGTCAAGTCTGGGTAGATAAGAACCTCCCTGTCACCGTCCTTGAGGCTACCGAAGTACCTCTCGGGTGTCTGAGGTTACCCACCAAATCTGCGGAGTGGCTATTGGAATGTCAAACCTGATTGAATATATAGGTCCTATTAAATTTTCCGTAATCGTTCGCGGTTCTGGAATCACTTCCAGTTCTACCATACTCCCACTACTGTTTTCTGAAAAAGATCCATTTTTACTAAAACTGTGGCGAGTCAAGAACAATATCACTATTGATCTTCCAAATGGTAGAATATCAACCCTCGTCATAGCCAGGGTCAACCCACAAACAGCCATTACAGAAACGTGCCCTGAGTTATCCAGTGTCTGGTTTTAATCATAAGCTGGACAACTCCCCGTACCTTAATTTCTTTTAAGGTACGATCCATTCTATATCCAATACAGAAACTTTGGCACTTATTTAATTGGAACCAGATTCAATCCATGCAGCTGTCTCCAGTGCATATCAACTTAATGGAAAGAGGCTAATCAGCATTACTCAACTTAGGAATCCATCCAATTATGAGTAACCTGAAAGAGAAACACGTTTCTCAAAACCATCACTATCATCTGAATACCAATCACAAGAATCTACATCTTCAATCTCTTTGAAGAATCCTGATACTTGTGATACCTGGTTCTCTACTTTATTCTTATACCCATAACTTCTCAAAACTTAGACCATGTATTTCTACGAAACACTCGTCTAAATACTAGAGAAGTTATAAGTAAACAGAACATAGTACGAGGACCTACCCCTTTGTCCTGATGGACACTGGACAACATACAATACTCTGTATAAGTCCGCTGAGTTAAACAACTCAAAACCTGTGCGTCGTAGGTAGAAAACTGTACCCTGGCGATTTCCTCAAATATCACCAATTACAACGAATTCCGATATAATGAGGATGATCACCTAATTCCCAATATCTTACTCCCACTCATCATCTGTAAAACCATACAGATATGAGAATGAAACCTAGTAAATACATACCCTTGGAGTAAGTGTCTAATCGGGAAAACAGTTTTCCCTTAACAATGCACTGAAACATGAAAATGTTTCGTAGGGGTATCCTGGTATTCATAGCAATGCCTCTTCCATAATCCAATTCATGACTTCAACCGTATATTTTATTGCCATCTCTCCAAATCCCTTTATTTGTCTTTAGTCGTTACCTTCTGTACACCATCGTTAGGCTAACTGGTTTTCTTCCTTCCCTACCGTTCGGCACCGGCCTATGGTTTGGAAGAAGACTATCCAGTAAGCATAATAGGTGTACCCTCCTAAACCAAGGAGTACTCGCTACTGAGAGAAGGTGATGATAAAAGACAACTGAATAATACCTTATTCTTTTAAAGGTGAAATAGGAGTGGCGATGAAGTACGCGGTTTTGGTCGTGAATGATATCGGTCGCAATTTACTTTGCCCTCTTTCTAATCCCTTTATTTTGTCTTTACATATTACCTTCTGCACACCCTACTTAGGCTAATTGGTTTTGTTCATTCCCTACCTTTCGGCACCAGCCTATGGTTTGGAATAAGACTATCCAATAAGCGTAATAGGTGTACTCTCCTAAACCAAGGAGCTCTCGCAACCTGAGAGAAGGTGATAATAAAAGACAACTGAATAAACCAATTCTATTTCTCCTGAACCTGGATCCATCCCCGAAGAAGTTCCTTCGAGTTCGTATATAACCATACGATGGATCTATCCAATGGAAGTGGATATCCGTAATAATACGGGTGTTCTGAGAAATTCAAAGGGTAAAAGAAGGAGTGGCAATGACTTATGCAACTCAGACAAATCAAAAGCCAGTATTTTAAGAAGGTTCGGTCAACCTGGTCACTGAGTCATAGTCTAGGGTCGGTTAAAGGTCGCTGCCAAAGAGAGAGAGAGAAAAGAAACACTCAGCGTGCACTCTAACCTAGATCAGAATGGTCATCATTTTATCTAATCCGGAAACCTCCCACTGTCCTGTCAAATTCTCCTCCAAACCTAAAGAAGAATCAATCGGGATCACCCGAAGAGTAAACCAACTCATCAGTGGGAATCAGGATCCAACTCTCATCGCATGATAACGTGATGGAATGCATCCACGTTACTCATACTCCAGAAGGTATGCGCATACTCGGCAAGTTTCAGTTTCTTTAGAAACTCCTGATATTATTTTTTGCCCCATGCTCTTATAACCTTGGCGTTGGTCAAAATGTCATAAGTCACATGCCAAGTTCTACCCGTCACTATCTTGCCAATTTGAACCCACCCGCACATGCCCTTGACGTTGGCCAAAATGGCAGAACGACTGTCCCAAACTGACTCATCTATCTATGCAACAATTGAATACCCAGCAGCTACCAAACACTATGCCTTGGCGTTGGTCAAAATACGTAGCTTGAATACTACTGAATACCCAAAAGAAGTGACGGAGGGCTACGACTGGTTTTTGGCGAAAAACCTTTAGCGTAGTGAACTTGATATCGCTGAAGGAACCTGATAGCTTTTTAAAATATAGTGGCGAAAACCTTTTGCCAAAGAGGTCACTCCCGGTAAAGGGATCTCGGCTCTTTCCTCGTGGAATGAGGTGCAGGATATTCCACTGAATACCGCTATGCAAAGCAACATGTAATCGACTATAGTAAAGTTATTACCCCGACGCAAACTTCTGTCCAAGGGGTCTTTCCCGGTGAAGGGATATCAGCCCTTGCCTCGTCGAATGAGGTGCTGGATATTCACACCGAATACCGCTATGCATAACAAAAATAAAACGTCTTTGTAATAACACTTTTTTAAAATTGTTCCAACAACTCAAACAGGTTTGTTTTTACTTTGCATTGATCAGAATCAACGCAGTCCCATCAATTAATCACACCAGAAAAGAACGAAAATAAAATGTACGTATATGCCATCCGCATTCGTCACTAGGTCCCGTCATCACCCGTTAGGTTACTTAACTAACGACAGAGCGGGGACTGGACTAGCGCGGGTGTAAAACATATACAACATCTAATAGTATATAAACCAATATACATAATCGCTCCAGGCGTGATAATATGCAACATTACAGAAAAGTAATAAGCATCACAGAACAATACAGATATCTGGGATCCCCGAGTTTCACAGAGCCGCTGCTGAAACTCGACGTTCCCCTGTCGTGTGGATAACCTGTGCAATGAAACCTAGACCCCTACGGGTGCGGCAAGTTACCCGCCAAAACCTGAAGCGAGGCAGTCCCCCACAGCATAGTGAATGGAACACCCGGCACTTCACGGAATCCGGTAAATTGAGCACCCCTCCTTGGGTCAACCTGTACCCCCTACGAGTGCGGCGAATAGTCTGCCAATTCTGAAGTGGGGCCCCTCTGCCTCCCAAAGCCATGAGATGCGGACCCGTTGCTTTCCCGAACCCGGCTATCCGTGCACTCCGTCGCGGGGTAAAACCTAGTACAGTAATGAAAAATAGTACAATAGGTACATCGACCGCAACCTGGTCGTGCCCCAAAAGAATATTATACAACAGGCAGTGACGGCAGTCCACAAGTTGGACACTCGCCCCGCAATATCAAATGTACAAATAAACACAAACTGTACTACCATTGCACACTGCTATCCACCACGACAAATCCGCAACATCACAGCACAACACAGAACATCAACGCGAATGTCACGTTCGCAAACCAGTCTAAAAGAACTATAGCAATCGGACGCGGTTTACCGATCAAATGACATTCCCGGTCGGAGATATAATGTAAGCACTGTAAACTAACATGTTTAAATTTCGATCGACCATATATCAAGAAGTGGGCCCCACGCAAATCTGTAGAACAGTAATAAAACCTGGGCCCAAACTATATTAACCAAAAACCCCAAAATCCAAACTGGAACCCACAGAAAAAATTTGGTTCACTGATCTTCTAGAACGGCCGCGGATGGGCGGCCAAACCATGGGTTTGGCCGCTAATCCGCGGCTCTCTGGTAAGATTGCGTGCCCAAATTTTGTCCGTACGCTTAAAAAACCCTGCACGGATTTTTAAGATATGCAGAATTAATTTTCGACACCGTTTAAAAACAACAGAAACTGTCGGCTAGGAATTTGCAGTTTTTAGTTTTCCGGTCGGATCGAAGTTTTAAACGCGTTAGCACAAGTTAGTATAGCAAAATGGTGAGGCTCTGATACCACTGTAAGTCTACGCTAGCGCCTCGGCCGTCTACAGACGCCAAATACGGAACAAAAACTTTTAAACTGGCGCTATCGTATACTTTAACCCGGATCTGCCATTATTGCTAAACTAACAAACTGTAAAGAGTGTAGGAATGTTATACCGAACGATCCGAGTCCTTCGTTCTTCAACCATCATCCCACACTCCGTTGCGGCTGCTCCGATCTCGTCGATCTCCGATCTCCTCGTCGAGGTGGCACCACATGATCGGTTCATTAAACGGGCTCCCGCCTCTGACTCGAGGCAACTCGATTGTCAAGTTTGCTAAAAGAGACGACCAAGAATGATGTAGAGAATGAGTAGATGACTTTGTCTCACTTCGTCCAAGTCCGTGGACGATCGGTAAATGAAGTTGCCGAGGGAATTGGTGATGGAAAGAAAATGAAGTAATGAAATTTCCATACACCCAAATACTATCATATCTCTTCTACAAAATTAATCAAGCATCAAGTGAGAATGAGGGGAAGAGAGGGCCGGCCAATATATTGAAGGAGGGAGGTGAGTGTAGTAGCTTCAAGTGGTGACCATATCCCTTCATACTTATCACAACCTAACAACAAAGCATGAATCACTAAAAAGCCTTTAATGCAAACATTGAATCTAATAACCTTGTCATCAAGTCATTAATGCATCCAATAAGAATACTACACCATATAGCCTAGTCACCTCATCTAGAATATTCTAGAACACTGACTCACCTCATCTGTAGAAAAGATAAATCCGTCTTTAACAGAATGTTAAAAGACGGCTGATAGAAAACTGGAAACTGGCAACTTCCAAAAGTGATCCTGAAACAACTTTCAGGATAACCCCGAAACTGTATAAATATACCTGCATTTGTATTACGACCGAATACAAATGCAACTGAGACAAAGATATTATACCTACCCAATATAATACTCAGATCCGGCTTAAACCAAAGCCGACCAGTATCATCTGTCCGAAAATCGACACGTGCGTAAACGCACGTGCATTTTCCGAACCCTGCCATAAAACCATACGGCCTCTACAACGTTTCGCCCGAACTTGGGAAACTGTCTGTGGGGGACTCTAATGACTCGTCAGTACCCTGCCAGTGGGTTTAACCACAAACCGTCAGCGGCACTAGCAATGCGTAACGGCTGCCCATGGACTGACCTCAAGGGATGCCGATGAGCGCACTCATCCGGAAAACCCTACTGAGCCTAACAGTGACAATGTATATACAGTCCGGTCCGTTCGTCAATGAGTATCGCATATCTGCCTAGGGGGCTAGTAACGCCAGACCCCCAATAGCAGTATAAGTCGTGTCGGAGTGAAGCCCAATAACACCCTGAGATACTACTGGAGTACCTACCAGTAAATCTCCTGCCACGGCCGTGGGCTTTGTGTAATGGCTCTCCTAGACACAGCACGATCTCGCCCCCAATACCGGGAGAGACGAATCCCCTGCCGATCCGCTCACGTGCCTCCATATGGCTCGGGACTGTACCCAAAAGCTACCTGTTTGCACGACTCCTTTGAGCCGTGGTAGGGTAGAAATCAAAGCACAGTGGGAACTCACACGAGACAAATGACGACCTCAGGTCGATGAACTAACCTGTATACATGTCACCAGGGAACTGCTATCTGACGGTAGATATAATACTGACTAGCAGATTCCCGGCGAGTCCTGTCCGGTGTACTCATAACCCAATGAGCACCTGTATACATCTTAGGTGATCCAACTGACACCAGTGGCTTGTGAGACCGGCCACCGCCCCTCGTCGGGGTCTCGACTGTACACACTAGTCTACTCCGGAGTATCGATGCCCTGTCTCGAAACTCCCACGACTAGGGACCACAATTAAGGATATGCATATAAACTACCCAACTCTCACGTATATGATCGCCATCATACTGTTGGTAGTAAAGCAAGATCCTAAGGGCTCTATCAAAGTGTAACATGCAATCAGTCACCTGAACATGTACACGACTGAGAAAGGCAAACCAGATAGCATACTATCATCTTGAGTAAGACTGTGCTACCGGGATAGGTCCTCCGCAATCATTGCAATCACGTACCTGCGATCCAATAATTGACTATGAGGGCACTATCTCCAACAGTGAGCAATATACTCATCAAGATTGGATTTTGAAGTGAGAAAGAGAACCACAACACCATTCTACACAAGTCTAGCCCACTTGTTTGGAGTGTTAGCTTGATTTCGTTCACTTGATCGGATAAAGTTGCAAGCTTGGACAAAGTGGACTCCGGGTGGATCATCGGTGACATCGAGGAGTTCAAGCGGAGCTCTTTCAAACCCTAAGTAGCCGAGGAGTCTAGCGTAGGGAGATACAAAGGTTGTACTCTCTAAACCCTAGCTTTCCTTTCATACGGTGATGTGAAAAATTTGAAACCCTAATCGATTCTAGGAACGATTCTTTGTTAGTTAACTTAGCACCCTAAAGACTCCTCTTTTGGTTCATGTGATGCTTCCAAACCCTTCATGTGGTGCTAGGCTAACCTTTCACCTTTTTGATTTCCTCATGAGCATGGCCGAACAATGTAGAGGGGGGGCTGCCCAATTTTTGTGGGGGGATTTTTGGCTCTCTTGTGCTTGCAAAAATCCCTAACTTCATCTCCAAAAAATTCTACATCTCATTCCTCCACCAAAGGCAGCTTTTAGTAACCCCAAATGAGACATAGAGCACTACACGTATTCTATAGCAATCCTTGGGCACGTCGGCTCGCCAACTTCGTGCCCGAGTTGCCTCGGTCCAGAGGTGGGAGCCCGTAAAAGAACCCGGCGACGTGGTGTCCTTCCGGCGAGGAGGTGAAGACCAGAGATTCCGCGGGGAGATCGGGACGACGACGAGAAGACCGAAGGACACGGATTGCTCGGTATATCTCTCTACCCCCTCTCTTGTTAGCTAGGACTAGATTAATGGCCCGATCCGGGATTTTTGTGCGCGGTGGTGCCGGTTTACAAGTTCGTAAAAAGTTTCGTTTCCGCATTCCGGTGTCGGATTGACGGCCGGGGCGCCGCCGTGCACTTACATGGTATCAGAGCCACGCCATTAACCTAGTCTAGTTTGGTCTAATGTGTTTACACTTTCGATCGAACAAAATTCCAAAACCCGCATTTTCAAAAGGATCAGTTTCTGTCGAAATTTTTTTTGGCTCCAAAAATTTTTCAGGTTGTTTCAGAATACTGTTCAGGAAATTCTAAGACATCTGTGAAAATTTGGTAGAGTGATACTGTAGAACCACCGCGGAACCGCGGCCAAAACCCCCTTGGCGCCGCGGTTCCGCCGCAGTACAGTGTCTTCACTGCACCATTTTTCCACAGTGATCTTTTTACAGTGAAAGTGGGGTTTTGGAACATTCTTTTTGGGCCCAGAATTTCTTTAAGTGCTACAGTAGTGCTTGGGGTCCCACTTGGGTAAATTTGATCGATCGAAAATTTTAAACACATTAGTTCACAGTATTTACATTATATCTGCGACCGTGAATGTCACTTGATCGGTAAATCCTGTCTAACTGCTATAGCCCGGTTAGACGGATTTGCGAACGTGACATTCACGTTGATGTTCTGTGATTGTGCTGTGATGTTGCAGATTGGTCGTGGGGGATAGCCTGGATGCAATGCTAGTACAATTTTGGTTGTATTATGTCCATTTGATATTATGGGGCGAGCGTCCGACATGTGGACTGCCGTCACTGCCTGATTGTATATTATTCTTTTGGGGCACGACCGGGTCGAGGTCGATGTACCCGTTGTATGTATATTTTACTTTCTGTACTAGGATTACCCCAAGGTGGGGTGCACGGATAGCCGGGTTCTAGAGGGCAACAAGCCCGCATCTCATGGCATTGAGACGGAGGGGGCTTTACTCTAGAATTGGCGGGCTATTCGCCGCACTCATAGGGGGTATAGGTTGACCCAGGAGGGGTGCCCAAGTTACCGGATTCCGTGAAGTGCCGGGTGGTCCATTCACGTTGCTGAAGGGGGCTGCCTCGCTTCAGGTTTTGGTTGGTAACTTGCCGCGCCCGTAGGGGTCTAGGATTTCATTGCACAGGCTATCCACACGACCAGGGGAACGTCGGGTTTCAGTAGCGGCTCTATGAAGCCCGGGGATCCCAGATATCTGTATTGTTCTGTGATGCTTATTACATTTCTGTGATGTTGCATTTTATCACGCCTTGAGCGAAAATATTATATATTGATATATATACTAGTAGATGTTGTATATGTTTTGCATCCGCGCTAGTCCAGTCCCCGCTCTGTCGTTAGTTAAGTAACCTAACGGGTAATGACGGGACCCAGTGGCGAATGCGGATGGCATATACGTACATCATTATTTTCGTTCTTTATTGGTGTGATCAATTGATGGGACTGCGTTGATTCGGATCAATGCAAGCTAAACAAACCTATTCTGATGTTGTTGGAACACTTTTCAAAAAGCTGTTATTGCAAGGACGTTCACTTTTGTTTTGCACAGTGGTATTCAGTTGGAATATCCTGCTCCTCAGTCGACGAGGCAAGGGCCGAGATCCCTTCACCGGGAGTGACCCCTTGGACAGAAGTTTGCGTCAGGGCAATAACTTCACTATAGCCGATTACTTTTGCTTTGCATCGTGGTATTCAGTTGGAATATCCTGCACCTCATTCTATGGGGAAAGAGCCGAGATCCCTTCACCGGGAGTGACCTCTTTAGCAAAGGTTTTCGTTACTATATTTTTATAAAAGCTATTCAGTTCCTTCAACGATATCAAGTTCATTACGTTAAAGGTTTTCGCCAGAAACCATTCGTAGCCCTCCGTCGTTTCACATGGATAGTCAATCAGTATTCAAGTTATGTTTGTTGGCCAAAGTCAAGGCATAGTGATTGGTAGCTATTGGGTATTCATGTGCAACATAGATAGATGCGTTGGTTTGGGGCAGTCGTATAGCCTTGTTGGCCAAAGTCAAGGGCTTGTGCGGGTGGGCTCAAATTAACCTGGAGAATGACGGGTAGAACTTGACACGTGACTTATGATTTGTTGGCCAAAGTCAAGGTCAAAAGAGCACGGGGTAAAAATCACTTCGGGAGTTTCTAAAGAAACTGAAACTTGCCAGATATGCGCATACCTTCTGGAGTGTGATGACGTGAGCGGATTCCGTCACATTATCTTGCGATGATAGTTGGATCCTGATTCCCACTGATGAGTTAGTTTACTCCTCGGGTGACCCCGACTAATTCTTCTTTCAGGTTTGGAGGAGAATTTAAGGTTACAGTGGGAGGTTTCCAGATTAGATAAAGTAATGACCATTCTGTTCTAGGATAGAGTGCACGCTGAGTGTTTCTTTTCTCTCTCTCTTTGGCAGCGATCATGACCCGACCCTAAGACTATGACTCAGTGACCAAAATTAACCGAACCTTCTTAAACACTGGCTTTTGGATTGTCAGAGTTGCAAACCTCATTGCCACTCCTACTTTTACCCTTTTCTCCAGGACACCCCGTATTACTACAAACGTCCACTTCCATTGGACAAAACCATCGTATGGTCATATACGAACTCGAAGGAATTTATTCGAGGATGGTTTCCGGTTCGGGAGAAAACGAATATGACTATTCAGTTGTCTTTTCCTTTTACCTTCTCTCAGGTTGCGAGTACTCCTTGGTTTAGGAGATAGTACACCTATTACGCAAATTGGATAGTCTTCTTCCAAACCATAGGCAGGTGCCGACCGGTAGGGAATGAAGAAAACCAATTAGCCTAACGATGGTGTATAGAAGGTATTAAGTAAAGACATATCAAGGGATTATTAAGAGGGCAAAGTAAATTGCGACTGCTATTCACGACCAAACCAAGTATTTCTTCGCCAATCCTAAATCACCTTTGTATTTCTCCAGGACACTCCGTATCACTACGAAGATCCACAGTTTATTGGATACTCCATCGTATGGTTATATATGAACTCGAAAGTAACTTGTTCCAGTTCGGGGATGGATTCTGGTTCAGGAGAAATAGGAATAAGGTTTATTCGGTTGCCTTTTATCTTCACCTTCTCTCGCATTGCGAGTGCTCCTAGGATTAGGACAGTACACCCATTATGCTTATTGGATAGTATTCTTCCAAACCATAGGCTGGTGCCGAACGGTAGGGAAGGAAGAAAACCATTTGGCCTAAAGGGGTATACAGAAGGTAACGACTAAAGACATATAAAGGGATTTGGAAAGATGGCAAAGAATTATACGGTTACAGTTGTGATTCTGGATAATGGAAGAGGCATTACTAGGAATACCGGGATACCCCATCGAAACATTTTAATGTTTCAGTTTCACTGTATACTGTTAAAGGAAAACTGATTTCCCGATTAGATACTTACTCCAGGGTATGTATTTACCAGGTATGATTCTCACATCTGTATGGTTTTACAGATGATGAGTGGGAGTAAGTTATTGGGAATTAGGTGATCATCCTCATTATATCGGGATTCGTTGTAATCGGTGATATTTGAGGAAGTCACCTGGGTTGGTTGCTGGACGGCAAATATTTGGTTTTGAATATCCGCTGTTATGCACCAATTTCAAATTGATATATCTGTACGTCTATTTTTATAGAGTGAGATATACCTTTTTGAAATTATGTCTGTGACATTTACCTATATCAGTGGATGGTTAGGTAAGGAGCATTAAACAGCGGTGTAATTCTTCTTAACCATAAGTACAGTTTTTAACCTGCGACACACAAGGAGTGAGTTATTAGACTCAAGGGACTTATACAGAGTATTGTATGTTGTCCAGTGTCCATTAGGACAGAGGGGATGGTCCTCGTACTATATTCAGTTTACTTATGAATTCTCTAGTTTTTAGACAGGTGTTTCGTGGAAACACAGGGTCCGAATTTTGAGAAGTTATAGGTATTTGAATAAAGTAGAGAACCAGGTATTGCAAGTATCGGGATTCTTCAAAGTGATCGAAGATGTAGATACTTGTGTGTGGTATTCAGTTGATAGTAATGATTTAGGAAACTTGCTTCTCTCTCAGGTTACTCATAATTGGAAATGCTCTTAAGTTGAGTAATGCTGATCGGCCTCTTTCCATTTAGTTAACATGCACTAGAGACAGCTGCATGATTTTAATCTGGTTCAATTAAATCAGTGCCTCTGTTTCTATATTGGATATAGAATAGTTCATATCTTGACATTGTTAAGGTACGGGGAGTTGTCCGGCTTATGCTTAAAACCAGACTCTGGATAACTCAAGGCACGTTTCTGTAATGGCTGTTTGTGGGTTGACCCAGGCTATGACGAGGGTTGACTTTCTACCATCTGGAAGATCAATAGTGATATTGCTCTAGACTCGCCACAGTTTTAATAAAATGGATTTTTTCAGAAAACAGTAGTGGGAGTATGGTAGAACTAGAAGTGATTCCAGAACCGCAAACGATTACTGAAGATTTGATAAGAACCTAATGATTCAATATGGTTTGACATTCCATTGGCCACTACGCAGATACGGTGGGTAACCTCAGGCACCCGAGAGGTACTCCGGTAGCCTCAAGGACGGTGACAGGGAGGTTCTTGTTTACCCAGACTTGCCATTGCTGTTGTTCCAGACCGTGAGACCCGGCAGAAGGATGATCATAGCGTCGTTCTAAACTAGCTTTAGAAGTGTACGTCTATATGACTCTTCCAGAGGGTTGTCGTAGTCAGTGGGAGCAGCGGAAGCATTGGTGGACAGGTGGCTTATGTCTATTTATAGACTAAAGCAGATGTAGCGGAGGTAGATCATCTATTTCTGATGTGACAGTCATAGGTTTGACTTCATCAGAATAGGGGATGGATCTGTTTAGAAGGTAGTAGGGTGTGATGTCCTGGTATTTGGATGACATACACAGAGTAGGAAGTGATATTCATATACTACGATCGGTTATACTTTGGTCGTCACACAGTGGTTTCTCCACATGGGACTTGGACATTAAATCAGACATTCTGGTTACTGGATCTATGGTTTTAGATCTAGATTTGGGTAGTTTCCCAATCAGGGTACTTAGACAACATTCTAGAGGTACTTTAGAATGGACGACTCCAGGCATGGTGGTGTACCTGCAGGTGATGGAGTCACCCTCTCTAAAGGTGTCTTATAGACTAAAGGGGAGAGGGATGTGCATGATTGGCAGATCACTTGCTTAGGAAATTGAGTCAATCATGAGATGTCAAGTACCACACCAGATGTTGTTTTTGCACTAGATGCAGTAAGTTGACATTGATCCAATCCTGGAGAAACAGTCGGAAGCAGTTTTAGAACATAAGTGGATGTTCTAGGGATATGATAACGACAGCCTCATTCAGGAGACAGTTATCATTCCAGGCTCCCAAGGTGACCTAGACGACAGGGAGGTTGTCAGAGTTATAGTTTTCCTTCTGATGAGGGGCAGTATTTTGGACAGGTGGTCCAAGGCGATACTGAGGGAGGCATGGCGCATGATACTGATTAAGTTCAGTTGATGATACAGTCTAAGAAGTTTGGATTTGGAGTTCATTTATGAGCTAGGTCCCATCAGACATCCAGACACATTCTAAGACAGGTATTGCTCATTTCGGGAGATGGCTTTCTCCGCGAACTTGAGATATAGAGAGATATAGAAAGAAACATCAAAGCGGATCCACTCGCTGAGGCTATTCCTCGAACGCAATAGTTTCGCAAACGAGCTTTGTGAGACTGACTAGTAGAGGAGTTGGGTGTTCGGTATCACACGGGCTGTGAGTATGCGACATCGCAATAATTAGCCTTGAGTGCTAGTGGGAGATTGTTGGAGATAGTGCCCTCAGAGTCAATTATTGGATCACAGGAACGTGATTGCAATGATTGAGGGAGGACTTATCCCGGTAGGACAGTCTTACTCAAGATGATAGTATGCTATCTGGTTTACCTTTATCATCGTGTACTTCTTTAGGTGGCCTTACAGGTCACTATTGCACGTTGATAGAGCCCCTAGGATTCTTGCTCGACTGCCAGCAGTATGAGGGCGATCATATACGTGGGAGCTGGTAGTCTATAAGCACATCCTTAAAAGGTCCCTAGTCATGGGAGTTTCGAGACAGGACATCGATACTCCAGAGTAGACTAGTGTATACAGTCGAGACCCCGACGAGGGGCGATGGCCGGTCTCACAAGCCACTGGTGTCAGTTGGTTCACCTAAGATGTATACAGGTGCTCATTGGGTTATGAGTACACCGGACAGGACTCGCCGGGAATATGCTAGTTGGTCTTATACCTGATGTCAGATAGCAGTTCCCTGGTGACATGTGTGCAGGTTAGTTCATCGACCTGAGGATCGTCATTTGTCTCGTGTGAGTTCCCACTGTACTTTGATTACTACCCTACCACGCTCAAAGGAGACGTGCAAATAGGTTTTAGTTGGGTACAGTCCCGAGCCACATGGAGGCAGTGAGCAGATCTGTAGGGGTTCATCTCTCCCGGTATTGGGGGTGAGGTCGCGCTGTGTCTAGGAGAGCCATTACACAAAGCCCTCGGCCGAGGCAGGAGATTTACTGGTAGGTATTCCAGTAGTATCTCAGGGTGTTCTGGGCTACACTCCGACACGACTTGTACCGCTTTTGGGGGTCTGACTTTTACCAACCCCCTAGGCCCGCCATGCGATGCTCATAAACGAACGGACCGGACTGTACGGATATTGTCACTGACAGGCTCAGTAGGGTGTCAGGATGAGTTCGCTCATCGACGTCCCTTTTGGTCAATACCTGGTAGCCCGTTACGTATAGGCTAATACCTCTGACGTGCTAGTGGTTAAATCCACAACCAAAGTATTGACGAGTCTTTAGAGTCCCCCACAGACCAGTTTCTCAAGTTTCGGGCGAAACGATGTAGAGGCCGTATGGAGATATGGCATGGTTCGATCAGATACGTACGGCATTGCATGGATCAGGATCGGATGGTTAATACTAGCGGGCTTTGGTTTAAGCCGGATCCTAGTATTATACAGTGTAGATTGTCTCATTGCATTTTTATTCGGTCGGAATACAAATGCGGGTATGTATATACAGTAGAGGGGTTTTCCTGTAATTTATTACGGGATCAGTTTTTCGGAGTTGCTAGTTTGTTTTTCGTTTCGGCCATATTTCTTTGTATTTTTCATTGGCTGAAGATTGGTGGAGGAAGGCTTATTTGCATTTGTGCAAATAAGCATTTTGGAGTGTTGTCTTTGCATATTGTTGCTTCATGATAGCTCTTGTTTGACCTTGACTTTCTTGACTTCATCATTGTTTGACTTTGGGTTCATGATGGTTGATTTGGAGTGTTGAACTTGGTTTGTGATCATGGTTGATCATGATAACCTTTTCTCACTCTTGCATTATTGTGTGTCTCCCTCATTCTTTTCTTCTCTCTCCCTTTTTGATTTCCTATGAGCATGGCCGGCCAATGTAGAGGGGGGGCTGCCCAATTTTTGTGGGGGGATTTTTAGCTCTCTTGTGCTTGCAAAAATCCCCAACTTCATCTCCAAAAAATTCTACATCTCATTCCTCCACCAAAGGCAACTTCTATTAACCCCAAATGAGACATAGAGCACTACACGTATTCTACAGCAATCCTTGGGCACGTCGGCTAGCCAACTTCGTGCTCGAGTTGCCTCGGTCCAGAGGTGGGAGCCCGTAAAAGAACCCGGCGACATGGTGCCCTTCCGGCGAGGAGGTGAAGACCGGAGATTCCGCGGGGAGATCGGGACGACGACGAGATGACCGAAGGACACGGATCGCTCGGTATATCTCTCTACCCCCTCTCTTGTTAGCTAGGACTAGATTAATGGCCCAATCCGGGATTTTTGTGAGCGGTGGTGCCGGTTTACAAGTTCGTAAAAAGTTTTGTTTCCGCATTCCAGCGTCGGATTGACGGCCGGGGCGCCGCCGTGCACTTACACTACGTTGGAAGTGGGTTTAACCACAGACCGTAATTGGCACTAGCTGTACGTAACGGTCCCCAGGTAGATGTCGATAAGAAGGCCGATGAGTAAACCCATCCGAACTCCTACTGAGCCTGTCCGTGACAATATCCGCACAGTCCGGTATGTTCGTCTAAGAGTATCGCATGTAAGGTCTAAGGGGGTGGTGAAAGTTAGACCCCTAATAACCATACAAGTCGTGCCGGCATGGCTCAAGACCATCCGAGAATCTACTGATCAGTCCATCAGTAATTCTCAATCAGCCCTGGCCAGGGACTTATGGTAATGACCAACCGATCACAGTGCGATATCAACTCCCTAGACCGGGAGAGAGGAATCCCTAACAGTCGCTCACTGCCTCCACGTAGCTCGGGACTGTGCCCAACTAAAACCTGTTTGCACGACTCCTTTGAGCCGTGGTAGGGTAATAATCAAAGCACAGTGGGAACTCACACGAGACAAATGATGACTTTAAGTCAACAGACTATCTGCACACATGTCACCTGAGAACTGCTATCTGACGTTTGGTATAATACCATCCAGTCAGTTCTCGGCGAGTCCTTTCCGGTGTACTCACATGAAGTGAGCATCTATATACAGTATTTATCACAGAACATCAAATGATCACATCACAGATATCGCAGCAGAAGAAACATATGAAACATTGGATATACTAGGACGTCCGTGTTTTCAATACGAGCCAGTATAAAACACGGATTCCACAGTCGCGATGAATAGCCAAACCCACACCCCTAGACCCCTACGAGAGCGGAAAGCAACCCTACCAATTCTAGAGTTAGGAGACCCGGACTCGACTCCTCGAGTTGGTCTCCCACTGGACTCCAGAACCCGGTTACTTGTGCCCTCCTCCTTGGATCTATCCTAGTGCGGAAAAGTAAATAATATACAAAGGGTGACAACTTCCGCAACCTGGAAGTGCCCCAATAAAAGAATATTACATACATATTTTTACATGAATGAAAATGAAAAACACTCATCTCACAAAAAAACCCCTCCGGCTATTCAAACACGACGATCCAATATAACATATCCAGCAACACATAACATCACATGTCATCAACGTAAGTAAATGTGCGCATCCCAATTGTCGTTGACATATAGCAACGAAACCGGCGATATCACATATTACACTTACGGTCACAGAAAAGAAAGTGTAAAACTACAACAGTTGGAATCCGCAACCTCCTTAGACATCGCATGCCTAATCAAATGAATTACTTAGACATCGCATGCCTAACAATTATAAACCCCGCATTTTAGTCTCTATATCGAAAACACTTTTAAATATCTAGTCGGGCAATTCAACAAGATTCCCGAAAAACTGATCGAATGCTCGTCACAAACTTTAGTAGACGGCCGCACCCTCGATACCGTCGACGAAATGCACCAAGGCGGAACACCGCTACCGCGAGCACCCGAACGGATGCTTTCGGCGACGGGGTTCTCCTACAGTCACTTGGTCGGGGCTAAGGGGTGTAGCTGTCTATTAAGTTTATCCGGCGAGTATCCGCGTACGCTACGAGATTGCGACAGACTTTTGATCACATCAAAATTCCGTGGCAACCGATCAAGTGAGACTAAAGTGCTATGTTTATAACATCCAAATCAGTTATCTCATAACTACTTGTGGATTCCAAATATTGTATCACATTCCAGATAAATAGAAAATGTTAAACTTTCCGATCGAACAATCAAACACCCAAGTTTTCCCGAAACAACTCAACACATGAAATAAGTTTAAAAAACATTCACTTCATGCCTCAGTAGCAACGGTCCAGCCGTAGAAGGGTCAAGCCAACGCCTCACATGTGGCACGCCGTACTGCCCCAAACCCTAAGGTTCAAAGGGCAGTTCAAGACGGTCACATAATCGAGTTAAGGTTTGTTGTCTTCTAGAGGGTCCATCGCGTTACTTGCACTACTTAGAACGTTCTTAAACCACGGAAAAATCCAACATTTGGAAATTTCCCGACAGAGGAAAAATTGGGTATTTATATCCGGTCGAACTTTTTAACATATTCTAAAATTACCCGGAAAAACACATAGACGAAGTTAAACTTTCGATCGAAACAACGAACTCCCAATACAACCCAGAAAACTCAACTCTTGAGTATAATTCAAAAATTCCCAGAAAATACAGCACTAACAGATAGGAATTACTGTGCAAAGCAAATTCCAAGATGCTCCTATATGGCCGCGGAACCGCCGCACATGCCATGCTCGTGCCGCGGTTCCGCGGTCACGTGGTCGAGTTACCCTCACGTGCTTCACAGTAATTCTTAAAAAGCCTGCTGAATTTTCTGGATATTTTTAATTCACAAAAATCCCCGATTTCAAAAAATGTACAGAGAATGGTTTTGGATTAGGGTTTCGGGTTCGATCGGACTTCTAACATCGTCTACACTTCGCCTAAAACTCTAGCTAGGCTCTGATACCACTGTAGGGTTCCTAGGTACACAAATGAGGTCTCACAAGGCATCAACCATGCCAAATTCAAAATTTTCCGGTGCCGAGAAACCCTAAACTAGATCGTTAACTAAAGATTAGGCGAAACATGCAACTAGTTAACAACTTAACTAAGAGTGAACGAAAATACAACCTTTGTAGATCCGGTCCTCCACCTCCATAGCTCCGTGATGATGTCCCTCCGCTGTACCCATCGGAATCCTAGACTCTCGCGGTGGTTTCATCGGAGAAAAGATCGGGCTAGGTCGTCGACTTCGATGCCGAAGATGATCTACGTCGAGGCAACTCAAGATCAAGCTCTAACTTCACCAAGTCATGAAACTTGTGATGAAAACACCATATACTACTTGACAAGTGGTAGAGGATGAAGAAATAGGAAGTGGGTTCACTTTGGATTTGGATTTCTCACTTGGATTCATCACTTAGCATTTTCAAGAAAAGGTTTTCTTTTCTTCACTTGAAGAAGAAGATGAAGAAGAAGAGAAATCAATAATCATTTTTCAAAAAGGAAATGAAGTGATATCTATCATCTTGCAACCATGGGTTAGCTAAACACTTGTAGAGAATAAACTAGGGTTAAGTAAATGGTTAGGGTTAAGGAAAGAAACAAAATGGTCAAAGTCTTTCAAAGCTTCAAGAAGCTTCAAAGAAAATCCAAAGTAAGCCACCATTTTCTTTCTTTCTCAAATGAATAAATAAATAAATGAATAAGTAAATAAACCAAATGAAACCCTAACCATTAACTAACCATGGTTTAAATCACACACTAACCCAAGTTTGCATGTATCATCAAACATGATACAATCTTGTGCACAAAAAATATATCACATATACAATGTGCACAATCAAGTGAGAAAAACATCTTAAGTGAACCAATATTAGTTAATGTAAAGTAATATATCAAATATATAATTATACATTAAATCATTAAATCAACACTTGATTTAACGATCCGGTCATATCGCATATAACCGACTAATATCAAGTGTATCAAGGTATCGAATCAACACTTGATTCGGTAACCCGACTATATCACATATAACCGACCAATGATACAAATCGCGAGAATAGAATACAGTATCACATACTGGTATAATTCTCGGTCCCGCACATATCTCATATGCGCTCCTATTTCGTTTCTCTTGAGCCAGGAAACCTCTGTGTAGGACTCTAAAGACTCGTCAATACGCCGGCAGCAGGTGATGATCATATCAAACACCCACAAGCCGCAAGCGGTCTGCTAAACGTAACGGCCACCCGGGTATTGAGCGATCAGAAGATCGACGAGCAAGCCTGCTCACACTCCTGTGAATCCAACCAGTAACACTTACCGTACAGTCCGGTCTGTTCGTTTGATATGTCGCATATCTTGCCTAGGGGTGGTAAACGTCAGACCCCAATAGCTCGATAAGTCGTGTCGATATGAGGTCTATAACAGTTCGAGAAACTACTGGTAACACTTACCAGTAAATCTCAGCAACCCTGGCCAGGGATTTCCTGTTATAGCCAATCGAACACAGCGCAACATCAACTCCCTATACCGGGAGAGACGAATCCCCTCCTATCGCTCATTGCCTCCATGTGATTCGGGACTGTACCCAAAAGCCACCGTTTTGCACGCCCTCTTGTACGTGGTAAGGTGGAAATCAAAGCACAGTGGGAATCACACAAGACTCTATGACGATCTCGGGTCTACAGACTAACCTGTACCAGTGTCACCAGAGAACTGCCATCTGACGTAAGGTATAATACCATCTGGGAGTTCTCGGCGAGTCCGTCCAGTGTACCCAGTCTCCACTGAGCACCCTTATATCATCTCTGATGTCAAACACCAATGGATATGGGATCATCCATCGCCCATCTGTATGGGTCGAGAAGGTATACGCTAGTCTACTCTGGTGTATCGATGCCCCGTCTCGATACACCCACGACTCGGGACCTTGAAGGATGTACTTATGGACTACCATGTCCCTACTAGTATGATCCGAATCATAGTCCAGGTAGTCAAGTACACATCCTAAGGGCTTTACCAACATGTAACAGAGAGACAATCAGTATACACGTTAAGGTAAAGAGTAACCAGATAGCATACTATCATGTCGAGCAAGAAAGTCCTCCCTATATATGTCCCAGCATCCACTACAATATACATCCTATGTACAGTAATGGCCTCTAGGGCATACATATAACTAACAATCTCCCACTTGCACTAGGGCCATCTGTAGCAGTAGTTGTAGTATCTCATACTCAACCATCCCATAAAAGTCTCTCTCTGGGAAAAGGCCTTTGTGAGTGGATCCGCCGTGTTGTCCTCTGAGTCTGCTCTCCTAACCTTGATCTCCTTGGAGATCAACCATCTCCATGATCAGGTGATACTGCCTTAGAATTTGTCTGGATCACTGATGGGACAGACGTTCCTCGGCATAAGCCACAACTCCATTGTCACACAATGGGAGGAACTAAGTTCATCTCATGAACAAATATACATCCAGACTGCCTCTTTGGTAGCATCTTAAGTAGCGATGTATCCAGCTTTTATTGTCTAGTTTGCCACGGTATCTAGCTTAGAACTCTTCCAACATACCGTCCCTCCACTGAGGGTAAAGACAATGCCTGTGACTGACATTCAGTCATCCTTATCACCCTGGAACCTTTCCAGTGATTCTCCCCAGGATCGATTGATACCATCTCACTATATCTAGTGAGTATCCTAACATCCAATTAGATCTATCTCATAGATCCAAACTCCGGATTTAGGAGGTATCATTTTGATCCTTTATGGAGAATCCTTGTGATAAGCGGAGATTGACCGAGCGTAGCATAGGAAACTCCTTCCCCATCAAGAGTATGTCATCCATATACTCTATGAGGATCACTACCATACTCCCTACTACCTTTTTGTATATACAAGGATCATCTACCATTTTGATGATGTCAAACTCTTTGACTATCTCATCAAAACAGATGTTCCAACTCCGCGATGCCTGCTTCATCACATAAAACATCTTGCACACGTTTTCGCTGCTCCCACTGTCTACGAAGCCCTCTGACTGTGTACTTATAGACTTTCTCTTCTAAAACATCATTTAGAAAAGCAGTCATGACACCCAACCGCCAGATATTGTAGTCATGGTATGCAGCCGTGGCAAGTAGGATCTGGATGGACTTAAGCATAGCTCCTTAGAAAAGGTTTCATCATGATCCATACCTGGTCAATGATGCAAACCTCTAACAAGTCTAGCTTTGAAAGTCTCAACCTTTCCATGTACACCAAGTAATCTTCTCAAGATATACTTGCTCCTGATGGGGATTTAACCCTTTGGATAAAGCAACTAAAGTCCATACTTTGTTGGTGTATAAGGATTCCATCTCAGATCGCTAAGCATCCAGCCATTCTTACAGAGTCCCACTCTTGATGGCCAGCTCGAAACTAGTTGGGTCATCATCTCATGATGCATTCCTCACTCCTACTGTCATAGAGAAATAGAAGTATCCCTCAGGTGGGTGAGGATCCCTACTAGATCGGCGGAGAGGCTGAGGTTCGTTGGAAACAATTGAATCCTTTGGTTCTACCAAATCATCAGCTGCAGTTTGTATAGCTGGAACATTTCCAGTTCTACAGAACAGACCTTGCCTTGATCTTGTCCGGATTTTGCTTTTAGACATAGGCCGGACAACCCCAAATCTTAACCAACTTAAGATATGGGCTTTTCCCTTTCCATATCACGTCTGAAGTGGTAGGCAACTGATTTGATCGGAACCCTATTCAATAGGTATGCAACTTCATAAGTGCATAACTCCCAAAAGGAAATAGGTAACTCAGTAGTACTCATCATAGAGCACACCATATCAAATAGCTTGTATCTGCTCTGCCCCGATATACCATCGTGCTATGGTGTATACGGAGGAGTAATTCTGAGAGAGAATCTCATTCTCCTTTAGAATAGTCCAGGATTTCCGTGCTCAAGTATTCTCCTCCTCGATCACATCAAAGGACATAATACTTATACCCATATTTTGGTTCTCTACTTCTAAATCATATTCTGTGAATATCTCAAAAGGTTCGGACTTGTGTTTCAACAGGAACATATGTTTGAATCTTGAGAGATCATCAGAGAATGTAATGAAGTACAAAGAACCGGTCTTGGTATGTGTAGACAGGGGACCTACATACATCAACATGTATCATCCCTAGAGTTCACTAACTCTTTCTCTGTTTCAGTAAATGGAGCTATGGTCATCTTATCTCTGTGACATGACTGGCAAGTTTCATAAGATGTAAATTCAAACTGATTTAAATATGCATCTAAATGTAACTTTAGCTAGTCGGGTTACATTGATCTGACCTAGTCTACAATACCTCAAGAAGGATCAGTTCATTTCTGAACTATTCCTCTTGTGTGTGTTCCGTATATTCAGAACTGTAGTTTGATTTAGAACATCAATGCTTTTAGATAACGTCCGTGAACCAATCAACTTTTGATATAGGAAATGTTCAAAATATTATCCAACATTACAAAATTTTATTGTTTCTTTACTAATAAAGTGACAGATATGATTTTGTATATCAGGTTCGGTATCTAATAACATTCGTTCAGAATCAATGTATTTGTAATACAGGGTGACAGTGACCAACAAACTTGGTTGCAACACTTGCCCCGTTTTCTGCCTCATGAAACTTATCACCCGTTCTCAGTTCTCTACCTTTCTGTAGCCCTATGTAACAGATTACATATCTGGGATCCTGATCCGGTATCAAATACCCAGAACGTAGAGGATATTGAGAAACAGTTCTGTGTAACGAACACACCCGAAGATGATGCATCATATGCACTTTCCTCGTTTGGGCGGCACGGGAAATCTGGTTTTCCCCAATTTCCTGCTCTGTCTTATAACAATTATAAGTTGGAGCGGGACCAACGTTCCCCAGCTCAGTATAACAAGCGGGTTCGGTCAATACATCCGTATTATTATCTTGATTAAGGCGTGACATGGTCGCTACCTGGAGAGAGAGAGAAGAAAACACTCAGCGTATGCTCTTGCAAGATCAGATTGGTTATATATTTTATTTAATCAGGATGGCTCCCACTGTTTTTATCAAATCTTCCTTCAAACCCTAAAAGGAAAGACTAGCCGGGATTAATTACACGCTACAAGTTCGCCAATCTTTCAGCCAGGCCAGTGTCGGTACTTTGAGGGAGGTTCCCCGTGCTTTCGCACGGACCTAATTAATGTAAACCTCGTTTTTCCGGAGGCGTAACCCCGTTGACACCTTTCTAGTCACCTACTTGATCGGCTAATTGTAATGTGTAAAACTCTCCCAGGAGTAACAATTACTCGCAGTGGGTATCGGGATCCATCTATCTCATAGAAGGTATGCAATCTCATTGCAAATTTCAACACTTGAAATTCCCGATAATATTTTGCCCCGAACGATCTATGACCTTGATAAGGTCAACAAACCATAGACCGCAAGTCAAGTTCAACCCGTCATTTCTTGATTGAATCAAACCCACCCGCACGACCCTTGACAAGGTCAACAAGGCCGTACGACTACCCTAACCCAATCTGCATCATATGCATAAGCAGATAAATACTGGTTAGCTACCGCACACTGCGCCTTGACAAGGTCAACAAACGCAGCACGAATACTAAACAGGACTTATCTGAAATGACGGAGGGCTACGACAGGTTTTTCTGAAAACCTATTGCGTATTGAACTTGATATCGTTGTAGAATCAAATGATTTTAAAATGGAGTGTTTTAGAGGCTTTTGTAGTTTTGCTAAAGGGGTCACTTTCGGTGAAGGGATCGTCAGCCCTTTCCTCGTCGAATGAGGTGCAAGATATATCATATACATCACTGTGCAAAGCAAGAACTAGAGAAGCAATCAAAAGAAAAACCGAGGGTTGTAGCATCTGCCAGTTATTGCTAAAGGAGTCACTCCCGGTGAAGGGATCTCGGTCCTTTCCTTATCGAATAAGGTGCAGGATGTTCTACAAGGAACACCGCGATGCAAAGCAAGAACTGTAGCTACCTGTTTTATTTTGAAATTTGATTCCACAACATCTTAGGTTTCTTTTCTTTCATTAATCATATTAATGAAGTCCCATCATTTAAATTTACCTAAACATCACAGATAAATACGACGTACACTTATGTCATCCGCATTCGCCTCGATGTCCCGTCTGCACCGCTAGGTTAGGTAACTAACGACAGAGCGGGGCAGGGCTAGCGCGGGTGTAAAACATAAGTAACATCTATATAATATATCATATATACTATATACAGTATTTATCACAGAACATCAAATGATCACATCACAGATATCGCAGCAGAAGAAACATATGAAACATTGGATATACTAGGACGTTCGTGTTTTCAATACGAGCCAGTATAAAACACGGATTCCACGGTCGCGATGAATAGCCAAACCCACACCCCTAGACCCCTACGAGAGCGGCAAGCAACCCTACCAATTCTAGAGTTAGGAGAACCGGACTCGACTCCTCGAGTTGGTCTCCCACTGGACTCCAGAACCCGGTTACTTGTACCCTCCTCCTTGGGTCTATCCTAGTGCGGAAAAGTAAATAATATACAAAGGGTGACAACTTCCGCAACCTGGAAGTGCCCCAATAAAAGAATATTACATACATATTTTTACATGAATGAAAATGAAAAACACTCATCTCACAAAAAAACCCTCCGGCTATTCAAACACGATGATCCAATATAACATATCCAGCAACACATAACATCACATGTCATCAACGTAAGTAAATGTGCGCATCCCAATTGTCGTTGACATATAGCAACGAAACCGGCGATATCACATATTACACTTACGGTCACAAAAAAGAAAGTGTAAAACTACAACAGTTGGAATCCGCAACCTCCTTAGACATCGCATGCCTAATCAAATGAATTACTTAGACATCGTATGCCTAACAATTATAAACCCCGCATTTTAGTCTCTATATCGAAAACACTTTTCAATATCTAGTCGGGCAATTGAACAAGATTCCCGAAAAACTGATCGAATGCTCGTCACAAACTTTAGTAGACGGCCGCACCCCCGATACCGTCGACGAAGTGAACCAAGGCGGAACACCGCTACCGCGAGCACCCGAACGGATGCTTTCGGCGACGGGGTTCTCCTACAGTCACTTGGTCGGGGCTAAGGGGTGTAGCTGTCTATTAAGTTTATCCGGCGAGTATCCGCGTACACTACGTGATTGCGACGGACTTTTGATCACATCAAAATTCCGTGGCAACCGATCAAGTGAGACTAAAGTGCTATGTTTATAACATCCAAATCAGTTATCTCATAACTACTTGTGGATTCCAAATATTGTATCACATTCCAGATAAATAGAAAATGTTAAACTTTCCGATCGAACAATCAAACACCCAAGTTTTCCCGAAACAACTCAACACATGAAATAAGTTTAAAAAACATTCACTTCATGCCTCAGTACCAACGGTCCAGCCGTAGAAGGGTCAAGCCAACGCCTCACATGTGGCACGCCGTACTGCCCCAAACCCTAAGGTTCAAAGGGCAGTTCAAGACGGTCACATAATCGAGTTAAGGTTTGTTGTCTTCTAGAGGGTCCATCGCGTTACTTGCACTACTTAGAACGTTCTTAAACCACGGAAAAATCCAACATTTGGAAATTTCCCGACAGGGGAAAAATTGGGTATTTATATCCGGTCGAACTTTTTAACATATTCTAAAATTACCCGGGAAAACACATAGACGAAGTTAAACTTTCGATCGAAACAACGAATTCCCAATACAACCCAGAAAACTCAACTCTTGAGTATAATTCAAAAATTCCCAGAAAATACAGCACTAACAGATAGGAATTATTGTGCAAAGCAAATTCCAAGATGCTCCTATATGGCCGCGGAACCGCCGCACATGCCATGCTCGTGCCGCGGTTCCGCGGTCACGCGGTCGAGTTACCCTTACGTGCTTCACAGTAATTCTTAAAAAGCCTGCTGAATTTTCTGGATATTTTTAATTCACAAAAATCCCCGATTTCAAAAAATGTACAGAGAATGGTTTTGGATTAAGGTTTCGGGTTCGATCGGACTTCTAACATCGTCTACACTTCGCCTAAAGCACTAGCTAGGCTCTGATACCACTGTAGGGTTCCTAGGCACACAAATGAGGTCTCACAAGGCATCAACCATGCCAAATTCAAAATTTTCTGGTGCCGAGAAACCCTAAACTAGATCGTTAATTAAAGATTAGGCGAAACATGCAACTAGTTAACAACTTAACTAAGAGTGAATGAAAATACAACTTTTGTAGATCCGGTCCTCCACCTCCATAGCTCCGTGATGATGTCCCTCCGCTGTACCCATCGGAATCCTAGACTCTCGCGGTGGTTTCATCGGAGAAAAGATCGGGCTAGGTCGTCGACTTCGATACCGAAGATGATCTACGTCGAGGCAACTCAAGATCAAGCTCCAACTTCACCAAGTCATGAAACTTGTGAAGAAAACACCCTATACTACTTAGCAAGTGGTAGAGGATGAAGAAATAGGAAGTTGGTTCACTTTGGATTTGGATTTCTCACTTGGATTCATCACTTAGCATTTTCAAGAAAAGGTTTTCTTTTCTTCACTTGAAGAAGAAGATGAAGAAGAAGAGAAATCAATAATCATTTTTCAAAAAGAAAATGAAGTGATATCTATCATCTTGCAACCATGGGTTAGCTAAACACTTGTAGAGAGTAAACTAGGGTTAAGTAAATGGTTAGGATTAAGGAAATAAACAAAATGGTCAAAGTCTTTCAAAGCTTCAAAAAGCTTCAAAGAAAATCCAAAGTAAGCCACCATTTTCTTTCTTTCTCAAATGAATAAATAAATAAATGAATAAGTAAATAAACCAAATGAAACCCTAACCATTAACTAACCATGGTTTAAATCACACACTAACCCAAGTTTGCATGTATCATCAAACATGAAACAATCTTGTGCACAAAAAATATATCACATATACAATGTGCACAATCAAGTGAGAAAAACATCTTAAGTGAACCAATATTAGTTAATGTAAAGTAATATATCAAATATATAATTATACATTAAATCATTAAATCAACACTTGATTTAACGATCCGGTCATTATAACCGACTAATATCAAGTGTATCAAGGTATCGAATCAACACTTGATTCGGTAACCCGGCTATATCACATATAACCGACCAATGATACAAATCGCGAGAATAGAATACAGTATCACATACTGGTATAATTCTTGGTCCCGCACATATCTCATATGCACTCCTATTTCGTTTCTCTTGAGCCAGGAAACCTCTGTGTAGGACTCTAAAGACTCGTCAATACGCCGGCAGCAAGTGATGATCATATCAAACTGTTAGTTATATGTATGCCCTAGAGGCCATTACTGTACATAGGATGTATATTGTAGTGGATGCTGGGACATATATAGGGAGGACTTTCTTGCTCGACATGATAGTATGCTATCTGGTTACTCTTTACCTCAACGTGTATACTGATTGTCTCTCTGTTTCATGTTGGTAAAGCCCTTAGGATGTGTACTTGACTACCTGGACTATGATGCGGATCATACTAGTGGGGACATGGTAGTCCATAAGCACATCCTTCAAGGTCCCTAGTCGTGGGTGTATCGAGACGGGGCATCGATACACCAGAGTAGACTAGCGTATACCTTCTCGACCCATACAGATGGGCGATAGATGATCCCATATCCATTGGTGTTTGACATCAGAGATGATATACGGGTGCTCAGTGGAGACTGAGTACACTGGACAGACTCGCCGAGAACTCCCAGATGGTATTATACCTTACGTCAGATGGCAGTTCTCTGGTGACACTGGTACAGAGTAGTCTGTTGACCCGAGATCGTCATAGAGTCTTGTGTGATTCCCACTGTGCTTTGATTTCCACCTTACCACGTCCAAGAGGGCGTGCAAAACGGTGACTTTTGGGTACAGTCCCGAATCACATGGAGGCAATGAGCGATTGGAGGGGATTCGTCTCTCCCGGTATAGGGAGTTGATGTTGCGCTGTGTTCGATTGGCTATAACCGGAAATCCCTAGCCAGGGTTGCTGAGATTTACTGGTAAGTGTTACCAGTAGTTTCTCGAACTGTTATAGACCTCATATCGACACGACTTATCGAGCTAATGGGGTCTGACGTTTACCACCCCTAGGCGAGATATGCCACATATCAGACGAACAGACCGGACAGTACGGTAAGTGTTACTGGTTGGATTCACAGGAGTGTGAGCGGGCTTGCTCGTCGATCTTCTGATCGCTCAATACCCGGGTGGCCGTTACGTTTAGCAGACCGCTTGCGGCTTGTGGGTGTTTGATATGATCATCACCTGCTGCCGGCGTATTGACGAGTCTTTAGAGTCATACACAGAGGTTTCCTGGCTCAAGCGAAACGAAATAGGAGCGCATATGAGATATGTGCGGGACCGAGAATAATGCGTGTATGTGATACCGTATTCTATTCTCGCGATGAATGTATCAATTGGTTGTATGCGATATAACCTAGTTATCGAATCAAGGATTGATTCGATAAACCAATACATTGGATATTAGTCGGTTATATGCGATATGACCGGATCGTTAAATCAAGTATTGATTTAATGATTTAATGCATAATTATATATTTGATATATTACTTTGCATTAACTAGTATTTGTTCACTTTAAATGGATTTTCTCACTTGAATTACACAAGTTGTATATGTGATATACTTTTGTGCACTTGTTTGTATCATGTTTGATGATACATGCATACTTGGGTTTGTGTAAAGACTTAAACCATGGTTATGTTAATGGTTAGGGTTTTGATTCATTCACTTATTCATTTATTTATTTATTCATTTTTGCAAAATAAATCATGGTGGCTTTCTTTGTTTGCTAGTTGAAGCTTCATGAAGCTTTGAATAAGTCTTCTATTTTTGTTTCATGCTTAACCCTAACCATTCAACCTAACCTTAGTTAATTCTCTACACCTAACTATGGTTGCAAATATGATAAGTATCATATTTTTTTCTATTTTGATATACTTATCATATTCTTTTTCCTTCTTCTTCTTTTTCCTTCTTCTTCTTCTTCTTCAACAAAGAAGAAAGCTTGCAACCATTAATGGCATCTTGAGAAAAAGAGTGAGAAATACAATTCTAAAGTGAACCCACTTCCTATTTCTTCATCCTCTACTACTTGCCAAGTAGTATAGGGTGTTTTCTTCACAAGTTTCATGGCTTGGTGAAGTTGGAGCTTGATCTTGTGTTGCCTCGACGTAGATCATCTTCGGCATCGAAGTCGACGACCTAGCCCGCCCATTTCTCCGATGAAGCCGACGCTAGAGCCCGGGATCCGATGATCGCAGCGAGGAGACTTCATCACGGAGCTATGGAGGTGGAGGACCGGATCTACAAAGGTCGTATTTCCGTTCACTTCTTAGTAAAGTAGTTTACTAGTTGTAGTTATCGTCTAAACTCTAGTCAACGATCCGTATTAGGGTTTCTCGGCACTTGTAAAATTTGAAATTGGCATGGTTGATGCCTTGTGAGACCTCATTAGTGTGCCTAGGAACCCTACACAAACACCCACAAGTCGCAAGCGGTCTACTAAACGTAATGGCCACCCGGGTATTGAGCGATCAGAAGATCGACGAGCAAGCCCGCTCACACTCCTGTGAACCCAACCAGTAACACTTACCATACAGTCCGGTCTGTTCGTTTGATATGTCGCATATCTTGCCTAGGGGTGGTAAACGTCAGGCCCCAATAGCTCGATAAGTCGTGTCGATATGAGGTCTATAACAGTTCGAGAAACTACTGGTAACACTTACCAGAAAATCTCAGCAACCCTGGCCAGGGATTTCTGGTTATAGCCAATCGAACACAGCGCAACATCAACTCCCTATACCGGGAGAGACGAATCCCCTCCTATCGCTCATTGCCTCCATGTGATTCGGGACTGTACCCAAAAGCCACCATTTTGCACGCCCTCTTGGACGTGGTAAGGTGGAAATCAAAGCACAGTGGGAATCACACAAGACTCTATGACGATCTCGGGTCTACAGACTAACCTGTACCAGTGTCACCAGAGAACTGCCATCTGACGTAAGGTATAATACCATCTGGGAGTTCTCGGCGAGTCCGTCCAGTGTACCCAGTCTCCACTGAGCACCCGTATATCATCTCTGATGTCAAACACCAATGGATATGGGATCATCCATCGCCCATCCGTGTGGGTCGAGAAGGTATACGCTAGTCTACTCTGGTATATCGATGCCCCGTCTCGATACACCCACGACTAGGGACCTTGAAGGATATACTTATGGACTACCATGTCCCCACTAGTATGATCCGAATCATAGTCCAGGTAGTCAAGTACACATCCTAAGGGCTTTACCAACATGTAACAGAGAGACAATCAGTATACACGATAAGGTAAAGAGTAACCAGATAGCATACTATCATGTCGAGCAAGAAAGTCCTCCCTATATATGTCCCAACATCCACTACAATATACATCCTATGTACAGTAATGGCCTCTAGGGCATACATATAACTAACATAAGCTACATCTGGTCTGGTACATAACATTACATACATTATAGCTCCTACTGCCGAAGCGTAGGGTATAATGCCCATGCGAGCCCTCTCTTCATCAGTCTTTGGAGACATCTCTTTGGAGAGGGTGATCCCGTGACAAGCGGGTATATTACCGCGCTTGGAATCTTCCATACTAAATCTCTTTAGTATAGTGTCAATATACCTGGACTGTGAAAGTCCCAACATTTTATTAGATCTATCACGATAGATCTTAATGCCCAGAATGTATGATGCATCTCCCAAGTCTTTCATGGAGAATTTCTGTGACAAGAATAGCTTTACTGATTGTAGCATAGGGATATCATTCCCTATCAGTAGTATGTCGTCGACATATAAAACGAGGAAGACTACTGCTCCTTCTACAATCTTCCTATAAATACATGGTTCATCTACATTTTTGATAAAGTCAAATTCCTTGACCGTCTCATCAAAGCAGATGTTCCAACTCCGTGATGCTTGCTTTAATCCATAAATGGATTTAAGAAATTTGCACACCTTTCCGCTACGCCCACTGTCTAAGAAACCTTCTGGTTGATCCATGTAAACACTCTCTTCTAAATGTCCATTTAGAAAAGCTGTTTTTACGTCCATCTGCCAGATTTCATAGTCATGGAAGGCAGCAATGGCAAGCAGGATCCGAATGGATTTAAGCATAGCTACGGATGAAAAGGTTTCATCATAGTCCAATCCTGGTCTTTGACGAAAACCTTTTGCAACGAGTCTAGCTTTGTAGGTTTCCACTTGTCCAAATGTACCAATCTTCTTTTTGAAGATCCATTTGCATCCAACTGGTTTCACCCCAGGAGGAGAAATTTCTAAAGTCCAAACTTTATTGGTATACATGGATTCCATTTCGGATCTCATAGCATCCAGCCACTTCACTGAGTCTCTACTCGTGATAGCCTGCTGAAAACTAGTAGGCTCATCATCATCGATGATGCAATCCTCTCGATCCCCATCCAGAAGAAAACCATAGTACCTTTCAGTAGGATGAGAAAGCCTACTAGATCTGCAGAGTGGCGTTGGTTCGTCATGTTCTATTGAAATCTGAGGTTCTACTAAGTCCTCGGTAGTAGTTTGAGGTTCTGGAATTTCTTCCAGCTCTACCGCGCTCCCACTAATTTCTTTTACAAGAAATTCGCTCTCTAAGAAGACAATGTGGCGAGCGACAAACATCTTTTGTTCTTCAGTGTGGTATACCATATACCCTCTTGAATGCTTGGGGTATCCTACAAACTTGCACAAAACCGATCGTGCCTCGAGCTTGTCCGGATTATGCTTTTTAACATATGCCGGACACCCCCATATCTTGATATACTTGAGATATGGTCTCTTCCCGCTCCACATTTCATATGGAGTGGTAGGCACAGACTTAGTCGGAACTCTATTCAACAGGTATGCTGCTGATTCTAGAGCAAAACCTCAGAAGGAAAGTGGCAACTCAGCATTACTCATCATTGAATGCACCATATCTAATAGAGTGCGATTCCTCCTTTCTGATACACCATTATGCTGAGGTGTATAAGGCGGAGTAAGCTGAGAGAGAATTCCATTCTCTCTTAAGCATTCAAGGAAACTGGTACTTAAGTATTCTCCACCTCGATCAGATCTAAGTGTCTTGATGCTTTTACCAGTTTGTTTCTCTACTTCATTTTTATACTCCTTAAACTTTTCAAAGGCCTCGGATTTATGTTTCATTAAGAACACATGTCCATACCTAGAGAAGTCATCATTAAAAGTGATGAAGTAGGAGTGACCGCTTCTCGCATGCGTAGACATTGGACCACATACATCACTGTGTACAAGTCCCAAGAGTTCTGTAGCTCTTTCTCCGTGTTCGGTGAACGGAGATTTGGTCATTTTTCCTTTGATACATGATTGACAAGTTGCATATGATGAATATTCAAACGGATCTAGATATCCATCTTTATGTAACTTAGTCAACCTTGTTTCGTTTATATGACCAAGTCTATAATGCCATAGGAAGGCTTGATTTGAATCTGGAGCCTTTCTTTTAAGCGTGTTTTGAATATTGAAAATTCGAGGTTGATTAAGTATGTATATGCCGTTTTCCAGTGTGCCATACCCAATCAGTTCTTGATTTAGGAGAATGTTCATGAAATTTCTTTCAAGCGCAAAATTAATTCCTTCATTAGATAACAAAGATACTTATATAATATTACACAACATACCGGGAATACAAAAACAGCTGTACAACACCAAAATGTGCCCACTAGTCAACCCTAGGTGATATTCCCCTATTGCAACAGCATCTACATGCATTCCATTGCCCATCCGGAAAGTTATATCACCTGTCCCCAGTACTCTACTATTTCTCAGATCCTGCAATGAATTACATATGTGAGAACCAGAACCGGTATCAAGTACCCATGATGTAGAGTTTACTGAAAGACAATTTTCGATTACAAACACACCTGAAGCAGAAGCAACAGCCTGCTTCATGTCCTTTGTCTTGAAGGCCATACAGTCCTTCTTCCAGTGCCCTTGCTTGTGACAATAATAGCATTCGTTCTTATCCGCCTTCACCCTTCATGCCTTGTTCGTTCCCTGCACCTTCTTGACCCCGCCTTTCGGTTTGGTGGCTTTCATTTTCTTCTTCCCTTTAGCTTTCGCTTTAGATTTAGAAGAGGATGATTGGCCAACATACAGAACATGGGTCTTCTCCTTTTTCAAGGAGGTCTCTGCTACCCTCAACATGTTGAGGAGCTTTGGAAGATCAGCTTCCATTTCGTGGATATTGAAGTTCAGCACGAACTGAGAGAAGGTGTGGGGAAGGGACTGCAAAATCAAGTCGATGTACAAATCATTCTCTAGCACGCATCCCAGGTTTGCGAGTTCCTCAACGAGGCTGATCATTTTGAGGATGTGCTCTCCTACTGGTGATCCTGGAGCTAACCTCATCTGGAAGAGTTTCCTTGAGGTCTCGTACCTCGCGATACGGGAGTGCACCCCATACAATTCCTTGCAATGGAGAAAGATGGATACAATATCCATACTCTCGTGCTGTTTCTGGAGTTCATTGTTCATGGACGCCAGCACGATACACTAAGCTTTCTCACAGTCTAGATCCCAGGTTTTGTGAACTTCCTTGTCCGCAACTGAGGAATCTAGTCCTGGGATAAGGGGAGGAACAACGGTGGTAACATATGCTACTTTTTCATAAGTCAGTGCAATGTTGACGTTCCTTAGCCAATCTTTATAGTTCTGTCCGGTCAGTATATATTTTTCAAGTAATAGTTTTAGTCCTGTCATGGTAGCTGCCAGAGAGAGAGAAAAGAAACACTCAGCATATGCTTTTGCAAGTTTAGATTGGTTTATTAGTTTATCTAAACAGGATGGCTCCCACTGTTTCCTCAAATCCTTCTTCAAAACCTAAAAGAAGAACTAGTCAGGATTTAATCACACGTCACAGTACTTGCTTAACCTTTCAGCCAGGCCAGTGTTGGTACTTCGAGGGAGGTTTTCCAACGCTTTCGTGAAGTTCCTTAATTAAATAACCTCTTTTCTCTAGAGGCGTAGCCCCTCTAACACCTTTCTGTACACCTACTTGGTTTATAGCATTGATTGTTAAGTGAGAAAATTTCCCGAGAGTAATCCTACTCATCAGTGGGATCGGGATCCAACTATCATTGCATGATTCACTAGATGGAAGCCACTCTAGTCACCACACTCCAGAAGGTATGCTAAATCTGCAAGTTTCCTTTATGTTTGAAACTCCCGATGTGATTTTTACCCCAAGCTCTTATGACCTTGAAGTAGGCCAACAAATCATAAGATGCAAGTCAAGTTCTATCTGTCGTTGTCCAGATTAATTTAGGTCCATCGTACATGCCCTTGACGTAGGCCAACAAGGCTGTATGTCTGTCCTAAACTAATGCATCTATCTATGCAAACAAAAAGCAACACATTGCTACAATCCACTATGCCTTGACGTAGGCCAACAAACATAGCATGAATACGATGTGCTGTTTTATTTGAAACGACGGAGGGTTACGACTGGTTTTTAGCAAAAAACCGTTAACGTAGTGAACTTGATATGATCGAAGGAACCAAGATTGTTGTTTTTAAAAGGAGCGGTTTAAGCTCCGTATTTAAAAATTTGCCTTTTTGAAGAAAAACTGAGTGGTTTTGAAATTGTTCCAACGATTAAGTTTAGGTTTTATTTTCTTTGCATTAATAATAATGCGTCCCATCATTAACCTATCATTACAGATAACAATGAAAATACAACGTCCTCTTATGCCATCCGCATTCGCCACGGGGTCCCGTCATCACCCGTTAGGTTACTTAACTAACGGCAGAGCGGGGGCTGGGCTAGCGCGGGTGTAAAACATAAGCGACGTCTAAATAGCTATCATATATAGATATTGTACATTCGTCAGACGCAATAATAGGCATTCCAGATCACAGATGAACTTTATTGGATATACAAGCAATCTGCGTTTCTTTTGAGCCTGCAAGGAAAGACGGATTACACAGTTGTGATGAATAGCCATTACCCCACCCCAGACCCCTACGGGTACGGCAAACTACACGCCAAGTACCCGAAGTGAAGCGGTCTCCCTCAACAACGTGAGTAGGCCACTAAACACTTCGAAATACCCGGTAGTTTGTGCGCCCCACCTTGGGTCTATCCTAGGAGCAAAAACAGTAAAAAGAAATAATACAACGGTGGCTACAACCGCAACCTGGATGTGCCCCGCAAAATAATATTACAACTTATTACAATTACATCGAATGAATTAATACAATAACCCATCACAAAACCCCGACTAATCATCACAACAAACCAATACAGTTCATAATCACAAGCAGTTAAAACATTACAGATATGTGCAACCCCCTGCCAACAGACATACTAGCAGTTAGGGGAGGTTTACGAACACATAATACAGTTCACAGATATAATCAAATTAGCAAACATCGTATCATTTCGATCGATCAAACACATTAGATTCTACTCCAAAACTTCTCTGTAAATATGAAACTTGAGCAGAAAATAAATCATTCCAGAAAAGACAAAACATCACAGAAGATTCACAGGGAAAAACTGGGCTGAATCGGCTCCAACTCGGCCGTGGATCCGCGGCGGATCGGTGGGATCGGCCGCGGTTCCGATTCAGGAGCCCATTTTTTTCAGTGTTCTTATAATTTCATGTAGGTTATTCTGGAGGTCCCTGAAAAATTTTTAGGCCTCATTTTAAAAACGACAGAAACTATGTGATATCGGTGTATTTTCCGGTTTGTTTTGCGTTCGAAATTCATACGACTTTGCAAATGAGTTAATTTTTGTTTAGTGAAGCTCTGATACCATTGTAAGTCGATGTGCAACACCCCACGAGTTGCGGGGAGGCGGAAAATTGAAAAACGATCTTGTTCTTTAAGCATACATCGACTAACCTAAGATCTTTACTAAACGATAATTAACAACAACCATAGAAGTTCTTAGCTACTATGTAAAGAGATTATACCTAGTGAATCGTGTCCAATGTCTTTTCGATCTCTACGTCCTCCTCGGCCTCCTTCCCGTGATAGATGATCCACCCGAGAACCCTAATCCAAGCTTCACCTCCAAACTTGAGGTAACTAAGTTTCTCTAGTTGCTAATCAAAGGAACTTAGATCATATAGAGTTAGGTTATGGAGTGTTTAGTCTATTCTAATCCTTGATCTCAACTCATGAGTGGTAGGATTAGAGTTTGAAGAGAGAGTGAGCTTGAGGAGAGAGAAGGTGAAGATAATAATGATATTGCTTCTCACTTGAATATATGAAGCATAATGAATAAACAAATAAATGAATAAATGTGATTATTCATCATGCTACATTAATTCAATATGAGTGATTCACTATGTGAGTCATTAAGCATTTAATAATGCATTAATGACAAGATGAATCACACAAAATGAGTCACAATATCATTTAATGATAATGCCACCTAAACCCTCAAGTCACCATGCTTCTAGAAGCTTCCCGTAAAATTACGAGAACGCCCCTCCTATCCATGAAAACACGGAAAAACTTTAGACCGTATAAATCCAATAACCTGATACTAGAATCTGGCTTAAACCAAAGCCGTCTAGTAAAAACTGTCCGAATGTCGTACGTGCGTTTAAACACGTATTCGTCCGAACCCTTTGTCGTAAAACCATACGACCTCTATATTGTTTCGCCTGGAGTAGGGAAAACTCTGTGTGGGACTCTAAAGAGTCGACTACTACGTGTTGGAGATAGTGCCCTCAGAGTCAATTATTGGATCACAGGCACGTGATTGCAATGATTGAGGGAGGACTTATCCCGGTAGGACAGTCTTACTCAAGATGATAGTATGCTATCTGGTTTACCTTTATCATCGTGTACTGCTTTAGGTGACCTTACAGGTCACTATTGCACGTTGATAGAGCCTCTAGGAGTCTTGCTTGACTTCCAGCAGTATGAGGGCGATCATATACGTGGGAGCTGGTAGTCTATAAGCACATCCTTAAAAGGTCCCTAGTCGTGGGAGTTTTGAGACAGGGCATCGATACTCCAGAGTAGACTAGTGTATACAGTCGAGACCCCGACGAAGGGCGGTGGCCGGTCTCACAAGCCACTGGTGTCAGTTGGTTCACCTAAGATGTATACAGGTGCTCATTGGGTTATGAGTACACCGGACAGGACTCGCCGGGAATATGCTAGTTGGTCTTATACCTGACGTCAGATAGCAGTTCCCTGGTGACATGTGTGCAGGTTAGTTCATCGACCTGAGGATCGTCATTTGTCTCGTGTGAGTTCCCACTGTACTTTGATTACTACCCTACCACGCTCAAAGGAGACGTGCAAACAGGTTTTAGTTGGGTACAGTCCCGAGCCACATGGAGGCAGTGAGCGGATCTGCAGGGGTTCGTCTCTCCCGGTATTGTGGGTGAGGTCGCGCTGTGTCTAGGAGAGCCATTACACAAAGCCCTCGGCCGAGGCAGGTGATTTACTGGTAGGTATTCCAGTAGTATCTCAGGGTGTTCTGGGCTACACTCCGACACGACTTGTACCGCTTTTGGGGGTCTGACTTTTACCAACCCCCTAGGCCCGCCATGCGATGCTCATAGACGAACGGACCGGACTGTACGGATATTGTCACTGACAGGCTCAGTAGGGTGTCAGGATGAGTTCGCTCATCGACGTCCCTTTTGGTCAATACCTGGTAGCCCGTTACGTATAGACTAATACCTCTGACGTGCTAGTGGTTAAATCCACAACCAAAGTATTGACGAGTCTTTAGAGTCCCCCACAGACCAGTTTCTCAAGTTTCGGGCGAAACGATGTAGAGGCCGTATGGAGATATGGCAGGGTTCGATCAGATACGTGCGGCATTGCATGGATCAGGATCGGACGGTTAATACTAGCGGGCTTTGGTTTAAGCCGGATCCTAGTATTGTACAGTGTAGATTTTGTCTCATTGCATTTGTATTCGGTCGGAATACAAATGGGGGTATGTACATACAGTAGAGGGGTTTTCCTGTAATTTATTACGGGATCAGTTTTTCGGAGTTGCCAGTTTTTTTTTCCGTTTCGGCCATATTTCTTTGTATCTTTCATTGGCTGAAGATTGGTGGAGGAGGGCTTATTTGCATTTGTGCAAATAAGCATTTTGGAGGGTACAGGGAAGTCCCTGGCCAGGGCTGGTTTAGAGATTTACTGGTAAGTGTTACCAGTAGTTTCTTGACCCGTTATGAGCCTCATATCGGCATGACTTATCGGTTATTGGGGTCTGACGTTTTACCACCCCTAGACTTAATATGCGACATATCAGACGAGGAGACCGGACTGTACGGTAGTGTCACTGTCAGGCTTGTTGCAGGAGTTGGTGCGGGCTTGCTTGCTGATCTTCTGATCGCTCAATACCCGGGTAGCCATTACGTCCAGCTAGTACCGCTGACGGCTTGTGGGTGCTTGATATGATCATCACCTACTGCCGGCGTATTGACGAGTCTTTAGAGTCCTACATAGAGGTTTTACTGGCTCAGGAAAAATGAAATAGGAGCGCATATGTGATATGTGTGGGACCGAGAATAATGCGTGTATGTGATACAGTATTCTATTCTCACGACTATTGTATCGGCCGGTTATATGTGATATAGCCGGGTTATCGAATCAAGTGTTGATTCGATAAGTTGGTACATTTTGTGTTAGTCGGTGATATGTGATATAACCGGATTATTAAGTCAAGTGTCGATTTAATAATTTAGTGTATAATTGTATATGTGATATACTAATTTACATTAACTAACATTGGTTCACTTAAGCATTTGTTTTTCTCACTTGTGCACAACTTAATATATATGTGATATATATTTATTTGTGTTCATTTTTTTATATCATGGTTGTTGATACAACTATCATGGGTGTATGAGACATACACCATTATAATTATATTGGTGGGGTTTTAATATACAAAGTAAATACAAAATTAGTGGATAATTGTTCATTTGCATGAAGCTTCATGAAGCTTATGAGTGCATTGACCAAAGTCCACTAGTTTTGTTTTACTTAGGATTTTTATAAACCTAACCACTATAATTAGCCATGGTTATGTCTCTACATGAGTTAGTATATGATACCCACTCACCCATGGTTAGCTAACTCTCTCTTGATTAGTTTTCATTCTCATTTTGAGCTCATCCTCTTCCTCCTTCAATTTCTTTCTAGGGTTTGATAAAGAGAGAGAATGATAGTGAGAAAAGAAATTCTGAAGTGTACCCATTTTCTATTTCTGTAAGTCCACGTTGCTCACCCCGGTTCTTACGGGGAGGCGGAAACGGCGAAAAACAATTTTTGGCGCAAAGGCAACATGGACTAAAAGACGGATCTTTGCTAAACTACAAACTAGCAAACTACTTGAGGTTCTATCTACTATGTCATAGAGATTATACCTCACGACACCGGTCCTTCGGGTCTTCATTCCGCTGTCCGGCTCGTCCATCCATGCTCCGAGGGTCGATCCGGATCTTGATCACCTCCACGGCCTTCTTGAGTCGAAGACGATCCACCCGAGAGATGTACTCCGAGCTCCACTTTAAGCCGAGGCAACTAGGGCAACGAGATTGCTAGTCTTGATGTCCTAGGTAGTGTAGAAGAGGTAGATGGATGTGTTTGTCTACTTGGATCCTTTTTCTCTCAACACATGAGATCAAAGGAAATTTTCAAGAGGAGGAAGATGAAAGAGAACAACCATGGAGCTTTCTCATTTCTTTTCAAGAGAGAGAATGAGAAACGAGAAATGAATTATTGTGCTAGAGAGAATGAACCATGGTTGCAATAATACACCACTATTATCATTACTAATCTTTTCAAGATTAAGTTGATGGCAACAATTGACTTGACCATTATCATAATCCAAAAATAAAAAGAAAACCAAAGAAAACTCTAGACCTCTCATGAAGGTCCAAGTCAACTTTGGACAAATGGTCAACAAAGTCAAGTATGGTCAAATGGTCAAAGCAATTAGCCATCACATAATAATCACTAAAAAGATTAGTAAATAATGTCCCCGGCTCATAATGGTTTTGACCGAACGAACTTCCAAAAACCTTAATGAGTTCGCCTCATTATGGTTTCGACCGAATCAACCGTCAAAACCCTAATGAGGCTGTAACGCCTTGAAATTCGTTTAGGATGTTTTCTCGTTATTTAGCTAGTGTGTGTGTTTTTCAAAAACAGATATCTTATTTTTCCTTCTTGGTTAGTGCTAAATTGTATTGTGAAGTGTTTATATAATTGTAGGGTTATTAACTATTTTAGTCATGTTACCCTAAGTGAGAAATTTTGTGTTAAGTGCACACATGCACACTTAGCATTTTGAGGCTAGATGAGAAAATGTATCATGTTAACTCTCTTCATTTGATGCATGGTTGATAATTTATCCCCACCATTTCAAAACAAGTCAAAACCCTTTAATAATTCAAAATTTTCAATTAAACAAATGAGGCATGGTGTTAGGTAGGAAAGTTTGACATTTTGACCCCATTTTTCTTCTTTTCTCTCTCTTTTCTCTTCATTCAGAATTTCTGGGAAATTCCAGAAGAAAAACCTTCATTTTCCCCCATTTTCTCTTCTCTTTTCACTTCTCTTTAGATCCTCATTCAAACCCTACACAAATCTAACCTTTTTCCTTCACAAAACCTTGGTTTAATGGCTCATTTGAGGTGTTTGGTGGCAAGACCGCATACTTGAGGCTAGATCTGGGGCTTTTGGTGTTTCTTGAGAACTTTTGAAGGTATTAACTCACCCTAAGCACCCCTTTTCCATAACTTGTAGTATTTTTAGCAAAATATCACATTTTATGCATGTTTTGTGCTATATAAAGGGATTTAGTGAGGTTATGAGAAAAAATTAACTTTTTATGGCTTGTTTAGCTTGGTAATGTGATATTAGTGTAGTTTTAGACTTGGGTTTGTTTCAGATTTCACAATTATACCCTAAAGTATCATTTTAGTGCAAACGTGTGATTTTTAACTTGAAATTGGGTTCTGTTGAAACTCTACTACCCGGGGTGTTTCAGAATAAAATTGTATTTACTGTAGCTTGTGTATGGGGTATAGAGTGCACACACCAAACCCGGGAGCCCACCCCCCTACCCAGGCCGCCGAAAAACTCATTCTGGCCTCAATTTGCGGCCAGATGGGAGAATTGTGGGTTGGGGTTTTGGTGGTTGGTGTCTGCTGGTATTTGGAGTGTTTTGGTATATTTATTTTTATAAAACTCTTTCTGTATCAAAATCTGGGACCTATTACCCTATTTTCCGTATTTTAAATCTTCGCAACACACGTGATACGTGTGTGGGTTTGGGTTGTGCTGCGTATCGCGACGCGTCAGGTTAGCTTCAGGAGCGTAATCACACGTTTTAGCGTATCGCGCACACGCGCGCTTGGGTTGCAACGCGGGTTTCTAGTTTGACCTTAATATTGGGGTTTTGGTAGATTTGAGCTTATGTGTGATATATTGTGTAATTTTAGGTTCGCAGGCGAGTGAGACGGACGCTGCGAAGAAGGGGAAGCAAGTCGTCGGCTACACTTAGCGCGAGACTTCGGTGAGTAGATTTAACATCTACGGGGATATCGCCCGCATGGCGTTATGCGTCAGGGCTGATAGGACTTTATAGCTACATATTGCATTTACCTACATTGACTGTTCATGGATACTGTTGTTGCATATTGCATTCCCTGCTATATGTATGAAAACTTAGAATTGATAGAACACCGCACTATTACTAACGGTTCATGTTGCACGAGCACTAATCTGCATGTTACACACACACCGTTAGTAATTTCCATGACACACTCACTGTAGAATTGCCATGATCATTATACTGTAGTTCATTTCACATATGATTCGATATGATTTTCATAGAAATTGGAAGCCGCATGCTGTCTTGAAAACTGAAACTATCTTAAGAAAAGCGGTTTCTCCCTTGTACCTATATTATGACTTGATGTACATAGCACATCGTATTTGATTTACTCATTGGTGTTGGATTTTTATGTGATTTCTGGTTTTGAGGACCGTGGAATTATTTAAGAAAAGATGCACTATTTGAAAACCCGGTTACTCGTGATATGATATTTTGGTGCGTCCACCACGCGTTTTCTCGGTGCTGAGACGTGTGCTTGAAACCCGATTCGTGGAGTGGATGATCCATTTGCGGGTTCGTGGTGGACCCGGTATGGTTCCCCTCGGCAAGATGATCGATGGACTTTGCCGATTGAGCCTGGAGGTGGGCGAGTACCTACCGGTGATTGGTTGGACCTGGCGGTTATCCGGAGGATACTGCCCAGAGTCGAGAGATGGATGCGGGATGATCCGTACTGCCGGGGCCGAGGGCCGATACCGCAGACGGAGCCCGTGGGCTGATCCGGACTTACGGAGCCCGATGTATGAGGATTTGCGTGTCGATGCTAGACATGAGTATTTTATGATATTTTGGGTGCCGATGTTGGGCACTCGTGATTCTCAAAGATTTACAGGATTTGAGGGTCGAGGAGAGTGCCGGCGCCTGAGTTTATTTGGGATTTGGGTGCAGCTTTGGGCACCGATTATTTTTCCACGATTGATATTTCGTGTAGATGTTGTTTATCCCATGCTCAGCAGTGATTATCATGTATCTCATCCTGTAGTTATTTTACCTGACAGAGCATTTGCATGATTATGGCACTTACTGCTTGTCGCATATAGTTTTACCTGCTGGCATATGATAGCGTAGCGTAGTACGTGCATGCTCGTGATTACCTTTATATGTTATCTCTATTCACGAGTTGGCAACTCACCCCCGTTGTGCCACAGTATTTGCAGGTTTCCCCTCAGAGTAGTCGCGGCAGGCTGCCTTTTTGCATCTTTTGGCTATAGATACCACTACAGCTGGTGCGAGAGCTATTTTGCTATTAGATGGGTTGTGGTATCTGGTTACTTTATTGTACACACTTTTGTATCTAGTATTCTCCATCTACCATATATGTACGGGACTTAGTGACAGTGTGAGGACGATGATGTATATTTTTGTATTCTGGTGTCGAGCTCGTGGGAGCCGACTGTTATATATTGCAGTTTATTATTTTGTGATGTTTACTTATTGCTCATTCTTCGCTACGGCGTCGTATATTACTCTTGTGGTGATGGTTTCCGCCGTTGGGCGTGATTGCTCCCGTTGTGGATGCTTTATTTCTTTATATATCATTTTCACTTATATCTTGTTTTATACCCGATTTTCGAGGTTACTTTTACAAAGGAAATGCTGCCAAAATTATATTAAGGATAATTAAATTTTAAAAAGAACTTCATTGAGGTATTAAGTTTTTTCTAAATGTTTTAATTGAATGTTTTCAACACTCACTACTTTTAAATTGTTTTGATTTCTGGGTTCGGCTTACTTAGTCGCGTTACGCCTGTAGACGTTGCGTGGTTAAGTGCCGGTCATGAGTCGAAATATTCGGGCCGTGACAAAGTTGGTATCAACCCAAGTCTTTGGTTAATTCTCTACACAAGTTAAGCATGAGGGCTTAACTTAACCATGGTACCATAATTAAAAGGATAAGTTTCATTCTTTATTCTATTATTCTCATTATTATTCTTTGTTCTTCTTCTTCTTCAAGAAGAAGAAAGCTTACTAGCTGTAATGGTGCCATGAGATTAAGAGTGAGAAATCCAATTCTAAAATGAACCCACTTCCTATTTCTTCATCCTCTACCACTTGCCATGTAGTAGAGTGTGTTATCTTCACAAGTTTCATGACCTAGTGAAGATGGAGCTTGGGTTTGAGTCGCCTCGACGTAGATCATCTTCGGCATCGAAGTCAACGACCTAGCCCGATCATTTCTCCGATGAAACCAACGCTAGAGTCCGGGATCCGGTTGATCGCAGCGGAGGGACGTCATCACGGAGCTAAAGAAGTGGAGGACCGGATCTACAAAGGTTGTAGTCCCTTTCACTTGTAGTTAAGTTGTTAACTTGCTAGTTTTTCGCCTTACCTCTAGTTAACGATCTAGCATTAGGGTTCTTTGGCACATGAAAAATTTGATTTTGGCATGGTTGATCAGTTGTAGAACCTCATGAGTGTGCCTAGGAACCCTACAGTGGTATCAAAGCTACTAGGCATTAGATGTCGACCTATGGGGGGTTCTCACTGTGTGACAGTGTGGCAAAGCATAGGCTCTTACCCCCAGGGTGTCCTGAGACCGGAAGGTGTTCCGACGGGTTGTAGTTCTCGTGAGGGGGCATGCGTAAAAAGTAGCTGCTGAGGGACCCGTTGGTGCCACGGTGACCCCATTGGATGGGGTGGCTGCCTGACCTACAGTGGTATCAAAGCCTAGCTAGAGCTTTAGGCGAAGTGTAGACGAAGTTAGAGATCCGATCGAACCCCGAAACCCCGATCAAAACCCTTCTCTGTACATTTTTTCCAAACTGTGGATTTTTGTGAATTAAAAATGCTCAGAAAATTAAGCAGGAAAATCTAAGAATTACTGTGAAGTACGGACCCCTAACTCAAAAATTTGACCGCGGAACCGCGGCCAAACCAAGGGTTTGGCGGCGGTTCCGTGGCCAAAATTGTGAATTAGTCCCTCAAACTTCACATATTTATTCTTAGGTCCTTTATTGACATTGTTTTCTGGGAATTTTTTAATTCCACTCAAGTGTTGAGTTTTCTAGGGTTTTATTGGGGACTCGTTAATTCGATCGGATAATTCAACTTCGTTTATGTTTTTCCTGATATTTTAGAAACTGTTAAAAAGTTCGACCGGATATAAATACCCATTTTTTTCCCTGCCGGGAAATTTCCAAGTGTTAGATTTTTCCGTAGTTTAAGAACGTTCTAAGTAGTGCAAGTAACGCGATGGACCCTCTAGAAGACAACAAACCTTAACTCGATTATGTGACCGTCTTGAACTGCCCTTTGAACCTTAGGGTTTGGGGCAGTACGGTGTGCCACATGTGAGGCGTTGGCTTGACCCTTCTACGGCTGGACCGTTGGTACTGTGGCATGAAATGGATGTTTTTTAAACTTATTTCAAGTGTTGAGCTATTTCGGGAAAACTTGGGGTGTTTGATTGTTCGATCGTAAAGTTTAACATTTTCTATTTATCTGGAATGTGATACAATATTTGGAATCCACAAGTAGTTATGAGATAACTGATTATGAATGTTATAAATCTAGCGGTTTAGTCTCACTTGATCGGTTGCCACGGAATTTTGATGTGATCAAAAGTCCGTCGCAATCACGTAGCGTACGCGAATACTCGCCGGGTAAACTTAATAGATAGCCACGCCCCAAAGCCCCAACCAAGTGACTGTAGGAGAACCCCGTCGCCGAAAGCATCCATTCGGGTGCTCGCGGTAGCGGTGTTCCGCTTCAGTGCACTTCGTCGACGGCATTACGGGTGCGGCCGTCTACTAAAGTTTGCGACGAGCATTCGTTCTGGATGTCGGGAATCTTGTTGAATTGCCCGACTTGGTATTGAAAAGAGTTTTCGATAATGAGACTAAAATGCGGGGTTTATAATTGTTAGGCATGCGATGTCTAAGGGATTCATTTGATTAGGCATGCGATGTCTAAAGAGTTTGCGGATTCCAACTGTTGTAGTTTTACACTTTCTTTTCTGTGACCGTAAGTATAATATGTGATATCGCCGGTTTCGTTGCTATATGTCAACGACAATTGGGATGCGCATATTTACTTACGTTGATGACATGTGATGTTATGTGTTGCTGGATATGTTATATTGGATCGTCGTGTTTGAATAGCCGGGTTTTTTTTATGTGAGATGAGTGTTTTTCTTTTTCATTCATGTAAAAACTTGTATGTAATATTCTTTTATTGGGGCACTTCTAGGTTGCGGAAGATGTCACCGTTGATGTATATTATTTACTTTTCCTTATTAGGATAGACCCAAGGAGGGGAGCACAAGTAACCGGGTTCTAGGGTCCAGTGGGAGACCATCTCGAAGAGTCGAGTCCGGGTCTCCTAACTCTAGAATTGGTAGGGTTGCTTGCCGCTCTCGTAGGGGTCTAGGGGTGTGGGATTGGCTATTCATCACGACCGTGGAATCCGTGTTTTATTCAGGCTCAAAATAAAACACGGACGTCCTAGTATATCTAATATTTCTTATGATATTTTCTGCTGCGTTATCTGTGATGTGATCATGTGATATGTTCAGATAGATATTGTATATAGTATATATGATATATTATATAGACGTTGCTTATGTTTTACACCCGCGCTAGCCCTGCCTCGCTCTGGCGTTAGTTACCTAACCTAACGGTGCAGACGGGACATCGTGGCGAATGCGGATGGCATAAGCGTACGTTATATTTATCTGTGATGTTTAGGTAGACTTAAATGATGGGACATTCATTAATGAGATTAATGAAAGAAAATAAACCTAAAAGATGTTGTGGAATCGAATTTCAAAATAAAACTGGTAGCTACAGTTTTTGCTTTGGTGTTCCTTGTAGAACATCCTGCACCTTATTCGATAAGGAAAGGGCCGAGATCCCTTCACCGGGAGTGACCCCTTTAGCAATAACTGGCAGATGCTACAACCCTCGGTTCGTCTTTTGATTGCTTCTATAGTTTTTGCTTTGCACAGCGGTATATGTGATATATCCTGCACCTTATTCGATGAAGAAAGGGCCGACGATCCCTTCACCGGGAGTGACCCCTTTAGAAAAACTAGAAAAGCCTAAAAAACATTCCATTTAAAAACCATTTGATTCCGCAACGAGATCAAGTTCAAAGCGTTAAAGGTTTTATTAAAAACTATTCGCAACCCTCCGTCATTTTAGGAAGTAGAGTACTTAGTATTCGTGCTGTGTTTGTTGACCATAGTCAAGGCACAGTGTACGGTAGCTAAGTGATGTCTTCCTACACCGCATATGATGCGATTAGTTAGGACAGTCGCGTGACTTTGTTGACCTTAGTTAAGGGTCATGTGGGTGGATCTAATTAATCACGAAATGACGGGTAGAACTTGACTAGTACTTATGATTTGTTGACCATAGTTAAGGTCATAGGTGCTAGGGGTAAAAACCACTATCGGGAGTTTCAAGTGTTGAAATTTGCAATGAGATTGCATACCTTCTATATGATAGTTGGATCCCGATACCCACTGCGAGTAATTGTTACTCCTGGGAGAGTTTTGCACTTTACAATTAGCCGATCAAGTAGGTGTCTAGAAAGGTGTCAACGGGGTTACGCCCCTGGGAAAACGAGGTTTACTTTAATTAGGTCCGTGCGAAAGCACGGGGAACCTCCCTCAAAGTACCGACACTGGCCTGGCTGAAAGATTGGCGAACTTGTAGAGTGTAATTAATCCCGGCTAGTCTTTCCTTTTAGGGTTTGAAGGAAGATTTGATAAAAACAGTGGGAGCCATCCTGATTAGATAAAATAAATAACCAATCTAATCTTGCAAGAGCGCACGCAGAGTGTTTTCTTCTCTCTCTCTCCAGGTAGCGACCATATCATGCCTTAATCAAGATAATAATATGGATGTATTGACCGAACCCGCTTGTTTTACTGAGCTGGGGAACGTTGGTCCCGCTCCAACTTATAATTGTTATAAGATCGAGCAGGAAATAGGGGAATATCAGGATTCCCATGCCGCCCAAACGAAGAGAGTGCATGAGATGCATCTCCTTCGGGTGTGTTCATTACAAAGAACTGTTTCTCAGTATCCTCTACGTTCTCGGTATTTGATACCGGATCAGGATCCCACAAATGTAATCCGTTACATGGGCTACAGAGGGGTAGAGAACTGAGAACGGGTGATAAGTTTCATGAGACAGAAAACGGTGCAAGTGTTGCAGCCAAGTCTGTTGGTCACTGTCACCCTGTATTACCAATACATTGATTCTGAACAAATGCTATTAGATACGAACTTGATATACAAAATCATATCAGTCTCTTTATTAGCAAAGAAAGGATATAATTTTGTATTGTTGAATATTGTTTTGAACATTTCAAAAGTTGATCGGTTCAGGCACGTTATCTAAAAGCATTGACGTTCTAAATCAAACTACAGTTCCTAGTATGCAGAATACACACAAGAGGAAAAGTTCAGAAATGAACGAATCCTTCTTGAGGCATTGTAGACTAGGTCATATCAATGCGACCCGACTAGCTTAAGTTACATTTTAGATGCATATTTAAATCAGTTTGAATTTACATCTTGTGAAACTTGCCAGTCATGTCACAAAGATAAGATGACCATAGCTCTGTTTATTGGAAACAGAGAAAGAGTTAGTAAACTCTTGGGACTGATACATGATGATGTATGTAAGGTCCCCTGTCTACACATGCCAGGGCCGGTTATTTATACTTCATTACATTCTCTGATGATCTCTCAAGATTCAGTCATATGTTCCTGTTGAAACATAAGTCTGAAGATTTTGAGATATTCACAGAATATAAGTTAGAAGTAGAGAACCAAAAACACCGGGTATAAGTATTATGTCCTATGATAAGATCAGGGTGGAGAATACTTGTGCATGGAATTCTTGGACTATTCTAAAGGAGAATGAGATTCTCTCTCAGCATTACTCCTCTGTATACACCACAGCACAACGGTGTATCGGGGCGGAGCAATCGCACCCTATATGATATGGTGCGCTCTATGATGAGTACTACTGAGTTACCTGTTTCTTTTTGGGGGTTATGCACTTGAGAAGTTGCATACCTATTGAATTGGGTTCGAATCAAATCAGTGCCTACTACTCCATATAAGATATGGTATGGGAAGAACCTATCTCTTAAGTAAGTTAAGATTTGGGATTGTCCGGCCTATGTCAAAAGCAAAATCCGGACAAGATCGAGGCAAGGTCAGTTTTGTAGAACTGGAAATGTTCCAGCTATACAAACTGCATTTAATGATTTGACAGAACCAAAGGATTTTATAGTCCCCGACGAACCTCAGCCTCTCCGCCAATCTAGCAGGGTTTCTCATCCACCTGAGAGATACTTCGGTTTCTCGATGACAGTGGGAGTGAGGATTGCATCATGAGATGATTACCCAACTAGTTTCGAGCAGGCCATCAAGAGTGGGACTCTGTAAGAATGGCTGGATGCTTTGCGATCTGAGATGGAATCCATGTACACCAACAAAGTATGGACTTTGGATGCTGTATCTGAAGGGTTAAATCCCCATCAGGAGAAAGTATATCTTGAGAAGATTACTTGGTGTAGATGGAAAAGTTGAGACTTTCAAAGCTGTACTTGTTAATGGTTTTCATCATCGACCAGGCGTGGATAATGATGAAACCTTTTTCCAGTGGCTATGCTTAAGTCCATCCGGATCCTACTTAACATTGCTACATACCATGACTACGATATCTGGTGGTTGGGTGTTATGACTGCTTTTCTAAATACTGATTTAGAAGAGAACGTCTATAAGTACACAGCCAGAGGGCTTCGTAAACAGTAGGAGCAGCGGAAACATGTGAAAGTTGCTTTACAGATTAAAGCAGGCATCGCGGAGTTGGAACGTATGTTTTGATGTGGTAGTCAAAGTGTTTGACTTTATCAAAATGGTAGATGAACCTTGTATATACAAAAGGGTAGTAGAGAGTAAGGTGGTGATCCTCGTAGAGTACGTGGACAACATACTCTTGATAGGAATAGAGTTTCCTATACTACGATCGGTCAATCTCCTCTTATCACATGGATTCTCCATATTGGATCAAAATGATACCTCCTAAATCCTGGGTTTTGGATCTATGAGATAGATCTAATTGGATGTTAGGATTCTCACTAGATGTAGTGAGATGGTATCAATCGATCCTGGGGAGAATCACTGGAAATGTTCCAAGGTGATAAGGACGACTGAATGTCAGTCGCAGGCATTGTCTTTACCCTCAGTAAAGGGACGGTATGTTGGAAGAGTTCCAAGCTAGATACCGTGGCAAACTAGACGATAAAGGCTGGTAACATCGCTATTAAAGATACTACCAAAGAGGCAGTTTGGGTGTATATTGGTTCATGAGATGAACTAGGTTCCTACCATTGTGTGACAATAGAAGTGTGGCTTTGGCCTGGGAACCCTGGTCCCATCAGTGACCTAGACATATTCTAAGGCAGCATCACCTCATCATGGAGATAGTTGATCTCCAGGGTGATCGAGGTTAGGAGAGTAGACTCAGAGGACAACACGGCGGATCCACTCACAAAGGCCTTTTCCCAGAGAGAGACTTTTATGGGATGGTTGAGTATGAGATACTACAACTACTGCTACAGATGGCCTTAGTGCAAGTGGGAGATTGTTAGTTATATGTATGCCCTAGAGGCCATTACTGTACATGGGATGTATATTGTAGTGGATGCTGAGACATATATAGGTAGGACTTTCTTGCTCGACATGATAGTACGCTATCTGGTTGCTCTTTATCTTAACATGTATACTTGCTGTCTCTCTATTACATGTTGATAAAGCCCTTAGGATATCTGCTCGACTTCCAAGACTGTGATGTAGATCATACTAGTGGGGCCTGGGTAGTCCATGAGTACATCCTTCAATGTTCCTAGTCGTGGGAATATCGAGACGGGGTATCGATATTCCAGAGTAGACTAGCGTATATCTTCTCGACCCATGTGATGGGCGATGGATGTGTTAGTTATATGTATGCCCTAGAGGCCATTACTGTACATAGGATGTATATTGTAGTGGATGCTGGGACATATATAGGGAGGACTTTCTTGCTCGACATGATAGTATGCTATCTGGTTACTCTTTACCTTAACGTGTACTCAGATTGTCTCTCTATTACATGTTGGTAAAGCCCTTAGGATGTGTACTTGACTACCTGGACCATGATGCAGATTATACTAGTGGGGACATGGTAGTCCACAAGTACATCCTTCAAAGTCCCTAGTCGTGGGTGTATCGAGACGGGGCATCGATATACCAGAGTAGACTGGCGTGTACCTTCTCGACCCATACAGATGGGCGATGGATGATCCCATATCCATCGGTGTTTGACATCAGAGATGATATACGGGTGCTCAGTAGAGACTGGGTACACTGGACGGACTCGCCGAGAACTCCCAGATGGTATTATACCTCACGTCAGATGGCAGTTCTCTGGTGACACTGGTACAGAGTAGTCTGTTGACCCGAGATCGTCATAGAGTGTTGTGTGGTTCCCACTGTGCTTTGATTTCCTTCTTACCACGTCCAAGAGGGCGTGCAAAACGGTGGTTTTTGGGTACAGTCCCGAGTCACATGGAGGCAATGAGCGATAGGAGGGGATTCGTCTCTCCCGGTATAGGGAGTTGATGTTGCGCTGTGTTCGATTGGCTATAACAGGAAATCCCTGGCCAGGGTTGCTGAGATTTACTGGTAAGTGTTACCAGTAGTTTCTCGAATTGTTATAGAACTCATATCGACACGACTTATCGAACTATTGGGGTCTGACGTTTACCACCCCTAGGTGAGATATGCGACATATCAGACGATCAGACCGGACTGTACGGTAGTGTTACCGGTTGGATTCACTGGAGTGTGAGCGGGCTTGCTCGTCGATCTTCTGATCGCTCAATACCCGGGTGGCCGTTACGTTTAGCAGACCGCTTGCGGCTTGTGGGTGTTTGATATGATCATCATCTGCTGCCGGCGTATTGACGAGTCTTTAGAGTCCTACACAGAGGTTTCCTGGCTCAACCGAAACGAAATAGGAGCGCATATGAGATATATGCGGGACCGAGAATAATGCGTGTATGTGATACTGTATTTCATTCTCGCGATCAATGTGTCGAATGGTTGTATGCGATATAACCTAGTTATCGATTCAAGCGTTGATTCGATAAGCCGATACATTGTATACTAGTCGGTTGTGTGCGACATGACCGGATCATTGAATGAAGTGTTGATTTAATGATTTAATGTATAATTATATATTTGATATATTACTTTGCATTAACTAGTATTGGTTCACTTTAAATGGATTTTCTCACTCGGTTGTGCGCATTGCATATGCGATATGATTTTGTGCACTTGCTTGTATCATGTTTGATGATACATGCCTTTTGGTTAAGTATAAAGAATTAAACCTTGGTTAATGAAATGGTTAGGGTTTACTATTTCCTTATTCATTTATTCATTTATTTATTCTTTTGGAAAAAGAAAAGCATAATGAGAAAATGGTGGCTTTCTTTGTATGTATTATGAAGCTTCATGAAGACTTTGACCAAGTGACCATTTTGTCTCATGCTTAACCCTAACCATACCATTCAACCATGATTAATTCTCTACACTAAACCATGGTTCTATTATGATAAGAATTCATTATTCTTTTCATTTTGATAATTAACTTATCATAACTTTCTTCTTCTTCTTCCTTGAACTCAAGAAGAAAACCTTGACTTCATCAATGGTGGATTGATGAATAAAGTGAGAAATCCAATTCTAAAGTCTACCCACTTCCTATTTCTTCATCCTCTACCTCTTGCCAAGTAGTAGAGTGTGTTTCCTTCACATGTTTTCAAGGCTTGGTGAAGGTGGAGCTTGATCTAGCGATGCCTCGACGTAGATCATCTTCGGCATGGACATCGACGACCTAGCTCGCCATTTCTCCGACGAAGCCGACGCTAGAGCCCGGGACTTGTTATGGACAGCGAGGAGACTTCATTGTGGAGCTATGGAGGTGGAGAACCGGATCTACAAAGGTTGTATTTCCGTATCTCTTAGTTAAGTGTTAACTAGTTTATCTTTTCGCCTAGAAATCTAGCCAACGATCCATAGTCGGGTTTCTCGGCACCGTTAAAATTTGAAATTGGCATGTTCGATGTCTTGTGAGACCTCACTAGAGTGCCTAGGAACCCTACAGTGGTATCAGAGCCTAGCTAGAGCCTTAGACGAAGTCCAGACAGAGTTTGAAGTCCGAACGACCCGAAACCCCAACCCTAAAAATGCTCTCTGTCCATTTTTTAAAATCTGGTCTTTTTCCAAATTAAAAATATGCAGAAAATCAAGCAGGGTTTTCTATGATTTACTGTGAAAAACGGAGACCTAACTCCGTCATAACGCCGCGGAACCGCGGCCTAGACCCACGTGGCGCGGCGGTTCCGCGGCCGTAATGTTGACTCATTGACTCCGTTTTGCACAGTAATGTTTATAATTAATTCCTGTGTTTTCTGGGTAATTTTAATATATATTATACAGTTGAGTTTTCTGGGGTTGTTTTGGGATTACATGGATTCGATCGGATTGTCTAAACTTGTCTATGTGTTTTCCGGATAATTTATTGAATATGTTAAAAAGTTCGACCGGATATAAATACCCAATTTTTCCCCTGTCGGAAAATTTCCAAGTGTTGGATTTTTCCGTAGTTTAAAGACGTTCTAAGTAGTGCAAGTAACTCGATGGACCCTCTAGAAGACAACAAACCTTAACTCGATTATGTGACCGTCTTGAACTGCCCTTTGAACCTTCGGGTTTGGGGCAGTATGGCGTGCCACATGTGAGGCGTTGGCTTGACCCTTCTACGGCTGGACCGTTGGTACTGAGGCACGAACTGAATGTTTTTAGACTTGTTTCATGTGTTGATCTATATCGGGAAAACTTGGGTGTTCGATTGTTCGATCGGAAAGTTTAACATTTTCTAATTATCTGGAATGTGATACAATAATTGGAATTCACAAACAGTTATGAGATAACTGAATGAATGTTATAAACATAGCAGTTTAGTCTCACTTGATCGGTTGCCACGGAATTTTGATGTGATCAAAAGTCCGTCGCAATCACGTAGCGTACGTGGATACTCACCGGGTAAACTTAATAGACAGCTACACCCCATAGCCCCGACCAAGTGACTGTAGGAGAACCCCGTCGCCGAAAGCATCCGTTCGGGTGCTCGCGGCAGCGGTGTTCCGCCTTGGTGCACTTCGTCGACGGTATCGGGGGTGCGGCCGCCTACTGAAGTTTGCGACGAGCATTCGATCATAATGTCGGGAATCTTGTTGAATTGCCCGACTTAATATTGAAAAGTGTTTTCGATTTTGAGACTAAAATGCGGGGTTTATAATTGTTAGGCATGTGATGTCTAAGTAGTTCATTTGATGAGGCATGCGATGTCTAAAGAGATTGCGGATTCCAACTGTTGTAGTTTTACACTTTCTTTTCTGTGACCGTAAGTGTAATATGTGATATCGCCGGTTTCGTTGCTATATGTCAACGACAATTGGGATGCGCATATTTACTTACGTTGATGACATGTGATGTTATGTGTTGCTGGATATGTTATATTGGATCGTCGTGTTTGAATAGCCGGGGGTTTTTATGTGAGATGAGTGTTTTTCATTTTAATTCATGTAAAAACTTGTATGTAATATTCTTTTATTGGGGCACTTCCAGGTTGCGGAAGTAGTCACCGTTTGTATATTATTTACTTTTCCGCACTAGGATAGACCCAAGGAGGAGGGCACAAGTAACCGGGTTCTGGAGTCCAGTGGGAGACCAACTCGAGGAGTCGAGGCCGGGTCTCCTAACTCCAGAATTGGTAGGGTTGCTTGTCGCTCTCGTAGGGGTCTAGGGGTGTGGGTTTGGCTATTCATCACGACCGTGGAATCCGTGTTTTATACTGGCTCGTATTGAAAACACGGACGTCCTAGTATATCCAATATTTCATATGATTCTTCTGCTGCGATATCTGTGATGTGATCATGTGATGTTCTGTGATAGATACAGTATATAGTATATATGATATATTATATAGCCGTTACTTATGTTTTACACCCGCACTAGCCCTGCCCCGCTCTGCCGTTAGTTACCTAACCTAACGGTGCATGAGGGGACATTGAGGCGAATGCGGATGGCATAAGTGTACGTCGTATTTATCTGTGATGTTTAGGTACTTAAATGATGGGACTTCATTAATGAGATTAATGAAATAAAAGAAACCTAAGATGTTGTAGAATCGAATTTCAAAATAAAACAGGTAGCTACAGTTCTTGCTTTGCACAGCGGTATATATGATATATCCTGCACCTTATTCGATAGGGAAAGGACCGAGATCCCTTCACCGGGAGTGACTCCTTAGCAATAACTGGCAGATGCTACACCCTCGGTTTGTCTTTTGATTGCTTTTAAGAGTTTTTGCTTTGCACAATGATATATATGATATATCCCGCACCTCATTCGACGAGGAAAGGACCGACGATCCCTTCACCGGGAGTGACTCCTTTAGCAAAACTAGAAAAGCCTAAAAAACACTCCATTTCAAAATTCATTCGATCCTACAACGATATCAAGTTCATTACGCAATAGATTTTCAGAAAAACCTGTCGTAGCCCTCCGTCATTTCAGATATGTACTAGTTAGTATTCGTGCTACGTTTGTTGACCTCTGTCAAGGCGTAGTGTGCGGTAGCTGATTAGTGCTTATCTGTATAAGCATATGATGCGATTGATTTAGGGTAGTCGTGCGACCTTGTTGGCCTCTGTCAAGGGTCGTGCGGGTGGGTTTACTTCAATCAGGAAATGACGGGTTGAACTTGACTAGCAGCCTATGGTTTGTTGACCTCTGTCAAGGTCATAGGACGCTAGGGGCAAAATATTATCGGGAATTTCAAGTGTTGAAATTTGCAATGAGATTGCATACCTTCTATGAGATAGTTGGATCCCGATACCCGCTGCGAGTAAGAGTTACTCCTGGGAGAGTTTTATACATTACAATTAGCCGATCAAGTAGGTGTCTAGAAAGGTGTTAACGAGGTTGCGCCTCTGGGAAAACGAGGTTTACATTAATTAGGTTCGTGCGAAAGCACGGGGGACCTCCCTCAAAGTACCGACACTGGCCTGGCTGAAAGATTGGCGAACTTGTAGTGTGTAATTAATCACGGCTGGTCTTTCCTTTTAGGGTTTGAAGGAAGATTTGATAAAAAGCAGTGGGAGCCATCCTGATTAGATAAAATAATAACCAATCTATTCTTGAAAGAGTGAACGCTGAGTGTTTTCTTCTCTCTCTCTCCTGGTAGCGACCATATCACGCCTTAATCAAGATAATAATACGGATTATTGACCGAACCCGCTTGTTATACTGAGCTGGGGAACGTTGGTCCCGCTCCAACTTATAATTGTTATAAGACAGAGCAGGAAATTGGGGAATACCAGATTTCCCGTGCCGCCCAAACGAAGAGAGTGCATGCTGATGCATCATCTTCGGGTGTGTTCATTATACAGAACTGTTTCTCAGTATCCTCCGATTCCTGGGTATATGATACCGGATCAGGATCCCAGATATGTAATCTGTTACATAGGGCTACAAAAGGGTAGAAAAACTGAGAACGGGTGATAAGTTTCATGAGGCAGAAAACGGGGCAAGAGTTGCAGCCAAGTCTGTCGGTCACTGTCACCCTGTATTACCGATACATTGATTTTGAACGAATGTTATTAGATACCGAACCTGATATACAAAATCATATCAGTCTCTTTATTAGTAAAGAAAGGATATAATTTTGTATTGTTGGATAATGTTTTGAACATTTCCTATATCAAAAGTTGATCGGTTCAGGCACGTTATCTAAAAGCATTGATGTTCTAAATCAAACTACAGTTCTTAGTATACAGAACACACACAAGAGGAAGAGTTCAGAAATGAACGAATCCTTCTAGAGGTATTGTAGACTAGGTCATATCAATGCGACCCGACTAGCTGGAGTTACATATAGATGCATATTTAAATTAGTTTGAATTTACATCTTGTGAAACTCGCCAGTCATGTCACAAAGATAAGATGACCATAGCTCTGTTTATTGGAAACAGAGAAAGAGTTAGTAAACTCTTGGGATGATACATGTTTGATGTATGTAGGTCCCCAGTTTACACATGCCAAGACCGGTTCTTTGTACTTCATTACATTCTCTGATAATCTCTCGAGATTCAGACATATGTTCCTGTTGAAACAAAAGTCCGAACCTTTTGAGATATTCACAGAATATAAGAAAGAAGTAGAGAACCAAAATATGGGTATAAGTATTATGTCCTTTGATGTGATCGAGGAGGAGAATACTTGTGCATGGAATTCCTGGACTATTCTAAAGGAGAATGAGATTCTCTCTCAGCATTACTCCTCCGTATACACCATTGCACGATGGTATGTCGGGGCGGAGCAGATACACCCTATTTGATATGGTGTGCTCTATGATGAGTACTACTGAGTTACCTATTTCCTTTTGGGGGTTATGCACTTGAGAAGCTACATACCTATTGAATAGGGTTCCAATCAAATCTGTTGCCTACCATCTCATATGTGATATGGAAAGGGAAGAGCCCATATCTTAAGTTAGTTAAGATTTGGGGTTGTCCGGCCTATGTCTAAAAGCAAAATCCGGACAAGCTCGAGGCAAGGTCTTTTATGTTCAACTGGAAAGGTTCCAGCTATACAAACTACAACAGATGATTTGGTAGAACCAAAGGATTCAGTAGATTCCAACAAACCTCAGCCTCTCCGCCGATCTAGTAGGGTTCCTCACCCACCTGAGAGATACTTCGGTTTCTCTATGACAGTGGGAGCGAGGATTGCATCATGAGATGATGACCCAACTAGTTTCGAACTGGCCATCAGGAGTGGGACTCTATAAGAATGGTTGGATGCTTAGCGATTTGAGATGGAATCCTTATACACCAACAAAGTATGGACTTTAGTTGCTATATCTGAAGGGTTAAATCCCCATCAGGAGCGAGTATATCTTGAGAAGATTACTTGGTGTACATGGAAAAGTTGAGACTTTCAAAGATAGAATTGTTAAAGGTTTTCGTCATTGACCAAGCGTGGATAATGATGAAACCTTTTCCAGTACCTATGCTTAAGTCCATCCAGATACTACTTGCCACGGCTACATACCATGACTACGATATCTGCCGGTTGGGTGTCATGACTGCTTTTCTAAATACTGATTTAGAAGAGTGTGTCTATAAGTACACAGCCAGAGGGCCTCGTAGATAGTGGGAGCAGCGGAAACGTGTGCAAGATGCTTTATAGGATAAAGCAGGCATCGCGGAGTTGGAACATCTGTTTTGATGGATTAGTTAAGGAAGTTGACATCATCAAAATGGTAGATGAACCTTGTATATACAAAAAGGTAGTAGGGAGTATGGTGGTGATCCTCGTAGAGTACGTGGATGACATACTCATGATAGGGAAGGAGTTTCATATGCTACGCTCGGTCAATCTCCGCTTATCACAAGGATTCTCCAGATAGGATCAATGTGATACCTCCTAAATCCTGAGTTTTGGATCTATGAGATAGATCTAATTGGATGTTAGGATACTCACTAGAAGTAGTGAGATGGTATCAATCGATCCTGGGGAGAATCACTGGAAGTGTTCCAGGGTGATAAAGACGACTGAATGTCAGTCGCAGGCATTGTCTTTACCCTAAGTAAAGAGACGGTATGTTGGAAGAGTTCCAAGCTAGATGCCGTGACATACTAGACGATAAAGGCAAGATACATCGCTACTCAAGATGCTACCAAAGAGGATGTTTGGGTGTATATTAGTTCATGAGATGAACTACGTTCCTACCATTGTGAGACAATGGAGTTGTGGCTTATGCCAAGGAACGCCGGTCCCATCAGTGATCCAGACTTATTCTAAGGCAGTATCACCTGATCATGGAGATGGTTGATCTCCACAGTGATCGAGGCAAGGAGAGCAGACTTAGAGGATAACGCAGCGGATCCACTCACGAAGGCATATTCCCAGAGAGAGACTTTTATGGGATGGTTGAGTATGAGATACAACAACCACTGCTACAGATGGCCCTAGTGCAAGTGGGAGATTGTTAGTTATATGTATGCCCTAGAGGCCATTACTGTACATAGGATGTATATTGTAGTGGATGCTGGGACATATATAGGGAGGACTTTCTTGCTCGACATGATAGTATGCTATCTGGTTACTCTTTACCTTAACGTGTACTCAGATTGTCTCTCTATTACATGTTGGTAAAGCCCTTAGGATGTGTACTTGACTACCTGGACTATGATGCGGATTATACTAGTGGGGACATGGTAGTCCACAAGTACATCCTTCAAAGTCCCTAGTCGTGGGTGTATCGAGACGGGGCATCCATATACCAGAGTAGACTAGCGTGTACCTTCTCGACCCATACAGATGGGCGATGGATGATCCCATATCCATCGGTGTTTGACATCAGAGATGATATACGGGTGCTCAGTAGAGACTGGGTACACTGGACGGACTCGCCGAGAACTCCCAGATGGTATTATACCTCACGTCAGATGGCAGTTCTCTGGTGACACTGGTACAGAGTAGTCTGTTGACCCGAGATCGTCATAGAGTCTTGTGTGGTTCCCACTGTGCTTTGATTTCCATCTTACCACGTCCAAGAGGGCGTGCAAAACGGTGGTTTTTGGGTACAGTCCCGAGTCACATGGAGGCAATGAGCGATAGGAGGGGATTCGTCTCTCCCGGTATAGGGAGTTGATGTTGCGCTGTGTTCGATTGGCTATAACAGGAAATCCCTGGCCAGGGTTGCTGAGATTTACTGGTAAGTGTTACCAGTAGTTTCTCGAATTGTTATAGACCTCATATCGACACGACTTATCGAACTATTGGGGTCTGACGTTTACCACCCCTAGGTGAGATATGCGACATATCAGACGATCAGACCGGACTGTACGGTAGTGTTACCGGTTGGATTCACTGGAGTGTGAGCGGGCTTGCTCGTCGATCTTCTGATCGCTCAATACCCGGGTGGCCGTTACGTTTAGCAGACCGCTTGCGGCTTGTGGGTGTTTGATATGATCATCATCTGCTGCCGGCGTATTGACGAGTCATTAGAGTCCTACACAGAGGTTTCCTGGCTCAACCGAAACGAAATAGGAGCGCATATGAGATATGTGCGGGACCGAGAATAATGCGTGTATGTGATACCGTATTTCATTCTCGCGATCAATGTGTCGAATGGTTGTATGCGATATAACCTAGTTATCGATTCAAGCGTTGATTCGATAAGCCGATACATTGTATACTAGTCGGTTGTGTGCGACATGACCGGATCATTGAATCAAGTGTTGATTTAATGATTTAATGTATAATTATATATTTGATATATTACTTTGCATTAACTAGTATTGGTTCACTTTAAATGGATTTTCTCACTCGGTTGTGCGCATTGCATATGCGATATGATTTTGTGCACTTGCTTGTATCATGTTTGATGATACATGCCTTTTGGTTAAGTATAAAGAATTAAACCTTGGTTAATGAAATGGTTAGGGTTTACTATTTCCTTATTCATTTATTCATTTATTTATTCTTTTGGAAAAAGAAAAGCATAATGAGAAAATGGTGGCTTCTTTGTATGTATTATGAAGCTTCATGAAGACTTTGACCAAGTGACCATTTTGTCTCATGCTTAACCCTAACCATACCATTCAACCATGATTAATTCTCTACACTAAACCATGGTTCTATTATGATAAGAATTCATTATTCTTTTCATTTTGAGAATTAACTTATCATAACTTTCTTCTTCTTCTTCCTTGAACTCAAGAAGAAAACCTTGACTTCATCAATGGTGGATTGATGAATAAAGTGAGAAATCCAATTCTAAAGTCTACCCACTTCCTATTTCTTCATCCTCTACCTCTTGCCAAGTAGTAGAGTGTGTTTCCTTCACAAGTTTTCAAGGCTTGGTGAAGGTGGAGCTTGATCTAGCGATGCCTCGACGTAGATCATCTTCGGCATGGACATCGACGACCTAGCTCGCCATTTCTCCGACGAAGCCGACGCTAGAGCCCGGGACTTGTTATGGACAGCGAGGAGACTTCATTGCGGAGCTATGGAGGTGGAGAACCGGATCTACAAAGGTTGTATTTCCGTATCTCTTAGTTAAGTGTTAACTAGTTTATTTTTTCGCCTAGAAATCTAGCCAACGATCCGTAGTCGGTTTTCTCGGCACCGTTAAAATTTGAAATTGGCATGTTCGATGCCTTGTGAGACCTCACTAGAGTGCCTAGGAACCCTACAGGATGATCCCATATCCATTGGTGTTTGACATCAGAGATGGTATGCGGGTGCTCAGTGGAGACTGGGTACACTGAACGGACTCGCCGAGAACTCCCAGATGGTATTATACCTCACGTCAGATGGTAGTTCTCTGGTGACACTAGTACAGCTTAGTCTGTTGACCCGAGATCGTCATAGAGTCTTGTGTGTCTCCCACTGTGCTTTGATTTCCACCCTACCACGGCTCTACCGAGTCGTGCAAATAGGTGGTTTTTGGGTACAGTCCCGATTCACATGGAGGTAATGAGTGATAGGAGGGGATTCGTCTCTCCCGGTATTGGGGGTTGATGTTACGCTATGCTCGACTGGCCATAACTGGAAATCCCTGGCCAAGGTTGCACTGATTTACTGGTAAGTGTTATCAGTAGTTTCATGCTTGTTATGGACCTTACATTGGCATGACTTATCAAGCTACTGGGGTCTGACGTTTACCACCCCTAGGCGAGATATGCGACATATCAGACGAACAGACCGGACTGTGCGGTAAGTGTTACTGGTTGGATTCACAGGAGTGTGAGCGGGCTTGCTCGTTGATCTTCTGATCGCTCAATACCCGGGTGGCCATTACGTTTAGCAGACCGCTTGCGGCTTGTGGGTGTTTGATATGATCATCACCTACTGCCGGCGTATTGACGAGTCTTTAGAGTCCTACACAGAGGTTTCCTGGCTCAAGGGAAACGAAATAGGAGCGCATATGAGATATGTGTGTTGGAGATAATGCCCTCCGAGTCAATTATTGGATCATAGGCACGTGATTGCAATGATTGATGGAGGACCTATCCCGGTAGGACAGTCTTACTCGAGATGATAGTATGCTATCTGGTTTACCTTTATCATCGTGTACTGTTTTAGGTGACCTGACACGTCTCTATTACACGTTGATAGAGCCCCTAGGATTCTTGCTTGACCACCAGCAGTATGAGGGCGATCATATAAGTGGGAGCTGGGGTCTATAAGCATATCCTGAAATGGTCCCTAGTCGTGTGAGTTTCGAGACAGGGCATCGATACTCCATAGTAGACTAGTGTATACAGTCGAGACCTCGACGAGGGGCGGTGGCCGGTCTCACAAGCCACTGGTGTCAGTTGGATCACCTAAGATGTATACAGGTGCTCATTGGGTTATGAGTACACCGGACAGGACTCGCCGGGAACATGCCAGTTGGTCATATACCAGACGTCAGATGGCAGTTCCCTGGTGACATGTGTGCAGGTTAGTTCATCGACCTGGGGATCGTCATTTGTCTTGTGTGAGTTCCCACTGTACTTTGATTACTACCCTACCACGGCTCAAAGGAGTCGTGCAAACAGGTTTTAGTTGGGTACAGTCCCGAGCCACATGGGGGCAGTGAGCGTATCTTCAGGGGTTCATCTCTCCCGGTATTGGGGGTGAGGTCGTGCTGTGTCTAGGAGAGCCATTACACGAAGCCCTCGGCCGAGGCAAGGAGATTTACTGGTAGGTATTCCAGTAGTATCTCAGGGTGTTTTGGGCTACACTACGACACGACTTGTACCGCTTTTGGGGGTCTGACTTTTACCAACCCCCTAGGCCCGCCATGCGATGCTCATAGACGAACGGACCGGACTGTACGGATATTGTCACTGACAGGCTCAGTAGGATGTCAGGATGAGTTCGCTCATCGACGTCCCTTTTGGTCAATAGCTGGTGGCCCGTCACGTATTGGCTTATACCTCTGACGTGCTGGTGGTTAAATCCACAGCCATAGTATTGACGAGTCTTTAGAGTCCCCCACATTCAGTTACTCAGCTTTCGGGCGAAAGGTTGTAGAGGCCGTATGGAGATATGGCAAGGTCCGATCAGATACGTGCGGTATTGCACGGATCAGGATCGGACAGTTTGTACTATTGGCCGTATGGTTATATGGCAGGGTTCGATCAGATACGTGCGGTATTGCACGGATCAGGATCGAACAGATATTACTAGCCGGTTTTGGTATAAGCCGGATTCTAGTATAGTACAGTGGAGATTTTGTCTCATTGCATTTGTATTTCGGTCGAAATACAGATGCGGGTGTGTATGCACAGTATCGGGGTTTTCCTGTAATTTATTACGGGACCAGTTTTTCAGGAGTTGCCAGTTTGCTTTCCGTTTCGGCCGATTTCCATTGTTCCGTTCATTGGCCGAAAATTGGTGGAGGAGGGTTTATTTGCATTGTTGCAAATAGGCATTAGTGGAGGGGGTTCTTTGCATCTTGTTGCATCATGATGGCTTTCATGATGAGCACCATACCTTGACCTTGCTTGACTTTTTGACTTCATCATGGTTGCACCTTACCTTGACTTCTTGACTTTGTTTTCATGATTTCTTGACTTTGGTTGTGATGATGGGAGAAGAGATGGTTGTTGAGTGTTGGACTTTCCAAGCCATCATTTTCTTTGTATCATTGTTCCACCCACCCCCTTGTCTTGCTTTTTCTCTCTCCAATCACAAATGCAAATGGGGGGGGGGGGCCGGCCACTTTGGCAAGGAGAGAAAAATGCTTCTCTTGTGTGTAGAAAAAAGATGACGCTCTCATTTTTCTTTTGGATGCTACATTTTTCCCTTCACCTCTCTCCAAGTTCTTCTTCCTCCACAAAATGGCAAAGCTACAAAAACCCCAAATGGGACTTCTTCTCTAGATATTCTACAGCATATCTTGGGCACTCGAGTAGCCGGCTTCATGCCCGAGTTGCCTCGGCATTGAGGTGGGAGCCCGTAAAAGACGTAGGCGATGTGGTGCCCTTCCGGCGACGAGGAGGAGACCGGACATTCCGCGGGAGATCGGGACGACGACGAGAAGACCGGAGGACTCGGATCACTCGGTACTTCTCATCCCTATCTTGTTAGTAGCTTAGACTTGTTAATGGTTACGATCCGGATGTTTAGTGCGCGGTGGTGCCGGTTTGCTAAGTCCGCAAAATTAAAGTTTTTCACCGCTTCCGCATTCCGGCGTCGGATTGACGGCCGGGGCGCCGCCGTGCACTTACAGTGGTATCAGAGCCTCGCCATTAACTTCGTCTAGCTTTCGTTTGATGTGTTTTGCGGTTCCGATCGACCAAAATTCCAAAAACTCATTTTTACCTCACATCAGTTTTCTGTTAAGATTTTTTGGTGTCTAAAAATTTTTCAGGTGGTCTCAGAATGATGTGCAGGGAGTTCTAAGAACTCTGGGAAAATTCGACCAACTGATCTCTCATCCCGAGCGCGGAACCGTGGCCTCACCCTTCTATGTGGCCGCGGATCCGCCGCAGACTAGGGAGATCAATGGGCCAAAATTTCCCAGTGGGCTTCTGGGCTAGTATTAGGGGTTTTGGAATATTAAAATTGGGCCAATTATTTCTGTGAGTACTGCAGTATTGGTTTGGGGCCCACTTGTTAATTTTTGGTCAATCGGAAAATTTTAAACACATTTTTCACAGTATTTACATTATATCTACGACCGTGAATGTCACTTGATCGGTAAATCCTGTCTAGCTGCTATAGCCCGGTTAGACGGATTTGCGAACGTGACTTTCGCGTTGATGTTCTATGTTTATGTTGTGATGTTGCGGATCGGTCGTGGGGGATAGCCTGGATGCAATGCTAGTACAAGTTGTGATTGTATTATGTACATTTGATATTGCGGGGCGAGCGTCCGACATGTGGACTGCCGTCACTGCCTGATTGTATTATTATTTTGGGGCACGACCTGGTTGCGGTCGATGTACCCGGTGTATGTATATTTTACATTCTGTACTAGGATTACCCCGCGGTGGGGTGCACGGATGGCCGGGTTCTGGAGGGCAACAAGCCCGCATCTCATGGCATTGAGACGGAAGGGGCTTCACTCTAGGATTGGCGGGCTATTCGCTGCACTCGTAGGGGGTACAGGTTGACCCAGGAAGGGTGCCCAAGTTGCCGGATTCCGTGAAGTGCTGGATGGTCCATTCACGGTACTGAAGGGGGCTGCCTCGCTTCAGGTTTTGGCGGGTGACTTGCCGCGCCCGTAGGGGTCTAGGATTTCATTGCACAGGCTATCCACACGACCAGGGGAACGTCGGGTTTCAGCAGTGGCTCTGTGAAACCCGGGGATCCCAGATATCTGTATTGTTCTGTGATGCTGTACATTTCTGTGATGTTGCATTTCTTTCACGCCTTGAGCGAAATATAATATATTGGTATATATATTAGTAGATGTTGTGTATGTTTTACATCCGCGCTAGTCCAGTCCCCGCTCTGTCGTTAGTTAGCTAACCTAACGGGTAATGACGGGACCCAGTGGCGAATGCGGATGGCATATACGTACATCAGTATATTTTCGTTCTTTTTGGTGTGATCAATTGATGGGACTGCATTGATTCGGATCAATGCAAGTTAAAACAAACCTAATCTGATGTTGTTGGAACACTTTTCAAAAAGCTGTTATTGCAAGGACGTTCACTTTTGTTTTGCATCGTGGTATTCAGTTGGAATATCCTGCTCCTCAGTCGATGAGGCAAGGGCCGAGATCCCTTCACCGGGAGTGACCCCTTGGACAAAAAGTTTGCGTCAGGGCATTAACTTCACTATAGCCGATTACTTTTGCTTTGCACCGTGGTATTCAGTTGGAATATCCTGCACCCCATTCTACGGGGAAAGAGCCGAGATCCCTTCACCAGGAGTGACCTCTTTAGCAACGGTTTTCGTCACTATATTTTCAAAAAGCTATCCGTTCCTTCAACGATATCAAGTTCTTTACGTTAAAGGTTTTCGCCAGAAACCATTCGTAGCCCTCCGTCGTTTCATATGGGTGGTCAATAGTATTCAAGTTGTGTATGTTGGCCAAAGTCAAGGCACAGTGATTGGTAGCTATTGGGGTATTCATATGCAGCATAGATAGATGCGTTGGTTTGGGACAGTCGTACTGCCATTTTGGCCAAAGTCAAGGGTATGTACGGGTGGATTCAAATTAACCTGGAGAATGACGGGTAGAACTTGACATGTGACTTATAATATGTTGGCCAAAGTCAAGGTCATAAGAGCATGGGGCAGAAATCACATCGGGAGTTTCAAAAGAACTGAAACTTGCCAGATATGCGCATACCTTCTGGAGTGTGATACCGTGAGCGGATTCCGTCACGTTATCATGCGATAATAGTTGGATCCCGATTCCCACTGATGAGTTGGTATACTCCTCGGGTGACCCCGACTAATTCTTCTTTCAGGTTTGGAGGAGAATTTGAGGTACAGTGGGAGGATTCCAGATTAGATAAATTGGTAACCATTCTGATCTAGGTTAGAGTGCATGCTGAGTGTTTCTTTTCTCTCTCTCTTTGGCAGCGACCATTGACCCGACCCTGAGACTATGACTTAGTGACCAAGATTAACCGAACCTTCTTAAACACTGGCTTTTGGATTGTCAGAGTTGCAAACCTCATTGCCACTCCTACTTTTACCCTTTTCTCCAGGACACCCCGTTTTACTACGAACGTCCACTTCCATTGGACAAAACCATCGTATGGTTAGATATGAACTCGAAGGAATTCATTCGAGGATGGTTTCAGGTTCTGGAGAAAACGGATAGGATTATTCAGTTGTCTTTTCCTTTTACCTTCTCTCAGGTTGTGAGTACTCCTTGGTTTAGGAGACAGTACACCTATTACGCAAATTGGATAGTCTTCTTCCAAACCTTAGGCTGGTGCCGACCGGTAGGGAATGAAGAAAACCAATTAGCCTAACGAAGGTGTACAGAAGGTATTAAGTTCAGACAAAGAAAGGGATTAGTAAGAGGGCAAAGTAAATTGCAACAGATATTCACGACCAAACCAAGTATTCCTTCGCCAATCCTAAATCACCTTTGTATTTCTCCAGGACACTCCGTATCACTACGAAGATCCACAGTTTATTGGATACTCCATCGTATGGTTATATACGAACTCGAAAGGAACTTGTTCCAGTTCGGGGATGGATTCTGGTTCAGGAGAAATAGGAATAAGATTTATTCAGGTGTCTTTTATCTTCACCTTCTCTCGCATTGCGAGTGTTCCTAGGATTGGGACAGTACACCCATTATGCTTATTGGATAGTCTTCTTCCAAACCATAGGCTGGTGCCGAACGGTAGGGAAGGAAGAAAACCATTTGGCCTAAAGGGGTGTGCAGAAGGTAATGACTAAAGACATATGAAGGGATTTGGAGAGGTGGCAAGGAATTACGCGGTTACAGTTGTGAATCTGGATAATGGAAGAGGCATTACTAGGAATACCAGGATACCCCATCGAAACATTTCAATGTTTCAGTCTCACTGTGTACTGTTAAAGGAAAGCTGATTTCCCGACTAGATACTTACTCCAGGATATGTATTTACCAGGTATGATTCTCACATCTGTATGGTTTTACAGATGATGAGTGGGAGTAAGTTGTTGGGAATTGGGTGACTATCCTCATTATATCGGGATTCGTTGCAATCGGTGATATTTGAGGAAATCACCTGGGCTGTTTGCCGGTCGGCAAATATTTGGTTTTGAATATCCGCTTTTATGCACCAATTTCAAATTGATATATCTGTACGTCTATTTTTATAGAGTGAGATATACCTTTCTGAAATTATGTCTATGACATTTACCTATATCAGTAGATGGTTAGGTAAGGAGCATTAAACGGCGGTGTAATTCTTCTTAACCATAAGTACAGTTTTCAACCTACGACACACAGTGAATGAGTTATCAAACTCAAGGGACTTATACAGAGTATTGTATGTTGTCCAGGGTCCATCAGTACAGAAGGGTTGGTCCTCGTACTATATTCGGTTTACTTATGACTTCTCTGGTTTTTAGACAGGTGTTTCGTGGAAACACAGGGTCCGAATTCTGAGAAGTTATGGGTATTTGAATAGAGTAGAGAACCAGGTGTAGCAAGTATCGGGATTCTTCAAAGAGATCGAAGATGTAGATACTTGTGTATGGTATTCGGTTGGTAGTAGTGACTAAGAGAACTTGCTTCTCTTTCAGGTTACTCATAATTGGAAGCATTCCTAAGTTGAGTAACGCTGATCGGCCTCCTTCCATTTAGTTGACATGCACTGGAGACAGTTGCATGATTTGGATCTGGTTCAGTTAAATCAGTGCCTCTGGTCCTATATGGGATATAGAACAGTTCGTATCTTGACGTTGTTAAGGTACGGGGAGTTGTCCAGCTTATGATTAAAACCAGACTCTGGATAACTCAAGGCACGTTTCTGTAATGGCTGTTTGTGGGTTGACCCAGGCTATGACGAGGGTTGACTTTCTACCATTTGGGTGAACAATAGAGATATTGTTCTAGACTCGCCACAGTTTTATTAAAAATGGATTTTTTCAGAAAACAGTAGTGGGAGTATGGTAGAACTGGAAGTGATTCCAGAACCACAAACGATTACTGAAGATTTGATAAGGAACCTAAAGATTCAATCTGGATTGACATTCCATTGGCCACTCCGCAGATAAGGTGGGTAACTTCAGGCACCCGAGAGGTACTACGGTAGCCTCAAGGACGGTGACAGGGAAGTTCTTGTTTACCCACAATTACCATTGCTGCTGTTCCAGGCTGCGAGACCCGGTGGGAGGATGAGTATAGCGTCGTTCTAAACTAGTTTTAGAAGTGTACGTCTATATGACTCTGCCAGAGGGTTGCCGTAGTCAGTGGGAGCAGCGGAAGCATTGGTGGACAGGTAGCTTATGTCTATTTATAGACTAAAGCAGATATAGCGGAGATAGATCATCTATTTCTGACGTGACAGTCATGGGTTTGACTTCATCAGAATAGGGGATGGATCTATTGAGAAGGTAGTAGAGTGTGATATCCTGGTATTTGGATGACATACACAGAATAGGAAAAGAAACTCCTATACTACAGTCGGTTATACTTTGGTCGTCACACAGTGGTTTCTCCACAAAGGAAATGGATTTTATATCAGACATACTGGTTACTAGATCTATGGTTTTAGATCTAGATTTGGGTGGTTTCCCAATCAGGGTACTTAGATAGCATTCTAAGAGTATTTATAATGGACGACTCCTGGCAAGGTGATGTACCTGCAGGTGATGGAGTCACCCTCTCTAAAGGTGTCTTATAGACTAAAGTAGAGAGGGATATGCATGATTGGCAGATCACTTGCTCAGGCAATTGAGTCAATCATGAGATGTCAAGTACCACACCAGCTGTTGTTCTTGCACTAGATGCAATAAGTTGACTTTGATCCAATCCTGGAGAAACAGTCGGAAGCAGTTTTAGAACATAAGTGGATGTTCTAGGGATATGATAACGACAGTCCCATTCGGGAGACAGTTATCATTCCAGGCTTCCAAGGTGACATGGACGACAAGGAGGTTGTCAGAGTTATAGTTTTCCCTCTGACGAGGGGCAGTATTTTGGACAGGTGGTCCAAGGCAATACTGAGGGAGGCATGGCGCAGGATACTGATTAAGTTCAGTTGACGATACAGTCTAAGAAGTTTGGATTTGGAGTTCATTTATGAGCTATGTCCCATCAGACATCCAGACACGTTCTAAGACAGGTATTACTCATTTCGGGAGATGGGATTCTCCGCGAACATGAGATATAGAGAGACATAGAAAGAAGCATAAAGGCGGATCCACTCACTAAGGCTATTCCTCGAACGCAATAGTTTCGCAAGCGAGCTTTGTGAGACTGACTAGTAGAGGAGTTGGGTGTTCGGTATCACACGGGCTGTGAGTATGCGACATCGCAATAATTAGCCTTGAGTGCAAGTGGGAGATTGTTGGAGATAATGCCCTCCGAGTCAATTATTGGATCACAGGCACGTGATTGCAATGATTGATGGAGGACCTATCCCGGTAGGACAGTCTTACTCGAGATGATAGTATGCTATCTGGTTTACCTTTATCATCGTGTACTGTTTTAGGTGACCTGACACGTCGCTATTACACGTTGATAGATCCCCTAGGATTCTTGCTTGACCACCAGCAGTATGAGGGCGATCATATAAGTGGGAGCTGGGGTCTATAAGCATATCCTGAAATGGTCCCTAGTCGTGTGAGTTTCGAGACAGGGCATCGATACTCCATAGTAGACTAGTGTATACAGTCGAGACCCCGACGAGGGGCGGTGGCCGGTCTCACAAGCCACTGGTGTCAGTTGGATCACCTAAGATGTATACAGGTGCTCATTGGGTTATGAGTACATCGGACAGGACTCGCCGGGAACATGCCAGTTGGTCATATACCAGACGTCAGATGGCAGTTCCCTGGTGACATGTGTGCAGGTTAGTTCATCGACCTGGGGATCGTCATTTGTCTTGTGTGAGTTCCCACTGTACTTTGATTACTACCCTACCACGGCTCAAAGGAGTCGTGCAAACAGGTTTTAGTTGGGTACAGTCCCGAGCCACATGGAGGCAGTGAGCGTATCTTCAGGGGTTCGTCTCTCCCGGTATTGGGGGTGAGGTCGTGCTGTGTCTAGGAGAGCCATTACACGAAGCCCTCGGCCGAGGCAAGGAGATTTACTGGTAGGTATTCCAGTAGTATCTCAGGGTGTTCTGGGCTACACTCCGACACGACTTGTACCGCTTTTGGGGGTCTGACTTTTACCAACCCCCTAGGCCCGCCATGCGATGCTCATAGACGAACGGACCGGACTGTACGGATATTGTCACTGACAGGCTCAGTAGGATGTCAGGATGAGTTCGCTCATCGACGTCCCTTTTGGTCAATAGCTGGTGGCCCGTCACGTATTGGCTTATACCTCTGACGTGTTGGTGGTTAAATCCACAGCCATAGTATTGACGAGTCTTTAGAGTCCCCCACATTCAGTTACTCAGCTTTCGGGCGAAAGGTTGTAGAGGCCGTATGGAGATATGGCAAGGTCCGATCAGATACGTGCGGTATTGCACGGATCAGGATCGGACAGTTTGTACTATTGGCCGTATGGTTATATGGCAGGGTTCGATCAGATACGTGCGGTATTGCACGGATCAGGATCGAACAGATATTACTAGCCGGTTTTGGTATAAGCCGGATTCTAGTATAGTACAGTGGAGATTTTGTCTCATTGCATTTGTATTTCGGTCGAAATACAGATGCGGGTGTGTATGCACAGTATCGGGGTTTTCCTGTAATTTATTACGGGACCAGTTTTTCAGGAGTTGCCAGTTTGCTTTCCGTTTCGGCCGATTTCCATTGTTCCGTTCATTGGCCGAAGATTGGTGGAGGAGGGTTTATTTGCATTGTTGCAAATAGGCATTAGTGGAGGGGGTTCTTTGCATCTTGTTGCATCATGATGGCTTTCATGATGAGCACCATACCTTGACCTTGCTTGACTTTTTGACTTCATCATGGTTGCACCTTACCTTGACTTCTTGACTTTGTTTTCATGATTTCTTGACTTTGGTTGTGATGATGGGAGAAGAGATGGTTGTTGAGTGTTGGACTTTCCAAGCCATCATTTTCTTTGTATCATTGTTCCACCCACCCCCTTGTCTTGCTTTTTCTCTCTCCAATCACAAATGCAAATGGGGGGGGGGCGGCCACTTTGGCAAGGAGAGAAAAATGCTTCTCTTGTGTGTAGAAAAAAGATGATGCTCTCATTTTTCTTTTGGATGCTACATTTTTCCCTTCACCTCTCTCCAAGTTCTTCTTCCTCCACAAAATGGCAAAGCTCCAAAAACCCCAAATGGGACTTCTTCTCTAGATATTCTACAGCATATCTTGGGCACGTCGAGTAGCCGGCTTCGTGCCCGAGTTGCCTCGGCATTGAGGTGGGAGCCCGTAAAAGACGTAGGCGATGTGGTGCCCTTCCGGCGACGAGGAGGAGACCGGACATTCCGCGGGAGATCGGGACGACGACGAGAAGACCGGAGGACTCGGATCACTCGGTATATCTCTTCCCCATCTTGTTACTTTGCTAGATCTAGTTTAATGGCCCGATCCGGGGTTTAGTGCGCGGTGGTGCCGGTTTGCTAAGTCCGCAAAATTAAAGTTTATCACCGCTTCCGCATTTGGCCGTCGGGTTGACGGCCGGGGCGCCGCCGTGCACTTACAATGTGCGGGACCGAGAATAATACCAGTATGTGATACTGAATTCTATTCTCGCGATTAGTATCATCGGACGGTTATATAAGATATAGCCGGGTTACCGAATCAAATGTTGATTCGATATATTGATACACTTGATATTAGTCGGTTGTATGCAGTATGACCGGATCATTAAATCAAGTGTTGATTTAATGATTTAATGTATAATTATATATTTGATATATTACTTTACATTAACTAATATTGGTTCATTTAAGATTGATTTTCTCACTTGAATGTGCACATTGTTTATATGTGATATATGCAAGTGTACATGTTTGTATCATGCTTGATGATACATACAAGTTGTGTGTATGAGACTTGAACCAAATTGAGGTTAAATTAGGGTTTACTAATTTCCTAATAAATAACAAATGAAATAAGACTTTGGTCAAAGTTATCAAGCTTCATGAAGCTTGAAGAAACTTTGAGAAAGTCAATTTCTTTTGTCATTTCTTTAGGATGCTAGTTAACCCAACCTTTAACCCAAGTCTTTGGTTAATTCTCTACACAAGTTAAGCATGAGGGCTTAACTTAACCATGGTACCATAATTAAAAGGATAAGTTTCATTCTTTATTCTATTATTCTCATTACTATTTTTTCTTCTTATTCTTCTTCAAGAAGAAGAAAGCTTACTAGCTCTAATGGTGCCATGAGATTAAGAGTGAGAAATCCAATTCTAAAATGAACCCACTTCCTATTTCTACATCCTCTACCACTTGCCATGTAGTAGAGTGTGTTATCTTCACAAGTTTCATGACCTAGTGAAGATGGAGCTTGGGTTTGAGTCGCCTCGACGTAGATCATCTTCGGCATCGAAGTCAACGACCTAGCCCGATCATTTCTCCGATGAAACCAACGCTAGAGTCCGGGATCCTGTTGATCGCAGCGGAGGGACGTCATCACGGAGCTAAAGAAGTGGAGGACCGGATCTATAAAGGTTGTAGTCCCTTTCATTTGTAGTTAAGTTGTTAACTTGCTAGTTTTTCGCCTTACCTCTAGTTAACGATCTAGCATTAGAGTTCTTTGGCACATGAAAAATTTGATTTTGGTATGGTTGATCAGTTGTAGAACCTCATGAGTGTGCCTAGGAACCCTACAACTGCCTCCAAGTGCTTCGGGACTGCACCCAACTACTACCTGTTTGCACGACTCCTTTGAGACGTGGTAGGGTAGTAATCAAAGAACAGTGGGAACACACTCGAGGCGAAGTGACAGTGTCAAGTCAACGGACTATGCTGTACTCATGTCACCTGAGAACTGATAACTGACGATAGGTATAATACCAACCAACAGTCCCCAACGAGTCCTGTCCAGTGTACTCGTAACCTAACGAGCACCCGCATACTATCTCCAGTACGACGTACTGATGGCTGTGGGACAGACCATCTCCCCTGCTGGGATGAGAAGCATATACGCTAGTCTACTCCGGAGTATCGATTCCCTGTCTCGATAGTCCTACGACTAGGGACCTGTATAAGGATGTGCTTATAGATTACCCAGCCCCCACAAGTGTGACTGCCATCACAACGCCGGTAATCAAGCAAAGATCCTAAGGGCTCCACTAATATGTCTATATAAGTGATATGCTAAAAGAAACACATGCACATATTGAAGTAGAGACAAACCAAGTAGCATACTACCATTTTGAGAAAAATTGTCTATACAACTGTGAATATCCTAAGCTTCCATTAAGTAATATACAAGCTAGTATGATACAGTAATGGCCTCTAGGGCATATACACTAACAATCTCCCACTTGCACTAAGGCTATGTACTGGCGTATCGAAGACCTATCATCTCGATCAGCCACTCGAACTGAGTCTGGGGTAGGGCCTTCGTGAGTGGATCTGCAGTGTTATCCTCCGAATTTACTCTCTTCACCTCGATCTCCCTGCGATCTGCGATCTCCCTGATCAGGTGATACCGCCTCAAAATGTGCCTGGACTTCTGATGGGACCTGGGTTCCTTCGCTAAAGCTATAGCTCCGTTGTTGTCACAATACAACGGTATTGGATCAACAATGGTAGGAACCACCTGAAGCTCCGTGAGGAACTTCTTCATCCAGACAGCTTCCTTTGCGGCATCGCAAGCAGCTATGTACTCCGCTTCCATAGTTGAGTCAGCAACGGTTTCCTACTTGGAACTCTTCCAGCAAACCGCCCCTCCATTGAGGGTAAAGACATAACCCGACATGGACTTGGAGTCATCCTTGTCACTCTGGAAGCTGGAGTCAGCAAAGGCCTCGATCTGGAGGTCTTTTCCGCCATACACCAAGAACATCTCCTTAGTCCTTCTCAGGTACTTGAGAATGTTCTTTACTGCTATCCAGTGTTTCTCCCCTGGGTCCGACTGATACCGGTTTACAATGCTCAATGCGTATGCTACATCTGGTCTGGTATATAATATCACATACATTATAGAGCCTACCGCAGATGCGTAGGGTATAGATGACATGCGAGCCCTTTCCAAATCAGTCTTGGGAGACATCTCTTTGGAGAGGGTGATTCCGTGACAAGCCGGTAGATTACCGCGCTTGGAATCTTCCATACTGAATCGTTTCAGTATGGTGTCTATGTACCTGGACTGTGAAAGTCCCAACATCCTCTTAGATCTGTCACGATAGATCTGGATCCCCAGAATGTAGTTGGCATCGCCCAGGTCCTTCATGGAGAACCTCTGTGACAAGAATCCTTTGACTGACTGTAGCATAGGAATATCATTTCCTATTAGGAGAATGTCATTCACGTACAAGACGAGGAATACCACAGTTCTCCCTACAATCTTAATGTAATTGCATGGTTCATCTGGGTTTTTGATAAAGTCGAATTCCTTGACAGTATCATCAAAGCAGATGTTCCAACTCTGTGATGCCTGCTTCAGTCCATAGATGGACTTGAGCAACTTGCACACCTTACCGCTGCTCCCACTCTGAATGAATCCCTCCGTCTGATCCATATAGACGCACTCTTCTAAATTTCCATTCAGGAAAGCCGTCTTTACGTCCATCTGCCAGATTTCATAATCGTGGAAGGCAACAATGGCAAGAAGGATCCGAATGGATTTGAGCATAGCCACTGGAGAAAAGGTCTCGTCATAGTCCAAACCAGGTCGTTGACGAAAACCCTTTGCTACAAGTCTAGCTTTATAAGTTTCAACCTGCCCATCTACACCAATCTTCTTTCTGAAGATCCATTTGCAGCCTACGGGTTTTACCCCTTTTGGAGCAAAGTCCAAAGTCCAAACTTTGTTGGTGTACATGGACTCCATTTCGGTCCGCATTGCATCCAGCCATTTTACCGAGCACCGCTCTGAATGGCTTGCTGGAAGCTAGTAGGCTCACTATAATCAATAGTGCAATCCTCTCTATCCCCGTCTATGAGAAAACCGTAGTATCTCTCAGGCGGATGAGACTGCCTACTACTCTTGCGGAGTGGCGCTGGGATGTCCGGTTCTCCTGAACCTTCTGGTTCCACTAAGGTTTCAGTAATAGCTTGTGGTTCTGGAATTTCTTCCAGTTCTATTGCGCTCCCACTTATCTGATTTTCCAAAAATTCAGTTTCCAAGAAGCGGGCATGACGAGAAACAAAAACCTTTTGTTCCTCTGCGTAATAGAAAAGATACCCTTTGGAGTTCTTTGGATATCCCACAAACTTACACTGTACTGAACGTGGCTCGAGCTTGTCCGCATGCTGCTTTTTAACAAAAGCTGGACACCCCCATGTCTTAAAGTGTTTAAGACAGGGTTTCTTCCCACTCCACATCTGATATGGTGTGGTAGGCACTGACTTAGTAGGAACTTGGTTCAAAAGATATGCAGCTGTTTCTAGTGCATAACTCCAGAAGGATCGCGGTAACTCAGCCTTACTCATCATGGAACAAACCATATCCAATAGGGTTCGATTCCGCCTTTCCGATACACCGTTGTGTTGTGGTGTGTATGGAGGAGTGCGCTGAGAGAGAATTCCATTCTCTTTTAAGTAGCCCAGAAACTCGGCACTCAAGTATTCTCCACCTCGATCAGATCTTAGTGTCTTGATACTTTTGCCTGTTTGTTTTTCAACTTCATTCTTGTATTCCCGAAATTTCTCAAAGGCCTCAGATTTATGCTTCATCAAGAAGACATGTCCATACCTAGAGAAATCATCTGTGAAAGTAATGAAGTATGAATAACCACTTCGCGCATGTGTAGACATTGGACCACACACGTCACTGTGTATGAGCCCAAGAGCTCGCTTGCTCTTTCTCCGTGTCCAGTGAACGGAGTCTTTGTCATCTTTCCCATGAGACAAGATTCACAAGTGGCATAAGACTGGTACTCGAACGGATCCAAGTATCCTTCTTTATGTAACTTTGTTAATCGTGTCTCATTAATGTGACCCGGTCTACAATGCCATAAGAAAGTCTGATTTAATTCCGGAGACTTTCTTTTAAGTGTGTTCTGGACACTGAAAATCTGACCTTGATTCAATACGTAGATCCCGTTCTTTAATGTACCTGACCCAATCAGAACTTGATTTAGGTGGATGTTGACCACATCGCTTACAAAAGTAAAATCATATCCTTCCTTAGAAAGTAAGGATACAGATATGATATTACAAGTCGCACATGGTACATAAAAACAGTCACGCAGAATCAATATCTGCCCAGTTGTCAGTCCAAGATGATACTCCCCTACGGATTCAGCATACATGGTCATTCCGTTAGCAACCCTGAGAGTCATATCACCTATCTTGGTAACCCTACGGTTTCTCAGAGCCTATAACGAATTACAGATGTGAGATCCTGATCCGGTATCCAATACCCAGGAAGTAGGGTTAACTGACATACAGTTCTCTATTACAAACACACCCGAAGCCGAAGCCACAACCTGCTTCGAATTCTGGCTACTGGCTATGCTAGCCCTGCAATCCTTCTGCCAATGTTCATTTCTGTAACAATAGGAACGTCCCTCTTTTACTACATCCAGTCCCGAAACTTCTACCCTTTCCTTTCCTTTTACTTCCCTGGTTTCCTTCAGGGCAGAAGGTAGAGACTGTAGAACTAAGTCAGCATCTGACCCGTTCTTCAACGTGGTCTTCAGGTCCGTGAGCTCAAAATAGCTGGTCTCTGTAAGGACGTTACCCCCTACAGAGGACCCGATAACCAACCTCGCTGGAAGCAATTCGTTCGATGTCTTGCGGATATGAATATCCGTGACAGGGGAAACTGGACCTGAGACGGAAGGGGTTAGATCAGTCAAGAGGTGTCCCAGCTTGTCATGGGCAATGGACATCTGGACAGACCTTTGCCAGTCATAACAGTCAGATTCAGTCATTTTATTATCTAGATGTAACCTATGTCTGGTCACTGGGTCGCTGCAATTAAGAGAAAGAGAAGAAAACACTTAGCATGATGCTCTTGCAAATTTAGATTGGTTTTTAATTTATCTAAACAGGATGGCTCCCACTGTCTCTCGAATCCCTCCTCAAACCATAAAGGAAGAATTAGTCGGGATCAATCTCACCATACAATTCTTGCTTAACCGTTCAGCCAGGCTGGTGTCGGTACTTCGAGGGAGGTTTTCCAATGCTTTCGCGAAGTTCTTAATTAAGTAACCTCTTTTCCCTGTGGGCATAGCCCCGCTAACACCTTTCTAGACACCTACTTGGTTTATAGCATTGATCATTAATCGAGAAAGTTCCCGAGGAGTAGCATATACTCACAGTAGGATCGGGATCCAAATATCATCGTATGATAAAACTGAAGGAATCCTACCAGAATCATCACACTCAAAATGGTATGCAGCACTAGCAAGTTTCAGTTTCTTTAGAAACTCCCGATGTGGATTTTTGCCCCATGCTCTTATGACCTTGACTAAGGCCAACAAATCATAAGTCACATGTCAAGTTCTACCCGTCGTTGTCCAGGTTGATTTGAACCCACCCGTATATACCCTTGACTATGGCCAACAAAGTAATACGACTGTCCCAAACCAACGCATCTATCTATGCAACATATGAATACCCACCAGCTACCAATCACTGTGCCTGACTATGTCCAACAAACACAGCTTGAATACTGTTGGATATTCATATGAAACGACGGAGGGCTACGAATGGTTTTGGCGAAACCGTGAACGTAGTGAACTTGATATAATTGAAGGAACCTTGATAGCTTTTAAAAGGAGTGGTTTAAGCTCCGCGTTTAAAAGTTTTCTGTTTTGAAAAGAAACCGAGTGGTTTTGAAACTGTTCCAACGACTTTAACTTTGGTTTATTTTCTTGCATTAATTTTAATGTGTCCCATCATTTAATCCTACCATTGCAGAAAATAACGAAAATATGACGTACGCTTATGCCATCCGCATTCGCCACGGGGTCCCGTCATCACCCGTTAGGTTACTTAACTAACGACAGTGCGGGGGCTAGACTAGCGCGGATGCAAAACATAAGCAACACCTAAATAGATATCATATATAGATATATACATTCGTCAGATGCAATGATAACCATTCCAGATCACAGATGAACACTTTGGATATACTAGGAATCCGCGTTTCGTTTGAGCCTTCAACGAAAGACAGATTACACGGTCGCGATGAATAGCCAAACCCCACCCTAGACCCCTACGGGTGCGGCAAACTATCCGCCAAGTACCCGAAGTGAAGCAACCTCCCTCAACAACGTGAGTAGGCCACTCGGCACTTCGAGATACCCGGTAGTTTGTGCACCCCACATTGGTTCTATCCTAGGAGCAAAAACAGTAAAAAGAAATAATATACAATGGCGGCTACAACCTCATCCCGGATGTGCGGCCATAAAATAATATTACATCAATTACAAAATTTTACATGAATGAAAGAAAAAGAAACTCTTATTTCACATCCACCCGGCTATTCATCCGCGACAATCCTCCGAGTTTATATACACAAACCATCAAAATTACAGATCACATATATGTATAACCCCCACTAATCGACGTATAGAGATTAGCAGACGTTCAATACATATATCATGTTGGAGATAGTGCCCTCAGAGTCAATTATTGGATTACAGGCACGTGATTGCAATGATTGAGGGGAGGACCTGTCCCAGTAGGACAGTCTTACTCAAGATGATAGTATGCTATCTGGTTTATCTTTATCATCGTGTACTGCTTTAGGTGACCTTATGAGTCGCTATTACACGTTGATAGAGCCCCTAGGATTCTTGCTTGACTACCAGCAGTATGAGGGCGATCATATAAGTGAGAGCTGGAGTCTATAAGCACATCCTTAAAAGGTCCCTAGTCGTGGGAGTTTCGAGACAGGGCATCGATTCTCCAGAGTAGACTAGTGTATACAGTCGAGACCCCGACGAGGGGCGGTGGCCGGTCTCACAAGCCACTGGTGTCAGTTGGTTCACCTAAGATGTATACAGGTGCTCATTGGGTTATGAGTACACCGGACAGGACTCGCCGGGAACCTACTAGTTGGGATTATACCAGACGTCAGATAGCAGTTCCCTGGTGACATGTCTACAGGTTAGTTCATCGACCTGAGATCGTCATTTGTCTCGTGTGAGTTCCCACTGTGCTTTGATTACTACCCTACCACGGCTCAAAGGAGTCGTGCAAACAGGTTTTAGTTGGGTACAGTCCCGAGCCACATGGAGGCAGTGAGCGGATCTGCAGGGGTTCGTCTCTCCCGATATTGGGGGTGAGGTCGCGCTGTGTCGAGGAGAGCCAGAACATGAAAAGTCCTTGGCCAAGACAGGAGATTTACTGGTAGGTATTCCAGTAGTATCTCAGGGTGTTCTGGGTTACACTCCGACACGACTTGTACCGCTTTTGGGGGTCTGACTTTTACCAACCCCCTAGGCCCGCCATGCGATGCTCATAGACGAACGGACCGGACTGTACGGATATTGTCACTGACAGGCTCAGTAGGGTGTCAGGATGAGTTCGCTCATCGACGTCCCTTTTGGTCAATACCTGGTAGCCCGTTACGTATAGACTAATACCTCTGACGTGCTAGTGGTTAAATCCATAACCAAAGTATTGACGAGTCTTTAGAGTCTCCCACAGACCAGTTTCTCAAGTTTCGGGCGAAACGATGTAGAGGCCGTATGGAGATATGGCAGGGTTCGATCAGATACGTGCGGCATTGCACGGATCAGGATCGGACGGTTTTTACTAGCCGGCTTTGGCTTAAGCCGGATCCTAGTATTAGATAGTGTAGTTTTGTCTCTTTGCATTTGTGTTTAGTGGAAATACAAATGCGGGCATGTATTTGCAGTAGCGGGGTTTTCCTGTAATTTATTACGGGATCAGTTTTCTGAGGTTGCCAGTTTGCATTCCGTTCCGGCCGGTTTTCTTTTATTCCTTCACGGCCGGACTTTCCGTTGGAGGGTGTTATTTGCAATTGTGCAAATAACGTTTAGTGGAGGGTTTTCTTGCATATGTGTTGATTATGATTTGACGATCATCATGAGATTCCATTATGGTCTCATCACTTGCAATTATGAGATTAGAGTTGGATAAGTTTAGAAGTTGATTTGGATGAGAAAGGTTTTCTTTGGATTTATCTTTTTTCCTTCTCTTGATAATTCCTTGGGATTTTTCTCCACCATTCTAGAGAGAGAGGGGCCGGCCACTAGTGAGGAGGGGAGAGGGATCATTTTATTGGGTGGCAAAAATCATCACCTCATTCTTCCATTCATCCATAAATGAGAGTTCCATTTTAGAAGCTCATTCTCCTTCTCATTCTCCTCCAAACTCCTCCATCCATGGCAACTTCTAAAATCCTAAAGAGACATGCCTACTACACTATTCTATAGCAAGTCTTGGACGCGTCGGCTAGCCAACTTCGCGCCCGAGTTGCCTCGGTCAAGAGGTGGGAGCCCGTAAAAGATTCCAGCTACGTGGTGCCTTTCCGACGAGCGAGGAGGTGACGAACATTCCGCATGAGATCGGAGTGGAGACGAAGACCGAAGGACACAGATCGCTTGGTATAGCTTCTTTATTCTTTTCTTGTTTGCTAGTTAGCTAGGTTAATGGCCAGATCCGGGTGAAAAGTGCGCGGTGGTGCCGGTTGCAAGTTTTGCAAAGTTTTTGTTTCCGCGTTTCCGGCGTCGGATCGACGGCCGGGGAGCCCCCGCCGGCTTAAAATGGTATCAGAGCCTGGCCGTTAACCTACCTAGCTTGCTCTAGTGTGTTTACATCCTCGATCGAACAAAAATCCCGAAAACCCGATTTTGTGTGCATGTGTTCTCTGTCGAATTTTTTCAAGCTCAAAAATTTTTTCAGGTTGTTTCAGAAACATGTGAAGAGAATTATAAGAACACGGAAAAAATTTGGTGACCTAATTCGTCTATAAGGCCGCGGAACCGCGGCCATAACCCCACTTTGGCCGCGGTTCCGCCGCAATAATAAAGCTTCATTGCACCATTTTTTTCCATTGGATCCTAGTCTATGAAATGGGGTTTTTGGAACATTCTTTTTGGGCCCAGATTTTCTGTAAGTGCTACAGTACTGCTTGGGGCCCACTTCGATATATTTGTTCGATCGGATATTTTAAACACATTAGTTCACAGTATTTACATTATATCTGCGACCGTGAATGTCACTTGATCGGTAAATCCTGTCTAACTGCTATAACCCGGTTAGACGGATTTGCGAACGTGACATTCACGTTGATGTTCTGTGATTGTGCTGTGTTGTTGCGGATCAGTCGTGGGGGATAGCCTGGATGCAATGTTAGTACAGTTCTGTTTTATATGTACATTTGATATTGCGGGGCGAGCGTCCGACCTGTGGACTGCCGTCACCGCCTGTTTGTATTATTCTTTTGGGGCACGACCAGGTTGCGGTTGATGTACCCGTTGTATGTATATTTTACTTTCTGTACTAGGATTACCCCAAGGAGGGGTGCACGGATAGCCGGGTTCTAGAGGGAAACAAGCCCGCATCTCATGGCGTTGAGATGGAGGGGGCTTTACTCTAGAATTGGCGGGCTATTCGCCGCACTCGTTGGGGGGTACAGGTTGACCCAGGAGGGGTGCCCAAGTTACCGGATTCCGTGAAGTGCTGGGTGGTCCATTCACGTTGCTGAAGGAGACTGCCTCGCTTCAGGTTTTGGCGGGTAACTTGCCGCGCCCGTAGGGGTCTAGGATTTCATTGCAAAGGCTATCCACATGACCAGGGGAACGTCGGGTTTCAGTAGCGGCTCTGTGAAACCCGGGGATCCCAGATATCTGTATGTTTCTGTGATGTTGTACTTTTCTGTGCTGTTGCATTTTATCACGCTTTGAGCGAAAATTATATATTATATATATACTAGTAGATGTTGTATATGTTTTTCATCCGCGCTAGTCCAGTCCCCGCTCTGTCGTTAGTTAAGTAACCTAACGGGTGATGACGGGACCCAGTCGCGAATGCGGATGGCATATACGTACATCAGTATATTTTCGTTCTTTGTGGTGTGATCAATTGATGGGACTGCATTGATTCGGATCAATGCAAGTTAAACAAATCTATTCTAATGTTGTTGGAACTTTTTTTCAAAAAGCTGTTATTGCAAGGGCGTTTTCTTTTGTTTTGCACAGTGGTATTCAGTTGGAATATCCTGCTCCTCAGTCGACGAGGCAAGGGCCGAGATCCCTTCACCGGGAGTGACCCCTTGGACAAAAGTTTGCGTCAGGGCAATAACTTCACTATAGCCGATTACTTTTGCTTTGCATCGTGGTATTCAGTTGGAATATCCTGCACCTCATTCTACGGGGAAAGAGCCGAGATCCCTTCACCGGGAGTGACCTCTTTAGCAAAGGTTTTCGTCACTATATTTTTAAAAGCTATCAGTTCCTTCAACGATATCAAGTTCGTTATGTTAAAGGTTTTCGCCAGAAACCATTCGTAGCCCTCCGTCGTTTCAGACGGGTAGCACGTAGTATTCATGCTATGTTTGTTGGCCTTCGTCAAGGCATAGTGTATGGTAGCTTCTTGTTACCTTTCTGCTGCATAGATAGATGCGTTGGTTTGGGACAGTCGTATAGCCTTGTTGGCCTTCGTCAAGGGCTTGTACGGATGGGTTCAAATTAACCTGGACAATGACGGGTAGAACTTGACATGTGACTTATGATTTGTTGGCCTTCGTCAAGGTCATAAGAGCATGGGGCAAATATCCACATCGGGAGTTTCAAAAGAACTGTAACTTGCCAGATATGCGCATACCTTCTGGAGTGTGATAACGTGAGCGGATTCCGTCACGTTATCATGCGATGAGAGTTGGATCCCGATTCCCACTGATGAGTTGGTTTACTCCTCGGATGATCCCGGCTAATTCTTCTTTCAGGTTTGGGGAAGAATTTGACGTTACAGTGGGAGGTTTCCAGATTAGATAAAGTGATAACCATTCTGATCTAGGTTAGAGTGCACGCTGAGTGTTTCTTTTCTCTCTCTCTTTGGCAGCGAACATTGACCCGACCCTAGACTATGACTCAGTGACCAAGTTGACCGAACCTTCTTAACACTGGCTTTTAGATTGTCAGAGTTGCAAACCTCATTTCCACTCTTACTTTTACCCTTTTCTCCAAGACACCACGTATTACTACGAACGTCCACTTCCATTAGACAAAACCATCGTATGGTTATATACGAACTCGAAGGAATTCGAGGATGGTTTCCGGTTCTGGAGAAAACGAATAGGACTATTCAGTTGTCTTTTCCTTTTACCTTCTCTCTCAGATTGCGAGTACTCCTTGGCTTAGGAGATAGTACACCTATTACGCAAATTGGATAGTCTTCTTCCAAACCTTAGGCTGGTGCCGACCGGTAGGGAATGAAGAAAACCAATTAGCCTAACGGTGGTGTACAGAAGGTATTATGTAAAGACAAAGCAAGGGATTAATAAGAGGGCAAAGTAAATTGCGACTGCTATTCACGACCAAACCAAGTATTTCTTCGCCAATCCTAAATCACCTTTGTATTTCTCCAGGACACTCCGTATCACTACGAAGATCCCAGTTGATTGGATAATCCATCGTATGGTTATATACGAACTCGAAAGGAACTTGTTCCAGTTCGGGGATGGATCCTGGTTCAGGAGAAATAGGAATAAAATTCATTCAGGTGTCTTTTATCTTCACCTTCTCTCGCATTGCGAGTGTTCCTAGGATTAGGACAGTACACCCATTATGCTTTTTGGATAGTCTTCTTCCAAACCATAGGCTGGTGCCGAACGGTAGGGAAGGAAGAAAACCATTTGGCCTAAAGGGGTGTACAGAAGGTAATGACTAAAGACATAAAAAGGGATTTGGAGAAGTGGCAAAGAATTATACGGTTACAGTCGTGAATCTGGATGATGGAAGAGGCATTACTAGGAGTACCAGGATACCCCATCGAAACATTCAATGTTTCAGTTTCACTGTGTATTGTTAAAAGAAAACTGATTTCCTAATTAGACACTTGCTCCAGAGTATGTATTTACCAGGTTGGATTCTCACATCAGTATGGTTTTACAGATGTTGAGTGGGAGTAAGTTATTGGGAATTAGGTGACCATCCTCATTATATCGGGATTCGTTGTAATTGGTGATATTTGAGGAAGTCACCTGGGTTGTTTGCCGGTCGGCAAATATTTGGTTTTGAATATCCGTTGTTGTGCACCAATTTCAAATTGATATATATGTACGTCTATTTTAATAGAGTGAGACATACCTTTTTGAAATTATGTCTATGATATTTACCTATACCAGTGGATGGTTAGGTAAGGAGCATTGAACAGCGGTGTAATTCTTCTTAACCATAAAAACAGTTTTCAACCTACGACACACAGTGAATGAGTTGTTAGACTCTGCGGACTTATACAGAGTATTGTATGTTGTCCAGTGTCCATTAGGACAGAGGGGTTGGTCCTCATACTATATTCTGTTTACTTTTAACTTCTCTAGTTCTTAGACATGTCTTTCGTAGAAACACAGGGTCTAAGTTTTGAGGAGTTATAGGTATAAGAGTAAAGTAGAGAACCAGGTATTGCAAGTATCGGGATTCTTCAAGGTGATCGAAGATGTAGATACTTGTGAATGGTATTCAGTTGATAGTAATGATTAAGAGAACTAGCTCCTCTTTCAGGTTACTCATAATTGGAAGTACTCCTAAGTTGAGTAACGCTGATCGGCCTCCTTCCATTTAGTTGACATGCACTGGAGATAGCTGCATGATTTGAATCTGGTTCAATTAAATCAGTGCCTCTGTTTCTTGGATATAGAACAGTTCATATCTTAACATTGTTAAGATACGGGGAGTTGTCCGGCTTATGCTTAAAACCAGACTCCGGATAACTCAAGGCACGTTTCAGTAGTGGTTGTTTGTGGGTTGACCCGGGCTATGACGAGGGTTGATTTTCTACCATCTGGAAGATCAATAGTGATATTGTTCTTGACTCGCCACAGTTTTAATTAAAAATGGATTTTTTTTCCAGAAAACAGCAGTGGGAGTATGGTAGAACTGGAATTGATTCCAGAACCGCAAACGATTACTGAAGATTTGATAAGAACCTAATGATTCAATCTAGTTTGACATTCCATTGGCCACTCCGCAGATTTGGTGGGTAACCTCAGGCGCTCGAGAGGTACTTCGGTATGCTCAAGGACGGTGGCAGGGAGGTTCTTGTTTACCCAGACTTGCCATTGCTGTTGTTCCAGACTGTGAGACCCGGCAGGAGGATGAATATAGCGTCGTTCTAAACTAGCTTTAGAAGTGCACGTCTATATGACTCTTCCAGAGGGTTGTCGTAGTCAGTGGGAGCAGCGGAAGCATTGGTGGACATCAGGCTTATGTCTATTTATAGACTAAAGCAGATATAGCGGAGATAGATCATCGATTTCTGATGTGACAGTCATAGGTTTGACTTCATCAGAATAGGGGATGGATCTGTTAAGAAGGTAGTAGGGTGTGATGTCCTGGTATTTGATGACATACACAGAGTAGGAAGTGATATTCCTATACTACGATCGGTTATACTTTGGTCGTCACACAGTGGTTTCTCCACATAGGACTTGGATATTATATCATACATTCTGGTCACTAGATCTATGGTTTTAGATCTAGATTTAGGTGGTTTCCCAATCAGGGTACTATGACAGCATTCTAAGAGTATTTAGAATGGACGACTCCTGGCACGGTAGTATTCCTGCAGGTGATGGAGTCACCCTCTCTAAAGGTGTCTTACAGACTAAAGGGGAGAGGGACATGCATGATTGGCAGATCACTTGCTTAGGCAATTGAGTCAATCATGAGATGTCAAGTACCACACCAGATGTTGTTCTTGCAGTAGATGCAATAAGTTGATATTGATCCAATCCTGGGGAAACATTAGGAAGCAGTATTAGAACATAAGTTGATGTTCTAGGGATATGATAACAGCATTCTCCTTTGGGAGACAGTTATCATTCCAGGCTTCCAGGGTGACCTGGATGGCAGAGTGGCTGTCAGAGTTATAGTTTTCCCTCTGACGAGGGCAGTATATTGGACAGGTGGTCCAGGTGGATACTGAGGGAAGGCATGGCGCAGGATACTGATTAAGTTCAGTTGACGATACAGTCTAAGAAGTTTGGATTTGGAGTTCATTTATGAGCTAGGTCCCATCAGACATCCAGACACTTTCTAAGACAGGTATTGCTCATTTCGGGAGATGGCTTTCTCCGCGAACTTGAGATAAAGAGAGACATAGAAAGAAACACCAGAGCGGATCCACTCACTGAGGCTATTCCTCGAACGCAATAGTTTCGCAAACGAGCTTTGTGAGACTGACTAGTAGAGGAGTTGGGTGTTCGGTATCACACGGGCTGTGAGTATGCGACATCGCAATAATTAGCCTTGAGTGCAAGTGGGAGATTGTTGGAGATAGTGCCCTCAGAGTCAATTATTGGATCACAGGCACGTGATTGCAATGATTGAGGGGAGGACCTGTCCCAGTAGGACAGTCTTACTCAAGATGATAGTATGCTATCTGGTTTATCTTTATCATCGTGTACTGCTTTAGGTGACCTTATGAGTCGCTATTACACGTTGATAGAGCCCCTAGGATTCTTGCTTGACTACCAGCAGTATGAGGGCGATCATATAAGTGAGAGCTGGAGTCTCTAAGCACATCCTTAAAAGGTCCCTAGTCGTGGGAGTTTCGAGACAGGGCATCGATTCTCCAGAGTAGACTAGTGTATACAGTCGAGACCCCGACGAGGGGCGGTGGCCGGTCTCACAAGCCACTGGTGTCAGTTGGTTCACCTAAGATGTATACAGGTGCTCATTGGGTTATGAGTACACCGGACAGGACTTGCCGGGAACCTACTAGTTGGGATTATACCAGACGTCAGATAGCAGTTCCCTGGTGACATGTGTACAGGTTAGTTCATCGACCTGAGATCGTCATTTGTCTCGTGTGAGTTCCCACTGTGCTTTAATTACTACCCTACCACGGCTCAAAGGATTCGTGCAAACAGGTTTTAGTTGGGTACAGTCCCGAGCCATATGGAGGCAGTGAGCGGATCTGCAGGGGTTCGTCTCTCCCGGTATTGGGGGTGAGGTCGCGCTGTGTCGAGGAGAGCCAGAACATGAAAAGTCCTTGGCCAAGGCAGGAGATTTGCTGGTAGGTATTCCAGTAGTATCTCAGGGTGTTCTGGGCTACACTCCGAAACGACTTGTACCGCTTTTGGGGGTCTGACTTTTACCAACCCCCTAGGCCCGCCATGCGATGCTCATAGACGAACGGACCGGACTGTACGGATATTATCACTGACAGGCTCAGTAGGGTGTCAAGATGAGTTCGCTCATCGATGTCCCTTTTGGTCAATACCTGGTAGCCCGTTACGTATTGGCTTATACCTCTGACGTGCTGGTGGTTAAATCCATAACCAAAGTATTGACGAGTCTTTAGAGTCTCCCACAGACCAGTTACTCAAGTTTCGGGCGAAACGCTGTAGAGGCCGTATGGAGATATGGCAGGGTTCGATCAGATACGTGCGGTATTGCACGGATCGTGATCGGACGGTTTTTACTAGCCGGCTTTGGCTTAAGCCGGATCCTAGTATTAGATAGTGTAGTTTTGTCTCTTTGCATTTGTGTTTAGTGGAAATACAAATGCGGGCATGTATTTGAAGTAGCGGGGTTTTCCTGTAATTTATTACGGGATCAGTTTTCTGAGGTTGCCAGTTTGCATTCCGTTCCGGCCGGTTTTCTTTTATTCCTTCACGGCCGGACTTTCCGTTGGAGGGTGTTATTTGCAATTGTGCAAATAACGTTTAGTGGAGGGTTTTCTTGCATATGTGTGGATTATGATTTGACCATCATCATGAGATTCCATTATGGTCTCATCACTTGCAATTATGAGATTAGAGTTGGATAAGTTTAGAAGTTGATTTGGATGAGAAAGGTTTTCTTTGGATTTATCTTTTTTCCTTCTCTTGATAATTCCTTGGGATTTTTCTCCACCATTCTAGAGAGAGAGGGGCCGGCCACTAGTGAGGAGGGGAGAGGGATCATTTTATTGGGTGGCAAAAATCATCACCTCATTCTTCCATTCAACCATAAATGAGAGTTCCATTTTAGAAGCTCATTCTCCTTCTCATTCTCCTCCAAACTCCTCCATCCATGGCAACTTCTAAAACCCTAAAGAGACATGCCTACTACACTATTCTATAGCAAGCCTTGGACGCGTCGGCTAGCCAACTTCGCGCCCGAGTTGCCTCGGTCAAGAGGTGGGAGCCCGTAAAAGATTCCGGCTACGTGGTGCCTTTCCGACGAGCGAGGAGGTGACGAACATTCCGCAGGAGATCGGAGTGGAGACGAAGACCGAAGGACACGGATCGCTTGGTATAGCTTCTCTACTCTTTTCTTGTTTGCTAGTTAGCTAGGTTAATGGCCCGATCCGGGTGAAAAGTGCGCGGTGGTGCCGGTTGCAAGTTTTGCAAAGTTTTTGTTTCCGCGTTTCCGGCGTCGGATCGACGGCCGGGGCGCCCCCGCGGGCTTACATATCACATCACAGATAATATCCATTAGCCAAAGTCTACGGAATTTCGATCAAAATACGGATTTGTAACCTCCCCAAAAACTAATTTGTTCTCTGGAAAATCTGGGCAGAAACAAACTATACTAAAAATCCCAAAACATCCAAATAAGAACACCGAACAAAACCTGGTCCACGGCCGAGTCAACTCGGCCGCGGTTCCGCGGTAGGAAGCATGTTCGTGCCGCGGATCCGCGGCGCTTTGACCGAGTCACTGGATCGTTTTTGTTCTGTGTTTTTACAAAACCCTGAGCCGATTTTTCATGTATGTTAAATCATTTTTAGAGCAGTATAAAAAATCGGCAGAAACATGGTTTTTGCGAACGTGTTTTGCGATTTTTTTCCGATCGAAATTCTAAATACTTTTCTAACATGCTAGTTTATGTTTAGCTAGGCTCTGATACCACTGTAAGTCCACGTTGCTCACCCCGGTTCTTACGGGGAGACGGAAATGGTGAAAAACAATTTTTGGCGCAAAGGCAACATGGACCAAAAGACGGATCTTTGCTAAACTACAAACTACCAAACTACTTGAGGTTCTATCTACTATGTCATAGAGATTATACCTCACGACACCGGTCCTTCGGGTCTTCATTCCGCTGTCCGGCTCGTCCATCCACGCTCCTAGGGTCGATCCGGATCTTGATCACCTCCGCGGCCTTCTTGAGTCGAAGACGATCCACCCGAGAGATGTACTCCGAGCTCCACCTCGAGCCAAGGCAACTAGGGCAACGAGATTGCTAGTCTTGATGTCCTAGGTAGTGTAGAAGAGGTATATGGATGTGTTTGTCTACTTGGATCCTTTTTCTCTCAACACATGAGATCAAAGGAAATTTTCAAGAGGAGGAAGATGAAGGAGAACAACCATGGAGATTTCACATTTCTTTTCAAGAGAGAGAATGAGAAATGAATTATTGTGCTAGAGAGAATGAACCATGGTTGCAATAATACACCACTATCATCATTACTATCTTTTCAAGATTAAGTTGATGGCAACAATTGTCTTGACCATTATCATAATCCAAAAATAAAAAGAAAACCAAAGAAAACTCTAGACCTCTCATGAAGGTCCAAGTCAACTTTGGTCAAATGGTCAACAAAGTCAAGTATGGTCAAATGGTCAAAGCAATTAGCCATCACATAATAATCACTAAAAATATTAGTAAATAATGTCCCCGGCTCATAATGGTTTTGACCGAACGAACTGCCAAAAACCCTAATGAGTCCTCCTCATTATGGTTTCGACCGGATCAACTGTCAAAACCCTAATGAGGCACCTCCTTCATCTTCTCTCTTCATAACTATGCATACACACCCGCATCCGCATTCCGTAGAATGCGAATGCACAGAAGACAAAACAAATCCATCCGTGCAATACTAGGATCCGGCTTAAACCAAAGCCTACTAGTATTGCCTGCCTGAACAACATATGCACACAAGTGTACGTAAGTGATCGTAGCCCAGCCGTAAAACCATACGGCCTCTACACCTTTCGCTCAGTGCAGGAAAACTCTCTGTGTGGGACTTTAAAGACTCGACACTACACTGGCAGTGGGTTTAACCACAGATCGCAAGCGGCACTAGCTGTACGTAACGGTCCTCAGGTAGATGTCGATAAGAAGGCCGATGAGGTAAACCCATCCGAACTCCTACTGAGCCTGTATGTGACAATCTTTGTACAGTCTGGTCTGTTCGTCTAAGAATATCGCATGGAGGGCCTAGGGGGTGGCGAACGTCAGTCCCCTAATAGCGGTACAAGTCGTGTCGGAGTGTAGCCCAGAACACCGTGAGATAACACTGGAAACCTACCAGTATATCTCGCTTGCCCTGGCCAGGGACGACTATGTGTAATGGCTCTCCTAGACACAGCGCGATATCAACCCCCAATACCGGGAGAGACGAATCCTGTCTAACCGTCACTGCCTCCAAGTGCTTCGTGACTGCACCCAACTACTACCTGTTTGCACGACTCCTTTGAGCCGTGGTAGGGTAGTAATCAAAGAACAGTGGGAACATACTCGAGGCGAAGTGACAGTGTCAAGTCAACGGACTATGCTGTACTCATGTCACCTGGAAACTGATAACTGATGATAGGTATAATACCAACCAACAGTCCCCAACGAGTCCTGTCCAGCGTACTCATAACCTAACGAGCACCCGCATACTATCTCCAGTACGACGTACTGATGGCTGTGGGACAGACCATCTCCCCTGCTGGGATGAGAAGCGTATACGCTAGTCTACTCCGGAGTATCGATGCCCTGTCTCGATAGTCCTACGACTAGGGACCTGTATAAGGATGTGCTTATAGATTACCCAGCCCCCACAAGTGTGACTGCCATCACAACGCTGGTAATCAAGCAAAGATCCTAAGGGCTCCACTAATATGTATATATAAGAGATATGCTAAAAGAAACACATGCACATATTGAAGTAGAGACAAACCAAGTAGCATACTACCATTTTGAGCAAGATTGTCTATACAACTGTGAATATCCCAAGCTTCCATTAAGTAATATACAAGCTAGTATGATACAGTAATGGCCTCTAGGGCATATACACTAACAATTTCATCATCCTCTACTAGACTAGCACTTTAGTTTAGGGTGTTTGCTTCACTAATTCTCTAGTTAGTGAAGTAGAAGCTTGAGTTCGTATTCTCTCGACGTAGATCATCTTCGGCCTCGAAGACTTCAAGCAATATCGTTGCAATCTTTTCATGGAGCCATCCGAGAGTCCGGGAGTTCGATGATCGCAGCGAAGGGACTACAACAAGGAGCTTTAGAAGTGAAGGACAGATCTACAAAGTTTGTATTTCGTATTCACTTAGTGTTAAAGTGTTTACATGCTAGTTTTTGCCTAATCTCTAGTTTAAAGATCTAGTTTAGGGTTGTTCGGCACGGCTAAAATTTTAATCGGGCATGGTTGATGCCTTGTAGAACCGTCTTAGAGTGCCTAGTAACCCTACAGTTGTATCAGAGCCTAGCTAGAGCATTAGGCGACGTGTATACGAAGTTAAAACTCCGAACGAAACCCGAAACGCCAAAATGAACCCCTCTTTCGACAAATTTTAAAAACTGTGATTTTTCTGAATTAAAAATGCCTAAAAAAATCAGCAGATAAATATAAGAATTGTAGTGAAAAACGAGACCATATTCCGTACAAACCGCCGCGGAACCGCGGCCGTACCGTGCTTGGGCCGCGAATCCGCGGCAATACAGAGGATATATGCCCTCATTTTTGCACTGTAATCTCTATTTCTATGATTTATATTTTCTGGGTATTTTTAAACCGACTCAAGTGTTGTGTGTTCTGGGGTTTATTTTGTATTCATTGATTCGATCGGAAAATTTAAATTCGTAATGTTTTCCGGATATTTAGATAGTATTAAAAAGTTCGAACGGATATCAATAACTCACTTTTTCCCGTCCCGGGAAATTTCCAAGTGTTGGATTTTTCTCGTAGTTTAAGAACGTCTAAATCGTGCAAGTTACGCAATGGACCCTCTAGAAGACAACAAACCTTAACTCGATTATGTGACCGTCTTGAACTGCCTTTTGAACCTTAGGGTTTGGGGCAGTACGGCGTTGCCACATGTGAGGCGTTGGCTTGACCCTTCTACGGCTGGACCATTGGTACTGTGGCATGTGATGGATGTTTTAAAACTCCCCTCAAGTGTTGAGAACTATTTGGAAAACTTGGGTGTTTGATCATTCGATCGGAAAGTTTAACATTGTCTATTTATCTGGAATGTGATACAATATTTGGAATCCACAAGTAGTTATGAGATAACTAATTTGAATGTTATAAACATAGCAGTTTAGTCTCAAATGATCGGTTGCCACGGAATTTTGATGCGATCAAAAGTCTGTCGCAATCACGTAGCGTACGCGGATACTCGCCGGGTAAACTTAATAGACAGCCATGCCCCATAGCCCCGACCAAGTGACTGTAGGAGAACCCCGTTGCCAAAAGCATCCGTTCGGGTGCTCGCGGGAGCGGTATTCCGCCTTAGTGCATTTCGTCGCCGGCATCCGGGGGTGCGGCCGTCTACTAAAGTTTGCAACGAGCATTCGATCACATATCGGGAATTTTGTTGAATTGTCCGACTAGATATTGAAAAGTGTTTTCGATATAGAGACTAAAATGCGGGGTTTATAATTGTTAGGCATGCGATGTCTAAGGAAGTTGCAGATTCCAACTGTTGTAGTTTTACACTTTCTTTTCTGCGACCGTAAGTGTAATATGTGATATCGCCGATTTCGTTGCTATATGTCAACGACAATTGGGATGCGCATATTTACTTACGTTGATGACATGTGATGTTATGTGTTGCTGGATATGTTATATTGGATCGTCGCGTTTTGAATAGCCGGGGGTTTTATGTGAGATGAGGGTTTTTATTTTCATTCATATAAAATTCATTGTATGTAATATTCTTTTATTGGGGCACTTCCGGGATGAGGTTGATGTCACCATTTGTATATTATTTACTTTTCTGCACTAGGATAGACCTAAGGAGGAGAGCACAAGTAACCGGGTTCTAGAGTCCAGTAGGAGACCAACTCGAGGAGTCGAGTCCGGGTCTCCTAACTCTAGAATTGGTAGGGTTGCTTGCCGCTCTCGTAGGGGTCTAGGGGTGTGGGTTTGGCTATTCATCACGACCATGGAATCCGTGTTTTACAGAGGCTCAAAATAAAACACGGACGTCCTAGTATATCCAATGTTTCATATTTTTCTTCTGCTGCGATATCTGTGATGTGATCATTTGATGTGTGTTGATAGATACTGTATATAGTATATATGATATATTATATAGACGTTACTTATGTTTTACACCCGCGCTAGCCCTGCCCCGCTCTGCCGTTAGTTACCTAACCTAACGGTGCACGAGGGGACATCGAGGCGAATGCGGATGGAATAAGTGTACGTCGTATTTATCTGTGATGTTTAGGTGACTTAAATGATGGGACTTCATTAATATGATTAATGAAAGAAAAGAAACCTAAAAGATGTTGTGGAATCGAATTTTCAAACATAGGTAGCTACAGTTCTTGCTTTGCATAGCGGCGTTCCTTGTAGAACATCCTGCACCTTATTCGATAAGGAAAGGGCCGAGATCCCTTCACCGGGAGTGATCCCTTTAGCAATGACTGGCAGATGCTACACCCCTCGGTTTTGTCTTTTGATTGCTTTTCTAGTTCTTGCTTTGCATAGTGATATATATGATATATCCTGCACCTCATTCGACGAGGAAAGAGCCGAGATCCTTTCACCGGGAGTGACCTCTTTAGCGAAACTAGTAAAAGACTCAAAAACATTCCATTTAAAATCACTCGATTCTACAACGATATCAAGTTCATTACGCTCATGGTTTTCTTAAAAACCTGTGTAGCCCTCCGTCATTTCAGATAAATACTATTTAGTATTCGTGCTGCGGTAGTTTGGCATGCGTCAAGGCGTAGTGTATAGTAGCTAACTAATACTTATCTGCTAGCATACGATGCGATTGGATTAGGGTATTCGTACGGCGTTGTTTGGCATGCGTCAAGGGTCGTGCGGGTGGGTTTAATTCAATCAGGAAATGCACGGGTTGAACTTGACTAGCGGACTATGGGTTGTTTGGCATGCGTCAAGGTCATAGCACGCTAGGGGTAAAAGAATTATCGGGAATTTCAAGTGTTGAAATTTGCAATGAGATTGCATACCTTCTATGAGATAGTTGGATCCCGATACCCACTGCGAGTAATTGTTACTCCTGGGAGAGTTTTACACATTACAATTAGCCAATCAAGTAGGTGTCTAGAAAGGTGTCAACGGGGTTACGCCTCTGGGAAAATGAGGTTTACTTTAATTATGTCCGTGCGAAAGCACGGGGAACCTCCCTCAAAGTACCGACACTGGCCTGGCTGAAAGATTGGCGAAATTGTAGGGTGTAATTAATCCCGGCTAGTCTTTCCTTTTAGGGTTTGAAGGAAGATTTGATAAAAACAGTGGGAGCCATCCTGATTAGATAAAATAATAACCAATCTGATCTTGCAAGAGCGCACGCAAAGTGTTTTCTTCTCTCTCTCTCCAGGTAGCGACCATGTCACGCCTTAATTAAGATAATAATACGAATGTATTAACCGAACCCACTTGTTATACTGAGCTAGGGGAACGTTGGTCCCGCTCCAACTTATAATTGTTATAAGACAGAGCAGGAAATAGGGGATTACAAGAATTCTCGTTCCGCCCAAACGAAGAAAGTGCATGCTGATGCATCATCTTCGGGTGTGTTCATTACCGAGAACTGTTTCTCAGCATCCTTTACGTCCTGGGTATGAGATACCGTATCAGGATCCCGCATATGTAATCTGTTACATGGGCTACAGATAGGTAGAGAACTGAGAACGGGTGATAAGTTTCATGAGATAGAAAACGGTGTAAGTGTTGCAGCCAAGTCTGTTGGTAGTTATCACCCTGTATTACCAGAATACATTGATTCTGAATGAATGTCATTAGATACCGAACCTGATATACAACATCATATCAGTCTCTTTATTAGTAAAGAAGGATATAATTTTGTATTGTTGGATAATTTTTTGAACATTTCCTATATCAAGAGTTGATCGGTTCAGGCACGTTATCTAAAAGTATTAACGTTCTAAATCAAACTACAGTTCTTAGTTTACAGAACACACACAAGATGAAGAGTTCAGAAATGAACGAATCCTTCTTGAGGTATTGTAGATTAGGTCATATCAATGTGACCCGACTAGCTGAAGTTACATAAAGATGCATATTTAAATTAGTTTAAATTTACATCTTGTGAAACTTGCCAGTCATGTTACAGAGATAAGATGACCATAGCTCTGTTTTTAGGAAACAGAGAAAGAGTTAGTGAACTCTTGGGATGATACATGTTGATGTATGAAGGTCCCTGTCTACACATGCCAAGACCGGTTCTTTGTACTTCATTACATTCTCTGATGATCTCTCAAGATTCAGACATATGTTCCTGTTGAAACACAAGTCCGAAGCTTTTGAGATATTCACAGAATATAATTTAGAAGTAGAGAACCAAAACGGGTATAAGTATTATGTCCTTTGATATGATCAGGGAGGAGAATACTTGAGCACGGAATTCCTCGATTATTCTAAAGGAGAATGAGATTCTCTCTCAGTATTACTCCTCCGTATACACCAAAGCACGTCGGTGTATCGGGGCGGAGCAATCACACCCTATGTGATAAGGTGTGCTCTATGATGAGTACTACTGAGTTACCTATTTCCTTTTGGGAGTTATGCACTGGAGAAGTTGCATACCTATTGAATAGGGTTTCGATCAAATCAGTTGCCTACCACTTCATATGAGATATGGTAAGGGAAGAGCCAATCTCTTAAGTCAGTTAAGATTTGGGGTTGTCCGGCCTATGTCTAAAAGCAAAATCCGGACAAACTCGAGGCAAGGTCAAGACTGTAGAAGTTTGTTGGATATCCCAAGCATTCGTAATGGAATATCTTTTACCTAACCGAGGACCAAAAGATGTTTTGTTTCACAGCATGCCACCTTTGTGAAAGGGAATTTCTTGAGAAGAAATTAGTGGACATGGGGTAGAACTGGAAGGAGTTCCAGCTATACAAACTGCAGCTGATGATTTGATAGAACCAAAGGATTCAATAGTTTCTAACGAACCTCAGCCTCTCCGCCGATCTAGTAGGGTTCCTCACCCACCTGAGAGATACTTCGGTTTCTCTATGACAGTGGGAGCGAGGAATGCATCATGAGATGATGACCCAACTAGTTTCGAGCAGGCCATCAAGAGTGGGGACTCTGTAAGAATGGCTGGATGCTTAGCGATCTGAGATGGAATCCTTATACACCAACAAAGTATGGACTTTGGTTGCCTTATCTGAAGGGTTAAATCCCCATCAGGAGAAAGTATATCTTGAGAAGATTACTTGGTGTACATGGAAAAGTTGAGACTTTCAAAGCTAGACTTGTTAAAGGTTTGCATCATTGACCAGGTATGGATTATGATGAAACCTTTTCTAAGTACCTATGCTTAAGTCCATCCAGATCCTACTTGCCACGGCTATATACCATGACTACGATATCTGGCGGTTGGGTGTTATGACTGCTTTTCTAAATGATGTTTTAGAAGAGAGAGTCTATAAGTACACAGTCAGAGGGCTTCGTAGACAGTGGGAGCAGCGGAAACGTGTGCAAGATGTTTTATGTGATAAAACAGGCATCGCGGAGTTAGAACGTCAGTTTTTATGTGTTAGTCAAAGAGTTTGACATCATCAAAATGGAAGATGAACCTTGTATATACAAAAAGGTAGTAGGGAGTATGTGGGTGATCCTCGTAGAGTACGTGGATGACATACTCTTGATAGGGAAGGAGTTTCCTATGCTGCGCTCGGTCAATCTCCGCTTATCATAATGATTCTCCACATAGGATCAAAGTGATACCTACTAAATCCTGGGTTTTGGATCTATGAGATAGATCTAATTGGATGTTAGGATACTCACTAGTTATAGTGAGATGGTATCAATTGATCCTGGGGAGAATCACTGGAAAGGTTCCAGGGTGATAAGGACGACTGGATGTCAGTCACAGGCATTGTCTTTACCCTCAGTGGAGGGACGGTATGTTGGAAGAGTTCCAAGATAGATACCGTGGCATACTAGACGATTAAAGGCAAGACACATCGTTACCAAAGATGCTACCAAAGAGGCAGTCTGGGTGTATATTAGTTCATGAGATGAACTTCGTTCCTACCATTGTGTGACAATAGAATTGTGGCCTATGCCTAGGAACGCCCATCCCATAAGTGATCCAGACATATTCTAAGACAGTATCACCTGATCATGGAGATGGTTGATCTCCAAAGGATCGAGGTCAGGAGAGTAGACTCAGAGGACAACACGGCGGATCCACTGATAAAGGCCTTTTCCCAGAGAGAGGCTTTTATGGGATGGTTGAGTATGAGATACTACAACCACTGTTATCAGATGGTCCTAGTGCAAGTGGGAGATTGTTAGTTATATGTATGCCCTAGAGGCCATTACTATACATGAGATGTATATTGTAGTGGATGCTTGGACATATATAGGGAGGACTTTCTTGCTCGACATGATAGTATGCTATCTGGTTACTCTTTACCTTAACGTGTGCACTGATTGTCTCTCTGTTACATGTTGGTTAAGCCCTTAGGATGTGTACTTGACTACCTGGACTATGATGCGGATCATACTAGTGGGAACATGGTAGTCCATAAGTACATCCTTCAAAGTCCCTAGTCGTGGGTGTATCGAGACGGGGCATCGATATACCAGTGTAGACTAGCGTATGCCTTCTCGACCCATACAGATGGGTGATGGATGATCCCATATCCATTGGTGTTTGACATCAGAGATGATATGCGGGTGCTCAGTGGAGACTGGGTACACTGGACGGACTCGCCGAGAACTCCCAGATGGTATTATACCTTACGTCAGATGGCAGTTCTCTGGTGACACTGGTGCAAATTAGTCTGTAGACCCGAGATCGTCATAGAGTCTTGTATGATTCCCATTGTGCTTTGATTTCCACCTTACCACGTCCAAGAGGGCGTGAAAAACGGTGGTTTTTAGGTACAGTCCCGAGTCACATGGAGGCAATGAGCGATAGGAGGGGTTTCGTCTCTTCCGGTATTGGGAGTTGATGTTGCGCTATGCTCGATTGGCCATAACAGGGAAGTCCCTGGCCAGGGCTGGTTTAGAGATTTACTGGTAAATGTTACCAGTAGTTTCTCGACCCGTTATGAGCCTCATATCGGCATGACTTATCGGTTATTGGGGTCTGACGTTTTACCACCCCTAGACTTGATATGCGACATATCAGACGAGGAGACCGGACTGTACGGTAGTGTCACTGTCAGGCTTTTTGCAGGAGTTGGAGCGGGCTTGCTTGCTGATCTTCTGATCGCTCAATACCCGGGTAGCCGTTACGTCCAGCTAGTACCGCTGACGGCTTGTGGGTGCTTGATATGATCATCACCTACTGCCGGCGTATTGACGAGTCTTTAGAGTCCTACATAGAGGTTTTACTGGCTCAGGCAAAATGAAATAGGAGCGCATATGTGATATGTGCGGGACCGAGAATAATGCGTGTAAGTGATACCGTATTCTATTCTCGCGACTATTGTATCGGCCGGTTATATGTGATATAGCCGGGTTATCGAATCAAGTGTTGATTCGATAAGTTGGCACATTTTGTGTTAGTCGGTTATATGTGATATAACTGGATTATTAAGTCAAGTGTTGATTTAATAATTTAGTGTATAATTGTATATGTGATATACTAATTTACATTAACTAACATTGGTTCACTTAAGCATTTGTTTTTCTCACTTGTGCACAACTTAATATATATGTGATATATATTTATTTGTGTTCATTTTTTTGTATCATGGTTGTTGATACAACTATCATGGGTGTATGAGACATACACCATTATAATTATATCGGTGGGGTTTTAATATACAGTGCATGAAGCTTCATGAAGCTTATGAGTGCATTGACCAAAGTCCACTAGTTTTGTTTTACTTAGGATTTTTATAAACCTAACCACTATAATTAGCCATGGTTATGTCTCTACATGAGTTAGTATATGATACCCACTCACCCATGGTTAACTAACTCTCTCTTGATTAGTTTTCAATCTCATTTTGAGCTCATCTTCTTCCTCCTTCAATTTCTTTCTAGGGTTTGATAAAGAAAGAGAATGATAGTGAGAAAAGAAATTCTAAAGTGTACCCATTTCCTATTTCATCATCCTCTACTAGACTAGCACTTTAGTTTAGGGTGTTTGCTTCACTAATTCTCTAGTTAGTGAAGTAGAAGCTTGAGTTCGTATTCCCTCGACGTAGATCATCTTCGGCCTCGAAGACTTCAAGCAATACCGTTGCAATCTTTTCATGGAGCCGTCCGAGAGTCCGGGAGTTCGATGATCGCAGCGAAGGGACTACAATATGGAGCTTTAGAAGTGAAGGACCGATCTACAAAAGTTGTATTTCGTATTCACTTAGTGTTAAAGTGTTTAACATGCTAGTTTTTGCCTAATCTCTATTTTAAAGATCTAGTTTAGGGTTGTTCGGCACGGCTAAAATTTTAATCGGGCATGGTTGATGCCTTGTAGAACCTTCTTAGAGTGCCTAGTAACTCTACAAATATAACCACGGTTCTCAAATCTATAAATCACATGAAATCAGTATCCCAATACGTAAATCCATGAAATACGATGTATGCAACATAGAACGGTAATATGAGCATATCAAGGGAAAACCGCTCTTTTAAACGAATCAAGTTTTTAAGGATATCATGCTGTTTCCAAATTTCACGAAATCGAAATGCGATATCTTTTGAAAGCAACGAGTGACTATAACAATGTATGTACGTATGAATGTTATAATGAAATTCATATGTGCAATAGAACAAGATTTAACATCTAACTATTAGTGATCAAGGAAGCAGTACAATAAGTTATCCAAGGTAATTTCTATAGTATGTGTGTCATGGTAATTACTAACGGTGTGTGTGTGTGGCATACAGCTTAGTGCTCCTACAACATGAACCGTTAGTAATAGTGTTGTGTCTCATTAATACCATGTCCATATACAACAAGAAATTATGTATGCAACAATGGTACTCATGCACAATCGATGTATACTTATAATTAATATTCATGTCACCGAATCCAACCCTCGACGCATAGCGCCATACGGGCGATTCCCCTGTAGATATTAAATCTACTCACCGATGATCTCGAACTAGGTAAATCCAACCACCCGCTTTCCTTTCCTTGTAGCGTCTGAAGTCCCCGAAATCGATCCTATATCACATGACAACATGATAAGTGCAAATTAGAAACCTTCCGATAACATAAGCAAACGACGCTTAAACCAACGCACCGACTCCCATAAGCTATCAAGTGTTAGCTTAGTGGTGAACGTGAGAAGCGACACCCTAAACCAACCTAAGTGCAACAAGCTACACGAAGTACTAAAACCGTGTCGGATATCCGTGTCGCGCGTTGCCGAAATACTAGAAACTAGCTATGTGGTTCCATATTTTGCCTACAGTCAATATAGGAAAATCAAACAGTACCAAACACTAAGAATAACCTACAGGCATATACCCTCGAAACCAAAACTCCCCAGCTTACCAAAAAACAGGCGGAGCCGGACATTCTATTACTCTCGCCGGGCCAACTAGGAAGGGTGGGGTCCTGGTTCCAGGTGTACACTTAGGGCTTCTAACACTATACCAATGTGTTGCTAGATTTTACATTAGACTAAGTGATAGCGATCACAGAGACACCAAAAACCTACAAAAATACGATATTTGCACAAAACCATAAATTTAGTGTTTAAAACCTGAAACTAATAAGCATACAAACTTCATATAGCCTAATAAAGAGTCAAAGATCACTACCTGTCACGACCCAAATGTGGCACGTGACTGGCACTTAAATCACGTGACATCTAAAGATATTGACGCGGTTCAAGTAAGCCGAAAACCCTGAACCCTTTTTGAAAAATATTGGAGGTGAGTTCAAAATAGTCATCAGATGGAATCAGTTTAAATAACATTTAAATTTAACTAAGTATGTTTGAAAAGCATCTATGACGTTTTGAAATTTGACAACACCTCCTTTGCATTTTTGTATAACCCGATACAACATAATAATATAAATAGCATCCCAACGGGGGATAGCTTCCACGCCCAAACGGTGGAGTAACCAAGCAAACACTATACGACGCACAATGGCGAAAAAATGAAAAGCGAAACAAAATCAACAATCTAAAATGGTCGACTCCAATGAGTACGATATCACAACACACAACTCTAAGTCTCGTTTCTAAGTCCACAATATACCCTTTCTAAATTGATGGAGTTTTACTAGATATAAGAAGATATGAATATACAAGTGTGAGTACGATACAACGGTAACCCACCTGCCAAAGCAATCACCGAAAAGAATGTGTGCCCAAGCCGCTGATAATCCAAGCGGTAAAACCTGCAAGAAACTGTAGCACAATGGGGGTGAGTTGTCGACTCAGTGAATAAAAGTACATCTTAAAGTAGAAATCGAAATGCACGACGATACCTAGGTCATAAGTATAGTACTATCATTATATGTACTAATATAATATGATATACATATGTATCATAATGCAACACTAACTATCATGGAATCCCAAGTAGAATATATCAAATGCAAATGACCTGTATCTAGGTATAACCCCAATGTAACCATATATATATATATACATACATATATATATATATATATATATATATATCTGTATCTAGGTATAAGCCCAATGTAACCATATATATATATACATACATATAGATATACATACATACATATACATACATACATACATACATACATATATATATATATATATATATATATATATATATATATATATATATATATAAACCTCTTCTTTAAAATAGCCGCGGAATAGATATGTCACGGCATAAAGCAGACGTGATAGTATGAAATATAATAGATATATTATTTAAGATATACGTCCTACTATTTTAATGAATAGTGTTAAGAGGTTTACAATTTAAAAGATTTCAGTGTCATATCAGACACGTCAAAATAATGAGGCTATAGCTCGATTTTGAAATCTTTTTTGTATACATGAATGCCCGTACGAATATATACAGGTACTGTCCCCCAGATCAGTCCTGGTCAGCTACAATAACTATAATCTAACGTATATCTCATGATAACAACACATCAATATATATGGATGTCCAGCATCGACAACTGAAATCAAAAATACCTCATTTCCATCACCGACACGGAAATGCAAATACCGTCGACACCATCTCAAGAGATGATCGCCACCCGTTATCCCTGGCCCCGGTCGGTATCCCCTGGATATCCGCCATGCCCAATCGAACCCCGGTCAGTATCCCCTGGATATCTGCCGTGCTCACCTCTATCTCCGGTATCGAGTATCCTCGCTAGGCTCCCCGCCTATAATGCGGCTTTCCTGCCCCTCGGTCTCGACCCGGGTCCACCATGTATCCGACTGTATATCCCCCCCCACTCAGTCCGGATAAGAACAAGTCCGAAACCGTATAGCCTCCCCACTCGGTTCGGAATAAATACTCAGAAACATAAAGCTCATGGTGGATGCCAACTCATCATATACAAGATATCAAGTAAAGAATGAGAATACTTGCATAGATCATTCTGATGATATATTATATATATACATATATAACAGTGTCCCATACCAGCGATATATATCATCAGGAGTAAAATATCCAGAAAATTCATAAGAATCAAATACAATATCTATAGTAATGATATTCGTAATTTATAACAGGAAATAAAGAAAAACTGCTTAATTAAATCATATAGGCATAATGATATCAATTCTACTGTGTCATGGCACTACTAATGATGTGTAGTGTAGCATACGCGTCTGTGCTCGTGCAACATGGCAATCATTAGTATTTATGCAAGTGTTCTAAAAGTGTAATAGCCTACTCATATCGACATCTACATATGCAATATATCATAACGGTCCTACAGTGACATAGCAGTACTAATAAGGTGTAGTGTAACATAGGTATACGTGTTTATACAGCATAGTACTCATTGGTAGTTGTGCAGTGTTCTATCAGAGTGTTCGTATTACGGAACGTGTAACATCAATAATTATAACATGAACCAGTAAAGTAAAGCTAAGCGTATTTAATAATATAACTACTTGCTATGAGCTATACCGTTATCTTTGAAAATGAAATGAATCGTTAGTTTTTAAAAGAGTATAGCTCACTCAAGTATTTACGTTCTAAAATGAAATAAACAATATTCTGCGAGTCTAAAGGAAACTGGACCGCTATTTGGCATACGAAACTCATCATCACCAATACGTATAGTTTTTCGTATAATACCTCACAGTATTACCATGTCTAATCCAACTCTAGTACGACAAAATCCTTCGTACTAACTAACCAAACCATAAATAAACTACATGCAATTGAATACCATGCTAGATACAAATTACCCTCAATATCAATATCCTGAATAAATACTAAACTAACTAGATATCATAATACTATTTATAAGGTTGCGGGGGTGCTATACTCCATCCACCCGACTTCCCCCGTAGATATAAATCTACTCACCAACTCGTTGAGCTCGCTGAAATCCACGCTGCTATGTCCACTAACTCCGTCTTGGAAATCCTCGAAATCATACCTATAATCGTACTTAAAATCACATCGATGTAAATATCATATTAAAAACCAAAACAACGAGATAGGCACCCATAGGTTAGAACCTATAACACACTTAACCCAAAAACAATACTATGCCACTGAAATTTATGTACAAATGTCGACGTTTCAGTTGCAATACAGAAATACGAAAAATCCGTATTGGAATATCGGAAAACTTGATAGAACCTTAACTAACCACTTCTAGATTTCTTTGTATACATCTAGAGACAAAACAAACAATACTATAGATCATAAACTACCCAAAATAGGCCACAGAAGAAAAATCAACACCAAAAGCCTAGGTGGGCCGGCATCGCCGGAATTTCTTGGAATGTCGCCGGATCAAGTGTGAAGTTTGGGTCTCGGGTTTTGTGTAAAGTTCTCTAGTGGTCTTAGTATAGTTTTGGTCTTGCTAATTTTTTTAGTGATTATACCTATTAGTTCCAGATTCAATTACAATAGCTAAATATCACAAAACAAACTGTTTTTGTAATACTGCACACAAAAACTGATATTGGACAGAAATGATTAAGTGAAGAGAGAGGAAGATATACCTATGGAGATTGTGTATAATGGAACACTAGCTCATGAATTGTGTGTGGGAGCATCTAGGTCTTGTAGAGGCTCAAGCTTGATGATGAAGGGATTCATTTCTTCTCCATTTGGAGTGATGAACACTTAGGAAATTTAGTTTGGATCTGAAAAATGTGTTGTGTTCAATTGATAAACTAAAGAATTCCCTAGGAGTTGTATTGTGTAGAGAAAGCATGAGGTGGATGTTGAGAGGTGGAGGTGGCATGAGATGACGTCTATTGTAAGACGGTGAGCCGTGGTAGGGTAGTAATCAAAGCACAGTGGGAACTTACACGTGACAAATGACGATCTCAGGTCGATGAACTAACCTGTACACATGTCACCAGGGTACTGCTATCTGACGCTAGGTATAATACCAACTAGCAGGTTTCCGGAGAGTCCTGTCCGGTGTACTCATAACCCAATGAGCACCTGTATACATCTTAGGTGAACCAACTGACACCAATGGCTTGTGAGACCGGCCACCGTCCCTTGTTGGGGTCTTGACTGTATACACTAGTCTACTAATGGAGTATCGATGCCCAGTCTCGAAACTCCCATGACTAGGGACACTTTTAAGGATGTGCTTATAGACTACCCAACTCTCATGTATATGATCGCCATCATATTGCTGGTAGTCAAGCAAGAATCCTAAGGGCTTTATCAACGTGTAATAGTGATCTGTAATATCACCTAAAGCATGTACACGATGATAAAGATAAACCAGATAGCATACTATCATCTTGAGTAAGACTTTCCTACCAGCATAGGTCCTCCCTCAATCATTGCAATCGTGTGCCTGCGATCCAATAATTGACTTTGAGGGCACTATATCTAACACATGTCACCAGAAAACACAATAGTCAGCCCTCGTACCAGACGAGCTCGCCCTGACCGCAACACTAGCAGCAGCTCAATCTGCGCTTAAACAAGGTGACAGGAACCTCAAGCGTGTCTCGATGAAAACAGATCAAAGGCATGAAAGGAAGCGACATATCCAGAATGGATACATGATCATAAGAAGAAACATCATCAATGAAAGTATGATCATGGAAACGAACAACATCAAGGATCTCAAATGGATGTATAATCATGGGTACAAAGAGAATCACAGATCTCAAAATATGTACATCCTAAGGTTTCTTAAGTGGAGTATCGTATCGTAAATATTCCGTGGAACATACATACGGTACGTCACTCTACTCAAGCTTCCTACTCCATCAATCAGGGTCAACCTATGAAATGAAAGTTCGGGTCTAATATCCCTCCTGGTCAAGTCTAAGTTCCGTAAGGTCAAGCCCTTGTTCCGAAATATATACATGCCCTAGACTCTGCATAGTCAAACATAGACTTGAACCAAGGTTAAACCTAGCGCTCTGATACCAACTTTGTCACGACCAGAAATATTAGCTCGTGACCGGCACTTAAATCACGCCACGTCTAAAGGCATAACGTAATTCAAGTAAGCCGAAACCCAGAAATCTAAACCTCTTAAAGAAAATAAAAGAGGTGAAGTTTTGAAATAAAGGTAGGGTGAAATCAAGTTTTTTAAATGCATAAGTAAAGGAACATGAAAAATGCAAGTGGAATTTATCAGTTGAAAAACATGTTTCACCTTTTTAAAAATTTGGGCAGCACCTCCTATGTATATTTTGATCCAAAACCACAATACATGATAATATAGAAGGCATCCCCAAGCGGGAGCTATCTCTTCGCCAAATGGCGGATCCACAACCATGCAAAGCATAAATATAAGTATATGACGCCCAATGGCGAAGATCACCACAAATGATAAGGAAATAAGCAAGACATCAAACTACAAGTAGCGGAAAACCCCTCGCTCTAAGTCTCGCAACCACAAGTCTCACTAAACCTCATTACTTATACAATTACTAGTTTGATTGATGGAGTTGACTGGATACAATATGAATAATAAGTACAAGTGTGGGTACGATACAAATGTCCCATCTACCAAGCAAAACACCCAAATGAAGCTATGTGCCAGCGATGCCGCTACGGATCCATGCGGTCAACCTGCAAGAACTGTGGCACAACGGTGGTGAGTTGCCAACTCGTGAGTAGAAAAACATCAACAAGTAGAAATCGAATAAACAACGACTCCTAGGTCAACTATATCATGAAGGTAATAATATGATATCTAGGGTGACCGTATCTGCATATGCGCCAACAACATAAATAAACGCCTATCAGCATGTGGATATCATCCAACGAAATAATCAATGCCTGTAATCAGGTGGATCTCGTCCATGTGTCAACCGATGACACAAAAACATCATGCATGTAAATATCATAAAAGCATATGCATGAAAGTATGAGGATATAAATCAACGTGTGCCCCTCGCGACACATCAAAATCATGGAACCTGAGTGCCCAGCATCGACACTCTAAACATAATGAAACCCGTGTCCAGCATCGACACGTAAATCCTCATATCTCGGGCTCCGTCAGTCCGGATCGACCCTTGGGCTCCGTCAGTCCGGATCAGTCCATATCATCTCTCGACTCCGGTCGGTATCCTCCGGATATCCGCCGAGCCCAAATACTATCACCGATAGGTAGTGCTCCTCTGCCAGGCTCACCGTCTAACAATACGAGTCTTCTTGCCCCGGGGTAAGTCACCGGGGCCACCATGTACTCGCAGACGGTGCCTACCGCTCCTCGAATCGGGTTACACATGCCAATCTCAGAACCGAGAAAACACATGGTGGACGCACTAAAATATCATATCAAGAGAAACCGGGGTTTTAAAGCAGTACATACTTTCTTTTGAAATAACCACGGTTCTCAAATCCAGAAATCTCATGAAAACAGTATATCTCAATAATAGTAAAGCATGATGTATGCGACATATAACAGAAATGTAAGCATATCCGTAAATTATGCAACATGGAGCAGTGATGTGATAATATCAGTATATCCTGCGACATATCCAAATGATGGAAACATAGCAAGTATATCATGCAAGGAGTCATATCATGATGCATCGATTCTACTGTGTAGTAACATAGCAATTATCGATGATGAAGTGTGTGAGCTGGTAGATCTGTGTAAGTGTAACATACGCATCATCGATAATGGTGTAAGTGTACTAGCACAGGTATATGCAATGCCATGAGAATAACATGAATGCAACATAATGTAAATCATCAGCTAAAAGCTATAAGGTATACGTATCTACATGATCGAGTCGGTGAATCAATCAATCGGCACCCAGCCACAACACCACATATGGTATAATCCATTGTACGGCAACCTCTAGTCAAGGGTATGGATCAATCATCAAGTCAAACTCATCACGTACGAAAAATCATCGTACAGCGGCATTAAACTGTTAGGGATCCTATCGACCTTTACGAAAAAGAGGGTACGGAACTAACGTCACGTACAACAATCACTCACGATTCACAGCATTATATGTATATGTATCTATATACCTATGTCCCAGGTCATATCCATAACAATCTCATATCAGGGGACCGACAAGGTATCAATCATCTCAATCGACTCACATCCGTATACCAACATATCATTAAATCATCATAACACATCATATATTCTTTTAATCGCATTTATATCCCACATTAAGTCATTTTACATTCATACACGAACCATACGATCGGTTTTTAAATGATGCGAATCGTAGTTTTGAAAGTAGGGGCTATAGTGTTTTTAAGAAAAAGATATCATTTGAAAATTCGTAACGTCCCTCAAGGTATCCTTTTAGAAAAAATGCATACGATTCTTCAATTTGGAAAAAGGTATGGTTCGCATGACACATTTACGTCGGCTATCTAATCTTATAGTATCCAATACAGCAATATCATCGAACATTAACCTCAAAACTCGTCATCACGTATTAATCGTATCATATCACTTCTAACTATCCTTTAGTTTCTAATATAGTTTCTCTAGCTATCTGTTAACTCTATCCATAGTTTTCTATTAAAGGTTCCCTTAACCATATTCTATATATAAATCGGTTTCCATCAAAGTTTGCGGGGGTGCTATACACCATCCACCCGACTTCCCCCGTAGATATAGATCTACTCACCTGATGCTTGCCTACCGAAGTCGATGACATCATGCTCATCCTCGTCGTCTTGAAGTCCACGTGGGGGTACCTACAATTTCCAATGCGTCATATAGTATCAAGAATCGAACATGAAAACCAAAGCTGCATGCGAATCGCTTATAGGTTAGAACCTATAGCCTACGCCTGCAAAACCACTAAACAACCCCCATCGCTGACGTAAAAATATCAGATGATGGAACACAATATCAAATACCAAATCTAAAATTAAAACGAAGTCGTAAAACAATGCAGCAACTCAAGAAAATGGTCCCAGATTTTTCCCTACGTGAAAATAGCCAATTTTGCACACATGGAAGGTCTAATTACTGAAGATAGAGCCATGGACCAAACACGGATCAATTTGGTTATACCCAGGTCGTAAATTGCGGCCCAAATCATTAAATTTGCGGCCAAGATGAATGGGTTGGGGCTCAGGTTCCAGGGGGTGATTCATGGTTGCCTGCACGTCTCATGGTTATGGGAACTTCTTTTACAATGGTCTCGGGTCATCCCAGATCTCTAAATACCATCACTAAAACCACAAAAACCGATATCGACAAATCTAAAGTTCGTATTTTGGGGTTTGGTCACTGGTCCAGGTCAAGAATCGACCTCTAGGGTCTTGTAAACAGCCACTAGGCATCACCCAATCCACACAACACTCAAACCCTTCTCTAGGAATTTCTAACTTCACCATATCACACTAAATCAACTCCTAACCATACTATAATGCTAGGAAAACATAAACTAAACTAAGTGAAGGGAATTTTACCTGATTTGGGCAACCCAAGAAAAACCCTAGCTGTCCCAAGTCATCAAAATCCAACTTTGCTTGGTCCATTGTGTAGAGGATGAGGAGGGGATCATTTTTAATGAAAGGGGTTTAAGGTTTTGACAAGGTTTTAAAGATGGATCTTTGGGTTAAAGGTGGAGGGAAGTGAGGTTGAAGGAGATGAAGAAAATGATGGGGGAGAAAAGAATGTGGCTACCCTCTCTTTCTCTCTCCTTTATTCTCACCCATTCTCTCACTAATATACCCTTTTACCCTTTTCTCTATTTCTTTTCTTTTTCCTCACAAAACCAAACACATTATGAAACCAACAACACAAATGAACCGCATGCAACCAAATGCAACATGACATGGTGCACTAGCTACGGAAAACTGTAGAAACAATGATCTGGCTTAATCGCGATTAGCAGTGCACTAATCGGGTTCTCATTTAAACTGCATATAATAAATTTTAAAAATGCCAAATCTGATAAATATCTTTTTAAATGAATAAATCATTTTAATTCCTAATTATTTCATAATTATTGGTATATTTTTATACCTTTGTTTTTGAAAACCCCAATTTCGCAAATCGGGCAGTTTTTTCGGGAAATATATTATTTTAATATTAAAATTCCAAAAATAATATTTTATATTTTCTGAAATGTTACATTTTAAAAATATATCAGTGGTTATCAAATCCAGAGATCTCACGAAAACATAATCTCATATGCATGTAACCATAAAGGTACAGTAAATGCAATGCACCAAACAGTACTGTAAAGTATTACAAGTGTTTTCATGTAAGCATGTCGTGTAATAATTATGGAACAATGAGTTATAATTCTATAGTTTACGAACAATACGATGATATAATAGTTCTAATGTGTAAGTGGAATGGCAATTACCGATGATGAGTGTGTGAGCCGGCAAATCTGTGTACGTGTAACATGCGCATCATCAGTAATGGTGCATGTGTCCTAGCGGATGAAGCCATATAAGGTAAGTTCCAGGAATGTAGTACGTATGTCGCACAGAATAATACAGTATAAACATGAATGTTATAAGTACGTAACTACACTTGAACCATATAGTTAGTTTAAAGTGTATACGATTCGTCAGTTTTGGAAATGGGTATGGTTTAAATGTAATCCATTATCCACCAAGGTGTTTAGAAAGCAATGATTCTCCAAATCAAGACAATCCATAAGTCGGCGATCCAGCCTCATAGTATTAGATGTGGTATAATCATCGTACATCATCCTCGAGTGGAGAATGCAGATCAATCATCCGGTATATCATACTACGTACGGTATAATCTATCGTATGGTGTCATCAAGTCAGAATAAGGATCCATTATCCTATACATAACATTACGTACGGTATAATCCATTGTACGTATCATAAATCAAGGGTATGGATCTATGCTCTCATACATCATATTATCTCATATTCTCATATATATGTATATATTAATCTCATATCATATCTTGGCATATGTATATGTGTATATATCGTCTTGCATTCTCATATCAAACATATCAATTCATGTCATCTTGTTTCATCATATCCTCATTTCATCATGTCATATCGTGTAAGTCCATGTCACGCATCCCACGAACTTTCGGGGAGGCGGAATATATGAAAAACGATTATCAAAGCTTCGTAACACGGACTTGAGCGCATGAATCGTATCTAAACCGTTACTAGCAAACTACGAGAGGTTTAACTACTTGGATTCGAAGTTATACCTCACGTTACTTGTCCTTCGGGTCTTCATCGTTGTCCTCCACTCCTCATAAGCTCCTTGGAACATCGGCACCTCAACGGCCTCCTCAAGTCAAAGACGATCCACCCGAGAGCTCCTACGCCAAGCTTGATCTCTAACTTGAGATAACTAGGTTGCTCAAAGTGCTAATCTAAGCTACCTAGGGGATATAGAGTGAGGTTACGGATGTATTAGTCTAGCTAACCCTTGATCTCAACACATGAGAGGTTAGGGTTAGGGTTTCAAGAATGAGAGAGCTTGAGGAGAGAGAAGGTGATGATGAGAATGAATATGAATAATGAGCTCATTAGACTATAACAACCATAACAATTTATCAAATAAATAATATAAGTGATTAATCATCATGGTTGATGCATTCACCTTGTGTGATTCATCACATGAGTCATAAGCTCAATAAATGAATCATTAACTCTAAGGATGAATCACACAAATGAGTCATTTAGCAATAAATGCTTATGCCACCTTAACCCCCAAGTCACCATGCTTCTAGAAGCTTCCCGGAAAATTACGAGAACGCCCCTCCAATCCGTGAAAACACGGAAAAACTTTAAACTGTATAAATCCATTAACCTGATACTAGAATCTGGCTTAAACCAAAGCCGACTAGTAAAAACTGTCCGAACGTCGTACGTGCGTTTAAACACGTATGCGTCCAAACCTTTGTCGTAAATCCATACGACCTCTATATCATTTCGCCTGGAGCAGGGAAACTCTCTGTGTGGGACTCTAAAGACTCGACACTACGCCACACACCGCAAGCGGCACTAGCTGTACGTAATGTTCCCCAGGTAGATGTCGATAAGAAGACCGATGAGGAAACCCATCCGAACTCCTACTGAGCCTGATGTGACAATCTCCGTACAGTCCGGTCTGTTTGTAGCATTTTGAAAATCGTTTCGGTGAAATTTCGGAAAATCGGTAAAATAAGGGGGTTTTCTGTAAAAAGTCAAAATACAAATATCTTATTATAAAAATTAAATATACATATTCTAGCTATGTAATTGCTATTATTTGGTGTTTATTGAGCCGCTGGTGAAATTTCAAATTTTCTGAAAAAAATATTATTTTATTATTATTTTAAGCCGTCACTAATACATTTAATTAGGGAAAATTACAAATTGGAATGAGTTGAAACAAATTTTGTGCATCATAAAACATTAAATAAATATTTATCATGTGGTTTTTGGTACGAAATCATTTGCCAAAACGGTTTAGAAATTATTGAAGAAAAAAGGCTTTTTTTTAGTGTAAATGGATGTTTGGGGTATAGTATTTATCATTTTCCATCACCCCACACCCATACCAACACTCACACACCCCCATTTTCCCTCCCCCTTGGCTGAATTCAGCAGCCCCCCTCTCTTGTCCCCACTTGTTTTGCAAAAGAAAAGAAAAGGAAAAGAAAGGATAAAAGAATGTATAAGAATGGGCTTTTGACTTTTCTTTGACTTTGAAACCAACACCCTCTCTCTCTCACTCTCCCACTCACCTCACCCTCCCCACTTTCGGCCAGAACCAGCCCCCCCCCATTTTCTCCAAGAATCCATCTTCCTTCACCTCCATTTCCTTCAAAAAAAATCAACAAAAATCAACACAAACCCTCACAAAATCAAAATCCGACTCCTACCCATTTCTCTATAGCCAAAATTGCATGGATCTAGGGAACAAGATTCCAATTTGGGAGGCTATGTGTGTGCTTGTGGATCTTCAATTCATTGGGTATAAATTCTAACCCTTTGGTAAACTGTTAGTTAATTACTTTAATTTAGTTATTAAGTGTTTAATTAGGTTTTAAATTGGTTCTAATTGCATGATTGGAAATTCAAGAAAATGGTTTGTGATCAAATTAGTGTGTTTATCATTAGATTATGGTTGTGATGAGTAGAATAACATGTTAATGCTATGCTAAAACTAATCTGATTGCTAATTTGCTAATTGTAACGTTTAAAATGTCCAAATTAAGTTTTTAGCAAACTAGGTTTTGTAATTTAATTGCAAATGTGAGATTTAAATCTAGTTAGGGTTTTATATCATTTGAACATGGTTTAAGTGTGTAATTTATCATAATAAGGCATGTTAAATCGAACCTAGTAGCTAGTTTGCAAATTGTATTTTAGAATTTTACTATTTAAGCTAAATTGCAAACTAGAATTTTGGGATTTATGGAAATGAGTAAGTTTAAAATCTAGTAATGGTTTGGGTGGCTTAGTTAAGATATTTAGTGAGCATTGTAGCCACTAAAATCATTAAAAAATTTAGTTTTGTACTAAAATGGAAAAGTTTGCTTACTAGGTTTTCGGAAAAATAGCTTTTAAAGTGAGTTTGAGGTTTTTGTGAATTCTAACCTATTTCATATTATAATTAGTGTTTGTGAATGCGCAAATGGGTGCGTTTGGGTTTTTCTCGATGGTTTGACGTTTGGACATCGACATCGAGTGTTGGTTTGGCTATTTTTGCATGCGTAGGTGATAGGTTTAGACCTATGTGTGATACGCGTGCCGATTTGGTTTTCGTATGCCGTTTCGATTTCGAATTGGGTTTTTAATACGATGCGATGTGTCCTGATACGTAGGTACCCTCACGAGGACTTCGAGAAGACAAGCAAGCGCGTGGCGACATCGATTTCGGCAAGCGAGGACCAAGTGAGTAGATTTATATCTACGGGGAGAAGTCGGGTGGATGGCGTATAGCACCCCCGCAGTCCGTGGTGGTGTATACGGATGCGTATACACACCAACATTTATTATATGTTATTTAGGATTAATAACGATGCTTAGGATGGATATTGGTGTGTTGGACTATTTTTAGTGTTGCGAACCCTAGGGTAGTGTTACACACACATACATACATACATACTTGCATACATTCCTATTGATATGTACTCATGGGATTCTTTATAGTTATGTGTTCACATGGGTATGGGAGTATGTGTTCACATACGGATTGAGGATGATACTTGGGATTGAGCTGAGTCGATGAGATTCGATTTGAGGCCGTGAGATCGGTGATATAGCAGGGTTCGTATCTTAGATACGACATGACGTTGTAGCGGGTCCTTGACGTAGTGTTTCACACACGTGCATGCATACGTAGGCGGTATCAGTATGGTACTAGACGTAGATCAGTACCCCGACCATGATATTTGATAAGAGGATACCAGGTGAATACTATGATGAATGTGATATTGACCCGTACCCAGATTGGGATGCCGTACGACGGATTTACGTACGAGCTATATTGATGATTGATCCGCACTCTTGACTTGGGACGCCTGATTATAGATATGGTATCGGATATGATATTATTGAGGCGGGATCACCGACTATACATATACAGGTATGTATATGTATCGACTCAGATGATAGGCGGTTTCCTTACCTGTAGTTCAGCTTGTTAGTTCAGCCGTATAGTTTAGTGTAGTTGTTAGATTAGATTAGACTTCTTACCTATTTCAAAAACTAACGAATCGTGGGCATTTTTAAAGACAGCTCAAGGGAATCTACGGATATTTCAAAAACGACGTATCTTTTCATAAAAACACCGCAGCCCCTATTTTCAAAACCCCATGATTCGTGTTATTTCAAAAGACACCATTTGTAGGACTTATATTAGATTAGTGTAGATTAGTTATCATTGTGTCTAGTATTCAGCTCCCGCACATTATTGCTGTTCGCTCTGCCTCGCATATTTATTTTGCTGCATATTCCATTATTGATATCATGCTGTTAGGACACCAGCACTATTACCGATGATGCGTATGTACCACGTACACCTACTTGCCGGCTCACACACATCTTCATCGGTAATTGCCATGTCACGTACACTTTAGAGAATATAATTACTTGACTTAGATTGTTAGCTGGTAGTTTTGACACGATATTAGTGTACTTCCCTTATATGCCATATTAGATATTGTAGTTATTACCTACCACTTCATGCATACTGTTATTCAGTTGTTCATGCCTAGTTCATTATCATTGACATATGCACTTGTGATGATTTCTTGAGATTTATGATATTTCTGGATTTCGGGGAAAGCCGCAAAATTTACAACTTATGATCTTTTAAATATAAAATGTTGCGGTTTTCTAGTGATGTAAAGTGTCGTCCACCATTAGTTTGCTGTGGTTTTGGAAATCCGTGTCGAGGAGTGGAGGAACCGTCACGGGTACATGGTGGGCCCGGTATGGTACCCCGGGGCAAGAGGAATATGGTGTTGACGTTGAGCCTGGCTGGGGAGCACTACCTACCGGTGATATTACCCGACGCGTCGGATATCCGGAGGATACCGTCGTGGTCTTGAGATGATGGTAGGGGCCGGTCTGGACTGACGGCGCCCTAGATATTGAGACTGAGACATTGATATTTCGAGACAGTGAGATTTATGTTTTGTGTCGGTGCTAGACACTGTTGATGCTGATTTCATTATGATACCTCAGTTTAAAAATACGAAGGAAATCTCACTAATTTATGATAGCAGTTTCTTCATTTACATGTATTCTGTTTCATGCATTCATACCTCATTCATATGATATATTGCTACCTGAGGCACTGACACGGGCACATGAAATTATACTCGGGTTAGATATTACCCTAGACATTGTCATAGGCTGCCTGTTATACATATATTTGAGGATATATTATGATCATTGACCTAGGTTGCGTTATTTATGCGATTTCTGTGCGTAGATGTTTTTCTATTCACGAGTTGGTAACTCACCCCCGTTGTGCCCCAGTTCTTGCAGGTTGCCGTACAGGTTCCTTACGGCTTTTCGGGCTCAGTTTCATTCGGGTGACTTGCTAGTAGGTGGGTTTTTCTTGTATCGTACCCATCATATTACCTTGTATAATATTATTCCGTTGTATCTAGTAAATTCCATCAACCAAACATGTATTTATTGAGATAGAGACCAGTGTTGGTTATTCTTTCGACCTTAGAGTCGCTCGTAATATTTCTGGTGGTTTGAGTTTCCTTTTGAGTTTTGATCCTCACCGTTGGCGTTGTATATTATATTGCTTGTGTGGTTGTGACCGTCATTTGACGAAGAGCTAGCTCCCGCTTGGGGATGCCTTTTTCTTGTTTTCGTATACTTTTCATGTTGTATCCCGTTTGGGGGCCAGTATTTACAAAGGAGACTCTGCCGAAATTTTCAGTAAAATTTTGATGTTTTAAAAACCGCATAATTCGGCTTATGCTTTTGAACTACTTGCTTTAAGTTGGTGTTTCCTGCACTCTACTACTTTTCTTGGTTTGGATTTCTGGGTTTTCGGTTTACTTAGATTACGTACGCCTCGAGTCGTTCGTAGTTTAAGTGCCGGTCATGTTCCGTTCTTTCAGGTCGTGACAAAGTTGGTATCAGAGCGTTAGGTTTTAACCATCGGAGCGTAGGATGACCCTTGGTTGATGGAATAGGTGACTAAAGTAGAGTGACGTACCGTTGGTATGTTCCGCGGCATATTTACGACACGCCACTCCACTTATGAAGCCTTAGGATGTACATTTCCTTGTTCAGTATTATATTCTTTCCTGATCTAGCCTCATCGATACCAGTTAGTTTTGCTGCTACGGTTACCGGCGGGGAGAGCTACGGCTAGAGTTGCGGTCAGCATAAGCTCGTCACGAACGAGGACTGACCAGGGCGAAATTCCGGCGACACACGATTGCAGAGATGTGTCTTTTTACTGTGTTTCCGCGCCGCGAGCGTTTGGTGGATCGCCTTTATGAGGTTACTCGGATGTGCTGATCGACACTAGAGGATTGAGCCACTGACAGAGGCCATCCAGATTTTGATGACCGTTGGCGTGTTGCTTACTCCTGATGATTGAGGCACTGTTCAGCGTGCAGACGAGCGAGCCAGTAGTTGCTGCGAGCGACGAGATATCGCCCCATATGTTGGAACTATGGCGGGGCGAGTTGTACGAATAGATGATAGAAGGTCGCTAGTCACCCGATGATGAATGACTAGGACAGGTGGTTCGTTCGCTTACCCCGATGCGAGGTCATCAGATAGATTGATTCCAGCTAGAGACGACTTCACGCGGAGGCGTTGGGAGTCGACAGAGACGATCGAATGTCAGAAACCTATTTATCCAAGTTTAAAGTAGTCGGAAAGACATGCAGGCAATTCTATGGTCCCTCTAGAAGAATGAAACCCTAACTCAACTTAATGACCGTGTGAAAGCCTTTGAACCTTCGGGTTTGCGGCAGTTCTACGGTGCCATTAGTGAGGCTTGGGTTTGCCCTTCTACGGCTGGACCACCGATGCTGTGGTATGTACTCGATACTATTAAACTGTGCCCAAGAGGTTGAGCTCTTGGGGGATTATGAGGTTTCGACGACTCGATCGGATGGCTCGACTTAATTCGGATGCTAGTTGGTGAGATGCATTCTTGGGAGACTCCAGATACGAGGATAGCCGTTGGAGCACAGTCCATGCAGCCGCGACGAGACGAGTCCAAAGCAGACGACATTAGAGAAAAGCGGAGTAAGAGGTTCGCACCAGATCTAGATGAGATGACGTTCAACTCCGCCGACATCAGAGAGACGATGAGCATACCGGGGCATGGTACTTGGACTTACCTTCAGAAGGAGTCGCGATGAGTATGCAGTCGTTCCAGAGCAAGATGCGGATATAGGAAAGGACAATGACTTCCAGACAGTTAGCAGAGACAAGACATGGAAGAGACCGTGAGCAGGATTCCTTCCAGGACACTGCTGCAATGATACTTGCACCCAGGATCAGATGTGTCACGTACATTCAGAGAGCCAGAGGCCGACGCCAGTGATATGCTGTCTTACGAGTGGTCACGATGATTGACCAAGAGATGACCAGAGGAGTGCCAGAACGGAATCGTCCCCGTTAGCACACCTGACAGGGCCGATGAGCCGATGGACCGAAAGATTGGTAATTCACAGTGAAGACCTTGACCCAGGAGTGGTCATTGTTATGCACGCCAGCAGGACAGAGTTCATGATCATCGACGAGACGTCCTACTAGTGACCACGACAGTTGCCGAGATTCTTAGAGGATGCGCTTGAGCAGTACTATTCCGCCATTATTGATTACGATATTTTGGGTGATTTATTCGTATGATTTGTTTTTGGATGATTGAGGATTTACGATCTTTGCACAGTGTTGCACTTGATATCGTTTTCGTTCTTTAGTTTCACATGTTTGTGATTTTACGGTTTTAAACAGTTGAGTTGGTTTTGTTCATATGCACGCACACGATTTGGTTCCTGCACTCTGTATAGTTTATATATGCTTGCAGTGCAGTGATACGCCTTTTGTGCACTTAGATGCACTGGACTTCGATTTCGATTGTGATACTCGATATTTGTTTTGTGCACCTTGTGCACCTGAGTGATTTTGCGCACGTTCGGCGCTTGATATTGGATTTGATGATTTCGTGCACGATGGATGCACCTGATTTAGATTTTCGCGCATGTTGAGCGCATGTCTTGAGATGCGATTTTGGTGCACACCAGATGCACTAAATCAAGATTTTTCGTGCATGTCAGATGCACCTGATTTTGCTGTCAGGCACACACGTTGCCTACGACAGATGCTTTGTGCACACCCGATGCACTTAGATCTTGTTTCTGTGCATATGTATGGCACATATATGGATTTTTATTTCCGTGCGCACCAGACGCACGTAGTATTCATGTGCATATTTTGGGATTGATTTCTTATAGAGCAGTACGTTTTTATGATATTGCTATGTGTTTTCGTACTGAGCAGGACTAGTCAGAGGACAGTACCTGAATACATTTTGCATGCATTGATAGTTATTGAAGGGATTTCCAAAAAGCGAGCTATAGCCTCAGTATTTACCTACGTGTCTGATATGACACGAAATGTTTAAAACAAGGAGACCCTTCTAAATTGTTTCCAAAACGGCGGAACGTACATTTCAAACAAAAGTATATATGTATATAGTTATTTTCTTATGGTAGACGTCCGCCACTGTGCAGTGTTATACGCGTTGCACAGCGACTTAAAGAGATTTGGCATGCATTTCCTTCAGATACTTACAGATATAGATTCGATATTTACATGTATAGTTTCGAGTTATATCATATTGGTTTTGATTTGGATTTGGCATTGATGTCTTCTCCATGACTCCGATGATCGCGGGATGCTTGGAGGAGTTTTGATTTGAGTTATATACTCATTTTTCAAGCGCATGCGCTGCGCTACGATTTGTTTTATGTATTTACAATTTCGGAGCCCCGACGACTTTATGGGTTTTCTTAGATGTTTTAGTAATTGGGGGAGTTTGAATTTAAATTCGGGGACCGAATTTCTTTAAGGGGGAAGATTGTAGCGTTTTGAAAATCGTTTCGGTGAAATTTCGGAAAATCGGTAAAATAAGGGGGTTTTCTGTAAAAAGTCAAAATACAAATATCTTATTATAAAAATTAAATATACATATTCTAGCTATGTAATTTCTATTATTTGGTGTTTATTGAGCCGCTGGTGAAATTTCAAATTTTCTGAAAAAAATATTATTTTATTATTATTTTAAGCCGTCACTAATACATTTAATTAGGGAAAATTACAAATTGGAATGAGTTGAAACAAATTTTGTGCATCATAAAACATTAAATAAATATTTATCATGTGGTTTTTGGAACGAAATCATTTGCCAAAACGGTTTAGAAATTATTGAAGAAAAAAGGCTTTTTTTTAGTGTAAATGGATGTTTGGGGTATAGTATTTATCATTTTCCATCACCCCACACCCTTACCCACACTCACACACCCCCATTTTCCCTCCCCCTTGGCTGAATTCAGCAGCCCCCCTCTCTTGTCCCCACTTGTTTTGCAAAAGAAAAGAAAAGGAAAAGAAAGGATAAAAGAATGTATAAGAATGGGCTTTTGACTTTTCTTTGACTTTGAAACCAACACCCTCTCTCTCTCACTCTCCCACTCACCTCACCCTCCCCACTTTCGGCCAGAACCAGCCCCCCCCATTTTCTCCAAGTGTCCATCTTCCTTCACCTCCATTTCCTTCAAAAAAAATCAACAAAAATCAACACAAACCCTCACAAAATCAAAATCCGACTCCTACCCATTTCTCTATAGCCAAAATTGCATGGATCTAGGGAACAAGATTCCAATTTGGGAGGCTATGTGTGTGCTTGTGGATCTTCAATTCATTGGGTATAAATTCTAACCCTTTGGTAAATTGTTAGTTAATTACTTTAATTTAGTTATTAAGTATTTAATTAGGTTTTAAATTGGTTCTAATTGCATGATTGGAAATTCAAGAAAATGGTTTGTGATCAAATTAGTGTGTTTATCATTAGATTATGGTTGTGATGAGTAGAATAACATGTTAATGCTATGCTAAAACTAATCTGATTGCTAATTTGCTAATTGTAACGTTTAAAATGTCCAAATTAAGTTTTTAGCAAACTAGGTTTTGTAATTTAATTGCAAATGTGAGATTTAAATCTAGTTAGGGTTTTATATCATTTGAACATGGTTTAAGTGTGTAATTTATCATATTAAGGCATGTTAAATCGAACCTAGTAGCTAGTTTGCAAATTGTATTTTAGAATTTTACTATTTAAGCTAAATTGCAAACTAGAATTTTGGGATTTATGGAAATGAGTAAGTTTAAAATCTAGTAATGGTTTGGGTGGCTTAGTTAAGATATTTAGTGAGCATTGTAGCCACTAAAATCATTAAAACATTTAGTTTTGTACTAAAATGGAAAAGTTTGCTTACTAGGTTTTCGGAAAAATAGCTTTTAAAGTGAGTTTGAGGTTTTTGTGAATTCTAACCTATTTCATATTATAATTAGTGTTTGTGAATGCGCAAATGGGTGCGTTTGGGTTTTTCTCGATGGTTTGACGTTTGGACATCGACATCGAGTGTTGGTTTGGCTATTTTTGCATGCGTAGGTGATAGGTTTAGACCTATGTGTGATACGCGTGCCGATTTGGTTTTCGTATGCCGTTTCGATTTCGAATTGGGTTTTTAATACGATGCGATGTGTCCTGATACGTAGGTACCCTCACGAGGACTTCGAGAAGACAAGCAAGCGCGTGGCGACATCGATTTCGGCAAGCGAGGACCAAGTGAGTAGATTTATATCTACGGGGAGAAGTCGGGTGGATGGCGTATAGCACCCCCGCAGTCCGTGGTGGTGTATACGGATGCGTATACACACCAACATTTATTATATGTTATTTAGGATTAATAACGATGCTTAGGATGGATATTGGTGTGTTGGACTATTTTTAGTGTTGCGAACCCTAGGGTAGTGTTACACACACATACACACATACATACTTGCATACATTCCTATTGATATGTACTCATGGGATTCTTTATAGTTATGTGTTCACATGGGTATGGGACTATGTGTTCACATACGGATTGAGGATGATACTTGGGATTGAGCTGAGTCGATGAGATTCGATTTGAGGCCGTGAGATCGGTGATATAGCAGGGTTCGTATCTTAGATACGACATGACGTTGTAGCGGGTCCTTGACGTAGTGTTTCACACACGTGCATGCATACGTAGGCGGTATCAGTATGGTACTAGACGTAGATCAGTACCCCGACCATGATATTTGATAAGAGGATACCAGGTGAATAGTATGATGAATGTGATATTGACCCGTACCCAGATTGGGATGCCGTACGACGGATTTACGTACGAGCTATATTGATGATTGATCCGCACTCTTGACTTGGGACGCCTGATTATAGATATGGTATCGGATATGATATTATTGAGGCGGGATCACCGACTATACATATACAGGTATGTATATGTATCGACTCAGATGATAGGCGGTTTCCTTACCTGTAGTTCAGCTTGTTAGTTCAGCCGTATAGTTTAGTGTAGTTGTTAGATTAGATTAGACTTCTTACCTATTTCAAAAACTAACGAATCGTGGGCATTTTTAAAGACAGCTCAAGGGAATCTACGGATATTTCAAAAACGACGTATCTTTTCATAAAAACACCGCAGCCCCTATTTTCAAAACCCCATGATTCGTGTTATTTCAAAAGGCACCATTTGTAGGACTTATATTAGATTAGTGTAGATTAGTTATCATTGTGTCTAGTATTCAGCTCCCGCACATTATTGCTGTTCGCTCTGCCTCGCATATTTATTTTGCTGCATATTCCATTATTGATATCATGCTGTTAGGACACCAGCACTATTACCGATGATGCGTATGTACCACGTACACCTACTTGCCGGCTCACACACATCTTCATCGGTAATTGCCATGTCACGTACACTTTAGAGAATATAATTGCTTGACTTAGATTGTTAGCTGGTAGTTTTGACACGATATTAGTGTACTTCCTTTATATGCCATATTAGATATTGTAGTTATTACCTACCACTTCATGCATACTGTTATTCAGTTGTTCATGCCTAGTTCATTATCATTGACATATGCACTTGTGATGATTTCTTGAGATTTATGATATTTCTGGATTTCGGGGAAAGCCGCAAAATTTACAACTTATGATCTTTTAAATATAAAATGTTGCGGTTTTCTAGTGATGTAAAGTGTCGTCCACCATGAGTTTGCTATGGTTTTGGAGATCCGTGTCGAGGAGTGGAGGAACCATCACGGGTACATGGTGGGCCCGGTATGGTACCCCGAGGCAAGAGGAATGTGGTGTTGACGTTGAGCCTGGCTGGGGAGCACTACCTACCGGTGATATTACCCGACGCGTCGGATATCCGGAGGATACCGTCGTGGTCTTGAGATGATGGTAGGGGCCGGTCTGGACTGACGGTGCCCTAGATATTGAGATTGAGACATTGATATTTCAAGACAGTGAGATTTATGTTTTGTGTCGATGCTAGACACTGTTGATGCTGATTTCATTATGATACCTCAGTTTAAAAATACGAAGGAAATCTCACTAATTTATGATAGCAGTTTCTTCATTTACATGTATTCTGTTTCATGCATTCATACCTCATTCATATGATATATTGCTACCTGAGGCACTGACACGGGCACATGAAATTATACTCGGGTTAGATATTACCCTAGACATTGTCATAGGCTGCCTGTTATATATATATTTGAGGATATATTATGATCATTGACCTAGGTTGCGTTATTTATGCGATTTCTGTGCGTAGATGTTTTTCTATTCACGAGTTGGCAACTCACCCCCGTTGTGCCCCAGTTCTTGCAGGTTGCCGTACAGGTTCCTTACGGCTTTTCGGGCTCAGTTTCATTCGGGTGACTTGCTAGTAGGTGGGTTTTTCTTGTATCGTACCCATCATATTACCTTGTATAATATTATTCCGTTGTATCTAGTAAATTCCATCAACCAAACATGTATTTATTGAGATAGAGACCAGTGTTGGTTATTCTTTCGACCTTAGAGTCGCTCGTAATATTTCTGGTGGTTTGAGTTTCCTTTTGAGTTTTGATCCTCGCCGTTGGCGTTGTATATTATATTGCTTGTGTGGTTGTGACCGTCATTTGACGAAGAGCTAGCTCCCGCTTGGGGATGCCTTTTTCTTGTTTTCGTATACTTTTCATGTTGTATCCCGTTTGGGGGCCAGTATTTACAAAGGAGATTCTGTCAAAATTTTCAGTAAAATTTTGATGTTTTAAAAACCGCATAATTCGGCTTATGCTTTTGAACTACTTGCTTTAAGTTGGTGTTTCCTGCACTCTACTACTTTTCTTGGTTTGGATTTCTGGGTTTTCGGTTTACTTAGATTACGTACGCCTCGAGACGTTCGTAGTTTAAGTGCCGGTCATGTTCCGTTCTTTCAGGTCGTGACAAAGTTGGTATCAGAGCGTTAGGTTTTAACCTTCGGAGCGTAGGATGACCCTTGGTTGATGGAATAAGTGACTAAGGTAGAGTGACGTACCGTTGGTATGTTCCGCGGCATATTTACGACACGCCACTCCACTTATGAAGCCTTAGGATGTACATTTCCTTGTTCAGTATTATATTCCTTCCTGATCTAGCCTCATCGATACCAGTTAGTTTTGCTGCTACGGTTACCGGCGGGGAGAGCTACGGCTAGAGTTGCGGTCAGCACAAGCTCGTCACGAACGAGGACTGACCAGGGCGAAATTCCGGCGACACACGATTGCAGAGATGTGTCTTTTTACTGTGTTTCCGCGCCGCGAGCGTTTGGTGGATCGCCTTTATGAGGTTACTCGGATGTGCTGATCGACACTAGAGGATTGAGCCACTGACAGAGGCCATCCAGATTTTGATGACCGTTGGCGTGTTGCTTACTCCTGATGATTGAGGCACTGTTCAGCGTGCAGACGAGCGAGCCAGTTGTTGCTGCGAGCGACGAGATATCGCCCCATATGTTGGAACTATGGCGGGGCGAGTTGTACGAATAGATGATAGAAGGTCGCTAGTCACCCGATGATGAATGACTAAGACAGGTGGTTCGTTCGCTTACCCCGATGCGAGGTCATCAGATAGATTGATTCCAGCTAGAGACGACTTCACGCGGAGGCGTTGGGAGTCGACAGAGACGATCGAATGTCAGAAACCTATTTATCCAAGTTTAAAGTAGTCGGAAAGACATGCAGGCAATTCTATGGTCCCTCTAGAAGAATGAAACCCTAACTCGACTTAATGACCGTGTGAAAGCCTTTGAACCTTCGGGTTTGCGGCAGTTCTACGGCGCCATTAGTGAGGCTTGGGTTTGCCCTTCTACGGCTGGACCACCGATGCTGTGGTATGTACTCGATACTATTAAACTGTGCCCAAGAGGTTGAGCTCTTGGGGGATTATGAGGTTTCGACGACTCGATCGGATGGCTCGACTTAATTCAGATGCTAGTTGGTGAGATGCATTCTTGGGAGACTCCAGATACGAGGATAGCCGTTGGAGCTCAGTCCATGCAGCCGCGACGAGACGAGTCCAAAGCAGACGACATTAGAGAAAAGCGGAGTAAGAGGTTTGCACCAGATCTAGATGAGATGACGTTCAACTCCGCCGACATCAGAGAGACGATGAGCAAGCCGGGGCATGGTACTTGGACTTACCTTCCAGAAGGAGTCGCGATGAGTATGCAGTCGTTCCAGAGCAAGATACAGATATAGGAAAGGACAATGACTTCCAGACAGTTGGCAGAGACAAGACATGGAAGAGACCGTGAGCAGGATTCCTTCCAGGACACTGCTGCAATGATACTTGCACCCAGGATCAGATGTGTCACGTACATTCAGAGAGCCAGAGGCCGACGCCAGTGATATGCTGTCTTACGAGTGGTCGCGATGATTGACCAAGAGATGACCAGAGGAGTGCCAGAACGGAATCGTCCCCGTTAGCACACCTGACAGGGCCGATGAGCCGATGGACCGAAAGATTGGTAATTTACAGTGAAGACCTTGACCCAGGAGTGGTCATGGTTATGCACGCCAGCAGGACAGAGTTCATGATCATCGACGAGACGTCCTACTAGTGACCGCGACAGTTGCCGAGATTCTTAGAGGATGCGCTTGAGCAGTACTATTCCGCCATTATTGATTACGATGTTTTGGGTGATTTATTCGTATGATTTGTTTTTGGATGATTGAGGATTTACGATCTTTGCACAGTGTTGCACTTGATATCGTTTTCGTTCTTTAGTTTCACATGTTTGTGATTTTACGGTTTTAAACAGTCGAGTTGGTTTTGTGCATATGCACGCACACGATTTGGTTCCTGCACTCTGTATAGTTTATATATGCTTGCAGTGCAGTGATACGCCTTTTGTGCACTTAGATGCACTGGACTTCGATTTCGATTGTGATACTCGATATTTGTTTTGTGCACCTTGTGCACCTGAGTGATTTTGCGCACGTTCGGCGCTTGATATTGGATTTGATGATTTCGTGCACGATGGATGCACCTGATTTAGATTTTCGCGCATGTTGAGCGCATGTCTTGAGATGCGATTTTGGTGCACACCAGATGCACTAAATCAAGATTTTTCGTGCATGTCAGATGCGCCTGATTTTGCTGTCAGGCACACACGTTGCCTACGACAGATGCTTTGTGCACACCCGATGCACTTAGATCTTGTTTCTGTGCATATGTATGGCACATATATGGATTTTTATTTCCGTGCGCACCAGACGCACATAGTATTCATGTGCATATTTTGGGATTGATTTCTTATAGAGCAGTACGTTTTTATGATATTGCTATGTGTTTTCGTACTGAGCAGGACTAGTCAGAGGACAGTACCTGAATACATTTTGCATGCATTGATAGTTATTGAAGGGATTTCCAAAAAGCGAGCTATAGCCTCAGTATTTACCTACGTGTCTGATATGACACGAAATGTTTAAAACAAGGAGACCCTTCTAAATTGTTTCCAAAATGGCGGAACGTACATTTCAAACAAAAGTATATATGTATATAGTTATTTTCTTATGGTAGACGTCCGCCACTGTGCAGTGTTATACGCGTTGCACAGCGACTTAAAGAGATTTGGCATGCATTTCCTTCAGATACTTACAGATATAGATTCGATATTTACATGTATAGTTTCGAGTTATATCATATTGGTTTTGATTTGGATTTGGCATTGATGTCTTCTCCATGACTCCGATGATCGCGGGATGCTTGGAGGAGTTTTGATTTGAGTTATATACTCATTTTTCAAGCGCATGCGCTGCGCTACGATTTGTTTTATGTATTTACAATTTCGGAGCCCCGACGACTTGATGGGTTTTCTTAGATGTTTTAGTAATTGGGGGAGTTTTAATTTAAATTCGGGGACCGAATTTATTTAAGGGGGGAAGATTGTAGCGTTTTGAAAATCGTTTCGGTGAAATTTCGGAAAATCGGTAAAATAAGGGGGTTTTCTGTAAAAAGTCAAAATACAAATATCTTATTATAAAAATTAAATATATATATTCTAGCTATGTAATTGCTATTATTTGGTGTTTATTGAGCCGCTGGTGAAATTTCAAATTTTCTGAAAAAAATATTATTTTATTATTATTTTAAGCCGTCACTAATACATTTAATTAGGGAAAATTACAAATTGGAATGAGTTGAAACAAATTTTGTGCATCATAAAACATTAAATAAATATTTATCATGTGGTTTTTGGAACGAAATCATTTGCCAAAACGGTTTAGAAATTATTGAAGAAAAAAGGCTTTTTTTTTAGTGTAAATGGATGTTTGGGGTATAGTATTTATCATTTTCCATCACCCCACACCCATACCCACACTCACACACCCCCATTTTCCCTCCCCCTTGGCTGAATTCAGCAGCCCCCCTCTCTTGTCCCCACTTGTTTTGCAAAAGTAAAGAAAAGGAAAAGAAAGGATAAAAGAATGTATAAGAATGGGCTTTTGACTTTTCTTTGACTTTGAAACCAACACCCTCTCTCTCTCACTCTCCCACTCACCTCACCCTCCCCACTTTCGGCCAGAACCAGCCCCCCCCATTTTCTCCAAGTATCCATCTTCCTTCACCTCCATTTCCTTCAAAAAAAATCAACAAAAATCAACACAAACCCTCACAAAATCAAAATCCGACTCCTACCCATTTCTCTATAGCCAAAATTGCATGGATCTAGGGAACAAGATTCCAATTTGGGAGGCTATGTGTGTGCTTGTGGATCTTCAATTCATTGGGTATAAATTCTAACCCTTTGGTAAATTGTTAGTTAATTACTTTAATTTAGTTATTAAGTGTTTAATTAGGTTTTAAATTGGTTCTAATTGCATGATTGGAAATTCAAGAAAATGGTTTGTGATCAAATTAGTGTGTTTATCATTAGATTATGGTTGTGATGAGTAGATTAACATGTTAATGCTATGCTAAAACTAATCTGATTGCTAATTTGCTAATTGTAACGTTTAAAATGTCCAAATTAAGTTTTTAGCAAACTAGGTTTTGTAATTTAATTGCAAATGTGAGATTTAAATCTAGTTAGGGTTTTATATCATTTGAACATGGTTTAAGTGTGTAATTTATCATATTAAGGCATGTTAAATCGAACCTAATAGCTAGTTTGCAAATTGTATTTTAGAATTTTACTATTTAAGCTAAATTGCAAACTAGAATTTTGGGATTTATGGAAATGAGTAAGTTTAAAATCTAGTAATGGTTTGGGTGGCTTAGTTAAGATATTTAGTGAGCATTGTAGCCACTAAAATCATTAAAACATTTAGTTTTGTACTAAAATGGAAAAGTTTGCTTACTAGGTTTTCGGAAAAATAGCTTTTAAAGTGAGTTTGAGGTTTTTGTGAATTCTAACCTATTTCATATTATAATTAGTGTTTGTGAATGCGCAAATGGGTGCGTTTGGGTTTTTCTCGATGGTTTGACGTTTGGACATCGACATCGAGTGTTGGTTTGGCTATTTTTGCATGCGTAGGTGATAGGTTTAGACTTATGTGTGATACGCGTGACGATTTGGTTTTCGTATGCCGTTTCGATTTCGAATTGGGTTTTTAATACGATGCGATGTGTCCTGATACGTAGGTACCCTCATGAGGACTTCGAGAAGACAAGCAAGCGCGTGGCGACATCGATTTCGGCAAGCGAGGACCAAGTGAGTAGATTTATATCTACGGGGAGAAGTCGGGTGGATGGCGTATAGCACCCCCGCAGTCCGTGGTGGTGTACGGATGCGTATACACACCAACATTTATTATATGTTATTTAGGATTAATAACGATGCTTAGGATGGATATTGGTGTGTTGGACTATTTTTAGTGTTGCGAACCCTAGGGTAGTGTTACACACACATACACACATACATACTTGCATACATTCCTATTGATATGTACTCATGGGATTCTTTATAGTTATGTGTTCACATGGGTATGGAACTATGTGTTCACATACGGATTGAGGATGATACTTGGGATTGAGCTGAGTCGATGAGATTCGATTTGAGGCCGTGAGATCGGTGATATAGCAGGGTTCGTATCTTAGATACGACATGACGTTGTAGCGGGTCCTTGACGTAGTGTTTCACACACGTGCATGCATACGTAGGCGGTATCAGTATGGTACTAGACGTAGATCAGTACCCCGACCATGATATTTGATAAGAGGATACCAGGTTAATAGTATGATGAATGTGATATTAACCCGTACCCAGATTGGGATGCCGTACGACGGATTTACGTACGAGCTATATTGATGATTGATCCGCACTCTTGACTTGGGACGCCTGATTATAGATATGGTATCGGATATGATATTATTGAGGCGGGATCACCGACTATACATATACAGGTATGTATATGTATCGACTCAGATGATAGGCGGTTTCCTTACCTGTTGTTCAGCTTGTTAGTTCAGCCGTATAGTTTAGTGTAGTTGTTAGATTAGATTAGACTTCTTACCTATTTCAAAAACTAACGAATCGTGGGCATTTTTAAAGACAGCTCAAGGAAATCTACGGATATTTCAAAAACGACGTATCTTTTCATAAAAACACCGCAGCCCCTATTTTCATAACCCCATGATTCGTGTTATTTCAAAAGGCACTATTTGTAGGACTTATATTAGATTATTGTATATTAGTTATCATTGTGTCTAGTATTCAGCTCCCGCACATTATTGCTGTTCGCTCTGCCTCGCATATTTATTTTGCTGCATATTCCATTATTGATATCATGCTGTTAGGATACCAGCACTATTACCGATGATGTGTATGTACCACGTACACCTACTTGCCGGCTCACACACATCTTCATCGGTAATTGCCATGTCACGTACACTTTAGAGAATATAATTGCTTGACTTAGATTGTTAGCTGGTAGTTTTGACACGATATTAGTGTACTTCCCTTATATGCCATATTAGATATTGTAGTTATTACCTACCACTTCATGCATACTGTTATTCAGTTGTTCATGCCTAGTTCATTATCATTGACATATGCACTTGTGATGATTTCTTGAGATTTATGATATTTCTGGATTTCGGGGAAAGCCGCAAAATTTACAACTTATGATCTTTTAAATATAAAATGTTGCGGTTTTCTAGTGATGTAAAGTGTCGTCCACCATGAGTTTGCTGTGGTTTTGGAGATCCGTGTCGAGGAGTGGAGGAACCATCACGGGTACATGGTGGGCCCGGTATGGTACCCCGGGGCAAGAGAAATGTGGTGTTGACGTTGAGCCTGGCTGGGGAGCACTACCTACCGGTGATATTACCCGACGCGTCGGATATCCGGAGGATACCGTCGTGGTCTTGAGATCATGGTAGGGGCCAGTCTGGACTGACGGCGCCCTAGATATTGAGATTGAGACATTGATATTTCGAGACAGTGAGATTTATGTTTTGTGTCGATGCTAGACACTGTTGATGCTGATTTCATTATGATACCTCAGTTTAAAAATACGAAGGAAATCTCACTAATTTATGAAAGCAGTTTCTTCATTTACATGTATTCTGTTTCATGCATTCATACCTCATTCATATGATATATTGCTACCTGAGGCACTGACACGGGCACATGAAATTTTGCTCGGGTTAGATATTACCCTAGACATTGTCATAGGCTGCCTGTTATACATATATTTGAGGATATATTATGATCATTGACCTAGGTTGCGTTATTTATGTGATTTCTGTGCGTAGATGTTTTTCTATTCACGAGTTGGCAACTCACCCCCGTTGTGCCCCAGTTCTTGCAGGTTGCCGTACAGGTTCCTTACGGCTTTTCGGGCTCAGTTTCATTCGGGTGACTTGCTAGTAGGTGGGTTTTTCTTGTATCGTACCCATCATATTACCTTGTATAATATTATTCCATTGTATCTAGTAAATTCCATCAACCAAACATGTATTTATTGAGATAGAGACCAGTGTTGGTTATTCTTTCGACCTTAGAGTCGCTCGTAATATTTCTGGTGGTTTGAGTTTCCTTTTGAGTTTTGATCCTCGCCGTTGGCGTTGTATATTATATTGCTTGTGTGGTTGTGACCGTCATTTGACGAAGAGCTAGCTCCCGCTTGGGGATGCCTTTTTCTTGTTTTCGTATACTTTTCATGTTGTATCCCGTTTGGGGGCCAGTATTTACAAAGGAGACTCTGCCGAAATTTTCAGTAAAATTTTGATGTTTTAAAAATCGCATAATTCGGCTTATGCTTTTGAACTACTTGCTTTAAGTTGGTGTTTCCTGCACTCTACTACTTTTCTTGGTTTGGATTTCTGGGTTTTCGGTTTACTTAGATTACGTACGCCTCGAGACGTTCGTAGTTTAAGTGCCGGTCATGTTGCGTTCTTTAGGGTCGTGACACTGTTCGTCTAAGACTATCTCATATCGAGCCTAGGGGGCGGCAAGCGTCAGTCCCCTAATAGCGGTATAAGTCGTGTCGGAGCGTAGCCCATTACACCCTGAGAAACTACTGGAACCTACCAGTAAATCTCGCTTGCCCTGGCCAGGGACTTTGCGTAATGGCTCTCTGACACATCGCGATATCAACTCCTAATACCGGGAGAGACGAATCCTTTCTAACCGCCACTGCCTCCAAGTGCTCGGGACTGCACCCAACTGCTACCTGTTTGCACGACTCCTTTGAGCCGTGGTAGGGTAGCAATCTAAGAACAGTGGGACACACTCGAGGCGAAGTAGCAGTGTCAAGTCTGCGGACTATGCTGTACTCATGTCACCTGGAAACTGTTAACTGACGATTGGTATAATACCAACCAACAGTTCCCCTGTGAGTCCTGTTCGGTGTACCCGTAATCTAACGAGCACCTGTATACTATCTCCAGTACGACGTACTGATGGCTGTGGGACAGACCATCTCCCCAACTGGGATGAGAAGCGTACACACTAGTCTACTCTGGAGTATCGATGCCCAGTCTCAATAATCCTACGACTAGGGACAAGTATAGGATGTTGCTTATAGACTACCCAGCCCCCACTAGTGTGACTGCCATCACAACGCTAGTAATCAAGCAAAGATCCTATGGGCTCTACTAATATGTATGAGTGATACGTTACAAGAAACATGTGCACATATTAAAGTAGACACAAACCAAGTAGCATACTACCATTTTTAGCAAGACTGTATATACAACTGTGAATATCCCAAGCTTCCATTAAGTAATATACATACAAGTATGATACAATAATGGCCCCTAGGGCTTATACACTAACAATCTCCCACTTGCACTAGGGCCATGTGCTGGCATATCGTAGACCTATCATCTCGAATAGCCTCTCTAACTGCGTCTGAGGAATGGCCTTTGTGAATGGATCAGCAATGTTATTCTCCGTCTCTACTCTTTTCACCTCGATCTCCCGGCGATCTACGATCTCCCTGATCTGGTGATACCGCCTTAAGATGTGTCTGGACTTCTGATGGGACCTGGGTTCCTTCGCTAAAGCTATAGCGCCGTTGTTGTCACAATACAGAGGTATTGGATCAATACTGGTAGGAACCACCTGAAGTTCTGTGAGGAACTTCTTCATCCAGACAGCTTCTTTTGCGGCATCGCAAGCAGCTATGTACTCCGCTTCCATTGTTGAGTCAGCAACGGTATCCTTCTTGGAACTCTTCCAACAGACCGCCCCTCCATTGAGGGTAAAGACATAACCCTACATGGACTTGGAGTCATCTTTGTCACTCTGGAAGCCGGAGTCGGCAAAGGACTCAATCTGGAGGTCTTTTCCGCCATACACCAAGAACATATCTTTAGTCCTCCTCAGGTACTTGAGAATGTTCTTTACTGCTATCCAGTGATTCTCCCCTGGGTTTGCCTGATACCGGCTTGCAACGCTCAATGCGTATGCTACATCTGGTCTGGTACATAACATTGCATACATTATAGAGCCTACCGCTGAAGCGTAGGGTATAATCGACATGCGATCCCTTTCTAAATCAGTCTTGGGAGACATCTCTTTAGAGAGGGTGATTCCGTGACAAGCCAGTAGGTTACCGCGTAGAATCTTCCATACTGAATCTCTTCACTATGGTGTCTATGTACCTGGACTGCGAAAGTCCCAACATCCTCTTTGATCTATCACGATAGATCCGGATCCCCAGAATGTAGGTGGCATCACCCAGGTCTTTTATGGAGAATTTCTGTGATAAGAATCTTTTGACTGACTGTAACATAGGAATATCATTTCCTATTGGGAGAATGTCATCCACGTACAAGACAAGGAATACTACAGCTCTCCCTACAATCTTACTGTATATGCATTGTTCATCTGGATTTTTGATAACGTCGAATTCTTTGACAGTATCATCAAAACAGATGTTCCAGCTCCGCGATGCTTGCTTTAGTCCATAAATGGACTTAAGCAACTTGCATACTTTACCGCTGCTCCCACTCTGAATGAATCCCTCTGGCTGATCCATATAGACGCTCTCTTCTAAATTACCATTTAGAAAGGCCGTCTTTACGTCCATCTGCCAGATTTCATAATCGTGGAAGGCAGCAATAGCAAGAAGGACCCGAATGGATTTAAGCATAGCCACTGTAGAAAAGGTTTCGTCATAGTCCAAACCAGGTCTTTGACGGAAACCCTTTGCAACAAGTCTAGCCTTGTAGGTTTCAACCTGTCTATCTACACCAATCTTCTTTTTGAAGATCCATTTGCATCCTACGGGTTTTACCCCATCTGGAGCAATGTCCAAAGTCCATATTTTGTTAGTGTACATGGACTCCATTTCGGTCCGCATTGCATCCAGCCATTTTACTGAGTCGCCGCTCTGAATGGCTTGCTGGAAGCTAGTAGGCTCATCATAGTCAATAGTGCAATCCTCTCTATCCCTGTCTATGAGAAAACGTAGTATCTCTCGGGCGGATGAGACTGCCTACTACTCCTGCGGGGTGGCGTCGAGATGTCCCTTTCTTCTGAAACCTCTGGTTCTACTAAGCTTTCAGTAATAGCTTGTGGTTCTGGAATTTCTTCCAGTTCTATTGCGCTCCCACTCTTCTGATTTTCCAAAAAAACCAGTTTCCAAGAAGCAGGCATGTTGAGAAACAAAGACCTTTTGTTCCTCTGCGTAATAGAAACAATATCCCATGGAGTTCTTTAGATATCCCACAAACTTACACTGTACTGAGCGTGCCTCGAGTTTGTCCGTATGCTGCTTCTTTACAAAAGCTGGACATCCCCATGTCTTAAGATACTTAAGACATGGTTTCTTCCCACTCCACATCTGATATGGTGTGGTAGGCACAGTCTTGGTTGGAACTCGGTTCAAAAGACATGCAGCTGATTCTAGTGCATATCCCCAGAATGATCGCGGTAACTCAGCGTTACTCATCATGGAACGTACCATATCCAATAGGGTTCGGTTCCGTCTCTCCGATACACCGTTATGTTGTGGTGTGTATGGAGGAGTAAGCTGAGAGAGAATTCCATTCTCTTTTAAGTAACCTAGGAACTCAGCACTTAAGTATTCACCACCTCGATCAGATCTCAGTGTCTTGATACTTTTGCCTGTTTGGTTTTCTACTTCATTCTTGTATTCCTGGAATTTTTTAAAGGCTTCAGATTTATGTTTCATTAAGAAGACATATCCGTACCTTGAAAAGTCATCCGTAAAAGTAATGAAGTATGAATAACCGCTTCGCGCATGTGTAGACATTGGACCGCACACATCACTGTGTACGATCCCTAAGAGCTCGCTCGCTCTTACTCCGTGTCCAGTAAACGGAGTTTTTGTCATCTTTCCTATGAGACAAGATTCACAAGTAGCATAAGATTGATATTCGAACGGATTCAAATATGCTTCTCTATGTAACTTAGTCAACCTTCTCTCATTGATGTAACCCAGTATACAATGCCATAAGAAAGCCTGATTTAATTCCCGAGACTTTCTTTTAAGTGTGTTCTGGACATTGAAAACCTGAGCTTGACTCAATACGTATATTCCATTATCTAATGTACCAGACCCAATCAAAACTTGATTTAGGTGGATGTGAACTACATCGCCTACGAATGTAAAATCATATCCCTCTCTCAAAAGTGAGGATACTGATATGATGTTACAGGTCATACTAGGTACATACAGACAGTTACGAAGAATCAATATCTGCCCACTTGTCAAACCTAGGCGATATTCTCCCACGGATTCAGCGTTCACGCTCATTCCGTTTGCAACTCTGAGAGACCAATCACCTACCTTTCTAACTTTACGGTTTCTCAAAGCATGTAATGAATTACAGATATGAGATACTGCTCCGGTATCAAGTACCCAGGAAGTAGAGTTAATTGACAAACAGTTCTCAATTACTAACACACTTGAGGCTGAAGCCACAACATGCTTTGTATCCTGGCTACTGGCTTCTAAAGCCCTGCAATCTTTCTGCCTATGCCCAATCCCATAACAATAGGAACGTCCCTTTTTTACTATATCCAGTCCCGAAACTTTTGCCCTTCTCTTTCATTCTACTTCCCTGGTTTCCTTCAGGGTAGAAGGTAGAGACTGTAGAATCAAGTCAGTATCTGACTCGTTCTCCAACGTGGTCTTCAGGTCCTTGAGCTGATCAATACAGCTAGTCATTGTAAGGATGTTGTCTATTCAGATGACCCGACAGCCAACCTCTCTTGAATTAATTCGGTCGAGGTCTCATATCTTGTGATATGAGATTGCTCTCCATATAAATCTTTGTTATGGAGAAAGATGGAAACTGTGTCCATCTTCTCGTGCTGCTTTTGGTATACACCATCAACTGAAGCTAACACGAGGCACTTGGCTTTCGCTTTATTCTTTTCCCTTGTCTGATGGATATTCATATCCGTGACAGTGGAAACTGGACCTGGGACGGCGGGATCTTGAGTAGTAATAGGGTGGTCCAGCTTGTTATAGGTAATGGACATCTGGACAGACCTATGCCAGTTATATAAGTCAGATTCAGTCAATTTGTTATCTAGATGTAACCTAGTCGTGGTCACAAGGTCGCTGCAATTAAGAGAGAAAGAAGAAAACACTTTTAGCATGATGCTCTTGCAAGTTTAGAGTGGTTTTTAATTTATCTAAACAGGATGGCTCCCACTGTTTCTCGAATTCTTCCTCAAATCATAAAAGAAGAATTAGCCAGGATTATTCTCACCGTACAATACTTGCTTAACCGTTCAGCCAGGTCAGTGTCGATACTTCGAGGGAGGTTTTCCAATGCTTTCGCGAAGTTCCTTAATTAAAGAACCTCTTTTCTCTGGGGGCGTATCCTCACTGACACCTTTCTAGGCACCTACTTGGTTTATAGCATTGATCGTTAAGTGACTAATCTCCTGATAAGTAGTATATACTCACAGTAGGATCGGGATCCAAAATATCATCGTATGATAATGTTGAAAGAATCCTACCAACATTCATCAAACTCCAAAATGGTATTCATCTCTCTGCAAATTTCAGTTTCTTTAGAAATTCCCAATGTGGATTTTTGCCCCATGCTCTTATGACCTTGACGAAGGTCAACAAATCATAAGTCACATGTCAAGTTCTACCCGTCATTATCCAGGTTAATTTGAACCCACCCGTACATACCCTTGACGAAGGTCAACAAGGTAATACGACTGTCCCAAACAACGCATCTATCTATGCAACATATGAACACCCAACAGCTACCAATCACTATGCCTTGACGAAGGTCAACAAACACAGCTTGAATACTATTGAATATTCATATGAAATGACGGAGGGCTACGAATGGTTTTGGCAAAACCGTGAACGTAGTGAACTTGATATAATTGAAGGAACATGATACTTTTTAAAAGGAGTGGTTAAAGCTCCGTAATTAAAAATTCCGCTCTTTTAAAATAACCGAGTGGTTTCTTTTAAATTTGTTCCAACGATTGAACTTTGGTTTATTTTCTTTGCATTATAATAATGTGTCCCATCATTTATCCTATCATTGCAGAAAACAACGAAAATACTATGTCCTTTTATGCCATCCGCATTCGCCACTGGGTCCCGTCATCACCCGTTAGGTTACTTAACTAACGACAGAGCGGGGGCTGGGCTAGCGCGGGTGAAAAACATAAGTGACGTCTAATAACTATCATATATAGATATTGTACATTCGTCAGACGCAATAATAAGCATTCCAGATCACAGATGAACTTTATTGGATATACTAGCAATCCGCATTTGTTTTGAGCCTCCAATAAAAGACGGATTACACAGTTGTGATGAATAGCCATTACCCCAACCCTAGACCCCTACAGGTACGACAAACTACCCGCCAAGTACCCGAAGTGAAGCGGTCTCCCTCAACAACGTGAGTAGGCCACTTTGCACTTCAACGTACTCGGTAGTTTGTGTACCCCGCCTTGGGTATATCCTAGGAGCAAAAACAGTAAAAAGAAATAATACAACGGTGGCTACAACCGCAACCTGGATGCGCCCCGCAAAAGAATATTACATCATATTACATTTACATCGAATGGATGAATATTAAACCCATCTCAAACCCCGGCTAATCATCACAACACTCCAATCAAGTCCATATACACAAACAGTAAACATTACAGAAATATGCAACCCCCTGCCAACCGACATACTAGAAGTTAGGGGAGGTGTACGAACACATTAAACATTAAAGATAAAAACCCAATTAGCAAATAACTTAGAACATCGATCAACAACCTTTTTCCGTGTCTACCCCAAAAGCAAACCAGCACTGAAGTAACCTGGGCAGAAACAGAACATACAGGAAAACAGAACACCAAAATATATGAATTGTAGAGCAAATTGGAGTCAACTCGGGGTTGACTCCGCCGCGGATCCGCGGCCAAAATCACAATCTTGCCGCGGATCCGCGGCCATCAAGCCGAGTTAGAACTCCGTATTTTCCCAGAATTCTTATATTTACCTGCTGTGAATTTTAAGGCATATCAAATATCTTTTTCGACACGTTAAAAATTTACAGAAACTGTTAGGGTTCCGGGGTTTCGTTTTCGTGTTTTCCGTCGATCGAACTTCTAATTAGTTGCTAACAAGCTAGTAATGGTTTAGTTGGCTCTGATACCACTGTAAGTCCATGTCACGCACCCCACGAACTTGCGGGGAGGCGGAATATATGAAAAACGATTATCAAAGCTTCGTAACACGGACTTGAGCGCATGAATCGTATCTAAACCGTTACTAGCAAACTACGAGAGGTTTAACTACTTGGATTCGAAGTTATACCTCACGTTACTTGTCCTTCGGGTCTTCATCGCTGTCCTCCACTCCTCGTAGGCTCCTTGGAACATCGGCACCTCAACGGCCTCCTCGAGTCAAAGGCGATCCACCCGAGAGCTCCTACGCCAAGCTTGATCTCTAACTTGAGATAACTAGGTTGCTCAAAGTGCTAATCTAAGCTACCTAGGGGATATAGAGTGAGGTTATGGATGTATTAGTCTAGCTAACCCTTGATCTCAACACATGAGAGGTTAGGGTTAGGGTTTCAAGAATAAGAGAGCTTGAGGAGAGAGAAGGTGATGATGAGAATGAATATGAATAATGAGCTCATTAGAATATAACAACCATAACAATTTATCAAATAAATAATATAAGTGATTAATCATCATGGTTGATGCATTCACCTTGTGTGATTCATCACATGAGTCATAAGCTCAATAAATGAATCATTAACTCTAAGGATGAATCACACAAATGAGTCATTAAGCAATAAATGCTTATGCCACCTTAACCCCCAAGTCACCATGCTTCTAGAAGCTTCCCGGAAAATTACGAGAACGCCCCTCCAATCCGTGAAAACACGGAAAAACTTTAGACTGTATAAATCCAATAACCTGATACTAGAATCTGGTTTAAACCAAAGCCTACTAGTAAAAACTGTCCGAACGTCGTACGTGCGTTTAAACACGTATGCGTCCAAACCCTTATCGTAAATCCATACGACCTCTATATCATTTCGCCTGGAGCAGGGAAACTCTGTGTGTGGGACTCTAAAGACTCGACACTACGCTGGCAGTGGGTTTAACCACAGACCGCAAGCGGCACTAGCTGTACGTAACGGTCCCCAGGTAGATGTCGATAAGAAGGCCGATGACAAAACCCATCCGAACTCCTACTGAGCCTGATGTGACAATCTCCGTACAGTCCGGTCTGTTCGTCTAAGACTATCGCAATCAAGCCTAGGGGGCGGCAAGCGTCAGTCCCCTAATAGCGGTATAAGTCGTGTCGGAGCGTAGCCCATTACACCCTGAGAAACTACTGGAACCTACCAGTAAATCTCGCTTGCCCTGGCCAGGGAATTTGCGTAATGGCTATTTGACACAGCGCGATATCAACTCCCAATACCGGGAGAGACGAATCCTTTCTAACAGCCACTGCCTCCAAGTGCTCGGGACTGCACCCAACTGCTACCTGTTTGTACGACTCCTTTGAGCCGTGGTAGGATAGCAATCTAAGAACAGTGGGACACACTCGAGGCGAAGTAGCAGTGTCAAGTCTGCGGACTATGCTGTATTCATGTCACCTGGAAACTGTTAACTGACGATTGGTATAATACCAACCAACAGTTCCCCTGCGAGTCCTGTTCGGTGTACCCGTAACCTAACGAGCACCTGTATACTATCTCCAGTACGACGTACTGATGGCTGTGGGACAGACCATCTCCCCAACTGGGATGAGAAGCGTACACACTAGGCTACTCTGGAGTATCAATGCCCAGTCTCAATAATCCTACGACTAGGGACAAGTATAGGATGTTGCTTATAGACTCCCCAGCCCCCACTAGTGTGACTGCCATCACAACGCTGGTAATCAAGCAAAGATCCTATGGGCTCTACTAATATGTATGAGTGATAAGTTACAAGAAACATATGCACATATTAAAGTAGACACAAACCAAGTAGCATACTACCATTTTTAGTAAGACTGTATATACAACTATGAATATCCCAATCTTCCATTAAGTAATATACATACAAGTATGATACAATAATGGCCCCTAGGGCATATACACTAACATATCGTACTTATCCTTATGATCATATCCGTAAGTACATAAGCATAGGTTTCTAGTTATATGGTCTACATCTCGGTCCTCCCATTACTATGGTTGCGAGGGTGCTATATACCATTCACCCGACTTTCCCCGTAGATATATATCTACTCACCTGCTATCCTCGCTCTAGCCGAAGTCGATGAACGTCTTGTGCTCCTTCGTCATCTCGGAAGTCCACGCAAAGGTATCTACAAATCAACACACATCGTAATGAGATTAAAACCAAATTCAAAAACCGATACGGCATGCGAAGTGCACATAGGTTAGAACCTATGGTCCACGCATACAAGAACAACCAAAAAACCCTTAGCATTGACGTACGAACGTCCAACGACCGTGTCAAAACTCAAATACCAAAACTTAAGTTTTCAAAAGTCGTAAACCGAATTCAGCAACTTAGAAAAACACTCCCAGATTTTGACTCGGGTAAAATTAGGATATTTTGCATATAGTGTAGGTCTATATATCAGATAACAGAGCCATGGACCAAAAAGCAACCAAAAACTCAAAGGTCATGTTGCAATTTGCGGCCAGGGGGATTATTTCTAAATCCAGAAGAGGGAGTTGGGGTCTCGGGTTCCTAGGGTAGTCTCTAGGTGGCCTGCACATCTCACTGTGTTGGCAACTTATTTTTTAGAGATCTCAAGTGATACCGGATTCTATTTAATCATCACAATTCGTCAAAAACCGATGTCGGGAAAATCTAAGTTCGTGTTTTGGGACTTCTCGTCTCAAGTTTGCACAGAATTCCATCACTAATGGTTTGTGATCACTAACTAAACCTCAATTGCATCTCCACAATTCGAATCATCCACTAAAATCATCCTAGAATATTTCAATATCACTAATCTTGCATAATTGAACTCTAAACACAAATAAGAGGTTAAGAAACTTGATAATATGAAGGAAAGTGAAGGCTTTACCTCTTAGAAGCAACTCAAGAAAGTTCTTTGGTGGCCCAAAGTGTTGAAAACCCTAACTTGAACTCACCATGGGGTGTAAGATGAGGTGGTGGTTATTTTTTATGAAGGTGGTGTGGGGTTATGATGAGATTTTGGGGATGTTTTGATGGTGGTAGTATGGTGGAGGAGTAGGAGAATGAGGATGAAGGAGGTGAAGGTAAGAAATGAAATGAAAAAGGAAAAGGATGAATGACTAGGGTTGCCATGCCCCCCTCTCTCTCCTCATAAATTACCATCACATCCAAGTCTCCCTCTCTCATCAAATATCTTTTCATTTTCATTTCCTTTTTCTTTTTCCTTTTTCTTTTTAAAACCCAAATACAACAAATACAAATGAAACCATGTTTGAATGAAAACACAATGTGTCATGGCACATTTGTCATGGTTAACAAAAATGGATTTGGCCAAATAAATGATTAGTAGTGCACTAATCAAGTTTAACATAAACTTGTATTTAAATAATTGTATAATTATTTTTAAAATGTCCAAATCCAATAAATGCCTTCATAATTAATAATTCATATTAATCTCCAAATATTTTCTAAAATATTGGTATATAATTATACCATGGTACGAAAACCCAAATTCATACTCGTATAGTTTTCGTGAAATATATTATTTTGTTATTTAAATTCCAAAATAATATTTTATTATTTTCTGAAATGTTACACTTGTGCACTTGATTTTCGTTAACGTGCACCGTACTGCACTAGATACTTTTATGCGGACCTGATACACTTGATTCAGATTTTTGCGCACACTTGGCGCACTTGATGTGATTTCGTGTACACTAGATGCACTTAATCGAGATTCTTCGTGCATAATGATGCACCTGGTATTGTTGTCATGCACACCCGTTGCACTTGACAAATACTTTTTGCACACCCGTTGCACTTAGTTTTGCTTCTATGCATATTCGTGGCACTTAGATTTGGTTTTTATTTCCGTGCACACCAAACACACGTGGTATTTTTGTATACACTATTTGAGATTGAATTCCTTCGAGCATCATGTTTTTATAACATATATTATATTATTTAGTAACCGAGCAGGACAATTCTGAGGACAGTACCTAAGTATTTTTGCATGCATTGATATTTACCGAGGGGATTTTCAAGAAAGAGCTATAGTCTCAATATTTCTCCTATGTGTCCAAGAGTGGCACGAAGTTTTACAAAGAAAATCCTTCAAAATCATTTTTAAAAGGCGGGACTTATATGTTAAACAAAACATATATAGATATATAGCTATTCCTATCAAACTGATCGTCTGCTACTTGTACCGTGATATACGCATCACATAGTGATTTGAAAAGAATTTTGCATGCATTTTATTCAGTTGTTTAGATGACTTCATAAAGATGCGTACTATATATATATATATATATATATATATATATATATATATTATAACCTTGTCTATATTATACTTAATTTTAACAGTAGATTTTGAAATTTGTATTCTCGTCATAACTTTCCTTGATTGCGTGACGCTTGACAGAGTTTCGATTTTTGGGCTTTGCACTTTTTTCATGCGCATACGTTGCGCTATGATATATCTTACGTATTCGTGATTCGGAGTCCCGCTGATTTGACTGATTTACTGAAAAGTTTTAAATAATTGGGGGTTTAAATTTAAATTCGGGGACCGAATTTATTTAAGGGGGGAGGATTGTAACATTTCAAAAAAATATAAAATATTATTTTTGGAATTTAAATAATAAAATAATAAATTTTATGAATATTATAAAAGTATGGAAATTAGTTTTAATGGGATAGTATAATCATATATATATAATTTAGAAAAAAAATTTGGAATGATGATTTATTAATTATGAAGGCATTTATTTAATTTGGGCATTTTATAAATTATTTTACAATTATTTATATACAAGTTTAATGTTAAACTTGATTAATATTTCCTAATTGTGGATTAAACTAAGTTATTTGTTAGAACCATGTTTATGTATCATGAGATGCAACATATCATATTGTAACACTTGTTCATATTGATACCATGGCTTCATTTTATTTGCTTTTAATTTGTTTTGTTTTAAATTGAGAAAAGAAAAGGAAAAGGATATTAAATAAAAGAGGAAGAGGACAAAAGAGCATGGTTGAGAGAGAGAGAGAGGAGTTGAGAAGGTTCTACACCATTCCTCGGTCTTTCTTCATCTCTTCTCCATTTCTTCACCTCCCATTTCTTCATCTCCTTCTCCTTCATCCTTCTCCACCCTCGCCACCACAATTCCACCCTCAAAACCAACCCAAAATTAATCGCCACCATCACAAAAAATTTTCCTTTGCTCACTACAAATACCATGGTGGGATCAAGTTGGGACTTTGAGTAATTTGGCCATCTTTGAATTTTCTAGAGTTGCTCCATGAGGTAAAACCTTCACCTTTTAGTTAAGTGTTTAAGTTCCTGACCTCCTATGTTAGTTTAGAGTTAAACAAGTTACGTTTAGTTGTCTTGGAAAATTCTGGGATGATATTTAGTGGATGTTTTAAATTGTGGAGATGCAATTGAGGCTTAGTTAGTGACAACAAACCCATTAGTGATGGAATTCTTGACCAAACTTGAGTTTAGAAATCCCAAAAATGAACTTGGAATTTTCCGATATCGGGTTTTTGTTGAAATATGATGATCAATTAGAATCTGCTATGAATCGGGGACTCTAAAAATTAAGTTGAAAACACAGTGAGATGAGCAGGCTATTTAGAGACTAGCCCAGAAACCTGAGCCCCCAACTCCCACTTTTGGCCGCCAAAATAACCATATCGACCGTAAATTGCGGCCTAACCGTAGAGTTAGGGTTTGGTTCTTGGTCCATGGTTCAATCTCCTGATAACTAGGCCAATTCTATGTGCAGAATGTCCTAATTTTACCTTGGGTAAAATCTAGGACTGTTTTTTCCAAGTTTCAGATTTGGGTTTGCGATTTTTGAAAACTAGATTTTTGGTAATTGAGTTTTAACTCGGTCGTTTGACGTTTGTATGTCAACGCTGGGGGTTGTATGGTTGTTCTTGCATGCGTGGACCATAGGTTCTAACCTATGTATGTTTCGTTTGCCGTATCGGTTTTCGAATTTGGTTTTGATTTCATTACGATATGTATTAATTTGTAGGTACCTGTTCTGTTAGTTGTATGTATGCCCTAGAGGCCATTATTGTACATGATTGTATATTATAATGGATGCTTGGACATATATATGGAGGACTTTCTTGCTCGACATGATAGTATGCTATCTGGTTGCTCTTTATCTTAACATGTAAACTAGTATTGTGATACCGTCTTGCTCTCACATGTTGGTAAAGCCCTTAGGATGGACTTGACTAACTGGATTATGATGCAGATCATACTAGTGGGGCCAGGGTAGTCCACAAGTACATCCTTTAATTGTTCATAGTCGAGCGAGTATCGAGACGGGGCATCGATATTCCAGAGTAGACCAGTGTGTACGGTTCTTGACCCTGTATGGGGCGATGGTTGTGTCACGACCCGAAATATTAGCTCGTGATCGGCACTTAAATCACGCAACATCTACAGGCGTAACGTAACTTAAGTAAGCCGAAGCCCAGCAAATCTAAACCTCCAAAAGGAATAAGTGAAGAAACATTGTTAAAAATCTTCGGGAATCTCAAGTAAAAATCTTTAAACTTAAATTTACTTTCTTAAAAATTTCGGCAGCACCTCCTTTGTAAAAACTAGCCCCGAAACGGGTACAACATAGAATATAAATAAAGCATCCCCAAACGGGAGCAAATCATGCCCAACGGCAGAAACAACTACCACAAGCATAAATATGTATACGACGCCCAACGGCAAAGATCCACATAAGGAAATAAAGTAAAGCAAGACATCAAACCCACAAAGCGAACATAAAACCCATTGCTCAAGTCTCGCAACTACAAGTCTTATTAAGTCTTACTACATATACAAATACTAGTTTCTGATTTGATGGAGTTGACTAGATACAATAGGAATAATAATACAAGAGTGGCACGATCCAATATGTACCACCTACCAAAGCAAATCACCCGAATACAGCTGTGTGCCAGCGATGCCGCTACTAATCCATGCGATCAACCTGCAAGAATTGTGGCACAATGGGGTGAGTTGCCAACTCGTGAGTAGAAAACATCATGAGGTAGAAATCGAATAAAACAACGATTCCTAGGCCAACTATATCATAAAGGTAATACTATGATATCTAGGGTGACCGTATCTGCATATGTGCCAACAAAATAATCAATGCCTATCAGCAAGTGGATCTCATCTATCCAAATAATCAATGCCTGTATGCATGTGGATCTCATCTACGTGTCAACCAATGACACAACAACATCATGCATGTAAATATCATGAAAGCATATGCAGGTAGATATGATGATATAAATCAACGTGTGTCCCTCGCGACACATCAAAATCATGGAACCTGAGTGTCCAGCATCGACATTCGAAACATCATGAAACCCGTGTCCAACATCGACACGTAAATTCTGATAGCTCAGGCACCGCATCTTCAGATCGGCCCTCAAATCTGTAAGTCTCATGGAACCTGAGTGTCCAACATCGACACTCGCAACATCATGAAGCCATAGGCTCTGTTTGCGGGATCGGCCCGCGGGCTCCGGCAGTACGAATTGGCCTATCTCATCACATAGCTCCGGTCGGTATCCTCCAGATATCCGCCGAGTTCAAATACTATCACCAGTAGGCAGTGCACCTCCCCTGCCAGGCTCATCGGCTAATCCATCGACATACTTTTCTTGCCCCGGGATGCCATACTGGGTCCACCATGTACTCGCAAATGGCCTCGTCCAGTCCTCGCCTCGGGTCTCACATATCAATCTCAGAACCGAGAAAACACAGGGTGGACGCACTGAAATATCATATCAAGAGAAACCGGGTTTTCAAACAATACATAAATTTCTTGAAATACCGCCACGGTTCTCAAATCCATAAATCATATGAAAACTGATGTATGCAACATAAAACAACAATATGAGCATATTAAGGGAAAACCGCTCTTTTAAATGAATCCAGTTTTAAAATATATCACGCGGTTCCCAATTCCTCCAAAATCAAATGCAACATCATATAAAGGCATACATGTAGCTCTAGCAAGATGTGTGTATATACATGTAAGTATGTAAGCATGATGCATTTCATATGCGCAATAGCACAAGAATGAACGTCTAAATGTCAATAATGATACAATACCACATAGGTGTGTATGTGCAGCTATAGCAGGGTATGTCATGCAATATAGCATAATGATGTGAGCATAGCAAGTATATCATGCAACATAGCATAGTGATGTGAGCATAACAAGTATATCATGCAACATAGCATAGTGATGTGAGCATAGCCAGTATATCCTGGCATGATGTAGCAATTCTACTGTGTTGTGACATAGCAATTATCGATGATGAAGGTGTGTGAGCCGGCCAATCTGTGTAGGTGTAACATACGCATCATCGATAACGGTGTATGTGTATTAGCATAGGTATATGTAGTGCAATGCGAATATCATGAGCGTAGCATAAGGTATATCGTAATTGAAATGCTACAATGTATACGTGTCTACAATATATCCGAGTCGGTGAATCTATCAATTGGCATCCAGCCTCACAACATCACGTATGATATAATCTATCGTACGACATATCACTCAAGATTCACAACATTATATATGTCTATATACCTATATCCCAGGTCACATCCGTATCAATCTCATATCGTGGACCGACAAAGGTTTCAACTATCTCATATCGACTCGCATCCATATAACGACATATCCCTCTAAGTCATCATATCACATCGTATACTCGTTCTCTTTCAATTCGTACCTATCATGATTCACTTCTCATTTAATACTCTCATATGTCACTATGTTCATTAGTGTCAACTTTTATCATATTATCGTTATTAAATCCTATAATCATGTCCGTCGCATATCATTTATCAGGATATAATAATCAAACGATCTTCCATATCAATGTTTGCGGGGGTGCTATACGCCATCCACCCGACTTCCCCCGTAGATATAAATCTACTCACCTGCTAAACTCCTTGCTTAGCCGTAGTCGATACGCTTCGTCGTCTTGGAATCCATGCGAAGGTACCTACAATCAATACGAAATCGCAAAGCTATTAACATCAAGTTCCAAAATCCAATACGGCACGCCGTGCGCTCATAGGTTAGAACCTATAGCCTACGCATGCAAAAACAACCAAATAACCCTCGTCCGTTGACGTATAAACGTCCAACGACGGAATCCAAACTCAAATAAAAAACCAAGCTTTAGAAATCGCATAACACTAAATCAGCAACAAGGGAAAACACCTCCAGATTTTGACTCAGGTAAAATTAGCCAATTCTGCACATGGGGTTGCTCTAGATATAGGATAACAATACCACAGACCAAAAATCACACATTTTCACCACAACTTGGCTGCAAATTGCGGTCAAACCCAATAAATCTGCGGCCTGAAAAGAAGAGAATGGGCTCGGGTTTCTAGGGTAGGTTCCTGGTTGCCTGCATGTCTCTCTGTGTTCGCTAAATATTTTTCAGGTCCTCCGGGTCATAGCAGATCACAAAATCCTAATACAAATCACACAAAATACGATATCGGCCAATTTCAAAGTTCGTATTTTGGGTTTATGTCTCAGGTCTTGGCTAGTAAAACACTCTCTAAGGTCAAGTAAACACTCACTACACCTCAACTTATCATTTAACATCAACTTATAATTTTCTAAGATCACATAACCTATTTATATCGATTTCTAACTAAACTAGGATATATAACACAAATACTTAACTAAAAGTGTTTGGATTACCTTGTTTGCAACCAAAGAACTTTCTTGAGTTGCCCAAGTCTTCAAAATCCAAACTTGGTTGGTCCAATGTGTTGAGGACGAGGTTATGCATGTTTTTAATGAAAGGGGCATAAGGTTTTGGCAAGTATTTGGAGATGTGGCAATGGGGTAGTGAGGGGTTGAATGAGAAGCAAATAGATGAAGAAATAATGGGAAGATGAAGGATTTGGGGCAGCCAAGGCTCTCTCTCTCTCTCACTCTTAGCCTCACGCTCTCCTACACTCACTCTCTCACAAAACAAATATCTCTTTTGTTTTACTCACAAAATATCTCATGGCATCAACTTCATATTCCATTCACACTCAATTCATTTCCTTTTCTTTTCTTTTCCTTTTCATTTCCTTTCTCATTCTCTATCTCACAAAACTCACAAACACACACATGGACACATGCACATGACATGGTGCAAAATCATTAAAAATGTAAAAACACGGATTTTATCCAAAATCCGATAAATATCATTAAAATAAATAAATCATTTTATTCTCCGATAAATTTCCAAATATTGGTATACACTTATACCACTTTACGAAAATCCCAATTTCGCAAATCGGGTAGTTTTCGCGAAATATATTATTTTAATATTAAATTTCCAAAAATAATATTTTATATTTCTGAAATGTTACAATCTTCCCCCCTTAAATAAATTCGGTCCCTGAATTTAAATTTAACTCCCCACATATTAGAACATTTCAATAATCAGCTCAAATCAACAGGGCTCCGAAATCACGGAAGATACAGAAATACCACAGCGCATTCTGTACGCCTGAAAACGAGTATGAAACTCAATATCGAACTCCGTCAAGCGTCACGCAAATTATCGGATTTGCACGCATATCATCGGAGTTACAATGGAGATACAGATCTCGAAATCCACTATCGAAATCCTATATGCACTAATCAAATACTATAATACATATATAGTACGCATCCTTGAAAAACCATTTTAAAAACTGAATAAATCATGCCAAATCTTTCTCAATTCACCGTGCTATGCGTAGCTCACGGTATAGGTGACGGACGCTCATATATAAAATCCGCCGTTTTAAAACATCCCAAAGGGTTTTCCCTTTGTAAACGTTCGTGTCGCTCATGGACACGTAAGAAATAGCGAGACTATAGCTCCTTTTTGAAAACCTCTTGGTAAAATTTTTATGGATGCAAAGTACTCAGGTACTGTCCTCAGATCAGTCCTGTTCGGCTATTACATAATATAGTACCCATCATGGAAACAAAGTGCTCAAGAGCAAAATCAGCCCTAAAAGGCGTATCCAATAATCACGTACGTCTAGTGCGCACGGAAATCAAATCCAATACAAGTGCCACAATATGCACAAAAGAAAAACTAAGTGCAACGGTGTGCACAAAAACATCTGTCCAGTGCAACAGGCGTGCACGACAACAACATCTAGTGCATCTACAGTGCACGAAAATATCAATCCAGTGCAACTAGCATGCACGAAAGAAAATCCCAATCGAGTGTGTCCAGTGTGCACAAATCACATCTCATATCATGCGACCAACATGCGCAAAAATCCAAATCAAGTGCATCCAACATGCACGAATGAAATCTAAATCAAGTGCATCCAACATGCACGAATAAAATCTCAATCAAGCACATCCGATGCGCACATAATCCAATACCAAGCGCCTAATATGCGCAAAATCCAACCCAAGCGCGTCAGGTCTGTTTAGAACATCTAGTGTGGTAGCATGCACGAAAAACGAACTTCAAGTACACATGCGCATGAAAACACAAATCTGGTAAAACGAATGCTCAAAGACATAAATCGGATGCAACCAATGCACGGAGTATAAACCTAGTGCAACCAATGCACGAAATACCCATCCGGTGCAATAAATGCATGAAAATGCAAATCTAGTGCTATAAAGGCAAGAAATACGAATCTGGTGCAACAAATGCACAAAATACAAATCGGGTGCATCCAGTGCACGAAATACAAATCCAGTGCATCCAGTGCACGAAATACCAATTTAGTGCAACAAATGCATGGAAACTCATCACTAACTCAAATACGTATGAAAACTACACCGACTGTACCAAGGTGTATAAAAATTATAAACATGTGCAACTGCGTGCACAAACACGTATCAATGCACTGCAATTATATGTGAGCTATACCGAGTGCAAAAATCAAATCGACCGTAAAAAATCCACGAAATCATAACCACGTGCATCCAAGGCACAAAACCAATATCAAGTGCAATAAATGTGCACAAATCATAGACCAACACAACGGTGTGTAAAACGTATCTCAAGTGCAATAACTGTGCACGAAATGTAAATACCCAGTAGGTGCAGCCAAGGTGCATGAAAACCATATCATGAAACTCAAATCCAAGCGATATAAGTGTGATACTCGGATCACAAACGCAAATCGCAACAATTGACATTGAGGTACACCTCCTACAATGTCGAAAAAATATGTCGGTGCGCCCAAAACTGGCAGAGCAAGAACATTCACTTGCCTCCTGCTCATAGTCTGGCGTCCTCTGTCTCTGGGTCCTCATTTCTCTGTGGATTACTAATCTCTCAATCTATCATCTCATCGGCCCGGTCAGGTGTGCTAACGTAAACGATTCCGCTCTGGCACTCCTCTGGTCATCTCTCGGCCAATTAGTATGATCACTCGTAAAGTAGCACGTCACTGGCGGCGACATCTGGCCCTCTGAATACATGTAACACAACTGCTCCTCGGTGCAAATCTTATTGCAGCAGTGTCCTGGAAAGAACCTGCTCAAGGTATCTTCCGATCTCGCCTATGCCGAACTATACGGAGGCTGGTACTCTTACAAATCTTTTCTCGCTTTCTGGACATCTGCATTCTAAGCACACCATTTCCTCGGAAACTGGCCGTATCCCAACGCCTCTGTATACATATCCGATCTCTAATCTCAACGGGGAGTAACAATAGCTCGTTAACATCTCGCACGAACCTCTTGCTCCACTCATCTTTATTATCGTCCACTTCGACGTCATGTCATGCTATTTGCGTACTGCAAATGTCCTCGGCTACAGTCAATCCGGAATCTCTCATACAGACTCGAATCGTGAACTCGGTATCTTCATCACTCTCTAGAAGATATCTAGCCGAACAAGTCTTCGGGAACTCGTTCCAATCATCGGAGGAATACTCAATACTCGTCTGTTCTCGATCAACTCATAATGCATCTGGATGAGATCCTCTATCTGAAGCTGGTCCACTTTACTGATCTCATATCGGATCATTCAACGAACAACGTCATCTCTGGATCGATCTACTCTAGATCAGAGTAAGATTCTCCACACTAGAAATCTTCAACTCAACTGGGCCTGCGTCGGCGCATCAAATCTGACGAATCACTTCGTCTCTCAACTTAAGATAGACTAGCTATCTCCTGTCGCATCTCTTCCTGAAAGCTCTAGCGATTTCAGCTCATAAGCTCTGGAAGCGACATCACATCAATCTCAGCAACAGCTGGGTCATCTGTCTGCACGGTAGATGACATCACAATCCCTGAGGTAGGCTGTACATCAACAGTCCTCTCACAACAGGCAGCCTCTAACAATGGCCCGATCATCCGGTACAAAACCGCACACTCGTCTCAAACGAGAGGTCACAACACAATACTACATTTATACGTTCCCATGTCACCAAAAAACATGTTGGTCAGTCCTCGTCCACGACCAGCTCGCCATGACCGCATCACTAGCAGCAGTTCAATCTGCGCTCATGGTGATAGGAAACTCAATCATGTATCAATGAAATTAGATCAAAGGGATGAAATGAATCAACAGATCCAGAATGAATACATGATCATAAGGACGAACAGAATCAGTGAGAGTATGATCATGGAAACAAATAGAATCAAGGATCTCAAATGGATGTATAATCAAGGAAACGAAGAAAATCACAAGTCTCAAGATAAGTACATCCTAAGGTCACTTAAGTGGAGTATCGTATCGTAAATATGCCGCGGAACATACGTACGGTATGTCACTCTACTCAAGCTACCTACTCCATCAATCAGGGTTAGCCTATGTAACGAAAGTTCGGGTCTAATACCCCCCTGTTCAAGTCTAAGTTCCGTAAGGTCAAGCCTAGGTTCCGAAATAGATTACGCTCCAGAATCCACATAATCAAACCAAAACTCGAACTAAGGTTAAACTTAGCGCTCTGATACCAACTTTGTCATGACCCGAAATATTAGCTCGTGACCGGCACATAAATCACGCAACGTCTACAGGCGTAACGTAACTTAAGTAAGCCGAAGCCCAGCAAATCTAAACCTCTAAAAGGAATAAGTGAAGAAACATTGTTAAAAACCTTCGAGAATCTCAAGTAAAAATCTTTAAACTTAAATTTACTTTCTTAAAAATTTCGGCAGCACCTCCTTTGCAAAATCTAGCCCCAAAATGGGTACAACATAGAATATAAATAAAACATCCCCAAACGGGAGCAAATCACGCCCAACGGAGGAAACAACTACCACAAGCATAAATATGTATACGACGCCCAACGGCGAAGATCCACACAAGAAAATAAAGTAAAGCAAGACATCAAACCCACCAAGCGAACATAAAACCCATTGCTTAAGTCTCGCAACTATAAGTCTTACTAAGTCTTACTACATATGCAAATACTAGTTTCTGATTTGATGGAGTTAACTAGATACAATAGGAATAATAATACAAGAGTGGTACGATCCAACATGTACCACATACCAAAGCAAATCACCCGAATACAGCTGTGTGACAGCGATGCCGCTACTAATCCATGCGATCAACCTGCAAGAACTGTGGCACAACTGGGTGAGTTGCCAACTCGTGAGTAGAAAACATCATCAGATAGAAATCGAATAAAACAACGATTCCTAGGTCAACTATATCCGTAAGTCCATGTCACGCACCACACGTGTTCGCGGGGAGGCGGAATATATGAAAAACAATTATCAAAACTTCGTAACACGGACCTGAGCACACAGATCGTGTCTAAACCATTACTAGCAAACTGCAAGAGGTTTAACTACTCGGTCTCGAAGTTATACCTCATGTTACAAGTCCTTCGGGTCTTCACCGCTGTCCTCCTCGTCATCGTAGGCTCCAAGGATCGTAACGGATCGCGGCTACCTCGACGACCTCCTCGAGTCAAATACGATCTACCCGAGAGTCTATATTCCGAGCTCCTATCTCGAATCTGAGATAACTACGGCTTCTAGTTTGCTAATCTAGAAGTCCTAGATGGTGTAGAGCATTTAGATGGATTACTTTGTCACTTTAAACCCTAGGTTTCTTAACACATGAGAGCTTTTAGGGTTTGAGGAAGAAGCTGAAGACTTGAGGAGAGAGAAGGTATTTGTCATAATCATAATGAATTATTCCCATGCTTGAATAATAATGAAGCATACAAATATCTCTTGATAAATATCTAGAAATATCTTTTAAGCTTCATTTAATTCAAAGGGTGAATCATTTCATGAGTCATGGTTCATTTAACGAAAACCTACACCTCATATCTCCACCTCATTTGTGTTTAATCCAAAAAGAAATAAACCCTAATGAGTCATCTTCTTCTAGAAGCTTCCCGACAAATTACGAGACTGCCTCTCCCATCCGTGTTTACGAAAAACACGGATAATCTGAGACTAAATAAATCCATCAGTATGATACTAGAATCCGGCTTAAACCAAAGCCCACTAGTATTATTTGCCCGATCACATTACGTGCACAAGTGTATGTAAGTGATCGCGGCGCTGCCGTAAAACCATACGGCCTCTACAACTTTTGCCCGGTGCAGGGAAACTCTCTGTATGGGACTCTAAAGACTCGACACTATGCTGGCAGTGGGTTTAACCACAGGCCGCAAGCGGTACTAGCTGTACGTAACGGTCCCCAGGTAGATGTAGATAAGAAGGATGATGAGGTAACTCATCCGAACTCCTACTGAGCTTGTATATGAAAATATCCGTACAGTCCGGTCTATTCGTCTAAGAGTATCGCATATCGGGCCTAGGGGGATGGTGAACGTCATACCCCTAAAAGCGGTATAAGTCGTGTCGGAGTGTAGCCCAGAACACCCTGAGAAACTACTGGAACACCTACTAGTAAATCTCATTTGCCGTGGCCATGGACCTTTGTGTAATGGCTCTGCAACACAGCGCGATATCAACCCCCAATACCGGGAGAGACGAATCCTGTCTAAACGCTATTGCCGCCAAGTGCTTCGGGACGTACCCAACTACTACCTGTTTGCACGCTCCTTTGAGCCGTGGTAGGGTAGTGATCAAAGTACAGTAGGAACACACTCGGGGCGAAGTAGCAGTATTAAGCCGACGGACTAAGCTGTACTCATGTCACCTGGGAACTACTACCTGACGACAGGTATAATAACCATCAGCAGTTCTCGGCGAGTCCTGTCTATTGTACTCGTAACCTAACGAGCACCTGCATACTATCTCCAGTACGACGTACTGATGGCTGTGGGGCAGACCATCTCCCGACCTGGGATGAGAAACGTATACACAAGTCTACTCCGGAGTATCGATATCCCGTCTCGATAATCCAACGACCAGGGACCTTATAAGGATGTGCTTATAGACCACCCAGTCCCCACTAGTGTGACTGCCATCACAACGCAGGTAATCAAGTAAAGATCATAAGGGTTCTACTAATATGTATAAGCGATATGCTAAAAGAAACATACGCACATATCTGAGTAGAAACAAACTAAGTAGCATACCACCATTTTTAGCAAGACTGTCAATACAACTGTGAATATCCCAAGCTTCCATTAGTAATATACAAGCCAATATGATACAATAATGGCCTCTAGGGCATATACACTAACAATCTCCCACTTGCACTAAGGCCATGTACTGGCGTATCGCAGACCTATCATCTCGATTAGCCACTCGAACTGTGTCTGAAGGATGGCCTTCGTGAGTGGATCAGCAGTGTTATCCTCTGTATCTACTCTCCTCACCTCGATATCCTAGCAATCTACGATCTCCCTGATCAGGTGATAATGCTTTAAGATGTGTCTGGACTTCTGATAGGACCTGGGTTCCTTCGCTAAAGCTATAGCGCCGTTGTTGTCGCAATACAACAGTATTGGATCAACAATGGTAGGAACCACCTGAATTTCAGTTAAGAACTTCACCCAGACAGCTTCTTTTGCGGCATCGCAAGCAGATTTGTACTCCGCCTCCATCGTCGAGTCAGCAACGGTGTCCTGCTTGGTGCTCTTCTAATAGACCGCCCCTCCATTGAGGGTAAAGATATAACCCGACATGGACTTGGAGTCATCCTTGTCACTATGGAAGCTAGAGTCAGCAAAAGCCTCGATCTGGAGGTCCTTTCTGCCATACACCAAGAACATCTCCTTAGTCCTTCTCAGGTACTTAGAATGTTCTTTACTGCTATCCAGTGCTTCTCCCCTGGGTTCGACTGATACCGGCTTACAACGCTCAATGCGTAGGCTACAACTGGTCTAGTACATAACATCGCATACATTATAGAGCCTACCGCTGACGCGTAGGGTATAGATGACATGCGAGCCCTTTCCAAATCAGTCTTTGGAGACATCTCTTTGGAGAGGGTGATTCCATGACAAGCCGGTAGATTACCGCGCTTAGAATCTTCCATACTGAATCTTTTCAGTATGGTATCTATATACCTTGACTGTGAGAGTCCAACTATCCGTTTAGATCTATCACGATAGATCTGGATCCCCAGAATGTAGGAGGCATCACCCAGGTCCTTCATGGAGAACTTCTGTGACATGAATCCTTTGACTAACTGTAGCATAGGAATATTATTTCCTATTAAGAGAATGTCATCCACGTACAAGACGAGGAATACTACAATTCTCCCTACAATCTTACTGTAAATGCATGGTTCATCTGGATTTTTGACAAAGTTGAATTCTTTAACAGTATCATCAAAACAGATGTTCCAACTCCGCGACGCCTGCTTTTGTCCATAAATGGACTTAAGAAACTTGCACACTTTCCCGCTGCTCCCACTCTGAATGAAACCCTCTGGCTGATCCATACATACGCACTCTTCCAAATTAGCATTTAGAAAAGCCGTCATTACTGTTAGTTATGTATATGCCCTAGAAGCCATTGTTGTATATATGATGTATATTATAATGGATGCTTGGATATATAGAGAGAGGAATTTCTTGCTCGACATAATAGTATGCTATCTGGTTTCACTTTGTCTTAACATGTTGACTTGTATTAGTTTACTGTCTTTCTCTCACATGTTGATAAAGCCCTTAGGATGCGTACTCGATTACTAGGACTATGATGAAATCATGCTAGTGGGGCCAGGGTAGTCTACGAGTACATCCTATAAGTATTCCTAGTCGAGAGTGTATCGAGACAGGGCATCGATACTCCAGAGTAGACTAGCGTACACGCATCTTGACCCATATGATGGGCAATGGATGATCCTATATCTATTGGTGTTGGACATCAAAGATGGTGTACGGGTGCTTAGTGGAGACTGTGTACACTGAATGGACTCGCCGAGAACTCTAGATGGTATTATACCTATCATCAGATAGCAGTTCTCCGGTGACACTGGTACAGGTTAGTCTGTAGACCCGAGATCGTCATAGAGTCTTATGTGATTCCCACTGTGCTTTGATTTACACCTTACCACGTCCAAGAGGGCGTGCAAAATAGTGGCTTTTGGGTACAGTCCCGAATCACATGGAGGCAATGAGCGATATGAGGGGTTTCGTCTCTCCCGGTATTGGGAGTTGATGTTGCACAGTGTTCGATTGGCTATAACTGGAAGTCCCTGGCCAGGGATGATATAGAGATTTACTGGTAAGTGTTATCAGTAGTTTCTCGACCCGTTATGAGCCTCACATCGACACGACTTATTAGTTACTGGGGTCTGACGTTTACCACCCCTAGACTGGATATGCGACATATCAGACGAAGAGACCGGACTGTATGGTAGTGTTACTGATTGGATTCACAGGAGTATGTACAGGCTTGCTTGTTGATCTTCTGGTCGCTCAATACCCGGGTGGCTGTTACGTTTAGCTGACCGCTTGCAGCTTGTGGGTGTTTGATATGATCATCACTCACTGCCGGTGTATTGACGAGTCTTTAGAGTCCTACATAGAGGTTTTCTGGCTCAGGAGAAATGGAGTAGGAGCACGTATGTGATATGTGTGGGATCGAGATTGATACGTGTATGTGATACCGAATTCGATTCTCGCGATATGTGATATCGGCCAGTTATATATGATATATCCGGGTTATCGGATCAAGTGTTGATTCGATTAAAAATATATATATATATATATATATGTGTGTGTGTGTGTGTATATTGTGTGCTCACTTATATATTTATTATTCTCACTTGTGATACATTTAATATATATGTGATATATGTTTATTGTATTGTTTTCTTTTGTTACATATATATTATATATGTGATATAAAATATTGTAGCATGCTAGGTTATACATGCAACATGTATGTATGAGAATTATATCTTGCTATATGTAATGTTTGGGTTTAAATATCTAAGTAATTCAAATTGTGGAAATGAGTCATGGATGAAGCTTCATGAAGCTTGTAGATTACCATTGACTAAGTCCACCCTTTTTGTTTTGCCCTAGATATTTCTAACCCAACCATGACACATAGCCATGGCTAACTCTCTACAATGGTTAAGGATGATATACTTGATCCATGGTTGCATTTCTAACCTCAATCTCATTCTTCTTCTTCTTCCTCCTCATTCTCATTTTTCTTTCTAGGTTTTGAGATCAAGAAGAAAATAGTGAGAAATTAAATAATAAAGTGAGCAAAATTCCTACTTCATCATTCTCTTATATACTACCCATATAGATTAGTGTGCTACCTTCACTAATTCATAATTAGTGAAGTCATAGCTTGAGTTCGTGTTTCCTCGAAGTAGATCATCTTGGATTTCGAAGTCTTCAAGCAAGCATGGATCATTTGACTTGTGGAGCCTCTCTAGAGTCCGGGAGTTCATGGATCACGGCGAAGGGACTACTACTCAGAGCTTATGAAGCGAAGGAACGGACTACAAAGGTTGTAATCCCTCTCTCTTAGATGTAAAGTTGTTTACATGCAAAGTTAACCCTAATTCTCTAGTTCGATTACTTGGTTGGTTTGTTTAGCACCCAAATTTTTTAATATAGCATGTTTGATGCTTTCCAAAAACTTGCTAAGGTGCTAAGCTAACTCTACAGTGGTATCAGAGCCAAGCTAGAGCATTAGGAGTTGTCTAGACGAAATTAGAAGTCCGATCGAACCCTGAAACCCCGGAACGACCCCTTTTCTGGAAAATTTTTCAAAAGTTGAAATTTTTCATATTAAATATACTCAGAAAATCATGCAGGGAATTTTATGGACCCACCTGAAGAACGAGTCCCTAACTTGCTATAGTGACAGCGCAACCGCGACCAAAACCTAGTTTTGGCGGCGGTTCCGCGGCGCCACTGTAGAGGCTTGGGACGGGCCCTTCAGCGACGGTCCGTAGGTGATAGGGCATGCTTCTGGGAATTTTTATTTTCTTCTCAAGTGTTGAGCTCAATGGGGTATTTTCGGAATTTGTTGAATCGATCGAATTGTGTAACTTTGCCTAGATATCTGTGTTGTGATACAATATGTGGAATTCATTTAGTTAGGCATGAAATCCGTAATATGTGATATTTTGGGTTTATGATGTCTTAAGAGATTGTGGATTCCAAATATTGTAGTTTTACATTTTCTTTTCTGTGACCGTAAGTGTAATATGTGGTATATCGCCGTTTTCGTCGCTATAGATCGACGACAATTGTGATAGGCATATTTACTTACGTTGATGACATGTGTTGTTATGTGTTGCTGTGATATGTTATATTGGATCGTCGTGTTTTGAATAGCCGGGGGTTTTATGTGAGATGAGAGTTTTTTTTTCATTCATGTAAAATTCATTTGTATGTAATATTCTTTTATTGGGGCACTTTCGGGTTGAGGATGATGTCACCATTGTATATTATTTACTTTTCCGCATTAGGATAGACCCAAGACGGAGAGCACAAGTAACCGGGTTCTAGGGTCCAGTGGGAGGCCATCTCGAGGAGTCGAGACCGGGTCTCCTAACCCTAGAATTGGCAGGGTTACTTGCCGCTCTCATAGGGGTCTACGAATGTGGGTTTGGCTATTCATCGCGATTGTGGAATCCGTATTTTATGAAGGCTCAAAATAAAACACAGACGCCTTAGTATATCCAATATTTCATATGTTGACTTCTGCTGCAATGTTCTGTGATGAGATCATATTACTGCCTGAGATGAATGCTTATACTAATATATGATATATAAATATTACAGTTTTCGTTTCTTCTGTGTTGCTTAGGAAGCTTAAATGATGGGATTTATTAATGAGATTAATAAAAGAAAAGAAACCTAAAAGATGTTGTAGAATCAAATTTTCAAAAAAAAAGGGTAGTTACAGTTTTTGCTTTGCATAGTGGTATATATAATATACCCTGCACCTTATTCGATGAGGAAAAAGCCGAGATCCTTTCATCGGGAGTGACCTCTTTAGCAAAACTGGCCGATGCTACAAACTCACGGTTTAGTTTTTGATTGCTTCTACAGTTCTTGCTTTGCATCGCGGTATTTGTGAAATATCCTGCACCTTATTCGATATGGAAAGAGCCGAGATCCCTTCACCGGGAGTGACATCTTTAGCGAAACTAGAAAAAGCCTCAAAAACACTCCTTTTCAAAATCACTTGTTTCTACAACGATATCAAGTTCATTACGCTCACGGTTTTCAGAAAAACCTGCGTAACCCTCCGTCATTTCAGATAAAGACTATTTAGTATTCGTGCTGCATTTGTTGGCCTTTGTCAAGGCATAGTGTGCGGTAGCTGACTAGTACTTATCTGCTTAAGCATGTGATGCGATTGGATTAGGGTAGTCGTACTACCTTGTTGGCCTTTGTCAAGGGTCGTGTGGATGGGTTTATTTCAATCAAGATATGACGGGTTGAACTTGACTAGCTTCCTATGGTTTGTTGGCTTTTGTCAAGGTCATAGGGGGTTAAGGGTAAAAGCATTATCGGGAATTTCAAGTGTTGAAATTTGCAATGAGATTGCATACCTCCTATAAGATAGTTGGATCCCGATACCCACTGTGAGTAAGAGTTACTCCTGTGAGAGTTTTACACATGACAACTAGCCAATCAAGTAGGTGTCTAGAAAGGTGTTAACGGAGTTATGCCTTTGGGAAAATGAGGTTTATTCTAATTAGGTCCGTGCGAAAGCACGGGGAACCTCCCTCAAAGTACCAACACTGATCTGGATGAAAGATTGACGAACTTGTAAGGTGTAATTAATCTCGGCTAATCTTACCTTTTAGGGTTTGAAGGAAGATTTGATTAAAACAGTGGGAGCCATCCTGATTAGATAAGATAATAACCAATCTAATCTTGTAAGAGCGCACGCTAAAGTGTTTTCTTCTCTCTCTCTCTCTCCAGGTAGCGACCATGTCAGGCCTTAATCAAGATAATAATATGGATGTATTGACTGAACCCGCTTGTTATACTGAGCAGGGGAACGTTGGTCCCGCTCCCACTTATAATTGTTATAAGTCCGAGCAGGGAATAGGAGAATATATGGATTCTCACGCCACCCAAACGAAGAATAAGCATGTTGATGCATCTTCTTCAGGTGTGTTAGTTACCGAGAACTGTTTCTCAGTTCACTCTACGTCCTGGGCATTAGATACCAGATCAGGATCCCACATATGCAATATATTGCATGGGCTAAAGAACGGTAGAGAACTGGAAATGGGTGATCATTCCGTAAGAGTAGGGAATGGTGCAAATGTTGCAGCCAAAGCAGTTGGCGAATATCACCTTGTATTACCAAGTGGTAATACATTGGTTCTGAACGAATGCTATTATATACCGAACATGATATGCAACATTATATCAGTTTCTTCATTAAGTAAAGAATGATATAATTTTTTAATACAGGATAATGTTATGAACATCTTCGTAAATCAAAAGTTGATTGGATCAGGCTCGTTACATAATAGCATATACGTTCTAAATCAAAACACAGTTCTTAAAATACAGAACACACACAAAAGGAAGAGTTCATAAATGAACGAATCCTTCTTGTGGCATTGTAGACTAGGTCATATCAATGCGACACGACTAGATAAGTTACATAAAGATGGATATTTGAATCCGTTCGAATTTTCATCTTATGACACTTGCCAGTCATGTCTTAAAGGCAAAATGACCAAAACTCCGTTTAGTGGACACGGAGAAAGAGTTACGGAACTCTTAGGACTGATACATAGTTTTGTATGCGGTCCCATGTCTACACATGCCAGGAATGGTTCTTCGTACTTCATTACATTCACTGACGATCTCTCAAGATACGGACATGTGTTCCTGTTGAAACACAAGTCTGAAGCTTTTGAGAAATTCAGGGAATATAAGCACGAAGTAGAGAACCAAACGGGCAAAAGTATTAAGATCCTTCGATCTGATCGAGGAAGAGAATACTTGAGCAAAGAGTTCATGGATTATCTAAAAGAGAATGGGATTCTCTCTCAGCTTACTCCTCCCTATACACCACAGCACAACGGTGTATCGGAGCGGAGGAATCGCACCCTATTAGATATGGTGCGCTCTATGATGAGTACTGCTAAGTTACTTATTTCCTTTTGGGGTCATGCGCTTGAGACAGCAGCATACCATTTGAATCATGTTCCGTCTAAATCTGTACTTACCACACCATATGAGATATGGAGTGGGAAGAGACCATGTCTTAAACGTGTTAAGATATGGGGTTGTCCGGCCTATGTTAAAACACAAAATCCGGACAAACTCGAGGCACGGTCAGTTCTTTGTAAGTTTTTGGGATATCCTAAACATTCACATGGATATCTATTCTACCATGGCGAGGAACAAAAGGTGATTGTTTCTCGACATGCCACCTTTTTAGAAAAGGAATTTCTTGTAAAAGAAATTAGTGGTGAAGCGGTAGAGCTGGAAGAAGTTCCAGCACCACAAACTACAACTGAAGATTTAATGGAACCAGATGATTCAATAGTTCCCAACGAACCCCAGCCTCTCCGCCGATCTAGTAGGGTTCCTCATCCACCTGAGAGATACTACGGTTTTCTCATAGACGGTGGGAGCGAGGATTGCATCATGGAAGATGATGACCCAGCTAGCTTCGAGCAGGCCATCATGAGTGGGGACTCTGTGAAATGGCTGGATGCAATGCGATCTGAGATGGAATCCATGTACACAAACAAAGTATGGACTTTGGAAGTTGCCCCTGAAGAGGTAAAACCCATTAGGAGCAGATGGATCTTTAAGAAGAAACTTGTTGTAGATGGAAAAGTTGAGACTTTCAAAACTAGACTTGTTGCAAAGGGTTTTCGTCAACGACCAGGTATGGATTATGTCGAAATCTTTTCTCCAGTGGCTATGCTTATGTCCATCCGGATCTTACTTGCCATTGCTGCATACCATGACTACGAAATCTGGCAAATGGATGTTAAGACCGCCTTTCCAAATGGTGATTTAGAGGAGTGCATGTACATGACTCAGCCAGAGGGCTTCGTAGATAGTGGGAGCAGCGGGAAGGTGTGCAAGCTGCTTAAATCCATCTACGGGTTTAAACAGGCATCGCGGAGTTGGAACATCTGTTTTGATGTGGTAGTCAAAGAGTTTGACTTCATCAAAAATATAGATGAACCTTGTATATACAAGAAGGTGGCAGAGAGTAAGGCTGTCTTCCTCGTATTGTACGTGGATGGCATACTCTTGATAGGAAATGATGTTCCTATGCTGCACTCGGTCAAGCTCTTCTTATCACAAAGATTCTCAATGAAAGATCTAGGTGATGCCTCTTGCATTTTGGGAATTCAGATCTATAGAGATAGATCTAGACGGATACTGGGATTGTCTCAATCGAGGTACATTGACACCATACTAAAGAGGTTTAGTATGGAAGAATCCAAGCGTGTGAACTTACCCACGATCTCTGGACTCACTCTCTCCAAAGAGATATCTCCTAAGACTGATTTGGAGAGAGCTCGCATGCAAGGGATACCCTATGCTTTGGCAGTAGGCTTTATCATGTATGCGATGCTATGTACCAGACCCGATGTAGCATACTCACTAAGTGTAGTGAGTAGGTATCAAGCAGATCCTGGAAAGAATCACTGGACAGCTGTGAAGAACATTCTCAAGTACTTGAGAATGACTAAAGAGATGTTCTTGGTGTATGGTAATGGAGAATTCCAGGTGGAGTCCTTTACCGATTCGAGCTTCCAAAGTGATAAGGACGACTCTAAGTCGCACTCGGGATTTGTCTTTACCCTAAATGGAGGGGCGGTTTGTTGGAAGAGTTCCAAACAGGAAACCGTGGCAGACTCAACGATGGAGGTTGAATACATTGCTGCCAAAGAGGCTGTCTGGATAAAGAAGTTCATCACTGAACTTGGTGTGGTTCCGTCCATTGAGCATCCAATACCTCTGTATTGTGATAACAATGAAGCTGTGGCTTTGGCCAAGGAAACCAGCTCCCATCAGCGATCCAGGCATATTCTGAGGCGGTATCACCTGATCCGGGAGATAGTTGATCGCCAGGAGATCGAGGTCAGGAGAGTTGATACGAAGGACAGCACTGCGGATCCACTCACGAAGGCCATACCCCTGATACATTTTGAGAGACACTTCGGGATGTTGGGTATGAGATAGTACAACAGCCGGCCTTAGTACAAGTGGGAGATTATCAGTTATGTATATTCCCTAGAGGCCATTGTTGTACATATGGTGTATATTTTAATGGATGCTTGTATATATATAGAGATGACTTTCTTGCTCGACATGATAGTATGCTATCTGGTTTCATTTTTTCTTAACATGTTGACTTGTATTAGTTTACTGTCTTGCTCTCACATATTGATAAAGCCCTTAAAATATGTACTCGACTACTAGGACTATGATGAGATCATGCTAGTAGGGCCAGGGTAGTCTATGAGTACATCCTATAAGTGTTCTTAGTCGAGGGTGTATCGAGACAGGGCATCGATACTCCAGAGTAGACTAGCGTATACACATCTTGACCCATATGATGGGCGATGGATGATCCCATATCCATTGGTGTTGGACATCAAAGATGGTGTACGGGTGCCCAGTGGAGACTGGGTACACTGAACGGACTCACCGAGAACTCCTAGATGGTATTATACCTATCGTCAGATAGCAGTTCTCCGGTGACACCGGTACAGGTTAGTCTGTAGACCCGAGATCGTCATAGAGTCTTGTGTGATTCCCACTGTGCTTTGATTTCCACCTTACCATGTCCAAGAGGGCATGCAAAACGGTGGCTTTTGGGTACAGTCCCGAATCACATGGAGGTAATGAGCGATAAGAGGGGTTTCGTCTATCTCGGTATTGGGAGTTGATGTTGCGCTGTGTTCGATTGGCTGTAACTGGAAGTCCCTGGCCAGGGATGATGTGGAGATTTACTGGTAAGTGTTATTAGTAGTTTCTCGACCCGTTATGAACCTCACATCGACACGACTTACTGGTTACTGGGGTCTGACGTTTACCACCCTTAGAATGGATATGCGACATATCATACGAAGAGACCGGACTGTATGGTAGTGTTACTGATTTGATTCGCAGGAGTATGTATAGGCTTGCTTGTTGATCTTTTGGTCGCTCAATACCCAGGTGGCTGTTACTTTTAGCTGACCGCTTGCAGCTTGTGGGTGTTTGATATGATCATTACTCACTGCCGACGTATTGACGAGTCCTTAGAGTCCTACATAGAGGTTTCCTGGCTCAGGAGAAACGGAGTAGGAGCACGTATGTTCTATGTGCGGGATCAAGATTGATACGTGTATGTGATACCGTATTCGATTCTCGCGATATGTGATATTGGCCGGTTATATATGATATAGCCGGGTTATCGGATCAAGTGTTGATTCGATTAAATATATATATATATATATATATATATGTATATATATTGTGTGCGCACTTATATATTTATTATTCTCACTTGTGATACATTTAATATATATGTGATATATGTTTATTGTATTCTTTTCTTTTGTTACATATATATTATATATGTGATATATAATATTGTAGAATGCTAGGTTATACATGCAATATGTATGTATGAGAATTATACCATGCTATATGTAATGTTTGGGTTTAAATATCTAAGTAATTTAAATTGTGGAAATGAGTCATGGAAGAAGCTTCATGAAGCTTGTAGATTACCATTGATCAAGTCCACCCTTTTTGTTTTGCCCTAGATATTTCTAACCCAACCATGATACATAGCCATGGTTAACTCTCTACAATGGTTAAGGATGATATACTTGACCCATGGTTGCATTTCTAACCTCAATCTCATTCATTCTTCTTCTTCTTCTTCATTCTCATTTTGCTTTCTAGCTTTTGAGATCAAGAAGAAAATAGTGAGAAATTAAATAATAAATTGAGAAAAATTCCTACTTCATCATCCTCTTCTATACCAGCCATATAGATTAGTGTGTTAGCTTCACTAATTCATAATTAGTGAAGTCATAACTTGAGTTCGTGTTTCCTCGAAGTAGATCATCTTGGATTTCGAAGTCTTCAAGCAAGCATGGATTATTCGACTTGTGGAGCCTCTCTAGAGTCCGGGAGTTCATGGCTCGCGGTGAAGGGACTACTACTCGGAGCTTATGAAGCGAAGGAACAGACTACAAAGGTTGTAATCCATCTCTCTTAGATGTAAAGTTGTTTACATGCAAAGTTAACCCTAATTCTCTAGTTCGATTACTTGGTTGGTTTGTTTAGCATCCCAAAAATTTTAATATAGCATGTTTGATTCTTTCCAAAACCTTACTAAGGTGCTAATCTAACTCTACATTTACGTCCATCTGCCAGATCTCATAATCGTGGAAGGCAGCAATGGCAAGAATTATCCGAATGGATTTGAGCATAGCCACTGGAGAAAAGGTTTCGTCATAGTCCAAACCAGTTCTTTGACGAAAACCCTTTGCAACAAGTCTAGCCTTATAGGTTTCAACCTTTCCATCTACACCAATCTTCTTTCTGAAGATCCATTTGCATCCTATGGGTTTTACCGCTTCTGGAGCAATGTCCAAAGTTCATACTTTGTTGGTGTACATGGACTCCATCTCGGTCCGCATTGCATCCAGCCATTTTACCGAGTCGCCGCTCTGAATGGTTTGTTGGAAGCTAGTAGGCTCATCATTGTCAATGATGCAATGCTCTCGATCCCCGTCTATGAGAAAACCGTAGTATCTCTTGGACGGATGAGACTGCCTACTACTTCTGCGGATTGGCGCTGGGATGTCCCTTTCTTCTGAAACTTCTGGTTCTACTAGGCTTTCAGTAATAGCTTGTGGTTCTGGAATTTCCTCCAGTTCTATTGTGCTCCCACTCTTCTGATTTTCTAAAAATTCAGCTTCCAAGAAGTGGGCGTGACGAGAAACAAATACCTTTTGTTCCTCTGCGTAATAGAAAAAATACCCCTTGGAGTTCTATAGGTATCCCACAAACTTACACTGTACTGAGCGTTGTTTCCCCCAATCAGAGCAAAGCTCTGCTGGAAATTCAAAATTCAAAATTTTGAAGCAACGCTTCAAATCTCGGGCGCAACGCGCCACATGTCAGACGGTGATACGTCAGCGCAGCGCCCAAGAAGGCGCGCCCAATCAGAGCAAAGCTCTATTTTAATGAAGCAACGCTTCAGCTGCGCAAGCACTGCGCTGCGCGACGCGTGTCAGCGCAGATGCGCTAGCGCAGTTGCGCTGCGCTCTGCGCTGCGCGACACGTGTCAGCGCAGATGCGCTGCGCTCTGCGCTGCGCGACACGTGTCAGCGCAGATGCGCTAGCGCAGTTGCGCTGCGCTCTGCGATGCGCGACACGTGTCAGCGCAGATGTGCTAGCGCAGTTGCGCTGCGCTCTGCGATGCGTGACACGTGTCAGCCCAGATGCGCTAGCGCAGTTGCGCTGCGCGACACGTGTCACGCGCTGGGGCATCTGCGCCAAACAGAATTAAATTTCTAAGAAATCTTTTCTGTTCTTGTTAAAACAAGAAGATTTTCTTCTGTAAAACAGAGGCCTTTGGATCAAAGATCCAACGGTGGGGAAAATTCCCCAAATCACTCAGAGAATGATCTCTTTAACAAATTTAACTAATTTGTGAGCACTATAAAAAGGACTCTAGGCCTCAACTCGAAGGCATCAACATTTTCTTAAAAAAAAAAAGTCAAGAGCTTCAAACAGAGAGAACTCTGAGAAAATTCCAAGAAAAAGGTAAAGAACCTTCATAAAATAGAAGAAATTTCTTCTAATAGATCATTGATCTAAAAAACAAGATCAATGATCTTTACATAAATGAAAATAGTGCTTTGCACTTCTTATGAACCTCTGGTTCTTGAAAACAAGAAAAAAACTAAATTAAAAATAGTGCTTTGCACTTTTATGAACCTCTGGTTCTTCAAACAAAAAGAAAAAACTTATTTTTCTTTGATCTAAATTAGATCAAGAAATCAAATAGTGCTTTGCACTTCTGTTCTTGAATCTAAAAGATTCTTAGTGCTTTGCACTTCCAAACTGCGCCGTTGTGCTCTTAAGAGAGCGCCACGTGTCAGCTACAGAACTTGTGCTACGCGCTCTTGAAATAGAGCTTTGCTCTCTGGAATTGGCGCAACTCACCAGAACGTGCCACGTGTCAGCAGCGCAACAGCGCAGCGCACTCACGCAGCGCACTGCGCTATTGCGCTTTGCGCTCACCAGAACGTGCCACGTGTCAACAGCGCAACAGCGCAGCGCACTGCGCTATTGCGCTTGCGCTCACCAGAGCATGACACATGTCCTCACCACAAGCGCTTGCGCTCAGTGATTGGCGCAAAGCGCCTGATAAATGCAAGGCATTTCACTTCCTGAAGGGCCAGGCCTAATTAAAAGGCTCAACAGGCCTAATAAATAAAATGCTGTGCATTGTTTGAAAGGGCAGAGCCCAATTGAAAGGTCCAATGGACCAAAACAAATGATCTGCATCATAATAAAAGGGGCAGAGCCCAGTCGAAATAGGCATAAATGGCCTGAAGTAATGCAATGCTTTATTTAAGTAGGGGCAAAGCCCTAGCACAGGTCTAATAGACAAAAAAATAAATAAGGGTGTTGAACATTTTCAACTGGACTTAGCCCAATTTTGGCCGTAAGTCCTTAAATTAAATCGGTTGAGCAAAGATTGCTCTCTTAAATCAATCTATATCCGGTTCGAGGGTACATCTCCGAGCTCCTCTGACACCTATCGTTGTAATCCTTCAACGACGTCGGAGAGGTGACGGGTCCCGGCGACCACATACATGAATATTGGACCGAAACGTCCTTAAACTAACGATGGACCGAAACGTCCTTAAACTAATGATGGACCGAAACGTCCTTAAACTAATATCAGACCGAGACGTCCTTAAACTAATATCGGACCGAGACGTCCTTAAACTAATGTCGGACCGAAACGTCCTTAAACTAATTTCGGACCGAGATGTCCCTAAACTAATATCGGACCACCACGTCCCTAAACTGGAATATGGACCACCACGTCCCTAAACTGGAATATGGACCACCACGTCCCTAAACTGGAGATGGACCATCACGTCCCTAAAATGGAAAATGGACCACTATGTCCCTAAACTGGAACAATAGAGCCTCCAAACGCTCTTTTGCCGGATCTAAACGGTCCCGTTTAAGTTGATCTTAGCCCCAGATACGGCTAACGCATCCTTAGACATTTAAATGAATGATAAAACCCCAAATCAACTCTGGTTCAAGGGTACATCTCTGAACTCCTCTGACACCTGTCGTTGTAATCCTTCAACGACGTCAGAGAGGTGACGAGTCCCGATGGCCAGATATTAAATCGATCATCACGTCAAGTTGATCTTAGTCCAAAACAGGACTAACGTATCCTTGATGAACGTTTAAGTTGATCTTAGCCGCAACGCGACTAATGCATCCTTAAACTATAAACACCAAACCCAAATCTAAGTAAATACGGATTTGGACTAATCCACGTCCTACGGGCGACGGTATTACTCAGTCTCCGTATACAATCCACGGGCAACCACAAACAAAACAAACACACACGACACGAATTGAAATTCTGGAGAAGGAGAAAGTTGTTACCGCGATGCGGTAGCGTAATTAACTGCAGGGGCTTGCGCCTGCAGGGAAGAGCGTCCCCACAATCAAAAACCCCTCACCCTGATGGGGAATCTGACGAATTCTGCTACATCGGCCGCATCCGTCTGAACCTCCGATACACGGTGCCATAAATCAACTTGGCATCTTCGGAGAGGTGGACGGATAAAACCAAATAGCATCTGCCCCGAATCTCAGTGCCAGGACATCGCAGTCCTGTGCGCCTCCTTTCGGAGGGGAACAGATTCTGGCATGCCCGGTGGGACCTTTTCCTCTTTCCACTCCACACTTCGTGTGTCTTCTTCGCGAACCAATCGCGGTTTGTTAACGGTTGCCTTTGGATTTCCAAGTTACTAAGATTTGGTCTTTTATCTGGTGCAGAACTAAAGATTCAATGGCCTTCAACTGCACCAACTGCTCGAAGTGCCACTGCAACGGACGCTCTACCTCCCCCCGAGGTGTAGCATATGGGCCCCAAGCGGCTTCCTTCCTCACTCTGCCAGTAGACCAGGTGACCCAAGCCACCACTGGCTTATTCTTCGGGACCATGATCCCACCTACAAGCTGCTCTATGCCAATACTTGCACCGGAGGTGAACAAGAAGTCGGTCTTCGACCGGCTCACTGCCACGACGGCCCCTGTCAACGGGTCGCCCATTGCCGAACCAACAGCCTCTGTTTTCACCAGGCTAAATCAGAACTCTAAAATGGCTATCCCAAAGAGGGCAACGGCCGCTGTTCCGAAAGTCGTTAAGGTGGCTTCTCCCGCCAAAGAGTCAGTCTTTTCAAGACTGATGATTCCTGCTCCTGCCCCTGCACGAAGATCTGTCTTTGACAGATTGGATATTACCCCACAAGGAACGACCTCAGTTTTTAAAAGGTTAACACCGGCAGTGCCTCATTCAGGCAGGGGAAAAAAGAAGCCATCTCTATCTCTGAGCCAGTCCCAACGGCTCGTCGTGCCCGACGTCGCCATTGGCAACGAGTGAAGAAGGCAGGGGGCAACTCCCCCTCAGGGATAACTCCACCGGCTCCAGTGGTGGAGGTCAACGCTGCTGTTCCAACTGGGAACAGCTTTGAATTGCTGAGGAAGGTGAGAAAGAACTCTCCAATTGCTACATTGAAAAGATCTCCACCTATGGAGAAAGCTCCGGAGACAAAGCAGGAACAGCCCCCTCAACGGCTGTCGTCAAAAATTTATAAAGTTTGGCGGAGGGTTCAAGACTCCGTGATTGACCCATACCACTTTCATCGCCAGAAAAAGGCAAAGGTGGAAAAGGACAAAACCCGCCCCATTAAACAGCAGGGGGCAACAATTGCTAGGATGCCCACTTCAATGGCTCCTTCAACCTCAATGGTCCACAAAAGAAGGAGGCCAGAGAAAGCTCCCGTAACAGTGGCAAAGTTTAAAAGCGGTGAACCTAAACGCCCCAAGTTAGGGGGCATAACAGTTCATACGGTTTATATGGCTTCTGGAAAGGAGGAAAGCCGCACTTCTACGGGTCACCGACCGCTCACCCGGTCAGTGACCAAGGCTCAGGAACAGCAACAAAAGCTCCAGGAGATGATGAATGCCATGGCCGCACTTATAGAGCCAAAAGAAAACCCTGAAGCGTCTTTAGATGAGCGCCAAGAGGAAGAGACTGACACCGAGTTCCTTCGCCGAATATTGGAAAAGAAGGACAAAGAGGCTGCTGAACAAGCGGCCAACATACAGCGTATGGGCCTCCTCTTCCAGGACATGATAGGGATGATGATACAAAAAGATCCCCCGACTGAAGAACCCCCGAGCGTCCTTGGAGATGATAGGGGAAAGACATCAAATCCTCAGCCCGTTCTATCAACGGCTAAAGAGGATACAACCTCTAAAACTGATCTGGACGAAAACATAGCCCAGCAAATAAGGGTTCATCATGCGGCCGAGGCAGCCGGCCATGTCGTAAAAACGGGGCGGCCATATCCGGGCTGGTATGACCAAATCAAGTACCCGCCGGGTTACACAATTCCCAAGTTCCATGTCTACAAGGGGACCGGCAATCCCCATCAGCATGTTGCCCAGTTCAGGGCGCTTTGCGGTAACACCGGCGGTGATGACAAGCTTTTGCTCTGCCAGTTCGTTGGAAGTCTATCAGATACGGCGTTCGAGTGGTACTCTGAACTCCCTAATGATTCTATTAAAACCTTCACGGAAATGGAGCTGCTGTTTACCCAACGTTTTGCAAGTGCCAGTGAACGTACCCCGATGACGGCACTGATTAACGCTAGGGTAAAACCCGGCGAGACATGGGTTCAGTACGCTATACGGTGGCGTAATCTATGGTCGAAGTGTGAGCAGCGCATAGAAGAAGCCCCTGCGGTGGGAATGTTTGTTGGAACCCTTGATCCACAAGCAACCATCTCAAAGTTTATGATGTTCTTCAAGCCGACTTCCTTCCAGGCTTTGATTGACAAACTAGCGCAGATGGACCAGATGGGCCATAAACCCCCTCTCCTAAAGCCGGACTCCCGAAATGACAAAGGAAAGGGAAAAGCGATCGTTGTCGCTAATGCTCAACAACAACCGAGCGACTCGAAGCCGGTTGCTCGTCCAAACAATACGCGCCCGTACGTACCCCTTGAGGATAGGATGGGACGTCCTTATTCCTTTCCCCGCGATAAAACGAAGAGGTTATTCGAGATGGCGTTGCGCAACAGACTCATAAATCTGCCGGATCCAAAACGTCCGTTGCAACCAAGTGACGTCAACGAGCCCAACTACTGTCCTTATCATCGAGTACTAGGCCATCCGATCGAAGATTGCTACGTTTTCAAGAATTGGCTTGAAAACCAGTACCGACAGGGCAAGTTCGCGTTATCTGACAAATGGAAGGTGAATCCTCCGCAGCCCCACACCGCTAATGGGACAAATACGCCGGGGGCAACATGCTCCGTCATTGAAGAAGCTCCTTGGGAGGTTGTATTATCAGCCAAGACAAAGAGGATGCTAAACGATCTTCAGGCATGTCCAGCAATCAAGTGGAAGAACCCGTTGGAACCGCAGGTCATTGAAGGGATGTTGAAACTGCGTACAACTCCAAAGACTGATGGTGGTGGCTCAAACACTCGCAACCAGCCGTCAAAATCTTCAAAAAAGAAGAAGAAGAAATCTAAGAAACCCGTGAAGCCTGGCGACAAGCGCACGGACTTACAAAAGCAAATTGACGCGCTAGATGAATACAACCAAAAGGCGCGGACTCCCATCACGCTCCAAGAGTTCCTCAATCACGTCTTTCAAGAGGAAGATGAGGGAGAAAGTTCATCGGATGAATCCGAGGAAAATGTAGCGAGCTGTCATATGATCTCCCATTCGATCACGAACGATAAAGAGACTTCTGGCACTAAAACGCTGGGGGCAGATACCGAATCAAGAATTCCGGAGCTATCAGTCGAAATGATTGACGCGTTCCTTAACGAAGCTCGACTGAAAAGTAAAGCTGATCGAGAATGCGAAATGGCTATATTTGAAAGGGCCAAGCGTCAGTGACTTCATGAAGGAGCTGAGACGATCCCACTGGAGCAAAACACCTCCGCTACCGACAAAAGCCAATTCAAGATGAGGAAAAAGTTTGCTAAGGCCATATCAATGGGCATGAAGCTACCATCCTCTGAAGGAAACATCACCGGTGAATCGGAAATGCACCCCTCCTATTGCTTGTACCATCAGAAGGTGTCGCATCCCACTAAAGAGTGCAAAGATTTCGATAAGTGGTGGCAAGGATATGTTACTCACCGGCAACAATTTAAGCGGGAAAAGCGCAAAGCTCGCCGAGAGCAGAGCAGAACGATCAAAGTGCTGGATAAAACTACCGGTGGCTGTTGCATGATTGACGCCGGAGGATCACAAGTGCCTATATTTGGGAGCGATTCTGATGAGGAGTTAGAGCTTGGCCCCCTCTTTAAAGAATCCACCTCGGGAAAAGAAGAAGGACCGAAGGTTTGCGAGAATATACAGCTACGCAATCGGACGCTACCTGAAAAGAATCTCGTACCCTTAAACAAGAAAGACAAAGGGAAAGAGAAGGTCTCTGAAGACATCGCCTTGGATGACCGAGTTGCGGAAGAGTTAACCGCCAAGAACCCGCCAAAGAGGAATAAAGTGGATTATAATGTCTTGGCGCATCTGAGAAAGCTACCCTCACAACTCAGCATTCTCGATGCCCTATTACTATCAAAAGAGGCGAGGGATTCTTTGATTAAGGCCCTACAAGATCCGGACCAGTTCCAAGCCTTCCTGGCCGAACAAAAGATGAAGGATGAATTGGAAGAGGTGCACACGGCCGACGTTGCTTTCGGCGATGAAGACCTTCTCCTCGGGACGTGCGAACACAATCGTCCCCTTTATGTATCAGGATACTGCCATGATATAAAGATAGGTAAAATCCTGATCGATAATGGATCGTCTGTTAATCTCCTCAACGTGCGGGTGTTGAAGGAAATCTGCATGAGCATCCAGCACCTTGCGCGGGACAAGATCACCATCTCCAAGTTCGACTCCCAATCATCAAAAACTCTTAGGTCTGTGATATTGACATTACGCTTCGGGCTACTCGTCACAGATATTAAATTCCATGTCATAGATGCCAAGACGTGCTACAATGCTCTGCTCGGTCGACCATGGTTGCACGAGTACAATATCATCCCTTCTACACAACATCAGTGTATGAAATATTGTAAGGATGGTCTCGAGTACACTGTGGCAGGAGAATTGAATCCGTTTTCCGTGAATGAAGTTCGCAAGTATGAAGATGCCAAATACTTCTTGCCGAGTTTCGAAGACACGGAAAGGTGTCACAAGCCGGAAAACAAAACTAACGCCACTATCCCTGTCTTCGGCAGTGACACCGAGGACGAAGAGGATATAATTTATGCGGGTCCATCCCGATCCGCCAAGCCGGGACCATCCGTTCCTTCATTGATCTTCGGTAGTGATTCGGAGGATGAAGTTCATGCTGTATTCCCTGCTCGGCTTTCAATACGGGCTTCTGCTGATGAAGAGCGAAGTCTGCAGATAACCATGGTGCCGCTTGAACATTACAAAGAACTGGATGCACTCGACACCAACAGTGTGGAGGAATTGCAGACATTTTATATCCCTCCCGGACGAAAAGGCGAGAAGGCAATCCTATTCTACCGTTCTGAAGAAAACAAGGTGGAAAAAGAAGTTTGGCATGGCGCGGATCCCACGCTCGACAGGCTTCAGCCTATCCGTCTTCCCAGATATTATACCAAAGGTTTGAAGAAACTGCTGAAACGCCAGGGGATATCCTTCACACAGACCGTTAGAAAGGCCAAATTCTATGACAAGGTCTGGAATGTTCCCGGGACTCAACGCAAACTGCCTAACGGGAGAATGGAAACAAAAGGGCTTGGGTACATCCGGTCAAAGAAACGAGAGCTAGTAAACAGCTGTTACGTCATGTATGACTTCGATGAAGAAGCGGACGCTCAATGGGAGGACGCTAATTGTTCATATCAGAAAATTGCATTCTAATACCGTTCATTCATTATCTAATTGTTGTATTTATCGGTATTATTGACCAGTGTCTGCTCAGTATTACAGATTACAGGTATCCATGACAAAATACTGGAAATACATCCAACAGCACGGATATATCACTTGAGAGAAGACACTGCGACCAGAAACGCTAACTGACCGATACTTCAGGAGTTCCTTTATGCAACAAGTTGTGTACACATTTTTTCTAAATGGTCCAACACAACAAGTGTGTACACAAGACTTTTAAGCACATGTGGATATGATTTTATATGCAATCAAGGATATGATTCTATATGCAATCAAGGATATGATTCTATATGCAATCAAAGATATGATTTTATATGCAATCAAGGATATGATTCTATATGCAATCAAGGATATGATTTTATATGCAATCATCAAGGATATGATTTTATATGAAATCAAGGATATGATTTTATATGCATATGATATTATATGCATTCAAGACTAAAAAGCATGTGTTCAAATCAAAGGCAATCAAACAAATCAACATGAGCCATAATGGGGCAGATATGAATATTTCTTTCTGAGCCTATAAATAGAGACCAGAGGGAAGAGGAAAGGGTAGCTTTTTCTTTAGTTCTATCTTAGAATTCTTGTAATTTTTCTTTTCATTCTTGAGCTCTTGCCCCTTTGTCTTGACCTTGCAACTTCTCATTTACAACTTGCAAGCTTAAGGCTTAGGTTCTTGACTTCAAGATCTCTTGTAACAAGTTTGTTCTTCAATAAAAGTTCGTATTTTTATTACATGTCTTGTTCCACTTTACATGATTTCAGTTGTGAAATTCATGCCTTGCTTTGATCTTGCAACCTCTTAAGTGAGCTTGCAACCTTAAAGCTTGGTATTTGGATCTCACACGTTGCCGGGGATTGAACACTGGGAGATAAAACGCTTGAACTCATCGGTTCTCTTTTCCTCTTTATTTCATTGCATGTTTTTATGTAACTTCTCTTTTCTTTCTTGTTAATTTGTAAATATGTGTGAGTAATCTTTTCACTTGTTAAGGGTGTAATATGTTAGATCGTATTCGAAGATTTTCTTTGTCCAAACTCTAAAACCTAAAACTTGCCTATTGAAACTTCGTGCAAATAACCCGCAACTCCGCTCACTAGGAATCCTATCCTACCCCGATAGTGATGATTCCAAATCATGACCGGATTGCCCGTGGTTTGCCGAAGGCTAAAATCAAGAGATAACAACGGAAGGACAAGAGACAAGGAAAACGGATTTAGCGAAATACCGCAAATACCGCAAATACCGTATTTCAAGTTCCCTAATCCGCGTTGTTACCTATTTCTTTAGTATCAATACCAAGTCGGGGCTATAAGGAATTGGCAAACATCACCTTCATACAATCTAACTTATTACTACCCTTAACAAGCCCTTTTTATTCATATCTTTGTTACGACAATTAGTTAACCAACAAATCAAAACACGGAATTAACTCGTTAAAACAAGCAATAAGAAACTTACCATCTCCCTGCGGACGACCCGTATTCATCGCGGCTCGCTACAAGCGACACCGTTTTGATTGCGGTAATTTCAGAATTCTTTTTAAACACGACACAGTTAGATCGTGACAATCAAATGGCGCCGTTGCCGGGGATTGAACACTGGGAGATAAAACGCTTGAACTCATCGGTTCTCTTTTCCTCTTTATTTCATTGCATGTTTTTATGTATCTTCTCTTTTCTTTCTTGTTAATTTGTAAATATGTGTGAGTAATCTTTTCACTTGTTAAGGGTGTAATATGTTAGATCGTATTCGAAGATTTTCTTTGTCCAAACTTTAAAACCTAAAACTTGCCTATTGAAACTTCGTGCAAATAACCCGCAACTCCGCTCACTAGGCATCCTATCCTACCCCGATAGTGATGATTCCTAATCATGACCGGATTGCCCGTGGTTTGCCGAAGGCTAAAATCAAGAGATAACAACGGAAGGATAAGGGACAAGGAAAACGGATTTAGCGAAATACCGCAAATACCGTATTTCAAGTTCCCTAATCCGCGTTGTTACCTATTTCTTTAGTATCAATACCAAGTCGGGGCTATAAGGAATTGGCAAACATCACCTTCATACAATCTAACTTATTACTACCCTTAACAAGCCCTTTTTATTCATATCTTTGTTACGACAATTAGTTAACCAACAAATCAAAACACAGAATTAACTCGTTAAAACAAGCCATAAGAAACTTACCATCTCCCTGCGGACGACCTGTATTCATCGCGGCTCGCTACAAGCGACACCGTTTTGATTGCGGTAATTTCAGAATTCTTTTTAAACACGACACAGTTAGATCGTGACAATCAAATGGCGCCGTTGCCGGGGATTGAACACTGGGAGATAAAACGCTTGAACTCATCGGTTCTCTTTTCCTCTTTATTTCATTGCATGTTTTTATGTATCTTCTCTTTTCTTTCTTGTTAATTTGTAAATATGTGTGAGTAATCTTTTCACTTGTTAAGGGTGTAATATGTTAGATCGTATTCGAAGATTTTCTTTGTCCAAACTTTAAAACCTAAAACTTGCCTATTGAAACTTCGTGCAAATAACCCGCAACTCCGCTCACTAGGCATCCTATCCTACCCCGATAGTGATGATTCCTAATCATGACCGGATTGCCCGTGGTTTGCCGAAGGCTAAAATCAAGAGATAACAATGGAAGGACAAGGGACAAGGAAAACGGATTTAGCGAAATACCGCAAATACCGTATTTCAAGTTCCCTAATCCGCGTTGTTACCTATTTCTTTAGTATCAATACCAAGTCGGGGCTATAAGGAATTGGCAAACATCACCTTCATACAATCTAACTTATTACTACCCTTAACAAGCCCTTTTTATTCATATCTTTGTTACGACAATTAGTTAACCAACAAATCAAAACATGGAATTAACTCGTTAAAACAAGCAATAAGAAACTTACCATCTCCCTGCGGACGACCCGTATTCATCGCGGCTCGCTACAAGCGACACCGTTTTGATTGCGGTAATTTCAGAATTCTTTTTAAACACGACACAGTTAGATCGTGACAATCAAATGGCGCCGTTGCCGGGGAGACGGTAACGCTTTTTATACTTGTAGTTTCGGGTTAAATTTGTGCATATTCTGTATAAAACTAACTTCTAACACATTCAAACAAATAACCATTCTTTTTGAAACCAACCACAAACACAAATAAAATTCTTTTCTTCTCTGTATTTGAATTCTGCTAACACTCTGATTTTCTTAATTATGTGTTCAGAATTGTGGTTGTTAATATTGCTTTTTGGCTCAAATATCCGTATTTTTCCAACATATGCAGATTTGACGGATTTTGAGCAGCGATCATACGGAACAAAGGGGCATTTTCAAGTGCAAAGGAGGGTGAACACTCAGTGCCAAAGTTCCGGGTAGTTAGACCCGCGCAAGCGAACCATTCGACCACTCGGAGGCAATATCAACACGAGTTTCTGAAACTCGTGCTTTTTGGTACGTATTTTTCTAAACTTCCCCTCTCAAACCCGACGCTCCAATATTCTTGTCTTTGCAGGATTCTTAGCAAAAATCGCCGCAAAAAGCCCAAAAAAAAAAAACTAACCGTATTTTTTGCAGCGCCGCATTAAAAGTAAAAAACGATAACTGATTGCTTGAAAACAAAACTTGGTTGAATTTTGCGCATTGCATCATTTAATACGGACTTAAGGGGCTCTAACACCAATCCAGATTGGGTGGGGATTTCATCACCCTTCCCAGGACCCCAAAAATCACTAAAGCATATGCATTGTCCATTGTAACTTAAAAAATACTAGACTTCAGCCCTAAGGACTTTGCGCTCATTAGGAGAAGATAAACCGTGTTTAGAACCTCGCTTAACGGTATATTGTTTACGGGGTGTCTAGGAAAGTGTTAAAGGCGCAACCGCCGAAAGAGAAAGGGTTACTTAATTAAGGAACTTCGCGAAAGCGTTGGACAACCTCCCCTTATCTCTGCACTTACCTGGCCTTGTGATCAGTGTATTTTTAAGCCCGTTTCTCGACACTGTTTAACTTCGACAATCAAGTTCAGGAGCAGGTCTAGTAGACCTAGGTTACCCTAGATCTAGGTGTGATTGTGCATATCTTGTTTGTGATTGCTTAAGCCGTATATCCGTACATATTTCTGTAAATCTCCTTCTAAAAAAAAGGGAAAAATCAAAAACTTTTATAAAAAAACTTGCCCTTTGTCGCCAAATCCATTTTTCACCCATCACCCATCGCCTTTCTCCATTGACGTTTTCTTACCCTCACCTTTTCCGCTTTGACTATACTAAACTCGTTTAGTGTATGTCCGCTTGGACTCGAGACACTAGCGCCCGTCTAGTCCGCGTTACGTTAGTCGCTACCGACTACGCGATCGACTCCGAAGTCGATACTCCTTCCATTCCTCTTTCACCCCTACCTTTGCCGACCAACTCCGACATTGACCGGAATTCTGTTCATACTTCTTCACCTTCACCTTCGCTTTCACCAACCTCTTCTTCTGAGATGTCAGGATTTAATCCTAACATCCCTCCACCTGCCCAAGTACTGACTCCACCTAATCTGGGTGCGAATAACCCGAATCAACCGCCTGTTGCAGCGCCACAGCGAATCGCGCTCCAGGATCGTTTCTACCCTACCCGCTCTGCATTTCCAACATGTCTTTCACTTCCACCGGCCAATGGGGATAATTTTGAAATTACGCCTCACTTCATTAACATGCTTCCGAAATTTCATGGGCTTGAATCTGAAGATGCCTATATCTTCATCAACAAATTTCAAAACGTCTGTGCCATGATGAAAACCACCCAGCTGTCGGACGATGCTATACGTCTACGGGTCATTCCGTTCACTCTATGCGATCTCGCTGAAAAATTGCTGTATAGCACCGCTTCCCATTCCATAACCAGTTGGGATGAGTTTGTTAAAGCGTTTCTCAAAAAGTTTTATCCAAATCACAAAACTGCAAGGATTCACAATGAAATCAATCAATTCTCCCAGCTTCCTTCTGAACCCTTCTGGAAGTGCTTTGACCGGTACAAAGACCTTCTTGTTCAGTGTCCTCACCACGGTATAGAGAAATGGCAACTTTGCCAAACCTTATACGAGGGCCTGAACCCAGCAACGAAGCAGTTGTTGGAAACCATCTGTCAGGGCCACTTCCTATCCAAATCTGACGAGGAAGCATAGCAATTCTTTGACGACCTTGCGGAGCAAATGCTACAGTGGGAGAGCACGAGACCGACGACTTCTTTTTCTTCTACCTCCACTTCTACCGGTCAGTCTAGGGTAGGAATTCACCAACTTGACGTCTCTATTGCAATGAAAGCTGAAATGGCTGCAATAACTAGAAAGCTTGAAGCGATAGAGAGCAAATTTTCTTCTCCTGCTCCTAGCCCTGTTCTTCCACTTCGTACCATCTGCGCTTGTTGTTCCGATCCCTCTCATTTAACCGAAGAGTGTCCTTACAATTCTCCATCTCAAGGACAGGATCAGGTTAATGCTGCATTTCAGCAAAGACCAAGGAATGATCCCTACTCTTCCACGTACAATCCCGGTTGGAGGAACCACCCCAATTTCGCCGGGAATCAGAATCAATTAAAAGGCAACCACTTCCAAAGCCCCCCTCCACCGCAACAACAAGCGCAACAACAAACTCAACATCAATATCAGCAGCCCTTCCAACCCCAGCCTTTCCAAAACCAGACGAACAACTTTGCACCCAACAACTCTTTTCCACCAAACAACTTTGTTCCGTCAAACAACGATAAGGTTTCCTCGCTTGAGCGAAGTCTGGAGGCGTTTGTTAAACAATCGACTCAATCCACCGCCAACATCCAGTCTTCGATTCAATCTTTAGTGCAACACACTGCCGCACACGGGCAAAGCATCAAGACCATCGAGGCCCAGATTGCACAGCTGAACGCGGTCTTAAGCGAGCGAGAGAAGGGGAAGCTCCCGTCCCAGCCACTTCCAAATCCCGGTCACCCACATAATGCACATGTTGCTCTTGAACAACAAAACCATAATGTGAGTGCCGTGACTACACTGAGATCGGGGGGGATGCTGCAAAACAACATTGGCACACGGATCAACGATGACACCCCGTTCGCTTCTTCTTCTTCTTCTCCTTCTTCTTCTTCATCTTCTGAGCCTATTCTCCGTTCTTCACAAGGCTCTCCTTCCTCTTCTTCTATGAACGTACCCACTTCTCACTCCACGAAAACACCTATTCTGGGATCCAGTCCAACTCCACAATCTCCTCCTCCAGCATTAGACTCAACCAATTTTCAAAATGTTCCATTTCCAAACCGGTTGAGATCTAATAAACAAAATCCTCAAATGGAGAAGATTCTGGAGTTATTTAAGCAAGTTAATATTAACATTCCTCTTTTAGATGCTGTCCAACAAGTCCCGTCTTATGCGAAAATCTTAAAGGACTTGTGCACGAAAAAGAGGAAATCTCAGGTACCCAAGAAAGTTTTTTTGGCTAGTGCTGTGAGTGATGCCCTTACCCAATCTTTACCACAAAAACGGAAGGACCCTGGCTGTCCTACGATTTCAATTACCATTGGGGATAAGAACATCAACCGCGCACTATTAGATCTTGGTGCCAGTGTTAACTTGCTTCCGTATTCAGTATACGAGCAATTAGGCGTCGGAGAGCTGAAACCCACGCACTGCACTCTCCAATTGGCCGACCGATCGATCACCCATCCTAGGGGTGAGCTAGAGGATGTGTTGATAAGAGTCGGGGACTTCATATTCCCCGTTGACTTCATTGTATTAGATACACAACCTGTAGCTAACCCCCGGAATCAAATTCCGGTGATACTCGGTCGCCCATTTCTCGCAACCTCAAATGCTGTGATCAATTGTCGCAATGGTTCGATGAACCTCTCTTTTGGTAATATGACAATTGAACTCAACATTTTTAGGTTGGGGAATCAGCCCGCCGAACCTAATGCTCATATACTGGACGTCTGCTCGATCCAGGAGATCACCCCGGAAGAGTGTGAATTCGAGGAGTTTCTGTTTGAACGCGATAACCTTGACGCCACTAGTGCGTTTCTCTTCGAACCTGCTGCTGCTTCCGCTCCCGACTACGACTACGAGTGTTTTACGTTCTCACACGATCTTAGCCGCTCACAACCCGAGTTTGAATCTTTTGACTTTCCGGATGAGTTACCTGAACCATCCAACTCGGTAGCTTACGCTCGTTTTGAACCTTTGATGGAATCCTTTGAGTTCGAGACCTTTTCTCCAATCCAGCCTTCAATAATTTTACCTCCAATTCTCGAACTCAAGCCTTTGCCGTCTCACCTTAAGTACGCTTACTTAGGTGAGAACGAGACCCTCCCGGTTATCATTTCGGCTTCTCTTGCTCCCGAGCAAGAGAAAGCCCTTCTTTCGGTCTTACACGGCAACAGGCAAGCTTTTGGCTGGTCCATGGCGGACATCAAGGGGATTAGTCCCCTGATCGTTGAGCATCATATTCATCTGATGGATGATGCCAAACCAGCCCGGGATCCACAAAGACGTCTCAATCCAGTCATGAAGGAGGCTGTGAAGAAGGAGATCGTCAAATGTCTGGATAGTGGTATCATTTACCCTATCTCCGATAGCCAGTGGGTTAGCCCCATTCATGTTGTCCCTAAGAAGTCGGGCATCACGGTCATAACCAACGAGGCGAACGAGTTAATCCCTACTCGCACCCAAACTGGGTGGCGAGTATGCATTGATTACCGAAAACTCAACGCCGCAACGCGGAAAGACCACTTTCCGCTACCTTTTATTGACCAGATGCTCGAACGATTGGCCGGACATGAGTATTATTGCTTTCTTGATGGCTACTCTGGCTATAATCAAATTCCCATCGCCGAAAAAGACCAGGACAAGACTACTTTCACTTGTCCTTTCGGCACGTTTGCATATCGTCGCATGCCCTTTGGGTTATGCAATGCGCCCGCTACCTTCCAGCGGTGTATGATGGGAATATTCTCAGACATGGTGGAGAAATTCTTGGAGATCTTCATGGACGACTTCTCCATCTTTGGCGATTCCTTTGACGAGTGTCTGCTGCATCTCGACGCTGTCCTTACCAGATGTAAGGACAAGAATCTCACTTTGAACTGGGAGAAATGCCACTTCATGGTGCGCGAAGGTATTGTCTTAGGACATATCATCTCGCAGAAAGGCATTGAGGTAGACAAAGCAAAGATTGAGGTCATTTCCAATCTTCCTCCTCCCCGACGCGTCCGAGATATCCGAGTCTTCCTTGGCCACGCCGGTTTCTATAGACGGTTTATCAAGGACTTTAGCAAGATTGCTAGGCCCTTGACTCTTCTACTGGCTAAGGACACGCCATTCGACTTCAGCCCGAGCTGTGTGGCTGCTTTTGAATCATTGAAACACTCACTCACTTCTGCTCCCGTTCTTTCTTCCCCTGACTGGACGCACCCATTCGAGATTATGTGCGATGCATCCGACTCTGCCATCGGTGCTGTCCTTGGACAACACATCAACAAGATGCCGCACGTAATCTATTACGCTAGCCGAACCCTGAACGACGCCCAACTCAATTATACAACAACTGAGAAGGAATTCTTGGCTGTTGTATTTGCTTTAGAGAAGTTCAGGCCCTACCTCATCGGCTCTCCAGTCATTGTTTACACTGATCATTCTGCTCTGCGCCATCTTTTTGCGAAGAAAGATGCCAAATCTCGGCTTATACGTTGGATCCTCTTGCTTCAAGAGTTTGACCTTGTCATTAAGGACAAACGAGGATGTGAAAACGTCGTTGCCGACCATCTCTCACGACTTCCTTCTTCGCCATCGCTTCAAATCCCGATCAATGACGTTTTCCCGGATGAACAACTCTTGACAATATCTCGCGAACCTTGGTTCGCAGATATTGTGAACTATTTGGCCACAGGGTTACTACCAACCGAATGGTCAAGTCAGAACAGACTTCGCTTTTTATCCCAAGTAAAACATTTTTACTGGGACGAACCCTATCTGTTCAAGTACTGTCCTGACCAGATTATTCGTAGGTGTGTCCCTGATGAGGAATTCAAGAGTGTGCTATCATTTTGCCACGATCAAGCGTGTGGCGGGCATTTTGGCCCCAGAAAGACAGCTGAGAAGATCTTGCAATGTGGTTTCTACTGGCCACAACTCTTCAAAGACGCTCATGACTATTGCAAGACTTGCTCCCGGTGCCAACATATGGGCCGGATATCCCGGAGAAACGAGATGCCGCTCCAACCAATCTTGGTTGTGGAGATTTTCGACGTGTGGGGGATAGATTTCATGGGGCCGTTTCCCAGCTCTTTCGGGAACTTGTACATCCTTCTAGCTGTTGATTACGTCTCTAAGTGGGTCGAGGCTGTGCCCAGCCGGACTAACGACAACAAGGTTGTCGTTAGGTTCCTTAAAGAAAACATTTTCTCCCGTTTTGGGCACCCCCGAGCGATCATTAGCGACAATGGAAGTCAATTCTGCAATAAGACTTTCGAGGCCTTAATGCGGAAGTATTCCATTAATCATAAGCTATACACGCCCTATCACCCCCAAACCTGTGGTCAAGCCGAAGTCTCAAATCGGCAGATCAAGCAGATACTGGAGAAGACGGTTTCCAAGAACCGTAAGGATTGGTCGCTGAAACTAACTGATGCCCTTTGGGCTTTTCGCACTGCTTATAAGACCGACCTTGGCATGTCTCCCTATCGGCTTGTATACGGAAAAGCTTGCCACCTCCCTGTCAAAATAGAGCATCGCGCATTTTGGGCGATAAAAGAGCTGAATCTGTCTCTAGAAGATGCGGGCAGCCATCGGAAGTTGCAGTTGAACGAACTGAGCGAGCTTAGGGATGAGGCTTACGACAACGCGGTTGTCGTTAAGAATCGAACGAAGGTGTTTCACGATAAACACCTTTTGCGCAAAACCTTCGTACCTGGTCAGCAGGTACTGCTTTACGACACCCGACTTCATTTCCATCCAGGAAAGCTCCGATCTCGCTGGAAAGGGCCGTATTTTGTGCGGAATGTGTATCCGCAGGGCGCTGTGGATTTGGAAAATCCAAAGGACGGTTCATTTTTCAAAGTGAACGGACACCGACTAAAACCGTACCTTAGCGCCGAACCAACAGAGGAGCTCCTATTCTTACAGGAGCCGGTTTACCCTGCCTGATCATCCTCTGCCCACCTCCAAACTTCGGTTATCCAGCCAAGAACAGTGGACACTGTTCCAAATAAGTTTGGGGGTATGTATAAAGCCTTTTGTATATATTTATGAATATTCTTTTCCATTCTTTTTCTTTTTCTTTTCTTTACAAACAAAAACAAATAAAAATTGGGTATCGCTAACCGACAATTTTTGACCCTTCAAATGATCTCTTCATGCAATGACAGTGAGGACACTGTTCAGTTTAAGTTTGGGGGTACGCTCGGTACGCATTTCTTACCTTCGCATTCATATGTATATTTTGCATCTGCATATTAAAATCCATAAAATCCATAAAAATCTGAAAATTTTCTAAAAACATAAAAACTTTTCTGTCAAGTTAGCTAGTGGGAGGACTCTGATTCAACATTTCGACGGTTTTGTTTGATAAAATAAGAATAACTAAATCTTATGTTTAGATTTTGAAAACCTGAAAAATAACTCTCCTTTGAAGTTAACTATAGCTGATATACGTCTTTACATCATACTACACTTTTCGTGAGTTTTTGGGAATTAGATGATAAGTCTTTTATATCGAAAAACTTTTAAATGGATCAATGATTTTCTGAGGATCAAATAGGTTTGTTCTGAAATAAGTAGTGTCAAGAATAGTTTATGAAGTAAAGCGAATATGAAGGAATGTTATTGATGCCGTAATTGGAATTAAGTCTGAAAAATAACCCCTCTGAAACTTGATTGGAATGATTACACACCAAACCCACTAAACACGTCTTTTATCCAAAAAATAATTGAACTGCCAGTTATATCTCCGTTCGTATTAAATCATCTGATTTTCATGCCAAACTGTCTTTTGTTTTTGGACCTGGGTAACTTGAGTAATTAAGTCCGCTGGGGTGTTTCTACACCTAATGCCCTAAAAGCAACTGGTGTGGGTGCATTGGCCCAAAGCTCGCTAAGAAGCCTAGAAAGTCCAGATTAAAACAAAGTCAAGCAAGTGTTCTCTCCGAGTTAAAATTCCTAACGGTTCTTTGTGTGAGAATAATCTTGATAAAAGACAGGCTTTTTAAAAAAAATTTAGCGGAGATATGAAGGTTTTATTCTATGATAAAGACTATTGCACGATTCACAGAGGTGTGTATGAAATGAAAACAAGGAAAGGGTGGAGTGAAAAATAAGACCTAGTTTCCTGTTAAGGAAGATAGAAATTCTGAAGTTGAAACTTTTTACTGGAAAACGAAGCTTGAAAAATTGCTTAACTCTTTATAAAACTTATGTGATCCTTTTAAAAATTTTATCCGGGCTTAATTGTGTGATATGATGACTTTATTCGACCGTTCGGGAACTTAACGACACTATTTGCACTGCACGTGAAGACATATAAAAGCTGTAGTTAAACAAGAAGCGAGGTGTGAAAAATAAAGGGTCGATAGTCTAGACCTAGGATAATAGAATTTTTATTTTCTGAAACAAAACTTTAGGGTTTGAATCTTAGTTATTTTACAAAACTAGCTTGACCGGATTTTGTGGGTAGTATCCGCTGAAAACCCTCAGGAGACAACACTCCTCCTACTAGGGACACCTAGAGGTTTAACGGCTTGTTGCACTTGCTCAGTGCAATCGCGTTCCCTGCGAAAGTGAGGTTAGGAAATTTTTTGTGAATAAATTGGTTTTGCTCGGGACGAGCAATAAATATGTTTGGGGGTATTTGTTCATATCAGAAAATTGCATTATAATACCGTTCATTCATTATCTAATTGTTGTATTTATCGGTATTATTGACCAGTGTCTGCTCAGTATTACAAATTACAGGTATCCATGATAAAATACTGGAAATACATCCAACAGCACGGATATATCACTTGAGAGAAGACACTGCGACCAGAAACGCTAACCGACCGATACTTCAGGAGTTCCTTTATGCAACAAGTTGTGTACACATTTTTTCTAAATGGTCCAACACAACAAGTGTGTACACAAGACTTTTAAGCACATGTGGATATGATTTTATATGCAATCAAGGATATGATTCTATATGCAATCAAGGATATGATTCTATATGCAATCAAGGATATGATTCTATATGCAATCAAGGATACGATTCTATATGCAATCAAGGATATGATTTTATATGCAATCATCAAGGATATGATTTTATATGAAATCAAGGATATGATTTTATATGCATATGATATTATATGCATTCAAGACTAAAAAGCATGTGTTCAAATCAAAGGCAATTAAACAAATCAGCATGAGCAATAATGGGGCAGATATGAATATTTCTTTCTGAGCCTATAAATAGAGACCAGAGGGAAGAGGAAAGGGTAGCTTTTTCTTTAGTTCTATCTTAGAATTCTTGTAATTTTTCTTTTCATTCTTGAGCTCTTGCCCCTTTGTCTTGACCTTGCAACTTCTCATTTAGAACTTGCAAGCTTAAGGCTTAGGTTCTTGACTTCAAGATCTCTTGTAACAAGTTTGTTCTTCAATAAAAGTTCGTATTTTTATTACATGTCTTGTTCCACTTTACATGATTTCAGTTGTGAAATTCGTGCCTTGCTTTGATCTTGCAACCTCTTAAGTGAGCTTGCAACCTTAAAGCTTGGTATTTGGATCTCACATGTTGCCGGGGATTGAACACTGGGAGATAAAACGCTTGAACTCATCGGTTCTCTTTTCCTCTTTATTTCATTGCATGTTTTTATGTATCTTCTCTTTTCTTTCTTGTTAATTTGTAAATATGTGTGAGTAATCTTTTCACTTGTTAAGGGTGTAATATGTTAGATCGTATTCGAAGATTTTCTTTGTCCAAACTTTAAAACCTAAAACTTGCCTATTGAAACTTCGTGCAAATAACCCGCAACTCCGCTCACTAGGCATCCTATCCTACCCCGATAGTGATGATTCCTAATCATGACCGGATTGCCCGTGGTTTGCCGAAGGCTAAAATCAAGAGATAACAACGGAAGGACAAGGGACAAGGAAAACGGATTTAGCGAAATACCGCAAATACCGTATTTCAAGTTCCCTAATCCGCGTTGTTACCTATTTCTTTAGTATCAATACCAAGTCGGGGCTATAAGGAATTGGCAAACATCACCTTTATACAATCTAACTTATTACTACCCTTAACAAGCCCTTTTTATTCATATCTTTGTTACGACAATTAGTTAACCAACAAATCAAAACACGGAATTAACTCGTTAAAACAAGCAATAAGAAACTTACCATCTCCCTGCGGACGACCCGTATTCATCGCGGCTCGCTACAAGCGACACCGTTTTGATTGCGGTAATTTCAGAATTCTTTTTAAACACGACACAGTTAGATCGTGACAATCACTAATCCTAAGCCAATAAAAGTTCCCGATGAAAAATTGCCCGGTCCATCATTTGAAGAACAAATGGACATGCTTATAAGGGAAGCTGGTCAAAAAGTCCGAGATGATCACAACCGCGAGACGGCCATCTATGAGAAAGCCAAGACGCAACGCCTTCTCCAACAGGCCGTGAAGGATAAAAATGCCGCTCCTTGTCAACCTGCTACAAAAAAGGTTCGACGCGAAAGCAAAAACAAGTCGAAAGGCAAAAAAGGCGCTCAACAACCACAAAGCAGAGCTAAGAAACCACGCATACGAGAGTCGAGCGTTATTGACCTGGCCCTCATGAAGAAAATGGGTCGAGCATATTCATTTCCTCGGAACAAGACGAAGAAGATACTTGATCTTGCTCTAAAACATCAAATGCTTACACTCCCAGAGTCCAAACACCCTGTGCAAGCAGGCGAAGTCTCTAACCCAAATTATTGCTCTTACCATCGAGTAATAGGGCATCCGCTTGAAGATTGCTTCACCTTCAAGAATTGGGTTGAAGATCAGTATCAGCTTGGCAAATTCGCGTTGTCTGACAACTGGAGGGTAGCTCCGCCACAAAAGCACGAACCCGAAAACACAAGAACAGAACCAACTCCGCATTGGGATTGGAAGAAAATTCGCACCTGTCATATGATAACAATATTAAAAGAAGAGTCCGAGAACATGGACAGCCTTCCCTGGTGCTTCGAAAACAGCAATGATGAGGTGGTCTCAGAATTTCCCCCAGCCCCGAAAGAACTGGAGGATGGAATACATACCACTACAGATAACCTCAAGAAAATTGAGTTGGGGACGGTAAACGATCCGCGACCGACATTTGTCAGTGAGCTGCTGTCTGAAGAGAGGGTGGCTGTGTTAAAAGACGTCCTCGTACAGCATAAAGATTGCTTCGCATGGAACTATTCCGAGATGCCAGGACTAGATCCAGAAGTTGCTGTACATAGACTGGCGATATCCCCGGGTGTCAAGCCAGTTAAACAAGCGCCGAGAAGAATGCGGCTCGAGCTCGAAATGAGCATCAACACCGAAGTCAAAAAGCTGATGGACTCTGGCTTTATCCAGGAAGTTCAATACCCTGAATGGATTGCTAATATCGTCCCAGTGATGAAGAAAAATGGGACTGTGCGTATATGCGTGGACTTTCGGGATCTCAACAAAGCCTGCCCGAAAGATGATTTCCCAGTGCCAGTCACCGAATTGATGATAGACAATACATCCACTCATGAGGTTTTCTCCTTCATGGACGGCTCATCGGGGTATAACCAGATAAAAATGCATCCAGAAGACCAGAAGCACACAGCCTTCAGGACCCCTTTAGGAATATTCTGTTATAAAGTAATGCCCTTCGGTTTAAAGAATGCCGGTGCCACTTATCAAAGGGCCATGACGAAGATCTTCGATGACCTTATACACGAAATCGTCGAATGCTATATCGACGACCTCGTGGTTAAAAGAAAATCATATGAGGAACATCTCGAGCATCTGAAGACCGTATTTCAACGCCTTCGGCAATACAACTTAAAGATGAACCCGCTCAAGTGTGCATTCGGAGTTTCCTCAGGCAAATTCCTGGGATTCATTGTTCGACACCGAGGTATTGAAATAGATCCGTCAAAGATCAAAGCGATCATGGAAATGCCTCCGCCAAGAACTCTCAAACAGTTGCGATCTCTCCAAGGGAAGCTCGCATACATACGGCGATTTATAGCCAACCTTTCAGGCAAGTGCCGTCCCTATAGCCACCTGATGAAGAAGGGAACCCCGTTTGTCTGGGATCAAAAGTGCCAAAGTGCACTGGACGAGATCAAGCAATACTTGCAGAACCCGCCGCTATTGGCTGCTCCAGTCAAGGGAAAACCCCTCATTCTTTATATGACCGCCCTCGAAGGCTCCTTAGGCGCATTATGGGCCCAAGAGAACGATCAAGGAAAGGAAAGAGCACTCTACTACTTAAGTCGAGTTCTGCTGGGGGCAGAAAGCAACTACTCCCCCATTGAAAAACATTGCCTGGCGTTGATCTTTGCGATAACAAAGCTCAGGCACTATGCGTTGGCGCATGAAGTCCGTCTCATTTCAAAGGTGGACCCCCTTAAATACTTGATGTCAAAAGCCATATTGACGGGACGACTCGCTAAATGGGCCCTACTCTTGATGGAGTTTTCAATAACCTATCAGCCTCTCAAGGCAGTGAAAGGCCAGGCTATCGCCGACTTACTCGCTGAGCATCCGATACCGGCCGACTCTCCTTTAAACTGCGATCTTCCAGACGAACATGCGTTTGATGCGATTGACGGTGATAATATACGATGGGAACTTTATTTCGACGGAGCATCTTCCGTGAAGAAGTGCAAACAAAGTACCCCTATAATCAAATCAGGGGTAGGACTTGTAGGGTTCCTAGGCACTCTTGTGAAGGTTCTTAAGGCATCAAACATGCCCGGATTAAATTTTAGACGTGCCGAACAACCCAAATCCGGGATCTGTGCTAGATTATTAGGGTTTTATATGCAAGATGATAACTTTTATCTAAGTGTGAGGGATTACAACCTTTGTAGTCCGCTCCTTTACTTCACAAGCTCCGAGTAGAAGTCCCTTTGCCACGATCCACGATCTCCCGGACTCATGAGAGGCTCCACGACTCGAACGATCCATTCTAGCTTGTCGTATTCCAAATCTCCGATGATCTACCTTGAAGTCGCTTCGACTCAAGCTTTCTCACTCAAAAGAGAAGAACACCCTAATCCCAAGGGCTAGATGAGATGAGGATGAGAGAGTAGTGATTTTTCTTTCTTTTTATATCATTTTCTCATATTTTATCATCACTTAAGAAAATCAAGCAAGCTTTTCTTTCAAGAGAGAAGAAGAAGATGATAATGGAAAAAGAATAATGATTCTCATTTTCTTTTGTGATGAATAGAAATATAAACATATGATTGAATTATTAACCATGGTTAAGGATGATTGGATGAGAACAAGTAGAGAAACAACTAGGGTTAGGGTTTGGTTGAGTTAATATTGTGTCATCACAAAATATCCTAACCTTGATAAAAGAAATAGCTTCTAGAAGGAACTTGAAGCTACTAACCCTAATCAAACCCTAACCTCAATTAATCATCCTTAAACATGTTTAACAATTAATCATATCATGTCACAATAATATATATCACATATATATTATATATTTGCAACAAAAGAAAATAATACAATTAACATATATCGCATATATATCAATGTATCATCCCGCGAGAAAATGAAATAATAAAGTAAGCCAATATTAGTTAATATAATAATATATCATATATATTATTATATATTAAATCATCGAATCAACACTTGATCCGACGATCCGGCTATATCGAATATAACCGACTAATATATCATGTACCGATTTATCGAATCAACACTTGATCCGATGTCCCGGTTCATATCTAAATATCGCGAGAATATAATACGGTATCCCATATCGCATTATTCTCGATCCTGCACATATCACATATGTGCCTCTACTCCGTTTCGCCTGAGCCAAGAAACCTCTGTGTAGGACTCTAAAGAATCGTCAATACGCCGGTAGCAGGTGATGATCATATCAAACACCCACAAGCTGCAAGCGGTCAGCTAAACGTAACAGCCACCCAGGTATTGAGCGATCAGAAGATCAACAAGCTAGCCTGTGCGTTCTCCTGTGAATCCAACCAGTAACACTCCCATACAGTCCGGTCTGTTCGTCTGATATGTCGCATATCAAGTCTAGGGGTGGTATACGTCAGACCCCAGTAACCGATAAGTCGTGTCGATGTGTGGCTCATAACGGGTCGAGAAACTACTAGTAACACTTACCAGTAAATCTCTATATCAGCCCTGGCCAGGGACTTCCAGTTATAGCCAATCGAACATAGCACAACATCAACTCCCTATACCGGGAGAGACGAATCCCCTCCTATCGCTCATTGCCTCCATGTGATTCGGGACTGTACCCAAAAGCCACCGTTTTGCACGCCCTCTTGGACGTGGTAAGGTGGAAATCAAAACACAGTGGGAATCACACAAGACTCTATGACGATCTCGGGTCTACAGACTACCCTGTACCTGTGTTACCGGAGAACTGCCATCTGACGTGTGGTATATCACCATCTGGGAGTTCTCGGCGAGTCCGTCCAGTGTACCCAGTCTCTACTGAGCACCCGTACACCATCTCTGATGTCAAACACCGATGGATATGGGATCATCCATCACCCATCATATGGGTCAAGATGCGTATACGCTAGTCTACTCTGGTGTATCGATGCCCTGTCTCGATATACCCTCGACTAGGAACGGTTATAGGATGTACTCATCGACTACCGCGGCCCCACTAGTATGATCTCATCATAGTCCCAGTAGTCGAGTACAAGTCCTAAGGGCTTTATCAACATGTGAGAGTAAAACAGTAAACCAATACAAGTCAACATGTTAAGATAAAGTGAAACCAAATAGCATACTATCATGACGAGCAAGAAAGTCTTCTCTATATATAACCAAGCATCCATTATAATATACATCAAATGTACAACAATGGCCTCTAGGGCATATACATATAGGACTCATCTTTGTAACTCCACAAGGAGGGATAATGCACTACGCGTTCTCCCTGACGGAGCCGAGAACAAACAATGAAGCCGAATACGAAGCTCTGATAGCAGGCCTCGAGATCGCCGTTGACATGGAAATTGAAAACCTCCTCATATACGGAGATTCTCAACTGGTCGTTAGTCAAGTAAACGGAGACTACCAAACGTGCAAGCCAGAATTGGTAAAGTACGGCGAAAAAGTGCAACAACTGTTGACCCAAATTCCTATACTTTGGAGAACATACCGCGCGCGGAAAACAGCAAAGCGGACGCACTGGCCAAACTTGCTAAAGAACTGGCTGACGAGAACCTCGATGACGTTTGAATCGTGGTACAAAGCCGTCGAGTGCTTGCCCCAGCAGAAGTATCTCCGGAATCATCCGAAGAAAAAGGAGCGAACGAGGAGACAACCCTGCAAATAAAAGATTGGGAAAATACCGAGGACTGGAGAGAAGTCTTCATAGATTACTTCAAGTTCCACCGAATGCCTGAAGAAGCGTCCACAAGACATCAGCTCGTGAAACGAGCTCTGTCTTTCGCCTTCGTCAACGATACTCTATACAAGAGGTCATTCGATTCTCTGTGGCTGAGATGCTTAGGACCTGACGAAGCGAAAAGGGTCATCCAAGAAGTTCACGACGGACTCTGTGGTTCCCACCAAGCAGGCCCTAAGATGAAGTTGAAGATAAAACGGATGGGCTACTACTGGCCCACAATGATTCAGGACTGCATCGAATATGCGAAGCAATGCCACTCATGCCAAATTCATGGGGACTTCATCCACCAGCACCCAAATCCACTACATCCAACGGTGGCTAGCTGGCCATTCGAAATGTGGGGGACTGACATAGTTGGCCCTATCGAACCAGCATCTTCTAGGGGACATCGTTTCATCTTGGCGACGACTGACTACTTCTCTAAATAGGCAGAAGCTGTACCGTTAAGAGAGGTGAAGACGGAAAATATCCTCCACTTCTTCAAAACGCATGTCATATATCGATTTGGAACTCCGCGACGGATCATCTCCGATAACGGGCCAGCTTACAGAAGCCACAAGATCAGTCGCTTTGCGCAACAGCATAATATAGACTGGAGATATTCCTCGGTTTATAACCCGCGAGCCAATGGACTAGCTGAAGCCTTCAACAAGACATTGACAAAAATCATAAAGAAAACGGTGTCCCGAAATAAGAAAGATTGGCACGAAAGACTGCAAGAAGCTCTTTGGGCATATCGAACTACATTCAAGACGGCCACGAACACAACGCCATACGCGTTGGTGTTCGGTACAGAAGCAGTACTCCCCCTCGAGATAGAGTTACCCTCTCTACGAGTGGCAGTCTACTACTAGCTGACGGACGAAGAAAATGCTCACCTTCGGCTTTGAGGAGCTTGACGCCCTTGATGAAACCCGGCTCATAGCGCAACAAAATCTAGAAGCTTACAAAGCAAAGATGACACGCTCATATGAAAGACTGACCCGACCGAGGACATTTCGCCAAGGCGAACTCGTGCTAGTAGTCAAAAGGCCTATGATCCCCAATCGCGCCAAGCGGGGAAAATTCGAGCCGAACTATGAAGGCCCATACATCATAGATAAAGTTTACCAGGGTGGGGCCTATTTACTCATGGACATGCACGGTGAAAGGCCTTTCAGGCCGATAAACGGTCGCTTCCTAAAGAAATACTACGCTTAATGAGCCACAGCCTAGGTCAATGATAGATGACGACGACTATGTCCGCTCGCTATCTTCCTAAGCTCAAGCTTTATAAAAAGTAGCCGGCCTTCTCCATGACGGACCGAAATGTCCTTAAACTAACGACGGACCGAAATGTCCTTAAACTAATAGCAGACCGAAATGTCTTTAAACTAATACCGCAGCATCCTTAGGCTGACGAGATGAATAAAACAATATAAATAAAAAAATATATAAAAAAAATATAATAAGAAAATGGTATGTCCATAAGCAAAATGGGCACGGATGAAAACCTGAAAAGGCTCTGTGAGTAAAAACAGCAGGGCTACCGGCGAGTGTTTGTGGAAACCCAAAAGGGCGCAACCTCGTTAAAAGACACTTATAGGGTCCTCTCGACCTTGTAAGGAGAAACCAGCCGCGTGAGATCCTTACGACTCACAAGGGAGCAACACACTTAGGGATCCTCACGATTCCTAAGGAGAAAATACACTCGCGAGATCCTCACGACTCGTGAGGAGAACTCTCTTATGGGACCCTCACGGCTCATAAGATTTGAAAGTCTTAAGTTACAGAGACCTAAACCTGAGCTTATGCAACCCCCATAACTTCTGAGATTGCCCTACAAGTGGTCCAATACTGACCCTTGTATACAATCCACGGGCGCGAATAAACATTTCCCTAACCAAGTCTCATCCCTGACTGGGGATATGTTCGCATGGTGAACAACCCTTGTAAATCCTCTCGATTTACGAGGAGAAAACCCTCCTGTAGGATCCTTACGACTTACAGAGGAAACGAACACTTAGGAATCCTCACGATTCCTAAGGAGAAAATACACCTACGAGATCCTCACTACTTGTAGGGAGAAATAACTTCGTGAAACCCTTACGGCTCATGAAGTCAAAAGCCTTAGCCGACAGGACCCTAACCCTGGTCGCTAAGCCACCTTTGTTCGACGTCGACAGAGGCAAATGATGATTCGCTCCTGGCAATATCTCAGTTGTAGCGGTGCTGATGCCGAAATCAGTGTCTAATTTCAGGCTTACGGCAAAAAGCCAGTAGGCCGCACATGCATACGAAATAGCCGAAATGATGGGGCAACTTGCAATAAAAAGTAGCAAGTAAAAATGTATGCATGCAAAATGGCCGAAATGATTGGGCAACTCGCAATAAAAAGCAGCGAGTGAAAATAAAATAAATAGCCGAAATGATTGGGCACCGCGAAAAATAGCCGAAATGATTGGGCAGTCGCGACCTTCGCGATATAAAAAGCTGAAATGATAGAGCATCGCGGAAATAAAATAAAATAAAAAGAAGAGATGATAAAACTTTGGCCCTACAGTTAAGATCACATCGATACCTGTATACAATCCAAGGGCGTAAACAAAGAGGGAACCATACTTTCCCAACAGACTCCGCCAGAAGACGAAGCCAAACCTCGACGGTTCATTCCAACTCCGAAGAAACTAGTGTCTTCAGCAAACTCCTCGACTCACGGATACAAACACTCCTTGACGAGAGCCCCCTGAGCCGCGTCGACCCGCAGAGCCACCAGTGCCCCCGTGGGAATCCTCGACTCGTTTCAAACCCCAAGGAAACAAATAATCCTTGGCACTTGGGAAACAAATAATCCCTAGCAAACTCCTCGACTCACGGATACAAACACTCCTTGACGAGAGCCCCCTGAGCCGCGTCGACCCGCAGAGCCACCAGTGCCCCCGTGGGAATCCTCGACTCGTTTCAAACCCTAAGGAAACAAATAATCCTTGGCGCTTGGGAAACAAATAATCCCTAGCAACCTCCTCGACTCACGGATACAAACACTCCTTGACGAGAGCCTCCTGATTCGCGTCAACTCGCAGAGCCACCAGCGTCTCCGTGGGAATCCTCGACTCGTTTTAAACCCCAAGGAAACAAATAATCTTTGGTGCTTGGGAAACAAATAATCCCTAGCAAACTCCTCGACTCACGGATACAAACACTCCTTGACGAGAGCCTCCCAATCCGCGTCGACTCGCAGAGCCACCAGTGCCTCCGTGGGAATCCTCGACTCGTTTCAAACCCCAAGGAAACAAATAATCCTTGGCGCTTGGGAAACAAATAATCCCTAGCAAACTCCTCGACTCACGGATACAAACACTCCTTGACGAGAGCCTCCTGATCCGCGTCGACTCGCAGAGCCACCAGTGCCTCCGTGGGAATCCTCGACTCGTTTCAAACCCCAATGAAACAAATAATCCTTGGCGCTTGGGAAACAAATAATCCCTAGCAAACTCCTCGACTCACGGATACAAACACTCCTTGACGAGAGCCTCCTGATCCGTGTCGACTCGCAGAGCCACCAGTGCCTCCGTGGGAATCCTCGACTCGTTTCAAACCCCAAGGAAACAAATAATCCTTGGCGCTTGGGAAACAAATAATCCCTAGCAAACTCCTCGACTCACGGATACAAACACTCCTTGACGAGAGCCTTCTGATTCGCGTCGGCTCGCAGAGAAACCATTGTCTCCGCGGGAAACTCCCGATTCGTCTCAACTTGCAAATGAAGCCTCAGGCAGCAGGGACTAAAAAACATGCTTCCTGAACCATGGGACCCTGCAAGTCAATCCAAAATGGTCTCTTGCATACTATTCACGGGTCTCACTCTCCAAAGTCGAATTTCGACGAGGAGGGAAACAACCGCTTGCGAGTCCTCTCGACTCGTAAGAGGGAAAAACTCTCTTGTAAGATCCTTACGACTTATAAGAGAAAAACCACACTTAGGAATCCTCACGATTCCTAAGGAGAAAACCCACCTACGAGATCCTCTCGATCCGTAGGGAGAAAAGTCTCCATGAGACCTCACGGCATATAGAGTTGAAAAGTCTTAGGCAGCAGATCTGAACCTGCGGCCTAAGCCATCGCTGATTCTTAGGAAAGTCAAGATGCGTGCCCTACTATCCGTCAACCATGTTCGCTAAGGTGATATGCTGATAATAAAAGAAGGAAAAGACCAAGAAATGACACATTACAAAAAAGGTGTATCTTTTATTCATAAACTTGATCGGATACAGGATACATTATGTCAAAGGATAAAAAAATATACATATACATTCTTTTATCTATAAGAACAAACGATACAAAAATGGATAGCTACTGAGGAGGGAGTGTCTTTAGTAAGTTCACAAGCTGCTCTCGCACTTCCTTCAGCGCTTCCTCTCGAGTGACAGCCGCGGCCACCTCCGCCTCCACCTGAGCCCGCTGCTGCAAGAAGGATGAAAGTTGCTCCTCCGCCGCCTTCTGGGCTGCTTCCTGCCTGGGTGCAGCTCGCTCGACAACGTCAAGTTTTTGCCTCAATGATAACCCTTCGGAGAGGCATTGCAGGAGGCCCTCAAAGATAACCTTCAGCCGTGCGGCATTGGCCTCCACCCGAGCATGCAGTTGAGGAGACTTGCTCGAAGTCTCACCACGCTCCTTACGCCTTGAAATGACTTCTTGTTCGAGATGGCGGAAGTAAGGAGCGCTCTGCTCAATCCACGCTGTCCTTTGATTACTGGCAGCCACGGTCTCGGGAGCGGGACGCAGCGACTCCAACTGATATAGGCGACCCTCGATCTCCTTACAATGGTTAACCCAGGATGCAATGATGCCCTCATCATGAAAGTTCACGAGTATTGCTAGCATCGGGTTAACCACCATAGAGAAGTATGTAGCAGATGTAGGAGTTTCAACGTCGAGTTCCTCGACATAGTCACTCAACATGCGCAGACTATTCGCGGCGCCTTTTGAAGACAGACTCCTCAGATAAGGACCTGCCGGCATTGTGATGCGAGGTTCAAAGGACGCCGAAGCCAGAACGACAGCTGAAAGAAACAGGATGCGATCAGATAACAGTACAGAAAATAAAGAGAGGAAAGTTACCAATATGATGGTCATTGTACCAGTTGAGACAGGTGGTAAGGTCGGAAGGGCTGGTGGCTCAGCTGATCTTTTATCCCCTCCTTCAATCTGTAGCACTGCAGTTGAGATGAGAAAAAGAGGTTAGAGGTAATTCCATCAATAAGAAAAAAGAGAAGAAGGATGTCAATGGAAATCATACTCACCAACGCCACCAGAGGAAGAACCAAGCTCAGATGGGAAGGAAAAGTGTGGGAGCAACATCTGATATACATGATCAAAAAGCACTCCTGAAAACACAACAGTGTGACTTTAGTACACGAATTATATGTCTGGAAAACAAGATTAATAAATCGTAAACACATACCTTCCAACATCTTCGAGGGTATGGAGAAGGTTGAGAGGTGACCACCGCCAAAACAGTCGTTGAAGGCGCTCCCTCGAGCAGTGGGGCATCGGCACTAGCTGCACCTGCATTACGAAAAGGTGAACTTGTCAGAAAAGATTGTAAAGTAAAGAAAAGCAGCCACTTGAGGTTTACCTGAAGAACTCCTGGCTGAAACGGAGGCAACTCCCTCCTCTATCGACATGAAACCACCTCCCGTGGCCTCGTCACCCGACTCGATAGGGACCGTCGTCGTGCTCGCAAGACCTGGAGATGGCGGAGGGCCGTAGATGGGAAGGGCTATGATTGGAGTATTGCCAGATTCCAGAGAAGAAGCGGTTGGCTCGTCCTCGGGAATCATGGCCACCTCACCCACTACTCTCTCGGGTTCAGTAGTTGCGATTATATCGTCCACCGTCGCCGGGGGATCGCCGGCCTCGAGCGCCTCATCCGTCACCACCCTGGACTCAGTTATAATAATCATATCATCTGCCACCACTTCAGGTCCGGCATCAATGACCTTCTCGGCGGAAGGCCCCTCGACCTCCACTTCAGGCTCCAAAGCCACAACGACATTGCCCACCGTCGGCTCGAGTTCGACAGGTACCGCCTCCTCTGTTTCTTTGGGATCAACGGTTTCTGCTTCCGCTTCGATCGGACTTGACCCTGCAAGATAAGAGATATAAGGACCAACGACATTAAAATCCTTATAACAAAAAACTCTGAGAGAAACATTACCTGAAGTAGATTTACCGTTTGCGCTCCGAACTGCGCGCGCCACCTCTCTGCGGGCAGTGGATAGGGAGACAGGGGCCTCTTCGGATGGAGTATCAGCGTGAGGAACAGTGCTGGGACCCGCTCCCATAGACAAGGCAGCCCTGCGTGCCTTCGCCTCACGCCTTAGCCTCTTCCTTTCCTCCCGGGCTGTCGCGACAGACCTTTGAGACGCCTCCTTCAAGGCGTCGTCATCCTCGTTCAGGGATGCCTCCAGAGCCTTTAAGGCATCTCTCATCGGCTCTTCAAGATGAACCTCCTGCGGTGGCCCACAGGAAGCAGGAATATCGGCGGCTGGCGGAACATTTGTGTCGCTTGGTGGGAACGGCATTGAGGTTTCTGCGATAAAAAGAGAGAAGGTCAGATCGACCATAACACGAGGGAAATGGAGACTTGATGAATTAAAACTTACTAAGGCCTATAGACGCTCTAAGACGTTCCTCCTCTTGGAAAGTCTTCAAAGAAGCGGCAATGGCTTCTTCATCAGTGATACCTGTTGAAAGAAAGGAGAGAAAGGCGTTAATCAAGGGCGATGAGGAAGATATGTTGTAATAAGGAAAATGCGACTAGTAGTTACCTGACTGCGCAAGCTTAGCTAACCACGTGTCACGCCTCGCCAACCCTGCCGAAGCTCTGAGAGCAGCCTCCAAGTCTGTATCGTCCGGCGGCGGCATTACTAATCCTGCGTTAGTCCCGTATTCGAGTAAACCTTCAGCATAGGGAGCATGGGGTTCCTGGCCGAACACGACGTCCGCAGCCAAGAGTGACTTCTTTTTCTTTTGACCCCCGACCCTAGGCTCGTGGGGGATCGACTTCCGCTTAGCAGCCACTTTGGGACGACGGGTCCCGATGTCCGCACCCACGCCAGACTCCGGCGACGGTACAACCACTGTCTCCACTGGAGCACAGGGTGCGGGAGGTGCGTCTGTGATATCAGGGAGCGGCAGCTCACGTGGAGGGCTTTGCGCACGTGATGGTCTGCCCCCAGCATCTTTTAGAGGAGGAACCACCAGGATCCTTGGCGCTAAGGGAGCGTTACGATTGGTGCCAGTGGGTACTTCTTTACGGTCGATCAACACTCGCCTCTCTTCCTTTATAACAGCCCCCGTCGCATGATTGTACCACTCTCTATATACATTGAGGAGTCGTGGAGCACAGGCCGGCGTGCTGATAAAAAAATGAGAACCCGTGTTCAGGCGCATGAAGTGATGTAACGCGTTCTCCATCCCTTCTTCATTGATAGCAGGTTCCAATAAGAAATCTTCCAAGGGTATCCCTTGATCGTAACCCAGTTGTTGGGCAAAACGATGCGGGTTATATCTCATAAAGACTGCTGCACCGCCCTGCCTAAAGACTAGGAAACCCGGTCTAATAGAATACAAATGGAGGATCTCCCGGGCCGTTAACACTGAAGCTCCATCCTTGAAGGAGTCCTGTAATGGTCGCACCGCAGAGGTGGACGCTTTTCCAATGGTCAATACCTTATCAATGAAGGACATCCCGACTCCAACGGTGTGAGGGCGAAGCAGTAAACCTCTGGCGTCCCGTGGTGAAGGGGTCACGATTGATGAGCCAATCAACTGTAAAATGCAAGGAAAACCACACTTGTCAAAGAATAAAGGCCTTTTATGCATGCCGAAGACACCAGCCGTGTGTAGCTCGAGCCACGATGCAAAGTAGTGCATCGGGAAGACCACGTGCAGTACCCCGGGCTCGTTGGCATCCGCTGCTCGGCTGAGGCCATGATATAGGTGCGCTAGGCCAGCGATCCCCATGGCCACCTTTATCCCGATGACCATTCGGTGGGCTGGGTAGAAGACGGAAGGCCGCATGCGATGAGAGTGCATTGGGATCGCGAACCAACTCAGCCACAATCCGAGAAATCCTAAAAAGAAAGCCTCCTCATCCATTCCAGGGGCCGCGATTTCTGCAAAAGACATGGTTGGGAAGTTAGGAAGAAAAAAGTCCTTTTGGTCTATGTCTTTCGCTGGCAGGTTATCCGAACCTAAACCGAAAGGGTCATCTAAGGTGGCAAACTTGGCAGATCCCGATGAAATGACGCTTGGACGAAGGAAACGAGCAATGAAGTCCTCAAAGTTAACCCCCCGACTCCCGTGTTCGATAAAAAGGGACTCGTAGATGTTCAACACCTTGATCAGGCTCGGGAATTGATGTTGAATGGCATTTTCCGGCGTGATCGCCCTTACTATCGGCTTAGCACCGAAGCCGTACTCATCTGTCGGGAGCAGCTCTTCATAGTGTTCCCCCATAACCGGTAGGCCGGATACCTCCGCGAATTCCTCCAAAGAAATGGACACTTCCCGATCCATGGCAAGGAAAGTGTGGGTGGGAATATTCCATTGCTCCAAGAAAGCCTTGAACCACCAGGTGGGGAGCGTAGGATATTGGAAGAGAGAGACGTAGACCACGGTGTACAGTCCTAGTCTTATCAACTGCGACTTCTTCGTCGACAGGATGTACCGGGCCCACGGCAGATAGCCAATCGGGTGACGGGGAATCAAACCAAGGTTATATGATTGCCCCCAGGGTCTCGCCTCTCCTTGACAAATACGACGTCCTAGGATATCCAACACCATAGGACGTTGGACCGGAACCGCATCCATAGCAGGATGAAGAAAGCTGTTTGCGGTCCAATCCACCATCTCCACGGCGTACTGCACCGAGGGTGGGGTAGCGTAATGAATCGCCGTGATGGGTTCTGACGGCACCGCGCATGTGAAGCTGCGTCGACCCATAATGATCTGGTTATACCACGACCCCCAAAGGTGGAGACTCTTGTACTCCGGGTCGTACTCTTTAATCATGGCCAGGACTTCACGGTCCAAGGGCGCCTCGGGAAATCCCTCCTCCGAGCGGACGAACGGGAATGAAGTGTCTAGAGACATGATCGCTGCAAAAGAACAATTTAGCCGTTAGTGTTGTAATTCCAACGCTTGGCATTAAAAAAAATGCGTTAATTAATTAATTAAATTGAAAATTAAATAAATTAAAATTAATTAATTACACCACACAACAGTGCAGTGGGTAGGAGACCGAGGGGGGGACCCACAAAATCTGGATGACAATACGTCAGTTAATAAGACAAGCTCATCATTGGATGAGATTGTCAGTTGGTCCCCCAGGAAAACATTCCCATTAATAAAAAAGGGGAAGAATCCCTAGAGACAAGGAGAAAATCTCCTTTTTCAGAGCAAAGCCCTGTCACAGAGTGACACTTGTCAAACTCTGGTCTCAGGGAAATAAGATTCCTTAAAAGAGCATAGCTCTATGGTAATAATGGAAAGGTCCATCAGAAAATGTTCACACCTAAAAGAATTAAAAAATTTGGAATCTTGAAAAATCCATGAAAAACTTATGAAAATTTCTTCATTTTTCAGATCTAAAAGATCTACAGATGATTCAAAGAGCAAAGCTCTGTCCATGGATTAGAACCCATGAACAAGATCTTTGCAGATCTATAACTTTTTGAGAGCAAAGCTCTGTTTATGAAACCCCAATGGGGATCTCTTTAGATCAAAAAGATCTGTAAGAGCAAAGCTCTTTGGTTAAGGTTAAATTAAGTTAATTTGATTTAAATTAATTTTACCTAAAGTTTCTAACTTTAGAAATGAGCAAAGCTCTGAAATTCTCAAGCAAGAGCAAAGCTCTGGTAATTAAAATCTTGAAGATGGTGAAAATTTTCTAAGGGCAAAGAGTCCTATTTATAAGGCGCTTGCGCCCCTTCAGCTCACCCCTTGATCCAACGGTCAGGGGCTTGCCACCGCTGCACTCACGTGCGCGCCACGTGAGCGCAACGGTGGGGGGCATTTCTTTCACCCAATCAGAGCAAAGCTCTGCTGGAAATTCAAAATTCAAAATTTTGAAGCAACGCTTCAAATCTCGGGCGCAACGCGCCACATGTCAGGCGGTGATACGTCAGCGCAGCGCCCAAGAAAGCGCGCCCAATCAGAGCAAAGCTCTATTTTAATGAAGCAACGCTTCAGCTGCGCAAGTACTGCGCTGCGCGACGCGTGTCAGCGCAGATGCGCTAGCGCAGTTGCGCTGCGCTCTGCGCTGCGCTCTGCGCTGATGCGCTAGCACAGTTGCGCTGCGCTCTGCGATGCGCGACACATGTCAGCGCAGATGCGCTAGCGCATTTGCGCTGCGCTCTGCGATGCGTGACACGTGTCAGCCCAGATGCGCTAGCGCAGTTGCGCTGCGGTTTGCGCTGCGCGACACGTGTCACGCGCTGGGGCATCTGCGCCAAACAGAATTAAATTTCTAAGAAATCTTTTCTGTTCTTGTTAAAACAAGAAGATTTTCTTCTGTAAAACAGAGGCCTTTGGATCAAAGATCCAACGGTGAGGAAAATTCCCCAAATCACTCAGAGAATGATCTCTTTAACAAATTTAACTAATTTTTGAGCACTATAAAAAGGACCCTAGGCCTCAATTCGAAGGCATCAACATTTTCTTAAAAAAAAAAGTCAAGAGCTTCAAACAGAGAGAACTCTGAGAAAATTCCAAGAAAAAGGTAAAGAACCTTCATAAAATAGAAGAAATTTCTTCTAATAGATCATTGATCTAAAAAACAAGATCAATGATCTTTACATAAATGAAAATAGTGCTTTGCACTTCTTATGAACCTTTGGTTCTTGAAAACAAGAAAACAACTAAATTAAAAATAGTGCTTTGCACTTTTATGAACCTCTGGTTCTTCAAACAAAAAGAAAAAACTTATTTTTCTTTGATCTAAATTAGATCAAGAAATCAAATAGTGCTTTGCACTTCTGTTCTTGAATCTAAAAGATTCTTAGTGCTTTGCACTTCCAAACTGCGCCGTTGTGCTCTTAAGAGAGCGCCACGTGTCAGCTACAGAACTTGTGCTACGCGCTCTTGAAATAGAGCTTTGCTCTCTGGAATTGGCGCAACTCACCAGAACGTGCCACGTGTCAGCAGCGCAACAGCGCAGCGCACTCGCGCAGCGCACTGCGCTATTGTGCTTTGCGCTCACCAGAACGTGCCACGTGTCAACAGCGCAACAGCGCAGCGCACTCGCGCAGCGAACTGCGCTATTGCGCTTGCACTCACCAGAGCATGACACGTGTCCTCACCACAAGCGCTTGCGCTCAGTGATTGGCGCAAAGCGCCTGATAAATGCAAGGCATTTCACTTCCTGAAGGGCCATGCCCAATTAAAAGGCTTAACAGGCCTAATAAATAAAATGCTGTGCATTGTTTGAAAGGGCAGAGCCCAATTGAAAGGTCCAATGGACCAAAACAAATGATCTGCATCATAATAAAAAGGGCAGAGCCCAGTCGAAATAGGCATAAATGGCCTGAAGTAATGTAATGCATTATTTAAGTAGGGGCAAAGCCCTAGCACAGGTCTAATAGACAAAAAAATAAATAAGGGTGTTGAACATTTTCAACTGGACTTAGCCCAATTTTGGCCGTAAGTCCTTAAATTAAATCGGTTGAGCAAAGATTGCTCTCTTAAATCAATTTATATCCGGTTCGAGGGTACATCTCCGAGCTCCTCTGACACCTATCGTTGTAATCCTTCAACGACGTCGGAGAGGTGACGGGTCCCGGCGACCACATACATGAATATTGGACCGAAACGTCCTTAAACTAACGATGGACCGAAACGTCCTTAAACTAATGATGGACCGAAACGTCCCTAAACTAATATAGGACCGAAACGTCCTTAAACTAATATCGGACCGAGACGTCCTTAAACTAATATCGGACCGAGACGTCCTTAAACTAATATCGGACCGAGACGTCCTTAAACTAATTTCGGACCGAGATGTCCCTAAACTAATATTGGACCACCACGTCCCTAAACTGGAATATGGACCACCACGTCCCTAAACTGGAATATGGACCACCACGTCCCTAAACTGGAAAATGGACCACTACGTCCCTAAACTGGAACAATAGAGCCTCCAAACGCTCTTTTGCCGGATCTAAACGGTCCCGTTTAAGTTGATCTTATCCCCAGATACGGCTAACGCATCCTTAGACATTTAAATGAATGATAAAACACCAAATCAACTCTGGTTCAAGGGTACATCTCTGAACTCCTCTGACACCTGTCGTTGTAATCCTTCAACGACGTCAGAGAGGTGACGAGTCCCGACGGCCAGATATTAAATCGATCATCACGTCAAGTTGATCTTAGTCCAAAACAGGACTAACGTATCCTTGATGAACGTTTAAGTTGATCTTAGCCTCAACGCGACTAATGCATCCTTAAACTATAAACACCAAACCCAAATCTAAGTAAATACGGATTTAGACTAATCCACGTCCTACGGGCGACGGTATTACTCAGTCTCCGTATACAATCCACGGGCAACCACAAACAAAACAAACACACACGACACGAAGTGAAATTCTGGAGAAGGAGAAAGTTGTTACCGCGATGCGGTAGGGTAATTAACTGCAGGGGCTTGCGCCTGCAGGGAAGAGCGTCCCCACAATCAAAAACCCCTCACCCTGAGGGGGAATCTGACGAAGTCTGCTACATCGGCCGCATCCATCTGAACCTTCGATACACGGTGCCATAAATCAACTTGGCATCTTCGGAGAGGTGGACGGATAAAACCAAATAGCATCTGCCCCGAATCTCAGTGCCAGGACATCGCAGTCCTGTGCGCCGCCTTTCGGAGGGGAACAAGCGTGCATTGAGCTTGTCCGCATGCTGCTTTTTTACAAAAGCTGGACACCCCCATGTCTTAAGGTACTTAAGACAGGGTTTCTTCCCACTCCACATCTGATATGGCGTGGTAGGCACAGTCTTGGTTGGAACCTGGTTAAAAAGATATGCAGCTGATTCTAGCGCATAACCCCAAAAGGATCATGGTAACTTAGCCTTACTCATCATGGAACGAACCATATCAAACATGGTTCGATTCCGCCTTTCCGATACACCATTGTGTTGCGGCGTGTTTGGAGGAGTAAACTGAGAGATAATTCCATTCTCTTTTAGGTAACCCAGGAACTCGGCACTTAAGTATTCACCACCTCGATCAGATCTTAGTGTCTTGATACATTTGCCTGTTTGTTTTTCCACTTCATTCTTGTATTCTCGGAATTTCTCAAAAGCCTTGGATTTGTGCTTCATCAAGAAGATATGTCCATACCTAGAGAAATCATCCGTAAAAGTAATGAAATAGGAATAACCACCTCACGCATGGGTAGACATTGGACCGCATACATCGCTGTGTATGAGTCCTAAGAGCTCGCTCGCTCTTACTCCGTGTCCTGTGAACGGAGTCTTTGTCATCTTTCCCATGAGACAAGATTGACAAGTGGTATAAGACTGATATTCGAACGGATTCGAATATTCCTCTCTATGTAACTTCGTCAACCGTGTTTCATTGATGTGACCCAGTCTACAATGCCATAAGAAAGCTTGATTTGTTTCTGGAGACTTTCTTTTAAGTGTGTTCTGGACACTGAAAACCTGAGCTTGATTCAATACGTATATACCGTCCTCTAATGTACCAGACCCAATCAGAACTTGATTTAGGTGGATGTGCACGACATCGCTTACAAATGTAAAATCATATCCCTCTTTAGAAAGCAGGGACACTGATATGCTATTACAAGCCAAACTAGGTACATACAAACAGTTACGTAGAATCAATTTCTACCCACTTGTCAGTCCTAGATGATATTCCCCCATGGATTCAACATCCACGCTCATTCCGTTCGCAACTCTGAGAGATATATCACCTACCCAGATAACTCTACGGTTTCTCAAATCCTGTAACGAATTACAGATATGAGATCCTGATCCGGTATTTAGTACCTAGGAAGTAAAGTTAATTGAAATACAGTTTTCAATCACAAACACACCCGAAGTCGAAGTCACAACATGCTTCGGATCCTGGATTCTGGCTTTCCAAGCCCTGCAATCCTTCTGCCAATGCCCCTTCCCATAACAATAGGAACAACCCTCCTTCCCTACTGTTAACCCCGAAACTTTTACCCTTCCCTGTCCTTCTACCTTTCGGACACCGCATATCAGCTTTGTAGAGGTCTTCTTCTTCTCACCCTTGGCATCCGTCTTGGATCCAGAAGAGGAAGATTCTCCAATAAGCAGAGTGGGTGTCACCCTGGTTTCCTTCAGGGTGCCCTTATCTGGAAGTATAACTTTCTTCCCCTGGGCGTAAGTAGGAGGTAGGGACTGTAGAATCAAGTCAGCATATGACCTGTTTCTCAACGTGGTCTCCAGATCCATGAGCTCATCAATATAGCTAGTCATCGTAAGGACGTTGTCACTTACAGATGACCCGACAGCCAACCTCGCTTGAAGCAATTCGTTCGAGGTCTTATATCTTGCTGTTGGAGATAGTGCCCTCAGAGTCAATTATTGGATCACAGGCACGTGATTGCAATGATTGATGGAGGACCTATCCCGATAGGACAGTCTTACTCAAGATGATAATATGCTATCTGATTTATCTTTATCATCATGTACTGCTTTTGGTGACCTTACAGGTCACTATTGCGCGTTGATAGAGCCCCTAGGATTCTTTCTTGACTGCCAGCAGTATGAAGGCGATCATATACGTGGGAGCTGGTAGTCTATAAGCACATCCTTAAAAGGTCCCTAGTCGTGGGAGTTTCGAGACAGGGTATCGATACTCCAGAGTAGACCAGTGTATACAGTCGAGACCCCGACGAGGGGAGGTGGACGGTCTCACAAGCCATTGGTGTCAGTTGGTTCACCTAAGATGTATACAGGTGCTCATTGGGTTATGAGTACACCGGACAGGACTCGCCGGGAACATGCTAGTTGGTTTTATACCTGACGTCAGATAGCAGTTCCCTGTTGACATGTGTACAGGTTAGTTCATCAATCTGAGATCGTCATTTTTCTCGTGTGAGTTCCCACTGTACTTTGATTACTACCCTACCACGCTCAAAGGAGACGTGCAAACAGGTTTTAGTTGGGTACAATCCCGAGCCACATGGAGGCAGTGAGCGGATCTGCAGGGTTCGTCTCTCCCGGTATTGGGGGTGAGATCGCGCTGTGTCTAGGAGAGCCATTACACGAAGTCCTTGGCCAAGGTAGGAGATTTACTGGTAGGTATTCCAGTAGTATCTCAGGGTGTTCTGGGCTACACTTCGACACGACTTGTACCGCTTTTGGGGGTCTGACTTTTACCAACCCCCTAGGCCCGCCATGCGATGCTCATAGACGAACGGACCAGACTGTAAGAATATTGTCACTGACAGGCTCAGTAGGGTGTAAGGATGAGTTCGCTCATCGACGTCCCTTTTGGTCAATACCTGGTAGCCCATTACGTATGGCTAATATCTCTGACGTGCTAGTGGTTAAATCCATAGCCAAGGGATTGACGAGTCTTTAGAGTCCCCCACAGACCGTTTTCTCAAGTTTCGGGCGAAACGCTGTAGAGGCCGTATGGAGATATGGCAGGGTTCAATCATGTACGTATGGTAATGCATGGATCATGATCGGACGGATAATACTAGCGGGCTTTGGTTTAAGCCGGATCCTAGTATTGTACAGTGTAGATTTTGTCTCTTTGCATTTGTATTCGGTCGGAATACAAATACGGGTATGTATATACAGTCGCGGGGTTTTCCTGTAATTTATTACGGGATCAGTTTTCTGAAGTTGCCAGTTTGCTTTCTGTTTCGACCATTTTCCTTTGTATCTTTCCTTGGCTGAAAATTGGTGGAGGAGGGCTTATTTGCAATTGTGCAAATTAGCATTGTGGAGGGTGGTCTTTGTATATTGTTGCATCATGATGGTTTCATGATGGTTCCACCATCCCTTGAGTTTCTTTAGTCCATCATTGCTTGACTTTTGGAGTAATCATGCTTGATGATGATGGAGGGTTATGATGATGGATGTGAGACTTGCTTTTTCTCTTACACTCAACCTTGCATTATTCATTTGGCTCACCCCCTTGGTATTATTCCCCTCTCCCTCCATTTTTGGCCGTCCATTCTCTTTAGGGGCTTTCCATTATTTTGTGTGAGGGTTTTTGATCTTGTTAGCTCACACAAAATTGATACAGTTCATCTAAAAAGCCTATTACTCATTCCTCCACCAAAAGGGCAACTTCTAGTAACCCCAAGAGACAAACCATCCTACACTTCATCTACAGTATTCTTGGGTACGTCGACTCGCAAACTTCGTGCCCGAGTTGCCTCGGTCCGGAGGTGGAAGCCCGTAAAAGAACCCGGCGATGTGGTGCCCTTCCGACGAGGAGATGAAGACTGGAGATTCCGCGGGGAGATCGGGACGACGACGAGAAGACCGAAGGACACGGATCGCTCAGTATATCTCTCTACCCCTTCTCTAGTTAGCTAGGACTATGTTAATGTCCCGATCCGGGATTTAAAGTGCGCGGTTGTGCCGGTTTACAAGTTTTGTAAAAGTTTCGTTTCTGCATTCCGGCGTCGGATTGACGGCCGGGGCGCCGCCGTGCACTTACATGGTATCAAAGCCACTCCATTAACCTACTCTAGCTTGCTCTAACATGTTTACAAGTTCGATCGATCGGATTTTCCAAAAACCGCGTTTTTCATGCATCAGTTTTCTTTCTATTTATTTTTGGCTCGAAATTTTTTTCAGTACATTGCAGAAACACGTGCAGGGAATTATAAGCATTCTGTGAAAATTTGGTCGCGTGACGTCATTGTTCCACCGCGGAACCGCGGCCAAACCCATGCATTGGCCGCGGTTCTGCCTCTATCTTGACTGTTCATGGCATCAAATTTTTACAGTGGGCTTCTGGTTTGAAAATGGGGTTTCTGGAATATTCTTTTTGGGCCCAGATTTTCTTTGAGTGCTACAGTTGTGCTTGGGGCTCACTTGGGAAAATTTAGTCGATCAAAAATTTTAAACATATTAGTTCACAGTATTTACATTATATCTGCGACCGTGAATGTCACTTGATTGGTAAATCATGTCGAACTGCTATAGCCCTTTTAGACGGATTTGCGAACGTGACATTCACGTTGATGTTCTGTGTTGTGCTGTGATTTTGCGGATTGGTCGTGGGGGATAGCCTGGATGCAATGTTAGTACAATTTGGTTTATTATGTACATTTGATATTGCGGGGCGAGCGTCCGACATGTGGATTGCCGTCACCGCCCGTTTGTATATTATTCTTTTGGGGCACGACCAGGGTGAGGTCGATGTACCCGTTGTATGTATATTTTACTTTCTGTACTAAGATTACCCCAAGGAGGGGTGCACGGATAGCCGGGTTCTAGAGGGCAACGAGCCCGCATCTCATGGCATTGAGACGGAGGTGGCTTTACTCTAGAATTGGCGGGCTATTCGCCGCACTCGTAGGGGGTATAGGTTGACCCAGGAGGGGTGCCCAAGTTACCGGATTCCGTGAAGTGCTGGGTGGTCCATTCACGTTGCTGAAGGGGGCTGCCTCGCTTCAGGTTTTGGCGGGTAACTTGCCACGCCCGTAGGGGTATAGGATTTCATTGCACAGGCTATCCACACAAACAGGGGAACGTCGGGTTTCAGTAGCGGCTCCATGAAACCCAGGGATCCCAAATATCTGTATTGTTTTGTGATTCTTATTACATTTCTGTGATGTTGCATTTTATCACGCCTTGAGCGAATATTATATATTGATATATATACTAGTAGATGTTGTATATGTTTTGCATCCGCGTTAGTCCAGTCCCCGCTTTGTCGTTAGTTAAGTAACCTAACGGGTAATGACGGGACCCAGTGGCGAATGCGGATGGCATATACGTACATCATTATTTTCGTTCTTTATTGGTGTGATCAATTGATGGGACTGCGTTGATTCGGATCAATGCAAGCTAAAAAACCTATTCTGATGTTGTTGGAACATTTTTCAAAAAGCTGTTATTGCAAGGACGTTCTCTTTTGTTTTGCACAGTGGTATTTAGTTGGAATATCCCGCACCTCAGTCGACGAGGCAAGGGCCGAGATCCCTTCACCGGGAGTGACCCCTTGGACAGAAGTTTGCGTCAGGGCAATAACTTCACTATAGTCGTTTACTTTTGCTTTGCATCGTGGTATTCAGTTGGAATATCCTGCACCTCATTCTACGGGGAAAGAGCCGAGATCCCTTCACCGGGAGTGACCTCTTTACCAAAGGTTTTCGCCACTATATTTTTATAAAAGCTATCCGGTTCCTTCAACGATATCAAGTTCATTACGTTAAAGGTTTTTCGCCAGAAACCATTCGTAGCCCTCCGTCGTTTCATATGGATAGTCAATAGTATTCAAGCTGTGTTTGTTGGCCAAAGTCAAGGCACAGTGTTTGGTAGCTATTGGGTATTCATATGCAGCATAGATAGATGCGTTGGTTTGGGACAGTCGTACTGCCTTGTTGGCCAAAGTCAAGGGTATGTACGGTGTGTTCAAATTAACCTGGAGAATGATGGGTAGAACTTGACATGTGACTTATGATTTGTTGGCCAAAGTCAAGGTCATAAGAGCATGGGGCAAAAATCCACATCGGGAGTTTCAAAAGAAACTGAAACTTGCCAGATATGCGCATACCTTCTGGAGTGTGATAACGTGAGCGGATTCCGTCACGTTATCATGCGATGATAGTTGGATCCCGATTCCCACTGATGAGTTGGTTTACTCCTCGGGTGATCCCGACAAATTCTTCTTTGAGGTTTGGAGGAGAATTTGACGGTACAGTGGGAGGTTTCCTGATTAGATAAATTGGTAACCATTCTGATCTAGGTTAGAGTGCACGCTGAGTGTTTCTTTTCTCTCTCTCTTTGGCAGCGACCATGACCCAACCTTTGACTATGACTCAGTGACCAAAATTAACCGAACCTTCTTAACACTGGCTTTTGGATTGTCAGAGTTGCAAACCTCGTTGCCACTCCTACTTTTACCCTTTTCTCTAGGACACCCCGTATTACTACGAACGTCCACTTCCATTGGACAAAACCATCGTATGGTTATATACGAACTCAAAGGAATTTATTCGAGGATGGTTTCCAGTTCTGGAGAAAACAGATAGGACTATTCAGTTGTCTTTTCCTTTTACCTTCTCTCAGATTGCGAGTACTCCTTGGCTTAGGAGATAGTACACCTATTACGCAAATTGGATATTCTTCTTCCAAACCTTAGGCTGGTGCCGAACAGCGGGGAATGAAGAAAACCAATTAGAATAACAATGGTGTACAGAAGGTATTAAGTAAAGACATATCAAGGGATTAGTAAGAGGGCAAAGAAAACTGCGACTGCTATTCACGACCAAACCAAGTATTTCATTACCACTCCCACTTCACCTTTGTATTTCTCCAGGACACTCCGTATCACTATGAAGATCCACAGTTTATTGGATACCCCATCGTATGGTTATATACGAACTCGAAAGGAACTTGTTCCAGTTCGGGGATGGATTCTGGTTCAGGAGAAATAGGTATAAGGTTTATTCAGGTGTCTTTTATCTTCACCTTCTCTCGCATTGCGAGTGCTCCTAGGATTAGGACAGTACACCCATTATGCTTATTGGATAGTCTTCTTCCAAACCATAGACTAGTGCCGAGCGGTAGGGAAGGAAGAAAACCATTTGGCCTAAAGGGGTGTACAGAAGGTAATGACTAAAGACATATGAAGGGATGTGAAGAGATGGTATAGAAATATACGGTTACAGTTATGGATCTGATAATGGAAGAGAAATTACTAGGAATACCAGGATACCCCTACGAAACATTTACATGTTTCAGTTTCACTATGTATTGCTAAAAGAAAACTGATTTCCCAATTAGCCCTTGCTCCAGGGTATGTATTTACCAGGTATGATTCTCACATCTGTATTGTTTTACAGATGATGAGTGGGAGTAAGTTATTAGGAATTAGGTGATCATCCTCATTATATCGGAATTCGTTGTAATTGGTGATATTTGAGGAAATCGCCTGGGCTGTTTGCCGGTCGGCAAATATTTGGTTTTGAATATCCGTTGCTATGCACCAATTTCAAATTGATATATCTGTACGTCTATTTTTATAGAGTGAGATATAACTTTTTGAAATTATGTCTATGACATTTACCTATATCAGTGGATGGTTAGGTAAGGAGCATTGAAAAGCGGTGTAATTCTTCTTAACCATAAGTACAGTTTTCAACCTACGACACACAGGGAATGAGTTATTAGACTCAAAGGACTTATACAGAGTATTGTATGTTGTCCAGTGTCCATTAGGACAGAGGGGTTAATCCTCGCACTATATTCTGTTTACTTATGACTTCTCTAGTTCTTAGACATGTGTTTCGTGGAAACACAAGGTCTGAGTTTTGAGAAGTTATAAGTATAAGATTAAAGTAGAGACCCAGGTATTGCAAGTATCGGGATTCTTCAAGGTGATCGAAGATGTAGATACTTGTGTATGGTATTCAGTTGATAGTAATGATTAAGAGAACTTGCTTCTCTTTCAGGTTACTCATATCTGGACCCATTCCCAAGTTGAGTAACGCTGATCGGCCTCCTTCCATTTAGTTAACATGCACTGGAGACAGCTGCATGATTTGAATCTGGTTCAATTAAATCAGTGCCTCTGGTTCTATATTGGATATAGAACAGTTCATATCTTAACGATGTTAAGGTACGGGGAGTTGTCCGGCTTATGATTAAAACCAGACTCTGGATAACTCAAGGCACGTTTCTGTAATGGTTGTTTGTGGGTTGACCCGGGCTATGACAAGGGTTGACTTTCTACCATCTGGAAGATCAGTAGTGATATTGTTCCTGACTCGCCACAGTTTTAACAAAAATGGATTTTTTCAGAAAACGGTAGTGGGAGTATGGTAGAACTGGAAGTGATTCCAGAACCGCAGACGATTACTGAAAAATTTGATATAAACCTAAAGATTCAATTTGGTTTGACATTCCATTGGCCACTCCGCAGATACGGTGGGTAACCTCAGGCACCCGAGAGGTACACCGGTAGCCTCAAGGACGGTGACAGGGAGGTTCTTATTTACCCAGACATGCCATTGTTGTTGTTCCAGGCTGCGAGACCCGGCAGGAGGATGAGTATAGCGTCGCTCTAAACTTGCTTTAGAAGTGTACGTGTATATGACTCTGCCAGAGGGTTGTCGTAGTCAGTGGGAGCAGCGGAAGCATTGGTGGACAAGTGGCTTATGTCTATTTATAGACTAAAGCAGATATAGTGGAGATAGATCATCTATTTCTGACGTGACAGTCATAGGTTTGACTTCATCAGAATAGGGATGGATCTGTTAAGAAGGTAGTAGGGTGTGATGTCCTAGTATCTGGATGACATACACAAAGTAGAAAGTGAAGTTCCTATACTACGATCGGTTATACTTTGGTTGTCACACAGTGGTTTCTCCAAAAATGACTTGGATATTATATCAGTCCTTTTGGTTACTGGATCTATGGTTTTAGATCTAGATTTGGGTAGTTTCCCAATCTGGGTACTTAGACTACATTCTAAAGATATTTAGAATGGACGACTCCTGGCATGGTGGTATACCTGCAGGTGATGGAGTCACCCTCTCTAAAGGTGTCTTACAGACTAAAGGGGAGAGGGATGCGCATGATTGGCAGATCACTTGCTTAGGCAATTGAGTTGATCATGAGTACCACACCAGATGTTATTTTTGCAGTAGATGCAATAAGTTGATATTGATCCAATCCTTGAGAGACGGTCAGAAGCAGTTTTAGAACATAAGTGGATGTTCTAGGGATATAATAACGACAGCCTCATTTCAGGAGACAGTTATCATTCCAGGCTTCCAAGGTGAACTGGATGACAGATTGGTTGTCAGAGTTAAAGTTTTCCATCTGACGAGGGGTAGTATTTTGGACAGGTGGTCCAAGGGGATACTGAGGGAGGCATGACGCAAGATACTTATTAAGTTCAGTTGTCGATACAGTCTAAGAAGATTGGATTTGGAATTCATTTATGAGCTAGGTCCCATCAGACATCCAGACACATTCTAAGACAGGTATTGCTCATTTCGGGAGATGGCATTCTCCGCGAACTTGAGATATAGAGAGACATAGAAAGAAATATCAAGGCGGATCCACTCGCTGAGGCTATTCCTCGAACGCAATAGTTTCACAAATGAGTTTTGTGAGAATGATTAGTAGAGGAGTTGGGTGTTCGGTATCACACGGGCTGTGAGTATGCGACATCGCAATAATTAGCCTTGAGTGCAAGTGGGAGATTATTGGAGATAGTGCCCTCAGAGTCAATTATTGGATCACAGGCACGTGATTGCAATGATTGATGGAGGACCAATCCCGATAGGACAGTCTTACTCAAGATGATAGTATGCTATCTGGTTTATCTTTATCATCGTGTACTGCTTTAGGTGACCTTACAGGTCACTATTGCGCGTTGATAGAGCCTCTAGGATTCTTGCTTTACTACCAGCAGTATGAGGGCGATCATATACGTGGGAGCTGGTAGTCTATAAGCACATCCTTAAAAGGTCCCTAGTCGTGGGTGTTTCGAGACAGGGCATCGATACTCCAGAGTAGACTAGTGTATACAGTCGAGACCCCAACGAGGGGCGGTGGCTGGTCTCACAAGCCATTGGTGTCAGTTGGTTCACCTAAGATGTATACAGGTGCTCATTGGGTTATGAGTACACCGGACAGGACTCGCCGGGAACATGCTAGTTGGTCTTTTACCTGACGTCAGATAGCAGTTCCCTGGTGACATGTGTACAGGTTAGTTCATCGACCTGAGATCGTCATTTGTGTCGTATGAGTTCCCACTGTACTTTGATTACTACCCTACCACGCTCAAAGGAGACGTGCAAACAGGTTTTAGTTGGGTACAGTCCCGAGCCACATGGAGGCTGTGAGCGGATCTGCAGGTGTTCGTCTCTCCCGGTATTGGGGGTGAGGTCGCGCTGTTTCTAGGAGAGCCATTACACGAAGTCCTTGGCTAAGGCAGGAGATTTACTGGTAGGTATTCCAGTAGTATCTCAGGGTGTTCTGGGCTACACTCCGACACGACTTGTACCGCTTTTGGGGGTCTGACTTTTACCAACCCCCTAGGCCCGCCATGCGATGCTCATAGACGAACGGACCGGACTGTACGGATATTGTCACTGACATGCTCAGTAGGGTGTAAGGATGAGTTCGCTCATCGACGTCCCTTTTGGTCAATACCTGGTAGCCCGTTACGTATGGCTAATACCTCTGACGTGCTAGTGGTTAAATCTACAGCCAAGGGATTGACGAGTCTTTAGAGTCCCCCACAGACCGTTTTCTCAAGTTTCGGGGGAAACGCTGTAGAGGCCGTATGGAGATATGGCAGGGTTCAATCATGTACATGCGGTATTGTACGGATCATGATCGGACGGATAATACTAGCGGGCTTTGGTTTAAGCCGGATCCTAGTATTGTACAATGTAGATTTTGTCTCTTTGCTTTTGTATTCGGTCGGAATACAAATGCGGGTATGTATATACAGTCGCGGGGTTTTCCTGTAATTTATTACGGGATCAGTTTTCTGAAGTTGCCGGTTTGCTTTCCGTTTCGGCCATTTTCCTTTGTATCTTTCCTTGGCTGAAAATTGGTGGAGGAGGGCTTATTTGCAATTGTGCAAATTAGCATTGTGGAGGGTGGTCTTTGTATATTGTTGCATCATGATGGTTTCATGATGGTTCCACCATCCCTTGACATTCTTTAGTCCATCATTGCTTGACTTTTGGAGTAATCATGCTTGATGATGATGGAGGGTTATGATGATGGATGTGAGACTTGCTTTTTCCCTTACACACAACCTTGCATTATTCTTTTGGCTCACCCCCTTAGTATTATTCCCCTCTCCCTCCATTTTTGGCCGGCCATTCTCTTTAGAGGATGTCCATTATTTTGTGTGAGGGTTTTTGATCTTGTTGGCTCACACAAAATTGATATAGTTCATCTAAAAAGCCTATTACTCATTCCTCCACCAAAATGGAAACTTCTAGTAACCCCAAGAGACAAACCATCCTACACTTCATCTACAGTATTCTTGGGCACGTCGACTCGCCAACTTCGTACCCGAGTTGCCTCGGTCCAGAGGTGGGAGCCCGTAAAAGAACCCGGCGATGTGGTGCCCTTTCGACGAGTAGATGAAGACCGGAGATTCCGCGGGGAGATCGGGACGACGACGAGAAGACCGAAGGAAACGGATCGCTCGGTATATCTCTCTACCCCTTCTCTAGTTAGCTAGGACTATGTTAATGGCCCGATCCGGGATTTAAAGTGCGCAGTAGTGCCGGTTTACTAGTTTTGTAAAAGTTTCGTTTCCGCATTCCGGCGTCGGATTGACGGCCGGGGCGCCGCCGTGCACTTACACTTGCGATATGAGATTGCTCTCCATATAAGACTTTGTTATGGAGGAAGAAAGAAACTAAGTCCATCTTCTCGTGCTGCCTCTGGTTTACACCATTAACTGAGGCTCTCACGAGGCACTTGGCATTCACACATTCTTTTTCCTTTGTCTTACGGATATCCTTATCCACGATGGTGGAAACTGGACCTGGGACGGCGGGGACTTGAGTAGTAATGAGGTGATCCATCTTGTCTTAGGCAATGGACATCTGGATAAAGCTTTGCAAGTCACTATAGTGAGATTCGGTCATTTTATTATCTGTAACCTAATCTTGGTCACTTGGTCGCTGCAATTAGGAGAGAGAGAGAGAAGAAAACACTTAGCATGATGCTCTTGCAATTTTATATTGGTTTTTAATTTATCTAAACAGGATGGCTCCCACTGTTTCTCGAATCCTTCCTCAAACCATAAAAGAAGAACTAGTCAGGACTTATCTCACCGTACAATACTTGCTTAACCGTTCAGCCAGGCTAGTGTTGGTACTTCGAGGGAGGTTTTACGACGCTTTCGCGAAGTTCCTTAATTAAATAACTTCTTTTCCCTAGAGGCGTAACCCCGCTAACACTGTTCTAGACACCTACTTGGTTTATAGCATTGATCGTTAAGTGAAAATCTCCCGAAGAGTAGTATATACTCACAGTAGGATCGGGACCCAAATATCATCGTGTGATAATGTCACGACCCGAAATAGTACGTGACTGGCCCTCGAATCATATAAAGCCTATAGGACCCCATCTAATTCAAGTAAGCCAAAAGCCCAGAAATCTAAAACCATTTTTAAATAATAAATGAATGAAAACTAGTTTTTAAGAAGTAAAGAAAACATGTTTTAAAAGAAAGGTTTTTAAATAGGTAAGCCGAATATGCATTTTTAAAATCTATTGTCTTTTCTGAAAATTTCGGCAGGGTTTCCTTTGTAAATACTGGCCCCGAACGGGGTACAACAAAAATAATATATCCACATGATAAATGGCATCCCCAAGCGGGAGCTAGCTCTTCGTCAATCGATGGTCACAACCACGCAAGCAGTATAATATACAACGCCGAAGGGCGAGGATCAAAACTCAAAAGGAAACTCAAAAACATCATGAAAACCATAATACTACAACGCGCGACTCTAAGGTCGAAATAATACACAACAGGTTTTCTAAGTCTGAAACAATATACAAGTTTGGTTGATGGAATTACTAGATACAACTGATTAAAATAATTACAAGGGTGGTCACGATGAGAGTGAACCCACCTACCAAAGCAATCACCTAAAAAGGAAGCAGTGTGCCAGAAAAGCCGCAATGAAACCTGTACGGCAAAACCTGCAAGAACTGTGGCACAACGGGGGTGAGTTGCCAACTCGTGAATAGAAAACATCGCAGAGCAGAAATCGTATGTATGACACAATCCTAGGTCAATACGATCATATATATATATATATATATATATATATATAACCCTCAAATGAATAAGTCTGAAGCATGATAAGGTGGCAAAGGTAAACATCTATACATAAGTGTAGTACCAAGTGCTCGTGCCAGTGCCTCAGGTAACAACATATCATAAATATGAGGTATGATCAATGTAATCAGTGTCAACTATATGTATGTGGATATCATCCACGTGTCACACAATGACATAAAGCATAATGTATGTAAATATCATAAAGCATATGCATGAAAGTATGAGGATATAAATCAACATGTGTCCCTCGTGACATATCAAAATTATGGAACCGGAGTGTCTAGCATCGACACTCGAAAACATAATGAAATCCGTGCCCAGCATCGGCACGTAAATCCTTATATATCGGGCTCCGTCAGTCCGGAACGGCCCATATCATCTCTCGACTCCAGTCGGTATCCTCCGGATATCCGCCGAGCCCAAATACTATCACTGGTAGGTAGTAGTCCCAGTGCCAGGCTCACCGTCTGCAACACAGCGATCCGTTTTCGCCCCGGGATACCATACCGGGTCCACCATGTACCCGCAATCGGACTCATCCAGCTCCTCAATTCGGGTTCACATATCACACATCTCAGAACCGAGAAAACGCATGGTGGACGCACTGAAATATCATATCAAGGGAAACCGTTTTTTTTAAAACAATACATATTCTCTTTTGAAATAACCACGGTTCCCAAATCCAGAAATCTCATGAAAACAAATATCTCAATGCGTATAATAATAAGCATGATGTATGCGACATATAAAAGAAATGTAAGCATATTAGTACATCATGCAACATGGAATAGTAATATGCACATATTGAGGGAAACCGCTCTTTTAAAATGAATACAGTTTTAAAATATATCTTGCGGTTCCCAAATGTATGAATCAAGCCAGAATCATCTATGTATGTGCAAATATGTATGTATGCAAGTATGTCATGCAAGGGGTCATATCCTGAACACAACAGTCCTACAGTGTAGTGATATGGCAATTATCGATGATGAAGTGTGTGAGATGGCAAGCAGGTGTACGTGGAACATACGCATCATCGATAATGGTGCTGGTGTCCTGACATCATGGTTTTAATATAAAAATAAACATATTTACACATGCAATGCGATCCGAACAGCAAGAATATGCGGCAAATGAATAATAAACACAATAGTGCAGAATCTACATCAATGTATCTATGTCATACTATTTTGCCATTTGAAAGAAGATGAATCGGGGATTTTAGGAAAATAAGGGCTACAATTTTTTAAGAAAAGATGCGTCTTTTGAAAATATCCGTAGAATCCCTTTACCTGTTTTTAAAATACTCGCGATTCGTTAGTTTTTGAAATAGGTATTACTCGGGTTTAGTCTAACATCTACAAGGTAACTACAGATCTAACTAAGAAGCAAATGGAAAGGGTATGGAAACCACATAAATCTGAGTCGATACATATATATATAAATATAATAGTCGGTGATCCCGCCTCAAAGGTACCGCGTACGATACAATATCATATGACATCCTCGAGTCATGACTGTGGATCTTATCATCAAATAAAGCTCGTACGGTAAATCATTGTACGACATCCCAAATCTGGGTACGGGTCAATATCACATTCATCTCATCAATTATCTGGTATCCTTATCATCATGTCTCATGATCTGGGGTATTGATCAAGTCTAGCACAAACCGATACCATCTATATAGATATATGTGCGTTTATGAAAACACGCCCAAAGGCCCGCTAAAATCTCATGTTGTATCACAAATACGAACCACGTCATATCACCGATCTCATGGCACCAGGCCCAATCTCATCGACTCATCTCCAAATATCAACCACTATCCTCATCATCCAGGTATAAGTATAACAAGTAAGCATGTGTGTGCGTGTGGGTGTAAACCTATTCTAGGGTTCGCGACTAGGAAACTATACTAGTTTACTTCTAAACCCTAATCTAACCATTTTACACCTAGTCATATCCTGAATACCTATGTCACACATAAAGCTATCCTATATATAGTATATATATAATATACTAAATATCGAACTGCGGGGGTGATATACGCCATCCATCCGACTTTCCCCGTAGATATAATCCACTCACCTTGCTTCTTGTGTGCCGATGCCGACGCCGCCACGCGCTTGCTTGTCGTCTCGAAGTTTTCGTGGGGGTACCTACACATCACAACGTGTCGTATCGCATCACAATCCCAAATCAAAGCCAAAACGACACACGAAAACCAAAATGCTGCACGAATCATCCATAGGTCAAAACCTATGGTCTACATCTTGCAATTCAACCAAATATCAATCGATATAGACGTACAAACGTCAAATAATCGAATAAAATACCAAATATCAAAACTTAAATCCATAAACATCATGAAACACATGGCAGCAACCTAGAAAACATGCTCCAGATTTTGTCTCAGGTGAAACCATGGTTCCAAAACAACACTAGGGTGATATATATGGTACATATGACCTACTGAAGCAACCTAGGCACCTGAACCAACCAAGTGGCCGGCCACATTCATAGAAATTCCGGCCTCCTCGGTTTAGGGGTGGAGTTGGGGCCTCGAACATCTACAGTGGATGCTTAGTGGTCCGATTGGTTCTCTAATGTTGTTTATTTTCCCAGTAAAAATCCCAGTTCATTCCAGATTCACCTGCACCCTCTAATTCCTCACAAACCGACATGAAAGTTCTGAAATTCCGTATTTTGGGTTTCAGTTGGGCTTGGTCTGGATTTCTATCACTATAGGGGGTCTAAGGTCATCTCTAAGGCCCAATTACACCATCTCTACTCAAATCAAACCCTAATTCCCAACTTGAGAAATGTCTATATCGAATACAATACCAAATATTAAAACTTAAATCCATAAACATCATGAAACACATGGCAGCAACCTAGAAAACATTCTCCAGAGTTTGTCTCAGGTGAAACCAAGGTTCCAAAACAACACTAGGGTGATATATATGGTACATATGACCTACTGAAGCAACCTGGGCACCTGAACCAACCAAGTGGCCGGCCACATTCATGGAAATTCCGGCCTCCTCGGTTTAGTGGTGGAGTTGGGGCCTCGAACTTCTACAGTGGGTGCTTAGTGGTCCAATTGGTTCTCTAGAGTTGTTTATTTTCCCAGTAAAAATCCCAGTTCATTCCAGATTCACCTGCACGCTCCAATTCCTCACAAACTGACATGAAAGTTCTGAAATTCCGTATTTTGGGTTTCAGTTGGGCTTGGTCTGGATTTCTATCACTATAGGGGGTCTAAGGTCATCTCTAAGGCCCAATTACACCATCTCTACTCAAATCAAACCCTAATTCCCAACTTGAGTTTTCAAGGTTCACCAAACTTTGCCAAATCAATTTTAACTTAGAAAGAGGCTTAAGCATATGAAACACTACACTAATTGTGAGAGGATTACCTCATTTAGCTCCCATGAATCCTCCACAGCGCCAAAATCAAAATTTTCTTGGTCCAATGGGTAGCTTGTGAGGTTGTGCACCTTTTTAATGAAATGGGGTTTGAGTTTTGAGGTGTTTTTCATGGAGTTTTGGCGGGTTTTGTGGAGGAGGAAGAGAGGGGCAGCATCAGCAGCAACTAGATGAGGAGAGGGGAGAGGAATGAGTGAAGAATGAAGAGGGAATGGCCAAGTCAAAGTAACCCTCACCTTTCTCTCTCTCACCCATACCTAATATTCTATTTTCTTCTTTTCCATTTCTTTTCTTTTATTCTCTCCTCAATATTAAACCTAAAACAAATACCCATACACCCCAAATCATGTAGGAAAATGTAACAAGTGAAAAAAAAGACATGGTGCATGTTTTGCAAAAAACGAGCTTAAAGTGCGGTTAGCGATTTTTAATCGCGATTAGCACTAAATTAGCATATAATTAATCATAAAACTTAAAAATTACATAATTCACATAAAACACACTCTTTTAGTAATTTCTATAATTTTCCAATTTTTTTTCCAAATTATCGGTATTTAATTATACCGAATTATTAAAATATTCAATATAATATTATTTAATTATAAAAATTCCCAAAAATAATATTTTATTTTTTGAAATGTTACACTCTTCCTCCCTTAAAGAAATTCGGTCCCCGAATTTAAATTTAAACCCCTCAATACTAAAACATTTCAGTAAAAAGTCCAAGTCGTCGGGGCACCGAAATCATCAATACATAAAACGCATTATAGTGCAATGCATGCGCATGAACAATGAGCAGATAACTCAAAAACAACACTTTGTCAAGCATCCTGCAATCATCGGAGTCATGGTGAAGACACAACTGTCAGATCCAAAACAAAACCAATATGATATATATCAAAACCATACATGTAGACATCAAATCTACACATGTAAATATCTGAAAGAAATGTATGCCAAACCTTTCATGTTTTTGTGCGACGCGCATAGCACTGCACAGTGGCGGACGTCTAATGTAAGAAAATAACCATATATGTATATATCTTTTGTTTAATATGTACGTTCCTCCATTTTGAAAACAATTTAGAAGGGTTTCCTTTTTTTAAACGTTTCGTGTCATATCAGACACGTAGGTATATACTGAGACTATAGCTCACTTTTTGGAAATCCCTTCAATAAATATCCATGCATGCAAAATATATCCAGGTACTGTCCTCTGAATAGTCCTGCTCAGTACGAAAACAAATAGCAAATATCATAAAAACGTACTGCTCCATAAGAAATCAATCCCAAAATGTGCATATGAATGCTACGTGCGTCTGGTGCGCACGGAAATCAAAATCCATATATGTGCCATACATGTGCACATAAACAACATTTAAGTGCAACGGGTGTGCACGAAACATCTGCCAAGGGCAACGGGCGTGCCTGACAGCAACATCAGGTGCATCTGACATGCACGAAGAATCCCAATTTAGTGCATCGGGTGTGCACAAAAATCGCATCTCAAAACATGCGCTCAACACGTGTGAAAATCCAAATCAGGTGCATCCATCATGCACGAAATCACGAAATCTAATATCAAGCGTCGAACATGTGCCTACAATTTCAATAACTATTGGGGATAAGAACATCAACCGCGCATTATTAGATCTTGGTGCCAGTGTCAACCTGCTTCCTTATTCAGTGTATAAGCAATTAGGCGTTGGAGAGCTGAAACCCACACATTGTACTCTTCAAATGGCCGACCGATCCATCACCCATTCTAGGGGTGAGTTAGAGGATGTGTTGATTAAAGTAGGGGAATTCATATTCCCCGTTGATTTCATTGTTATGGACACACAGCCTGTAGCTAACCCCTGGAGTAAAATTCCGGTGATACTCGGTCGACCATTCCTTGCGACTTCTAATGCGGTGATCAATTGTCGAAATGGTTCGATGAACCTATCTTTTGGAAATATGACAATTGAGCTCAACATTTTTAAGTTGGGGATTAGCCCTCCGAACCTAATGCTAATATACTTGATGTTTGCTCGATCCAAGAGATCACCCAGGAGGACTGTGAGTTCGAAAAAATTTTGTTCGATCACAACAATTTTGACACCACTAGTGGTTTCCTCCTTGATTCTGATACCGCTTTCATGCCCGATAATGATTACGAGTGTTTCACTTTCTTGAACGATTTTGAAGAATCACCACCCGAGTTCGAATCCTTTGAATTTTCGGATGAGATAGCTGAACCATCCGACTCGGTTGCTTACACTCGTTTTGAACCTCTGTTGGAATCCTTCGAGTTTGAGACAATTTCACAAATTTTACCTTCAATTGTTTCACCTCCAACACTCGAACTCAAGCTATTTCCATCTCACCTTAAATACGCTTACTTAGGTGAGAATGAGACCCTTCCTGTTATCATCTCAGCTTCTCTAGCCCCCGAGCAAGAGAAAGCCCTTTTAACGGTCTTGCACAGCAATCGGCAAGCTTTTAGCTGGACTATGGCGGACATCAAGGGGATTAGTCCCTTAATTGTTGAACATCATATTCATATAATGGATGATGCCAAGCCAGCAAGGGATCCACAGAGACGACTCAACTCAATAATGAAGGGGGCTGTTAAAAAGGAGATTGTAAAATGTCTTGATAGTGGTATCATTTACCCTATCTCTGATAGCCAATGGGTTAGCCCCATTCATGTAGTCTTAAAGAAATCGGGCATAACGGTCATAACTAATGAGGAGAATGAGTTAACACCTACTCGCACCCAAACTAGGTGGCGAGTGTGCATCGATTACAGAAAACTCAACGCCGCTACACGGAAAGACCACTTTCCATTATCTTTTATTGACCAAATGCTAGAACGATTGGCTGGGCATGAGTACTATTGCTTTTTGGATGTCTACTCCGGCTATAATCAAATTCCCATCGCCGAAAAGGACCGAGACAAGACCACATTCACTTGTCCTTTCGGTACGTTTGCTTACCGTCGCATGCCCTTTGGGTTATGCAATGCACCCGCTACCTTTCAGCGGTGTATGATGGGTATTTTTTCAGACATGGTGGAAAAATTCTTGGAGATCTTCATGGATGATTTCTCCATTTTCGGCGACTCCTTAGATGAGTGTTTGCTACATTTAGACGCAGTCCTTACCCGTTGTAAGGATAAGAACCTTACTTTAAATTGGTAGAAGTGCCACTTTATGGTACGAGAAGGTATTGTCTTAGGACATATCATCTCGCAAAATGGCATTGAGGTAGATAAAGCTAAGATTGAGGTCATTTCCAATCTTCCTCCTCCTAAGTGCGTCCGAGACATTCGAGCTTTCCTTGGCCATGCCGGTTTCTATAGACGGTTCATCAAGGATTTTAGCAAGATTGCTAGACCCTTGACTCTTTTAATGGCCAAGGACACCACATTTGATTTCGACTCAAGCTGTATGAAGGCGTTCCAGTCATTGAAAAACTCACTTACTTCTGCTCCAATTCTTTCGTCTCCCGACTGGACGCATCCATTTGAAATTATGTGCGATGCATCTGATTTTGCCATTGGTGTTGTCCTTGGACATCACATTAATAAGATGCCGCATGTAATTTATTATTCTACCCGAACCTTGAACGAGGCCCAATTAAATTACACAACAATGGAGAAGGAATTCTTAGCTGTTGTGTTTGCGTTAGAAAAGTTCAGGCCCTACTTAATCGGCTCTCCAGTCATCGTTTACACTGACCATTCAGCTCTTCGCCATCTTTTTGTGAAGAAGGATGCTAAATCTCGGCTGATATGTTGGATCCTCTTACTGCAAGAGTTTGGCCTTGTCATCATAGACAAAAGAGGATGCGAAAATGTAGTCGCCGACCATCTTTCACGCCTTCCTTCTTCGCCGACGCTTCAAATTCCTATAAAAGACGTTTTTCTAGATGAGCAGCTGATTGAAAGAATTAAAGTTTTAACCGCAATCAAGACGGTGTCTCTTTGCAGTTAGCCGCGATGAGCACGGGTCGATCCACAGGGAGACGGAGCGTTTTACGTTCTTATCGTTACGAGTTAATGCGCGAGGGCGGAATTGTTCATATCTAACCTATGTGTTATATGCACAAGTAAAGCTTGTTAGGAATCGATAGGATAGTGTAAGTTAATGGATTCCGTATTCAAGTTCTTTGAGCCGAACTTAACAAATGAAGCTAGAGCAATATGCAACAACGTGGATTAGGGGATTTAAGCACGGTATTCGTGGAATCTGGCTTATTGACCCTTGTCCGTCCGTTCTTGTCTCTTGCTTTCGCCTCCGGCGAATCTGAATGCAACCGGTCGCGGTTAGGAATCACCGTTATCTTGGTAGGGTAGGGTGCCTAACGGAGCGCTTGCGTAAGCTTTGGGCGGAGTTTCAAATGGAAAAGACGGGAAAAGGAAATGAGGAACGAAACGTTAACTTACAATATTTTTCTCTTTTCCTAACAACACATTCACAAACATCATATTAACAACACCATATGAACAACAACAAAAAGAGAAAAAGAAAAGAGAAAAGAGAAGAAAGGAAAAAGCATTACAAGCAAGTAATTAAAGTGCATGGAATTTAAGTGCATGAAAGTAAAGCATGAATGTAAAGCAAGTAATAAAAAGCAAGAAAGAAATAAGCAAGAAAGAGAACTAGGAACCATGGAACAAGTTACGCACCATGGGTTTAATAACCCAAACTTAAACTTGCAAGCTCAATTAAGAGGTTGCAAGATCAAGAGAGAGCTAAAAACCCAAGGCAAAATGAAGCACAAAAGAGACTTTATTCCTTCCAAAATGATACAACCCTTGAGATCAAATACCAACTCTTAAACCTTCAAGCTCAATGAAGAGGTTGAAAGATCAAGAGAAGGTAAGGATCTCAAGGGGAAGCTAAGCTATTTACAAGAGGGAGAAAACAAAATGAAAAAATGATACAAATATATGGCAAAATTGGACTCCTTCTCACCTACCCAATGGTTTCCTTTTATAGGCAAAAGAAGAAAATTAAATAAACAATAAAAACAAGACCATGTGGCAGCAGGTGACAGCATGTGAGAGAGTGGGGCCCACAGGAGACAGGGGGCCGGCCAGGCTGGTTTTTAAGCGAGTTTGGTCGGCCAAGTTGAGTGGGAATCGTCTCGTACTTCGTGTGTTGACTTGTATGCTTCTCAATATGACTTTGGTCCCATTGGTTTCCTTTAATTTGAATTTGAATGCACCCAAAGTTTGGAGGGAAGTTTGAATCTTTGAATTTTTGAATCACATCAACACTTTATGCATTGAATGCACCATACCCACTTGTGCCATGATTCATGGCTGCCCCCTAGGTCCATGGTCCATGCTCCAAGAGTTGGTGTGTACACATGCAACGTGTTGGACGAAAATGTGTACACTTTATTTGTTTACAGAATAACTCTTGGATATTGGTCGGTTTGCAGTTCTGGTTGAAGTGTCGGCTCACAAATGATATTTCCTTGATCTTGAATGTATTTCCAGTATTTTGTCACGGATACCTGTAATCGAGCGTACCCCCAAACTTAAACTGGACAGTGCCCCCACTGTCATTGTACATCAAGAAGGCAAATTGTTGAGGGGTCAAAATCGTTGGTTATTTTTTTTCTTTTTTTTATTTTTTATTCTTTTTTCTTTTTTAATGAGCATCACCAGACAAGATTGCTCGTCAGAAATGGATATGCACCGGACAAGAATATCCATATATATATACAAAAAGCAGTATATACATACCCCCAAACTTATTTGAAACAGTGTCCACTGTTTTTGGCTGGATAACCGAAGTTTGGTGGTAGGCAGAGGAAGATTATGCAGGGTAAACCGGCTCCTGCAAGACCAGGAGCCCCTTTGTTGGTTCAGCGCTAAGATACGGTTTTAGTCTGTGTCCGTTTACTTTGAAAAACGAACTGTCCTTTGGATTTTCCAAATCCACAGCGCCTTGCGGGTACACATTCCGCACAAAAAATGGTCCTTTCCAGCGAGATCTGAGCTTACCGGGATGGAAATATAATCTGGTGTCGTAAAGAAGTACCTGTTGGCCAGGTGTGAAAGTTTTGCGCGTAAGGTGTTTATCTTGAAACACCTTCGTTCGGTTCTTTACAATAACCGCGTTGTCGTAAGCCTCATCCCGAAGCTCATTCAATTCGTTCAGCTGCAGTTTCCGATAGCTGCCCGTATTTTCGAGAGATAGATTCAGCTCCTTTATCGCCCAAAATGCGCGATGCTCTATTTCCACTGGACGGTGTCAAGCCTTTCCGTAAACAAGATGATAGGGAGACATGCCAAGATCGGTCTTATAAGCAGTTCGAAATGCCTAAAGGGCATCGGTGAGTTTTAAAGACCAATCCTTACGGTTTTTGGAAACCGTCTTCTCCAATATCTGCTTGATTTGTCGATTTGATACCTCGGCTTGTCCATAAGTTTGGGGGTGGTAGGGCGTTGATAGCTTATGATTAATGGAATATTTCCGCATCAAGGCCTCGAAAGTCCTATTACAAAAATGAGTTCCATTGTCGCTAATGATCGCGCGTGGGTGCCTAAACCGGGAAAACATGTTTTCCTTTAGAAATTTAGCGACAAACTTGTTGTCGTTAGTCCGGCTGGGCACCGCCTCGACCCACTTAGAGACATAATCAACAGTGAGAAGAATATAAAGGTTCCCAAAAAAGCTGGGAAACGGCCCCATAAAATCAATCCCCCAAACATCGAAAATCTCCACAACCAAGATTGGTTGGAGCGGCATCTCGTTCCTCCTGGATATCCGGCCCAAGTGTTGGCACCGGGAGCAAGTCTTGCAGTAGTCATGAGCGTCTTTGAAGAGTTGTATCCAGTAGAAACCACACTACAAGATCTTCTCAGCTGTCTTTCTTAGGCCAAAATGCCCGCCATACGCTTGATCGTGGCAAAATGACAGCACACACCTGAACTCATTATCAGGAACACACCGACGAATAATCTGGTCGGGACAGTACTTGAACAGGTAAGGTTCGTCCCAGTAAAAGTGTTTTACTTGGTATAAGAATCTCAGTCTGTCCTGACTAGACGATTCGGTAGGTAGTAGTCCTGTTGCCAAATAGTTCACAATATCGGCGAACCAGGGTTCGCACGATACTGTCAGGAGTTGTTCATCCGGAAAAACGTCGTTGATTGGAGTTTAAAGCGACGGCGAAGAAGGAAGTCGTGAGATGGTCGGCGACTACATTTTCACATCCTCTTTTGTCCTTGATGACAAGGTAAAACTCTTGAAGCAAGAGGATACAACGTATCAGCCGAGATTTGGCATTCTTTTTCGAAAAAAGATGGTGAAGAGCTGAATGGTCTGTGTAGACGATGACTAGAGAGCCGATCAAGTAAGGCCTGAATTTTTCTAAAGCGAACACAACAACCAAGAATTCCTTCTTGGTTGTTGTGTAGTTCTGTTGGGCATCGTTCAGGGTTCGGCTAGCATAATAGAATACGTGCGGCATCTTATCGATGTGCTGTCCAAGGACAGCACCGATAGAAAAATCGGATGCATCACACATAATATCAAATGGATACGTCCAGTCAGGAGAAGAAAGAACGGGAGCAGAAGCGAGTGAGCTTTTTAATGACTCGAACGTAGTCATACAGCTGGAGTTGAAGTCGAATGTCGTGTCCTTGGCCAGCAAAAGAGTCAAGGGCCTAGCAATCTTGCTAAAGTCCTTAATGAACCGTCTATAGAAACCGGCATGGCCAAGGAAAGCTCGGTTGTCTCTGACGCATCTGGGAGGAGGGAGATTTGAATGACCGCAATCTTCGCTTTGTCAACCTCTATGCAATTTTGTGAGATGATATGTCCTCAGACAATACCTTCGTGCACCATGAAGTGGCACTTCTCCCAATTCAAAGTGAGGTTTTTGTCCTTACACCGGGTAAGGACAGCGTCAAGATGCAGCAAACACTCATCAAAGGAATCGCCAAAAATGGAGAAATCATCCATGAAAATCTCCAAGAATTTTTCCACCATGTCTGAGAAGACATCATACACCGCTGGAAGGTAGCGAGCACATTGCATAACCCAAAGGGCATGCGACGATATGCAAACGTGCCGAAAGGACAGGTGAATATGGTCTTGTCCTGGTCTTTTTTGGCGATGGGAATTTGATTATAGCCGGAGTAGCCATCCAGAAAGTAGTAGTACTCGTGTCCAGCCAATCGTTCAAGCATTTGGTCAATGAAAGGTAGCGGGAAGTGGTCTTTCCGCGTTGCGGCGTTGAGTTTTCTGTAATCGTTGCATACTCGCCACCCAGTCTGGGTGCGAGTAGGGATTAACTCGTTCGCCTCATTGGTTATGATCGTTATGCCCGACTTCTTGGGGACAACGTGAATGGGGCTAACCCACTGGCTATCAGAGATAGGGTAAATGATACCACTATCCAGACACATTACGATCTCCTTTTTTATAACCTCCTTCATGACTGGATTGAGTCGCCTTTATGGATCCCTGGCTGGTTTGGCATCATCCATCATATGAATATGATGTTCAACGATCAGAGGACTAATCCCCTTGATGTCCGACATTGACCAGCCAAAAGCTTGCCTATTGCTGTGCAAGACCGTAAGAAGGGCTTTCTCTTGCTCTGGAACTAGAGAAGCCGAGATGATAACAGGGAGGGTCTCGTTCTCACCCAAGTAAGCGTACTTAAGGTGAGACGGAAATGGCTTGAGTTCGAGCGTTGGAGGAGAAACGATTGAAGGCAAGATTGGTGAAAAGGTCTCGAACTCAAAGGATTCCAGCAGAGGTTCAAAACGAGTGTAAGCGACCGAGTCGGATGGTTCAGCTAACTCATCCGGAAATTCAATGGATTCAAACTCGGGTGGTGACTGGCCAAGATCGTTTGAGAAGGTGAAACACTCGTAATCACAACCGGGAGCAGAAGCAGCAGCAGGTTCGAAGAGGAACGCACTAGTGGCGTCAAGATTGCTGTGATCGAACAAAAACTTCTTGAATTCACAGTCCTCTGAGGTGATCTCCTGGATCGAACAAACGTCTAGTATATGAGCATTAGGTTCAGAGGGCTGATTCCCCAACGTGAAAATGTTGAGTTCAATTGTTATGTTTCCAAAATATAGGTTCATCGAACCATTTCGACAATTGATCACAGCATTAGAAGTTGCAAGGAATGGACATCCGAGTATCACAGGAATTTGGTTCCAGGGGTTAGCTACAGGCTGTGTGTCTAAAACAATGAAGTCAACGGGGAATATGAAGTCCCCAACCTTGATTAACACATCCTCTAGCTCACCCCTAGGATGGGTGATAGATCGGTCGGCCATTTGGAGAGTACAATGTGTGGGTTTCAGCTCTCATACACCTAGTTGTTCATATACTGAGTACGGAAGCAGGTTAACACTGGCACCAAGATCCAAAAGTGCACGGTTGATGTTCTTATCCCCAATGGTGATTGAAATTGTAGGACAACCAGGGTCCTTCCGTTTTTGAGGTAAAGCTTGGGTAAGAGCATCACTCACAGCACTAGGTAAAAAAACTTTCTTGGGTACCTGAGATTTCCTCTTTTTCGTGCATAAGCCTTTCAAGATTTTTGCGTAGGAAGGGACTTGTTGGACATCATCTAAAAGGGGAATGTTGATGTTAACCTGCTTTAACAACTCCAGAATCTTCTCCATTTGTGGATTTTGTTTATTGGACCTCAACCGGTTTGGAAATGGAACGTTTTTGAAATTGGTTGAGTCTAATGTTTGTGGAGGAGATTGTGGAGTAGGAACGGATCCCAGAGATGGAGTTTTCGTAGAGTAAGATGTGGGTCCGTTCAGAGCAGAAGAAGAAGAGGAGCCTTTTGAAGAATGAAGAATAGGTTCAGAAGATGAGGAAGGAGAAGAAGAAGAAGAAGAAGCGGCCGGGGTGTCATTATCTATCCGTGTCCCAATGTTGTTTTGCAGCATCCTTCCAGATCTCAACGTAGTCGCGGCACTCACATTATAGTTCTGTTGTTCAAGAGCAACATGTACATTATGTGGGTGACCAGGATTTGGGAGTGGTTGAGATGGAAGCTTCCCCTTCTCTCGCTCGCTTAAGGCCGCATTCAGCTGTGCTATCTGGGCTTCGATGGTTTTGATGCTTTGCTCGTGAGCGGTAGTGTGTTGCACCAAAGACTGAATGGAAGACTGGATGTTGGCGGTGGATTGAGTCGATTGCTTTACAAATGCCTCCAGACTCTGTTCTAGTGAGGAAACCTTATCGTTGTTTGACGGAACAAAGTTTTTTTGAGAAAAAGAATGGTTGGGTGCGAAATTGTTTGTCTGATTTTGAAAAGGTTGGGGTTGGAAGGGCTGCTGAAATTGATGTTGAGTCTGTTGCTGAGCTTGTTGTTGCGGAGGAGGAGGCCTCTGGAAGTTGTTGTTGCCTTGGAATTGATGCTGGTTCTGATTCCAGGCGAAATTGGGGTGGTTCCTCCAGCCGGGATTGTAAGTGGAAGAGTATTGATCATTTCTTGGTCTTTGCTGAAATGCAGCATTGACCTGATCCTATCCTTGAGTAGGTGGGTTATAAGGACACTCTTCGGTCAAATGGGATGGATCAGAACAACAAGCGCAGATGGTACGAGGGGGAGGAGCATGGGCAAGAGAAGGAGACGGGAATTTGCTCTCAATTGCTTCCAGTTTCGGTGTGATAGCTGCCATCTCGGCCGTCATTGCAATTGAGTATCGAGTTGATGAATGCCTGCCCTAGACTGACCGGGAGAAGTAGAAGAAGAAGAATTGTTCGGTCGTGTGCTTTCGCACTGAAGCGTCTGTTCTGCAAGATCGTCGAAGAATTGCCAAGCTTCTTCGTCAGATTTAGATAGGAAGTGGCCTTGACAAATGGTTTCCAACAACTGCTTCGTTGCTGGGTTCAGGCCTTCGTATAAGGTTTGGCAAAGTCGCCATCTCTCAATACCGTGATGAGGGCACTGAACCAGAAGGTCCTTGTATCGGTCAAACCACTTCCAAAAAGGTTCGGTAGGAAGTTGGGAGAATTGGTTGATTTCGTTTCGGATTCTCGCGGTTTTGTGATTTGGGTAGAATTTTTTCAAAAACGCTTTTACAAACTCATCCCAACTGGTTATAGAATGCGATGCTGTACTATACAGCCACTTTTCAGCAAGGTCACACAGAGTGAAAGGAATGACTCGTAGCCGTATAACATCGTCGGACAGTTGAGTTGTCTTCATCATTGCACAGACGTTCTGGAATTTGTTGATGAAGATATAGGCATTTTCGGATTCCAGCCCGTGAAATTTTAGCAACATATTAATGAAGTGGGGCTTAATTTTGAAATTATCCCCATTGGCGGCGGAAGTGAAAGACAGGTAGGAAGTGCAGAGCGGGTGTGATAGAAACGATCCTGGAGCGCGATTCGCTGCGGCGCTACAACAGGAGGTGGTTGCGGGTTATTCGCACCCAGAGGAGGTGGAATCAGTCCCGGGGGAGTTAAAGGGATGTTAGGAGGAAAGCCTGACATCTCAGAAGAAGAATTCGGTGATAGTGAAGGTGAAGATGTATGAACAGAATTCCGGTCAATGTCGGAGTTGGCCGGCTAAGGTAAGGGTGAAAGATGGGTGGAGGGAGTTTCGACTGCAGTGTCGATCGCGTAGTCCGTAGAGACTAATGAAACGCGGACTAAACGGGCACTAGGGTACCTAGTCCAAGCGGACATACACTAAACGAGTTTAGTGTAGTCAAAGCGTAGAATGTGAGGGTACGAAAACGAAAGTGGAGAAAAATTGGGTGATGATGGTAAAAATGGAAGATTTGTGTTTGTTTCAAAAGAATGGGAAATCGACAAGCCAGTTCAACAAACACAATCACAAATGTACAGTCACAAATGCATAATCAACACCTAGACTAGGGTCCTCTAAGTCTACTAGACCTGCTCCTAACTGTTCCAAAGCGACAAACTATGGGATAACCTTCAAATTGCCTCTTCACAGCCAGTTGTGGCCAGGTAAGCACAAGTGAGTTAAGGAGGGTTCCGCTCATGAATCACCGTGAGACGGGCCTTTTAAAATTACCTCCTCACTTGTCTAGCCTAGGCACCACAAGAGTCATGTTTAGATAAACGACCGAATGCCCACAATCTTCCTTTGTCCTATTGAGCACGACAAGTCCTTATTTGGCTGAGTCTAGATATTTTTTATTAAGTTTGAGGTGACTCTTATGCAATTAGTGATTTCCGGGGTCTTAGGAAGGGTGATGAAATCCCCACCCAATCTGGATTGGTGTTTGAGCCCCCTAAGTCCGTATTAAATGATGCAGTGCGCAAATCAACAAAGTTTTGTTTTCAAACAATCAATTCGTTTTTTTTACTTTAAATGTGGCGCTGCAACAAATACGGTTAGTCTTTTCTTTGTCTTTTTGCGGCGATGTTTGCTAAGAATCCTGCAAAGACAAGGATATTGGAGCGTCAGGTTTGAAAAGAGGAAGTGTTTAGAGAAATACGTACCAAAAGTGTCGAGTTTAAGAAAACTCATGTCGATATTGTCTTTGAGTGGTTGAATGGTTCGCTTGCGCGGGTCCAACTACCCGGATCTTTGGCACTAAGTGTTCACTCCTCTTGTACTTGAAAATGCCCCCTTTGTTCGCACAATCGCTGCTCACAATCCGTCAAATCTGCATATGTCGGAAAAATATGGATATTTGAGGCAAAAAGTGATATGGATAACCAAAATTCTATTGAGTTTTCTATGGTTTTAAAAAGAATGGTTTTATCAGCTTGAATGTGTTAGAAAATTAGTTTTATACAAAATATGCACAAATTAACCCGAGACTACAAGTATAAAAGCGTTACCGTCTCCCCGGCAACGGTGCTATCTGATTGGAAGAATTAAAGTTTTAACCGCAATCAAGACGGTGTCGCTTTGCAGCTAGCCGCGATGAGCACGGGTCGATCCACAGGGAGACGGAGCGTTTTACGTTCTTGTCGTTACGAGTTAATGTGCGAGGGCGGAATTGTTCATATCTAACCTATGTGTTATATGCACAAGTAAAGCTTGTTTGGAATCGATAGGATGGTGTAAGTTAATGGATTCCGTATTCAAGTCCCTTGAGCCGAACTTAACAAATGAAGCTAGAGCAGTATGCAACAACGTGGATTAGGGGATTTAAGCACGGTATTCGTGGAATCCGGCTTATTGACCCTTGTCCGTACGTTCTTGTCTCTTGCTTTAGCCTCCGGCCAATCCGAACGCAACCGGTCGCGGTTAGGAATCACCGTTGCCTTGGCAGGGTAGGGTGCCTAACGGAGCGCTTGCGTAAGGTTTGGGCGGAGTTTCAAATGGAATAGACGGGAAAAGTAAATGAGTAACGAAACGTTAACTTACAATATCTTTCTGTTTTCCTAACAACACATTCACAAACATCATATTAACAACACCATATCAACAACAACAAAAAGAGCAAAAGAAAAGAGAAAAGAGAAGAAAGGAAAAAGCATTACAAGCAAGTAATTAAAGTGCATGGAATTTAAGTGCATGAAAGTAAAGTATGAATGTAAAGCAAGTAATAAAAAGCAAGAAAGAAATAAGCAAGAAAGGAACTAGGAACCATGGAACAAGTTACACACCATGGATTTAATAACCCAAACTTAAACTTGCAAGCTCAATTAAGAGATTGCAAGATCAAGAGAGAGCTAAAAACCCAAGGCAAAATGAAGCACAAAAGAGACTTTATTCCTTCCAAAATGATACAACCCTTGAGATCAAATACCAACCTTTAAACCTTCAAGCTCAATGAAGAGGTTGAAAGATCAAGAGAAGGCAAGGATCTCAAGGGGAAGCTAAGCTATTTACAAGAGGGAGAAAACAAAATGAAAAGAATGATACAAATGTATGGCAAAATTGGACTCCTTCTCACTTACCCAATGGTTTCCTTTTATAGGAAAAAGAAGAAAATTAAATAAACAATAAAAACAAGACCATGTGGCAGCAGGTGACAGCATGTGAGAGAGTGGGGCCCACAGGAGATAGGGGGCCGGCCAGGCCGGTTTTTGAGGGAGTTTGGTCGGCCAAGTTGAGTGGGAATAGTCTCGTACTTCGTGTGTTGATTTGTGTTCTTCCCAATATGACTTTGGTCCCGTTGGGTTCCTTTAATTTGAATTTGAATGCACCCAAAGTTTGGAGGGAAGTTTGAATCTTTGAATTTTTGAATGACATCAACACTTTATGCGTTGAATGCACCGCACCATACCCACTTATGCCATGATTCATGGCTGCCTCCAAGGTCCATGGCCCATGCTCCAAGAGTTGGTGTGTACACATGCAACGTGTTGGACCAAAATGTGTACACTTTATTTGTTTACAGAATAACTCTTGGATATCGGTCAGTTTGCAGTTCTGGTTGCAGTGTCGGCTCGCAAATGATATTTCCTTGATCTTGAATGTATTTCCAGTATTTTGTCACGGATACCTGTAATCTGTAATACTGAGCAGACACTGGTTAATAGTACCGATATATAACAAAATAGGTAAAGAATGAGCGGTATTAAAATGCAGTTTTCTGTGATGAACAACTGCTCTTAACTGTGTCATGCGAATCTTGGTTCGCAGATATTGTGAATTATTTGGCCACCGCACTTATACCAACCGAATGGTCGAATCAGGACAGACTCAGATTTCTATCCCAGGTAAAACATTTTCACTGGGATGAACCATATCTCTTCAAATACTGTCCCGACCAAATTATTCGTCGGTGTGTCCCCGACAATGAGTCTAAGAGCTTGCTGTCATTTTGCCACGATCAAGCGTGTGGCGGGCATTTTGGCCCTAAAAAGACAGCAGAATAGATTTTGCAGTGTGGTTTCTACTGGCTACAACTTTTTAAAGACGCACATGATTACTGCAAGACATGCTCCTGGTGCCAACACTTGGGCCGGATATCTAGGAGAAACGAAATACCGCTCCGACCAATATTGGTTGTTGAAATTTTTGATGTTTGGGGGATAGATTTTATTGGACCGTTTCCCAATTCTTTTGGGAACGTGTATATTCTCCTCGCTGTTGACTATGTTTCTAAGTGGGTTGAGGCTGTGCCCAGCCGGACTAATGACAACAAGGTTGTCGTTAGATTCCTCAAAGAAAACATTTTCTCTCGTTTTGGGCACCCCCGTGCAATTATCAGCGATAATGGATCTCATTTTTGTAATAGGACTTTCGAGTCCTTAATGCGGAAATATTCCATTACTCACTATCAATGCCCTATCATCCCCAAACATGTGGGTAAGCCGAGATTTCAAATCGGAAAATTAAACAGATATTGGAGAAAACGGTTTCCAAAAACTGTAAAGATTGGTCGTCAAAACTTATTGATGCCCTTTGGGCATTTCGAGCTTCCTATAAGACCGATCTTGGCATGTCTCCATATAGGCTTGTTTATGGAAATTCTTGCCACCTTCCAGTTGAAATTGAGTATCGAGTATTTTGGGCAATAAAAGAGTTGAATTTATCTCTAGGAGATGCGGGCAGCCATAGAAAGTTGCAATTAAACGAATTGAACGAACTTCGGGATGAAGCTTACGAGAACGCAGTAATCGTTAAAAACCGAACGAAGGTGCTCCACGATAAACACCTTATGAGAAAAACTTTCAAACCTGGTCAAAAAGTTTTACTTTACGACACCCGGTTACATTTCCATCCCGGCAAGCTCAGATCTCGATGGAAAGGGCCATTTTTGGTACGCACCGTATATCCGCACGGTGCGGTCGATTTAGAAAATTCGGAGGACGGTTCACTATTCAAAGTGAACGGACATAGCTTTAAACCGTTCCTCACTGCGGACCCTTCGGAGGAGCTCCTGTTTTTGCAGGAGCTGATTTACATTAACTGATCTTCCTGCATCTACCCCTAAATTTCGATTAATAGTGGAAACACTGTTTCAAATAAGTATGGGGGTATATATCACTTGTAATTATATCAAAAAAAATTTAAATTTTTTTTCCAATTTTTGGGGGTATTTTTGTAAATTTCCAGTTTTAATAAAAAAATAATAAAATAAAAATTTTATTTACAAATAACTTCCTCTTTTTAAGAGGGGATTTTTGCAAATAACCAAAACATTCCCCCCTATAAATAGAACCCGACCCCTCTCTGTATTTTACCAAACCCTAAAATCTTCCTCTCTGAAAACCATAGCCGCCGCAGCAGCCAGAGCAAGGAGATCGCCCCACGCCGCCGCGTTTCCGTCGCCGGATCCCACCTTCTGCTGCTGATCCGCCGCGCCTCTGTGTCTTCTCCCTCTGAAATTTTCAGAGGAGGTTTGCACTCCTTTTTTCCCTCTTTGTCGATTTCATATTTTGGTATTTAGCTCTCTGTAATGGCACAAACTTTACAATTCGATAGGGACTTTTCCCAAATGTTTGCACACACAATCTACGGTAGTTACTTTGGTGAAGAGATCCGAAGGAGAGGGTGGAATTTCTTACTTTTTAATCATCCAAACTCGTTTGCTCTTCCAGATCTCGTCACACGATTTTACGAGTGCATGGAAGATGGATGCCTCGCTCAACACAGATATATTAGGCTGATTTGGGGGGATAGGGAAATCATAATCGATAGGGACTTCATCCATGAAGTCACCTTAATACCTACACTACCTACCCATGACCAACCCCTCCAATTCGAGAATTATCTACCCTTGATGGGTACTGACTGTTCGAGGGATCCACGTAAGGGCATCCAAGCTAGAACCCTCTTTGCAAACGTACTGACTGTGTGCCGTTGGGCACAAAATAACATTTTTGGTAGTTCGCACAATACTGCCTTTTTCACACCATCCCTTCATATCGTGCACACCTTAATGACTAGGAACCCCAGATATGATATGTGCACAGTATTACTTAATTCGATTGGTGTGGGCAAAAGGGCTGCCAATTATCCATGCCCTATATTAGTGACACAACTGTGTCGCTATTTCCTCCCTGTGGAGGAATTTGAGTTTTACATGCATGGAGGTATCCCCATTAGACCTCTTATTGAGAGCGTATCCATGTCCTATACCCGCTTAATTGATGTATGGTCGCGAACTGAACCGACCGAGAATGTACCCGCCAGGACACCCAGCTCCAGCTCGACCGCGAGCGAGGAAGAGCTTACCCCCGCAGAACATGCACGTCTACTTAGGAAAGCCACTAGGGGGATAGATAGATTGGTAGGGATGGTGACCAACCTGGATCACCATGTGACAGAAATAGAGCACGGCGTCTCCACCCTTCTAGCGAGAGAAGAACGTTCCCGTTCACGTTCAAGGGGACGATGAGGTCATGAGCAGCGAGGGCACTGCTTTGGTAAGTTTGGGGGTGGAGGTGGTTTGTAAATAGTTATCATTGCATTGAATATTTTAATTTTTGTACATATTTTATTTATTTATTTTTCCTCTTTCTTTGCATGTTTAATTCTGCATTGCATCTTTATAAAAAAATTTAAAAAATTAAAAAATGAAAATAATAAAAAAATATTATAAAAGTAAAATCAAATAAAAAATTGAAAAACTAAAATTATTTTTTTTCCCAATTTTGGCCATATTTGACTTAAGTTTGACAAGACGGTTAACTAGCTAGGAAAAACTAGATCCTAAACTTAGTAAATTAAAAACCCTAAAAATAACCTTTCTTAAAGTTTAACCGTAGAAAATATATGTCCTTGTAGTTTATTTAGAAATAGGCAAATTTTGAGTTCAGTTCTTGGGCTAAGTCAAAATAAGGGAAGGGTATTGAAATTTTTATTTGAAATGTAAGTATGAAAAATAATTCCTAACCTTAAATCTAATTCTGAAAATATATACCCTACAACTGGCACATACACGCACCTCGAAACTTGGGATAGTAAAGGATACCTTGAAATGCTCTTGTCTAAAATCCTTAGTATGAGATAAAATTAAATAAAAGTATATGTGTGAATAAAGAGATATAAAAAAAAATGAACACTGGTTTTGTAATTACTTAAGGCTGCGTAAAATAAAAAAATATATATAGCGATGGTGCTTTATCACCTAGTGCCTTAGACCAACTGGTTTGGGAGTCACTACTAAAGCCTTAGGTATTACAAGATGAGGAATTACGCCTTAATGCGCGAACACATTTTGTATTCGGTCGTTAGTACCTCAAGAAGTATTAACTGTCGCATGAAGGATGTGTGAGCAATTTAATCCAAAATTCACCAACTAAAAGTACTTCGGACGATGGACATGAGTATGATAGCTTGAATTGAATTTCCAAGTGTTGGAGATAGTGCCCTCAGAGTCAATTATTGGATCGCAGGTACGTGATTGCAATGATTGCGGAGGACCTATACCGGTAGGACAGTCTTACTCAAGATGATAGTATGCTATCTGGTTTGCCTTTATCAGTCGTGTACATGTTCAGGTGACTGATTACATGTTACACTTTGATAGAGCCCTTAGGATCTTGCTTTACTACCAACAGTATGATATCGATCATATACGTGAGAGTTGGGTAGTTTATACGCATATCCTTAATTGTGGTCCCTAGTCGTGGGAGTTTCGAGACAGGGCATCGATACTCCGGAGTAGACTAGTGTATACAGTCGAGACCCCGACGAGGGGCGGTGGCCGGTCTCACAAGCCACTGGTGTCAGTTGGATCACCTAAGATGTATACAGGTACTCATTGGGTTATGAATACACCGGACAGGACTCGCCGGGAATCTGCTAGTTAGTACTATACCTATCGTCAGATAGCAGTTCCCTGGTGACATGTGTACAGATTAGTTCATCGACCTGAGGTCGTCATTTGTCTCGTGTGAGTTCCCACTGTGCTTTGATTTCTACCCTACCATGACTCAAAGGAGTCGTGCAAACAGGTAGCTTTTGGGTACAGTCCCGAGCCACATGGAGGCACGTGAGCGGATCGGCAGGGGATTCGTCTCTCCCGGTATTGGGGGCGAGATCGTGCTGTGTCTAGGAGAGCCATTACACATAGCCCACGGCCGTGGCAGGAGATTTACTGGTAGGTACTCCAGTAGTATCTCAAGGTGTTATTGGGCTACACTCCGACACGACTTATACTGCTATTGGGGGTCTGACGTTACTAGCCCCCTTGGCAGATATGCGATACTCATTGACGAACGGACCGGACTGTATATACATTGTCACTGTTAGGCTCAGTAGGGTTTCCGGATGAGTTCGCTCATCGGCCTCCCTTGAGGTCAGTCCATGAGCAGCCGTTATGCATAGCTAGTGCCGCTGACGGTTTGTGGTTAAACCCACTGCCAGGGTACTGACGAGTCATTAGAGTCCCCCACAGACAGTTTCCCAAGTTCGGGCGAAACGTTGTAGAGGCCGTATGGTTTTATAGCAGGGTTCGGAAAATGCACGTGCGTTTACGCACGCGTCAGATTTCGGGAAGATCATACTGGTCGGCTTTGGTTTAAGCCGGATCCGAGTATTATATTGAGTAGATATAATATCTTTGTCTCAGTTGCATTTGTATTCGGTCGTAATACAAATGCGGGTATATTTATACAGTTACGGGGTTATCCTGAAATTCGTTTCGGGATCACTTTTGGAAGTTGCCAGTTTCCAGTTTTCTATCAGCCGTCTTTTAACATTCGGTTAATGACTGGTTTATCTTTTCTTGAGATGAGTGTGGAAGGTTCTAGAAGTTTCTAGAAGAGGTGACTAGGTTGAATGGTGTTGATGTTTCATTGGTTGCATTTAATGTATTCATACTTTGTGTTCACACTATGTGTTCACACTTTGTGTTCACACATGATATTTGTTCTTGTGGTCACCTCCCTCCTCCTACACTCACCCCCCACCTCCTATAAGATGGCCGGCCCCTTCCCCCTCTCACTCACTCACTTGATTCATTTGATGAAAAGATTATGATAGTTTTGGGGTGTATGGAAATTTCATTGCTCATTTCATTCCATCACCCGAATCAATTGGCAACTTCATTAACCGTTCGTCCATAGCTTTGGACGGAACGAGACAAAGTCTTCTACTCATTCTCTACATCAATCTTGGTCGTCTCTTTTCGCAAACTTGACGACCGAGTTTCCTCGAGTCAGAGGCGGGAGCCCGTTTAAAGAATCGTTGACGTGGTGCCACCTGGACGAGGAGATCGGAGATCGACGAGATCGGAGAAGCCGCAACGGAGCGTGGGATGATGGTTAAAGAACGAAGGACTCGGATCGTTCGGTATAACCTTTCTACTCTCTTTACAGTTTGTTAGTTTAGCAATAATGGAAGATCCGGGTTAAAGTATACGATAGCGCCAGTTAAAAAGTTTTTGTTCCGCATTTGGCGTCTGTAGACGGACGGGGCGCTAAAGTAGACTTACAGTGGTATCAGAGCCTCACCATTTTTCTTTACTAACTTGTGCTAACGCGTTTAAAACATCGATCGAACCGGATATCGAAAACCGCAAAATTCAAGTTCTGAGTTTCTGTTGAATTTTAAAGGGTTCTAAAATTAATTTTACATATCACAGAAAATTCAGCAGGGTTTTATAAGCACACCGTACAAATTTGGGCATGTGATTCGACAAGAACGCCGCGGAATCGCGGTCAAACCTATGGTTTGACCGCGCATCCACGGCCATTCTGTGAGATCGTGGCCCCAAATTTGTACTGTGGGTTCTTGTATGGAAATTGGGGTGTTTGGTATATATCTTTTGGGCCCAGATTTTGTTACTGTTCAACAAATGTTCGTGGGGCCCACTTTGTGATATTTAGTCGATCGAAATTTAAACATGTTAGTTTACAGTGCTTACATTATATCTCCGAGCGGGAATGTTATTTGATCGGTAAACCGCGTCTGATTGCTATAGTTCTTTTAGACGGGTTTGCGAACGTGACATTCGCGTTGATGTTCTGTATTGTGCTGTGATGTTGCGGATTTGTCGTGGTGGATAGCAGTGTGCAATAGTAGTGCAGTTTGGATTTATTTGTACATTTGATATTGCGGGGCGAGCGTCCAACATGTGGACTGCCGTCACTGCCTGTTGTATAATATTCTTTTGGGGCACGACCGAGTCGAGGTCGATATACCCGTTGTACATATTTTTCATTTCTGTACTAGGTTTTACCCCGCGACGGAGTGCACGGATAGCCGGGTTCTGGAGGGCAACGGGTCCGCATCTCATGGCTTTGAGAGGCAGAGGGGCCTTACTCTAAAATTGGCAGACTATTCGCCGCACTCTTAGGGGGTACAGGTTGACCCAAGGAGGGGTGCTCAAGCTACCGGATTCCGTGGAGTGCAGGGTGGTCCATTCACTTTGCTGTAAGGGGCTGCCTCGCTTCAGGTTTTGGCGGGTAACTTGCCGCACCCGTAGGGGTCTAGGTTTCATTGCACAGGCTATCCACACGACCATAGGAACGTCGGGTTTCAGCAGCGGCTCTGTGAAACTCGGGGATCCCAGATTATCTGTATTGTTCTGTGATGCTTATTACTTTTCTGTAATGTTGCATATTATCACGCCTGGAGCGATTATTGTATATTGGTTTATATACTATTAGATGTTGTATATGTTTTACACACGCACTAGTCCAGTCCCCGCTCTGTCGTTAGTTAAGTAACCTAACCGGTGATGACGGGACCCAGTGACGAATGCGGATGGCATATACGTACATTTTATTTTCGTTCTTTTCTGGTGTGATTGATTGATGGGACTGCGTTGATTCTGATCAATGCAAAGGAAAACAAACCTGTTTACAGTTGTTGGAACAAATTTTAAAAAGTGTTATTTCAAAGACGTTTCCTTTTGTTTTGCATAGCGGTATTCAGTGGAATATCCTGCACCTCATTCGACGGGGCAAGGGCCGATATCCCTTCACCGGGACTGACCCCTTGGGCTGAAGTTTACGTCAGGGTAATAACTTCACTATAGTCGATTACAAGTTGCTTTGCATCGCGGTATTCAGTGGAATATCCTGCACCTCATTCCACGAGGAAAGAGCCGAGATCCCTTCACCGGGAGTGACCTCTTTAGCAAAAGGTTTTCGCCACTATATTTTAAAAAGCTATCAGGTTCCTTCAGCGATATCAAGTTCGTTACGTTAAAGGTTTTTCGCCAAAAACCAGTCGTAGCCCTCTGTCACTTCTTTTGGGTATTCAGTAGTATTCAAGCTATGTATTTTGACCTAACGCCAAGGCATAGTGTTTGGTAGCTGCTGGGTATTCATTTGTTGCATAGATAGATGAGTTGGTTTGGGACAGCCGTTCTGCCATTTTGACCTAACGCCAAGGGCATGTGCGGGTGGGTTCAAATTAACAAGATAGTGACGGGTAGAACTTGGCATGTGACTTATGACATTTTGACCTAACGCCAAGGTCATAAGAACATGGGGCAAAAATCATATCGGGAGTTTCTAAAGAAACTGAAACTTGCCAAGTATGCGCATACCTTCTGGAGTATGAGTAACGTGGATGCATTCCATCACGTTATCATACGATGAGAGTTGGATCCCGATTCCCACTGATGAGTTGGTTTACTCTTCGGGTGATCCCGATTGATTCTTCTTTCAGGTTTGGAGGAGAATTTGACAGGACAGTGGGAGGTTTCCGGATTAGATAAAGTGATAACCATTCTAATCTAGGTTAGAGTGCACGCAGAGTGTTTTTTTCTCTCTCTCTTTGGCAGCGACCTTTGACCGACCCTAGACTATGACTTAGTGACCAAGTTGACTGAACCTTCTTAAAATACTGGCTTTTGGATTGTCTATGTTGCATAAGTCATTGCCACTCCTTCTTTTACCCTTTTTCATTTCTCACAACACTCGTTTTTCTACGGACATCCACTTCCATTGGATAGATCCTTCGTATGGTTATATACGAACTCGGAGGGATTTCTTCGAGGATGGATCAAGGTTCAGGAGAAATAGAATTGGTTTATTCAGTTGTCTTTTATTATCACCTTCTCTCAGGTTGTGAGTACTCCTTGGTTTAGGAGAGTACACCTATTACGCTTATTGGATAGTCTTCTTCCAAAACATAGGCAGGTGCCGAAAGGTAGGGAATGAAGAAAACCAATTAGCCTAAGTAGGGTGTACAGAAGGAAATAACTAAAGACAAAATAAAGGGATTAGAAAGAGGGCAAAGTAAATTGCGACTGTTATCATTCACAACCAAACCGCGTACATCGTCGCCACTCCTATTTCACCTTTAAAAGAATAAGGTATTATTCAGTTGTCTTTTATCATCACCTTCTCTCAAGTTGCGAGTACTCCTTGGTTTAGGAGGGTACACCTATTATGCTTACTGGATAGTCTTTTTCCAAACCATAGGCTGGTGCCGAACGGTAGGGAAGGAAGAAAACCATTTAGCCTAACGATGGTGTACAGAAGGTAATGACTAAAGACAAATAAAGGGACTTGGAGAGATGGCAGTGAAATATACGGTTATAGTCATGAATTGGATTATGGAAGAGGCATTGCTATCAATACCAGGATACCCCTACGAAACATTTTCATGTTTCAGTGCATTGTTAAAAGAAAACTGTTTTCCCGATTAGATACTTACTCCAAGGGTATGTATTTACCAGGTTTCATTCTCATATCTGTATGGTTTTATAGATGATGAGTGGGAGTAAGTTATTGGGAATTAGGTGATTATCCTCATTATATCGGAATTCGTTGTAATTGGTGATATTTGAGGAAATCACCAGGGTACAGTTTTCCACCTACGACGCACAGGTTTTGAGTTGTTCAACTCAGCGGACTTATACAGAGTATTGTATGTTGTCCAAGTGTCCATCAGGACAAAGGGGTAGGTCTTCGTACTATGTTCTGTTTACTTATGACTTCTCTAGTTTTTAGACAAGTGTTTCGTAGAAATACAAGGTCTAAGTTTTGAGAAGTTGTGGGTATAAGAATAAAGTAGAGAACCAGGTGTCACAAGTATCGGGATTCTTCAAAGAGATCGAAGATGTAGATTCTTGTGATTGGTATTCAGATAAAAGTGATGGTTTTGAGAAACGTGTTTCTCTTTCGGGTTACTCATGATTGGATGGATTCCTAAGTTGAGTAATGCTGATTAGCCTCTTTCCATTAAGTTGATATGCACTGGAGACAGCTGCATGATTTGAATCTGGTTCCAATTAAATAAGTGCCAAAGTTTCTATATTGGATATAGAATAGTTCATACTTTAAAGGATGTTAAGGTACGGGGAGTTGTCCAGCTTATGCTTAAAACCAGACTCTGGATAACTCAGGGCGCGTTTCTGTAATGGCTGTTTGTGGGTTGACCCTGGCTATGACGAGGGTTGATATTCTACCATTTGGAAAATCAATAGTGATATTGTTCTTGACTCGCCACAGTTTTAGTAAAATGGATTTTTTCAGAAAACAGTAGTGGGAGTATGGTAGAACTGGAAGTGATTCCAGAACCGCAAACGATTACGGAAAATTTAATAGAACCTATATATTCAATCAGGTTTGACATTCCAATAGCCACTCCGCAGATATGGTGGGTAACCTCAGACACCCGAGAGGTACTCCGGTAGCCTCAAGGACGGTGACAGGGAGGTTCTTATCTACCCAGACTTGACACTACTGTTGTTCCAGGCTATGAGACCCGGTAGGAGGGTTGTCGTAGTCAGTGGGAGCAGCGGAAGCATAGTGGGCAAGATGCTTATGTCTATTTATAGACTTGAGCAGTAATAGCGGAGATAGATCATCTATTTTTGATGTGACAGTCATGGGTTTGACTTCAATCAGAATAGGGGATGGATCTGTTAAGAAGGTAGTAGGGTGTGATGTCATGGTATTTGGATGACATACACAGAGTAGGAAGTAAAATTCCTTTACTACGATCGGTTGTACTGTGGTCGTCACACAGTTGTTTCTCCAGACAGGATATGGATATAATATTTGACATTCTGGTTTCTAGATCTATGGTTTTAGATCTGGATTTGGGTAGTTTCCCAATGTGGGTACTTTGACTGTATTCTAATGGTTTTTAGAATAGATGACTCCTGGCATGGTGGTGTACCTGCAGGTGATGGAGTCACCCTCTCTAAAGGTGTCTTACGGACTAAAGGGGAGAGGGATGTGCATGATTGGCAGATCACTTGCTTAGGCAATTGAGTCAATCGTGAGATGTCAAGTACCACACCAGATGTTGTTTTTGCACTAGATGCAATAAGTTTGTATTAATCCAATCCTGGAGAAACCAAAGGAAGCAGTTTTAGAACATAAGTATATGTTCTACGGATTTGATGACGGCAGCCTCCTTCGGGAGACGGTTATCATTCCAAGCTTCAAAGGTGACATGGATGACAGAGTGATTGTCAGAGTTATAGTTTTCCCTCTGACGAGGGACAGTATTATGGACAGTTGGTCTAAGAGGATACTGTGGGAGGCTTGGTGCAGGATACTGATTAGGTTCAGTGATCGATACAGTCTAAGAAGTTTGAATTTGGAGTTCATTTATGAACTAGGTCCCATCAGATATCCAGACATATTCTAAGACAGGTATTACTCAATTCAGGAGATGGCTTTCTCTGCGAACTTGAGATTAAGAGAGATATAGAAAGAAACATCTGGGCGGATCCACTCACTGAGGCTATTTCTCGAACACAATAGTTTTACAAACGGGCTTTGTGAAACTGATTAGTAGAGGAGTTGGATGTTCGGTTTCACACGGGCTGTGAGTAGTCGACATCGCAATAATTAGCCTTGAGTGCAAGTGGGAGATTGTTGGAGATAGTGCCCTCAGAGTCAATTATTGGATCGCAGGTACGTGATTGCAATGATTGCGGAGGACCTATACTGGTAGGACAGTCTTAGTCAAGATGATAGTATGCTATCTGGTTTGCCTTTATCAGTCGTGTACATGTTCAGGTGACTGATTACATGTTACACTTTGATAGAGCCTTTAGGATCTTGATTTACTACCAACAGTATGATGGCGATCATATACGTGAGAGTTGGGCAGTTTATACGCATATCCTTAATTGTGGTCCCTAGTTGTGGGAGTTTCGAGACAGGGCATCGATACTCCGGAGTAGACTAGTGTATACAGTCGAGACCCCGACGAGGGGCGGTGGCCGGTCTCACAAGCCACTGGTGTCAGTTGGATCACCTAAGATGTATACAGGTGCTCATTAGGTTATGAGTACACCGGACAGGACTCGCCGGGAATCTGATAGTTAGTACTATACCTATCGTCAGATAGCAGTTCCCTGGTGACATGTGTACAGGTTAGTTCATCGACCTGAGCTCGTCATTTGTCTCGTGTGAGTTCCCACTGTGCTTTGATTTCTACCCTACCACGGATCAAAGGAGTCGTGCAAACAGGTAGCTTTTGGGTACAGTCCCGAGCCACATGGAGGCACGTGAGCGGATCGGCAGGGGATTCGTCTCTCCCGGTATTGGGGGCGAGATCGTGCTGTGTCTAGGAGAGCCATTACACATAGCCCACGGCCGTGGCAGGAGATTTACTGGTAGGTACTCCAGTAGTATCTCAGGGTGTTATTGGGCTACACTCCGACACGACTTATACTGCTATTGGGGGTCTGACGTTACTAGCCCCCTAGGCAGATATGCGATACTCATTGACGAACGGACCGGACTGTATATACATTGTCACTGTTAGGCTCAGTAGGGTTTCCGGATGAGTTCGCTCATCGGCCTCCCTTGAGGTCAGTCCATGGGCAGCCGTTACGCATAGCTAGTGCCGCTGACGGTTTGTGGTTAAACCCATTGCCAGGGTACTGACGAGTCATTAGAGTCCCCCACAGACAGTTTCCCAAGTTCGGGCGAAACGTTGTAGAGGCTGTATGGTTTTATAGCAGGGTTCGGAAAATGCACGTGCGTTTACGCACGTGTCAGATTTCGGGTAGATGATACTGGTCGGCTTTGGTTTAAGCCGGATCCGAGTATTATATTGAGTAGATATAATATCTTTGTCTCAGTTGCATTTGTATTCGGTCGTAATACAAATGCGGGTATATTTATACAGTTACGGGGTTATCCTGAAATTCGTTTCGGGATCACTTTTGGAAGTTGCCAGTTTCCAGTTTTATATCAGCCGTCTTTTAACATTCGGTTAATGACGGATTTATCTTTTCTTGAGATGAGTGTGGAAGGTTCTAGAAGTTTCTAGAAGAGGTGACTAGGTTGAATGGTATTGATGTTTCATTGGTTGCATTTAATGTATTCATACTTTGTGTTCACACTATGTGTTCACACTTTGTGTTCACACATGATATTTGTTCTTGTGGTCACCTCCCTCCTCCTACACTCACCCCCCACCTCCTATAAGATGGTCGGCCCCTTCCCCTTCTCACTCACTCACTTGATTCATTTGATGAAAAGATTATGATAGTTTTGGGGTGTATGGAAATTTCATTGTTCATTTCATTCCATCACCCGAATCAATTGGCAACTTCATTAACCGTTCGTCCATAGCTTTGGATAGAACGAGACAAAGTCTTCTACTCATTCTCTACATCAATCTTGGTCGTCTCTTTTAGCAAACTTGACGAACGAGTTGCCTCGAGTCAGAGGCGGGAGCCCGTTTAAAGAATCGTTGATGTGGTGCCACCTGGACGAGGAGATCGGAGATCGACGAGATCGGAGAAGCCGCAACGGAGCGTAGGATGATGGTTAAAGAATGAAGGGCTCGGATCGTTCGGTATAACCTTTCTACTCTCTTTACAGTTTGTTAGTTTAGCAATAATGGCAGATCCGGGTTAAAGTATACGATAGCGCCAATTAAAAAGTTTTTGTTCCGCATTTGGCGTCTGTAGACGGACGGGGCGCTAACGTAGACTTACACCTAGTGTAGGAGTGATAATTACACACACGTAGGGGTATATGATTGGGGTTTGGATGAGAGATGGGAATGAAAGATAGGGCTTATATTTTCAGTAGAGATGATAAAAATTCCTAAGTTGAGATGAAACCTTAGAAGGGAAATTCAAAAGATGCTGAAAGCTTAATAAATTTGCAGAATATATACAATCTTAAGTTAAATGATAATTAAGTGTGAAAAATACGGGTTGATGATTTCTAAGTTAAAGATAATAGAATTTCTTGCTAGAATACCAAATTGAAGAATGAAAGTCAACAGGACAAATTGATCGGATTTTGTGGGTAGTATCCGCTGAAAACCCTCTGAAGACAACACTCCTACTAGGGACACCTAGAAGTTTAACGGTTTGTTGCAAAAGCTCAGTGCAATCGTGATTCCCTGCGAAAGTGAGGTTAGGATTTTTCGAGAATAAAAATAGCTTTGCTCGGGACGAGCAAAAGATAAGTTTGGGGGTATTTGTTCATATAAGAATTTTGCATTATTATATTCCCCATTCTTAATCATATTATGAATAAATAGGTGTTTTTGATCCATGTCTGCTAAATAGTTGTAGGTTACAGGTTCTCAGAACAATACAGTGAAATTCATGAAAAGACGCTACAAACGTGAAACTACGACCAACAAATAGATGAATCTGTATGATGCCGCCTACCAGTTTAAGGAAAAAACGAAGATCAACGAACAGTTCAATGCACAAAGCACAACGGCAGCACAAGATTCAAGACTTCAATGCGAAGATTACGGTAAAAGTCCACATAATTCTGCACTGTTGGAAATCTGGAAGAAAGTAGAAAAGATTCTGAGGAACCAAGTGAAGAAAATAGAAGGAAAAGGCAACTTGAAGCATCCCTAAAAAACTGAGTCCAAGAGCTCACCATATGGCCACGGATCCGCGGCCAAACATGGCATTCTGCCGCGGTTCCGCGGCCGTGTAGTGCACGTGTCAGTGGGTGTCGGTGCTTTGACCCGGCTTTCTTAGGGTAGTCTTGTAATTTCACATATGGATCAGATGTAAAACCTAGGGTTTCTCCTATCTATAAATAGGAAACCCGAAAGCCTAATTAGGCATGCCTCTTTTTATTTTTATAGATTAAAATTTTCTTTCCTTGTAATTGTTGAAGAGGTCATCAATAAAAGTAAGTGTTTTTCATTTTATCTTGCATTCTTCTTAATTGAAATTTATTTTTCTGCAATTTTTTGTCTGTCTTTATTTATCTGCAAGTTAATTAGTTTATTAAAAAGAAAAAAAATTTATAAAAATGAATTTCATCATAACTTTCCTAATGAGTGAGTAATTCCTCACTTGTTAGGGTTAAGATAGGGAAGGCTTGAGAGATGGAAATCTCTCTCATTCCTTTCATTGATCGTATAAATTAATTAATTAGGACTCTATTTAAATTAATCACACACCGCTCACTATGGCACCTTTTCCTACGAGATAGCGGTGATTCCCTAGTTGGACCGGTTGTGGTTGATTTACATAGAGGTTAGGGCTAAGAGCCAAGAAATGACGGACAAGGACCAAAAGGAAGAAACTACGTTTCTTCATAGTCATGCTAATCCCCTTTGTTGACTATCACCCTAACACCTATGTTCTTAACTAGGGCAAAGAAAGCAGTGAGTAGAATTATTTTTCCAAACTAACCTAATCCTAACCCTAGCAAGACTTTAAATCAAATTAATTTCAATCTTAGATTTTAAAATCAAAACCTACCAAAAATAGGACTTAACTCGTAAGAACTTAAAAAAAGAACACGTTTTCCCTGCGAACCGACCCGTACTCAACCGGCTAGCTACCAAGCGACATCGTTATTGATTGCGGTATATTCTTGATCTTGAATTTAAAACGCACGCACACAAAGTCATCTATCAATCAGTATTTTTGGTTTATGTCTCAGGTCTTGGCCAGTAAAACACTCTCTAAGGTCAAGTAAACACTCACTACACCTCAACTTATCATTTAACATCAACTTATAATTTTCCAAGATCACATAACCTATTTATTCCGATTTCTAACTAAACTAGGATATATAACACAAATACTTAACTAAAATTGTATAGATTACCTTGTTTGCAACCAAAGAACATTCTTGAGTTGCCCAAGTCTTCTAAATCCAAACTTGGTTGGTCCAATATGTTGAGGATGAGGTTGTGCATGTTTTTAATGAAAGGGGCATAAGGTTTTGGCAAGTATTTGAAGATGTGGCAATGGGGGTAGTGAGGGGTTAATGAGAAGAAAATATATGAAGAAATAATGGGAAGATGAAGGATTTGGGGCAGCCAAGGCTCCCTCTCTCTCTCACTCTTAGCCTCACCCTCTCCTACACTCACTCTCTCTCACTCTTAGACTCACCCTCTCCTACACTCACTCTCTCTCACTCTTAGCCTCACCCTCTCCTACACTCACTCTCTCACAAAACAAATATCTCTTTTGTTTTACTCACAAAATATCTCATGGCATCAACTTCATATTCCATTCACACTCAATTCATTTCCTTTTCTTTTCTTTTCCTTTTCATTTCCTTTCTCATTCTTTATCTCACAAAACTCACAAACACACACATGCACATGACATGGTTCAAAATCATGAAAAATGCAAAAACACGGATTTTATCCAAAATCCGATAAATATCATTAAAATAAATAAATCATTTTATTCTCCGATAAATTTCCAAATATTGGTATATGTAAGTGCACGGCGGCGCCCCGGCCGTCAATCCGACGGCCAAACGCGGAAACGGTGATAAACTTTAATTTTGCGGACTTAGCAAACCGGCACCACCGCGCACTAAATCCCGGATCGTTCCATTAAACTAGTCTAAGCTAACAAGAGGGTGGTTAGAGATATACCGACTGATCCGAGTCCTCCGGTCTTCATCTCCACTCCGATCTCCTCGCGGGATCTCCGGTCGTCGCCTCCTCGCCTGAAGGGCACCACATCGTCTGCATCTTTTACGGGCTCCCGCCTCAATACCGAGGCAACTCGGGCGCGAAGTAGGCTACCCGGCGCGCCTAAGATTTGCTGTAGGAAGTGTAGTGTATAGTGCATGTCTCACTTTGGGGTTGTTACCATTTGTGGATGATGGAGGAAACAAGACAAGAAAAATGGTGCCTGCATTTTTCTTAACATGAAATGAGATCAAGAAAATGAAACACTCTCAAGGATGAAGATGAAACTCTCTTTTTCTCTTTTCTTCCTCTCTTTCTTTTTCTCAACCATGAATAAAACTCTCTCATCAAGTGAGTATGAAATGGTGGAGCAAAAACAATATGAAGCAAGAAGGGAGGTGAGTGTAGTGTAAAGCAAGTGGTGACCACATCCTAAACATAATCATCACAAAACTCAAATCCAAAATCAAATCCATTCTTATCATAATAAATGCATGAAAAGCAAAGATGCTTATCATATCAAACCTTATGCAAATAAATCCTCCACAAAGTGTTATTTGCATTCTAGGAAATAACCCCCTCCATCAGAAAAGTCCGGTCGGGAAAGAACAAAGGAAAACCGGCCGGAACGGAATGCAACATGGCAACCCCAGAAAACTGGTCCCATAATAAATTACAGGAAAAACCCCGATACTGTGCATACACACCCGCATCTGTATTCCGACCGGATACAAATGCAATGAGACAAAATCTACACTGTACTAAACTAGGATCCGGCTTAAACCAAAGCCGGCTAGTAATATCCGTCCGATCCTGATTCGTGCAAAACCGCACGTATCTGATCGAACCTTGCCATATAACCATACGGCCACTAGTACAAAACCGTCCGATCCTGATCCGTGCAATACCGCACGTATCTGATCGGACCCTGCCATATCTCCATACGGCCTCTACAGCGTTTCTCCCGAAAGCTTGAGTAACTGGAAGTGTGGTGGACTCTAAAGACTCGTCAATACTATGGCTGTGGATTTAACCACTAGCACGTCCGAGGTATAAGCCAATACGTAACGGGCCACCAGCTATTGACTAAAAGGGACGTCGATGAGCGAACTCATCCTGACACCCTACTGATCCTGTCAGTGACAATATCCGTACAGTCCGGTCCGTTCGTCTATGAGCATCGCATGTCGGGCCTAGGGGGTTGGTAAAAGTCAGACCCCCAAAAGCGGTACAAGTCGTGTCGGAGTGCAGCCCAGAACACCCTGAGATACTACTGGAATACCTACCAGTAAATCTCCTGCCTTGGCCAAGGACTTCGTGTAATGGCTCTCCTAGACACAGCGCGACCTCACCCCCAATACCGGGAGAGACGAAACCCCCGAAGATCCGCTCACTGCCTCCATGTGGCTCGGGACTGTACCCAACTAAAACCTGTTTGCACGACTCCTTTGAGCCGTGGTAGGGTAGTAATCAAAGCACAGTGGGAACTCACACGAGATAAATGACGATCCCCAGGTCGATGAACTAACCTGTACACATGTCACCTGGGAACTGCTATCTGACGTCAGGTATAAGACCAACTAGCATGTTCCCGGCGAGTCCCGTCCGGTGTACTCATAACCCAATGAGCACCTGTATACATCTTAGGTGAACCAACAGACACCAGTGGCTTGTGAGACCGGCCACCGCCCCTCGTCGGGGTCTCGACTGTATACACTAGTCTACTCTGGAGTATCGATGCCCTGTCTCGAAACTCCCACGACTAGGGACCTTTTAAGGATGTGCTTATAGACTACCAGCTCCCACGTATATGATCGCCCTCATACTGCCGGTAGTCAAGCAAGAATCCTAGGGGCTCTATCAACGTGCAATAGTGATCTGTCATGTCACCTAAAGCAGTACACGATGATAAAGGTAAACCAGATAGCAAACTATCATCTCGAGTAAGACTGTCCTACCGGGATAGGTCCTCCCTCAATCATTGCAATCACGTGCCTGTGATCCAATAATTGACTCTGAGGGCACTATCTCCAACAATCTCCCACTTGCACTCAAGGCTAATTATTGCGATGTCGCATACTCACAGCCCGTGTGATACCGAACACCCAACTCCTCTACTAGTCAGTCTCACAAATCCCGTTTGTGAAACTATTGCGGTCGAGGAATAGCCTCAGTGAGTGGATCCGCCTAGAAGTTTCTTTCTATGTCTCTCTATATCTCAAGTTCGCGGAGAAAGCCATCTCCCGAAATGAGCAATACATGTCTTAAAATGTCTGGATGTCTGATGGGACCTAGCTCATAAATGAACTCCAAATCCAAACTTCTTAGACTGTATCGTCAACTGAACTTAATCAGTATCCTGCGCCATGCCACCCTCAGTATTGCCTTGGACCACCTGTCCAAAATACTGCCCCTCGTCAGAAGGAAAACTATAACTCTGACAACCTCCTTGTCGTCCATGTCACCTTGGAAGCCTGGAGTGATAACCGTCTCCTAAAGGAGGCAGCCGTTATCATATCCCTAGAACATCTACTTATGTTCTAAAACTACTTCCGACTGTATCTCCAGGATTGGATCAATGTCAACTTATTGCATCTAGTGCAAGAACAACATCTGGTGTGGTACTTGACCTCTCATGATTGACTCAATTGCCTAAGCAAGTGATCTGCCAATCATGCACATCCCTCTCTAATTTAGTCTGTAAGACACCTTTAGAGAGGGTGACTCCATCACCTGCAGGTATACTACCGTGCCAGGAGTCGTCCATTCTAAATACTCATAGAATGCTGTCCAAGTACCCAGATTGGGAAACCACCCAAATCTAGATCTAAAACCATAGATCTAGTAACCAGAATGTCTGATATAATGTCCAAGTCCCATGTGGAGAAACCACTGTGTGACGACCAAAGTATAACCGATCGTAGTATAGGAATATCACTTCCTACTACCTTCTCAACAGATCCATCCCCTATTCTGATGACGTCAAACCTATGACTGTCACATCAGAAATAGATGATCTATCTCTGCTACATCTGCTTTAGTCTATAAATAGACATAAGCCTGATGTCCACCAATGCTTCCGCTGCTCCCACTGACTACGACAACCCTCTGGCAGAGTCATATAGACGTACACTTCTAAAGCAAGTTTAGAACGACACTATACTCATCCTCCTGCCGGGTCTCGCAGCCTGGAACAACAACAATGGCAAGTGTGGGTAAACAAGAACTTCCCTGTCACCGTCCTTGAGGCTACCGGAGTACCTCTCGGGTGCCTGAAGTTACCCACCTTATCTGCGGAGTGGCCAATGGAATGTCAAATCAGATTGAATCTTTAGGTTCCTTATCAAATCTTCAGTAATTGTTTGCGGTTCTGGAATCACTTCCAGTTCTACCATACTCCCACTGCTGTTTTTGAAAAATCCATTTTTAATAAAACTGTGGCGAGTCTTGAACAATATTTCTATTGATCTCCCAGATGGTAGAAAGTCAACCCTCATCATAGCCTGGGTCAACCCACAAACAGCCATTACAGAAACGTGCCTTGAGTTATCCAGAGTCTGGTTTTAATCATAAGCCAGACAACTCCCCGTACCTTAACAATGTTAAGATATGAACTGTACTATATCCAATATAGAACCAGAGGCACTGATTTAATTGAACCAGATTCAAATCATGCAGCTATCTCCAGTACATGCCAACTAAATGGAAGGAGGCCGATCAGCGTTACTCAACTTAGGAATGCTTCCAATTATGAGTAACCTGAAAGAGAAGCAATTTCTCTTAATCATTACTATCAACTGAATACCATGTACAAGTATCTACATCTTCGATCACTTTGAAGAATCCCGATACTTGCAACACCTGGTTCTCTACTTTATTCTTATACCTATAACTTCTCAAAACTTCGACCCTGTGTTTGTACGAAACACCTGTCTAAGAACTAGAGAAGTCATAAGTAAACAGAATACAGTACGAGGACCAACCCCTCTGTCCTAGTGGACACTGGACAATATACAATACTCTGTATAAGTCCCTTGAGTCTTGCGACTCAATCACTGTGTGTCGTAGGTTGAAAACTGTACTTTTGGTTAAGAAGAATTACACCGCTGTTCCATGCTCCTTACCTAACCATCCACTGATATAGGTAAATGTCATCGACATAATATCAAAAGGTATATCTCACTCTATGAAAATAGACGTACAGATATATCAATTTGAAATTGGTGCACAACAGTGGATATTCAAAACCAAATATTTGCCGACCGGCAAACAACCCAGATGATCTCCTCAAATATCACCGATTACAACGAATCCCGATATAATGAGGATGATCACCTAATTCCCAATAACTTACTCCCACTCATCATCTGTAAAACCATACAGATGTGAGAATCATACCTGGTAAATACATACCCTGGCGCAAGTGTCCAATCGGGAAATCAGTTTTCTATTAACTGTACACAGTGAACCTGAAACATTGAAATGTTTCGATGGGGTATCCTGGTATTCCTAGTAATGCTTCTTCCATTATCCAGATTCACAACTATAACCGTATAATTCTTTGCCACCTCTCCAAATCCCTTTATATGTCTTTAGTCGTTACCTTCTGCACACCCCTTAGGCCAAATGGTTTTCTTCCTTCCCTACCGTTCGGCACCAGCCTATGGTTTGGAAGAAGACTATCCAATAAGCATAAAGGGTGTACTGTCCTAATCCTAGGAGCACTCGCAACGCGAGAGAAGGTGAAGATAAAAGACACCTGAATGTACTTTATTCCTATTTCTCCTGGACCAGAATCCATCCCCGAACTGGAACAAGTTCCTTTCGAGTTCGTATATAACCATACGATGGAGTATCCAAATAAACTGTGGATCTTCGTAGTGATACGGAGTGTCCTGGAGAAATACAAAGGTGATTTAGGATTGGCGAAGAAATACTTGGTTTGGTCGTGAATATCAGTCGCAACTTACTTTGCCCTCTTACTAATCCCTTTCTTTGTCTTAACTTAATACCTTCTGTACACCGTTTAGGCTAATTAGTTTTCTTCATTCCCTACCGGTCGGCACCAGCCTATGGTTTGGAAGAAGATTATCCAATTTGCACAATAGGTGTACTACTCCTAAACTAAGGAGTACTCGCAACCTGAGAGAGAGTGAAAAGAAAAGACAACTGAATAATCCTATCCGTTTTCTCCAGAACCGGAAACCATCCTCGAATTCCTTCGAGTTCGTATCTAACCATACGATGGTTTTGTCCAATGGAAGTGGACGTTCGTAGTAATACGGGGTGTCCCGGAGAAAAGGGTAAAAGCAGGAGTGGCAATGAGGTCTGCAACTCTGACAATCCAAAAGCCAGTGTTAAGTAGGTTCGGTCAACTTGGTCACTGAGTCATAGTCTAGGGTCGGGTCAATGGTCGCTGCCAAAGAGAGAAAGAAAAGAAACACTCAGCGTGCACTCTAACCTAGATCAGAATGGTTGTCACTTTTTCTTATCAGGAAACCTCCCACTGTACCTCAAATTCTCCTCCAAACCTGAAAGAAGAATTAGTCGGGGTCACCCGAGGAGTAAACCAACTCATCAGTGGGAATCGGGATCCAACTATCATTGCATGACAACGTGACGGAATCCGCTCACGGTATCACACTCCAGAAGGTATGCGCATATCTGGCAAGTTTCAGTTCTTTTGAAACTCCCGATGTGATTTTTGCCCCATGCTCTTATGACCTTGACTAAGGCCAACAAATCATAAGTCACATGTCAAGTTCTACCCTTCATTGTCCAGGTTGATTTGAACCCACCCGTACAAGCCCTTGACTAAGGCCAACAAGGCTATACGACTGTCCCAAACCAACACATCTATCTATGCAGCATGTGAATACCCAATAGCTACCAAACACTGTGCCTTGACTAAGGCCAACAAACATAGCTTGAATACTATTGACTACCCATATGAAACGACGGAGGGCTACGAATGGTTTCTGGTGAAAACCTTTAACGTAGTGAACTTGATATCGTTGAAGGAACGGATAGCATTTTAGAAAATATAGTGACGAAAACCTTTACTAAAGAGGTCACTCCCGGTGAAGGGATCTCGGCTCTTTCCCCGTAGAATGGGGTGCAGGATATTCCAACTGAATACCACGGTGCAAAGCAAAAGTAATCGGCTATAGTGAAGTTAATGCCCTGACGCAAACTTCTGTCCAAGGGGTCACTCCCGGTGAAGGGATCTCGGCCCTTGCCTCGTCGACTGAGGAGCAGGATATTCCAAATGAATACCACGACGCAAAACAAAAGTGAACGTCCTTGCAATAACAGCTTTTTGAAAAGTGTTCCAACAACATCAGAATAGGTTTGTTTTATCTTGCATTGATCCGAATCAACGCAGTCCCATCAATTAATCACACCATAAAGAACGAAAATATACTGACGTACGTATATGCCATCCGCATTCGCCACTGGGTCCCGTCATCACTCGTTAGGTTAGCTTACTAACGACAGAGCGGGGACTGGACTAGCGCGGATAAAAAACATATACAACATCTACTAATATATATTGTAACACCTTAGGATATGGGTTAGTGAATAATTATAATTAAATAATGGTTTTTAATAAAAAGTTTACTAAATTGGGTTTTATATATTTTTCCTAATTTAATAAATATTTTTCCAAAATTTTATTAGGCTTGCACAAACATGTGCATGTAAACTAGGGTTTTTAAATGAAGAAAATACCATAATTTTTAACCATGGTGGGTTAATTGTAGGATTAATTCTTTTGGATTCTTAAGTGGGTTTTATTAATTAGTTAAAAGTTGCTTTAATTTGAATTTTTGATTTAGTGTTGACTTGTGAGAGAGAGAGAGAGTGCATCATGGTTTTAGGCCATGCTTGCATTAAATGAGGTGAGAGAGAGAGGGGTGACTTTTGTATGAATGATTAGGGTGGCTCTCATTTCTTTTTGGTTTTTCTCTCAAACTCTCACACTCTCTCATACACAACACACTCACACACACACCCACTTACCTCAGCTGAAGCATGAAGCAACAGCAGCAGCAGCAGCATGAAGCAGCAGCAGCAGCATGAAGCAGCAGCAGCAGCAACACAGTGAACAGCAAGTGCAGCCTCTTCCCTCCACTTCTCCACCTTCCTCCAGCTTCCTAGGGTTAAGTATGAGGTATATTTCCTAATTTAGTCCCTAGTTAGCTTGGTTAGTGTCGATTTGCATCGGTTAATGGATATTGGTGCGTTTTAGTGCGATATGGGATGTTTAGTGGGAACTTTGTGCATTTGGGATATGATTTGGTTTCAGTAGGATGCTTGAGGTCTGTTGAGGCCATTGTAACCTAGTCCAACCCCTATTACGCTAAAATACCACCAGTTTTCATATTGGATGCAAATGTCGTATTTGTGCAAAATTGAGTTTTTCTGGATCTGCTTTTGACCCTGTGAGTTCAGAATGATTTTGAGTGGACTGTGGCATAGTGGAGTGGAGATGATACACTAGATGAAACCCGACCCCCTAACTCCCCATTCCGGCCGCCAAAACCGCCATTCAGGCCGCAAATTGCGGCCAGACAGGGGGGTGTTTTGGTGTTTTTTGGGTTCTGTAGATGTATTTTTGTGTGTAGGGTCTTTTGGTATATATATATTTTTAAGATTTGTTCTGTAGGAAAATCTGGGACCAATTACCTATTTTGCCGTTTTCTAAACCTTCGCGACACGCGCGATACGTGAGTAGGTTTGGGTTTCTGCGTATCGCGGCGCGTCGGGGTAGTTTCGTGGCGCGTGGTTACACGTTTTAGCGTATCGCGCACACGCGCGACTAGTTTGCGACACGAGTTTCTAGCTTGACCGTAATGTCGCGTTTTTGGTAAAATTGAGCTTATGTGTGATATGTTATGTGATTTTAGGTTCGCAGGCCAGTGAGACGGACGCTGCGAAGAAGGGAAAGCAAGTCGTCGGCAACACTTAGCGCGAGACACGGTGAGTAGATTTCACATCTACGGGGATATCGCCCGCATGGCGTTATGCGTCAGGGCTGATAGGACTTTGTTATTATATGTTTCATGCACCCCATAGACTGTCATTGCATATTGCATTCCCTGCTATACATATATACATATTGCTTAGAACTGATAGAACTGCCATGATCATACTATTGTATATTGTTGTAACTCATCTATATTTGATACCTATATCACAGTGGATCATTGCATTGTAGTTCATTCTCATGTGACATGACTTGATATACACATTGATGCACCTATCACATCGCAGTTACTTGTATTATTGTTGGGATTTCATATGATTTATGGATTTGGGAACCGCGGCCTTTTCAAACAAGTAACCATTTCAAAACCCGGTTCCCTTGATATGATAATTTGGGGCGCCGCCCCGTGTTTTCTCGGTGCTTGAGGCACGGATTGATATAGGGCTGACCCGGACTGACGGATGCCCGATGGATTGATATAGGGCTGACCCGGACTGACGGATGCCCGATGGATTGATATAGGGCTGACCCGGACTGACGGATGCCCGATGGATTGAGAGAGGGCTGACCCGGACTGACGGATGCCCGATGGATTGATATAGGGCTGACCCGGACTGACGGATGCCCGATGGATCGATATAGGGCTGACCCGGACTGACGGACGCCCGATATATTGAGAGAGGGATGACCCGGACTGACGGATTCCCGGTATATACTTGAGAGAGGGCTGACCCGGATTGACGGAGGCCCGATACAGGATGTTTTGCGTGTCGATGCTAGACACGAATATTTATGATATTTGGGTGCCGATGTTGGGCACCCGGGATTTTCAGGGATATACAGGATATGAGGGCCGATAGAATACCGGCGTTTGAGATGTTGGGATTTGTGGTGCATACATACTTATGTAGTCCACCTCGATACTTCACGTAGATACTATATCCCCATGCTCAGCATTCATTATCACATCTCATCCTGTAGTATATCACCTGATAGAGGACTGGCATTATTATTATGCATACTGCCACATCGCATTGATTTATCTGCTGGCATTAGTAGAGCCACGCTATATGTGCATGCTTGCGATTACCTTTATATGTTATCTCTATTCACGAGTTGGAAACTCACCCCCGTTGTGCCACAGTGCTTGCAGGTTGCCCTGGGGAGTAGTCACGGCTGGCTGTTACCGCATCTTTTGGCACAGATACCCCTTTTGAGCAAAGATAGCCCTTTGCTGTTTAGGTGGGTTTTGTACGGTATCTGTTATCTTTCAGTTGTACATTGATGTATCTAGTATTCTCCATCTACTTTTCTGTATTGACTTAGAGACAGTTGTGAGGACGATATGTATGATTTTATATTCTGGTGTCGAGCTCGCATGTGAGCCGACTTTACTTTATGCAGTCTTATCTTTATGATATTGTCCTTGTTTTACTGTGTATTCTTCGCTACGGCGTCGTATATCATATTGTGATGCTTCATTCTTGTCACTTGTTATTTCTGCTACACCTTGTTTTTACCCGACTTTCGGGGCTAATATTTTAAAAGGGAAATGTTACCAAAATTATAAAACTTATAGCTTTTGAACTTAAAAAGGTTTTCTACTAAATAAATGGAAGTTTTTCGGACATGTACGATTGTTTTACAAAATGTTTTAAAATCACTCTATATTTATTGGTTTTGATTTCTGGGTTCGGCTTACTTAGCCGCGTTACGCCTGTAGACGTTGCGTGGTTAAGTGCCGGTCACGAGTCGAATTCTCGGGTCGTGACATATAAATACCAATATATTATATTTCGCTCAAGGCGTGAAAAGAAAAGCAACATCACAGAAATGTACAGCATCACAGAACAATACAGATATCTGGGATCCCCGGGTTTCACAGAGCCACTACTGAAACCCGACGTTCCCTTGGTCGTGTGGATAGCCTGTGCAATGAAATCCTAGACCCCTACGGGCGCGGCAAGTCACCCGCCAAAACCTGAAGCGAGGCAGCCCCCTTCAGCTCCGTGAATGGACCACCCAGCACTCCACGGAATCCGGCAACTTGGGCACCCCTCCTGGGTCAACCTGTACCGCCTACGAGTGCGGCGAATAGCCCGTCAATCCCAGAGTGAAGCCCCCTCCGTCTCAATGCCATGAGATGCGGGCTTGTTGCCCTCCAGAACCCGGCTATCCGTGCACCCCTCCGTGGGGTAATCCTAGTACAGAATGTAAAATATACATACAACGGGTACATCGACCGCAACCAGGTCGTGCCCCAAAATAATAATACAAACAGGCAGTGACGGCAGTCCACATGTCGGACGCTCGCCCCGCAATATCAAATGTACATAATACAACAGCACAGTACTAGCATTGCATCCAGGCTATCCCCCACGACCGATCCGCAACATCACAGCATAAACATAGAACATCAACGTGAAAGTCACGTTCGCAAATCCGTCTAACTGGGCTATAGCAGCTAGACAGGATTTACCGATCGAGTGACATTCACGGTCGCAGATATAATGTAAATACTGTGAAAAATGTGTTTAAAATTTTCCGATTGACCAAAAATTAACAAGTGGGCCCCAAACCAATACTGCAGCACTCACAGAAACAATTGGCCCAATTTTAATATTCTAAAACCCTTATTTTGATCCCAGAAAGAAACTGGAAAAATACGATAACATGATCTCGCTACAGTGCGGCGGAACCGCGGCCAAAAGGGGGTTCCCGCCGCGGTTCCGCGCTCTGACAGAGGAATCACTATATCGTATTTCTGCAGAATTCTTATATCTTTTGGTAGATCACTTTTCTGTCACCTGAAAAATTTTTGGACACCAAAAAAACTTAACAGAAAACTGATGTGAACTAAAACGTAGATTTTGGAATTTTGGTCGATCGTAAATGCAAAACACATCAAACGAAAGCTAGACGAAGTTAATGGCGAGGCTCTGATACCACTGTAAGTGCACGGCGGCGCCCCGGCCGTCAATCCGACGGCCAAACGCGGAAACGGTGATAAACTTTAATTTTGCGGACTTAGCAAACCGGCACCACCGCGCACTAAATCCCGGATCGTGCCATTAAACTAGTCTAAGCTAACAAGAGGGTGGTTAGAGATATACCGACTGATCCGAGTCCTCCGGTCTTCATCTCCACTCCGATCTCCTCGCGGGATCTCCGGTCGTCGCCTCCTCGCCGGAAGGGCACCACATCGTCTGCATCTTTTATGGGCTCCCGCCTCAATACCGAGGCAACTCGGGCGCGAAGTAGGCTACCCGACGCGCCCAAGATTTGCTGTAGGAAGTGTAGTGTAGAGTGCATGTCTCACTTTGGGGTTTGTTACCATTTGTGGATGATGGAGGAAACAAGACAAGAAAAATGGTGCTTGCATTTTTCTTAACATGAAATGAGATCAAGAAAATGAAACACTCTCAAGGATGATGATGAAACTCTCTTCTTCTCTTTTCTTCCTCTCTTTCTTTTTCTCAACCATGAATAAAACTCTCTCATCAAGTGAGTATGAAATGGTGGAGCAAAAACAATATGAAGCAAGAAGGGAGGTGAGTGTAGTGTAAAGCAAGTGGTGACCACATCCTAAACATAATCATCACAAAACTCAAATCCAAAATCAAATCCATTCTTATCATAATAAATGCATGAAAAGCAAAGATGCTTATCATATCAAACCTTATGCAAATAAATCCTCCACAAAGTGTTATTTGCATTCTAGCAAATAACCCCCTCCATCAGAAAAGTCCGGCCGGGAAAGAACAAAGGAAAACCGGCCGGAACGGAATGCAACATGGCAACCCCAGAAAACTGGTCCCATAATAAATTACAGGAAAAACCCCGATACTGTGCATACACACCCGCATCTGTATTCCGACCGGATACAAATGCAATGAGACAAAATCTACACTGTACTAAACTAGGATCCGGCTTAAACCAAAGCCGGCTAGTAATATCCGTCCGATCCTGATTCGTGCAATACCGCACGTATCTGATCGAACCTTGCCATATAACCATACGGCCACTAGTACAAAACCGTCCGATCCTGATCCGTGCAATACCGCACGTATCTGATCGGACCCTGCCATATCTCCATACGGCCTCTACAGCGTTTCGCCCGAAAGCTTGAGTAACTGGAAGTGTGGTGGACTCTAAAGACTCGTCAATACTATGGCTGTGGATTTAACCACTAGCACGTCAGAGGTATAAGCCAATACGTAACGGGCCACCAGCTATTGACTAAAAGGGATGTCGATGAGCGAACTCATCCTGACACCCTACTGAGCCTGTCAGTGACAATATCCGTACAGTCCGGTCCGTTCGTCTATGAGCATCGCATGTCGGGCCTAGGGGGTTGGTAAAAGTCAGACCCCCAAAAGCGGTACAAGTCGTGTCGGAGTGCAGCCCAGAACACCCTGAGATACTACTGGAATACCTACCAGTAAATCTCCTGCCTTGGCCAAGGACTTCGTGTAATGGCTCTCCTAGACACAGCGCGACCTCACCCCCAATACCGGGAGAGACGAAAGCCCCGAAGATCCGCTCACTGCCTCCATGTGGCTCGGGACTGTACCCAACTAAAACCTGTTTGCACGACTCCTTTGAGCCGTGGTAGGGTAGTAATCAAAGCACAGTGGGAACTCACACGAGACAAATGACGATCCCCAGGTCGATGAACTAACCTTTACACATGTCACCTGGGAACTGCTATCTGACGTCAGGTATAAGACCAACTAGCATGTTCCCGGCGAGTCCCGTACGGTGTACTCATAACCCAATGAGTACCTGTATACATCTTAGGTGAACCAACAGACACCAGTGGCTTGTAAGACCGGCCACCGCCCCTCGTCAGGGTCTCGACTGTATACACTAGTCTACTCTGGAGTATCGATGCCCTGTCTCGAAACTCCCACGACTAGGGACCTTTTAAGGATGTGCTTATAGACTACCAGCTCCCACGTATATGATCGCCCTCATACTGCCGGTAGTCAAGCAAGAATCCTAGGGGCTCTATCAACGTGCAATAGTGATCTGTCATGTCACCTAAAGCAGTACACGATGATAAAGGTAAACCAGATAGCAAACTATCATCTCGAGTAAGACTGTCCTACCGGGATAGGTCCTCCCTCAATCATTGCAATCACGTGCCTGTGATCCAATAATTGACTCTGAGGGCACTATCTCCAACAGTATACACTTATACCACTTTACAAAAATCCAAATTTCGCAAATCAGGTAGTTTTCGCGAAATATATTATTTTAATATTAAATTTCCAAAAATAATATTTTATATTTCTGAAATGTTATAGGTTGATCCCATAACCATTAGTGTTTGATATCGGAGAATGTGCACAGGTGCTCATTGGAGAATGGGTACACTGAACATGACTCGCCGAGAACTCCTAGATGGTATTATACCTATCGTCAGATAGCAATTCTCTGGTGACACTGGTACAGGTTAGTATGTAGACCCGAGATCTTCATAGAGTCTTGTGTAATTCCCACTGTGCTTTGATTTCTACCTTACCACGTTCAAGAGAGCGTGCAAAACGATGGTTTTTGTGTACAGTCCCGAGTCACATGGAGGCAATGAGCAATAGGAGGGGTTTTGTCTCTCCCGGGATTGGGGGTTGATGTTGCGCTGTGCTCGATTGGCCATAACAGGAAGTCCCTGTCCAGGGCTGATAATGAGATTTACTAGTAAGTGTTATCAGTAGTTTCTCGACCCGTTATGAGCCTCACATCGGCACGACATATCAAGTTATTGGGGTCTGACGTTCACTACCCCGGACTAGATATGCGACATATCAGACGAAGAGACCGGACTGTACGGTAGTGTTACTTATTAGATTCATAGGAGTATGGACAAGCTTGCATATTGATCTTTCGATCGCTCAATACCCGGGTAGCCGTTACTTCCAGCTAGTACCGCTTACAGCTTGTGGGTGTTAGTGTATATGCCCTAGAGGCCATTACTGTATCATACTAGTTTGTATATTACTTAATGGAAGCTTGGGATATTCACAGTTGTACAGACAATCTTGCTCAAAATGGTAGTATGCTACTTGGTTTGTTTCTACTTTAATATGTGCATGTGTTTCTTTTAGCATATCGCTTATACATATTAGTGGAGCCCTTAGGATCTTTGCTTGATTACCAGCGTTCTGATGGCAGTCACACTTGTGGGGGCTGGATAATCTACAAGCACATCCTTATACAGGTCCCTAGTCGTAGGATTATCGAGACAGGGCATCGATACTCCGGAGTAGACTAGCGTATGCGCTTCTCATCCTAGCAAGGGAGATGGTTTGTCCCACAGCCATCAGTACGTCGTACTGGAGATAGTATGAGGGTGCTCGTTAGGTTACGAGTACACTGGACAGGACTCGTCGGGAACTGTTGGTTGGTACTATACCTATCGTTAGATAACAGTTCCCAGGTGACATGAGTACAGCTTAGTCCGTTGACTTGACACTGTCACTTCGCCTCGAGTGTGTTCCCACTGTTCTTTGATTACTAACCTACCATGGCTCAAAGGAGTCATGCAAACAGGTAGTAGTTGGGTGCAGTCCCGAAGCACTTGGAGGCAGTGACGGTTAGACATGATTCGTCTCTCCCGGTATTGGGGGTTGATATCGCGTTGTGTCTAAAAGAGCCATTACACAAAGTCCCTGGCCAGGGCAAGTGAGAATTACTGGTAGTGATTCCAGTAGTGTCTCAGGGTGTTCTGGGCTACACTCCGGCACGACTTGTACTGCTATTAGGGGTCTGACGTTTACCGCCCCTAGGCCCGCCACACGATACTTTCAGACGAACAGACCGGACTGTACGGAGATTGTCACATTCAGGCTCAGTAGGAGTTCGGATGGGTTTACCTCATCGACCTTCTTATCGATATCTACCTGGGGACCGTTACGTACAGCTAATGCCGCTTGCGGTCGGTGGTTAAACCCACTGTTAGCGTAGTGTAGAGTCTTTAGAGTCCCATACAGAGAGTTTCCCTGCACTGGATAAAAGGTGTAGAGGCCGTATGGTTTTACGGCAGGGCCACGATCACTTACGTGCACTTGTGCGCGTATGCTGTTCGGGCAGAAAATGCTAGTGGGCTTTGGTTTAAGCCGGATCCTAGTATTGTATGGATGGATTAGTTTTGTCTTCTGTGCCTTCGCATTCTACGGAATGCGGATGCGGGTGTGTATGCACAGTTGTGAGGATGGAAGAAGAAGGAGGTGCCTCATTAGGGTTTTGACAGTTGGTTCGGTCAAAACCATTATGAGGCGGGGACATTATTTACTTATCTTTTTTAATGATAATTATGTTATGGCAAATTGCTTTGACCATTTGACCTTACTTGACCTTGTTGACAATTTGACCATTGTTGACTAGGATCTTTCATGTGAGATCTAGAGTCTTCTTTTTTGTTTTGGTTTTATTTTGAGATGATAATGGTAAAATTAATGTATCCATCAACATTATCATGATAAAAGATTACTAAATATATTTTTCTAGCATGATTATCTCTTTGGCATTCTCTCTCTTGAAAGAGTGAGCTCCCATGGTTCCTCCTCCTTCTTCTTCCTCTTGATTTTTCTATAGCTCTCATGTGTTGAAAAAAATAGAAACAAAATAGACAAACAAATCCACCACCATCTTCTACATCACCTAGGACATCAAGCATAGCACACTTGTTGCCCTAGTTACCTCGGCTTGAGGTGGAGCTCGGAACACAAACTTTCGGGTGGATCGTCTTCGACTCAAGGAGGCCGCGGAGGTGAGCAAGATCCGGAAAGATCCTTGGAGCTTGCATGGACGAGGAGGAAAGAGGAGAGAAGACCCGAAGGACTAGGTTTGTGAGGTATAATCTCTTGAGCATAGTAGATAGAACCTCTTCTAGTTTTGTTAGCAATGGTTTGGCAAAGATCCTCAAGCTTTTAGTCCATGTTACGTAGTGTTAAAATTTTGATTTTTACCTATTCCGCCTCCCCGTAAGCACCAGGATGGGTAACGTGGACTTAGAGTGGTATCAGAGCCTCACTAAACCATTACTAACTTGTTAGCAAAGTGTTAGAAAATCGATCGCCGGAAAAAATCACAAAACGCGTCGAAAAATCCACTTTTCTGTCGTTTTTAAAAACTGGTCCAAAATTTTTTCAGGGGACCTTAAAAATACGTGTAGGGTTTTCTGGGGAAACTGTAAAAATTTGGGCGCCTGAGTCACTCAGAAGACCGCGGATCCGCGGCCGATCCAAGCGATCCGCCGTGGATCCGCGGCCGATCCAAGCGATCCGCCGCGGATCCGCGGCCGAGTTGACTCGGCCGCGCACCAAATTTCTTCAGGTGTTCTCTGTGATGGTTTTGTGATTTTTGAGATAGTTTGTTTCTGCCCCGATTTTGCTGAGTACTGTGTTGTGCTTGGGGTAGTTTCAAATCAAGTTTTCGATCGAAATACTAAGTACTTTTGCTAATCGGATATTCTGTGATGTGATATATGTATTGAACGTCTACTAATCGCTATACGTCGATTAGTGGGGGTTATGCATATCTGTGATCTGTGATGTTGGATTGTGTATATGAACTTGTTGGATTGTCGCGGATGAATAGTGTAACACCTGAGTTTAGGTTTAGTGGTAATTATGTGTTAATGTGGGGTTTTTGGTAAAAAGTTTACCAAAACGGGTTTCTAGTAATTTATCTGGTTTTATGGTTATTTTAGTAGAATTTTATCACGACCGCACACACTTGTGCACGATCACTAGGGTTAAGCTTAGGGTGACCTAGTTTGGGTGTGTATAGTGGATTAATCATGTTTAGCCAACCATGGTGGGTTAGGCCCTTGGTTAAGCTAATTGGGATAATTATGAGTTTTAGATTTGGTTAAGGGTGATTAGGGTTTAGGGTTGACTTGTGATGAGAAGGAGAGATTTTGATGGGTGTCATGCAAGTATTTAATGAGGTAAGAGAGAATGGTGGCTCTAGGATTGTGTCACACTCCATTCTTTTCACAACTTTTTGCTTAGCCCTCAAACACTCACCTCACTCACACCTTTCTTCCTCACACACACACACATCATAGGAAAACATCAGCCAAATACATCATCAGCTTAGCACATCAGCCACCAAATCTACACCATCAGCTCAAACATCAGCCACACCAGCCCCAATGCCATCAACTACAGCTACATAACCCATAGCATCAGCCACCTAACAACTTCAGCTACAAAAAACAACCACAATACCACAGTAGCTGCTGCTACAGCCACAGACAATTACTACTTAACCAAAACAACAGCAGCAGCTTCAGCCAGAACAGCATCAGCCACAAACTGAAGCAGCATCAGCAGCAGCCAGACACAGCACATTTCAGCCAAGGAATTGAGAACTTGGAGCTGTAGCAGCTGCACAACACCTTCCTTCTTCTTCTCTTCTCCTTCATCTAGGGTCTCTAGAGGTATAACCCCTTAACCCGACTCCTAATTGCTAAAGTTATGGGTATCTAGCTTAAATTAGTGTTTATTATATGTTTTAATGGTAGTTTTGGGTAATTTAGGGGAGTTTTGGCAAAGTAATGGTTGTGATGGTTAGAGTAGCCTTATTAGATGCTGTTGAGACTAGATCACCCAAGTTTGGTCTCAGATTTCATAAAAATACCCGATTTATCCGATTTGGCGTAATTTAGCAGTTTTAGCGACTTTTTAGCCTCTGTTAGATCTGCTGTTGACCCGAGCCCTTCAAGATAAAATTAGGAAAACTGTAGCATGTTGAGACTAGCAGAGACACACACACAGAGTACGGGGACCCACCTCCCACTCTTGGCCGCCGGTTTATTCAATCTGGCCGCAATTTGCGGCCAGAGTAGGGGGTGGGGTGTTGGGTTTTTGGGTGTGGGGTTCTTCTGGGTAGCTTAGTGTTTTGGTACATGCAACTTTTTGAGTTTGTCCCAGAGGCAAAATCTGGAGCTATAAACGTGTTTTTGATGTTTTAAGTCTTGTGCGACATGTGCGTGATACGCGTGGTTCTGTTGCGCGCTGCGCGACATAGCGTGTCGGAGTAGGTTCTGGTGGGTTTGTGCGCGTCGCGACGTGTCGTGTGCACGCGCGTTTAGTTTCACGCACGCGTATCCCTTTTATCGATATATCATGTTTTGCAGGATTTTTCCTTATATGGTGACTTTTGTAAATTCTTGGTTCGCCGGCGGAGACTTCGAGTGCAGCGGAGAAAGGGAAGCAGGTGGTCGGACACACCTAGCGCGGGATCACGGGTGAGTAGATTTCACATCTACGGGGGACGATCGTTTGGATGGCGCAAGTCGCCCGATAGATTTAGTAAACTTGAAAACAGTAAACTTTAACATTTACTTGTGACATGAGAAATAATAATACTTGCATGATAATTGCTGCAGTTAGGATCTATATGTTGTACCCATATGCGCAAACTCATTCTGTAGAACACATGCACCATTACCAGGTTTTTATATGCAGCACGAGCACTATTCATCTGTACACACACACCCTGGTAATTGCCATGTCACGACACTAGATAACTATTAATCTGAAACATGTTAATTGCTTAGACCTGTGCTATTGCAATAAATATTTAAAATGAAATCATAAGAATTGCTATTCTCGTGCATATATATCATTATATCACTTGCTCATGCCAAGTATAAATCATACATTGCAACTTGAACATCGATACCATTTGCATCCATTATCATTGGCATATGCACCCATGATGATTTCATGAGATTTATGATATTTCTGGATTTCGGGGGAAAAGCCGCAAGATTTCAAACTTATGATCTTTTAAAAATATAAAAGTTGCGGTTTTCTAGTGATGTAAGGTGTCATCCACCATGAGTTTTCTGTGGTTTTCGAGACCCGTTTCGAGGAGGTGGATGAACCGTCTCGGGTACATGGTGGGCCCGGTAAGGTACCCCGGGGCAAGAAGATCGCAGGAGATGGCGTTGAGCCTGGAAGGGGACGGATTGCCTACCGGTGACTTCATTTGGCACGGCGGATATCCAGAGGATACCGACCGTGGCCGCTAGATTGAGATATGGATATTTGGGATGGATCTGCCGGATGGCTGAGACCAGAGATACTTGACATGGATATATGAGATTGAGACAGCTTTGAGGTGTCGTTGCTGGACACGAATTTTGTTGATTTCATGGATATCATGCGGATATTTGAAAAGAGTTTCAAAAACAAAGAAAGAATAGTTCTTGTACTTACATGTTGAGATCTTGAGTTGACTCATATAGCATACATACATGTTAGTACATTCATGTGGCATACATACCTGCTAGTACACTAATGCTGCATACATACCTGCTAGTACATATAGCCATGCCTGCTGGAGAAGCTAGGATACTTGTGTGCATGCATGCGATAGCCTTTATAGATGTTATTTATTACTCACGAGCTGGAAACTCACCCCCATTGTGCCACAGCTTTTCTGCAGGTCCGTTCCGTCAGCACTGTAGCGGTGGACACTTTTGCCTCTTTTGCTCTTTTTGCCTGGACTCGAGGCTTTTGCTCATAGGTGGGTTGTTATCATTTTGTACCACCTTATGTATTCATTGTATCTAGAGTACTCCATCTACTACTATTTCAGTTGCACCAGTTATTTGGATTATTGTATATTGACCTAGACGTGAGGTTGTGAGACTTGTGGATGATATGTTATATTTGGGGTCGAGCTCACTTGAGTCGACATATTATTTTATCTGTGCTTTCATTCTTACTTATGCACATTGTATTTTACATTGCGTGGGATTTATGACCGCCTTGAGGTGAAGAGCTAGCTCCCGCTTGGGGATGCCATATTCATGTTATTCATTTATATTCCTGTTTTGTACCCGTTTGGGGCTTGTTTTACAAAGGAGATTCTGCCGGAATTTTTGGAAAAAGGGAAAGTTGTTTTAAAAAGGAAACTTGATGTGGTTTAATGGAGTAAAATGCTTTAAATAAATTGGTTTCCTTCACTCTAATTCTTAATTGGGTTTTGTATTCTGGGCTTCGGCTTACTTATTTTACGGACGCCTTGAGACGTTTCGTAACTTAAGTGCCGGTCGCGTTCCGTACCTTGCGGGTCGTGACAAAGTTGGTGTCAGAGCGATAGGTTTCACCTTTCTGAGTGTAGGATGACCCTTAGTAGATGGAGTAAGTGACTTAAGCAGGGTTGCGTAGCGTACGTATGTCCGCGACATACTTGCGATACGGTACCCCGCCTAAGTGACTTTAGGATATACTTGCTTGAATTCCTTCTTCAATTCCTTGTATCCTACGATTTTATTGCACCGTTCTTATTGTCCTGTTTCCTGTACCTGTCACTATGCCGCAGAGGGCTACCAGAGCGCAGAGGGCTGCCGCCCGAGACGAGATTCGAGCTGGCTCGTCCGAGACTAGGACTGAGCTGGGTGGTATGCCTACACCGCAGGGACAAACTGATCCGCCTTCCCCAGGCCGTATGGATAGGCTTGAGTCTGGTATGGAGGAGCTACGACAGATGATGGGGAGTATGCAGGAGCTACGTCTGATGGTGGGATCTTTAGTTGCGTCCAGTCGTGCACCGAGGCCGGAGGACGTACCCACTACATCCCAGACTACTATGATACCTGCTCCTACTACTACCACCGTGGCCATCCCTGTTTCGCTACAGGAGTTCATGAGGCTGAGACCCCCAGTCTTCATGGGTACCGATGCAGCATAGGACCCGCAGACGTTCCTTGACAGTTTGGCCAGGATCTGCCGCTCGTTGAGATGTTCTGATGATCGATGGGTAGAGCTGGCGAGTTTCTCACTAGAGGGCCTCGCACAGATATGGTGGGAGTCAGTTTTGAGAGGTCGAGCTGCAGGTCTACCGCCCATGACCTGGACCGAGTTCACAGCAGTCTTTCTAGACCATTTCCTTCCGGAGAGCGTTCGTGACGCCAGATCTCGTAGTTTCGAGGCCTTGATCAAGACTCCAGGGATGACGGTGTCTGAGTATGACGTCCAGTTCACGCAGTTATCCAGATATGCTCCGTACTTGGTGGATACCGAAGCGAAGAGGGTGAAGAGGTTCATACAGGGACTGGATGCCCAGCTATTTCTTGCCATTGGTGCCCGGCACTTCGATACTTATTCAGCGGCTATGGATACTGCATTGCGGATGGAGGCACGTATTTCAGCGACTTCGGCCATTCCCGGGCCGAAGAGAATTCGTACCGGCACGCCAGATCAGAGGCATCATGCCAGATTCTTTCCGAGAGATAGGGACGGCAAAGGGCTTGGACGAGGTCAACTGTATGGTTCGTATCCACAGGGACAGTAGGCGTCACCATGATGTTTTGGGTGCGGGAGTCTGCACCATCGTATCAGAGACTGCTCGGCGAGGCGACAGGGAGTGGCGACAGTTCCGCATATGTCCCTACCACCATCACCGCCCCCTCCTCAGAGAGCTCTATTTTCTGCCACTGGCGATGCTCCACGCCAGTTAGGTGCACCCAGAGGCCGTGGACGCGGCGGGCCTATCCAGAGAGGATGAGGAGTCAGAGGCCGAGGCCGAGGTCAGCCCGCTATTGGTGGAGGTCAGGCCCGGGTATTTGCGTTGACACCGCAGGATGCACAGGCATCCAATGCCGTCGTGACATGTACCCTATCAGTATGTTCTGTTGATGCACACGTGTTGTTTGATCCCGGATCCACGCATTCGTACGTTTCCACACACTTCGTGCCGAGTTTGGGTAGAGAGTCCGGTTTGCTTGACCAGCCGCTTGTTGTGACCACTCCTGTGGGAGTGTCATTTGTTGCTAGGCACGTGTTTCGATCCTGTACCATCCATATTGGCGAGCGAGAGCTGCCAGTCATCCTTCTTGAGATGTTGGACTTCGACGTCCTTTTGGGCATGGATTGGTTAACCACGTGCTATGCGTCTGTGGACTGCCGCGAGAAGACAGTTAGATTTTGTTTTCCCGACGAGTCGGCTTTTGTTGTGCAAGGGGACCGTGGTGCCGCCCCTCATATATCGATTTCTTCTCTTCGCGCTGATCAGCTGTTGAGAAAGGGATGTCGGGGATTTCTAGCCTATGTTTGCAACACTAGAGCTACAGATATTCCATTGGACCAGGTTCCGATTGTATGCGAGTTTCCCGATGTTTTCCCTGATGAGCTGCCAGGATTGTCGCCTGAGCGCGATGTCGAGTTCTGTATCGATTTGATTCCCGGCTCGGGTCCTATTTCTATACCGCCTTATCGGATGGCCCCGGCGGAGCTTAGAGAGTTGAAGGTTCAGCTGCAAGATCTGTTAGATAAGGGACTTATTCGACCCAGTGTTTCTCTATGGGGTGCTCCGATCCTATTTGTCAAGAAGAAGGACGGAAGTTTGCGCTTGTGTATCGACTACCGCCAGCTGAACAAAGTTACTGTGCGGAACAGGTATCCGTTGCCACGCATTGATGACTTGTTCGACCAGCTTCAGGGTGCGGGTTATTTTTCGAGGATCGACTTGCGATCAGGATACCATCAGCTGCGAGTCCGACAGGAGGATATACCGAAGACAGCTTTCCGTATACGCTATGGCCACTATGAGTTTCTGGTGATGTCGTTCGGACTCACCAACGCCCCAGCAGCATTTATGGATTTGATGAACCGTACCTTCAGGCCATATCTCGACTTGTTCATCATAGTGTTCATTGATGATATTTTGGTGTATTCCCGGAGCCGAGAGGAGCACGAGCAGCACTTGCGGATTACGTTGCAGACTCTGAGGGAGCACCAGCTCTTCGCAAAATTTTCCAAATGTGCATTCTGGTTGGACAGCGTCGGTTTCTTGGGTCACGTGATTATGAGAGATGGCATATGTGTGGACCCGAAGAAGATTGAGGTCGTTCAGCAGTGGCCCAGACCGACGTCGGTTACGGAGATCCGTAGTTTTCTAGGCCTGGCGGGCTACTACAGGCGATTCGTTCAGGATTTCTCCCGTATTGCTGCACCTTTGACCGGTTTGACCCGGAAGGGAGTTCCTTTCATTTGGACGGAGGAGTGCGAGCACAGTTTTCAGCAGCTACGGACTTGTTTGACTACGGCGCCGGTATTATCGTTGCCTTTAGGATCAGGCGGATTCGTGGTTTATTATGACGCTTCACGGGTGGGGTTAGGATGCGTATTGATGCAGCATGACAGGGTGATCGCGTATGCTTCGCGGAAAATGAAGAAACATGAACAGAACTACCCCACTCATGATTTGGAGATGGATGCAGTGGTCTTTGCACTTAAGATCTGGCGACATTACCTATACGGCGAGTCGTGCCAGATATTCACTGATCACAAGAGCTTAAAGTATATATTTTAGCAGCGAGATCTGAACCTCAGACAGCGTCGTTGGATGGAGCTGGTGAAAGACTACGACTGTGAGATCTTGTACCACCCGGGCAAGGCGAATGTAGCGGCGGATGCTTTGAGCAGGAGGCCCGGGAGTAGTCTATCTTGTTTGCGTGCAGTGCAGAGGCAGTCGTCAGCAGATTGGCAGATTTTATGCGACAGCCGAGTTGAGTTTGTTAGGTTTACCTATAACCTCATGAAGGGTTTGGAAGCATCACATGTCTCAAAATCAAAAATTTTAAGGTGCTAAGTGAACATACAAAGAATCACCACTAGAAATTTAGGGTTTCATTACAAAGACAACATCACAAGTAGAAAAAGTTAGGGTTTTGAGAGTACAACCTTTGTAGCTCCCTACACTAGACTCCTTGGATACTTGAGAGTTGGAAAAAGGTTCGTTTGAGATCTTCTTGGTCCACGACGATCCACCCGAAGCTCCTTTGCCCAAAGCTCCTTGCTTTACTCGATATGTGAATGAAGTAGAGCAAACACCCTACACAAATGGGCTAGATGTGTGCAGTATGATGATGTGGTTTGTATTCTATAATCAAAACTCTTTCTTTTTATCAACCTCACTCAAGAAAATTATCAAGAGAGGAAGAAGAAGATGGTGACTAAGCTTTCTCACAAAAGTAAAGATATGAGAGTGAATAATAATTGAAATGAGAAAAGAATAATATATATAATTCCTTTCTCACTTCAACCATGGTTATAATCATCTAGATTTTTATCAAATGGGTTAAAGATAAAAGGATAATTAACTCAAGGTTAAATGGTGGTTGAAGCATGGTCAAAGATGATAAGTATAAACCTTGTGTGAATTATCCTTTCTCTTTTTCTAAATGATAAATAAATAGATAATTCTACAATGTAAGTCTTGCATTGCCACCAAACATGTATCAATAACCATGATACAATGTATGTATGTATGTATCCATGCACATCATCATGTGCATACATGCATGCATACAAAAATAGAAAAAGAGTTTGATTAAATAATTAATCTAAAAGTCATTTGTTAAATCAACACTTGATTTTGCAAACCGGTCATATCACATACGACCCGACCATTAGAAAATGCCCGATCAATATACGGTATCACATATCCGTACTTAATCAGGTCCCCGCGCATATCTCATATGCACACCACATCTTTTCGCCTGAGCCAGGAAACTTCATTGTGGGACTCTAAGACTCGTCAATACGTCGGCAGTAGGTAATGATCATATCAAATACCTACAAGCCGCAAGCGGTCATCTAAACGTAACGGCCACCCGGATATTGAGCGATCAGAAGAAAACAAGCGAACCTATCACAACTCCCGTCGAGCCAACCGGCAACACTACCGTACAGTCCGGTCTCTTCGTCAGATATGCTGCATATCAAGTCTAGGGATGGTAACGCCGACCCCAATAACTCAATAAGTCGTGCCGATGAATGGTCTATAACAGATCGAGAAACTACTGATAACACTTATCAGCAAATCTCAACAGCCCTGGCCAGGGACTTACTGATATAGCCAGTCGAGCACAGCACAGCATCAACTCCCAATACCGGGAGAGACGAAACTCCTCCTATCACTCATTGCCTTCGTGTGTCTCGGGACTGTTCCCAACGGCCACCTGTTTGCATGATTCAGTAGAGCCGTGGTAGGATGGTAATCAAAGTACAGTGGGAGAACACACAAGACTCTATGACGATTTGGGGTCTACAGACTAACCTGCACCAGTGTCACCTGAGAACTGCTATCCGACGATAGATATAATTCTATATAGGAGTTCTCGGCGAGTCCGTCCAGTGTACCCAGTCACTACTGAGCACCCGTATACGATCTCTGTCACGACCCAAAATTGGCCCGTGACGGCCCTAATACTACGCAACGCCTAAAGACGTAACACAGTAAAAGAAAGCCAAAACCCAGAAATCTAATCCAAGAAAATACGGAAAAGATAATATATGTTTTTGGAACACTTGAAATCGCGACCCAAATTCTTTAAAAGTTCTACTTTCTATCTTTAAAATTTTGGCAACACCCCCTTTTTGTAAAAACTAGCCAAGATGAATACAACACGAATATACGATGCCGCGGCGAAGAAATAAAGACAGTAGAGAGAAAGCTGTATATAAAAGACAACAAATCCACAATTAATATACAATAACGTCCTCACCAAGTCTCTAAGTCAACAACATAATAGTAGATGGAGAGTACAAGATATAACGAATGTACAATATGAAATACAGATAATCATCTAACCCACCTAAGCAAAACAGTAAACTGTGATCCGATGCGATATCTGTAGCAAAATATGAAAGATGAATAGCTGAATAGCCTTCCTCGACTACTCTGGGGAATAACCTGAAACACCTGTGGCACAACGGGGGTGAGTTGCCAACTCGTCAATAGTAAATAACATATGCAGGTAATCGCAGGAATGTACGTACAGCATGAATCTAAGATATGCGATTACAGTAATAATGACATGATAATAGTATGCAATAACTATGCAATAGGGAGATGAGAAAGTAGATATGCAGCAATCATAAGGGTACACTAACAGGTACTACCAATATATGAAACCGTGCATAAGTGAATAGGTATGAGGTATGGAGTGAAATATGTCGTTCCCATGGAAACCTGACATCGTGGTAGGATCACAATCCATCAAGACACTCAAATCCCAAATCCTCAAATCAGCCCCTAAGTTGGGCTCTCATATCATGTAAGTCTCACATCTCCTCAATGTACAATATCGAATAGATCTCCTATATCTCGAATGTACAAATCAACAATCTTATAGGTAACCTGTATCCAATCTCAATGAATCACCTACTATCCCAAATCACATCTCAAGTAAGATTCTAGCATCCTAAATATATATATATTTGCAGAAATAAATATGATGGGGGCAATACACATATATTAGCGTCCCATTCCACTAAGGTTGGTGTAAGGGTATATATAACAACGGCTAAATCCCCTGTTATATATACAAAGGTGTTAAAGAAATATCATGAAAACCATGTGCCAAGCATCGACACAGAAATCCTGATCACGTATCATACGCTATCCCGAAAGCACGAGTGCCTAGCTCTGACCCTCGCCTTTCGATGTTTGCATACGTACATGACTCCCAACGGTATCTCCATGATCCCCGCCGAGTCATCAGTACTGTCACCGGTAGGTATTCGCCTGCCTCCACGCTAAATCGGCAACATCCATCGATCTTCTTGCCGAGGGGAACCATACTGGGCCCCACCATGTACCCTCATACGGCAACCACACCTCGTATGGAGTATAAAATCCGAACCAATAAATCTCATGGTGGCTGCGCAAATATCGTATCAAGGAAACCGGGTTTTTCAATGTATGCATAATTTCATGAACTCCCGCGGTTCCCAAATCCAGAAATCATCATGTGAAATCAAAATAAGAATGCGCAAATCCAGGAATACATATATGCGATATATCTGAAATGCGAGCATATAAATGAAAGTATGTAGCTGAAACCAGATGTATGCGAAATCAATAAGGTACAGCTAAGTATAGGTGTCTACCTATAAGTAAAAGATGTCGTATACCCCCTGGGTATAAGTAGAATATGAAGGATATCCCCCTGGGTATAAGTAAAATATGTGCAAGGTATACCTGTAGCTGTATCGCAAGGTGTAGATGTACCTATCACTAAGGGTAAGATACACTATAGGTATACCGATAAGCTAGATGTCATGTATGATAAGCAATATAGTATCTATAAGGGGTTGTGTGTGACATGGCAATTATTGACGGTGTGTGTGTAGCATACAATCCGTGCTCGTGCAACATGAACCGTCAATAGTATGTGCAGTGTCCTACGGCTGCTAGTCACAGTAAAACTATATCAAGGAAATAAGATAAAGGCGCAATTCTAGCAATGACGTAGAATATACGACAGGTATTTGAATCCTAGCCCAGACGCATAACGCCATGCGGGCGATTCCCCTGTAGATGTTAAATCTACTCACCTACGCTCCACGCTAGGTGAATCCTACCATCTGCTCCCCCTGTAGCCGTGTCCGTAGTCCCTGCCTGCAAACCTGCAAATAAGACATGGAAATCATATATAACCCAAATATTCCGCAAAACGCGATATCGAACCAAAACGAGAAACTCGCGTCGCGAACTAAACGCGCGTGTGCACGATACGCTAAAACGTGTGTATACGCGTCTAAAACCATCGCGACACGCCGCGATACGCTGGATCACAGAATCCTCTCACGTATCGCGCGTATCGCGCAAACACAACGGACATGGAAAACGGTATATTGTCCCAAATTTTCCTACAGGTCAAATATTACAAAACTAGACATGCCAAAGCACTAGACAACACTGCAGAGTACCCTACCCAAAACCCCAAGACCTTATCCCTCTTCCTGGCCGCAAATTGCGGCCATATAGATTAAACCGGCGGCCATAATTGGGATTGGAAGGTTCGTATTCTGGTGGTGTGTTCTAGACCTAATCAGTATACTCCAGTATTCTCAAATTTAACCTGAAGGTCCCGGGTCAATAGCAGATCACAGAATGTCACAAATAACGTAAAAAAAACACCGATTTAGTACAAAACACAAACCCTATGGTATTTTAGTGTAATCCAGGGTTAAACTCAGTTAAGGTGACCCTAACAACACTTAAATGGATAGGGTTAACTAACACAATCACATTCTAACCAAAATTCCACATAATTCACCATTTTAGCACAAAACTAACTATTTAACACAAACCGATGCTAAACTACACACAACTTAAGCAAACCATGAAATGGGGTTCAAGAAATATACCCTAATGAACCCTAGATGGCAGGTGAAGAAGTGAAAGGAGCTGCTGCAAGTCGCTGGAGCTCCTGCTACTGCTGTTGCTGCCTGCTGCTCCTGCTGCTGCTGCTGCTGATGGTGATGATGCTGTTGCTGATGATGCTGGTGGAGCTGATGCTGGAGCTGCTGCTGCCTCTGCTGCAGGTGAGTGTGTGTGTCTTGTGAGTTTGAGAGTGAGAGGATGATAGAAATGAGTGAGAATGAAAGAACACCAACAAGTCAACCCCCTCCTCTTTCTCTCTCTTCATTAAATGAAGGCATGTGCAAGCCATCATGCCTCATAATGCTCTCTCTCTCTCTCTCACCAAGTCAACACAAAGCAATAATTTAAAAACCCTTTTTAAATTCATTTTATTTTTGAAAAGAACCATATACAAATAAAAATCCAAAAGCACCTAATACAATATTAAACTAGATTAGGGAATGGTTAGTTCACCATGATTGCTAATCATGTTTAACCCCAAATTACAACCCTAGTTTACATGCACAAGTGTGTGCAAGCCTAGGAAAAATCTAATAAAATACTCAATAAATAGGATAAAATATTTAAAAACCAAATTCGTAAACTTTTTAATAAAAACTATATATTAAAATATAATTAGCCCCAAAACACATTCTAAGGTGTAACAATCTCCCCCCTCCCTTAAAAGAAATTCGTCTCTGAATTTAAAAATATACCGATACGCGTACCTTCAAAGAGAAGATTACAAACTCTCAGATCTCGCTCGCAGCCTCCCAAGTGATTATCTCACTACACGGCTACGTCCAAGAAAACCCTTCACAGACGGCAAGACCCTTGGCCGGCGTTTCCCCACCTGCCGAGCCATTAACACAATTGGCTTCTGGTGAACGAAAGATCGCGTCCAAGCCAAATGGTCTGGTGCCAAATCATGTGAGAAAGGTCATGAAGGTAATTATAAAGTATGATCACAAGGAATACGGGGTGAAAATTCAATAATCTGGGCGGAAGTGCAAAATTAAAGGCAACGAAACTAACTCGCTTATAGGATCTCAGAAGGACCAAAATTCTGGGATAAGCTTCCCAAAATCCAACACGTCATTCATCGGAAAGTCCGTAGGAATAAATGATCTGTCCCTGCGAACTCGAGTCTATAACCAACGCAGTCGGCATAAGACCTCAGTTCGCAATGGACAATTCCCATCCTGACCTAACACAACTGGACCATCTCCGAAGTCTCTAGACATAGCTGGGGTCCAAAATCCTACTTACGCAGAGTCAGAAAAACAACAGACTGGTGATCGACACGACCTAACCCCTAAGCCTAAAGGTGGCTAATTGGAGTGTCTCCTGATAACAGCTATCGAAGGAGAACCCTAACGATCCCCAACCGCTGACAACAAACAAAAAAAACACACAACTTAACAAAGAACAACTGAGCAAACTGAGTATAACCGGACGACAAAAATCCGAATGGAGTCACACCCTGACTAAACTTGGGTAGAAACCATAACGAAATTCGTGGAGATCTGCTCCCACTCCTACTTCGGAACGGGAAAAGGTTGCAACTCTCCAGCCGGCCTCAGATGCTCGACCCAAGCACACAACAAGACAGACAACTTGAAACGAACCCTGACTTCTCCTTCTATCCCTGCCCACCCGTAACTATCTTACAAGTCACGTCAAAGCTGGTGGAACTTAAATTAATATGGAGAATTGACTGATGTGCCTTCTCTAGGATTTCACGTCTTTACCTGATAATATCATGTACACAAACGCGTCCCTAACTTAGCACATCATTGTCACAAATTAAGGACTTCGGATGATTACCCAGCCGAGTATGCTTAAGTATCTCTGACGAACGAGCATCGGCGGGCAGTGTCTCGCGAAAACGATTTAGGAAAAGTGGTCGGGCGCGGACATGAGCAAGCTGTCCCCTCCGTAGAGACAAACTTAAGCTGTACTCAACGATCACACAAGAACTGTAAATCTGCAGAAGACTATCACAACAATCAAAATCCGCTGCAGGAAGATGAACGTTAAGCTCTGGTGGTCCGTGGAAAATCTGGCACGACTCACGAACAAGTAGTGTCTCCAAATCTCCAACGCAAAACCACCGCGGCCATCTCCAGATCATGAGTGGAATATCCTTCTCGTACTTCCTCCAAATGTAGGGAAGCAAAAGCGATAGCTTTATAGTGTCACCTCAGTACACACTCGATCCCACTCAAGAAACATTACAGTTAAACAACAAGGTCGCCCGAACCAGAAAGCAAAGGAAGAACTAGTGCAGTTGTTAACGAAATCTCCAACTGCCGAAAACTCCGCACACATGCCTCAGTCCACAGAAAAGAAATCTCCATCTCGGTCAATTCAGTCGACGGTGAAGCACTACTCTAGTAATCCTGCACGAAACGGCGGTAAAACCTGCTAAGCCCAAAAATCTGCGGACCTCCGTCCTGCACACAAGTCTGGGCCTAAGCTGTACGGCCACGATCTCCCTCGGAACCATACGAAACCGTCTCCCGTGACTACAAGACCTAGGAGTCAGCACAAAACAAGCGTGAAGAAACACTCCGAGAATTTAGCAAACTGCTGGTGCTCTCCCAGTATCTGCATAACAAATCCTCAAGTGCTGCTCCTGTCCCTCAAGACGCATTAGATAGACCAGAATGTCGTAAATAACACAACAATAACTGGTCGAGGAACGGCCTGCAGAAATCTGGTTCATCACATTTACAAATGCTGCCAGGGCACTGGTGAGTCCAATGACACACCAAAACACACAAAGCCCGTAGCACGCACAAGGCAGTCTTCGGAATGCCGTCACTCCGAACCGCAATAATGATGACCTGATCTCAAGCAAACTTAGAAAATGTCTCGCATTCTGGAGCTGATCGAAGAAATCGTCAATGCGAGGTGAAAGATACCCATCCGCACTGTAAGCCGGTTCAAGTAACGATCCGTCGATACACAACCTCAAACTGCCGTCTTTCTCCTTGACGAACAGAAATAGGAGCTTCCAAAGCGAAACACTCAGACGCACAAAACTCCCCAACAAAATAACTCTGCAGCTGATCCTTAAGCTCCCTAAGCTTTGCCGGCTCATCCGGAACAACGTCGGAAAAACTCTCGCACGAAAGGAACCCGGTCCAACAATCCCACTGTGGCTCCGGTATCATGAATGAATACCAAGAATCCACGACATCTCCTCAAAAGCCGACTAGCGAAAAAGGCTGAATTCAAGCTGTGAGAGGCGGTACAACTATCCACCTGCACAACAAGAACTGACTCGCCGGGAAAACCATTCCTGACTGTTTCCTCATGGTAGTCCACAGACGCCTAGCACGTAATTAACCAGTCCATGCCCAGGAGAACGTCAAATCCAACATCTCTAGAAGGATCAAAACGACGGACGAATCTCTATCTCCTATCCGATCGGCACACAACTGAATACGTGTCGCGTAACAAAAGAATCGCTGACAGAAGTTAACACAACTACGACTAATCTACCCAACCACGGCACAAGCATGAAAAACAAACGAATACATCAAAAGAACATGCGAAATAAGGATACCTGAAAACTCCACATTGGACGCCTGCGCGTCCCGATGAGTAGAAGCAAACTCCTGTGTCTGCCCTCTACCCGCAACTGGCTGAACTCCTCTGGTAGACTGAGCCCTCTGAGCGAACCTTCCACGTCCACGACCTCTCTGAAAATGATCCTGACGAGGTGCTAAGGAACAATCCCTGACGAAGTGCTGAAGGCTTCCGCATCGAAAACATCCACGCGCTGACTGCTGACCCGCCTAGGAATGAGAGCTGAACGACTGTCCTCGTCCTAAGCCTCTGCTACTCCCGCGACGACCACGGAATCTGTCTCGATGACCAAACCTCAGTCTCTGGGCTGGTATACTGGTACGAGTCCTCCACTGTCCTGGAACTCTCTGAGCCTCTGGAATATACGCCTCGTCAACTGGAGCTACAACCACTGGTGCTATGTTGGTGACGGACTGCTGCATGCTGATCGTAAGTGACAACTGAGTAACAGGAGTGACAACCTCCTGTCGTAGCTCCCGAACGACATCAACCAATGAACTCATAGTCTGGCGGAATTCCTGCATCTCTGCCAATAGTCTATCGATAGTATATGTCGTAGGCCGATCCGTCTGCACCTGTGCAACTAGAGTGCCATCCTGGTCAGTACTCGTCTCACCCGAGCCAACTCTGACCTCGGCCCTCGCTGCATCACTCCGAGTCCCTATAGTCATCGGCGGCAAGGCTATAAATGATATAAGATTCGATGAGAATAAGGAATCGAATCTCAAGGATATGAATCATCAAGGAAGGAATTTCAAACAAATTGTACTTAGGTCACTTTAGGCGAATTATCGCATCGTGGGTAAGCTGCAGACATACGCACACTACGTTACTTTGCTTAAGCTACCTACTCCATCATACTAAGGTCATCCTACACTCCGAAAGGTAAAACCTAGCGCTCTGATACCAACTTTGTCATGACCCAAAATTGGCCCGTGACGGCCCTAATACTACGCAACGCCTAAAGACGTAACACAGTAAAAGAAAGCCAAAACCCAGAAATCTAAACCAAGAAAATACGGAAAAGATAATAAAAGTTTTTGGAACACTTGAAATCGCAACCCAAATTCTTTAAAAGTTCTACCTTCTATCTTTAAAATTTTGCAACACCCCCTTTTTGTAAAAACTAGCCAAGATGAATACAACACGAATATACGACGCCGCGGCGAAGAAATAAAGACAGTAGAGAGAAAGCTGTATATAAAAGACAACAAATCCACAATTATAATACAATAACGCCCTCACCAAGTCTCTAAGTCAACAACATAATAGTAGATGGAGAGTACAAGATACAACGAATGTACAATATGAAATACAGATAATCATCTAACCCACCTAAGCAAAACAGTAAACTGTGATCCGATGCGATATCTGTAGCAAAATATGAAAGATGAATAGCTGAATAGCCTGCCTCGACTACTCTGGGGAATAACCTGAAACACCTGTGGCACAACGGGGGTGAGTTGCTAACTCGTGAATAGTAAATAACATATGCAGGTAATCGCAGGAATGTACGTACAGCATGAATCTAAGATATGCGATTACAGTAATAATGACATGATAATAGTATGCAATAACTATGCAATAGGGAGATGAGAAAGTAGATATGCAGCAATCATAAGGGTACACTAATAGGTACTACCAATATATGAAACCGTGCATAAGTGAATAGGTATGAGGTATGGAGTAAAATATGTCGTTCCCACGGAAACCTGACATCGTGGTAGGATCACAATCCATCAAGACACTCAAATCCCAAATCCTCAAATCAGCCCCTAAGTTGGGCTCTCATATCATGTAAGTCTCACATCTCCTCAATGTACAATATCGAATAGATCTCCTATATCTCGAATGTACAAATCAACAATCTCATAGGTAACCTGTATCCAATCTCAATGAATCACCTACTATCCCAAATCACATCTCAAGTAAGATTCTAGCATCCTAAATATATATATACTTGCAGAAATAAATATAATGGGGGCAATACACATATATTAGCGTCTCATTCCACTAAGATTGGTGTAAGGGTATATATAACAACGGCTAAATCCCCTGTTATATATACAAAGGTGTTAAAGAAATATCATGAAAACCATGTGCCAAGCATCGACACAGAAATCCTGATCACGTATCATACGCTATCTCGAAAGCACGAGTGCCTAGCTCTGACCCTCGCCTTTCGACGTATGCATACGTACATGACTCCCAACGGTATCTCCATGATCCCCGCCGAGTCATCAGTACTGTCACCGGTAGGTACTCGCACGCCTCCAGGCTCAATCGGCAACATCCATCGATCTTCTTGCCGAGGGGAACCATACCAGGCCCCACTATGTACCCTCATACGGCAACCACACATCGTATGGAGTATAAAATCCGAACCGATAAATCTCATGGTGGCTGCGCAAATATCATATCAAGGAAACCGGGTTTTTCAATGTATGCATAATTTCATGAACTCCCGCGGTTCCCATATCCAGAAATCATCATGTGAAATCAAAATAAGAATGCGCAAATCCAAGAATACATATATGCGATATATCTGAAATGCGAGCATATAAATGAAAGTATGTAGCTGAAACCAGATGTATGCAAAATCAATAAGGTACAGCTAAGTATAGGTGTCTACCTATAAGTAAAAGATGTCGTATACCCCCTGGGTATAAGTAGAATATGAAGGATACCCCCCTGGGTATAAGTAAAATATGTGCAAGGTATACCTGTAGCTGTATCGCAAGGTGTAGATGTACCTATCACTAAGGGTAAGATACACTATAGGTATACCGATAAGCTAGAAGTCATGTATGATAAGCAATATAGTATCTATAAGGGGTTGTGTGTGACATGGCAATTATTGATGGTGTGTGTGTCGCATACAATCCGTGCTCGTGCAACATGAACCGTCAATAATATGTGCAGTGTCCTACGGCTGCTGGTCACAGTACAACTATATCAAGGAAATAAGATAAAGGCGCAATTCTAGCAATGACGTAGAATATACGGCAGGTATTTGAATCCTAGCCCAGACGCATAACGCCATGCGGGCGATTCCCCTGTAGATGTTAAATCTACTCACCTACGCTCTATGCTAGGTGAATCCTACCATCTGCTCCCTCTTGTAGCCGTGTCCGTAGTCCCTGCCTGCAAACCTGCAAATAAGACATGGAAATCATATATAAGACAAATATTCCGCAAAACGCGATATCGAACCAAAACGAGAAACTCGCGTCGCGAACTAAACGCGCGTGTGCACGATACGCTAAAACGTGTGTATACGCGTCTAAACCCATCGCGACACGCCGCGATACTCTGGATCACAGAACCCTCACACGTATCGCACGTATCGCACAAACACAACGGACATGGAAAACGGTATATTGTCCCAGATTTTCCTACAGGTCAAATATTACAAAACTAGACAACACTGCAGAGTACCCTACCCAAAACCCCAAGACCCTACCCCTCTTCCTGGCCGCAAATTGCGGCCATATAGATTAAACCGGCGGCCATAATTGGGATTGGAGGGTTCGTATTCTGGTGGTGTGTTCTAGACCTAATCAGTATACTCCAGTATTCTCAAATTTTACCTGAAGGTCCCGGGTCAATAGCAGATCACAGAATGTCACAAATAACGTAAAAAAAATACCGATTTAGCACAAAACACAAACCCTATGGTATTTTAGTGTAATCCAGGGTTAAACTCAGTTAAGGTGACCCTAACAACACTTAAATGGATAGGGTTAACTAACACAATCACATTCTAACCAAAATTCCACATAATTCACCATTTTAGCACAAAACTAACTATTTAACACAAACCGATGCTAAACTACACACAACTTAAGCAAACCATGAAATGGGGTTCAAGAAATATACCCTAATGAACCCTAGAAGGCAGGTGAAGAAGTGAAAGGAGCTGCTGCAAGTCGCTGGAGCTCCTTCTACTGCTGTTGCTGCCTGCTGCTCCTGCTGCTGATGATGATGATGGTGATGATGCTGTTGCTGATGATGCTGGTGGAGCTGATGCTGGAGCTGCTACTGCCTCTGCTGCAGGTGAGTGTGTGTGTGTTGTGAGTTTGAGAGTGAGAGGATGAGAGAAATGAGTGAGAATGAGAGAACACCAACAAGTCAACCCCCTCCTCTTTCTCTCTCTTCATTAAATGAAGGCATGGGCAAGCCATCAAGCCTCATAATGCACTCTCTCTCTCTCTCACCAAGTCAACACAAAGCAATAATTTAAAAACCCTTTTTAAATTCATTTTATTTTTGAAAAGAACCATATACAAATAAAAACCCAAAAGCATCTAATATAATATTAAACTAGATTAGGGAATGGTTAGTTCACCATGATTGCTAATCATGTTTAACCCCAAATTACAACCCTAGTTTACATGCACAAGTGTGTGCAAGCCTAAGAAAAATCTAATAAAATACTCAATAAATAGGATAAAATATTTAAAAACCAAATTGGTAAACTTTTTAATAAAAACTATATATTAAAATATAATTAGCCACAAAACACATTCTAAGGTGTTACAATCTCGATGTCAAACATCGATGAATATGGGAACATCCATCGCCCATTATATGGTCTAGTATCATATATGCTAGTCTACTCTGGTATATCGATGCCTCGTCTCGATACACCTATGACTAGGGACATTCCAGGATATGCTTATAAACTACAGATGTCCTACTAGTATGATCTCTATCATAATCACAGTAGTCAAGTCTATATCCTCAGGTCTTTATCAACCTGTGTGAATGAATAAAAGCATGATCAAATCAACATGTCAGATAAAGAAGAACCAGATAGCATACTATCAAGTCGAGCAAGAATGTACACTGAATATATATATATATATATATATATATATATATATATATATATACACATGTATAAATACATCCACTATCATATAATGGCCTCTAGGGCATACATATATCCAACAATCTCCCACTTACACTAAGGCCAGTTATTGGCGTATCTCATACCCAACATCTCAAAAAGTCGCTCATGCTGCGGCTGAGGGAGGGCCTTGGTGAGTGGATTCGCGGCGTTATTCTTTGTGTCTACTCTCCTAATCTCGATCTCGCGGCGATCTACAATCTCCCGGATCAAATGAAAGCGCCTCAGGATGTGTCTGGACCGCTGATGGGACCTGGGCTCCTTGGCTAACGCCATCGCCCCATTATTATCACAATACAATGGTATTGGATCAATAATGGTTGGAACTACTCCTAGCTCCGAGACGAACTTCCTCATCCAGACGGCTTCCTTGGCGGCATCATTCGCAGCATGTACTCAGCCTCCATCGTAGAGTCTGCAACGGTATCCTGTTTGGAACTCTTCCAACTTACCGCCCCTCCATTGAGGGTAAATACAAACCCTGAGATAGATTTGCTGTTGTCCTTATCGCTCTGGAAGCTCGAATCGATAAAGGCCTTCATTTGGAGATCTCCATTACCATACACCAAGAACAATTCTTTAGTCCTTCGCAAGTACTTAAGAATGTTCTTCACAGCTATCCAGTGATTCTCCCCGGGGTTGGATTGATACCTGCTTACAACACTAAGTGCATAAGCTACATCTGGGCGTGTACATAACATCGCATACATTATAGATCCTACTGCCGAAGCATAGGGTATAATGCTCATGCGCTCTCTCTTCATCGGTCTTTGGGCAAGAGTCCTTGGAGAGGGTGACCCCATGGCAAGCGGGTAAGGCACCCTGCTTGGAGTCTTCCATACTAAACCTTTTTAGGATGGTGTTAATGTACCTGGTTTGGGACAATCCCAATAACCTTTTGGATCTATCCCTATAGATCCTAATGCCCAGAATGTATATGGCATCACCCAGGTCCTTCATGGAGAACCTTAGTGATAAGAAAGATTTGACCGACTGTAGCATAAGAATATCATTTCCTATCAGAAGAATGTCATCCACGTACAATACGAGGAATGTGACAGCTCTCCCTACAGCCTTCTTATAAACAAAAGGTTCATCTGGATTTTTGATGAAATCGAACTCTTTGATAACATCATCGAAACAGATGTTCCAACTCCGTGATGCCTTCTTTAACCCATATATGGATTTAATCAATATACATACTCTCCCGCTGCTCCCACTGTCAATGAAGCCCTCTGGCTGATCCATATAAACGCATTCTTCTAAATCCCCATTTAGAAATGCCGTTTTAACGTCCATCTGCCAGATTTCATAGTCGTAGTGAGCAGCAATAGCAAGTAGGATCCGAATGGATTTAAGCATGGCTACGGGCGAAAAAGTCTCGTCATTGTCCAAACCTGGTCTTTGACGAAAACCCTTCGCCACATGTCTTGCCTTATAGGTCTCTACCTGCCGATCTACACCAATCTTTCTTTTAAAGATCCATTTGCACCCCACAGGTTATACCCCAGGGGGTACAACGTCTAAAGTCCATGCTTTGTTGGTGTACATAGACTCCATTTCGGATCTCATGGCATCCATCCACTTCACAGAGTCTCCAATCGTGATAGCTTGCTGAAAACTGGTAGGATCATCATCCTCCATGATGCAATCTTCTCTGTCACCATCAATGAGGAAACCGTAGTACCTATCCGGTGGGCGAGAAGTCCTACCAGACCTACGGAGTGGTCGAGGTTCCTCGGTTTCTATTGCAACAGCCGGTTCAACCAAGTCGTCATTTGTAGTTTGTGACTCTAGAACCTCTTCTAGATCTACCACATTGCCATCATCTTTATCTGTGAAAAACTCTTTTTCTAAGAATGTGGCATACTGAGAAACAAACACATTTTGTTCCTCCTTGTGGTAGAATAGATATCCATAAGAATTCTTTGGATATCCCACAAAATTACACATGACCGACCGTGTCTCGAGTTTGTCCGGATTCTGCTTTTTAACATAGGCCGGGCAACCCCAAATCTTAATTCTCTTAAGAGATGGTTTCTTCCCATGCCATATCTCATATGGAGTGGTAGACACGGTTTTGGTTGGGACCCTGTTCAGTAGAAACGCTGGAGTCTCCAATGAATGCCCCCAAAATGAGACGGGTAACTCAGCATCACTCATCATCGATCGGACCATATCTAATAGGGTCCGATTCCGTCGATCAGACACACCATTATGCTGTGGTGTGTAAGGAGGAGTGAGCTCAGAGAGAATCCCATTCTCTTTTAGGAAGTTTGCAAATTTTGTACTGAGGTACTCCCCACCTCGATCTGATCGAAGCATTTTGATACTCAAGCCGGTTTGTTTTTCTACTTCTTGTTTATATTCAGTGAATTTCTTGAAAGCTTCGGATTTGTGCTTTAACAAAAATACATGACCGAATCTTGAGAAATCGTCAGTGAAAGTAATGAAGTATGAAAAACCGCCTCTAGCCTGTGTAGACATTGGCCCACATACATCACTATGTATGAGTCCTAGGAACTCGGTAGCTCTTTCTTCGTGTCCGGTAAATGGAGTTTTGGTCATTTTACCCTTGATACAAGACTGGCAAGTCGCATAAGATTTATATTCAAAAGGGTTTAAATATCCATCTTTGTGTAACTTGTTTAGTCTTGTTTCGTTAATATGACCAAGTCTACAGTGCCAAAGAAAAGCTTCATTTATTTCTGAAAGTTTTCTTTTATTAGTGTGTTGTATGCTGAAAACTGTGTGTTGATTTAGGACGTATGAATGTTCATAACATTGTTCTGCAATATAAAATTATATCCTTCATTGTCTAACAAAGAAACAGATATTATATTACAAAGCATACTTGGTACAAAATAACATGGGTTTAAAACCTATATACACCCAGATGGAAACCCCAAGTGATACTCTCCCACTGCGACTGTATGTACATTCGAACCATTTCCAACGCGGAGAGTATGGTCACATGTCTTCAAAACCTTGCTATTTCTCAGCCCCTGCATAGAATTGCAAATGTGAGAACCTGAACCGGTATCTAATACCCTGGAAGTAGAGTTTATTGAAAAACAGTTTTCTGTCACAAACACACCTGAAGCGGAAGCATCCCCATGCTTCTTCTTGAGATTTTAATACTCCGTACAGTTGCGCTTCCAATGTCCTGTTTTGTGGCAATGAAAACATTTCCCTTTCCCCGATTCTCCAGCTTTGGACTTGTCCTTCCCCTTAACCTTTTTAACTCCACCCCTAGGCTTGGTGGGCTTCTTCTTGAGCTTTCCCTTGGCCTTAGCCTTTGGGCGAGAAGAAGAAGATTGCCCAACACTCAAAACGGGAGTTTTCACTGATTTCAATGTGCTCTCTGCACTCCTTAACATATGAAGGAGTTCAGGTAGTTCCCTCTCCATGTTGTGTATGTTGAAGTTAACTATGAATTGAGCAAAGGTGGAGGGGAGGGACTGCAGAATAATATCCGTATATTGTTCATTTTCCATCGTCCATCCAAGGTCCTCAAGCTTTTCTATGAGAGCTATCATTTTCAGAACATGGTCTCCTACTGGTGTGCCAGGGGCCATTCACATCTGAAACAATTTCTTTGATGCTTCGTATCGTAATACGCGGGATTGCTCTCCATACAACTCCTTTGTATGGAGGAATATGGCTTGAATGTCCATATTCTCGTGCTGCTTTTGTTGTGTGTTGTCTATCGATGCAAGCGCGAGGCATTTGGCCGTGGCACAGTCAGCGTCCCATGTCTTGCGGACTTCTTTGTCCGCAACTGAGGATTTTGGACCTGGGACGGGTGGGGCTGAAGCCGTGAGGACATATGATACTTTATCATAAGTCAAGGATATTTTCAGATTCCTAAGCCAGTCTTTATAATTGGTCCCATTCAGTTTATTTTTATCTAGTAGAAGCTTGAGTCCAGTCATTGGTATATGCCATTAAGAGAAAGAAAAGAATACACTCAGCGAAAGCTCTTGCAAAGATCAGATTGGTTATTATCTTGTCTAATCGATGTCTCCCACTGCTTTAATCAAGTTTTTCTTTCAAACCTTAAAAAGAAAACTAGCCAGGATTAATTACAGTCTACAACTTCGCTAACCGTTCAACCAGGCCAGTGTCGGTACTTGAGGGAGGTTCCCCGTGCTTTCGCACGGACCTAATTAAAGTAAATCTCGTTTTCCCAGAGGCTTAGCCCCGTTAACACCTTTCTAGACACCTAATGAGTTAGCTAATTGTAAACTGCAAAACTCTCCTGGGAGCAACTATTGCCCACAGTGGGATCGGGATCCAACAATCATATGGAAGGTATGCAATCTCATTGCAAATCTCAACACTTGAAATTCCTGATGCGGTTTTTACCCCTAGTACCTATGACCTTAACTATGGTTAACAAATCATAAGTACCAGTCAAGTTCTATCTGTCATTTCTTGATTAATTAGACCCACTCATATGACCCTTAACTATGGTCAACAAAGTAGCATGAATGTCCTAATTAATCTGCATCATATGCAGTGTAGGAAGACATCACTTAGCTACCGTACACTACGCCTTAACTATAGTCAACAAACGTAGCACGAATACTAAGTACTCTACTTCCTAAAATTACGGAGGGTTGCAGATGATTTTTAAGAAAATATTTAACGCTTTGAACTTGATATCGTCGTAGAATCAAATGGTTTTTCAAAAAGGAGTGGCTTGAGCTCCGCAGTTTTGAAATATAGCTTTTTCATAAAGAGCCGAGTGGTTTTCAAATCCGATTCTACAACATCTTTTTAGGTTTATTTTCTTTACATTAATCATATTAATGTAGTCCCATCATTTAAGTCCTTAAGCCAATCACAGAAAAGAAACGAAAATACAACGTACGCTTATGCCATCCGCATTCGCCGCAATGTTCCGTTATGCACCGTTAGGTTACTTAACTAACGGCATACCGGGACGGGACTAGCGCGGGTGTAAAACATAAGCAACGTCTACTATATATCTCATATATAATATATCATTCGTCTCAGATATCACAGAACACAGGCAGCAGAAACATAGATATAATGTGGGATATACTAGGACGTCCGTATTTAGTATTTAGCCAACAATAGAAAATACGGATTCCACAGTCGCGATGAATAGCCAAGCCCATACCCCTAGATCCCTACGAGAGCGGCAAGCGACCCTACCAATCTTGGAGTTTAGGAGACCCGGTCTCGACTCCTCGAGATGGCCTCCAACTGAACCCCAGAACCCGGTCACTTGTGTTCCCCTCCTTGGGTCTATCCTAATGCGGAAAAGTAAGTAATATACAACACTGGTGACATCAACCTCAACCCGGAAGTGCCCCAAATAAAAGAATATTACATTACATTTGAATTTTACATGAATGAAAATAAAACTCTCATCTCACATAAAACCCACCGGCTATTCAATCGCGACAATCCTGCACATCATATCTCAGCAACACATAATATCATATATCATCAACGTAAGTAAGTATGCGTACCCCGATTGTCGTTGATGTATAGCAACGAAACCGGCGATAAGCAACATACTACACTTACGGTCACAGAAAAGAAAGTGTAAAACTACAACATTTGGAATCCACATTCTCTTTAGACATCGTAAATCCGAAATATCACATACTTCGCATTTCATGCCTAACTATATGAATTCCACATATTGTATCACATTCCAGATAAATAGACAGTATTAAACTTTTCGATCGAATAATTAAATACCCAAAATTTCCTAAAGCTCAACACTTGAGCGGAGTTCAAAAAACCCGGAATGTGTCACAGTAGCAGCGGTCCAGCCGTAGAAGGGTCAAGCCAACGCCTCACATGTGCCACGCCGTACTGCCCCAAACCCTAAGGTTTAGAGGCAGTTCAGACGGTCACACAATCGAGTTAAGGTTTGTGTTCTTCTAGAGGGTCCACCACAAAACTTGCACATATTTCCGAAAGATTTAAACTCGAGAAAAAATTCAACACTTGAAAATTTTTCGTGCTGGGAAAAAGTGAGTTAATGATATCCGTTCGAACTTTTTAATACTTTCTAAATTATCCGAAAAAGGCACAAAATTAAAATTCCGATCGAATCACCGAATCCAAAACAATCCCTAGAACATTCAACACTTGAATCAGATTAAATATACCCAAAAATGTATACAAGAAGGTAGGAAAATTACTCTGTGAAAACGAGGCAATGATTCATCTGTAAGGCCGCGGATCCGCGGTCCAAGCAAGGTCTGGCCACGGTTCCACGGCGGAATGTAAGTATCATTGCTTTGTCTTTTACAGTAATTCTTATATTTGCCTGCTGAATTTTTTAAGTATTTTTAATACTGGAAAAACACATTTTTAAAAAATTGTCCAGAGAAGGGTTAAAAATCCGTATTTTAGGTTCGATCAGAGTATTAACCTCAGTAAAGTGTCGCCTAAAGCTCTAGCTAGGCTCTGATACCAATGTTAGGTTTACCTATCACCTCATGAAGGGTTTGGAAGCATCACATGTCTCAAAATCAAAATTTTTAAGGTGCTAAGTGAACATACAAAGAATCATCACTAGAAATTTAGGGTTTCATTACAAAGACAACATCATAAGTAGAAAAAGTTAGGGTTTTGAGAGTACAACCTTTGTAGCTCTCTACGCTAGACTCCTTGGCTACTTGAGAGTTGGAAAAAGGTTCGCTTGAGATCTTCTTAGTCCACGACGATCCACCCGAAGCTCCTTTGCCCAAAGCTCCTTGCTTTACTCGATATGTGAATGAAGTAGAGCAAACACCCTACACAAATGGGCTAGATGTGTGCAGTATGATGTGGTTTGTATTCTATAATCAAAACTCTTTCTTTTTATCAACCTCACTCAAGAAAATTATCAAGAGAGGAAAAAGAAGATGGTGACTAAGCTTTCTCACAAAAGTAAAGATATGAGAGTGAATAATAATTGAAATGAGAAAAGAATAATATATTTTTAATCCTTTCTCACTTCAACCATGGTTAGAATCATCTAGATTTTTATCAAATGGGTTAAAGATAAAAGGATAATTAACTCAAGGTTAAATGGTGGTTGAAGCATGGTCAAAGATGATAAGTATAAACCTTGTGTGAATTATCCTTTCTCTTTTTCTAAATGATAAATAAATAGATTATTCTACAATGTAAGTCTTGCATTGCCACCAAACATGTATCAATAACCATGATACAATGTATGTATGTATGTATCCATGCACATCATCATGTGCATACATGCATGCATACAAAAATAGAAAAAGAGTTTGATTAAAGAATTAATCTAAAAGTCATTTGTTAAATCAACACTTGATTTTGCAAACCGGTCATATCACATACGACCCGACCAATAGAAAATTCCCGATCAATATACGGTATCACATATCCGTATTTAATCGGGTCCCCGTGCATATCTCATATGCACACCACATCTTTTCGCCTGAGCCAGGAAACTTCATTGTGGGACTCTAAGACTCGTCAATACGCCGGCAGTAGGTAATGATCATATCAAATACCTACAAGCCGCAAGCGGTCAGCTAAATGTAACGGCCACCCGGATAATGAGCGATCAGAAGAAAACAAGCGAACCTGTCACAACTCCCGTCGAGCCAACCGGCAACACTACCGTACAGTCCGGTCTCTTCGTCAGATATGCTGCATATCAAGTCTAGGGATGGTAACGCCGACCCCAATAACTCAATAAGTCGTGCTGATGAATGGTCTATAACAGATCGAGAAACTACTGATAACATTTATCAGCAAATCTCAACAGCCCTGGCCAGGGACTTACTGATATAGCCAGTCGAGCACAGCACAGCATCAACTCCCAATACCGGGAGAGACGAAACCCCTCCTATCGCTCATTGCCTTCGTGTGTCTCGGGACTGTACCCAATGGCCACCTGTTTGCACGCTCAGTAGAGCCGTGGTAGGGTGGTAATCAAAGTACAGTGGGAGAACACACAAGACTCTATGACGATCTCGGGTCTACAGACTAACTTGCACCAGTGTCACCTGAGAACTGCTATCCGACGATAGATATAATTCCATATAGGAGTTCTCGGCGAGTCCGTCCAGTGTACCCAGTCACCACTGAGCACCCGTATACGATCTCTATGTCAAACATCGATGAATGTGGGAACATCCATCGCCCATCATATGGGTCTAGTATCATATACGCTAGTCTACTCTGGTATATCGATGCCCCGTCTCGATACACCTACGACTAGGGACATTCCAGGATATGCCGCCCATCATGAGATTTATGATATTTCTGGATTTCGGGGGAAAAGCCGCAAGATTTCAAACTTATGATCTTTTAAAAATATAAAAGTTGCGGTTTCCTAGTAATGTAAGGTGTCGTCCACCATGAGTTTGTTGTGGTTTCGAGACCCGTTTCGAGGAGGTGGATGAACCGTCTCGGGTACATGGTGGGCCCGGTAATGTACCCCGGGGTAAGAAGATCGCAGGAGATGGCGTTGAGCCTGGCAGGGGACGGATTGCCTACCGGTGACTTCATTTGGCACGGCAAATATCCATAGGATACCGACCGTGGCCGCTAGATTGAGATATAGATATTTGGGATGGATCAGCCGGATGGCTGAGACCAGAGATACTTGACATGGATATATGAGATTGAGACAGTTTTGAGATGTCGTTGCTGGACACTGATTTTGTTGATTTCATGGATATCATGCGGATATTTGAAAAGAGATTCAAAAACAAAGAAAGAATAGTTCTTGTACTTACATGTTGAGATCTTGAGTTGACTCATATAGCATACATACATGTTAGTACATTCATGTGGCATACATACCTGCTAGTACACTAATGCTGCATACATACCTGCTAGTACATATAGCCATGCCTGATAGAGATGCTAGGATACTTGTGTGCATGCATGCGATAACCTTTGTAGATGTTATTTATTACTCACGAGATGGCAACTCACCCCCGTTGTGCCACAGCTTTTCTGCAGGTCCGTTCCGTCAGCACTGTAGCGGCGGACACTTTTGTCTCTTTTGCTCTTTTTGCATGGACTCGAGGCTTTTGCTCATAGGTGGGTTGTTATCATTTTGTACCACCTTATGTATTCATTATATCTAGAGTACTCCATCTACTACTATTTCAGTTGCACCAGTTATTTGGATTATTGTATATTGACCTAGAGGCGAGGTTGTGAGACTTGTGGATGATATGTTATATTTGGGGTCGAGCTCACTTGAGTCGACATATTATTTTATCTGTGCTTTCATTCTTACTTATGCACATTGTATTTTACATTGCGTGGGATTTGTGACCGCCTTGAGGCGAAGAGCTAGCTCCCGCTTGGGGATGCCATATTTATGTTATTCATTTATATTCCTGTTTTGTACCTGTTTGGGGCTTGTTTTACAAAGGAGATTCTGCCGGAATTTTTGGAAAAAGGGAAAGTTGTTTTAAAAAGGAAACTTGCTGTGGTTTAATGGAGTAAAATGCTTTAAATAAATTGGTTTCCTTCACTCTAATTCTTAATTGGGTTTTGTATTCTAGGCTTCGGCTTACTTATTTTACGGACGCCTTGAGACGTTTCGTAACTTAAGTGCCGGCCGCGTTCCGTACCTTGCGGGTCGTGACAAATAGCCGGGGTTTGTGAGATGAGAGTTTCTTTATCTTTCATTTGATGTAACATGTAAATTGATGTAATATTATTTTTATGGCCGTACATCCGGGATGAGGTTGTAGCCGCCATTGTATATTTTTTCTTTTACTGTTTTTGCTCCTAGGATAGACCCAAGGTGGGGTGCACAAACTATCGGGTATTTTGATGTGCTAAGTGGCCTACTCACGATGTTGAGGGAGGTTGCTCCACGTCGGGTACTTGGCGGGTAGTTTGCCGCACCCGTAGGGGTCTAGGGTGGGGTTTGGCTATTCATCACGACCGTGTAATCCGTCTTTCGTTGCAGGCTCGAACGAAACGCGGATTCCTAGTATATCCAATGTGTTTATCTGTGATCTGGAATGGCTATCATTGCATCTGACGAATGTATATATTTATATATGATATCTAGTAGGCGTTGCTTATGTTTTACATCCGCACTAGTCCTGCCCCCGCTCTGTCGTTAGTTAAGTAACCTAACGGGTGATGATGGGGCCCCGTGGCGAATGCACGCCATATTTTCGTTGTTTTCTGCAATAGTAGGATTAATTGACGGGACGCATTAAATTAATGCAAGAAAAAAAACCAAAGTTAAAATCGTTGGAACAATTTCAAAACCACTCGGTTTCTTTTCAAAACAGAAAACTTTAAAAAAACGCTGAGCTTAAACCACTCATTTTAAAAGCTATCAGGTTCCTTCGATTATATCAAGTTCACTACGTTCACGGTTTCGCCAAAACCATTCGTAGCCCTCCGTCATTTCAGTTAAATATTCAGTAGTATTCAAGTTATGTATTTTGACCTTCGCCAAGGCATAGTGATTGGTAGCTGCTGAATATTTATCTGTAGCATAGATAGATGTGTTGGTTTGGGACAGTCGTACTACTATTTTGGTCTTCGTCAAGGGTATGTACGGGTGGGTTCAAATTAACCTGGATAATGACGGGTAGAACTTGACATGTGACTTATGATATGTTTGCCTTCGTCAAGGTCATAAGTGCATGGGGCAAAAATCCACATCGGGAGTTTCTAAAGAAACTGAAACTTGCTAGTGCTGCATACCATTTGGAGTTTGATAATGTTGGTAGGATTCCTTCGGCATTATCTCACAATGATATTTGGATCCCGATCCTTTTGTGAGTATCCGCTACTCCTCGGGAAACTTTTCACTTAACGATCAATGCTATAAACCAAGTAGGTGTCTAAAAAGGTGTTAGCGGGGCTACGCCCACAGGGAAAAGAGGTTATTTAATTAAGGAACTTCGCGAAAGCGTGGTAAAACCTCCCTCGAAGTACCGACACTGGCCTGGCAGAACGGTTAAGCAAGTATTGTACGGTGAGATTGATCCCGACTAATTATTCTTTTATGGTTTGAGGAAGGATTCAAGAAACAGTGGGAGCCATCCTGTTTAGATAATCTAAAAACCAATCTAAACTTGCAAGAGCATCATGCTAAGTGTTTTCTTCTCTCTCTCTTAATTGCAGCGACCCAGTGACCGGACATAGCTTACATCTAGATAATAAAATGACTGAATCTAACTGGCAAAAATCTGTCCAGATGTCCATTGCCCATGACAAGCTGGGACACCTCCTAACTAATCAAACCCCTGTCGTCTCAGGACCAGTTTCCTCTAGGTCCACGACGATCCACCCGGAGTCCTCTTTGTCCAAGCTTGAAGCTCCACTAGATCAAGAGAAGAAATAGAAGCTAACACTCTACAATAATGGGCAAGACTAGTGTAGAATGGTGATGTGGTTTATTTTCTCACTTCAAAACCCTAACTCGATTACTCTTTTGCTCACAAGTGAAAGCTAGAGAGAAAGAGAGAAAGGAGGAAGAAGATGATGGCTTGTGAAGAGCTCAAGATAATGATAAGCCTATGAATAAAAATGAGAAATGAAAATATATATATTTTCTTTTTCTCATTCTTAACCATAGTTATAAAATATCTAGATATTTATTTTGGATAAAAAATGGCCATAGAAATTAAATCATGGTTAAAGCAAAGGGTTAGTGCATGAATAAAATATTAAACCATGATAACAATTTCCAATTCCATTTTTCTTTTCCAAAAAAGAAATATCAATATATTTATAAATGGTGTGAGTCTTATATTGTCACCATCCACTATATCAACAACCATGATAGAATTATGTATGCATGTATGTGTGCAAGCACATCCATATGTGCATAAATGAGAATAAATGCATACATGCATGCATACAACAAAAAGACAAGAAAAGGTTTAAAGTGAGAAACTAAGGGTCAATGATAAATCAACACTTGATTTAGCAAACCTGTCATATCACATACGACCCGACCAAAAGAAAACCGCCCGATTAATATACGGTATCTCATACGCGCATTTTAACCGGGTCCACGCACATATCTCATATGCGCACCACATCGTTTCGCCTGGACTAGGTAACTCCATTGTGGGACTCTAAGACTCGTCAATACACCGGCAGTGGGTGATGATCATATCAAGCACCCTCAAGCCGCAAGCGGTCAGCTAAACGTAACGGCCACCCGGGTATTGAGCGATCAGAAGAAAACAAGCGAACCTGTCACAACTCCCATCGAGCCAACTGGCAACACTACCGTACAGTCCGGTCTCTTCGTCAGATATGCTGCATATCGAGTCTAGGGATGGTAACGTCGACCCCAATAACTCAATAAGTCGTGCAGATGAATGGTCTATAACAGATCGAGAAACTACTGATAACACTTATCAATAAATCTCAACAGCCCTGGCCAGAGACTTACTGATATAGCCAATTGAGCACAGCACAGCATCAACTCCCAATATCGGGAGAGACGAAACCCCTCCTATCGCTCATCGCCTTCGTGTGTCTCGGGACTGTACCCAACGGCCACCTGTTTGCACGACTTAGTAGAGCCGTGGTAGGGTGGTAATCAAAGTATAGTAGGAGAACACACAAGACTGTATGACGATCTCGGGTCTACAGACTAACCTGTACCAGTGTCACCTGAGAACTGCTATCTGACGATAGATATAATTCCATATAGGAGTTCTCGGTGAGTCCGTTCAGTGTACCCATTCACCACTGAGCACCCGTATACGATCTCGATGTCAAACATCGATGAATGTGGGAACATCCATTGCCCATCATATGGGTCTAGTATCATATACGCTAGTCTACTCTGGTATATCGACGCCCCGTCTCGATACACCTACGACTAGGGACTTTTCAGGATATGCTTATAAACTACAGATGTCCTACTACTATGATCTCCAACATAATCACAGTAGTCAAGCCTATATCCTCAGGGCTTTATCAACATGTATGAATGAATAAAAACATGATCAAGTCAACATGTCAGATAAAGAAGAACCAGATAGCATACAATCATGTCGAGCAAGAATTTACACTGAATATATATATATATATACACACAAGTATAAATACATCCACTATCATATAATGGCCTCTAGGGCATACATATATCCAACAATCTTCCACTTGCACTAAGGCCAGTTATTGGCGTATCTCATACCCAATATCTCAAAAAGTCGCTCATGTTGCGGCTGAGGGAGGGCCTTGGTGAGTGGATCCGTGGCGTTATTCTTTGTGTCTACTCTCCTAATCTTGATCTCGCGGCGATCTACAATCTCCCGGATCAAATGAAAGTGCCTCAGGATGTGTCTGGACCGCTGATGGGACCTGGGCTTCTTGGCTAACGCCATAGCCCCATTATTATCACAATACAATGGTATTGAATCAAAAATGGTTGGAACTACTCCTAGCACCGAGACGAACTTCTTCATCCAGACAGCTTCCTTGGCGGCATCATTCGCAGCAATGTACTCAGCTTCCATCGTAGAGTCTACAACGGTATCCTGTTTGGAACACTTCCAACTTACCGCTCCTCCATTGAGGGTAAATACAAACCCGGAGATAGATTTGTTGTCGTCCTTATCGTTCTGGAAGCTCGAATCGGTAAAGGCCTCTATTTGGAGATCTCCATTTCCATACACCAAGAACAATTCTTTAGTCCTTCGCAAGTACTTAAGAATGTTCTTCACAGCTATCCAGTAATTCTCCCCTGGGTTGGATTGATACCTTCTTACAACACTAAGTGCATAAGCTACATCTGGGCGTGTACATAACATCGCATACATTATAGATCCTACTGCCGAAGCATAGGGTATAATGCTCATGCGAGCTCTCTCTTCATCGGTCTTTGGGCAAGAGTCCTTAGAGAGAGTGACCCCATGGCAAGCGGGTAAGGCACCCCGCTTGGAGTCTTCCATACTAAACCTTTTTAGGATGGTGTTAATGTACCTGGTTTGGGACAATCCTAATAACCTCTTGGATCTATCCCTATAGATCCTAATGCCCAGAATGTATGTGGCATCACCCAGGTCCTTCATGGAGAACCTTAGTGATAAGAAAGATTTGACCGACTGTAGCATAGGAATATCATTTCCTATCAGAAGAATGTCATCCACGTACAATACGAGGAATGTGACAGCTCTCCCTACAGCCTTCTTATAAACACAAGGTTCATCTGGATTTTTGATGAAATCAAACTCTTTGATAACATCATCGAAACAGATGTTCTAACTCCGTAATGCCTGCTTTAACCCATAAATGTATTTAAGCAATCTACATGCTTTCCCGCTGCTCCCACTGTCAACGAAGCCATCTAGCTGATCCATATAAACGCATTCTTCTAAATCTCCAATTAGAAATGTCGTTTTAACGTCCATATGCCAGATTTCATAGTCATAGTGAACAGCTATAGCAAGTAGGATTCGAATGGATTTAAGCATGGCTATGGAAGAAAAAGTTTCGTCATAGTCCAAACCTGGTCTTTGACGAAAACCCTTCGCCACAAGTCTTGCTTTATAGGTATCTTCCTGCCCATCTACACCAATCTTTCTTTTAAAGATCCATTTTCACCCCACAGGTCTTACCCCAGGGGGTACAACGTCCAAAGTCCATACTTTGTTGGTGTACATAGACTCCATTTCGGATATCATAGCATCCAGCCACTTCACAGAGTCTCTACGCGTGATAGCTTGCTGAAAGCTGGTAGGATCATCATCCTCCATGATGCAGTCTTCTCTGTCACCATCATTGAGGAAACCGTAGTACCTCTTCGGTGGGCGAGAAGTCCTACCAGACCAACGGAATGGCCGAGGTTCCTCAGTTTCTATTGCAACAGCCGGTTCAACCAAGTCGTCATTTGTAGTTTGTGTCTCTAGAACCTCTTCTAGATCCACCACATTGCCATCAGTTTTATTTATGAAAAACTCTTTTTCCAAGAATGTGGCATACTGAGAAACAAACACCTTTTGTTCCTCCTTGTGGTAGAATAGATATCCATAAGAATTCTTTGATATCCCACAAAATTACACATGACCGACCGTGTCTCGAGTTTGTCCGGATTCTGCTTTTTTGTTAGTGTATATGCCCTAGAGGCCATTACTGTATCATACTAGTTTGTATATTACTTAATGGAAGCTTGGGATATTCACCTTGTATATACAATCTTGCTCAAAATAGTAGTATGCTACTTGGTTTGTTTCTACTTTAATGTGTACATTAGTGGAGCCCTTAGGATCTTTGCTTGATTACCAGCGATGTGATGGCAGTCACACTAGTGGGGCTGGGTAATCTATAAGCACATCCTTATGCAGGTCCCTGGTCGCAGGACTATCGAGACAGGGCATCGATACTCCGGAGTAGACTAGCGTGTGCGCTTCTCATCCCAGTGTGGGAGATGGTCTGTCCCACAGCCATCAGTACGTCGTACTTGAGAGAGTATACGGGTGCTCATTGGGTTACGAGTACACTGGACAGGACTCGTCGGGAACTGACTAGTTGGTATTATACCTATCGTCAGTTATCAGTTCCCAGGTGACATGAGTACAGCTTAGTCCGCTGACTTGACACTGTCACTTCGCCTCGAGTGTGTTCCCACTGCACTTTGATTACTACCCTACCACGGCTCAAAGGAGTCGTGCAAACAGGTAGTAGTTGGGTGCAGTCCCGAAGCACTTGGAGGCAGTGACGGTTAGACAGGATTCGTCTCTCCCGGTATTGGGGGTGGACATCGCGCTGTGTCTAGGAGAGCCATTACACGAGTAGTCCCTGGCCAGGGAAAACGAGATATACTGGTAGGCTTCTAGTGTTATCTCAGGGTGTTTTGGGCTTCGCTCCGGCACGACTTGTACCGCTATTGGGGGACTGACGTTTACCGCCCCCTAGGCCTGCCATGCGATGTATCAGACGAACAGACCGGACTGTACGAAGAATGTCACACTCAGGCTCAGTAGGAGTTCAGATGGGTTTCGCCTCGTCGGTCTTCTTGTCGGCATTACCTGGGGACCGTTACGCACAGCTAGTGCCGCTTGCGGTCTGTGGTTAAACCCACTGCCAGCGTAGTGTCGAGTCTTTAGAGTCCCACACAGAAAGCTTTTCTCCTTTAGGCAAAAGAGTAGTGGTCGCATGGTTTGCGACAGGTCGCATGGTTTTGCGACAGGGTTCGGTCACATCCGTGCACTTGTGCACGTACAGTGTCCGGACAGTTTGCACTAGCGGGCTTTAGTTTAAGCCAAATCCTAGTGTACGTATTGGGATTGGATTTATCCAGTTTGCATTCGTGTTCCTCGGAACGCGGATGCGGGTGTGTATGCACAGTTGACAGGGAGACAGAGGCAGCGGATTCTCATTAGGGTTGTTGACAGTTGACCGTTGACTATTTGACTATTTGCTCAACCCTAATAAGAATATGATATGTGATTAACTATTATATTAATTAAGTATTATGGTGACATGGTTGTTGACTTTTGTTGACTTTGTTGACTTGTTGACTTTTGTTGACTTGTTGACTTTGTTGACCGGTTGACTAGGCTTGACTAGTTGACCATCATGATAACCATAGCCATCATTTCATGGCAAAGACTTTTGCTTGCTTGCTCATTTGTGCAAAATGAGTGCATGAAATGATATGGTTATGGTTGCTTCAACCATCACATAACACTTATTGGTATAATGAGTTATGATGACTTTGGATTATGAGAGGGTGGAAGACAAAAGAGTTGCTCATTCTTTGTTGCTCATTCTTTCTTGCTCATTCTCTCTCTTGTTCTTGAGCTCTCTTGTTTTTCTCTCACCCTCTTCCTCTTGCTCCCTCTCTTGACTCTATGGTTCTCTTGTCTTATGAGTTGAGAATCAAGAACCATAGATAAAATCCTATACAAACTCTTCTCTACTCACTCTAGTTCACAAGGTTTAGCAAACCGAGTGAACTAGTTTCTTCAAAGAACGAAGAAGGAGCCAAAGGTTGGAGCTTTCAGGTGGATCTATCTTCGGCGTACGGAGACGACGGGAAGAAGCCAATCCGGACCACCATCGGAGCTTGAAGATGAAGGAGTTCAAGACAAGCAAGGTATAACCCCCTAACCGAGTAGTTAGAAACTCGTAGTTAGGTTGTTAGTTAGATGTTTAACAAAGATCCGGGTTATAAGTCCATGTTACCACCTTTATAAAAATCGTTTTTTTCAAATTCCGCATGCCCGAAAGTACCGGGAGAGGTAGCATGGACTTACAGTGGTATCAAAGCCTAGTTAAACTCTATCTAACATGTTAGCAAAGTAGCTAGAAGATCGATCAAAAGAAAAGTCCCGAAATGAACCCCGAAATTCGAACTTTCTGTCGATTTTAAAAGTGCTGGAAAACCTTTTTAAAATACACCTAAAATCGGCTCAGGCTTTTGTGTGAACACCCACCAAAACTGGTCCAACGATCCAGTCAAAGCGCCGCGGAAACGCGGCGGGAGCACGCTCCCGCCGCGGATCCGCGGCCGAGTTGACTCGGCCGAGGTCCATCTTTGCTGTAGTGTTATTCAGGGGTTGTTTTGGGATTTTTGGAATATGTGTTTTCTGCCCAGATTTTCCAGAACGAAAATTTTATTTTTGGGGTCCTGAAAATCCGTATTTTTGATCGAACTTCTAAAAGACTTAAGCTGACGGGTTTTTTTATGATGTGATATTTGTATTGAACGTCTACTAATCGCTATACGTCGATTAGTGGGGGTTATACAAATCTGTGATCTGTAATGTTGCTGGAATGTGTATATGAATATGTTGGATTGTCACGGGTGAATAGCCGGGGGTTGTGAGACGAGAGTTTTCTTTTTTTTCAATTCATGTAAATTTGTAAATTGATGTAATAATTATTTGTATGGCCGCACAACCGGGTCGGGGTTGTAGCCGTCATTGTATAATTTTCTTTTACTGTTTTTGCTCCTAGGATAGACCCATGGAGGGGTGCACAAACTACCGGGTATGCCGAAGTGCCGAGTGGCCTACCCACGGGGATGAGGGAGGTTGCTTCGCTTCGGGTACTTGGCGGGTAGTTTGCCGCACCCGTAGGGGTCTTGGGTGGGGTATTGGCTATTCACCGCGACCGTGTAATCTGCCTTTCGTTACAGGCACGTACGAATTGCAGGTTCCTAGTATATCCAATGTGTTCATCTGTGATCTGAAATGTTTATCATTGCAGTATATCTATATATGATATTATTTAGGCGTTGCTTATGTTTTACAGCCGCGCTAGCCCAGCCCCCGCTCTGTCGTTAGTTAAGTAACCTAACGGGTAATGACGGGGCCCAGTGGCGAATGCGAATGGCATAAGCGTACGTCATATTTTGGTTGTTTTCTGCAATGGTAGGATTAAATGATGGGACGCATTAAAAGAACTAATGCAAGAATATCACGCATTAAAAGAACTAATGCAAGAAAATAAACCAAGTAAAAGTCGTTGGAACACTTTCGAAAAACCACTCGGTTCTTTTCAAAACAAACTTTTAAAATGCGGAGTTTGAGCCACTCTATTTAAAAGCTATCTCGTTCCATCGACTAAATCAAGTTCACTACGTTCACGGTTTCGCCAAAACCATTCGTAGCCCTCCGTCGTTTCGCATAAATGGTCAATAGTATTCAAGCTATGTATGTTGGCCAAAGTCAAGGCATAGTGATTGGTAGCTATTGGGTATTCATGTGTAGCATAGATAGATGCGTTGGTTTGGGACAGTCGTACTGCCATTTTGGCCAAAGTCAAGGGTGGGTACGGGTGGATCCAAATTAACCTGGATAATGACGGGCAGAACTTGACATGTGACTTATGATATTTTGGCCAAAGTCAAGGTCATAAGAGCATGGGGAAAAAATCCACATCGGGAGTTTCAAAAGAACTGAAACTTGCTAGTGTTGCATACCATTTGGAGCGTGATGATTCTGGTAGGATTCCCTCAGTTTCGTCACGCGATGATATTTGGATCCCGATCCTACTGTGAGTATATGCTACTCCTCGGGAAATTTCTCACTAATCGATCAATGCTATAAACCTAGTAGGTGCCTACAAAGGTGTTAGCGGGGCTACGCCCCCAGGGAAAAGAGGTTCTTGAATTAAGGAACTTCGCGAAAGCGTTGGAAAACCTCCCTCGAAGTACCGACACCAGCCTGGCCGAACGGTTAAGCAAGAATTGTGCGGTGGGATTGATCCAGACTAATTCTTCCTTTTTGGTTTTAAGGAGGGATTCGAGAAACAGTTGGAGCCATCCTGTTTATACAAACTAAAAACCACTCTAAACTTGCAAGAGCATCATGCTAAGTGTTTCTTCTTCTCTCTCCTAATTGCAGCGACCAATCGAAAATGACTGGACATAAGTTACTTCTAGATAAAAACATACTGACAGGGCCAAACTACAAAGATTGGCTCAGGAATGTCAAAATGGCAATCACTTACGACAAGCTGTGGTATCTTCTTACCACCAAAGCTCCCCCTGTCCCTGGTCCTACTTCCAGCGTCGCGGATAAGGAAATCCGTAAGACTTGGGAGATTGATAGCGCGAAGGCCAAGTGCCTCGTACTTGCCTCGATGGACAACGAACATCAGAGGAGGCACGAGAATATGGACCTTGAATCCATATTTCTCCATACAAAAGAACTGTATGGAGAGCAATCTCGTATCGCAAGATACGAAGCGTCGAAAAAGTTATTTTCGGCAAGGATGGCCGTCGGATCATCAGTAGCAGAGCACGTGCTTAAGATGATCGGCTACATTGAGGAGCTCGCGGACCTGGGAACCACATTGGAGAGTGAGCTCTATACAGACTTAGTTCTCCAGTCCCTTCCTTCCACTTACGCCCAGTTTATACTGAACTTCAACTTACAAGAAAAAGAAGTTGAACTTTCAGAGCTCCTCAACATGCTGAGGAGCGCAGAGGGCACCCTACAGAAAGGTAGGGAAACATCCACTTTGTTTGTAGGAGGATCATCTTCTTCTAGGTCCAAGGCAAAAGCCAAGGGAAAGAAGAAGAAAGCCTCCGCCAAACCAAGGGGCGGTGTTAGTAAAGTGGATACGAAGGGAAAAGCAAAAGCAACAAAGATAGCGGGGAAGCTTGTGGATAAGGAAGAATGCTTCTATTGTCATAAGAAAGGTCATTGGAAAAATGATTGCAGGGCTTGGAAAGCCAGGACACAGGAATTGAAGCAGGTTGCGGCTTCAGCTTCAGGTGTGTATGTTATCGAAAACTGTCTTTCAATAAACTCTACTTCCTGGGTATTGGATACCGGATCAGGATCTCATATCTGTAATTCTTTGCAGGCGTTGAGAAACCGTAGGGTTTTGAAAGCAGGTGACATGAACCTCAGAGTTGCGAACGGAGCTAGCATGGATGCTAAAGCCGTGGGGGACTATCACCTGGGAATGTCAGATGGACATGTTTTGGTTTTGCGTAATTGCTTTTTTGTACCCAACGCAATTTGTAATATCATTTCTGTATCTTTAGTTTCTAAAGAAGGTTATGAATTTGCGTTTGTAAGTAATGTTGTAAACATTCACCTTAATCAAGTTCTGATTGGGTCAGGTACATTGAGTAATGGTATATACGTATTGAACCAACCACAGATTTTCAATGTCCAGAATACACACAAAAGAAAGTCTCCGGAAATAAATCAGACTTTCTTGTGGCATTGTAGACTGGGTCACATCAATGAGAGAAGGTTGACGAAGTTACATACAGAAGGGTATTTGAATGCGTTCGAATATCAGTCGTATGCCACTTGTCAATCCTGTCTCAAAGGAAAGATGACAAAGACTCTGTTTACTGGACATGGAGTAAGAGTGAGCGAGCTCTTAGGACTCGTACACAGTGACATGTGCGGTCTAATGTCTACACATGCGCGAAGCGGTCATTCTTACTTCATTAATTTTACGGATGACTTCTCAAGGTACGGTTATGTCTTCTTAATGAAACATAAGTCCGAAGCCTTTGGAAAATTCCAGGAGTATAAGAATGAAGTAAAAAAACAAACCGGCAAAAGTATCAAGATCCTAAGATCGGATCGAGGTGGAGAATACTTAAGTGCCGAATTCCTGGATTATTTAAAAGAGAACGGAATTCTCTCTCAGCTTACTCCTCCATACACTCCGCAACATAACGGTGTATCGGATAGACGGAACCGAACACTATTGGATATGGTTCGGTCCATGATGAGTAACACTGAGTTACCGCGATCATTCTGGGGGTATGTGCTAGAATCAGCTGCATACCTTTTGAACCGAGTTCCTACTAAGACTGTGCCTACGACACCATATGAGATGTGGTGTGGGAAGAGACCCTATCTTAATCACATTAAGACATGGGGAAGTCCAGCTTTTGTCAAAAAGCAGCATGCGGACAAGCTCGAGGCACGCTCAGTACTGTGCAAGTTTGTGGGATATCCAAAGAATTCCAAGGGATATTTCTTCTACTGCGAAGACGAACAAAAAGTTCTTGTTTCTCGTCATGCCCACTTTCTAGAACACCAGTTCTTAGAAAAGGAAATAAGCGGGAGCGCAGTAGAACTTGAAGAAATTCCAGAACCACATACTATTACTGAAAGCTTAGTGGAACCAGAGGGTTCAAAAGAACAGGACATTCCTACGCCGCTCCGCAGAAGTAGTAGGCAGTCTCATCCTCCCGAGAGATACTACGGTTTTCTCATAGACGGGGATAGAGAGGATTGCATCATAGATTATGATGAGCCTACTAGCTTCCAGCAAGCCGTTCAGAGCGTCGACTCGGTAAAATGGCTGGATGCAATGCGGACCGAAATGGAGTCCATGTACACCAACAAAGTATGGACGTTGTACGTTGCTCCAGACGGGGTAAAACCCGTAGGATGCAAGTGGATCTTCAAAAGGAAGATTAGTGTAGATGGACAGGTTGAGACCTATAAAACTAGATTGGTTGCAAAGGGTTTTCGTCAAAGACCTGGTTGGGACTATGACGAGACCTTTTCTCCAGCAGCTATGCTGAAATCCATTCGGATCCTTCTTGCCATTGCTGCCTTCCACGATTATGAGATTTGGCAGATGGACGTAAAGACAGCTTTTCTAAATGGAAATTTAGAGGAGTGTGTCTATATGGACCAGCCAGAGGGTTTCAATCAGAGTGGGAGCAGCGGAAAGGTGTGCAAGTTGCTTAAGTCCATCTATGGACTAAAGCAGGCATCGCGAAGTTGGAACATCTGTTTTGATGAGACGGTCAAGGAATTTGGCTTTATCAAAAATCCAGATGAACCATGCATCTATAGTAGATTTGTAGCGAGAACTGCAGTATTCCTCGTTTTATACGTGGATGACATTCTCTTAATAGGAAATGACATTCCTATGCTACAATCTGTCAAGGGGTTCTTGTCACACAGGTTCTCCATGAAAGACCTGGGTGATGCCTCCTACATTCTGGGTATCCGGATCTACCGTGACAGATCCAAGAGGATATTAGGACTTTCACAGTCTATGTACATCGACACCATACTGAAAAGATTCAGTATGGAAGATTCCAAGCGCGGTAACCTACCGGCTTGTCACGGGATCACCCTCTCTAAAGAGATGTCTCCCAAGACTGATTTGGAGAGGGATCGCATGTCTATTATACCCTACGCTTCTGCGGTAGGCTCTATAATGTATGCGATGTTGTGTACCAGACCGGATGTAGCTTATGCACTGAGTGTGGTAAGCCGGTATCAGTCAAACCCTGGGGAGAAACACTGGATAGCAGTAAAGAACATTCTCAAGTACCTGAGAAGGACTAAGGATATGTTCTTGGTGTATGGCGGAAAAGACCTCCAGATCGAGGCCTTTGCTGACTCCAGCTTCCAGAGTGACAAGGATGATTCCAAGTCCATGTCGGGTTTTGTCTTTACACTCAATGAAGGGGCGGTGTGTTGGAAGAGTTCCAAACAGGAAACCGTTGCAGACTCGACGATGGAAGCGGAATACATCGCTGCATCTGATGCCGCAAAAGAAGCTGTCTGGATAAGGAAGTTCTTGAAAGAGCTTCAGGTGGTTCCGTCCATTGTTGATCTAATACCTCTGTATTGCGACAACAACGGGACTATAGCTTTAGCGAAAGAACCCAGGTCCCATCAGAGATCCAGACACATCTTGAGGCGGTATCACCTGATCAGGGAGATCGTGGATCGCCAGGAGATCGAGGTTCGGAGAGTCGCTTCAGAAGATAACACTGCAGATCCATACACCAAGGCCTTGCCCCAGACTCAGTTCGAGCGGCTGATCGAGATGATAGGTGTTCGATACGCCAGTATATGGCCTTAGTGCAAGTGGGAGATTGTTAGTGTATATTCCCTAGAGGCCATTACTGTATCATACTAGTTTGCATATTACTTAATGGAAGCTTGGGATATTCACCTTGTATATACAATCTAGCTCAAAATAGTAGTATGCTACTTGGTTTGTTTCTACTTCAATGTGTACATTAGTGGAGCCCTTAGGATCTTTGCTTGATTACCAGAGATGTGATGGCAGTCACACTAGTGGGGATGGGTAATCTATAAGCACATCCTTATGCAGGTCCCTGGTCGCAGGACTATCGAGACAGGGCATCGATACTCCGGAGTAGACTAGCGTGTGCGCTTCTCATCCCAGTGTGGGAGATGGTCTGTCCCACAGCCATCAGTACGTCGTACTTGAGAGAGTATGCGGGTGCTCGTTGGGTTACGAGTACACTGGACAGGACTCGTCGGGAACTGACTAGTTGGTATTATACCTATCGTCAGTTATCAGTTCCCAGGTGACATGAGTACAGCTTAGTCCGCTGACTTGACACTGTCACTTCGCCTCGAGTGTGTTCCCACTGCACTTTGATTACTACCCTACCACGGCTCAAAGGAGTCGTGCAAACAGGTAGTAGTTGGGTGCAGTCCCGAAGCACTTGGAGGCAGTGACGGTTAGACAGGATTCGTCTCTCCCGGTATTGGGGGTTGACATCGCGCTGTGTCTAGGAGAGCCATTACACGATTAGTCCCTGGCCAGGGCAAACGAGATATACTGGTAGGCTTCCAGTGTTATCTCAGGGTGTTTTGGGCTTCGCTCCGGCACGACTTGTATCGCTATTGGGGGACTGACGTTTACCGCCCCCTAGGCCCGCCATGCGATGTATCAGACGAACAGACCGGACTGTACGAAGAATGTCACACTTAGGCTCAGTAGGAGTTTAGATGGGTTTCGCCTCGTCGGTCTTCTTGTCGGCATTACCTGGGGACCGTTACACATAGCTAGTGCCGCTTGCGGTCTGTGGTTAAACCCACTGCCAGCATAGTGTCGAGTCTTTAGAGTCCCACACAGAAAGCTTTTCGCCTTTAGGCAAAAGAGTAGAGGTCGCATGGTTTGCGACAGGTCGCATGGTTTTGCGACAGGGTTCGGTCACATCCGTGCACTTGTGCACGTACAGTGTCCGGACAGTTTGCACTAGCGGGCTTTGGTTTAAGCCAGATCCTAGTGTACGTATTGGGATTGGATTTATCCAGTTTGCATTCGTGTTCCTCGGAACGCGGATGCGGGTGTGTATGCACAGTTGACAGGGAGACAGAGGCAGCGGATTCTCATTAGGTTTGTTGAAAGTTGACCGTTGACTATTTGACTTTTTGCTCAACCCTATTGAGAATATGATATGTGATTAACTATTATATTAATTAAGTATTATGGTGACATGGTTGTTGACATTTGTTGACTTTGTTGACTTGTTGACTTTTGTTGACTTGTTGACTTTGTTGACCGGTTGACTAGGCTTGACTAGTTGACCATCATGATAACCATAGCCATCATTTCATGGCAACGAATTTTGCTTGCTTGCTCATTTGTGCAAAATGAGTGCATGAAATGATATGGTTATGGTTGCTTCAACCATCACATAACATTTGATTTGGTATAATGAGTTATGATGACTTTGGATTATGAGAGGGTGGAAGACAAAATAGTTGCTCATTCTTTGTTGCTCATTCTCCTTCTTTTTCTTGAGCTCTCTTGTTTTGCTCTCACCCTCTTCCTCTTGCTCCCTCTCTTGAATCTATGGTTCTCTTGTCTCATGAGTTGAGAATCAAGAACCATAGATAAAATCCCATACAAACTCTTCTCTACTCACTCTAGTTCACAAGGTTTAGCAAACCGAGTGAACTAGTTTCTTCAAAGAACGAAGAAGGAGCCAAAGGTTGGAGCTTTCAGGTGGATCTATTTTCGGCGTACGGAGACGACGGGAAGATGCCAATCCGGACCACCATCGGAGCTTGAAGACGAAGGAGTTCAAGACAAGCAAGGTATAACCCCCTAACCGAGTAGTTAGAAACTCGTAGTTAGGTTGTTAGTTAGATGTTTAACAAAGATCCGGGTTATAAGTCCATGTTACCACCTCTATAAAAATCGTTTTTTATCAAATTCCGCATGCCCGAAAGTACCGGGATAGGTAGCATGGACTTACATTTTTAACATAGGCCGGGCAACCCCAAATCTTAATTCTCTTAAGAGATGGTCTTTTCCCATGCCATATCTTATATGGAGTGGTAGACACGGTTTTGGTTGGGACGCTGTTCAGTAGAAACGCTGCAGTCTCCAATGCATGTCCCCAAAATGAGATGGGTAACTCAACATCACTCATCATGGAACAGACCATATCTAATAGGGTCCGATTCCGTCATTCTAACACACCGTTGTGCTGTGGTGTGTAAGGAGGAGTGATCTGAGAGAGAATCCCATTCTCTTTTAGAAAGTTTGCAAATTCTGTACCGAGATACTCTCCACCTCGATCTGATCGAAGCATTTTGATACTCAAGCCGGTTTGTTTTTCTACTTCGAGTTTATATTCAGTGAATTTCTCGAAGGCTTCGGATTTGTGCTTTAATAAAAATACATGACCGAATCTTGAGAAATCATCAGTGAAAGTAATGAAGTATGAAAAACATCCTCTAGCCTGTGTAGACATTGGCCCGCATACATCAATATGTACAAGGCCTAAGAGCTCAGTAGCTCTTTCTCCGTGTCCTGTGAACGGAGTTTTGGTCATTTTACCCTTGATACAAGACTGGCAAGTCGCATAAGATTTATATTCAAAAGGGTTTAAATATCCATCTTTGTGTAACTTGTTTAGTCTTGTTTCGTTAATATGACCAAGTCTACAATGCCAAAGAAAAGCTTCATTTATTTCTGAAAGTTTTCTTTTATTAGTGTGTTGTATGCTGAAAACTGTGTGTTGATTTAGGACGTATATCCCGTTATTAAGCGTACCATACCCAACCAACATTTGATTCAGGTGAATGTTCATAACATTGTTCTGCAATACAAAATTATATCCTTCATTGTCTAACAAAGAAACGGATATTATATTACAAAGCATACTAGGTACATAATAACATGGGTTCAAAACTAATATACACCAAGATGGAAACCCTAAGTGATACTCTCCCACTGCCACTGTATGTACATTGGAACCATTTCCAATACGGATAGTATGGTCACCTGTCTTCAAAACCTTGGTATTTCTCAGCCCCTGCATAGAATTGCAAATATGAGAACCTGAACCGGTATCTAATACCCAGGAAGCAGCGTTTTTTTAAAAACAGTTTTCTGTCACAAACACACCTGAAGCGGAAGCATCCCCATGCTTCTTCTTGAGATCTAAGTACTCCGTGCAGTTGCGCATTCAATGTCCTGTTTTGTGGTAGTGATAACATTCTCCTTTCCCCGATTCTCCAGCTTTGGACTTGTCCTTCCCCTTAACCTTTTTAACTCCACCCCTAGGCTTGGTGGGCTTCTTCTTTATCTTTCCCTTGGCCTTAGCCTTTGGGCGAGAAGAGGAAGATTGCCCAACACTCAAAACGGGAGTTTTCACTGATTTCAGTGTGCTCTCTGCACTCCTTAACATATTAAGGAGTTCAGGTAGTTCCTTCTCTATGTTGTGCATGTTGAAGTTAACTATAAATTGAGCAAAGGTGGAGGGGAGGGACTGCAGAATAATATTCGTATATTGTTCATTGTCCATTGTCCATCCAAGGTCCTCAAGCTCTTCTATGAGAGCTATCATTTTCAGAACATGGTCTCCTACTGGTGTGCCAGGGGCTATTCGCAACTGAAACAGTTTTCTTGATGCTTCGTATGGTAATACAAGGGATTGCTCTCCATACAACTCCTTTGTATGGAGGAATATGGCGTGAACGTCCATATTCTCGTGCTACTTTTGATGTGTGTTATCCATCGATGCAAGCGCGAGATATTTGGCCGTGGAACAGTCAGCGTCCCATGTTTTGCGGACTTCAATATCCGCAACTGAGGATTTTGGACCTGCGACGGGCGGGTCTGAAGCCGTGAGGACATATTGTAACGTTTCCAAAATAATAAAATATTATTTTTGGGAATTTTTATAATTTAATATTATTTTAATGAATATTTTAATATTCCGGTATAATTAAATACAAATAAATGGGGAAAATTATGGAAAATTCTAAAATAGGGTATTTTATGAAATTATGCCATTTTAAAGTTTTTATGATTAGTTATATGCTAATTTAGTGCTAATCGCGATTAAAAATCGCTAATCGGATTTTTAGCATTTTTATGCAAAAATGTGCACATATCATTTTCCACACTTGTTACACTTGTTACATGTTTTGGGTGCATGGTTGCTTAGGGTTCACCATGGTGGGAGAAGAAAAAGGAAAATAAAAGAAAAGATAAAGGTTTCATGAGAGAGAGAGAGAGACCAAGTCAACCTTCACTTTTGAACCATACTCCCATCATTTTCCCTTTCTCTTTCTCTCTCCTCTCCCTCTCCTTGAGCTGCTGCTGCCCCTTTCCCTCTCTCTCCCTCTTCACAAAAACCCTAGATCCACCATGAATACAACCCCAAAATCATATTCCCATTTCACAAAACTTGTTCCCGAGCTCACTAGCTACACATTGAACCTAGCAAGAATGGATTTGGAGGACCTTGAGCAACTCAAGAATTTTCTTGAGTTGCCAAAGGAGGTAAATTCTGCATCTATTAGAGTAGTATTTCAATTCTTATTACATCCACACTAGTTTCGTGTCGATATGGTGTCGTTTGATGGACTTATGAAACTTCAAATTAGGGTTTAGGTTAGATATGAAATCAAAGATGAAATTGAGGATTGTGGTGACCTTAGAACCCCTGGTGAGATGTTATTTTGGACCAGACCTGAGAGTTAAACCCAGAATACGGATTTAGTGAATCGATATCGGGGAAAACAGTAAATCTGGGAGTGTATTTAGGAATCTGCTATCACCCCGAGACCCCTTAAAATAAAACTGAGTTGACAGTGAGATGTGCAGGCACCCTGGAACCACCACACAAAGCCCTAACCCCTAATTCCTTGTTTGGGCCGCAGATTTAATCCTTCTGGCCGCAAATTGCAGCCAGAGCAGGTTGGAACCCCTTCGTTTTTGTTCTGTACCCTTTTGCCCTATAAACTTGACCCTAGGTATGTGCAATTTTGACTGATTCCATCTAGAGTAAAATCTGGGTTGATTTTCCTATGTTGGCGCATGATTTATGACTTGTTTTAGCATAGATTTTGGTATTTGGTGATTCGTTTCTGTCGGGTGGCGTTTGGACGTCAACGACAAGTGGATATTGATCGTGTTTGCATGCGAGACGATAGGTTTTTACCTATGCGAGTAGCGTGTGCTGTTTTGGCATTCCGATGTGATTTTCATGTGCTTTAGCGTTTGTGATATACATGTAGGTACCCTACGTGATGTTGAGGCGAAGAAGATGAAGATGGCGACATCGGCGTCGACACACGAGAAGTAAGGTGAGTAGATTTATATCCACGGGGAGAAGTCGGGTGGATGGCGTATAGCACCCCCGCAGTCCGTGGTGATGTATACGAATACGTATACACACGTATATTTATTATGTGTTGTTTAAGATTATTGATGATAATAATGGAATTATTGATGATAAGGATGTATTGGTTTAGTATTGTGCGAAACCCTAGAGTAGTGGTTGCACCCACACATACACGTACACATATACTTGCATACATTCTTTCATTTATCTGTGCGCATATGGAGGTGTGTATATCTACACATGGGTATGGGACTATGTGTTCATATACGGGATTTGAAGATGATACGTGGGATTGAGATGAGTCGATAAGGTTTGATTGAGGCCGTGAGATTCGACGATATGACAGAGTTCGTATTTGAGTTGCGACATGATGGTTTTAGCGGGCCTTTGGGCATGTGTTTTACCCCGCATTCATATTTATATAGATGGTGTCGATGGTACTAGACTTAGAGTTGTACCTTAGATTATGTGATATAATGGTAGTGATACCTGATATGCGATGAGATAATGTGATATTGACCCGTACCCAGCTATTGGGATGCCGTACGACGATTTACCGTACGAGCTTTATATTGATGTTAGATCCGCACTCATGACTCGAGGATGTTATATGATATACCGTATCGTACGTGATACTATTTAGGCGAGATCACCGACTATTGTATATATATATGTATATCGACTCAGATTTAGGTGGTTTCCATACCCCTCACGATTGACTTGATAGTTGGGTCCGTAGTTCGCATAGTAGGCGTTAGACTAAACCCGAGTCATACCTATTTCAAAACTAACGAATCGGGGATATCTTAAAGATACGAAAAAGGGATTATTCGGATATTTTCAAACGACGCATCTTTTCTTAAAACACGTAGCCCTTATTTTACCAAAAACCCCGATTCGTCTTATTTCAAAAGGCAAGGGTGCATGATATATTTATTGAGGTAGATTCTTTACTGTTGCGTTGATTGTTCGATTCCTCATATTCATGCTATTTGCATTGCATTGCTTGTGTTTATTGATATATTACAGTCATGCTGCTAGGACACCAGCACCATTATCGATGATGCGTATGTTCCACGTACACTTGTTTGCCGGCTCACACACTTCATCATCGATAATTGCCATGTCACTACACTGTAGTACTATTGCATTCTGGATAATCCTTCCATGACATATTGATATGCTTACATTTCTTTTACATGTTGCATACATCATGCTTTCTGATTATACGCATTGAGAGTTGTTGTTTCCATGATATTTCTGGATTTGGGAACCGCGGGTATTTCAAAAGAGAATATGTAATTACTTTAAAAACCCGGTTACCCATGATATGATATTTCAGTGCGTCCACCATGTGTTTTCTCGGTGCTGAGAGCGACATGTGAAACCCGATTCGAGGAGTGGACGAGGCCGATTGCTGGTACATGGTGGACCCGGTATGGTTCCCCTCGGCAAGATGATCGAAGGACTTTGCCGATTGAGCCTGGAGGTGGGCGAGTACCTACCGGTGATTGGTTGGACCTGGTGGTCATCTGGAGGATACCGAACAGAGTCGATAGATGGATATGGGCGTACTGCTGGGGCCGAGGGCCGATTCCGCAGATGGAGCCCGATACATGAGGATTTACGTGCTGATGCTGGGCACAGTTTTCATGATGTTTTCGAGTGTCGATGCTGGACACTCCGGTTCCATGATTTTGACGTGTCGCGAGGGACACAGATTGTTTATATCCTCATATTTTCATGCACATGCTGATGATATTTGCATGCATGATGGTTATTGTCATTGGGTGACGAGTGGACGGGATCCTCGTACATGTAGATTTGGTTACATTGATCATACCTCATATTTATGATATGCTATTACCTGAGGCACTGGCACGAGCACTTGGCACTACACTCATGTATAGAGATTACATTGCCAGTTTAGCATGCTGCAAACTTATTCATATTGAGGTTTATATATATCTGATTGTATTGACCTAGGATGGGTCATACATTCGATCTCTGCTTGTAGATATTTTCTATTCACTAGTTGGCAACTCACCCCCGTTGTGCCACAGTTCTTGCAGGTTTTTGCCGTACGGATTCCATAGCGACTTTTCTAGCACACTGCTTCCATACGGGTAACTTGCTTTGGTAGGTGGGTTCTTTTGTATCAGAACCGCCATTGAACATGTATTATTCAATGTATCTAGAAATTCCATCAACCAAAACTTGTATATTGTTGCAGACTTAGACACAGTGATGTATTATTTCGACCTTAGAGTCGCGCTTGTAGTATTATGGTTTTCTGGCTGTTTTGAGTTCCTTTTTAAGTTTTGATCCTCGCCCTTTGGCGTTGTATATTATTATTGCTTGCGTGGTTGTGACCGTCGATTGACGAAGAGCTAACTCCCACTTGGGGATGCCTTTTATCATTTCATATATATTATTCTTGTTGTACCCCGTTCGGGGCCAGTTTTTACAAAGGAAACTCTGCCGAAATTTTCAGAAAAGACTACACATTTTTAAAAATGCATTTTCGGCTTAGTTATTTGAAAAACTTTGATTTCAAACATGCTTTCTTTACTTATTAAAAACCAGTTCCTTTATTTACTCTTTAAATGGTTTTAGATTTCTGGGCTTTTGGCTTACTTGGATTAGATGGAGTCCTATAGACTTCATATGGTTCAAGGGCCAGTCACGTGCTCTTTCGGGTCGTGACAAAGTTGGTATCAGAGCGCTAGGTTAACCTTGGTTAAAGTCTAAGTTTTACTATGTGGAGCCTAGGGCGTTTATCTATATACGGAACTTAGGCTTGACCTTACGGAACTTAGACTTAGTCGAGGGGGTATTATACCCGAACTTTCGTCGCATAAGATGACCCTTGGTTGATGGAGTAGGTAGCTTGAGTAGAGTGACGTACCGTACGTATGTTTCGTGGCATACTTACGACACGCCACTCCGCTTAAGAAACCTTAGGATGTACATTTCCTTGCACAGTATTATATTCATTCCTATGATATATCCTCATCAATACTGGTTATGATTTTGCTGCCACGATTGCACGGGCAGAATGAGCTACGGCTCGAGTTGCGTCAGCATGAGCTCGTCGTGGGTGAGGACTGACCAGGGCATGATTCCAGAGACGTATTATTGCATATAGAGGCGTCGACTTATTGTGTTTTCGAGCCATGAGCGTTTGACTGATCGCTTTTACGAGATTCTCGGGCGTACCGATCGGTACCAGAGGATTGAGCCACTGATAGAGGCTAGCCAGGATGTGATGACCATTGATATATCGCTTATTCATGATGATTGAGGCTCTGTTCAGCGTATCGACGAATGAGCCAATTGTTGCTGCAAATGATGAGATATCGCCCCAGATGTTGGAGCTACTGCAGCTTAAGCATATACTTAGAGATATGATGGTGAGTCGCTAGCCACCGAGGATGAATGACTAGGACATGTGGTTCTTTCGCTTACCCCGATGCGAGATCATCAGGTAGATTGATGCCAGCTAGAGACGACTTCACACAGATTCGTTGAGAGTCGATTGAGACGATCGAATGTCAGGAAACCATTTTCCCAGTTTAAAGTATTCGGAAAGACATGCAAGCGATTCTATGGACCCTCTAGAAGAATGAAACCCTAACTCGACATAATGACCGTGTGAAAGCCTTTGAACCTTAGGGTTTGCGGCAGTTCCGCGGCGCCATTAGTGAGGCTTCGGTTTGCCCTTCTACGGCTGGACCATCGATGCTGTGGTATGTACTCGATACTATTAAACTGTACTCAAGGTGTTGAGCTCTTGGGGGATTATGAGGTTCTGACGAGTCGATCGGATAGTTCGACATCTTTCGGATATGGTGATGGGACACTGCTTGGGAGACTCTAGATACGAACATAGCCGTTGGAGCGTAGTCCATGCAGCCACGAGTAGACGAGTCCGAATAGGTCGACATTGGAGCAAGTGGAGTAAATAGTTCGCACGAGATTTCGACGAGATGACGTATCACTCCGCTGACATTAGAGATGCGATACGCACGCTGAGGTCGTGTTTGGCTAGATATCTTCTACTGAGTGATGAAGATACCGAGTTCGTGATTTCGAGTCCGTGTGAGAGACTTCAGATGGACCGTAGCCGAGAACATTGCAGTGCGCAGATAGAGACGCGACGTCGAAATGGCCGATGATACAGACAAGAGGGACAAGAAGTTCATGCGAGATACAGACGAGCTGTTACTACTCCCCGTTAATATTAAAGGTCGGATATGCATACAAAGGCGCCGGGATGCGACCAGCTTCCGAGTAGATGTTGTATTAAGGACGCAGATGTCCAGAGAGCGAGAAAATATTACGCCAGAGTACCAGCCTCCGTACAGTTTAGCTTAGGCGAGCTCAGAAGAGACCTTGAGCAGGATTCCTTCCAGTACACTGCTGCAATAAGATTTGCACCAGGAGCAGATGTGTGATGTGCATTCAGAGGACCAGAGGTCGGCGCCAGAGATGAACTTCCTTACGAGTAGTCGTGAGGATTGACCGAGAGATGACCAGAAAGGTGCCAGAACGGAATCGCTTCCGTTAGCACACCTGACAGAGCCGATGAGCCGATGGATTGCGAGATTGGTAATCCACAGGGAAGATAAGGAACCAGAGGCAGAGGACGCCAGCCGCGAGCATGAGGCAAGTAGATATCTTGCGCCGCTAGCATTGGATGTACCGGCACCTTCTCGACTTCGAAGGAGGATATACCAACGATGGTATTTTTGATTTGTGATTTTGTGATTCGATTATCACGTTTCCGTCACTTTGGATTTCGGTATTTTGGGCGATCTATTCGTATGATTTGGTCCTGATGGATGAGTGCCATGATTTTTGTTTTCGTGCACCATGGTTGCACTTACTGGGTATTTATACCTTGCTCATAGTTATTATTCTTGAGGCATTGATTGTGATTTCAAGCCTATTTTATGCCGGCGATTTGATTTACGCTTCCAGCATAGTTTTCAAGCACTTTTAGTATTTTGATTTGATTTGTGTACGCTGATGCACACGGTTGTGAGATTTTCCATCATGGCACACTTGATTTTGATTGAGTCGCATTGTATATCGTCGACTTTGACCCTGATATTTATGATGCTGCACTCCGTGCTTTTGACTAGACTTGCGCATGTTCGGCGTTGCTATTGGATTTCGTGATTCCGTGCATGTTCAGTGCGCAGGGTTTAGATTTTCATTCGTGCATGATGGATGCACCGATTTGGATTTTCGCGCATGTTGGGCGCATGTTTTGAGATACGATTTTGGTGCACACCAGATGCACTAAATCGAGATTCTCCGTGCATGTCAGATGCACCTGATTTGGCCGTCAGGCACACACGTTGCCTGTGACAGATTCTTCATGCACAACCGTTGCACCTAGATGTTGTTTTGTGCACCTGTATGGCACATATATGGATTTTAATTTCCGTGCGCACCAGACGCACATGGTGGTGTTATGTGCATTTTTGGGATTTATTCCTTTTGGAGCAGTACATTTTTATGATATTTGATATTTGTTTTGGTACTGAGCAGGACTAGTCAGAGGACAGTACCTAGATATATTTTGCATGCATTGATAGTTATCGAAGGGATTTCCAAAAAGCGAGCTATAGTCTCAGCATATATACCTACGTGTCCTATATGACACGAAACGTTTTAAAAACAAGGAAACCCTTCTAAATTGTTTTCAAAACGGCGGAACGTACATAGTAAACAAAAGATATATACATATATGGTTATTTTCTTATGAAAAACGTCCGCCACTGTGCAGTGTTATGCGCATCGCACAGCGACTTAAAAAGATTTGGCATTCATTTACATCAGCTATTCACATGTATAGATTGGATGTCTACATGTATAGTTCTGATCTATATCATATTGGTTTTGTATTGGATTTGACATTTGTGTCTTTACCATGACTCCGATGATTGCGGGATGCTTGACGGAGTTTTTCTTTCGAGTTATCTGCTCAGTACGCATGCGCATGCATTACGCTATGATGTTTTATGTATTGATGATTCGGAGCCCCGACGACTTGGAATTTGTATCGAAATATTTTAGTACTTGGGGGTTTAAATTTAAATTCGGGGACCGAATTTCTTTAAGGGGGGTAGATTGTAACGTTTCCAAAATAATAAAATATTATTTTTGGGAATTTTTATAATTTAATATTATTTTAATGAATATTTTAATATTCCGGTATAATTAAACACAAATGAATGGGGGGAAATCATGGAAAATTCTAAAATAGGGTATTTTATGGAATTATGCCATTTTTAAGTTTTTATGATTAGTTATATATTAATTTAGTGCTAATCGCGATTAAAAATCGCAAATCGGATTTTTAGCATTTTTGTGCAAATATGTGCACATATCATTTTCCACACTTGTTACACTTTTTACATGTTTTGGGTGCATGGTTGCTTAGGGTTCACCATGGTGGGAGAAGAACAAGGAAAAGAAAAGAAAAGATAAAGGTTTCATGAGAGAGAGAGACCAACTCAACCTTCACTTTTGAACCATACTCCCATCATTTTCCCCTTCTCCTTCTCTCTCCTTTAGCTGCTGCTGCCCCTCTCCCTCTCTCTCCCTCTTCACAAAATCCCTAGATCCACCATGAATACAACCCCAAAATCATATTCCCATTTCACAAAACTTGTTCCCGAGCTCACTAGCTACACATTGAACCTAGCAAGAATGGATTTGGAGGACCTTGAGCAACTCAAGAATTTTCTTGAGTTGCCAAAGGAGGTAATTCTGCACCTATTAGAGTAGTATTTCAATTCTTATTACATCCACACTAGTTTCGTGTCGATATGGTGTCGTTTGATAGACTTGTGAAACTTCAAGTTAGGGTTTAGGTTAGATCTGAAATCAAAGATGAAATTGAGGATTGTGGTGACCTTAGAACCCCTGGTGGGATGTTATTTTGGATCAGACCTGAGAGTTAAACCCAGAATATGGATTTAGTGAATCGATATCGGGGAAAACAGTAAATCTGGGAGTGTATTTAGAAATCTGCTATCACCCCGAGACCCCTAAAATAAAACTGAGTTGACAGTGAGATATGCAGGCACCCTGGAACCACCACAGAAAGCCCTAGTCCCTAATTCCTTGTTTGGGCCGCAGATTTAATCCCTCTGGCCGCAAATTGCGGCCAGAGCAGGTTGGAACCCCTTCGTTTTTGTTCAGTAGCCTTTTGCCCTATAAACTTGACCCTGGGTATGTGCAATTTTGACTGATTCCAACTAGAGTAAAATCTGGGTTGATTTTCCTATGTTGGCGCATGATTTACGACTTGTTTTAGCATGGATTTTGGTATTTGGTGATTCTTTTCTGTCGGGTGGCGTTTGGACGTCAACGACAAGTGGATATTGATCGTGTTTGCATGCGAGACGATAGGTTTTTACCTATGCGAGTAGCGTGTGCTGTTTTGGCTTTCCGATGTGATTTTCATGTGCTTTAGCGTTTGTGATATACATGTAGGTACCCTACGTGATGTTGAGGCGAAGAAGATGAAGATGGCGACATCGGCGTCGGCACACGAGAAGCAAGGTGAGTAGATTTATATCTACGGGGAGAAGTCGGGTGGATGGCGTATAGCACCCCCGCAGTCCGTGGTGATGTATACGAATACGTATACACACGTATATTTATTATGTGTTGTTTAAGATTATTGATGGTAATAATGGAATTATTGATGATAAGGATGTATTGGTTTAGTATAGTGCGAAACCCTAGAGTAGTGGTTCCACCCACACATACACATACACATATACTTGCATACATTCTTTCATTTATCTGTGCGCATATGGAGGTGTGTATATCTACACATGGGTATGGGACTATGTGTTCATATACGGGATTTGAAGATGATACGTGGGATTGAGATGAATCGATGAGGTTTGATTGAGGCCGTGAGATTCGGCGATATGACAGAGTTCGTATTTGAGTTGCGATATGATGGTTTTAGCGGGCCTTTGGGCATGTGTTTTACCCCGCATTCATATTTATATAGATGGTATCGATGGTACTAGACTTAGAGTTGTACCCTAGATTATGTGATATAATGGTAGTGATACCTGATATGTGATGAGATAATGTGATATTGACCCGTACCCAGCTATTGGGATGCCGTACGACGATTTACCGTACGAGCTTTATATTGATGTTAGATCCGCACTCATGATTCGAGGATGTTATATGATATACCGTATCGTACGTGATACTATTGAGGCGAGATCACCGACTATTGTGTTACTGTATCATACTAGCTTGTATATTACTTAATGGAAGCTTGGGATATTCACAGTTGTATAGACAATCTTGCTCAATATGGTAGTATGCTGCTTGGTTTGTTTCTACTTCAATATGTGCATGTGTTTCTTTTAACATATCGCTTATACATATTAGTAGAGCCCTTAGGATCTTTGCTTGATTACCAGCGTTGTGATGGCAGTCACACTAGTGGGGGCTGGGTAATCTACAAGCACATCCTTATACAGGTCCCTAGTCGTAGGACTATCGAGACGGGGCATCGATACTCCGGAGTAGACTAGCGTATACGCTTCTCATCCCAGCTCGGGAGGTGGTCTGTCCCACAGCCATCAGTACGTCGTACTGGAGATAGTATGCGGGTGCTCTTTAGGTTATGAGTACACTGGACAGGACTCGTCGGGAACTGTTGGATGGTATTATACCTATCGTCAGTTATCAGTTCCCAGGTGATATGAGTACAGCTTAGTCCGTTGACTTGATGATTGTGTGATTTAGCGTGCTTGCGTTTTCTAAAAGATAGATCAAAAATATTTGTAACCGCAATCAAGAACGGCGTCGCATGAAGCTAGCCGGTGAGTACGGGTCGGTCCACAGGGATTTTGTGAATTTCCGATTCGTTCTTACGAGTTAATTCCGAAGGGTGTTCGGTTGATTATTAAATCTAAAAATCTAATTAACCTAGGGCAATTATCTAGATATACTCTTGCTAGGGCTAGGTTTAGGGATAGTTTGGAAATGTAATTAAATCTCACCGCTTTCAATACCCGAATGAAGATCTATGAGGAGTTATGGTAATTATCAATAAAGTGGATTAGATCCGTTTGGGAAGGTGTTCCTTCCTATAGGTTCTTGTCCTTCCTTTTGAGATCCTTACCCTAACCTCCATGGAAGACATCACACCCGGGCCTTTATAGTACGGTATCACCGCTACCTCGAGGGATAGAGTGCCGTAGGGAGCGGTATGTGCATGTATGCATGGAGTCCTATTGTAAATAATTGGTGGGTAAGAAAGGGGTGAGAGATCTCATCTCTCAAAATCCTTCCCAAAGCTAAACCCTAAACAAGTTCCTAGGGCATGAAATTAAATCTACCTAGGGCAAGGAATTGAAAACTACACTAGGGCAAGAAATTAAATTACTTACAGATGCGTCCCTCCAATCATCCATGCAGGGTTGTCAGATCTGAATTTCTGAATGGAGATGAAACACCGATGCTCTCCAAAAGATTTCTAAATTTTATTCATAAAAGTAGGCATAAAAAAATTACAATCTGTAGAGTTCCTATTTATAGAGAATAGGAAACCCTAGGTTACATTTTGAACCGCATGTCTAAATTTACAAAAATAGCCCTCGAAAATCTTTTCAGCACCGCCACGACGTTTTGGTAAAAAGAAAATTCCCTTTTGTCTTCTTATGGCCGCGGAACCGCGGCAATGGTGGGCTTGGGCCGCGGTTCCGCGGCCCTTTAGTAAGTTCAGATGATTATTTCTTCTGGGCTGCTTCAGTGTCTTTTGGGCTTTTCATTTCTTTATTGTTTTCTCCATTTGGGCTTCTACATTGGTTCCAGATCTTCAGTGAACAATTTGCAATGGATTTTTAACCGTTTGCCTTGTATTCTTGGACCTTGCGTTGCCTTGTTGATTGTGAACTGTTCTTCGTCTAGGCTTGACTAAGATTCTCCTAATTGTTGGTCAAAAGTCCATATTTTCATCGTCTTTACATCGTTTTCACTGTTTCCTGTTCAAGAACCTGTAACCTGTAACATGTAGCTGACATGCGTCAAAAGCACCTGTTTATTTATAAAAAGAATAAGAATGGGGAATATAACAATGCAATATTATGGTGTGAACAAATACCCCCAAACTTATCTTTTACTCGTCCTCGAGCAAACTTATTTTTATTCACTAATATCCTAACCGCACTTTCGCAGGGAAACGTGATTGCACTGAGCACGTGCAACAAGCCGTTAAACCTCTAAGTGTCCCTAGTAGGAGGAGTGTTGTCTCCTGAGGGTTTTCAGCGGATTACACCCACAAAATCCTATCAACTCGGCCCATTGACTTTTGTTCTCCAATTAGGTTTTCTAACAAGGAATTCTATTATCTTCTACTTGTAAATTATCCACCCATATTCTTCACACTTCCTCATCATTTAACTTAAGATTATATATGTTCTATAGAATCACTCAGCTTTCGGCATTTCTTAAGTTTTCCTTCTAGGGTTCCATCTCCACTTAGGAATTTCTATCAACTCTACTAAAGATACAAGTTCTATTCTTCATCCCTTTCTCTCATCTAAACTCCAATCACATATCCCTACGTGTGTGTATAGATCACCCCTACACTTGGAAATTCAAATCAAGCAATCATACTCTTGTCCGTTGTCCAAAGTACTTATTAATATGTGAATTTTTAAATGAAATTTGCTTACACATCCTTCATGCGACCGTTAATACTTCTTAAGGTACCAACGACCGATTACAAAATGCGTTTGCACTTTAAAGCGTAATTCCTAGTTTTGCAACACCCAAGGCATTTAGCAGTGACTCCCAAACCAGTTTGTCTAAGGCACTAGGTGATGAAGCACCCTCGCTAAATATTTTTCTATTTTTACAGCCTTAAGTAATCACAAAAACCAGTGTTCATTTTTTTTCTTTATTCACTTTTTTTTATTATTTTCATTGTACTAAGGACTTTAGACAAAAGCATTTCAAGGTCTCTTCTACTATTCCAAGTTTCAAGATGCATGATAGTGCAAATTGTAGGGTATACATATTCAGAATTTAGACATAAGGTAGGAACTATTTTTCAAACTTATACTCTAATAAGAACATCAATACTTTTCCTTCGTTTCGACTTAGCCCAAAAAGTGAACCCAAAATTTGCCTATTTCTAAATAAACTACAAAAACATATACTCTCTATCGTTAAACTTTAAGGAAGGTTATTTTTAGGGTTTTTAATTTACTAAGTCTAAGATCTAGTTGTTCCTAACCAGTTAACCTATTTGTCAAACTCAAGTCAATTAGACCAAAATTGAATACAATAATTTTTATAATTTTTAATTTTTTAATTTTTATGGTTTTTTCAAATAAATATGCAAATGCAAAAATATACATATGAATGCGAAGGAAGAAGACGTACCGAGCATACCCCCAAACTTAAACTTGACAGTGTCCTCACTGTCATGCTATACCGAGAGGGTCAAAATGCCGGCATTCCCATGTTTATTTATTTATAAAAAAATTTATATTTATTTTTTAATGTTTTGAATATTTTTTTATTTTTTTTTTATAGAAAAAGAAAAAAAAATATATATACATATATACAACAAGGTTCCCCCCAAACTTAAGCTTGGCCTTACACAAGCCAAAGGTTAGCACCAACCATTCAAAAATCTCATCGTGGTAATGGCCGAGTTGGTGAAATAATGGGGTGTAGAGGAAAGAAATGATAAACACATGAGACCGTGTGGGAAGAAGGGTAGAATATGGTCTCGGTGGAGGAGAAGAATGGTGGAAATGAGAAAGAAGTGTAGCACGAACTTGAGAGTGTAAATCGAGTGAATAAATTAACGCAATTTGGGATGACCGATGTGTTAAAAGTGATTGCGCTAACCTATCAACCCGTCGTGAAATAGGGTCAAATCCCTCAAGATTCGTGAGAAAACATGGGTACGCCGAACTTGGTATTGGAGATGAAAGCGTAACGGTCTCTTGTACGGTCGGAACAATGGGAAGGACGAAAGGGAGTGAATTAGGGATAGTATCATTCTCACCGTAGTAAACTGTCTCGAACTTGAAAGATTTCATTAATGGTTCGAAACTACTGTAAGCAACCGAGTCTGATGGTTCAACTAACTCATCTGAAAATGTAAAGGACTCAAACTCGGGCGGTGAGTCATCAATATCGTCTGAAAAAGTGAAACACTCGTAAGTGTTATTGGTTATGAGAACTGTGTCAGATGCAAAGGAAAATTTTTCAAGCTCACAGTCTTCAAGCGTGGTCGGAACGATGGAAAGGAGGGAGGGTGATTTTAAAGGTTCAGGAGGATGAATTGGAAAATCCGACACATCAAACAGAAATGGTTCAACCTCAATATGATCCTCAAAACTCTCCTCAATACTATCCTCATAATTCTCCTCAATATGTAGCTCACCCATGCCATTATCATCAAAATTAACTTATTGCTCGGTGTACAACTCTCGGGTGTACAACTCTCGGTGCCCAGGATTGGATCAATATTAACTTATTGCACCTTCTGCAAAAACAACATCCGGTGTGGTACTTGACATCTCATGATTGACTCAATTGCCTAAGCAAGTGATCTGCCAATCATGCACATCCCTCTCCCCTTTAGTCTGTAAGACACCTTTAGAGAGGGCGACTCCATCACCTGCAGGTATACTACCATGCCAGGAGTCGTCCATTCTAAATACTCATAGAATGCTGTCTAAGCACCCTGATTGGGAAACTACCTAAATCTAGATCTAAAACCATAGATCTAGTAACCAGAATGTCTGATATAATATCCAAGTCCTGTCTGGAGAAACCACTGTGTGACGACCAAAGTATAATCGACCGTAGTATAGGAATTTCACTTCCTACTCTGTGTATGTCATCCAAATACCAGGACATCACACCCTACTACCTTCTTAACAGATCCATCCCCTATACTGATGAAGTCAAACCTATGACTGTCACATCAGAAATAGATGATCTATCTCCGCTATATCTGCTTTAGTCTATAAATAGACATAAGCTACTTGTCCACTATGCTTCCGCTGCTCCCACTGACTACGACAACCCTCTGGCAGAGTCATATACATGTACACTTCTAAAGCCAGTTCAGAACGACGCTATACTCATCCTCCTGCCGGGTCTCATAGTATGGAACAACAGCAATGGAAAGTCTGGGTAAACAAGAACCTCCCTGCCACCGTCCTTGAGCATACCGAAGTAACTCTCGAGTGCCTGAGGTTACCCACCATACCTGCGGAGTGGCCAATGGAATGTCAAACCAGATTGAATGTTTAGGTTCTTATCAAATCTTCAGTAATCGTTTGCGGTTCTGGAATCACTTCCAGTTCTACCATACTCCCACTACTGTTTTCTAAAAAAATCCATTTTTTAATTAAAACTGTGGCGAGTTAAGAACAATATCACTATTGATCTTCCAGATGGTAGAAAATCAACCCTCGTCATAGCCCGGGTCAACCCACAAACAGCCATTACAGAAACGTGCCTTGAGTTATCCAGAGTCTGGTTTTAAGCATAAGCCGGACAACTCCCCGTACCTTAACAATGTCAAGATATGAACTGTTCTATATCTAATACAGAAACAGAGGCACTAATTTAATTGAACCAGATTCAAATCATGCAGCTGTCTCCAGTGCATGTCAACTAAATGGAAGGAGGCCGATCAGCGTTACTCAACTTAGGAATGCTTCCAATTATGAGTAACCTGAAAGAGAAGCAAGTTCTCTTAATCATTACTATCAACTGAATACCATACACAAGTATTTACATCTTCGATCACCTTGAAGAATCCTGATACTTGCAATATCTGGTTCTCTACTTTATTCTTATACCTATAACTCCTCAAAACTTAGACCTTGAATTTCTACGAAACACATGTCTAAGAACTAGAGAAGTCATAAGTAAACAGAATATAGTACGAGGACCAACCCCTCTGTCCTAATGGACACTGGACAATATACAATACTCTGTACAAGTCCCCTGAGTCTAATAACTCATTCACTGTGTGTCGTAGGTTGAAAACTGTACTTATGGTTAAGAAGAATTACACCGCTGTTCAATACTCTTTACCTAACCATCCACTGGTATAGGTAAATGTCATAGACATAATTTCAAAAGGGTATATCTCACTCTATAAAAATAGACGTACAGATATATCAATTTGAAATTGGTGCATAACAACGGATATTCAAAACCAAATATTTGCCGTCCGGCAAACAACCCAGGTGACTTCCTCAAATATCACCAATTACAACGAATCCCGATATAATGAGGATGATCACCTAATTCCCAATAACTTACTCCCACTCATCATCTGTAAAACCATACAGACGAGAGAATCAAACCTGGTAAATACATGCCCTGGAGCAAGTGTCTAATTGGGAAATCGGTTTTCTTTTAACGGTACACGGTGAAACTGAAACATTGAAATGTTTCGATGGGGTATCCCAGTATTCCTAGTAATGCCTCTTCCATTATCCAGATTCACAACTGTAACCGTATATTTCTTTGCCATCTCTCCAAATCCCTTTATTTGTCTTTAGTCATTACCTTCTGTACACCCCTTTAGGCCAAATGGTTTTCTTCCTTCCCTACCTTTCGGCACCAGCCTATGGTTTGGAAGAAGACTATCCAAAAAGCATAATGGGTGTACTGTCCTAATCCTAGGAGCACTCGCAATGCGAGAGAAGTTGAAGATAAAAGACAACCGAATAAACCTTATTCCTATTTCTCCTGAACCAGAATCCATCCCCGAACTGGAACAAGTTCCTTTCGAGTTCGTATATAACCATACGATGGAGTATCCAAATAAACTGTGGATCTTCGTAGTGATACGGAGTATCCTGGAGAAATACAAAGGTGATTTAGGATTGACGAAGAAATATTTGGTTTGGTCGTGAATACCAGTCGCAATTTACTTTGCCCTCTTACTTATCCCTTTCTTTGTCTTAACTTAATACCTTCTGTACAACGTTTAGGCTAATTGGTTTTCTTCATTCCCTACCGGTCAACACCAGCCTAAGGTTTGGAAGAAGACTATCCAATTTGCTTAATAGGTGTACTATCTCCTAAACCAAGGAGTACTCGCAACCTGAGAGAAGGTAAAAGGAAAAGACAACTGAATAGTCCTATTCGTTTTCTCCAGAACCAGAAACCATCCTCGAATAAATTCCTTCGAGTTTGTATATAACCATACGATGGTTTTGTCCAATGGAAGTGGACGTTTGTAGTAATCGGAGTGTCCTGGAGAAAAGGGTAAAAGTAGGAGTGGCAATGAGGTTTGCAACTCTGACAATCCAAAAGCCAATGTTTAAGAAGGTTCGGTTAATTTTGGCCACTGAGTCATAGTCTAGGGTCGGGTCAATGGTCGCTGCCAAAGAGAGAGAGAAAAGAAACACTCAGCGTGCACTCTAACCTAGATCAGAATGGTTATCACTTTATCTAATCTGGAAACCTCCCTCTGTAACGTCAAATTCTTCCCCAAACCTGAAAGAAGAATTAGTCGGGATCACCCGAGGAGTAAACCAACTCATCAGTGGGAATCGGGATCCAACTATCATCGAATGATAACGTGACGGAATCCGCTCACGTTATCACACTCCAGAAGGTATGCGCATATCTGGCAAATTTTCAGTTTCTTTAGAAACTACCGATGTAATTTTTGCCCCATGCACTTATGACCTTGACTTTGGCCAACATATCATAAGTCACATGTCAAGTTCTACCCGTCATTCTCCAGGTTAATTTGAACCCTCCCGTACATACCCTTGACTTTGGCCAAATAGTAGTACGACTGTCCCAAACCAACGCATCTATCTATGCTGCATATGAATACCCAATAGCTACCAATCACTGTGCCTTGACTTTGGCCAACATACACAGCTTGAATACTTATTGACTATTCATATGAAACGACGGAGGGCTACGAATGGTTTCTGGCGAAAACCTTTAACGTAATGAACTTGATATCGTTGAAGGAACCTGATAGCTTTTTAAAAATATAGTGACGAAAACCTTTGCTAAAGAGGTCGCTCCCGGTGAAGGGATCTCGGCTCTTTCCCCATAGAATGAGGTGCAGGATATTCCAACTGAATACCATGATGCAAAGGAAAAGTAATCGGCTATAGTGAAGTTATTGCCATGATGCAAACTTTTGTCCAAGGGGTCACTCCCGGTGAAGGGATCTCGGCCCTTGCCTCGTCGACTGAGGAGCAGGATATTCCAACTGAATACCACGATGCAAAACAAAAGAGAACGCCCTTGCAATAACAGCTTTTTGAAAAAGTGTTCCAACAACATCAGAATAAGTTTGTTTATCTTGCATTGATCCGAATCAACGCAGTCCCATCAATTGATCACACCACAAAGAACGAAAATAATGATGTACGTATATGCCATCCGCATTCGCCACTGGGTCCCGTCATCACCTGTTAGGTTACTTAACTAACGACAGAGAGGGGACTGGACTAGCGCGGATGCAAAACATATACAACATCTACTAGTATATATATCAATATATAATATTTCACTCAAGTCGTGATAAAATGCAACATCACAGAAATGTACAGCATCACAGAACAATACAGATATCTGGGATCCCCGGGTTTCACAGAGCCGCTACTGAAACCCGACGTTCCCCTGGTCGTGTGGATAGCATGTGCAATGAGATCCTAGACCCCTACGGATGCGGCAAGTTACCCGCCAAAACCTGAAGCGAGGCAGCCCCCTTCAGCAACGTGAATGGACCACCCAGCACTTCACAGAATCCGGTAACTTGGGCACCCCTCCTTGGGTCAACCTGTACCCCCTACGAGTGCGGCGAATAGCCCGCCAATTCTAGAGTAAAGCCCCCTCCATCTCAAAGCCATCAGATGCGGGCTCGTTGCCCTCTAGAACCCGGCTATCCGTGCACCCCTCCGCGGGGTAATCCTAGTACAGAAAGTAAAATATACATACAACGGATACGTCGACCTCGACCCGGTCGTGCCCCAAAAGAATAATACAAACAGGCAGTGACGGCAGTCCACATGTCGGACGCTCGCCCCGCAATATCAAATGTACATATAAAACAAAACTGTACTAATATTGCATCCAGGCTATCCCCCACGACCGATCCGCAACATCACAGCACAACACAGAACATCAACGTGAATGTCACGTTCGCAAATCCGTCTAAAAGGGCTATAGCAGTTAGACAGGATTTACCGATCAAATGACATTCACGGTCGCAGATATAATGTAAATACTGTGAACTAACATGTTTAAACTTTTCGATGGACTGAATTTTCCGAAGTGGGCCCCCAAGCATAACTGCAGCGCTCAAAAACATCTGGGCCAAAAAAGAATATACCAGAAACCCTATTTCCATGTCAAAGCCTACTGTGAAAATTTGGTACGGTTTGGCCACAAAACGGCGGCGGTTTCGCGGTCGAAACATGGTTTTGGCCGCTACACCGCCACGCTACAGTAACATCAGCGTACCAAAGTTTCCCAGAATTCATAAAAAACCATGCACGTAATTTTCCAATGTACCAAATAATTTTTAGAGCACAGAAAAATTCGACAGAAAGTGCGACATGGAAATACGGTTTTTTGAAAATCCGTTCGATCGAATTTGTAAACACGTTAGAGCAAGCTAGACTAGGTTAATGGCGTGGCTCTGATACCACTGTAAGTGCACGGCGGCGCCCCGGCCGTCAATCCGACGCCGGAATGCGGAAACGAAAATTTTCTAACAACTAGAAACTGGCACCACCGCACACAAAAATCCCGGATCGGGCCATTAACCTAGCTACTAGCAAACTAAAAGATGGGTTGAGAGATATTCCAAGCGATCCGTGTCCTTCGGTCTTCGTCTCCACTCCGATCTCCAGCGGAAACTCCGTTTGTCAGCTCCTCGTCGGAAAGGGCACCACGTAGCCGATTTCTTTTATGGGCTCCCACCTCTGGACCGAAGCAACTCGGGCATGAAGTTGGCGAGCCGACGCATCCAAGAGTTGCTGTAGGTGTAGTGTAGGAACCATTGTCTCATTTGGGGTGAAGTTTCCTTTTGTGATGGAGGAATGAACAAGATATGAACTTGGGAATTTTGGTGGCAAGCTAAAATGGGATGAATGATAATTTTTCCCCACATCAAAAAATGAACTCCTCTCTTTCCCTTGAAGTGGCCGGCCCCTCATCTCAAAAATGATGGGATCAAAAATTGCAATAAAGCAAGAAGGAATATGTATGATAAAAATGAGAAGGAAAAAGGTCACACCATTTTCCAATCTAAACCCCACGCAATCTCATCACATTAAATGCTAGCAAAGTGATGGAAAAAGAATATAATGATGATGGTCATATCATAATCCCTCAAATGCAAGACACCCCCTCCATAATATGTTATTTGCAAACTTGCAAATAACCCCCTCCATCAGAAAGTCCAGCCGTGAAGGAACAAAGGAAAACCGGCCGGAACGGAATGCAAACAGGCAACTTCAGAAAACTGATCCCTTAATAAATTACAGGAAAAACCCCGCTACTGTATATACATACCCTCATTTGTATTTCCACTGAACACAAATGCAAAGAGACAAAATCTACACTGTCTAATACTAGGATCCGGCTTAAACCAAAGCCCGCTAGTAAAATCCGTCCGATCACGATCCGTGCAATACCGCACGTATCTGAACTTACCCTGCCATATCTCCATACGACCACTACAGCGTTTCGCCCGAAACTTGAGTAACTGTGTGTGGTGGAGTTTAAAGACTCGTCAATACTATGGCTGTGGATTTAACCACTAGCACGTCAGAGATATTAGCTATACGTGACGGGCTACCAGCTATTGACCAAAAGGGACGTCGATGAGCGAACTCATCCTGACACCCTACTGAGCCTGTCAGTGACAATATCCGTACAGTCCGGTCCGTTCGTCTATGAGCATCGCATGGCGGGCCTAGGGGGTTGGTAAAAGTCAGACCCCCAAAAGCGGTACAAGTCGTGTCGGTGTGCAGCCCAGAACACCCTGATATACTACTGGAATACCTACCAGTAAATCTCCTGTCTTGGCCAAGGACTTTTCATGTACTGGCTCTCCTAGATACAGCGCGACCTCACCCCCAATACCGGGAGAGACGAACCCCTGCAGATCCGCTCACTGCCTCCATGTGGCTCGGGACTGTACCCAACTAAAACCTGTTTGCACGACTCCTTTGAGACGTGGTAGGGTAGTAATCAAAGCACAGTGGGAACTCACACGAGAAAAATGACGATCTCAGGTCGATGAACTAACCTGTACACATGTCACCAGGGAACTGCTATCTGACGTCAGGTATAATACCAACTAGCAGGTTCCCGGCGAGTCATGTCCGGTGTACTCATAACCTAATGAGCACCTGTATACATCTTAGGTGAACCAACTGACACCAGTGGCTTGTGAGACCGGCCACCGCCCCTCGTCGGGGTCTTGACTGTATACACTAGTCTACACTGGAGTATCGATGCCCTGTCTCGAAACTCCCACGACTAGGGACCTTTTAAGGATGTGCTTATAGACCCCAGCTCCCACGTATATGATCGCCCTCATACTGCTGGTAGTCAAGAAAGAATCCTAGGGGCTCTATCAACATGTAATAGCGACTCGTAAGGTCACCTAAAGCAGTACACGATGATAAAGATAAACCAGATAGCATACTATCATCTTGAGTAAGACTGTCCTACCGGGATAGGTCCACCCTCAATCATTGCTATCACGTGCCTGTGATCCAATAATTGACTCTGAGGGCACTATCTCCAACAGGAGATGTTCTTGGTGTATGGCGGAAAAGACCTCCAGCTCGAGGCCTTTGCTAACTCCAGCTTCCAGAGTGACAAGGATGTCTCCAAGTCCATGTCGGGTTATGTCTTTACCCTCAATGGAGGGGCGGTTTGCTGGAAGAGTTCCAAGCAGGAGACCGTTGCTGACTCAACTATGGAAGCAGAGTACATAGCTGCTTGCGATGCCGCAAAGGAAGCTGTTTGGATGAAGAAGTTCCTCACGGAGCTTCAGGTGGTTCCTACCATTGTTGATCCAATACCGCTGTATTGCGACAACAACGGCGCTATAGCTTTAGCGAAGGAACCCAGGCCCCATCAGAAGTCCAGGCACATTTTGAGGCGGTACCACCTGATCAGGGAGATCGTAGATCGCCGGGAGATCGAGGTGAAGAGAGTAAATACGGAAGATAACACTGCTGATCCATTCACGAAAGCCATACCCCAGACTCAGTTCGAGCGGCTGATCGAGATGATATGTCTTCGATACGCCAGTACATGGCCTTAGTGCAAGTGGGAGATTGTTAGTGTATATGCCGTAGAGGCCATTACTGTATCATACTAGCTTGTATATTACTTAATGGAAGCTTGGGATATTCACAGTTGTATAGACAATCTTGCTCAATATGGTAGTATGCTCCTTGGTTTGACTCTACTTCAATATATGCATGTGTTTCTTTTAGCATATCGCTTATATACATATTAGTGGAGCCCTTAGGATCTTTGCTTGATTACCAGCGTTGTGATGGCAGTCACACTTATGGGGACTGGGTAATCTATAAGCACATCCTTATACAGGTCCCTAGTCGTAGGACTATCGAGACAGGGCATCGATACTCCAGAGTAGACTAGCGTATACGCTTCTCATCCCAGCAGGGGAGATGGTCTGTCCCACAGCCATCAGTACGTCGTACTGGAGATAGTATGCGGGTGCTCGTTAGGTTACGAGTACACTGGACAGGACTTGTCGGGAACTGTTGGATGGTATTATACCTATCGTCAGTTATCAGTTCCCAGGTGACATGAGTACAGCTTAGTCCGTTGACTTGACACTGTTACTTCACCTTGAGTGTGTTCCTACTGTACTTAGATTACTACCCTACTACGGCTCAAAGGAGTCGTGCAAACAGGTAGTAGTTGTGTGCAGTCCCGAAGAACTTGGAGACAGTAACGGTTAGACAGGATTCGTCTCTTCCGGTATTAGGGGTTGACATCGCGCTGTGTCCAGGAGAGCTATTACACGAGTAGTCCCTGGCCAAGGCAAGCGAGATATACTGGTTGGTTTCCAGTGTTATCTCAGGGTGTTCTGGGCTTCACTCCGACACGACTTGTACTGCTATTGGGGGACTGACGTTCACCACCCCCTAGGCCCGCCATGCGATGTATCAGACGAACAGACCGGACTGTACGGAGATTGTCACATACAGGCTCAGTAGGAGTTCGGATGAGTTTACCTCATCGGCCTTCTTATCGACATCTACCTGGGGACCGTTACGTACAGCTAGTGCCGCTTGCGGTCTGTGGTTAAACCCACTGCCAGCGTAGTGTCGAGTCTTTAGAGTCCCACACAGAGAGTTTCCCTGCACTGAGCGAAACGTGTAGAGGCTATATGGTTTTACGGCAGGGCTGCGATCACTTACGTGCACTTGTGTGCGTATACTGTTCGGGCAGGCAATACTAGTGGGCTTTGGTTTAAGCCGGATCCTAGTATTGCACGGATGGATTTGTTTTGTCTTCTGTGCATTCGCATTCTACGGAATGCGGATGCAGGTGTGTATGCACTGTTTTGAGGAGCGATAATAGAGGAGGTGCCTCATTAGGGTTTTGGCAGTTGGTTCGGCCAAAACCGTTATGTGGCAGGCTCATTAGGGTTTTGACAATTCGTTCGGTCAAAACCATTATGAGCCGGAGACATTATTTTACTAATCCATTTTGTGATAATTTTCTGATGGCTAATTGTATTGACAATTTGACCACCATGACCTCTCTTGACTTTGTTGTCCCGTTGACTGGAGTTGACCATTGACCTTCATGAGAGGTCTACACTCTTCTTTGGATTTTCTTTTTCTTTTTGATTATGAAAATGGTCAATTCAATATAGCATCAACTTTATCATGAAAGGATTGGTAATGATGAAAGTTTTGCATTATTGCAACCATGGTTCATTTCTTTAGCTAACAATTCATTTTCATTTCTCTCTCTTGTTCTTGTGAGAAGAAAAGAAAAGCTCTCATGGTTGCTAGCTCCTCCTTCTTCCTCCTCTTGATTTCTTCTTTTGATCTCATGTGTTGAGAGAAAAAGATCCCACAAAGACAAACACTTCCATATATCTCTACCACACAACCTAGGGCATGTAGACCAGCGATCTCATTGCCCTAGTTGCCTCGGCTCGAGGTGGAGCTCGGTGTACAACTCTCGGGTGGATCGTCTTTGACTCAAGAAGGCAGCGGAGGTGACCAAGATCCGGATCGACCCTCGGAGCATGGATGGACGAGCCGGACAGCGGAGAGAAGACCCGAAGGACCGGTTTCGTGAGGTATATTTTCTACGGCATAGTAGTTAAAGCCTCTAGTAGTTTGTTAGTTTCTAGTTTAGCATAGATCCGGCTTTTAGTCCATGTTGCCTTGCGCCAAAATAATTTTTTTTCGCCGTTTCCGCCTCCCCGTAAGAACCGGGTTGAGCAACGTGGACTTACAGTGGTATCAGAGCCTAACTAAACATAAACTAGCAAGTTAGCAAAGTGTTAAGAATATCGATCGGAAAAAATCACAAAACAAGTTCGGAAAAAACCATGTTTCTGTCGAATTTTTATACTGCTCTAAAAATGATTTAACATACATGAAAATTCGTCTCAGGGTTTTGTAAAAACACAGCACAAAACGGTCCACTGAATCAATCAAACCACCGCGGTTTCGTGGCAAGAACATGCTTCTTGTCGCGGTTCCGCGGCCGATTTGACTCGGCCGTGGACCGGGTTTTGTGCAGTGTTTTAGTTTGGCTGTTTTGGGATTTTTAATGCATGTTGTTTCTACCCAGATTTTCCAGAGAGCAACTTGACTTTTGGGGTGGTTACAAATCCGTATTTTGATCGATATTCCGTACACTTTGTCTAATGAATATTTTCTGTGATGTGATATATGTATTGAACGTCTGCTAATCGCTATACGTCGATTAGTGGGGGTTATACATATCTGTGATCTGTAATGTTGATGGTTTGTGTATATGAACCCGGTGGATTGTCGTGGATGAATAGCCGGGGTGGATGTGAGATGAGAGTTTCTTTTTCTTTCATTAATTGTAAAATTTGTAAATTGATGTAATATTATTTTTTTGGCCGCACAACCAGGTCGGGGTTGTAGCCGTCATTGTATAATTTCTTTTTACTGTTTTTGCTCCTAGGATAGACCCAAGGTGGGGTGCACAAACTACCGGGTATCTCGAAGTGCCGAGTGGCCTACTCACGCTTTGAGGGAGGTTGCTTCGCTTCAGGTACTTGGCGGGTAGTTTGCCGCACCCGTAGGGGTCTAGGGTAGGGTTTGGCTATTCATCGCGACCGTGTAATCCGCTTTTCATTGCAGGCTCGAACGAATCGCGGGTTCCTAGTATATCCAATGTGTTCATCTGTGATCTGGATTGGCCATCATTGCTATATATCTATATATGATATCTATTTAGGTGTTGCTTATGTTTTGCATCCGCGCTAGTCCAGCCCCCGCTCCGTCGTTAGTTATGTAACCTAACGGGTGATGACGGGGCCCCATGGCGAATGCGGATGGTATAAGCGTACACCATATTTTGGTTGTTTTCTGCAATGGTAGGATTAAATGATGGGACGCATTGGAATTAATGCAAGAAAATAAACCAAGTAAAAGTCGTTGGAACACTTTCAAAACCACTCGGTTCTTTTCAAAAACCAGGTTTTTAAACGCGGAGCTCGAACCACACCTTTTAAAAGCTATATCGTTCCATCGATTATATCAAGTTCACTACGTTCACGGTTTCGCCAAAACCATTCGTAGCCCTCCGTCGTTTCATGTGAATATTCAACAGTATTCAAGCTGTGTTTGTTGGCCCTAGTCAAGGCACAATGTTTGGTAGCTGGTGGGTATTCATATGTTGCATAGATAGAATGCGTTGGTTTGGGACAGTCGTATTACTTTGTTGGCCATAGTCAAGGGTATATACGGGTGGGTTCAAATCAACCTGGACAACGACGGGTAGAACTTGACATGTGACTTAGGATTTGTTGGCCTTAGTCAAGGTCATAAGAGCATGGGGCAAAAATCCACATCGGGAGTTTCAAAAGTACTGAAACTTGCTAGCGCTGCATACCATTTGGAGTGTGATGATTCTGGTAGGATTCCTTCAGTTTAGTCACGCGATGATATTTGGATCCCGATCCTACTGTGAGTATATGCTATTCCTCGGGAACTTTCTCACTTAACGATCAATGCTATAAACCAAGCAGGTGTCTAGAAAGGTGTCAGCGGGGCTACGCCCCCAGGGAAAAGAGGTTACTTAATTAAGGAACTTCGCGAAAGCGTTAGAAAACCTCCCTCGAATTATCGACACTGGCCTGGCTGAACGGTTAAGCAAGTATTGTACGGTGAGATTGATCCCGACTAATTCTTCCTATATGGTTTGAGGAGGGATTCGAGAGACAGTGGGAGTCATCCTGTTTAGATAAATTAAAAACCAATCTAAACTTGCAAGAGCATCATGCTAAGTGTTTTCTTCTCTCTCTCTCTTAATTGAAGCGACCCTGTGACCGCACCTAGGTTACATCTAGATAATAAAATGACTGAATCTGACTGTTATGACTGGCAAAGGTCTGTCCAGATGTCCATTGCCCATGACAAGCTGTGACACCTCTTGACTGATCCAACCCCTGCCGTCTCAGGTCCAGTTTCCCCTGTCACGGATATTAATATCCGTAAGACATCGGAAGAAGACTGTGCGAAAGCCAAGTGCCTCGTGTTAGCCTCAGTTGATGGTACATACCAGAGGCAGCACGAGAAGATAGACTCAGTTTCTATCTTCCTCCATAACAAATATTTATATGGAGAGCAATCTCGTATCGCAAGATATGAGACCTCGAACGAATTGCTTCCAGCGAGGTTGGCTATCGGGTCATCTGTAAGGGGCAACGTCCTTACAGAGACCAGCTCATTTGAGCTCTCGGACCTGAAGACCACGTTGAAGAACGGGTCAGATGCTGACTTAGTTCAACAGTCTCTACCTACTACCCTGAAGGAAACCAGGGAAGTAGAAAGAATGGGAGGGACGGAAGTTTCAGGAATGGATGTAGTAAAAGAGGGATGTTCCTATTGTTACGGGAATGAACATGGGCAGAAGGATTGCAGGGCTTGCAAAGCCAGCAGCCAGAATTCGAAGCATGTTGTGGCTTCGGCTTCGGGTGTGTTTGTAATAGAGAACTGTATGTCAGTTAACCCTACTTCCTGGGTATTGGATACCGGATCAGGATCTCATATCTGTAATTCGTTACAGGCTCTGAGAAACCGTAGGGTTATCAGGAAATGTGATATGACTCTCAGGGTTGCTAACGGAATGAGCATGTATGCTGAATTCGTAGGGAAATATCATCTAGGACTGACAACTGGGCAGATATTGATTCTGCGTGACTGTTTTTATGTACCAGGTGCGACTTGTAACATCATATCTGTATCCTTACTTTCTAAGGAAGGATGTGATTTTACTTTTGTAAGCGATGTAGTAAACATCCACCTAAATCAAGTTCTGATTGGGTCAGGTACATTGAAAAACGGTATATACGTTTTGAATCAAGCTCAGGTCTTCAGTGTCCAGAACACACTTATAAGAAAGTCTCCGGAATTAAATCAGGCTTTCTTATGGCATTGTAGACTGGGTCACATCAATGAGACACGGTTAACAAAGTTACATAAAGAAGGATACTTGGATCCGTTCGAGTACCAGTCTTATGCCACTTGTGAATCTTGTCTCATAGGAAAGATGACAAAGACTCCGTTCACTGGACACGGAGAAAGAGCGAGCGAGCTCTTGGGACTCATACACAGTGACGTGTGTGGTCCAATGTCTACACATGCGCGAAGTGGTTATTCATACTTCATTACTTTCACAGATGATTTCTCTAGGTATGGGCATGTCTTCTTGATGAAGCACAAATCCGAAGCCTTTGAGAAATTTCGGGAATACAAGAATGAAGTTGAAAAACAAACAGGAAAAAGTATCAAGACACTGAGATCTGATCGGGGTGGTGAATACTTAAGTGCCGAGTTTCTGGACTTCTTAAAAGAGAATGGAATTCTCTCTCAGCTTACTCCTCCATACACACCACAACACAACGATGTATCGGAAAGGCGGAATCGAACCCTATTGGATATGGTTCGTTCCATGATGAGTAAGGCTGAGTTGCCACGATCCTTCTGGAGTTATGCACTAGAAACAGCTGCATATCTTTTGAACCAAGTTCCTACTAAGTCAGTGCACCACACTATATCAGATGTGGAGTGGGAAGAAATCCTGTCTTAAACACTTTAAGACATGGGGATGTCCAGCTTTTGTAAAAAAGCAGCATGCGGACAAGCTCGAGGCACGTTCAGTACAGTGTAAGTTTGTGGGATACCCAAAAAACTCCAAGGGGTATCTTTTCTATTACGCAGAGGAACAAAAGGTTTTTGTTTCTAGTCATGCCCGCTTCTTGGAAACTGAGTTTTTAGAAAACCAGATAAGTGGGAGCGCAATAGAACTGGAAGAAATTCCAGAACCACGAGCTATTACTGAAAGCTTAGTAGAACCAGAGGGTTCGAAAGAACAGGACATTCCTACACCACTCCGCAGGAGTAGTAGGCAGTCTCATCCGCCAGAGACATACTACGGTTTTCTCATAGACGGGGATAGAGAGGATTGCACTATGGATTATGGTGAGCCTACTAGCTTCCAGCAAGCCATTCAGAGCGGTGACTCGGTAAAATGGCTGGATGCAATGCGGACCGAGATGGAGTCCATGTACACCAACCAAGTTTGGACTTTGGACTTTGCTCCAGAAGGGATAAAACCCGTAGGCTGCAAATGGATCTTCAGAAAGAAGATTGGTGTAGATGGGCAGGTTGAAACCTATAAAGCTAGACTTGTAGCAAAGGGTTTTCGTCAAAGACCTGGTTTGGACTATGACGAGACCTTTTCTCCAGTGGCTATGCTCAAATCCATTCGGATCCTTCTTGCCATTGCTGCCTTCCATGATTATGAGATCTGGAAGATGGACGTAAAGACGACTTTCCTAAATGGAAATTTAGAAAAGTGCGTCTTTATGGATCAGCCGGAGGGATTCATTCAGAGTGGGAGCAGCGGTAAAGTGTGCAAGTTGCTCAAGTCCATCTATGGACTGAAGCAGGCATCGCGGAGTTGGAACATCTGCTTTGATGATACTGTCAAGGAATTCGAATTTATCAAAAACCCAGATGAACCATGCATTTACAGTAAGATTGTAGGGAAAACTGTGGTATTCCTCGTGTTGTACGTGGATGAAATTCTCCTAATAGGAAATGATATTCCTATGCTACAGTCAGTCAAAGGATTCTTGTCACAGAGGTTCTCCATGAAGGACCTGGGCGATGCCAACTACATTCTGGGGATCCAGATCTATCGTGATAGATCTAAGAGGATGTTGGGACTTTCACAGTACAGGTACATTGACACCATACTGAAAAGATTCAGTATGGAAGATTCCAAGCGCGGTAATTTACCGGCTTGTCACGGGATCACCCTCTCCAAAGAGATGTCTCCCAAGACTGATTTGGAAAGGGATCGCATGTCTATTATACCCTACGCTTCTGCGGTAGGCTCTATAATGTATGCGATGTTATGTACCAGACCAGATGTAGCATACGCATTGAGCATTGTAAGCCGGTATCAGTCGGACCCAGGGGAGAAACACTGGATAGCGGTAAAGAACATTCTCAAGTACCTGAGAAGGACTAAGGAGATGTAAGTGCACGGCGGTGCCCCGGCCGTCAATCCGACGCCGGAATGCGGAAACGAAAATTTTCTAACAACTAGAAACCGGCACCACCGCGCACAAAAATCCCGGATCGGGCCATTAACCTAGCTACTAGCAAACTAAAAGATGGGTAGAGAGATATACCAAGCGATCCGTGTACTTCGGTCTTCGTCTCCACTCCGATCTCCCGCGGAAACTCCGTTCGTCACCTCCTCTTCGGAAAGGGCACCACGTAGCCGATTTCTTTTACGGGATCCCACCTCTGGACCGAGGCAACTCGGGCGCGAAGTTGGCGAGCCGACGCGTCCAAGAGATGCTGTAGGTGTAGTGTAGAAACCATTGTCTCATTTGGGGTGAAGTTGCCTTTGGTGATGGAGGAATGAACAAGATATGAACTTGGGAATTTTGGTGGCAAGCTAAATGAGATGAACGATAATTTTTCCCCACATCAAAAAATGAAATCCTCTCTTTCCCTTGAAGTGGCCGGCCCCTCATCTCAAAAATGATGGGATCAAAAATTGCAATAAAGCAAGAAGGAATATGTATGATAAAAATGAGAAGGAAAAAGGTCACACCATTTTCCAATCAAAACCCCACTCAATCTCATCACATTAAATGCTAGCAAAGTGATGGAAAAAGAATATAATGATGATGGTCATATCATAATCCCTCAAATTCAAGACACCCCCTCCACAATATGTTATTTGCAAACTTGCAAATAACCCCCTCCATCAGAAAGTCCGGCCGTGAAGGAACAAAGGAAAACCGGCCGGAACGGAATGCAAACTGGCAATTTCAGAAAACTGATCCCGTAATAAATTACAGGAAAAACCCCGCTACTATATATACATACCCTCATTTGTATTCCCACTGAACACAAATGCAAAGAGACAAAATCTACACTGTCTAATACTAGGATCCGGCTTAAACCAAAGCCCGCTAGTAAAATCCGTCCGATCACGATCCGTGCAATACCGCACGTATCTGATCGTACCCTGCCATATCTCCATACGGCCACTACAGCGTTTCGCCCGAAACTTGAGTAACTGTGTGTGGTGGACTCTAAAGACTCGTCAATACAATGGCTGTGGATTTAACCTCTAGCACGTCAGAGATATTAGCTATACGTGACGGGCTACCAGCTATTGACCAAAAGGGACGTCGATGAGCGAACTCATCCTGACACCCTACTGAGCCTGTCAGTGATAATATCCGTACAGTCCGGTCCGTTCGTCTATGAGCATCGCATGGCGGGCCTAAGGGGTTGGTAAAAGTCAGACCCCCAAAAGCGGTACAAGTCGTGTCGGTGTGCAGCCCAGAACACCCTAAGATACTACTGGAATACCTACCAGTAAATCTCCTGCCTTGGCCAAGGACTTTTCATGTACTGGCTCTCCCAGACACAGCGCGACCTCACCCCCAATACCGGGAGAGACGAACCCCTGCAGATCCGCTCACTGCCTCCATGTGGCTCGGGACTGTACCCAACTAAAACCTGTTTACACGACTCCTTTGAGCCGTGGTAGGGTAGTAATCAAAGCACAGTGGGAACTCACACCAGAAAAATGACGATCTCAGGTCGATGAACTAACCTGTACACATGTCACCAGGGAACTGCTATCTGACGTCAGGTATAATACCAACTAGCAGGTTCCCGGCGAGTCATGTCCGGTGTACTCATAACCCAATGAGCACCTGTATACATCTTAGGTGAACCAACTGACACCAGTGGCTTATGAGACCGGCCACCGCCCCTCGTTGGGGTCTCGACTGTATACACTAGTCTACACTGGAGTATCGATGCCCTGTCTCGAAACTCCCACGACTAGGGACCTTTTAAGGATGTGCTTATAGACCCCAGCTCCCACGTATATGATCGCCCTCATACTGCTGGTAGTCAAGCAAGAATCCCAGGGGCTCTATCAACGTGTAATAGCGACTCGTAAGGTCACCTAAAGCAGTACATGATGATAAAGATAAACCAGATAGCATACTATCATCTTGAGTAAGACTGTCCTACCGGGATAGGTCCTCCCTCAATCATTGCAATCACGTGCCTGTGATCCAATAATTGACTCTGAGGGCACTATCTCCAACAATCTCCCACTTGCACTCAAGGCTAATTATTGCGATGTCGCATACTCATAGCCCGTGTGATACCGAACACCCAACTCCTCTACTAGTCAGTCTCACAAAGCTCGTTTGCGAAACTATTGCGTTCGAGGAATAGCCTCAGTGAGTGGATCCAATCTGATGTTTCTTTCTATGTCTCTCTTTATTTCAATTTCGCGGAGAAACCCATCTCCCGAAATGAACAATACCTGTCTTAGAATGTGTCTGGATATCTGATGGGACCTAGCTCATAAGTGAACTCCAAATCCAAACTTCTTAGACTGTATCGGCAACTGAACTTAATCAGTATCCTGCGCCATGCCTTCCCTCAGTATCCACCTGGACCACCTGTCCAAAATACTGCCCCTCGTCAGAGGGGAAAACTATAACTCTGACAGCCACTCTGCCATCCAGGTCACCTTGGAAGCCTGGAATGATAACTGTCTCCCGAAGGAGAATGCTGTTATCATATCCCTAGAACATCAACTTATGTTCTAAAACTGCTTCCGACTGTTTCTCCAGGATTGGATCAATATTAACTTATTGCACCTTCTGCAAAAACAACATCCGGTGTGGTACTTGACATCTCATGATTGACTCAATTGCCTAAGCAAGTGATCTGCCAATCATGCGCATCCCTCTCCCCTTTAGTCTGTAAGACACCTTTAGAGAGGGCGACACCATCACCTGCAGGTATACTACAATGCCAGGAGTCGTCCATTCTAAATACTCATAGAATGCTGTCTAAGTACCCTGATTGGGAAACTACCCAAATCTAGATCTAAAACCATAGATCTAGTAACCAGAATGTCTGATATAATATCCAAGTCCTGTCTGGAGAAACCACCGTGTGACGACCAAAGTATAATCGACCGTAGTATAGGAATTTCACTTCCTACTCTGTGTATGTCATCCAAATACCAGGACATCACACTCTACTACCTTCTTAACAGATCCATCCCCTATACTGATGAAGTCAAACCTATGACTGTCACATCAGAAATAGATGATCTATCTCCGCTATATCTGCTTTAGTCTATAAATAGACATAAGCTACTTGTCCACTATGCTTCCGCTGCTCCCACTGACTACGACAACCCTCTGGCAGAGTCATATACACGTACGCTTCTAAAGCCAGTTCAGAACGACGCTATACTCATCCTCCTGCCGGGTCTCATAGTTTGGAACAACAGCAATGGAAAGTCTGGGTAAACAAGAACCTCCCTGCCACCGTCCTTGAGCATACCGAAGTAACTCTTGAGTGCCTGAGGTTACCCACCATACCTGCGGAGTGGCCAATGGAATGTCAAACCAGATTGAATGTTTAGGTTCTTATCAAATCTTCAGTAATCGTTTGCGGTTCTGGAATCACTTCCAGTTCTACCATACTCCCACTACTGTTTTCTAAAAAAAGCCATTTTTTAATTAAAACTGTGGCGAGTTAAGAACAATATCACTATTGATCTTCCAGATGGTAGAAAATCAACCCTTGTCATAGCCCGGGTCAACCCACAAACAGTCATTACAGAAACGTGCCTTGAGTTATCCAGAGTTTGGTTTTAAGCATAAGCCGGACAACTCCCCGTACCATAACAATGTCAAGATATGAATTGTTCTATATCCAATACAGAAACAGAGGCACTAATTTAATTGAACCAGATTCAAATCATGCAGCTGTCACCAGTGCATGTCAACTAAATGGAAGGAGGCCGATCAGCGTTACTCAACTTAGGAATGTTTCCAATTATGAGTAACCTGAAAGAGAAGCAAGTTCTCTTAATCATTACTATCAACTGAATACCATACACAAGTATTTACATCTTCGATCACCTTGAAGAATCCTGATACTTGCAACATCTGGTTCTTTACTTTATTCTTATACCTATAACTCCTCAAAACTTAGACCTTGCATTTCTACGAAACACATGTCTAAGAACTAGAGAAGTCATAAGTAAACAGAATATAGTACGAGGACCAACCCCTATGTCCTAATGGACACTGGACAATATACAATACTCTGTACAAGTCCCCTGAGTCTAATAACTCATTCACTGTGTGTCGTAGGTTGAAAACTGTACTTATGGTTAAGAAGAATTACACCGCTGTTCAATGCTCTTTACCTAACCATCCACTGGTATAGGTAAATGTCATAGACATAATTTCAAAAAGGTATATCTCACTCTATAAAAATAGACGTACAGATATATCAATTTGAAATTGGTGCATAACAACGGATATTCAAAACCAAATATTTGCCGTCCGGCAAACAACCCAGGTGACTTCCTCAAATATCACCAATTACAACGAATCCCGATATAATGAGGATGATCACCTAATTCCCAATAACTTACTCCCACTCATCATCTGTAAAACCATACAGACGAGAGAATCAAACCTGGTAAATACATGCCCTGGAGCAAGTGTCTAATTAGGAAATCGGTTTTCTTTTAACAGTACACGGGGAAACTGAAACATTGAAATGTTTCGATGGGGTATCCCGGTATTCCTAATAATGCCTCTTCCATTATCCAGATTCACAACTGTAACCGTATATTTCTTTGCCATCTATCCAAATCCCTTTATTTGTCTTTAGTCATTACCTTCTGTACACCCCTTTAGGCCAAATGGTTTTCTTCCTTCCCTACCTTTCGGTACCAGCCTATGGTTTGGAAGAAGACTATCCAAAAAGCATAATGGGTGTATTGTCCTAATCCTAGGAGCACTCGCAATGCGAGAGAAGGTGAAGATAAAAGAAAACCGAATAAACCTTATTCTTATTTCTCCTGAACCAGAATCCATCCCCGAACTGGAACAAGTTCCTTTCGAGTTCGTATAAAACCATACGATGGAGTATCCAAATAAACTGTGGATCTTCGTAGTGATACGGAGTATCCTGGAGAAATACAAAGGTGATTTAGGATTGGCGAAGAAATATTTGGTTTGGTCGTGAATATCAGTCGCAATTTACTTTGCCCTCTTACTAATCCCTTTCTTTGTCTTAACTTAATACCTTCTGTACACCGTTTAGGCTAATTGGTTTTCTTCATTCCCTACCGGTCAGCACCAGCCTAAGGTTTGGAAGAAGACTATCCAACTTGCGTAATAGGTGTACTATCTTCTAAACCAAGGAGTACGCGCAACCTGAGAGAAGGTAAAAGGAAAATACAACTGAATAGTCCTATTCGTTTTCTCCAGAACCAGAAACCATCCTCGAATAAATTCCTTCGAGTTTGTATATAACCATACGATGGTTTTTTCCAATGGAAGTGGACGTTTGTAGTAATCGGGTTGTCCTGGAGAAATGGGTAAAAGTAGGAGTGGCAATGAGGTTTGCAACTCTGACAATCCAAAAGCCAATGTTTAAGAAGGTTCGGTTAATTTTGGTCACTGAGTCATAATCTAGGGTCGGGTCAATGGTCGCTGCCAAAGAGAGAGAGAAAAGAAACACTCAGCGTGCACTCTAACCTAGATCAGAATGGTTATCATTTTATCTAATCTGGAACCTCCCTCTGTAACGTCAAATTCTTCCCCAAACCTGAAAGAAGAATTAGTCGGGATCACCCGAGGAGTAAACCAACTCATCAGTGGGAATCGGGATCCAACTATCATCACATGATAACGTGACGGAATCCGCTCACGTTATCACACTCCAGAAGATATGCGCATATCTGGCAAGTTTCAGTTTCTTTAGAAACTCCCGATGTAATTTTTGCCCCATGCACTTATGACCTTGACTTTGGCCAACATATCATAAGTCACATGTCAAGTTCTACCCGTCATTCTCCAGGTTAATTTGAACCCACCCGTACATACCCTTGACTTTGGCCAAAATAGTAGTACGACTGTCCCAAACCAACGCATCTATCTATGCTGCATATGAATACCCAATAGCTACCAATCACTGTGCCTTGACTTTGGCCAACATACACAGCTTGAATACTTATTGACTATTCATATGAAACGACGTAGGGCTACGAATGGTTTCTGGCGAAAACCTTTAACGTAATGAACTTGATATCGTTGAAGGAACCTGATAGCTTTTTAAAAATATAGTGACAAAAACCTTTGATAAAGAGGTCGCTCCTGGTGAAGGGATCTCGGCTCTTTCCTCGTAGAATGAGGTGCAGGTTATTCCAACTGAATACCACGATGCAAAGCAAAAGTAATCGGCTATAGTGAAGTTATTGCCATGACGCAAACTTTTGTCCAAGGGGTCACTCCCGGTGAAGGGATCTCGGCCCTTGCCTCGTCGACTGAGGAGCAGGATATTCCAACTGAATACCACGATGCAAAACAAAAGAGAACGCCCTTGCAATAACAGCTTTTTGAAAAAGTGTTCCAACAACATCAGAATAGGTTTGTTTATCTTGTATTGATCCGAATCAACGCTGTCCTATCAATTGATCACACCACAAAGAAGGAAAATAATGATGTATGTATATTCCATCCGCATTCGCCACTGGGTACCGTCATCACCCGTTACGTTACTTAACTAACGACAGAGCGGGGACTGGACTAGCGCGGATGCAAAACATATACAACATCTACTAGTATATATATCAATATATAATATTTCGCTCAAGGCGTGATAAAATGCAACATCACAGAAATGTACAGCATCACAGAACAATACAGATATCTGGGATCCCCGGGTTTCACAGAGCCGCTACTGAAACCCGACGTTCCCCTGGTCATGTGGATAGCCTGTGCAATGAGATCCTAGACCCCTACGGACGCGGCAAGTTACCCGCCAAAACCTGAAACGAGGCAGCCCCCTTCAGCAACGTGAATGGACCACCAAGCACTTCACGAAATCCGGTAACTTGGGCACCCCTCCTTGGGTCAACCTGTACCCCCTACGAGTGCGGCGAATAGCCCGCCAATTCTAGAGTAAAGCCCCCTCCGTCTCAAAGCCATGAGATGCGGGCTCGTTGCCCTCTAGAACCCGGCTATCCGTGCACCCCTCCGCGGGGTAATCCTAGTACAGAAAGTAAAATATACATACAACGGGTACAGCGACCTCGACCCGGTCGTGCCCCAAAAGAATAATACAAACAGGCAGTAACTGCAGTCCACATGTCGGACGCTCGCCGCTTAATATCAAATGTACATATAAAACAAAACTGTACTAATATTGTATCCAGGCTATCCCCCATGACCAATCCGCAACATCACAGCACAACACAGAACATCAACGTGAATGTCACGTTCGCAAATCCGTCTAAAAGGGCTATAACAGTTAGACAGGATTTACCGATCAAATGACATTCACGGTCGCAGATATAATGTAAATACTGTGAACTAACATGTTTAAACTTTTCGATCGACTGAATTTTCCGAAGTGGGCCCCCAAGCACAACTGCAGCACTCAAAAACATCTGGGCCCAAAAAGAATATACCAGAAACCCTATTTCCATGTCAGAAGCCTACTGTGAAAATTTGGTACGGTTTGGCCACAAAACGGCGGCGGTTCCGCGGCCGAAACGTGGTTTTGTCCGCTAAACCGCCGCGCTACAGTAACATCAGCGTACCAAAGTTTCCCAGAATTCATAAAAAACCATGCACGTAATTTTCCAATGTACCAAATAATTTTTAGAGCACAGAAAAATTCGACAGAAAGTGCGACATGGAAATACGGTTTTTTGAAAATCCGTTCGATCGAATTTGTAAACACGTTAGAGCAAGCTAGACTAGGTTAATGGCGTGGCTCTGATACCACTGTAAGTGCACGGCGGCGCTCCGGCCGTCAATCCGACGCCAGAATGCGGAAACGAAAATTTTCTAACAACTAGAAACCGGCACCACCGCGCACAAAAATCCCGGATCGGGCCATTAACCTAGCTACTAGCAAACTAAAAGATGGGTAGAGAGATATACCAAGCGATCAGTGTCCTTCGGTCTTCGTCTCCACTCCGATCTCCCGCGGAAACTCCGTTCGTCACCTCCTCGTCGGAAAGGGCACCACGTAGCCGATTTCTTTTACGGGCTCCCACCTCTGGACCGAAGCAACTCGGGCGCGAAGTTGGCGAGCCGACGCATCCAAGAGATGCTGTAGGTGTAGTGTAGAAACCATTGTCTCATTTGGGGTGAAGTTGCCTTTTGTGATGGAGGAATGAACAAGATATGAACTTGGGAATTTTGGTGGCAAGCTAAAATGAGATGAATGATAATTTTTCCCCACATCAAAAAATGAACTCCTCTCTTTCCCTTGAAGTGGCCGGCCCCTCATCTCAAAAATGATGGGATCAAAAATTGCAATAAAGCAAGAAGGAATATGTTTGATAAAAATGAGAAGGAAAAAGGTCACGCCATTTTCCAATCAAAACCCCACTCAATCTCATCACATTAAATGCTAGCAAAGTGATGGAAAAAGAATATAATGATGATGGTCATATCATAATCCCTCAAATGCAAGACACCCCCTCCACAATATGTTATTTGCAAACTTGCAAATAACCCCCTCCATCAGAAAGTCCGGCCGTGAAGGAACAAAGGAAAACCGGCCGGAACGGAATGCAAACTGGCAACTTCAGAAAACTGATCCCGTAATAAATTACAGGAAAAACCCCGCTACTGTATATACATACCCTCTTTTGTATTCCCACTGAACACAAATGCAAAGAGACAAAATCTACACTGTCTAATATTAGGATCCGGCTTAAACCAAAGCCCGCTAGTAAAATCCGTCCAATCACGATCCGTGCAATACCGCACGTATCTGATCATACCCTGCCATATCTCCATACGGCCACTACAGCGTTTCGCCCGAAACTTGAGTAACTGTGTGTGGTGGAGTCTAAAGACTCGTCAATACTATGGCTGTGGATTTAACCACTAGCACGTCAGAGGTATTAGCTATACGTGACGGGCTACCAGCTATTGACCAAAAGGGACGTCGATGAGCGAACTCATCCTGACACTATACTGAGCCTGTCAGTGACAATATCCGTACAGTCCGGTCCGTTCATCTATGAGCATCGCATGGCGGGCCTAGGGGGTTGGTAAAAGTCAGACCCCCAAAAGCGGTACAAGTCGTGTCGGAGTGCAGCCCAGAACACCCTGAGATACTACTGGAATAACTACCTGTAAATCTCCTGCCTTGGCCAAGGACTTTTCATGTACTGGCTCTCCTAGACACAGCGCGACCTCACCCCCAATACCGGGAGAGACGAACCCCTGCAGATCCGCTCACTGCCTCCATATGGCTCGGGACTGTACCCAACTAAAACCTGTTTGCACGACTCCTTTGAGCCGTGGTAGGGTAGTAATCAAAGCACAGTGGGAACTCACACGAGACAAATGACGAACTCAGGTCGATGAACTAACCTGTACACATGTCACCAGGGAACTGCTATCTGACGTCAGGTATAATACCAACTAGCAGGTTCCCGGCGAGTCATGTCCGGTGTACTCATAACCTAATGAGCACCTGTATACATCTTAAGTGAACCAACTGACACCAGTGGCATGTGAGACCGGCCACCGCCCCTCGTCGGGGTCTTGACTGTATACACTAGTCTACACTGGAGTATCGATGCCCTGTCTCGAAACTCCCACGACTAGGGACCTTTTAAGGATGTGCTTATAGACCCCAGCTCCCACGTATATGATCGCCCTCATACTGCTGGTAGTCAAGCAAGAATCCTAGGGGCTCTATCAACGTGTAATAGCGACTCGTAAGGTCACCTAAAGCAGTACACGATGATAAAGATAAACCAGATAGCATACTATCATCTTGAGTAAGACTGTCCTACCGGGATAGGTCCACCCTCAATCATTGCTATCACGTGCTTGTGATCCAATAATTGACTCTGAGGGCACTATCTCCAACAGGAGATGTTCTTGGTGTATGGCGGAAAAGACCTCCAGCTCGAGGCCTTTGCTAACTCCAGCTTCCAGAGTGACAAGGATGACTCCAAGTCCATGTCGGGTTATGTCTTTACCCTCAATGGAGGGGCGGTTTGCTGGAAGAGTTCCAAGCAGGAGACCGTTGCTGACTCAACTATGGAAGCGGAGTACATAGCTGCTTGCGATGCCGCAAAGGAAGCTGTCTGGATGAAGAAGTTCCTCACGGAGCTTCAGGTGGTTCCTACCATTGTTGATCCAATACCGCTGTATTGCGACAACAACGGCGCTATAGCTTTAGCGAAGGAACCCAGGTCCCATCAGAAGTCCAGGCACATTTTGAGGCGGTACCTGATCGCACGCTTTTGGCGTGTCGGATGTTCAAAGTTCTAAAGTTTACCGCGATCAGGACGGTGTCGCTATGTAGCTAGCCGGTTGAGCACGGGTCGATCCACAGGGAGACGGTTGTATTTCCGTTCTTGTTTTAGACGAGTCAATAAAGAATTTGTATGAGGTTTGTTCAAGACTATCTTATGTGCATTATTTGCAAGTATAAAGTTGTTAAGAAAAAGATACGAAATTGTAAGCTAAAGAAATCCGTACTCAAAACCTTTGAGCCGAGTCTTGACCAATTGAAGCTAGAGCAATCAGCAACAACGTGGATTAGGGGATTTAAGCGCGGTATTCATGGAATAGGGCTTATTTACCCTTGTCCTTCCGTTCTTGTCTCTTGCTTTCGCCTCCGGCCAAACCGAACGCAGCCGGTCGCGGTTAGGAATCACCGTTACCTTGTTAGGGTAGGGTGCCTAACGGAGCGCTTGCGTATGGTTTGGGCGGAGTTCAATGGAAAATAACGGGAAAAGGAAATGAGAAAAGAAAATCTTAACTTACAATACCGTATTTATTCTTAACAACGATAATTACATTCATTCACAAAAAAGAACAAAGAAGAGCAAAAGAAAAGAACAAAGAAAAGAAAAGATTACAAGTAATTAAGTGCATGAATATAAATTGCAAGAAAATAAAGCAAGGTGATAAAAAGCAAGTAATAAATAAGAAATAAAAAGAATTGAAACTAGAACTCAAGACAAGCATGTGATCAATAGCCAACCCTTAAACTTGCAAGCTCAATCAAGAGGTTGCAAGATCAAGAGAAGGGTAGAGAACGAATGTGAAATGAAATGCTAATTTCATAAGAAAATACGACCCTTGAGATCAATAACAAACCCTTAACCGTTCAAGCTCAATGAAAAGGTTGAATGATCAAGAGGAAGCAAGAATCTCAAGGGGGAGCTAAACTAACAAGAAAGATACAAAAACCCTCATCTTCATTAACATCCACTCAATGCTCTCACTACATTTTCATGGAGGAAGAATGAAGAAGTAGAAGAAAGAAGAAGAAAAACTAGCAAAAAGAGGCTAAAGAAGAGCTCCTTTGGCTTTGATCAGATCCGGGGTATTTATAGGAAGGGAATGGGAAACCTAGGGCAACAATCTGCCCATAAACAAAATTACAAAACAGCCCCCAAAAGTTGACAGAGTGAGGACCCCACATGGCCGCGGATCCGCGGCCAATACCCCCTATTGGCCGCGGATCCGCGGCCATCTTGGTGAGTTGGGTGATCGTACTTGGTGGCTTTCCCTGGTTTACTTTTTCCTCGTGTTTGAAAACTTCAAACTGCACAAAAGTCTTCCAGAATATCTGCAGATTTCTTAGTCCAAGATTGCTTTCTTTTCTTCACTTTTGACTTTATCTCCCTCGAGCTCCGCGCACCCATTGATTCTTGTGCAGCCCCCCTCGTGCTCTGTGCTTGTCCCAGACACGAATGACCATTGTCTTCTGTCTTGTTTCTGGAACTGATACTCGGCACTGGACGGATATGGATGACCGGAACCCGGCTTTTATCTGCTGTCAACAGATGTTATGCTTTTGGCGTAACTGTGGAGATTTATCTTGATTTGCAATATTTGTACTAGAAACCTGTATTCTGTAAATATGTAACAAACACGGATTAAAAGCACCTACCTATAAACACACGAGCGTAAGAATGGGCGGTATAAAATGCAATATTCTGGTATGAACAAATACCCCCAAACTTAACTTTTGCTCGTCCCGAGCAAAACCAATTATTCACAAAAAAGAATCCTAACCGCACTTTCGCAGGGAACGCAATTGCACTGAGCATGTGCAACAAGCCGTTAAACCTCTAGGTGTCCCTAGTAGGAGGAGTGTTGTCTCCTTAGGGTTTTCAGCGGATTACACCCACAAAATCCCGTCAAGCTAGTGTCATAAGTTAACAATGATTCTACTCCTACAGTTTAGTATTTACGTTAGAAACTCTATTATCCTATGTTAGAAATATCCAACCCTTATTTTTCACACCTCCTATCTATTTAACCTTAGGTCCTATACGTTCCAAAAAAGTTTAGAAAGATGTTGGTTCTCCTGAGTTTTCCTTCTAAAGTGCGGCCTCAAATCAGGGATTTTTATCAACTTTACAGAAAACACAAGTCTTATTCTTTATTTCTATCTTTTATTCAAACATCGATTGTATATCCCTACGTGTGTGTATATTTGCACCCCTACACTCAAGAATTCAATTCAAGCTATAATACCCTTGCCCTAATACCTAATACTACTTCTTTTCATTAAGGATGGACGGATTTGCTCACACACCTTTCATGCGACTATTAATGCTTCTTGAGGCACTAACGGCCGATTACTGAATGTGTGAACTTTAAAGCGTAAATAGCAGTTTCCAGGTCTTGACTTTATTCTATTTTTCTTTTTCTTTTTCTTTTTCAAGACCGGATATTTTTTCAATATGCTCTTTTGGTGTTTAACTTTAAATACCGTTTTTTTTTCTTTAATACTAGGCTTTAAGGCAAGAGTATTTCTAGGTATCCTCTACTATCCCAAGTTTCAAGGTGCGTGTAAGTGCAGTTGTAGGGTATATACTTTCTAAATTTGAACTCAAGAAAAGAAACTATTTTTCAGACTTATCCTCCAGTAAAGCTTCAATACTTTCCCTTCATCTTGACTTAACTCAAGAACTGAACTCAAGATTACCTATTTCTCAAAAAAAATCTGTAAGGACGTATACTTACCAAAGTTAGACAGAATGAGGGTTATTTTTAGGATTTTCAATTCCTAAGCCTAGAATTTAGTTATTTCTAACATATCAACTAATCTTTCGGAATAAAGATCTAAGTTACCCTATTAGCTAACTTGACGACAAAGTTTTTATATATTTTTGGAAAATTTTTGATTTTTGTGGGTTTTTAAATAAGGTATGCAAATGCAAAATATACAAATGAATACGAATGAAGAAATCTTACCGAGCACACCCCCAAACTTAAACTTGACAGTGCCCTCACTGTCAGGCTATACCAAGAGGGTCAAAATTGCCGGCGCTCCCTAAAAACAAATTATATACAACAAAGAAAACAAAAAATATATACAAAAAAAAGAGTCCCCCCAAACTTAAGTGAAACAGTGTTTCCACTGTTAAGCATTGAAGTTCAGGATTAGGGGGGAAAGAACAGTATCAAGCTATACAAGGCCTTACACAGGCCAAAAGTTAACACCAACCATTCAAAGATTTTATCGCTATAATGTACAAGTTGGTGGAAGAAGGCGTAGAGAAAAGAGAGGGAGAATACGCGAGACCGTATTGACATAGAAGTGGTATAAGGTCTAGGTATATAAGAGGAAGAAGAATGGCGGAAGGGAGAAAGAAGTGAAATACGAACTTGAGGGTGTAAATGGAGTAAATAGATTAGCACAATTTGGGATGAGCGATGTGTAAAAAGCGATTGTGCTAATCTATTAACCCGTCGAGAAATGGGGTCAAATCCCTCAAGATTCGTGAGAAACCATGGGTACGCCGAACTTGGTAAACCAGACATATGAAATGAAAGTGAAACGGTTTCTTGCAAGGTCGGAACGATGGAAAGAATGGAGGGAAGTGATCGAGGAGGGGTATCGGTTAAAGGTTCAGGAGGGTGTACACAGTCAATGACAGGGACAGGATGAATGGGAAAATCCGACTCATCAATTAAAACTGGTTCATCCTCAAAACTATCCTCAATATTCTCCTCAAAATTTAGCACATCCATGCACTTCTCTTCAAAATCCAGACGCATATGGGGTTCGGGAAAAACATTTAATGACTCGGGATGATGATTTGAAGAGACAAACTCAGCCAAATCTACGGGTTCATCATCCGAAATATTCCGGGCGTCAATATCCTTAATCAAGTGAAAATCAAAATTCTCTGACACCTCAACAAAAGCATGGATATCAATCAGTTCAGGTTCTAAGATGGAGGTGTAGAGGTCAAAAGGATTGGGTGTGGTTTCACTTGGCAAGGTCCCTTCACAATCTGGCAAATCAAACACTACAAAGTCGCACAACTCATTAAACATTCTATCTTCAACTGATAATTCATTTGGGACACTTGATAGACTTTCAACACAGGAGTTGTGGGATTCAATTTGAGACGGGTAGGTTTGATTTGGAAGGGTATACAGCTCACTTTCTCCACTCAAATTCTCCGCCTGTCCTACCATCTCATCATACATTGGAAAATTTGGAGCTAGCTGGAAACTAGCTACCGGGTCAGTAGGTTGTATGAGAGCGGACATGGACGCATTCAAATCAATCATCTGTTGGCTTGACGCTACCCTAATGTCTTCCAACGACTGTTCTAGACTAGACATTGGTTGTGAAGGGGTTTCAGTTAAAGATTCAAAGTTGTTTGGATACTGAAAACTCCCAAATGGCGGTTCTGATGCAATGTCTAGGGAAGGTGCAAAAGTAGGGTAGGATTGGTAGGAATTGAATGGCTGGACAGGAGCAGGATCAACATTTGGATAGGAAGGTGAATGGAATTGTTGATCCCAAGAATTTGAAGTGGTGAAAGGAGTGAAAGATCGGCTATGAGATTGTTCAATACGTTCTGCAATAGACATAGGTCTTGGAGTTGCAACATGACTCGAAGAAGGGATATCAACGTAAGAAGGGGTGAATGTATGAAATGGTTGATACGAAGTGGATTGCGGAGTCAAATTGTTTGTCCTAGACGCATCTATCCGATCTCTCAATGAAATTTTGGGCATGGAGGGGTCGTTCGAAGTTCGGCCAAAGCAAGAACCGTAAGAAGTAATGTCTGGTTGTGGGTACCAAAGTTCGACAAGAGTTTTTCGAGGTGGGGTACCCATGATATGAAAAGAGAGAGAGAAAGGTAGAGAAAAGGAGGGGAAAAAGAATGTGATATATATATATATATATATTTTAGTTTATATATTAACAGAAGAATGAAATATACACACAAAAAGAAAATGGACAAAAACAATCACGACACAAAAATACCACACACCTAATCGTTCTAGGGTTCACCTAGGTCAACTAGACCTGCTCCAGAACTTGATTGTCGAAGTAAAACTGTGTCGAGAAACGGGCTCAAGATACACTGATCACGAGGCCAGGTAAGTGCAGAGATAAGGGGAGGTTTTCCAACGCTTTCGCGAAGTTCCTTAATTAAATAACCCTTTCTCTTTTGGCGGTTTCGCCGTTAACACTTTCCGAGACACCCCGTAAACAATATACCGTTAAGCGAGGTTCTAAACACAGTTAACTTCTCCTAGTGAGCGCGAAGTCCTTAAGGCTTAAAGTCTAATTTCTTTTAAAATTTGTGCGGATAAATGTTATGCTCAAGTTCGTGATTTGTGGGCCACGGAAAAGGTGATGAAATCCTTTACCGTATATTGTGGGGTTCGCTTGCCCTCAAGTCCGTATTAATGTATGCAATGCGCAATTCAAAAATTCTATAAAGAATCAAACAATAGTTTTTTTAGTTTAAGCACGGAACTGCAACAAATACGGGTTAGTCAATTTTTTAGCGTTTGCTAGCGAACTTGCAAAGAATCCTGCAAAGAATAGTATATTGGACGCGTCGGATTTGAGAAGAAGGTGTTAGTAAAGTACGTACCGTTAAGTTTTGGGTTAGGAAACCCCCGTTAAAGCAAATCCGGTAAGCTTGGCAAGTTCGCTTGCGCGGGTCAAACTACCCGGATCTTTGGCACTGTACTTCGTAATCACCTTAACTTTGAACGTACACTTTGCTCCCCACAATCGCAGTTTGCAAATCCGCAAAAATCTGCACTCTTGCCCACACAAAAAATGATCAAAAATAACAAAAAGATTTTTTTTATAAATATATACAAAAAGAATATTAACCCGAATAACAAGAAAGAAAATACGCTACCATCTCCCCGGCAACGGCGCCATTTGATCGCACGCTTTTGGCGTGTCCGATGTTCAAAGTTCTAAAGTTTACCGCGATAAGGACGGTGTCGCTATGCAGCTAGCCGGTTGAGCACGGGTCGATCCATAGGGAGACGGTTGTATTTCCGTTCTTGTTTTAGACAAGTCAATAAAGAATTTGTATAGGTTTGTTCAAGACTATCCTATGTGTATTATTTGCAAGTATAAAGTTGTTAAGAAAAAGATACGAAATTGTAAGCTAAAGAAATCCGTACTCAAAACCTTTGAGCCGAGTCTTGACCAATTGAAGCTAGAGCAATCGGCAACAACGTGGATTAGGGGATTTAAGCGCGGTATTCGTGGAATACGGCTTATTTACCCTTGTCCTTCCGTTCTTGTCTCTTGCTTTCGCCTCCGGCCAAACCGAACGCAACCGGTCGCGGTTAGGAATCACCGTTACCTTGTTAGGGTAGGGTGCCTAACGGAGCGCTTGCCTATGGTTTGGGCGGAGTTCAATGGAAAATAACGGGAAAAGGAAATGAGAAAAGAAAATCTTAACTTACAATACCGTATTTATTCTTAACAACGATAATTACATTCATTCACAAAAAAGAACAAAGAAGAGCAAAAGAAAAGAACAAAGAAAAGAAAAGATTACAAGTAATTAAGTGCATGAATATAAATTGCAAGAAAGTAAAGCAAGGTGATAAAAAACAAGTAATAAATAAGCAATAAAAAGAATTAGAAACTAGAACTCAAGACAAGCAAGTGATCAATAGCCAACCCTTAAACTTGCAAGCTCAATCAAGAGGTTGCAAGATCAAGAGAAGGGTAGAGAACGTATGTGAAATGAAGTGCTAATTTCATAAGAAAATACGACCCTTGAGATCAATAACAAACCCTTAACCGTTCAAGCTCAATGAAGAGGTTGAATGATCAAGAGAAAGCAAGAATCTCAAGGGGGAGCTAAACTAACAAGAAAGATACAAAAACCCTCATCTTCATTAACATCCACTCAATTCTCTCACTACATTTTCATGGAGGAAGAATGAAGAAGAAGAAGAAAGAAGAAGAAAAACTAGCAAAAAGAGGCTAAAGAAGTGCTCCTTTGGCTTTGATCAGATCCGGGGTATTTATAGGAAGGGAATGGGAAACCTAGGGCAACAATCTGCCCATAAACAAAATTACAAAACAGCCCCCAAAAGTTCACAGAGTGAGGACCCCACATGGCCGCGGATCCGCGGCCAATACCCCCTATTGGCCGCGGATCCGCGGCCATCTTGGTGAGTCGGGTGATCGTACTTGGTGGCTTTCCCTGGTTTACTTTTTCCTCGTGTTTGAAAACTTCAAACTGCACAAAAGTCTTCCAGAATATCTGCAGATTTCTTAGTCCAAGATTGCTTTCTTTTCTTCACTTTTGACTTTATCTCCCTCGAGCTCCGTGCACCCATTGATTCTTGTGCAGCCCCCCTCGTGCTCTGTGCTTGTCCCAGACACGAATGACCATTGTCTTCTGCCTTGTTTCTGGAACTGATACTCGGCACTGGACGGATATGGATGACCGGAACCCGGCTTTTATCTGCTGTCAACAGATGTTCTGCTTTTGGCGTAACTGTGGAGATTTATCTTGATTTGCAATATTTGTACTAGAAACCTGTATTCTGTAAATATGTAACAAACACGGATTAAAAGCACCTACCTATAAACACACGAGCGTAAGAATGGGCGGTATAAAATGCAATATTCTGGTATGAACAGTACCACCTGATCAGGGAGATCGTAGATCGCCGGGAGATCGAGGTGAAGAGAGTAAATACGGAAGATAACACTGCTGATCCATTCACGAAGGCCATACCCCAGACTCAGTTCGAGCGGCTGATCGAGATGATAGGTCTTCGATACGCCAGTACATGGCCTTAGTGCAAGTGGGAGATTGTTAGTGTATATGCCTTAGAGGCTATTACTGTATCATACTAGAGTGTATATTATTTAATGGAAGCTTGGGATATTCACAGTTGTATAGACAATCTTTCTCAATATGGAAGTATGCGACTTGGTTTGACTCTACTTCAATATGTGCATGTGTTTCTTTTAGCATATCGCTTATATACATATTAGTGGAACCCTTAGGATCTTTTCTTGATTACCAGCGTTGTGATGGCAGTCACACTTGTAGGGGCTGGGTAATCTATAAGCACATCCTTATACAGGTCCCTAGTCGTAGGACTATCGAGACAGGGCATCGATACTCCGGAGTAGACTAGCGTATACGCTTCTCATCCCAGCAGGGGAGATGGTCTGTCCCACAGCCATCAGTACGTCGTACTGGAGATAGTATGCGGGTGCTCGTTAGGTTACGAGTACACTGGACATGACTCGTCGAGAACTGTTGGATGGTATTATACCTATCGTCAGTTATCAGTTCCCAGGTGACATGAGTACAGCTTAGTCCGTTGACTTGACACTGTTACTTCGCCTCGAGTGTGTGCCCATTGTACTTAGATTACTACCCTACTACGGCTCAAAGGAGTCGTGCAAACAGGTAGTAGTTGGGTGCAGTCCCGAAGCACTTGGAGGCAGTAACGGTTAGACAGGATTCGTCTCTCCCGGTATTAGGGGTTGACATCGCGCTGTGTCTAGGAGAGCCATTACACGAGTAGTCCCTGGCCAGGGAAAGCGAGATATACTGGTAGGTTTCCAGTGTTATCTCAGGGTGTTCTGGGCTTCACTCCGACACGACTTGTACTGCTATTGGGGGACTGACGTTCACCGCCCCCTAGGCCCGCCATGCGATGTATCAGACGAACAGACCGGACTGTACGGAGATTGTCACATTCAGGCTCAGTAGGAGTTCAGATGGGTTTACCTCATCGGCCTTCTTATCGACATCTACCTGGGGACCGTTACGTACAGCTAGTGCCGCTTGCGGTTTGTGGTTAAACCCACTGCCAGCGTAGTGTTGAGTCTTCAGAGTCCCACACAGAGAGTTTCCCTGCACTGAGCGAAACGTGTAGAGGCTGTATGGTTTTACGGCAGGGCTGCGATCACTTACGTGCACTTGTGTGCGTATACTGTTCGGGCAGGCAATACTAGTGGGCTTTGGTTTAAGCCGTATCCTAGTATTGCACGGATGGATTTGTTTTGTCTTCTGTGCATTCGCATTCTACGGAATGCAGATGTAGGTGTGTATGCACAGTTTTGAGGAGCGATAGAGGAGGATGTGCCTCATTAGGGTTTTGGCAGTTGGTTCGGCCAAAACCGTTATGTGGCAGGCTCATTAGGGTTTTGACAATTCATTCGGTCAAAACCATTATGAGCCGGAGACATTATTTTACTAATCCTTTTTGTGATAATTTTCTGATGGCTAATTGCATTGACCATTTGACCACCATGACCTCTCTTGACTTTGTTGTCCCGTTGAACGGAGTTGACCATTGACCTTCATGAGAGGTCTACACTCTTCTTTGGATTTTCTTTTTCTTTTTGATTATGAAAATGGTCAATTCAATGTAGCATCAACTTTATCATGAAAGTATTGGTAATGATGAAAGTTTTGCATTATTGCAACCATGGTTCATTTCTTTAGCTAACAATTCATTTTCATTTCTCTCTCTTGTTCTTGTGAGAAGAAAAGAAAAGCTCTCATGGTTGCTAGCTCCTCCTTCTTCCTCCTCTTGATTTCTTCTTTTGATCTCATGTGTTGAGAGAAAAAGATCCCACAAAGACAAACACTTCCATATATCTCTACCACATAACCTAGGGCATCTAGACCAGCGATCTCGTTGCCCTAATTGCCTCGGCTCGAGGTGGAGCTCGGTGTACAACTCTCGGGTGGATCGTCTTCGACTCAAGAAGGCCGCGGAGGTGACCAAGATCCGGATCGACCCTCGGAGCGTGGATGGACGAGCCGGACAGCGGAGAGAAGACCCGAAGGACCGGTTTCGTGAGGTATATTTTCTACGGCATAGTAGTTAAAGCCTCTAGTAGTTTGTTAGTTTCTAGTTTAGCAAAGATCCGGCTTTTAGTCCATGTTGCCTTGCGCCAAAATAATTGTTTTTCGCCGTTTCCGCCTGCCCGTAAGAACCGGGGTGAGCAACGTGGACTTACATATTGTGTGTGTGTGTGTGTATATATATATATATCGACTCAGATTTAGGTGGTTTCCATACCCCTCCCGATTGACTTGATAGTTGGGTCCGTTGTTCGCATAGTAAGCGTTAGACTAGACCCGAGTCATACCTATTTCAAAACTAACGAATCAGGGATATTTTAAAGATAGGCAAAATGGATTCTACGGATATTTTCAAACGGCGCATCTTTTCTTAAAACACGTAGCCCTTATTTTACCAAAAACCCCGATTCGTCTTATTTCAAAAGGCAAGGGTGCATGATATATTTATTGAGGTGGATTCTTTACTGTTGCGTTGATTGTTCGATTTCGTATATTCATGCTATTTGCATTGCATTGCTTGTGTTTATTGATATATTACAGTCATGCTGCTAGGACACCAGCACCATTATCGATGATGCGTATGTTCTGCGTACACTTGTTTGCCGGCTCACACACTTCATCATCGATAATTGCCATGTCACTACACTGTAGTACTATTGCATTCTGGATATGATCTTTGCATGACATCTTGATATGCTTACATTTCTTTTACATATCGCATACATCATGCTTTCTGATTATACGCATTGAGAGTTGCTATTTCCATGATATTTCTGGATTTGGGAACTGCGTGTATTTTAAAAGAGAATATGTAATTGCTTTAAAAACTCGGTTACCCTTGATATGATATTTCAGTGCGTCCACCATGTGTTTTCTCGGTGCTGAGAGCGACATGTGAAACCCGATTCGAGAAGTGGACGAGGCCGATTGCGGGTACATGGTGGACCCGGTATGGTTCCTCTCGGCAAGATGATCGAAGGACTTTGCCGATTGAGCCTGGAGGTGGGCGAGTACCTAACGGTGATTGGTTGGACCTGGCGGTCATCCGGAGGATACCGACCAGAGTCGATAGATGGATATGGGCGTACTGCTGGGGCCGAGGGCCGATTCCGCAGACGGAGCCCGATATATGAGGATTTACGTGCCGATGTTGGGCACAGTTTTCATGATGTTTTCGAGTGTCGATGCTGGACACTCCGGTTCCATGATTTTGACGTGTCGCGAGTGACACAGGTGGTTTATATCCTCATATTTTCATGCACATGCTGATGATATTTACGTGCATGATGGTTATTGTCATTGGGTGACGAGTGGACGGGATCCACGTACATGCAGATTTGATTACATTGATCATACCTCATATTTATGATATGCTATTACCTGAGGCACTGGCACGAGCACTTGGCACTACACTCATGTATAGAGATTACATTGCCAGTTTAGCATGCTGCAGACTTATTCATATTGAGGTTTATATATATCTGATTGTATTGACCTAGGATGGGTCATACATTCGATCTCTGCTTGTAGATATTTTCTATTCACGAGTTGGCAACTCACCCCCGTTGTGCCACAGTTCTTGCAGGTTTTTGCCGTACGGATTACCTAGCGGTTTTTCTGGCACACTGCTTCCATACGGGTGACTTGCTTTGGTAGGTGGGTTCTTTTGTATCAGAACCGCCATTGTACATGTATTATTCATTGTATCTAGAAATTCCATCAACCAAAACTTGTATATTGTTGCAGACTTAGACACAGTGATGTATTATTTCGACCTTAGAGTCGCGCTTGTAGTATTATGGTTTTCTGGCTGTTTTGAGTTCCTTTTTGGGTTTTGATCCTCGCCCTTTGGCGTTGTATATTATTATTGCTTATGTGGTTGTGACCGTCGATTGACGAAGAGCTAGCTCCCGCTTAGGGATGCCTTTTATCATTTCATATATATTATTCTTGTTGTACCCCGTTCGGGGCCAGTTTTTACAAAGGAAACTCTGCCGAAATTTTCAGAAAAGACTACACATTTTTAAAAATGCATTTTCGGCTTAGTTATTTGAAAAACTTTGATTTCAAACATGCTTTCTTTACTTATTAAAAACCAGTTTCTTTATTTACTCTTTAAATGGTTTTAGATTTCTGGGCTTTTGGCTTACTTGGATCAGATGGAGTCCTATAGACTTCATATGGTTTAAGGGCCAGTCACATGCTCTTTCGGGTCGTGACACATATGATACCTTATCGTAAGTCAAGGAAATGTTAAGATTCCTCAGCCAGTCTTTATAATTGGTCCCATCTAGTTTATTTTTATCTAGTAGAAGCTTGAGTCCTATCATTGGTATCAGCCATTAAGAGAGAGAAAAGAATACTCTCAGCGAAAGCTCTTGCAAAGATCAGATTGGTTATTATCTTATCTAATCGATGTCTCCCACTGCTTTAATCAATTTTTTCTTTCAAACCTTAAAAAGAAAACTAGCCAGGATTAATTACAGTCTACAACTTCGCTAACCGTTCAGCCAGGCCAGTGTCGGTACTTGAGGGAGGTTCCCCGTGCTTTCGCACGGACCTAATTAATATAAACCTCGTCTTCTCAGAGGCGTAGCCCCGTCAACACCTTTCTAGACACCTAATGGGTTAGCTAATTGTAAACTGCAAAACTCTCCTGGGAGAAACTATTGCCCACAGTGGGATCGGGATCCAACCATCATATGGAAGGTATGCAATCTCATTGCAAATTTCAACTATTGAAATTCCCGATGTGGTTTTTACCCCTAGCACCCATAACCTTAACTATGGTCAACAAATCATAAGCACCAGTCAAGTTCTACCCGTTATTTCTTGATTAATTAGACCCACTCACATGACCCTTAACTATGGTCAACAAAGTCGCATGAATGTCCTAATTAATCTGCATCATATGCAGTGTAGGAAGACATCACTTAGCTACCGTACACTACGCCTTAACTATAGTCAACAAACGTAGCACGAATACTAAGTGCTCTACTTCCTAAAATTACGGAGGGTTGCGGATGATTTTTAAGAAAATCTTTAACGCTTTGAACTTGATATCGTCGTAGAATCAAATGCTTTTCAAAAGGAGTGGCTTGAGCTCCGCAGTTTTGAAATGTATCTTTTTCATTAAGAGCCGAGTGGTTTTCAAATCCGATTCTACAACATCTTTTTAGGTTTATTTTCTTTACATTAATCATATTAATGTAGCCCCATCATTTAAGTCCTTAAGCCAATCAAAGAAAAGGAACGAAAATACAACGTACGCTTATGCCATCCGCATTCGCCACAATGTTTCGTTATGCACCGTTAGGATACTTAACTAACGGCATACCGGGACGGGACTAGCGCGGGTGTAAAACATAAGCAACGTCTACTATATATTTCTGTAAGTCTACGTTGCTCACCCCGGTTCTTAAGGGGAGGCGGAAACGGTAAAAAATCGATTTTTAGTGCAAAAGCAACATGGACTAAAAGAAGGATCTTTGCTAAACTACAAACTAGCAAACTACTTTAGGTTCTATCTACTATGCCGTATAGATTATACCTCACTATACCGGTCCTTCGGGTCTCCATTCCGCTGTCCGGCTTGTCCATCCACGCTCCGAGGGTCGATCCGGATCTTGATCACCTCTGCGGCCTTCTTGAGTTAAAGACGATCCACCCGAGAGATGTACTCCGAGCTCCACCTCGAGCCGAGGCAACTAGGGCAACAAGATTTCTAGTCTTGATGTCCTAGGATGTGTAGAAGAGATAGATGGTAGTGTTTGTCTATTTGGATCCCTTTTCTCTCAACACATGAGATCAAGGGAAGAATCAAGAGGAGGAAGAAGAAGGAGAACAACCATGGAGCTTTCTCATTTCTTTTTTAGAGAGAGAATGAGAAATGAGAAATGAATTATTGTGTAGAGAGAATGAACCATGGTTGCAATAATACACCACTATCATCATTACTAATCTTTTCAAGAATTAGTTGATGGCATCAATTGACTTGACCATTATCATAACCCAAAGAATAAAAAGAAAAAGAAAACCAAAGAAAACTCTAGACCTCTCATGAAGGTCCAAGTCAACTTTGGTCAAATGGTCAACAAAGTCAAGTATGGTCAAATGGTCAAAGCAATTAGCCATCACTTAATAATCACTAAAAAGATTAGTAAATAATGTCCCCGGCTCATAATGGTTTTGACCAAACGAACTGTCAAAACCCTAATGAGTCCGCCTCATTTTGGTTTCGACCGAATCAACTGTCAAAACCCTAATGAGGCACCACCTTCCCCTTCGCTCCTCATAACTGTGCATACACACCCGCATCCGCATTCCGTAGAATGTGAATGCACAGAAGACAAAACAGATCCATCCGTGCAATACTAGGATCCAGCTTAAACCAAAGCCCACTAGTATTGCCTGCCCGAACAGCATACGCACACAAGTGCACGTAAGTGATCGTAGCCCTGCCGTAAAACCATACGGCCTCTACACCTATCGCTCAGTGCAGGGAAACTCTCTATGTGGGACTCTAAAGACTCGACACTATGCTGGCAGTGGGTTTAACCACAGACCGCAAGCGGCACTAGCTGTACGTAACGGTCTCCAGGTAAATGTCGATAAGAAGGCCGATGAGGTAAACCCATCCGAACTCCTACTGAGCCTGTATGTGACAATCTCTATACAGTCTGGTCTGTTCGTCTAAGAGTATCACATGGCGGGCCAAGGGGACGGTAAACGTCAGTCCCATCATAGCGGTACAAGTCGTGTCGGAGTGTAGCCCAGAACACCCTGAGATAACACTGGAAACCTACCAGTATATCTCGCTTGCCCTGGCCAGGGACATTGTGTAATGGCTCTCCTAGACACAGCGCGATATCAACCCCCAATATCGGGAGAGACGAATCATGTCTAACCGTCACTGCCTCCAAGTGCTCCGGGACTGCACCCAACTACTACCTGTTTGCACGACTCCTTTGAGCCGTGGTAGGGTAGTAATCAAAGAACAGTGGGAACACACTCGAGGCGAAGTGACAGTGTCAAGTCAACGGACTAAGCTGTACTCATGTCACCTGGGAACTGATAACTGACGATAGGTATAATACCAACCAACAGTTCCCTACGAGTCCTGTCCAGTGTACTCGTAACCTAACGAGCACCCGCATACTATCTCCAGTACGACGTACTGATGGCTATGGGACAGACCATCTCCCCTGCTGGGATGAGAAGCGTATACGCTAGTCTACTCCGGAGTATCGATGCCCTGTCTCGATAGTCCTATGACTAGGGACCTGTATAAGGATGTGCTTATAGATTACCCAGCCCCCACAAGTGTGACTGCCATCACAACACTGGTAATCAAGCAAAGATCCTAATGGCTCCACTAATATTTATATAAGCGATATGCTAAAAGAAACACATGCACATATTGAAGTAGAGTCAAACCAAGTAGCATACTACTATTTTGAGCAAGATTGTCTATACAACTGTGAATATCCCAAGCTTCCATTAAGTAATATACAAGCTAGTATGATACAGTAATGGCCTCTGGGGCATATACACTAACAATTTCATATATAATACAACATTCGTCTCAGATATCACATCACAGTATACAGGCAGCAGAAACACAGATATGATAATATAGGATATACTAGGACGTCCGTATTGAGTATTTAGCCAACAATAGAAAATACGGATTCCACAGTCGCGATGAATAGCCAAGCCCACACCCCTAGACCCCTACGAGAGTGGAAAGCGACCCTAGCAATTCTGGAGTTTAGGAGACCCGGTCACGACTTCTCGAGATGGCCTCCCACTGAACCCCAGAACCCGGTCACTCGTGCTCCCCTCCTTGGGTCTATCCTAATGCAGAAAAGTAAATAATATACAACACTGGTGACATCATACTCAACCTGGAAGTGCCCCAAATAAAAGAATATTACATTACATTTGAATTTTACATGAATGAAAAGAAAACTCTCATCTCACTTCAAACCCCCCGGCTATTCAATCACGACAATCCTACATGTCAAATCTCAGCAACACATAATATCACATATCATCAACGTAAGTAAGTATGCGTACCCCGATTGTCGTTGATGTATAGCAACGAAACCGGCGATATACCACATACTACACTTACGGTCACAGAGAAATAAAATGAAAAACTACAACAATTGGAATCGTAACTGCCTTTAGACAACACAAACCCGGAATATCACATATACAAGATTTCATGTCTAACAATGTAAAGCTCGCATTTCGGTCTCATCCATGAAAGCACCTTTTCAAAACAAGCCGGATAATTCAACAAGATTTCTGATTGTTGCCGAGACCGAACTGCTAGATTAACACGTAAATTCCAATTATTGTATCAGATATTAATAAACTTGGCGTAGTTAAAACATTCGATCGAATGATTAAACACCCACAGACTTCTCAGAAAGCTCAACACCTGAACAGTTTTAAAAATACCAGTAACTGCACAAAATATATACGGGCCTGCACAAGAAAATACGGCCCATAACTCTCCTTCTGCGCCGCGGAACGACCGCAGAAAGGCCACTATGGCCGCGGTTCCGCGGTCGTATGGATGAGTCAGGGCGTCGTACTTCTTGTGGGCCCATAAAATACCCTGCTGAATTTTTTTAAGTATTTTTAATTTGAAAAAATCCAGGTTTTAGAAAAATTTCCAGAGAGCACCCCCGGGCGTCGTGTTTCGTTCGTTCGAGTGTTTTTAACGTCGTCTAGGTTACCCTAAGGCTCTAGCTTGGCTCTGATACCATGAAAGGGGTTCCTACAGCACCACTACAAGGGTTTGGTGGCATCACACATGCCATATTTAAAATTTATATGGTGCTAGAGAAACAAACCTAAGGATCATGCTAGAAAAGCTAGGGTAACAATACTATAACACAAACACAAGTAGTAAAAGCTAGGGTTTTGAGAGTACAACCTTTGTAGCTCCCTACGCTAGACTCCTTGGCTACTTGAGGGTTGGAAAAGGCTCGCTTGAGATCCTCTAGGTCCACGACAATCCACCCGGAGTTCTCTTTGTCCAAGCTTGAAGCTCCACTAGATCAGGAGAAGAAATAGAAGCTAACACTCTACACTAATGGGCAAGACTAGTGTAGAATGGTGATGTGATTTGTTTTCTCACTTCAAAACCCTAACTTGATGACTCTTTTGCTCACAAGTGAAAGCTAGAGAGCAAGAGAGAAAGGAGGAAGAAGATGATGGCTTGTGAAGAGCTCAAGATCATGATAAGCCTATGAATAAAAATGAGAAATGAAAATATATATATTTTCTCTTTCTCATTCTTAACCATAGTTATAAAATATCTAGATATTTATTTTGGATAAAAAAATGGCCATAGAAATTAAATCATGGTTAAAGAAAAGGGTTAGTGCATGAATAAAATATTAAACCATGATAACAATTTCCATTTCCATTTTTCTTTTCCAAAAAAGAAATATCCATATATTTATAAATGGTGTGAGTCTTATATTGCCACCATCCACTATATAAACAACCATGATAGAATTATGTATGCATGTATGTGTGCATGCACATCCATATGTGCATAAATGAGAATAAATGCATACATGCATGCATACAACAAAAAGACAAGAAAGGGTTTAAAGTGAGAAACTAATGGTCAATGATAAACCGGGTCCACGCGCATATCTCATATGCGCACCACATCATTTCGCCTGGACTAGGTAACTCCATTGTGGGACTCTAAGACTCGTCAATATGCCGGCAGTGGGTGATGATCATATCAAGCACCCCCAACCCGCAAGCGGTCAGCTAAACGTAACGGCCACCCGGGTATTAAGCGATCAGAAGAAAACAAGCGAAGCTGTCACAACTCCCGTCGAGCCAACTGGCAACACTACCGTACAGTTCGGTCTCTTCGTCAGATATGCTGCATATCGAGTCTAGGGATGGTAACGTCGACCCCAATAATTCAATAAGTCATGCCGATGAATGGTCTATAACAGATCGAGAAACTACTGATAACACTTATCAGTAAATCTCAACAGCCCTGGCCAGGGACTTACTGATATAGCCAATCGAGCACAGCACAACATCAACTCCTAATACCGGGAGAGACGAAACCCCTCCTATCGTTCATCGCCTTCGTGTGTCTCGGGAATGTACCCAACGGCCACCTGTTTCCACGACTCAGTAGAGCCGTGGTAGGGTGGTAACCAAAGTACAGTGGGTGAACACACAAGACTCAATGACGATCTTGGGTCTACAGACTAACCTGTACGAGTGTCACCTGAGAACTGCTATCCGACGATAGATATAATTCCATATAGGAGTTCTCGGCGAGTCCGTCCAGTGTACCCAGTCACCACTGAGCACCCGTATACGATCTCGATGTCAAACATCGATGAATGTGGGAACATCCATCGCCCATCATATGGGTCTAGTATCATATACGCTAGTCTACTCTGGTATATCGATGCCCCGTCTCGATACACCTACGACTAGGGACTTTTCAGGATATGCTTATAAATTACAGATGTCCCACTAGTATGATCTCCATCATAATCACGGTAGTCAAGCCTATATCCTCAGGTCTTTATCAACATGTATGAATGAATAAAAACATGATCAAGTCAACATGTCAGATAAAGAAGAACCAGATAGCATACTATCATGTCGAGCAAGAATGTACACTGAATATATATATATATATACATGTATAAATACATCCACTATCATATAATGGCCTCTATGGCATACATATATCCAACACGGTTAACAAAGTTACATAAAGAGGGATACTTGAATCCGTTCGAGTATCAGTCTTATGCTACTAGTGAATCTTGTCTCATGGGAAAGATGACAAAGACTCCATTTACTGGACACGTAGTAAGAGCGAGCTAGCTCTTGGGACTCATACACAGTGACGTGTATGGTCCAATGTCTACACATGCGCGAAGTGGTTATTCATACTTCATTACTTTTACGGATGATTTCTCTATGTATGGACATGTCTTCTTGATGAAGCATAAATTCGAGGCTTTTGAGAAATTTCGGGAATACAAGAATGAAGTTGAAAAACAAACAGGCAAAAGTATCAAGACAGTGAGATCTGATCGAGATGGTGAATACTTGAGTGCCGAGTTTCTGGGCTACTTAAAAGAGAATGGAATTCTCCCTCAGCTTACTCCTCCATACACACCACAACACAACGGTGTATCGGAAAGGCGGAATCGAACCCTATTGGATATGGTTCGTTCCATGATGAGTAAGGCTAAGTTACCGCGATCCTTCTGGGGTTATGCACTAGAATCACTTGCATATCTTTTGAACAAGGTTCCCTCCAAGACTGTGCCTACCACACCATATCATATGTGGTGTGGGAAAAAACCCCATCTTCAATAACTGAAGATATGGGGATGTCCAGCTTTTGTTAAAAAGCAGCATGTAGACAAACTCGAGGCACGCTCAGTACTGTGTAAATTTGTGGGATACCCAAAGAACTCCAGGGGGTATCTTTTCTATTACGCAGAGGAAGAAAAGGTTTTTGTTTCTCGTCATGCCCACTTTCTGGAACATCGGTTTTTAGAAAAAGAAAAAAGTGGGAGCGCAGTAGAACTGGAAGAAATTCCAGAACCACAAGTTATTACTGAAAGCTTGGTAGAACCAGAAGCTTCAGGAGAACCGGAAATCCCAGCGCCACTCCGCAGGAGTAGAAGGCAGTCTCATCCGCCCGAGAGATACTACGGTTTTCTCATAGACGGGGATCGAGAGGATTGCGTCATTGAAAATGATGAGCCTACTAGCTTCCAGCAAGCCATTCAGAGCGGTGACTCAGTAAAATGGCTGGATGCAATGCGGACCGAGATGGATTCCATGTACACCAACAAAGTTTGGACTTTGGACATTGCTCCAGAAGGGGTAAAACCCGTAGGCTGCAAATGGATCTTCAGAAAGAAGATTGGTGTAGATGGGCAGGTTGAAACCTATAAAGCTAGACTTGTTGCTAAGGGTTTTCGTCAATGATCTGGTTTGGACTATGAAGAAACCTTTTCTCCAGTGGCTATGCTCAAATCCATTCGGATCCTTCTTACCATTGCTGCCTTCCACGATTATGAGATCTGGCAGATGGACGTAAAGACGGCTTTCCTAAATGGAAATTTGGAAGAGTGCGTCTATATGGATCAGCCGGAGGGTTTCATTCAGAGTGGGAGCAGCGGTAAAGTGTGCAAGTTGCTTAAGTCTATCTATGGACTCAAGAAGGCATCGCGGAGTTGGAACATCTGCTTTGATGATACTGTCAAGGAATTTGACTTTATCAAAAATCCAGATGAACCATGCATTTACAGTAAGATTGTAGGGAGAACTGTGGTATTCCTTATCTTGTACGTGGATGACATTCTCCTAATAGGAAATGACATAACTATGTTACAGTCAGTCAAAGGATTCTTGTCACAGAGGTTCTCCATGAAGGACCTGGGCGATGCCAACTACATTCTGGGGATCCGGATCTATCGTGATAAATCTAAAAGGATGTTGGGACTTTCGCAGTCCAGGTACATCGACACCATACCGAAACGATTCAGTATGGAAGATTCAAAGCGCGGTAATCTACTGGCTTGTCACGGAATCACCCTCTGCAAAGAGATGTCTCCCAAGACTGATTTGGAAAGGGCTCGCATGTCATCTATACCCTACGCATCTGCGGTAGGCTCTATAATGTATTCGATGTTGTGTACCAGACCAAATGTAGCATACTCATTAAGCGTTGTAAGCCGGTATCAGTCGGACCCAGGGGAGAAACACTGGATAGCAGTAAAGAACATTCTCAAGTACATGAGAAGGACTAAGGAGATGTTTTTGGTGTATGGCGGAAAACACCTCCAGATCGAGGCCTTTGCTGACTCCAGCTTCCAGAGTGACAAGGATGACTCCAAGTCCATGTCGGGTTATGTCTTTACCCTCAATGGAGGGGCGGTTTGCTGGAAGAGCTCCAAGCTGGAAACCGTTGCTGACTCAACTATGGAAGCGGAGTACATAGCTGCTTGCGATGCCACAAAGGAAGCTGTCTGGATGAAGAAGTTCCTCACGGAGCTTCAGGTAGTTCCTACCATTGTTTATCCAATACCACTGTATTGTGACAACAACGGCGCTATAGCTTTAGCGAAGGAACCCAGGTATCATCAGAAGTCCAGGCACATTTTGAGGCGGTATCACCTAATCAGGGAGATCGTAGATCGCCAGGAGATCGAGGTGAAGAGAGTAGATTCGGAGAATAACATTGCAGATCCATTCACGAAGGCCATACCCCAGACTCAGTTCGAGCGGCTGATCGAGATGATAGGTCTTCGATACGCCAGTACATGGCCCTAGTGCAAGTGGGAGATTGTTAGTGTATATGCCCTAGAGGCCATTACTATATCATACTAGTTTGTATATTACTTAATGGAAGCTTTGGATATTCACAGTTGTATAGACAATCTTGCTCAAAATGGTAGTATGCTACTTGGTTTGTTTCTACTTTAATATGTGCATGTGTTTCTTTTAGCATATCGCTTATACATATTAGTGGAGCCCTTAGGATCTTTGCTTGATTACCAGCGTTGTGATGGCAGTCACACTTGTGGGGTCTGGGTAATCTACAAGCACATCCTTATACAGGTCCCTAGTCGTAGGATTATCGAGACAGGGCATCGATATTCCGGAGTAGACTAGCGTATGCGCTTCTCATCCCAGCAAGGGAGATGGTTTGTCCCACAGCCATCAGTACGTCGTACTGGAGATAGTATGCGGGTGCTCGTTAGGTTACGAGTACACTGGACAGGACTCATCGGGAACTGTTGGTTGGTACTATACCTATCGTCAGATAACAGTTCCAAGGTGACATGAGTATAGCTTAGTCCGTTGACTTGACACTGTCACTTCGCCTCGAGTGTGTTCCCACTGTTCTTTGATTACTACCCTACCACGGCTTAAAGGAGTCGTGCAAACAAGTAGTAGTTGGGTGCAGTCCCGAAGCACTTGGAGGCAGTGATGGTTAGACAGGATTCGTTTCTCCCGGTATTGGGGGTTGATATCGCGCTGTATCTAGGAGAGCCATTACACAAATTCCCTGGCCAGGGCAAGAGAGAATTACTGGTAGTGTTTCCAGTAGTTTCTCAGGGTGTTCTGGGCTACACTCTGGCACGACTTGTACCGCTATTAGGGGTCTGACTTTTACTGCCCCCTAGGTCCGCCATGCGATACTCTCAGACGAACAGACCGGACTATACGGAGATTGTCACATTCTGGCTCAGTAGGAGTTCGGATGGGTTTACCTCATCGGCCTTCTTATCGACATCTACCTGGAGACCGTTACGTACAGCTAGTGCCGCTTGCAGTCTGTGGTTAAACCCACTGCCAGCGTAGTGTCGAGTCTTTAGAGTCCCATACAGAGAGTTTCCCTGCACTGGGAAAAAGGTGTAGAGGCCGTATGGTTTTACGGCAGGGCTACGATCACTTATATGCACTTGTGCGCGTATGCTGTTCGGGCATACAATGCTAGTGAGCTTTGGTTTAAGCCGGATCCTAGTATTGTATGGATGGATTAGTTTTGTCTTCTGTGCATTCGCATTCTACGGAATGCGGATGCGGGTGTGTATGCAAAGTTGTGAGGAGCGAAGAAGAAGGAGGTGCCTCATTAGGGTTTTGACAGTTGGTTCGGTCAAAACCATTATGAGGCGGGGACATTATTTACTAATCTTTTTTTAATGATAATTATGTTATGGCTAATTGCTTTGACCATTTGACCTTACTTGACCTTGTTGATAATTTGACCATTGTTGGCTAGGATCTTTCATGTGAGATCTAGAGTCTTCTTTTTTGTTTTGGTTTTATTTTGAGATGATAATGGTCAAATCAATGTAGCCATCAACATTATCATAATAAAAGATTACTAAATATATTTTTTCTAGCATGATTTTCTCTTTGGCATTCTCTCTCTTGAAAGAGTGAGCTCCTATGGTTCCTCCTCCTTCTTCCTCCTTTTGATTTTTCTATAGCTCTCATGTGTTGAGAAAAATAGAAAAAAAAATAGACAAACAAATCCACCACCATCTTCTACATCACCTAGGACATCAAGCATAGCACACTTGTTGCCCTAGTTACCTCGGCTTGAGGTGGAGCTCGGAACACAAACTCTCGGGTGGATCGGATTCGACTCAAGGAGGCCGCGGAAGTGAGCAAGATCCGGAAAGATCCTTGGAGCTTGCATGGAAAAGGAGGAAAGAGGAGAGAAGACCCGAAGTACTAGGTTCGTAAGGTACAATCTCTTGAGCATAGTAGATAGAACCTCTTCTAGTTTTGTTAGCAATGGTTTGGCAATGATCCTCAAGCTTTTAGTCCATGTTACCTAGTGTTAAAAATTTGATTTTTACCTATTCCGCCTCCCCGTAAGCACCGGGGTGGGTAACGTGGACTTAGAGTGGGTGATTGATATGATCATTACCTACTGCTGGCGTATTGACGAGTCTTTAGAGTCCTACACAGAGGTTTCCTAGCTCATGTGAAATGAAGTAGGGCACATATGTGATATGTGTGGGACCGAGATTATTACGTGTATGTGATACCGTATTCTAATCCCGCGATATAGGTTATATGTGATATAACCAGATTATTGAATCAAGTGTTGATTTAATAATTTTCTAAATGATATTAGTCGGTTGTATGCGATACAGCCGGATTATTAAATCAAGTGTTGATTTAATAATTTAATGTATGATTATATATTTGATATATTAATATACATTAATTAATATTAGCTAACTTAAGAAAATGTTTTCTCTAAATACATACAAATATATATGTGATATATATTAATGTATTTATTTTGTGTCGTGCTAGATGATACATTCGACTTGGGTGTATGAGACACATACCATACTTAAGATAATGCGGTGATTTAATTATTAAGATAAAAAAAAATTAGGTGGAAATTATCATGGTTGAAGATTCTTGTAGAAGCTTGTGGAAACCTTGACTTAGTGCACTAATTTTGTTTTACTCTAGATATTTATTAACCTAACCATTATATTTATCCATGATTAAGTCTATACATGAGTTATATATGATATTTTCTTACCCATGGTTCACACTTGATGATTCATCTTCTTCTTCATCTCCATTTTTGCTTTCTAGCTTTTCTTAAAAGAAAAGTATAGGTTGTTTCTTCACTAGTTCATCAATTAGTGAAGAGGTAGCTTGAGTTAGAGATTTTTCGACGTAGATTATCTTTGGCCTTGAAGATCCTTGAGCAAGCTTGTTCCTTTCGGCTAGTGGAGCCTAACGAGAGTCCGGGAGACCACTACTTGGAGCAATACTTCACGGAGCTTTAGAAGTTAAGGACCAACCTACAAAGTTTGTATTCCTATATCACTTAGTGTAAAGTTGTTAACAAGCTTAGTTAAACCCTAATTCTCTAGTTAGATCCTTGGTTCGGTCTCGCTCGACACCCTAAAATTTTAAAATAGCATACTTGATGCTTGCCGAAACCGTGTCGGGGTGCTATGCGAACCCAGCAGTGGTATCAAAGCCATGCTAGAGCATTAGTAGTTGTCTAGGCAAAGTTAAAAGTGTTCGATCGACTTTTCGAAACCCGGATTTCCCAATCTCTGGATTTTTTTTTCAAAATTTGTTATTTTTCCAATTAAAAATATTCAGAAAATTGTGTTGCGTTTTCTATGGACCCACAAGAAAACCGACAACCTAACTCGACCAAACGACCGTGGAAGCACGACCAAAGCATGCCTTTGGCGGCGGTTCCGCGGCGCCGTTGGTGAGGCAAGGAGTGTGCTTTCTTATGTAGGTCCGTAGGTACTTAGGGCACTGTCTGGGTATTTTTAACTGTGACTCAAGTGTTGAGATCTTTGGGAATTTTTGGTGTTTGATAAATCAATCGAAATGTTTAACATCGTCTAGATATCTGTGATTTGTGTTACAATATTTGGAATCCACAATAATTAGCTTTGTGAAAACTAATTAGTACTTTGTAAATCTAGCAATTTAGTCTCTTTTGATCGGTTGCCGCGGGGTTTTAATTCAGATCAAAACTCCATCGCAATCACGTATAGTACGCAAACGCTCGCCGGCTAACACTACTAGATAGACACGCCCCATAGCCCTGACCAAGTGACTGTAGGAGAACCCCGTAGCCAAAAGCATCCGTTCGGGTGCTCGACGGCATCGTGGGTACGACCGTCTATTAATGTTTCCGACGAGCATTCGATCGACGGTCAGGAATCTTGTTGAATTGCTCGACCAGATATTGAAAAGTGTTTTCAATTTGAGACTAAAATGCCGGATTTATAACGTTAGGCATGAAATTCGGAATATGTGATATTCCGGGTTTATGATGTCTAAGGAATTTATATGGTTAGGCATGAAGTTCGAAGTATGTGATATTTCGGGTTTATGATGTCTAAGGTGGTTGCGGGTTCCAATTGTTGTAGTTTTCACTTTCTTTTCTGCGACCGTAAGTGTTATATGTGGTGTATCGCCGATTTCGTTGCTATACGTCAACGAAAATTAGGATACGCATATTTACTTACGTTAATGACAAGTGATGTTATGTGTTGTTATGATATGTTATATTGGATCATCGTGTTTTGAATAGCCAGGAGTTTTTTGCGTGAGATGAGAGTTTTTCATTTTCATTCATGTAAAAACTTGTATGTAATATTCTTTTATTGGGACACTTCCGGGTTGAGGATGATGTCACCATTGATATTTATTATTTACTTTTCCGCATTAGGATAGACCCAAGGCGGGGAGCACATGTGACCGGGTTCTACAGTCCAGTAGGAGACCATCTCGAGGAGTCGAGACCGGGTCTCCTAACTCTAGAATTGGCAGGGTTACTTGCCGCTCTCGTAGGGGTCTAGTGATGTGGGTTTGCTATTCATCACGACCATGGAATCCATGTTTTTTACTGGCTTAATTTAAAACACGGACCTTCTAGTATATCCAATATTTCATACGCTGACTTCTGCTGCAATGTTCTGTAATGAGATCATGTAACCGCGTGAGACGAATGCTTTGTATTATATATATGATATATAATAAACGTTGCTTATGTTTTGCATCTGTGCTAGTCCTGCCCCCGCTCTGCCGTTAGTTATCTAACCTAACGGTGCATGACGGGACCCCGTGATGAATGCGGATTGGATAAGCGTACGTTATATAAGTATTTTCATTTCTTTATCTGTGATGCTTAGGAAGCATAAATGATGGGACTTCATTAATGAGATTAATGAAAAAGAAAGAAACCTGAAGATGTTGTAAAATCCTGTTTTCAAAACTGGTAGCTCTAGTTCTTGCTTTGCATAGTGGTATTCCTCGATGAATATCCAGCACCTCATTCGATAAGGAAAGAGCTGAGATCACTTCTCCGGGAGTGACCTCTATAGCGAAACTAGAAAATTCTACAACCCACTCTGTTTTGTCTTCTGATTGCTTCTCTAATTCTTGCTTTGCATAGTGGTATTCCTTGATGAATATCTAACACCTCATTCGATGAGGAAAGAGCCGAGATCTCTTCACCGGGAGTGACATCTTTAGCGAAACTAGTAAAAGCCTAAAAAACACTCCATTTCAAAATCACTCGATTCTATAACGATATCAAGTTCATTACGCAAAAGGTTTTCTTAAAAACCTGTCGTAGCCCTCTGTCATTTCAGATAAGGACTATTTAGTATTCGTGCTGCGTTTGTTGGCCTTTGTCAAGGCGTAGTGTGCGGTAACTGATTAGTGCTTATATGCAACCATATGATGCGACTGGATTAAGGTAGTCGTACGAACTTATTGGCCTTTGTCAAGGGTCGTACGGGTGGGTTTAATTCAATCAGGAAATGACGGGTTGAACGTGACTAGCGGCCTATGGTTTGTTGGCCTTTATCAAGGTCATAGGACGTTAGGGGTAAAATATTATTGGGAATTTCAACTGTTGAAATTTACAATGAGATTGCATACCTTTTATGAGATAGTTGGATCCCGATACCCACTGCGAGTAAGAGTTACTCCTGGGAGAGTTTTGCAAATTACAATTAGCTAATCAAGTAGGTGACTAGAAAGGTGTCAACGGGGTTATGCCTCTGGGAAAACGAGCTTTATTTTAATTAGGTCCGTGCGAAAGCACGGGGAACCATCTTCAAAGTACCGACACTGGCCTGGCTGAAAGATTGTCAAACTTGTAGTGTTTAATTAATCCCGGCTAGTCTTACCTTTTAGGGTTTGAAGGAAGATTTGATAAAAACAGTGGGAGCCATCCTGATTAGATAAAATAATAACCAATCTAATCTTGCAAGAGCATACGCAGAGTGTTTTCTTCTCTCTCCAGGTAGCGACCGTGACATGCCTTAATCAAGATAATAATATGGATGTATTGACCAAACTCGCTTGTTATACAGAGATGGGGAATGTTGGTTCCACTCTATCTTATAATTGTTATAAGTCCGAGCAAGAAATAGGGGATTACCAGGATTCCCGTGCCACCAAAATAAGGAATGAGCATGTTGATGCATCTTCTTCGGGTGTGTTTGTCACCGAGAACTGTTTCTCAGTACACTCTACGTCCTGGGTATTAGATACCGGATCAGGATCCCATATATGTAATATGTTACATGGGTAAAAGAAAGGTAGAAAACTGAGAAGGGGTGATCATTCTCTAGAAGTAGGGAATGGTGCAAATGTTGCAGCCAAAGCAGTTGGAGAATATCATCTTGTATTACCAACTGGTAATACATTGATTCTGAAGGAATGTTATTACATACCGAACCTGATATACAACATTATATCAGTTTCTTTATTTAGTAAAGAAGGATATAATCTTATATTGCAGGATAATGTTATGAACATTTTCCTAAATCAAAAGTTGATTGGATCTGGCACGTTATATAATGGCATATACGTTCTAAATCAAACTACAGTTCTTAACGTACAGAACACACACAAGAGGAAAAGTTCAGAAATGAATGAATCCTTCTTGTGGTATTGTAGACTAGGTCATATCAATGCTACCGGACTAGCTAAGATGCATACGGATGGATATTTGAATCCGTTCGAATTTTCATCTTATGAAACTTGCCAGTCATGTCTCAAAGACAAGATGACCAAAACTTCGTTTACAGGACACGGAGAAAGAGTTACTAAACTCTTGGGACTGATACATAGTGATGTATGCGGTCCCATGTCTACACAATGCCAGGAACGGTTCCTCGTACTTCATTACATTCACTGATGATCTTTCAAGATTCGGACATGTGTTCCTGTTGAAACACAAGTCTGAAGATTTTGAGAAATTCAAATAATATAAGTACGGAGTCGAGAACTAAACGGGTAAAAGTATTAAAATCCTTCGATCTGATCGGGGAGGAGAATACTTAAGCACGGAGCTCCTAAACTATTTAAAAGAGAATGGGATTCTCTCTCAGCTTACTCCTCCGTATACACCACAGCACAACGGTGTATCGGGGCGGAAGAATAACTCCATATTAGATATGGTGCGCTCCATGATGAGTACTGCTGAGTTGCCTGTTTCCTTTTGGGGGTTCTGCACTTGAGAAGCCGCATACCTATTGAATAGGGTTCTGATCAAATCGGTGCCTACCATTCCATATGAGATATTGAATGGGAAGAGACCGTCTCTTAAACGAGTTAAGATATGGGGTTTTCCGGCCTATGTTGAAAAGAAAAATCCGGACAAGCTTGAGGCAAGGTCAGTTATGTGCTAGTTTGTTGGATATCCCAAACATTCACGAGGGTATATCTTCTACCACACTGAGGAGCAAAAGGTGTTTTGTTTCTCGGCATGCCACCTTTTTTGAAAAGGAATTTCTTGATAAAGAAATTAGTGGTCATGTGGTAGAATTGGAAGAAGTTCCAGCTTGACAAAGTAACAGCTGATGATTTGGTAGAACGGGAGGATTCAATAGTTCCCGACGAACCTCAGCCTCTCCGCGGATCTATTAGGGTTCCTCATCCTCCTAAAAGATACTACGGTTTTCTCAATGACAGTGGGAGCGAGGATTTCATCATGGAAGATGATGACCCAACTAGTTTAGAGCAGGCCATCACAAGTGGGGACTCTGTGAAATGGCTGGATGCTATGCGATCTAAGATGGAATCAATATACACCAACAAAGTATGGACTTTGGTGGTTGCACCTAAAGGGGTAAAACCCATTGGGAGCAAGTGGATCTTGAGAAGATTCTTGGTGTAGATAGAAAAGTTGAGACTTGTAGCAAAAGGTTTTCGTCAACGACCAGGTGTGGACTATGATGAAACCTTTTCTCCAGTGGCTATGCTTAAGTCCATCCTGATCAATTTACGGATTAAAGTAGGCATCGCGGAGTTGGAACATCTATTTTGATATGGCAGTCAAAGAGTTTGACTTCATCAAAAAGGTAGATGAACCTTGTATATACAAGAAGATTGTAGAGAGTAAGGTTGTCTTCCTCGTATTGTACATGGATGACATACTCTTGATAGGAAATGGCGTTCCTATGCTACACTCGGTCATGCTCTTCTTATCACTAAGTTTCTCCATGAAGGATTTGGGTGATGCCTCTTACTGTAGGAATGCCTAGCACGACAGCAAGGTTTCGGGAGGCATCGTCCATTCCATTTTCAAAATTTTGCCATGCTAAACAATCATATCCCCAGAATCTTAACTAGAGATTTAGACAATAGAAAGTGTAAACAACTTTACATCTAAGTGAATATGGAATACAACCTTTGTAGACCGGTCCTTCACTTCAATAGCTCCGAGTGGTAATCCCTTCGCTCCAAGTAGTGATCTTGCAGACTCTAGAACGGCTCCACAAGATGAAAGGAACAAGCTTGCACGAAGTCTTCGAATCTGAAGATGATCTACGTCAAGGAGACACTAACCCAAGCTACCTCTTCACTAATTAGGGATTAGTGAAGCTAACACCCTAAACTAAATGTCTAATCTAGTTGAGGACGATGAAGTTGGATTTTTGCTCACTTTAGAAATCTTTTTCTCACTATTTTTCTTTTCCTCTCAAAAACCTAGAGAGCTCTCTCATGAGCAAGAAGAAGATGAAGCAAATAACGGATGAGAGAGTGAATGGCAACCATGGGTGAGAAATATCTCATATAACTCATGTAGAGACTTAACCATGAGTTTAGATAATGGTTGGGTTAATAAATATCTAGTGCAAGATAAAACAAGTGGATTAAGTCAATGGTTCTACAAGCTTCCACTAAGCTAACCCATGTGACTAATTTCCAACTCATATTTGATTTACTCTAAATAAATAAACCCTACATTATCCTTAGCATAGTGTAAGTCTCATACACCCATGTAGCATGTGGCATCAAGCATGACACAATAAGAAATACAATTAATATATATCACATATATATTAAATGCATAAGTGAGAAAGAGAAAAACTTAAGTGAGCTAATATTAGTTAATGTAAATTAATATATCAAATATATAATTATACATTAAATCAACACTTGATTTAATAATCCGACTATATCCCATATGACCGACTAATATTATTTGTATCAACTTATCGAATCAACACTTGATTCGATAACCCGGCTACATCTCATATAACCGACCGATATCATAAATCGTAAGAATAGAATACGGTATCATATACTCGTATTAATCTCGGTCCCGCACATATCACATATGTGCTCCTACTTCGTTTTTCCTGAGCCAGTAAACCTCTTTGTAGGACTCTAACGACTCGTCAATATGCCGGCAATAGGTGATGGTCATATCAGGCACCCACAAGCCGTCAGCGGTACTAGCTGGACGTAACGGCTATCTGGGTATTGAGCGATCAGAAGATCAACAAGCAAGCCCACTCTAACTCCTATGAAGACTGTCAGTAACACTACCGTACAGTTCGGTCTTTTCATCTGATATGTCGCATATCTAGTCTAGGGGTGGTAAAAGTCAGACCCAGTAACCAATAAGTTGTGCCGATGTGAGGCTCATAACGGGTTGAGAAATTACTGATAACACTTACCAGTAGATCTCCAAATCAGCCCTGGCCAGTGACTTCCTGTTATAGCCAATCGTAGCACAACGCTACATCAACCCCTAATACCGGGAGAGACGAATCCCCTCCTATCGCTCATTGGCTCCATGTGATTCGGGACTGTACCCAAAAGCCACCTTTTTGCACGTTCTCTTGAATGTGGTAAGGTGGAAATCAAAGCACAGTAGGAATCACACAAGACTCTATGACGATTTCGGGTCTACAGACTAACCTGTACCAGTGTCACCAGAGAACTGCTATCTGACGATAGGTATAATACCTACTAGGAGTTCGCGGCGAGTCCGTTCAGTGTACCCAGTCTCCACTGAGCACTCGTATACCATCTTTGATGTCAAACACCAATGGATGTGGGATCATCCATCGCCCATCATATGGGTTAAGAAGCGTATACGCTAGTCTACTCTGGAATATCGATACCCTGTCTCGATATACCATCGACTAGAAACTGTAGGTCTACGGTAGCGCCCCTATCCGAGGCCAAAATGCGGGAACGAAAACTTTTACTTAAACTAGAAACCGGCGCTATCGTATGCTTAAATCTCGGATCGAACCATTAACCTACAACTAGCTAACTAGAAAAGGGTTGGAAAGGCTATACCGATCGATCCGTGTCCTTCGGTCTTTGGCCACCATCCCAAGCTCCTCGCGGCATCTCCGATCTTGATCTCCCCGTCGGAAAGGGCACCACGTCTTCGAGTCTTTTTACGGGCTCCCGCTTCATCCAAAGAAACTCGGGCATGAAGTTCGCTAGCCGACGTGTCCAAGGCGATGTAGAGAATGTGTGTGACAACTTTGTCTCTTGCATCCATTGTATGGATGGAGGTTGAAGGTGAAGCCATCAATGGAGATTGTGAGCTAGAGGAAGAAGAAGAAGATGAGGTTTTTCTTTCTTGTGTGTTCTATGATGAAATGAGAGTGTGAGAATGAAAAATACAAGACCAAACTCTTTACAATGGCTGCCCTTCTCTCTCTTCCTCTCAATTCACCTCACAAATCAATCACACAATGTGACATTTGCACAAGAAATGAGACCATGAGTCACCTATGAAGTACATGTCTCATTTAATGCACAAAATGATGATTTAAGCTCACAATTTCCATTTGTAAACATTAATCCAAATGTTTACAACAATAAAAAAGATACGGCAACATCTAAAGAAAACTCGTGACGGATCACAAGGATACCCCTCACCTGTATATACATACCTGCATCCGCATTCTGACTGAATGCGAATGCGATGAGACTAAAGTAATCCAACAAATCTAATACTAGGATCCGGCTTAAACCAAAGCCCACTAGTATGATCCGCCCGATCATGATCCGTGCACTACTGCACGTATATGATCAAACCCTGCCATATATCATACAACCTCTACAACGTTTCCCCCGAAACTTGAGAAACTGTCTTTGGGGAACTCTAAAGACTCGTCAATACTTTGGCTGTGGATTTAACCACTAGCACGTCAGTGGTACTAGCTGTACGTAACGGGCTACCAGGTATTGACCAAAAGGGAGGTCTATGAGCGAACTCATCCTGACACCCTACTGAGCCTGTCAGTGACAATATCCGTACAGTCCGGTCCGTTCGTCTATGAGCATCGCATGTCGGGCCTAGGGGGTTGGAAAAAGTCAGACCCCCAAAAGCGGTACTATTCTTTTCGGGGTGTAGCCCAAAACACCCTGAGATACTACTGGAATACCTAACAGTAAATTTCCTGCCTTTGTAAGTGCACGGAGGCGCCCCGGCCATCAATCCGACGGCCAAATGCGGAAGCGGTGATAAACTTTAATTTTACTTGAACTGGCAAACCGCCGCGCACTAAAACCCGGATCGAACCACTAACTAGTCCTAGCTATCTACAAGAAAGGGAAGAGAGATATACCGACAGATCCGAGTCCTCCGGTCTTCTCGTCGTCGTCCCGATCTCCTGCGGAATGTGCCGTCTCCTCCTCGTCGCCGGAAGTGCACCACATCGCCTACTTCTTTTACGGGCACCCACCTCAATGCCGAGGCAACTCGGGCACGAAGCTGGCTAGTCGACGTGCCCAAGATTTGCTGTAGAATATCTAGTGAGCAAGTCTCATTTGGGGTTCATGGAGATGCCTTTGTTGTGGAGGAAGAAGAACTTGGAGAGAGGTGAAGGAAAAATGTGATAGACCAAGAAGAATGAGAGTATCATATTTCTCCCCACTCAAAAGAGAAGCATTTCCCTCATCCAACAAAAGTGGCCGCCCTCCCATTAGTGTGATTGGAGAGAGAGAGCAAAGACAAGGGGGTGGGTGGAAAGAGAGTGATGATGGAAAAACAAATGATCACCACAAAACCCAACACTCCAAAGCAACCATCACCTCATAACAAGGGTCAAGCCATCATGACACAACCATGATGCAAAAAGTCAAGTCAAAAGAATGGTGCACCATCATGATAAAACAATAATGCAAAGACCCCCTCCACAATTGCTTATTTGCAACAATGCAAATAAGCCCTCCTCCACCAATCTTGGGCCAATGAACGGAACAACGGAAATTGGCCGTAACGGAAAGCAAACTGGCAACTCCAGAAAACTGGTCTCGTAATAAATTACAGGAAAACCCCGATACTGTGCATACACACCCGCATTTGTATTCCGACCGAAATACAAATGCAATGAGACAAAATCTACATTGTACTATACTAGGATCCGGCTTAAACCAAAGACGGCTAGTAATATCCGTCCGAACCTGATGCGTGCAATACCGCACGTATCTAATCGAACCCTGCCATATATCCATACGGCCTATAGTACAAACTGTCCGATCCTGATCCGTGCAATACCGCACGTATCTGATCGGACCTTGCCATATCTCCATACGGCCTCTACAACCTTTCGCCTGAAAGCTGAGTAACTGAATGTGGGGGACTCTAAAGACTCGTCAATACCTTGGTTGTGGATTTAACCACTAGCACGTCAGAGGTATAAGCCAATACGTAACGGGCTACCAGGCATTGACTAAAAGGGACGTCTGTGAGAAAACTCAGCCTGACAACCCTACTGAGCCTGTCAGTGACAATATCCGTACAGTCCGGTCCGTTCGTCTATGAGAATCGCATGGCGGGCCTAGGGGGTTGGTAAAAGTCAGACCCCCAAAAGCGGTACAAGTCGTGTCAGAGTGTAGCCCAGAACACCCTGAGATACTACTGGAATACCTACCAGTAAATCTCCTTGCCTCGGCCGAGGGCTTCGTGTAATGGCTCTCCTAGACATAGCACGACCTCACCCCCAATACCGGGAGAGACGAACCCTTGAAGATACGCTCACTGCCTCCATGTGGCTCGGGACTGTACCCAACTAAAACCTGTTTGCACGACTACTTTGAGCCATGGTAGGGTAGTAATCAAAGTACAGTGGGAACTCACACGAGACAAATGACGATCCCCAGGTCGATGAACTAACCTGTACACATGTCACCAGGGAACTGCCATCTGACGTCTGGTATATGACCAACTAGCATGTTCCCGGCGAGTCCTGTCCGGTGTACTCATAACCCAATGAGCACCTGTATACATCTTAGGTGATCCAACTGACACCAGTGGCTTGTGAGACCGGCCACTGCCCCTCGTCGGGGTCTCGACTGTATACACTAGTCTACACTGGAGTATCGATGCCCTGTCTCGAAACTCACACGACTAGGGACCATTTAAGGATATGCTTATAGACCCCAGCTCCCACTTATATGATCGCCCTCATACTACTGGTGGTCAAGCAAGAATCCTAGAGGCTCTAACAACGTGTAATAGCGACTTGTCAGGTCACCTAAAACAGTACACGATGATAAAGGTAAACCCGATAGCATACTATCATCTCGAGTAAGACTGTCCTACCGGGATAGGTCCTCCATCAATCATTGCAATCACGTACCTGTAACCTAATAATTGACTCTGAGGGCACTATCTCCAACAATCTCCCACTTGCACTCAAGGCTAATTATTGCGATGTCGCATACTCACAGCCCGTGTGATACCGAACACCCAACTCCTCTACTAGTCAGTCTCATAAAGCTCGTTTGCGAAACTATTGCGTTCGAGGAATAGCCTTAGTGAGTGGATCCTCTTTGTTGTTTCTTTCTATGTCTCTCTATATCTCAAGTTCGCGGAGAAACCCATCTCCCGAAATGAGCAATACCTGTCTTAGAATGTGTCTGGATGTCTGATGGGACCCAGCTCATAAATGAACTCCAAATCCAAACTTCTTAGACTGTATCGTCAACTGAACTTAATCAGTATCCTGCGCCATGCCACCCTCAGTATTGCCTTGGACCACCTGTCCAAAATACTGCCCCTCATCAGAAGGAAAAACTATAACTCTGACAATCTCCTTGTCGTCCATGTCACCTTGAAAGCCTGGAATGATAACTGTCTCCTGAATAAGGCTGTCGTTATCATATCCCTAGAACATCCACTTATGTTCTAAAACTACTTCCGACTGTTTCTCCAGGATTGGATCAATGTCAACTTATTGCATCTAGTGCAAGAACAACATCTGGTGTGGTACTTGACATCTCATGATTGACTCAATTGCCTGATCAAGTGATCTGGCAATCATGCACATCCCTCTCCCCATTAGTCTGTAAGACACCTTTAGAGAGGGTGACTCCACACCTGCAGGTACACTACCGTGCCAGGAGTCGTCCATTCTAAATACTCTTAGAATGCTTTCTAAGTACCCAGATTGGGAGACTACCCAAATCTAGATCTAATACCATAGATCTAGTAACCAGAATGTCTGATATAATGTCCAAGTCCCATGTGGAGAAACCACAGTGTGACGACCAAAGTATAACCGATTGTAGTATAGGAGTTTCTTTTCCTATTCTGTGTATGTCATCCAAATGCCATGACATCACACCCAACTACCTTCTCAACAGATCCATCCCCTATTCTGATGAAGTCAAACCCATGACTGTCACGTCAGAAATAGATGATCTATCTCCGCTACATCTTCTTTAGTCTATAAATAGACATAAGCTACTTGTCCACCAATGCTTCCGCTACTCCCACTGACTACGACAACCCTCTGGCAGAGTCATATAGACGTACACTTCTAAAACTAGTTTAGAACGACGCTATACTCATCCTCCCGCCGGGTCTCGCATCCTGGAACAACAGCAATGGTAATTATGGGTAAACAAGAACTTCCCTGTCACCGTCCTTGAGGCTACCGTAGTACCTCTCGGGTGCCTGAAGTTACCCACCAAATCTGCGGAGTGGCCAATGGAATGTCAATCCAGATTGAATCTTTAGGTTCTTTATCAAATCTTCAGTAATCGTTTGTGGTTCTGGAATCACTTCCAGTTCTACCATACTCCCACTCCTGTTTTCTGAAAAAATCCATTTTTAATAAAACTGTGGCGAGTCTAGAACAATATTGCTATTGTTCATCCAAATGGTAGAAAGTCAACCCTCGTCATAGCCTGGGTCAACCCACAAACAGCCATTACAGAAACGTGCCTTGAGTTGTCCAGTGTCTGGTTTTAATCATAAGCCGGATAACTCCCCGTACCTTAACAACGTTAAGATATGAACTGTTCTATATCCAATATAGAACCAGAGGCACTGATTTAATTTAACCAGATTCAAATCATGCAGCTGTCTCCAGTGCATGTCAACTAAATGGAGAGAGGCCGATCAGCGTTACTCAACTTAGGAATGCTTCCAATTATGAGTAACCTGAAAGAAAAGCAATTTCTCTTTATCATTACTATCAACTGAATACCATACACAAGTATCTACATCTTCGATAACTTTGAAGAATCCCGATACTTGTTACACCTGGTTCTCTACTCTATTCAAATACCTATAACTCCTCAAAACTTAGACCCTGTGTTTCTACGAAACACATGTCTAAGAACTAGAGAAGTTAAAAGTAAACAGAATATAGTATGAGGACCAACCCCTCTGTCCTAATGGACACTGGAAAACATACAATACTCTGTATAAGTCCCTTGAGTCTGATAACTCATTCACTGTGTGTCGTAGGTTGAAAACTGTACTTATGGTTAAGAAGAATTACACCGCTATTCAATGCTCCTTACCTAACCATCCACTGATATAGGTAAATGTCGTAGACATAATTTCAGAAAGGTATATCTCACTCTATGAAAATAGACGTACAGATATATCAATTTGAAATTGGTGCATAACTGTGGATATTCAAAACCAAATATTTGCCGACTGGCAAACAGCCCAGGTGACTTCCTCAAATATCACTGATTACAACGAATCCCGATATAATGAGTACGATCACCCAATTCCCAATAACCTACTCCCACTCATCATCTGTAAAACTATACAGATGTGAGAATCATACCTGGTAAATACATACCCTAGAGTAAGTATCTAATCGGGAAATCAGTTTTCTTTTAACATTACACAGTGAAACAGAAACATTGAAATGTCTCGATGGGGTATCCCGGTCTTCCTAGTAATGCCTCTTCCAGATTCACGACTGTAGCCGTATAGTTCTTTGCCACCTCTCCAAATCCCTTCATATGTCTTTAGTCATTACCTTCTGCACACCCCTTTAGGCCAAATGGTTTTCTTCCTTCCCTACCGTTCGGCACCAGCCTATGGTTTGGAAGAAGACTGTCCAATAACCATAATGGGTGTATTGTCCCAATCCTAGGAACACTCGCAATGCGAGAGAAGGTGAAGATAAAAGACACCTGAATAAATCTTATTCCTATTTCTCCTGAACCAGAATCCATCCCCGAACTGGAACAAGTTCCTTTCGAGTTCGTATATAACCTTACGATGGAGTATCCAATAAACTGTGGATCTTTGTAGTGATACGGAGTGTCCTGGAGAAATTCAAAGGTGATTTTACGATTGGCGAAGAAATACCTGGTTTGGTCATGAATATCTGTTGCAATTTACTTTGCCCTCTTACTAATCCCTTACTTTGTCTTAACTTAATACCTTCTGCACACCATCGTTATGCTAATTGGTTTTCTTCATTCCCTACCGGTCGGCACCAGCCTAAGGTTTGGAAGAAGACAATCCAATTTGCGTAATAGGTGTACTACCCCTAAACCAAGGAGTACTCGTAACCTGAGAGAGGGTAAAAGGAAAAGACAACTGAATAATCTTATCCGTTTTCTCCAGAACCGGAAACCATCCTCGAATAAATTCTTTCGAGTTCGTATCTAACCATACGATGGTTTTGTCCAATGGAAGTGGACGTTCGTAGCAATACGGGGTGTCCTGGAGAAAAGGGTAACAGTAGGAGTGACAATGAGGTTTGCAACTCTAACAATCCAAAAGCCAGTGTTTAGAAGGTTCGGTCAACTTGGTCACTGAGTCATAGTCTTAGGGTCGGGTCAATGGTCGCTGCCAAAGAGAGAGAGAAAAGAAACACTCAGCGTGCACTCTAACCTAGATCAGAATGGTAACCAATTTATCTAATCTGGAAACCTCCCACTGTACCGTCAAATTCTCCTCCAAACCTATAAGAAGAATTAGTCGGGATCACCCGAGGAGTATACGAACTCATCAGTGGGAATCGGGATCCAACTATCATCGCATGATAACGTGACGGAATCCGCTCACATCATCACACTCCAGAAGGTATGCGCATATCTGGCAAGTTTCAGTACTTTTGAAACTCCCGATGTGATTTCTGCCCCATGCTCTTATGACCTTGACTTTGGCCAACAAATCATAAGTCACATGTCAAGTTCTACCCGTCATTCTCCAGGTTGATTCGAATCCACCCGCACAAGCCCTTGACTTTGGCCAACAAGGCTATACGACTGTTCCAAACCAGCGCATCTATCTATGCTGCATATGAATAACCAACAGCTACCAAACACTGTGCCTTGACTTTGGCCAACAAACACAGCTTGAATACTATTGACTACTCATATGAAACGACGGAGGGCTACGAATGGTTTCTGGCGAAAACCTTTAACGTAAAGAACTTGATATCGTCGAAGGAACGGATAGCTTTTTGAAAATATAGTGACGAAAACCGTTGCTAAAGAGGTCACTCCCGGTGAAGGGATCTCGGCTCATTCCCCGTAGAATGGGGTGCAGGATATTCCAACTGAATACCACGGTGCAAAGCAAAAGTAATCGTCTATAGTGAAGTTAATGCCCTGACGCAAACTTTTTGTCCAAGGGGTCACTCCCGGTGAAGGGATCTCGGCCCTTGCCTCGTCGGCTGAGGAGCAGGATATTCCAACTGAATATCACGATGCAAAACAAAAGTGAACGTCCTTGCAATAACAGCTTTTTGAAAAGTGTTCCAACAACATCAGATTAGGTTTGTTTTTAAACTTGCATTGATCCGAATCAATGCAGTCCCATCAATTGATCACACCAAAAAGAACGAAAATATACTGATGTACGTATATGCCATCCGCATTCGCCACTGGGTCCCGTCATTACCCGTTAGGTTAGCTAACTAACGACAGAGCGGGGACTGGACTAGCGCGGATGTAAAACATATACAACATCTACTAATATATATACCAATATATTATATTCGCTCAAGGCATGAAAAATTCAACATCACAGAGAATGAACAGCATCACAGAAACAATACAGATATCTGGGATCCCCGGGTTTCACAGAGCCACTACTGAAACCCGACGTTCCCCTGGTCATGTGGATAGCCTGTGCAATGAAATCCTAGACCCCTACGGGCGCGGCAAGTCACCCGCCAAAACCTGAAGCGAGGCAGCCCCCTTCATTACCGTGAATGGACCACCCAGCACTTCACGGAATCCGGCAACTTGGGCACCCCTCCTAGGTCAACCTGTACCCCCTACGAGTGCGGCGAATAGCCCGCCAATCCTAGAGTGAGGCCCACTCCGTCTCAATGCCATGAGATGCGGGCCCGTTGCCCTCTAGAACCCGGCTATCCGTGCACTCCTCCGCGGGGTAATCCTAGTACAGAAAGTAAAATATACATACAACGGGTACATCGACCGCAACCTGGTCGTGCCCCAAAATAATAATACAATCAGGCAGTGACGGCAGTGCACATGTCGGACGCTCGCCCCGCAATATCAAATGTACATAATACAACCACAACTGTACTAGCATTGCAACCAGGCTATCCCCCACGACCAATCCGCAACATCACAGCAAAAACAGAACATCAACGTGAAAGTCACGTTTGCAAATCCGTCTAACCAGGCTATAGCAGTTAGACCGGATTTACCGATCAAGTGATATTCACGGTCGCAGATATAATGTAAATACTGTGAAAAATGTGTTTAAAATATCCGATCGATCAAACTTTAACAAGTGGGCCCCCAAGTACTACTGTAGCACATCAAGAAAATCTGGGCCCAAAATTAATATTCCAAAACCCCACTTTTCACCCCAGAAAGCCTCTGTAAAAAATTGGTGCAGTGATCCCCACAGTGTGCGGCGGAACAGCGGCGGGAAGGGGGTGTTTGCGGCGGTTCTGCGCTCCCACTGTGGAGTCACTTCATCGAATTTTTACAGAGCTCTTAGATTTTCCAGAACATCAATATTTTACAACCTGAAAAATTTTTCGAGACCAAAAATTTTCAACAGAAACTGATGCTATAGGAAAAACACGGTTTTGGAACTTTTTGATCAATCGGAAATGCAAACACATTAAACCAAGCTAGACTAAGTTAATGGCGAGGCTCTGATACCACTGTAAGTGCACGGCGGCGCCCCGGCCGTCAATCCGACGGCCAAATGCGGAAGCGGTGATAAACCTTAATTTTACTTGAACTGGCAAACCGCCGCGCACTAATACCCGGATCGAACCACTAACTAGTCCTAGCTATCTACAAGAAAGGGAAGAGAGATATACCGACAGATCCGAGTCCTCCGGTCTTCTCGTCGTCGTCCCGATCTCCTGCGGAATGTGCCGTCTCCTCCTCGTCGCCGGAAGTGCACCACATCTCCTACTTCTTTTACGGGCTCCCACCTCAATGCCGAGGCAACTCGGGCATGAAGCTGGCTAGTCGACGTGCCCAAGATTTGCTGTAGAATATCTAGTGAGCAAGTCTCATTTGGGGTTCATGGAGATGCCTTTGTGGTGGAGGAAGAAGAACTTGGAGAGAGGTGAAGGAAAAATGTGATAGACCAAGAAGAATGAGAGTATCATATTTCTCCCCACTCAAAAGAGAAGCATTTCCCTCATCCAACAAAAGTGGCCGGTCCCCCCCATTAGTGTGATTGGAGAGAGAGAGCAAAGACAAGGGGGTGGGTGGAAAGAGAGTAATGATGGAAAAACAAATGATCACCACAAAACCCAACACTCCAAAGCAACCATCACCTCATAACAAGGGTCAAGCCATCATGACGCAACCATGATGCAAAAAGTCAAGTCAAAAGAATGGTGCACCATCATGATAAAACAATAATGCAAAGACCCCCTCAACAATTGCTTATTTGCAACAATGCAAATAAGCCCTCCTCCACCAATCTTCGGCCAATGAACGGAACAATGAAAATTGGTCGAAACGGAAAGCAAACTGGCAACTCCAGAAAACTGGTCCCGAAATAAATTACAGGAAAACCCCGATACTGTGCATACACACCCGCATTTGTATTTCGACCGAAATACAAATGCAATGAGACAAAATCTATACTGTACTATACTAGGATCCGGCTTAAACCAAAGACGGCTAGTAATATCCGTCCGAACCTGATGCGTGCAATACCGCACGTATCTGATCGAACCCTGCCATATATCCATACGGCCTATAGTACAAACTGTCCGATCCTGATCCGTGCAATACCGCACGTATCTGATCGGACCTTGCCATATCTCCATACGGCCTCTACAACCTTTCGCCCGAAAGCTGAGTAACTGAATGTGGGGGACTCTAAAGACTCGTCAACACCTTGGTTGTGGATTTAACCACTAGCACGTCAGAGGTATAAGCCAATACGTAACGGGCTACCAGGATTGACTAAAAGGGACGTCTGTGAGCAAACTCAGCCTGACAACCCTACTGAGCCTGTCAGTGACAATATTCGTACAGTCCGGTCCGTTCGTCTACGAGAATCGCATGGAGGGCCTAGGGGGTTGGTAAAAGTCAGACCCCTAAAAGCGGTACAAGTAGTGTCGGAGTGTAGCCCAGAACACCCTGAGATACTACTGGAATACCTACCAGTAAATCTCCTTGCCTCGGCCGAGGGCTTCGTGTAATGGCTCTCCTAGACACAGCACGACCTCACCCCCAATACCGGGAGAGATGAACCCCTGAAGATACGCTCACTGCCTCCATGTGGCTCGGGACTGTACCCAACTAAAACCTGTTTGCACGACTCCTTTGAGCCGTGGTAGGGTAGTAATCAAAGTACAGTGGGAACTCACACGAGACAAATGACGATCCCCAGGTCGATGAACTAACCTGTACACATGTCACCAGGGAACTGCCATCTGACGTCTGGTATATGACCAACTAGCATGTTCCCGGCGAGTCCTGTCCGGTGTACTCATAACCCAATGAGCACCTGTATACATCTTAGGTGATCCAACTGACACCAGTGGCTTGTGAGACCGGCCACCGCCCCTCGTCGGGGTCTCGCCTGTACACACTAGTCTACTCTGGAGTATCGATGCCCTGTCTCGAAACTCACACGACTAGGGACCATTTAAGGATATGCTTATAGACCCCAGCTCCCACTTATATGATCGCCCTCATACTGCTGGTGGTCAAGCAAGAATCCTAGGGGCTCTATCAACGTGTAATAGTGACTTGTCAGGTCACCTAAAACAGTACACGATGATAAAGGTAAACCAGATAGCATACTATCATCTCGAGTAAGACTGTCCTACCGGGATAGGTCCTCCATCAATCTTTGCAATCACGTACCTGTGACCTAATAATTGACTCTGAGGGCACTATCTCCAACGGCCTTGGCCAAGGACTTCGTGTAATGGCTCACCTAGACACAGCGCGATCTCACCCCCAATACCGGGTGAGACGAAACCCATGCCGATTCGCTCACTGCCTCCATGTGGCTCGGGATTGTACCCAACTAAAACCTGTTTGCACGACTCCTTTGAGCCGTGGTAGGGTAGTAATGAATGCACAGTGGGAACTCACACGAGACAAATGACGATCTCAGGTCGATGAACTAACCTGTACACATGTCACCAGGGAACTGCTATCTGACGTCAGGTATAATACCAACTAGCATGTTCCCGGCGAGTCCTGTCCGGTGTACTCATAACCCAATGAGCACCTGTATACATCTTAGGTGAACCAACTGACACCAATGGCTTGTAAGACCGGCCATCGCCCCTCGTCGGGGTCTCGACTGTATACACTAGTCTACTAATGGAGTATCGATGCCCAGTCTCGAAAACTCCCACGACTAGGGACCACTTTAAGGATGTGCTTATAGACCCCAGCTCCCACGTATATGATCGCCATTATACTGCTGGCAGTCAAGAAAGAATCCTAAGGGCTCTATCAACGTGTAATAGCGACCTGTAAGGTCACCTAAAGCAGTACACGATGATAAAGATAAACCAGATAGCATACTATCATCTTGAGTAAGACTGTCCTAACGGCATAGGTCCTCCCTCAATCATTGCAATCACGTGCCTGTGATCCAATAATTGACTCTGAGGGCACTATATCCAACAATCTCCCACTTGCACTCAAGGCTAATTATTGCGATGTCGCATACTCACAGCCCGTGTGATACCGAACACCCAACTCCTCTACTGATCAGTCTTACAAAGCCCATTTGCGAAACTATTGCGTTCGAGGAATAGCCTCAGTGAGTCGATCTGCCCTAATGTTTCTTTCTATGTCTCTCTTTATCTCAAGTTCGCGGAGAAAGCCATCTCCCGAAATGAGCAATACCTGTCTTAGAATATGTCTGGATATTTGATGGGACCTAGTTCATAAATGAACTCCAAATCCAAACTTCTTAGACTGTATCGTCAACTGAACTTAATCAGTATCCTACGCCATGCCTCCCTCAGTATCCTTTTAGACCACCTGTCCAAAATACTGCCTCTCGTCAGAGGGAAAACTATAACTCTGATAGCCACTCTGTCAGCCAGGTCACCTTGGAAGCCTTGAATGATAACCGTCTCCCGAAGGAGGCTGCCGTTATCAGATCCCTAGAACATCCACTTATGTCCTAAAACTGCTTCTGATCGTTTCTCCAGGATTAGATTAATATCAATTTATTGCACCTCATGGAAAAACAACATCTAGTGAGGTACTTGACATCTCATGATCAACTCAATTGCCTAAGCAAGTGATCTACCAATCATGCACATCCCTCTCCTTTTTAGTCTGTAAGACACCTTTAGAGAGGGTGACTCCATCACCTGCAGGTACATTACCATGCCAGGAGTCGTCCATTCTAAAACACTTTTAGAATACTGTCTAAGTACCCAGATTGGGAAACTGCCCAAATCTAGATCTAAACCATATATCTAGTAACAAGAATGTCAGATATTATATCTATATCCTTTATGCGGAGAAACCACTGTGTGACAACCAAAATATAACCGATCGTAGTATAGGAATTTCACTTCCTACTCTGTGTATGTCATCCATATACCAGGACATCACACCCCACTTCCTTCTTAACAGATCCATCCCCTATTCTGATGAAGTCAAATCTATGACTGTCACATCAGAAATAGATGATCTATCTCCGCTATATCTGCTTTAGTCCATAAATAGACATAAGCTACTTGTCCATTATGCTTCCGCTGCTCCCCCTGACTACGACCACCCTCTGGCAGAGTCATATTCACGTACACTTCTAAAGCTAGTTTAGAACGACGCTATACTCATCCTCCTACCGGGTCTCACAGTCTGGAACAACAGCAATGGCAAGTCTGGGTAAACAAGAACCTCCCTGTCACCGTCCTTGAGCATACCGAAGTACCTCTCGAGTGCTTGAGGTTACCCACCATATCTGCGGAGTGGCCAATGGAATGTCAATCCAGATTGAATCCTTAGGTTCTTATCAAATTTTTAGTAATCGTTTGCGGTTCTGGAATCACTTCCAGTTCTACCATACTCCCACTACAGTTTTTCTAAAAAATCCATTTTTATTAAAACTGTGGCGAGTTAAGAACAATATCACTATTGATCTTCCAGATGGTAGAAAGTCAAACCTCGTCATAGCCCGAGTCAACCCACAAACAGCCATTATAGAAACGTGCCTTAAGTTATACAGAGTCTGGTTTTAAGCATAAGCCGAACAACTCCCCGTACCTTAACATCGTTAAGATATGAATCGTTCTATATCCAATATAGAAACATAGGCACTGATTTAATTGGAACCAGATTCAAATCATGCAGCTGTCTCCAGTGCATGTCAACTAAATGGAGAGAGACCGATCAACATTACTCAACTTAGGAGTACATCCAGATATGAGTAACCTGAAAGAGAAGCAAGTTCTCTAAACCATTACTATCAACTGAATACCATACACAAGTATCTACATCTTCGATCACCTTGAAGAATCCTGATACTTGCAATACCCGGTCCTCTACTTTATTCATAAACCTATAACTTCTCAAAACTTAGATCTTGTATTTCTATGAAACACATGTCTAAGAACTAGAGAAGTCAAAAGTAAACAGAATATAATACGAGTACCAACCCCTCTGTCCTAATTGACACTGGACAACATACAATACTCTGTATAAGTCCCCTGAGTCTAATAACTCATTCCCTGTATGTCGTAGGTTGAAAACTGTACTTATGGTTAAGAAGAATTACACCGCTGTTTAATGCTCCTTACCTAACCATCCACTTATATAGGTAAATATCATAGACATAATTTCAAAAAGTTATATCTCACTTTATAAAAATAAACGTACAGATAAATCAATTTGAAATTGGTGCATTATAACGGATATTCAAAATCAAATATTTGCCGTCCGGCAAACAACCCAGGCGATTTCCTCAAATATCACCAATTACAACGAATCCCGATATAATGAGGATGATCACCCAATTCCCAATAACTTACTCCCACTCATCATCTGTAAAACCATACAGATGTGAGAATCAAACCTGGTAAATACATATCCTGGAGCAAGGGCTAATTGGGAAATCAGTTTTCTTTTAACAATACACAGTGAAACTGAAACATATAAATGTTTCGAAGGGGTATCCAGGTATTCCTAGTACTGCCTCTTCCATTTTTAGATTCACAACTGTAACCGTATATTTCTTTGTCATCTCTCCAAATCCCTTTATATGTCTTTAGTTATTACCTTTTGTACACCACCTTTAGGCCAAATGGTTTTCTTCCTTCCCTACCGTTCGGCACCAGCCTATGGTTTGGAAGAAGACTATCCAATAAGCATAATGGGTGTACTCCCCTAATCCTAGGATCACTCGCAACGCGAGAGAAGGTAAAGATAAAAGAAAACTGAATAAACCTTATTCCTATTTCTCCTGAACCAGAATCCATCCCCGAACTGGAACAAGTCCCTTCGAGTTACGATGGAGTATCCAATAAACTGTGGATCTTCGTAGTGATACGGGGTGTTCGGGAGAAATACAAAGGTGAAGTAGGAGTGGCGATGAAATACTTGGTTTGGTCGTGAATAGCTGTCGCAATTTACTTTGCCCACTTTCTAATCCCTTTATTTGTCTTTACTTATTACCTTCTGTACACCATCGTTAGGCTAAATGGTTTTCTTCATTCCCCACCGTTCGGCACCTGCCTATGGTTTGGAAGAAGACTATCCAATTAGCGTAATAGGTGTACCGTCCTAATCGAAGGAACACTCGCAACCTGAGAGAAGGTAAAAGGAAAAGACAACTGAATAGTCCTATTCATTTTCTCCAGAACCAGAAACCATCCTCGAATCTGGAACAAGTTCCTTCGAGTTCATATATAACCATACGATGGTTTTATCCAATGGAAGTGGATGTTCGTAGTAATATGGGGTGTTCTGGAGAAAAGGGTAAAAGTAGGAGTGGCAATGAGGTATGCAACTCTGACAATCCAAAAGCTAGTGTTTTAAGAAGGTTCGGTTAACTTGGTCACTGAGTCATAGTCAAGGGTCGGGTCATGGTCGCTGCCAAAGAGACAGAGAAAAGAAACACTTAGCATGCACTCTAACCTAGATCAGAATGGTTATCAATTTAACTAATCAGGAAACCTCCCACTGTAACCTCAAATTCTCCTCCAAACCTGAAAGAAGAATTAGTCGGGATCACCCGAGGAGTATACCAACTCATCAATGGGAAATGGGATCCAACTATCATCGCATGATAACGTGACGGAATCCACTCATATTATCACACTCCAGAAGGTATGCGCATATCTGGCAAGTTTCGGTTTCTTTAGAAACTCCCGATGTGATTTTTACCTGTCACGACCCGAAAGAGCACGTGACTGGCCCTTGAACCATATGAAGTCTATAGGACCCCATCTGATCCAAGTAAGCCAAAAGACCAGAAATCTAAAACCATTTTGAGGAGTAAATAAGGAAAACTGGTTTTAAGAAGTAAAGAGAACATGTCTTGAAAATCAAAGTTTTTAAATAACAAGCCGAATATGCATTTTTAAAATGTGTAATCTTTCCTGAAAATTTCGGCAGAGTTTCCTTTGTAAAAACTGGCCCCGAATGGGGTACAACAATAATATATATATATATATATATATGCAAGTAAAAAGGCATCCCCAAGCGGGAGCTAGCTCTTCGTCAATCGACGGTCACAACCACACAAGCAATGTAATATACAACGCCAAAGGGCGAGGATCGAAACTCAAAAAGAAACTCAAAATAGCCAGAAAACCATAATACTACAAGCGCGACTCTAAGGTCGAGATAATACATCACTGTTTTACAAAGTCTGAAACAATATACAAGTTTTGGTTGATAGAATTTCTAGATACAATGAATAATAAATGTACAATAGCGGTTCTGATACAAAAGAACCCACCTACCAACGCAAGTCACCCATATAGAAGTAGTGTGCCAGAAATGCCGCTATGGAATCTGTACGGCAAAAACCTGCAAGAACGGTGGCACAACGGGGGTGAGTTGCCAACTCGTGAATAGAAAATATCTACAAGCAGAGATCGAATGTATGACCCATCCTAGGTCAATACAATCAGATATAAATGAACCTCAATATGAATAAGTCTGAAGCATGCTAAAGTGGCAATGTAATCTCCATACATGAGTGTAGTGCCAAGTGCTCATGCCAGTGCCTCAGGTAATAGCATATCATAAATGTGAGGTATGATCAATGTAATCAATCTGCATATACGTGGATCCCATCCACTCGTCACCCAATGACAATAACCATCATGCATGTAAATATCATCAGTATACGCATGGAAATATGAGGATATAAACCACCTGTGTCCCTCGCGACACGTCAAAATCATGGAACCGGAGTGTCCAACATCGACACTCGAAAACATCATGAAAACTGTGCCCATCATCGGCACGTAAATCCTCATATATCGGGCTCCGTCAGTCCGGATCAGCCCACGGGCTCCGTCTGTGGAATCGGCCCTCGGCCCCAGCAGTACGCCTATATCCATCTATCGACTCTGGTCGGTATCCTCCGGATAACCGCCAGGTCCAACCAATCACAGGTAGGTACTCGCCCACCTCCAGGCTAAATCGGCAAAGTCCATCGATCATCTTGCCGAGGGGAACCATACCGGGTCCACCACGTACCCGCAATCGGCCTCGTCCACTCCTCGAATCGGGTTTCACATGTCGCTCTCAGCACCGAGAAAACACATGGTGGACGCACTGAAATATCATATCAAGGGTAACCGAGTTTTTAAAGCAATTATATATTCTCTTTTGAAATACCCATGGTTCCCAAATCCAGAAATATCATGGAAACAACAACTCTCAATGCGTATAATCAGAAAGCATGATGTATGCGACATGTAAAAGAAATGTAAGCATATCATTATGTCATGCAAGAGATATATACTGAATGCAACAGTACTACAGTGTAGTGACATGGCAATTATCGATGATGAAGTGTGTGAGCCGGCAAACAAGTGTACGTGGAACATACGCATCATCGATAATGGTGCTGGTGTCCTAGCAGCATGACTGAAATATATCAACAATACAAGCGATGCAATGCAAATTGCATGAATATGCGGAATCGAATAATCAACGCAACAGTAAAGAACCTACCTCAATAAATATATCATGCAGCCTTGCCCTTTGAAATAAGACGAATCAGGATTTTTGGTAAAATAAGGGCTACGCGTTTTAAGAAAGATGCGTCGTTTGAAAATATCCGTAGAATCCCTTTTTCCTATCTTTAAAATATCCCCGATTCGTTAGTTTTGAAATATGTATGACTCGGGTCTAGTCTAATGTCTACTAAGTAATCTAAACAGGAGGGCTATGAAACCACCTACATCTGAGTCGATATATATATAAATATAATAGTAAATAATCCCGCCTCAATAGTATCACAAACGATATAACATCCTCGAGTCATGAGCGCGGATCTCTCATCAATATAGGCTCGTACGGTAAATCCTCGTACGGCATCCCAATAGCTGGGTACGGGTCAATATCAAATTATCTCATCATATATCAGGAATCACTACCATCATATCACATAATCTAGAGTACGGATCTAAGTCTAGTACAATCGATACCATCTATATAAATGCATGTGAAAACACACGTCCCAAAGCCCGCCAAAGCATTCCGCCGTATCTCCCATACGAATCCTGTCATATCGCCGATCTCACGGCCTTAAATCGAATCTCATCGACTCAACTCACATCCCAAGTACTATCCTCATAATACAGTATATGTACACATAGTCCCATACCCATGTGAACACATACAAATATATATATTCCCATATACACATGCGAAAGAAAGTATGTATGCAAGTGCGTGCGTGCGTGTGTGTATGGGTGCAACCCCTACTCTTGGGTTTCGCACTACACTAAATCAATCCATCATATCATCAATAGTCTCAAAGAACATATAGTAAATATATGTGTGTATACGTATTCGTATACATCACCACGGACTGCGGGGGTGCTATACGCCATCCACCCGACTTCCCCCGTAGATATAATCCACTCACCTTGCGTCTTTATCTGTCGACGTCACCATGCTTTTTCTTGTCGTCCCGAAGTCTTCATGGGGTACCTACACATTAACGTATCACAAATGCGTATCAAAACCAATTCAAAACTAAAACGGCATACGAAACCCCAAAACGAAACGCTATGGTCTATAGGTTAGAACCTATGGACAACGCCTTCCAAAACCATCAACAACCCTCGATATCGTCGTATAAACGCCAAGTAGTCGAGGTAAAACACCATACGCAAATTCAGAATTAGAAATACGGAATACGGAAACACGAATCCAAAACAACAACTAAGGAAATAGGCTCCAGATTTCACCCTAGGTCAAATTAGACAAATCTATACATGCCAAGGGTCTAATCTATATATGTAGGAGCTACAAAACCAGAACGAGGCAAAATGGTGGGGTCCAGGCCGCAATTTGCGGCCAAACAGGATAAATCTGCGGCCTGAAGAAGGAGTTGGGGGCTGGGGTTTTGTGTGGTGGTTCTAGGGTGCATGCACATCTCACTGTCCAACCAATTTTATTTTAGGATGTCTCGGGTGATAGCAGATTAAAAAATACACTCCCAGATTTACAATTTTCCCCGATATCGATTCCATAAATCCGTATTCTGGTTTCTAGTTCAGGTTTGGGTCCAAAATAACATCACCCCAGGAGTTCTAAGGTCATCACAAGCCTCAATTCCACTTTTGATTTCAGATCCACCCTAAACCCTAACTAGGTTTTCCTTAAGTCCACCAAAACACATAATATCGGTTCTAAACTAAACATGGGGTATAAGTAATGCTAAAACTCAACTAATGGTTCAGTAATTATCTCATTTGGCAACTCAAGAATTTTCTTGAGTTGCCCCTAGTGGCCAAAATCCTTGCTTCCTTAGTCCAATGTGTAGATCTTGAGCTCGTGCACACTTTTAATGAAATGAGAGTGGTGTTTTGGTGTTGTTTTCATGGTGATTTCGGGCTTGAAGAGGGGAGGGAGAAGAGGGGCAGCAGCTTCAGCAGCAAGGAGATGGAGGAGAGAGGAAAATGTGATGAAGAAATGAGAGGAAAAAGGCTAAGTCAACACCCTCACCTACCCTCTCTCTCACCATACCTATTTTCTTTTCTTTTTCTTATTTCTTTTCTTCACTAAATCCCTTCTCACTTGAATAGTGAACCCAAAACAAAACCATGGTAAGAATAATGTAACACAAGTCCAAAATGATATGTGCATGTTTTGCTCAAAAATGCCAAAATTCCGATTAGCTATTTTTAATCGCGATTAGCACTGAATTAGCATATAAATGGTCATAAAAGCTTAAAAATGGAATAATTCCATAACATGCCCTATTTTAGAATTTTTCCATAATTTTTCCCATTTATCGGTATTTAATTATACCGAAATATTAAAATATTCATTACAATAATATTAATTTATAAAATTTCCCAAAAATAATATTTTATTATTTTGAAACATTAAAATAATATTATTTTAAAATATTCATTACAATAATATTAATCCGCTAGGACGTCCTTACTCGTTTCCTCAGAATAAAACGAGAAGACTGTTTGAGCTGGCCGTGCGTAACAAACTCATCAATCTGCCGAGTCCAAAGCGTCTGTCGCAGCCAGGCGATTTTAATAATCCCAATTATTGCCCTTACCACCAAACGGTAAGTCACCCGATTGAGGATTGTTTCGTCTTTAAGGGATGGATCGAGGATCAATACCTACAAGGCAAGTTTGCGCTGTCGGAAAACTGGAAGGTAAACCCACCACAGCCGCACTCTCCAAAGAAGACGGACACGTCGGGGGCAACTTGTTCTTTTGTCAAGGACAAAAACGATGGAGAAAATTCATCAGATGAATCCGAAAACTACGTAACGACTTGTCATGTCATTTCTCATTCACTGACGGATAATGAGGAGGCTCCTTGCGCTGAGAAACCAATGGCGAATCCTGAGCCGGAGATTCTACAGCCATCAGACGAGTTGATCGATGTCTTCCTAAATGAAATTCGTCTGAAAGCAAAAGCCAATCAAGAGCGTGAGATGGCCATACTGGAAAGATCCAAGGCATTCCCGTCAAGTCAAAAGCCATCCAATGCGGATAAAAACAACTTTAGAACAAGAAAAAGGTTCGCCAAAGCTCTATCAATAGGAATGAAGCTACCACCCGCTACCACCCTCTGAAGAAAATACTCTCGCTGAGATAAAGACGCACCCTACCTTCTGTTTATATCATCAAAAGATCATACATCCTACCGAAGACTGCGAATCCTTTAACTGTTGGTGGCAAGGGTATGTCGCTCAAAAGCAACACTTCGACAGGACAAAATGTGAAGCTTGTAGACGTCGAAAAAGTGCGATAGATGAGCGCAAAAGAGCCGCCGACGATTTTCATATAGCCGACTCTAAGGTATCGCAAATTATCACCTTTGGAAGCGACTTTGACGAAGAAGCTACCCCCAACCCTTCCCTCGGGGAATCTATTTCAAAAATGAAGGAATTGAGGAGCTGCGAGAACGTTCAGCCATGCAATCGCACGCTACTCGGAAAAAATCCCGGCCCGCAAACAACGGAGCGAACAAAAAGGATAAAGGAAAAGGAAAAACGTCCTTCGTAGCCAGCGCTCAACAACAATCAAGTGACCCTAGACCGGTTGCTCGCCAAAGCAACAAGCGGCAACCCCTCCAGGAAAAGTTGAAACGTCCTTACTCGTTTCCGCAAGATAAAACAAGGGGACTGTTCGAGCTGGCAGTGTGCGACAGACTCATCAATCTGCCGAGTCCAAAACGTCCGTTGCAACCAGGCGATGTTAATAATCCTAATTATTGCCCTTACCATCAAACGGTAGGTCATCTGATCGAGGATTGCTACGTCTTCAAGAACTGGGTTGAAGACCAATACCAACAGGGCAAGTTCGCGTTGTCCGAAAATTGGAAGGTGAACCCGCCACAACCGCATGCTCCGAGAAAGATGGATATGCCGGGGGCATCATGGTCAGTCATAGAGAAAGCCCCATAGACCGAAAAGTCAGTAAACTAGAGCTTCGCCTCAAAGACGGTGATGACGGACCGAAACGTCCTTAAACTAATGATGGACCGCAATGTCCTAAAACTTGCAAGGGACCGAAACGTCTTTAAACTACTACCGCAGCATCCTTAGGCTGACAAGATGAATAAAAAAATATATATATATATATATAATATATATAATAAACGGTATGTCCATAAGCAAAATGGGCACGGATGAAAACCCGAAAGGGCTCCGTGAGTAAAAACAGCAGGGCTACCGACGAGTGTTCGTGAAAACCCGAAAGGGCGCGACCTCGTAAAAAAAAACAAGAAGAAGAAAATAAAAAATAAAATAAAAACGGTATGTCCATAAGAAAAATGGGCACGGATGAAAACCCGAAAGGGCTCCGTGAGTAAAAACAGCAGGACTACCGGCGAGTGTTTGTGAAAACACGAAAGGGCGCAACCTCGTTAAAAGGACACTTATAGGGTCCTCTCGACCTTGTAAGGAGAAACCACCCGCGTGAGATCCTTACGACTCACAAGGGAGCAACACACTTAGGGATCCCCACGATTCCTAAGGAGAAAATACACTTGCGAGATCCTCACGACTCGTAAGGAGAACTCTCTTATGGGACCCTCACGGCTCATAGGATTTGAAAGTCTTAAGTTACAGAGACCTGAACCTGTGCTTAAGCAATCCCCACAATTTCCGATACTGCCCTACAAGTCGCTCAATACTGACCTTTGTATACAATTCACGGACGCGAAAAAACATTTCCCTAATTAAGTCCCATCCGAGATTAGGGATATGTTCGCACGATGAATAACCCTTGTAAATCCTCTCAACTTACAAGGAGAAAGCCCTCCTGTAGGATCCTTACGACTTACAGAGGCACAAATACTTAGGAATCCTCACGATTCCTAAGGAGAAAATACACCTACAAGATCCTTACGACTTGTAGGGAGAAATACCTTTGTGAGACCCTTACGGCTCATGAAGTCAAAAGCCTTAGCCGACAGGACCCTAACCCTGGTCACTAAGCCATCTTTGTTCGACATTGACAGAGGCAGATGATGATTCGCTCCTAGTAATATCCCAGTTGTAGTGGTGCTGATGCCGAAATTGGTCTACAGCAAAAAGCCAGTAGGCCGCACATGCATACGAAATAGCCGAAATGATGGGGCAACTTGCAATAAAAAGCAGCAAGTAAAAATGTATGCATGCAAAATAGCCGAAATGATGGGGCAACTCGCAATAAAAAGCAGCGAGTAAAAATAAAAATAAATAGCCGAAATGATTGGGCAACTCGCGATAAAAAGCAGCGAGTAAAAATAAAAATAAATAGCCGAAATGATTGGGCAACTCGCAATAAAAAGCAGCGAGTAAAAATAAAATAAATAGCCGAAATGATTGGGCAACTCGCAATAAAAAACAGCGAGTAAAAATAAAATGAATAGCCGAAATGATTGGGCACCGCGAAAAATAGCCGAAATGATTGGGCAATCGCGACCTTCGCGATATAAAAGCTGAAATGATAGAGCATCGCGGAAAGAAATAAAATAAAAAATATATATATATAACGAAATTCATGCCCTACAGACAATAGCACAACAATCCCTGTATACAATCCAGGGGCACAAATAAAGAGGGAACCATACCTTCCCGACAGGCTCCGCCAAAAAGCGAAGCCAAGTCTCGACGGTTCAGCAACAACCTAGAGACAGCCATGACATTCTCCTCAATACAGCAGACGAGATGTCACCCCAGCGTTCTTCCTCCAGCGGGATTCGGACGCGACAATCAAACAAACGGAGCCACGGCAACATTCCACCTCCTCCTCGACGTTCGTTTCGATACAGCTGACGAGTTGTCACCCCAGCGTTCTTCCTCCAGCGGGATTCGGACGTGACAAAGCAAACGAAGCGAAGGCTAAATTCCTAGCTTCAACGTCTTTACGGTAACTCACATAAAACTGGAAAGACAATCGGATATCATCTCGCACCAGCACAGAGTGGTCACCACCTTGACGTTCGTCTCGATACAGCAGACGAAATGTCAACCCCAGCGTTCTTCCTCCAACAGGATTTGGACACACCAAAGAAAACGAAGCGAAGGCCACATTCCTAGCTTCGACGTCTTGACGGTAACTCATATAAAACCGGAAAGACAATCGGAGATCATCTCGCACCAGCACAGAATGGTCACCACCTTGACGTCCGTCTCAATACAGCAGACGAGATGTCACCCCAATGTTCGTATCGACACAGCAGACGCAACGCCATTAAATGAATGGAGCCACGGCAAAATCCCTAGTTCCAAACCTCGACGGTTCACCAGCAACCTAGAGACAACCTCGACGTCCGTCTCGATACAGTAGACGAGATGTCACCCCAACGTTCATCTCGACACTTCAGACGCAACGTCATCAAACGAATGGAGCCACAGCAAAATCCCTAGTTCCAAACCTCGGCGGTTCACCAGCAACCTAGAGACAACCTCGACGTCCGTCTCGATACAACAGACGAGATGTCACCCCAACGTTCGTCTCGACACTTCAGACGCAACATCATCAAACGAATGGAGCAACGGCAAAATCCCTAGTTCCAAACCTCGGCGGTTCACCAGCAACCTAGAGACAACCTCGACGTCCGTCTCGATACAACAGACGAGATGTCACCCCAATGTTCGTCTCGACACAGCAGGCGCAACGTCATCAAACAAACGGAGCCACAGCAAAATCCCCAGTTCCCACCGCAACATTCGTCTCGATACAGCAGACGCAATGCCAGCAAACGAAGCAAAGGCCAAATTCCTAGCTTCAGGGTCTTGACGACAACTCACATAAAGCCCAAAAGACTATCGGAGATCATCCCCACACCAGCGCGGAGTGGTTATGACTCATCGGGGCTCTCTAAAATAAACCTAACCTCAAGTAAAAAGAGACATGGAAAATTCCTAACGCTTGCTCTTCCGACGGTCAAACTGCCAAGGAAGATTGCTTGAAGACGTCTTGTCCAGCCCCCGAAGGGATCAGAGACACGGCAGTTGCAGGGCTACTCGAACAGCACGATTGCCTATCGAGGACTATATCAGCTTATGCGACGGTACGATGGCCAAAACCCTAAGTACCACCAACCTTAACGGGCTTCTGTCGTAAAGAGCAGAGGTTAAATGCGACGTTAAGATGTTCTTGCGAGAAACGCTCGATTCGTCTCGACTTGTAAAAAAATTGTTGAGATGGCTCGACTCGTGAGATAAAGCCTTAGGCAGTGGGCATAAAAGAAGCCTGGTTCCTAAGCACTGGGACCCCGCAAGTTGGCCCAAAACGGTCTCTTGCGTACCATCCACGGGTCTCACTCTCCAAAGTCGAGTTTCGACAAGGAGGGAAACAACCGCTTACGGGTCCTCTCGACTCGTAAGAGGGAAAAATTCTCTTATAGGATCCTTACGACTTATAAGAGAAAACCACACTTAGGAATCCTCACGATTCCTAAAGAGAAAACCCACCTACGAGATCCTCTCGATCCGTAGGGAGAAAAGTCTCTATGAGACCCTTACGGCTCATAGAGTTGAGAAGTCTTAGGCGGCAGATCCGAACCTGCGGCCTAAGCCATCGCTATCTTTTGGAAAAACTAAGTTATCTTCCAATTATGTTTATCAAGACAGCATGCTGATAATAAAAGAAAGAGAGAGGCGACAGAAAAAAACATCCGATTTGCATTTGATCAAGCGTTCGAGACACACTCATCCATGCATGTACAGAAGATTCAGAACAAGGGATAAGACAAGCTGAAATGGAAATTTTTTATTCATATCATAAAAAGGGGTTCTTACAATCATGGAGAAATGGATAATAACATTATTAAAATGTTTACAAAGGTATAACCTCGAACCCAGGGCATGGATTGAGGAACTCGAAAACGACCATATCTATGACTTTCCAAGCCTCGCGGACCATCCTGGTGTGCTTTCTTTCGCTAGCACAAGCATCAGGATCCCCCTTGATGTCTTCCACCCTCCGATAAGCAGCGAGAATGGCAGACTGTTGAAAGACCTCGTGCAAGGGATCGACAAGACTGTCTCGCCGTCTCTTCGAGATAAAGTTCATCAGGTACACCGAGTGCACCTTATCCTCGACGGCATCCAACGCCCTAAGAGGCATACCGGAACAGAATAGGGGAAGCGCTTCCCAGATGGCTCCCACGATAAGCTTAAGGAGAGAGGAACGTTGGGGAAGCAGCGGACCGTTGTATGCGTCGAAGCGGCTCATGATTTCAGCACACTCCGCGTTTATGAACTCTCGATTTTGAGAACGGCCAAGTCGGCGGATGTCCCCGTATGAGATGATCTCGTTAAGAGCATACATATGGGCGTCCATTGTTTCTGTGAAAGAAAATCAACAAAATGATCAGAAAGACTGATTAAGCAAAACGATATAATGCACTGAGGAATAAAATACCATCTTTAAACTCCAAGATCAATGAAAAACTCCTAAGAGTTCTATTGTATGATTTGGAAGGAGCAAAGCTCCATTAATGAATTAAGAAAATCCAAGAAAAATCTTTCAGAGAGCAGAGCTCTATGGAACCCTAATAAGGTCCCCTTTAGATCCCTTTAAGACCTGTAGAGCAAAGCTCTGCTAAGTGAAACCCTAAATGGGTTTCCTTTAGATCAGGGATCTATTGAGAGCGAGGCTCTATCAATGAAAATTAATTTAATTTAATTTAATCCAAATTAAAATTTTCACCAAAAAGTTTTAAGAGTTTAACTCTTGAAGATTCTTGAAAATAAAGAGCAGGGCTCTGAGTTCTGAAAGTAAAATTTTAGAGATGAAAATCACCTAAGGGACCAAAGGTCCTATTTATAGGAATCAAATGTCCTTTTAGCTTCCAAGGGATGGCGCGACGGTTGGGAGTCTGCCACCGCTGCGCTCACGTTTGGAGGCCACGTAAGCGCAACGGTGGGGGGGCATTTGTTTACCCCAATCCGAGCAAAGCTCTGTTCAAATTCCAAGGCGGAAGATGAATCCCCCAATCAGAGCAAAGCTCTACTTTGAAAATTCAAACTTTAATTAAAGAAGCAACGCTTCAGCTGGCCTGCGCTCTGCACTGCACGCCACGTGGCAGCGCAGTTGCGCTGCGCTGCGCGACACGTGTCAGCGCTGTTGCGCTAGCGCAGTTGCGCTGCGCTGCGCGACACGTGTCAGCGCAGTTGCGCTCGCACAGTTGCGCTGCGAGATACGTGTCAGCGCAGTTGCGCAAGTGCAGTTGCGCTGCGCTGTGCGCTGCGTGACACGTGTCACGCTCTGGAGCATTTGCGTCAAACAGAATTAAAATTCTAAGAAATCTTTCTGTTCTTGTTAAAACAAGAAGATTTTCTTATGTAAAACAGAAGCCCTTGGATCAAAGATCCAACGGTGGGAAAATTCCCCAAATCACTCAGAGAAAGATCTTTTTAACTAATTTATGGGCACTATAAAAAGGACCCTAGACCTCAATTCAAAGGCATCAACATCTTTCTATAAAAAAAAAGAGAAGAGAACTCTTGAGAACTCCTCAAGAACAACAGAAGGTAAAAACCTTTGAAAGAAGAGAAAATTCTCTTATGAACAGATCAGTGATCTAAAAACAAGATCATTGATCTTTAAACATAACTAAATAAAATGAATAAATAAAATAAAAATAGTGCTTTGCACTTTTTCATGAACCTTTGGTTCTTTAAGATAAGAAAAAAAACTTATCTTTTCCTTTGATCTAAATTAGATCAAGAAATCTAACAGTGCTTTGCACTTCTGTTCTTGAATCTAAAAGATTCTCAAATTAATAGTGCTTTGCACTTATAAATCTGCACTGTTGCGCTCTTGGGCTGGCGCAAGCCACCAGAGAGCGCCACGTGTCAGCGCCTGAACCATTTGCGCTATGCGCTTTTGAATAGAGCTTCGCTCTCTGAAATTGGCGCAAGACACCAGAGCGCGGCACGTGTTAGCAGCGCAAGCGTAGCGCACTAGCGCAGCGCACTGCGCTGCATGACACGTGTCATCACCACGAGCGTTTGCGCTCTCTGATTGGCGCAAAGCGCCTAACAAATGCAAAGCATTTCTTAAAGGGCCAGGCCCAAATCAAAAAGACCAAGCAGGCCAAAATAAATTGCAAAGCAATAAAAGGGAAGAGCCCAAATAAAATTGATGCTCTGCATCATTTATAAAGGGCAGAGCCCAAAACAAATTGATGCTCTGCATCCTTTCTGGGCAAAGCCCAGATAAAAATAAGAAGAAATGCGATGCAAAAGCAAATAAAATGTTGAACATTTTCAACTGGACTTAGCCCAATTTTGGCCGTAAGTCCTCAAATTAAATTGACTGAGCAAGATTGCTCTCTTAAATCAATTTATATCCGGTTCGAGGGTACATCTCCGAGCTCCTCTGACACCTATCGTTGTAATCCTTCAACGACGTCAGAGAGGTGACGTGTCCCAACGACCATACGTATATGGACTGCGGGGTCCTTAAACTCGTGGACCGAAACGTCCCTAAACTAATATCGGACCGAAACGTCCCTAAACTAATGTCGGACCACCCCGTCCCTAAACTGGAACATAGACCACCACGTCCCTAAACTGGAATACGGACCACTACGTCCCTAAACTGGAGCAATAGAGCCCCCAAATGCTCTTTTGCCGGATCTAAACGGTCCCGTTAAGTTGATCTTAGTCTCAAAACAGGACTAACGTATCCTTAACGAACGTTTAAGTTGATCTTAGCCGCAACGCGACTAATGCATCCTTAAACTAAAAACACCAAACCCAAATCTAAGTAAATACGGATTTGGACTAATCCACGTCCTACGGGCGACGGCATTACTCAGTCTCCGTATACAATCCACGGGCAACCATAAACAAAACAAACACACACGACACGAAGTGAAATTCTGGAGAAGGAGAAAGTTGTTACCGCGATGCTGTAGCGTAATTAACTGCAGGGGCTTGCGCCTGCAGGGAAGAGCGTCCCCACAATCAAAAACCCCTCAAGCGAGGGGGAATCTGACGAAGTCTGCTACATCGGCCGCATCCGTCTAAACCTCCGATACACGGTGCCATAAATCAACTTGGCGTCTTCGGAGAGGTGGACGGATAAAACCATATAGCATCTGCCCCGAATCTCAGGCAAGACGTTTATCGCGTCTCCGCCGCGTCGTTCGGAGGGGAACAGGGGGTGAGTTGCCAACTCGTGAATATAAAATATCTACAAGCAGAGATCGAATGTATGACCCATCCTAGGTCAATACGATCAGATATAAATGAACCTCAATATGAATAAGTCTGAAGCATGCTAAAGTGGCAATGTAATCTCCATACATGAGTGTAGTGCCAAGTGCTCATGCCAGTGCCTCAGGTAATAGCATATCATAAATGTGAGGTATGATCAATGTAATCAATCTGCATGTACGTAGATCCCATCCACTCGTCACCCAATGAAAATAACCATCATGCATGTAAATATCATCAGCATATGCATGGAAATATAAGGATATAAACCACCTGTGTCCCTCACGACACGTCAAAATCATGGAACCGGAATGTCCAGCATCGACACTCAAAAACATCATGAAAACTGTGCCCAGCATCGGCATGTAAATCCACATATATCGGGCTCCGTTAGTCCGGATCAGCCCACGGGCTCCATCTGCGGAACCGGCCCTCGACCCCAGCAGTACGCCCATATCCATCTATCGACTCTGGTCGGTATCCTCTGGATAACCGCCAGGTCCAACCAATCACCGGAAGGTACTCGCCCACCTCCAGGCTCAATCGGCAAAGTCCATCGATATTCTTGCCGAGGGGAACCATACCGGGTCCACCATGTACCCGCAATCGGCCTCGTCCACTCCTCGAATCGGGTTTCACATGTCGCTCTCAGCACCGAGAAAACACATGGTGGACGCACTAAAATATCATATCAAGGGTAACCGGATTTTTAAAGCAATTACATATTCTCTTTTGAAATACCCACGGTTCCCAAATCCAGAAATATCATGGAAACATCAACTATCAATGCGTATAATCAGAAAGCATGATGTATGCGACATGTAAAAGAAATGTAAGCATATCATTATGTCATGCAAGAGACATATACTGAATGCAACAGTACTACAGTGTAGTGACATGGAAATTATCGATGATGAAGTGTGTGAGCTGGCAAACAAGTGTACGTGGAACATACGCATCATCGATAATGGTGTTGGTGTCCTAGCAGCATGACTGAAATATATCAACAATACAAGCGATGCAATGCAAATAGCATGAATATGCGGAATCGAATAATCAACTCAACAGTAAAGAACCTGCCTCAATAAATATATCATGCAGCCTTGCCCTTTGAAATAAGACGAATCGGGGTTTTTGGTAAAATAAGGGCTACGTGTTTTAAGAAAGATGCATAGTTTGAAAATATCCGTAGAATCGCTTTTTCCTATCTTTAAAATATCCCCGATTCGTCAGTTTTGAAATAGGTATGACTCGGGTTTAGTCTAATGTCTACTAAGTAATCTAAACAGGAGGGGTATGAAACCACCTACATCTGAGTCGATATATATATAAATATAATAGTCAATAATCCCGCCTCAATAGTATTACAAACGATATAACATCCTCGAGTCATGAGAGCGGATCTATCATCAATATAGGCTCGTACGGTAAATCGTCGTACGGCATCCCAATAGCTGGGTACGGGTCAATATCACATTATCTCATCACATATCAGGTATTACTACCATCATATCACATAATCTAGGGTACAGATCTAAGTCTAGTACAATCGATACCATCTATATAAATGCGTGTGTAAACACACGTCCCAAAGCCCGCCAAAGCATTCCGTCGTATCTCCCATACGAATCCTGTCATATCGCCGATCTCACGGCCTCAAATCAAATCTCATCGACTAAACTCACATCCCAAGTACTATCCTCATATTCCAGTATATGTACACATAGTCCCATACCCATGTGAACACATATAAATATACCTATTCCCATATACACATGCGAATGAAAGTATGTATGCAAGTGCGTGCGTGCGTGTGTGTATCTAGGGTTTCACACTACACTAAATCAATCCATCCTATCATCAATAATCTTAAAGAACATATAGTAAATATATGTGTGTATACGTATTCGTATACATCACTACGGACTGCGGGGGTGCTATATGTCATCCACCCGACTTCCCCCGTAGATATAATCTACTCACCTTGCGTCTTTATCTGTCGACGTCACCATGATTTTGCTTGTCGTCCCGAAGTCTTCATGGGGTACCTACACATTAACGTATCGCAAATGCGTTTCGAAACCAATTCAAAACTAAAACGGCATACGAAACCCCAAAACAATACGCTATGGTCTATAGGTTAGAACCTATGGACAACGCCTTCCAAAACCATCAACAACCCTCGATATCATCGTATAAACGCCAAGTAGTCGAGGTAAAACACCATACGCAAATTCAGAATTAGAAATACGGAATACGGAAACACGAATCCAAAATAGCAACTAAGGAAATAGGCTCCAGATTCACCCTAGGTCAAATTAGACAAATCTATACATGCTAGGGGTCTAATCTATATATGTAGGAGCTACAGAACCAGAACGAGGCAAAATGGTGGGGTCCAGGCCGCAATTTACGTCCAAACAGGATAAATCTACGGCCTGAAAAAGGAGTTGGGGGCTGGGGTTTTGTGTGGTGGTTCTAGGGTGCATGCACATCTCACTATCCAACCAATTTTATTTTAGGATGTCTCGGGTGATAGCAGATTACAAAATACACTCCCAGATTTAAAGTTTTCCCCGATATCGATTCCATAAATTCGTATTCTGGTTTCTAGTTCAGGTTTGGGTCCAAAATAACATCACCCCAGGAGTTCTAAGGTCATCACAAGCCTCAATTCCACTTTTGATTTCACATCCACCCTAAACCCTAACTAGGTTTTTCTTAAGTCCACCAAAACACATAATATCGGTTCTAAACTAAACATGGGGTATAAGTAATTCTAAAACTCAACTAATGATTCAGTAATTACCTCATTTGGCAACTCAATAATTTTCTTGAGTTGCCCCTAGTTGCCAAAATCCTTGCTTCCTTGGTCTAATGTGTAGATCTTGAGCTCGTGCACACTTTTAATGAAATGAGAGTGGTGTTTTGGTGTTGTTTTCATGGTGATTTGGGGCTTGAAGAGGGGAGGGAGAAGAGGGGCAGCAGCTTCAGCAGCAAGGAGATGGAGGAGAGAGGAAAATGTGATGATGAAATGAGAGGAAAAAGGCTAAGTCAACACCCTCACCTACCCTCTCTCTTACCATACCTATTTTCTTTTCTTTTTCTTATTTCTTTTCTTCACTAAATCCCTTCTCACTTGAATAGTGAACCTAAAACAAAGCCATGGTAAGAATAATGTAACACAAGTCTAAAATGATATATGCATGTTTTGCACAAAAATTCCAAAATTCCGATTAGCTATTTTTAATCGCGATTAGAACTGAATTAGCATATAAATGATCATAAAAGCTTAAAAATGGCATAATTCCATAACATACCCTATTTTAGAATTTTTCCATAATTTTTCCCATTTATCGGTATTTAATTATTCCGAAATATTAAAATATTCATTACAATAATATTAATTTATAAAATTTCCCAAAAATAATATTTTATTATTTTGAAACGTTACATTACCCCATGCTCTTATGACCTTGACTTTGGCCTACAAATCATAATTCACATGTCAAGTTCTACCTGTCATTGTCCAGGTTAATTTGAACCCACCCGTACCTACCCTTGACTTTGGCTAACAAAGCAGTACGACTGTCCCAAACCAACGCATCTATCTATGCAACAGAAAAGTAACAGATAGCTACCATACACTATGCCTTGACTTTGGCCAACAAACATAGCATGAATATTAAGTGCTACCCGTCAGAAATGACGGAGGGCTACGAATGGTTTTTGGCGAAAAACCTTTAACGTAATGAACTTGATATCGTTGAAGGAACCAGATAGCTTTTTAAAAAAGATATAGTGGTGAAAAGCTTTGCTAAAGAGGTCACTCCCGGTGAAGGGATCTCGGCTCTTTCCCCGTAGAATGAGGTGCAGGATATTCCAACTGAATACCACGATGCGAAGCAAAAGGCAATCGGCTATAGTGAAGTTATTACCCTGACGCAAACTTCTGTCCAAGGGGTCACTCCCGGTGAAAGGATCTCGGCCCTTTCCTCGTCGACTGAGGTGATGGATATTCATAACCGAATACCACTGCGCAAAACAAAAGAGAATGTCCTTGCAATAACAGCTTTTTGAAAAATGTTCCAACAACATCGAACATGTTTGTTTAGCTTGCATTGATCCGAATCAATGCAGTCCCATCAATTAATCACACCACAAAAGAACGAAAATATAATGTACGTATATGCCATTCGCATTCGCCGCTGGGTCCCGTCATCAGCCGTTAGGTTACTTAACTAACGACAGAGCGGGGAATGGACTAGCGCGGGTGTAAATCATATACAACATCTACTAGTATATATATCAATATATAATAATCGCTCAAGGCGTGATAAAATGCAACATCACAGAAATGTAATAAGCATAACAGAACAATACAGATAATCTGGGATCCCCGGGTTTCATAGAGCCGCTACTGAAACCCGACGTTCCCCTGGTCGTGTGGATAGCCTGTGCAATTAAATCCTAGACCCCTACGGGCGCGGCAAGTTACCCGCCAAAACCTGAAGCGAGGCAGCCCTCTTCAACAAAGTGAATGGACCACCCAGCACTTCATGGAATCCGGTAACTTGAGCACCCCTCCTTGGGTCAACCAATACCCCCTATGAGTGCGGCGAATAGCCCGCCAATTCTAGAGTAAAGCCCCCTCCGTCTCAAACCCATGAGATGCGGGCTCATTGCCTTCTAGAACCCGGCTATCCGTACACCCCACCGTGGGGTAATCCTAGTACAGAAAGGAAAAATATATACAACGGGTACATCGACCTCAGCCCGGCCGTGCCCCAAAAGAATAATATACAAACAGGCAGTGACGGCAGTCCACATGTCAGACGCTCGCACCGCAATAACAAATGTACAAATACAACCAAACTGTACTACCATTGCATCCAAGCTATCCACCACGACAAATCCGCAACATCACAGCACAACACAGAACATCAACGTGAATGTCACGTTCGCAAATCCTTCTAAAAGAGCTATAGCAATTAGACAAGATTTACCGATCAAATGATATTCACGGTCGCAGATATAATGTAAATGTTGGAGATAGTGCCCTCAGAGTCAATTATTGGATCACAGGCATGTGATTGCAATGATTGAGGGAGGACCTATGCCGGTAGGACAGTCTTACTCAAGATGATAGTAAGTTATCTGGTTTATCTTTATCATCGTATACTGCTTTAGGTGACCTTACAGGTCGCTATTACACGTTGATAGAGCCTCTAGGATTCTTTCTTTACTGCCAGCAGTATGATGACGATCATATACGTGGGAGCTGGGTTTATAAGCACATCCTTAAAAGGTCCCTAGTCTTGGGAGTTTCGAGACAGGGCATCGATACTCCAGAGTAGACTAATGTATACAGTCGAGACCCCGACGAGGGGCGGTGGCCGGTCTCACAAGCCACTGGTGTCAGTTGGTTCACCTAAGATGTATACAGGTGCTCACTGGGTTATGAGTACACCGGACAGGACTCGCCGGGAACATGCTAGTTGGTCTTATACCTGACGTCAGATAGCAGTTCCCTGGTGACATGTGTACATGTTAGTTCATCGACCTGAGGTCGTCATTTGTCTCGTGTGAGTTCCCACTGTACTTTGATTACTACCCTACCACGGCTCAAAGGAGTCGTGCAAACAGGTTTTAGTTGGGTACAGTCCCGAGCCATATGGAGGCAGTGAGCGGATCTGCAGGGGTTCGTCTCTCCCCATATTAGGGGTGAGGTCGCGATGTGTCTAGGAGATCTTTTACACGAAGTCCTTGGCCAAGGCAGAAGATTTACTGGTAGGTATTCCAGTAGTATCTCAGGGTGTTCTAGGCTACGCTCCGACACGACTTGTACCGCTTTTAGGGGTCTGACTTTTACCAACCTCCTAGGCCCGCCATGCGATGCTATAGTAGAACGGACCGGACTGTACGGATATTGTCACTGACAGGCTCAGTAGGGTGTCAGGATGAGTTCGCTCATCGACGTCCCTTTTAGTCAATACCTGGTTGCCCGTTACGTATGGCTAATACCTCTGACGTGCTAGTGGTTAAATCCACAGCCAAAGTATTGACGAGTCTTTAGAGTCCCCCACAGACAGTTTCTCAAGTTTCGGGCGAAACGTTGTAGAGGCCGTTTGATATATGGCAGGGTTCGATCTTATACGTGCGGTATTGCACGGATCATGATCGGACGGATCATACTAGTGGGTTTTGGTTTAAGCCGGATCCTAGTATTAGATTTGTTGGATTAATTTAGTCTCATCGCATTCGCATTCAGTCGGAATGCGGATGCAGGTATGTATATACAGGTGAGGGGCATCCTTGTGATCTGTCACGAGTTTACTTTAGATGTTGCCGGATCTTTTTGTTGGACCGAACATTTGGATTAATGTTTTGTTAATGGAAATAATGAGCTAGAATTAATCATGACATGCATTAAATGTGACATGACCAAGTTTAGTGACTCATGGTCTTTTTTATTGTGCAAATGTCACATTTGTTTTGGATTTGTGAGTTGAAATGATAAGGAGAGAGAGAAAGGCAACCATATGGTGGAGGTTTACTCTTGTATTATTTTCTTGGTCTCATACTCACTCTCATTATCATTTTACAACAAAAGAAACGAAAAAGAGATAGCCTTCTCTTCTTCTTCTTCCTCTAGTTCATTTTCTCCATCAATGGCAACATCTTCAACCTCCATCCAAGTAATGGATGCAAGAGGCAAAGTGATCACAAACATTCTATACAACACCTTGGACGCATCGGCTAGCACACTTCACGCCCGAGTTGCTTCGGATGAAGCGGGAGCCCATAAAAAGACTTCTCAATGTGGTGCCCTTTCCGACGAGGAGATCGAGACCGGAGATGCCGCGAGGAGATCGGGATGGTGGCCGAATACCGAAGGACACGGATGGCTCGGTATAGCTCTCTACCCTTTCTCTAGTTAGCTAGTAGTAGGTTAATAACCCGATCCGGGTTTTTAGTACGTGGTAGCGCCAGTTTTTAAAGTTAAAGAAAAGTTTGGTTTCCGCATTTTGGCATCGGAATGACGGCCGGGTCGCTGCCATGCACTTACATTGGTTTCAGAGCCACGCCATTAACCTAGTCTAGCTTGCTCTAACGTGTTTACAAGTTCGATCGAACAGATTTTCCAAAAACCGCGTTTCCATGTCAAGTTTCTGTCGAATTTTTCCAGTGCTCTAAAAATTATTTGGTATATTGTAAAAATACGTGCAGGGTTTTTTATGCATTCTTTGAAAATTTGGTAGCTCGATGGCACTGTTCCACCACGAAACCGCGGCCAAACCCACGCATTGGCCGCGGTTCTGCCGCTATTTAAGCTGTTCACAGTACCAAATTTTTACAATGGGCTTCTGACATGGAAATAGGGTTTTTGGTATGTTCTGTTTGGGCTCAGATTTATTTTGAGTGCTACAGTTATGCTTGGGGCCCACTTCGGTAAATTTAGTTGATCGAAAATTTTAAATATGTTAGTTCACAGTATTTACATTATATGTACGACTGTGAATGTCATTTGATCGGTAAATCCTGTCTAACTGCTATAGCCCTTTTAGATGGATTTGCGAACATGACATTCACGTTGATGTTCTGTGTTGTGCTGTGATATTGCGGATTTGTCGTGGTGGATAGCCTGGATGCAATGGTAGTATAGTTTGGTTGTATTTGTACATTTGATATTGCGGGGCGAGCGTCCGACATGTGGACTGTCGTCACTGCCTGTTTGTATATTATTCTTTTGGGGCGCGACCGGGCTGAGGTCGATGTACCCATTGTATATTTTACTTTCTGTACTAGAATTACCCCGCGGTGGGGTGCACGGATAGCCGGGTTCTAGAGGGCAACGAACCCGCATCTCATGGCTTTGAGACGGAGGGGGCTTCACTCTAGAATTGGCGGGCTATTCGCCGCACTCGTAGGGGGTACAGGTTGACCCAGGGAGGGATGCCCAAGTTACCGGATTCCATGAAGTGCTGGGTCGTCCATTCACGTTGCTGAAGGGGGCTGCCTCGGTTCAGGTTTTGGCGGGTAACTTGCCGCGCCCAAAGGGGTCTAGGATTTCATTGCATAGGCTATCCACATGACCAGGGGAACGTCGGGTTTCAGTAGCGGCTCTATGAAACCCGGGGATCCCAGATATCTGTATTGTTCTGTGATGCTTATTACATTTCTGTGATGATGCATTTTATCACGCCTTGAGCGAATATTATATATTGATATATATACTAGTAGATATTGTATATGTTTTGCACCCGCGCTAGTCCAGTCCCCGCTCTGTCGTTAGTTAAGTAACCTAACGGGTGATGACGGGACCCAGTGGCGAATGCGGGTGGCATATACGTACATCATTATTTTCGTTCTTTATTGGTGTGATCAATTGATGGGACTGCGTTGATTCAGATCAATGTAAGCTAAAAAAACCTATTCTGTTGTTGTTGGAACATTTTTCAAAAAGTTGTTATTGCAAGGACGTTCTCTTTTGTTTTGCATAGAGGTATTCAGTTGGAATATCCTGCACCTCAGTCGACGAGGCAAGGGCCGAGATCCCTTCACCGGGAGTGACCCCTTGGATAGAAGTTTGCGTTAGGGTAATAACTTCACTATAGCCGATTGCCTTTTTCTTTGCATCGTGGTATTCAGTTGGAATATCCTGCACCTCATTCTACGGGGAAAGAGCCGAGACCCCTTCACCGGGAGTGACCTCTTTAGCAAAGGTTTTCGTCACTAAATTTTTATAAAAAGCTATCTGGTTCCTTCAACGATATCAAGTTCATTACGTTAAAGGTTTTTCGCCAAAAACCATTCGTAGCCCTCCGTCGTTTTAGACGAGTAGCACGTAGTATTCATGCTATGTTTGTTGACCTTCGTCAAGGCATAGTGAATGTAGCTGCTTGTTACCTTTCTGCAGCATAGGTAGATGCGTTGGTTTGGGACAGTCGTATAGCCTTGTTGACCTTCGTCAAGGGCTTGTGCGGGTGGGTTCAAATTAACCTAGACAATGACGGGTAGAACTTGACATCTGACTTATGATTTGTTGACCTTCGTCAAGGTCATAAGAGCATGGGGCAAAAATCACATCGGGAGTTTCTAAAGAAACTGAAACTTGCCATATATGCGCATACCTTATGGAGTGTGATAGCGTGAGTGGATTCCATCACGTTAGCATGCAATGATAGTTGGATCCCGATTCCCACTGATGAGTTGGTTTACTCCTCGGGTGATCCCGATTAATTCTTCTTTCAGGTTTGTAGAAGAATTTGACGTTACAGTGGGAGGTTTCCTGATTGGATAAAGTGATAACCATTCTGATCTAGGTTAGAGTGCACGCTGAGTGTTTCTTTTCTCTCTCTCTCTTTGGCAGCGGCCATGGCCCGACCCTTGACTATGACTCAGTGACCAAGTTGACCGAACCTTCTTAAAACACTGGCTTTTGGATTGTCAGAGTTGCATACCTCATTGCCACTCCTACTTTTACCCTTTTCTCCAGAACACCCCGTATTACTATGAACGTCCACTTCCATTGGATAAAACCATCGTATGGTTATATACGAACTCGAAGGAACTTGTTCCAGATTCGAGGATGGTTTCCGATTCTGGAGAAAACGAATAGGACTATTCAGTTGTCTTTTCCTTTTACCTTCTCTCAGGTTGCGAGTGCTCCTTGGATTAGGACAGTACACCTATTACGCAAATTGGATAGTCTTCTTCCAAACCATAGGCAGGTGCCGACCGGTAGGAAATGAAGAAAACCAATTAGCCTAACGATGGTGTACAGAAGGTATTATGTAAAGACAAATAAAGGGATTAGTAAGAGGGCAAAGTAAACTGCGACTGCTATTCATGACCAAACCAAGTATTTCATTACCACTTCCACTTCACCTTTGTATTTCTCTAGAACACTCCATATCAATACGAAGATCCACAGTTATTTGGATATTCCATCGTATGGTTATATATGAACTCGAAAGGAACTTGTTCCAGTTCAGGGATGGATTCTGGTTCAGGAGAAATAGGAATAAGGTTTATTCGGTTGTCTTTTATCTTCACCTTCTCTCGCATTGCGAGTGCTCCTGGGATTAGGACAATACACCCATTATGCTTATTGGATAATCTTCTTCCAAACCATAGGCTTGTAAGTCCACGTTACCTCTCCCCGTTCTTACGGGCTTGCGGAAATGATGAAAAACGATTTTTCTTTTGGTGGTAACATGGACTCAAAATACGGATCTTTGTTAAACAACTATCTAACAACCTAACTAAGAGTTTTACCTACTCGGTTAGGGGTTATACCTTAACTTGAACTCCTTCTCTTGGACTCCTTGTGGTGGTCGGATGGTTCTTTCCTCGTCGTCTCTTTGTGCCGAAGATGGATCCACCTGAAAGCTTCTACCTTTGGCTTCAACCTCAATCTTGAGGAAACTAGAACACTTGGTTTGCTAAACCCTGTATACTAGGATGAGTAGAGAAGTGTGTTGGGTTTTATCTCTATGTTTCTTGCTTCTCAACACATGAGACAAGTAGAACCATGGACTAGAGAAAGAGCAAGAGGAAGAGGGAGAGCATGAGGATGAGAGAGAATGAGAATGATAGAATGAGCAAGACTTTTCTCACCCTTGCTCTCATAATCCAAAATAATCATAACTCATAATAATAATTGAGTACTATGTGATGGTTGTTATCATATCAAATGGCCTTATCATTTCTTGCATTAAATGCAATTTGTGAACAAACAAGCAAGCCAAGGTCAATGCCAAGAAATGATAGCCATTGTCATGATGATGGTCAACAAGTCCAACCTAGTCAACCGGTCAACTAAGTCAACAAGTCAACAAAGTCAACCCTTCAACCCAACCATGGCACAATAATACTTAATTAATATTATCATTAATCATATTTCTTATTCTCATTAGGGTTTATCAAAAGTCAACAGTCAACAATTCTAATGAGAATCCTCTGCCGCTGTCACTCTGTCAACCGTGCATACAAACCCGCATCCGCGTTCCGAGGAACATGAATACAAACGAGATAAAACCAATCCCAAAACGTACACTAGGATCTGGCTTAAACCAAAGCCCGCTAGTGATAACTGCCCGGACACTAAACGTGCACATGTGCACGGATGTGACCGAACCCTGTCGCAAAACCATGCGACCTCTACTCTTTTTCCTAAAGGCGATAGCTCTCTGTGTGGGACTCTAAAGACTCGACACTACGCTGGCAGTGGGTTTAACCACAGACCGCAAGCGGCACTAGCTATGCGTAACGGCCCCCAGGTAGATGCCGATAAGAAGACGAGCGAGGTGAAACCCATCTGAACTCCTACTGAGCCTGAATGTGACAATCTGCGTACAGTCCGGTCTGTTCGTCTGAGAATATCGCATGGCGGGCCTAGGGGGCGGTAAACGTCAGTCCCCTAATAGCGGTACAAGTCGTGTTGGAGTGTAGCCCAGAACACCCTGAGATAACACTGGAAACCTACCAGTATATCTCGCTTGCCCTGGCCAGAGACTTTGTGTAATGGCTCTCCTAGACACAGCACGATATCAACCCCCAATACCGGGAGAGACGAATCCTGTCTAACCGTCACTGCCTCCAAGTGCTTCGGGACTGCACCCAACTACTACCTGTTTGCACGACTCCTTTGAGCCGTGGTAGGGTAGTAATCTAAGTACAGTGGGAACACACTCGAGGCGAAGTGACAGTATCAAGTCAGCGAACTAAGCTATACTCATATCACCTGGGAACTGATAACTGACGATAGGTATAGTACCAACCAACAGTTCCCTACGAGTCCTGTCCAGTGTACTCGTAACTAACGAGCACCCGCATACTATCTCAAGTACGATGTACTGATGGCTGTGGGACAGACCGTCTCCCCTGCTGGGATGAGAAGCGCATACGCTAGTCTACTCCGGAGTATCGATGCCCTGTCTCGATAGTCCTATGACTAGGGACCTGCATAAGGATGTGCTTGTGGATTACCCAGCCCCCACGAGTGTGACTGCCATCACAACGCTGGTAATCAAGCAAAGATCCTAAGGGCTCTACTAATGTGTATAGGTGATATACTAAAATAAACACATGTACACATTGAAGTAGAAACAAACCAAGTAGCATACTACTATTTTGAGCAAGATTGTCTATACAAGGTGAATATCCCAAGCTTCAATTATGTAATATACAAACTAGTATGACACAGTAATGGCCTCTAGGGCATATACACTAACAATCTCCCACTTGCACTAAGGCCATGTACTGGCGTATCGAAGACCTATCATCTCGATCAGCCGCTAGAACTGTGTCTGGGGTAAGGCCTTCGTCAATGGATCAGCAGTGTTATCTTCCGTAGCAACTCTCCGAACCTCGATCTCCTGGCGACCCACGATCTCCCTGATCAGGTGATACCGCCTCAAGATGTGTCTGGACTTCTGATGGGACCTGGGTTCCTTCGCTAAAGCTATAGCCCTATTGTTTTCGCAATACAGAGGTATTGGATCAACAATGGATGGAACCACCTGAAGTTCTGTCAAGAACTTCCTTATCCAGGCGGCTTCTTTTGCGGCATCTGCAGCAGCGATATATTCCGCTTCCATCGTCGAGTCAGCAACGGTTTCCTGTTTGGAACTCTTCCAACACACCACCCCTCCATTGAGGGTAAAGACATAACCCGACATGGACTTGGAATCATCCTTGTCACTCTGGATGCTGGCGTCAGCAGATGCCTCGATCTGGAGGTCTTTTCCGCCATACACCAAGAACATCTCCTTAGTCCTTCTCAGGTACTTGAGAATGTTCTTTACCGCTATCCAGTGCTTCTCCCCAGGGTTTGACTGATACCGGCTTACCACACTCAGTGCATAAGCAACATCTGGTCTGGTACACAACATCGCATACATTATAGAGCCTACCGCAGAAGCGTAGGGTATAATAGACATGCGACCCCTTTCCAAATCAGTCTTGGGAGACATCTCTTTGGAGAGGGTGATCCCGTGACAAGCCGGTAGATTACCGCGCTTGGAATCTTCCATACTGAATCTTCTCAATATGGTGTCGATGTACCTGGACTGTGAAAGTCCTAATATCCTCTTGGATCTGTCACGATAGATCCGGATCCCCAGAATGTAAGAGGCATCACCCAGGTCTTTCATGGAGAACCTGTGTGACAAGAACCCCTTGACAGATTGTAGCATAGGAATGTCATTTCCTATCAAAAGAATGTCATCCACGTATAAAATGAGGAATACGACAGTTCTTCATACAAATCTATTATAGATGCATGGTTCATCTGGATTTTTGATAAAGCCAAATTCTTTGACCATCTCATCAAAACAGATGTTCCAACTCCGCGATGCCTGCTTTATTCCATAGATGGACTTAAGCAACTTGCACACCTTTCCGCTGCTCCCACTCTGAATGAAACCCTCTGGCTGGTCCATATAGACACACTCCTCTAAATTTCCATTCAGAAAAGTGGTCTTTACGTCCATCTGCCAAATCTCATAATCGTAGAAGGCAGCAATGGTAAGAAGGATCCGAATGGATTTCAGCATAGCCACTGGAGAAAAGGTTCCGTCATAGTCCAAACCAGGTCTTTGACAAAAACCCTTTGCAACAAGTCTAGCCCTATAGGTCTCAACCTGTCCATCTACACCAATCTTCCTTTTGAAGATCCACTTGCATCCTACGGGTTTTACCCCATCTGGAGCAACGTCCAACGTCCATACTTTGTTGGTGTACATCGACTCCATTTTGGTCTGCATTGCATCCAACCATTTTACCGATTCAACGCTCTGAATGGCCTGCTGGAAGCTAGTCGGCTCATCACTATCAATGATGCAATCCTCTCTATCCCCGTCTATGAGAAAACCGTAGTATCTCTCGGGCGGATGAGACTGCCTACTGCTCCTGCGGAGCGGCACAGGAATGTCCTGATCTTTCGAACCCTCTGGTTCAACTAAGCTTTCAGTAATAGCTCGTGGTTCTGGAATTTCTTCCAGTTCTATTGCGCTCCCACTTATCTGATTTTCCAAAAACTCGGTTTCCAAGAAGTGGGCATGACGAGAAACAAAAACCTTTTGTTCCTCTTCGCAATAGAAGAAATATCCCTTGGATTTCTTTGGATATCCCACAAACTTGCACTGTACTGAACGTGCCTCGAGTTTGTCCGCATGCTGCTTTTTGACAAAAGCCGGACATCCCCATTTCTTAATGTGCTTAAGATAAGGTTTCTTCCCACACCACATCTGATATGGTGTGGTAGGCACAGTCTTAGTTGGAACTCAGTTCAAAAGGTATGCAGCTGATTCTAGTGCATATCCCCAGAATGATCGCGGTAACACAGCGTTACTCATCATGGAACGTACCATATCCAATAGGGTCCGGTTCCGTCTCTCCGATACACCGTTATGTTGCGGAGTGTATGGAGGAGTAAGTTGAGAGAGAATTCCATTCTCTTTTAAGTAATCCAGGAACTCGGCACTTAAGTATTCACCACCTCGATCAGATCTCAGTTTCTTGATACTTTTGCCTGTTTGGTTTTCTACTTCATTCTTATATTCCTGGAATTTTCCAAAGGCTTTAGATTTATGTTTCATTAAGAAGACATATCCGTACCTTGAAAAGTCATCCGTAAAAGTAATGAAGTAAGAATAACCGCTTCGCGCATGTGTAGACATTGGACCGCACACGTCGCTGTGTACGAGTCCCAAGAGCTCGCTCGCTCTTACTCCGTGTCCAGTGAACGGAGTCATTGTCATCTTTCCTTTGAGACAGGATTGATAAGTTGCATATGATTGATATCCGAACGGATCCAAATATCCTTCTGTATGTAACTTCGTCAACCTTCTCTCATTGATGTGACCCAGTCTACAATGCCATAAGAAAGCCTGATTTGTTACCAGAGACTTTCTTTTGTGTATATTCTGGACATTGAAAATCTGTGGTTGGTTTAATACGTATATACCATTGCTTAATGTACCTGACCCAATCAAAACTTGATTAAGATGAATGCTCACAACATTACTTACAAATGCAAATTCATAACCTTCTTTAGATAATAAAGATACAGATATGATATTTGTAATATTCCAAAATAATAAAATATTATTTTTAGGAATTTTTATAATTTAATATTATTTTATTGATTATTTTAATATTAAATTTATAATTAAATATCGATAAATGGGAAAAATTTTGAAAAATATGGAAAATTCAAAAATTATGTATTCTATGGAAATTAGTCATTTTTAAGTTTTTATGAGCATTTATATACTAATTTAGTGCTAATCGCGATTAAAAATCGCTAATCGGATTTTTTTGGCTTTTTGTGTAAAACTTGCACATATCATTTTTTGGACTGGTGTCACATTTTTCCTACCATGGGTGTTATGGGTCTACTTTTTGAGTGAGAAAGAAAAGAAAATAAAAGGAAAAAGGAAATAGAATGATGATGAGAGAGAGGGTGGGTAGGTATAGGTCAACCTTTACTTTTTGAAGCACACCCTTATCATTCCTCACACCCATTTCTCTCTCCCCTCTCCTAGATCTGCTGCTCCCTTCCTTCTTCTTCCTCCTCCTTCAAATCCCCCAAAACACCATTAAAACAAACTCAAAACCCCATATCGCTTTCACAAAAAAGTGTGCACAAGCTCACAAGCTTTAGAATGGACCAAGAAAGTTGGTGTTTTGGTGCTGTGGGGAGATTCTTGAGTCTCTATTGAGGTAATTCCTTCACAAATATTGTAGTATTTCAAGTGATTTAGCCTATTTTAAAGTTTAGTGTCGTTTTGTCGAGGTTTTATACACTTTGGAAAACCCTAGAGAGGGTTAGGGTAAACTTGAGTTGTGGCTATGCAATTGGACTCTAATGGTGACCTTAGACCCCATATTGACCAAAACACTGGCCTAGCACAACCTGAAACCCAAAGATACGGAATTACGAAACTTTTCATGTCGGTTTGTGTGATCTGTGAAGGTGTTCTGGAATCTGGAGCAACCCGGGGTCACCAAAAATAAAATTGAGCTAACAGTGAGTCGTGCAGGCACCTAGGAAGCTACCACCAAGACCCGAGCCCCTAAATCAAACCTACGGCCGCAAATTTAATCATTCTGGACGCAATTTGCAGCCAGAGTAGAAGGGAATGGGTCCATTTTTGTTCCAGGGCTCATTTTGCACTAAATTAGACCCCTCATATATGCAGTCTTGGCTAATTGTCAGCTGGGGAAAATCTGGGAGCATTTTGGTGTGTTTTAGGCGATGTTTTCCGTATTTTTAAATGCACTTTCTTGATATTTGGATTTTTATTTGGTTGTCGGGTGTTCGTACATCGACAACAGGGGTTGTTTGTTGGATTTGCATGTTTGGGCCATAGGTTCCAACCTATGAGCACACTGTGCGCTGTATCGGCTTTGTGCCTTGATTTTCATACGCATTGCTATGGTTGATCATTGTAGGTACCTTCACGCGGATTCCGAGGCGACGGAGCATGGCGTTATCGACACCGACACGCAGGATACAGGTGAGTAGATTTATATCTATGGGGAGAAGTCGGGTGGATGGCGTATAGCACCCCCGCAGCCCGTGGTGATGTATACGGATGCGTATACACACCAACAATGTATGATATGTTGTTAGGATTTATTATTGATGATTTAAGATGTATATTGGTGTTAGATTGGTGCATGGTTACGAAACCTTAGGTAGTGGGTGCACTACACTTACACATACACATATATACATACTTGCATACATCCTCATTTCATATATGGTTATGGAATTCGTTATGGATATGTGTTCACATGGGTCTGGGTTTATGTGTTTATTACGGATTTGAGGATGATACATGGGATCGATGTGAGTCGATGGTTTGATATGAGGTCATGATGTCGGTGATATGATAAAATTCATAATTAAGATACACCTTGATACTTTAGAGGATTTTGGGAATGATGATTCCATAGTGATAGCGACATATATATTATGTGATCGACATGTGATTATGGGATGTGATATGATATGATATGTCAGGATACTTATGATAGGCCGCCTTGGGCGATGTATACTCTTGTGATGATATATGAGGATAGTATCGATTTATACTAGACTGTCGATCAGTAGTCAGATCTTGATTATGTTGATGATGTTAGCATTGTACTAGACATAGGTCAGTACCCCGATCATGATATTTGATAAAGAGGATACCGGATGAATAGTATGATGAATGTGATATTGACCCGTACCCAGATTTGGGGATGCCGTATGACGGATTTACGTACGATCTATATCTTGATGATTGATCCGCACTCTTGACTTGGGATGTCTGATTGTAGATATGGTATCGGTTATGATATTATTGAGGCGGGATCACCGACTAATATATATACATGTATGTATATGGATCGACTCAGATGTTAGGCGGTTTCGTTACCTGTAGTCCAGCTTGTTAGCTTAGCCCTTTAGTTTAGTGTAGTTGTTAGATTAGATTCGATTCTTACCTATTTCAAAAACTAACGAATCGTGGGTATTTTAAAAGACAGCCCAAGGGATCCTACGGATATTTCAAAAGACGTATCTTTTCATAAAAACACCGTAGCCCCTATTTTCAAAACCCCATGATTCGTGTTATTTCAAAAGGCACCATTTGTAGGACTTATATTAGATTAATGCAGGTTAGTTACAGTTGCGTCTAGTATTCAGCTCCCGCTTATTATTGTGGTTCGCTTCGCATCGCATATTTATGTTATAATTTCTTATTGCAATGTTGATATCATATTGTTAGGACACCAGCACCATTACCGATGATGCGTATGTACCACGTACACTTGCTTGCCGGCTCACACACATCTTCATCGGTAATTGCCATGTCATGTACACCTTAGAAAATATTATTGCTTGACTTAGCTTGTTAGTTAGTAAATTGACATGATATTAGTGTACCTGCCTTATATGCCAGCTTAACATTGTAGTTATTACTTATCACTTCATGCATACTGCTATTCATTGTTATGCCTATATTCATGGTTTACATACTATTGATGATTCGGATTTCCATGATGTTTTCTGTATTTGGAGGAAAACCGCAAAACATATATATACTGCTTTCTCTCTTTTTAAATAAATGCGGTTTTTCCTTGATGTTCGAGTCGTCCACCATGAGTTTTGCTGATGGATTTCGAGACCCGATTCGAGGAGGCGGATGAACCGTTTCGGGTACATGGTGGACCCGGTAAGGTACCCCAGGGCAAGAAGCGCGTGATGATGACGATGTGAGCCTGGCAAGGGAGCACTACCTACCGATGATTTTACCCGACGCGTCGGATATACGGAGGATACCGTCGTGGTCTTGAGATGGATGGTAGGGGCCGGTCTGGACTGACGGCGCCCTAGATATTGTGATTGAGACATTGAGATTTCGAGATATTGAGGTACAGAGACTGTGATACAGAGATATCGAGATTTTGGGATTACGTTTCGTGCCGATGCTAGGCACTGTTTTATGCTGATTTCATTATGATACCTCATTTTAAAAATACAAAGGAAATCTCACTAAATTATGAAAACAGTTCTTTATTTACATGTATTCTGTTTTCATGCATTCATACCTCATTCAAATGATATATGGCTACCTGAGGCACTGACACGGGCACATGAGATTACACTCGGATTTGATATTTACCCTAGCCTTGTTATAGGTTGCATGTTATATATATAATTTAGGATATATTGTGATCGTATGACCTAGGATTGCGTCATACATGCGATTTTTATTCGTAGATGTATTCTATTCACGAGTTGGCAACTCACCCCCGTTGTGCCCCAGTTTCCTGCAGGTTTGCCGTACAGGTTTCATTATGGTTTTGCGGGCACAGTTTCGTTCGGGTGACTTGCTAGTATGTGGGTTTATTGGTATCGTACCCATCATATTACCTTGTATTATATTATTCAGTTGTATCTAGTAAATTCCATCAACCAAACATGTATTTATTTCAGAGATAGAGACCAGTGTTGTTTATTCTATCGACCTTAGAGTCGCGCGTTGTATTTATACGGACTTCATGCTGTTTTGAGTTTCCTTTTCTGTTGTGATCCTCGCCTTTCGGCGTTTTATATTATATTGTTTGTGTGGTTGTGGCCGTCGTTTGACGAAGAGCTAGCTTCCGCTTGGGGATGTTTTTTTTTATTTCGTATACTATTCATGCTGTATCCCGTTTGGGGGCCTGTATTTACAAAGGAGACTCTGCCGAAATTTTCAGGAAATATTTGATGTTTTTATAAAACGCATAATTCGGCTTATGCTATTAAAACTTCTTGATTTAAACTGGTTTTCCTACACTCTACTACTTTTCTTGGTTTGGATTTCTGGTTTTTCGGCTTACTTAGAATACGTACGCCTTGAGACGTTCGTAGTTTAAGTGCCGGTCATTTTCCGTACTTTCGGGACGTGACAATATTACTGGTTGCATTGGGTACAAAATAACAATCACGCAAAACCAAAACATGTCCATCTGACATTCCCAGGTGATAGTCCCCCACGGACTCAACATCCATGCCAGCTCCGTTTGCAACTGTGAGGGTCATATCACCTTCCTTCAAAACCTTACGCCTTCTCAGTGCCCGTAAAGAATTACAGATATGAGATCCTGATCCGGCATCCAATACCCAGGATGTAGAGTTTATTGATAGACAGTTTTCAATAACATACACACCTGAAGCTGAAGCCTCAACTTGCTTCAGATCCTGGTTTCTGGCCTTCCAAGCCCTGCAATCCTTTTTCTAGTGTCCACTCTTGTGACAGTAAAAACATTCTTCCTTTCCCACAAGCTTTCCCGCTACCTTTGTTGCCTTTGTCTTTCCCTTCGTATCCACTTTAATAACACCACCCCTTGGTTTGGCGGGGGCTTTCTTCTTCTTTTCCTTGGCTTTCGCCTTGGACCTAGAAGAGGAAGATCCTCCTACAAAAAAAGTGGATGTTTTCCTACCTTTCTGTAGGGTGCCCTCTGCACTCCTCAGTATGTTGAGGAGTTCTGAAAGTTCAACTTCTTTTTCTTGCAAGTTGAAGTTCAGGATAAACTGGGCGTAAGTGGAAGGAAGGGACTGGAGAATCAAGTCCGTGTAGAGCTCGTTCTCTAACGTGGTCCCAAGGTCCGCGAGCTCCTCAATGAAGCCAATCATCTTAAGCACGTGTTCCGCTACCGATGATCCGACGGCCAATCTCGCCGAAAACAGCTTTTTCGAGACTTCGTATCTGGCGATACGGGATTGCTCTCCATACAGTTCTTTTGTATGGAGAAATATGGATTCAAGGTCCATATTCTCGTGCCTCCTCTGATGTTCATTGTCCATAGAGGCAAGCACGAGGCACTTGGCCTTCGCGCAGTCGATTTCCCGGGTCTTACGGATTTCCTTATCCGCAACGCTGGTTTTTGGACCTGGGACAGGAGGAGCTTTGGTGGTAAGGAGATACCCCAACTTGTCATAAGTGATTGCCATTTTGACATTCCTGAGCCAATCTTTGTAGTTTGGCCCTATCAGTATGTTTTTATCTAGTAGTAACTTAAGTCCAGTCATGATGTTTGGTCGCTGCAATTAGGAGAGAGAGAAGAAACACTTTAGCATGATGCTATTGCAAGTTTAGAGTGGTTTTTAATTTGTCTAAACAGGATGGCTCCCACTGTCTCTCGAATCCCTCCTCAAACCAAAAAGGAAGAATTAGTCAGGATCAATCTCACCGTACAATACTTGCTTAACCGTTCAGCCAGGCTAGTGTCGGTACTTCAAAGGAGGTTTTCCAACGTTTTCGCGAAGTTCTTTAATTAAATAACCTCTTTTCCCTGTGGGCGTAGCCCCGCTAACACCTTTCTAGACACCTACTTGGTTTATAGCATTGATCGTTAAGTGAGAAATTTCCCGAGGAGTAGCATATACTCACAGTAGGATCGGGATCCAAATATCATTGCGTGACAAAACTGAAGAAATCCTACCAGAATCATCACACTCCAAATGGTATGCAGCGCTAGCAAGTTTCAGTTTCTTTTGAAACTCCCGATGTGGATTTTCGCCCCATGCTCTTATGACCTTGACTTTGGCCAACAAATCATAAGTCACATGTCAAGTTCAACCCGTCATTCTCTAGGTTAATTTGAACCCACCCGTACCTACCCTTGACTTTGGCCAACAAAGAAGTACAACTATCCCAAACCAACACATCTATCTATGCTGCACATGAATACCCAATAGCTACCAATCACTATGCCTTGACTTTGGCCAACAAACATAGCTTGAGTACTATTGACTATCCATGTGAAACGACGGAGGGCTACGAATGGTTTTGGCGAAACCGTGAACGTAGTGAACTTGATATAATCGATGGAACGAAATAGCTTTTAAAAGGAGTGGCTTAAGCTCCGCGTTTAATAGTTGTTTTTGAAAAGAAACCGAGTGGTTTTGAAAATGTTCCAACGACTCAACTTTGGTTTATTTTCTTGCATTAATTTAATGCGTCCCATCATTTAATCTTACCATTGCAAAAAACAACGAAAATATGACGTACGCTTATGCCATCCGCATTCGCCACGGGGCCCCGTCATTACCCGTTAGGTTACTTAACTAACGACAGAGCGGGGGCTGGACTAGCGCGGATGCAAAACATAAGCAACGCCTAAATAGATATCATATATAGATATACACATTCGTCACATGCAATGATAGCCATTCCAGATCACAGATAAACACATTGGATATACTAGGAATCCGCAATCCGTACGAGCCTGTAACGAAGAGCGGATTACACGGTCGCGATGAATAACCAAGACCCCACCCTAGACCCCTACGGGTGCGGCAAACTACCCTCCAACTACCAGAAGCGAAGCAACCTCCCTCAACACCGTGAGTAGGCCTCTCGGCACTTCGAGATACCCGGTAGTTTGTGCACCTCACCTTGGGTCTATCCTAGGAGCAAAAACAGTAAAAGAAATTATACAATGACGGCTACAACCCCATCCCGGTTGTGCCTTCCTTTAGGTTAAATTAGCACTTTTCCTTTCCAGGGCCATATAAATAATATTACATCAATTACAAATTACATGAATAGAAAGAAAAAGAAAACTCTCATCTCACAACCCCCCATCTATTCATCCGCGACAATCCAATGAATTCATATACACATACCATCAACATTACAGATCACAGATATGTATAACCCCCACTAATCGACATATAGCGATTAGCAGACGTTCAATACATATATCACATCACTGATATAACCCGTTAGCTTAAGTCTTTAGAAGTTCGATCAAAATACGGATTTTTAAACCCCAAAAACAAATTTTGCTTTCTGTAAAATCTGGGCAGAAAAAACATATTGTAAAAATCCCAAAACAGCCCCAGAAAACACTGCAGGAAAATTGTGCCACGACCGAGTCAACTCGGTCGCGGATCCGCGGCGGGAGCATGCACCAGCCGCGTTTCCGCGGTGCTTTGATCGAGTCGGTGGACCAATTTTCTTGTGTGGGTTTTAAAAAGCCTGAGTCGATTTTTAGTGTAAGATTAATTATTTTTTGAACAGAAAACAGAATCGGCAGAAACTTGAAATTACGGGCATGTTTCGCGACTTTTTCTCCGATCGAACTTCTAGTTACTTTGATAATATGTTAGATAGTGTTTAACTTGGCTCTGATACCACTGTAAGTCCACGTTACCTCTCCCGGTTCTTACGGGCTTGCGGAAATGATGAAAAAGGATTTTTCTTTTGGTGGTAACATGGACTCAAAATACGGATCTTTGTTAAACAACTATCTAACAACCTAACTAAGTGTTTTACCTACTCAGTTAGGGGTTATACCTTAACTTGAACTCCTTCTCTTGGACTCCTTGTGGTGGTCGGATGGTTCTCTCCTCGTCGTCTCTTTGTGCCGAAGATGGATCCACCTGAAAGCTTCTACCTTTGGCTTCAACCTCAATCTTAAGGAAACTAGAACACTTGGTTTGCTAAACCTTGTATACTAGGATGAGTAGAGAAACGTATTGGGTTTTATCTCTATGGTTCTTTCTTCTCAACACATGAGACAAGTAGAACCATGGACTAGAGAGAGAGCAAGAGGAAGAGGGAGGGCTTGAGGATGAGAGAGAATGAGAATGATAGAATGAGAAAGACTTTTCTCACCCTTGCTCTTATAATCCAAAATAATCATAACTCATAATAATAATTGAGTATTATGTGATGGTTGTTATCATATCAAATGGCCATATCATTTCTTGCATTAAATGCAATTTGTGAACAAACAAGCAAGCCAAGGTCAATGCCAAGAAATGATAGCCATTGTCATGATGATGGTCAACAAGTCCAACCTAGTCAACCGGTCAACTAAGTCAACAAGTCAACAAAGTCAACCCTTCAACCCAACCATGGCACAATAATACTAATATTATCATTAATCATATTTCTTATTCTCATTAGGGTTTAGCAAAAGTCAACAGTCAACAACCCTAATGAGAATCCTATGCCGCTGTCTCTCTGTCAACCGTGCATACACACCCGCATCCGCGTTCCGAGGAACACGAATACAAACGAGATAAAACCAATCCCAAAACTTACACTAGGATCTGGATTAAACCAAAGCCCGCTAGTGATAATTGCCCGGACAGTAAACGTGCACATGTGCACGGATGTGACCGAACCCTGTCGCAAAACCATGTGAGCTCTACTCTTTTGCCTAAAGGCAAATAGCTCTCTGTGTGGGACTCTAAAGACTAGACACTACGCCGGCAGTGGGTTTAACCACAGACCGCAAGCGGCACTAGCTATGCGTAACGGCCCCCAGGTAGATGCTGATAAGAAGACGGACGAGGTGAAACCCATCTGAACTCCTACTGAGCCTGAATGTAACAATCTGCGTACAGTCCGATCTGTTCATCTGAGAATATCGCATGGCGGGCCTAGGGGGCGGTAAACGTCAGTCCCCTAATAGCGGTACAAGTCGTGTCGGAGTGTAGCCCAGAACACCCTGAGATAACACTGGAAACCTACCAGTATATCTTGCTTTCCCTGGCCAGGGACTTTGTGTAATGGCTCTCCTGGACACAACGCGATATCAACCCCCAATACCGGGAGAGACGAATCCTGTTTAACCGCCACTGCCTCCAAGTGCTTCGGGACTGCACCCAACTACTACCTGTTTGCACGAATCCTTTAAGCCGTGGTAGGGTAGTAATCTAAGTACAGTGGGAACACACTCGAGGCGAAGTGACAGTGTCAGGTCAGCGGACTAAGCTGTACTCATGTCACCTGGGAACTAATAACTGACAATAGGTATAGTACCAACCAATAGTTCCCGATGAGTCCTGTCCAGTGTACTCGTAACCTAACGAGCACCCGCATACTATCTCAAGTACGACGTACTGACGGCTGTGGGACAGACCGTCTCCCCTGTTGGGATAAGAAGCGCATACGCTAGTCTACTCCGGAGTATCGATGCCCTGTCTCGATAGTCCTACGACTAGGGACCTGCATAAGGATGTGCTTGTGGATTACCCAGCCCCAACGAGTGTGACTGCCATCACAACGCTGGTAATCAAGCAAAGATCCTAAGGGCTCCACTAATGTGTATAGGTGATATACTAAAATAAACACATGTACACATTGAAGTAGAAACAAACCAAGTAGCATACTACTATTTTGAGCAAGATTGTCTATACAAGGTGAATATCCCAAGCTTCCATTAAGTAATATACAAACTAGTATGATACAGTAATGGCCTCTAGGGCATATACACTAACAAGGCTGGTACCGAACGGTAGGGAAGGAAGAAAACCATTTGGCCTAAAGGGGTGTACAGAAGGTAACGACTAAAAACATATAAAGGGATTTGGAGAGATGGCAAAGAAATATACGGTTACAGTTGTGAATCTGGATAATGGAAGTAGCATTACTCGGAATACCAGGATACCCCTACGAAACATTTCAATGTTTCAGTTTCACTGTGTACTGTCAAAAGAAAATTGATTTCCCAATTAGACACTTGCTCCAGGGTATGCATTTACCAGGTATGATTCTCACATCTGTATGGTTTTACAGATGATGAGTGGGAGTAAGTTATTGGGAATTAGGTGATCATCCTCATTATATCGGAATTCGTTGTAATTGGTGATATTTGAGGAAATCACCTGGGTTGTTTGTCGGACGGCAAATATTTGGTTTTGAATATCCGTTATAATGCACTAATTTCAAATTGATATATCTGTACGTATATTTTTATAGAGTGAGATATAACTTTTTGAATTTATGTCTATGGCATTTACCTATATCAGTGGATGGTTAGGTTAAGAGTATTGAACAACAGTGTAATTCTTCTTAACCATAAGTACAGTTTTCAACCTACGACACACAGAGAATGAGTTATTAGACTCAAGGGACTTATACAGAGTATTGTATATTGTTCAGTGTCCATTAGGACAGAGGGGTTGGTCATTGTACTATATTCGGTTTACTTATGACTTCTCTAGTTTTTAGACAAGTGTTTCGTAGAAACGCAAGGTCTGAATTTTGAGAAGTTATAGGTATAAGAATAGAGTAGAGAACCAGGTATTGCAAGAATCAGGATTCTTCAAGGTAATCGAAGATGTAGATACTTGTGTGTGGTATTCAGTTGATAGTAATGGTTTTAAGAGATCTTGCTTCTCTTTCAGGTTACTCATAATTGGAAGCACTTCTAAGTTGAGTAACGCTGATGGCCTCTTTCCATTTAGTTGACAAGCACTGGAGACAGCTGCATGATTTGAATCTGGTTCCAATTAAATCAGTGCCTATGTTTCTATATTTGATATAGAACGGTTCATATCTTAACGAAGTTAAGGTACGGGGAGTTGTCCGGCTTGTGCTTAAAACCAGACTCTGGACAACTCAAGACACGTTTCCGTAATGGCTGTTTGTGGGTTGACCCGGGCTATGACGAGGGTTGATTTTTCTACCATCTGGAAGATCAATAGTGATATTGTTCTAGACTCGCCACAGTTTTAATAAAAATGGATTTTTTCAGAAAACAGTAGTGGGAGTATGGTAGAACTGGAAGTGATTCCAAAACCGCAAACGATTACTGAAAATTGATAAGAACCTAAAGATTCAATCTGGCTTGACATTCCATTGGCCACTCTGCAGATATGGTGGGTAACCTCAGGCACCCGAGAGGTACTCCGGTAGCCTCAAGGACGGTGACAGGGAGGTTCTTGTTTACCCAAAGTTGCCATTGCTATTGTTCCAGACTGTGAGACCCGGCAGGAAGATAAGTATAGCGTCGTTCTAATCTAGGTTTAGAAGTGCACGTGTATATGACTCTGCCAGAGGGTTGTCGTAGTCAGTGGGAGCAGCGGAAGCATTGGTGGACAGGTGGCTTATGTCTATTTATAGACTAAAGCAGATATAGCAGAGATAGATCATCTAATTCTGATGTGACAGTCATAGGTTTGACTTCATCAGAATAGGGGATGGATCTGTTAAGAAGGTAGTAGGGTGTGATGTCCTGGTATTTGGATGACATACACAGAGTAGGAAGTGATGTTCCTATGCTACGATCGGTTATACTTTGGTTGTCACACAGTGGTTTCTCCACATGGGACTTGGATATTATATCAGACATTCTGGTTACTGGATATATAGTTTTAGATCTAGATTTAGGTAGTTTCCTAATCTGGGTATTTAGAAAGCATTCTAAAGGTGTTTTAGAATGGACGACTCCTGACACGGTAGTATACCTGCATGTGATGGAGTCACCCTCTCTAAAGGAGTCTTACAGACTAAAGGAGGGAGGATGTGCAAGATTGGCAGATCACTTGCTTAGGCAATTGAGTCAATCATGAGATGTCAAGTACCACACCAGATGTTGTTTTTGCAGTAGATGCAATAAGTTGATATTGATCCAATCCTGGAGAAACATTCGGAAGCAGTTTTAGAACATAAGTGGATGTTCTAGGGATATGATAACGACAGCCTCATTTGGGAGACAGTTATCATTCCAAGCTTCCAAGGTGACCTGGATGACAGAGTGGCTGTCAGAGTTATAGTTTTCCCTCGACGAGGGGCAGTATTTTGGACAGGTGGTCCAAGCGGATATTGAGGGAGGCATGGCGCAGGATACTGATTAAGTTCAGTTGACGATACAGTCTTAGAAGTTTGGATTTGGAGTTCATTTATGAACTAGGTCCCATCAGATATCCAGACACATTCTAAGACAGGTATTGCTCATTTCGGAGATGGCTTTCTCCGCGAACTTGAGATATACAGAGAGACATAGAAAGAAACATCAAAGCGGATCCACTCACTGAGGCTATTCCTCGAACGCAATAGTTTCGCAAACGGGTTTTGTGAGACTGATTAGTATAGGAGTTGGGTGTTCGGTATCACACGGGTTGTGAGTATGCGACATCGCAATAATAAGCCTTGAGTGCAAGTGGGAGATTGTTGGAGATAGTGCCCTCAGAGTCAATTATTGGATCACAGGCATGTGATTGCAATGATTGAGTGAGGACCTATGGGGTAGGACGGTCTTACTCAAGATGATAGTATGCTATCTGGTTTATCTTTATCATCGTGTACTGCTTTAGGTGACCTTACAGGTCGCTATTACACGTTGATAGAGCCCTTAGGATTCTTGCTTGACTGCCTGCAGTATGATGGAGATCATATACGTGGGAGCTGGGGTCTATAAGCACATCCTTAAAGTGGTCCCTAGTCGTGGGAGTTTTCGAGACTGGGCATCGATACTCCATTGGTAGACTAGTGTATACAGTCGAGACCCCGACGAGGGGCGGTGACCGGCCTCACAAGCCATTGGTGTCAGTTGGTTCACCTAAGATGTATACAGGTGCTCATTGGGTTATGAGTACACCGGACATGACTCGCCGGGAACATGCTAGTTGGTATTATACCTGACATCAGATAGCAGTTCCCTGGTGATATGTGTACAAGTTAGTTCATCGACCTGAGGTCGTCATTTGTCTCGTGTGAGTTCCCACTGTACTTTGATTACTACCCTACCACGGCTCAAAGGAGTCGTGCAAACAGGTTTTAGTTGGGTACAGTCCCGAGCCATATGGAGGCAGTGAGCGGATCTGCAGGGGTTCGTCTCTCCCGGTATTGGGGGTGAGGTCGCGCTGTGTCTAGGAGAGCCATTACACGAAGTCCTTGGCCAAGGCAGGAGATTTACTGGTAGGTATTCCAGTAGTATCTCAGGGTGTTCTGGGCTACGCTCCGACACGACTTGTACCGCTTTTAGGGGTCTGACTTTTACCAACCACCTAGGCCCGCCATGCGATACTCATAGACGAACGGACCGGACTGTACAGATATTGTCACTGACAGGCTCAGTAGGGTGTCAGGATGAGTTCGCTCATCGACGTCTCTTTTGGTCAATACCTGGTAGCCCGTTACGTATGGCTAATACCTCTAACGTGCTAGTGGTTAAATCCACAGCCAAAGTATTGACGAGTCTTTAGAGTCCCCCACAGACAGTTTCTCAAGTTTCGGGCGAAACGTTGTAGAGGTCGTATGATATATGGCAGGGTTCGATCTTATACGTGTGGTATTGCACGGATCATGATCGGACGGATCATACTAGTGGGTTTTAGTTTAAGCCGGATCCTAGTATTAGATTTGTTGGATTACTTTAGTCTCATCGCATTCGCATTCAGCCGGAATGCGGATGCAGGTATGTATATACAGGTGAGGGGAATCCTTGTGATCCGTCACGAGTTTACTTTAGATGTTGCCGGATCTTTTTGTTGGACCGAACATTTGGATTAATGTTTGGTTAATGGAAATAATGAGCTAGAATTAATCATGACATGCATTAAATGTGACATGACCAAGTTTAGTGACTTATGGGTTTTTTTATTGTGCAAATGTCACATTTGTTTTGGATGTATGAGTTGAAATGATAAGGAGAGAGAGAAAGGCAACCATATGGTGGAGGTTTACTCTTGTATTATTTTCTTGGTCTCATACTCACTCTCATTATCATTTTACAAAAAAAGAAAAGAAAAAGAGAAAGCCTTCTCTTCTTCTTCTTCTTCTTCTTCTTCCTCTAGTTCATTTTCTCCATCAATGGCAACATCTTCAACCTCCATCCAAGTAATGGATGCGAGAGGCAAAGTGATCACAAACATTCTCTACAATACCTTGGACACGTCGGCTAGCACACTTCGCGCCCGAGTTGCTTCGGATGAAGCGGGAGCCCGTAAAGAGACTTCTCGATGTGGTGCCCTTTCCGACGAGGAGATCGAGATCGGAGATGCCGCGAGGAGATCGGGATGGTGGACGAAGACCGAAGGACACGGATCACTCGGTATAGCTCTCTACCCTTTCTCTAGTTAGCTAGTAGTAGGTTAATGACCCGATCCGGGTTTTTAGTACGCGGTAGCGCCAGTTTTTAAAGTTAAAGAAAAGTTTCGTTTCCGCATTATGGCCTCGGAATGACGGCCGGGGCGCTGCCGTGCACTTACAGTAAATACTGTGAACTAACATATTTAAAATTTTCGATCGACAAAATTTCCCGAAATGGGCCCCAAGAACAACTGCTGCACTCAAAATAATCTGGGCCAAAACTAAAAATACCAGAAACCCCAATTCCAAGTCAGAGACCACTGCAGAAAATTTGGTGCAGTGTTGCTACAGTACTGCGGCGGAACCGCAACCAAAACGTGGGTACGGCCGCGGTTCCGCGGCGCTACAGTGATATCAGTGTACCAATTTTTCTCAGATATCTTAAAAAAGCCTGCCTGTTTTTCTGCAATACTCAAAATAATTTTTCGACGACAAAAAAATTTCGACAGAAACTGCAAAAATGGAATCGCGGTTTTGGAAAATTCGGCCGATCGATGTTTTAAACAAGTTAGAACAAGCTAGTAAAGGTTAATGGCGTGGCTCTGATACCATGTAAGTCTACGGTAGCGCCGCGGCCGTCAATCCGAGGCCAAAATGCGAAAACGAAAACTTTTACTTAAACTAGAAACCGGCGCTATAGTATGCTTAAATCCCGGATCGAACCATTAACCTACAACTAGCTAACTAGAGAAGGGTTGGAAAGGCTATACCGATCGATCCGTGTCCTTCGGTCTTTGGCCACCATCCCAAGCTCCCCGCGGCATCTCCGACCTTGATCTCCCCGTCGGAAAGGGCACCACATCTTCGAGTCTTTTTATGGGCTCCCGCTTCATCCGAAGCAACTCGGGCACGAAGTTCGCTATACAACGTATCCAAGGCGATGTAGAGAATGTGTGTGACAACTTTGTCTCTTGCATCCATTGTATGGATGGAGGTTGAAGGTGAAGCCATCAATGGAGATTGTGAGCTAGAGGAAGAAGAAGAGGAGGAGGCTTTTCTTTCTTGTGTGTTCTATGATGAAATGAGAGTGTGAGAAAGAAAAATACAAGACCAAACTCTTTACAATGGCTGCCCTTCTCTCTCTTCCTCTCAATTCACCTCACAAATCAATCACACAATGTGACATTTGCACAAGAAATGAGACCATGAGTCACCTATGAAGTACATGTCTCATTTAATGCAAAATATGATGATTTAAGCTCACAATTTCCATTTGCAAACATTAATCCAAATGTTCACAACAATTAAAAAAAAGATATGACATCTAAAGTAAAATCGTGACGGATCACAAGGATACCCCTCACCTGTATATACATACCTTCATCCGCATTCCGACTGAATGCGATGACACTAAAATAATCCAACAAATCTAATACTAGGATCCGGCTTAAACCAAAGCCCACAAGTATGATCCACCCGATCATGATCCGTGCACTACTCCACGTATATGATCGAACCCTGCCATATATTATACGGCCTTTACAACGTTTCGCCCGAAACTTGAGAAACTGTCTGTGGGGGACTCTAAAGACTCGTCAATACTTTGGCTGTGGATTTAACCACTAGCACATCAGTGGTACTAGCTGTACGTAACGGGCTACCAGGTATTGACCAAAAGGGAGGTCGATGAGCGAACTCATCCTGACACCCTACTGAGCCTGTCAGTGACAATATCCGTACAGTCCGGTCCGTTCGTCTATGAGCATCGCATGTCGGGCGTAGGGCGTTGGTAAAAGTCAGACCCCCAAAAGCGGTACAAGTCATGTCGGAGTGTAGCCCAGAACACCCTGAAATACTACTTGAATACCTACCAGTAAATCTCCTGCCTTGGCCAAGGACTTCGTGTAATGGCTCTCCTAGACACAGCGCGATCTCACCCCCAATACCTGGAGAGACGAAACCCCTGTCGATCCGCTCACTGCCTCCATGTGGCTTGGGACTGTACCCAACTAAAACCTGTTTGCACGACTCCTTTGAGCCGTGGTAGGGTAGTAATCAAAGCACAGTGGGAACTCACACGAGACAAATGACGATCTCGGGTCGATGAACTAACCTGTACACATGTCACCAGGGAACTGCTATCTGACGTCAGGTATAATACCAACTAGCATGTTCCCGACGAGTCATGTCCGGTGTACTCATAACCCAATGAGCACCTGTATACATCTTAGGTGAACCAACTGACACCAATGGCTTGTGAGACCGGCCACCGCCCCTCGTCGGGGTCTCGACTGTATACACTAGTCTACTAATGGAGTATCGATGCCCAGTCTCGAAAACTCCCACGACTAGGGACCGCTTTAAGGATGTGCTTATAGACCCCAGCTCCCACGTATATGATCGCCATCATACTGCTGGCTGTGAAGCAAGAATCCTAAGGGCTCTATCAACGTGTAATAGCGAGCTGTAAGGTCACATAAAGCAGTACACGATGATAAAGATAAACCAGATAGCATACTATCTTCTTGAGTAAGACTGTCCTTCCGGCATAGGTCCTCCCTCAATCATTGCAATCACGTGCCTGTGATCCAATAATTGACTCTGAGGGCAGTATATCCAACAGGAACAATTATAGGATGCACTTGTAGACTACCCTTGGCCCCACTAGTATGATCTCCATCATAGTCCTTGTAGTCAAGTACACATCCTATGGGCTTTATCAATATGTGAGTGCAATACAGTATCATAATATAAGTCTACATGTTAAGACAAAGAGCAACCAGATAGCATATTATCATGTCGTGCAAGAAAGTCCCCTCTATATATATCCATGCATCCACTATAATATATATCACATGTACATTAATGGCCTCTAGGGCATACATATAACTAACAATCTCCCACTTGCACTAATGCCAGCTGTTGTAGTATCTCATACCCACCATCCCGAAGAGTCTCTCAAATTGTATCTGGGGTATGGCCTTTATGAGTTGATCCGCTGTGTTGTCCTTCGTGTCAACTCTCCTAACCTCGATCTCCCGGCGATCAACTATCTCCCGGATCAGGTGATACCGCCTCAGAATATGCCTAGATCACTGATGGGACCTGAGTTCCTTGGCCAAGGCCACTGCTCTATTATCATCGTAGTACAAAGGTATTGGATGCTTAATGGACGGAACCACACCAAGTTCAGTTATGAACTTCTTCATCCAGACAGACTCTTTGGTAGCATCGTTGGTAGCGATGTATTCAGCCTCCATCGTCGAGTCTGCCACGGTTTCCTGCTTGGAACTCTTCCAACAAACCGCCACTCTATTGAGGGTAAAGACAAATCCCGAGACCGACTTAGAGTCGTCCTTATCACTCTGGAAGCTCGAATCGGTAAAGGACTCCACTTGGAGTTCACCGTTACCATACACCAAGAACATCTCTTTAGTCCTTCTCAAGTACTTAAGAATGTTCTTCACAGCTATCTAGTGACTCACTCCTGGATCTGCTTGATACCTACTCACTACACTTAGTGAGTATGCTACATAGGGTCTGGTACATAACATTGCGTACATGATAGAGCCTACTGCCGAAACATAGGGTATCCCTTGCATGGGAGCTCTCTCCAAATCAGTCTTGGGAGACATCTTTTTGGAGAGAGTGAGTCCTATGATCGTGGGTATATTCCCACGCTTGGAATCTTCCATACTAAACCTCTTTAGTATGGTGTCAATATACCTGGATTGGGACAATTCCAGTATCCGTTTAGATCTATCTCTATAGATCTTAATCCCCAAGATGTAGGAGGCATGACCTAGATATTTCATTGAGAATCTTTGTGATAAGATGAGCTTGATCGAGTGCAGCATTGGAACATCATTTCTTATCAAGAGAATGTCATCCACGTACAATACGAAGAAGAAAACCTTACTCTCTTTCACCTTCTTGTATATACAAGGTTCATCTACATTTTTGATGAATTCAAACTCTTTGACTACCACATCAAAACATATGTTCCAACTCCGCGATGCCTGCTTTAACCCGTAGATGGATTTAAGCAGCTTGCACACCTTTTCGCTGCCCCCACTGTCCACGAAGCCCTCTGGCTGAGTCATTTACACGTTCTCTTCTAAATCACCATTTAGAAAAGCAGTCTTAACATCCATTTGCCAGATTTCGTAGTCATGATATACAGCGATGACAAGTAGGATCCGGATAGACTTAAGCATAGCCACTGGAGAAAAGGTTTCATCATAATCCACACCTGGTCATTGACGAAAACCTTTTGCAACAAGTCTAGCTTTGAAAGTCTCAACTTTTCCATCTACACCAAATTTTTTCTTGAAGATCCACTTGCTCCCGATGGGTTTTACCCCTTCAAGAGCATCTTCCAAAGCCCATACTTTGTTGGTGTACATGGATTCCATCTTAGATCGCATTGCATCCATCCATTTCACAGAGTCCCCACTCGTGATGGCCTGCTCGAAGCTAGTTGGGTCATCATCTTCCATGATGCAATCCTCGCTCCCACCATCAATGAGAAAATCGTAGTATCTCTCAGGTGGATGAGGAACCCTACTAGATCGGCGGCGAGGCTGCGGTTCGTTGGGGACTATCGAACCCTTTGTTTCCACTAAATATTCAGTTGTAGTTTATGCTGCTGGAACTTCTTCCAGCTCTACCTCTTCGCCATTAATTTCTTTTGCAAGAAATTCCTTTTCAAAAAAGGTGGCATGTCGAGAAACAAACACCTTTTGTTCTTCGCTGTAGTAAAAAAGATATCCATGTGAATGTTTAGGATATCCCACAAACTTACAAAGAACTGACCGTGCCTCGAGTTTGTCCGGATTTTGCCTTTTGACATAGGCCGGACAACCCCATATCTTAACTCGTTTAAGACATGGTCTTTTCCCACTCCATATCTTATATGGCATGGTAGGTACAGATTTAGATGGAACTTGATTCAATAGGTATGCAGCTGTCTCAAGCGCATAACTCCAAAAGGAAATAGGTAACTCAGCGGTGCTCATCATAGAGCTCACCATATCCAATAGGGTGTGATTCGTCTGCTCCGATACACCGTTGTGCTGTGGTGTATACAGAGGAGTAAGCTGAGAGAGAATCCCATTCTCTTTTAGATAGTCCAGGAACTCATTGCTCAAGTATTCCCCTCCTCGATCAGATCGAAGGATTTTAATACTTTTACCCGTTTGGTTTTCAACTTCATGCTTATATTCTTTGAATTTCTCAAAAGTTTCAGACTTGTGTTTCAATAGGAACACATGTCCATATCTTGAGAGATCGTCAATGAATGTAATGAAGTATGAGGAACCATTCCTGGCGTGTATAGACATGGGATCGCATACATCACTATGTATCAGTCCCAAGAGTTCAGTAACTCTGTCTCTGTGTCCAGTAAACGGAGTTTTGGTCATCTTTCCTTTGAGACATGAATGGCAAGTTTCATAAGATGATAATTCGAACAGATTCAAATATCCATCCTTATGTAACTTAGCTAGTCGTGTCGCATTGATATGACCTAGTCTACAATGCTAGAAGAAGGATTCGTTCATTTCTAAACTCTTCCTCTTGTGTGTGTTTTGTACGTTAAGAACTGTGATTTGATTTAGAATGTATATGCCATTACTCAGCGAGCCTGATCCAATCAACTTTTGATTCAGGAAGATGTTCATAACATTATCCTGTACTACAAAATTATATCCTTCTTTACTTAATAAAGAAACTGATATAAGATTGCATATCAGGGTCAGTATGTAATAGCATTCGTTCAGAATCAATGTATTACCATTTGGTAATACAAGGTGATATTCGCCAACTGCTTTGGCTGCAACATTTGCACCATTCCCTACTAGTACGGAATGATCACCTATTCCCAGTTCTCTACCTTTCCTTAGCCCATGTAACATATTACATATATGGGATCCCGATCCAGTATCTAATACCCAGGACGTAGAGTGTACTGAGAAACAGTTCTGGGTGACTAACACACCCAATGAAGATGCATCAACATACTCATTCTTCGTTTGAGTGGCGTGGAAATCCGGATATTTTCCTATTTCCTGCTCGGACTTATAACAATTATAAGTTGGAGTGGAACCAACGTTCCCATTCTCAGTATAACAAGCGGGTTCAGTCAATACATCCATATTATTATCTTGATTAAGGCCTGACAAGGCCGCTCCTTGGAGAGAGAGAGAAGAAAACACTTAGTGTATGCTCTTGCAATATTAGATTGGTTTATTATCTTATCTAATTAAGATGGCTCCCACTGTTTTTATCAAATCTTCCTTCAAACCCTAAAAGGTAAGACTAGCCGGAATTAATTATACATTACAAGTTCGCCAATCTTTCAGCTAGGTCAGTGTCGGTATTTTGAGGGAGGTTACCCGTGCTTTCGCACAGACCTAATTAAAATAAACCTCATTTTCCCAGGGGCACCTTTCTAGACACCTACTTGATCGGCTAATTGTCATGTGTAAAACTCTCCCAGGAGTAACTCTTACTCGTAGTGGGTATCGGGATCCAACTATCTCATAGAAGGTATGCAATTTCATTGCAAATTTCAACACTTGAAATTCCCGATAATAATTTTTCCCTAACTTCCTATGACCTTGTGTAACATTTCAGAAAAATAAAATATTATTTTTGGAAGTTAAATAATTAAAATAATAAATATTATAAATACTTTAAGGTATGGAGATTAGTTTTAACGAAAGGGGTATAATTATACCGATAATTTGGAAAATATTCGAAAAATTATAAGAGATATTGATTTTGAAAGGGATTATAAGAATGGAGCATTCATAGATTTTTATATAATCAATTATATTCTATGTTAGTGCTAAACTCGATTAATTTTCACTAATCATGCATTAAGCTTGATTATGCTTGTGACATGCACCATGTCATGTTACACACTTTTTACATTTCCATTGACCATGTCTTAATTCTTCATTTGTTTCTTTTATGCATGGTTTTTATGTTGTGTTTCTTTAAAAAAAAAGGATTTCAAAAAGAAAAGAAAAGAATTTTAAAATGGTGCATGGGGAGACAAAGACGCATGGGCAAGAGAGAGAAGAGAGAGAGAGAGAGGGTGAGGGCTCACTTGACCATGGCTCCATTCTTCACTTCATTTTTCTTCATCCTTTTTCTCTTCTTCCTCCTCCATGGCCGCCCTCTTCCCTCCACCACCTCTACCCCCTCACAACACCACCCAAAACTACATCAAAACCTTGCATCCTCTTCACAAAATTCATGCACAAGCTCACTACAAGCATGGTAGACCAAGAAAGTTGGGATTTTGAGCACATGGGACAACTCAAGAATATTCTTGAGTTTCCAAATGAGGTAATTCTTTCATCATTTGTGTAGTAATCGAGTTCCTTTAGCCTCTAATTTAGTTTAGAATTGATTAAGTGTAGTTAAGTGATCTTGGAAAATTCCAAGTTGAGGTTAGGGTTTGATTTGAGTTGAGATGGTGCAATTGAGCTTTAGTGGTGACCTTAAAACCCCCTTAGTATTAAAAACCCAGATCAAACCAGAAACTAGGCCATGAAACTGAATTTAGAAACTTCCGTGTCAGTTTTGTGTTAAATTTGTGCCTACAGGGAATCTGGAGTAACCTGGAAGCTTTACTAGAAAAACTAGCAACCCCAGAGACTTAGATGGACCACTACGAGACCACCCTGAGAATACGAACCCGAACCATGCAGGTTGGGCTGAGCTGGCCGGATTTCTACGGCATGTGGCCGGCCAAAGGGTGGGTAATGGTGTCTAGGTTGGTTCTGTAGCTCATATACCCCCTATACTACACCACTGTATTGCTAGTTTAGCCTAATTTTACATGACCAAAAATCTGGAACCTTTTTCTTGATGTGCTATTTTGTTTTGTGACTTTAAATGACTCGAATTTTGGATATTGTGTTTTATCTCGATCGATTCGCGTTTGTACGTCGATGTCGAGGGTTATTTATCTCTTTTGCATGAGTAGACCATAAGTTTTAACCTATATGTGATTCATGTGCCGTTTTGGTTTTCGTGCACGATTTCTGTTTACGATACTATGTGTTTGTATGTGTAGGCACCCTCGCGTGGACTTCGGATAACAAGGAAGAGCATGGCGACATCGACTTTGGCAAGCAAGGATCAAGGTGAGTAGATGTATGTCTACGGGGGAAGTCGGGTTGATGGCATATAGCACCGCCGCAATTTCGTAGGATATGCCACGTTATGATATATATATATGTACATATGTATTTGTGAGAGGTGTATACTTAGCAAGAGTGGCTTTAGGTGACTTGGGTTGGATTTAGTGTAGTTGGATGAATGCGTTTTAGTTTAGTTTCTTAGTCGCGAAACCATAGAGTATAGGTTGATACACACACACATGTACACACATGATATGTCTTTGGTGTATATGATTATATATGTGTGTGTGTGTGTGGATGTGTTGATATATATATATATATATATATATATATATACGTATACACGGGTGATGAGGATAGTATATGATACTTGGAGATGAGTCAATATGATCGGGCATGATGCCGTGAGATCGGTTATGTGATTTGGGTCGTGTTATGAGATACGACATGATATTATAGCGGATCGATGGGCGATGTGTTTTCATACACACGCAGATATATGCTGATGGTATTGGAATGTACTAGACTTTAGATCAGTACCCCTAGTTCATGTTATTATGATAATAATACTATATGAATAATGAGATATATGTGATATTTGACCCGTACCCCGATTTTGGGATGCCGTACGATGGATTTTACCGTACGAGGAATAAATATGATGATTGATCCGTGCTCTTGACTCGAGAATGTCGTATTATATATTTTGTCGTACGTGAGGCTATTGAGGTGGGATCGCCGACTACTAGATATATCGACTCGGACTTTAGGTGGATTTCCTTACCTTTTCGACTAGTCTCTTAGTTTAGTCCTGTAGATTATTAGGTAGATGTTAGACTGGTCTCGAGTCATACTTATTTTCAAACTAACGAATCGTGAGTATTTTAAAGACATGCCGAGGGATACTACGGATTTTCCAAAGGACGTACATTTTCTTAAAAAGCACCGTAGCCCCTATTCTCAAAACAAACCATGATTCATGCTATTTCAAATTCCAAAACTGTATGACTCGTGTATAGGAATGCATATTCTTCACTGTTGCGTTTACTATTCATTTTCCGTATGTTCATGTTGTTCACATCGTATTTCATGCTTATAATGTGTTTTCTTTGTTATTATGAACCCATGTGGTCAGGACACCAGCACCATTACCAATGATGCGTATGCTCCACGTACACGTGCTGCCGGCTCACACACATCATCATCGGTAATTTGCATGTCACGTACAAATTAGAAAATATTACTTCATAGGTATAAATTACTAGCTAGTAGTTGCAACATAGTACTAGTACGATTGCTTTCATATGCTAGTTTAGTTAATGCATTCTTTGCTTGATACCCGGTGCATTCATATATTTATTTGTCATGCAATATTATGGGGCTTTATGCCGGTAATTCATGGTTTATTTACTCTTGAGATTTCCGGATGTAGAGAAACCGCAAAGGTTTTATAAACTCGTTTAATTTTAAAGATAGAAATTTGCGGTTTTCTCGTGATATGATGTGAGATGTGTCCACCATGAGTTTTCTTGGCTCTTGAGCGGTATCATACACCCGATTTGAGGAGGAGGATGAACCGCCTGTGGGTGCATGGTGGACCCGGTGCGGTACCCAGGGGCAAGATGGTCGCAGATGATGGCGTTGAGCCCGGCAGGGGAGCACTACCGATCGGTTATTTGTGATGCAGCGGATATCTGGAGGATATCGACGTAGTCGTGAGATTTGATGATGTGGGCCAGTCTGGATTGCCGGAGCCTGGGGCCAGTCCGGATTGCCGGAGCCCAAGATATTGAGATTTGATGATATGGGCCAGTCCGGATTGCCGGAGCCCGAGATATTGAGACATTGAGACATTGAGATATTGAGATATTTGTTTTGTGTCGATGCTTGACACGGATTCTCTGTTGATTTCATTGATGATGCTTCAGTTTTTATACATAAATCTCATTGAGATAAGAAAACAGTACTTCTCATTCCAGATGTATTCTGTTTTCATTCTTAATGCATTCGTACATCATATATGTGATATGTTGCTACCTGAGGCACTGACACGAGCACTGGTATTACACTTATGTTTAGATGTTTACCCTCTCAATTATTAGATGCTTCAGGTTATATATTATGAGGATATTATTGTATGACCTAGGAGAGAGTCATACATGCGATTTCTGCTCTGTGATGTTTTCTACTCACGAGTTGGAAACTCACCCCCGTTGTGCCACAGTTTCTTGCAGGTTTTTCCATACAGGTTTCATTGTGGCTTGTTGGCACACTGCTTCCTTCTGGGTGATTGCTTTGGTTGGTGGGTTCACTTGCATCATGACCACCGTTGCACTTTTATTTATATTCAGTTGTATCCAGTAAACTTCATCAACCAGACATGTATTATTTGGTAGAATTAGAAGACCATTATATATATTCTTTCGACCGTAGAGTTGCGAGCTTGTATAATTATGATTCTTCTCTGGTTTTCTTAAGTATGTTGGTTTCCTTCTGAGTTTTGATCCTCGCCCTTCGGCGTTGTATATTATATTGCTTGTGTGGTTATTTCCGCCAAGTGGCGAAGAGCTAGCTCCCGCTTGGGGATGCTTTATTTCATTACTTATGTATATGCATGTTTGTACCCGTTTGGGGCCAGTTTTTACAAAGGAAACTCTGCCGAAATATTTGGAACGGACTTGATGTTTTAAAAATACTTACTAAGACTTTCAAATGTGAAATTATATGTTAACTTTTAAATAAGTTTTTCCTTCACTCTTTTTTCAAATGGTTTAGATTTTCTGGGCTTTTGGCTTACTTGAGTTAGGTGGGGTCCTATAGACTTCACATGATTCAAGTGCTATTCACGTGCCATTTCGGGTCGTGACACCTTGACAAAGGCCAACAAACCATAGGATGCTAGTCAAGTTCAACCCGCCATTTCCTGATTGAATTAAACCCACCCGTACGACCCTCGACAAAGGCCAACAAGGTCATACGACTACCCTAATCCAATCACATCATATGCATAAACAGATAAGCACTAGTCAGCTATCGCACACTACGCCTTGACAAAGGCCAACAAATGCAGCACGAATACTAAATAGTCTTTATCTGAAATGACGGAGGGCTACACAGGTTTTTAAGAAAACCATGAGCGTAATGAACTTGATATTGTTGTAGAATCAAGTGATTTTTGAAAAGGAGTGTTTTTGAGGCTTTTTACTAGTTTTGCCAAAGAGATCACTCCCGGTGAATGGATCTCGGCTGTTTTCTAATCGAATAAGATGCAGGATATTTCACAAATACCACTATGTAAAACAAGAACTAAAAGAAGCTATCAAAAGACAAAACCGAGTGGGTTGTAGCATCTGCTAGTTTCGCTAAAGTGGTCACTCCCGGCGAAGGGATCTCGGCTCTTTCCTCATCGAATGATGAGCTGGATATTCTATAAGGAATACCGCTATGCAAAGCAAAAACTAGAGCTACCTTTTTCGAAAATATGATTCTACAACATTTCTTAGGTTTCTTTCTTTTTCATTAATCTCATTAATGAATTCCCATCATTTATGCTTCCTAAGCATCACAGAAGAAACGAAAATACAACGTACGCTTATGCCATCCACATTCGCCACAGTGTCCAGTTATGCACCGTTAGGTTACTTAACTAACGGCATAGCGGGACGGGACTAGCGCGGGTGCAAAACATAAGCAACGTTTATTATATATCATATATGCAATAATAAATCATTCGTCTCACGCAAATAAAATGACCACATCACAGAATATCAGCAGCAGAAGATAACATATGAAATATTGGATATACTAGGAATTCCGTGTTTTAAATTAAGCCAGTATAAAACACGGATTCCATGGTTGCGATGAATAGCCAAACCCACATCCCTAGACCCTTACGAGAGCTACAAGCAACCGTCCCAATTCTAGAGTTAGGAGACCCGGACTCGACTCCTTGAGATGGTCTCCCACTGGACTCTAGAACTCGGTTATTTGTGCTCCCCACCTTGGGTCTATCATAATGCGGAAAGTAAATAATATACAACAATGGTGACATCATTGTAACATTTCAGAAAATATAAAATATCATTTTTGCAATTTAATATTAAAATAATATATTCGCGAAAAACTACCTGATTTGCGAAATTAGGGTTTTCGTAAAATGGTATAAATATATAACAATAATTGTGAAATAATTGGGGATTAAAATGATTTACTAATTTAAAAATATATTTATTGGATTTGGCATTTTTATAATTAATTATGTGCAGTTTAAATAAAAATTGATTAGTGCACTACTAATCGCGATTAAGCCAAATCCGTGTTTCTACAGTTTTCCATGGCTAGTGTACCATGACATGTTGTTTGTTGTTTCAATTTATTTGTGTTATGTGTTTGGTTTTAATGAGTGGGGGAAAAAGAAAAGAAAAAGAAAAGAGAATGGGACACTTTTTGGAGAGAGAATGTGACATGTGATATTTGAGAGAGGGTGAGAATAAGAGGGTAAGAGAGAGAGAGAGAGGGCAGCCATCACTTTCCCCTACCCATTATTTTCCTTCATCTTCTTCCTCCTCATCTCCCTCCACCTCCACCTCCATTTCTCATCTCAAAAACCTTGCTAAAACCCTACACCCTCTTCATTAAAGTTGATCCCCACCTCATCCTCAACACTTTGGACCAATCAAAGTTGGATTTTGGAGACTTTGGTAAGCTAGGGTTTCTCTTGAGTTGCATCCATGAGGTATAATTCCTTTCATCTAGTTTAGTTTAAGTTTAATATCACCCTATAGTAGTTTAGAGTTTAATCGATTTGAATTAGTGATGTTTGGAAATTACAAGAGAGGGTTTGGGTGATTTTGTGGGCTTGTGATCTGTAGTGAGTGTGTACAAGACCCTAGAGATCGATTTCTGGACCTAGAATAGAGAATATGAACTTAGAAATCACCCCTTGTCAGTTTTGTGAAGTTGTCTTGGCCTACAGGGAATCTGGAGCAACCCGGGAAGTTTCTGAGAAAAACTAGCAACTCTAGAGACCCAGTTAGACCAATAGGAGACCACCCTGAGAAGATGAACCATAACGGAGCAGTCTTGGCCGAGCTGGCCAGTTTTATAAGGGATGTGGCCGGCCCTATTGTGGTATTTGGTGCTGGAATTGGTTCTGTAGCTCACTTATCCCATTTACTACCCCACTGAATTGCTAGTTTAGTCCCAATTTCACCGGAGATAAATCTGGGAGCATATTGGGGTGTTTTGGCTATGTTTTCCGAGTTTCGAATGCTTGGTTTTGATATTTAGATTTTTATTTGGTTGTTGGGCGTTTGTACGTCAACAACAAGGGTTGTTTGATTGTTTTGCATGCGTAGGCTATAGGTTCTAACCTATGAGCGCACCGTGTGCCGTATTGGTTTTCCGGACTTGATGTTAATAGCATTTACGATTGTGTATTTATTGGAGGTACTTTCGCGTGGATTCTGAGACGACGGAGCACATCGACTACGGCTGAATAAGGAGTTCCACATGTGAGTAGATTTATATCTACGGGGGAAGTCGGGTGGATGGCGTATATCACCTCCGCAAACTTTGATGGAAACCGATATATAGAATATGGTTAGGGAAACCTATATTAGAAAACTATGGATATGGTTAAAAAGATAGTTAGAGATGATATGAATGATTGAATATATATATCGAGGTATGAGATGAAAGCTATAGGGATATGACTCTTGACATGATATGATAGAAATGATGTCTCGAATTGATATATAAGGATATGAAAAGTGAATGTGAATCACGATATATAGATATGTAGTTGCACGAGAATAAGTATGAGTTTTAGAGTAGCATGACATGAGATTTATAAGATAGAATGGATATGTAAGATGACTTGATGTGAGATATTAATGTGATGAAAAGAGCATACGGTGTGATATGATGACTTGGTGTGATATGTCGTTATATGGATGCGAGTCGATATGAGATAGTTGATACCTTTGTCGGTCCCACGATATGAGATTGATACGGATGTGACCCGGGATATAGGTATATAGATATATATAATGTAGTGAATCATGAGTGATATGCCGTACGAGACGTAGGTCCGTACCCTCAATGTCATAGAGGTTGATACGATCCCTGATGGTTTAATGCTGTCGTACGATAGATTATACCGTACGTGATGTTGTGAGGCTGGATGTCGATTGATAGATTCACCGACTCGGATATGTGATAAAGACGTATACCTTATAGCATTGCGCTCACGATTTACTTTATGCTGCGTTCATGACATTCTCATTGCATTACATATACCTGTGCTAGTACAACCACACAATTATCAATGATGCGTATGTTACACTTACATAGATTGCCGGCTCACACACTTTCATCATCGATAATTGCTATGTCACTTAAACAGTAGAATTGCTACATCATGCTATGATATATTGCTATGCCCACATCATTATGTTATGTTGCATGATATACTTTCTATGTTCACATCACTATACCTTGTCCCATGATATATTGGATATTCTCACATTTCGGTTCCATGTTTGCATACATCACGCTTTACGATTATATGCATTGAGATGTTGTTTTCATGAGATTCTGTATTTGAGAACCGTGGTTATATTTCAAAAGAAAGTATGTACTGTTCTAAAAACCCGGTTTCTTTTGATATGATATTTCGATACGTCCACCATGTGTTTTCTCGGTTCTGAGATTGCCATGTGAAACCCGATTCGAGGAGCGGTAGGCATCGTCTGCGGGTATATGGTGGACCTGGTGAGGTACCCCGAGGCAAGAAGACTTGTATAGTTAGGCGGTGAGCCTGGCAGGGGAGCACTATGTATGTCTATGTCACGCACCCACGTGTTTGTGGGGAGGAGGAATATATGAAAAACAATTATCAAAGCTTCATAACACGGATTTGAGCACACAGATCGTGTCTAAACCATTACTAACAAACTACGAGAGGTTTAACTACTCGGATTCGAAGTTATACCTCACGTTACTTATCCTTCGGGTCTTCATCGTTGTCCTCCACACCTCGTAGGCTCTATGGAACATGGGCACCTCAACGGCCTCCTCGAGTCAAAGACGATCCACCCGAGAGTCTATAGTCCGAGCTCCTATCTCGAATTTGAGATAACTACGGCTTCTATTTTGCTAATCTAGAAGTCCCAGAGGGTGTAGAGTATTTAGATGAATTACTTAGTCACATTCAACCCTAGGATTCTCAACTCATGAGAGCTATTAAGGTTTGAGGAAGAAGATGAAGACTTGAGAAAAGAGAAGTGTTTTGTGATAATGAATGAACTATACTCATTTGTGAATATCATGAAGCATAATAATATCATCAAAATAAATATCTAGCTAATATTCATCATGCTTCATTTAATTCACTAGATGAATCATCTAATGAGTCATGGATCATTTAATGAAACTTACACCTCATCCTCTACTTCATTTAGTTAAGAAATAAACACAAATGAGTCACCTCCTTCTAGAAGCTTCCCGACAAATTACGAGACTGCCCCTCCCATCCGTATTTTCGAAAAACAAGGATAATCTTTGACTGAATAAATCCATCTGTATAATACTAGAATCTGGCTTAAACCAAAGCCTGCTAGTATTATCTTCCCGATCATAGTACGTGCACAAGTGTATGTAAGTAATCGCGGCCCTGCCGTAAAACCATACAGCCTCTACACCTTTTGCCCGGTGCAGGGAAACTCTCTGTGTGGGACTCTAAAGACTCAACACTATGCTGGCAGTGGGTTTAACCAGAGGCCACAAGCGGTATTAGCTGTACGTAACGGTCCCCAGGTAGATGTCGATAAGAAGGTCGATGAGTAAACCTATCTGAACTCCTACTGAGCCTGTATGTGACAATCTTCGTACAGTCCAGTCTGTTCATCTAGGACTATCGCATATCGGGCCTAGGGGCGGTAAACGTCAGACCCCTAATAGCGGTATAAGTCGTGTCGGAGTGAAGCCCGTTACACCTTGAGAAACTACTGGAACCTACCAGTAAATCTCGCTTGCCCTGGCCAGGGACTTTGCGTAATGGCTCTCCATACACAGTGCAATATCAACCCCCAATACCGGGAGAGACGAATCCTGTCTAACCGCCATTGCCTCCATGTGCTTCGGGACTGCACCCAACTACTACCTATTTGCACGACTCCTTTGAGGTCTGGTAGGGTAGTAATCTAAGTACAGTGGGAATACACCCGAGGCAAAGTAGCAGTGTCAAGTCGACGGACTAAGTTGTACTCATGTCACTTGGGAACTACTATCTGACGATGGGAATAGTACCAACCTGCAGTTCCCGGCGAGTCCTGTTCGGTGTACCCGTAACCTAGCGAGCACCTGCATACTATCTCCAGTACGAGGTACTGATGGCTGTGGGACAACCATTTCCCCAGCTTGGATGAGAAGCGTATACACCAGTCTACTCCGGAGTATCGATGCCCCATCTCAATAATCCTACGACCAGGGACCTGTATAGGATGTTGCTTATAGACTACCCAGCCCCCACTAGTGTGACTGCCATCATAATGCTGGTAATCAAGCAAAGATCCTAAGGACTCTACTAATATGTATAAGCGATATGTTAAAAGAAACATATGCACATATTAAAGTAGAAACAAACCAAGTAGCATACTACCATTTTTAGAAAGACTGTCAATGCAACTGTGAATATCCCAAGCTTCCATTAAGTAATATACAAACTAGTATGATACAGTAATGACCTCTAGGGCATAAACACTAACAATCTCCCACTTGCACTAGGACCATGTACTGGCATATCGCAGACCTATCATCTCGAATAGCCTCTCGAACTGCATCTGAGGAATGGCCTTTGTGAATAGATCAGCAGTGTTATTCTCCGTATCTACTCTCTTTACCTCGATCTCCCAGTGATCTACGATCTCCCTGAGCAGGTGATACCGCCTTAAGATTTGTCTGGACTTCTGATGGGACCTGGGTTCCTTCGCTAAAGCTATAGCGCAGTTGTTGTCTCAATATAGAGGTATTGGATCAACACCGGTAGGAACCACCTGAAGTTCTGTGAGGAACTTCTTCATCCAGACAACTTCTTTTGTGGCATCGCAAGCAGCTATGTACTTTGGTTCCATCGTCGAGTCAGCAACGGTGTCCTGCTTGGAACTCTTCCAACAGACCGCCCCTCCATTGAGGGTAAAGACATAACCTGACATGGACTTGGAGTCATCCTAGTCACTCTTGAAGCTGGAGTCGGCAAAGGCCTCGATCTGGAGGTCCTTTCCGCCATACACCAAGAACATCTCCTTATTCCTCCTCAGGTACTTGAGAATGTTCTTTACTGCTATCCAGTGCTTCTCCCATGGGTTTTCCTGATACCGTCTTACAACGCTCGATGCGTATGCTACATCTGGTCTGGTACATAACATCGCATACATTATAGAGCCTACCGCAGAAGCGTAGGGTATAATCGACATGCGAGCCCTTTCCAAATCAGTCTCGGGAGACATCTCTTTGGAGAGGGTGATTCCGTGACAAGCCGGTAGGTTACGGCGCTTAGAATCTTCCATACTGAATCTTTTCAATATGGTGGCTATGTACCTGGACTGCGAAAGTCCTAACATCATGTTTGATATATCACGATAGATCTGGATCCCCAGAATGTATGTGGCATCACCCAGGTCCTTCATGGAGAACTTCTATGACAAGAATCCTTTGACTGACTGTAGCATGGGAATATCATTTCCTATTAGGAGAATGTCATCCACGTACAAGATGAGGAATACTACAACTCTCCCTACAATCTTACTATATATGCATGGTTCATCTGGATTCTTGATAAAGTCGAATTCTTTGACGGTATCATCAAAACAGATGTTCCAACTCTGCGATGCCTGCTTTAGTCCATAAATGGACTTAAGCAACTTGCACACTTTACCGCTGCTCCCACTCTGAATGAATCCCTCTGGCTGATCCATATAGACGCACTCTTCCAAATTACGATTCAGAAAGGCCGTCTTTACGTCCATCTGCCAGATCTCATAATCATGGAAGGTAGCAATGGCAAGAAGGGCCCGAATGGATTTGAGCATAGCCACTGGAGAAAAGGTTTCGTCATAGTCGAAACTAGGTCTTTGACGAAAGCCCTTTGCAACAAGTCTAGCCTTATAGGTTTCAACCTGTCCATCTACACCAATCTTCTTTCTGAAGATCCATTTGCATCCTACGGGTTTTACCCCATCTGGAGCAATGTACAAAGTCCATACTTTCTTAGTGTACATAGACTCCATTTCGGTCCGCGTTGCATCCAACCATCTTACTGAGTCGTCGCTCTGAATGGCTTGCTGGAAGCTAGTAGGGTCATCATTGTCAATGATGCAATCTTCTCTATCCCCGTCTATGAGAAAACCGTAGTATCACTCGGGCGGATGAGACTGCCTACTACTTCTGCGGATAGGCGCTGGGATGTCCCTTTCTTCTGAAACTTCTAGTTTTACCATACTTTCAGTAACAGCTTGTGGTTCTGGAATTTCTTCCAGTTCTATTGTGCTCCCACTCTTCTGATTTTCTAAAAATTCAGCTTCCAAGAAGTGGGAATGATGAGAAACAAAAACCTTTTGTTCCTCTGCGTAATAGAAATAATACCCCTTGGAGTTCTTTGGATATCCCACAAACTTACACTATACTGAGCGTGCCTCGAGCTTTTCCGCATGCTGCTTTTTAACAAAAGCTGGACATCCCCATGTCCTAAAGTGTTTAAGACAGGGTTTCTTCCCACTCCACATCTGATATGGTGTGGTAGGCACAGTCTTGGTTGGAACCTGGTTCAAAAGATATGCAGCCGATTCTAGTGCATAACCCCAGAAAGATCGCGGTAACTCAGCCTTACTCATCATGGAACGAACCATATCCAATAGGGTTCGATTCCGCCTTACACCATTGTGTTGTGGTGTGTATGGAGGAGTAAGCATAGAGAGAATTCCATTCTCTTTTAAGTATCCCAGGAACTCGGCACTTAAGTATTCACCACCTCGATCAGATCTCAGTGTCTTGATACTTTTTCCTGTTTGGTTTTCCACTTCATTCTTTTATTCCCGGAATTTCTCAAAGGCCTCGGATTTATGCTTCATCAAGAAGATATGTCGATGCCTAGAGAAATCATCCGTAAAAGTAATGAAGTAGGAATAACCACCTCTTTCATGTGTAGACATTGGACCGCACACGTCACTGTGTACGAGTCCCAAGAGCTCGCTCGCTCTTACTCCGTGTCCAGTAAACGGAGTCTGTCATCTTTCCCACGAGACAAGATTCACAAGTAGCATAAGATTGATATTCGAACGGATTCAAATATCCTTCTATATGTAACTTAGTCAACCATGTTTCATTGATGTGACCTAATCTACAATGCCATAAGAAAGCCTGATTTACTTCCCGAGACTTTCTTTTAAGTGTGTTCTGGACATTGAAAACCTGAGCTTGATTCAATACGTATATATCGTTATCTAATGTACCGGACCCAATCAGAACTTGATTTAGGTGGATGTTTACTACATCGCTTATGAATGTAAAATCATATCCCTCTCTAGAAAGTGAGGATACTGATATAATATTACAAGTCAAACTAGATACATACAAACAGTTACGTAGAATCAATATCTGCCTACTTGTCAGTCCTAGGCGATATTCTCCCACGGATTCTGCGTCCTTGCTCATTCCGTTCGCAACTCTGAGAGACATATCACCTACCCTGATAACTCTACAGTTTCTCAAAGCATGTAATGAATTACAGATATGAGATCCTGATCCGGTATCTAGTACCCGGGAAGTAGCGTTAATTGACAAACAGTTCTCAATTACAAACACACCCGAGGTCGAAGCCACAACATGCTTCGAATCCTGGCTACTGGCTTCTAAAGCCCTGCAATCCTTCTGCCAATGCCCCTTCCTATAACAATAGGAACATCCCTCCTTCCCTACACCAAGTCCCGAATGTCACGACCCGAAATATTAGCTCGTGACCAGCACTTGAATCACGCAACGTCTAAAGACGTAACGGAATTCAAGTAAGCTGAAACCCAGAAATCTAAACCTTTTTGAAAAAATAAAGGAGGTGAGTTTTTGAAATAAAGGTATATGAAATCAAGTTTTCTTAATGGATAGAAAGGAACATGAATGATGCAAGTGAAATTTACTAGTTTAAAAAAAAAACATGTTTGGTCTTTTAAAAATTTTGGCAGCATCTCCTTTGTAAATTTTGATCCAAAACCACAAATACATAATAAGGATAATGGCATCCCCAAGCGGGAGCTATCTCTTCGCCAAACGGCGGATCACAACCACGCAATACAGTATAAATAAGTATACGACGCCCAACGGCGAAGTTCACCACAAAAAGATAAAGAAATGAGCAAGATATAACCTCAAAAGTGAATATAAAACCCATCGCTCAAATCTCGCAACTACAAATCTCACTAAGACCCGTCACTTATACAATTTACAACTTTTGATTGATGGAGTTAACTAGATGCAATATGAAATATAGATACAAGAGTGGGAATGATACAAATATCCCACCTACCAATGCAAAACACCCGAATGCAACTGTGTGCCAGCGAAGCCGCTACTGATCCAAGCGGACAACCTGCAAGAACTGTGGCACAACGGGGGTGAGTTGCCAACTCGTGAGTAGAAAAATATCAACAGATATAAATCGAATAAACAACGACTCCTAGGTCAACTATATCATAAAGGTAATACTATGATATCTAGGGTGACCGGGTTTGTATATGCCAACAAGGTAGTCAATACCTATATGCATGCGGATAACATCCAACAGTAATATCAATGCAAGTATATGGATCTCGTCCAACCATAATCAAGGTATGTATGCATGTGGATCTCGTCCACCCAAAATCAATGTCTGCATGCACGTAAATATCATAAAGGGGTGTGCATGAAACTATGAGGATATATATCAACGGTGTCCTTCCTGACACATCAAAATCATGGAACCTGAGTGCCTAGCATCGACACTCGAAAACATCATGAAAACCGTGTCCAGCATCGGCACGTAAATCCTCATATATCGGGCTCCGTCAGTCTGGATCGGCCCATCTCATCTCTCGACTCCGGTCGGTATCCTCCGGATATCCGCCGAGCCAAATACTATCACCGGTTGGTACTCGCCACCCTGCCAGGCTCATCGTCTGCTCCACGAAAAACATTTCTCGCCCCGGGGAACCATACTGGGTCCACCATGAACCCATAAACGGATCATCCAACTCCTCGAATCGGTTTTCAAGCACACGTCTCAGAACCGAGAAAACGCATGGTGGACACACTGAAATATCATATCAAGAGAAACCGGGTTTTTAAAACAGTTAATGCTTTCTTTGAAATAGCCACGGTTCTCAAATCCAGAAATCTCATGAATACAGCATACCTCAATGCGTAAAATCATAAAGCATGATGTATGCGACATGTGATGGAAATGTAAGCATAGCAATATATCATGCAACATCGTATAAAAGTGCACAGGTAACTATAGAAGGCAGATTATGCAAAGAGTCATATCATGATGCAGCAATCCTACTGTGTAGTGACATGGCAATTATCGATGATGAAGTGTGTGAGCCGGAAAATCTGTGTACGTGTAACATACGCATCATCGATAATGGTGTAAGTGTACTAATACAGGTATATGCAATGCAATGAAAATAATATGAATGCAGCATAAGGTAAATCATATGCAATGCTGACGGGTATACGTATCTAATATGACCGAGTCGGGAAATCTATCAATCGACATCCAGCCTAACAACATCGCGTACAGTATGATCCATCATACGGCAATCTCTAGTCAAGGGTAAGGATCAATCATCAAGTCAAACTCATCACGCACGGAAAATTATCGTACGGCGGCATTAAGCTTAATAGGGATCCTATCATCCTATACGACAAATGAGGGTACGGCCTGGAATCACGTACGACCTATCATCCATGATTCACAAAATTCTATATATATCTATATATACATCTATATACCTATGTCCCAGGTCACATCCGCAATAATCTCACATCAGGGGACCGACAGGGTATAAATCATCTCGATCGACTCGCATCCGTATACCAACATATCATCAGGTCATCATATCCGTCTTATAATCTTTTCATCGCATTTATAACTCATATCAAGCCGAGTTTACCTAAACATTCTATCTCTACTATAAGTATATGTATCTAATCTAATATACACACCCGAACCATACAATCAGATTTTTAAAGAAGCGAATCGTAGTTTTGAAAATAGGGGTTACGGTGTTTTTAAGAAAAAGATATCATTTGAAAATCTTTAACCTCCCTCAAGGTATATTTTTTTAAAAGATACATACGACTCTTCAGTTTAGAAAAAGGTATGGTTCGGATGACGCATCTACATCGACTATCTAGTCCTATGGTACCCTAAACGGCAATATCGGCATACATCGTTGTTCAGTTGATAAAACTGCACATTTGTATTACATTTTTCCTACCATTTTCATATTAAAAAAAAGGACTTTATTATGATATATTATACATATGAGGGTTTATGTGTAAAGACACCATTTTCCATGTGTTAATATATTTTAATTAGTATTTGGTAGGAAAATGTATGCAAATAAATCTATTGACCAAATCCTAGTAGAACTAAGTCTACTAAATATTATTTGAGATTATTGTATAGAATTTTCCAAGTTGTTATGCAGAATTTATCAAACAAATCAAGTTGTTGAAGAAAACTTTCCAAATTAAGAAGCAAAACTTGGAGACCAAGTCTGGGAGCAACCGAGAAAAGATTTCTGAATTCTGAAGGTGCCTAGGATTGCCACATGTCACAATCACAAAGCCCAAGAAAAATGATCAAGAGATCCCCACCATTGGCCACGGAACCGCGGCCAAACCCCCCTGTTGGCCGCGGATCCGCGGCAATCTAGAGAGATCATTTGCTAAGATTTTGTGGCTTAAATCTCTGCTATATTTTACCAACTTTTAAAGCAAAAGATTGTGGCTTTGGACTATAAAAGGGCACCGAGAGCCTCTTGGAAAAGTTATCAAGCCGAAGAGATCACGAAGTCCAAGACGGCTCACGCATCCAGGCTGATCATCAACTGTTCGTCTACCTCCTTGGAAGAGATCGAGAAGCAAACTAGTCTTTGTAATCATTTTCTAAGGAATCAAAGTGTAGATTGTTCAAGTTGATTAATAAAGGTAGTTGTTTTATTTAATTCTTTTTGCATTTTACATTATGTTTTCCCTCTCTTTCTTTTCATCTTCTTCTCCCAACATGCGCGAGTAATTCTCCGCTTGTTAGGGTTCGTAGGATTAGGGTAGGCTAATGGACGATGAAAATAACTAAACCCTTTTTAAGTCCTATAAAGTTTAGGAACTTTATCAAAAGAATCATTAACATCCTAATCGGGCGCGCTAGCAATTCTTTACTAGTTCCGACCGCGATTAGAGATTAGATTAATGATTGTTTTGGTAAAGGCTAGATATAAACGGAGTTCCGTGTTGAGATAAGGGTTAAGAGTGGGATTTCTTTTCCTTCCAGAAACCCTAATCTACACGCATCACCGTCGTTCTAGTTCTAAATCTATTAATGGATAAAAATGGTAACTTTTAATTAATCGTCCATAACTACTAAATCCTAACGAACCCTACAAGCCTTCTTATTATATTATCTAATTCTCTAAAATAATCTAGATCTATATTTTACATTCTTTTTTAACGTAGATCTAGAAACCATTCTATAAAATTCTTTATTCCTCATCTCTTTCTCAACACATCTAAAGTAAAAGTAAAAGGTTCCACGTTTCCCTGAGGACGACCCGTACTCACCTCGGTCTAGCTATGCGCGACACCGTTCTGATTGCGGTTAAACTACAAACACACACTTTTTCGAACCAATCAATCGTCCTCGAATCCCGTCATCACATAATAGCTGTATTATCTCATTTCTAACTATCCTTAGTTTCTAATATAGTATCACTAACTATCCTTTACTATAACCCTAGTTTCCTTATCTAGGTTTCCTAACCATATTTTATAATCAGTTTTCCATCAATACTTTGCGGGGGTGCTTTACGCCATCCACCCGACTTCCCCGTGGATATAGATCCACTCACCTGGTCTTCGCTCGCCGAAATCGATGACGTCGCTCTCCTTCGCCTCAGAATCCATATGAGGGTACCTACAATAATAAACAATCGCAATACGTATTAAAATCGAATCCGGAAAACCGATATGGCGCACGGTGTGCTTATTGGTTAGAACCCATGACCTATATATGCAAAATAATCAAACAACCCCTGTTGTCGATGTACAAACATCCGAAAACCAAATAAAAATCCAATTGTCAAGAAATTGCATTTCAAAATACGGAAAACATAGCCTAAAACACACCAAAATGCTCCCAGATTTTCCCCAGGTGACAATTAGCCAATTCTGCATATAGGAGGGGTCTATTTTAGTGCAAAAGGAGCCATGGACCAAATCTGGGACCCTATTTCCCTGCTCTGGCCGCAAATTGCGGCCAGAATGGATAAATCTGCGGCCTTGGGTTGGGGTATAGGGCTAGGGTTTCAGTGGTAGCTTCCTAGGTGCCTGCACAACTCCCAGTAATTGCAAAATCATTTCTAGTGCCCCCGGGTTGCTCCAGATTCCAAAATACCCTCTCAAATCATACATTTATTCGATGTCGGGGTTTCTAAATCCGTGTTTTGGGGTTTCTAGTCTCTGATTTATGTCATTAAACAGCACCCAAGTCTAGTTAACAACCACAACATCACCAATTTCAAACAAACACTCAACCCTTTACTAGGGTTTCCCAAAGTTCACTAAACTTCACAAAATCGGTTTAAAGTTAACATGGATGTAAAAGAAATGTGAATACTAAGCTCATGGTTTAGGAAATACCTCATTTGGCAACTCAAGAATTTTTTTGAGTTGCCCCAAGTGTCCAAAATGCAAGCTTTCTTGGTCCAATGTGTTGCTAGTGAGCTTGTGCAACTTTTTTATGAAATGGGGTTTGAGTTTTGAAGTGTTTTTCATGGAGTTTAAGAGGCTTGAAGAGGGGAGGGAGTGAGGGCTGAAGCAGCAGCAGCAAGAGGGGAAGGGGAGAGGAAATGATGAGATGAAAATGGTGAGATGAGTGAATGGCCAAGTCAAAGATACCCCTCACCTTTCTCTCTCTCACCCATACCTAATACTATATTCCTTTTCTTTTCTTTTCTTTTCTCATTGACTTACAACCATGCAAGAATCATGAGGAATGCCATGATAAACAAAAATGTAACAAGTGAAGAAAAGACTTGTGCATGTTTTGCACAAAACACGCTAAAAACCCGATTAGTGATTTTTAATCGCGATTAGCACTAAATTAGTGTCAAATAACTCGTAAAACTTCATAATTTGCATAAATCCAATAAAGCACCCTCATTTTAGTAATTTCCATAATTTTCCAAATTTTTCTCAATTTATCGGTATTTAATTATACCGAAATATTAAAATATTTAATATAATATTATTTAATTATAAAAATTCCCAAAAATAATATTTTATTTTTCTGAAGTGTTACACCGAAACTTTTTCTCTTCCCTTTCCTTCTACTTCACTGACACCGTATATCGGCTTTGTGGAGATCTTCTTTTCACCCTTTGCTTTCGCCTTGGATGCAGAAGAAGAAGGTCCCCCATTAAACAGTGCGGGTGTCTCCCTGGTTTCTTTCAGGGTGTAAGTAGAGAGTAGGGACTGTGGAAATAAGTCAGCATATGACCCGTTTCCAAACGTGGTCTCCAGGTCCGTGAGCTCATTGATATAGCTAGTCATTGTAAGGAAGTCGTCCCCTACAGATGACTGACAGCCAACCTCGCTTGAAGCAATTCGTTCGAGGTCTCAAACCTTGCGATACGAGATTGCTCTCCATATAAATCTTTATTATGGAGGAAGATGGAAACTAAGTCCATATAAATCTTTATTATGGAGGAAGATGGAAACTAAGTCCATCTTCTCGTGCTGCTTCTGGTATACACCATCAACTGAAGCCAACACGAGGCACTTGGCATTCGCACTGTCCTTTTGCCTTGTCTGACGGATATCCATATCCGTGACGGTGGAAACTAGACCTGGGACGGCGGGGGCTTGAGTAGTAATAGGGTGGTCCAGCTTGTCATAGGCAATGGACATCTGGACAGACCTTTTCCAGTCATAAAAGTCAGATTCAGTCAATTTGTTATCTAGATGTAACCTAGTCATGGTCACATGGTTGCTGCAGTTGAGAGAGAGAAGAAAACACTTTAGCATGATGCTCTTGCAAGTTTAGATTGGTTTTTAGTTTATCTAAACTGGATGGCTCCCACTGTTTCTTGAATCCTTCCTCAAACCATAAAAGAAGAATTAGTCAAGACTGATCTCACCGTACAATACTTACTTAACCGTTCAGTTAGGCTAGTGTCGGTACTTCGAGGGAGGTTTTACAATACTTTCTTGAAGTTCCTGTCACGACCCGAAAGAGCACGTGACTGGCCCTTGAACCATATGAAGTCTATAGGACTCCATCTGATCCAAGTAAGCCAAAAGCCCAGAAATCTAAAACCATTTTAAGAGAAAATAAAGAAAGCTAGTTTAAAGAAGTGAAGAAAAACATGTTTGAAGTCAAGGTTTTTAAATAACTAAGCCGAATATGTATTTTAAAAAAATGTAAAGTCTTTTCTAAAAATTTCGGCAGAGTTTCTTTTGTAAATACTGGCCCCGAACGGGGTACAACAAGAACAATATATATGCAATGATAAAAGGCATACCAAAACGGGAGCTAGCTCTTCGTCAATCGACGGTCACAACCACACAAACAATATAATATACAACGCCGAATGGCGAGGGTTCCAAAGAAACTCAATAAGCATTAAAACCGCAATACAGCTAAGCGTGACTCTAAGGTCGAAATAATACATCACTAATGTCTAAGTCTGAAACAATATACAAGTTTTGGTTGATGGAATTCTAGATACAAAGGAATAATAAAAGTACAATGGTGGTTCATGATGCAAAAGAACCCACCTACCAAAAGCAATTCACCCACAAAGAAGTAGTGTGCCAGAAATGCCGCTATGGAACCTGTACGGCAAAACCTGCAAGAACTGTGGCAAAACGGGGGTGAGTTGCTAACTCGTGAATAGAGAATATCTACAAGCAGAAACCGAATGCATGACATAATCCTAGGTCAATACAATCAGATATAAACCTCAAAGAATAAGCCTGAAGCATGCTAAGGTGGCAAGGTAACATCTAAACATGTAGGTAGTGCCAAAAACTCGTGTCAGTGCCTCAGGTAATAACATGTCATAAACATAAGGTATGTCTGCATGAAGTAAATATGATGAAGTATAAAAATGAATATCAATACACATATATTAGCGTCACATTCCACTAATATTGGTGTAAGGGTATATATAACAGCGCCCTCATACCCTGTTATATATACAAATGAAGTATGATCAATGTAATGGTAGTCTGTATAAATGTGGATCCCGTCCACCTGTCACCCAAATGACAATATGCATCATGCATGTAAATGTGAGGATATAATCAAAATCATGGAAACATCATGAATCCTATGCCTAGCATCGACACGTAAATCCTCGTCCATATGGGGCTCCGTCTGCGGTATCGGCCCTCGGCCCCGGCAGCACGGGTCAACCCTTGTCCATCTTTCGACTCTAGTCGGTATCCTCCGGATAACCGCCAGGTCCAACCAATCACCGGTAGGTACTCGCCACCCTTCCAGGCTCATCGTCTACTCCACGAAAAACATTTCTTACCCCGGGGAACCATACCGGGTCCACCATGTACCCGCAATCGGCCTCATCCGCCTCCTCGAGTCGGGTTTCACATGTCGCTCTCAGCACTGAGAAAACACATGGTGGACGCACTGAAATATCATATCAAGGGTAACTGGGTTTTTAAAACAATTACATATTCTCTTTGAATTACCCACGGTTCCCAAATCCCGAAATATCATGGAAAAAAACATATCTCAATGCGTATAATCAGAAAGCATGATGTATGCGACATGTAAAAGAAAGGTAAGCATAACAGTATATCATGCAACATAGAATAGTGGTATGCACATACAAGGACATATCCTGATGCAATAATACTACTGTGTAGTGACATAGCAATTATCGATGATGAAGTGTGTGAGCCGGCTAGCAAGTGTACGTGGAACATATGCATCATCGATAATGGTGCTGATGTCCTAACAACATGATTGCAATATAGAAATAAACACATACAATGCGATGCGGAATCGAATAATCAATGCAGCAGTGAAGAATCCACACCAATATGTATATGTCATGCAGTGGTGCCATTTGAAATAAGACGAATCGGGGTTTTTAGTAAAATAAGGGTTGCGGTGTTTTTAAGAATAGATACGTCTTTTGAAAATACCCGTATTATCCCTTTACTTGTCCTTAAGATACTCCCGATTCGTTAGTTTTGAAATAGGTATGACTCGGGTCTGGTCTAACATCTACTAAGCCAAGCCATCAGGAGGTGTATGGAAACCACCTAAATCTGAGTCGATATATATATAATAGTTGGTGATCCCGCCTCAATAGTATCGCGTACGATACAGTATATCATCTGACATCCTCGAGTCATGAGTGCGGATCTATCATCAATATAAAGCTCGTACGGTAAATCGTCGTACGGCACCCCAATAGCTGGGCACGGGTCGATATCACAATCAACTCATCAATTATTTGGTATCCTCCTCATTATATCACATAATCTGGGGTACTGACCTAAGTCTAGTACAACTGATACCATCAATATGACTGCGTGTGTAAACACACGTTCAAAGGCCCGCTAGAGATCACATGTCGTATCCCAAATACGAATCATATCAAATCACCGATCTCACGGCACAAAACCCAATATCATCGGCTCATCTCCAAAGTCATTCACTATCCATCATTATCACGGTATAAGTATAGCGAATCAACATGTGTGTGCGTGTGGGTGTAAACCTATACTAGGGTTCGCAACTAGGAAATATTCTAGTTTACTTCTAACCCTATCACATGATATCACATCTCAAATAATCCACTACACTATACTATCATAAATAATATATATACATATAAGGTATACCAACTACGGACTGCGGGGGTGCTATACGCCATCCAACCGACTTCCCCCGTAGATATAATCTACTCACTTTGCATCTTTATCTGTCGACGTCGCCACGCATTTGCTTGTCATCCCGAAGTCTTCATAGGGTACCTACACATTAACGTATCGCAAATGCGTATCAAAACCAAACCAAAGCTAAAACGACACACGAAAGTCAAAACGATACGCTATGGGGCCTATAGGTTAGAACCTATGGGTACGCCTCCAAAACCATCAACAACCCTCGATATCGTCGTACAAACGCCAAGTAGTCGAGGTAAAACACTATAAGCAAATTCAGAATTAGAAATACGGAATACGGAAACACGAATCCAAAACAGCAACTAAGGAAATATGCTCCAGATTTCACCCTAGGTCAAATTAGACAAATCTATACATGCCAGGGGTCTAAACTACACATGTAGGAGCTCTGGAACAAAAACGAGATATTTTGGTGCTGGTCGGGCCGCAAATTGCGACCAATTGGGTTAAATTTGCGGCCGGGAAAGGGAATTAGGGGCTAGGATTCTGGGGTTAGCTTCCTTGATACCTGCACATGTCACTGTCAACTCAATTTTATTTTAGGGGTCTCAGGGTGAAAGCAGATTCCAAAATACAATCACAGATTCACAGTTTTTCTCCGACATCGTCTCATAAATCCGTATTCTGTGTTCTAGTCTCTAGTTTGATCCAAAATAACATCACACCAGGGTTTCTAAGGTCACAACAAGCCTCAATTTCACTTTGGTTTCAGATCAAACCCTAAACCCTAACTTGATGTTTTACAAATCCACCAAACGACACCATATCGACATGAAACTAGAATTTATGCACAAGGAATGAAATACTACTCTAATAGGTCCAGAATTTACCTCCTTTGTCAACTCAAGAAAATTCTTGAGTTGCTCAGGGTCCTCCAAATCCAATCTTGCTAGGTTCAATGTGTAGCTAGTGAGCTCGGGAACACTTTTTGTGAAGTGGGAATGGGGTTTTGGTGAGGGAAATGAGAGGGATCTATGTTGAAGAGGGAGGAGGAAGAAGAGGGAGAGGGCAGGAGCAGCAGCAGCTCTATGAAGGGGGGAGAGGAAATGAGGTGGAAATGATGGAGGAAAGGGTCAAAAGTCAAAAGCAACCTACTCTCTCTCTCTCATCATCATGCTACTTTTTCCTTTTTCTTTTCTTTTCCTCTTCTTTCCTCTCTAAACCCTTCTCACTAGAATAGTAACCCCAGAAGAAACATGGTGGAAAAATGCACAAGTGTAAGAAAAAATGATGTGCACATTTTTGCACAAAAATGCTAAAAATCCGATTAGCGATTTTTAATCGCAATTAGCACTAAATTAGCATATAACTAATCATAAAAACTTTAAAATGGCATAATTCCATAAAATACCCTATTTTAGAATTTTCCATAATTTTTCCCTTTTTATTTGTATTTAATAATACCGAAATATTAAAATATTCATTAAAATAATATTAAATTATAAAAATTCCCAAAAATCATATTTTATTATTTTGAAACGTTACAATCTACCCCCCCTTAAATAAATTCGGTCCCCGAATTTAAATTTAAACCCCCAAATACTAAAATATTTCAATACAAATTCCAAGTCATCGGGGCTCCGAAATCATCAATACATAAAACATCATAGCGCAATGCATGCGCATGAGTACTGAGCAGATAACTCAAATGCAAAACTCCGTCAAGCATCCCGCAATCATCGGAGTCATGGTAAAGACACAAATGTCAAATCCATTACAAAACCAATATGATATAGATCAGAACTATACATGTAGACATCCAATCTATACATGTGAATAGCTGATGTAAATGCATGCTAAATCTCTTTTAAGTCGTTGTGCGATGCGCGTAACACTGCACAGTGGCGGACGTTTTTCATAAGAAAATAACCATATATGTATATATCTTTTGTTTACTATGCACGTTCCGCCGTTTCGAAAACAATTTAGAAGGGTTTCCCTGTTTTTAAAACGTTTCGTGTCGTATCGGACACGTAGGTATATATGCTGAGACTATAGCTCGCTTTTTGGAATTCCTTCGGTAACCATCAATGCATGCAAAATATTTCCAGGTACTGTCCTCTGACTAGTCCTGCCCAGTACAAAACGAATATCAAATATCATAAAAATGTACTGCTCCAAGAGGAATCAATCCCAAAAATGCACATAACACCACCCTGTGCGTCTGGTGCGCACGGAAATCAAAATCCATATATGTTCCATACAGGTGCACAAGACAACATCTAGGTGCAACAGGTGTGCACGAAGTATCTGTCATAAGCAACGTGTGTCCCTGACAGCCAAAACAGGTGCATTTAACATGCACGAAGAATTCCGATTAGTGCATCTGGCGTGCACCAAAATCGTATATCAAAACACTAAAGGTGCATGAAAACTATGCTGGAAACGTAAATCACATCACTGGCATAAAATAGGCATGAAATCACAATCAATATCTCAAATGTAATAACTATGCGCAAAATATAAATACCCAGTGGGTGCATGAAAAAAATATCATGAAACTCAGACATCAAAACTAAATCATGCAAACAGAACGCCCAAAATACCGAAATCCAAAATGACGGATACGTGATAATCGAATCACAAAATCACGAATCATAAATACCGTCGTCGGTAGTCCCTCCGTCAAAGTCGAGAAGGTGTCGGTGCATCCAATGCTAGCAGCGCAAGATATCTACTTGCCTCTTGCTCACGGTCTGGCGTTCTCTGTCTCTGGGTCCTTATCTTCTCTGTGGATTTCCAATCTCACAATCAATCGGCTCATCGGCCCTGTCAGGTATGCTAACGGGGACGATTCCGTTCTGGCACTTCTCTGGTCATCTCCCGGTCAATCCTCACGACTACCCGTAACGCAGCATGTCACTGGCGTCGGCCTCTGATTCCTTGAATGCACATCACCCATCTGATCCTGGGTGCAAACATCATTGCAGCAGTGTCCTGGAAGGAATCCCGCTCAAGGTCTCTTCCGATATTGCCTATGCCGGTCTGTACAGAGGTTGGTACTCTTGCATAATCTCTTCTAGCTAAATGGACATCTGTGTCCTCATCACAGCATTTCTCGGAAACTGGTCGCATCCCAACGCCTCTGTAAGCACATCAGGCCTCTGGTCTCGACGGGAAGTAATGATAGCTCGTCAGCGTCTCGCACGAACCTCTTGTCCCGCTTGTCTGTATCATCATCCACATCGACGTCACGTCTTTATCTGCGCACTGCAACGTTCTCGGCTACGGTCCATCCAAAGTCTCTCGCATATCTCCTTTCTGCCGAATTGCCCGGAAGTCATCGTCCTATACTGAAGCTAATTCTTGTTCCGGAACGGCTGCATACTCGTCGCAACTCCTTCTGGAAGGTATAGCCATATACAACGCCTCTGCGTGCGTATCGCATCTCTGATGTCAGCGGAGTGGGACGTCATCACGTCGAAATCTCTTGCGAACTCTTTACTTCACTCTGCTTCAATGTCGACTGCTTCGGACTCGTCTCATCGTGGCTGCATGGACTGTGCTCCAACGGCTATACTCGTATTTGGAGTCTCCCACGAAATGCATCTCACCACCTAGCATCCGAAGGAAGTCGAACCATTCGATCGATTCGTCAAAACCTCATAATCCCCCAAGAGATCAACATCTTGGGTACAGTTTAATAGTATCGAGTACATGCCACAGCGTCGGTGGTCCAGCCGTAGAAGGGCAAACACAAGCCTCACTAATGGCGCCACGGAACTGCCGCAAACCCTAAGGTTCAAAGGCTTTCACACGGTCATTAAGTCGATTTAGGGCTTCATTCTTCTAGAGGGTCCATAGAATCGCCTGCATGTCTTTCCGTATACTTTAAACTTGAAAAATGGGCTCCTGACATTCGATCGTCTCCGTCGACTCTCAACTTCTCCGCGTGAAGTCGCCTCTAGCTGGAAGCAATCTATCTGATGACCTCGCATCGGGATAAGCGAACGAACCACATGTCCTAGTCATTCATCCTCGGGTGACTAGCAACCTTCCAACATATCTCTAAGTATATACTCATGCTGCAGTAGCTCCAATCATCTGGGTGACATCTCGTCATTTGCAGCAACAACCGGCTCATTCTTCTGTACGCTGAACAGTGCCTCGATCATCCTGAGTAAGCGATATATTAATGGCCATCACATCCTGGCTGGCCTCTAGCAGTAGCCTGCTCCTCTGGTACCAATCGGCACGTCCGAGAAATCTCGTGAAAGCGATCTGTCAAACGCTCATGGCGCGAAAACACAATAAGACGACGCCTCACAATGCAATCGTAAGTCTCTGGAATCACGCCCTGGTCAGTCCTCGTCTGCGACGAGCTCAAGCTGACGCAACTCTAGCCGTAGCTCTCTCTGCCCGTGCAATCGTGGCAGCAAAATCATAACCAGTATTGATGAAGATAGATCACGAATGAATATAATACTGTGCAAGGAAATGTACATCCTAAGGCTCCTTAAGTGGAGTGGCGTGTCATAAGTATGCCGCGGAACATACCCACGGTACGTCACTCTACTTTAGTCACATATTCCATCAACCAAGGGTCATCCTACGCGACGAAAGTTCGGGTCTAATACCCCCTCGACTAAGTCTAAGTTCCGTAAGGTCAAGCCTAAGTTCCGTATATATATAGACGCCCTAGGCTCCACATAGTCAAACTTTGACTCGAACCAAGGTCAACCTAGCGCTTTGATACCAACTTTGTCACGACCCGAAAGAGCACGTGACTGGCCCTTGAACCATATGAAGTCTATAGGACTCCATCTGATCCAAGTAAACCAAAAGCCCAGAAATCTAAAACCATTTTAAGAGAAAATAAAGAAAGCTAGTTTAAAGAAGTGAAGAAAAACATGTTTGAAGTCAAGGTTTTTAAATAACTAAGCCGAATATGTATTTTAAAGAAATGTAAAGTCTTTTCTAAAAATTTCGGCAGAGTTTCTTTTGTAAATACTGGCCCCGAACGGGGTACAACAAGAACAATATATATGCAATGATAAAAGGCATCCCAAAGAGGGAGCTAGCTCTTCGTCAATCGACGGTCACAACCACACAAACAATATAATATACAACGCCGAATGGCGAGGGTTCCAAAGAAACTCAATAAGCATTAAAACCGCAATACAGCTAAGCGCGACTCTAAGGTCGAAATAATACATCACAAATGTCTAAGTCTGAAACAATATACAAGTTTTGGTAGATGGAATTCTAGATACAAAGGAATAATAAAAGTACAATGGTGGTTCTTGATGCAAAAGAACCCACCTACCAAAAGCAATTCACACGCAAAGAAGTAGTGTGCTAGAAATGCCGCTATGGAACCTGTACGGCAAAACTTGCAAGAACTATGGCACAACGGGGGTGAGTTGCCAACTCGTGAATACAGAATATCTACAAGCAGAAACCGAATGGATGACATAATCCTAGGTCAATACAATCAGATATAAACCTCAAAGAATAAGCCTGAAGCATGCTAAGGTGGCAAGGTAACATCTAAACATGTAGGTAGTGCCAAAAACTCGTGTCAGTGCCTCAGGTAATAACATGTCATAAACATAAGGTATGTCTGCATGAAGTAAATATGATGAAGTATAAAAATGAATATCAATACACATATATTAGCGTCCCATTCCACTAATATTGGTGTAAGGGTATATATAACAGCGCCCTCATACCCAGTTATATATACAAATGAAGTATGATCAATGTAATGCTAGTCTGTATAAATGTGGATCCCGTCCACCTGTCACCCAAATGACAATATGCATCATGCATGTAAATGTGAGGATATAATCAAAATCATGGAAACATCATGAAACCTGTGCCTAGCATCGGCACGTAAATCCTCGTCCATATGGGGCTCCGTCTGCGGTATCGGCCCTCGGCCCCGGCAGCACGGGTCAACCCATGTCCATCTATCGACTCTGGTCGGTATCCTCCGGATAACCGCCAGGTCCAACCAATCACCGGTAGGTACTCTCCACCCTTCCAGGCTCATCGTCTACTCCACGAAAAACATTTCTTGCCCCGGGGAACCATATCGGGTCCACCATGTACCCGCAATCGGCCTCATCCGCCTCCTCGAGTCGGGTTTCACATGTCGCTCTCAGCACCGAGAAAACACATGGTGGACGCACTGAAATATCATATCAAGGGTAACCGGGTTTTTAAAACAATTACATATTTTCTTTGAATTACCCACGGATCCCAAATCCCGAAATATCATGGAAAAAAACATATCTCAATGCGTATAATCAGAAAGCATGATGTATGCGACATGTAAAAGAAAGGTAAGCATAACAGTATATCATGCAACATAGAATAGTGGTATGCACATACAAGATCATATCCTGATGCAATAATACTACTGTGTAGTGACATAGCAATTATCGATGATGAAGTGTGTGAGCCGGCAAGCAAGTGTACGTGGAACATATGCATCATCGATAATGGTGCTGGTGTCCTAACAGCATGATTGCAATATAGAAATAAACACATACAATGTGATGCGGAATCGAATAATCAATGCAGCAGTGAAGAATCCACACCAATATGTACATGTCATGCAGTGGTGCCATTTGAAATAAGACGAATCGGGGTTTTTAGTAAAATAAGGGTTGCGGTGTTTTTAAGAATAGATACGTCTTTTGAAAATACCCGTATTATCCCTTTACTTATCCTTAAGATACTCCCGATTCGTTAGTTTTGAAATAGGTATGACTCGGGTCTGGTCTAACATCTACTAAGCCAAGTCCATCAGAAGGTGTATGGAAACCACCTAAATCTGAGTCGATATATATATAATAGTCGGTGATCCCGCCTCAATAGTATCGCGTATGATACAGTATATCATCTGACATCCTCGAGTCATGAGTGCGGATCTATCATCAATATAAAGCTCGTACGGTAAATCGTCGTACGGCATCCCAATAGCTGGGCACGGGTCGATATCACAATCAACTCATTAATTATTTGGTATCCTCCTCATTATATCACATAATCTGGGGTACTGACCTAAGTCTAGTACAACTGATACCATCAATATGACTGCTTGTGTAAACACACGTCCAAAGGCCCGCTAGAGATCACATGTCATATCCCAAATACGAATCTTATCAAATCACCGATCTCACGGCACAAAACCCAATATCATCGGCTCATCTCCAAAGTCATTCACTATCCATCATTATCACGGTATAAGTATAGCGAATCAACATGTGTGTGCGTGTGGGTGTAAACCTATCCTAAGCTTCGCAACTAGGAAATATTCTAGTTTACTTCTAACCCTATCACATGATATCACATCTCAAATAATCCACTACACTATACTATCATAAATAATATAAATACATATAAGGTATACCAACTACGGACTGCGGGGGTTCAATACGCCATCCACCCGACTTCCTCCGTAGATATAATCTACTCACTTTGCGTCTTTATCTGTCGACGTCGCCACGCGTTTGCTTGTCATCCCGAAGTCTTCATGGGGTACCTGTAAGTCCACGGCAGCGCCCCGGCTGTCTAACAGACGCCAATATTCGGAACAAAACTTTTACGACTGGCGCTATCGCGTACTTTATCCCGGATCGTCCATTAAAACTAAACTAACAAATTGTAAAGAGGGTAGAATTGTTATACCGAATGATCCGAGTCCTTCGGTCTTCAACCATCATCCCACGCTATGTTGCAACTGATCCGAACTTGCTCGATCTCCGGTCTCGTCGTCCAGGTGGCACCAAGTCGACGAATCATTAAACGGGCTCCCGCCTCTGAACTGAGGCAACTCGATCGTCAAGTTTGCTAAAAGAGACGACCAAGATGAAGTAGAGAATGAGTAGAATACTTTGTCTCGTTACGTCCAAGGCTATGGACGAACGGTTATTGAAGTTGCCAATTGGAATCGGGTAAATGGAAATTGAACTAGGAAATTTCCATACACAAGTTATCATAATCTTTTCTCACAAATATGAATGAATCAAAAATATCACCCTTCCTCACAAAGAGAGGCCGGCCACTATTAATAGAAGAGGGAGGTGAGTGTAGGAGTAGCAAGTGGTGACCATATCCCTTCATACTTATCACAACCTAACAACAAAGTATGAATCACTAGATTTCATTAAAAGCAAACCAATCACATTAAACCTAGTCATCTTCCAACATTAATGAACCATTAATGACACAAATGAGTCACAAGCCTTGTCACCACTTCTAGAACCTTCTAGAAGAATGACTCACCCTGAAGACGAAAAGGCAAATCCGTATTTAACCGAATGTTAAAAGACGGCTGATAGAAAACTGGAAACTGGCAACTTCCAAAAATCATCCCGAAACGAATTTCAGGATAACCCCGTATCGGTATAAACATACCCGCATTTATATTACGACTGAATACAAATGCAACTGAGACAAAGATATTATATCTACACAGTATAATACTGGGTTCCAGCTTAAACCAAAGCCTACCAGTATTATCTGCCCGAAAACTGACACGTGCGAAAACGCACGTGCATTTTCCGAACCTTGCCATAAACCCATATGGCCTCTACAACATTTCGCCCGAACTTGGGAAAGTGTCTGTGAGGGACTCTAATGACTCATCAGTACACTGGCACTGGGTATAACCACTAGCACGTCAGAGGTACTAGCTGTACGTAACGTTTTGCCTATGTATTGATTGGAAGGGAAGCTGACGAGCGAACTCATCTATAAACCCTACTGAGCCTGACAGTGACAATATCTGTACTGTCCTGAACATTCGTCTATGAGTATCGCATATACGGCCTAGGGGGCCGGTAAACGTCAGACCCCCAACAGCGATATAAATCGTGTCAGAGAGCAGCCACGAACACCCTGAGATTCTACTGGTATACCTACCAGTATATCTCGATTACCCTGGCCAGGGATTTCGTGTAATGGCTCTCCTAAACACAGCGCGATCTCACCCCCAATACCGGGAGAGACGAATCCCCGAAGATCTGCTCACTTGCCTCCAATGTGGCTCGGGACTGTACCCAAAATATACCTGTTTGCACGACTCCTTTGACCCGTGGTAGGGTATAAATCAAAACACAGTGGGAACTCACACGAGACAAATGACGACCTCAGGTCGATGAACTAACCTGTACACATGTCACCAGGGAACTGCTATCTGACGATATGTATAATACCAACTAGCATATTCCCGGCGAGTCCTGTCCGGTGTACTCATATCCCAATGAGCACCTGTATACATCTTAGGTGATCCAACTGACACCAGTGGCTTGTGAGACCGGCCACCGCCCCTCGTCGGGGTCTCGACTGTATACACTAGTCTACTCTGGAGTATCGATGCCCTGTCTCGAAACTCCTACGACTAGGGACACTTTAAGAATGTGCTTATAGACCCCAGCTCCCACATATATGATCGCCATCATACTGCTGGTAGTCAAACAAGAATCCTATGGGCTCTATCATGATGATAAAGACAAACCAGATAGCATACTATCATTTCGAGTAAGACTGATTTATCGGTATAGGTCATCCCTCAATCATTGCAATCACGTACCTGCTATCCAATAATTGACTTAGAGGGCACTATATCCAACAATCTCCCACTTGCACTTAAGGCTAATTATTGCAATGTCGTGTGCTCACAGCTCGTGTGATACCGAGCATCCAACTCCTCTACTAATCAGTTTCACAAAGCTCATTTGTAAAACTCTTGTGTTCGAGAAATAGCCTTAGTGAGTGGATCCACTTCGGTGTTTCTTTCTGTACCTCTCTATATCTCAACTTCGCGGAGAAAACCATCTCCCGAATTGAGTAATACCTGTCTTAGAATATGTCTGGATATCTGATGGGACCTAGTTCATAAATGAACTCCAAATCCAAACTTCTTAGACTGTATCGATAACTGAAACTAATCAGTGTCCAGCACCATGCCTCCCACAGTATCCTCTTGGACCACCTGTCCATAATACTTGTTCCTCGTCAGAGGGAAAACTATAACTCTGACAATCACTCTGTCATGTATGTCACCTTTGAAGCCTGCAATGATAACCCTCTCCCGAAGGAGGCCGCCGTCATCAAATCCGTAGAACATTCACTTATGTTCTAAAACTGCTTCCTAATGTTTCTTTAGGATTGGATTAATATAAACTTATCGTATCCAGTGCAATAACAACATCTGGTGTGGTACTTGATATCTCACGATTGACTCAATTGCCTAAGCAAGTGATCTGCCAATCATGCACATCCCTCTCCCCTTTAGTCTGTAAGACACCTTTAGAGAGGGCGACTCCATCACCAGCAGGTTCACCACCATGCCAGGAGTCATTTATTCTATTAAAATATTGTCAATGTACCCACATTGGGAAACTTCCCAAATCTAGATCTAAAAACCATTAGATCTAGTAACCAGAATGTTAGATATTATATCCATATCCTTTGTGGAGAAACAACTGTGTGATGACCAAAGTACAACCTGATCATAGTATAGGAATTTTACTTCCTACTCTGTGTATGTCATCCAAATACCAGGACATCACACCCTACTACCTTCTTAACAGATCCATCCCCTATTCTGATGAAGTCAAACCCATGACTGTCACATCAAAAATAGATGATCTATCTCCGCTATATTTGCTCAAGCCTATAAATAGACGCAAGCTACTTGCCCACTATGCTTCCGCTGCTCCCACTGATTACAACAACCCTCTGGCAGAATAATATATAAGTGTACTTCTAAAACTAGTTCAGAATGACGCTATACATTTCCTCCTGCCGGGTCTCATAGTCTGGAACAACAGTAGTGTCAAGTCTGGGTAAACTAGAACCTCCCTGTCACCGTCCTTGAGGCTACCAGAGTACCTCTCGGGTGTCTGAGGTTACCCACCATATCTGCGGAGTGGCTATTGGAATATCAAACCAGATTGAATATATAGGTCATATTAAACTTTCCGTAATCGTTTGCGGTTCTGGAATCACTTCCAGTTCTACCATACTCCCACTTCTGTTTTTCTGAAAAAATCCATTTTAATAAAACTGTGGCGAGTGAAGAACAATATCACTATTCATCTTCCGGATGGTAGAAAATCAACTCTCGTCGAAGCTAGGGTCAACCCACAAAATGCCATTACAGAAACGTGTCTTGAGTTATCCAGTGTCTGGTTTTAAGCATAAGCTGGACAACTCCCCGTACCTTAACATCGTTAAGATATGTAGCATTCTATATCCAATATAGAAAATTTGGCACTTATTTAATTGGAACCAAATTCAAAACATGCAACTGTCTCCAGTGCATATCAACTTAATGGAGAGAGGCTAATTAGCATTACTCAACTTAGGAATCCATCCAATTATGAGTAACCTGAAAAAGAAACAAGTTTCTCAAAACCATTACTATCAACTGAATGCCTATCACAAGTATCTACATCTTCGATTTCTTTGAAGAATCCCGATACTTGCGACACTTGGTTCTCTACTTTATTCTTATACCCACAACTTCTCAAAACTTAGACATTGTATTTCTACGAAACCCTTGTCTAATAAACTAGAGAAGTCACAAGTAAATAGAATATAGTACGAGGACCAACCCCTTTGTCCTGACGGACACTGGACAACATACAATACTCTGTATAAGTCCGCTGAGTTGAATAACTCAAAACATGTGCATCGTAGGTTGAAAAATATACCCAGGTGATTTCCTCAAATATCACCAATTACAACGAATTCCGATATAATGAGGATGATCACCTAATTTCCAATAACTTGCTCCCTCTCAACATCTGTAAAACCATACAGATGTGAGAATCATACCTGGTAAATACAAACCCTGGAGTAAGTATCTAATTAGGAAATCAGTTTTCTATTAACAATGCACAGTGAAAATGAAACATAAATATGTTTCGTAGGAGTATCCTGGTATTCCTAGTAATGTCTCTTCCATAATCCAAATCTTGACTTTAACCGTATATATCTTTGCCACCTTTCCAAATCCTTTTATTTGTCTTTAGTCGTTACCTTCTTTACACCATCATTAGGCTAAATGATTTTCTTCCTTCCCTATCGTTCGGCACCAGCCTATGTTTTGGAAGAAGAATATCCAGTAAGCATAATAGGTGTACCCTCCTAATCCTAGGAGTACTCGCAACTTGAGAGAAGGTGATGATAAAAGACAACTGAATAAACCTTATTCATATTTCTCCTGAACCGGAATCCATCCTCGAAAAAATATCCTTCGAGTTCGTATATAACCATACGATGGATTTATCCAATGGAATTGGATGTTCGTAGTGATACGGGTTGTTCTGGAGAAATCAAAGGTGATGTAGGAGTGGCGATGAAATACGTGGTTTGGTCGTGAATGTTAGTAGTCGCAATTTACTTTGCCCTCTTTCTAATTCCTTTATTTGTCTTTACATATTACCTTCTGCACACCCTACTTAAGCTAATTGGTTTTCTTCATTCCCTACCTTTCGGCACCTGCCCATGGTTTGGAATAAGACTATCCAATAAGCGTAATAGGTGTACTCTCCTAAACCAAGGAGCCCTCGCAACCTGAGAGAAGGCGATAATAAAAGACAACTGAATAAACTAATTCTATTTCTCCTGAACCTGGATCCATCCTCGAAGAATTCCCTTCGAGTTCGTATATAACCATACGATGGATCTATCCAATGGAAGTGGATGCCCGTAGTAATACGGGGTGTTCTGAGAAATACAAAGGGTAAAAGAAGGAGATGCAATGACTTATGCAACTATAGACAATCCAAAAGCCAGTATATTAAGAAGGTCCGGTCAACTTTGGTTACTGAGTTATAGTCAAGGGTCGGTCAAAGGTTGCTGCCAAAGAGATAGAGAAAAGAAACACTCTGCGTGCACTCTAACCTAAATCAGAATGGTTATCACTTTATCTAATAAGGAAACCTCCCACTGTTATCTCAAATTCTTCTCCAAACCTGCAAGAAGAATTAGTTGGGGTCACCCGAAGAGTAAACCAACTCATCAGTGAGAATCGGGATCCAACTATCATCATATGATAACTTGATGGAAGCCACTCAAGTAAACACACTCCAGAAGGTATGCGCTAGCCTGGTAAGTTTCTTGTATGTTTGAAACTCCCGATGTAATTTTTATCCCATGCTCTTATGACCTTGACGTAGGCCAACAAATCATAAGCAACATGTCAAGTTCTACCCGTCGTTGTCCTGATCAACTTAAGTCATCGTACAAGCCCTTGACGTAGGCCAACAAGGTGTACGTCTGACTTAAACTTATGCATCTATCTATGCAACAAATGAATACCCAGCAGCTACCAAACACTATGTCTTGACGTAGGCCAACAAACATAGCTTGAATACTACTGACCATCCATAAGAAACGACGGAGGATTACGACTGGTTTTTGGCGAAAAACCTTTAACGTAATGAACCTGATCTCGTTGAAGGAACCTGATAGCTTTATAAAAATATATAGTAGCGAAAACCTTTTGTTAAAGAAGTCACTCCCGGTGAAGGGATCTCGGCTCTTTCCTCGTGGAATGAGGTGCAGGATATTCCAACTGAATACCGCTATGCAAAACAAAAGGAAACGTCTTTGTAATAATTTTAAAATTTATTCCAACAACATCAAATATAGGTTTGTTTTATCTCGCATTGATAAGAATCAACGCAGTCCCATCAATCAATCACACCAGAAAAGAACAAAAATAAAATGTACGTATATGCCATCCGCATTCGTCACTGGGTCCCGTCATCACTCGTTAGGTTACTTAACTAACGACAGAGCGGGGACTGGACTAGCGCGGGTGTAAAACATATACAACATCTAATAGTATATATACTAATATACAGTAATCGCTCCAGGCGTGATACTATGCAACATTACAAAAAAGTAATAAGCATCACAAAACAATACAGATAATCTGGGATCCCCGAGTTTCATAGAGCCGCTACAGAAACCCGATGTTCCACTGGTCGTGTGGATAGCCTGTACAATGAAACCTAGACCCCTACGGGTGCGGCAAGTAACCCGCCAAAACCTGAAGCGAGGTGGTCCCCACAATATAGTGAATGGAACACCCGGCACTTCACGAAATCCGGTAAATTGAGCACCCCTCCTTGGGTCAACCTGTACCCCCTACGAGTGCGGCGAATAGTCTGCCAATTCAAGAGTGAGGCCCCTCTGCCTCTCAAAGCCATGAGATACGGACCCGTTGCCCTCCAGAACCCGGCTATTCGTGCACTCCACCGCGGGGTAAACCTAGTACAGAAATAAAAATAGTACAACAGGTACATCGACCGCAACCTGGTCGTGCCCCAAAAGAATATTATACAACAAGCAGTGACGACAGTCCACAAGTCGGACGCTCGCCCCGCAATATCAAATGTACAAATAAATCTGAACAGCACTATCATTGCACACTGCTATCCACCACGACAAATCCGCAACATCACAGCACAACACAGAACATCAACGCGAATGTCACGTTCGCAAACCCGTCTAAAAGAACTATAGCAATTAGACGCGGTTTACCGATCAAATGACATTCCCGGTCGGAGATATAATGAAAGTATTGTAAACTAACATGTTTAAAAATTCGATCGATTAAATTTCCCGAAGTGGGACCCACATACAACTGTTGTACAGTAATAAAATATGGGCCCAAAATAACAGTACCAGAAATCACATTTCCCTGTGAAGAAGCCCCTGGAAAAATTTGGTGCACCAATCCCACTAAACCGCCGCGGAAGCGCGGTCAAACCCTAGGTTTGACAGCGGTTCCGCGGTGATTTAATGGGATCATGTGCCCAAATTTGCACAGTATTATTCAAAAACCCTGCATGATTTTCTGAAATGCTCAAAATGAATTTTAGAACAGTTTAAAAATCGACAGAAACATCATGTACAGAAAATTGTGATTTCGGAAATTCCGTTCGATCGATCTTTTAAACGCGTTAGCACAAATTAGTATAGCTTAATGGTGAGGCTCTGATACCATTGTAAGTCCACGGCAGCGCCCCGGCCGTCTAACAGACGCCAATATGCGGAACAAAACTTTTACGACTGGCGCTATCGCGTACTTTATCCCGGATCGTCCATTAAAGCTAAACTAACAAATTGTAAAGAGGGTAGAATTGTTATACTGAATGATCCGAGTCCTTCGGTCTTTAACCATCATCCCACGCTATGTTGCAACTGATCCGAACTTGCTCGATCTCCGGTCTCGTCGTCCAGGTGGCACCACGTCGACGGATCATGAAACGGGCTCCCGCCTCTGAACCGTGGCAACTCGATCGTCAAGTTTGCTAAAAGAGACGACCAAGATGAAGTAGAGAATGAGTAGAATACTTTGTCTCGTTACGTACAAGGCTATGGACGAACGGTTATTGAAGTTGCCAATTGGAATCGGGTAAATGGAAATTGAACTAGGAAATTTCCATACACAAGTTATCATAATCTTTTCTCACAAATATGAATGAATCAAAAATATCACCCTTCCTTACAAAGAGGGACCGGCCACTATTAATAGAAGAGGGAGGTGAGTGTAGGAGTAGCAAGTGGTGACCATATCCCTTCATACTTATCACAACCTAACAACAAAGTATGAATCACTAGATTTCATTAAAAGCAAACCAATCACATTAAACCTAGTCATCTTCCATCATTAATGACCCATTAATGACACAAATGAGTCACAAGCCTTGTCACCACTTCTAGAACCTTCTAGAAGCATGACTCACCCTGAAGACGAAAAGACAAATCCGTATTTAACCGAATGTTAAAAGACGGCTGATAGAAAACTGGAAACTGGCAACTTCCAAAAATCATCCCGAAACGAATTTCAGGATAACCCCGTATCGGTATAAACAAACCCGCATTTATATTACGACTGAATATAAATGCAACTGAGACAAAGATATTATATCTACACAGTATAATACTGGGTTCCGGCTTAAACCAAAGCCTACCAGTATTATCTGCCCGAAAACCGAAACGTGCGAAAACGCACATGCATTTTCCGAACCTTGCCATAAACCCATATGGCCTCTACAACATTTCGCCCGAACTTGGGAAAGTGTCTGTGGGGGACTCTAATGACTCATCAGTACACTGGCACTGGGTATAACCACTAGCACGTCAGAGGTACTAGTTGTACGTAACGTTTTGCCTATGTATTGATTGGAAGGGAAGCTGACGAGCGAACTCATCCATAAACCCTACTGAGCCTGACAGTGACAATATCTGTACAGTCTGGAACATTCGTCTATGAGTATCGCATATACGGCCTAGGGGGCCGGTAAACGTCAGACCCCCAACAGCGATATAAGTCGTGTCAGAGAGCAGCCCAGAACACCCTGAGATTCTACTGGTATACCTAACAGTATATCTCGATTACCCTGGCCAGGGATTTCGTGTAATGGCTCTCCTAAACACAGCACGATCTCACCCCCAATACTGGGAGAGACGAATCCCCGAAGATCCGCGCACTTGCCTCCAATGTGCCTCGGGACTGTACCCAAAATATACCTGTTTGCACGACTCCTTTGACCCGTGGTAGGATATAAATCAAAGCACAGTGGGAACTCACACGAGAAAAATGACGACCTCAGGTCGATGAACTAACCTGTACACATGTCACCAGGGAACTGCTATCTGACGATATGTATAATACCAACTAGCATATTCCCGGCGAGTCCTGTCCGGTGTACTCATATCCCAATGAGCACCTGTATACATCTTAGGTGATCCAACTGACACCAGTGGCTTGTGAGACCGGCCACCGCCCCTCGTCGGGGTCTCGACTGCATACACTAGTCTACTCTTGAGTATCGATGCCCTGTCTCGAAACTCCTACGACTAGGGACACTTTAAGAATGTGCTTATAGACCCCAGCTCCCACATATATGATCGCCATCATACTGCTGGTAGTCAAACAAGAATTCTATGGGCTCTATCATGATGATAAAGACAAACCAGATAGCATACTATCATCTCGAGTAAGACCGATTTATCGGTATAGGTCATCCCTCAATCATTGCAATCACGTACCTGCGATCCAATAATTGACTTAGAGGGCACTATATCCAACAGTACCTACACATTAACGTATCGCAAATGCGTATCAAAACCAAACCAAAGCAAAAACGACACACGAAAGCCAAAACGATACGCTATGGGGCCTATAGGTTAGAACCTATGGGTACGCCTCCAAAACCATCAACAACCCTCGATATCGTCGTACTAACGCCAAGTAGTCGAGGTAAAACACCATAAGCAAATTCAGAATTAGAAATACGGAATACGGAAACACGAATCCAAAACAGCAACTAAGAAAATAGGCTCCAGATTTCACCCTAGGTCAAATTAGACAAATCTATACATGCCAGGGGTATAAACTACACATGTAGGAGCTCTGGAACAAAAACGAGATATTTTGGTGCTGGTCGGGCCGCAAATTGCGGCCAATTGGGTTAAATTTGCGGCCGGGAAAGGGAATTAGGGGCTAGGGTTCTGGGGTTAGCTTCCATGATGCCTGCACATGTCACTGTCAACTCAATTTTATTTTAGGGGTCTCGGGATGAAAGCAGATTCCCAAATACGATCACAGATTCACAGTTTTTCTCCGACATCGTCTCATAAATCCATATTCTGTGTTCTAGTCTCTAGTTTGATCCAAAATAATATCACACCAGGGTTTCTAAGGTCATAACAAGCCTCAATTTCATTTTGGTTTCAGATCAAACCCTAAACCCTAACTTGATGTTTCACAAATCCACCAAACGACACCATATCGACATGAAACAAGAATTGATGCACAAGGAATGAAATACTACTCTAATAGGTCCAGAATTTACCTCCTTTGGCAACTCAAGAAAATTCTTGAGTTGCTCAATGTCCTCCAAATCCAATCTTGCTAGGTTCAATGTGTAGCTAGTGAGCTCGGAAACAATTTTTGTGAAGTGGGAATGGGGTTTTGGTAAGGGAAATGAGAGGGATCTATGTTGAAGAGGGAGGAGGAAGAAGAGGGAGAGGGCAGGAGAAGCAGCAGCTCAATGAAGGGGGGAGAGGAAATGAGGTGGAAATGATGGAGGAAAGGGTCAAAAGTCAAAAGCAACCTACTCTCTCTCTCTCTCTCATCATCATGCTACTTTTTCCTTTTTCTTTTCTTTTCCTCTTCTTTCCTCTCCAAACCCTTCTCACTAGAATAGTAACCCCAAAAGAAACATGGTGGAAAAATGCACAAGTGTAAGAAAAAATGATATGTGCACATTTTTGCACAAAAATGCTAAAAATCCGATTAGCGATTTTTAATCGCAATTAGCACTAAATTAGCATATAACTAATCATAAAAACTTTAAAATGGCATAATTCCATAAAATACCCTATTTTAGAATTTTCCATAATTTTTCCCTTTTTATTTGTATTTAATAATACCGAAATATTAAAATATTCATTAAAATAATATTAAATTATAAAAATTCCCAAAAATCATATTTTATTATTTTGAAACGTTACAATCTACCCCCCTTAAAGAAATTCGGTCCCCGAATTTAAATTTAAACCCCAAATACTAAAATAGTTCAATACAAATTCCAAGTCATCGGGGCTCCGAAATCATCAATACATAAAACATCATAGCACAATGCATGCGCATGAGTACTGAGCAGATAACTCAAAAGCAAAACTCCGTCAAGCATCCCGCAATCATCGGAGTCATGGTAAAGACACAAATGTCAAATCCATTACAAAACCAATATGATATAGATCAGAACTATACATGTAGACATCCAATCTATACATGTGAATAGCTGATGTAAATGCATGCCAAATCTCTTTTAAGTCGTTGTGCGATGCGCTTAACACTGCACAGTGGCGGACGTTTTTCATAAGAAAATAACCATATATGTATATATCTTTTGTTTACTATGCACGTTCCGCCGTTTTGAAAATAATTTAGAAGGGTTTCCCTATTTTTAAAACGTTTCGTGTCATATCGGACACGTAGGTATATATGCTGAGACTATAGCTCGCTTTTTGGAATTCCCTTCGGTAACTATCAATGCATGCAAAATATTTCCAGGTACTGTCCTCTGACTAGTCCTGCCCAGTACAAAACGAATATCAAATATCATAAAAATGTACTGCTCCAAGAGGAATCAATCCCAAAAATGCACATAACACCACCCTGTGCGTCTGGTGCGCACAGAAATCAAAATCCATATATGTGCCATACAGGTGCACAAAACAACATCTAGGTGCAACGGGTGTGCACGAAGTATCTGTCATAGGCAACGTGTGTGCCTGACAGCCAAAACAGGTGCATTTGACATGCACGAAGAATTCCGATTAGTGCATCTGGCGTGCACCAAAATCGTATATCTAAACACTAAAGGTGCATGAAAACTATGCTGGAAACGTAAATCACATCACTGGCATAAAATAGGCATGAAATCACAATCAATATCTCAAATGTAATAACTATGCGCAAAATATAAATACCCAGTGGGTGCATGAAACAAATATCATGAAACTCAGTCATCAAAACTAAATCATGCAAACAGAACGCCCAAAATACCGAAATCCAAAATGACGGATACGTGATAATCGAATCACAAAATCACGAATCATAAATACCGTCGTCGGTAGTCCCTCCGTCAAAGTCGAGAAGGTGTCGGTGCATCCAATGCTAGCAGCGCAAGATATCTACTTGCCTCTTGCTCACGGTCTGGCGTTCTCTGTCTCTGGGTCCTTATCTTCTCTGTGGATTTCCAATCTCACAATCAATCGGCTCATCGGCCATGTCAGGTGTGCTAACGGGGACGATTCCGTTCTGGCACTTCTCTGGTCATCTCTCGGTCAATCCTCACGACTACCCGTAATGCAGCATGTCACTGGCGTCGGCCTCTGATTCCTTGAATGCACATCACCCATCTGATCCTAGATGCAAACATCATTGCGGAAGTATCCTGGAAGGAATCCCGCTCAAGGTCTCTTCCGATCTTGCCTATGCCGGTCTGTACAGAGGTTGGTACTCTTGCATAATCTCTTCTCGCTCAATGGACATATGTGTCCTCATCACAGCATTTCTCGAAAACTGGTCGCATCCCAACGCCTCTGTAAGCACATCAGGCCTCTGGTCTCGACGGGAAGTAATGATAGCTCGTCAGCGTCTCGCACGAACCTCTTGTCCCGCTTGTCTGTATCATCGTCCACATCGACGTCACGTCTTTATCTGCGCACTGCAACGTTCTCGGCTATGGTCCATCCAAAGTCTCCCGCATATCTCCTTTCTGCCGAATTGCCCGGAAGTCATCGTCCTTTACTGAAGCTAATTCTTGTTCCGGAACGGCTGCATACTCGTCGCAACTCCTTCTGGAAGGTATATCCATATACAACGCCTCTGCGTGCGTATCGCATCTCTGATGTCAGCGGAGCGGGACGTCATCTCGTCGAAATCTCTTGCGAACTCTTTACTTCACTCTGCTTCAATGTCGACTGCTTCGGACTCGTCTCATCGTGGCTGCATGGACTGTGCTCCAACGGCTATACTCGTATCTGGAGTCTCCCACGAAATGCATCTCACCACCTAGCATCCGAAAGAAGTCGAACCATTCGATCGATTCGTCAAAACCTCATAATCCCCCAAGAGATCAACATCTTGGGTACAGTTTAATAGTATCGTGTACATGCCACAGCGTCGGTGGTCCAGCCGTAGAAGGGCAAACCCAAGCCTCACTAATGGTGCCGCGGAACTGCCGCAAACCCTAAGGTTCAAAGGCTTTCACACGGTCATTAAGTCGAGTTAGGGCTTCATTCTTCTAGAGGGTCCATAGAATCTCCTGCATGTCTTTCCGTATACTTTAAACTTGAAAAATGGGCTCCTGGCATTCGATCGTCTCCGTCGACTCTCAACGTCTCCGCGGGAAGTCGCCTCTAGCTGGAAGCAATCTATCTGATGACCTCGCATCGGGATGAGCGAACGAACCACATGTCCTAGTCATTCATCCTCGGATGACTAGCGACCTTCCAACATATCTCTAAGTATATGCTCATGCTGCAGTAGCTCCAATCATCTGGGTGACATCTCGTCATTTGCAGCAACAACTGGCTCATTCTTCTGTACGCTGAACAGTGCCTCGATCATCCTGAGTAAGCGATATATCAATGGCCATCACATCCTGGCTGGCCTCTAGCAGTAGCCTGCTCCTCTGGTACCAATCGGCACGTCCGAGAAATCTCATGAAAGCGATCTGTCAAACGCTCATGGCGCGAAAACACAATAAGACGACGCCTCACAATGCAATCGTAAGTCTCTGGAATCACGCCCTGTCAGTCCTCGTCTGTGACGAACTCAAGCTGACGCAACTCTAGCCGTAGCTCTCTCTGCCCGTGCAATCGTAGCAGCAAAATCATAACCAGTATTGATGAAGATAGATCAGGAATGAATATAATACTGTGCAAGAAAATGTACATCCTAAGGCTCCTTAAGTGGAGTGGCGTGTCGTAAGTATGCCGCGGAACATACCCACAGTACGTCACTCTACTTTAGTCATATATTCCATCAACCAAGGGTCATCCTACACGACGAAAGTTCGGGTCTAATACCCCCTCGACTAAGTCTAAGTTCCATAAGGTCAAGCCTAAGTTCCGTATATATATAGACGCCCTAGGCTCCACATAGTCAAACTTAGACTCGAACCAAGGTCAACCTAGCGCTTTGATACCAACTTTGTCACGACCCGAAAGAGCACGTGACTGGCCCTTAAACCATATGATGTCTATAGGACTCCATCTGATCCAAGTAAACCAAAAGCCCAGAAATCTAAAACCATTTTAAGAGTAAATAAAGAAAGCTAGTTTAAAGAAGTGAAGAAAAACATGTTTGAAGTCAAGGTTTTTAAATAACTAAGCCGAATATGTATTTTAAAAAATGTAAAGTCTTTTCTAAAAATTTCGGCAGAGTTTCTTTTGTAAATACTGGCCCCGAACGGTGTATAACAAGAACAATATATATGCAATGATAAAAGGCATCCCCAAGCGGGAGCTAGCTCTTCGTCAATCGACGGTCACAACCACACAAACAATATAATATACAACGCCGAATGGCGAGGGTTAAATCCAAAGAAACTCAATAAGCATTAAAACCGTAATACAGCTAAGCGCGACTCTAAGGTCGAAATAATATATCACCAATGTCTAAGTCTGAAACAATATACAAGTTTTGGTTGATGGAATTCTAGATACAAAGGAATAATAAAATTACAATGGTGGTTCTTGATGCAAAAAAACCCACCTACCAAAAGCAATTCACCCGCAAAGAAGTAGTGTGCCAGAAATGCCGCTATGGAACCTGTACGGCAAAACCTGCAAGAACTGTGGCACAACGGGGGTGAGTTGCCAACTCGTGAATAGAGAATATCTACAAGCAGAAACCGAATGCATGACATAATCCTAGGTCAATACAATCAGATATAAACCTCAAAGAATAAGCCTGAAGCATGCTAAGGTGGCAAGGTAACATCTAAACATGTAGGTAGTGCCAAAAACTCATGTCAGTGCCTCAGGTAATAACATGTCATAAACATAAGGTATGTCTGCATGAAGTAAATATGATGAAGTATAAAAATGAATATCAATACACATATATTAGCGTCCCATTCCACTAATATTGGTGTAAGGGTATATATAACAGCGCCCTCATACCCTGTTATATATACAAATGAAGTATGATCAATGTAATGCTAGTCTGTATAAATGTGGATCCCGTCCACCTGTCACCCAAATGAGAATATGCATCATGCATGTAAATGTGAGGATATAATCAAAATCATGGAAACATCATGAAACCTGTGCCTAGCATCGGCACGTAAATCCTCGTCCATATGGGGCTCCGTCTGCAGTATCGGCCCTCGGCCCCGGCAGCACGGGTCAACCCATGTCCATCTATCGACTCTGGTCGGTATCCTCCGGATAACCGCCAGGTCCAACCAATCACCGGTAGGTACTCGCCACCCTGCCAGGCTCATCGTCTACTCCACGAAAAACATTTCTTGCCCCGGGAAACCATACCGGGTCCACCATGTACCCGCAATCGGCCTCATCCGCCTCCTCGAGTCGGGTTTCACATGTCGCTCTCAGCACCGAGAAAACACATGGTGGATGCACTGAAATATCATATCAAGGGTAACCGGGTTTTTAAAACAATTACATATTCTCTTTGAATTACCCACGGTTCCCAAATCCCGAAATTTCATGGAAAAAAACATATCTCAATGCGTATAATCAGAAAGCATGATGTATGCGACATGTAAAAGAAAGGTAAGCATAACAGTATATCATGCAACATAGAATAGTGGTATGCACATACAAGGTCATATCCTGATGCAATAATAATACTGTGTAGTGACATAGCAATTATCGATGATGAAATGTGTGAGCCGGCAAGCAAGTGTACGTGGAACATATGCATCATCGATAATGGTGCTGGTGTCCTAACAGCATGATTGCAATATAGAAATAAACACATACAATGCGATGCGGAATCGAATAATCAATGCAGCAGTGAAGAATCCATACCAATATGTACATGTCATGCAGTGGTGCCATTTGAAATAAGACGAATCGGGGTTTTTAGTAAAATAAGGGTTGCTGTGTTTTTAAGAATAGATACGTCTTTTGAAAATACACGTATTATCCCTTTACTTGTCCTTAAGATACTCCCGATTCGTTAGTTTTGAAATAGGTATGACTCGGGTCTGGTCTAACATCTACTAAGCCAAGTCCATCAGGAGGTCTATGGAAACCACCTAAATCTGAGTCGATATATATATAATAGTCGGTGATCCCACCTCAATAGTATCGCGTACGATACAGTATATCATCTGACATCCTCGAGTCATGAGTGTGGATCTATCATCAATATAAAGCTCGTACGGTAAATCGTCGTACGGCATCCAAATAGCTGGGCACGGGTCGATATCACAATCAACTCATCAATTATTTGGTATCCTCCTCATTATATCACATAATCTGGGGTACTGACCTAAGTCTAGTACAACTGATACCATCAATATGACTGCGTGTGTAAACACACGTCCAAAGGCCCGCTAGAGATCACATGTCGTATCCCAAATAAGAATAATATCAAATCACCGATCTCACGGCACAAAACCCAATATCATCGGCTCATCTCCAAAGTCATTCACTATCCATCATTATCACAGTATAAGTATAGCGAATCAACATGTGTGTGCGTGTGGGTGTAAACCTATCCTAGGGTTCGCAACTAGGAAATATTCTAGTTTACTTCTAACCCTATCACATGATATCACATCTCAAATAATCCACTGCACTATACTATCATAAATAATATATATACATATAAGGTATACCAACTACGTACTGCGGAGGTGCTATACGCCATCCACCCGACTTCCCCCATAGATATAATCTACTCACTTTGCGTCTTTATCTGTCGACGTCGCCACGCGTTCGCTTGTCATCCCGAAGTCTTCATGGGGTACCTACACATTAACGTATCGCAAATGCGTATCAAAACCAAACCAAAGCTAAAACGACACACGAAAGCCAAAACGATACGCTATGGGGCCTATAGGTTAGAACCTATGGGTACGCCTCCAAAACCATCAACAACCCTCGATATCGTCGTACAAACGCCAAGTAGTCGAGGTAAAACACCATAAGCAAATTCAGAATTAGAAATACGGAATACGGAAACACGAATCCAAAACAGCAACTAAGGAAATAGGCTCCAGATTTCACCCTAGGTCAAATTAGACAAATCTATACATGCCAGGGGTATAAACTACACATGTAGGAGCTCTGGAACAAAAACGAGATATTTTGGTGCTGGTCGGGCCGCAAATTGCGGCCAATTGGGTTAAATTTACGGCCGGGAAAGGGAATTAGGGGCTAGGGTTCTGGGGTTAGCTTCCTTAATGCCTGCAAATGTCACTGTCAACTCAATTTTATTTTAGGGGTCTCGGGGTGAAAGTAGATTCCCAAATACGATCACAGATTCACAGTTTTTCTCCGACATCGTCTCATAAATCCGTATTCTGTGTTCTAGTCTCTAGTTTGATCCAAAATAACATCACACCAGGGTTTCTAAGGTCACAACAAGCCTCAATTTCACTTTGGTTTCAGATCAAACCCTAAACCCTAACTTGATGTTTCACAAATCCACCAAACGACACCATATCGACATGAAACTAGAATTGATGCACAAGGAATGAAATACTACTCTAATAGGTCCAGAATTTACCTCCTTTGGCAACTCAAGAAAATTCTTGACTTGCTCAAGGTCCTCCAAATCCAATCTTGCTAGGTTCAATGTGTAGCTAGTGAGCTCGGGAACACTTTTTGTGAAGTGGGAATGGGGTTTTGGTGAGGGAAATGAGAGGGATCTATGTTGAAGAGGGAGGAGGAAGAAGAGGGAGAGGGCAGGAGCAGCAGCAGCTCTATGAAGGGGGAGAGAGGAAATGAGGTGGAAATGATGGAGGAAAGGGTCAAAAGTCAAAAGCAACCTACTCTCTCTCTCTCTCATCATCATGCTACTTTTTCCTTTTTCTTTTCTTTTCCTCTTCTTTCCTCTCTAAACCCTTCTCACTAGAATAGTAACCCCAAAAGAAACATGGTGGAAAAATGCACAAGTGTAAGAAAAAATGATATGTGCACATTTTTGCACAAAAATGCTAAAAATCCGATTAGCGATTTTTAATCGCAATTAGCACTAAATTAGTATATAACTAATCATAAAAACTTTAAAATGGCATAATTCCATAAAATACCCTATTTTAGAATTTTCCATAATTTTTCCCTTTTTATTTGTATTTAATAATACCGAAATATTAAAATATTCATTAAAATAATATTAAATTATAAAAATTCCCAAAAATCATATTTTATTATTTTGAAACGTTACAGTTCCTTAATTAAATAAGCTCTTTTCCCTGGGGGCATAGCCCCGCTGACACTGTTTTAGACACCTACTTGGTTTATAGCATTGATCGTTAAGTGACGAATCTCCTGATAAGTAGCATATACTCACAGTAGGATCGGGATCCAAATATCATCGTGTAATAATGCTGAAGGAATCCTACCAACATAATCAAACTCCAAATGGTATGCAATACCAGCAAGTTTCAGTTTCTTTAGAAATTCCCGATGTGGATTTTTGCCCCATGCTCTTATGACCTTGACTAAGGGCCAACAAATTATAAGTCATATGTCAAGTTCTACCCGTCATTATCCAGGTTGATTTGAACCCACCCGTATATACTCTTGACTAAGGGCTAACAAAGTAATACGACTGCCCCAAACCAACGCATCTATCTATGCTACATATGAATACCCCAGCAGCTACCAAACACTATGCCTTGATGAAGGCCAACAAACATAGCTTAAATACTACTGACCATCCATATGAAATGATGGAGGGATACGACTGGTTTTGGCGAAACCGTGAAGGTAGTGAACTTGATATAATCGAAGGAACCTAATAGCTTTTTAAAATGAGTGGTTATAGCTCCGCAATTAAAAATTCTGCTCTTTTAAAATAACCAAGTGGTTTCTTTTAAATTTGTTCCGACGATTCAGCTTTGGTTTGTTTTCTTTGCATTAAAATAATGTGTCCCATCATTTATCCTATCATTGCAGAAAACAACGAAAATACAACGTCCGCTTATGCCATCCGCATTCGCCACTGGGTCCCGTCATTCACCCATTAGGTTACTTAACTAATGACAGAGCGGGGGCTGGGCTAGCGCGGATGCAAAACATAAGCAACGCCTACTAGATATCATATATAGATATTGTACATTCGTCAGACGTAATAATAGGCATTCCAGATCACAGATGAACATATTGGATATACAAGGAATCCGCGTTTCGTTTGAGCCTGCAACAAAAGACGGATTACACGGTCGTGATGAATAGCCAAACCCCACCCTAGACCCCTACGGGTGTGGCAAACTACCCTCCTAGTACTAGAAGTGAAACAGTCTCCCTCAACGACGTGAGTAGGCTATTAAACACTTCAAAGTACCCGGTAGTTTGTGCACCCCATCTTGGGTCTATCCTAGGAGCATAAAACAGTAAATGAAATAATACAACGGTAGCTACAACCTCAACCCGGATGTACCCCGCAAAAGAATATTACAACATATTACAATTTACATCGAATGAAAGATAAAAACTCTCATCTCACATCCCCGGCTATTCATCCATGACGACCCAATGAAGTTCATATTTACAAACCAATATATCCATTACAGAAATGTGCAACCCCCAACTAACCGACATACTAGCAATTAGCGGAGGTTTACGAACACATCAAACACAACTTGAAACATTAAACAACTTCAAACTGCGACTTCGAAACACCCGATATTTGCCACAGTAAAGAATTTTCAGTAAAAACAAAATTGGCAAAAATAAACAACTCCTGAAGCCCTAGATTAAAGCCAAAAAGCAACACACCAAAAACGAAGCAATTCCACCATGTATGGGCCGAGGTCGCCGGAAAAAATGGTGATGTCGCCGGCCCGTTTTTCGAGGAAATGTCTCTTTTTTATCCGGTGTCCTTTTTACTGTTCATATAGCACTCTGTACTTGTTTAAATAATTTTCAGAGCCGCTTTCAAAAATGACAGAAACTTGAACCTAGGCATCGATGTTTTCGGGTCATTTCAGTTTCGTAGTTTAACTTGTTGTTTAAACTGTTAGCTTTGGTTTAGTAGGCTCTGATACAAATGTAAGTCCATGTCACACACCCCACGTGTATGTGGGGAGGCGGAATATATGAAAAATAATTATCAAACCTTCGTAACACGGACTTGAGCACACGGATCGTGTCTAAACCATTACTAACAAACTACGAGAGGTTTAACTACTCGGATTCGAAGTTATACCTCACGTTACTTGTCCTTCGGGTCTTCATCGCTGTACTCCACACCTCGTAGGCTCTATGGAACATGGGCACCTCAATGGCCTCCTCGAGTCAAAGAAGATCCACCCGAGAGTCTATTGTAAGTCGATGTAAAACACCCCACGACTTGCGAGGAGGCGGAATAATGAAAAACGATCTTGTTTAAAGCGTAAACATCGACTAACCGAGAATCTTTGCATAAACAATAACTAACAAGAAACCATAGAAGAGTTAACTACTATGATAAGTGATTATACCTAAAGAATCGAGTCCTTCATCTTGTCGTTCTCCACATCCTCTCCGGCCTTCTCTATGTAGTAGAAAATCCACCGGAGAGCTTTACTACAAGCTTCACCTCTAACTTGAGGTAACTAGGTTTCTTAAATCGCTAATCTAAGTAACCTAGGTGATATAGAGAATGGTTAAGGATTAAGTAGTCTACTCTAATCCTTGGTCTCAACACATGAGACGGGAGGATTAGGGTTTGAAGAGGGAGAGCTTGAGGAGAGAGAAAGTGAGCAAGAGAATGAGATGAGATAATAAGCTATCATAATATATATCAAGCATTATGATTTATCCAACAAAAGAAAATGAAGGATTAATCATCATACTTAATAAATACAAGAGGGTGATTCATCTCCATGAGTCATTAAGCATTTATGATGCATTAATGACATGGATGAATCACTCAAATGACTCACTAATCTCATTTAATGTATATGCCACCTTAACCCCCAAGTCACCATCTTCTAGAAGCTTCTCGCGCAATTACGAGAACGCCCCTCCTATTCCTGAAAACACGGAAAAACATTAGACTGTATAAATCTAATAACCGGATACTAGAAACTGGCTTAAACCAAAGCCGGCTAGTAAAAACTGTCCGGATGTCGTACGTGCGCAAACACATGTATGCGTCCGAACCCTTGTTGTAAAACCATACGACCTCTATATCGTTTAGCCTGGAGTAGGGAAACTCTCTGTGTGGGACTCTACAGACTCGACTATTAGGTTGGCAGTGGGTTTAACCACAGACGAAAAGCGACACTAGCTGTACGTAACGGTCCCCAGGTAGATGTCGATAAGAAGGCCGAAGAGGAAACCCATCCGAACACCTACTGAGTCTGATGTGACAATCTCCGTACAGTCCAGTCTGTTCGTCTAAGACTATCGCATATCGGGCCTAGGAGGCGGCAAGCGTCAGTCCCCTAATAGCGGTATAAGTCGTGTCGGAGCGAAGCCCATTACACCCTGAGAAACTACTGGAACCTACCAGCAAATCTTGCTTGCCCTGGCCAGGGACTTTGCGTAATGGCTCTCTGACACAGCGCGATATCAACCCCCAATACCGGGAGAGACGAATCATGTCTAACCGGCACTGCCTCCAAGTGCTCGGGACTGTACCCAACTACTACCTGTTTGCACGACCCCTTTGAGCCGTGGTAGGGTAGCAATCTAAGAACAGTGGGACACACTCGAAGCGAAGTAGCAGTGTCAAGTCTGCGGACTATGCTGTACTCATGTCACTTGGGAACTGTTCACTGACGACTGGTATAAAACCAACCAACAGTTCCCTATGAGTCCTTTCCGGTGTACCCGTAACCTAACGAGCACCTGCATACTATCTCCAGTACGACGTACTGACGGCTGTGGGACAGACCATCTCCCCAACTGGGATGAGAAGCGTACACACTAGTCTACTCCGGAGTATCGATGCCCTGTCTCGATAATCCTACGACTAGGGACCTGAATAAGGATGTGCTTGTAGACTACCCAGCCCTCATAGGTGTGACTGCCATCACAACGCTGGTAGTCAAGCAAGATCCTAAGAGCTCTATCAATACGTATACTCACATATTAAGATAGAAAAACCAAGTAGCATACTACCATGTTTAGCAAGACTGTTATATACATGTGAATATCCCAAACTTCCATTAAGTAATATACAAACTAGTATGATACAATAATGGCCCCTAGGGCATATACACTAACAATCTCCCACTTGCACTAGGGCCATGTACTGGCATATCGAAGACCGATGATCTCGAGTAGCCTCTCGAACTGAATCTGAGGTAGGGCCTTTGTGAATGGATCAGCAATGTTCTCTTCAGTAGCAACTCTCCGAACCTCGATCTCCCGAAGATCAATGATCTCCCTGATCAGGTGATACCGCCTTAAGATGTGTCTAGACTTCTGATGGGACCTTGGTTCCTTCCCTAAAGCTATAGCTCCGTTGTTGTCGCAATACAGAGGTATTGGATCAACAATGGTAGGAACCACCTGAAGTTCTGTTAGGAACTTCTTCATCCAGACTGCTTCTTTTGCGGCATCGCAAGCAGCTATATACTCCGCTTCCATCGTCGAGTCAGCAACGGTGTCCTGCTTGGAGCTCTTCCAGCACACCGCCCCTCCATTGAGGGTAAAGACATAACCTGACATGGACTTGGAATCGTCCTTATCACTCTGGAAGCCGGAATCAACATAGGCCTCCATCCTGAGGTCTTTTCCGCCCTAAACCAAGAACATCTCCTTAGTCCTCCTCAGGTACTTGAGAATGTTCTTTACTGCTATCCAGTGCTTCTCCCCTGGGTCTGACTGATACCGGCTTACCACGCTCAGTGCGTAAGCTACATCTGGTCTGGTGCACAACATCGTATACATTATAGAGCCTACCACAGAAGCGTAGGGTATAATAGACATGCGTTCCCTTTCCAAATCAGTCTTGGGAGACATCTCTTTGGATAGGGTGATTCCGTGACAAGCCGATAGATTACCACGCTTAGAATCTTCCATACTGAATCTTTTCAGTACAGTGTCGATATTCCTGGACTGCGAAAGTCCCAATATCCTCTTGGATCTATCACGATAGATCCGGATCCCCAGAATGTAAGAGGCATCACCCAGGTCTTTCATGGAGAACCTGTGTGACAAGAATCCTTTGACAGATTGTAGCATAGGAATGTCATTTCCTATCAATAGAATGTCATCCACGTACAAGATGAGGAATACGGCAGTTCTTGCTACAACTTTACTATATATGCACAGTTCATCTGGATTTTTTATAAAGTCATATTCTTTGACTGTTTCATCAAAACAGATGTTCCAACTCCGCGATGCCTGCTTTAGTCCATAAATGGACTTAAGCAACTTGCATACTTTCCCGCTGCTCCCACTCTGATTGAAACCCTCTGGCAGATCCATATAGACGAACTCTTCTAAACTACCATTCAGAAAAGCCGTCTTTACGTCCATCTGCCAGATTTCATAATCACGGAAGGAAGCAATAGCAAGAAGGACCTGAATGGATTTGATGTTAGTTATATGTATGCCCTAGAGGCCATTACTGTACATAGGATGTATATTGTAGTGGATGCTGGGACATATATAGGGAGGACTTTCTTGCTCGACATGATAGTATGCTATCTGGTTGCTCTTTACCTTAACGTGTACACAGATTGTCTCTCTATTACATGTTGGTAAAGCCCTTAGGATGTGTACTTGACTACCTGGACTGTGATGCGGATCATACTAGTGGGGACATGGTAGTCCATAAGTACATCCTTGAAAGTCCCTAGTCATGGGTGTATCGAGATGGGGCATCGATATACCAGAGTAGACTAGCGTATACCTTCTCGACCCATACAGATGGGCAATGGATGATCCCATATCCCTCGGTGTTTGATATCAGAGATGATATACGGGTGCTCAGTGGAGACTGGGTACACTGGACGGACTCGCCGAGAACTCCCAGATGGTATTATACCTCACGTCAGATGGCAGTTCTCTGGTGACACTGGTACAGAGTAGTCTGTTGACCCGAGATCGTCATAGAGTCTTGTGTGGTTCCCACTGTGCTTTGATTTCCATCTTACCACGTCCAAGAGGGCGTGCAAAATGGTGGTTTTTAGGTACAGTCCCGAGTCACATGGAGGCAATGAGCGAAAGGAGGGGATTCGTCTCTCCCGGTATAGGGAGTAGATGTTGCGCTGTGTTCGATTGGCTATAACAGGAAATCCCTGGCCAGGGTTGCTGAGATATACTGGTAAGTGTTACCAGTAGTTTCTCGAATTGTTATAGACCTCATATCGACACGACTTATCGAGCTATTGGGGTCTGACGTTTACCACCCCTAGGCAAGATATGCGACATATCAGACGACGAGACCGGACTGTACGGTAGTGTTACTGGTTGGATTCACTGGAGTGTGAGCGGGCTTGCTCGTCGATCTTCTGATCGCTCAATACCCGGGTGGCCGTTACGTTTGGCAGACCGCTTGCGGCTTGTGGGTGTTTGATATGATCATCACCTGCTGCCGGCGTATTGACGAGTCTTTAGAGTCCTACACAGAGGTTTCCTGGCTCAAGCGAAACGAAATAGGAGAGCATATGAGATATGTGCAGGACCGAGAATAATGCGTGTATGTGATACCGTATTCTATTCTCACGATGGATGTATCGAAAGATTGTATGTGATATAACCTAGTTATCGAATCAAGGGTTGGTTCGGTAAGCCGATACATATGATACTAGTCGGTTATATGCGATATGACCGGATCGTTAAATCAAGTGTTGATTTAATGATTTAATGTATAATTATATATTTGATATATTACTTTGCATTAACTAGTATTGGTTCACTTTAAATGGATTTTCTCACTCGGTTGTGCGCATTGCATATGCGATATGATTTTGTGCACTTGCTTGTATCATGTTTGATGATACATGCCTTTTGGTTAAGTGTAAAGAATTAAACCTTGGTTAATGAAATGGTTAGGGTTTACTATTTCCTTATTCATTTATTCATTTATTTTTTCTTTTGGAAAAAGAAAAGCAAATGAGAAAATGGTGGCTTGTTTTGTTTTGTTCATGAAGCTTCATGAAGACTTTGACCAAGTGACCATTTTGTCTCATGCTTAACCCTAACCATCCCACTAACCATGATTTATTCTCTACACTTGACCATGGTTTGGTCATGATAAGTATTCTTTTAATTTTCTTTTTGGAATTAACTTATCATAACATTATTCTTCTTCTTCTTCATTTCTTCAAGTGAAGAAAGCTTGCCTCCATCAATGGCAAGTGATGAATTAGAGTGAGAAATCCAATTCTAAAGTCTACCCACTTCCTATTTCTTCATCCTCTACCTCTTGCCAAGTAGTAGAGTGTGTTTCCTTCATAAGTTTTCATGGCTTGGTGAAGGTGGAGCTTGATCTAGTGATGTTTCGACGTAGATCATCTTCGGCATGGACATCGACGACCTAGCTCGCCATTTCTCCGACGAAGCCGACGCTAGAGCCCGGGAATTCATTTAGAAAGCAAGGAGACTTCGTTGCGGAGCTATGGAGGTAGATAACCGGATCTACAAAGGTTGTATTTCCGTATTCTTTTAGTTAAGTGTTAACTAGTTAGCTTTTTCGCCTAGAAATCTAGCCAACGATCCGTACACTAGAGTTTCTCGGCACCGTTAAATTTGAAATTGGCATGGTTGATGCCTTGCGAGACCTCTTGAGAGTGCCAAGGAACCCTACAGTGGTATCAGAGCCTAGCTAGAGCCTTAGGCGAAGTTTAGACGGAGTTTGAAGTCCGAACGAACCGAAACCGCAAAATTTCCATGCTCTCTAGACTTTTTCAAAAATCTGGAGTTTTTCCAAATTAAAAATATGCAGAAAATTCAGCAGGGAATTATAAGAATTACGGTGCAAAAATATTTTCATGAACAGTGTAAACGGCGGCGGAACCGCGGCAGAATCCTGGCTTCTGCGGCGGTTCCGCGGCAACATGGTGACGTCATCCTCCCCTGTTTGCACAGTAATTCATTGTTTCAGGTGCTGAGTTCTCTGGGTATTTTTAAAATTTATTCAAGAGTTGAATTTTCTGGAGTTGTTTTGGGGATTCGGTGTTTCGATCGGGGTATCAAATTTTGTCTATTTGGCTTTCCGGATAAATTTTAGAATTTGTTAAAAAGTTCGACCGGATATAAAATACCCAATTTTTCCCCTGTCGGGAAATTTCCAAGTGTTGGATCTTTCCGTAGTTTAACGACGTTCTAAGTAGTGCAAGTAACGCGATGGTCCCTCTAGAAGACAACAAACCTTAACTCGATTATATGACCGTCTTGAACTGCCCTTTGAACCTTCGGGTTTGGGGCAGTACGGCGTGCCACATGTGAGGCGTTGGCTTGACCCTTCTACGGCTGGACCGTTGGTACTGAGGCATGAACTGAAAGTTGTTAGACTTATTTCATGTGTTGATCTGTTTAGGGATAACTTGGGTGTTCGATTGTTCGATCGAAAGTTTAACATTTTCTATTTATCTGGAATGTGATACAATAATTGGAATTCACAAGAAGTTATGAGATAACTGAATGAATGTTATAAACATAGCAGTTTAGTCTCACTTGATCGGTTGCCACGGAATTTTGATGTGATCAAAAGTCCGTCGCAATCACGTAGCGTACGCGGATACTCGCCGGGTAAACTTAATAGACAGCCTCACTCCATAGCCCCGACCAAGTGACTGTAGGAGAACCCCGTCGCCGAAAGCATCCGTTCGGGTGCTCGCGGTAGCGGTGTTCCGCCTTGGTGCACTTCGTCGACGGCGTCGGGGGTGCGGCCGCCTACTAAAGTTTGCGACGAGCATTAGATCAGGATGTCGGGAATCTTCTTGAATTGCCCGACTTGACATTGAAAAGAGTTTTCGATAATGAGATTAAAATGCGGGGTTTATAATTGTTAGGCATGCGATGTCTAAGTAATTCATTTGGTCAGGCATGCGATGTCTGAGTAGGTTGCGGATTCCAACAGTTGTAGTTTTACACTTTCTTTTCTGTGACCGTAAGTGTAATATGTGATAACGCCGGTTTCGTTGCTATAAGTCAACGACAATTGGGATGGACATATTTACTTACGTTGATGACATGTGATGTTATGTGTTGCTGGATATGTTATATTGGATCGTCGTATTTGAAGAGCCGGGGGTTTTTATGTGAGATGAGTGTTTTTCATTTTCATTCATGTAAAAACTTGTATGTAATATTCTTTTATTGGGGCACTTCCAGGTAGCGGAAGTTGTCACCGTTGATGTATATTATTTACTTTTCCGCACTAGGATAGACCCAAGGAGGAGGGCACAAGTAACCGGGTTCTGGAGTCCAGTGGGAGACCAACTCGAGGAGTCGAGTCCGGGTCTCCTAACTCCAGAATTGGTAGGGTTGCTTGCCTCTCTCGTAGGGGTCTAGGGGTGTGGGTTTGGCTATTCATCACGACCGTGGAATCCGTGTTTTATACTGGCTCGTATTGAAAACACGGACGTCCTAGTATATCCAATATTTCATATGATTCTTCTGCCGCGATATCTGTGATGTGATCATGTGATGTTCTGTAATAGATACATTATATAGTATATATGATATATTATATAGACGTTACTTATGTTTTACACCCGCGCTAGCCCTGCCCTGCTCTGCCCTGCCGTTAGTCACCTAACCTAACGGTGCACGAGGGGACATCGAGGCGAAGGCGGATGGCATAAGTGTACGTCGTATGTATCTGTGATGTTTAGGTACTTAAATGATGGGACTTCATTAATGTGATTAATGAAATTAAAGAAACCTAAGATGTTGTAGAATCGAATTTCAAAATAAAACAGGTAGCTACAGTTCTTGCTTTGCACAGCGGTATATGTGATATATCCTGCACCTTATTCGATAAGGAAAGGACCGAGATCCCTTAACCGGGAGTGACTCCTTTAGCAATAACTGGCAGATGCTACACACTCGGTTTGTCTTTTGATTGCTTTTAAGAGTTTTTGCTTTGCACAGTGATATATATGATATATCCCGCACCTCATTCGACGAGGAAAGGACCGACGATCCCTTCACCGGGAGTGACTCCTTTAGCAAAACTGGAAAAGCCTCAAAAACACTCCATTTTAAAATTCATTCGATCCTACAACGATATCAAGTTCATTACGCAATAGGTTTTCAGAAAAACCTGTCGTAGCCCTCCGTCATTTCAGATAAGTAGTAGTTAGTATTCGTGCTGCGTTTGTTGGCCTTTGTCAAGGCGTAGTGTGCGGTAGCTGACTGGTGCTTATCTGCTTATGCATATGATGCAGATTGAGTTAGGGTAGTCGTGCGACCTTGTTGGCCTTTGTCAAGGGCCGTGCGGGTGGGTTTAATTCAATCAGGAAATGACGGGTTGAACTTGACTAGCATCCTATGGTTTGTTGGCCTTTGTCAAGGTCATAGGATGTTAGGGGCAAAATATTATCGGGAATTTCAAGTGTTGAAATTTGCAATGAGATTGCATACCTTCTATGAGATAGTTGGATCCCGATACCCGCTGCGAGTAAGAGTTACTCCTGGGAGAGTTTTACACATTACAATTAGCCGATCAAGTAAGTGTCTAGAAAGGTGTTAACGAGGTTATGCCTCTGGGAAAACGAGGTTTACATTAATTAGGTTCGTGCGAAAGCACGGGGGACCTCCCTCAAAGTACCGACACTGGCCTGGCTGAAAGATTAGCGAACTTGTAGTGTGTAATTAATCCCGGCTAGTCTTTCCTTTTAGGGTTTGAAGGAAGATTTGATAAAAAGCAGTGGGAGCCATCCTGATTAGATAAAATAATAACCAATCTGTTCTTGCAAGAGCGCACGCTGAGTGTTTTCTTCTCTCTCTCTCCAGGTAGCAACCATATCACGCCTTAATCAAGATAATAATACAGATTATTGACCGAACCCGCTTGTTATACTGAGCTGGGGAACGTTGGTCCCCGCTCCAACTTATAATTGTTATAAGACAGAGCAGGAAATAGGGGAATACCAAGATTCCCATGCCGCCCAAACGAAGAGAGTGCATGCTGATGCATCATCTTCGGGTGTGTTTATTATACAGAACTGTTTCTCAGTATCCTCCGCATCCTGAGTATATGATACCGGATCAGGATCCCAGATATGTAATTTGTTACATAGGGCTACAAAAGGGTAAAAAAACTGAGAACGGGTGATAAGTTTCATGAGACAGAAAACGGGGGCAAGAGTTGCAGCCAAGTCTGTTGGTCACTGTCACCCTGTATTACCAATACATTGATTCTGAACGAATGTTATTAGATACCGAACCTGATATACAAAATCATATCAGTCTCTTTATTAGTAAAGAAATGATAAAATTTTGTATTGTTGGATAATGTTTTGAACATTTCCTATATCAAAAGTTGATCGGTTCAGGCACGTTATCTAAAAGCATTGATGTTCTAAATCAAACTACAGTTCTTAGTATATAAAACACACACAAGAGGAAGAGTTCAGAAATGAATGGATTCTTCTTGAGGTATTGTAGACTAGGTCATATCAATACGACCCGACTGGCTGAAGTTACATATAGATGCATATTTAAATCAGTTTGAATTTACATCTTATGAAACTTACCAGTCATGTCACAAAGATAAAATGACCATAGCCCTGTTTATTGGAAACAGAGAAAGAGTTAGTGAACTCTTGGGATTGATACATGTTGATGTATGTAACGTCCCCTGTCTACACATGCCAGGACTGGTTCTTTATACTTCATTACGTTCTCTGATGATCTCTCGAGATTCAGACCTATGTTCCTGTTGAAACACATGTCCGAACCTTTTAAGATATTCACAGAATATAAGTTAGAAGTAGAGAACCAAAATACGGGTATAAGTATTATGTCCTATGATGAGATCAGGGAGGAGAATACTTGAGCACGGAATTCCTGGACTATTCTAAAGGAGAATGAGATTCTCTCTCGGCATTACTCCTCCGAATACACCATAGCACGATGGAATATCGGGGCGGAGCAGATACACCCTATTTGATATGGTGTGCTCTATGATGAGTACTACTGAGTTACCTGTTTCCTTTCCGGAGTTATGCACTTGAGAAGTTGCATACCTATTGAATAGGGTTCCAATCAGATCAGTTGCCTACCATTTCATATGGGATATGGAAAGGGAAGAGCCCATCTCTTAAGTCAGTTAAGATTTGGGGTTGTCCGGCCTATGTCTAAAAGAAAAATCCGGACAAGCTCGAGGCAAGGTCTGTTAGTACAACTGGAAAGGTTCCAGCTATACAAAATGCAGCCAATGATTTGATAGAACCAAAGGATTCAGTAGATACCAACGAACCTCAGCCTCTCCACCGATCTAGCAGGGTTCCTCACCCACATCAGAGATACTTCGGTTTCTCTATGACAGTGGGAGCGAGGATTGCATCATGAGATGATGACCCAACTAGTTTCGAGCTGGCCATCAGGAGTGAGACTCTGTAAGAATGGCTGGATGTTTATCGATCTGAGATGGAATCCTTATACACCAACAAAGTATGGACTTTGGTTGCTATATCTGAAGGGTTAAATCCCCATCAGGAGCAAGTATATCTTGAGAAGATTACTTGGTGTACATGGAAAAGTTGAGACTTTCAAAGCTAGACTTGTTAAAGGTTTTCGTCATCGACCAGGCGTGGATAATGATGAAACCTTTTTACAGTGGCTATGCTTAAGTCCATCCAGATCCTACTTACCACGACTACATACCATGACTATGATATCTGGCGGTTCGGTGCCATGACTGCTTTTCTAGATGGTGTTTTAGAAGAGTGCGTCTGTAAGTACACAGCCAGAGGGCTTCGTAGATAGTGGGAGCAGCGGAAACGTGTACAAGATGCTTTATAGGATAAAGCAGGCATCGCGGAGTTGGAACATCTGTTTTGATGGATTAGTCAAAGAAGATGACATCATCAAAATGGTAGATGAACCTTGTATATACAAAAAGGTAGTAGGGAGTATGGTGGTGATCCTCGTAGAGTACGTGGATGGCATACTCTTGATAAGAAAGGAGTTTCTTATGCTACGCTCGATCAATCTCCGTTTATCACAATGATTCTCCATATAGGATCAAAGTGATACCTCCTAAATCCTGAGTTTTAGATCTATGAGATAGATTTAATTGGATGTTAGGATTCTCACTAGTTGTAGTGAGATGGTATCAATCGATCCTGGGGAGAATCGCTGGAAGTGTTCCAGGGTGATAATGATGACTGAGTGTCAGTCACAGGCATTGTCTTTACCCTCAGTAAAGGGACGGTATGTTGGAAGAGTTCCAAGCTAGATACCGTGGCATACTAGACGATAAAGGCAGGATACATCGCTACTTAAGATGCTACCATAGATGCTGTTTGGGTGTATATTGGTTCATGAGATGAACTAAGTTCCTCCCATTGTGTGACAATGGAGTTGTGGCTTATGCCAAGGAACGCAGGTCCCATCAGTGATCCAGACATATTCTGAGGCAGTATCACCTGATCATGGAGATGCTTAATCTCCAGGATGATCGAGGTTAGGAGAGCAGACTCAGAGGACAACACGGCGGATCCACTCACAAAGGCCTATTCCCAGAGAGAGACTTTTATGGGATGGTTGAGTATGAGATACTACAACCACTGCTACAGATGGCCCTAGTGCAAGTGGGAGATTGTTAGTTATATGTATGCCCTAGAGGCCATTACTGTACATAGGATGTATATTGTAATGGATGCTGGGACATATATAGGGAGGACTTTCTTGCTCGACATGATAGTATGCTATCTGGTTGCTCTTTACCTTAACGTGTACACAGATTGTCTCTCTATTACATGTTGGTAAAGCCCTTAGGATGTGTACTTGACTACCTGGACTGTGATGCGGATCATACTAGTGGGGACATGGTAGTCCATAAGTACATCCTTGAAAGTCCCTAGTCGTGGGTGTATCGAGATGGGGCATCGATATACCAGAGTAGACTAGCGTATACCTTCTCGACCCATACAGATGGGCGATGGATGATCCCATATCCATCGGTGTTTGACATCAGAGATGATATACGGGTGCTCAGTGGAGACTGGGTATACTGGACGGACTCGCCGAGAACTCCCAGATGGTATTATACCTCACGTCAGATGGCAGTTCTCTGGTGACACTGGTACAGAGTAGTCTGTTGACCCGAAATCGTCATAGAGTCTTGTGTGGTTCCCACTGTGCTTTGATTTCCATCTTACCACGTCCAAGAGGGCGTGCAAAACGGTGGTTTTTGGGTACAGTCCCGAGTCACATGGAGGCAATGAGCGATAGGAGGGGATTCGTCTCTCCCGGTATAGGGAGTAGATGTTGCGCTGTGTTCGATTGGCTATAACAGGAAATCCCTGGCCAGGGTTGCTGAGATATACTGGTAAGTGTTACCAGTAGTTTCTCGAATTGTTATAGACCTCATATCGACACGACTTATCGAGCTATTGGGGTCTGACGTTTACCACCCCTAGGCAAGATATGCGACATATCAGACGACGAGACCGGACTGTACGGTAGTGTTACTGGTTGGATTCACTGGAGTGTGAGCGGGCTTGCTCGTCGATCTTCTGATCGCTCAATACCCGGGTGGCCGTTACGTTTGGCAGACCGCTTATGGCTTGTGGGTGTTTGATATGATCATCACCTGCTGCCGGCGTATTGACGAGTCTTTAGAGTCCTACACAGAGGTTTCCTGGCTCAAGCGAAACGAAATAGGAGAGCATATGAGATATGTGCGGGACCGAGAATAATGCGTGTATGTGATACCGTATTCTATTCTGGCGATGGATGTATCGAAAGATTGTATGTGATATAACCTAGTTATCGAATCAAGGGTTGGTTCGGTAAGCCGATACATATGATACTAGTCGGTTATATGCGATATGACCGGATCGTTAAATCAAGTGTTGATTTAATGATTTAATGTATAATTATATATTTGATATATTACTTTGCATTAACTAGTATTGGTTCACTTTAAATGGATTTTCTCACTCGGTTGTGCGCATTGCATATGCGATATGATTTTGTGCACTTGCTTGTATCATGTTTGATGATACATGCCTTTTGGTTAAGTGTAAAGAATTAAACCTTGGTTAATGAAATGGTTAGGGTTTACTATTTCCTTATTCATTTATTCATTTATTTTTTCTTTTGGAAAAAGAAAAGCAAATGAGAAAATGGTAGCTTGTTTTGTTTTGTTCATGAAGCTTCATGAAGACTTTGACCAAGTGACCATTTTGTCTCATGCTTAACCCTAACCATCCCACTAACCATGATTTATTCTCTACACTTGACCATGGTTTGGTCATGATATGTATTCTTTTAATTTTCTTTTTGGAATTAACTTATCATAACATTATTCTTCTTCTTCTTCATTTCTTCAAGTGAAGAAAGCTTTCCTCCATCAATGGCAAGTGATGAATTAGAGTGAGAAATCCAATTCTAAAGTCTACCCACTTCCTATTTCTTCATCCTCTACCTCTTGCCAAGTAGTAGAGTGTGTTTCCTTCATAAGTTTTCATGGCTTGGTGAAGGTGGAGCTTGATCTAGTGATGCTTCGACGTAGATCATCTTCGGCATGGACATCGACGACCTAGCTCGCCATTTCTCCGACGAAGCCGACGCTAGAGCCCGGGAATTCATTTGGACAGCGAGGAGACTTTGTTGCGGAGCTATGGAGGTGGAGAACCGGATCTACAAAGGTTGTATTTCCGTATTCTTTTAGTTAAGTGTTAACTAGTTAGCTTTTTCGCCTAGAAATCTAGCCAACGATCCGTACACTAGAGTTTCTCGGCACCGTTAAATTTGAAATTGGCATAGTTGATGCCTTGCGAGACCTCTTGAGAGTGCCAAGGAACCCTACATTTGAGCATAGCCACTGGAGAAAAAGTTTCGTCATAGTCCAAACCAGGTCTTTGACGAAAACCCTTTGCAATAAGTTTAGCCTTATAGGTTTCCACCTGTCCATCTACACCAATCTTTTTCTTGAAGATCCATTTGCATCTATGGGTTTTACCCCATCTGGAGCAAAGTCCAAAGTACATACTTTGTTGGTGTACATGGCCTCCATTTCGGTCCGCATTGCATCTAGCCATCGTACCGAGTCGCCGCTCTGGATGGCCTGCTGGAAGCCAGTAGGTTCATCATCATCTATGATGCAATCCTCTCTAACCTTATCTATGAGAAAACTGTAGTATCTCTCAGGCGGATGAGACGGCCTATTACTCCTACGGAGGGGTGCGGGAATGTCCTGTTCTTCTTGAACTACCGGTTCTACCAAACTTTCAGTATTAGTTTGTGGTTCTGGAATTTCTTCCAGTTCTATTTCGCTCCCACTTGATTCCTTTTCTAAAAACTGATGTTCTAGAAAATGGGCATTAGGAGAAACAAATACATTTTGTTCCTCTGCGTAATAGAAAAGATATCCCCTGGAGTTCTTTGGATATCCCACAAACTTACACTTTACTGATCGTGCCTCGAGCTTGTCCACATGCTTCTTTTTAACATAAGCTGGACATCCCCAAATCTTTATATACTGAAGATGGGGTTTCTTCCCACTCCACATCTGATATGGCGTGGTAGGCACAGTCTTGGTAGGTACCATGTTCAAAAGATATGCCGCTGATTCTAGCGCATAACCCCAAAAAGATAGCGGTAACTCAGCATTACTCATCATGGATCGTACCATATCCAATAGGGTTCGATTCCGTCTCTCCGATACACCGTTATGCTGTGGAGTGTATGGAGGAGTAAGCTGAGAGAGAATTCATTTCTCTTTTAGGTAACCTAGGAACTCGGCACTCAAGTATTCACCACCTCGATCAGATCTTAGTGTCTTGATACTTTTGCCGGTTTGGTTTTCTACTTCATTCTTATAATCTTGGAATTTCTCAAAAGCCTCGGATTTATGTTTCAGCAGATAAATGAATCTGTACCTTGAGTAACCATCCGTGAAAGTAATGAAATAGGAAAAACCACCTCTTGCATGTGTAGACATTGGACCACATACATCGTTGTGTATGAGTCCTAAGAGCTCGCTCGCTCTTACTCCTTGTCCAGTAAATGGAGTCTTTGTCATCTTTCCTTTGAGACAAGATTGACAAGTGGCATAAGTTTGATATTCGAACGAGTCCAAATATCCTTCTCTATGTAACTTAGTCAACCTTCTCTCATTGATGTGACCCAGTCTACAATGCCATAAGAAAGCTTTATTTAAATCTGGAGACTTTCTTTTTAGTGTGTTCTGGATATTGAAAATTTGGAGTTGGTTTAATACATATATACCGTTATCCAGTGTACCGGACCCAATCAAACTATGATTAAGGTGGATGTTAACAACATCACTTACAAACGTGAAATCATAACCTTTATTTGATAACAAGGAAACAGATATGATATTACACGTTAAGCTGGGTACACAAAAACAGTTATGTAAAACCAAAATGTGTCCACTCGTCAATCCCAAGTGATAATCCCCTACGGACACAGCTCCCACGCTAGCTCCGTTAGCAACCATCAGAGTCATATCACCTTCCTTCAGCACTCTACGGTTTCTCAGTGCCTGCAATGAATTGCAAATATGAGATCCTGATCCGGTATCCAATACCCAGGAAGTAGAGTTGATTGACAGAAAATTCTCAATTACAAACACACCTGAAGTCGAAGCCACAGCTTGCTTCGGTTCCTGGTTCTTGGCGTTCCACGCCTTGCAATCCTTTTTCCAGTGCCCTTTCCTGTGACAATGGAAGCACTCATCCTGGGCCACTACCGGTACCGCAAACTTTTTCTTTCCCTTCCCTGCCACCTTACTAACACCTCCTCTAGGTCTGTTGGCGGCCTTATTCTTCCTTCCTTTGGTTTTAGCCTTGGACCCGGAAGAAGAAGTACCGCGAACAAACATAGCGTGTGTTTCCTTTGCCTTCTGCAAGGTGCCCTCTGCACTCCTCAACATGTTAAGGAGTTCTGAAAGTTCAACTTCTTCTCTTTGAATGTTGAAGTTCAGAATAAACTGGGCGTAGGTAGGAGGGATGGACTGTAGAATAAGGTCTGTATAGAGCTCACTATCCAAAGTCGTCCCAAGGTCTGCGAACTCTTCAATATAACCAATCATCTTTAGGACATGTTCTCCTACCGATGATCCGATGACCAACCTCGCTTGAAACAGCTTCTTTGAGGTCTCGTATCTTGCTATACGAGATTGCTCCCCATACAGATCTTTTGTATGGAGAAATATGGATTCAAGATCCATATCCTCATGCCTCCTCTGATGTTCATTGTTCATCGAGGCAAGCACGATGCACTTGGCCTTCGCGCAATCTAAATCCCAGGTTTTGAGGATTTCCTTATCCGCATTACTGGTTTTGGGACCTGGGACTTCACGTGCCTTAGCGGTGAGGACATACCCCAATTTGTCATAAGTCAAGGCCATTTTGACATTCCGCAGCCAATCTTTATAGTTTGGCCCTGTCAGTATATTTTTCTCTAAAAGTAACTTAAGTCCAGTCATTTTCAAGGTCGCTGCAATTAGGAGAGAGAGAAGAAAACTCTTTAGCATGATGCTCTTGCAAGTTTAGAATGGTTTTTAATTTATCTAAACTGGATGGCTCCCACTGTTTCTTGAATCCTTCCTCAAACCATAAACGAAGAATTAGCCAGGGACTATTCTCACTGTATAATACTTGCTTAACCGTTCAGCCAGGCTGGTGTCGGTACTTCGAGGGAGGTTTTCCAACGCTTTCGCGAAGTTCCTTAATTAAATAACCGCTTTTCTCTGGGGGCATAACCCCGCTGACACCTTTCTTGACACCTACTTGGTTTATAGCATTGATCGTTAAGTGACGAATATCCTGATGAGTAGCATATACTCTCAGTAGGATCGGGATCCAAATATCATCGTATGATAACGTTGAAGGTATCCTACCAACATTCATCAAACTCCAAATGGTATGCATCTCTTTGCAAATTTCAGTTTCTTTAGAAATTCCCAATATATATTTTTGCCCCATGCTCTAATAACCTTGGCGTTAGGTCAAAATGTCATAAGTCACATGTCAAGTTCTACCCATCATTATCTTGTCAATTTGAACACATCCGTATATATCCTTGACGTTCGACCAAAATGATAATACGACTGTCCCAAACTAACTCATCTATCTATGCGACAAATGAATACCCAGCGGCTACCAAACACTATGCCTTGGTGTTAGGTCAAAATACATAGCTTGAATACTACTGAATACCCAAATGAAATGATGGAGGGCTACGAATGGTTTTGGCGAAACCGTGAACGTAGTGAACTTGATATGACCGAAGGAACCTGATAGCTTTTTAAAAGGAGTGGTTAAAGCTCCGCAATTTAAAAAAATATCATCTGTTTTAAAATAACCGAGTGGTTTCTTCTAAATTGTTCCAACGATTCATCTTTTGGTTTATTTTCTTTGCATTATAAATAATGCGTCCCATCATTAACCTATCATTGCAGAAAACAACGAAAATACAACGTCCTCTTATGCCATCCGCATTCGCCACGGGGTCCCGTCATCACCCGTTAGGTTACTTAACTAACGGCAGAGCGGGGGCTGGGCTAGCGCGGGTGTAAAACATAAGTGACGTCTAAATAGCTATCATATATAGATATTGTACATTCGTCAGACGCAATAATAGGCATTCCAGATCTCATATGAACTTTATTGGATTTGCAAGCAATCCGTGTTTGTTTAGAGCCTGCAGCAAAAGACGGATTACACAGTTGTAATGAATAGCCATTACCCCACCCTAGACCCCTACGGGTACGGCAAACTACCCGTCAAATACCCGAAGTGAGGCGGTCTCTCTCAACAAAGTGAGTAGGCCACTAAACACTTCAAAGTACCCGGTAGTTTGTGCACCCCATCTTGGGTCTATCCTAAGAGCAAAAACAGTAAAATGAAATAATACAACGGTGGCTACAACCGCAACCTGGATGTTCCCCGCAAAATAATATTACAACATATTACAATTATATTGAATGAATGAATATAACAACCCATCTCAAACCCCGGCTAATCATCACAACAGTCCAATACAGTTCACAACCACAAACAGTAAAAACCATTACAGAAATATGCAACCCCCTGCCAACCGACATACTAGCAGTTAGGGGAGGTTTACGAACACATTATACAAACACAGATATAATCAAATTAGCAAACTTCGTATAATTTCGATCGAGCAAACATATCATATTCTACTCCTAAAACCTCTCTGTGCACCTGAGACTTGAGAAGAAAATAAAATATCCCAGAAACATCACTATTAACACAGGAGAGTTACTGAAGGAATTTGGGCTGACTCGGCCCCAACTCGGCCGCGGATCCGCGGCGGATCGCATGGATCCGCCGCGGATCGCATGGATCCGCCGCGGTTCCGCGGTGAGTTAGACGAGTCAGGAGTCCAAATTTCTTCAGTAGCCCTATTATTCTATGCATGTTAATCTGAAGGTCCCGGAAAAATTTTTAGGGCCTGTTTTAAATTCGACAGAAACCGTGTTAACACGATGATCTTTCCGGTTCTTTTTGCGTTCGAAATACTTACGACTTTGCTAATGAGTTAATTATTGTTTAGCGAGGCTCTGATACCACTGTAAGTCGATGTACAACACCCCACGACTTGCGGGGAGGCGGAATAATGAAAAACGATCTTGTTTAAAGCGTAAACATCGACTAACCGAGAATCTTTGCATAAACAATAACTAACAAGAAACCATAGAAGAGTTAACTACTATGATAAGTGATTATACCTAAAGAATCGAGTCCTTCATCTTGTCGTTCTCCACGTCTTCTCCGGCCTTCTCTATGTAGTAGAAGATCCACCCGAGAGCTTTACTACAAGATTTACCTCTAACTTGAGGTAACTAGGTTTCTTAAATCACTAATCTAAGTAACCTAGGTGATATAGAGAATGGTTAAGGATTAAGTAGTCTACTCTAATCCTTGGTCTCAACACATGAGAGGGGAGGATTAGGGTTTGAAGAGGGAGAACTTGAGGAGAGAGAAAGTGAGCAAGAGAATGAGATGAAATAATAAGCTATCATAATATATATCAAGCATTATGATTTATCCAATAAAAGAAAATGAAGGATTAATCATCATGCTTAATAAATACAAGAGGGTGATTCATCTCCATGAGTCGTTAAGCATTTATGATGCATTAATGACATGGATGAATCACTCAAATGACTCACTAATCTCATTTAATGCATATGCCACCTTAACCCCCAAGTCACCATCTTCTAGAAGCTTCTCGCGCAATTACGAGAACGCCCCTCCTATCCGTGAAAACACGGAAAAATTTTAGACTGTATAAATCCAATAACCGGATACTAGAAACTGGCTTAAACCAAAGCCACCTAGTAAAAACTGTCCGGATGTCGTACGTGCGTAAACACACGTATGCGTCCGAACCCTTGTCGTAAAACCATGCGACCTCTATATCGTTTCTCCTGGAGTAGGGAAACTCTCTGTGTGGGACTCTACAGACTCGACTACTATGCAGGCAGTGGGTTTAACCACAGACGGCAAGCGACACTAGCTGTACGTAACGATCCCCAAGTAGATGTCGATAAGAAGGCCGATGAGGAAACCCATCCGAACACCTACTGAGTCTGATGTGACAATCTCCGTACAGTCCGGTCTGTTCGTCTAAGACTATCGCATATCGGGCCTAGGGGGTGGCAAGCGTCAGTCCCCTAATAGCGGTATAAGTCGTGTTGGAGCGAAGCCCATTACACCCTGAGAAACTACTGGAACCTACCAGCAAATCTCGCTTTCCCTGGCCAGGGACTTTACGTAATGGCTCTCTGACACAGCGCGATATCAACCCCCAATACTGGGAGAGACGAATCCTGTCTAACCGCCACTGCCTCCAAGTGCTCGGGACTCCACCCAACTTCTACCTGTTTGCACGACTCCTTTGAGCCGTGGTAGGGTAGCAATCTAAGAACAGTGGGACACACTCGAGGCGAAGTAGCAGTGTCAAGTCTGCGGACTATGCTGTACTCATGTCACCTGGGAACTGTTCACTGACGACTAGTATAAAACCAACCAACAGTTCCCTGTGAGTCCTGTCCGGTGTACCAGTAACCTAACGAGCACCTGCATACTATCTCCAGTACGACGTACTGACGGCTGTGGGACAGACCATCTCCCCAACTGGGATGAGAAGCGTACACACTAGTCTACTCCGGAGTATCGATGCCCTGTCTCGATAATCCTACGACTAGGGACCTGAATAAGGATGTGCTTGTAGACTACCCAGCCCCCACTAGTATGACTGCCATCACAACGCTGGTAGTCAAGCAAGATCCTAAGAGCTCTAGCAATACGTATACTCACATATTAAGATAGAAAAACCAAGTAGCATACTACCATGTTTAGCAAGACTGTTATATACATGTGAATATCCCAAGCTTCCATTAAGTAATATACAAACTAGTATGATACAATAATGGCCCCTAGGGCATATACACTAACATCTATAGTCCGAGCTCGTATCTCGAATTTGAGATAACTACGACCTCTAGTTTGCTAATCTAGAAGTCCTAGAGGGTGTAGAGTATTTAGATGGATTACTTAGTCACTTTAAACCCTAGGATTCTCAACTCATGAGAGCTATTAAGGTTTGAGGAAGAAGATGAAGACTTGAGAAGAGAGAAGTGTTTTGTGATAATGATTGAACTATACTCATTTGTGAATATCATGAAGCATAATAATATCATCAAAATAAATATCAAGCTAATATTCATCATGCTTCATTTAATTCACTAGATGAATCATCTAATGAGTCATCTAATGAGTCTGTCACGACCCGAAAGTACGGAACATGACCGGCACTTAGACTACGAACGTCTCAAGGAGTACGTATGCTAAGTAAGCCGAAACCCAGAAATCCAAACCAAGAGAAGTAGTAAAGAATAGAAAGAACCATATCAAATCAACCTGTATGCAACATAATATACAACGCCTAAAGGCGAGGATCACAACAGAAATGGAACTCAACCATCAAGAAACTCAAGAAATATAACATGCTACTCTATGGTCGAAAGAATAACATTACTGGTCTCTATCTCAAAAAATACAAGTTTGGTTGATGGAACTTCTAGATACAACTGAAATATAATATACAAGGTATAATGATGGGTAAGATACAATAAACCCACCTACTAGCAAGTCACCCGAAAAGAAACCGTGCCCGCAAAGCCGTAATGAAATCCGTACGGCAACACCTGCAAGAAACTGGGGCACAACGGGGGTGAGTTGCCAACTCGTGAGTAGAAAAAGATCTACGAACAGAAAATCGCATGAATAACGCAACCTAGGTCAATGATCATAATATATCCTCAAATATATGAATAACATGCAGCATATAACAATGGCTAGGGTAATATCTAACCCGAGTGTGATCTCATGTGCCCGTGTCAGTGCCTCAGGTAGCAATATATCATATGAATGAGGTATGAATGCATGAAAACAACATACATGTAAATGAAGAAACTGTTTTCATAAATTAGTGACATTTCCTTTGTATTTTTAAAATGAGGTATCATAAATGAAATCAGCATCAACAGTGTCTAGCATCGACACAAAACATAAATCTCAATGTCTCAAAACCTCAGGCTCCGGCCATCCGGACTGGCCTGTATCATCAAATCTCGGTACCTCAATATCTCGAAATCTCAATGTCTCAATCTCAATATCTAGGGCGCCGTCAATCCAGACCGGCCCCTACCATCCATCCCAAGACCACGACGGTATCCTCCGGATATCCGACCCGTCGGGTAAAATCACCAGTAGGTAGTCTCCCCCTGCCAGGCTCATCGTCATCACCACGAGCTTCTTGCCCCGGGGTACCTTACCGGATCCACCATGTACCTGAAACGGTTCATCCAACTCCTCGAATCGGGTCTCCAAATCTATCAGCAAACTCATGGTGGACGACTCATAAATCATGGGAAAAACCGCGCTTTTTATTTAAAAAGAGAAAGAAGAAGTTTGTATATGTTTTGCGGTTTTCCCCAAATCCAGAAAATCTCATGGAAATCAAAATCCAAAACCTCAATAGCACGTAAAAAGTGAATATATGCATGAGAATCCATGAATGCGGCATAACAATGAATAACAGTATGCATGAGGTAGCAGGTAATAACTATAATGTCTAAACTAACATATAAGGCAAGTACACTAATATCATGTCTAAACTATTAGCTAACAGGCTATGTCAAGCAATAATATTTTCTAAGGTGTACGTGACATGGCAATTACCGATGAAGATGTGTGTGAGCCGGCAAGTAAGTGTACGTGGTACATACGCATCATCGGTAATGGTGCTGGTGTCCTAACCACAAGATATCAACAGTAGAATGTGAAGCATAATATAAGCATGTGATGCGGAGCAAACAACAATAATGAGCGGGAGCTGAATACTAGACGCAACGATAATTAATCTGTTTTAACCTAATATAAGTCCTACAATGGTGCCTTTTGAAATAACACGAATCGTGGGGTTTTGAAAATAGGGGCTACGGTGTTTTTAAGAAAAGATACGTTTTTTTGAAATATCCGTAGGATCCCTTAGGCTGTCTTTAAAAATACGAACGATTCGTAAGCTTTGAAATAGGTAGGAACCGAATCTAATCTAACAACTAACTAAACTAAAGAGCTACGCTATAAGCTAGACTACATGTAAGGAAACCGCCTAACATCTGAGTTGATACATATACATACCTGTATATATATTAGTCGGTGATCCCGCCTCAATAATATCATATCCGATACCATATCTATAATCAGACATCTCAAGTCAAGAGTGCGGATCAATCATCAAGATATAGCTCGTACGTAAATCCGTCGTACGGCATCCCCAAATCTGGGTACGGGTCAATATCATATTCCTCACATTATTCCTCTGGTATCCTCTTTATCCAAGATCATAGTCTAGGGTACTGACCTATGTCTAGTACAATACTAATATCCTCAATATACTCATGATCTGACTGTTGATCGACAATCTCGTACAAACCGATATCGTCAGCACATATCATCATCAAGGGGTATACATCGCCCGATACGGCCTAATATCAATATCCTAGCATATTATGCCTCATATCACGATCACATGTCGACCATTTATTTATAACACTATTCACCCGTATCGCCGCCGTAAGATCCGCTATAACACCAGGACGTACCTTAAGTACGAATCCTGCCATATCACCGAGATCACAACCACAAACAAATCTCATCGACTCAGCTCAATCCCAAGTATCCTCCTTAAATCCGTATGTGAACACATAGTCCCATACCCATGTGAACAATAAATATATTCGCATACACGCACATATGAAATAAGGAATGTATGCAAGTATGTATATGTGTGTATGTGTAAGTATAGTGCACCCACTACCTAAGGTTTCGTAACCATGCACCAATCCAACACCAATATCCATCTAAAATCATCAATAATAAATCCTAACAACATATCATAAATTGTTGGTGTGTATACGCATCCGTATACATCACCACGGACTGCGGGGGTGCTATACGCCATCCACCCGACTTCTCCCCGTAAATATAAATCTACTCACCTGGTCCTCGCTAGCCGGTACCGACGTCGCCACGCGCTTGCTTGTCGTCTCGAAGTCCACATGGGGGTACCTACATATCATAACGCACCATATCGCATTAAAACTAAATTCGAAATCGAAACGGCATACGAAAATAAAATCGGCACGCGTATCACGCATAGGTCCAAACCTATCGCCTACGCATGCAAGAATAGTCAAACCAACCCTCGATATCGATGTACAAACGTCAAACCATCGATAAAAATCCAATCACACTCATTTGCACATTCACGAACACTAATTTTAATATAAACTAGGTTAAAACTCACAAAAACCTCAATTTTGCTTAAAAAGTCATTTTTCCGAAAATCTAGCAAGCACAATTCGCCGTTTTTGTACAAAACAGGATGTTTAAATGAATGTAGCGGCCAATATATTTATTAAATATCTTAAATAAGTCGTATAAATAATTTCCGGAATTTAATCTCATTAAATTCCAAAAATCCTAATATTCTAGTTTACCAAAAATACCCTTTTTAACAATTTCAAAGCAAAATGCACAAACTACAATCTAGCTTAGAATTGCATGATCCAAAGCATTAAACCACACTTAATAAAGTTAATGAAGCCAAGAAAAACCTAATCATATTTTTAATCCCAAGCATTTAACAAATTTCAAAAACCTAGTAAGCAAATTAGCAAAATAACAAAATTTTTAAAGCTAGCCATTAGCACTAGCTACTAAACTTGTATTAACATGACAACAAAGCCTAATTATAACACACAACCATACACCAATTTTATAAACCCTAACTTGCATTCAATTTCACAACTTGAATTCCAAAACTTGCAATTAAACTCACATATCCAAATAACACTTAATTAAATTAGCTTAAGTAATTAGTAACAATTTAAGCAACAAAAAGTTTTAGAATTATACCCAAAAATATATGAAGCTCCACAGGACTCCATGGCCTCCCAAAATGCTCTCTTTTCACAAGGATCCATGCTAAACGGGCTAAGCTAAAATGGGTAGGACTTTGATTTTGATTTTGTGGGATTTTTGGTGGATTTTTGATGCAATTTTTCATGAAGTTTTGAAGGGAAAAGAGAGGGGAAAATGGAGGGGGGCTGCTGTGGGGAGAAGGAATTTTCGGCCAGAAAAGTGGGTAGGGGAGAGAGAGGGAGGTGAGGAAAATGGGGGGGGGACAAGGTCAAGGTCAAACAAAGTCAAAAGTCTAACTACTTCACTCATTTTCTTTTCTTTTCTTTCATTTCTTTTTCCTTGAAAATCAAGTGGGGAAAAATATGGTGGGTGCTGAATTCAGCCATGGGGAGGAGTAAGTGGGGGTGTGTGGGTGTGGGCACGGGTGTGGGATGATGAAAAATGATAAATACAATACCCCAAACATCCATTTACGCTAAAAAAAACCTTTTTTCTTCAATAATTTCTAAACCATTTTGGCAAATGATTTCGTTTCAAAAACCACATGATAAATTTTTATTTAATGTTTTATGATGCACAAAATTTGTTTCAACTCATTCCAATTTGTAATTTTCCCTAATTAAATGTATTAGTGACGGCTTAAAATAATAATAAAATAATATTTTTTTCAGAAAATTTAAAATTTCACCAGCGGCTCAATAAACACCAAATAATAGCAATTACATAGCTAGAATATGTATATTTAATTTTTATAATAAGATATTTGTATTTTGACTTTTTACAGAAAACCCCCTCATTTTACCGATTTTCCGAAATTTCACCGAAACGATTTTCAAAACGCTACAATCTTCCCCCCTTAAAGAAATTCGGTCCCCGAATTTAAATTCAAACTCCCCCAATTACTAAAACATCTAAGAAAAACCATCAAGTCGTCGGGGCTCCGAAATTGTAAATACATAATACAAATCGTAGCGCAGCGCATGCGCTTGAAAAATGAGTATATAACTCAAATCAAAACTCCGTCAAGCATCCCGCGATCATCGGAGTCGTGGAGAAGACATCAATGCCAAATCCAAATCAAAACCAATATGATATAACTCGAAACTAAAAATGTAAATATCGAATCTATATCTGTAAGTATCTGAAGGAAATGCATGCCAAATCTCTTTAAGTCGCTGTGCAACGCGTATAACACTGCACAGTGGCGGACGTCTACCATAAGAAAATAACTATATACATATATACCTTTGTTTGAAATGTACGTTCCGCCGTTTTGGAAACAATTTAGAAGGGTCTCCTTGTTTTAAACATTTCGTGTCATATCAGACACGTAGGTAAATACTGAGGCTATAGCTCGCTTTTTGGAAATCCTTTCAATAACTATCAATGCATGCAAAATGTATTCAGGTACTGTCCTCTGACTAGTCCTGCTCAGTACGGAAACACTTAGCAATATCATAAAAACGTACTGCTCTATAAGAAATCAATCCCAAAATATGCACATGAATACTACGTGCGTCTGGTGCGCACGGAAATCAAAATCCATGAATGTGCCATACATGCGCACAGAAACAACATCTAAGTGCATCAGGTGTGCACGAAACATCTGTCGTAGGCAACATGTGTGCCTGACAGCAAAATCAGGTGCATCTGACATGTACGAAAAATCTCGAATTAGTGCATCTGGTGTGCACCAAATCGCATCTCGTAACAGGCGCCCAACAGGCGCTAAAAATCCAATCCGGTGCATAAAATGCACAAAACAAATGTCGAGCATCACCCTCGAAATCGAAATCCAGTGTATCCAAGTGCACAAAATACATGTCACTGCACTGCCAGCATATATAAACTATACAGAGTGCAGGAACCAAATCGCGTGCGTGCATACGCACAAAATCAACTCAACTGTTTAAAACCGTAAAATCACAAACATGTGAAACTAAAGCACGAAAACGATATCAAGTGCAACACTGTGCAAAGATCGTAAATCCTCAATCATCAAAGTCAAATCATACGAATAAATCACCCAAAACATCGAAATCAATAATGGCGGAACAGTACCGCTCAAGTGCATCCTCTAAGAATCTCGGGCCAACTGTCGCGGTCACTAGTGGGACGTCTCGTCGATGATCATGAACTCTGGCCTGCTGGTGTGCGTAACATGACCACTCCTGGGTCCAAGTCTTCTCCGTGGATTACCAATCTCACAATCCATCGGCTCATCGGCCCTGTCAAGGCAGCATATCACTGGCGTCGGCCTCTGGCTCTCTGAATGCACGTGACACATCTGATCCTGGGTGCAAGTATCATCGCAGCAGTATCCTGGAAGGAATCCTGCTCACGGTATCTTCCATGTCTCGTCTCTTCCAACTGTCCGGAAGTCATTGTCCTTTCCTATATCTGCATCTTGCTCTGGAACGACTGCATACTCATCGCGACTCCTTCTGGAAGGTAAGTCTAAGTACCATGCCTCGGCATGCGCATCGCCTCTCTGATGTCGGCGGAGTGGAACGTCATCTCATCTAGATCTGGTGCGAACCTCTTATTCCACTTTTCTCTAATGTCGTCTGCTTTGGACTCGTCTCGTCGCGGCTGCATAGACTGAGCTCCAACGGCTATCCTCGTATCTGGAGTCTCCCAAGAATGCATCTCACCACCTAGCATCCGAATTAAGTCGAGCCATCCGATCGAGTCGTCAAAACCTCACAATCCCCCAAGAGCTCAACCTCTTGGGCACAGTTTAATAGTATCGAGTACATACCACAGCATCGGTGGTCCAGCCGTAGAAGGGCAAACCCAAGCCTCACTAATGGCGTCGTAGAACTGCCGCAAACCTGAAGGTTCAAAGGCTTTCACACGGTCATTAAGTCGAGTTAGGGTTTCATTCTTCTAGAGGGACCATAGAATTGCTTGCATGTCTTTCCGACTACTTTAAACTTGGAATAATAGGTTTCTGACATTCGATCGTCTCTATCGACTCCCAACGTCTCCACGTGAAGTCGTCTCTAGCTGGAATCCATCTATCTGATGACCTCACATCGGGTTAGGCGAACGATCCACATGTCCTAGTCATTCATCCACGATGACTAGCAACCTTCTATCATCTCTTAGTACAACTCGTTCTGCACTAACTCCAGCATCTGGGGCAATACCTCGTCGTTCGCAGCAATAACTGGCTCGCTCGTCTGCACGCCGAACAGTGCCTCGATCATCATGAATAAGCAACACACCAACGGTCATCAAGATCTGGCTGGCCTCTATCATTTGCTCAATCCTCTAATGTCGATCAGCACATCCGAGTAACCTCATAAAGGCGATCCGCCAAACGCTCGTGGCGCGGAAACACAGTCAAAAGACACCTCTCTATAATCGGATATCGCCGGAATCATGCCCTGGTCAGTCTTCGTTCGTGCCGAGCTCGTGCTGACCGCAACTCTAGCCGTAGCTCTCCCTGCCCGTAATCGTGGCAGCAAAACCAAACTGGTACCATGAGGCTAGATCAGGAAGGAATATAATACTGAACAAGGAAATGTACATCCTAAGGCTTCTTAAGTGGAGTGGCATGTCGTAAATATGCCGCGGAACATACCAACGGTACGTCACTCTACTTTAGTCACATATTCCATCAACCAAGGGTCATCCTACGCTCCGAAGGTAAAACCTAACGCTCTGATACCAACTTTGTCACGACCCGAAAGTACGGAACATGACCGGCACATAGACTACGAACGTCTCCAGGAGTACGTATGCTAAGTAAGCCGAAACCCAGAAATCCAAACCAAGAGAAGTAGTAGAGAATAGAAAGAACCATATCAAATCAACCTGTATGCAACATAATATACAACGCCTAAAGGCGAGGATCACAACAGAAATGGAACTCAACCAGCAAGAAACTCAAGAAATATAACATGCTACTCTATGGTCGAAAGAATAACATTACTGGTCTCTATCTCAAAAAATACAAGTTTGGTTGATGGAACTTCTAGATACAACTGAAATATAATATACAAGGTATAATGATGGGTAAGATACAATAAACCCACCTACTAGCAAGTCACCCGAAAAGAAACCGTGCCCGCAAAGCCGTAATGAAATCCGTACGGCAACACCTGCAAGAAACTGGGGCACAACGGGGGTGAGTTGCCAACTCGTGAGTAGAAAAAGATCTACGAACAGAAAATCGTATGAATAACGCAACCTAGGTCAATGATCATAATATATCCTCAAATATATGAATAACATGCAGCATATAACAATGGCTAGGGTAATATCTAACCCGAGTGTGATCTCATGTGCCCGTGTCAGTGCCTCAGGTAGCAATATATCATATGAATGAGGTATGAATGCATGAAAACAGCATACATGTAAATGAAGAAACTGTTTTCATAAATTAGTGAGATTTCCTTTGTATTTTTAAAATGAGGTATCATAAATGAAATCAGCATCAACAGTGTCTAGCATCGACACAAAACATAAATCTCAATGTCTCAAAACCTCAGGCTCCGGCCATCCGGACTGGCCTGTATCATCAAATCTCAGTACCTCAATATCTCGAAATCTCAATGTCTCAATCTCAATATCTAGAGCGCCGTCAGTCCAGACCGGCCCCTACCATCCATCTCAAGACCACGACGGTATCCTCCGGATATCCGACGTGTCGGGTAAAATCACCGGTAGGTAGTCTCCCCCTGCCAGGCTAATCGTCATCACCACGAGCTTCTTGCCCTGGGGTACCTTACCGGGTCCACCATGTACCCGAAACGGTTCATCCAACTCCTCGAATCGGGTCTCCAAATCTATCAGCAAACTCATGGTGGACGACTCATAAATCATGGGAAAAACCGCGCTTTTTATTTAAAAAGAGAAAGAAGAAGTTTGTATATGTTTTGCGGTTTTCCCCAAATCCAGAAAATCTCATGGAAATCAAAATCCAAAACCTCAATAGCACGTAAAAAGTGAATATATGCATGAGAATCCATGAATGCGGCATAACAATGAATAACAGTATGCATGAGGTAGCAGGTAATAACTATAATGTCTAAACTAACATATAAGGCAAGTACACTAATATCATGTCTAAACTATTAGCTAACAGGCTATGTCAAGCAATAATATTTTCTAAGGTGTACGTGACATGGCAATTACCGATGAAGATGTGTGTGAGCCGGCAAGTAAGTGTACGTGGTACATACGCATCATCGGTAATGGTGCTGGTGTCCTAACCACAAGATATCAACAGTAGAATGTGAAGCATAATATAAGCATGTGATGCGGAGCAAACAACAATAATGAGCGGGAGCTGAATACTAGACGCAACGATAATTAATCTGTTTTAACCTAATATAAGTCCTACAATGGTGCCTTTTGGAATAACACGAATCGTGGGGTTTTGAAAATAGGGGCTACGGTGTTTTTAAGAAAAGATACGTTTTTTTGAAATATCCGTAGGATCCCTTAGGCTGTCTTTAAAAATACGCACGATTCGTAAGCTTTGAAATAGGTAGGAACCGAATCTAATCTAACAACTAACTAAACTAAAGGGCTACGCTATAAGCTAGACTACAGGTAAGGAAACCGCCTAACATCTGAGTCGATACATATACATACCTGTATATATATTAGTCGGTGATCCCGCCTCAATAATATCATATCCGATACCATATCTATAATCAGACATCTCAAGTCAAGAGTGCGGATCAATCATCAAGATATAGCTCGTACGTAAATCCGTCGTACGGCATCCCCAAATCTGGGTACGGGTCAATATCATATTCCTCACATTATTCCTCTGGTATCCTCTTTATCCAAGATCATAGTCTAGGGTACTGACCTATGTCTAGTACAATACTAATATCCTCAATATACTCATGATCTGACTGCTGATCGACAATCTCGTACAAACCGATATCGTCAGCACATATCATCATCACGGGGTATACATCGCCCGATACGGCCTAATATCAATATCCTAGCATATTATGCCTCATATCATGATCACATGTCGACCATTTATTTATAACATTATTCACCCGTATCGCCGCCGTAAGATCCGCTATAACACCAGGACGTACCTTAAGTACGAATCCTGCCATATCACCGAGATCACAACCACAAACAAATCTCATCGACTCAGCTCAATCCCAAGTATCCTCCTTAAATCCGTATGTGAACACATAGTCCCATACCCATGTGAACATATAAATATATTCGCATACACGCACATATGAAATAAGGAATGTATGCAAGTATGTATATGTGTGTATGTGTAAGTGTAGTGCACCCACTACCTAAGGTTTCGTAACCATGCACCAATCCAACACCAATATCCATCTAAAATCATCAATAATAAATTCTAACAACATATCATAAATTGTTGGTGTGTATACGCATCCGTATACATCACCACGGACTGCGGGGGTGCTATACGCCATCCACCCGACTTCTCCCCGTAGATATAAATCTACTCACCTGGTCCTCGCTAGCCGGTACCGACGTCGCCACACGCTTGCTTGTCGTCTCGAAGTCTACATGGGGGTACCTACATATCATAACGCACCATATCGCATTAAAACTAAATTCGAAATCGAAACGGCATACGAAAATCAAATCGGCACGCGTATCACGCATAGGTCCAAACCTATCGCCTACGCATGCAAGAATAGTCAAACCAACCCTCGATGTCGATGTACAAACGTCAAACCATCGAGAAAAATCCAATCACACTCATTTGCACATTCACGAACACTAATTTTAATATAAACTAGGTTAAAACTCACAAAAACCTCAATTTTGCTTAAAAGTCATTTTTCCGAAAATCTAGCAAGCACAATTCGCCGTTTTTGTACAAAACAGGATGTTTAAATGAATGTAGCGGCCAATATATTTATTAAATATCTTAAATAAGTCGTATAAACAATTTCCGGAATTTAATCTCATTAAATTCCAAAAATCCTAATATTCTAGTTTACCAAAAATACCCTTTTTAACAATTTCAAAGCAAAATGCACAAACTACAATCTAGCTTAGAATTGCATGATCCAAAGCATTAAACCACACTTAATAAAGTTAATGAAGCCAAGAAAAATCTAATCACATTTTTAATCCCAAGCATTTAACAAATTTCAAAAACCTAGTAAGCAAATTAGCAAAATAACAAAATTTTTAAAGCTAGCCATTAGCACTAGCTACTAAACTTGTATTAACATGACAACAAAGGCTAATTATAACACACAACCATACACCAATTTTATAAACCCTAACTTGCATTCAATTTCACAACTTGAATTCCAAAACTTGCAATTAAACTCACATATCCAAATAACACTTAATTAAATTAGCTTAAGAAATTAGTAACAATTTAAGCAACAAAAAGTTTTAGAATTATACCCAAAAATATATGAAGGTCCACAAGACTCCATGGCCTCCCAAAATGCTCTCTTTTCACAAGGATCCATGCTAAACGGGCTAAGCTAAAATGGGTAGGACTTTGATTTTGATTTTGTGGGATTTTTGGTGGATTTTTGATGCAATTTTTCATGAAGTTTTGAAGGGAAAAGAGAGGGGAAAATGGAGGGGGGCTGCTGTGGGGAGAAGGAATTTTCGGCCAGAAAAGTGGGTGGGGGAGAGAGAGGGAGGTGAGGAAAATGGGGGGGGGACAAGGTCAAGGTCAAACAAAGTCAAAAGTCTAACTACTTCACTCATTTTCTTTTCTTTTCTTTCATTTCTTTTTCCTTAAAAATCAAGTGGGGAAAAATATGGTGGGTGCTGAATTCAGCCATTGGGAGGAGTAAGTGGGGGTGTGTGGGTGTGGGCACGGGTGTGGGGTGATGAAAAATGATAAATACAATACCCCAAATATCCATTTACGCTAAAAAAAAGCCTTTTTCTTCAATAATTTCTAAACCATTTTGGCAAATGATTTCGTTTCAAAAACCACATGATAAATTTTTATTTAATGTTTTATGATGCACAAAATTTGTTTCAACTCATTCCAATTTGTAATTTTCCCTAATTAAATATATTAGTGACGGCTTAAAATAATAATAAAATAATATTTTTTTCAGAAAATTTGAAATTTCACCAGCGGCTCAATAAACACCAAATAATAGCAATTACATAGCTAGAATATGTATATTTAATTTTTATAATAAGATATTTGTATTTTGACTTTTTACTAAAAACCCCCTCATTTTACCGATTTTCCGAAATTTCACCGAAACGATTTTCAAAACGCTACAGAGTCATCTAATGAGTCATGGATCATTTAATGAAACTTACACCTCATCCTCCACCTCATTTAGTTTAAATCACAAAAGAAATAAACACAAATGTGTCACCTCCTTCTAGAAGCTTCCCGACAAATTACGATACCGCCCATCCCATTCGTATTTCTGAAAAACACAGATAATCTTTGACTGAATAAATCCATCTGTATAATACTAGAATCTGGTTTAAAGCAAAGCCTGCTAGTATTATCTGCCTGATCATAGTACGTGCACAAGTGTACGTAAGTGATCGCGGCCCTGCCGTAAAACCATACGGCCTCTACACCTTTTGCCCGGTGCAGGGAAACTCTCTTTGTGGGACTCTAAAGACTCGACACTATGCTGACAGTGGGTTTAACCACAGGCCACAAGCGGTACTAGCTGTACGTAACGGTCCCTAGGTAGATGTCGATAAGAAGGTCGATGAGTAAACCCATCCGAACTCTTAGTATGCGACAATCTCTGTACAGTCCGGTCTATTCGTCTAGGACTATCGCATATCGGGCCTAGGGGGCGGTAAACGTCAGACCCCTAATAGCGGTATAAGTCGTGTCGGAGTGAAGACCATTACACCTTGAGAAACTATTGGAACCTACCAGTAAATCTCGCTTGCCCTGGCCAGGGACTTTGCATAATGGCTCTCCATACACAGCGCGATATCAACCGCCAATACCGGGAGAGACGAATCCTGTCTAACCGCCACTGCCTCCAAGTGCTTCGGGACTGCACCCAACTACTACCTGTTTGCACGGCTTCTTTGAGCCGTGGTAGGGTAGTAATCTATGTGCAGTGGGAACACACCCAAGGCGAAGTAGCAGTGTCAAGTTGTCACGACCCGAAATTGGCACGTGACGGCCCTAATACTATGCAACGCCTAAAGACGTAACGCAGTAAAAGAAAGCCAAACCCAGAAATCTAAACCATGAAAATACGGAAAAGATAATAAAAGTTTTTGAAACATTTGAAATCGCAACCCAAATTCTTTAAAAGTCCCACTTTCTATATTTAAAATTTTAGCAACACCCCTTTTGTAAAAAAACTGGCCCAAAGGCGGAAAAACAATCACATCACAAATATACGACGCCGTAGCGAAGAAATAAGAGACAATAGGAAGAAAACTGTATATAAAAGACAACAAATCCACAAATATTATACAATAACGTCCTCACCAAGTCTCTAAGTCAACAACATACTAGTAGATGGAGAGTACAAGATACAACGAATGTACAATATGAAATACAGATAATCATCCAACCCACATAAACAAAATAGTACTGTGAGCTGATGCGCTATCTGTAGCAAAAGATGATAGATGAATAGCTGAACAGCCTGCCTTGACTACTCTGGGGAACAACCTGAAACACTTGTGGCACAACGGGGGTGAGTTGCCAACTCGTGAATAGTAGGTAACATATGCAGGTAATCGCAGGAATGTACGTACAGCATGAATCAAAGATATGCGATTACAGTAATAACATGTCATGTGAATGCAGAATAATGGAAAGTACACTAGCAGGTACAATTAATATGTGAAGAAATAATGACATGATAATAGTATGCAATAACTATGCAATAGGGATATGAGAAAGTAGATATGCAGCAATCATAAGGGTACACTAACAGGTATTACCAATATATGAAACCGTGCATAAGTGAATAGGTATGAGGTATGGAGTGAAAAATGTCGTTCCCACGGAAACCTGACATCGTGGTAGGGTCACAATCTATTAAGACATTCAAATCCCAATTCCTCAAATCCGCCCCCAAGTTGGGCTCTCATATTAAATAAGCCTCAAATCTCTCCAATGTACAATATCGAGTAATCTCCTATATCCCGAATGTACAAATCGACAATCTCATAGATATCCTGTATCCAATCTCAATGAATCACCTAATATCCCAAATCACATCTCAAGTAAGATTCTAGCATCCTAAATATTTATATATGCAAAAATAAATATGATAGGGTCAATACACATATATTAGCGTCCCACTCCACTAATATTGGTGTAAGAGTATATATAACAACGGCTAAATCCCCTCTTATATATACAAATGTGTTAAAGAAATATCATGAAAACCATGTGCCAAGCATCGACACAGAAATCCTGATCACGTATCATACGCTATCCCGAAAGCACGAGTGCCTAGCTCTGACCCTCGCCTTTCGACGTATGCATACGTACATGACTCCCAACGGTGTCTCCGTGATCCCCGCCGAGTCATGGGTACTGTCACCGGTAGGTACTCGCCCGCCTCCAGGCTCAATCGGCAAAGTCCATCGATCTTCTTGCTGAGGGGAACCATACCGGGCCCCACCATGTACCCTCTACGGCCTCGACGCCTCCTCGTAGGGGTATATATAAATCAGCACCGACAAAACTCATGGTAGATGCGTAAATATCATATTAAGGAAACCGGATTTTTCAATGGATGCAGAATTTCATGAACACCCGCGGTTCCCAAATCCAGAAAACATCATTTAAAATCCTAATAACCAATGCGCAAATCCAGGAATAAATATATACGATATATCTGAAATGCGAGCATATAAAAGAGAATATATAGCTGAAACCAGATGTATGCGAAATCAATAAGGTACAGCTAAGTATAGGTGTCTACCTATAAGTAAAAGATGTCGTATACCCCCTGGGTATAAGTAGAATATGAAGGGTACCCCCTGGGTATAAGTAAAATATGTGCAAGGTATACCTGTAGCTGTATCGCAAGGTGTAGATGTACCTATCACTAATGGTAAGATACACTATAGGTATATCGATATGCTAGATGTCATGTATGATAAGCAATATAGTATCTATAAAGGGTTGTGTGTGACATGGCAATTATTGACGGTGTGTGTGTAGCATACAATCCGTGCTCGTGCAACATGAACCGTCAATAATATGTGCAGTGTCGTATGGCTGCTAGTCACAGTACAACTATATCAAGGAAATAAGGTAAAGGCGCAATTCTAACAATGACGTAGAATATGCGACAAGTATTTGAATCCTAGCCCAGACGCATAACGCCATGCGGGAGATTCCCCTGTAGATGTTAAATCTACTCACCTACGCTCCACGCTAGGTGAATCCTACCATCTGCTCCCCCTTGTAGCAGTGTTCATAGTCCCTGCCTGCAAACCTGCAAATAAGACATGGAAATCATATATAAGCCAAATATTCCGCAAAACGCGATATCGAACCAAAACGAGAAACTCGCGTCGTGAACTAAAAGCGCGTGTGCACGATACGCTGAATCGTGTGTATACGCGTCTAAAACCATCGCGACACGCTGCGATACGCTGGATCATAGAACCCACTCACGTATCAAGCGTATCGCGCAAACACAACGGACTAGAAATACGATATATGATCCCAAATTTTCCTACAGATCAAATCTTACAAAACTATACATGCCAAAACACTAGACTACACAGCATAGAACCCTAGCCAAAACCCCAACACCCCAGCCCCCAACTTGGCCGCAATTTGCGGCCAAACACAATAAATCTGCGACCCAAGGTAAGAGTTAGGGGCTCGTGCTCTGGTTGTGTGTTCTAGACCTAGTGTGCATGCCCCGGTTTCCTCAATTTTGTCCTGAAGGCTCCGGGTCAAAAGCAGATCTCAGAATGCCAATATATCGCTTTAAAAACGCTAATTCGCACTAAAAGGAAACCCTATGGTATTTTAGTGAAATCTGGGTCAAATCTCAGTTAAGGTGACCTTAACAACACTTAAATAGGTAGGGTTGACTTACACAATCACCACTTAATCAACATTTCCACATACATCACCATAACTAGAACTAAACTCATAATTAAACACAAACCGACACTAATTAGCACACAAGCTAAGCAAAAGAGAGATGGGTTAAGAAAATATACCCTAGAGAACCCTAGGAAGAAAGAGAAGAAGTGTGTAGAGGAGACGAAGGGTGGCTACAGCTGCTGGAGTTCCTGTTGCTGCTGCCAGAAGCTGCTGATGCTGTTGCTGTCTGCTGCTGAAGCTGCTTCTGGTGCTGCTGCTGTTGTTGTAGTTGTTGTTGATGCCGATGTTGCTATTGTTTGCTTCAGGTGTTGCTGCCTTGCTTCTGTAGCTGCTACTTGCTTCTCTTGTTGCTGCTGAAGCTCCTGCTGCTGCTTCTCTTGCTAATGTTGTTGTTGTGGTTGATGCTGTGGCTGCTGCTTGCTGCAGATGTTGTTGCATGAGCTGCTGATGGAGCTGCTGCTGTTGCTAATGAGGCTGCTTCTGCTGCTGTTGTAGAGGGGTGTGTGTGTGAGTGAGTGAGAGTGAAGTGAGAAGGGAAAATTGAGAGGTAAGGAATGATGGCACAAAAGGTCAACCCCTCTACCTCTCTCTTCATTTAATACAAGCATGGCCTTTGCCATGATACCCATTCTCACTCTCTCTCTCTCTCTCTCTCACCAAGGTCAACATATTCAAACCAAATTAAAAACCCTTTTCAATTTCATTTTATTTTTGAAAAGAACCATAAACAAATAAAAACCCAAAAGCATCTAAACAATATTAATTAACTTAAAGAGAATGGGTTAATCCATCATGCTTGCTAATCATGGTCTAACCCCATCTCTAAACCCTAGTTTACATGCACAAGTGTGTGTGTGTGCCTAGAAAAATTCTAATAAAATACTCAATAAATATGATAAAATATTTAAAAACCAAATTGGTAAACTTTTTATTAAAAACCATATATTAAAATATAATTATCCACAAAACACATTCTAAGGAGTTACAATCTCCCCTCCTTAAAAGAAATTCGTCCCCGAATTTTAAAATATACTAAACGTACCTCCAAAGTGAAGATTACAACTCCCAATCTCGCTCGCAGCCTCCCATGTGATTATCTCACTATACGGCTACGTCCAAGTAAAACCCTTCACAGATGGCAAGACCCTTGACCGATGTTCCTCCACCCGCCGAGCCATTAACACAATTGGCTGCTGGCGAACGAAAGATCGCGTCTAAGCTAAATGGTCTGGTGTCAATCATGTAAGAAAGGTCATGAGGGTAATCGTAAAGTATTAATATAAGGAAAACGGGGTGAATACTCAATAATCTGGGTGAAAGTGCCAAATTAAAGGCAGCAAAACTAACCAGCTTATAGGATCTCAAAAGGACCTAAATCCTGGGACAAGCTTCCCAAAATCCAACACGTCATTCATCGGAAAGTCCGTAGGAATACATGATATGTCCCTGCGAACTCGAGTCTATGACCAACACCGTCGGCATAAGACCTCAGTTCGCAATGGACAATTTCCATCCTGACCTAACACAACTGGACCATCTCCAAAGTCTCTAGACTAGCTGGTGTCCAAAGTCCTACTTACGCAGAGTCAGAAAAGCAACAGACTGGTGATCGACATGACCTAACCCCTAAAGCTAAAGGTGGCCAATTGGAGTGTATCCTGATAACAACTATCGAAGAAGAACCCTAACAATGGCGAGTGACGATCCCCAACTGCTGACAACAATCAATACAACCACACAACTTAACAAGAAAGAACTGAGCAAATTGAGTATAACCGGACGACAAGAATCCGAATGGAGTCACACCCTAACTAAACTTAGATAGAAACCATAACGAAATTCATGGAGATCTGCTCCCACTCCTACTTCGGAACTGTAAAAGGTTGCAACTCTCCAACCGGCCTCAGATGCTCAACCTAAACACACAACAAGACGGACACTTTGAAAAGAAACCTGAAACTTCTCTTTACATCCCTGTCCACCTGTAACTATCTTACAAGTCACGTCAATGTTGGTGGAACTTGAATGAAAACAGAGAGTTGACTGATGTGCCTGTTCTAGGATTTCACATCTCTACCTAATAATATCAGGTACACAAACGTGTCCCTAACTTAGCACACCATTGTCACAAATCAAGGACTCTGAATCATTACCCAGCCGAGTATGCTCAAGTATCTCTGACGAACGAGCATCGCCGGGCAATGTCTCGCGAAAGCGATTTAAGAAAAGTGGTCGGGCGCGGACATGAGCAAGCTGTCCCCTCCATCGAGACGAACTTAAGCTGTACTCAACGATCACACAAGAACTGTAAATCTGCAGAAGACTATCACAACAATCAAAATCCGCTGCAGGAAGATGTACATTAAGCTCTGGTGGTCCGTGAAAATCTGACACGACTTTCGAACGAGTAGTGTCTCCAAATCTCCAACGCAAAACCACCGTGGCCATCTCCAGATCATGAGTGGAATATCCTTCTCGTACTTCCTCCAAATATAGGGAAGCAAAAGAGATAACTCTATAGTGTCACCTCAGTACACACTCGAGCCCCACTCACGAAACATTACAGTTAAACAACAAGATCGCCCGAACCAGAAAGCAAAGGAAGAACCGATGCAGTTGTTTAACAGAATCTTCAACTGCTGAACCGCACACATGCCTCAGTCCACAGAAAATAAACCTCCCTTCCGGTCCATTCAGTCGACGGTGCAGCACTACTCTAGCAATCCTTCATGAAACGGCTGTAAAAACCTGCTAAGCCCAACAATCTGCGGATCTCCGTCCTGCACACAAGTCTGGGCCGAAGCTGTACGACCACGATCTCCCTCGGAACCATACGAAACCATCTCCCGTGACTACAAGACCTAGGAGTCAACACAAAACAAGCCTGAAGAAACACTCCGAGAATTTAGCAAACTGCTGGTGCTCTCCCAGTATCTGCATAACAAATCCTCAAGTGCTACTCATGTTCCTCAAGACACATTAGATAGACCAGAATGTCGTAAATAACACAACAATAACTGGTCGAGGAACGGCCTGCAGAAATCTGGTTCATCACATCTACGAATGCTGCTAGGGCATCAGGGAATCCAACGACTCATAAAAACACACAAAGCCCGTTGCATGCATAAGGCAGTCTTCGGAATGCCATCACCCCGATTCCGCAATAATGATGACCTGATCCCAAACAAACTTAGAAAATGTCTCGCACTCTGGAGCTGATCGAAGAAATCGTCAATGCGAGGTAAGGGATACATATCCGCACCATAAGCCAGTTCAATTAACGATCCGTCGATACGCAACCCTAACTGCCATCTTTCTCCTTGACGAACAGAAATAGGAGCTTCCAAAAGCGAAACACTCAGACGCACAATACTCCCCAACAAATAACTCTGCAGCTGATCCTTAAGCTCCCTAAGCTTCGCCGGCTTATCCGGAACAACATCGGAAAAACTCTCGCACGAAAGGAACACCGGTCCAACAAACCCTCTGTGGCTACGGTATCACGAATGAACGTCAAGAATCCACGACATCTCCTCAGAAGCCGACTAGCGAAAAAGGCTGAATTCAAGCTGTGAGAGGCGACACAACTAGCCACCTGCACAACAAGAACTGACTCGCCGGGAAAACAATTCCTGACTGTTTCCTCACGGCAGTCTACAAACGCCTAGCACGTAGTTAACCAGTCCGTGCCTAGGAGAACGTCAAATCCAACATCTCCAGAAGGATCGAAACGACGGACGAATCTCTATCTCCTATCCGATTGGCACACAACTGAAATACGTGTCGCGCAACAAAAGAATTGCTGATAGAAGTTAAAACAACAAACTACGACTAATCTACCCAACCACGGCAAAAGCATGAAAAACAAACGAATATATCAAAAGAAAAAGCGAATTAAAGATACCTGAAAACTCCACATTGGACGCCTGCGCGTCCCGATGAGTAGAAGCAAACTCCTGTGTCTGCCCTCTACCCGCAGCTAGCTGAACTCCTCTGGTAGACTGAACCCTCTGAGCGAACCTTCCACGTCCACGGCCTCTCTGAAAACGATCCTGACGAGGTGCTAAGGAACAATCCCTGACGAAGTGCTGAAGGCTTCCGCATCGAAAACATCCACGTGGTGACTGCTGACCCTCCTGGGAATGAGAGCTGAACGACTGTCCTCGTCCTAAGCCTCTGCTACTCCCGCAACGGCCACGAAATCTGTCTCGATGACCAAACCTCTGTCTCTAGGCTGGTACACTGGTACGAGTCCTCCACTGTCCTGGAACTCTCTGAGCCTTTGGAATATGCGCCTCGTCAACTGGAGCTGCAACCACTGGTGCTATGTAGGTGACAGACTGCTGTATGCTGATCGTAAGTGACAACTATGTAACAGGGGTGACAACCTCCTGTCGTAGCTCCCGAACGACATCAACCAATGAACTCATAGTCTGGCGGAAGTCCTGCATATCTTCCAAAAGTCTATCAATAGTATATGGCGTTGGCTGATCCATCTGTACCTGTACAACTAGAGTGCCATCCTGGTCAGTACTCGTCTCACCCGAGCCAACTCTGACCTCGGCCCTCGCTGCATCACTCCGAGTCCCTATAGTCATCGGCGGCAAGGCTATAAATAGATATAAGATTCGATGAGAATAAGGAATCAAATCTCAAGGATATGAATCATCAAGGAAGGAAATTCAAGCAATTTGTACTTAGGTCACTTAAGGCGAAGTACCGCATCGTGGGTATGCTGCAGACATACACACACTACGTTACTCTGCTTAAATTACCTACTTCATCATACTAAGGTCATCCTACACTCCGAAAGGTAAAACCTAGCGCTCTGATACCAACTTTATCACAACCCGAAATAGGCACGTGACGGCCCTAATACTACGCAACGCCTAAACACGTAACGCAGAAAAAGAAAGCCAAACCCAGAAATCTAAACCATGAAAATACGGAAAAGATAATAAAAGTATTTGAAACATTTGAAATCGCAACCCAAATTCTTTAAAAGTCCCACTTTCTATATTTAAAATTTTAGCAACACCCCTTTTGTAAAAAAACTGGCCCAAAGGCGGAAAAACAATCACATCACAAATATACGACGCCGTAGTGAAGAAATAAGAGACAGTAGGAAGGAAACTGTATATAAAAGACAACCAATCCACAAATATTATACAATAACGTCCTCACCAAGTCTCTAAGTCAACAACATACTAGTAGATGGAGAGTACAAGATACAACGAATGTACGATATGAAATACAGATAATCATCCAACCCACCGAAGCAAAATAGTACTGTGAGCTGATGCGGTATCTGTACCAAAAGATGATAGATGAATAGCTGAATAGCCTGCCTCGACTACTCTGGAGAACAACCTGAAACACCTGTGGCACAACGGGGGTGAGTTGCCAACTCGTGAATAGTAGGTAACATATGCAGGTAATCGCAGGAATGTACGTACAGCATGAATCTAAGATATGCGATTACAGTAATAACATGTCATGTGAATGCAGAATAATGGAAAGTACACTAGCAGATACAATCAATATGTGAAACAATAATGACATGATAATAGTATGCAATAACTATGCAATAGGGATATGAGAAAGTAGATATGCAGCAATCATAAGGGTACACTAACAGGTATTACCAATATATGAAACCGTGCATAAGTGAATAGGTATGAGATATGGAATGAAAAATGTCGTTCCCACGGAAACCTGAAATCGTGGTAGGGTCACAATCCATTAAGACATTCAAATCCCAATTCCTCAAATCCGCCCCCAAGTTGGGCTCTCATATCAAATAAGTCTCCCATCTCTCCAATGTACAATATCGAGTAATCTCCTATATCCCGAGTGTACAAATCGAAAATCTCATTGATATCATGTATCCAATCTCAATGAATCACCTAATATCCCAAATCACATTTCAAGTAAGATTCTAGCATCCTAAATATTTCTATATGCAGAAATAAATATGATGGGGACAATACACATATATTAGCGTCCCACTCCACTAATATTGGTGTAAGAGTATATATAACAACGGCTAAATCCCTCTGTTATATATACAAAGGTGTTAAAGAAATATCATGAAAACCATGTGCCAAGCATCGACACAGAAATCCTGATCACGTATCATACGCTATCCCGAAAGCACGAGTGCCTAGCTCTGACCCTCGCCTTTCGACGTATGCATACGTACATGACTCCCAACAGTGTCTCCGTGATCCCCACCGAGTCATGGGTACTGTCACCGGTAGGTACTCGCCCGCCTTCAGGCTCAATCGGCAAAGTCCGTCGATCTTCTTGCCGAAGGGAACCATACCGGGCCCCACCATGTACCCTCTACGGCCTCGACGCCTCCTCGTAGGGGTATATATAAATCAGCACCGATAAAACTCATGGTGGATGCGCAAATATCATATCAAGAAAACCGGGTTTTTCAATGTATGCATAATTTCATTAACTCCCGCGGTTCCCAAATCCAGAAAACATCATTTAAAATCCCAATAACCAATGCGCAAATCCAGGAATAAATATATGCGATATATCTGAAATGCGAGCATATAAAAGAGAATATGTAGCTGAAACCAGATGTATGCGAAATCAATAAGGTATAGCTAAGTATAGGTGTCTACCTATAAGTAAAAGATGTCGTATACCCCCCTGGGTATAAGTAGAATATGAAGGGTACCCCCCTGGGTATAAGTAAAATATGTGCAAGGTATACCTGTAGCTGTATCGCAAGGTGTAGATGTACCTATCACTAATGGTAAGATACACTATAGGTATAACGATAAGCTAGATGTCATGTATGATAAGCAATATAGTATCTATAAAGGGTTATATGTGATATGGCAATTATTGACGGTGTGTGTGTAGCATACAATCCGTGCTCGTGCAACATGAACCGTCAATAATATGTGTAGTGTCCTACGGCTGCTAGTCACAGTACAACTATATCAAGGAAATAAAGTAAAGGCGCAATTCTAACAATGACGTAGAATATGCGACAAGTATTTGAATCCTAGCCCAGACGTATAACGCCATGCGGGCGATTCCCCTGTAGATGTTAAATCTACTCACCTACGCTCCACGCTAGGTGAATCCTACCATCTGCTCCCCCCTGTAGCAGTGTCCATAGTCCCTGCCTGCAAACCTGCAAATAAGACATGGAAATCATATATAAGCCAAATATTCTGCAAAACGCGATATCGAACCAAAACAAGAAACTCGCGTCGCGAACTAAACGCGCGTGTGCACGATACGCTGAATCGTGTGTATACGCGTCTAAAACCATCGCGACACGCCGCGATACGCTGGATCACAGAACCCATTCACGTATCGCGCGTATCGCGCAAACACAACGGACTAGAAATACGATATATGATCCCAGATTTTCCTACAGGTCAAATCTTACAAAACTATACATGCCAAAACACTAGACTACACAGCATAGAACCCTAGCCAAGACCCCAACACCCCAGCCCCCAACTTGGCCGCAATTTTCGACCAAACACAATAAATATGCGGCCCAAGGTAAGAGTTAGGGGCTCGTGCTCTGGTGATGTGTTCTAGACCTAGTGTGCATGTCCCAGTTTCCTCAATTTTGTCCTGAAGGCCCCGGGTCAAAAGCAGATCTCAGAATGCCAATATATCGCTTTAAAAACACTAATTCGCACTAAAAGGAAACCCTATGGTATTTTAGTGAAATCTGGGTCAAATCTCAGTTAAGGTGACCTTAACAACTCTTAAATAGGTAGGTTAACTAACACAATCACCACTTTATCAACATTTCCATATACATCACCATAACTAGCACTAAACTCACAATTAAACACAAACCGACACTAATTAGCACACAAGCTAAGCAAAAGAGAGATGGGTTCAGAAAATATACCTTAGAGAACCCTAGGAAGCAAGAGAAGAAGTGTGTGGAGGAGATGAGGGGTGGCTACAGCTGCTGGAGTTCCTGTTGCTGCTGCCAGAAGCTGCTGATGTTGTTGTCGTCTGCTGCTGAAGCTGCTTCTGGTGCTGCTGCTGTTGTTGTAGTTGTTGTTGATGCTGATGTTGCTATTGTTTGCTTCAGGTGCTGCTGCCTTGCTTCTGCAGCTGCTACTTGCTTCTCTTGTTGCTGCTGAAGCTCCTGCTGCTGCTGCTCTTGCTAATGTTGTTGTTGTGGTTGATGTTGTGGCTGCTGCTTGCTGCAGATGCTATTGCATGAGCTGCTGATGGAGCTGCTGCTGTTGCAAATGAGGCTGCTTCTGCTGCTGTTGTAAAGGGGTGTGTGTGTGAGTGAGTGAGTGAGAGTGAAGTGAGAAGGGAAAATTGAGAGGTAAGGAATGATGGCACAAAAGGTCAACCCCTCTCCCTCTCTCTTCATTTAATACAAGCATGGACTTTGCCATGATGCCCATTCTCACTCTCTCTCTCTCTCTCACCAAGGTCAACATATTCAAACCAAATTAAAAACCCTTTTCAATTTCATTTATTTTTGAAAAGAACCATAAACAAATAAAAACCCAAAAGCACCTAAACAATATTAATTAAATTAAAGAGAATGAGTTAATCCATCATGCTTGCTAATCATGGTCTAACCCCATCTCTAAACCCTAGTTTACATGCACAAGTGTGTGCACCTAGAAAAATTCTACTAAAATACTCAATAAATAGGATAAAATATTTAAAAACCAAATTGGTAAACTTTTTATTAAAAACCATATATTAAAATATAATTAGCCACAAAACACATTCTAAGGTGTTACACAAGTCGACGGACTAAGCTGTACTCATGTCACCTGGGAACTGCTATCTGACGATGGGTATAGTTCCAACCTGTAGTTCCCGGCGAGTCCTATCCGGTGTACCCGTAACCTAACGAGCACCTGCATACTATTTCCAGTACGACGTACTGATTGCTGTGGGACAGACCATCTCCCCAGCTCGGATGAGAAGCGTATACACCAGTCTACTCCGGAGTATAGATGTCCCGTCTCGATAATCCTACGACCAGGGACCTATATAGGATGTTGCTTATAGACTACCCAGCCCCCACTAGTGTGACTGCCATCACAACACTAGTAATCTAGCAAAGATCCTAAGGGCTCTACTAATATGTATAAGCGATATGTTAAAAGAAACATATGCACATATTAAAGTAGAAACAAACCAAGTAGCATACTACCATTTTTAGCAAGACTGTTGTTGGGCCACGGCGGCGCCCCGGCCGTCAAACCGACGCCGGATGCGGAACAAAAACTTTTTACAAAACCGGCGCCACCGCAACCTAAATACTCGGATCGTTCTATCAACCATAAGCTAGCAATTGTAAAAGGGTTTGGAAATTATACCGATCGATCCGTGTCCTTCGGTCTTCAATCCCCATGCCTATCTCCTCGCTGTTGCGCCAATGAAGTTCGGTCTCCGATCTCACTCGTCAAAACGGTACCACGTCATTGAATCTTTATACGGGCTCCCGCCTCGAACCGAGGCAACTCGTACATGAAGTTTTCCAGCCGACATGTCCAAGAATGAGGTAGAGAAAGTGTAGAATATTTTGTCTCAAAAGTGAAGTTGCCAAAATGGACGGAAATGTGAGCAAAGAAATTTTTCTTGGAGAAAAAGAGAATGAACCTCCAAAAATTGGGCTCGGCCAGTGCACTGGAAAAAAATGGCTCTCAGGGATATCTCAAGAAGTGAAGAGATGGCCATATAAATTAATCAAGCAACAAAAATTACCCCACCAATCAATATCCACCACAACAAAAACCCCTGCACATAAGGAGCTGCCCAATTTGCAGAGAACCCCCCACTCCCAATAACAAATGAAGACATGTATATTAAATTAATCAAGCCATCATGAATTGCTTAGTTATTTTCTGACACTCCTCAGTCACCACGCAGAGCCCCCTGCAAGTCAATACTTGCGAAATTGCAAGGAGCCGCCTCGAACCAAAAAAGGACCCATGCGTCTTTTAAAGCAATCAACCGCCTCATTAAATGAGGCACCCCCTTCACTGTGCGGCCCACGCAGTAGCAGGAATGGGTAGGAATGAAATTTTGGCCACAAGGAATATGATGAAGTAGAGATAGCTCAAGGACTCAAGGATAAATTAAATTAAACATAGATCCGGATGTTAAAGACGGATGAAGGAAAATTGGCAACTTCAAAACTAATCCCGTAACGAATTACAGGATCGCCCCTAAACAGTATATACATACCCGCATTTGTATTCTGACCGAATACTAATGCAATGAGACAAAAATATTCCTACAGTATAATACTAGGATCCGGCTTAAACCAAAGACCGCTAGTATTATCCGTCCGATCTTGATCCGTGCACAAGTGCACTGATATGATTGAACCCCGCCATATATCCATACGGCCTCTACAACGTTTCGCCCGAACTTGGGAAACTGTCTGTGGGGGATTCTAATGACTCATCAATACACTGGCACCGGGTATAACCACTAGCACGTCAGAGGTACTAGCTGTACGTAACGGTTGCCCATGTATTGATCGGAAGGGAAGCTGACGAGTGAACTCATCCAGAAACCCTACTGAGCCTGACAGTGACAATATCCGTACAGTCCGGTCCGTTCATCTATGAGTATCGTATATAGGGCCTAGGGGGCTGGTAAACGTTAGACCCCCAATAGCCGTATAAGTCGTGTCGGGGTGAAGCCTAAAACATCCTGAGATACTGCTGGAATACCTACCAGTAAATCTCGATTACCCTGGCCATGGATTTCGTGTAATGGCTCTCCTAAACACAACGCGATCTCACCCCCAATACCGGGAGAGACGAATCCCTGACGATCCGCTCACTGCCTCCATGTGACTCGGGACTGTACCCAACTAAAACCTGTTTGCAAGACTCTTTTGAGCAATGGTAGGGTAGTAATCAAAGCACAGTGGGAACTCACATGAGACAAATGACGATCTCAGGTCGACAGAATAACCTGTACAAATGTCACCAGGGAACTGCTATCTGACGATATGTATAATACCAACTAGCATGTTCCCGGCGAGTCCTGTCCGATGTACTCATAATCCAATGAGCACCAGTATATATCTTAGGTGAACCAACTGACACCAATGACTTATGAGATCGGCCACCGCCTCTCGTCGGGGTCTCGACTGTATACACTAGTCTACTCTGGAGTATCGATGCCCTGTCTCGAAACTCACACGACTAGGGACACTTTAAGGATGTTCTTATAGACCCCAGCTCCCACGTATATGATCGCCATCATACTGCTGACAGTCAAGCAATAATCCTATGGGCTCTATCAACAAGCAATAGTGAACTAAAGCATGTACACTATGATAAAGACAAACCAGATAGCATACTATCATACGAGCAAGACTGTTCTACCGGTATAGGTCCTCCCTCAATTATTGCAATCGCGTACCTGCGATCCAATAATTGACTTTGAGGGCACTATATCCAACAATCTCCCACTTGCACTTAAGGCTAATTATTGCGATGCCGCATACTCACAGCCCGTGTGATACCGAACACCCAACTTCTCTACTGATCAGTTTCACAAAGCTCGTTTGTAAAACTATCACGTTCGAGAAATAGCCTCAGTGAGTGGATCCGCCCTGATGTTTCTTTCTATATCTCTATTTATCTTAAATTCGCGGAGAAAGCCATCTTCCGAAATGAGCAATACATGTCTTAGAATATGTCTGGATATCTGATGGGACCTAGCTCACAAGTGAACTCCAAATCCAGCAAACTTCTTAGACTGTATCGTCAACTGAAATTAATCAGTATCCTGCGTCATGCCTTCCTCAGTATCCGCTTGGACTACCTGTCCAAACTACTGCCTCTTGTCAGAGGGAAAACTATAACTCTGACAGTCACTCTGTCATTCGGGTCACCTTGGAAGCCTGGAATGATAACTGTCTCCCGAAGAAGGCTGTCGTTATCAAATCCCTAGAACAACCACTTATGTTCATAAGCAGCTTCCGAACATTTCTCCAGGATTGGAATAATATATCAACCTATTGCATCTAGTGCAAAAAATAACATATGATATTATATCTATATCCTATGTGGAGAAACAACTGTGTGACAACCACGGTATAACCAATCGTAGTGTAGGAATTTCACTTCCTACTATGTGTATGCCATCCAAGTACCAAGACATCACACCCTACTACATTCTTAACAGATTCATCTCCTATTCTGATGAAGTCAAAGCCTATGACTGTCACATCAAGATTAGATGATCTTTCTTCGCTATATCTGCTTTAGTCTATAAATAGACGCAAGCTTACTTGTCTACTATGCTTCCGCTGCTCCCACTGATTACAACAACCCTCTGGCAGAATCATATACACGTACACTTCTAAAGCTAGTTTAGAACAACGCTATACTCATCCTCCTGCTGGGTCTCATAGTCTGGAACAACAGTAATGGCAAGTCTGGGTAAACAAGAACCTCCCTATCACCGTCATTGAGGATAACGAAGTACCTCTCGGGTGCCTGAGCTTACCCACCATATCTGCGGAGTGGCTAATGGAATGTCAATCCTGATTGAATCTTTAGGTTCTATTAAATTTTCCTTAATCGTTTGCGGTTCTGGAATCACTTCCAGTTCTACCATACTTCTAATACTGTTTTCTGAAAAAATCCATTTTAATAAAATTGTGGCGAGTCATGAAAAATATCATTATTGATCTTCCATATGGTAGAAAATTAACCCTCATCAAAGCCCGGGTTAACCCACAAACTGCCATTACAGAAACGTGCCTTGAGTTATCCAGAGTCTGGTTTTAAGCATAAGCCGGACAACTCCCCGTACCTTAACATCGTTAAGATATGAACCATTCTATACACCATATAGAAATAGAGGCACTGATTTAATTAGAACCAGATTCAAATCATGCAGCTGTCTCCAGTGCATTTCTACTAAATGGAGAGAGGTCGATCAGCATTACTCAACTTAGGAGTGCATCCAATTATGAGTAACCTGAAAAAGAAGCAAGTTCTTAAAAACTATTACTATCAACTGAACATCAACCACAAGTATCTACATCTTCGATCACCTTGAAGAATCCTGATACTTGTAACACATGGTTCTCTACTTTATTCCTGTACCTATAACTTCTCAAACTTGGACCTTGTATTTCTACGAAACACTTGTCTAAAACTTGAGAAGTCACAAGTAAACAACATACAGTATGAGGACCAACCCCTTTGTCCTAATGGACACTGGACAATATACTTTGTTTAAGTCCCATGAGTTGAATAACTCAAACTCTGTGCGTCGTAGGTTGAAAACTGTACCCAGACGATTTCTTCAAATATCACCAATTACAACGAATTCCGATATAATGAGGATGATCACCCAATTCCCAATAACTTACTCCCACTCATCATCTGTAAAACCATACAGATGTGAGAATCATACCTGGTAAATACATACCCTGGAGCAAGAGATAATTGGGAAATCAGTTTTATATTAACAATATACAGTGAAACTGAAACATTAAAATGTTTCGAAGGGGTATCCGGGTATTCCTAGTAATGCCTCTTCCATTATCCAGATTCATGACTGTAACCGTATATTTCCCTGCCATCTCTCCAATTCCCTTTATTTGTCTTTAGTCGTTACCTTTTGTACACCATCGTTAGGCTTAATGGTTTTCTTCCTTCCCTACCGTTCGGCACCGGCCTATGGTTTGGAAGAAGACTATCCAATAAGCATAATAGGTGTACACTCCTAATCGTAGGAGCACTCATAACCTGAGAGAAGGTAAGGATAAAAGACAACTGAATAAACCTTATTCCTATTTCTCCTGAACCTGAATCCATCCTCAAAAAAGTTCCTTCGAGTTCGTATATAACCATACGATGGATTTATCCAATGGAATTGGATGTTCGTAATAATACGGGGTGTTCTGGAGAAACTCAAAGGTGAATTAGGAGTGGCGATGAAATACGTGGTTTGGTCGTGAAAGTTAACAGTCGCAATTTACTTTGCCCTCTTTCTGATCCCTTTATTTGTCTTTACTTATTACCTTCCGTGCACCCAACTTAGGCTACTTGGATTTCTTCATTCCCTACCTTTCGGCACTTGCCTATGGTTTGGAAGAAGACTATCCAATAAGCGTAATAGGTGTACTGTCTCCTAATCCTAGGAGCCCTCACAACCTGAGAGAAGGTAAAAGGAAAAGACAACTGAATAGTCCTATACAATCTGTTAGTTATATGTATGCCCTAGAGGCCATTACTATACATAGGATGTATATTGTAGTGGATGCTTGGACATATATAGGGATGACTTTCTTGCTCGATATGATAGTATGCTATCTGGTTACTCTTTTACCTTAACGTGTACACTGATTGTCTCTCTGTTACATGTTGGTAAAGCCCTTAGGATGTGTACTTGACTAGCTGGACTATGATGCGGATCATACTAGTGGGGACATGGTAGTCCATAAGTACATCCTTCAAGATCCCTAGTCATGGGTGTATCGAGACGGGGCATCGATATACCAGAGTAGACTAGCGTGTAGCTTCTCGATCCATACAGATGGGCGATGGATGATCCCATATCCATTGGTGTTTGACATCAGAGATGATATACGGGTGCTCAGTAGAGACTGGGTACACTGGACGGACTCGCCGAGAACTCCCAGATGGTATTATACCTTACTTCAGATGGCAGTTCTCTGGTGACACTGGTACAGGTTAGTCTGTAGACCCGAGATCGTCATAGAGTCTTGTGTGATTCCCACTATGCTTTGATTTCCATAATACCATGTCCAAGAGGGCGTGCAAAAAGGTGGCTTTTGGGTACAGTCCCGAATCACATGGAGGCAATGAGCGATAGGAGGGGTTTCGTCTCTCCCGGTATAGGGAGTTGATGTTGCGCAGTGCTCGATTGGCTATAACAGGAAGTCCTTGGCCAAGGCAGTTTTAGGGATTTACTGGTAAGTGTTACCAGTAGTTTCTCGACCCGTTATGAGCCTCATATCGACACGACTTATCGAGTTATTGGGGTCTGACGTTTACCACCCCTAGACAAGATATGCGACATATCAGACGAACAGACCGGACTATACGGTAGTGTTACTCGTTGGATTCACTGGAGTGTGAGCGGGCTTGCTCGTTGATCTTCTGATCGCTCAATACCCGGGTGGCCGTTACGTTTAGCAGACCGCTTGCGGCTTGTGGGTGTTTGATATGATCATCACCAGCTGCCGGCGTATTGACGAGTCTTTAGAGTCCTACACAGGGGTTTCCTGGCTCAAGCGAAACGAAATAGGAGCGCATATGAGATATGTACGGGACCGAGGATAATACCAGTATGTGATACTGTATTCTATTCACGCGAATTGTGACAATGATCGGTTGTATGCGATATAGCCGGGTTATCGGATCAAGTGTTGATTCGATAAGTTGTTACTATTGATATTAGTCGGTTATATGCGATATGACCGGATCGTTAAATCAAGTGTTGATTTAATGATTTAATGTATAATTATATATTTGATATATTACTTTACATTAACTAGTATTGGTTCACTTAAGATTTGTTTTCTCACTTGAAAGTGTACATTGTTTATATGTGATATATGCAAGTGTACATGTTTGTATCATGCTTGATGATACAAACAAGTTGTGTGTATGAGACTTGAACCATATCAAGGTTGAATTAGGGTTTACAATTTTCCTAAACAAATAACAAAAGAGAGTGACTTTGGTCAAAGTTATCAAGCTTCATGAAGCTTGATGAACATTGACAAAGTCAACTCTTTTGTCATTTGTTCAAGATATTAGCTAACCCAACCCTTAACCTTATGCTATGGTTAATTCTCTACATGAGTTAAGCATGAGGGCTTAACTCAACCATGGTGCCATCATTCATTTAGATAAGTTTCACTTTGGATATTATTCATATGATTCTTTTCTTCTTCTTCATCTTCATCAAGCTTGAAAAAGCTTGCTAGCTCCAATGGCATCATGAGAAAAAGAGTGAGAAATCCAATTCTAAAGTGAACCCACTTCCTATTTCTTCATCCTCTACCACTTGCCATGTAGTATAGGGTGTTCTCTTCACAAAGTTTTCGACCGAGTGAAGGAATAGCTTGAGTTTGAGTCTCCCCGACGTAGATCATCTTCGGCCTCGAAGTCAATGACCTAGCCCGATCATTTCTCCGACGAAACCATTTCTAGAGTCCGGGATCCGATGATAGCAGCGGAGGGACGTCAACACGGAGCTAAAGAAGTGGTGGACCGGATCTACAAAGGTTGTAATCCCTTTCACTTAGTAGCAAAGTCGTTTGCTTCATTAATTTTCGCCTTTACTTCTAGTTAACGATCTAGTTTAGGGTTTCTCGGCACAGGAAAATTTTTGTTTGGCATGGTTGATGCCTTGTGGAACCTCCTTTGTGTGCCTAGGAACCCTACAGTGGTATCAGAGCCTAGCTAGAGCCTTAGGCGAAGTGTAGACGATGTTAGAAATCCGATCGAACCCGAAACCCTAATCTGAGACCACTCTCTGTACATTTTTTCAAAACTGGGAATTTTGTGAATTAAAAATATGCAGAAAAATAAGCAGGCTTTTATAAGAATTACTGTTCAAAACGGGACCCATATATCGTTCAAAGAGCCGCGGAAACGCGGCACGAGCATGGCTCGTGCGGCGCTTCCGCGGCCGTACGGTCGCTTCCTTCAGATCTTTTTGCACAGTAATTCCTAACTTTGATTCCTGTATTTTCTGGGTATTTTTATTTTCTGCTCAACAGTTGAGTTTTCTGGGATGTATTGGAGACTCGATAATTCGATCGGATTGTTTAGCTTTGTCTATAAGTTTTTCCAGATAATTTTAGAATATGTTAAAAAGTTCGACCGGATATAAATACCCACTTTTTCCCCTGTCGGGAAATTTCCAAGTGTTGGATCTTTCCATGGTTTAAAGACGTTCTAAGTAGTGCAAGTAACGTGATGGACCCTCTAGAAGACAACAAACCTTAACTCGATTATGTGACCGTCTTGAACTGCCCTTTGAACCTTCGAGTTTGGGGCAGTACGGCGTGCCACATGTGAGGCGTTGGCTTGACCCTTCTACGGATGGACCGTTGGTACTGTGGCATGAAGTGAATGTTTTTAAACTTATTTCATGTGTTGATCTGTATCGGGAAAACGTGGGTGTTTGAATGTTCGAGCGGAAAGTTTAACATTTTCTATTTATCTGGAATGTGATACAATATTTGGAATTCACAAATAGTTATGAGATAACTGAAATGAATGTTATAAGCATAGCACTTTAGTCTCGATTGATCGGTTGCCGCGGAATTTTGATGTGATCAAAAGTCCGTTGCAATCACGTAGCGTACGCGGATACTCGCCGGGTAAACTTAATAGACAGCCATACCCCATAGCCCCGACCAAGTGACTGTAGGAGAACCCCGTTGCCGAAAGCATCCGTTCGGGTGCTCGCGGTAGCGGTGTTCCGCCTTGGTGCACTTCGTCGACGGTATCGGGGGTGCGGCCGCCTACTAAAGTTTGCGACGAGCATTCGATCAGTTTATCGGGAATCTTGTTGAATTGCCCGACTAGATATTGAAAAGTGTTTTCGATATAGAGACTAAAATGCGGGGTTTATAATTGTTAGGCATGCGATGTCTAAGGAATTTATTTGATTAGGCATGCGATGTCTAAAGAGGTTGCGGATTCCAACTGTTGTAGTTTTACACTTTCTTTTCTGTGACCGTAAGTGTAATATGTGAAATCGCCGGTTTCGTTGCTATATGTCAACGACAATTGGGATGCGCACATTTACTTACGTTGATGACATGTGATGTTATGTGTTGTTGGATATGTTATATTGGATCGTCGCGTTATGAATAGCCGGGGGGTTTTATGTGAGATGAGAGTTTTTCATTTTCATTCATGTAAAATTAAATTGTATGTAATATTCTTTTATTGGGGCACTTCCAGGTAGCGGAAGATGTCACCCATTGTATATTATTTACTTTTCCGCACTAGGATAGACCCAAGGAGGAGAGCACAAATAACCGGGTTCTGGAGTCCAGTGGGAGACCAACTCGAGGAGTCGAGTCCGGGTCTCCTAACTCTAGAATTGGCAGGGTTGCTTGACGCTCTCGTAGGGGTCTAGGGGTATGGGTTTGGCTATTCATCACGACCGTGGAATCCGTGTTTTATACTGGCTCGTATTGAAAACACGGACGTCCTAGTATATCCAATATTTCATATGATTCTTCTGCTGCGATATCTGTGATGTGATCATGTGATGTTCTGTGATAGATACAGTATATAGTATATATGATATATTATATAGACGTTACTTATGTTTTGCACTCGCGCTAGCCCTGCCCCGCTCTGCCGTTAGTTACCTAACCTAACGGTGCACGAGGGGACATCGAGGCGAATGCGGATGGCATAAGTGTATGTCGTATTTATCTGTGATGATTAGGTGACTTAAATGATGGGACTTCATTAATGTGATTATTGAAAGAAAATAAACCTAAGATGTTGTGGAATCGAATTTTCAAAAACAGGTAGCTACAGTTCTTGCTTTGCATCGCGGTGTTCCTTGTAGAGCATCCTGCACCTTATTCGATAAGGAAAGGACCGAGATCCCTTCACCGGGAGTGACTCCTTTAGCAACGACTGGCAGATGCTACACCCTTCGGTTTTTCTTTTGATTGCTCTTATAGTTCTTGCTTTGCACAGCGGTATATATGATATATCCTGCACCTTATTCGATGAGGAAAGGGCCGACGATCCCTTCACCGGGAGTGACCCCTTTAGCAAAACTAGAAAAGCCTCAAAAACACACCATTTTAAATCATTTGATTCTACAACGATATTAAGTTCATTACGCAGTAGGTTTTCAGAAAAACCTGTCGTAGCCCTCCGTCATTTTAGGAAGTAGAGTACTTAGTATTCGTGCTACGTTTGTCGACCTTAGCCGAGGCGTAGTGTACGGTAGCTAAGTGATGTCTTCCTACACCGCATATGATGCGATTAGTTAGGACAGTCATGTGGCTTTGTTGACCTTAGCCAAAGGTCATGTGGGTGGGTCTAATTAATCACGAAATGACGGGTAGAACTTGACTAGTGCTTATGATTTGTTGACCTTAGCCAAGGTCATAGGTGCTAGGGGCAAAATATTATCGGGAATTTCAAGTGTTGAAATTTGCAATGAGATTGCATACCTTCTATATGATAGTTGGATCCCGATACCCACTGCGAGTAATTGTTACTCCTGGGAGAGTTTTACACATTACAATTAGCCGATCAAGTAGGTGTCTAAAAAGGTGTTAAAGGGGTTACGCCTCTGGGAAAACGAGGTTTACATTAATTAGGTCCGTGCGAAAGCACGGGGCACCTCCCTCAAAGTACCGACACTGGCCTGGCTGAAAGATTGGCTAACTTGTAGGGTGTAATTAATCCCGACTAGTCTTTCTTTTGAGGGTTTGAAGGAAGATTTGATAAAAACAGTGGGAGCCATCCTGATTAGATAAAATAATAACCAATCTGATCTTGCAAGAGCGCACGCTGAGTGTTTTCTTCTCTCTCTCTCTCCAGGTAGCGACCATGTCACGCCTTAATCAAGATAATAAAACGGATAATTGACCGAACCCGCTTGTTATACTAAGTTGGGGAACGTTGGTCCCGCTCCAACTTATAATTGTTATAAGACAGAGCAGGAATTTGGGGATTACCAGAATTCCCGTGCCGCCCAAACGAAGAAAGTGCATGTTGATGCATCATCTTCGGGTGTGTTCATTACAGAGAACCGTTTCTCAGTATCCTTTACGTCCTGGGTATGTGATACCAGATCAGGATCCCGCATATATAATTTGTTACATGGGCTACAAGAAAGGTAAAGAACTGAGAACGGGTGATAAGTTTCATGAGGCAGAAAACGGGGCAAGTGTTGCAGCCAAGTCTGTTGGTCACTGTCACCCTGTATTACCAGAATACATTGATTCTGAACAAATGTTATTAGATACCGAACCTGATATACAAAATCATATCAGTCTCTTTATTAGATAAAGAAGGATATAATTTTGTATCGTTGGATAATGTTTTGAACATTTCCTATATCAAAAGTTGATCGGTTCAGGCACGTTATCTAAAAGCATTAACGTTCTAAATCAAACTACAATTCTTAGTATATAGAATACACACAAGAGGAAGAGTTCAGAAATGAACGAATCCTTCTTGAGGCATTGTAGACTAGGTCATATCAATGCGACCCGACTGGCTGAAGTTACATTTAGATGCATATTTAAATTAGTTTGAATTTACATCTTATGAAACTTGCCAGTCATGTCACAGAGATAATATGACCATAGCTCTGTTTATTGGAAACAGAGAAAGAGTTAGTAAACTCTTGGGATGATACATATGATGTATGAAGGTCCCCAGTCTACACATGCCAAGACCGGTTCTTTGTACTTCATTACATTCTTTGATAATCTCTTAAGATTCAGACATATGTTCCTGTTGAAACACAAGTCCGAAATTTTTGAGATATTCATAGAATATAAGTTAGAAGTAGAGAACCAAAATACGGGTATAAGTATTATGTCCTTTGATGAGATCAAGGAGGAGAATACTTGAGCATGGGATTCCTGGATTATTCTAAAGGAGAATGAGATTCTCTCTCAGCATTACTCCTCCGTATACACCATAGCACCTCGGTGTATCGGGGCGGAGCAAAAGCACCCTATGTGATATGGTGTGTTCTATGATGAGTACTACTGAGTTTCCTATTTCCTTTTTGGGAGTTATGCACTTATGAAGTTGCATACCTATTGAATAAGGTTCCAATCAAATCAGTTGCCTACCGCTTTATATGTGATATGGAAAGGGAAGAGCCCATATCTTAGGTTGGTTAAGATTTGGGTTGTCCGGGCTATGTCTAAAAGCATAATTCGGACAAGCTCGAGGCAAGGTCTGTTATATAGATCTGGAAAATTTCCAGCTATACAAATTGAAGCAGATGATTTGGTAGAATCAAAGGATTCAATAGCAACCAACGAACCTCAGCCTTTCCGCCGATCTAGTAGGTTTCCTCACCCGCCTGAGAGATACTTCGGTTTCTCTATGACAGTGGGAGCGAGGATTGCATCATGAGATGATGACCCAACTAGTTTCGGGCTGGCCATCAGGAGTAGGACTCTGTAAGAATTGCTGTATGCTTAGCGATCTGAGATGGAATCCTTATACACCAACAAAGTATGGACTTTGGTTGCTTTATCTGAAGGGTTAAATCCCCATCAGGAGCAAGTATATCTTGAGAAGATTACTTGGTGTAGATGGAAAAGTTGAGACTTTCAAAGCAAGACTTGTTAAAGGTTTGCATCATTGACCAGGTATGGATTATAATGAAATCTTTTCTAAGTAGCTATGCTTAAGTCCATCCAGATCCTACTTGCTACGGCTACATACCATGACTACGATATCTGGCGGTTGGGTGTCATGACTGCTTTTCTAAATATTGATTTAGAAGAGAACGTCTATAAGTACACAACCAGATAGCTTCGTAGACAGTGGGAGCAGCGGAAACGTATGCAAGATGTTTTATGTGATAAAGCAGGCATCGCGGAGTTGGAACATCTGTTTTGATGAGTTAGTCAAAGAGTTTGACATCATCAAAATGGTAGATGAACCTTGTATGTACAAAAAGGTAGTAGGGAGTATGGTAGTGATCCTCGTAGAGTACGTGGATGACATACTCTTGATAGGGAAGGAGTTTCCTATGCTACGCTCGGTCAATCTCAGCTTATCACAAGCATTCTCCATATAGGATCAAAGTGATACCTTCTAAATCCTGGGTTTTGGATCTATGAGATAGATCTAATTGGATGTTAGAATACTCACTAGTTGTAGTGAGAAGGTATCAATCGGTCCTGAGGAGAATCACTGGAAAGGTTCCAGAGTGATAAAGATGACTGAATGTCAGTCACAGGCATTGTCTTTACCCTCAGTGGAGGGACGGTATGTTGGAAGAGTTCAAAGCTAGATACCATGACATACTAGACGATTAAAGGCAAGATACATCGTTACCAAAGATGCTACCAAAGAGGAAGTCTAGGTGTATATTAGTTCATGAGATGAACTTCGTTCCTCCCATTGTGTGACAATGGAGTTATGGCTTATGCCAAGGAACGCCCGTCCCATCAGTGATCCAGACATATTCTTAGGACGTATCACCTGATCATGGAGATGGTTGTTCTCCAGGGGATCGAGGTTAGGAGAGCAGACTCAGAGGACAACATGGTGGATCCACTCACGAAAGGCCTTTTCCCAGAGAGAGACTTTTAAGGGATGGTTGAGTATGAGATACTACAACCACTGCTATCAGATGGCCCTAGTGCAAGTGGGAGATTGTTAGTTATATGTATGCCCTAGAGGCCATTACTATACATAGGATGTATATTGTAGTGGATGCTTGGACATATATAGGGATGACTTTCTTGCTCGATATGATAGTATGCTATCTGGTTACTCTTTTACCTTAACGTGTGCACTGATTGTCTCTTTGTTACATGTTGGTAAAGCCCTTAGAATGTGTACTTGACTACCTGGACTATGATGCGCATCATACTAGTGGGGACATGGTAGTCCATAAGTACATCCTTCAAGGTCCCTAGTCGTGGGTGTATCGAGACGGGGCATCGATATACCAGAGTAGACTAGCATGTAGCTTCTCGACCCATACAGATGGGCGATGGATAATCCCATATCTATTGGTGTTTGACATCAGAGATGATATATGGGTTCTCAGTAGAGACTGGGTACACTGGACGGACTCACCGAGAACTCCCAGATGGTATTATACCTTACGTCAGATGGCAGTTCTCTGGTGACACTGGTACAGGTTAGTCTGTAGACCTGAGATCGTCATAGAGTCTAGTGTGATTCCCACTGTGCTTTGATTTCCATCATACCATGTCCAAGAGGGCGTGCAAAAAGGTGGCTTTTGGGTACAGTCCCGAATCACATGGAGGCAATGAGCGATAGGAGGGGTTTCGTCTCTCCCGGTATAGGGAGTTGATGTTGCGCAGTGCTCGATTAGCTATAACAGGAAGTCCTTGGCCAAGGCAGTTTTAGGGATTTACTGGTAAGTGTTACCAGTAGTTTCTCGACCCGTTATGAGCCTCATATCGACACGACTTATCGAGTTATTGGGGTCTGACGTTTACCACCCCTAGACAAGATATGCGACATATCAGACGAACAGACCGGACTATACGGTAGTTTTACTCGTTGGATTCACTGGAGTGTGAGCGGGCTTGCTCGTTGTTCTTCTGATCTCTCAATACCCGGGTGGCCGTTACGTTTAGCAGACCGCTTGCGGCTTGTGGGTGTTTGATATGATCATCACCAGCTGCCGGCGTATTGACGAGTCTTTAGAGTCCTACACAGGGGTTTCCTGGCTCAAGCGAAACGAAATAGGAGCGCATATGAGATATGTGCGGGACCGAGGATAATACCAGTATGTGATACTGTATTCTATTCTCGCGAATTGTGACATTGATCGGTTGTATGCGATATAGCCGGGTTATCGGATCAAGTGTTGATTCGATAAGTTGTTACTATTGATATTAGTCGGTTATATGCGATATGACCGGATCGTTAAATCAAGTGTTGATTTAATGATTTAATGTATAATTATATATTTGATATATTACTTTACATTAACTAGTATTGGTTCACTTAAGATTTGTTTTCTCACTTGAAAGTGTACATTGTTTATATGTGATATATGCAAGTGTACATGTTTGTATCATGCTTGATGATACAAACAAGTTGTGTGTATGAGACTTGAACCATATCAAGGTTGAATTAGGGTTTACTATTTTCCTAAACAAATAACAAAAGAGAGTGACTTTGGTCAAAGTTATCAAGCTTCATGAAGCTTGATGAACATTGACAAAGTCAACTCTTTTGTCATTTGTTCAAGATATTAGCTAACCCAACCCTTAACCTTATGCTATGGTTAATTCTCTACATGAGTTAAGCATGAGGGCTTAACTCAACCATGGTGCCATCATTCATTTAGATAAGTTTCACTTTGGATATTATTCATATGATTCTTTTCTTCTTCTTCATCTTCATCAAGCTTGAAAAAGCTTGCTAGCTCCAATGGCATCATGAGAAAAAGAGTGAGAAATCCAATTCTAAAGTGAACCCACTTCCTATTTCTTCATCCTCTACCACTTGCCATGTAGTATAGGGTGTTCTCTTCACAAAGTTTTCGACCGAGTGAAGGAATAGCTTGAGTTTGAGTCTCCCCGACGTAGATCATCTTCGGCCTCGAAGTCAATGACCTAGCCCGATCATTTCTCCGACGAAACCATTTCTAGAGTCCGGGATCCGATGATAGCAGCGGAGGGACGTCAACACGGAGCTAAAGAAGTGGTGGACCGGATCTACAAAGGTTGTAATCCCTTTCACTTAGTAGCAAAGTCGTTTGCTTCATTAATTTTCGCCTTTACTTCTAGTTAACGATCTAGTTTAGGGTTTCTCGGCACAGGAAAATTTTTGTTTGGCATGGTTGATGCCTTGTGGAACCTCCTTTGTGTGCCTAGGAACCCTACATAATCTCTCCAGAACCAGAATCTATCCTCGAAGAAATTCTTTCGAGTTCGTATATAACCATACGATGGATTTATTCAATGGAAGTGGATGTTCGTAGTGATACGAGGTGTTCTGGAGAAATGCAAAGGGTGAGAGAAGGAGTGGCAATGATGTATGCAACTCAGGCAATCCAAATGCCAGTGTTTTGAAGAAAGTTTGGTCAACTGGGTCACTGAGTTATAGTATAGGGTTGGGTCATAGTCGCAGTCAAACAGAGAGAGAAAAGAAACACTCTGCGTGCACTCTAACCTGGATCAGAATGGTTAATCATTTTATCTAATCAGGAAACCTCCCACTGTATCCTCAAATTCTCCTCCAAACCTGAAAGAAGAATTAGTCGGGGTCACCCGAGAAGTAAACCAACTCATCAGTGGGAATCGGGATCCAACTATCATCGCAAGATAACTGTAAGTCTACAGTAGCGCCCCGGCCGTCATTCTGACGCCAAACGCGGAACAAAAACTTTTATAACTGGCGCTATCGCATACTTTAACCCGGATCTTTCCATTAACACTAAACTAACTAACTGTAAAGAGGTAGAAAGGCTATACCGATCGATCCGAGTCCTTCGGTCTTTAGCCATCATCCCACGCTCCTTTGCGGCAACTACGATCTCCTGTCTCCTCGCCGAGGTGGCACCACATCTACGGATCTTTAAACGGGCTCCCGCCTCTATACCGAGGCAACTCGGTCATCAAGTCTGCCAAAAGAGATGACCAAGATGAAGTAGAGAATGATGTAGAATACTTTGTCTCGTTTCATCCTAAACTATGGTTGAACGGTTAATCGGAGTTGCCTTGTGAGAAGAAGATCAAAAGGATACAGCTTTGGATTTTGTTCTCAAATGAAATGAATCAATTTATCACAAAGTGAGAGAGTGCAAGAAGTGAGGGGGGCTTCCTCAAGTGGCCGGCCACATATAGGAGAGGAGGGGGTGAGGGCAAGCCCAAGTGGTGACCACAAAGAAAATATCAAGAAGAAATATCCATCTCAATCTAAGAAGCAATGAATGCAAGGCATGAGTCACACAAAGCTAGAAGCTTCTTTCTAGAAGCTTCCATGTGACTCACCCTAAAACTTATCCTCTCATCTAAGATATTTTGGCCATAAAGAAATGATAGAAATACAGCCAAAAGAAATGCACGGATTAAACAATGTTTAACCGGGCGGTGAAAAACTGGCAACTTCGAAAAGCGATCCCGAAACGAATTTCAGGAAAACCCCGTAACTGTACATACATACCCGCATTTGTATTACGACCGAATACAAATGCAACTGAGACAAAGATATTATATCTACTCAATATAATACATGGATCCGGCTTAAACCAAAGCCCACCAGTATTATCTGTCCGAAATATGACACGTGCATAAATGTACGTGCATTTTCCGAACCCTGACATAAAACCATACGGCCTCTACAACGTTTCTCCCGAACTTGGGAAACTGTCTGTGGGGGACTCTAATTACTCATCAGTACCCCGGCAGCGGGTTTAACCACAAGCACGTCAGCGGCACTAGCTGTGCATAACGGCTGCCTATGTACTGACTTCATGGGAAACCGATAAGTGAACTCATCCTAGAACCCTACTGAGCCTAACAGTGACAATATACATACAGTCCGGTCCGTTCGTCTATGAGTATCGCATATCGGGCCTAGGGGCTGGTAACGTCAGACCCCCAATAGCGGTATAAGTCGTGTCGGAGACAAGCCCTGAATACCCTGAGAAACTACTGGAATACTTACCAGTAATTCTCACCTGCCTTGGCCAAGGACTTGGTGTAATGGCTTTCCTAGATCTCACCCCCAATACCGGGAGAGACGAATCCCCTGCCGATCCGCTCACTTGCCTACATGTGGCTCGGGACTGTACCCAAAAAAGACCTGTTTGCATGACTCCTTTGAGCCGTGGTAGGGTAGAAATCAAAGTACAGTGGGAACTCACACGAGACAAATGACGACCACAGGTCGATGAACTAACCTGTACACATGTCACCAGGGAACTGCTATCTGACGCTAGGTATAAATACCAACTAGCAGGTTCCCGGCGAGTCCTGTCCGGTGTACTCATAACCCAATGAACACATGTATACATCTTAGGTGATCCAACTGACACCAGTGGCTTGTGAGACCGGCCACCGCCCTTCGTCGGGGTCTCGACTGTATACACTAGTCTACTCCGGAGTATCGATGCCCTGTCTCGAAACTCCCACGACTAGGGACCACTATTAAGGATGTGCTTATAGACTACCCAACTCTCACGTATATGATCGCCATCATACTGTTGCTAGTCAAGCAAGATCCTAAGGGCTCTATCAATGTGTAATAGTGATCAATCACCTGAACCTGTACACGACTGATAAAGGCAAACCAGATAGCATACTATCATCTCGAGTAAGACTGTGCTACTGGTATAGGTCCTCCTCAATCATTGCAATCACGTACCTGCGATCCAATAATTGACTTTTAGGGCACTACATCCAACAATAACGTGATGGAAGCCACTCACGTTATCACACTCCAGAAGGTATGCGCATGCCTGGCAAGTTTCGTGTATGTTTGAAACTCCCGATATGATTTTTACCCCATGCTGCTTATGACCTTGACAGAGGTCAACATATCATAAGTCGCAAGTCAAGTTCAACCCGTCATTGTCCTGGATTAACTTAGACCCACCCGCACGTGCCCTTGACAGAGGTCAAAATGATCGTGCGACTGTCATAAATAATCGCATATCTATGCAACAAACAAGCATTACCCAGCTACCAAGCACTGTGCCTTGACAGAGGTCAACATACACAACATGAATACTAAGTAATACCTGTAAGAAATGACGGAGGGCTACGACTGGTTTTTGGCGAAAAACCTTCAACGTAATTGTCACAACCCGAATATTTCGATTCGTGACCGACACTTAACCACGCTACGTCTACAGGCGTAATGCGACTAAGTAAGCCGAACCCAGAAATCAAAACCATTTAAAAGTAGCGAGTGTTGAAAACATTTAATTAAAACATTTAAATAGTTCAGTAAGTTCTTTTAAAGTTACGTCATCATTTAAATAATTTTGGCAGCATTTCCTTTGTAAAAGTAACCCCGCGACCGGGTATAAAACAGGATATGAGTGAAAATGAGATATAATGAAACAAAACATCTCAAACGGGAGCAATCACGCCCAACGGCGGAAACCATCATCACAAGAGTAATATACGACGCCGTAGCGAAGAATAAGCAATAAGTAAACATCACAGAAATATAAACTGCATATAAAAACAGTCGGCTCCCACGAGCTCGACACCAGAATACAAAATATACATCATCGTCCTCACACAGTATCTAAGTCCAGTACATAAATGGTATATGGAGAATACTAGATACAAAAAGGGGTACAATAAAAGTAATCCGATAGCACAACCCACCTAAAAGCAAAACAGCTCTCGCACCAACTGTAGTGGTATCTGTAGCCAAAAGATGCAAAAGGCAGCCTGCCGCGACTACTCTGAAGGGCAACCTACAAATACTGTGGCACAATGGGGGTGAGTTGCCAACTCGTGAATAGAGATGACATATAAAGGTAATCGCGAGCATGCACGTACTGCGCTACTCTAACATATGCCAGCAGATGATATCAATGCGTGATAAGCAGTATGTGCAATGATCATGCAAATGCTCTGTCAGGTAAAATAACTACAGGATGAGATACATGATAATCAATGCTGAGCATGGGATAAATAACATCTACATGGAATATCAACGTAGAAAGGTAATCGGTGCTCAAAACTGCACCCCAAATCCCAAAAAAACTCAGGCCCGACACTCTCCTCGGCCCTCAAATCCTGTAAATCTCTGAGAAATCACGAGTGCCCAACATCGGCACCCAAATATCATAAAATACTCGTGTCCAGCATCGACACGAAAATCCTCATATATCGGGCTCCGTAAGTCCGGATCAGCCCACGGGCTCCGTCTGCGGTATCGGCCTTCGGCCCCGGCAGTACGGATCATCCCTGTAACACCCTAGGATGTGTTTAGTGGCTAATTATATTTTAATATGTGAATTTTAATAAAAAGTTTACCATATTGATTTTCAAATAATTTTTCAAATTTAATAAATATTTTTCTAAAATTTTCCCAAGCTTGCACAAACTTGTGCATGTAAACTAGGGTTAGAATTTGGGTTAAACCTTGTTTAACAACCATGGTAGGTTAACCCCACCATTAGTAAGTTAACATGATTTGAATTAAGGGTATTTTTTTTTAAAAATGAAATGGAATTTAAAATGCTTTTGGTTGACTTGAGAGAGAGAGAATGCATCATGGCTAAGCCATGCTTGCATTAAATGAGAGAGAGAGAGGGGTGCATCATGGCAAGCCCATGCTTGCATTTAATGTGGCAAGAGAGAGAGAGAGAAATGGGGGCTTGACCTTGTGCATTATCATTTCTTTTGTTGCATCGCACACTCTCATATCTCACTCACTCACTCTCTCACTCACTCATTCACACACTCTCAGTATCATCAGCAGCAACAGCAGAAGTTGCAGCATCAGCTACATCAGCTTCAGCCCCAGCATCAGCTTCAGCCCCAGCAGCAGCAACACCAAGCAACAGCAGCAGCTCCTTGCAGCAGTAGCCCCAGCACATGTAGCAGCAGCCGAGCAGCCCCAGCACTAACACTATCAACAACAGCATCAGCAGTAGCAGTAACAACACCAACAACAACAACAAGCAGCAGCATCAGCAGTAGCAGTAACAACAGCAACAGCATCTGGAACAGCAACAACAGTAGCAGCTTCTTCTTCTCCTCTTCTTCTCCTGACCCAGCGTCGTAGGGTCAAGTGAGGTATAACCTCTGAGCTCTACTTGCTTATATGCTAGACTTGTGCGTTGGTTTAGTTTTCTTAGTGTAAATTGGTAGTTGTTATTGCTAGATTGTGTGTTTTTAGCGATATTTGTGGAGATTAGTGTGATCTTTGCTTAAGTAAGGTTAGTTTTGGTTAGACTAAGTTAATTAGGTGCTATTAAGGCCAAGTAAACCTAGGTAATCACAGATTACACCAAAATACCCTGATTTTTCATGATTGTGCAAAATGTGACTTTTTAAAGCAAAACTTAGCTTTTTGATATCTGTTGTTACCCCAGTGACTCCAGAATAAAATTGAGTGGACCATAGCATACTAGTGACACCCTGACCTCACCACCAGAGCCCGACCCCACCAGCCAACCTTCAGGCCGCCGGAAAAATCTTTCTGGCCGCAAATTGCGGCCAGAGCAGGGAGATAGGAGCTAGGTTTTTTTGGTTGGGTATCTTCTATGTTCTGTAGGTCCATGGTGTATACAGATTTGTAATATTTTAACCTGGGTAGAATCTGGAACGATATATCGTTTTCTGGTGTTTTTAGTTTGCGCGATACGCGCGATACGCGAGTGGGTTTTGTGATTCAGCGTATCGCGGCGTGTCGGGATGAGTCGTAGACGCGCGCACACACGTTTCAGCGTATCGCACAAACGCGCGTTGATTCGCGACGCGAGTTTCTCGTTTTGTTTCGATATCACGTTTTGCGAGATTCTTGCTTATATAATTGGATTCCTTGTGTAAATTCCAGGTTCACAGGCGGGTACGTCAGACGTCTCCAGGAAAGGGAAGCAGGTGGTCGGCTATACTTAGCACGCGACCAGGTGAGTAGATTTAACATCTACGGGGAAATCGCCCGTATGGCGTTAAGCGTCGGGGCGTAATAGGATATTTAGTCTTATGTGTTCATATAGACATACTAGAGTAGCATACCTTTTGTTATATATAGAACTGGTAGTATAGAACACTGCACTGTCACTAGCGGTATCAGCTGCATGAGCACGATTTATATGCTACACTCACGCCGTTAGTGATTGCCATGACACTCACAGTATAGGATTGCCAGAAATCATTTATGATATTGATTCCATTTTATTGATGTTGTCATGACCTGCCACATATCAGCATATGTTATATTCATATCATGTACACTATACACTTACGATTTTGCATACCTTCATTGATATCTCACTACCTGTGCATTTGCACCATTATATTTCGTCATAGTGCATATACATATATACCTTGATATGTTTACCTTTGTGCCCCTACACTGCATATATTCAGACTTTGAGCACACATACATCATCTATTCGTACTTGGACACATATACATCATATGTCCACATTAGTGTACATGTACGTTGCTACAATCACTTAGAATACTTATCTTTTCGCACATCCATACCTATACTCATATTCACTTGTTACATACATGGATGATATTGACCTAATTTAAAAACTAAGGGACCGCATATGATATTTTCCAAACTGGATCTTTTAAAAAGAGCGGTTTTCCCTTTTCTTTTACCCTCAGTGTCATACGACGCATGGCATGGGTTTACGCATTAGATTGATCTATGTGATTTCTGGATTTGGGAATTGGAGTACTGTTTTAAGAAAAATACGCACTGTTTAAAACAACCCGGTTTCCCTTGATATGATATTTCAGTGCGTCCACCATGTGTTTTCTCGGTGCTAGAGCGATACATGGGAACCCGAGTCGAGGAGCTGGACGAGGCCGATTGCGGGTACATGGTGGACCCGGTATGGTACCCCGGGGCGAGAACGGATCGCTGTGCAGTAGACAGTGAGCCTGGCAGAGGGACTACTACCTACCGGTGATTGGTTAGACCTGGCGGTTATCCGGAGGATACCGACCAGAGTCGAGAGATGGATACGGGATGACTCGTACTGCCGGGGCCGAGGGCCGATACCGCAGACAGAGCCCGTGGGCTAACCCGGACTGACGGATGCCCGAGATATGAGGTTTTGCGTGTCGATGCTGGACACGAGTTTTCTTGATATTTGGGTGCCGATGTTGGGCACTCACGATTTTATGAGATTACAGGATTCGAGGGCCGATGTGGATGACGGCGCCTGAGTTGTATTGGGATTGGGGTTGTTGACAGACACCAGTTATGTTTTCCACGTTGACATTCCGTTTAGACATTATTTCTCCCCATACTCAGCATTTAGTACTTGACATTTCATCCTGTAGCTAGCATTCCTGATAGAGTGCACATGCTTGCATATCATTGCGTACCCTGCTCATCATATATATAGGGTTGTTAGATTGCATCTCCATTCCTGATTATCACATATCTTGCTCATCATATAGACACGATTACTAGATCGCACTTGTTGCATGATATTGAGCACCCAGTTCATCATATAGATGTTTATCCGTGGGCATAGGTTAGAGTATCGCAGCACGTGCATACTCGCGATTACCTTTATATGTTATCTACTATTCACGAGTTGGAAACTCACCCCTGTTGTGCCACAGCGCTTGCAAGTTGCCCTTTGGAGTAGTCGAGGCTGGCTGTTTACCGCATCTTTTGACACAGATACCATTTCTGAGGCGTGTTAGCCCTTTTGCTATTAGGTGGGTTTTGTACGGTATCAGTTTACCTTTCAGTTGTATATTGATGTATCTAGTATTCTCCATCTACCTTCATGTATTGACTTAGAGACAGTTGTGAGGGCGATGTATGTTATTTTGTACTCTGGTGTCGAGCTCGCTGTGAGCCGACTTTATTTATGCAGTCTTATCTTTTATGATACTTGTCTTTGCTTTACTGCTCATTCTTCGCTACGGCATCGTATATCATATTGTGATGCTCTATTCATTTCACATGTTACTTCGACTACACCTTGCCTTTACCCGACTTGCGGGACAAATTTTTTTAAAGGAAATGTTGGCAAAATTATTAAAATGTTACTCTTGAACTAAAAAGGTTTTCTACTAAATTACTTAAGGATTTCTAAACATTTTACTAATGCTTCTACTAAAATGTTTTAACACTCTATATTTAAAATGGTTTTTGATTTCTGAGTTTCGGCTTACATAGTCGCGTTACGCCTGTAGACGTTACGTGGTTAAGTGCCGGTCACGGGCCGAACTTTGGTTCGTGACAATCTCGCATCCATCTCTCGACTCTGGTCAGTATCCTCCGGATAACCGCCAGGTCCAACCAATCACCGGTAGGTAGTGGTCCCTCTGCCAGGCTCACCGTCTACTACACAGCGAAACCGTTCTCGCCCCGGGGTACCATACCGGGTCCACCACGAACCCCCAAACGGCTCATCCAACTCCTCGAATCGGGTTTCAAACACACGTCTCAGCACCGAGAAAAACACGTGGTGGACGCACCAAAATATCATATCACGAGGGACCGGGTTTTCAAATAGTGCATCTTTTCTTAAATAATCCCACGGTCCTCAAAACCAGAAATCACATGAAAATCCAACACCAAGAAGTAAATCAAATGCGATGTGCTATGCACATCAAGCTATAATATAGGTACAAGAGGAAACCGCTTTTAAAAATAGTTTCCGGTTTTAAAGACATCATGCGGCTCCCAATTTCCATGAAAATCATATCGAATCATAGGTGAAATGAACTACAACAATATAATCATGGCAGTTCTACAGTGAGTGTGTCATGGCAATTACTAACGGTGTGTGTAACATGCAGATTAGTACTCGTGCAACATGAACCGTTAGTAATAGTGCAGTGTTCTATCAATTCTAAGTTTACTTACATATAGCAAGGAATGCAGTATGCAATGACAGTCAATGGGGTAAATGCAACATATAACTATAAGGTCATATCAGCCCTGACGCATAACGCCATGCGGGGGATATCCCCGTAGATGTTAAATCTACTCACCGAAGTCTCGCGCTAAGTGTAGCCGACGACTTGTTTCCCCTTCTTCGCAGCGTCCGTCTCACTCGCCTGCGAACCTAGAATCACACAATATATCACATATAAGCTCAAATCCACAAAAACGTGATATTAAGGTCAAACTAGAAACCCGCGTCGCAAACCAAGCGCGCGTGTGCGCGATACGCTAAAACGTGTGATTACGCGCCTGAAACTACCCCGACGCGTCGCGATACGCAGAAATCCCAAACTACATGCGTATCACGCGTGTCGCGAAGGTTTAAAATACGAGAAATAGGTAAATAGTTCCAGATTTTTCTACAGTAAGAATAAAATAAAAATACATATGCCATGAGTCTAAGGGTTGCAACAGACACCTATAGGACCAAACCCCAACCCAAACCCTCCCCATCTGGCCGCAAATTGCGGCCAAAAACAATATTTCGGCGGCCCGCACAAGTCATATGGGGTTTGGGTTCTACCTGCGGGATCAGCACCTAACAACTATACTGCAGTCCTCTCAAAATTATTCTGAACTCACCGGGTCAATAGCAGTTTACAGAAAGTCAAAATTTGCTTAAAACGATGAATTTGCATCAAATAGGGATCTGGTGGTATTTTAGTGCAATTGGGGGCTAAGCTGGGTTAATATGGCCCTAACAACACTCCATCAACATACTAAAACCAGTTCAAACATCACATGGTCATGGTTCCCACTAATCACCATATATCGCACTAAAACGGACCAATAAACACTAATCGAAGCTAAGCTACACTAATTAAGCAAACTAGGGGGTAAGTTCAAGAAGTATACCCCACACTCGACCCTAGGGAGATGGAGGAAGAAGAAGAAGTGGAGGGAAGGAGCTGCAGCTGGAGTTGGGGCTGTTGCTGCTGCTAACTGCTGCTAACTGCTGCTCACTGGTGCTGCTGTTGCTGCTTGCTGGCTGCTGCTGTGCTTGCTTCAGCTGCTGCTGTGGATGCTTCTGCTGCTGCTGTGGAGAGGTAAGTGTGTGAGTGTGAGAGTGAGGTTGAGAGAAAAGAACACAAGGATGAGAGGGAATCATAACCCAAATGTCAACCCCTCCACTCTCTCTCTTCATTAAATGCAAGCATGGCTTTTGCCATGATGCATTCTCTCTCTCTCATTCTCACCAAGTCAACACTAAAAAGGGAAATTCAAATTAAAGCAACCATCAAATAAATAATTAAACTTAATTAAAACCCAAAAGACTTAATCCCTATGATTAAACCCACCATGGTTGCTAATCATGGTATTACCTCATTTTAAAACCCTAGTTTACATGCACATGTGTGTGCAAGCCTAGGAAAATTCTAGAAAAATATTTATTAAATTGGTAAAAATATTTGAAACTCAATTTGGTAGACTTTTTATTAAAAACCTTTTATTTAAATATAATTAGCCACTAAACACATCCTAAGGTGTTACAATCTCTCCCCCTTAAAGAAATTCGTCCCCGAATTTCAAAATCTAACTACACGTACCTTCGAAAAGATGGGGGTACTTCTTCCTCTTCTCGCTTTCGGTCCCCTAAGTGACCTCCTCGCTGCTCGGACCACGCCAAAGTACCTTGACTGATGGAATGTCTTTCGATCTCAATTTCTTCACTTGTCGATCCAAGATCATTACCGGCTGCTCTGCATAGGAAAGGTCGCGCTCAAGCTGGATCGTCGGGTGCTGAATCGCATGCGAAGGATCATGAAGATATCTACGGAGCATCGAAACGTGAAATACGGGGTGCGCATCTGGAAAACTGGGCCGAAGGGCTAACCGGTATGCAACTGCACCAACACGCTCGAGGATCTCGAAGGGTCCCACATATCTGGGACTGAGCTTCCCCTTCTTCCCAAACCTCATCACACCTTTCATTGGGGAGACCCTCAAGAAAACATGATCACCAACAGAAAACTCAAGTCTGTGCCGCCGACGGTCCGCATAAGATCTCTGCCTACTCTGGGCTTCTCTTATCCTATCGCGAATCAACTGGATCTTCGCGGTTGTCTCCTCAACAATCTGTGGCCCTAAGATACTGCTCTCACGGAGCTCTGTCCAACAGGCGGGCGATCTGCATCTCCTCCCATAAAGAGTCTCAAATAGTGCCATCTGAATGGTCTCCTGGTAGCTGTTATTTTAGGAGAACTCTACTAAGGGTAAGTGATGATCCCAGCTACCTTCGAAATCTAATACACACGCTCTGAGCATGTACTCGAGAGTCTGAATAGTCCGCTCTGACTGTCCGTCGGTCTGCGGATGAAATGCTGTGCTGAAACTCAAGCGAGTACCCAAAGCCTCCTGAAGCCTCTGCCATAGTCGACTGGTAAACTGGGTGCCTCTATCGGACACGATACATGTCGGGACTCCGTGCAGTCGTACTATCTCATCGATGTAAATCTGGGTGTACTGAGCAAATCCGAAAGTCGTCTTCACTGGCAGGAAGTGAGCCACTTTCGTCAAACGATCTACGATCACCCAAATAGAGTCATACCCTTGCCTAGTCCTGGGTAGACCCATAACGAAATCCATCGAAATCTGCACCCATTTCCACTCCGGAATGGGTAACGGCTGTAGCTCTCCCGCGGGCCTCTGGTGCTCGGCCTTGACTTGCTGACAAGTCAGGCATCTTGATACGAAATCTGCGATGTCCCTCTTCATTCCGTCCCACCAGTAAACATCTCTCATATCATGATACATCTTGGTGGAACCGGGATGGACGCTGTACACCGATCGATGTGCCTCCTCGAGAATCTCACGCCGTAGCCCCTCAGCATCTGGTATGCACAGTCTAGTCCCAAATCTCAGCATCCCCTGATCATCGATCACGAACTCTGAAAATCTGCCCTGCCCAATCTGCGTCCTGATCTCTGAACATCGGTCATCACTGTGTTGGGGCTCATGTACACGGTCAAGCAACTGTGGGCGTGCCCGAACATGCGCGATCTGTCATCCAATCGGCGTGAACTCGAACTGTATCCGGCTGTCGCATAATATCTGCCAATCTTCCGACGATTGCCCTTGTACTGCGCTCAAACAAGATAGACTACCCCCGGGCCTCCTGCTCAAAGCATCCGCCACCACATTCGCCTTGCCCGGGTGATACAAGATCTCGCAGTTGTAATCCTTCACTAACTCCATCCATCGGTGCAGTCTAAAGTTCAGGTCTCGCTGCTGAAATATATATTTTAAACTCTTGTGATCAGTGAATTGTAAGTCAACGCTAGCGCCCCGGCCGTCTACAGACGCCAAATGCGGAACAAAAACTTTTTAACTGGCGCTATCGTATACTTTAACCCGGATCTACCATTATTGCTAAACTAACAAACTGTAAAGAGTGTAGAAAGGTTATACCGAACGATCCGAGTCCTTCGTTCTTTAACCATCATCCCACGCTCCGTTGCGGCTGCTACGATCTCGTCGATCTCCGATATCTTCGTCGAGGTGGCACCACGTCGACGATTCTTTAAACGGGCTCCCGCCTCTGACTTGAGGCAACTCGATCGTCAAGTTTGCTAAAAGAGACGACCAAGAATGATGTAGAGAATGAGTAGATGACTTTGTCTCACTTCGTCCAAATCCGTGGACGATCGGTTAATGAAGTTGCCGAGGGAATTGGGTGATGGAATAAAATGAACTGTAAAATTCCATGCACCCCAAATACTATCATATCTTTTTCAAGTGAAACCTCAAGTGAGATCGATCAAGAGAGGAGGGGGAAGGGGCCGGCCATATATATAGAATGAGGAGGGTGAGTGTAGGAGCAAAGGTGGTGACCATAAGACATGAAGCTTCTCACAAAATATCTTAAGCTTAACAAAACTCTTTAATGAAAACAATGACTCACATAAACACCTCATCAAGTCATTAATGCAACCATTAATGTCAAGATGACTCATTAGACACTTCATCACTTCTAGAACCTTCTAGAATGATGACTCACTCTTATCTGAAGAAAAGATAATTCCGTCTTTAACCGAATGTTAAAAGACGGCTGATAGAAAACTGGAAACTGGCAACTTCCAAAAGTGATCCTGAAACAACTTTCAGGATAACCCCGAAACTGTATAAATATACCCGCATTTGTATTACGACCGAATAAAAATGCAACTGAGACAAAGATATTATACCTAATCAATATAATACTCGGATCCGGCTTAAACCAAAGCCGACCAGTATCATCTGCCCGAAAAATAACACGTGCGTAAACGCACGTGCATTTTCCGAACCCTGCCATAAAACCATACGGCCTCTACAACGTTTCGCCCGAACTTGGGAAACTGTCTGTGGGGGACTCTAATGACTCGTCAGTACCCTGGCAGTGGGTTTAACCACAAACCGTCAGCGGCACTAGCAATGCGTAACGGCTGCCCATGGACTGACCTCAAGGGATGCCGATGAGAGAACTCATCCGGAAAACCCTACTGAGCCTAACAGTGACAATGTATATACAGTCCGGTCCGTTCGTCTATGAGTATCGCATATCTGCCTAGGGGGCTAGCAACGTCAGACCCCCAATAGCAGTATAAGTCGTGTCGGAGTGAAGCCCAATAACACCCTGAGATACTACTGGAGTACCTACCAGTAAATCTCCTGCCACGGCCGTGGGATTTGTGTAATGGCTCTCCTAGACACAGCACGATCTCGCCCCCAATACCGGGAGAGACGAATCCCCCGCCGATCCGCTCACGTGCCTCCATATGGCTCGGGACTGTACCCAAAAACTACCTGTTTGCACGACTCCTTTGAGCCGTGGTAGGGTAGAAATCAAAGTACAGTGGGAACTCACACGAGACAAATGACGACCTCAGGTCGATGAACTAACCTGTACACATGTCACCAGGGAACTGCTATCTGACGATAGATATAATACTAACTAGCAGATTCCCGGCGAGTCCTGTCCGGTGTACTCATAACCCAATGAGCACCTGTATACATCTTAGGTGATCCAACTGACACCAGTGGCTTGTGAGACCGGCCACCGCCCCTCGTCGGGGTCTCGACTGTACACACTAGTCTACTCCGGAGTATCGATGCCCTATCTCGAAACTCCCACGACTAGGGACCACAATTAAGGATATGCGTATAAACCACCCAACTCTCACGTATATGATCGCCATCATACTGTTGGTGGTAAAGCAAGATCCTAAGGGCTCTATCAAAGTGTAACATGTAATCAGTCACCTGAACATGTACACGACTGATAAAGGCAAACCAGATAGCATACTATCATCTTGAGTAAGACTGTCCTACCGGTATAGGTCCTCCGCAATCATTGCAATCACGTACCTGTGATCCAATAATTGACTATGAGGGCACTATCACCAACAATCTCCCACTTGCACTCAAGGCTAATTATTGCAATGTCGACTACTCACAGCCCGTGTGAAACCGACACCCAACTCCTCTACTAATCAGTTTCACAAAGCCCGTTTGTAAAACTATTGTGTTCGAGAAATAGCCTTAGTGAGTGGATCCGCCTATATGTTTCTTTCTATGTCTCTCTAAATCTCAAGTTCGCGGAGAAAGCCATCTCCCGAATTGAGTAATACCTGTCTTAGAATGTGTCTGGATATCTGATGGGACCTAGTTCATAAATGAACTCCAAATCCAAACTTCTTAGACTGTATCGATCACTGAACCTAATCAGTATCCGGCACCATGCCACCTTCAGTATCCTCTTAGACCACCTGTCCATAATACTGTCCCTCTTCGTCAGAGGGAAAAACTATAACTCTGACAATCACTCTGTCAACCATGTGACCTTTGAAGCCTGGAATGATAATCGTCTCCCGAAGGAGGCTGCCATTATCAAATCCGTAGAACATGCACTTATGTTCAAAAACTGCTTCCTTATGTTTCTCCACGATTAGATTAATACAAACTTATTGCATCTAGTGCAAAACCAACATTTGGTGTGGTACTTGACATCTCATGATTGACTCAATTGCCTAAGCAAGTGATCTGCCAATCATGCACATCCCTCTCCCCTTTAGTCTATACGACACCTTTAGAGTGGGTGACTCCATCACCTGCAGGTACACCACCATGCTAGGAGTCAACTATTCTAAAAACCATTAGAATATCTGTCAAAGTACCCACATTGGGAAACTACCCAAATCCAGATCTAAAACCATAGATCTAGAAACCAGAATGTGAAATATTATATCCATATCCTGTCTGGAGAAACAACTGTGTGACGACCACAGTACAACCGATCGTAGTATAGAAATTTTACTTCCTACTCTATGTATGTCATCCTGATACCATGACATCACACCCTACTACCTTCTTAACAGATCCATCCCTTATTCTGATTGAAGTCAAACCTATGACTGTCACATCAAAAATTAGATGATCTATCTCCTCTATAACTGCTCAAGTCTATAAATAGATATAAGCATCTTGCCCACTATGCTTCCGATGCTCCCACTGACTACGACAACCCTCTTACCGGGTCTCATAACCTGGAACAACAGTAGTGTAAAGTCTGGGTAGATAAGAACCTCCCTGTCACCGTCCTTGAGGCTACCGAAGTACCTCTCGGGTGTCTGAGGTTACCCACCAAATCTGCGGAGTGGCTATTGGAATGTCAAACCTGATTGAATATATAGGTCCTATTAAATTTTCCGTAATCGTTCGCGGTTCTGGAATCACTTCCAGTTCTACCATACTCCCACTACTGTTTTCTGAAAAAGATCCATTTTTACTAAAACTATGGCGAGTCAAGAACAATATCACTATTGATCTTCCAAATGGTAGAATATCAACCCTCGTCATAGCCAGGGTCAACCCACAAACAGCCATTACAGAAACGTGCCCTGAGTTATCCAGAGTCTGGTTATAAGCATAAGCTGGACAGCTCCCCGTACCTTAATATCTTTTAAGGTACGAACTATTCTATATCCAATATAGAAACTTTGGCACTAATTTAATTGGAACCATATTCAAATCATGCAGCTGTCTCCAGTGCATATCAACTTAATGGAAAGAGGCTAATCAGCATTACTCAACTTAGGAATCCATCCAATTAAGAGTAACCTGAAAGAGAAACACGTTTCTCAAAACCATCACTATCATCTGAATACCAGTCACAAGAATCTACATCTTCGATCTCTTTGAGGAATCCCGATACTTGTGATACCTGGTTCTCTACTTTATTCTTATACCCACAACTTCTCAAAACTTAGACCATGTATTTCTACGAAACACTTGTCTAAATACCAGAGAAGTTATAAGTAAACAGAACATAGTACGAGGACCTACCCCTTTGTCCTGATGGACACTGGACAACATACAATACTCTGTATAAGTCCGCTGAGTTAAACAACTCAAAACCTGTGCGTTGTAGGTGGAAAACTGTACCCTGGCGATTTCCTCAAATATCACCAATTTCAACGAATTCCGATATAATGAGGATGATCACCTAATTCCCAATATCTTACTCCTACCCATCATCTGTAAAACCATACAGATATGAGAATGAAACCTGGTAAATACATACCCTTGGAGTAAGTGTCTAATCGGGAAAACAGTTTTTCTTTAACAATGCACTGAAACAAGAAAATGTTTCGTAGGGGTATCCTGGTATTCATAGTAATGCCTCTTCCATAATCCAATTCATGACTTCAACCGTATATTTTATTGCCATCTCTCCAAATCCCTTTATTTGTCTTTAGTCGTTACCTTCTGCACACCATCGTTAGGCTAAATGGTTTTCTTCCTTCCCTACCGTTCGGCACCAGCCTATGGTTTGGAAGAAGACTATCCAGTAAGCATAATAGGTGTACCCTCCTAAACCAAGGAGTACTCGCATCTCGAGAGAAGGTGATGAAAAAAGACAACTGAATAATACCTTATTCTTTTAAAGGTGAAATAGGAGTGGCGATGAAGTACGCGGTTTTGGTCGTGAATGATATCAGTCGCAATTTACTTTGCCCTCTTTCTAATCCCTTTATTTTGTCTTTACATATTACCTTCTGCACACCCTACTTAGGCTAATTGGTTTTCTTTATTCCCTACCTTTCGGCACCAGCCTATGGTTTGGAATAAGACTATCCAATAAGCGTAATAGGTGTACTCTCCTAAACCAAGGAGCCCTCGCAACCTGAGAGAAGGTGATAATAAAAGACAACTGAATAAACCAATTCTATTTCTCCTGAACCTGGATCCATCCTCGAAGAAGTCCCTTCGAGTTCGTATATAACCATACGATGGATCTATCCAATGAAAGTGGATATCCGTAGTAATACGGGTGTTCTGAGAAATTCAAAGGGTAAAAGAAGGAGTGGCAATGACTTATGCAACTCAGACAATCCAAAAGCCAGTATTTTAAGAAGGTTCGGTCAACCTGGTCACTGAGTCATAGTCTAGGGTCGGTCAAAGGTCGCTGCCAAAGAGAGAGAGAAAAGAAACACTCTGTGTGCACTCTAACCTAGATCAGAATGGTCATCACTTTATCTAATCCGGAAACCTCCCACTGTCCTGTCAAATTCTCCTCCAAACCTAAAGAAGAATCAATCGGGATCACCCGAAGAGTAAACCAACTCATCAGTGGGAATCAGGATCCAACTCTCATCGCATGATAACGTGATGGAATGCATCCACGTTACTCATACTCCAGATGGTATGCGCATACTTGGCAAGTTTCAGTTTCTTTAGAAACTCCCGATACGATTTTTGCCCCATGCTCTTATAACCTTGGCTTTGGTCAAAGTGTCATAAGTCACATGCCAAGTTCTACCCGTCACTATCTTGTCAATTTGAACCCACCCGCACATGCCCCTGACTTTGGCCAATCGGCAGAACGACTGTCCAAAACTAACTCATCTATCTATGCAACAATTGAATACCCAGCAGCTACCAAACACTATGCCTTAACTTTGGCTAAAATGCATAGCTTGAATACTACTAAATACCCAAAAGAAGTGACGGAGGGCTACGGCTGGTTTGTGGCGAAAAACCTTTAACGTAGTGAACTTGATATCGCTGAAGGAACCTGATAGCTTTTTAAAATATAGTGGCGAAAACCTTTTGCTAAAGAGGTCACTCCCGGTAAAGGGATCTCGGCTCTTTCCTCGTGGAATGAGGTGCAGGATATTCCACTGAATATCGCTATGCAAAGCAACTTGTAATCGACTATAGTGAAGTTATTACGCTGACGCAAACTTCTGTCCAAGGGGTCGGTCCCGGTGAAGGGATGTCGGCCCTTGCCTCGTCGAATGAGGTGCAGGATATTCCACTGAATACCGCTATGCATAACAAAAAGAAACGTCTTTGCAATAACCTTTTTAAATTTGTTCCAACAACTGTAAACAGGTTTGTTATCCTTTGCATTGATCAGAATCAACGCAGTCCCATCATTTAATCACACCAGAAAAGAACGAAAATAAAATGTACGTATATGCCATCCGCATTCGTCACTGGGTCCCGTCATCACTCGTTAGGTTACTTAACTAACGACAGAGCGGGGACTGGACTAGTGCGGGTGTAAAATATATACAACATCTAATAGTATATAAACCAATATACAATAATCGCTCCAGGCGTGATAGTATGCAACATTACAGAAAAGTAATAAGCATCACAGAACAATACAGATATCTGGGATCCCCAGGTTTCACAGAGCCGCTGCTGAAACCCGACGTTCCCCTGTCATGTGGATAGCCTGTGCAATGAAACCTAGACCCCTACAGGTGCGGCAAGTTACCCGCCAAAACCTGAAGCGAGGCAACCCCCTACAGCATAGTGAATGGACCACCCAGCACTTCACGGAATCCGGTAATCTTGGGCACCCCTCCTTGGGTCAACCTGTACCCCCTACGAGTGCGGCGAATAGTCTGCCAATTCTAGAGTGGGACCCCTCTGCCTCTCAAATACATGAGATACGGACCCGTTGCCCTCCCGAACCCGGCTATCCGTGCACTCCGTCGCGGGGCAAAACCTATTACAGTAATGAAAAATAGTACAATAGGTACATCGACCGCAACCTGGTCGTGCCCCAAAAGAATATTATACAACAGGCAGTGACGGCAGTCCACAAGTTGGACGCTCGCCCCGCAATATCAAATGTACAAATAAACTCAAACTGTACTACCATTGCACACTGCTATCCACCATGGCAAATCCGCAACATCACAGCACAACACAGAACATCAACGCGAATGTCACGTTCGCAAACCCGTCTAAAAGAACTATAGCAATCAGACGCGGTTTACCGATCAAATGACATTCCCGGTCGGAGATATAATGTAAGCACTGTAAACTAACGTGTTTAAATTTCGATCGACCAAATATCAAAAAGTGGGCCCCACGACTTACTGGTGAACAGTAACAAAATCTGGGCCAAAACGATATTTACCAAAAACCCCAAAATCCAACAGAGAACCCACTGTACAAATTTGGGAGCACGAGCTCACCACGTAGCCGCGGATGCGCGGCCAAACCATGGGTTTGGCCGCGTTTCCGCGGCGCTTTGGTGGAGACACGTGCCCAAATTTGGTCGTGGTTCTTAGAAAAGCCTGCACAGATTTTTAAGACATGCAGAAAAATTTTAGGAGGCCATTTAAAATCAACAGAAACTGTCAAGCTAAAAAATTGTGATTTTTGATTTCCGGTTCGATCGATGTTTTAAAAGCGTAAGCACAAGTTAGCATAGCAAAATGGTTAGGCTCTGATACCACTGTAAGTCTACGCTAGCGCCCCGGCCGTCTACAGACGCCAAATGCGGAACAAAAACTTTTTAACTGGCGCTATCGTATACTTTAACCCGGATCTACCATTATTGCTAAACTAACAAACTGTAAAGAGTGTAGAAAGGTTATACCGAACGATCCGAGTCCTTCGTTCTTTAACCATCATCCCACGCTCCGTTGCGGCTGCTCCGATCTCGTCGATCTCCGATATCTTCGTCGAGGTGGCACCACGTCGACGATTCTTTAAACGGGCTCCCGCCTCTGACTTGAGGCAACCCGATCGTCAAGTTTGCTAAAAGAGACGACCAAGAATGATGTAGAGAATGAGTAGATGACTTTGTCTCACTTCGTCCAAATCCGTGGACGATCGGTTAATGATGTTGCCGAGGGAATTGGGTGATGGAATGAAATGAACTGTAAAATTCCATGCACCCCAAATACTATCATATCTTTTTCAAGTGAAACCTCAAGTGAGATCGATCAAGAGAGGAGGGGGAAGGGGCCGGCCATATATATAGAATGAGGAGGGTGAGTGTAGGAGCAAAGGTGGTGACCATAAGACATGAAGCTTCTCACAAAATATCTTAAGCTTAACAAAACTCTTTAATGAAAACAATGACTCACATAAACACCTCATCAAGTAATTAATGCAACCATTAATGTCAAGATGACCTATTAGCCACTTCATCACTTCTAGAACCTTCTAGAATGATGACTCACTCTTATCTGAAGAAAAGATAAATCCGTCTTTAACCGAATGTTAAAAGACGGCTGATAGAAAACTGGAAACTGGCAACTTCCAAAAGTGATCCTGAAACAACTTTCAGGATAACCCCGAAATTGTATAAATATACCCGCATTTGTATTACGACCGAATACAAATGCAACTGAGACAAAGATATTATACCTACTCAATATAATACTCGGATCCGGCTTAAACCAAAGCCGACCAGTATCATCTGCCCGAAAAATAACACGTGCGTAAACGCACGTGCATTTTCCGAACCCTGCCATAAAACCATACGGCCTCTACAACGTTTCGCCCGAACTTGGGAAACTGTCTGTGGGGGACTCTAATGACTCGTCAGTACCCTGGCAGTGGGTTTAACCACAAACCGTCAGCGGCACTAGCAATGCGTAACGGCTGCCCATGGACTGACCTCAAGGGATGCCGATGAGCGAACTCATCCGGAAAACCCTACTGAGCCTAACAGTGACAATGTATATACAGTCCGGTCCGTTCGTCTATGAGTATCGCATATCTGCCTAGGGGGCTAGCAACGTCAGACCCCCAATAGCAGTATAAGTCGTGTCGGAGTGAAGCCCAATAACACCCTGAGATACTACTGGAGTACCTACCAGTAAATCTCCTGCCACGGCCGTGGGCTTTGTGTAATGGCTCTCCTAGACACAGCACGATCTCGCCCCCAATACCGGGAGAGACGAATCCCCTGCCGATCCGCTCACGTGCCTCCATATGGCTCGGGACTGTACCCAAAAACTACCTGTTTGCACGACTCCTTTGAGCCGTGGTAGGGTAGAAATCAAAGCACAGTGGGAACTCACACGAGACAAATGACGACCTCAGGTCGATGAACTAACCTGTACACATGTCACCAGGGAACTGCTATCTGACGATAGATATAATACTAACTAGCAGATTCCCGGCGAGTCCTGTCCGGTGTACTCATAACCCAATGAGCACCTGTATACATCTTAGGTGATCCAACTGACACCAGTGGCTTGTGAGACCGGCCACCGCCCCTCGTCGGGGTCTCGACTGTACACACTAGTCTACTCCGGAGTATCGATGCCCTGTCTCGAAACTCCCACGACTAGGGACCACAATTAAGGATATGCGTATAAACCACCCAACTCTCACGTATATGATCGCCATCATACTGTTGGTGGTAAAGCAAGATCCTAAGGGCTCTATCAAAGTGTAACATGTAATCAGTCACCTGAACATGTACACGACTGATAAAGGCAAACCAGATAGCATACTATCATCTTGAGTAAGACTGTCCTACCGGTATAGGTCCTCCGCAATCATTGCAATCACGTACCTGTGATCCAATAATTGACTATGAGGGCACTATCACCAACATGAATATCTGGCACGACTCGCCGTATAGGTAATGTCTCCAGATCTTAAGTGCAAAGACCACTGCAGCCATCTCCAAATCATGAGTGGGGTAGTTTTGTTCATGTTTCTTCAATTGTCGTGAAGCATACGCGATCACCCTGTCCCGCTGCATCAATACGCACCTTAACCCCACTCGAGAAGCATCACAATAGACCACAAATCTGCCTGATCCCGAAGGCAATGATAATACTGGTGCCGTAGTCAGCCGAGTCCGTAGCTGCTGAAAACTGTGCTCGCACTCCTCCGTCCAATCGAAAGTAACTCCCTTACGGGTCAACCCGGTCAAAGGTGTAGCAATACTGGAGAAATCCTGCACAAATCGCCTGTAGAAACCGGCCAACCCCAAAAAGCCGCGAATCTCCGTAACCGATGTGGGTCTGGGCCAACGCTGAACGGCCTCGATCTTCCTCGGGTCTACACATATACCGTCTCGTGAAATCATATGCCCCAAGAAATCTACGCTGTCTAGCCAGAAAGCACGCTTGGAGAATTTCGCGTAAAGCTGGTGCTCTCTCAAAGTCTGTAGTGTAATCTGCAGGTGCTGCTCGTGCTCCTCACTACTCCGGGAATACACCAAGATATCGTCAATGAACACTATGATGAACAGATCCAAATATGGCCGAAAAATACGGTTCATCAAGTCCATGAATTCTGCGGGCGCATTGGTGAGTCCGAACGACATCACCAAAAACTCATAATGGCCGTAGCGTATACGGAAAGCTGTCCTAGGAATGTCCTCCTGTCGAACCCGCAGCTGATGATAGCCCGATCGTAAATCGATCCTCGAAAAGTATCCTGCCCCCTGAAGCTGGTCGAACAAATCGTCGATATGTGGCAAGGGATATCTGTTCCGCACTGTCACTCTATTCAGCTGGCGGTAGTCGATACACAGACGCAAATTGCCGTCCTTCTTCTTGACGAACAGGACTGGAGCACCCCAAGGAGAAACACTGGGTCGAATAAGTCCCTTCTCCAGCAAATCTTGCAACTGACCCTTCAATTCTCGAAGTTCCGCCGGGGCCATCCGATAAGGCGGTATAGAAATAGGCCCCGTGCCAGGAACCAAATCGATACAGAAAGAAATGTCGCGCTCGGGCGGTAGCCCAGGAAGCTCGTCAGGGAACACATCAGGAAACTCGCTAACAACCAGAACCTGATCCAATGGAACCTCTGTAGCGCTAGCATCGCAAACATAGGCGAGAAATCCCTGACATCCCTTACTCAAAAGCTGTCCAGCGCGAAAAGAAGAAATCACACTGTGAGGGGCGGCACCACGGTCCCCCAACACAACAAAAACCGACTCGCCGGGGAAACAGAATCTAACTATCTTCTCACGGCAGTCCACAGAAGCATAGCACGTGGCTAACCAATCCATGCCCAAAAGAACATCGAAGTCCAACATCTCAAGAAGGATCAAGTCGACAGGCAACTCTCTCTCGCCAATACAGACGGTACAGGATCGGAACACGTGCCTAGCAACAAATGACTCTCCCACAGGAGTGGTCACAACAAGTGGTTGATCAAGCAAACCGGACTCTCTACCCAAGGTCGGCACAAAGTGTGTGGATACGTATTAGTGCGTGGATCCGGGATCAAACAACATGTGTACATCAACAGAACATACTGGAAGGGTACCTGAAACCACCGCATTGGACGCCTGCGCGTCCCGATGCGTCAAAGCAAAAACCCGCGCCTGTCCTCCACCGGTGACTGACTGCCCTCTGCCTCGGTCATCCCGTCCTTTCTGAGCAACTCCTCCACGCCCACGACCTCTCTGAGTATGAGTCTGACGCGGAACAACGGTAGGTACAACTGGCAACGCCCTCTGGGGTGGTGAAGGTGGTAAAGTAACATGCGGTGCTGCCGCCTTCCTCCGGTGTATCTCAGGACAATCTCCCACACGATGATAAGAACTCCCGCAACGGAAACATCCCGATGATGGTCGCTGACCCTCCTGGGGATAGGAGCTGAACAACCGGCCTCGCCTCGAATCTCTACCACCTGCAAGGTGTCTGTCACGGCGCCGAAAAGGCTGTCTCTGCACCGATGTATCTGCATGAACTCTCTTCGGCTCTGGGACTGCCGAAGTCTCAGCAAGGCGCTCCTCAACCAATAAGGATGCATCTACAGCTGCTGCGTAGGTCTCGTAGTGCTGCGCGCTGATCGCAAGGAACGGTGGTGTAAGCAAGCCTCGAACAAATCTCTTGACTCACAACTCCTCGGTAGCCATTAAATACGGGGCATAAACTGCTAGCTCTGTAAACAACACGTCATACTCTGCCACTGTCATCTATGGCGTCTGGCGCAAGGACTCAAATCTGCGTGCTCGGGCATCCCTAACACTCTGGGGAAGGAAACGGGCTAGAAATACTGTCACAAACTCCGTCCAGGTCATAGGAGGAAGACCTGCCGCTCTGCCCTTCTCAACTGAATCACACCAGTTCTGCGCAAGACCTTCCAGGCGAAAGCTCGCGAACTCAACCCATCTCGCATCTGCGCATCTGAGGGAACGACATATCCGGGCCATCCTATCAATGAAAGACTGTGGGTCCTCGGCTGTATCGGTGCATGTGAAGACCGGAGGATTTAGCCTCATAAACTCTGATAGCGATACTGTAATCACCTCCGTGGCTGCAGGGGCAACTGGCCGTGCGGTAAGTACCATCGCGGTCTCTGGAACGGGTGGAGCTACCTCTGGTCGCTGCGCTCGAAGCGTCTCAACTAGCGATCCTATCATCTGGCGCATCTCCTGCATGCTGGATCCTACCATCTGGCGCATCTCCTGCATACCAGCCCCTAGCGTGGCGATCTGATTTGTCACGGGAGGAACAGTCTGCTTGGGTACAACGGGTGCACTGCCCGGATCAGTCCTCGTCTCGGACGAGTCAACTCGAATCTCGGCCCTCGCGGCCGCTCTCTGCGCCCTCGTAGTCTTCGGCGGCATAATGGCTGAAAAGAAATTAGGATTCGATAAGAATACGGAAATCGAATCATAAGAATATATATACTCAAGAAGGAATTTAAATTAATAAGTCCTAAGGTCGCCTTGGCGGAGTACCGTGTCGTGAGTATGCCACGGAACATACACACGCTACGCCACTCTGCTTCAGCTACCTACTCCATCATACCAAGGTCATCCTACACTCCGAAAGGTAAAACCTACGCTCTGATACCAACTTTGTCACGACCCGAATATTTCGACTCGTGACCAGCACTTAACCACGCTACGTCTACAGGCGTAACACGACTAAGTAAGCCGAACCCAGAAATCAAAACCATTTAAAAGTAGCGAGTGTTGAAAACATTTAATTAAAACATTTAAATAGTTCAATAAGTTCTTTTAAAGTTACGTCATCATTTAAATAATTTTGGCAGCATTTCCTTTGTAAAAGTAACCCCGCGACCGGGTATAAAACAAGATATGAGTGAAAATGAGATATAATGAAACAAAACATCTCAAACGGGAGCAATCACGCCCAACGGCGGAAACCATCATCAAAAGAGTAATATACGACGCCGTAGCGAAGAATAAGCAATAAGTAAACATCACAGAAATATAAACTGCATATAAAAACAGTCGGCTCCCACGAGCTCGACACCATAATACAAAATATACATCATCGTCCTCACACAGTAACTAAGTCCAGTACATAAATGGTAGATAGATAATACTAGATACAAAAAGGGGTACAATAAAAGTAATCAGATACCACAACCCACCTAAAAGCAAAACAGCTCTCGCACCAACTGTAGTGGTATCTGTAGCCAAAAGATGCAAAAGGCAGCCTGCCGCGACTACTCTGAAGGGCAACCTGCAAATACTGTGGCACAACGGGGGTGAGTTGCCAACTCGTGAATAGAGATAACATATAAAGGTAATCGCGAGCATGCACGTACTGCGCTACTCTAACATATGCCAGCAGATGATATCAATGCGTAATAAGCAGTATGTGCAATGATCATGCAAATGCTCTGTCAGGTAAAATAACTACAGGATGAGATACATGATAATCAATGCTGAGCATGAGATAAATAACATCTACACGGAATATCAACGTGGAAAGGTAATCGGTGCTCAAAACTGCACCCCAAATCCCAAATAAACTCAGGCGCCGACACTCTCATTGGCCCTCAAATCCTGTAAATATCTGAGAAATCACGAGTGCCCAACATCGGCACCCAAATATCATAAAATACTCGTGTCCAGCATCGACACGCGAATCATCATATATCTGGCTCCGTAAGTCCGGATCAGCCCACGGGCTCCGTCTGCGGTATCGGCCCTCGGCCCCGGCAGTACGGATCATCCCGCATCCATCTCTCGACTCTGGTCAGTATCCTCCGGATAACCGCCAGGTCCAACCAATCACCGGTAGGTAGTGGTCCCTATGCCAGGCTCACCGTCTATTATACGGCGAAACCGTTCTCGCCCCGGGGTACCATACCGGGTCCACCACGAACCCGCAAACGGATCATCCAACTCCTCGAATCGGGTTTCAAACACACGTCTCAGCACCGAGAAAAACGCGTGGTGGACGCACCAAAATATCATATCACGAGGGACCGGGTTTTCAAATAGTTCATCTTTTCTTAAATAATCCCACGGTCCTCAAAACCAGAAATCACATGAAAATCCAACATCAAGAAGTAAATCAAATGCGATGTGCTATGCACATCAAGCCATAATATAGGTACAAGAGGAAACCGCTTTTAAAAATAGTTTTTGTTTTTAAAGACATCATGCGGCTCCCAATTTCCATGAAAATCATATCGAATCATACGTGAAATGAACTACAGCAATATAATCATGGCAGTTCTACAGTGAGTGTGCCATGGCAATTACTAACGGTGTGTGTGTAACATGCAGATTAGTGCTCGTGCAACATGAACCGTTAGTAATAGTGCGGTGATCTATCAATTCTAAGTTTACTTACATATAGCAAGGAATGCAGTATGCAATGACAGTCAATGGGGTAAATGCAACATATAACTATAAGGTCATATCAGTCCTGACGCATAACGCCATGCGGGGGATATCCCCGTAGATGTTAAATCTACTCACCGAAGTCTCGCGCTAAGTGTAGCCGACGACTTGTTTCCCCTTCTTCGCAGCGTCCGTCTCACTCGCCTGCGAACCTAGAATCACACAATATATCACATATAAGCTCAAATCCACAAAAAAACGTGATATTAAGGTCAAACTAGAAACCCGCGTCGCAAACCAAGCACGCGTGCGCGCGATACGCTAAAACGTGTGATTACGCGCCTGAAACTACCCCGACGCGTCGCGATACGCAGAAATCCCAAACCACATGCGTATCACGCGTGTCGCGAAGGTTTAAAATACGAGAAATAGGTAAATAGTTCCAGATTTTTCTACAGTAAGAATAAAATAAAAATACACATGCCATGAGTATAAGGGTTGCAACAGACACCTATAGGACCAAACCCCTACCCCAACCCTCCCCATCTGGCCGCAAATTGCGGCCAGAAACAATATTTCGGTGGCCCGCACAAGTCGTATGGGGGTCCGGTTCTACCTTGGGGATCAGCACCTAACAACTATACTGCAGTCCTCTCAAAATTATTCTGAACTCACCGGGTCAATAGCAGTTTACGGAAAGTCAAAATTTGCTTAAAACGATGAACTTGCATCAAATAGGGATCTGGTGGTATTTTACTGCAATTGGGGGCTAAGCTGGGTTAATATGGCCTTAACAACACTCCATCAACATACTAAAACCAGTTCAAACATCACTTGGTCATGGTTCCTACTAATCACCAAATATCGCACTAAAACGCACTAATAAACACTAATCGAAGCTAAGCTACACTAATTAAGCAAATTAGGGGGTAAGTTCAAGAAGTATACCCCACACTCGACCCTAGGGAGCTGGTGGAAGAAGAAGAAGTGGAGGGAAGGAGCTGCAGCTGGAGTTGGGGCTGTTGCTGCTGCTAGCTGCTGCTGCTGCTGCTCACTGGTGTTGGTGGTGCTGCTTGCTGGCTGCTGCTGTGCTTGCTTCAGCTGCTGCTGTGGATGTTTCTGCTGCTGCTGTGGAGAGGTAAGTGTGTGAGTGTGAGAGTGAGGTTGAGAGAAAAGAACACAAGGATGAGAGGGAATCATAACCCAAATGTCAACCCCTCCACTCTCTCTCTTCATTAAATGCAAGCATGGCTTTTGCCATGATGCATTCTCTCTCTCTCTCATTCTCACCTAGTCAACACTAAAAAGGGAAATTCAAATTAAAGCAACCATCAAATAAATAATTAAACTTAATTAAAACCTAAAAGACTTAATCCCCATGATTAAACCCACCATGGTTGCTAATCATGGTATTACCTCATTTTAAAACCCTAGTTTACAAGCACATGTGTGTGCAAGCCTGGGAAAATTCTAGAAAAATATTTATTAAATTGGGAAAAATATTTGAAACTCAATTTGGTAGACTTTTTATTAAAAACCTTTTATTTAAATATAATTAGCCACTAAACACATCCTAAGGTGTTACAGTAATGAACTTGATCTCGTTGAAAGAACCGGATAGTTTTTATAAAAATATAGTAGCGAAAACCTTTGCTAAAGAGGTCACTCCCGGTGAAGGGATCTCGGCTCTTTCCCCATCGAATGAGGTGCAGGATATTCCAACTGAATACCACGATGCAAAGCAAAAATTAATCGGCTATAGTGAAGTTATTACCCTGACGCAAACCTCTGTCCAAGGGGTCACTACCGATGAAGGGATCTCGGCCCTTGCCTCGTCGAATGAGGTGCTGGATATTCATAACCGAATACCACTGTGCAAAACAAAAGAGAACGCCCTTGTAATAACAGCTTTTTGAAAAATTGGTTCCAACAACATCAAATATAGGTTTGTTTTTCTTGCATTGATAAGAATCAACGCAGTCCCATCAGTTAATCACACCAGAAAAGAACAAAAATAAAATGTACGTATATGCCATCCGCATTCGCCTCTGGGTCCCGTCATCACCCGTTAGGTTACTTAACTAACGACAGAGCGGGGACTGGACTAGCGCGGGTATAAAACATATACAACATCTACTAATATATATATCAGTATATAATAATCGCTCCAGGCATGATAAATACAACATCACAGAAAAGTAATAAGCATCACAGAACAATACAGATAATCTGGGAGCCCCGGGTTTCCTTTGGGCCGCAAAAGAAACCCGACGTTCCCCTGGTCATGTGAATAGCCTGTGCAATGAAACCTAGACCCCTACGAGCGCGGCAAGTTACCCGCCAAAAGCTGAAGCGGGGCGGCTCCCTTCAACAAAGTGAATGGACCACCCAGCACTTCACGGAATCCGGTAACTTGAGCACCCCTCCTTGGGTCAACCTATACCCCCTACGAGTGCGGTGAATAGCCCGCCAATTCTAGAGTGAAGCCCCCTTCGTCTCAACGCCATGAGATGCGGGCCCGTTGCCCTCTAGAACCCAGCTATCCGTGCACCCCACCGCGGGATAATCCTAGTAAAGAAAAGAAAAATATATACAACGGGTATACCGACCTCAACCCGGTCGTGCCCCAAAAGAATAATATACAAACAGGCAGTGACGGCAGTCCACATGTCGGACGCTCGCCCCGCAATATTAAATATACAAATAAATCCAAACAGTACTAACATTGCACCAAGTTATCCACCACGACAAATCCGCAACAGCACAGCACAACACGGAACATCAACGTGAATGTCACGTTCGCAAAATCCGTCTAAAAGAACTATAGCAATTAGACAAGTTTTACCGATCGAATGACATTCATGGTCACAGATAGTAATGTAAAGCACTGTTAACCAACTTGTTTAAATTTTCGATCGACAAAAATTTCCTGAGGTGGGCCCCAAGTACAAATCCAGCACTCAAAATGATTTAGGCCAAAACTAAATATTTCAGAAACCACAATTCCAAGTGAAAGATCTCCAGAAGAAAATTGATGAAATGAAGCCCCAGAACGGCGGCGTAACCGCGGCCAAAACGTAGGTACGGCCGCGGTTCCGCGGCGTTCCTGAGGTATCAGCCAACCAAATTTCTCCTAGAGTCTAAGAAAAGCCTGCACGTTTTTCTGAAATACCCAAAATAATTTTTCGACGAATTTACAAATTCGACAAAAACTTAAATTTTGAAATTGCGGTTTTGGAAATTTTGTTCGATCGATATTTTAAACATGTTAGAACAAGCTAGTATAGGTTAATGGCGTCGCTCTAATACCATGTTAGGCCACGGCGGCGCCCCGGCCGTCAAACCGACACCGGATGCGGAACAAAAACTTTTTACAAAACCGGCGCCACCGCAACCCAAATACCCGGATCGTTCTACCAACCGTAAACTAGCAATTGTAAAAGGGTTTGGAAATTATACCGATCGATCCGTGTCCTTCGGTCTTCAATCCCCATGCCTATCTCCTCGCTGTTGCGCCAACGAAGTTCGGTCTCCGATCTCGCTCGTCAAAACGGCACCACGTCATCGAATGTTTATACGGGCTCCCGCCTCGAACCGAGACAACTCGGACATGAAATTTGCCAGCCCACATGTTCAAGAATGAGGTAGAGAAAGTGTAGAATATTTTGCCTCAAGAGTGAAGTTGCCAAAATGGATGGAAATGTGAGCAAAGAATTTTTCTTGGAGAAAAAGAGAATGAGCCTCCAAAAATTGGGCTCGGCCAGTGCACTGGAAAAAAATGGCTCTCAGGGATATCTCAAGAAGTGAAGAGATGGCCATATAAATTAATCAAGCAACAAAAATTACCCCACCAATCAATATCCACCACAACAAAAAAAACCCTGAACAAAAGGAGCTGCCCAATTTGCAGAGAACCCCCCACTCCTAAAAACAAATGAAGACATGTATATTAAATTAATCAAGCCATCATGAATTGATTAATTCTTTTCTCACACTCCTCCATCACCACGCGGAGCCCCCTGCAGGTCAATACTTGCGAAATTGCAAGGAGCCCCCTCGACCAAAAAAGGACCCATGCATCTTTTAAAGCGATCAACCCATGCCTCGTTAAGTGAGGCACCCGCTTCACTGTGCAGACCACGTAGTAGCAGGAAAGGGTAGGAATGGAATTTTGCCCACAAGGAATATGATGAGGTAAAGATAGCTCGAGGATAAATTAAATTAAACATAGATCCGGATGTTAAAGACGGATGGAGGAAAATTGGCAACTTCAAAACTAATCCCGTAACGAATTACAGGATCGTCCCTAAACAGTATATACATACCCGCATTTGTATTCTGACCGAATACTAATGCAATGAGACAAAAATATTCCTACAGTATAATACTAGGATCCGGCTTAAACCAAAAACCGCTAGCATTATCCGTCCGATCTTGATCCGTGCACAAGTGCACGGATATGATTGAACCCCGCCATATATCCATACGGTCTCTACAACGTTTCGCCCGAACTTGGGAAACTGTCTGTGGGGGACTCTAATGACTCATCAATACACTGGCACTGGGTATAACCACTAGCACGTCAGAGGTACTAGTTGTACGTAACGGTTGCCTATGTATTGATCGGAAGGGAAGCTGACGAGTGAACTCATCCAGAAATCCTACTGAGCCTGACAGTGACAATATCCGTACAGTCCGGTCCGTTCGTCTATGAGTATCGCATATAGGGCCTAGGGGGCTGGTAAACGTCAGACCCCTAATAGCCGTATAAGTCGTGTCGGAGTGAAGCCTAGAACACCCTGAGATACTGCTGGAATACCTACCAGTAAATCTCGATTACCCTAGCCAGGGATTTCGTGTAATGGCTCTCCTAAACACAGCACGATCTCACCCCCAACACCGGGAGAGACGAATCCCTGACGATCCGCTCACTGCCTCCATGTGGCTCGGGACTGTACCCAACTAAAACCTGTTTGCACGACTCCTTTGAGCCGTGGTAGGGTAGTAATCAAAGCACAGTGGGAAATCACATGAGACAAATGACGATCTCAGGTCGACAGACTAACATGTACACATGTCACCAGGGAACTGCTATCTGACGATATGTATAATACCAACTAGCATGTTCCCGGCGAGTCCTGTCCGGTGTACTCATAACTCAATGAGCACCTGTATACATCTTAGGTGAACCAACTGACACCAATGACTTGTGAGACCGGCCACCGCCCCTCGTCGGGGTCTCGACTGTATACACTAATCTACTCTGGAGTATCGATGCCCTGTCTCGAAACTCCTACGACTAGGGACACTTTAAGGATGTGCTTATAGACCCCCGTTCCCACGTATATGATCACCATCATACTGCTGGCAGTCAAGCAAGAATCTTATGGGCTCTATCAACAAGCAATAGTGAACTAAAGCATGTACACTATGATAAAGACAAACCAGATAGCATACTATCATCACGAGCAAGACTGTCCTACCGGTATAGGTCATCCCTCAATCATTGCAATCGCGTACCTGCGATCCAATAATTGACTTTGAGGGCACTATATCCAACAACTGTCAATACAACTGTGAATATCCCAAGCTTTCATTAAGTAATATACAAACTAGTATGATACAGTAATGGCCTCTAAGGCATAAACACTAACACACTACCTACCGGTGATAGTATTTGGACTCGGCGGTTATCCGGAGGATACCGACCGGAGTCATGAGATGGATATGAGGGCCAACCAGAGTATGTGGCGCCTGAGGGCCTATCTGAGGATGTGGCACCTGAGATATGAGGATTTACGTGTCGATGTTGGACACGGGTTTCATGATGTTTTGAGTGTCGATATAGGACACTCAGGTTCTATGATTTTGATGTGTCGTTGATGGACACACGTTGATTTATATCCTCATATTTACATGCATATGCTTTCATGATATTTACGTGCATGATGTTGTTGTGTCATTGATGGACACGTAGATGTTATCCACATGCAGATAGACATTGATTATATTGTTGGCACATATGTAGATACGGTCACCTTTGATACCATAATATCACCTTGATGATATAGTTGACCTAAGAATCGTTATTTTATTCGATTTCTACCTGATGATGTTTTCTACTCACGAGTTGGCAACTCACCCCCGTTGTGCAACAGTTCTTGCAGGTTGACCGTATGGATCAGTAGCGGCATCGCTGGCACACAGCTTACATTTGAGTGATTGGCTTTGGTAGGTGGTACATGTTGGATCGTGTCACTCTTGTATTATTATTCCTATTGTATCTAGTCAACTCCATCAATCAAAACTATTATTTGTATAACTAGTAAGACTTAAAAGGATTTATGGTTGCGAGACTTAGAGCGATGGGTTATATGTTCGCTTGGTGGGTTGATATCTTGCTTTATTCATTATTCTTTGTGTTGATCTTCGCCGTTGGGAGTCATATACATATATTCTGTCTTGCGTGGTTGTGATTCCACCGATTGGCGAAGAGTTAGCTCCCTCTTGGGGATGCCTTTTATATTATCATGTAAATGTGGTTTTAGATCAAAATATACAAGGGAGGTGCTGCCCAAATTTTTAAAAGTCGAAACATGTTTTTCAACTAGTAAAATCCACTTGCATTTTTTATGTTCCATTATCCATGCATTTAAGAAAACTTTTGATTTCATCATACCTTTATTTCAAAACTTCACCTCTTTTATTTTCTTAAAAATGTTTAGATTTCTGGGCTTCGGCTTACTTAATTTACGTTGCGCCTTTAGACGTTGCGTGATTTAAGTGTCGGTCACAAACTAAATTTTCGGGTCATGACAAAGTTGGTATCAGAGCGCTAGGTTTAACCTTGGTTCGAGTCTTGGTTTGACTATGTGGAGTCTGGGGCGTAATCTATTTCGGAACCTAGGCTTGATCTTATGGAACTTAGACTTGAACGGGGGTGGGGGTGGGATATTAGACCCGAACTTTCGTTTCATAGGCTGACCCTGATTGATAGAGTAGGTAGCTTAGTAGAGTGACGTAACGTACATATGTTCCGCGGCATATTTACGATACGATACTCCACTTAAGAAACCTTAGGATGTGCATATCTTGAGACTTGTGATTCTCTTTGTTCCCTTGATCATACATCCAATTGAGTTCCCTAATTCTATTCGTCTCCATAATCATACTCTCATTGATTTTGTTCCTCCTTATGATCATGTATCCATTCTGGATTTGTTGATTCCTTTCATTCCTTTGATCTACCTTCATCGATACATGCTTGAGGTTCCTGTCACCATGGTTTGAGCGCAGATTGAGCTGCTGCTAATGATGCGGTCAGGGCGAGCTCGTCATGGATGATGACTGACCATCATATTTTCTGGTGACATGAGAACGTCTCGATTTTGTATTTGTGTTGTGACATCTTGTTTGAGGCGAGTGTTCGGTTTTGCACCGTATGATCGGACCACTGATAGAGGCTGCCGGATTGTGAGAGGACTGTTGATGTACAACCTACCTCAGAGTTTATGATGTCGCCTACCTTGCAGACAGATGACCCAGCTGTTGCTGAGATTGACGGGATGCCGCTTCCAGAGCTTACGAGCTGAGATCGCTGGAGCTTTCAGGCAGAGATGCGACAGATGATAGCTAGTCAACCTTGAATTGCGAGACGAAGGTGATTCGTTGGATTTGATGCGCTGACACAGGCCCAGTTGAGTTGAAGATTTCCAGTGTGGAGAATCTTATTCAGATCTAGAGTAGATCGACCCAGAGAGGACGTTGTTCGTCGGATGATCCGATAGGAGATCAGTAAGTTGACCGGCTTCGGATAGAAGGACCTCACCCAGATGCGTTGTGAGTTGATCGAGAACGGATGAATAAGATATATTCCTCCGATGGTTGGGACGAGTTCCCGAAGATGTGTGAGGCTAGATATCTTCTACAGAGTGATGATGATACCGAGTTCGTGATTTCGAGTCCGTGTGAGAGACTCCGGATTGACTGTAGCCGAGAACAATTGTAGTATGCAGATAGCATGACGTGACGTCGAAGTTGACGATAATAAAGAAGAGTGGAACAAGAGGTTCGTGCGAGATGTTAACAAGCTGTTGTTACTCCCCGCTGAGATTAGAGATCTGATATATATGCAGAGGCGTTGGGATACGGCCAGTTCCCAAGGAAATGCTGTGATGAGAATGCAGATGTCCAGAAAATGAGAAAAGATTATGCGAGAGTACCAGCCTCCGTACAGTTCGGCATAGGCGAGATCGGAAGAGACATTGAGCAGGTGCTTTCCAGGACACTGCTGCGATAAGATTTGCACCGAGGATCAGTTGTGTCATGTGTATTCAGAGGGCCAGAGGCCGACGACAGTGACGTGCTACTTTACGAGTGGTCATGCTAATTGGCCGAGAGATGACCAGAGGAGTGCCAGAGCGGAATTATTTCCGTTAGCACACCTTGTTGGAGATAGTGCCCTCAGAGTCAATTATTGGATCACAGGCACGTGATTGCAATGATTGAGGGAGGACCTATCCCGGTAGGACAGTCTTACTCAAGATGATAGTATGCTATCTGGTTTACCTTTATCATCGTGTACTGCTTTAGGTGACCTGACAGGTCGCTATTACACGTTGGTAGAGCCCCTAGGATTCTTGCTTGACTACCAGCAGTATGAGGGCGATCATATACGTGAGAGCTGGCAGTCTATAAGCATATCCTTAAAAGGTCCCTAGTCGTGGGAGTTTCGAGACAGGGCATCGATACTCCAGAGTAGACTAGTGTATATAGTCGAGACCCCGACGAGGGGCGGTGGCCGGTCTCACAAGCCACTGGTGTCAGTTGGTTCACCTAAGATGTATACAGGTGCTCATTGGGTTATGAGTACACCGGACAGGACTCGCCGGGAACATGCTAGTTGGTCTTATACCTGACGTCAGATAGCAGTTCCCAGGTGACATGTGTACAGGTTAGTTCATCGACCTGGGGATCGTCATTTGTCTCGTGTGAGTTCCCACTGTACTTTGATTACTACCCTACCACGCTCAAAGGAGATGTGCAAACAGGTTTTAGTTGGGTACAGTCCCGAGCCACATGGAGGCAGTGAGCGGATCTTCAGGGGTTCGTCTCTCCCGGTATTGGGGGTGAGGTCGCGTTGTGTCTAGGAGAGCCATTACACGAAGCCCTCGGCCGAGGCAGGAGATTTACTGGTAGGTATTCCAGTAGTATCTCAGGGTGTTCTGGGCTACACTTCGACACACTTGTACCGCTTTTGGGGGTCTGAGTTTTACCAATCCCCTAGGCCCGCCATGCGATGCTCATAGACGAACGGACCGGACTGTACGGATATTGTCACTGACAGGCTCAGTAGGGTGTCAGGATGAGTTCGCTTATCGACGTCCCTTTTGGTCAATAGCTGGTGGCCCGTCACGTATGGCTAATACCTCTGACGTGCTAGTGGTTAAATCCACAGCCATAGTATTGACGAGTCTTTAGAGTCCACCACACATTCAGTTATTCAAGCTTTCGGGCGAAAAGCTGTAGAGGCCGTATGGAGATATGGCAGCGTTCGATCAGATACGTGCGGTATTGCACGGATCAGGATCGGACGGTTAGTACTAGAGGCCGTATGGATATATGGCAGGGTTCGATCAGATACGTGCGGTATTGCACGGATCAGGATCGAACGGATATTACTAGCCGGCTTTGGTTTAAGCCGGACCCTAGTATAGTACAGTGTAGATTTTGTCTCATTGCATTTGTATTTCGATCGGAATACAAATGCGGGTGTGTATACACAGTATCGGGGCTTTCCTGTAATTTATTACGGGACCAGTTTTCTGGAGTTGCCAGTTTGCTTTCCGTTTCGGCCAATTTCCTTTGTATCGTTCATTGGCCGAAGAATGGTGGAGGAGGGCTTATTTGCATTTGTGCAAATAAGCATTAGTGGAGGGGGTTCTTTGCATTTTGTTGCTTCATGATAGCTCTTGTTGACCTTGACTTGTTCACTTCATCATTGCTTGACTTTTGGAGTCATCATGTTTGATGATGGTTGTGGTTGAGTGTGGATGTGTTTGTGATCATGTTCTTTCATGATTTCTTTTGATTCCCTCATGCATTATTGTGTGGCCTCTCTCTTTTTTGATACACACTCTCATTCTCTCCTCTCCCTTATATGGTGTGGCCGGCCAAGCTCCTAGAGGGGCTGTCCCAATTTGGTGGGGTGAAGTTGTTGCTCATTTGGCTTGGCAAAAGTCTTTTTAGCTCCTCCTCCAAAAGCCTATCTCATATCCTCCACCAATGGCATCTCCACAACCCCAAAATGAGACATATAGATCTTCACTACATTCTACAGCAACTCTTGGGCACGTCGAGTCGCCAGCTTCGTGTCCGAGTTGCCTCGGTATAGAGGTGGGAGCCCGTAAAAGAAGCAGGCGACGTGGTGCCCTTCCGGCGACGAGGTGGAGACCAGACATTCCGCGGGAGATCGGGACGACAGCGAGAAGACTGGAGGACATGGATCGCTCGGTATATCTCTCTTCCCCATCTTGTAGTTAGCTAGGACTAGCTAATGGCACGATCCGTGTTTTAGTGCGCGGTGGTGCCGGTTCAAGAAAATTAAAGTTAGCCATCGCTTCCGCATTTGGCCTCGGGATGGAGGCCGGGGCGCCGCTGTGCACTTACAGTGGTATCAGAGCCTCGCCATTAACATAGTCTAGCTTTGTCTAATGTGTTTTACACATCCGATCGAACAAATGTTCCGAAAACCCAATAACACATGCATCAGTTTTCTGTTGATTTTTTTGCTGGCTCGAAATTTTTCTCAGGTTGTTGAATAGTGATATACTGGAAGTTCTAAGCATTCTGTAGAAATTCGATACAGTAACTCGACAATGGGAGCGCGGAACCGCGGCCAAACCCCCCTTGGGCCGCGGTTCCGCCGCACATTGATGTCCTTGCCGTATCAAATTTCTGCAGTTGCTTTCTGGGTTGAAAATAGGGTTTTTGGAATATTAATTTTGGGCCCAGAATTTCTTGATGTGCTACAGTAGTACTTGGGGCCCACTTGTTAAAATTTGATCGATCGGATGTTTTAAACACATTAGTTCACAGTATTTACATTATATCTGCGACCGTGAATGCCACTTGATCTGTAAATCCAGTCTAACTGCTATAGCTCGGTTAGACGGATTTGCGAACGTGACTTTCACGTTGATGTTCTGTGTTATGCTGTGATGTTGCGGATTGGTCGTGGGGGATAGCCTGGATGCAATGCTAGTATAGTTTTGTTGTATTATGTACATTTGATATTGCGGGGCGAGCGTCCGACATGTGGATTTCCGTCACTGCCTGTTTGTATTATTATTTTGGGGCACGACTATGTTGCGGTCGATGTACCCGTTGTATGTATATTTTACTTTTTGTACTAGGATTACCCCAAGGTGGGGTGCACGGATAGCCGGGTTCTAGAGGGCAACGGGCCCGCATCTCATGGCATTGAGACGGAGGGGGCATCACTCTAGGATTGGTGGGCTATTCGCCGCACTCGTAGGGGGTACAGGTTGACCCAAGAGGGGTGCCCAAGTTACCGGATTCCGTGAAGTGCTGGGTGGTCCATTCACGGTGCTGAAGGGGGCTGCCTCGCTTTAGGTTTTGGCGGGTAACTTGCCGCGCCCGTAGGGGTCTAGGATTTCATTGCATAGGCTATCCACACGACCAGGGGAACGTCGGGTTTCAGTAGTGGCTCTGTGAAACACGGGGATCCCAGATATCTGTATTGTTCTGTGATGCTGTACATTTCTATGATGTTGCATTTTATCACGCCTTGAGCGAAATATAATATATTAGTATATATATTAGTAGATGTTGTATATGTTTTACATCCGCGCTTGTCCAGTCCCCGCTCTGTCGCTAGTTAGCTAACCTAACGGGTAATGACGGGACCCAGTGGCGAATGCGGATGGCATATACGTACGTCATATTATTTTCGTTCTTTGTGGTGTGATCAATTGATGGGACTGCGTTAATTCGGATCAATGCAAGTTAAAAACAAACCTTTTCTGATGTTGTTGGAACACTTTTCAAAAAGCTGTTATTGCAAGGACATTCTCTTTTGTTTTGCATCGTGGTATTCAGTTGGAATATCCTGCTCCTCAGTCGACGAGGCAAGGGCCGAGATCCCTTCACCGGGAGTGACCCCTTGGACAGAAGTTTGCGTCAGGGCAATAACTTCACTATAGCCGATTACTTTTTCTTTGCACCGTGGTATTCAGTTGGAATATCCTGCACCTCATTCTACGGGGAAATAGCCGAGATCCCTTCACCGGGAGTGACCTCTTTAGCAACGGTTTTCGTCACTATATTTTTAAAAGCTATCCGTTCCCTCAACGATATCAAGTTCATTACGTTAAAGGTTTTCGCCAGAAACCATTCGTAGCCCTCCGTCGTTTCAGACGGGTAGCACGTAGTATTCATGCTATGTTTGTTGACCTTCGTCAAGGCATAGTGAATGGTAGCTGCTTGTTACCTTTCTGCTGCATAGATAGATGCGTTGGTTTGGGACAGTCATATAGCCTTGTTGACCTTCGTCAAGGGCTTGTACGGGTGGGTTCAAATTAACCTGGACAATGACGGGTAGAACTTGACATGTGACTTATGATTTGTTGACCTTCGTCAAGGTCATAAGAGCATGGGGCAGAAATCACATCGGGAGTTTCTAAAGAAACTGAAACTTTCTAGATATGCGCATACCTTCTGGAGTGTGATAGCATGAGCGGATTCCGTCACGTTATCATGCGATGATAGTTGGATCCCGATTCCCACTGATGAGTTGGTTTACTCCTCGGGTGATCCCGACTAATTCTTCTTTCAGGTTTGGAGGAGAATTTGACGGTACAGTGGGAGGTTTCCAGATTAGATAAATTGGTAACCATTCTGATCTAGGTTAGAGTGCACACTGAGTGTTTCTTTTCTCTCTCTCTTTGGAAGCGACCATTGACCCGACCCTAAGACTATAACTCAGTGACCAAGTTAACCGAACCTTCTTAACACTGGCTTTTGGATTGTCAGAGTTGCAAACCTCATTGCCACTCCTACTTTTACCCTTTTCTCCAGGACACCCTATATTACTACGAACGTCCACTTCCATTGGAAAAAACCATCGTATGGTTATATACGAACTCGAAGGAATTTATTCGAGGATGGTTTCCGGTTCTGGAGAAAACGGATAGGACTATTCAGTTGTCTTTTCCTTTTACCTTCTCTCAGGTTGCGAGTACTCCTTGGTTTAGGAGTAGTACACCTATTACGCAAATTGGATAGTCTTCTTCCAAACCTTAGGCTGGTGCCGAACGGTGGGGAATGAAGAAAACCAATTAGCATAAAGATGGTGTGCAGAAGGTATTAAGTTAAGACAAAGAAAGGGATTAGTAGGAGGGCATAGTAAATTGCGACTGCTATTCACGACCAAACCAAGTATTTCTTCGCCAATCCTAAATCACCTTTGTATTTCTCCAGAACACTCTGTATCACTACGAAGATCCACAGTCTATTGGATACTCCATCGTATGGTTATATACGAACTCGAAAGGAACTTGTTCCAGTTCGGGGATGGATTCTGGTTCAGGAGAAATAGGAATAAGGTTTATTCGGTTGTCTTTTATCTTCACCTTCTCTCGCTTTGCGAGTGTTCCTAGGATTAGGGCAGTACACACATTATGCTTATTGGATAGTCTTCTTCCAAACCATAGGCTGGTGCCGAACGGTAGGGAAGGAAGAAAACCATTTGGCCTAAAGGGGTGTGCAGAAGGTAATGACTAAAGACATAAAAAGGGATTTGGAGAGGTGGAAAAGAATTACACGGTTATAGTTGTGAATCTGGATAATGGAAGATGCATTACTGGGAATACCAGGATACCCCTACGAAACATTTCAATGTTTCAGTTTCACTGTGTACTGTTAAAGGAAAACTGATTTCCCAATTAGACACTTTCTCCAGGGTATGTATTTACCAGGTATGATTATCACATCGTATGGTTTTACAGATGATGAGTGGGAGTAAGTTATTTGGAATTGGGTGATCATCCTCATTATATCGGGATTCATTGTAATCGGTGATATTTGAGGAAATCACCTGGGCTGTTTGCCGGTCGGCAAATATTTGGTTTTGAATATCCGTTGTTATGCACCAATTTCAAATTGATATATCTGTACGTCTATTTTTATAGAGTGAGATATACCTTTTTGATATTATGTCTATGACATTTACCTATATCAATGGATGGTTAGGTAAGGAGCATTAAACAACGGTGTAATTCTTCTTAACCATAAGTACAGTTTTCAACATACGACACACAGGGAATGAGTTATCAGACTCAAGGGACTTATACAGAGTATTGTATGTTGTCCAGGGTCCATCAGGACAGAGGGGTTGGTCCTCGCACTATATTCGGTTTACTTATGACTTCTCTAGTTTTTAGACAGGTGTTTCGTGGAAACACAGGGTCCGAATTTTGAGAAGTTATAGGTATTTGAATAAAGTAGAGAATCAGGTGTTGCAAGTATCGGGATTCTTCAAAGTGATCGAAGATGTAGATACTTGTGTATGGTATTCAGTTGATAGTAATGATTAAGAGAACTTGCTTCTCTTTCAGGTTACTCATAATTGGAAGCATTCCTAAGTTGAGTAACGCTGATCGGCCTCCTTCCATTTAGTTGACATGCACTAGAGACAGCTGCATGATTTGAATCTGGTTCAATTAAATCAGTGCCTCTGGTTCTATATTGGATATAGAACAGTTCATATCTTAACGATGTTAAGGTACGGGGAGTTGTCCGGCCAATGCTTAAAACCAGACTCTGGATAACTCAAGGCACGTTTCTGTAATGGCTGTTTGTGGGTTGACCCAGGCTATGACGAGGGTTGACTTTCTACCATCTGGAAGATCAATAGTGATATTGTTCTAGAGTAGCCACAGTTTTATTAAAAATGGATTTTTTTTAGAAAAACAGTAGTGGGAGTATGGTAGAACTGGAAGTGATTCCAGAACCACAAACGATTACTGAAGATTTGATAGGAACCTAAAGATTCAATCTGGCTTGACATTCCACTGGCCGCTCCGCAGAAAAGGTGGGTAACTTCAGGCACCCGAGAGGTACTCCGGTAGCCTCAAGGACGGTGACAGGGAAGTTCTTGTTTACCCACACTTGCCATTGCTGTTGTTCCAGGCTGCGAGACCCGGCAGGAGGATGAGTATAGCGTCGTTCTAAACTAGCTTTAGAAGTGTACGTGTATATGACTCTGCCAGAGGGTTGTCGTAGTCAGTGGGAGCAGCGGAAGCATTGGTGGACAGGTGGCTTATGTCTATTTATAGACTAAAGCAGATATAGGGGAGATAGATCATCAATTTCTGATGTGACAGTCATAGGTTTGACTTCATCAGAATAGGGGATGGATCTGTTGAGAAGGTAGTAGGGTGTGATGTCCTGGTATTTGGATGACATACACAGAGTAGGAAGTGATATTCTTATACTACAATCGGTTATACTTTGGTCGTCACACAGTGGTTTCTCCACATGGGACTTGGACATTATATCAGACATATTGGTTACTAGATCTATGGTTTTAGTTCTAGATTTGGGTGGTTTCCCAATCTGGGTACTTAGACAGAATTCTAAGAGTATTTAGAATGGACGACTCCTGGTACGGTAGTGTACCTGCAGATAATGGAGTCACCCTCTCTAAAGGTGTCTTACAGACTAAAGGGGAGAGGGATGTGCATGATTGGCAGATCACTTGCTCAGGCAATTGAGTCAATCATGAGATGTCAAGTACCACACCAGATGTTGTTCTTGCACTAGATGCAATAAGTTGACATTGATCCAATCCTGGAGAAACAGTCGGAAGCAGCATTAGAGCATAAGTGGATGTTCTAGGGATATAATAACGACAGCCTCATTCGGGTGACAGTTATCATTCCAGGCTTCCAAGGTGACCTGGACGACAAGGAGGTTGTCAGAGTTATAGTTTTTCCTTCTGACGAGGGGCAGTATTTTGGACAGGTGGTCCAAGGCAATACTGAGGGAGGCATGGCGCAGGATACTGATTAAGATCAGTTGACGATACAGTCTAAGAAGTTTAGATTTGGAGTTCATTTATGAGCTAGGTCCCATCAGACATCCAGAAACATTCTAAGACAGGTATTGCTCATTTCGGGAGATGGGTTTCTCCACGAACTTGAGATATAGAGAGACATAGAAAGAGACATCAAGGCGGATCCACTCACTAAGGCTATTCCTCGAACGCAATAGTTTCGCAAGCGAGCTTTGTGAGACTAACCAGTAGAGGAGTTGGGTGTTCGGTATCACACGGGTTGTGAGTATGCGACATCACAATAATTAGCCTTGAGTGCAAGTGGGAGATTGTTGGAGATAGTGCCCTCAGAGTCAATTATTGGATCACAGGCACGTGATTGCAATGATTGAGGGAGGACCTATCCCGATAGGACAGTCTTACTCAAGATGATAGTATGCTATCTGGTTTACCTTTATCATCGTGTACCGCTTTAGGTGACCTGACAGGTCACTATTACACGTTGGTAGAGCCCCTAGGATTCTTGCTTGACTACCATCAGTATGAGGGCGATCATATACATGAGAGCTGGAAGTCTATAAGCATATCCTTAAAAGGTCCCTAGTCGTGGGAGTTTCGAGACAGGGCATCGATACTTCAGAGTAGACTAGTGTATACAGTCGAGACCCCGACGAGGGGTGGTGGCCGGTTTCACAAGCCACTGGTGTCAGTTGGTTCACCTAAGATGTATACAGGTGCTCATTGGGTTATGAGTACACCGGACAGGACTCGCCGGGAACATGCTAGTTGGTCTTATACCTGACGTCAGATAGCAGTTCCCAGGTGACATGTGTACATGTTAGTTCATCGACCTGGGGATCGTCATTTGTCTCGTGTGAGTTCCCACTGTACTTTGATTACTACCCTACCACGCTCAAAGGAGACGTGCAAACAGGTTTTAGTTGGGTACAGTCCCGAGCCACATGGAGGCAGTGAGCGGATCTTCAGGGGTTCGTCTCTCCCGGTATTGGGGGTGAGGTCGCGCTGTGTCTAGGAGAGCCATTACACGAAGCCCTCGGCCGAGGCAGGAGATTTACTGGTAGGTATTCCAGTAGTATCTCAGGGTGTTCTGGGCTACACTCCGACACGACTTGTACCGCTTTTGGGGGTCTGACTTTTACCAACCCCCTAGGCCCTCCATGCGATGCTCATAGACGAACGGACCAGACTGTATGGATATTATCACTGACAGGATCAGTAGGGTGTCAGGATGAGTTCGCTCATCGACGTCCCTTTTGGTCAATAGCTGGTGGCCCGTCACGTATGGCTAATACCTCTGACGTGCTAGTGGTTAAATCCACAGCCATAGTATTGACGAGTCTTTAGAGTCCACCACACATTCAGTTACTCAAGCTTTCGGACGAAAAGCTGTAGAGGCCGTATGGAGATATGGCAGCGTTCGATCAGATACGTGCGGTATTGCACGGATCAGGATCGGACGGTTAGTACTAGAGGCCATATGGATATATGGCAGGGTTCGATCAGATACGTGCGGTATTGCACGGATCAGGATCGAACGGATATTACTAGCCGGCTTTGGTTTAAGCCGGACCCTAGTATAGTACAGTGTAGATTTTGTCTCATTGCATTTGTATTTCGGTCGGAATACAGATGCGGGTGTATATACACAGTATCGGGGTTTTTCTGTAATTTATTACGGGACCAGTTTTCTGGAGTTGCCAGTTTGCTTTCCGTTTCGGCCAATTTCCTTTGTATCGTTCATTGGCCGAAGAATAGTGGAGGAGGGCTTATTTGCATTTGTGCAAATAAGCATTAGTGGAGGGGGTTCTTTGCATTTTGTTGCTTCATGATAGCTCTTGTTGACCATGACTTGTTCACTTCATCATTGCTTGACTTTTGGAGTCATCACGTTTGATGATGGTTGTGGTTGAGTGTGGATGTGTTTGTGATCATGTTCTTTCATGATTTCTTTTGATTCCCTCATGCATTATTGTGTGGCCTCTCTCTTTTTTGATACACACTCTCATTCTCTCCTCTCCCTTATATGGTGTGGCCGGCCAAGCTCCTAGAGGGGCTGTCCCAATTTGGTGGGGTGAAGTTGTTGCTCATTTGGCTAGGCAAAAGTCTTTTTAGCTCCTCCTCCAAAAGCCTATCTCATATCCTCCACCAATGGCATCTCCACAACCCCAAAATGAGACATATAGATCTTCACTACATTCTACAGCAACTCTTGGGAACGTCGACTCGCCGGCTTCGTGCCCGAGTTGCCTCGGTATAGAGGTGGGAGCCCGTAAAAGAAGCAGGCGACGTGGTGCCCTTCCGGCGACGAGGTGGAAACCGGACATTCCGCGGGAGATCGGGATGACAGTGAGAAGACTGGAGGACACGGATCGCTCGGTATATCTCTCTTCCCCATCTTGTAGTTAGCTAGGACTAGCTAATGGCACGATCCGGGTTTTAGTGCGCGGTGGTGCCGGTTCAAGAAAATTAAAGTTAGCCATCGCTTCCGCATTTGGCCTCGGGATGGAGGCCGGGGCGCCGCCGTGCACTTACACACCTGACCGTGCCGATGAGCCGATGGATTGCGAGATTGGTAATCCACAGAGAAAATGAGGACCCGGAGACAGAGGACTCCAGATCGTGAGTAGGAGGCAAGCGGATGTTCTTGCTCTGCCAGTTTTGGGCGCACCGACATTTTTCGACATTGTAGGAGGTGTACCTCAAAGCCAATTGTTGGGATTTGCGTTTTTGATCCGTGTATCATGCTTATATCGCTTGGATTTGAGTTTTGATGATTGAATTTCATGATATTGATTTCGTGCACCATGGCTGCACCTACTGGGTATTTACATTTTGTGCATAGTTATTGCACTGGACATACGTTTTGTACACCGTTGTGTTGGTTTGCGATTTTTGTATATCTATTGCACTTGATGTCGATTTTGTGTCTTGGTAGCACGTAATTATGATTTCGTGGATTTCAAACGGTTGATTTGATTTTGTGCATATGGTACGTACTCGATTTGATTTATGCACTCGTTATAGCTTACATGTGCTTGCAGTGCATTGATATTTGTTTTGTACACACATTTGCATACGTTTTTTATTTTATACACCTTGCTACACTCGGTGTTGTTTTTATACGCATTTGAGTTATTAATGAGTTTCCGTGCATTTGTTGCACTAGATTTGTATTTCGTGCACTAGATGCACCGGCTTAGTATTTCGTGCACTAGATGCACCGGATTCATATTTCGTGCATTGGATGCACCGAATTTATACTCTGTACATTGGATGCACCGAATTTATACTCCGTACATTGGATGCACCCGATTTATGTCTTTGAGCATTTGTTTACCAGATTTATGTTTTTGTGCGCGTTGCACTTGACATTCGTTTTTCGTGCGCTTTACCGCATTGGGCATTTATATGGACCTGACGCGTTTGGGTTGGATTTTGCGCATATTAGGCGCTTGGTATTGGATTTTGTGTTCATCGGATGCGCTTGACATAGATTTTATTCGTGCATGTTAGATGCACTTGATTTAGATTTTAATCGTGCATGTTGGATGCACTTGATTTAGATTTTATTCGTGCATGTTGGATGCACTTGGTTTAGATTTCATTCGTGCATGACGGATGCACTTGATTTGGATTTTCTCTCATGTTGGGCGCATGATATGAGATGTGATTTTGTGCACACCGGATGCACTCGATTGGGATTTTCATTCGTGCATGTTAGTTGCACTGGATTAAGATTTTCGTGCACTATAGATGCACTAGATGTTGTTATCGAGCACACCCGTTGCACTGGACAGATGCTTTCCTGCACACCCGTTGCACTTAGTTTTGCTTTCGTGTATATTATGGCACTTGTATTTGGATTTGATTTCCGTGCACACCAGACGTACGTGATGTTGGATACGCCTTTTGGGGATGATTTTGCTCTTGAGCACCTTGCTTTCATGATGGGCACTATATTATGTAGTAGCCGAATAGGACTGATCTGAGGACAGTACCTAAGTACTTTGCATGCATAAAAAGTTTACCAAGAGGTTTTCGAAAAGGAGCTATAGTCTCGCTATTTCCTACGTGTCCATGAGTGACACGAACGTTTACAAAGGAAAACCTTTTGGGATATTTTAAAAGAGCGGAACGTATATTTTAGCAAAATGAACATATATTTATTACTTTGCAAATGAGCGTCCGTCACTTGTGCAGTGAGTTACGCATCACACGGCAATTCAGAAAGGATTTTGCATGTGTTTTATTTAGTTTCTGAAGGTTTTTCCAAGGATGCGTACTATACACGTATTATAGTACTTGACTAGCGCATATTGGATTTCAGTAGTGGATTTCGAGATCTATATCTCCATTGTAACTCCAATGATTTGCGTGATGCTTGACAGAGTTCGATTTTGAGTTTTGTACTCGTTTTTGGGCGCACGCGATGCGCTGTAGTATTTCTATATCTTCCGTGATTTTGAAGCCCCGCGATTTGAACTGATTATTGAAATGTTTTAGCATTTGGGGGTTTAAATTTAAATTCAGGGACCTAATTTATTTAAGTGGGGAAGATTGTAACATTTCAGAAAATATAAAATATTATTTTTGGAATTTAATATTAAAATAATATATCTCGCGAAAAACTACCTGATTTGCGAAATTGGGGTTTTCGTAAAATGGTGTAAATATATACCAATAATTGTGAAATAATTGGGGATTAAAATGATTTACTCATTTAAAAATATATTTATTGGATTTGGCATTTTTATAATTAATTATGTGCAGTTTAAATAAAAATTTATTAGTGCACTACTAATCGCGATTAAGCCAAATCCGTATTTCTACAGTTTTCCATGGCTAGTGTACCATGACATGTTGCTTGTTGTTTCAATTTATTTGTGTTATGTGTTTGGTTTTAATGAGTGGGGAAAAAGAAAAGAAAAAGAAAAGAGAATGGGACACTTATTGGAGAGAGAATGTGACATGTGATATTTGAGAGAGGGTGATAATAAGAGGGTAAGAGAGAGAGAGAGAGGGGGGGGGGCAACCATCACTTTCCCCTCCTCATTATTTTCCTTCATCTTCTTCCTCCTGATCGCCCTCCACCTCCACCTCCATTTCTCATCTCAAAAACCTTGCTAAAACCCTACACCCTCTTCATTAAAGTTGATCCCTACCTCATCCTCAGCACTTTGGACCAATCAAAGTTGGATTTTGGAGACTTTAGGAAGCTAGAGTTTCTCTTGAGTTGCATCCATGAGGTATAATTCCTTTCATCTAGTTTAGTTTAAGTTTAATAACACCCTATAGTAGTTTAGAGTTTAATCGATTTGAATTAGTGATGTTTGGAAATTACAAGAGAGGGTTTGGGTGATTTTGTGGGCTTGTGATCTGTAGTGAGTGTGTACAAGACCATAAAGATCGATTTCTGGACCTAGAACAGAGAATACAAACTTAGAAATCACCCCGTGTCGGTTTTGTGAAGTTGTCTTGACCTACAGGGAATCTGGAGCAACCCGGGAAGTTTCTGAGAAAAACTAGCAACTCTAGAGACCTAGTTAGACCAATATGAGACCACATTGAGAAGACGAACCATAACAGAGCAGTCTTGGCCGAGCTGGCCGGTTTTATAGGGCATGTGGCCGGCCCCATTGTGGTGTTTGGTACAGGAATTGGTTCTATAGCTCATTTATCCCATATACTACCCCACTGCATTGCTAGTTTAGTCCGAATTTAACCTGAGATATATCTGGGAGCATATTGGGGTGTTTTTGGCTATATTTTCCGAGTTTTGAATGCTTCGTTCTGATGTTTGGATTTGTATTTGGTTGTTGGGCATTTGTACGTCAACAACAAGGGTTGTTTGATTGTTTTGCATGCGTAGGCTATAGGTTCTAACCTATGAGCGCACCGTGTGCCGTATTGGTTTTTCGGACTTGATGTTAATAGCATTTGCGATTGTGTATTTATTGTAGGTACCTTCGCGTGGATTCCGAGACGACGAAGCACATCGACTACGGCTGAACAAGGAGTTCCACATGTGAGTAGATTTATATCTACGGGGTAAGTCGGGTGGATGGCGTATAGCACCCCCGCAAACTTTGATGGAAACCGATATATAGAATATGGTTAGGGAAATCTATATTAGAAAACTATGGATAGGGTTAAAAAGATAGTTAGAGATGATATGAATGTTTGAATATATATATCGAGGTATGAGATGAAAGCTATAGGGATATGACTCTTGACATGATATGATAGAAATGATGTCTCGAATTGATATATAAGGATATGAAAAGTGAATGGGAATCACGATATATAGATATGCAGCTGCACGAGAATAAGTATGAGTTTTAGAGTAGCATGACATGAGATTTATAAGATAGAATGGATATGTAAGATGACTCAATGTGAGATATTAATGTGATGAAAAAAGTATACGATGTGATATGTTGACTTGGTGTGATATGTCGTTATATGGATGCGAGTCGATATGAGATAGTTGATACCTTTATCGGTCCCACGATATGAGATTGATACGGATGTGACCTAGGATATAAGTATATAGATATATAATATTGTGAATCATGAGTGATGTGCTGTACGAGACGTAGGTCCGTACCCTCATTGTCATATAGGTTGATAGGATCCCTGATGGTTTAATGCTGTCGTACGATGGATTATACCGTACGCGATGTAGTGAGGCTGGATGTCGATTGATTGATTCACCAACTCGGATATATGATAGAGACGTATACCTTATAGCATTGCGCTCACGATTTACTTTATACTACGTTCATGACATTCTCATTGTATTACATATACCTGTGCTAGTACACCGACACAAATATCGATGATGCGTATGTTACACTTACACAGATTGCCAGCTCACACAATTTCATCATCGATAATTGCTGTCACTTACACAGTAGAATTGTTACATCATGCTAGATATATTGCTATGCCCACATCATTATGCTATGTTGCATGATATACTTGCTATGTTCACATCACTATACTTTGTCGCATGATATATTGGATATGCTCACATTTCTGTTCCATGTTTGCATACATCATGCTTTACGATTATATGCATTGAGATGCTGTTTTCATGAGATTATGGATTTGAGAACCGTGGTTATATTTCAAAAGAAAGTATGTACTGTTTTAAAACCTGGTTTCTATCGATATGATATTTCGGGACGTCCACCATATGTTTTCTCGGTTCTGAGATTGGCATGTGAAACCCGATTCGAGGAGCGGTAGGCACCGTCTGCGGGTACATGGTGGACCCGGTGAGGTACCCCAGGGCAAGATGACTCGTATAGTTAGGCGGTGAGCCTGGCAGGGGAGCACTACCTACCGGTGATAGTATTTAGACTCGGCGGTTATCCGGAGGATACAGACCGGAGTCATGAGATGGATATGTGGGCCGACCAGAGTATGCGGCACTTGAGGGCCGATCTGAGTATGCGGCGCCTGAGCTATGGAATTTACGTATCGATATTGGACACGGGTTTCATGATGTTTTGAGTGTCGATGTTGGACACTCAGGTTCAATGATTTTGATATTTCGTTGATGGACACACATTGATTTATATCTTCATATTTACATGCATATGCTTTTATGATATTTACGTGCATGATATTGTTGTGTCATTGATGGACACGTAGATGTTATCCACATGCAGATAGGCATTGATTATATTGTTAGCACATATGTAGATACGATCACCCTAAATACCATAGTATCACCTTTATGATATAGTTGACCTAGGAATCGTTGTTTTATTCGATTTCTACCTGATGATGTTTTTACTCACGAGTTGGCAACTCACCCCCATTGTGCCACAGTTCTTGCAGGTTGACCGCATGGATCAGTAGCGGTATCGCTGTCACACAGCTTACATTCGGGTGATTGTCTTTGGTAGGTGGTACATGTTGGATCGTGCCACTCTTGTATTATTATTCCTATTGTATCTAGTCAACTCCATCAATCAAAACTAGTATTTGTATAAATAGTAAGACTTAGAAGGATTTGTGGTTGCGAGACTTAGAACAATGGGTTATATGTTTTCTTGGTGGGTTGATGTATTGCTTTATTCATTATTCTTTGTGTTGATCTTCGCCGTTTGGGCGTCGTATACATATATTCTGTCTTGCATGGTTGTGATTCCGCCGATTGGCGAAGAGCTAGCTCCCGCTTGGGGATGCCTTTTATATTATCATGTATATGTGGTTTTGGATCAAAATACAAATTTTTAAAAGACGAAACATGTTTTTCAACTAGTAAAATCCACTTGCATTTTTCATGTTCCATTATCTATGCATTTAAGAAAACTTTTGATTTCATCGTACTTTTATTTCAAAACTTCACCTCTTTTATTTTCTTAAAAATGTTTAGATTTCTGGGCTTCGGCTTACTTAATTTACGTTGCGCCTTTAGACGTTGCGTGATTTAAGTGCCGGTCACGAACTAAATTTTCGGCTCGTGACAATCGTCCTCAACCCGGAAGTGCCCCAATAAACGAATATTACATACAAGTTTTTTACATGAATGAAAATGAAAAACTCTCATCTCACATAACAAACCCAGGCTATTCAAAACACGACGATCCAATATAACATAACCCAACAACACATAACATCACATGTCATCAACGTAAGTAAATATGCGTATCCCAATTGTCATTGACATATAACAATGAAACTGGCGATATACCACATATTACACTTACGGTCGCAGAAAAGAAAATGTCAAACTACAACATTTGGAATCCACAATCAGCTTAGACATCATAAACCCGAAATATCACATACTTCGGATTTCATGCCTAACAATATAAATTTGAAATATTGTATCACATTTCACAAATAGATAGACGATGTTAAAAATTCTAATCGAATCAACAAACACCCAAAATTTCCCAAAAAGCTCAACACTTGAGCGCAGTTTAAAAATACTCAGAACATGCCACAATACCTATGGACCAACCGTAGAAGGGTAAACCCTTGCCTCACCTATGGCTCAGCGGAACTACCGCAAATCATAGGGTTTGGCGGCGGTTCTTACGGTCATAGAATCGAGTTAGGGTTTCGTTCTTCTAGAGGGTCCATCGCATTACTTGCATGAATTTTGAATTTTCTTTAACTTGGAAAAAATCCAACTCTTAGAAAATTTCCAGCGAGGGAGAAAATGGGTTATTGATATCCATTCGAAATTTTTAACGCTGTCTAAATAACCTGAAATAATTTTAGAATTACGACTACGAAAACACTCCGAATTGCCTTTATAGAAAATTAACATCTCATGCAATTTTAGAAAAAACAAGCAACATCTGAAACACCAAAACCCAGAGACCAGAACACAGAACAAAAATGAACCCCAGAAGCTACATTAGGGCCGGCCAACTCGGATTTTAGAGGTGTCTCTCCGGGTCAAAACCGGTTGAATGGGTTCATATTTGTTCAGTGTTCATGTTACATCTCATATAACATTTTGCAGTTGCTTAAATTTTTTTTCGACGACTTAAAAATTTGACAGAAACTGGGTTTCAGTTTCGAGTGTTTCGGAGTTGTTTCGGTTTCGTAATTCTACAAATATTGTCTAATTCTCAAGCTTGGCTCTGATACCACTGTAGGAATTCCTAGCATGACAGTAAGGTTTCGGGAGGTATCGTCCAAGCCATTTTCAAAATTTTGCCATGCTAAACAATCCTATCCCTAGAATTTTAACTAGAGATTTAGACAATACAAAGTGTAAACAACTTTACACCTAAGTGAATATCGAATACAATCTTTGTAGACCGGTCCTTCACGTCAATAGCTCCGAGTGGTAGTCCCTTCGCTCCAAGTACTGATCTTGCGAACTCTAGAATGGCTCCACAAGATGAAAGGAACAAGCTTGCACAAAGTCTTCGAGGCCCAAGATGATCTACGTCGAGGAGACACTAACCCAAGCTACCTCTTCACTAATTAGGGATTAGTGAAGCTAACACCATAAACTAAATGGCTAATCTAGTAGAGGATGATGAAGTAGGATTTTTGCTCACTTTAGAAATCTTTTTCTCACTATTTTTCTTTTCCTCTCAAAAACCTAGAGAGCTCTCTCATGAGCAAGAAGAGGATGAAGCAAATAATGGATGAGAGAGTGAATGGCAACCATGGATGAGAAATATCTCATATAACTTATGTAGAGACTTAACTATGAGTTTAGATAATGGTTGGGTTAATAAATATCTAATGCAAGACAAAACTAGTGGACTAAGTCAATGGTTCTACAAGCTTCCACTAAGCTAACCCATGTGACTAATTTCCAACTCATATTTGATTTACTCTAAATAAATAAACCCTACATTATCATTAGCATGGTGTAAGTCTCATACACCCATGTAGCATGTGGCATCAAGCATGACAAAATAAGAAATACAATTAATATATATCACATATATATTAAATGCATAAGTGAGAAAGAGAAAAACTTAAGTGAGCTAAATAGTTAATGAAAATTAATATATCAAATATATAATTATACATTAAATCATTCAATCAACACTTGATTTAATAATCCGGCTATATCTCATATGACTGACTAATATTATTTGTATCAATTTATCGAATCAACACTTGATTCGATAACCCGGCTATATCTCATATAACCGACCGATATCATAAATCGCGAGAATAGAATACGGTATCACATACTCGTATTAATCTCGGTGTCATGACCCAAAATTCGGCCCATGACCGGCACTTAACCACGTAACGTTTACAGGTGCAACGCGATCAAGTAAGCCGAAACCCAGAAATCAAAACCATTAAAATAGTGAGAGAAGAAAAATATTAGTTTAAAACATTTAGAAAAAAACCTTGCGTAATTGGGTAAAAATCTTTAAAGTTTAAGTTATTTTCTTAAAAATTTCGGCAGCACCTCCTTTGTGAAAACTAGCCCCGAAAACGGGTACAAAACATGATATAAGTAAAATGACATACAATAAGAATAAAGCATCCCCAAACGGGAGCAATCACACCCAACAGCGGAAACAACCACCACAATAATAATATACGACGCCGTAGCGAAGAAATAGACAGAATAAACAAAAGAACATCATAAAAGATAAAACTACATAAATAAAGTCGGCTCACACGAGCTCGACACCAGAGTACAAAATAATATACAATATCGTCCTCTCAACTGGTCTCTAAGTCAATACATGAAATAGTAGATGGAGAGTACTAGATACAATAGAGTGTACAAATGGAAAATAAACGGATACCGCAAACCCACCTATCAGCAAAATGTCTCACACGCCAACTGCAGTGGTATCCGTGGCAAAAAGATACAAGAGATAGCCCTGCCGCAACTACCCTGACGGTCGACCTGCAAGCACTGTGGCACAACGGGGGTAAGTTGCCAACTCGTGAATAGTAAATAACATATAAAGGTAATCGCGAGTATACACGTACTGCGATACTCAAACATGTGCAATCAGATAACATCTATATGATGAGCTGGGTATGCAATAATCATGCAAAGTACTCTATCAGGTACTACGACTACATGATGCAATGCATAACAATGAATGCTGAGCATGGGATAAAATATCATATACACGAATCATTAACGTGGAAAAACCCCGGTGTCTACCAAAAACACCCCAAAATCCCAATAACTCAGGCGCCGTCGCTCTATCCGGCCCTCAATCTTGCAAATCTCATAGAAGCGGGGTGCCCAACATCGGCACCCGAAAACATCATAAAATACTCGTGTCCAGCATCGACACGCAAATCCCTATATATCGGGTTCCGTTAGTCCGGATCGGCCCACGGACTCCGTCTGCGGAATTGGCCCTCGGCCCCCGGCAGTACGGGTTGGCCCATATCCATCTCTCGACTCTGGTCGGTATCCTCCGGATATCTGTCAGGTCCAACCAATCACCGGTAGGTAGGAGTCCCTCTGCTAGGCTCATCATCATCCACACGAAATCTCTCTCTCGCCCCGGGGTACCATACCGGGTCCACCATGTACCCGCAAACGGATCGTCCTCCTCCTCGAATCGGGTTTCACATGTCACACGTCTCAGAACCGAGAAAACGCATGGTGGACGCACTGAAATATCATATCAAGAGAAACCGGGTTTTTCAAAACAGTGTATACTTTCTTAAAATAATACCACGGTTCTCAAATCCAGAAATCACACGAATCCAAAACTCACTGCGTAAATCCATGCAATGTGTCGTATGCCGTATAAAATCGTACTACGAGTAAAATGGAAAAACCGCTCTTTTAAAAGGATCCAGTTGAAAACATTTCATGCGGTCCCCAATTTTTCAAATCAAAGTCAGCATCATCTATATATGTGCAAGAGTATGTATGTATGTAGGCATGGATGCACAAATATATATATATATATATATATATATATATATATAAGCAAGTATGGATGTACAATATGTATATGTGCCAATATGGATGTACAAGTGGTATATACGCAAGCATGAGTGTACAGTATGTATATGTGCCAATATGGATGTACGAGTGGTATATACGCAAGCATGAGTGTACAGTATGTATATGTGCCAATATGGATGTACGAGGGGTATATACGCAAGCATGAGTGTACAGTATGTATATGTGCCAATATGCGACAGAATCATGTCTAATCATCAATGATGCGGTAATCAAAATGATGTATGATTCGTAGCAATCCTATAGTGCGAATGTCATGGCAATCACTAACGGTGTGAGTGTAACATACAAATAGTGCCCGTACAGCTTGAACCGTTAATGACAGTGCGGTGTTACATAACTACTATTTCTATATGCAACAAAAGATGGGTACGCTACAATAGTACATTTAAATATATATATGTGACTACAATATCCTATCAAGCCCTGAAGCTTAACGCCATACGGGCGATTTCCCCGTAGATGTTAAATCTACTCATCATGATCTCAATCTACGTGTATCCGACCACCTGCTTCCTCTTCTTCGCGGCTCTCGAAGTACCCGCCTGCGAACCTAGAAACACACAAGCAACACACAAATAAGGCTAAAACCATGTCAAAAGCGATATCAAGATGTAACGTTTTGAAAATCGTTTAGGTGAAATTTCGGAAAATCGGTAAAATAACCGGTGTTTTCCGTAAAAATCAAGATATAAATATCTTTTAATATAAAATTAAATATACAAATTCTATCTATGTAATTGCTAGTATTTGGTGTTTATTCAGCCACTTGTAAAATTTCTAGTTTACTGAAATTTTTTCCGAAAATAATTATTTTAATATTATTTTAAGCCGACACTAATACATTTAATTAGGGATAATTACAAATTGGAATGGGTTGATACAAATTTTGTGTATCAAGACACATTAAATTAACATGTAAAATATTATTTTTGAAATGAAAAGAAATTATTAAGATCGTTTTAGAAAATATAAACTAGAAAAGGCTTATTTTGTGAAAATTAATTAGGTAATTGAGGTATGGTGCTAGTTTGACTTGGGGGTTTTGGTGTTATCATTTTTTTCCCTCACCCACACTCCCACACACATCCAAACCCACCCCTTGATGGCCGAGACCAGCAGGACTCCCCCCCCAATTCCCTTCATCTCATTTGAAAAGAAAAAGGGGAAATGAAATATTAATATTGAAAGAAGTATGGTGTTTAATTAATATGTAATGAGAGAGTTGACTTAGACTTTTAGCCACACCCACACACCTCCCCTCTCCCTCTTTTTTCTGCAGAAATTCAGCAGCACCCCCCATCTCAAAAATTTTCTCTTCTCTCATGGTAAAACCTTGCAAAAAGCCCACTCAAAAATCCAATAAATCCACACAAATTTCCATCAAAATAAAAATCCAATCTCTACCCATTTTTCCTTATCCTATAAATCATGGATCTTGGGGCATGGAAGCAAGATTGGGAGGCTTAGTTTCATGTTGATCTCATATTTGTGAGGTATAAATCCCAACCCATGTTTAAGCTGTTGTTTAATTACTTCAATTTAAGTAATTTCGATGTTTAATTTTGGTTCTATATTCAAACTTGAAATTTCAAGAGATGGGGTTTTGAGCTAGGTTAGGTTTTTCATCACTCATTTATGATTACAAGATGTAGGTTAACATGTTATGATATGCAAAAATCTAAGCTAGTTGCTATATTACCAATAGCCACTTTTAAATTGTCCAATTTAAGCTATTTTGCTTACTAGGTTTTTGTTATTGCATAATTAGATGAAATTAAAATCTAGTTAAGGTTTTAGCACATCATTAAGGTTACAATGTATGGTTTAACATCTTAAGTTATGCAAATTGTAGTCTAGTTGTTAATTTGTAAATTTGTTACAATTAAATTGTCCAAATTGCTTAATTGTTGCAAACTAGGTTTTTGTAAAATATATAAATAATTGAGATAAAAATCTAATTAGGGTATTCATGAAATTATTAACATTTTATATTGTAGTTTAATAGTTTAGATCATGCAAAACCAAGCTAAATTGTTGTTTGTGCATTTTTACTATGAAATTGTTAAAAATTGGTTAAATTTGCAAACTAGAATTTTGGGTTTAATACAAATTTATGAGAATAAATTATAGAAATGGTTTATATGATTTAGTTATGATATTTAGTGGATATTATGGCCATTAGTTTTGTTAAAACATCAAGTTTCGAATTAAAACAAAAGTTTAGTGCTTTCTAGGTTTTCGGAAATAAATCGATTTGATTTATTTTGGGGTTTTGATGAGTTGCAATCTACTTAATATTAAAATTAGTAATTGTGAAAACACGATTGGGGTGTTTGGGTTTTTCTTGATGGTTTGACGTTTGTACATCGATATCGAGGGTTGGTTTGGCTATTCTTGCATGCGTAGGCGATAGGTTTTGACTTATGCGTGATACGCGTGCCGATTTGGTTTTCGTATGCCGTTTCGATTTCGAATTGGGTTTTTATGCGATACGATACATTGTGCCATGTAGGTACCCCCATGTGGACTTCGAGACGACAAGCAAGCGCGTGGCGGCGTTGGCACTGGCGAGCGAAGATTAGTGAGTAGATATATATCTACGGGGGAAGTCGGGTGGATGGCGTATAACCCCCCCGCAGTTCGTAGTATAGTTATGATATATATATATATGTTATATATGTGATTCATGATACGTGAATGTTTATCAAAAGATGATTATTGTGTTCATGGTTTAGTTTAGGGTAATTAGAAGTAAACTAGCATAGCTTCTTAGTCACGAGCCCTAGAATAAGTTCACACCCCCCCCACACGCATTTGCATACATCTATTTACATGTGCGTATATGGGGATATGTATATATATTTATATATACACATGGGTATGGGAATATATATATATATATATATATACATGGATTATGAGGATAGTACTTGGGATTGGAGATGAGTCGATGAGATTGGGCTTGAGACCGTGAGATCGGTGATGTGACATGGTCCGTATTCGAGATATGACATGATGTTTTAGCGGGTCCTTTCGACATTGTGTTTTCATATACACGCATGCTTTTACATAGATGGTATCAGTTTTGTACTAGACGTAGATCAGTACCCCGATCATGATATTTGATAAAGAGGATACCATATTAATAATGTGATAGATGTGACATTTGATCCGTACCCAGATTTGGGAGGCCGTACGACGGATTTACCGTATGAGCTATATATTGATGATAGATCCGCACTCTTGACTCGAGGATGTCATATTATATTAGGGTATCGTATGGGATACCATTGAGGCGGGATCACCGACTTTTATATGTATATGTATGTATCGACTCAGATGTTAGGCGGTTTCCTTACCTTTCGATCATCCTGTTTAGTTTGGTCCTGTAGTGTACTTGTAAATGATAGATTGGATTCGACTCATACGTATTTCAAAAACTAACGAATCATGTGTATTTTAAATACGGGACAAGGGATTCTACGGATATTTCAAAGGACGTATCTTTTCTTAAAAACACCGTAGCCCTTATTTTCAAAACACCACGATTCGTGTTATTTCAAATGGCAAAACTGTATGACTCATATTTATATAAATGCAGATTAGTTATCATCGTGTTTATTATTCAGCTCCCGCATATTATTGCAGTTCGCATCGCATCACATGCTTATATTGTGTTTTTCATGTGCCATTATTGAGATCATCTATCAGGACACCAGCACCATTACCGATGATGCGTATGTTCCACGTACACTTACTTGCCGGCTCACATACATCATCATCGGTAATTGCCATGTCACTTACACTTTAGAGAATATTACTCATTGACATAGCTTGTAACTGATAGTTCGACATGGTATTAGCGTACTCGTCTTTATATGCTAGTTTAGACATTGCAGTTATTACTTGCTACTTCATGCATATTATTATTCATTGCTATGCAGTATTATGGAGTTTTATGCCGATATTCACCGTTTACTTTCTATTGATGATTGGATTTCGGATTTTCATGAGATTCCTGGATTTGGGGGAAAACCACAAGAATATATATAAACTTCTCTCTGTCTTTTTAAATGAAAAGTGCGGTTTTCTCGTGATGTATGAATCGTCCACCATGATGTTTTCTCGGTTATGAGATGGATTTCGAGACCCGATTCGAGGAGACGTATGAACCGTCTCGGGTACATGGTGGACCCGGTATGGTGCCCCGGGGCAAGAGTGATTTCATGGTGGATGATGAGCCCGGCAGGGGCAGACTTCCTACCTGTGATTTTACTTGGCGCGTCGGATATCCGGAGGATACCATTCGTGGTCGTGAGATTGATGATATGGGCCGATCCGGATTGACGGAGCCCTAGATATTGAGATTTATATTTTGTGTCGATGCTAGGCACTGATTTATAAGGATTTATTGATGATACCTCATTTTAAATTATAGAAAATCTCACTAAAGAAAGAAAAAAGTTTCTTCATTTACATGTATTCTGTTTTCATTACATTACATTTGTACCTCATACATATGATACATTGCTACCTGAGGCACTGACACGAGCACACGAGATTACACTTAAATATAGATGTTTACCCTTGCCACCTTTTCATGCTTCAGACATATCATTTTGAGGTTATATATATTGATCGTGTTGACCTAGGATAGCGTCATGCATGCGATTTCTACTCGTAGATGTTTTCTACTCATGAGTTGGCAACTCACCCCCGTCGTGCCACAGTTCCTTGCAGGTTTTGCCGTACAGGTTCATTGCGGCTTTGCCGGCACACTGTTCCTTCCGGGTGTTTGCTTTGACAGGTGGGTTCTTTGCATCAGGACCACCATTGTATATTTGTTATCTCAGTTGTATCTAGTAAAACTCCATCAACCAGATTGTATATTTGATAGAGATAGAAGACCAGACTTGTTATTATTTCGACCTTAGAGTCGTGCATTGTATTATTATGGTTTTCATGCTAATTTTGGGTTTTCTTTTGAGTTTTGATCCTCGCCCTTCGGCATTGTATATTATATTTCTTGCATGGCTGTGACCGTCGATTGATGAAGAGCTAGCTCCCGCTTGGGGATGCCGTTTATCATTTCATATACTATTCATGTTGTATTCCGTTTGGGGGCCAGTATTTACAAAGAAGATTCTGTCGAAATTTTCAGAAAATACTTGAGATTTTAAAAATACATACTTCGGCCTATGTTATTAAAACTACTTGCTTTAAATTGGTTTTTCCTTCACTCTACTGCTTCTTTGGTTTTGATTTATGGGTTTTGGCTTACATAGATTACGTACGCCTCGAGACGTTTCGTAATTTAAGTGCCGGTCATGTTCCGTACTTTTCGGGTCATGATACAAGATTACTAGAAAAACGTGTGTCGGAAGCTAAACGCGTGAGATCGATACACTAACACGCGTGTGTGCAAAGACCAGAATTACCCCGATGTGCTGCGATGCACAGAACCCACTAAACTCAGACTCGAAGCGTACGTGTCGTGCGAGTCACAAAACACACTAAAAGGGGTAACTGGTCCCAGATTTTTATCTGGAAGAAAACCCAGAAAGCAAACAAAACCAAATACTGTAAAACCAACACAGACACCACCCTGCAAAACACCAACACCCAAAGCACGGGGGGGGGGGACGCCGGAATTACTGGGGATGTCGCCGGAATTTAGGTGGTGGAACGGGCTCGAACTTCAACCCAAAACCCTAGCTACCCTGTACACTATTCTGTATATGTTTGCCAAACAATAAAATGCTCACAGACATAGCAGGTCACTCGTATCATAAAACTTGATAAAAACCGTACTTAAAACTCAAATTTGGGACTTTATGGTGTTTTAGCAAAACCCAGTGATACAACTAGGTTTACACAGCATATATAACACCTAATTAAGTCAATTAAACCATAATAATCCCATTTTACCAAAAACTCCTCTCAAAACACAAAGTTATCCACATAACACTACTTAAACAAGATATTAAGCTAAATAAACTATAAGTTTAGCAAAAGGAAGTTGGGGTGAGTTTTATACCTCCAAATGAGTTAGTGGTGGCTCAAACTGAAGACTTTGCCATATGGAAGTGTTTGCAAGGGATTTGGTGATGAAAATGGACTTTGGTGAAGAATGTTTGATCTTGGATGCAAGCAAAAGAAAAAGAGAAGAAGAAGAGAAGAGAAGAAGAGAAGAGAAGAAGAGAAGAAAATGTGTGCTGCTGCTACTGTGTTGCTTGCTGCTGCTGCCTGCTTGCTGCTGCTGCTGTGTGTGCTGCTGCTGCTGAGGGTGTGTGTGTGTGTAAAAATGAGAGGGAGAGAGATGTGATGATGTGAGGAAATGAGTGTTTGAGTGTTGAAAAAAGAAATGAGAGATATGAGATTCAACCCCCCTCTCTCTCCTCATTAATTACCTAGCATGCCTCATTCATCATTCCCTCTCTCTCTCCAATTCAAGTCAACTCCCAAAACAAAACTAAAGTTAATTTAATTATAAAATCTAATTCCCTTAATTAATTTCTCATTAACCAAATAAGATGGGTTAGTCCACCATGACTATCTAAACATGGCTTAACCCAAAACTTAGCCCTAGTTTACATGCACATGTGTGTGCAAGCCTAATTAAATTCTAATAAAATATTCATTAATTTTGATAAAATATTTGAAAATCGTTTCGGTAAACCTTTTACTAAAAACCACACATTAAAGTATAATTAGCCACTAATCACATTATAAGGTGTTACACTCGGTCCCGCACATGTCACATATGTGCTCCTACTTCATTTTGCCTGAGCCAAAAAACCTCTGTGTAGGCCTTTAAAGACTCGTCAATACGCCGACAGTAGATGATGATCATATCAGGCACTCATAAGCCGTCAGCGGTACTAGCTGGACGTAACGGCTACCTGGGTATTGAGAAAATAGAAGATCAACAAGCAAGCCAGCTCTAACTCCTATAAAGACTGTCAGTAACACTACCGTACAGTCTGGTCTTTTCGTCTGATATGTCGCATATCTAGTTTAGGGGTGGTAAACGCCAGACCCCAGTAACCGATAAGTCGTGCCGATGTGAAGCTCATAACGGGTCGAGAAACTACTGATAACACTTATCAGTAGATCTCCGAATTAGCCCTAACTAGGGACTTCCTGTTATAGCCAATCGTAGCACAACACAACAACAACCCCAATACCGGGAGAGACGAATCCCCTCCTATCGCTCATTGGCTCCATGTGATTCGGGATTGTACCCAAAAGCCACCGTTTTGCACGTTCTTTTGAACGTGGTAAGGTGGAAATCAAAGCACAGTGGGAATCACACAAGACTCTATGATGATCTCAGGTCTACAGACTAATCTGTATAAGTGTCTCTAGAGAACTGCTATCTGACGATAGGTATAATACCAACTAGGATTTTTCGACGGGTCCGTTCAGTGTACCCAGTCTCCACTGAGCACCCGTATACCATCTTTGATGTCAAACACCAAAGGATGTGGGATCATCCAACGCCCATCATATGGGTCAAGAAGCATATACGCTAGTCTACTCTGAAATATCGATGCCCTGTCTCGACATCCTCGACTAGGAACAATTATATGATGTACTTGTGGACTACCCTTGGCCCCACTAGTATGATCTCCATCATAGTCTTAGTAGTCAAGTACACATCCTAAGGGCTTTATCAACATGTGAGATCAAGACAGTATCACAATACAAGTCCACATGTTAAGACAAAGAGCAACCAGATAGCATACTATCATGTCGAGCAAGAAAGTCCTCTCTATATATATCCAAGCATCCACTATAATATAAATCACATGTACAATAATGGCCTTTAGGGCATACATATAACTAACACTTACCAACTGGGAGAAACATTGGACAACAGTGAAGAACATTCTTAAGTACTTAAGAAGCACTAAAGAAATGTTTGGTGTATGGTAACGGTGAACTCCGGATGGAGTCCTGTTCATCACAGAAAACTGCATTTCAATACCGCTCATTCATTATCAATTTTGTATAGTATCGGTACTAGTAACCTGTGTCTTCTCAATAAATACATATTACAGGTATTCGTGACAAAACACAGGAAACAAACTCAAATTCATGGATATAACATTTGTGAGCCGACACTGCACCCGGAACTGCAAACCGATCGATATCCAAAGAGTTCTTTTGCAACAAATAAAATATACACAATTTTGGTCTAACACAATACAAGTGTGCACATAGCTCTTTGGCATTTGGACCAAGGTGGGGGATGCCCATGGCACAAGTGGGCACAAGTGAGTATGATGTGTGATAAATGCTAAAAGATGTGATGTGATTTAAAGTATCAAGTTTCCCTCCAAGACTACCGAGTATAACCCAAGATGATATGAAGAAATCAAACATTACCAGTGGACTTGTTGAGTGCACTCAAGACCACCACATCAACATGAGCCCAATTGCCCAAGATTGGACCGGCGAGACCCTCCAAAAAACCGACATCACCGGGCTTTTTGACTCCAAATGTCCCCATTTTTCTTTTAGTTGTTTATTTGGGTCACATCAACTTATTTTTATTGTTTGTTTAATCTTATTTTATGCCTATAAATACTAGATCGGTGAGCAAGGAAAAGAGAGACTTGGATACACTTTTTGCAATAGTTCAACTTTTTTTCACTTTCCATTTTGTTTTAGTTCTTGTACATAGTAGTTTGCCTTGAGTTCTCTGCCTTCTCTTAATCATGCAACCTCTTCATTGAGCTTACACGTTTAAGTTTTTGTTATTGAACTCATGGTTTGTTTCATCACTTGGAATTAATAAAGCTTTCATTTTGCACTTGGGTTCTTAGTATTCATTTTCTATCTTTTTTACTTACTTGCAATTTAATTTCTTGCCATTTACTTACTTGCAATGTTGTGTTATTCCTTTTATTTCATTTTATTTGCACTTTCTTTTGTTGTTTTGATGGTTTATGAATAGTTGTGTTGTTAGGAAAAGAGACTGGTTATGTAAATTAAGGTTTTCTTTGCTTATTTCCTTTGCCTGATAATTTCCTATTGAACTCCGCCTAAACCTTACGCAAGAGCTCCGTTAGGCACCCTACCCTACCAAGGTATCGGGGATCCCTAACCGTGACCGGTTGCGTTCGGTTTGGCCGGAGGCAAAAATCAAGAGACAAGAATGGACGGACAAGGGTCAATAAACCGGATTTTACTAATACCGTACTTAAGTACCCTAATCCACGTTGTTGTAGATTACTCTAGCTTCAATGGTCAAGCTCGGCACAAAGGATTGAGTCCAGAATTCCTTAACTTATACGAACCTATCTCTATTCCTAACAAACTTATACTTTGCATATACAAACACTTTGGTTAGATTCGAACAATTCTGACCCTTGCATTAACTCGTGATAACAAGAACGTAGAATGCACCATCTCCCTATAGACGACCCGTACTCATTGCAGCTAGCTACACGCGACGCCGTCTTGATTGCGGTTAACTTTAAATTCTTTATAAAACGACAACGCGAAATCTTCTATTAACCAAATGGCGCCGTTGCCATGGAGACGATAACGTTTTTATTCTTGTTAGTTCAAGTTAATCTCTATATATCCTGTTTATAAATCTAACACCATTCTAAAAACAAAACTAAAAAAAATCAAAAAAATTCAAAAAGCCAAAACAAAAATTGACATTTCTAACTTTTTGCTCTCTGGAAATTGGACCTGCTAGCATTTTCGGACTAATTAAAAAAGTTAAACAAAAACATTGAGACACTAGTAGAACAGTAGGATACCTGAAAAAAATTGGAGCCCCAATTCACCAAGTAGCCCGGCGACTTCCCCCAAAAATCCAGCACCGCCGGCCATCTCTTCTCCGTTTGCTCCCAAATTTTGTTTTGTACTCCAGTGTTCTATTATTATCCCAATTTTATTGTTTGATTTTTTTAATTATGCGTGTGCAGGAGTTTGGGCATTCATATCGCTTTTTCGCACTAAAAATCCATTTTTCCGACATTTGCAGATTTTGACGGATTTGCGAACTGCGATTGTATGGAGAAAGGTGTACATTCAAAATTAAGGTGATTGCGAAGTACAGTGCCAAAGATCCGGGTAGTTTGACCCGAGCAAGTAAACTTTTCAAGCTAATCGGATTCAATTCAATGGGGGTTTCTTAACCTAAAAACTTATCGGTACGTATTTACTAACACCTTCTTCTCAAATCCGACACATCCAATATATTATCTTTGCAGGATTATTTGCAAGTTCGTTGTCAAACGTCAAAAGTGACTAACCCGTATTTGTTACAGTGTCGTGCCTAAACATAAAAAAAGATTGTTTGACGTTTTGAATTTTTTCATTGATTTGCGCATTGCATCCATTAATACGGACTTAAGGGCAAGCGAACCCCACAACATACGGTAAAACATTTCATCACCTTTTCCGTAGCCCACAAATCACGAAATTGAGCATAACGTTTGCCCACACAAATTTTAAAAGAAACTAAACTTTAAGCCTTTAAGGGCTTCGCGCTCATTAGGAGAAGTTAACTGTGTTTAGAACACCGCTTAACGGTATATCGTTCACGGGGTGTCTAGGAAAGTGTTCACGGCGAAACCGCCAAAACAGAAATGGTTATTCTAATTAAGGAACTTCGCGAAAGCGTCGGAAAACCTCCCCTTATCTCTGCACTTACCTGGCCTCGTGATCAGTATATCTTAAGCCCGTTTCTCGACACAGTTTTACTTCAACATTCAAGTTCTTGAGCAGGTCTAGTTGACCTAGGTGAACCCTAGACCGATTAGGTGTGTGGTATTGTGTCGTGATTATTTTTCTTTTTTATCTTTTGTGTGTATATTTCATACTTTTGTTAATAACTAACATAAAACAAACAAACAAAAACCACAATCTTTTTTCATCTCCTTTTCTTCTATTCATATCATGGGTACCCCACATAGACCAAATTTTGCCGAACTTTTGTACCCACAGCCAGATATTACTTCATACGATTCTTGTTTTGTGATTGAATCTTTTTCCGGTGTGTATGTAGAAAATGTGTAGAAATCACAACCAAAAATATTTTGACCGCAATCAATAACGGTGTCGATTGTAGCGCGTTAGCGAGTGCTGATCGTCCACAGGGAAAGTGAGATCCGTTCGTATTTCGAATTAGATGAATTGAAAATTTAAAGAAAAGAAAGAAAAGACAATTCAATTCAAGATTTTAAAGTTGAATTCAAGAATCATCTAGATCTAATATCTAATTAACAAGAAAACATTAAAAATCAAGAATCAAGAAGTGATGATATCCAATCCAATAATCAAGAATTGAAGTGAGGCTCGTAGGAATCGATCGGATCTATAGATGTGATGATATTTATTGATTACATATTCTTATCCATCGATGAATTGATACTAAATCGATGATGATCAACGAGAATTAGGGATTTCTTGCGGAAACTAAAGTTTCATCTTCTATCCCTTGTCCTTTCGTCGATATCATTCACATTCTAGCCTCTAGTAAATTTAAGAATCGATCGTGGATCCCTAATTTCGAGCGAACACAATCAAGAAAGCATCGCATCGAAACTAGGTCGTCGATTCTTCAATTTGCTAGGGTTACAAACTCGTAGGACTTAAGAATTGTATAAGAATCTAATCATCATCATCTATTGATCGTCTCGACTCCTTCACGAGCGGAGTTTTACTCAAACATCATAACAAGATACACAATCACAAATTGAGATCGAATCATGATGCAAGAATTTTAAAGAAATCGAGATAAAAGAATTTCACCTTTATTTATCAACAATTTCATTACAATTCTCTCAAGATCTACAAGAGGAAAGAACTCGATCGTCGATTTCGGCTTCGCTCGTCTCCTTGAGTCGCGGATCTCCTTGGATCACTTGCTCCGATGAAGTCCGGCGTCGCTTTCTAAAGGATCGAAGGCATAATGCTTGATTTGGTACTCGGAGTTCTTGATTTTTGGCTTTGGAATTTGAATTTGGGGATTAGGGTTTACAAGTTGTGTCACTCAACTTGTGTTGGGAAATTGGAGATTCAATTAATGAACAACCCTAGAAGTGAAGCTTTAGGGTTCCTTTTATAGCCTTAGGATTGGGATTAGCTTCCTTTAGAAGTTTGGTTTAGTTTAGCTTCCCTTGTAAACTAGGTAGTTAGGTAGAAGCCTCTAGAAGTAGTTAGTTAGGCTTTAGCTTCCTTCATAATCTTGGAGGTTAGGGAGAAGCTTCTAGGTTTAGTTTGTTAAGTAGCTTGCTTTGGAAGCTTGAACATGATTAGCTTGTACAAGGAGCTTTGCTGATCTGGCAGAAACTTCTGGAGAATTCTGGAAATTGCCATAGCTTGATGAGGTGTAGTCATTGAGAGAAGAATACTGGAGAGGAGCTTTGATGATGTCATGGTCACGTGACCGCGGATCCGCGGTCACGTGCCCTACTCCGGCCGTGGATCCGCAGCCATTTGGCTGCCTCTCTATGTATAATTCCTTGTACTGCTTTCTGCTGGCTTCTTGGTATATTTTTGATATGTGGAATCTTATAATTCCCTCTAGTTCATTTCCAGATCTCAAATCTTGGAGTTGGCGTATTTTTACCAGCACTTTTAACTGTTTTGGTTCTTCTCCTGGAATTTTCTGCACAGATTCTCGAAACAAGTGTTGCGCTATACAAAGATGATGCTATGCCATGATAAACACTCAATTTCCCTCAAAATGTTGGTTTTAATATACAACACAGGTAATTTGGTATTTTACGGCTGTTTTGCTAATATGTGCTATATTAATACCGAACACCTCTAGATGAGTGCAAATGGTAGGGAAATTGACGTGTCAAAAATACATTATTTTCGACTGATCAAATTCCCCCAAACTTATTTTTCGGTCGTCTCGATCGAACTGTTTTATTTAAAAGAGAAGGAGAAAATAAAGAAAGAGAAAAAAACTAACTAGTACACTTTCGTAGGCAACACGATTGCACTGAGCACGTGCAACAAGCCTTTAAACCTCTAGGTGTCCCTAGTAGGAGGAGTGTTGTCTCCTGAGGGTTTTCAGCGGATTGCACCCACAAAATCCAATAATAAAAGGAAGACCGTGAAAGTTACATGTAAAGATAAGAATTGTAAAAAAAAGACTTTGAAAATTAGAGTTTCCAACTATACTAGCTTTTCGGTTGTCATGAGCCCTATCTTAATAGTCATGAAAAAATGTTAGATATCATATCATCCCTCAATAAAACATCGTCTTTATTCTTCATTCCTACCTTTCTTCTAAACATCGATCATATAACCCTACGTGTGTGTAAAGAACATCCCTACACCCGGAGAATTCAATTCAAGCTATCATACTCTTGTCCATCTGCCTCAGTACTTTTTAATTAATGAATATTTAGATGAATTTGCTCACACACTTTCATGCGACCGTTAATACTTCTTGAGGTACTAACCGACCGATTACTCGTGTGCTTGCTTATACGGTGTTTTTCCTCGTCTTGCACCACCTAAGGCTTAGTAGTGACTCCCTGACCAGTTGGTCTAAGGCACTAGGTGAAGAGGCACCCTCGCTATATTTTTTTATTGCCGCCTTGGCGATAACAAAACTAGTGTTCATTTTTCTCACCATTTTATATTTTATTCAATTTTTATTTCCTTCATACTGTGACTTTTAGATAAGAGCATTTCAAGGTATCCTCTACTATCCCGAGCTTCAAGACGTGTGTAAGTGCGAATAGCAGGGTATCAACGTTCAAATGTTTGGCTTCCAGAATAGGAACTATTTTTAAGACTTATTTTTATCCTCAGATTAGTGACTTCCTTCATCTTACTGACCCTTGGGACAACGGCTCATAACTACTTATTACTAGTTCGTATAAGAAACTTCTAATTTTCTTGGTTTTCTTAAATTTTTCCAATCTTTTGGATGCAATTTTTCACTATCTAATCTTTTATTATCTTATTTATGTACACAATTAAATATTAAATATTTTGAAATTTTGAAATTTTTTAAATTTTTATAGGTTTTAGAAAAATATTTTGTGCTTATGCAAAATGATATGCAAATGATGCGAAAAATAAGCACAAACCTCCCCCAAACTTGTTTTCAACAGTGTCCTCACTGTTGCTATCTGCTAAATCTACAAAAAACCTGTAAGCTTGGGAGGAAATTTATTAACGGGGGCAAAATATTTAAGTAAAGATCCACCCCAAACTTATTCTTTTCACTCACCTCCATTCAAAAGATAATACAATAATTTACAAGACACAGAGGTGAGACGGAGGAATTTTAATCAAGATAAAATAGCTCCTGTAAGAACAGGAGCTCCTCCGTGGGGTCAGTGGAAAAATACGGCTTTAGTCTATGTCCATTCACTTTGAAAAATGTACCGTTTTTAACATTTTCTACCTCAACTGCCCCGTGCGGGTATACAGACCGCACAACAAAAGGTCCTTTCCACCGAGATTGTAGCTTACCCGCGTGAAGGTGTAGTCGTGAATCATAAAGAAGGACTTGTTGACCAGTTGTAAACGTTTTCCTCAAAATGTTTTTATCGTGAAATACCTTAGTCCGATTCTTTACGATTACAGCGTTATCATAAGCTTCATCTCGGAGTTCGCTTAGCTCATTTAATTGCAGCTTCCGAAAGTTGCCGGCTTGATTTAAGTCAAAGTTGATTTCTTTAATAGCCCACATTGCTTTGTGCTCAATCTTGACTGGCAAGTGACAAGCCTTCCCAAACAATAACCTATAAGGAGACATCCCTAGATCGATTTTATATGCAGTTCGGAATGCCCAAAGAGCATCCGTCAATTTGGTCGACCAATCTTTTCTATTCTTAGCAATAGTCTTCTCCAGGATTTGTTTGATCTGTCTATTCGAAATCTTAGCCTGTCCGCTCGTTTGGGGATGATAGGGTGTGGAAAGTTTGTGGTTGATTGCATATTTCTGCATCAAAGTCTCAAAAGATTTATTGCAGAAATGTGTCCCGTTATCGCTAATGATAGCGCGTGGGTGTCCAAATCGCGAAAAGATGTTTTCTTTTAAGAACTTAATGACAACCTTCTTGTCATTAGTGTGACAAGGAATAGCTTCAACCCACTTTGAGACGTAATCAACTGCAAGTAGTATGTACAGATTCCCAAAGAAGTTGGGAAAGGGACCCGTAAAGTCAATGCCCCAAATATCGAAAATTTCAACCACTAAGATGGGTTGCTGTGGCATCTCATTTCTTCGGGAAATCCTACCCGTGTGTTGACACTGTGTACAGATTTTGCAATGATCAAATGCGTCTTTGAACAAGGCCGGCCAATAAAAACCGCATTACAAAACCTTCTCCGCTGTCTTTTTAGGACCGAAGTGACCCCCACATGCCTGATCATGACTAAAAGATAGAATACTCTTGAATTCCTTATTCGGGACATACCGACGAATGATCTGGTTAGGACAATACTTAAACAGATAGGGTTCATCCCAGTAAAAATGTTTTACTTGGGATAGAAAACGATGTTTGTCCTGTTTTGGCCAATCGCTGGGTATAAGTCCCGTGACAAGATAGTTCACAATATCCCTGAACCAAGATTCATCGGATACGTTCAAGAGTTGTTCGTCTGGAAAAGAATCATTGATCGGCAGGGTCACAGGTGAAGAAGAGATGCGTGAAAGATGGTCGGCTACAACGTTTTCACATCCTTTCTTATCTTTGATAATCAGATCAAATTCTTGTAATAGAAGGATCCAACGTATTAGCCTACCTTTAGCATCCTTCTTCGCCAAAAGATGTTTCAAGGCGGAGTGGTCAGTGTACACAACTATTGGTGAGCCAATCAAGTAAGGCCTGAATTTTTCTAATGCAGATACAACTGCCAAAAGTTCTTTTTCGGTAGTTGTATAGTTAATTTGAGCATCGTTCAGGGTCTTACTTGCATAATAGATCACGTGTGGCATCTTTTCAATGTGTTGTCCTAAGACTGCACCAACTGCAAAATCTGATGCATCACACATAAGCTCAAAAGGGTGGTCCCAATCTGGAGACGATAGAACGGGGGCTGTAGTGAGAGAGTGTTTGAGTGAGTCGAATGCTGCATCACAATCCGAGTCAAAGTGGAAGGTCGTATCCTTGGCCAAGAGAAGAGTTAAGGGTCTAGCAATTTTGCTAAAATCCTTAATGAATCTCCTATAAAAGCCTGCATGGCCAAGAAATGATCGGATATCCTTGACGCTTTTGGGATGAGAAAGGTTTTGAATGACATCTATCTTAGCTCTGTCAACCTCAATGCCTTTTCATGAAATAACATGTCCAAGCACAAATCCCTCTTGGACCATGAAATGGCATTTTTCCCAATTCAAGGTTAAGTTCTTCTCTTTGCAATGAGTAAGAACTGCGTCATGATTCGATAGGCATTCAGAAAAAGAGTCTCCAAAAATCGAGAAATCGTCCATGAAAATCTCCAAAAAATTCTCGACCATGTCCGAGAATATCCCCATCATACACCGCTGAAATGTAGCGGGAGCATTGCATAACCCAAAGGGCATGCGTCTATAAGCAAAGGTACCAAAAGGACAAGTAAATGTGGTTTTATCATGATCCTTTTTGGCAATGGGGACCTGATTATAGCCAGAGTATCCATCCATAAAACAATAATACTCACATCCAGCTAAGCGTTCCAGCATCTGGTCAATGAAAGGTAGAGGAAAATGGTCTTTCCTCGTAGCGGCATTGAGTTTTCTGTAATCAATACATACACGCCACTCAGTTTGGGCGCGTGTCTGAATTAACTCATTTGCCTCATTGGTAATAACTGTGATGCCAGATTTCTTAGGGACGACATGAATTGGACTCACCCATTGACTATCGGACATTGGGTAAATAATACCATTGTCAAGGCATTTGACGATCTCTTTCTTCACCGCATCCTTCATGACGGGGTTCAACCGTCTCTGTGGTTCTCGGGTTGGTTTTGCATCATCCATCAAGTGTATATGATATTCTACAATCAAGGGACTAATCCCTTTGATGTCCGCCATGGTCCAACCAAACGCCTGCTTTTTAGATCTCAATACCGTCAAAAGTGCATTCTCTTGCTCTGATGCCAGAGAAGCAGATATGATAACCGGTAAAGACTCATTCTCACCTAAATATGCATATTTAAGATGAGAAGGTAAAAGTTTGAGATCTAATGCTGGCGGAAAAATAATAGAAGGTGGGATCATCAAATGATATTCGGAGTCACAAAGAAGCTCATAGCCTGCATAAGATACAGACTTGGATGGTGATGATTCAGGAGTGTCGGACTCAAGCGTGGAAAATGTGTCCTCACTAAGATGTGTAAGATCAAACATTAATGTGGTAGTGTCGTCGAGATCTTCAAAGCAAAGTTCATCAACTCCGCAACTTTCGGGAGCAATCTCGTGGACAGAGCACACATCAAGTATATGAGCAGAGGGTTCAGATGGCCGACTTCCAATTTTGTAGATGTTCAGTATAATTTTCATATTTCCAAATGATAAGTTCATTGAACCATTTCTACAGTTAATAACAACATTGGAGGTGGCAAGGAATGGTCGACCCAAAATCACCGGAATTTGATTCCGTGGGTTTGCTACAGGTTGTGTATCGAGAACAATTGTAACGCCTTGAAATTCGTTTAGGATGTTTTCGCGTTAATTAGCAAGTGTGCGTGTTTTTTAAAAAAAAAACGGATATCTTATTTTCCTTCTTGGCCAGTGGTCTTTTGTGTTGTGAAGTGTTTATATGGGTATTTATATATATTTATAGGGTTGTTAATTATTTTTAGGCATGTTACCCTAAGTGAGAAATTTTGTGTTAAGTGCACCATGCACACTTAGCATTTTGAGGTTAGATGAGGAAATGTGTCATGTTAACCCCCCCTTCATTTGATGCATGGTTGATAATCTATTCCCCCCCCATTTCAACAAGTCAAAACCCTTTTATAATTCAAAATTTTCAATTAAACAAATGAGGTATGGTGTTAGGTGAGAACTTTTGACCCCATTTTTCTTCTCTTCTCTCTCTCTCTTCTCCTCATTCAGAAATTCCTGCAGAATTTCCAGCAAAATAACAGCTTCTTCTTCTTCTCTTTTCATTTCCTTTTAATCCCTACATAAAACCCTACTCAAATCAACACTTTTCCTTCACAAAACCATAGAAACAAATGAGTTTTTGAGGTGTTGGGTGGTCGATCTGCACACTTGAGGAAAAAGCAGGGATTTTTGGTGTTTCATAAGGTGTTTTGAAGGTATTAACTCACCCTTAGCACCCCTTTTACATAACTTATAGTATTTCTAGCAAAATATCACATTTTATGCATGTTTTGTGCTATATAAAGGGATTTAGTGAGGTTGTGATAAAAATTAACTTTTTATGGCTTGATTAGCTTGGTAATGTGATATTAGTGTGGTTTTAGACTTGGGGTTGTTTCAGGTTTCAGAAAAATACCCTAAAGTATCATTTTAGTGCAAAGTGTGATTTTTTAACTTGAAATTGGGTTCTGTTGAAACTGCTACTACCCGGGGTGTTTCAGAATAAAATTGTAATTACTGGGATATACACAGTATGTATGGAGTGCACACACCAAACCCGGGGGCCCACCTCCCAACCAAGGACGCCGGAAAAAGACTTCCGGCCGCAAATTGCGGCCAGATGGGAGATTTGTGGGTTGGGGTTTTGGTGGTTGGTGTCTGCTGGTATTTGGAGTGTTTTGGTATATTTATTTTTATAAAAATCTTTCTGTATCAAAATCTGGGACCTATTACACTATTTTCCGTATTTTAAATCTCCGCGACACACGTGATACGTGTGTGGTTTTGGGTTGTGCTGCTTATCGCGACGTGTCAGGTTAGCTTCAGGAGCGTAATCACATGTTTTAGCGTATCGCGCACACGCGCGCTTGGGTTGCAACGCGGGTTTCTAGTTTGACCTTAATATTGCGTTTTTGGTGGATTTGAGCTTATGTGTGATATATTGTATAAATCTAGGTTCGCAGGCGAGTGAGACGGACGCTGCGAAGAAGGGGAAGCAAGTCGTCGGCTACACTTAGCGCGAGACTTCGGTGAGTAGATTTAACATCTACGGGGATATCGCCCGCATGGCGTTATGCGTCAGGGCTGATAGGACCTTATAGCTACATATTTCATTTACCTACATTGACTGTTCATGGATACTGTTGTTGCATACTGCATTTCCTGCTATATGTGAGTAAACTTAGAATTGATAGAACACCGCACTATTACTAACGGTTCATGTTGCACGAGCACTAATCTGCATGTTACACACACACCGTTAGTAATTGCCATGACACACCCACTGTAGAATTGCCATGATCATTATATTGTAGTTCATTTCACATATGATTCGATATGATTTTCATAGAAATTGGAAGCCGCATGCTGTCTTGAAAACTGAAACTATCTTAAGAAAAGAGGTTTCTCCCTTGTACCTATATTATGGCTTGATGTACATAGCATATCGTATTTGATCTACTTGTTGGTGTTGGATTTTTATGTGATTACTGGTTTTGAGGACCGTGGAATTATTTAAGAAAAGATGCACTATTTGAAAACCCGGTTCCTCGTGATATGATATTTTGGTGCATCCACCACGCGTTTTCTCGGTGCTGAGACGTGTACTTGAAACCCGATTCGTGGAGTGGATGATCCGTTTGCGGGTTCGTGGTGGACCCGGTATGGTTCCCCTCGGCAAGATGATCGATGGACTTTGCCGATTGAGCCTAGAGGTGGGCGAGTACCTACCGGTGGTTGGTTGGACCTGGCGGTTATCCGGAGGATACTGACCAGAGTCGAGAGATGGATGCAGGATGATCCGTACTGCCGGGGCCGAGGGCCGATACCGCAGACGGAGCCCGTGGGCTGATCCGGACTTACGGAGCCCGATGTATGAGGATTTGCGTGTCGATGATGGACATGAGTATTTATGATATTTTGGGTGCCGATGTTGGGCACTCGTGATTCTCAGAGATGTACAGGATTTGAGGGCCGAGGAGAGTGCCGGCGCCTGAGTTTATTTGGGATTTGGGTGCAGCTTGGGTACCGACTATTTTTTTCCACGATTGATATTTCGTATAGATGTTGTTTATCCCATGCTCAGCAGTGATTATCATGTATCTCATCCTGTAGTTATTTTACCTGACAGAGCATTTGCATGATTATTGCACTTACTGCTTGTCGCATATAGATTTACCGGCTGGCATATGAAAGCGTAGCGCAGTACGTGCATGCTCGTGATTACCTTTATATGTTATCTCTATTCACGAGTTGGCAACTCACCCCCGTTGTGCCACTGTATTTGCAGGTTGCCCCTCAAAGTAGTCGCGGCAGGCTGCCTTTTTGCATCTTTTGGCTTCAGATACCACTACAGTTGGTGTGAGAGCTATTTTGCTATTTAGGTGGGTTGTGGTATCTGGTTACTTTTATTGTACACACTTTTGTATCTAGTATTCTCCATCTACCATATATGTACTTGACTTAGAGACAGTGTGAGGACGATGATGTATATTTTTGTATTCTGGTGTCGAGCTCGTGGGAGCCGACTTTATATTTGCAGTTATTATTCTGGGATGTTACTTATTGCTCATTCTTCGCTACGGCGTCGTATATTACTCTTGTGGTGATGGTTTCCGCCGTTGGGCGTGATTGCTCCCGGTTGGGGATGATTTGTTCATTATATCTCATTTTCACTTATATCCTGTTTTTACCCGATTTTCGGGGTTACTTTTACAAAGGAAATGCTGCCAAAATTATTATAAGGATAATTTAACTTTAAAAAGAACCTCATTGAACTAATTAAGGTTTTCTAAATGTTTTTAATTAAATGTTTTCAACACTCACTACTTTTAAATGGTTTTGATTTCTGGGTTCGGCTTACTTAGTCGCGTTACGCCTGTAGACGCAGCGTGGTTAAGTGCCGGTCACGAGTCGAAATATTCAGGTCGTTACAACAATGAAGTCCATAGGGAATACAAATTCCCCGACTTTTATCAACACATCCTCTAGTTCACCCCTAGGTTTGATGATTGAACGGTCTGCCATTTGGAGAGTGCAGTGAGATGGTTTCAACTCTCCAATCCCTAACTGCTCATAAACGGAGTATGGAAGCAGGTTAACACTTGCTCCTAGGTCTAGAAGAGCACGGTTGATGTTTTTACCCCCAATAGAAATCGATATCGTAGGACATCCTGGATCCTTACGTTTCTTTGGTAGCTATGGGATAAAAGCAGTGCTAATATTATTAGACATGAAGACCTTCTTTGGCACTTGAGTCTTCCTCTTCCTAGTGCACAAGTCTTTAAGAATTTTCGCATAAGCGGGGACTTGCTGTATAGCATCTAGGAGAGGGATGTTGATGTTAACCTGTTTGAACATTTCCATAATCTTCTCCATATGTGGACTCGTTTTGATACCCCTTAACCGATTCGGATAAGGAGCTTTAGTAATAAGCGCTGGGTCCATCATAGGAGAAGGTGGTGTGTGTAGACGTGATCCCAGAATAGGAGTGGGGATCGTCTGTGGTGTACTAGAAGAGGGTTGCTGAGGTAACGAGCCTTGTGGGAAACGGAGAATAGGCTCGTGAGAAGGCGGTGGGGTAGAAGAACAAGGATCAGAAGTAGAAGTGTGTATGTGAGGAAAGGTCTCAGCCGGGGTGTTATTGATAGATCTCTCAGTATCATCAAACTCTTCCCCAACGTGATTATTCAACACTCTTCCTGATCTCAACGTTGTGATGGCATTTACATTGTAATGCCCAGGATTCGGTAGGGGTTGAGATGGAAGTTTCCCTTTATCTCTCGCACTCATTTCGGCTTTTAGTCGTGCAATTTCTGCTTCCATCGATCTGATACTCTCAGCTTGGGACGCTGAGTTTTTCTTTATCTCACTGACGAAAGACCTAACTTCAGCTGACACTTCCATGAAATTTGACAAGAGTGACTTCATGGTTTGTGTGAATGTAGAGAACTCATCAGAATAGGTCAACTGTAAAGAATTAGAAGGTGCATGAGTGTTGACCTGGTTTTGAAAATTTTGTGACTGGTAGAGGTGCTGAGTGAGTGAAAGTGGTTGCTGTTGTGGTGGAAGAGCCCTTTGGAAATTATGTTGGTTTGGAACCGTGTTTTGATTTTGTTGTTGGTTCCAAGCAAAATTAGGGTGATTCCTCCAACCCTGATTATATGTGGAAGAATATGGATCGTTTTTAGGTCTTTGAAATGCGGCATTGGTATGCTCTTGACCTTGAAACGGAGAATTCAATGGACATTCTTCCGTCAAATGAGAAGGATCAGAACAACATCCACATACAGTTTTGGGGAGCGACATCGGATTTAGGGAGGCTGCTGAAAATTTATGTTCCATAGCCTCAAGCTTCTTTTGCATTGCTGCCATCTCAGCTCGAACACCTATGGAAACATCAATTTGGTGTACGCCACCCCTAGACGATGACCGGTTTCCACTCTCCCACTGTAAGGACTTTTCAGCGAACTCTTCTAAAATTTCCAAGCTTCCCCATCGTCCTTGGTCATAAAATTGCCTTGACACATGGATTCAAGGTTCTGTTTAGTGGTCGGGTTAATGCCCTCATATATGATTCGGCGCATATCCCATCTCGGGATTCTGTGATGTGGACATTGAACCAACAGATCCTTGAAGCGTTCTAAGTACTTCGAGAATGGTTCATTCGGAAGCTGGGAGAATTGATTTAGTTCGCTATGGACTCGAGCTGTCTTGTGATTAGGGTAGAATTTCTTAAGGAATGCTGCAACGAATTCTTCCCAATTCGAAATGGAATGTGCGGTAGTGTTATACAGCCACTTCTCAGCTATATCGCACAAGGTAAATGGAAGAAGACGTAGACGCATAGCATCCACAGAAAGCTATGAGGTACCCATCATTGCGCATACATTTTCAAATTTGGTAATAAAGACATATGCGACTTCAGACTCGAGACCGTGGAATTTTGGTAGAAGGTTGATGTATTGGGATTTAATATCAAAATTATCCCCGTTGGCTGGTGGAATGGATAAGCAGGTCGAAAGAGGACCTCACATAGGATAGCACCTCTTTTGGAAAGAGATGCGGGGTGGATTCTGCGCACCAACGGATGGCGGCAGATTAGTGGTAAAGAAGTTCGATGGAGAAGCATCCATCGATGTGGGTGTGGTGGTGGGTAAAGAAGAAGTAAATGTAGAAATACCGACTTCGGAGTCGATCAGGGGAACGCAGACTAAACGGGCACTAGAATCCCGTGTCCAGCCTATCTTGCACTAAAGGGTTTAGTACAAGTGGCAGCGTGAATATAATTAGGGGAAAAAATGAATGTGATTGGTGTTTGTTTTGAAAAATATATGGATTTTTTGAAAAAATGATGCAAATCACAACAAATGCAATAAGCAAAACCCTAAGTCTAGTGGTCACCTAGGTCAAGGCTCTAGACGGCTCCTAACTGCCAAAAGACAAGTCGCAGGATTAATCCTCCACTGCCTCTTTGTCCCTCCTGTGGCCAGGTAAGTGCCAGGTAAGTGGGAGGTTCTCCACTACGTAAGTAGTGGGCCTAATTAAGTAACCACTTGCTTTAGACACACTTGCCTTAGACACCACAAAAGAAACGCGGATAAGCAATGAATTACCCATGGCCTTCTTCTGTCCTAAGTGAGTACGACGGTCCTTAAAGTCATGTCTAGATTTCTTTTAGTTAATGAGGGTAATGCGGATGCAAATTTTGTGATTTTCGGGGCTTAGGAAGGGTAATGAACTCCCCACCTAATCTGGATTTGGCCGTGCCCCTTAAATTCCATATTAATATGCAAACAACCAAAAATCAAAACATGCAAAATTTTATTGCTTTTTGCGGCTCTGCGAATTATTTGCAAAGAAACCTGCAGAAAATTGTTAATGGAGCAAACCGAGGAGGAGATAAGAAAGTAGGAATTTTACAGAGAAATTTTCATGCAGCACTGCTACAGTTCCGCCGTGGTTCAGCCACAGGAGGCGTCTAATGCCGCGTATCCGCCGCGAGTTTGAGGAATTCCTGCACAAATTTTTTATACAATGCTTTTGTTCACCCCCTGAGTCCTCTGGAATATTCTAAATGTTTTTCCAATTGCACAGCAGACTCCAGATTTCCTTGCAACAAATCACAACGAATAGTTTAGTGTTTGTGCGAATTTTGATCTCAAAATTACGATGGAATAAACTTTTCAACCCAAATTTCAAAAACGAACGAATTAGCGCACTATCCCCGGCAACGGCGCCATTTGATTGTTTCTTTTTCCGGTGTGTATGTAGAAAATGTGTAGAAATCACAACCAAAAATATTTTGACCGCAATCAATAACGGTGTCGATTGTAGCGCGTTAGCGAGTGCGAATCGTCCACAGGGAAAGTGAGATCCGTTCGTATTTCGAATTAGATGAATTGAAAATTTAAAGAAAAGAAAGAAAAGACAATTCAATTCAAGATTTTAAAGTTGAATTCAAGAATCATCTAGATCTAATATCTAATTAACAAGAAAACATTAAAAATCAAGAATCAAGAAGTGATGATATCCAATCCAATAATCAAGAATCGAAGTGAGGCTCGTAGGAATCGATCGGATCTATAGATGTGATGATATTTATTGATTACATATTCTTATCCATCGATGAATTGATACTAGATCGATGATGATCAACGAGAATTAGGGATTTCTTGCGGAAACTAAAGTTTCATCTTCTATCGTTTGACCTTCCGTCGATATCATTCACATTCTAGCCTCTAGTAAATTCAAGAATCGATCGTGGATCACTAATTTCAAGCGAACACAATCAAGAAAGCATCGCATCGAAACTAGGTCGTCGATTCTTCAATTTTCTAGGGTTTACAAACTCGTAGGACTTAAGAATTGTATAAGAATCTAATCATCATCATCTATTGATCGTCTCGACTCCTTCACGAGCAGAGTTTTACTCAAACATCATAACAAGACACACAATCACAAATTGAGATCGAATCATGATGCAAGAATTTTAAAGGAAGCAAGATAAAATAATTTCACCTTTATTTATCAACAATTTCGTTACAATTCTCTCAAGATCTACAAGAGGAAAGAACTCGATCATCGATTTCGGCTTCACTCGTCTCCTTGAGTCGTGGATCTCCTTGGATCACTTGCTCCGATGAAGTCCGGCGTCGCTTTCTAAAGGATCGAAGGCTTCATGCTTGATTTGGTACTCGGAGTTCTTGATTTTTGGCTTTGGAATTTGAATTTGGGGATTAGGGTTTACAAGTTGTGTCACTCAACTTGTGTTGGGAAATTGGAGATTCAATTAATGAACAACCCTAGAAGTGAAGCTTTAGGGTTCCTTTTATAGCCTTAGGATTGGGATTAGCTTCCTTTAGAAGCTAGGTTTAGTTTAGCTTCCCTTGTAAGCTAGGTAGTTAGGTAGAAGTCTCTAGAAGTAGTTAGTTAGGCTTTAGCTTCCTTCATAAGCTTGGAGGTTAGGGAGAAGCTTCTAGGTTTAGTTTGTTAAGTAGCTTGCTTTGGAAGCTTGAACATGATTAGCTTGTACAAGGAGCTTTGCTGATCTGGCAGAAACTTTTGGAGAATTCTGGAAATTTCCATAGCTTGATTAGGTGTAGTCATTGAGAGAAGAATACTGGAGAGGAGCTTTCATGATTTCATGGTCACGTGACCGCGGATCCGCGGCACATGCCCTACTCCTGCCGCGGATCCGCGGCCATTTGGCTGCCTCTCTATGTATAATTCCTTGTACTGCTTTCTGCTGGCTTCTTGGTATATTTCTGATATGTGGAATCTTATAATTCCCTCTAGTTCATTTCCAGATCTCAAGTCTTGGAGTTGGCGTATTTTTACCAGCACTTTTAACTGTTTTGGTTCTTCTCCTGGAATTTTCTGCACAGATTCTCGAAACAAGTGTTGCGCTATGTTCGTTATATGTATGCCATAGAGGCCATTACTGTACATGAGATGTATATTGTAGTGGATGCTGGGACATATATAGGTCGGACTTTCTTGATCGACATGATAGTACGCTATCTGGTTGCTCTTTATCTTAACATGTATACTTTTTGTCTCTCTGTTACATGTTGATAAAGCCCTTAGGATTTGTACTCGACTTCCTGGACTATGATGGAGATCATACTAGTGGGGCATGGGTAGTCCATGAGTACATCCTTCAATGTTCCTAGTCGTGGGAATATCGAGACAGGGCATCGATATTCCAGAGTAGACTAGCGTATATCTTCTCGACCCATGTGATGGGCGATGGATGATCCTATATCCATTGGTGTTTGACATCAGAGATGGTATGCGGGTGCTCAGTGGTGACAGGGTACACTGAACGGACTCGCCGAGAACTCCCAGATGGTATTATACCTCACGTCAGATGGCAGTTCTCTGGTGACACTGGTACAGCTTAGTATGTTGACCCGAGATCGTCATAGAGTCTTGTGTGTCTCCCACTGTGCTTTGATTTCCACCCTACCACGGCTCTACTGAGTCGTGCAAACAGGTGGTTTTTGGGTACAGTCCCGATTCACATGGAGGCAATGAGCGATAGGAGGGGATTCGTCTCCCCCGGTATTGGGGGTTGATGTTGCGCTATGCTCGACTGGCCATAACTGGAAATCCCTGGCTAGGGTTGCTGTGATTTACTGGTAAGAGTTATCAGTAGTTTCACGCTTGTTGTGGACCTTACATCGGCATGACTTATCAGGCTACCGGGGTCTGACGTTTACCACCCCTAGGCGAGATATGCGACATATCAGACGAACAGACCGAACTGTATGATCAGTGTTACTGGTTGGATTCACAGGAGTGTGAGCGGGCTTGCTCGTTGAACTTCTGATCACTCAATACCCGGGTGGCCGTTACGTTTAGCAGACCGCTTGCGGCTTGTGGGTGTTTGATATGATCATCACCTGCTGCCGGCGTATTGACGAGTCTTTAGAGTCCTACACAGAGGTTTCCTGGCTCAAGCGAAACGAAATAGGAGCGCATATGAGATATGTGCGGGACCGAGAATAATACCAGTATGTGATACTGAATTCTATTCTCGCGATTCGTATCATCGGACGGTTATATGAGATATAGCCGGGTTACCGAATCAAATGTTGATTCGATATATTGATACACTTGATTTTAGTCGGTTATATGCAATATGACCGGATCATTAAATCAAGTGTTGATTTAATGATTTAATATATAATTATATATTTGATATATTACTTTACATTAACTAGTATTTGTTCACTTAAGATTGATTTTCTCACTTGATGTGCACAAGTAGTATATGCGATATATTTTTGTGCACTTGATTGTATCATGTTTGATGATACATGCAAACTTGGGTGTGTGTATGCTATACACTATGTTTAGTTAATGGTTAGGGTTTCAATTGCCTTATTTAATTTTATTTATTTACTTTTGGCAAAAATAAAATGGTGGTTATCTTTGTTTTATACAAGAAGCTTCATGATGCTTCATGCATCTTTGAAAAAGTCTACCATTTTGTTTTTTCCTTAACCTAACCATTTACCTAAACCCTAGTTTATTCTCTACATTAGTTACACTCATCCATGGTTGCTAAATGATAAGCATCACTTGATTTTGTATTATGAATTATTCATTTTTCATTATTTTCTTTCTTCTTCATCATCTTCTTCATGAAGAAGAAAACCATTGCTAGAAAATTCCAAGTGATGAATCCAAGTGAGAAATCCAAATCCAAATTGAACCCACTTCCTATTTCTTCATCCTCTACAACTTGCCATGTTGTATAGGGTGTTTTCTTCACAAGTTTCATGACTTAGTGAAGATGGAGCTTGAGTTTGAGTTGCCTCGACGTAGATCATCTTCGGCATCGATGTCAACGACCTAGCCCGACCATTTCTCCGATGAAACCGACAATAGAGTCTGGGATTCCGATGATCGCAGCGGAGGGACGTCAACACGGAGCTAAAGAAGTGGAGGACCGGATCTACAAAGGTTGTAGTCCCTTTCACTTTTTAGTTAAGTTGTTAACTTGCATAGTTTTCGCCTATCCTCTAGTTAACGGTCTAGTATAGGGTTTCTCGGCACATAGAAAATCTTGATTTTGGCATGGTTGATCAGTTGTAGAACCTCATGGGTGTGCCTAGGAACCCTACACGCTATACAAAGATGATGCTATGCCATGATAAACACTCAATTTCCCTCAAAATGTCGGTTTTAATATACAACACAGGTAATTTGGTATTTTACGTCTGTTTTGCTAATATGTGCTATATTAATACCGAACACCTCTAGATGAGTGCAAATGGTAGGGAAATTGACGTGTTAAAAATACATTATTTTCGACCGATCATTTTGGTAGAACGACAAACGATCCATCTATGCCAAAAATCTCTTTGAAAGATCGGATAGACGCTTCTAGGAAAACCACTTGGACACCACAATCCACGTCATATCAACCTTTTCAAACTTTCAACCCTCCTCATGTTGATACCCTTTCTGAGGGAAACGTGGCGACTCTTAAACCGATGTCCATTGCTTAATGTATTGCGCAATCCCATAGCGGATCTTTCACTCCTTTCACCGCTTCCAATTCTTTTGATCAACAATTCCAATCACCTCCTTATCATAACGTTGATCTTAATCATGTCTAACCATTCGATTCCTACCAATCTTACTCGACTTTTACACCTTCCCTAGACATTACTTCTGAACAGCCTTTTGGGAGTTTCAAGTATCCAAACGAGTTTGAATGTTTTACTGAAACCCCTTCACAGCCCATGTCTAGTCTTGAACAGTTGTTGGAATAATTTCGGGTAGCATCATGCCAACAGATGATGGATTTGAATACGTCCATGGCCGCCCTCAAACAACCTAGTGACCAGGTAGCTAGTTTCCAACTAGTTCCGAATTTTCCAATGTATGATGAGGCAATAGGACAGATTGAGAATTTAAGTAGTGAAAGTGAGCGGTACACCATGTTAGTGTAATATGCCCTAGAGACCATTATTGTATAGTACTAATTTGTATATTACATTTTGGAAGCTTGCGATATATACATGGATTTATGACAGTCTTGCTCGATATAGTAGTATTCTACTTGGTTTGTATCTATCTTAATATGTGTATATGTTTCTTTTAACGTATCGCTAATACATTTTGATAGAGCCCTTAGGATCTTTGCTTGACTACCAGCGTTGTGATGGCAGTCACACTAGCAGGGGCTGGGTAGTCTACAAGTACATCCTTACACAGGTCCCTAGTCGCAGGATTATCGAGACAGGGCATCGATACTCTAGAGTAGACTAGTGTATACGCTTCTCATTCCAGGAGGGGAGATGGTCTGTCCCACAGCCATCGGTACATCATATTGGAGATAGTATGTAGGTGCTCATTGGGTTATGAGTTACACTGGACGGACTCGTGGGGAACTGCTGGTTGGTAATATACCTATCGTCAGGTAGCAGTTCCCAGGTGACATGAGTACATCTTAGTCCGTCGACTTGACACTGCTACTTCGCCTCAAGTGTGTTCCCACTATTCTTAGATTACTACCCTACCACGGCTCTGCTGAGTCGTGCAAACAGGTAGTAGTTGGGTGCAGTCCCAAAGCACTTGGAAGTAGTGGCGGTTAGATAGGATTCGTCTCTCCCGGTATTGGGGGTTGATGTCGCGCTGTGTTCGGAAAGCCATTACACAAAGTCCTTGGCCAGGGCAAGCGAGATTTGCTGGTAGGGATTCTAGTAGTTTCTCAGGGTGTATTTGGCCCCACTCCGACATGACTTATTGCACTATTAGTGGTTTGATGCTTGCCGCCCCTAGGACCGATATGCGACACTTTCAGAAGAACAGACCGGACTGTATGGAGATTGCCACAGACAGGCTCAGTAGAGGTACGGATGAGTTTGCTCGTCGACCTTCTTATCGACAGATACCTGGATAGCCGTTACGTGCAGCTAGTACCGCTGACGCGATTGTGGTTAAACCCACTGCCAGCATACTGTCGAGTCTTTAGAGTCCCACACAGAGGGTTTCCCAGCTTCTGGCGAAACGTGTAGAGGTCATATGGTTTTACGACAGGGTTCGATCACATACGTGTACTTCTATGCATATGATGTTCGGGCGGACAATACCAGTAGGCTTTGGTTTATGCCGGATCTTGGTATTTGATTATTGGATTAGTTTCGTCTCATTGTATTCGTGTTTCTCGGGATACAGTTGCGGGTGATGAGAGGGGTATTCTTGTAATTTGATCAAGATTACAACTTGGAGTGAGACACCTCAATTAGGGTTTTTCTTTTATGATTAATTCTTTTGTGAGGTGGAGGAAAAGAGAGAGGAAACTTTGTGGTATTTTAGTGAAATGGATTAGGGTTTCACTTTGACTTTCTTGGATTCATTTGGCATTTGTTGACTTAGATATTTGTTAGATATTTATGAGATATTATCTTTTGGTTTAAAACCCAAAACCCTAGCCTTTTCACTTAATCTTTTTCACAAAAGAAAACTACAGATACTTTTCCTCTCTCTCTTTTCTTCAAGCTTTCTCTAACTCCTCTCAAACCCTAACCATCTCATGAGTAGAGAATCCTAGGGTTTAGTGAGACAAATTGATCCCTCATCACTCTCTACACATCCTAGGCTACTTAGTTTAGCACACCAAATGACCTAGTTGCCTCAAGTTAGAGGTTAAGCTCAAAGTCGGATCTCTCGAGTGGATCTTCTACAATTTGGAGAAGACGATGAGGAGGTGCAATAGGTTCTCACTTCGAGGAGCTCACGACTTAGAGAAGGATAGCGAGGAAATGAAGGACATCGAGAACCTGAGGTATAACATTCTAACATAGTAGTTAAACCTCTATGTTAGATTGTTAGTTAGGGTTTAGTATCGATCCTGGAGTTTAGTCGATGTTACAAAACTTATAAAAATCGTTTTTGCAAACTCCGCCTCCCCGTGAACACGGGGGGTGCGTGGCATCGACTTACAGTGATATCGGAGCCGACTAAACCATAGCTAACAAATTAAACGACAACTAAAGCTACGAAACCGAAATAACCCGAAAACATCGAAACGTAGATCCTAGTTTCTGTTAATTTTTCCCGAGGCTCTAAAAATTATTTTAACAACTGCAGAGTACTCCTTCACTTGTAAAGTGAACACACACCAAAAACGAGACAATTCCCACTGAACTGGACCGGCCACAATGCAAAATATTCCGGCCCCACCGGTTTTACAGAAGGGGATTGCTTCGTGTTTTGGTCTGTGGTTTTGTTACTTGGATCTAGTGTTTCAGGAGTTGTTTATTTTTGCCAATTTTGAATATACTGTAAATTCTTCACTGTGGCAATACGGGGTGTTTCGAAGTCGCTGTTCAACGTCGTTTAATGTTTCAAGTTGTGATATATGTGTTCGTAAACTTTCGCTAATTTCTATATGTCGGTTAGTTGGGGGTTGCACATTTCTGTGATGTTTGGTTTGTGTATATGGACTTATTGGATCGTTGTGAATGAATAGCCAGGGATGTGAGATGAGAGTTTCTTTCATTCAAATGTAAATTGTAAATTGTTGTAATATTTTTTCGCGGGGCACATCCGGGTTGAGGTTGTAGCCACCATTGTATTTTTTCATTTATTGTTTTATGCTCCTAAGATAGACCGAATGTGGGGTGCACAAACTACTGGATACTTTGAAGTGCCGAGTGGCCTACTCATGTTGATGAGGGAGGTTGCTTCACTTTAGGTATTTGGCGGGTAGTTTGCCGCACCCATAGGGGTCTGGGGTGGGGTTGGCTATTCATCACGACCGTGGAATCCGTCTTTCATTACAGGCTTAAACGAAACGCGGAATTCCTAGTATCTCCAATGTGTTCATCTGTGATTTGGAATGCCTATTATTGCGTCTGATGAATGGATATTATTATATAAATATATATTATATAATAGATGTTGCTTATGTTTTGCATCCGCGCTAGTCCAGCCCCCAGCTCTGGCGTTAGTTATCTAACCTAACGGTGTAAGACGGGGCCTCGTGGCGAATGCGGATAACATAAGCGTACGTTGTATTTTCGTCTTTTTCTACAATGGTAGGTTAATTGATGGGACTGCATTACATTAATGCAAAGCAAACAAACCAAAGCTGAATCGTTGGAACAATTTTAAAATTTTTCAAAACAGTAAAACTTTTAAAATGCGGAGCTTAAACCACTCCTTTTAAAAGCTATCAGGTTCCTTCGATTATATCAAGTTCACTACGTTCACGGTTTCGCCAATACCATTCATAGCCCTCCGTCATTTCAGTTGGATATTCAGTAGTATTCAAGCTATGTATTTTTACCTTCGCCAAGGCATAGTGATTGGTAGCTGCTGAATATTCATCTGTAGCATAGATAGATGTGTTGGTTTGGGACAGTCGTGTTAGTTATGTATATTCCCTAGAGGCTATTGTTGTACATATGATGTATATTATAATGGATGCTTGGATATAAATAGAGAGGACTTTCTTGCTCGTCATGATAGTATGCTATTTGGTTTCACTTTATCTTAACATGATAACTTATATTAGTTTACTGTTTTACTCTCACATGTTGATAAAGCCCTTAGGATATGTACTCGACTACTGGGACTATGATAAGATCATACTAGTGGGGCCACGGTAGTCGATGAGTACATCCTATAACTGTTCCTAGTCGAGGGTGTGTCGAGATAGGGCATCGATACACCAGAGTAGACTAGCGTATACGCATCTTGACCCATATGATGGGCGATGGATGATCCAATATCCATCGGTGTTTGACATCAAGGATGGTGTACGGGTGCTCAGTGGAGACTGGGTACACTGGACGTGAAAGGTTCCTAGGCACTCTAGTAAGGTCTCACAAGGCATCGGACATGCCAATTTAAAAAAAATGGTGCCGAGAAACCCTAGACTACGGATCTTTAGACTAGATGTTTAGGTGAAACGATAAAGCTAGTTAACAAATTAACTATAGGTTAGATGCTACAACCTTTGTAGATCCGGATTTCCACCTCCTTAGCTCCACTTGGTCATGCTCTCGCTGTCCATCATGAATCCTCGACTCACACGTCGGCTTCATCGGAAAATCGGGCGAGCAAGGTCGTCGGCTTCGTGTCAAAGACGATCTACGTCGAGGTTGCATTAGTTCAAGCTCCGACTTCACAAACTTGTAAATCTTGTGAAGAAAACACCCAAAACCACTTGGCAAGAGGTAGAGGATGAAGAAATAGGAGATGGGTTCACTTTAGATTTGGATTTCTCACTCTAGATCACAAGTTGCCATTAATGGCATCAAGGTTTCTCACTTTGAGAAGAAGAAGAAGATGATAGAAAACTTATGATAAGTTATTCCTAAAATGAATAATAAAGGAATTCTTATCATCTTCTAACCATGGTCAAGTGTAGAGAATTGACCATGGTTAGTGGGAGTGGTTAGGTTTAAGCAAGGAGACAAAATGACATCATTACTAAAAGCTTCATGAAGCTTCACCACACTACATGATAAAATGAAACCCTTTTGTTTCCATAAATCTATTTAATAAATAATAAATGGATTTAATAATAAGAGAATAAATCTTAAACCCTAACCACTCTCATAACCATGGTTGCATTCTTTACACAAAGCCAAAACTACATGCATCATCAAACATGATACATATATTTGCACAAAAGTATATCACATATACAATGTGTAAATCAAGTGAGAAAAATCCGTTTAAAGTGAACCAATACTAGTTAATGCAAATTAATATATCAAATATATAATTATACATTAAATCATTAAATCAACACTTGATTCAATGATCCGGTCATGTCGCACATAACCGACTAGTATTCAATGTATCGACTTATCGAATCGATCTTCGATTCGATAACTAGGTTATATCATATACAACCAATCGAAACATTAATCGCGAGAATCAAATACGGTATCACATACACGCATTATTCTCGGTCCCGCACATATCTCATATGCGCTCCTATTTCGTTTCGCTTCAGTCAGGAAACCTCTGTGTGGGACTCTAAAGACTCGTCAATACGCCGGTAGCAGATGATGATCATATCATGCACCCACAAGCCGCAAGCGGTCTGCTAAACGTAACGGCCACCCGGGTATTGAGCGATCAGAAGATCGACGAGCTAGCCCGCTCACACTCCTGCGAATCCAACCAGTAACACTTACCATACAGTCCGGTCTCTTCGTCTGATATGTCGCATATCAAGTCTAGGGGTGGTAAACGTCAGACCCCAATAACCCGATAAGTCGCGCCGATGTGAGGCTCATAACGGGTCGAGAAACTACTGGTAACACTTACCAGCAAATCTCTGATCAGCCCTGGCCAGGGACTTCCCTGCTACGGCCAATCGAGCACTGCGCAACATCAACCCCCAATACCGGGAGAGACGAAACCCCTCCTATCGCTCATTGCCTCCATGTGACTCGGGACTGTGCCCAAAGACCACCGTTTTGCACGCCCTCATGGACGTGGTAAGGTGGAGATCAAAGCACAGTGGGAATCACACAAGACTCTATGACGATCTCGGGTCTACAGACTAACCTGTACAAGTGTCACCTGAGAACTGCCATCTGACGTGAGGTATAATACCATCTGGGAGTTCTCGGCGATTCCGTCCAGTGTACCCAGTCTCCACTGAGCACCCGTATACCATCTCTGATGTCAAACACCAATGGATATGGGATCATCCACCGCCCATCACATGGGTCGAGAAGCGTATACGCTAGTCTACTCTGGTATATCGATGCCCCGTCTCGATACACCCACGACTAGGGACCTTGAAGGATGTACTTATGGACTACCATGTCCCCACTAGTATGATCTGCATCATAGTCCAGGTAGTCAAGTACACATCCTAAGGGCTTTACCAACATGTAACTATAAGACAGTTTAAAGAGATAAGTGTACATGTTAAGATAAAGAGTAACCAGATAGCATACTATCATATCGAGCAAGAAAGTCATCTCTATATATGTCCAGGCATCCAATATAATATACAACATTTGTACAATACTGGCCTCTAGGGCATACATACAACTAACAATCTCCCACTTGCACTAGGGCCAGCTGCTGTAGTATCGCATACCGAGCATCCCGAAGAGTCTCTCAAACTGTGTCTGGGGAATGGCCTTCGTGAGTGGATCCGCCGTGTTGTTCTTCATGTCAACTCTCCTGACCTCGATCTCCCGGCGATCAACTATCTCCCGGATCAGGTGATACCGCCTCAAAATATGCCTGGATCGCTGATGGGACCTGGGTTCCTTGGCCAAAGCCACCACTCCATTGTTATCGCAATACAAAGGTATTGGATGCTCAATGGATGGAACAACTCCAAGTTCAGTAATGAACTTCTTGATCCAAACAGCCTCTTTGGCAGCATCGTTGGCAGCGATGTATTCAGCCTCCATCGTCGAGTCTGCCACGGTTTCCTGCTTTGAACTCTTCCAGCTAACCGCCCCTCCGTAAAGGGTAAAGACAAAACCCGACTGCGACTTAGAGTCGTCCTTATCACTCTGGAAGCTCGAATCGGTTAAGGACTCCACTTGGAGTTCTCCGTTACCATACACCAAGAACATATCTCTAGTCCTTCGCAAGTACTTGAGAATGCTCTTCACAGCTGTCCAGTGACTCTCTCCAGGATCAGCTTGATACCTGCTCACTACTTAGTGAGTATGCTACATCGGGTCTGGTACATAGCATCGCATACATGATAGAGCCTACTGCCGAAGCATAGGGTATCCCTTGCATGCGAGCTCTCTCCAAATCAGTCTTGGGAGACATCTCTTTGGAGAGAGTGACTCCAGAGATCGTGGGTAAGTTCCCACGCTTGGACTCTTCCATACTAAACCTCTTTAGTATGGTGTCAATGTACCTGGATTGGGACAATCCCAAAATCCGTTTGGATCTATCTCTATAGATCCTTATTCCCAATATGCAGGAGGCATCACCAAGATCTTTCATTGAGAATCTTTGTGATAAGAAGAGCTTGACCGATTGCAGCATAGGAATATCATTTCCTATCAAGAGTATGTCGTCCACGTACAATACGAGGAAGACAACCTTACTCTCTGCCACCTTCTTGTAGATACAAGGTTCATCTGGATTTTTGACGAAATCAAACTCTTTGATAACGACGTCAAAGCAGATGTTCCAACTCCGCGATGCTTGCTTTAATCCATAAATGGATTTAAGCAGTTTGCACACCTTCCCGCTGCTCCCACTGTCTACGAAGCCCTCTGGCTGAGTCATGTACACGCACTCTTCTAAATCACCATTTAGAAAGGCGGTCTTAACATCCATTTGCCAGATTTCGTAATCATGATATGCAGCGATGGCAAGCATGATCCGGATGGATTTAAGCATAGCCACTGGAAAAAAGGTCTCGTCATAGTCCACACCTGGTCTTTGACGAAAACCCTTTGCTACAAGTCTAGCTTTGAAAGTCTCCACTTTCCCATCTACACCAAGTTTCTTCTTGAAGATCCACTTGCTCCCAATGGGTTTTACCCCTTCAGGAGCAACTTCCAAAGTCCATACTTTGTTGGTGTACATGGAATCCATCTCAGACCGCATAGCATCCAGCCATTTCACTGAGTCCCCACTCGTGATGGCCTGCTCGAAGCTAGTTGGGTCATCATCCTCCATGATGCAATCCTCGCTCCCACCATCCATGAGAAAACCGTAGTATCTCTCAGGTTGGCGAGGAACCCTACTAGATCGGCGGAGAGGCTGAGGTTCGTCGGGAGCTACTGAATCCTCTGGTTCCACTAAATCTTCAGTTTGAGTTTGTGTAGCCGGAATTTCTTCCAGTTCTACCTCACCGCCACTAATTTCTTTTGCAAGAAATTCCTTTTCCAAAAAGGTGGCATGTCGAGAAACAAACACTTTTTGTTCCTCTGTATGGTAGAAAAGATATCCATGTGAATGTTTGGGATATCCCACAAACTTACATAGAACTGACCGTGCCTCGAGTTTGTCCGGATTTTGTCATTTGACATAGGCCGGGCAACCCCATATCTTAACTCGTTTAAGACATGGTCTCTTCCCACTCCATATCTCATATGGTGTGGTAGGTACAGATTTAGATGGAACTTGATTCAATAGGTATGCTGCTGTCTCCAGCGCATAACCCCAGAAGGAAATAGGCAACTCAGCTGTGCTCATCATAGAGCGCACCATATCTAATAGGGTGCGGTTCCTTCGTTCTGATACACCTTTGTGCTGTGGTGTATATGGAGGAGTCAGCTGAGAGAGAATCCCATTCTCTTTTAGGAAGTCCAAGAATTCATTGCTTAAGTATTCTCCTCCTCGATCAGATCGTAGGATTTTAATACTTTTTCCGATTTGGTTCTCAACTTCTTGTTTATATTCTCTAAATTTCTCAAAAGCTTCTGATTTGTGCTTCATTAGGAACACATATCCGAATCTAGAGAGATCGTCAGTGAATGTAATGAAGTATGAAGAACCATCCCTGGCATGTGTAGACATGGGACCGCATACATCACTATGTATAAGTCCCAAGAGTTCGGTAACTCTTTCTCCGTGTCCCGTAAACGGAGTCTTGGTCATCTTGCCTTTGAGACATGACTGGCAAGTGTCATAAGATGAAAATTCAAACGGATTTAAATATCCATCTTTATGCAACTTAGCTAGTCGTGTCGCATTGATGTGACCCAGTCTACAATGCCACAAGAAGGATTCGTTGAGTTCAGAACTCTTCCTCTTGTGTGTGTTTGTTATGCTCAGAACCGTTGATTGATTTAGAACATAAATGCCATTGCACAACGTGCCTGATCCAACCAACTTTTGGTTACGGAAAATGTTCATAACATTATCCTGTAATACAAAATTATATCCCTCTTTACTTAAAAAAGAAACCGATATAATGTTGCATATCAGGTTCGGCATGTAATAGCATTCGTTCAAAACCAATGTATTACCAGTTGGTAATGCAAGGTGATATTCCCCGACAGTCTTAGCTGCAACAATTGCACCATTTCCAACTCTAATGTCTTTATCACCTTCTCCAAGCTCTCTACCTTTCCTTAGCCCATGTAACTGATTACATATATGGGATCCCGACCCGGTATCCAATACCCAGGACGTAGAGCAAATAGAGAAACAGTTCTCAGTAACGAACACACCCGAAGAAAATGCATCAACATGTACTTTCTTCATTCGGGTGGCATGGGAATCCCGGTATTCCCCTATATCCTGTTCATTCCTATAACTCTTATAGGAAAGAACGGAACCAACGTTCCCCAGCACAGTATAACATGCGGGTTCGGTCAATACATCCATATTATTATCTTGATTAAGGCATGAACTGGTCGCTACCTGGAGAGAGAGAGAAGAAAACACTTTAGCGTATGCTCGTGCAAGATCAGATTGGTTTTTATCTTATCTAATCAGGATGGCTCCCACTGCTTTTTATCAAATCTTCCTCCAAACCCTAAAAGGAAAGACTAGCCGGGATTAATTACACACTACAAGTTCGCCAATCTTTCAGCCAGGCCAGTGTCGGTACTTTGAGGGAGGTCCCCCGTGCTTTCGCACGAACCTAATTAATGTAAACCTCGTTTTCCCAGAGGCGTAACCTCGTTAACACCTTTCTAGACACCTACTTGATCGGCTAATTGCACTGTGTAAAACTCTCCCAGGAGTAACTCTTACTCGCAGCGGGTATCGGGATCCAACTATCTCATAGAAGGTATGCAATCTCATTGCAAATTTCAACACTTGAAATTCCCGATAATATTTTGCCCCTAACCTCCTATGACCTTGACAAAGGCCAACAAACCATAGGATGCTAGTCAAGTTCAACCCGTCATTTCTTGATCGAAATAAACCCACCCGCACGGCCCTTGACAAAGGCCAACAAGGTCGCACGACTACCCTAATCCAATCTGCATCATATGAATAAGCAGATAAGCACCAGTTAGCTACCGCACACTGCGCCTTGACAAAGTCCAACAAACGCAGCACGAATACTAACTACTACTTATCTGAAATGACGGAGGGCTACGCAGGTTTTTCATAAAAACCATGAGCGTAATGAACTTGATATCGTTGTAGAATCAAATGAAGTTTTGAAATGGAGTGATTTTGAGGCTTTTCTAGTTTTGCTAAAGGAGTCACTCCCGGCGAAGGGATCTCGGTCCTTTCCTCGTCGAATGAGGTGCGGGATATATCATATATATCGCTGTGCAAAGCAAAAACCCAAAAGCAGTCAAAAGCAAACCGAGTGTGTAGCATCTGCCAGTAATTGCTAAAGGAGTCACTCCCGGTGAAGGGATCTCGGTCCTTTCCTCATCGAATAAGGTGCAGGGTATATCATATATACCGCTATGCAAAACAAAAACTGTAGCTACCCTTTTTATTTTAAAATTCGATTCTACAACATCTTAGGTTTCTTTATCTTTCATTAATCACATTAATGAAGTCCCATCATTTAAATACCTAAACATCACAGATAGATATGACGCACACTTATGCCATCCGCATTCGCCTCGATGTCCCCTCGTGCACCGTTAGGTTAGGTAACTAACGACAGAGCAGGGCAGGGCTAGCGCGGGTGTAAAACATAAGTAACGTCTATATCATATATCATATATATCATATACTAAATCCATCACAGAATCGCAACACAGATATCGCAGCAGAATAAACATATGAAATATTGGATATACTAGGACGTCCGTGTTTTCAATACGAGCCAGTATAAAACACGGATTCCACGGTCGTGACGAATAGCCAATCCCACACCCCTAGACCCCTACGAGAGCGGCAAGCAACCCTGCCAATTCTAGGGTTAGGAGACCCGGACTCGACTCCTCGAGTTGGTCTCCCACTGGACCCCAGAACCCGGTTACTTGTGCTCCCCTCCTTGGGTCTATCCTAATGCGGAAAAGTAAATAATATACAAAAGGTGACAACTTCCGCTACCTGGAAGTGCCCCAAATAAAAGAATATTACATACAAGTTTTTACATGAATGAAAATGAAAAACACTCATCTCACATAAAAACCCCCGGCTATTCAAACACGACGATCCAATATAACATATCCAGCAACACATAACATCACATGCCATCAACGTAAGTAAGTATGCATACCCCAATTGTCTTTGACATATAGCAATGAAACCGGCGATATGTACATACTACACTTACGGTCACAGAAAAGAAAGTGTAAAACTACAACAATTGGAATCCGCAACTTCTTTAGACATCACATGCCTAATCAAATGAAATACTTAGACATCACATGCCTAACAGATATAAATCCCGCATTTTAGTCTCATTATCGAAAACTCTTTTCAATATCATATGGGACTAAACTGCTAAATTTATAACATTCATCCAGTTATCACATAACTACTTGTGAATTCCAATTATTGTATCCCATTCCGATAAACAGAAAATGTTAAACTTTCCGATCGAACAGTCGAATGCCCAAGTTTTCCCGATACAGTCCAACTCATGAAATAAGTCTAACAACATTTAGTTCGTGCCTCAGTACCGACGGTCCAGCCGTAGAAGGGTCAAGCCAACGCCTCACATGTGGCACGCCGTACTGCCCCAAACCCGAAGGTTCAAAGGGCAGTTCAAGACGGTCACATAATCGAGTTAAGGTTTGTTGCCTTCTAGAGGGTCCATCGCGTTACTTGCACTACTTAGAACGTCGTTAAACTACGGAAAAATCCAACACTTGGAAATTTCCCGACAGGGGAAAAATTGGGTATTTATATCCGGTCGAACTTTTTAACATATTGTAAAATATCCGGAAAGCCACATAGACGAAACTTGATAATTCGATCGAACCGACGACCTCCCAATACACCCCAGAAAATTCAACTCTTGAAAAAGTCTTAAAAATTCCCAGAAAACCCAGAAGAATTTAACAGGAATTACTGTGATGAAAAATAGGGCTGACGTCACCATAGCGCCGCTGAACCGCCGCAGAAGCTAGGCTTCTGCCGCGGTTCCGCCGCACTAATCACTGTTCACCAGAAAATTTTTGCACAGTAATTCTTATTTTTCTATGCTGAATTTTTTAGCAATTTTTAATTCACAAAAATCCAGATATTTCAAAAACGTCCAGAGAGCATTCTCGGGTGTGGGTTTCGGGTTCGTTCGAGTTTCAAATCGCGTCTAGACTTCGCCTAAGGCTCTAGCTAGGCTCTGATACCAGTGAAAGGTTCCTAGGCACTCTAGTAAGGTCTCACAAGGCATCGGACATGCCAATTTAAAAAAAATGGTGCCGAGAAACCCTAGACTACGGATCTTTAGACTAGATGTTTAGGCGAAACGATAAAGCTAGTTAACAAATTAACTATAGGTTAGATGCTACAACCTTTGTAGATCCGGATTTCCGCCTCCTTAGCTCCACTTGGTCATGCTCTCGCTGTCCATCATGAATCCTCGACTCACACGTCGGCTTCAACGGAAAATCGGGCGAGCAAGGTCGTCGGCGTCGTGTCAAAGACGATCTACGTCGAGGTTGCACTAGTTCAAGCTCCGACTTCACAAACTTGTAAAACTTGTGAAGAAAACACCCAAAACCACTTGGCAAGAGGTAGAGGATGAAGAAATAGGAGATGGGTTCACTTTAGATTTGGATTTCTCACTCTAGATCACAAGTTGCCATTAATGGCATCAAGGTTTCTCACTTTGAGAAGAAGAAGAAGATGATAGAAAACTTATGATAAGTTATTCCTAAAATGAATAATAAAGGAATTCTTATCATCTTCTAACCATGGTCAAGTGTAGAGAATTGACCATGGTTAGTGGGAGTGGTTAGGTTTAAGCAAGGAGACAAAATGGCATCATTACTAAAAGCTTCATGAAGCTTCACCACACTTCATGATAAAATGAAACCCTTTTGTTTCCATAAATCTATTTAATAAATAATAAATGGATTTAATAATAAGAGAATAAATCTTAAACCCTAACCACTCTCATAACCATGGTTGCATTCTTTACACAAAGCCAAAACTACATGCATCATCAAACATGATACATATATTTGCACAAAAGTATATCACATATACAATGTGTAAATCAAGTGAGAAAAATCCGTTTAAAGTGAACCAATACTAGTTAATGCAAATTAATATATCAAATATATAATTATACATTAAATCATTAAATCAACACTTGATTCAATGATCCGGTCATGTCACACATAACCGACTAGTATTCAATGTATCGACTTATCGAATCGATCTTCGATTCGATAACTAGGTTATATCATATACAACCAATCGAAACATTAATCGCGAGAATCAAATACGGTATCACATACACGCATTATTCTCGGTCCCGCACATATCTCATATGCGCTCCTATTTCGTTTCGCTTGAGCCAGGAAACCTCTGTGTAGGACTCTAAAGACTCGTCAATACGCCGGTAGCAGATGATGATCATATCATGCACCCACAAGCCGCAAGCGGTCTGCTAAACGTAACGGCCACCCGGGTATTGAGCGATCAGAAGATCGACGAGCTAGCCCGCTCACACTCCTGCGAATCCGACCAGTAACACTTACCATACAGTCCGGTCTCTTCGTCTGATATGTCGCATATCAAGTCTAGGGGTGGTAAACGTCAGACCCCAATAACCCGATAAGTCGCGCCGATGTGAGGCTCATAACGGGTCGAGAAACTACTGGTAACACTTACCAGCAAATCTCTGATCAGCCCTGGCCAGGGACTTCCCTGCTACGGCCAATCGAGCACTGCGCATCATCAACCCCCAATACCGGGAGAGACGAAACCCCTCCTATCGCTCATTGCCTCCATGTGACTCGGGACTGTGCCTAAAGACCACCGTTTTGCACGCCCTCATGGACGTGGTAAGGTGGATATCAAAGCACAGTGGGAATCACACAAGACTCTATGACGATCTCGGGTCTACAGACTAACCTGTACAAGTGTCACCTGAGACTGCCATCTGACGTGAGGTATAATACCATCTGGGAGTTCTCGGCGAGTCCGTCCAGTGTACCCAGTCTCCACTGAGCACCCGTATACCATCTCTGATGTCAAACACCAATGGATATGGGATCATCCATCGCCCATCACATGGGTCGAGAAGCGTATACGCTAGTCTACTCTGGTATATCGATGCCCCGTCTCGATACACCCACGACTAGGGACCTTGAAGGATGTACTTATGGACTACCATGTCCCCACTAGTATGATCTGCATCATAGTCCAGGTAGTCAAGTACACATCCTAAGGGCTTTACCAACATGTAACTATAAGACAGTTTAAAGAGACAAGTGTACATGTTAAGATAAAAAGTAACCAGATAGCATACTATCATATCGAGCAAGAAAGTCATCTCTATATATGTCTAAGCATCCAATATAATATACAACATCTGTACAATACTGGCCTCTAGGGCATACATACAACAAACAGGACGGACTCCCCGAGAACTCCAAGATGGTATTATACCTCATGTCAGATGGCAGTTCTCCGGTGACACTGGTACAGGTTAGTATGTAGACCCGAGATCGTCATAGAGTCTTGTGTGATTCCCACTGTACTTTGATTTCCACCTTACCACGTCCATGAGGGCGTGCAAAACGGTGGCTTTTGGGTACAGTCCTGAATCACATGGAGGCAATGAGCGATAGGAGGGGATTTGTCTCTCCTGGTATAGGGAGTTGATGTTGTGCTGTGTTCGATTGGCTATAACTGGAATTCCCTGGCCAGGGCGGATATTGGGTACTACTGGTAAGTGTTATCAGTAGGTTCTCGATCTGTTATGAGCCTCACATCGACACGACTTATCGGTTACTGGGGTCTGACGTATACCACCCCTAGACTGGATATGCAGCATATCAGACGAAGAGACCGGACTGTATGGGAGTGTTACTGATTGGATTCACAGGAGAATGTACATGCTTGCTTGTTGATCTTCTGATCGCTCAATACCTGGGTGGCTATTACGTTTAGCTGACCGCTTGCAGCTTGTGGGTGTTTGATATGATCATCACCTGCTACCGGCGTATTGACGATTCTTTAGAGTCGTACATAGAGGTTTCTTGACTCAGGAAAAATGGAGTAGGAGCACATATGTGATATGTGCAGGACCGAGGATAATGGGATATGAGTTACCGTATTATATTCTCGCGATATTTTGATATGAGCCGGGTCATCGGATCAAGTGTTGATTCGATGAATCGGTACATGATATATTAGTCGGTTATATTCGATATAGCCGGATTGTCGGATCAAGTGTTGATTCGATAATTTAATGTATAATTATTTATGTGATATATTACACTATATTATCTAATATTGGCTCGCTTTATTATTTCATTTTCTCACCGGATAATACATTGATATATATGTGATATATATTAATTGTATTATTTTCTTTTGTTACAAATATATAATATATATGTGATATATATATTATTGTAACATGATATGATTACTAATGCAACATGTTTTCTGGAGATTAAACCTAGTTAGGGTTTGATTTGGGTTAGTTCTTTCATGAACCTTCTAGAAGGTTTCTTTTGTTTTGAGCTAAGATATTATGCTTGATATTTTTGTGACTCATTGTTAACCCAACCCAAACCCTTCACCCTAGGTTAAGTCTCTACATGGGTTAGCCTACTCATTATCAACTATGGTTGCATTTGTAATTATCACTTCAATTTCATTATTCATCACAAAAGGAATTTCCTTCTTCTTCTTCTAGCTTGAGCTTTGAGAAAGCTTTCTAGGTTTTCTTTATGTGATGATTTAGTGTGAGAATTTGATAATAAAAGAGAGCATAAATACTACTTCATCATCCTCATTTAATCTAGCCAATTAGATTAGCGTGTTCACCTCATTAGAGAGAGAGAGCTTGAGTTATAGAATCTTCGAGGTAGATCATCGGAGAAAAGGAAGACTACAAGCTAGCATGGATCATTCGGGTTGTGAAGCCTCTCTTGAGTCCGGGAGATCATGGATCGCAGCGAAGGGACTTCTACTCGGAGCTTATGAAGCGAAGGAGCGGACTACAAAGGTTTTAATCCCTCACTCTTAGTTGTAAAGATGTTTACTTGCATGTTTAACCCTAATAATCTAGCAAAGATCCCGTCTTTGGGTTGTTCGGCACGTCTAAATTTTTATTCGGGCATGGTTGATGCCTTATTAACCCTTGTAAGAGTGCCTAGGAACCCTACAGTGGTATCAGAGCCTAGCTAGAGCATTAAGCGACGTGTATACGAAGTTAAAAGTCCGATCGAACCCCGATACGTCGAAATTGACCCCCTCTCTGGAAATTTTATAAAAATGTGATTTTTTCTGCATTAAAAATACTTTAAAAAATCAGTAGGGAATTCTAAGGATAACCCTAAAACACGAGCCCCCAAGGCTCTCAAAGAGCCACGGAACCCCAGCAAGAACATGCTTGCCGCGGCGGTTCCGCGGCCAAAAGAGTGAATTGGGGACACGTGTTTGTACAGTATTATCTGTAGGTGTTTCTTCATATTTCTGGGTATTTTTAATCTGACTCAAGTGTTGAGTGTTCTGGGGATTATTTTGAATTCGTTGTTTCGATCGGAAAATTTAACTTCGTTCTGTTTTCCGGATATTTTAGAAACTGTTAAAATGTTCGAACGGATATCATTAACTCACTTTTTCCCGGCACGAAAAACTTTCAAGTGTTGAATTTTTCTTGAGTTTTAAATCTTTCGGAAAAACGAGCAAGTAACGCGGTGGACCCTCTAGAAGAACACAAACCTTAACTCGATTATGTGACCGTCTGAACCGTCTCTAAATCTTAGGGTTTGGTACAGTACGGCGTTGCCACATATGAGGCGTTGGCTTGACCCTTCTATGGCTGGACCATTGGTACTGTGACACATTCTGGGATTTTTTAAACTCCGCTCAAGTGTTGAACTATTTAGGAAATCTTTGGTATTTGATTATTCGATCGTAAAGTTTAATACTGTCTATTTATCTGGAATGTGATACAATATGTGGAATTCATATAGTTAGGCATGAAATGCGAAGTATGTGATATTTCGGATTTAAGATGTCTAAAGAGATTGTGGATTCCAAATGTTGTAGTTTTACACTTTCTTTTCTGTGACCGTAAGTGTAGTATGTAGTTGTATTGCCGGTTTTCGTTGCTATACATCAACGACGATCGGTGTATGCATACTTACTTACGTTGATGATATGAGATATTATGTGTTGTTGTGATATGTTATATTGGATCGTCGTGTTCTGAATAGCCGGGGTTTTTATGTGAGATGAGGGTTTTTATTTTCATTCATGTAAAATTCATTTGTATGTAATATTCTTTTATTGGGGCACTTCTGGGATGAGGTTGATGTCACAAGTGTATATTATTTACTTTTCCGCATTAGGTAGACCCAAGGAGGAGAACACAAGTAACCGGGTTCTAGGGTCCAGTGGGAGGCCATCTCGAGGAGTCGAGACCGGGTCTTCTAACCCTAGAATTGGCAGTGTTACTTGCGGCTCTCGCAGGGGTCTAAGGATGTGGGTTTGGCTATTCATCGCGACCATGGAATCCGTGTTTTATACAGGCTCGTATTAAAGACACGGACATCCTAGTATATCCAATATTTCATATATTTTCTTCTGCTGCAATGTTCTGTGATGAGATCATATTACTGCCTGAGATGAATGCTTATACTATATATATATATATACTGATATATAATTATTACTGCTTTCGTTTCTTCTGTGATGCTTAGGAAGCATTAATTGATGGGATTTTTATTAATGAGATTAATAAAAGAAAAGAAACCTAAAAGATGTTGTAGAATCAAAACTTTATAAAAAGGTAGCTACGGTCTTGCTTTGCACAGCGGTATATATGATATACCCTGCACCTTATTCGATAGGGAAAGAGCCGAGATCCCTTCACCGGGAGTGACCTCTTTAGCAAAACTGGAAGATGCTACAAACTCGCGGTTTAGTTTTTGACAGCTTATATAGTTCTTGCTTTGCACAGTACCCTGCACCTTATTCGATGGGGAAAGAGCCGAGATCCCTTCACCGGGAGTGACCTCTTTAGCGAAACTAGAAAAGCCTCAAAAACACTCCCTTTTAAAATCACTTGTTTCTACAACGATATCAAGTTCATTACGCTCATGGTTTTCTGAAAAACCTACGTAGCCCTCCGTCATTTCAGATAAAGACTATTTAGTATTCGTGCTGCGTTTGTTGGCCTTTGTCAAGGCGTAGTGTGCGGTAGCTCACTAGTACTTATCTGATTATGCATGTGATGCGATTGGATTAGGTTACTCGTACGACCTTGTTGGCCTTTGTCAAGGGTTGTGCAGGGGGTTTTCAAGCAAGAAATGACGGGTTGAACTTGACTAGCTTCCTATGGTTTGTTGGCCTTTGTCCAGGTCATAGGGGTTAGGGGTAAAAAGTATTATCGGTAATTTCAAGTGTTGAAATTTGCAATGAGATTGCATACCTTTTATGAGATAGATGGATCCTGATACCCACTACGAGTAAGAGTTACTCCTGGGAAAGTTTTACACAGGACAATTAGATGATCAAGTAGGTGTCTAGAAAGGTGTTAACGGGGTTATGCCACTGGGAAGACGAGGTTTATTTTAATTAGGTCCGTACGAAAGCACGGGGAACCTCCCTCAAGTACCAACACTGATCTGGCTGAAAGATTGACGAAATTGTAGGGTGTGATTAATCTCGGCTAATCTTACCTTTTAGGGTTTGAAGGAAGATTTGATAAAAACAGTGGGAGGTATCCTGATTATATAAGATAATAACCAATCTAATCTTGCAAGAGCATACGCTAAAGTGTTTCCTTCTCTCTCTCTCCAGTTAGCGACCATGTCAGGACTTAATCAAGATAATAATATGGATGTATTGACTGAACCCGCTTATTATACTGAGCAGGGGAACGTTGGACCCGTTCTATCTTATAAGTGTTATAATACTGAACAGGAAACAGGAGAATATCTCGATTCTCATGCCGCCCAAACAAAGAACATGCATGCTGATGCATCTTCTTCGGGTGTGTTAGTTATTGAGAACTGTTTCTCAGTTCACCCTACGTCCTGGGTATTAGATACCGGATCGGGATCCCACATATGTAAATTGTTACGCGGGCTACGTAAAGGTAGAGAACTGGGAAATGGTGATCATTCCGTACAAGTAGGGAATGGTGCAAATATTGCAGCCAAAGCAGTTGGCGAATATCACCTTGTATTACCAAGTAGTAATACATTGATTCTGAACGAGTGCTATTATATACCGAACATGATGTGCAACATTATATCAGTTTCTTTATTAAGTAAAGAATGATATAATTTTGTAGTACAGGATAATGTTATGAACATATTCCTGAATCAAAAGTTGATTGGATCAGGCTCGTTACATAATGACATATACGTTCTCAATCAAAATACAGTTCTTAATATACAAAACACACAAGAGGAAGAGTTCAGAAATGAACGAATCCTTCTTGTGGCATTGTAGACTTGGTCATATCAATGCGACACGGCTAGCTAAGTTACATAAGGATGGATATTTGAATCCGTTCGAATTATCATCTTATGATACTTGCCATTCATGTTTCAAAGGAAAAATGACCAAAACTCCGTTTAGTGGACACAGAGAAAGAGTTACGGAACTCTTAGGACGGGTACATAGTGATGTATGCGGTCCCATGTCTACACACGCCAGGAATGGTTCTTCCTACTTCATTACACTCACTGACGATCTCTCTAGATACGGACATGTGTTCCTGATGAAACACAAGTCTGAAGCTTTTGAGAAGTTCAGAGAATATAAGCACGAAGTAGAGAACCAAACGGGCAGAAGTATTAAGATCCTTCGATCTGATCGAGGAGGAGAATACTTAAGCAATAAGTTCCTAGATTATCTAAAAGAGAATGGGATTCTCTCTCAGCTTACACCTTCCTATACACCACAGCACAACGGTGTATCGGAGCGGAGGAATCGCACCCTATTAGATATGGTACGCTCTATGATGAGCACTGCTGAGTTACCTATTTCCTTCTAGGGTAATGCACTGGAGACAGCCGGATATCTATTGAATCAAGTTCCATCTAAATCTATACCTACCACACCATATGAGATATGGAGTGGGATGAGACCATGTCTTAAACGAGTTAAGATATGGGGTTGTCCAGCCTATGTTAAAAAGCAAAATCCGGACAAACTCGAGGCACAGTCAGTTCTTTGTAAGTTTATGGGATATCCTAAACATTCACATGGATATCTATTCTACCACAGCGAGGAACAAAAGGTGTTTGTTTCTCGACATGCCACCTTTTTAGAAAAGGAATTTCTTGCAAAAGAAATTAGTGGCGATGCGGTAGATCTTGAAGTGGTTCCAGCACCACAAACTATAACTGAAGATTTAGTGGAACCAGATGATTCAGTAATTACCGATGAACCCCAGCCTCTCCGCCGATCTAGCAGGGTTTCTCATCCACCTGAGAGATACTACGGTTTTCTCATTGATGGTGGGAGCGAGGATTGCATCATGGAAGATGATGACCCGACTAGTTTCGAGCAGGCCATCACGAGTGGTGACTCTATGAAGTGGTTGGATGCAATGCGATCTGAGATGGAATCCATGTACACCAATAAAGTATGGACTGTGGAAGTTGCTCCTGAAGGGGTAAAACCCATTGGGAGCAAATGGATCTTTAAAAAGAAAATTGGTGTAGATGGAAAGGTTGAGACTTTCAAAGCTAGACTTGTTGCAAAGGGTTTTCGTCAACGACCAGGTGTGGATTATGACGAAACCTTTTCCCCAGTGGCTATGCTTAAGTCCATCCGGATCTTACTTTCCATTGCTGCATACCATGATTACGAAATCTGGCAAATGGATGTTAAGACCGCCTTTCTAAACGGTGATTTAGAAGAGTGCGTGTACATGACTCAGCCAGAGGGCTTCGTAGATAGTGGGAGCAGCGGAAAGGTGTGCAAACTGCTTAAATCCATCTATGGGTTAAAGCAAGCATCACGGAGTTGGAACATCTGCTTTGATGTTGTAGTCAAAGAGTTTGACTTCATCAAAAACGTAGATGAACCTTGTATCTATAAGAAGGTTGCAGAGAGTAAGGTTGTCTTCCTCGTATTGTACGTCGATGACATACTCTTGATAGGAAATGATATTCCTATGCTGCGATCAGTCAAGCTCTTCTTATCACAAAGATTCTCAATGAAAGATCTAGGTGATGCCTCCTACATACTGGGAATTATGATCTATAGAGATAGATCTAAAAGGATACTGGATTTGTCCCAATCCAGGTACATTGACACCATACTAAAGAGGTTTAGTATGGAAGAATCCAAGCGTGGGAACCAACCCACGATCTCTGGACTCACTCTCTCCAAAGAGATGTCTCCCAAGACTGATTTGGAGAGAGCTCGCATGCAAGGGATACCCTATGCTTCGGCAGTAGGCTCTATCATGTATGTGATGCTATGTACCAGACCCGGTGTAGCATACTCACTAAGTGTAGAGAGTCGGTATCAAGCAGATCCTGGAGAGAGTCACTGGATAGCTGTGAAGAACATTCTCAAGTACTTGAGAAGAACTAAAGAGATGTTCTTGGTGTATGGTAACGGAGAACTCCAGGTGGGGTCCTTTACCAATTCAAGCTTCCAAAGTGATAAGGACGACTCTAAGTCGCACTCGGGATTTGTCTTTACCCTCAATGGAGGGGCGGTGTGTTGGAAGAGTTCCAAACATGATACCGTTGCAGACTCGACGATGGAGGCTGAATACATCGCTGCCAACGATGCTGCCAAAGAGGCTGTCTGGATAAAGAAGTTCATTACTGAACTTTGTGTGGTTCCGTCCATTGAGCATCCAATACCTTTGTATTGCGATAACAATGGAGCTGTGGCTTTGGCCAAGGAACCCAGGTCCCATCAGAAGTCCATACATATTCTGAGGCGATATCACCTGATCAGGGAGATAGTTGATCGCCGGGAGATCGAGGTCAGGAGAGTTGATACGAAGGACAACACTGCGGATCCACTCATGAAGGCCATTCCCTAGATACAGTTTGAGAGATTATTCGGGATGCTAGGTATGAGATACTACAACAGCCGGTCTTAGTGCAAGTGGGAGATTGTTAGTTATGTATATGCCCTAAAGGCCACTGTTGTACATATGATGTATATTATAATGGATGCTTGGATATATATAGAGAGGACTTTCTTGCTCGTCATGATAGTATGCTATTTGGTTGTCACGACCCGAAAGAGCACGTGACTGGCCCTTGAATCATATGAAGTCTATAGGACTCCATCTAATCCAAGTAAGCCAAGCCCAGAAATCTAAAACCATTTTAAATAATAAATGAAGGAAAAATAGTTTTTAGAAGTGAAGAAAATATGTTTTAAAAACAAGGTTTTTAAATAAGTAAGTCGATGTGCATTTTTTTCTAAAAGTATAATCTTTTCTGAAAATTTCGTCAGAGTTCCCTTTGAAAATACTGGCCCCGAATGGGGTACAACAAGAATAATATTTATGCAATGATAAAAGGCATCCCCAAGCGGGAGCTAGCTCTTCGCCAATCAACGGTCACAACCACGCAAGCAATATAATATACAACGCCGAAGGGCGAGGATCAAAACTCAAAAAAAGAACTCAAATCAGCATGAAAACCGTAATACTACTACACGCGACTCTAAAGTCGAAATAATACATCACTAGTGTCTATGTCAGAAACAATATACAAGTTTTGGTTGATAGAATTTCTAGATACAAATGAATAATACATGTACAGTGGTGGTTCTGATACAAACGAACCCACATACCAAGGCAAATCACCCGCAAAGGAAGCAGTATGCCAGAAATGCCGCTATGGAACCTGTACGGCAAAAACATGCAAGAACTGTGGCACAACGGGGGTGAGTTGCCAACTCGTGAATAGAAAATATCTACAAGCAGAAATCGAATGCATGACATAATCTTAGGTCAATACGATCAGATATAATATAAACCTCAAAAGAATAAGTCTAAAGCATGATAAGGTGGCAATGTAACATCTAAACATGTATGTAGTGCTATGTGCTCGTGCCAGTGCCTCAGGTAATACATATCATGAATATAAGGTATGTATTCGGTAAAATGAAAACAGAAGGTATCATGAATGAAATCATCAGAAAATCAGTGTCAAGCATCGACACAAAATATATAACTCAATATCAAGTAAATCCCATATATCATGTATCCGATATGTATGCAACATTCATGAAAGTACTCTATCAGGTACTACTAATACATGATACAATAAATGGTGATGTGTATATGCAATAGTCATGAAAGGTACTCTATCAGGTACTGCTAGTACATGAAGCAATGCATATAAAATAAAATGTGCGGTAGGGGAGATATAATATGCCATCGACCATAAAGGCCCCTCATAACGAGCACATAGGCCCCTCTCATATGGACCGTAAAGGCCCCTCACATCGACCATATAGGCCCCTCACATTGACCATATAGGCCCCTCATAACGAGCACATAGGCCCCACTCATATGGATCGTAATGGCCCCTCACATCGACCATATAGGCCCCTCATAACGAGCACATAGGCCCCACTCATATGGACCGTAAAGGCCCCTCACATCGACCATATAGGCCCCTCATAACGAGCACATAGGCCCCACTCATATCATAAAGCATAAGTAAATTTGCATAGATCATCATGATGATATATTAAGTGTGTGTGTGTGTGTGTGTGTGTATCAGCGTCCCATACCACTAATATATATATACTATGGATATACGTATATATTTCAGCGTCCCATACCACTGATATATATACGCAGGAATAAAACAATCCAGAATCATCATATGAATACATATCACAGTGCGAAATTCATGAATTATAATACATGCAACGTGAAACACTAATATGAGCATGCAACTATGTAAAGGTATATGCATAAAGGAATATGAATCAATAACATATAAGCATGCAATGCAATGCGAGCCGTAGAATAAATGGTAAATGAATAATAATGCAGCTTGCCATTTGAAATAAGACGAATCGGGTTTTTTAGTAAAATAAGGGCTACGGTGTTTTTAAGAAAAGATGCGTCTTTTGAAATTTTCCGTAGATTCCCTTTTCTTGGCTTTAAAATACTCCCGATTCGTTAGTTTCTGAAATAGGTATGACTCGGGTCTAGTCTAACATCTACTATGCAAACTACGGATCTAACTATCAAGTCAATCAGGAGGGGTATTGAAACCACCTAAATCTAAGTCGATATATATATATATATATATATATATATATATATATATATATATATAGTCGGTGATCCCGCCTCAATAGTATCGCATACGATACAGTATATCATATAACAATCCTCAAGTCATGAGTGCGGATCTATCATCAATATAAAGCTCGTACGGTAAATCGTCGTACGACATCCCAATAGCCGGGTACGGGTCAATATCACAATCTGCTCATCAATTATCTGGTATCCTTATCATCATCTCTCATGATCTGGGTACTGATTTAAGCCTAGTAAAATGATACCATCTATATAACTGCGTGTGTAACACACGTCCAAAGGCCCGCTAGAGATCACACGTCGTATCCCAAATATGAATCACATCATATCACCAATCTCATGGCACTATGCCCAATATCACCAACTTATCTCCAATGTCATCTACTATCCATCATCATCACCGTAAAAGTATAGCAAATCAGCATGTGTGTGCGTGTGGTGTAAACCTATTCTAGGGTTCGCAACTAGAAACCACACTAGTTTACTTCTAACTCTAATCTAACCATAATACATCTAATCTCGATAACCACGACACACTATAAGCTATCATATATATAATATACATATATAGTATACCAACTTCGGACTGCGGGGGAGCTATATCCTATCCACCCGACATCCCCCGTAGATATAATCTACTCACCTGGCGTTTTCATTTGTCGATGCCTCCACGCGCTTGCTTGTCGTCCCGAAGTCTTCATGGGGTACCTACACATCAATGTATCACAAATGCGTATTAAAACCAATTCAAAACTAAAACGGCATACGAAACCCCAAACGATACGCTAAGGTCTATAGGTTAGAACCTATGGACTACACTTTCAAAACCATCAATCAATCCTCGATATCGTCGTACAAACGCCAAGTTTTCGAGGCAAAACACTAATACGCAAATTCAGAATTCAAAATACGGAATACGGAAACACAAATCAAAACAGCAACTTAGGAAAAAGGCTCCAGATTCTACCCAAGGTCAAATTGGACATATTTGCACATGCCAGGGGTCTAATCTACTGATAAGGGGGCACCGAAACCAAAACGAGCCAATTTTGTAGGGTTTAGGCCGTAAATTGCGGTCAAACGGAATAAATTTGCAGCCGGGACAAGGAGTTAGGGGCTGGGGTCTTGGTTGTAGCTTCCTGGGTGCCTGCACATATCTCTGTCAATCCAAAATAATTTTCAGAGTCTCGGGGTGATAGCAGATTCAATATAACCTTCGCAGATTTCACAATTTTTCCGATATCGGTTTCTAAATCTGTATTCCGGGTTTCAATTCTCAGGTTCGGGTCTCAATTCAAGTACTAGGGTATTTGTGCAGCCTCTACTGAGCTCAATTCCACATCAAAACTCTCAAATTCCCTTAACCATAACTAGGTTTTCCTTAAGTCCACAACATCACACAATATCGGTTCTAATCTACACATGGGGTATAAGTAATACAATAACCAAGCTATAGGTCCAGAAAATACCTCATTTGGAAACTCAAGAATTTTCTTGAGTTGCCCCTAGTGGCCAAAATCCTTGCTTTCTTGGTCCAGTGTGTTGGTCTTGAGCTTGTGCACACTTTTAGTGAAAAGGAGATGAGGTTTCGGTGTTGTTTTTGAGATGATTTGAAGGCTTGAAGATGGGGGATGAAGAGGGAGCAGCAGCTGCAGCAAGGTGAGGAGAGAGGAGAGGAATGAGAGAAGAAGGAAGAGGAATGACCAAGTCAAAGATAAACCCCCCTTTCTCTCTCTCACCATACCTACTATTCTATTCCCTTTTCCTTTTCTTTTCTTTTCTTTTCCCTCTAATTTCCTTCTCACACCAATAGTAAACCCAAAGCAACATGGTAGAAATTCAAAAGTGTAAAAAAAAATGATATGTGCATGTTTTGCACAAAAATGCTAAAAACCCGATTAGCAATTTTTAATCGCGATTAGCGCTTAATTAACATATAATTAATCATAAAAACTTTAAAATGGCATAATTCCATAAAATACCCTATTTTAGAATTTTCCAAAATTTTTCCAAAATTTTTCCCATTTATCTGTATTTAATTATACCGAAATATTAAAATATTCATTACAATAATATTAAATTATAAAAATTCCCAAAAATAATATTTTATTTTTTTGAAATGTTACAATCTTCCCCCCTTAAAGAAATTCGGTCCCCGAATTTAAATTTAAAACCCCAAAATCTAAAACATTTCAGTAAAAATCCAAGTCGTCGGGGCTCCGAAATCATCAATACATAAAACGCATCATAGCGCAATACATGCGCATAAATAATGAGCAGATAGCTCAAAATCGAAACTCCGTCAAGCATCCCGCAATCATCGGAGTCATGGTAAAAACACAGATGTCAAATAAAAAATGAAACCACTATGATATAAATCCGGACTATACATGTAAATAGCTGAAGTAAATGCATGCAAAATATATCCAGGTACTGTCCTCTGACTAGTCCTGCTCAGTATGAAAACACATAGCAAATACGTAAAAACGTAATACCTCATAAAGAATCAATCTCAAAATGTATATATAAGAATACTCTGTGCGTCTGGTGCGCACGGAAATCAAAATCCATATATGTGCCATACAGGTGCACAAAACAACATCTAGGTGCAACGACTGTGCACGAAACATCTGTCATAGGCAACATGTGTGCCCGACAATAAAATCAGATGCATCTGACATGCACGAAGAATCCTGATTTAGTGCATCTGGCGTGCACCAAAATCGTATATCAAAACATGCGTTCATCACGCGCGAAAAATCCAAATCAAATGCACGGAGTGCAAGAAATCAATAGCAATATCAGAATCGAAATCGACGGTATACAATACGGCTCAATCCAAGTCAGGTATACCACGGTGGATAATCTCACAACTGTGTGCATCAGCGTACACAAATCAACTCAAAACACTAAAGTGCATGAAAGCGATGCTGGAAGCATAAATCAAATCACCGGCATAAAATAGGCATGAAATCACAATCAATACCTCAAGCGTAATAACTATGCGCAAAACATAAATACCCAGTAGGTGTAACCATGGTGCAGGAAAACAAATATCATGAAACTCAGTCATCAAGACTAAATCATGCGAATAAATCGTCCAAAATACCGAAATCCAAAGTGACGGATACGTGATAATCGAATCACAAAATCACAAAGCATAAATACTGTCGTCGATATTTCCTCCTTCGCAGTCAAGAAGGTGTCGGTGCATCCAATGCTAGCAGCACAAGATATCTACTTGCCTCTTGCTCACGTCTGGCGTCCCCTTTCTCTGGGTTCTTATCTTCTCTGTGGATTACCAATCTCACGATCCATCGGCTCAGCGGCTCTGTCAGGTGTGCTAATGGGGACGATTCCGTTCTGGCACTTCTCTGGTCATCTCTCGGTCAATCATCACGACCACTCGTAAAGCAGCACGTCACTGGTGCCGACCTCCGGTCCTCTGAATGCACATCACACTTCTGCGCCTGGGTGCAAAACTTATTGCAGCAGTATCCTGGAAGGAATCCTGCCTAAGGTCCCTTCCAATCTCGCCTAAGTTGAATTGTACGGAAGCTGGTACTCTGGCATAATCTTTTCTCGCTCTCTGGACATCTGCGTCCTCAGCACAACATTTACTCGGAAGCTGGTCGCATCCCAACGCCTCTGTATGCGTATCCGACCATTAATCTTGACGGGGAGTAACAACAGCTCGTCAGCATCTTGCACGAACCTCTTGTCCCTCTTATCTGTATCATCGTCCACTTCGACGTCACATCTTTATCTGCGCACTGCAAAGCTCTCGGCTACGGTCCATTCGAAGTCTCTCTCAAATCTCTTTTCTGCCGAATTGCCCGGAAGTCATCGTCCTTTACTAAAGCTAATTCTTGTTCCGGAACGGCTGCATACTCATCGCGCCTCTTTCTGGAAGATATATCCATATACAATGCCTCTGTGTGCATATTGCATCTCTGATGTCAGCGGAGTGGAACGTCATCTCGTCGAAATCTCGTGCGAACTCTTTACTCCACTTTGTTCTAATGTCTACTGATTCAGAATCGTCTTCTCGTAGCTGTGTGGATTGCGCTCCAACGGCTATACTCGTACCAGGAGTCTCCCAAGCAATGTGTCCCATCACATGATATCCGAAATATGTCGAACCATCCGATCGACTCGTCAGAACCTCATAATCCCCTAAGAGCTCAACATCTTGGGTACAGTTTAATAGTATCGAGTAAATACCACAGCATCGGTGGTCCAGCCGTAGAAGGGCAAACCCAAGCCTCACTAATGGCGTCGCGGAACCGCCGCAAACCCTAAGGTTCAAAGGCTTTCACACGGTCATTATGTCGAGTTAGGGTTTCATTCTTCTAGAGGGTCCATAGAATCGCTTGCATGTATTTCCGAATACTTTAAACTTGGAAAATGGGCTCCTGACATTCGATCGTCTCAATCGACTCTCAACGAACCCGCGTGAAGTCGTCTCTAGCTGGAATCAATCTATCTGATGACCTCGCATTGGGGTAAGCGAACGAACCACATGTCCTAGTCATTCATCCTCGGTGACTAGCGACTTTCCATCATATCTCTAAGTATATACCCATGCTGCAATAGCTCCAATCATCTGGGCGATATCTCGTCAATTGCAGCAACAACTGGCTCATTCGTCTGTACGTTGAACAGCGCCTCAATCATCATGAATAAGCGGTATATCAATGGTCATCACATTTTTGCTGGCCTCTAGCAGTAGCCTGATCCTCCGGTACCGATCAGCACGTCCGGGAAATCTCGTAAAAGCGATCAGTCAAACTCTCATGGCGTGAAAACACAATAAGACGACGCCTCTATATGCAATCGTATGTCTCTGGAATCACTCCCTGGTCAGTTCTCGTCCACGACGAGCTCATGCTGACGCAACTCGAGCCGTAGCTCACTCTTCCCGTGCAATCGTTGCAGCAAAACATAACCAATATCAATGAGGATTGATCATATGAATGAATATAATACTGTGCAAGGAAATGTACATCCTAAGGTTTCTTAAGTGGAGTAGCGTATCGTAAATATGCCGCGGAACATACGTACGGTACGTCACTCTACTCAAGCTACCTACTCCATCAACCAAGGGTCATCCTACGCGACGAAAGTTCGGGTATAATACCCCCTCGACTAAGTCTAAGTTCCGTAAGGTCAAGCCTAAGTTCCGTATATATATAAACGCCCTAGGCTCCACATAGTCAAACTTTGACTCGAACCAAGGTTAACCTAGCGCTCTGATACCAACTTTGTCACGACCCGAAAGAGTACGTGACTGGCCCTTGAATCATATGAAGTCTATAGGACTCCATCTAATCCAAGTAAGCCAAAAGCCCAGAAATCTAAAACCATTTTAAATAATAAATGAAGGAAAACTAGTTTTTAGAAGTGAAGAAAATATGTTTTAAAAACAAGGTTTTTAAATAAGTAAGCCAAATGTGCATTTTTTTCCTAAAAGTATAATCTTTTCTGAAAATTTCGGCAGAGTTCCCTTTGTAAATACTGGCCCCGAACGATGTACAACAAGAATAATATATATGCAATGATAAAAGGCATCCCCAAGCGGGAGCTAGCTCTTCGTCAATCGATGGTCACAACCACGCAAGCAATATAATATACAACGCCGAAGGGAGAGGATCAAAACTCAAAAAAAAGAACTCAAATCAGCATGAAAACAGTAATACTACTACACGCGACTCTAAGGTCGAAATAATGCATCACTAGTGTCTAAGTCAGAAACAATATACAAGTTTTCGTTGATGGAATTTCCAGATACAAATGAATAATACATGTAAAATGGTGGTTCTGATACAAACGAACCCACCTACCAAGGCAAATCACCCGCAAAGGAAGCAGTATGCCAGAAATGCCGCTATGGAACCTGTACGGCAAAAACCTGCAAGAACTGTGGCACAACGGGGGTGAGTTGCCAACTCGTGAATAGAAAATATCTACAAGCAGAAATCGAATGCATGACATAATCCTAGGTCAATACGATCAGATATAATATAAACCTCAAAAGAATAAGTCCGAAGCATGATAAGGTGGAAATGTAACATCTAAACATGTATGTAGTGCTAAGTGCTCGTGCCAGTGCCTCAGGTAATACATATCATGAATATGAGGTATGTATTCGGTAAAATGAAAACAGTAGGTATCATGAATGAAATTATCAGAAAATCAGTGTCAAGCATCGACACAAAATATATAACTCAATATCAAGTAAATCCCATATATCATGTATCCGATATGTATGCAACATTCATGAAGGTACTCTATCAGGTACTACTAATACATGAAGCAATAAATGGTGATGTGTATATGCAATAGTCATGAAAGGTACTCTATCAGGTACTACTAGTACATGAAGCAATGCATATAAAATAAAATGTGGGGTAGGGGAGATATAATATGCCATTGACCATAAAGGCCCCTCATAACGAGCACATAGGCCCCTCTCATATGGACCATAAAGGCCCTTCACATCGACAATATAGGCCCCTCACATCGACCATATAGGCCCCTCATAACGAGCACATATGCCCCACTCATATGGACCGTAAAGGCCCCTCACATCGACCATATAGGCCCCTCATAACGAGCACATAGGCCCCACTCATATCATAATGCATAAGTAAATTTGCATAGATCATCATGATGATATATTAAGTAAGTGTATATATATATATATATCAGCATCCCATACCACTAATATATATATACCATGGGTATACGTATATATTTCAGCGTCCCATACCACTGATATATATATGCAGGAATAAAACAATCCAGAATCATCATATGAAACCATATCACAGTGCGAAATTCATGAATTATAATACATGCAACGTGAAACACTAATATGAGCATGCAACTATGTAAAGGCATATGCACAAAGGAATATGAATCAATAACATATAAGCATGCAATGCAATGCGAGCCGTAGAATAAATGGTAAATGAATAATAATGCAGCTTGCCATTTAAAATAAGACGAATCGGGGATTTTAGTAAAATAAGGGCTACGATGTTTTTAAGAAAAAATGTGTCTTTTGATATTATCCGTAGATTCCCTTTTCTTGTCTTTAAAATACTCCCGATTCGTTAGTTTCTGAAATAGGTATGACTCGGGTCTAGTCTAACATCTACTATGCAAACTACGGATCTAACTATCAAGTCAATTGGGAGGGGTATTGAAACCACCTAAATCTAAGTCGATATATATATATATATATATATATATATATATATATATATATATATATATATATAATATAATAGTCGGTGATCCCGCCTCAATAGTATCGCATACGATACAGTATATCATATGACAATCCTCAAGTCATGAGTACGGATCTATCATCAATATAAAGCTCGTACGGTAAATCGTCGTACGACATCCCAATAGCTGGGTACGGGTCAATATCACAATCAGCTCATCAATTATCTGGTATCCTTATCATCATCTCTCATGATCTGGGTACTGATCTAAGCCTAGTACAAATGATACCATCTATATAACTGCGTGTGTAACACACGTCCAAAGGCCCGCTAGAGATCACACGTCGTATCCCAAATACGAATCACATCATATCACCAATCTCATGGCACTATGCCCAATATCATCGACTCATCTCCAATGTCATCCACTATCCATCATCATCACCGTAAAAGTATATCAAATAAGCATGTGTGTGCGTGTGGTGTAAACCTATTCTAGGGTTCGCAACTAGAAACCACAATAGTTTACTTCTAACTCTAATCTAACCATAATACATCTAATCTCGATAACCACGACACACTATAAGCAATCATATATATAATATACATATATAGTATACCAACTTCGGACTGCGGGGGTACTATATGCCATCCACCCGACTTCCCCCGTTGATATAATCTACTCACCTTGTGTTTTCATTTGTCGACGCCGCCACTCGCTTGCTTGTCGTCCCGAAGTCTTCATGGGGTACCTACACATCAACGTATCGCAAATGCGTATTAAAACCAATTCAAAACTAAAACGGCATACGAAACCCCAAACGATACGCTAAGGTCTATAGGTTAGAACCTATGGACTACGCTTTCAAAACCATCAATCAATCCTCGATATCGTCGTACAAACGCCAAGTATTCGAGGCAAAACACTAATACGCAAATCCAGAATTCAAAATACGGAATACGGAAACACAAATCAAAACAGCAACTTAGGAAAAAGGCTCCAGATTCTACCCCAGGTCAAATTGGACAATTTTGCACATGCCAGGGGTCTAATCTACAGATAAGGGGACACCAAAACCAAAACGAGCCAATTTGGTGGGGTTCATGCCGCAAATTGCGGCCAAACAGAATAAATTTGCTGCCGGGACAAGGAGTTAGGGGCTGGGGTCTTAGTGGTAGCTTCCTGGGTGCCTGCACATATCCCTGTCAATCCAAAATAATTTTCAGAGTCTCGGGGTGATAGCGGATTCAATATAACCTTCACAGATTTCACAATTTTTCCGATATCGGTTTCTAAATCCGTATTCCGGGTTTCAATTCTCAGGTTTGGGTCTCAATTCAAGTACTAGGGTATTTGTGCAGCCTCAACTGAGCTCAATTCCACATCAAAACTCTCAAATTTCCTTAACCCTAACTAGGTTTTCCTTAAGTCCACAACATCACACAATATCGGTTCTAATCTACACATGGGGTATAAGTAATACAATAACCAAGCAATAGGTCCAGAAAATACCTCATTTGGCAACTCAAGATTTTTCTTGAGTTGCCCTAGTGGCTAAAATCCTTGCTTTCTTGGTCCAATGTGTTGGTCTTGAGCTTGTGCACACTTTTAGTGAAAAGGAGATGAGGTTTCGGTGTTTTTTTTGAGATGATTTGAGGGCTTGAAGATGGGGGATGAAGTGGGAGCAGCAACTGCAGCAAGGTGAGGAGAGAGGAGAGGAATGAGAGAAGAAGGAAGAGGAATGACCAAGTCAAAGATAAACCCCCCTTTCTCTCTCTCACCATACCTAATATTCTATTCCCTTTTCCTTTTCTTTTCTTTTCTTTTCCCTCTAATTTCCTTCTCACACCAATAGTAAACCCAAAGCAACATGGTAGAAATGCACAAGTGTAAAGAAAAAATGATATGTGCAAGTTTTGCACAAAAATGCAAAAAAAACCGATTTGCGATTTTTAATCGCGATTAGCAATAAATTAGCATATAATTAATCATAAAAATTTAAAAATGGCATAATTCCATAATATACCCTATTTTAGAATTTTCCATAATTTTTCCATAATTTTTCCCATTTATCTGTATTTAATTATACCGAAATATTAAAATATTCATTAAAATAATATTAAATTATAAAAATTCCCAAAAATAATATTTTATTTTTTTGCAATGTTACATTGGTTTCACTTTATCTTAACATGTTGACTTATATTAGTTTACTGTTTTACTCTCACATGTTGATAAAGCCCTTAGGATATGTACTCGACTACTGGGACTATGATGAGATCATATTAGTGGGGCCACGGTAGTCGATGAGTACATCCTATAACTGTTCCTAGTCGAGGGTGTGTCGAGACAGGGCATCGATACAGCAGAGTAGACTAGCGTATACGTATCCTGACCCATATGATGGGCGATGGATGATCCCATATCCATCGGTGTTTGACACCAAGGATGGTGTACGGGTGCTTAGTGGAGACTGGGTACACTGGACGGACTCGCCGAGAACTCCCAGATGGTATTATACCTCACGTCAGATGGAAGTTCTCCGGTGACACTGGTACAGGTTAGTCTGTAGACCCGAGATCGTCATAGAGTTTTGTGTGATTCCTACTGTGCTTTGATTTCCACCTTACCACGTCCAAGTGGGCGTGCAAAACGGTGGCTTTTGGGTACAGTTCCGAATCATATGGAGGCAATGAGCGATAGGAGGGGATTCGTCTCTCCCGGTATAGGGAGTTGATATTGTGCTGTGTTCGATTGGCTATAACTGGAAGTCCCTGGCCAGGGCGGATATTGAGTACTACTGGTAAGTGTTATCAGTAGGTTCTCGACCTGTTATGAGCCTCACATCGACACGACTTATCGGTTACTGGGGTCTGACGTATACCACCCCTAGACTGGATATGCAGCATATCATACGAAGAGACTGGACTGTACGGGAGTGTTACTGATTGGATTCACAGGAGAATATACAGGCTTGCTTGTTGATCTTCTGATTGCTCAATACCTGGGTGGTTGTTACGTTTAGCTGACCGCTTGCAGCTTGTGGGTGTTTGATATGATCATCACCTGCTTCCGGCGTATTGACGATTCTTTAGAGTCCTACACAGAGGTTTCTTGACTCAGGCAAAATGGAGTAGGAGCACATATGTGATATGTGCAGGACCGAGGATAATGCGATATGAGATACCGTATTATATTCTCGCGATATTTTGATATGAGCCGGGTCATCAGATCAAGTATCGATTCGATGAATCGGTACATGATATATTAGTCGGTTATATTCGATATAGACGGATTGTCGGATCAAGTGTTGATTCGATAATTTAATGTATAATTATATATGTGATATATTACATTACATTATCTAATATTGGCTCGCTTTATTATTTCATTTTCTCACCGGATAATACATTGATATATATGCGATATATATTAATTATATTATTTTCTTTTGTTACAAATATATAATATATAAGTGATATATATTATTGTAACATGATATGATTACTAATGCAACATGTTTTGTGGAGATTAAACCTAGTTAGGGTTTGATTTGGGTTAGTTCTTTCATGAACCTTCTAGAAGGTTTTCTTTTGTTTTAAGCTAAGATATTATGCTTGATATTTTAGTGACCCATTGTTAACCCAACCCAAACCCAAACCCTAGGTTAAGTCTCTACATGGGTTAGCCTACTCATTATCAACTATGGTTGCATTTGTAATTATCACTTCAATTTTATTATTCATCACAAAAGGAATTTCCTTCTTCTTCTTCTAGCTTGAGCTTTGAGAAAGCTTTCTAGGTTTTCATTATGTGATAATTTAGTGTGAGAATTTGATAATAAAAGAGAGCATAAATACTACTTCATCATCGTCATCTAATCTATCCAATTAGATTAGGGTGTTCACCTCATTAGAGAGAGAGAGAGAGCTTGAGTTATAGAAATTTCGAAGTAGATCATCGGAGAAAAGGAAGACTACAAGCTAGCATGGATCATTCGGGTTGTGGAGCCTCTCTTGAGTCCGGGAGATCATGGATCGCGGCGAAGGGACTTCTACTCGGAGCTTATGAAGCGAAGGAGCGGACTACAAAGGTTGTAATCCCTCACTCTTAGTTGTAAAGATGTTTACTTGCATGTTTAACCCTAATAATCTAGCAAAGATCCCGGCTTTGGGTTGTTCGGCACGTCTAAATTTTTATTCGGGCATGGTTGATGCCTTATTAACCCTTGTATGAGTGCCTAGGAACCCTACAAGTCATACTGCTATTTTGGCCTTTGTCAAGGGTATATACGGATGGGTTCAAATTAACCTGGACAATGACGGGTAGAACTTGACATGTGACATATGATATGTTGGCCTTCGTCAAGATCATAAGAGCATGGGGCAAAAATCCACATCGGGAGTTTCTAAAGAAACTGAAACTTGCTAGTTTTGCATACCATTTGGAGTGTGATAATTTTGGTAGGATTCCTTCGACTTTATCACACGATGATATTTGGATCCCGATCCTACTATGAGTATATGCTACTCCTCGGGAGATTTTTTTCACTTAACGATCAATGTTATAAACCAAGTAGGTTTCTAGAAAGGTGTTAGAGGGGCTAAGCCCCTAGGGAAAAGAGGTTATTTAATTAAGGAACTTCGCGAAAGCGTCATAAAACCTCCCTCGAAGTACTGACACTAGCCTGACTGAAAGGTTAAGCAAGTATTGTACGGTGAGATTAATCCTAACTAATTCTTCTTTTATGGTTTGAGGAAGGATTCGAGAAACAGTGGGAGCCATCCTGTTTAGATAAACTAAAAACTAATCTAAACTTGCAAGAGTATCATGCTAAAGTGTTTCTTCTCTGTCTCCTAATTGAAGCAACCAAAGATGACGGGCCTTAAGTAACTATTCGATAAAAATATATTGACAGGGCCAAACTACAAAGATTGGTTCAGGAATGTCAAGATGGCAATCACGTATGAAAAATTAGGGTATGTACTTACTACTAAAGCTCCGCCGTCCCAGGTCCAGACTCCAGTGTCGCGGATAAGGAAATCCGTAAGACCTGGGAGATTGACTGCGCGAAGGTCAAGTGCCTCGTGCTGGTCTCTATGGACAACGAACATCAGAGGCGGCACGAGAATATGGATCTTGAATCCATATTCCTCCATACCAAGGAATTATATGGAGAGCAATCTCGTATCGCAAGATACGGGACCTCGAAGAAGCAATTTCAGGTGAGGTTGGCCGTCGGATCATCTGTAGGGGAACACGTCCTTAAGATGTTCGGCTACATTGAGGAGCTCGCGGACCTCGGGACCACGTTAGAGAATTAGTTGTATACAAACTTAATTCTGCAGTCCCTCCCTTCCACCTATGCCCAGTTTATCTTGAATTTTAATATTCAAGGTAAAGAAGTTGAACTTCCGGAACTCCTCAACATGTTGAGGAGTGCTGAGGGTACCCTGCAGAAAGCCAGGGAAACACCCACTCTACTTATTGGTGGAGCTTCCTCTTCTAGATCCAAGGCGAAAACCAAAGGAAAGAAGAAGGCCCCCACCAAGCCGAGAGGCGGTGTTATTATGGTGGAGGAAAAAGGCAAGGCAAGGGTAGCGGGGCCGATAGTAGGAAAGGAAGAATACTTCTACTGTCATAAGAAGGGCCATTGGAAGAAAGATTGCAGGGCTTGGAAGGCCAAGAACCAGGACCCAAAGAAAGTTGTGGCTTCGGCTTCAGGTGTGTTTGTAATTGAAAACTGTCTGTCAATCAACTCTACTTCCTGGGTATTGGATATCGGATCAGGATCTCATATCTGTAATTCTTTGCAGGAAATGAGAACCTGTAGGGTTCTGAAGACCGGTGATATGACCCTCAGGATTGCTAACGGAGCGAGAGTGGATGCTGTGTCCGTAGAGGAATATCACCTTGGATTGATGAGTGAACATATTTTGGTTTTGCGCAACTGTTTTTGTGTACCTAGTTTGACTTGTAATATCATTTCTGTATCTTTGTTATCTAAAGAAGGTTATGATTTTACATTTGTAAGCGATGTCGTAAACATCCACCTTAATCATGGTTTGATTGGGTCAGGTACTCTAAACAACGGTATATACGTATTAAACCAATTACAAATTTTCAATGTCTAGAACACACATAAAAGAAAGACTCCAGAAATAAATCATGCTTTCTTATGGCATTGTAGACTGGGTCACATCAACGAAACAAGGTTGACCAAGTTACATAAAGAAGGATATTTGGATCCGTTCGAATATAAATCTTATGCAACTTGTCAATCATGTCTCAAAGGAAAGATGACAAAGACTCCATTCACTGGACGTGGAGTAAGAGCGAGCTCGCTCTTGGGACTCATACACAGCGACGTGTGTGGTCCAATGTCTACACATGCAAGAAGTGGTTATTCCTATTTCATTACTTTTACGGATGATTTCTCTAGGTATGGACATATTTTCTTGATGAAACATAAATCCGAGGCCTTTGAGAAATTCCGAGAATATAAGAATGAAGTGGAAAAACAAACCGGCAAAAGTATCAAGACACTGAGATCTGATCGAGGTGGTGAATACTTGAGTGCTGAGTTCATGGACTACTTAAAAGAGAATGGAATTCTCTCTTAGCTTACTCCTCCATACACACCATAACACAACGGTGTATCGGAGAGACGAAACCGAACCCTATTGGATATGGTACGTTCCATGATGAGTAACGCTGAGTTACCGCGATCGTTCTGGGTCTATGCACTAGAATCAGCTGCATATCTTTTGAACAAGGTTCCTACGATGACTATGCCTACCATACCATATCATATGTGGAGTGGGAAGAAACCCTATCTTCAATATCTGAAGATATGAGGATGTCCAGCTTTTGTTAAAAAGCAGCATGCGGACAAACTCGAGGCACGCTTAGTACTGTGTAAGTTTGTGGGATACTCAAAGAACTCCAGGGGGTATCTTTTCTATTACGCAGAGGAACAAAAGGTTTTTGTTTCTCGTCATGCCCGCTTTTTGGAACATCAATTTTTAGATAAAGAAACTAATGGGAGCGCAATAGAATTGGAAGAAATTACAGAACCACAAGCTATTACTGAAAACTTGGTGGAACCAGAAGTTTCAAAAGAACAGGACATTCCCGCGCCACTCCGTAGGAGTAGTAGGCTGTCTCATCCGCATGAGAGATAATACGGTTTTCTCGTAGATGGGGATAGAGAGGATTGCATCATTGATAATGATGAGCCGACTAACTTCCAGCAAGCCATTCAAAGCACTGACTCGGTAAAATGGCTGGATGCAATGCGGACCGAGATGGAGTCCATGTACACCAACAAAGTATGGACTTTGGACATTGCTCCAGAAGGGGTAAAACCCATAGGCTGCAAATGCATCTTCAGAAACAAGATTGGTGTCGATGGACCGGTTGAAACCTATAAGGCTAGGCTTGTTGCAAAAGGATTTCATCAAAGACCTGGTTTGGACTATGATGAAACATTTTCTCCAGTGGCTATGCTCAAATACATTCTGATCCTTCTTGCCATTGTTGCCTTCCACGATTATGAGATTTGGTAAATGAATGTAAAAACCGCTTTTCTAAATGGAAATTTGAAAGAGTGCGTCTATATGGACCAGCCAGAGGGTTTCATTCACAGTGGGAGCAGTGGGAAAGTGTGCAAGTTGCTTAAGTCCATCTATGGACTAAAGCAGGTATCACGGAGTTGGAACATCTGTTTTGATGAGACGGTCAAAGAATTTGACTTTATCAAAAATCTAGATGAGCTATGCATTTATAGTATGATAGTAGCACGAACTGTTGTTTTCCACGTCTTGTACGTGTAGGGTTACTAGGCACACTCAAGAGGTTCCACAAGGTATCAACCATGCCAAATTAAAATTTTCCGGTGCCGAAAAACCCTAAACTAGAACGTTAATTAGAGATTAGGCGAAACAACAAGCAAGCAAACTACTTTGCTACTAAGTGAATGGAAATACAACCTTTGTAGATCCGGTCCTCCACTTCTTTAGCTCTGTGTTGACGTCCCTCCGCTGCGATCATCGGGATCCCGGACTCTAGCGATGGTTTCGTCGGAGAAATGATCGGGCTAGGTCATTGACTTCGAGGCCGAAGATGATCTACGTCGGGGAGACTCAAACTCAAGCTATTCCTTCACTTGGTCAAAAACTTTGTGAAGAGAACACCCTATACTACATGGCAAGTGGTAGAGGATGAACAAATAGGAAGTGGGTTCACTTTAGAATTGGATTTCTCACTCTTTTTCTCATGGCACCATTGGAGCTAGCAAGCTTTTGTGAGCTTGATGAAGGAGAAGAAGAAGAAAAGAATCATATGAATCATTATCCAAATGAAACTTATCCAATAAATAATGGCAGCAGGGTTGAGTTAAGCCCTCATGCTTAGCTCATTTAGAGAATTAACCAAAGCATTAGGTTAAGGGTTGGGTTAACTAATATCTTGAACAAATGACAAAAGAGTTGACTTTGTCAATGTTTATCAAGCTTCATGAAGCTTGATAACTTTGACCAAAGTCACACTCTTTTGTTATATGCTAGGAAAATAGTAAACCCTAATTTAACCTTGATTTGGTTCAAGTCTCATACACACAACTTGTTTGTATCATCAAGCATGATACAAACATGTACACTTGCATATATCACATATAAACAATGTGCACATTCAAGTGAGAAAATCAATCTTAAGTGAACCAATACTAGTTAATGTAAAGTAATATATCAAATATCTAATTATACATTAAATCATTAAATCAACACTTGATTTAACGATCCGGTCATATCGCATATAACCGACTAATATCAAGTGTATCAATGTATCGAATCAACACTTGATTCGGTAACCCGGCTATATCACATATAACCGACCGATGATACAAATCGCGAGAATAGAATACAGTATCACATACTGGTATTATTCTCGGTCCCGCACATATCTCATAAGCGCTCCTATTTCGTTTCGCTTGAGCCAGGAAACCCCTGTGTAGGACTCTAAAGACTCGTCAATACGCCGGCAGTAGGTGATGATCATATCAAACACCCACAAGCCGCAAGCGGTCTGCTAAACGTAACGGCCACCCGGGTATTAAGCGATCAGAAGATCAACGAGCAAGCCCGCTCACACTCCTATGAATCCAACCAGTAACACTACCGTACAGTCCGGTCTGTTCGTCTGATATGTCGCATATCTCGTCTAGGGGTGGTAAACGTCAGACCCCAATAACTCGATAAGTCATGTCGATATGAGGCTCATAACGGGTCAAGAAACTACTGGTAACACTTACCAGTAAATCCCTAAAGCAGCCTTGGCTAAGGATTTCCTGTTATAGCCAATCGAGCACAGCGCAACATCAACTCCCTATACCGGGAGAGACGAAACCCCTCCTATCGCTCATTGCCTCCATGTGACTCGGGACTGTACCCAAAAGCCACCTTTGCACGCCCTCTTGGACGTGGTATGATGGAAATCAAAGCACAGTGGAAATCACACAAGACTCTATGACGATCTCGGGTCTACAGACTAACCTGTACCAGTGTCACCAGAGAACTGCGATCTGACGTAAGGTATAATACCATCTGGGAGTTCTCGGCGAGTCCGTCCAGTGTACCCAGTCTCCACTGAGCACCCGTATATCATCTCTGATGTCAAACACCAATGGATATGGGATCATCCATCGCCCATCTATATGGGTCGAGGAGCTACACGCTAGTCTACTCTGGTATATCGATGCCCCGTCTCGATACACCCACGACTAGGGACTTTGAAGGATGTACTTATGGACTACCATGTCCCCACTAGTATGATCTGCATCATAGTCCAGGTAGTCAAGTACATATCCTAAGGGCTTTACCAACATGTAACAGAGAGACAATCAGTGTACGCGTTAAGGTAAAGTGTAACCAGATAGCATACTATCATATCGAGCAAGAAAATCATCCCTATATATGTCCAAGCATCCACTACAATATACATCCTATGTATAGTAATGGCCTCTAGGGCATACATATAACTAACAATCTCCCACTTGCACTAGGGCCGTCTGCTAGCAGTGGTTGTAGTATCTCATACTCAACCATCCCATAAAAGTCTCTCTCTGGGAAAAGGCCTTTGTGAGTGGATCCGCCGTGTTGTCCTCTGAGTCTACTCTCCTAACCTCGATCCCCTGGAGATCAACCATCTCCATGATCAGGTGACACTGCCCAAGAATATGTCTGGATCACTGATGGGACGGGAGTTCCTTGGCATAAGCCACAACTCCATTGTCACACAATAGAAGGAACAAAGTTCATCTCATGAACTAATATACACCCAGACTGCCTCTTTGGTAGCATCTTTGGTAGCGATGTATCCAGCCTTTATCGTCTAGTATGCCACGGTATCTAGCTTGGAACTCTTCCAACATACCGTCCCTTTACTGAGGGTAAAGACAATGCCTGTGACTGACATTCAGTCATCCTTATCACTCTGGAACTTTTCCAGTGATTCTCCCCAGGATCAACTGATACCATCTCACTACAACTAGTGAGTATCCTAACATCCAATTAGATCTATCTTATAGATCCAAACTAAGGATTTAGGAGGCATCACTTTGATCCTATATGGAGAATCCTTGTGATAAGCGGAGATTGACCGATCGTAGCATAGGAAACTCCTTCCCTATCAAGAGTATGTCATCCACGTACTCTACGAGGATCACCACCATACTCCCTACTACCTTTTTGTTTATACAAGGTTCATCTACCATTTTGATGATGTCAAACTCTTTGAATAACACATCAAAACAGACGTTCCAACTCCGCGATGCCTGCTTTATCTTATAAAGCATCTTGTACACGTTTCCGCTGCTCCCACTGTCTACGAAGCCCTCTGGCTGTGTATTTACAGACGCTCTCTTCTAAAACATCATTTTAGAAAAGCAGTCATGACACCCAACCACCAGATATCGTGGTCATGGTATGTAGCTGTGGCAAGTAGGATCTGGATGGACTTAAGCATAGCTACTTAGAAAAAGGTTTCATCATAACCCATACCTGGTCAATGGTGCAAACCTTTAACAAGTCTAGCTTTGAAAGTCTCAACTTTTCCATGTACACCAAGTAATCTTCTCAAGATATACTTGCTCCTGATGGGGATTTAACCCTTCAGATAAAGCAACCAAAGTCCATACTTTGTTGGTGTAAAAGGATTCCATCTCAGATCGATAAACATCCAGCCATTCTTACAGAGTCCCACTCCTGATGGCCAGCTCGAAACTAGTTAGGTCATCATCCCATGATGCAATTCTCGCTCCCACTGTCATAGAGAAACCGGAGTATCTCTCAGGTGGGTGAGGAAACCTACTAGATCGGCGGAGAGGCTGAGGTTCGTTGGTTGCTATTGAATCCTTTGGTTCTACCAAATCATCAGCTGCAGTTTGTATAGCTGGAACTCTTTCCAGTTCTACCTCATGTCCTCTAATTTCTTCATAAGAAATTCTCTTTCACAAAGGTGGCATGCTGAGTAACAAAACATCTTTTGTTCCTCGGTTAGGTAGAAGATATTCCCTTGCGTATGCTTGGGATATCCAACAAACTTCTACAGAGTTGACTTTGCCTCGAGCTTGTCCGGATTTTGCCTTTTAGACATAGGCCGGACAACCCCAAATCTTAACTGACTTAAGAGATGGGCTCTTCCCTTTCCATATCTCATATGAAGTGGTAGGCAACTGATTTGATCGGAACCCTATTTAATAGGTATGCAACTTCATAAGTGCATAACTCCCTAAAAAGAAATAGGAAACTCAGTAGTACTCATCATAGAGCACACCATATCACATAGGGTGTTATTGCTCCGCCCCGATATACCATCGTGCTATGGTGTATACGGAGGAGTAATCCTGAGAGAGAATCTCATTCTCCTTTAGAATAATCCAGGAATTCCGTGTTCAGGTATTCTCCTCCTTGATCACATCAAAGGACATAATACTTTTACCCGTATTTTGGTTCTCTACTTCTAACTTATATTCTGTGAATATCTCAAAAATTTCGGACTTGTGTTTCAACAGGAACATATGTCTGAATCTTGAGAGATTATCAGAGAATGTAATGAAGTACATAGAACCGGTCCTGGCATGTGTAGACAGGGGACCTTACATACATCACTATGTATCAATCCCAAGAGTTTACTAACTCTTTCTCTGTTTCCAATAAACAGAGCTATGGTCATCTTATCTCTGTGACATGACTGGCAAGTTTCACAAGATGTAAATTCAAACTAATTTAAATATGTATCTATATGTAACTTAAGCTAGTCGGGTCGCATTGATATGACCTAGTCTACAATACATCAAGAAGGATTCGTTCATTTCTGAACTCTTCCTATTTTGTGTGTTCTATATACTAAGAACTGTAGTTTGATTTAGAACTAATGCTTTTAGATAACGTGCCTGAACCGATCAACTCTTGATTTAGGAAATGTTCAAAACATTATCCAACAATACAAAATTATATCCTTATTTACTAATAAAGAGACTGATATGATTTTGTATATCAGGTTCGGTATCTAATAACATTTGTTCAGAATCAATGTATTCTGGTAATACAGGATGACAGTGACCAACAGACTTGGCTGCAACACTTGCACCGTTTTCTACCTCATGAAATTTATCACCCGTTCTCAGTTCTCTACCTTTCTGTAGCCCATGTAACATATTACATATGCGGGATCCCGATCCGGTATCTCATACCCAGGACGTAAAGGACACTGAGAAACAGTTCTCTGTAATGAACACACCCGAACATGATGCATCGGTATGCACTTTCTTCGTTTGGGCGGCACGGGAAATCTGCTATTCCCTAATTTCCTGCTCTGTCTTATAACAATTATAAGTTGAAGCGGGACCAACGTTCCCCAGCTCAGTATAACAAGCGGGTTCGGTCAATATATCCGTTTTATTATCTTGATTAAGGGGTGACATGGTCGCTACCAGGAGAGAGAGAGAAGAAAACACTCTGCGTGCGCTCTTTCAAGATCAGATTGGTTATAATTTTATCTAATCAGGATGGCTCCCACTGTTTTTATCAAATCTTCCTTCAAACCCTAAAAGGAAAGACTAGCCGGGATTAATTACACGCTACAAGTTCGCCAATCTTTCAGCCAGGCCAGTGTCGGTACTTTGAGGGAGGTTCCCCGTGCTTTCGCACAGACCTAATTAAAGTAAACCTCGTTTTCCCAGAGGTGTAACCCCATTGACACCTTTCTAGAAACCTACTTGATCGGCTAATTGTAATGTGTAAAACTCTCCCAGGAGTAACTCTTACTCGCAGCGGGTATCGGGACCCAACTATCTTATAGAAGGTATGCAATCTCATTGCAAATTTCAACATTTGAAATTCCCGATAATATTTTGCCCCTAGCATCCTATGACCTTGACAGAGGTCAACAAACCATAGTCTGCTAGTCAAGTTCAACCCGTCATTTCCTGATTGAAGTAAACCCACCCGCACGACCCTTGACAGAGGTCAACAAGGTCCAACGACTACCCTAAATCAATCGCATCATATGTTTATACAGATAAGCACTAATCAGCTACCGCACACTACGCCTTGACAGAGGTCAACAAACGCAGCACGAATACTAAATACTACTTATCTGAAATGACGGAGGGCTACGACAGGTTTTTCTGAAAACCTATTGCGTAATGAACTTGATATCGTTGTAGAATTAAATGATTTTAAAATGGAGTGTTTTTTAGGCTTTTCTAGTTTTGCTAAAGGGGTCACTCCCGGTGAAGGGATCGTCGGCCCTTTCCTCGTCGAATGAGGTGCAGGATATATCATATACATCACTGTGCAAAGAAAGAACTGGAGAAGCAATCAAAAGACAAACCGAGGATTGTAGCATCTGCCAGTTATTGCTAAAGGAGTCACTCCCGGTATAGGGATCTCGGTCCTTTCTTTATCGAATAAGGTGCAGGATGTTCTGCAAGGAACACCGCGATGCAAAGCAAGAACTATAGGTACCTGTTTTTGAAAATTCGATTCCACAACATCTTTAGGTTTCTTTTTCTTTCATTAATCATATTAATGAAGTCCCATCATTTAAGTCACCTAAACATCACAGATAAATACGACGTACACTTATGCCATCCGCATTCGCCTCGATGTCCCCTCGTGCACCGTTAGGTTAGGTAACTAACGGCAGAGCAGGGCAGGCCTAGCGCGGGTGTAAAACATAAGTAACGTCTATATAATATATCATATATACTATATACAATATTTATCACAGAACATCAAATGATCACATTACAGATATCGCAGCAGAAGAATCATATGAAACATTGGATATACTAGGACGTCCGTGTTTTCAATACGAGCCAGTATAAAACACGGATTCCACGGTCGCGATGAATAGCCAAACCCACACCCCTAGACCCCTACGAGAGCGGCAAGCAACCCTACCAATTCTAGAGTTAGGAGACCCGGACTCGACTCCTCGAGTTGGTCTCCCACTGGACTCCAGAACCCGGTTACTTGTGCTCTCCTCCTTGGGTCTATCCTAGTGCGGAAAAGTAAATAATATACTATTGGTGACATCTTCCGCACCCTGGAAGTGCCCCAATAAAAGAATATTACATACAATAAATTTTACATGAATGAAAATGAAAAACTCTCATATCACATAAAACCCCCGGCTATTCAAAACGCGATGATCCAATATAACATATCCAGCAACACATAACATCACATGTCATCAACGTAAGTAAATGTGCGCATCCCAATTGTCGTTGACATATAGCAACGAGACCGGCGATATCACATATTACACTTACGGTCGCAGAAAAGAAAGTGCAAAACTACAACAGTTGGAATCCGCAACCTCCTTAGACATCGCATGCCTAACAATTATAAACCCCGCATTTTAGTCTCTATATCGAAAAAACTTTTCAATATCAAGTCGGGCAATTCAACAAGATTCCCGATAAACTGATCGAATGCTCGTCGTAAACTTTAGTAGACGGCCGCACCCCCGGATGCCGTCGACGAAGTGCACTTAGGCGGAACCCCGCTTCCGCGAGCACCCAAATGGATGCTTTTGGCTACGGGGTTCTCCTACAGTCACTTGGTCGGGGCTATGGGGCATGGCTGTCTATTATGTTTACCCGGCGAGTATCCGCGTACGCTATGTGATTGCGACGGACTTTTGATCGCATCAAAATTCCGTGGCAACCGATCAATTGAGACTAAACTGCTATGTTTATAACATTCAAATCAGTTATCTCATAACTATTTGTGGATTCCAAATATTGTATCACATTCCAGATAAATAGACAATGTTAAACTTTCCGATCGAATAATCAAACACCCAAGTTTTCCCGAAAAAGGTCAACACATGAAATAAGTTTAAAAACATCGACTTCATGCCACAGTACCAACGGTCCAGCCGTAGAAGGGTCAAGCCAACGCCTCACATGTGGCATGCCCTACTGCCCCAAACCCTAAGGTTCAAAGGGCAGTTCAAGACGGTCACATAATCGAGTTAAGGTTTGTTGTCTTCTAGAGGGTCCATCGCGTTATTTGCACTACTTAGACGTTCTTAAACTACGGAAAAATCCAACACTTGGAAATTTCCCGGCAGGGGAAAAATTGGGTATTTATATCCGGTCGAACTTTTTAACATATTCTAAATTATCCGAAAAAACACAGACAAAGTTAAAGATTCCGAATGAATCGACGAACTCCCAATACAACCCAGAAAACTCAACACTTGAGTATAAGTTAAAATTACGCAGAAAACACAGGAATCGGTATAGGACATTACTGTGTAAAGCACGTGCCAAGAATCACCATTATGGCCGCGGAACCGCCGCACATGCTAGGGTGGGGCCGCTGTTCCGCGGCGCTCTGGTTGACTTGGGCTCACGTGATTCACAGTAATTCTTATAATACCCTGCTGTATTTTTTGGATATTTTTAATTTAGAAAAATCCACATTTTCAGAAAATGTACAGAGAAGGGTTTGAGTTAGGGTTTTGGGGTTCGATCGGATTTCTAACAACGTCTACACTTCGCCTAAAGCTCTAGCTAGGCTCTGATACCACTGTAGGGTTACTAGGAACACTCAAGAGGTTCCACAAGGCATCAACCATGCCAAATTAAAATTTTCCGGTGCCGAGAAACCCTAAACTAGATCGTTAACTAGAGATTAGGCGAAACAACAAGCAAGCAAACTACTTTGCTATTAAGTGAATGGAAATACAACCTTTGTAGATCCGGTCCTCCACTTCTTTAGCTCCGTGTTGACGTCCCTCCGCTGCGATCATCGGGATCCCGGACTCTAGCGATGGTTTCGTCGGAGAAATGATCGGGCTAGGTCATTGACTTCGAGGCCAAAGATGATCTACGTCGGGGAGACTCAAACTCAAGCTATTCCTTCACTTGGTCAAAAACTTTGTGAAGAGAACACCCTATACTACATGGCAAGTGGTAGAGGATGAACAAATAGGAAGTGGGTTCACTTTAGAATTGGATTTCTCACTCTTTTTCTCATGGCACCATTGGAGCTAGCAAGCTTTTGTGAGCTTGATGAAGGAGAAGAAGAAGAAAAGAATCATATGAATCATTATCCAATAAATAATGGCACCATGGTTGAGTTAAGCCCTCATGCTTAACTCATGTAGAGAATTAACCAAAGCATTAGGTTAAGGGTTGGGTTAACTAATATCTTGAACAAATGACAAAAGAGTTAACTTTGTCAATGTTTATCAAGCTTCATGAAGCTTGATAACTTTGACCAAAGTCACACTCTTTTGTTATATGCTAGGAAAATAGTAAACCCTAATTTAACCTTGATTTGGTTCAAGTCTCATACACAAAACTTGTTTGTATCATCAAGCATGATACAATCATGTACACTTGCATATATCACATATAAACAATGGGCACATTCAAGTGAGAAAATCAATCTTAAGTGAACCAATACTAGTTAATGTAAAGTAATATATCAAATATATAATTATACATTAAATCATTAAATCAACACTTGATTTAACGATCCGGTCATATCGCATATAACCGACTAATATCAAGTGTATCAATGTATCGAATCAACACTTGATTCGGTAACCCGGCTATATCACATATAACCGACCGATGATACAAATCACAAGAATAGAATACAGTATCACATACTGTTATTATTCTCGGTCCCGCACATATCTCATATGCGCTCCTATTTCGTTTCGCTTGAGCCAGGAAACCCCTGTGTAGGACTCTAAAGACTCGTCAATACGCCGGCAGTAGGTGATGATCATATCAAACACCCACAAGCCGCAAGCGGTCTGCTAAATGTAACGGCCACCCGGGTATTAAGCGATCAGAAGATCAACGAGCAAGCCCGCTCACACTCCTGTGAATCCAACCAGTAACACTACCGTACAGTCCGGTCTGTTCGTCTGATATGTCGCATATCTCGTTTAGGTATGGTAAACGTCAGACCCCAATAACTCGATAAGTCGTATCGATATGAGGCTCATAACGGGTCGAGAAACTACTGGTAACACCTACCAGTAAATCCCTAAAGCAGCCTTGGCCAAGGACTTCCTGTTATAGCCAATCGAGCACAACATCAACTCCCTATACCGGGAGAGACGAAACCCCTCCTATCGCTCATTGCCTCCATGTGACTCGGGACTGTACCAAAAAGCCACCTTTTTGCACGCCCTTTTGGACGTGGTATGATGGAAATCAAAGCACAGTGGGAATCACACAAGTCTCTATGACGATCTCGGGTCTACAGACTAACCTGTACCAGTGTCACCAGAGAACTGCCATCTGACGTAAGGTATAATACCATCTGGGAGTTCTCGGCGAGTCCGTCCAGTGTACCCAGTCTCCACTGAGCACCCGTATACCATCTCTGATGTCAAACACCAATGGATATGGGATCATCCATCGCCCATCTCATGGGTCGAGAAGCGTATACGCTAGTCTACACTGGTATATCGATGCCCCGTCTCGATACACCCACGACTAGGGACCTTGAAGGATGTACTTATGGACTACCATGTCCCCACTAGTGTGATCTGCATCATAGTCCAGATAGTCAAGTACACATCCTAAGGGCTTTACCAACATGTAACAGAGAGAAAATCAGTGTACACGTTAAGGTAAAGTGTAACCAGATAGCATACTATCATATCGAGCAAGAAAGTCATCCCTATATATGTCTAAGCATCTACTACAATATACATCCTATGTATAGTAATGGCCTCTAGGGCAAACATATAACTAACAGTACGTGGATGACATTCTCTTGATAGGAAATGACATTCCTATGCTACAATCTGTCAAAGGGTTCTTGTCACAAAGGTTCTCCATGAAAGACCCGGGTGATGCCTCTTACATTCTGGTGATCCAGATCTATCGTGATAGATCTAAGAAGATGTTGGGACTTTTCCAGTCCAGGTACATCGACACCATACTGAAAAGATTCAGTATGGAAGATTCAAAGCGTGCGAAATCACCCTCTCCAAAGAGATGTCTCCCAAGACTGATTTGGAAAGGGATCGCATGTCTATTATACCCTACGCTTCTGCGGTAGGCTCTATAATGTATGCAATGTTGTGTACTAGACTAGATGTAGCTTATGCACTAATCGTAGTAAGCCGGTATCAGTCAAACCCTGGGGAGAAACACTGGATAGCAGTAAAGAACATTCTCAAGTACCCAAGAAGGACTAAGGAAATGTTCTTGGTTTACGGCGGAAAAGACCTCCAGGTCGAGGCCTTTGCTGACTCCAGCTTCCAGAGTGACAAGGATGACTCCAATTCCATGTCAGGTTATGTCTTTACCCTCAATGGAGTGGCAGTCTGTTGGAAGAGTTCCAAGCAGGACACCGTTACTGACTCGACGATGGAAGCGGAGTATATCGCAGCTTCTGATGCCGCAAAACAAGCAGTCTGGATGAGGAAGTTCTTAATAGAACTTTAGGTGGTTCCGTCCATTGTTGATCCAATGCCTCTGTATTGTGACAACAACGGGGCTATAGTTTTAGCAAAGGAACCCAGGTCCCATCAGAAGTCTAGACACATGTTGAGGTGGTATCACCTGATCAGGGAGATCGTGGATCACCGGGAGATCGAGGTTCGGAGAGTTGCTACTGAGGACAACACTGCAGATCCATTCACAAAGGCCATCTCTCAGATGTAGTTCGAGAGGCTATTCGAGATGATAGATCTGCGATATGCCAACACATGGCCTTAGTGCAAGTGGGAGATTGTTAGTGTAATATGCCCTAGAGGCCATTATTGTATATTACTGGTTTGTATATTACATTTTGGAAGCTTAGGATATATACACGGATTTACGACAGTCTTGCTCGATATAGTAGTATGCTACGTGGTATGTATCTATCTTAATATGTGTATATGTTTCTTTTAACGTATCGCTAATACATATTGATAGAGCCCTTATGATCTTTGCTTAACTACCAGCGTTGTGATGGCAGTCACACTAGTGGGGGCTGGGTAGTCTATAATCACATCCTTACACAGGTCCCTAGTCGCAGGATTATCGAGACAGGACATCGATACTCCAGAGTAGACTAGTGTATACGCTTCTCATCCCAGGAGGGGAGATGGTCTGTCCCACAGCCATCAGTACGTCGTACTGGAGATAATATGTAGGTGCTCATTGGGTTATGAGTTACACTGGACGGACTCGTGGGGAACTGCTGGTTGGTAATATACCTATCGTTAGGTAGCAATTCCCAGGTGACATGAGTACAGCTTAGTCCATCGACTTGATACTGCTACTTCGCCTTAGGTGTGTTCCCACTGTTCTTAGATTACTACCCTACCAAGGCTCTGCTGAGTCGTACAAACAGGTAGTAGTTGGGTGCAGTCCCGAAGCACTTGGAGGCAGTGGCGGTTAGATAGGATTCGTCTCTCCTGGTATTGGGGGTTGATGTCACGCTGTGTTCGGAAAGCCATTACACAAAGTCCCTGGCAAGGGCAAGCGAGATTGGCTGGTAGGGATTCCAGTAGTTTCTCATGGTGTTTTTGGCCGCACTCCGACACGACTTATTGCACTATTAGGGGTATGACGCTTACCGCCCCTAGGACCGATATGCGACATTCTTAGACGAACAGATCGGACTGTACGCAGATTGCCACAAACAGGCTCAGTAGGGGTACGTATGAGTTTTCTCGTCGGCCTTCTTATCGACAGATACCTGGGTAGCCGTTATGTTTAGCTAGTACCGCTGACGCGCTTGTGGTTAAATCCACTGCCAGCGTACTGTCGAGTCTTTAGAGTCCCACACAGTGGGTTTCCCAGCTTCGGGCGAAACGTGTAGAGGTCGTATGGTTTTACGACAGGGTTCGATCACATATGTGTACTTGTGCGCATAAGATGTTCGGACGGACAATACTAGTAGGTTTTGGTTTAAGCCGGATCCTGGTGTTTGATTATTGGATAAGTTTCGTCTCATTGTATTCGTGTTTCTCAGGATTCGGATGCGGGTATGTATATACGGATGAGAGGGGTATTCTTGTAATTTGATCAAGATTACAACTTGGAGTGAGACACCTCAATTAGGGTTTTTCTTTTATGATTAATTCTTTTGAGAGGTGGAGGAAAAGAGAGAAGAAACTTTGTGGTATTTTTGTGAAATGGATTAGGGTTTCATTTTGACTTTCTTGGATTCATTTGGCATTTGTTGACAATGATATTTCTTAGATACTTGTGAGATATTTTCGTTTGGTTTAAAAGCCAAAACCCTATCATTTTTCACTTAATCTTTTTCACAAAAGAAAACTACAGATACTTTTCCTCTCTCTCTTTTCTTCAAGCTTTCTCCAACTCCTCTCAATCCCTAATCATCTCATGAGTTTAGAATCCTAGGGTTTAGTGAGACAAATTGATCCCTCATTACTCTCTACACATCCTAGGCTACTTAGTTTAGTACACCAAGTGACCTAGTTACCTCAAGTTAGAGGTTAAGCTCAAAGTCGGATCTCTCGGGTGGATCTTCTACGATTTAGAGAAGACGATTAGGAGGTGCAATCCGTTCTCACTTCGAGGAGTTCATGACTTGGAGAAGGACAGCGAGGAGGTGAAGGATGGCGAGAACATAGTAGTTAAACCTCTAAGTTAGATTGTTAGATAGGGTTTAGTATCGATCCTGGAGTTTAGTCGATGTTACGAAGCTTATAAAAATCGTTTTTTGCAAACTCCGCCTCTCCGCGAACACGTGGGGTGCGTGTGTTAGTTGTATGTATGCCCTAGAGGCCATTATTGTACATATGATGTATATTATATTGGATGCTTCGACATATATAGAGAGGACATTTTTGCTCGACATGATAGTATGCTATCTGGTTGCTCTTTATCTTAACATGTTTACTTGTCTCTTACTGTCTTATGGTTACATGTTGGTAAAGCCCTTAGGATGTGTACTTGACTACCAGGATTGTGAGATCATACTAGTAGGGCCATGGTAGTCCATAAGTTCATCCTTTAATGTTCCTAGTCGTGGGTGTATCGAGACAGGGCATCGATATACCAGAGTAGTCTAGCGTATACGCTTCTCGACCCATGAGATGGGCGATGGATGATCCCATATCCATTGGTGTTTGACATCAGAGATGGTATACGGGTACTCAGTGGAGACTGGGTACACTGGACGGACTCGTCGAGAACTCCTAGTTGGTATTATACCTATCGTCAGATAGCAGTTCTCTGGTGACACTGGTACAGGTTAGTCTGTAGACCCGAGATCAGTAGTTTCTCGACCCGTTATGAGCCTCGTATCGGCATGACTTATCGGTTATTGGGGTCTGACGTTTACTAACCCTAGACTGGATATGTGACATATCAGACGAGGCGACCGGACTGTACGGTAGTGTTACTGACAGGCTTTACAGGAGCTAGAGCGGGCTTGCTTGTTGATCTTCTGATCGCTCAATACCCGGATAGCCGTTACGTCCAGCTAGTACCGCTGACGGCTTGTGGGTGCTTGATGTGATCATTACCTACTTCCGGCGTATTGACGAGTCTTTAAAGTCCTACATAGAGGTTTTACTGGCTCAGGAAAAACGAAGTAGGAGCACATATGTGATATGTGCGGGACCGAGAATAATGCGAGTATGTGATACCGTATTCTATTCTCGCGATATTTGTATCGGACGGTTGTATGTGATATAGCCGGGTTATCGAATCAAGTGTTGATTCGATAAGTTGGTACATTTAATATTAGTCGGTTATATATGATATAGCCGGATTATTAAATCAAGAGTTGATTTGATAGTTTAGTGCATAATTGTATATTTGATATACTAATTTACATTAACTAATATTATCTCACTTAAGCATTTATTATTCTCACATGTGCACACTTAATATATATGTGATATATATTAATTGTGTTTTATTTTGTATCATGGTTGTTGATACACACTACATGGGTGTATGAGACTTACACCATACTAATTATAATGTTGGGTTTTAGTTTTTAAAGTAATTCAAAATTAGTGGATTATTAGCCAAATGCATGAAGCTTGTAGAAGCTTGTGGATGCTTTGACTAAGTCCACTAGTTTTGTTTTACTTAAGATATTTATTAACCTAACCATTATAATTAAGCCATGGTTATGTCTTTATATGAGTTAGTATATGATACAAACTCACCCATGGTTATTTCTCTCACTTCATTTTTAGTTCATTCTCATTTCTTTTGTTCATCTTCTTCTTCCTTGAGCAAAAAGCTTGCTAGGGTTTTACAAAGAGAGAAAATATTGTGAGAAAAATAAAACTAAAGTGAGCCCACTTCCTACTTCATCATCCTCTACTAGATTAACACTTTAGTATAGGGTGTTAGCTTCACTAATCTCTCATTAATGAAGTAGTAGCTTGAGTTAGTATATCCTCGACGTAGATCATTTTCGGCCTCGAAGACTTCAAGTAAGAACGTTCCTTTCGCCTTGAGAAGCCATGCATGAGTCCGAGAGTTCCATGATCGCAGCGAAAGGACTACTACAAGGAGCTATTGAAGTGAAGGACCGGTCTACAAAGGTTGTATTTCCTTTATCACTTAGAAGTAAAGTAGTTTACTTTATGTTTCGTATAATTCTCCAGTTAACAATTCTAATTTAGGGTTCTTTAAAACGACAAAATTTTGAAAATGGTATGAACGATGCCTCCCGAAACCTTGCTGTCGTACTGTAACGCCTTAGATTTCGATTAGTGTTATTTTAAACGATAGTGCGGGTTTTTGGTAAAAAGTTTACCACTTTGGGTTCCTCATATTTTATAATATTTAATTAATAATTTATTATTATTTGTTATGGCATGCACACACATGTGCATGTTTATGTGAGGGTTTGTTTGTGTAATCTAGATTTGTGACCATGACACTTAACCTAATCTAATCCATTGCTTTAATCCAATCCTTGTTTAACCTTAACCTAAACATCTAGATATTTGTTGAGAGAGAGAAGATATTTCTTTTGTGTTAGTTTTGGCTTGGGAAGAGGTGGCATGGGGAGTCATGGCCTTGCGTTAATGATGAGTTAATGCAAGGGTGCACTCACCCTCTTGCGCTCACCTCTTTCTCTCTTTTCTTCACACTCTCTCTCATTCTCTCTTACTTCATTTCTTCTCATTTCTTTCATCATTCTTCTCATTTCTTTCATCATTCCTCTTTCCTCAGCTGAACACTTGCTAATCCCTTCACTAAACCTTCACAAAATCTCACAAAAATCACTTCTTGAGCCTTGTTTTGCCTCTTGGATGCCTTGGAGTTTGGAAAGCTAGGATCTTTGAGCTTGTGGGAGTAGGTAATGATCTATATCTATTCTTTATGTTGTTATAGTGTTGTGTAGTCTTGTAGTTTTAGTTTTTATCGTTTAAAGTTAAGTTTCGTGTAAATATCGTATTTTTAGTGTCGTTTGTGATATCTTTGATCTGCTGTGACCCCGAGAGTATACTAGAAAATCAAACAATGTAGTTGTGTTGTACCTGAGACCATAGGACATCACCTGGAGCACGAACCCCCTTGCTCGGATCTCGGCCGGTGACGAGAAGACTTTTTTCGGCGACCTCGGTTTTTTGTTAGAGTTAGGGTTTGGGTTTTTGTGGGTATGTGTCTGCAGCGGTTTATGTGTGTTTGGTCTTGTTTGATTTTTGGGTTTTCTCTGTATACAAAATCTGGGATCACATAGCTAGTTTCTTGTGTTACGATTATGTGCGAAACGTTATACGACAAGGATCGTGCACTTTGTGTGGTTTTGCTTTTGGGTTGGTTTCGTAGTGTCGCTACGCATGTTAGCCACAATACGAACACTTGAGAGTATGTTTTGAGTTGGTGCGTCGGTCAAACGTAGTTTGTACGTGTTTTGGGTCTATTGCTAATATATAATTGTTATATTGTTTTATGTTTTAGGTTCGCAGGAGGGGACTTCGGACGCTGCGAAGAAGGGGAAACGGGTGGTAGGATTTACTTAGCCAGGAGCGTTGGTGAGTAGATTTAACATCTACAGGGGAATCGACCGCAAGGCGTTATGAGTCTGGGCTAGAGATGATATGATATTAGTCGCATATTCTATTGCATATATAGGTTTTGCGCATACACCTCATTGCATATTTACTTGTTGTGCTTGGACTTGTACCCTTAGGACACTGCACTATTATTGACGGCTCATGTTGCACGAGCACTGATTGTATGCCACTCACACTGTCAATAATTGCCATGACACGCACAATACCTATACATATGTGATATTGTATTGTTTAGGGATATTGAGACATGCCCTTATTTTCCTTCGTGCATATGACATATAATATACCAGTATACCTACATGCTTACACATATGCCTTGACATGCTTACATGCTAGTTACCATTAAACCTATATGGTATTGTACCATTAGTGATAGGTATATACTCATATGAGATATAGTTACATGTAAATCTTGCATACATACTTACACTTATACCTGGAGGGTATATTACATCATTACTGATAGGTAGATACATATACCTTGCTATACCTATATGTGTACACATATATCTGGCTATAGCTACATGTTCACTTTTATTTGATGTTATATTGGACTTGGAGAAATTAGGAACCGCATGATATATATATATATATATATATATATATGTATATTAACTTGTTGCAGTTTAATAGCGGCTTTTCCTTTATATGCTCACATTACAGTTTTATGTTGCATATATTATATTCATCTATTTTCGCATCGAGATATAGATTTTTCATGATGTTCTCTGGATTTGAGGACCGTGGTAGTTTCATGAAATTATGCATTATTTGAAAAACCCGGTTTCTCTTGATATGATATTTCAGCAGCCACCATGAGATTTATCGGTTATGATATATATACCCTATGCGAGGAGGCGTCGTGGGCCGTGTGAGGGTACATGGTGGGGCTCGGAGGTACCCTGGGGCAAGAAAGGTATTTTGATGCACCACGCCGATGAGCCTGACAGGGGAACCATACCTACTGGTGGCAGTACCTATCACTCGGCGGTTATCGTGGAGATACCGACCGGAGTCATGTACATATGGATACGTCGAAAGGCGAGGGTCGAAGCTGGGCACTCGAGTTTTTGGGATAGCGTATGATACATACCTATCAGAGGGATAGTCATGGTGACAACACCTGATAGATCAGTATTTATGTGTCGATGTTTGACACTTGGTTTCATGATATTTTTACTCCTAAGTATATATAACAGTGGAATGAGACGCTGTTATATATGCATATATATATATATATATATATATATATATTAGTGGAATGGGATGCTAATATATATGTATACATATCTAATTCATATACATCATCATAATAATCTTGCAAATATACTCACTCAGGATATATGAGATTCACTTGATATTGGATACAGGAGATATGAGATTCACTTGATATTAGATACATGATATATGAGATTCACTTGATATTGGACACTCAGGATATATGAGACTTACATGATATGAGAGCCAATTTGGGGGCCGATTTGAGGAAATTGGGATTTGGATTGTCTTGATGGACTTTGGTCCTGTCACGAGGTCAGGATTCCGTGAGAATGACATGTTTTATCCCATACTCCGCATTTGCTTTATATGCATTGCTTCATGTATTAGTAGTACCTGATAGAGTACCTTACATGACTGTTGCATACATATTGCCATTTATTGTTCATGTATTTGTAGTACCTGATAGAGTACCTTACATGATTGTTGCATACATATTGCCATTTATTTCTATCCGCTTGCATGCATTAGATTCGCGCTGTACGTGCGTGCTTGCGATTACCTGCATATTTTATTTACTATTCATGAGTTGGAAACTCACCCCCGTTGTGCCATAGTGTTTTGCAGGTTGTTCCTCAGAGTAGTCGAGGCAGGCTATTCATCTATCATATCATCTTTTGCAGTTGATACCGCTACGACTGACTGTGTACAGTTTTGCTATAGGTGGGTTTTGCGGTTATCCGATATTGCTCATTGTATATTCGTTGTACCATGTACTCTCCATCTACCACTTTAATGTATGACTTACAGACTTGATGTGAGGACGATATTGTATATTATTTTGTGACTTGGAAGTCTTTTTTGCAGTTTTATTTATATCGTCTTTTATTTCTTCGCTACGGCGTCATATATCTGTTGTGGTGGTTGTTTTTCGCCTTTGGACGTGTATTTGCTCCCATTTGGGGATGCTTTACTTATATTTTTGTTGTACCGATTTTTGAGGCTAGTTTTTACAAAGGAGGTGCTGCTAAAATTTTAATGGAAATAAAGTTGGACTTTAAAGAATTTGGGTTGAGATTTCAAATGTTTTAAAAATGTTATTATCACTTACTACTTTTGATGGTTTAGATTGCTGGGTTTTCGGCTTACTTAAATTGCGTTACGCCTGTAGACGTTGCGTAGTTTAAGGGCCGTCACGTGCCAAATTTCGGGTCGTGACAAAGTTGGTATCAAAGCGCTAGGTTTTACCTTTCGGAGTGTAGGATGACCTTGGTATGATGGAGTAGGTAGCTTAAGCAGAGTAACGTAGTGTGTGTATGTCCGTGGCATACTTACGATCACGGTACTCCGCCTAAAGTGACCTAAGTACTAATTGCTTGAAATTCCTTCCTTGATGATACATATCCTTGTGATTCGATTTCCGTGTTCTTATCGAATCATTTTCCATTTATAGCCTTGCCGCCGATGACTATGGGGACTCAGAGTGATACAGCGAGGGCCGAGGTCAGAGTTGACTCGTGTAGGACGAGGACTGACCAGGATGGCACACTCGTTGCATTGGAGCAGATGGATCCGCCTTCGACAGATCGTATCACTAGTCTTAAGGTTGAGATGCAGGACTTGCGCCAGGCGATGAGGTCTTTGGTTGAGGCCAGTAGAGCGCAGCGACAGGAGGTTGCCATCCCTGTTACCCAGTTGTTCCTTACAGTCAGTACACAGCATTTCGTCACTTACACAGCACCAGTGGATGCAACCCTACGGGCACGTCTTCCAGAGACTTTGGGAGTTCGAGGACCGATGAGGGCTAGTACATGTGTGCCAGCCCCGGGACAGAGGTTCAGTCGCCGAGACAGATTTCGTGACCGTCGCGGGAGTAGCAGAGGCTTAGGACGAGGGCAGTCGTTCAGCTCTCATCCCTAGGAGGGTCATCAGTTATCGCGTGGATGTTTCTGGTGTGGGAGCCTTCATCACCTCATTAGGAATTGTTCCTTAGCACCGCGTCAGACTCGTGTTCGGAGAGGTCGTGGTCACGAAGGGTTCGCTCAGAGGGGACAGGTTGGCAGAGGAGGAGTTCGGCCAGTTGCGGGTAGGGGGCAGACACCAGAGTTTGCTTCTACTCATCGGGACGCGCGGGCGTCCAATGCAGAGTTTTCAGGTATTCATAATTCGTATGTTCTTTTGATGCACTTGTTTATTTTACACACTTTGTGCCATGGTTGGGCTGAGAGTCGTCTTAGCTAGATCAGCCGTTTGTTGTGTTAATTTCTGTCAGCGATTCTTTTGTTGCGCGACACGTGTTTCGGTCGTGTGCCAATCGGATAGGAGATAGAGATTCGTCTGTCGTTGTGATCCTTCTAGAGATGTTGGATTTGACGTTTTCCTGGGCACAGACTGGTTATCTATGTGCTAGGCGTCTGTGGACTGCCGCAAGAAAACAGTCAGGTTTTGTTTTCCCGGCGAGTCAGTTCTTGTTGTGCAGGGAGGCAGTGGTGCCGCCTCTCACAGCTTGAATTCAGCCTTTTTTGCTAGTTGGCTTTTGAGGAAAGGATGTCGAGGATTCTTCGCTTTCATTCGTGATACCGGAGCCACAGTGGGTTTGTTGGACCGGGTTCCTATCGTGCGAGAGTTTTCCGACGTTGTTCCAGATGAGCCGGCGGAGCTTAGGGAGCTTAAGGATCAGCTGCAGAGTTTCTTGTAGGGGGGCTTGTGCGTCTGAGTGTTTCGCTTTGGGGAGCTCTTATTCTATTTATCAAGGAGAAGGACGGCAGTTTGAGGTTGTGTATTGATTGATCGTCAATTGAACCGGCTTACGGTGCTGATAGGTATCCTTTACCTCGCATTGACGATTTTTTCGATCAGCTCCATAGTGCGAGACATTTTCTAAGTTTGTTTGGGATCAGGTCATCATTGGTTGTGAGTTCAGAGTCATGACATTCCGAAGACTGCTTTTTGTGATTGCTACGGGCTTTATGAGTTTTGGTGGTGTCGTTGGACTCACCAATGCCCTAGCAGCAATCATGGATGTGATGAACCAGATTTCTTCAGGCCGTTCCTTGACCAGTTTATTGTTGTGTCATTGATGACATTCTGGTCTATTCCAAGAGTCGTGAGGAACGTGAGCAACACTTGAGGATTTATTTTGTAGACATTGGGAGAGCACCAGCTGTTTGCTAAATTGTCGGAATGTTCCTTCAGGCTTGATTGTGTTGACTCCTAGGTCTTGTAGTTACGGGAGACGGTTTTCTTATGAACCCGAGGAAGATCGAGGCCATACAGCTTGGGCCCAGACTTATATCAAGGACGGAGGTCCGTAGATTTTGGGCTTAGAAGGTTTTTACCGCCATTTCGTATAGGATTGCTAGTGTATTGCTGCACCGTTGACTGAACTGACCGGAAAGGAGGTTCCTTTTTCTTTGGACTGAGGCATGCATGCGGATTTTTCAGCAGTTGAAAACTCGGTTGAAGGCTGCACCAGTTCTTTCTTTGCTTTTGGATCGGGAGACTTTGTTGTTTAACTGTAATGTTTCACGAGTGGGGATCGATTTTGCGTTGATGAGGCACTTTAGAGTTATCGCTTTTGCTTCCCGACACTTGGAGGAAGTATGCGCACGATATCCCACTGATGATCTGGAGATGGCCGTGGTGGTCGTGCGTTGGAGATTTGGAGACACTACTTGTTCGAGAGTCGTGTTTGATTTTCACGGACCACCAGAGCTTAATGTATATCTTCCTGCAGCGGATTTTGATTTGTTGAGACATCGCCGTTGGATGGAGCTTGTGAAGGATTGTGTTTGTGAGATCCTCGTTACCCGTGGCAAGGCGATTGTGGTAGCTGATGCTAGAGTCGTAGGCCCGGGGTTAGCTTGTCCCAGTTGTGCGTAGTTCTGAGACAGTCTTCTACAGATTTACAGTTCTTGTGCGATCGTTGAGTACAGCTTTGTAGGGTTCCTAGGCACGATAATGAGGTCTCACAAGGCATCAACCATGCCATTTACAAATTTTACAAGTGCCGAGAAACCCTAATACGGATTCGTTGACTAGAGTTTAGGCGAAAAGTGAAACTAGTTAACATTTTAACTAAAAGAAAGATGCTACAACCTTTGTAGATCCGGTTCTCCACTTCCTTAGCTCCACGTAGACGTCCCCTCGCTGTCCATCTTGAATCTCGGACTCTTGCATCGGCTTCATCGGAGAAATGGGCGGGCTAGGTCGTCGGCTTCGATGCCGAAGATGATCTACGTCGAGGCAACACAAGATCAAGCTCCAACTTCACCAAGCCATGAAACTTGTGAAGAAAACATCCTATACTACTTGGCAAGAGGTAGAGGATGAATAAATAGGAGGTGGGTTCACTTTAGAATTGGATTTCTCACTCATTTGCTCAAGTTGCCAATGATGAAGGCAATGTTTCTTTCTTGAAGAAGAAGAAGAAGATGAAGAATATGATAAGCCTATGTTAAAAAATAGAAAACAATATGATACTTATCATAATCTTAACCTTAGTTAGGTGTAGAGAATAAACTAAGGTTAGTTGGAATGGTTAGGGTTAAGCATGAGATAAGAATGGTGGACTTGTTCAAAGCTTCAAGAAGCTTCAACAAACAAACAAAATAAGCCACCATTCCTAATATTTTCCAAAATGAATAAATAAATAAATAACTAAGTAAATAAACAAAACCCTAACCATTCATATAACCATGGTTTAATCTTTACACAAACCCAAGTGAGCAAGTATCATTAAACATGATACAAACAAGTGCACAAAAATATATCACATATACAATGTGCATCAAGTGAGAAAATCCTTTTAAAATGAACCAATACTAGTTAATGCAAAGTAATATATCAAATATATAATTATACATTAAATCATTAAATCAACACTTGATTCAATGATCCGGTCATGTCGCACATAACCGACTAGTATCCAATGTATCGACTCATCGAATCAATCTTCGATTCGATAACTAGGTTATATCGCATACAACCAATCGAAACATTCATCGCGAGAATGAAATACGGTATCACATACACGCATTATTCTCGGTCCCGCACATATCTCATATGCGCTCCTATTTCGTTTCGCTTGAGCCATGAAACCTCTGTGTAGGACTCTAAAGACCCGTCAATACGCCGGCAGCAGATGATGATCATATCAAGCACCCACAAGCCGCAAGCGGTCTGCTAAATGTAACGGCCACCCGGGTATTGAGCGATCAGAAGATCGACGAGCAAGCCCGCTCACACTCCAATGAATCTAACCAGTAACACTTACCGTACAGTCCGGTCTGTTCGTCTGATATGTCGCATATCAAGTCTAGGGGTGGTAAACGTCAGACCCCAATAACCGATAAGTCATGCCGATGTGAGGCTCATAACGGGTCGAGAAACTACTGGTAACACTTACCAGCAAATCTCTGATCAGCCCTGGCCAGGGACTTCCCTGTTACGGCCAATCGAGCACAGCGCAACATCAACCCCGAATACCGGGAGAGACGAAACCCCTCCTATCGCTCATTGCCTCTATGTGACTCGGGACTGTACCCAAAAACCACCGTTTTGCATGCCCTCATGGACGTGGTAAGGTGGAGATCAAAGCACATTGGGGATCACACAAGACTCTATGACGATCTCGGGTCTACAGACTAACCTGCACAAGTGTCACCTGAGAACTGCCATCTGACGTGAGGTATAATACCATCTGGGAGTTTTCGGCGAGTCCGTCCAGTGTACCCAGTCTCCACTGAGCACCCGTATACCATCTCTGATGTCAAACACCAATGGATATGGGATCATCCATCGCCCATCTCATGGGTCGAGAAGCGTATACGCTAGTCTACACTGGTATATCGATGCCCCGTCTCGATACACCCACGACTAGGGACCTTGAAGGATGTACTTATGGACTACCATGTCCCCACTAGTGTGATCTGCATCATAGTCCAGGTAGTCAAGTATACATCCTAAAGGCTTTACCAACATGTAACTATAAGACAGTTTAAAGAGACTAGTATACACGTTAAGATAAAGAGAAACCAGATAATATCATATCGAGCAAGAAAGTCATCTCTATATATGTCCAAGCATCCAATATAATATACATCATCTGTACAATACTGGCCTCTAGGGCATACATACAACTAACAATCTCCCACTTGCACTAGGGCCAGCTGTTGTAGTATCGCATACCGAGCATCCCGAAGAGTCTCTCAAACTGTATCTGGGGAATGGCCTTCGTGAGTGGATCCGCCATGTTGTTCTTCGTGTCAACCCTCCTGACCTCGATTTCCCGACGATCAACTATCTCCCGGATCAGGTGATACCGCCTCAGAATATGCCTGGATCGCTGATGAGACCTGCGTTCCTTGGCCAAAGCCACCGCTCCATTGTTATCGCAATACAAAGGTATTGGATGCTCAATGGATGGAACCACTCCAAGTTCAGTAATGAACTTCTTGATCCAGACAGCCTCTTTGGCAGCATCGTTGGCAGCGATGTATTCAGCCTCCATCGTCGAGTCTGCCACGGTTTCCTGCTTGGAACTCTTCCAGCTAACCGCTCCTCCGTAAAGGGTAAAGACAAATCCCGACTGCGACTTAGAGTCGTCCTTATCACTTTGGAAGCTCGAATCGGTAAAGGACTCCACTTAGAGTTCTCCGTTACCATACACCAAGAGCATCTCTTTAGTCCTTCGCAAGTACTTGAGAATGCTCTTCACAGCTGTCCAGTGACTCTCTCCAGGATCAGCTTGATACCTGCTCACTACACTTAGTGAGTATGCTACATCGGGTCTGGTACATAGCATCGCGTACATGATAGAGCATACAGCCGAAGCATAGGGTATCCCTTGCATGCGAGCTCTCTCCAAATAAGTCTTGGGAGACATCTCTTTGGAGAGAGTGACTCCAGAGATCGTGGGCAAGTTCCCACGCTTGGATTCTTCCATACTAAACCTCTTTAGTACGGTGTCAATGTACCTGGATTGGGACAATCCCAATATCTATTTGGATCTATCTCTATAGATCCTAATTCCCAATATGCAGGAGGCATCACCAAGATCATTCATTGAGAATCTTTGTGATAAGAAGAGTTTGACCGATTGCAGCATAGGAATATCATTTCCTATCAAGAGTATGTCGTCCACGTATAATACGAGGAAGACAACCTTACTCTCTGCCACCTTCTTGTAAATACAAGGTTCATCGTGGTTTTTGACGAAATCAAACTCTTTGATAACGACGTCAAAGCAGATGTTCCAACTCCGCGATGCTTGCTTTAATCCATAAATGGATTTAAGCAGCTTGCACACCATCCCGCTGCTCCCACTGTCTACGAAGCCCTCTGGCTGAGTACACGCACTCTTCTAAATCACCATTTAGAAAGGCGGTCTTCACATCCATTTGCCAGATTTCGTAGTCATGATATGCAGCGATGGCAAGCATGATCCGGATGGATTTAAGCATAGCCACTGGAGAAAAGGTTTCGTCATAGTCCACACCTGGTCTTTGACGAAAGCCTTTTGCAACAAGTCTAGCTTTGAAAGTCTCCACTTTCCCATCTACACCAAGTTTTTTCTTGAAGATCCACTTGCTCCCAATGGGTTTTACCCCTTCAGGAGCAACTTCCAAAGTCCATACTTTGTTGGTGTACATGGATTCCATCTCGGACCGCATAGCATCCATCCATTTCACTGAGTCCCTACTCGTGATGGCCTGCTCGAAACTAGTTGGGTCATCATCCTCCATGATGCAATCCTCGCTCCCACCATCTATGAGAAAACCGTAGTATCTCTCAGGTTGGCGAGGAACCCTACTAGATCGGCGGAGAGGCTGAGGTTCATTGGGAGCCACTGAATCTTCTGGTTCCACTGAATCTTCTGTTGTGTTTTGTTCAGCTGGAACCTCTTCCAGTTCTACCTCAGAGCCACTAATCTCTTTTGCAAGAAATTCCTTTTCTAAAAAGGTGGCATGTTGAGCAACAAATACTCTTTGTTCCTCACTGTGGTAGAAGATATACCCTCGCGAATGTTTGGGATATCCAACAAATTTACACAAAACAAACCTTGCCTCGAGTTTGTCCGGTTTTTGTCTTTTGACATAGGCCGAGAACCCCATATCTTTATAAAATTAAGATATGGTCTCTTCCCCTCCCATATCTCATATGGTGTGGTAGGCACAGATTTGGTTGGAACCCTATTCAGTAGGTATGCTGATGTTTCCAGTGCATATCCCCAGAAGGAAACAGGTAACTCAGCTACACTCATCATAGAGCGCACCATATCTAATAGGGTGCGGTTCCTCCGTTCTGATACACCGTTGTGCTGTGGTGTATATGAAGGAGTTAGCTGAGAGAGAATCCCATTCTCTTTTTGGAAGTCCAGGAATTCAATGCTCAAGTATTCACCTCCTCGATCAGATCGAAGGATTTTAATATTTTTTTCGGTTTGGTTCTCGACTTCTTGTTTATATTCTCTAAATTTCTCAAAAGCTTCTGATTTGTGTTTCATCAGGAACACATATCCGAATCTAAAGAGATCGTCAGTGAATGTAATGAAGTACGAAGAACCATCCCTGGCATGTGTAGACATGAGACCGCATACATCACTATGTATTAGTCCCAAGAGTTCGGTAACTCTTTCTCCGTGTCCCGTAAACGGAGTTTTGGTCATCTTGCCTTTGAGACATGACTGGCAAGTGTCATAAGATGAAAATTCAAACGGATTTAAATATCCATCCTTATGCAACTTAGCTAGTCGTGTCGCATTGATGTGACCCAGTCTACAATGCCACAAGAAGGATTCGTTCAGTTCAGAACTCTTCCTCTTGTGTGTGTTTGTTATGCTCAGAACTGTTGATTGATTTAGAACATAAATGCCAATGCACAACGTGCCTGATCCAACCAACTTTTGGTTACGGAAAATGTTCATAACATTGTCCTGTAATACAAAATTATATCCCTCTTTACTCAATAAAGAAACCGATATAATGTTGCATATCAGGTTCGGCATGTAATAGCATTCGTTCAGAACCAATGTATTACCAGTTGGTAATGCAAGGTGATATTCCCCGACAGTCTTAGCTGCAACAATTGCACCATTTCCAACTCTAATGTCTTTATCACCTTCTCCAAGTTCTCTACCTTTCCTGAGCCCATGTAACTGATTACATATATGGGATCCTGACCCGGTATCTAATACCCAGGACGCGGAGCAAATGGAGAAACAGTTCTCTGTAACGAACACACCCGAAGAAAATGCATCATCATGTACTTTCTTCATTCGGGTGGCATGGGAATCCTGGTATTCCCCTATGTCCTGTTTATTCCTATAACTCTTATAAGAAAGAACGGAACCAACGTTCCCCAGCACAGTATAACATGCGGGTTCGGTCAATACATCCATATTATTATCTTTATTAGGGCATGACATGGTCGCTACCTGGAGAGAGAGAGAAGAAAACACTTTAGCGTATGCTCGTGCAAGATCAGATTGGTTATTATCTTATCTATTCTGGATGGCTCCCACTGGTTTTTATCAAATCTTCCTTCAAACCCTAAAAGGAAAGACTAGCCGGGATTAATTACACCCTACAACTTCGCTAATCTTTCAGCCAGGCCAGTGTCGGTACTTTGAGGGAGGTTCCCCGTGCTTTTGCACGGACCTAATTAAAGTAAACCTCGTTTTCCTATAGGCGTAACCCCGTTGACACCTTTCTAGACACCTACTTGATCGGCTAATTGTAATGTGTAAAACTCTCCCAGGAGTAACTCTTACTCGCAGTGGGTATCGGGATCCAACTATCTCATAGAAGGTATGCAATCTCATTGCAAATTTCAACACTTGAAATTCCCGATAATATTTTGCCCCAAGCATCCTATGACCTTGACGGAGGTCAACAAACCACAGGGTGCAAGTCAAGTTCAACCCGTCATTTCTTGATTGAATCAAACCCACCCACACGACCCTTGACGGAGGTCAACAAGGTCGTACGACTACCCTAATCCAATCTGCATCATATGCATAAACAGATATATACTAGTTAGCTACCGCACACTACGCCTTGACGGAGGTCAACAAACGTAGCACGAATACTAAGTAGGATTTATCTGAAATGACGGAGGGCTACGTCAGGTTTTTCTGAAAACCATGAGCGTAATGAACTTGATATCGTTGTAGAATCGAGTGAATTTTGAAATGGAGTGTTCTTGAGGCTTTTCTAGTTTTGCTAAAGGGGTCACTCCCGGTGAAGGGATCGTCGGCCTTTTCCTCGTCGAATGAGGTGCGGGATATATCATATATATCACTGTGCAAAGCAGAAACTATAGAAGCAATCAAAAGTCAAACCGAGTGTGTAGCATCTGCCTGTTATTGCTAAAGGAGTCACTCCCGGTGAAGTGATCTCGGTCCTTTCCTCATCGAATAAGGTGCAGGATATATCACATATACCGCTGTGCAAAACAAGAACTGTAGCTACCTGTTTTATTTAAAATTTGATTCTACAACATCTTAGGTTTCTTTTCTTTCATTAATCACATTAATGAAGTCCCATCATTTAAGTCACCTAAACATCACAGATAAATACGACGTACACTTATGCCATCCGTATTCGCCTCGATGTCCCCTCGTGCACCGTTAGGTTCGGTAACTAACGACAGAGCAGGGCAGGGCTAGTTGTAACGTTTTGAAAATCGTTTCGGTGAAATTTCGGAAAAAACGGTAAAATAAGGGGGTTTTCTGTAAAAAGTCAAAATGCAAATATCTTTATTATAAAATTAAATATACATATTCTAGCTATGTAATTGCTAGTATTTGGTGTTTATTGAGCCACTGGTGAAATTTCAAATTTTCTGAAAAATTTTCAGAAATTAATTATTTTAATATTATTTTAAGCCGTCACTAATATATTTAATTAGGGAAAATTACAAATTGGAATGAGTTGAAACAAATTGTGTGCATCATAAATCATTAAATAAAATTTTATCATGTGGTTTTTGAAACGAAATCGTTTGCCAAAACGGTTTAGAAAATATCGAAGAAAAAGGCTTTTTTCGGTGAAATTAGTGTTAATGGGAATTGGGGTAATACATTTATCTTTTTGCCTAACCCATACACCCATAACTCACCCTCTCTCCCTTTCCCCATGTGGCCGACCCCACCATGACAGCCCTCCCCCTCTCTCTCTCCAATCACAAAGAAAAGAGAAGAAAAGAAAAGAAAATGATAAAAGAAAATGTGGACTTTGACTTTCCCACTTTCTCCACCTCACTCTCTCTCCTCCCTCACTCATTTCCCCTCCCCATTCTGGCCGAGAACAGCAAGTTCCTGCAGCCCCTCCCCTCTTAATTTCCTCACCTCATCTCTCTCCAAAAATCTACAAAAAAATTCCATGAAAAATCAAGCAAACCTCACCGAAATCAAAATCCAACACTTACCCATTATTCTTTATCCCATCTAGCATGGATCTTGGGGCATGGAAGATAATTTTGGAGGCTAAATTGCATGTAGATCTACAAGTCTTGGAGGTATAAATCTTGTCCAAATGGTTAAATTGTTGGTATTTTGCTTAAGCTAAAGTAGTTAAAAGTTGTTTGGGTTTCTAATTTAAAGTGAGGGTTTGTGAAATTCAAGAGAAGGATTTGAATCATGTTAGGGTTGTGATAAATTGATGATGGTTGTGATATGTATTTTAGCATCGTATGATATGGAAATCTAGTCTAGTAGTTGTTTTGTATATTGTCACTTAAAATTGCTAAAATTGGAGTTTTAACAAACTAGGTTTTTGAAAATTGTTTAAATATTGGGTTTAAAAATGTGATTAGGTTTTTCATGACTTCATTAACATTATAAAATATAGTTTAATACTTTAGTTCATGAAAAATCCAAACTAAATTGTTTTTTGTGCATTTTTGCTATAAAATTGTTAAATTTGGGTATATTGTAAACTAGAATTTTGGAATTTATGGAATTTGATGAGGATAAATTATAGAAATGGTTTACATGACTTTGTTATGATATTTAGTGAATATTGTGGCCGCTAGATTCGTTTAAACATCAATATGTTGTATAAAAGCGGATAATTTTTGCTTATTAGGTTTTCGGAAAAATAGCTTTAAAGCGAATTTGAAGTTTTGGTGATTTTAACTTTTTATATATATATATATATTTAAGGTGTTGTGAAACCACGATTGATACGTTTGAGTTTTTCAAGATGGTTTGGCGTTTGTACGCCGACGTCGAGGGTTTTTGGGTTGATTTGTGAAAGCAACCATAGGTTTTGACCTACGTGGGATTCACGTGTCGTTTTGGGTCATGAGTCGGATTTTAATACGACACGGTGCATTATGATATGTAGGTACCCCATGTGGACTTCGAGACGACAAGCAAGCGCGTGGCGACGTCAGCACCGGCTAGCGAGGACCAGGTGAGTAGATTTATATCTACGGGGAGAAGTCGGGTGGATGGCGTATAGCACCCCCGCAGTCCGTAGTGTAGCTTATATTTGTATGTTTATATAGGTGTTTTATGATACGAGAATGTGTATTCATGTTATGGTTATGTGTTCCTGGATTAGCTTTGGGTTAGTTGCGAAACCCTAGAGTAGTTGTTATACCCACATACGCACACACAGACTTGCGTACATTAATTTCTTGTGCGCCGATTGGGATGTGTATATATGTATATATGCGTGGGTATGGGACTATGCATATGTACATTCATATACACATGCATGGATAATGGGGATAGTACTTGGGATTTAAGATGAGTCGATGAGATTTGATTTGAGGCCGTGAGATCGGTGATATAGCAGGGTTCGTATTTGAGATACGACATGACGTTGTAACGGGTCTTGACGTAGTGTTTCACACACGTGCATGCATACTTAGGCGGTATCAGTATTGTACTAGACGTAGATCAGTACCCCGATCATGATATGTGATAAAGAGGATACCAGGTGAATAGTATGATGAATGTGATATTGACCCGTACCCAGATTGGGATGCCGTACGACGGATTTACGTACGAGCTATATTGATGATTGATCCGCACTCTTGATTTGGGATGCCTGATTATAGATAGGGTATCGAATATGATATTATTGAGGCGGGATCACCGACTATACGTATACAGGTATGTATATGGATCGACTCAGATGTTAGGCGGTTTCCTTACCTGTAGTCCAGCTTGTTAGCTTAGCCCTTTAGTTTAGTTTAGTTGTTAGATTAGATTCGATTCTTACCTATTTCAAAAAATAACGAATCGTGGGTATTTTAAAAGACAGTCCAAGGGATCCTACGAATATTTCAAAAGACGTATCTTTTCATAAAAAACACCGTAGCCCCTATTTTCAAAACCCCATGATTCGTGTTATTTCAAAAGGCACCATTTGTAGGACTTATATTAGATTAATGCAGGTCAGTTACAGTTGCGTCTAGTATTCAGCTCCCGCTTATTATTGTGGTTCTCTTCGCATCGCATACTTATGTTATAATTTCTTATTGCAATGTTGATATCATATTGTTAGGACACCAGCACCATTACCGATGATGCGTATGTACCACGTACACTTACTTGCCGGCTCACACACATCTTCATCGGTAATTGCCATTACACGTACACCTTAGAAAATATTATTGCTTGACTTAGCTTGTTAGTTAGTAATTTGGCATGATATTAGTGTATCTGCCTTATATGCCTGCTTAACATTGTAGTTATTACTTGTCACTTCATGCATACTGTTATTCATTGTTATGCCTATATTCATGGTTTTACATGCTATTGATGATTTGGATTCGGATTTCTATGAAATTTTCTGGATTTGGGGGGAAAACCGCAAAACTTATATAAACTGATTTCTCACTTTTTAAATAAAAAGTGCGGTTTTTCCCATGATGTATGAGTCGTCCACCATGAGTTTGCTGATGGATTTCGAGACCCGATTCGAGGAGACGGATGAACCGTTTCGGGTACATGGTGGACCCGGTAAGGTACCCCGGGGCAAGAAGCGTGTGATGATGACGATGTGAGCCTGGCAGGGGAGCACTACCTACCGGTGATTTTACCCGACACGTCGGAAATCCGGAGGATACCGTCGTGGTCTTGAGATGGATGGTAGGGGCCGGTCTGGACTGACGGCGCCCTACATATTGTGATTGAGACATTGAGATTTCGAGATATTGAGGTACAGAGACTGTGATACAGAGATATCGAGATATTGGGATTACGTTTTGTGCCGATGCTAGGCACTGTTTTATGCTGATTTCATTATGATACCTCATTTTAAAAATACAAAGGAAATCTCACTAAATTATGAAAACAGTTCTTCATTTACATGTATTCTGTTTTCATGTATTCATACCTCATTCATATGATATATTGCTACCTGAGGCACTGACACGGGCACATGAAATTACACTCGGGTTAGATATTTACCCTAGCCTTGTTATAGGTTGCATGTTATATATATAATTGAGGATATATTATTATCATTGACCTAGGTTGCGTTATTTATGCGATTTCTTTCCGTAGATGTTTTTCTATTCACGAGTTGGCAACTCACCCCCGTTGTGCCCCAGTTTCTTGTAGGTTTTCCGTACAGGTTTCATTACGGCTTGCGGGCATAGTTTCCTTCGGGTGATTTGCTAATAGGTGGGTTTACTTGTATCGTACCCCCATTATATATCTTGTATATCATTATTCTGTTGTATCTAGAAGTTCCATCAACCAAACATGTATTTATTTCAGAGATAGAGACCAGTGATGTTATTCTTTCGACCTTAGAGTCGCGCGTTTTATTTCTGTGGTTTTCTTGTGGTTTTGAGCTTTGATCCTCGCCGTTGGCGTTGTATATTATATTGCTTGTGTGGTTGTGACCGTCGATTGACGAAGAGATAGCTCCCGCTTGGGGATGCCTTTTATTGATTTCGTATACTATTCATGTTGTATCCCGTTTGGGAGCCAGTATTTACAAAGGAGACTCTGCCGAAATTTTCAGGAAATACTTGATGTTTTTTTAAAAACCGCATAATTCGGCTTATGCTATTGAAACTACTTGTTTTAAATTGGTTTTCCTTCACTCTACTACTTTTCTTGGTTTGGATTTCTGGGTTCTCGGTTCACTTAGATTACGTACGCCTTGAGACGTTCGTAGTTTAAGTGCCGGTCATGTTCCGTACTTTCGGGACGTGACAAGTTGGTATCAGAGCGTTAGGTTTTACCTTCGGAGCGTAGGATGACCCTTGGTTGATGGAATAGGTGACTAAAGTAGAGTGACGTTCCGTAGGTATGTTCCGCGGCATATTTACGATACGCTACTCCACTTAAGAAGCCTTAGGATGTACATTTCTTTGCTCAGTATTATATTCATTCCGATCTAGTCTCATCAGTACCAGTTATGGTTTTGCTGTCACGATTACGGGCAGGGAGAGCTACAGCTAGAGTTGCGGTCAGCACGAGCTCGTCACGAACGAGGACTGACCAGGGCGAAATTCCGGCGACACACGATTGCGGAGATGTGTCTTTTTACTGTGTTTCCGCGCCACGAGCGTTTGGCGGATCGCCTTTATGAGGTTACTCGGATGTGCTGATCGACACTAGAGGATTGAGCCAATGATAGAAGCCAGCCAGATTTTGATGACCGTTGGTGTGTTGCTTATTCATGATGATCGAGGCACTGTTCAGCGTGCGGACGAGCGAGCCAGTTATTACTGTGAACGACGAGATATTGCCCCAGATGCTGGAATTAGGGCAGAACGAGTTGTACTAAGAGATGATAGAAGGTCGCTAGTCATCGAGGATGAATGACTAGGACATGTGGATCGTTCGCCTACCCCGATGCGAGGTCATCAGATAGATTGATTCCAGCTAGAGACGACTTCACGCGGAGACGTTGAGAATCGACAGAGACGATCGAATGTCAGAAACCTATTATTCCAAGTTTAAAGTAGTCGGAAAGACATGCAGGCAATTCTATGGTCCCTCTAGAAGAATGAAACCCTAACTCGACTTAATGACCATGTGAAAGCCTTGGAACCTTCGGGTTTGCGGCAGTTCTGCGGCGCCATTAGTGAGGCTTGGGTTTTCCCTTCTACGGCTGGACCACCGATGCTGTGGTATGTACTCGATACTATTAAACGGTGCCCAAGATGTTGAGCTCTTGGGGGATTATGAGGTTTTGACGACTAGATCGGATGGCTCGACTTAATTCGGATGCTAGGTGGTGAGATGCATTCTTGGGAGACTCCAGATACGAGGATAGTCGTTGGAGCTCAGTCCATGCAGCCATGACGAGACGAGTCCAAAGTAGATGACATTAGAGAAAAGTGAAGTAGGAGGTTCGTACCAGATCTAGATGAGATGATGTTCCACTCCGCCGACATCAGAGATGCGATGCTTATGCCGAGGCATGGTACTTGGATTTACCTTCCAGAAGGAGTCGCGATGAGTATGCAGTCGTTCCAGAGCAAGATGCAGATATAGGAAAGGACGATGACTTCCGGACAGTTGGCAGAGACGAGACATGGAAGAGACCGTGAGCAGGATTCCTTCCAGGACCCTGCTGCAATGATACTTGCACCCAGGATCAGATGTATCACGTATATTCAGAGAGCCAGAGGCCGACGCCAGTGATATGCTGTCTTACGAGTGGTCACGATGATTGATCGAGAGATGACCAGAGAAGTGCCAGAACGGGATCATCCCCGTTAGCACACCTGACAGGGCCGATAAGCCGATGGACCGAGAGATTGGTAATTCACAGTGAAGACCTTGACCCAGGAGTGGTCATTGTTACGCACACCAGCAGGCCAGAGTTCATGATCATCGACGAGACGTCCCACTAGTGACCGCGACAGTTGGCCCGAGATTTTTAGAGGATGCACTTGAGCGGTACTATTCCGCCATTATTGATTTCGATGTTTTGGGTGATTTATTCGCATGATTTGATTTTGATGATTGAGGATTTACGATCTTTGCACAGTGTTGCACTTGATATCGTTTTCGTGCTTTGGTTTCACATGTTTGTGATTTTACGGTTTTAGACATTTGAGTTGGTTTTGTGCGTATGCACGCACACGATTTGGTTCCTGCACTCTGTATAGTTTATATATGCTTGCAGTGCAGTGATACGCCTTTTGTACACTTAGATGCACTGGACTTCGATTTCGATTGTGATACTCGATAATTGTTTTGTGCACCTTGTGCACCTGATTTGATTTTGCGCATGTTCGGCGCTTGATATTAGATTTCATGATTTCGTGCACGATGGATGCACCTGAGTTGGATTTTCGCGCATGTTGGGCGCATGTTTTGAAGTGTGATTTTGGTGCACACCAGATGCACTAAATCGAGATTTTTCGTGCATGTCAGATGCACCTGATTTTGCTGTCAGGCACACATGTTGCCTACGACAGATGTTTCGTGCACACCCGATGCACTTAGATGTTGTTTCTATGCATATGTATGGCACATATTTGGATTTTGATTTCCGTGCGCACAAGACGCACGTAGTATTCATACGCGTATTTCGGGATTGATTTTTCTTATAGAGCAGTACGTTTTTATGATATTGCTATGTGTTTTCGTACTGAGTAGGACTAGTCAGAGAACAGTACCTGAATATATTTTACATGTATAGTTTCGAGTTATATCATATTGGTTTTGCTTTGGATTTGGTATTGATGTCTTCCCCATGACTCCGATGATTGCGGGATGCTTGACGGAGTTCTGATTTGAGTTATATGCTCATTTTTCATGCGCATGCGTTGCGCTACGATTTGTTTTATGTATTTATGATTTCGGAGCCCCGGCGATTTGATGGTTTTGGCTAAAATATTTTAGAATTTGAGGGAAGTTTTAATTTAAATTCGGGGACCGAATTTCTTTAAGGGGGGAAGATTGTAACGTTTTGAAAATCGTTTCGGTGAAATTTCGAAAAAACGGTAAAATAAGGGGGTTTTCTGTAAAAAGTCAAAATGCAAATATCTTTATTATAAAATTAAATATACATATTCTAGCCATGTAATTGCTAGTATTTGGTGTTTATTGAGCCACTAGTGAAATTTCAAATTTTCTGAAATTTTTTCCGAAATTAATTATTTTAATATTATTTTAAGCCGTTACTAATATATTTAATTAGGGAAAATTACAAATTGGAATGAGTTGAAACAAATTTTGTGCATCATAAATCATTAAATAAAATTTTATCATGTGGTTTTTGAAACGAAATCGTTTGCCAAAACGGTTTAGAAAATATCGAAGAAAAAGGCTTTTTTCGGTGAAATTAGTGTTAATGGGAATTGGGGTAATACATTTATCTTTTTGCCTAACCCATACACCCATAACTCACCCTCTCTCCCTCTCCCCATGTGGCCGACCCCACCATGACAGCCCTCCCCCTCTCTCTCTCCAATCACAAAGAAAAGAGAAGAAAAGAAAAGAAAATGATAAAAGAAAATGTGGACTTTGACTTTCCCACTTTCTCCACCTCACTCTCTCTCCTCCCTCACTCATTTCCCCTCCCCATTCTGGCCGAGAACAGCAAGTTCCTGCAGCCCCTCCCCTCTTAATTTCCTCACCTCATCTCTCTCCAAAAATCTACAAAAAAATTCCATGAAAAATCAAGCAAACCTCACCGAAATCAAAATCCAACACTTACCCATTATTCTTTATCCCATCTAGCATGGATCTTGGGGCATGGAAGATAATTTGGGAGGCTAAATTGCATGTAGATCTACAAGTCTTGGAGGTAAAAATCTTGTCCAAATGGTTAAATTGTTGGTATTTTGCTTAAGCTAAAGTAGTTAAAAGTTGTTTGGGTTTCTAATTTAAAGTGAGGGTTTGTGAAATTCAAGAGAAGGATTTGAATCATGTTAGGGTTGTGATAAATTGATGATGGTTGTGATATGTATTTTAGCATCTTATGATATGGAAATCTAGTCTAGTAGTTGTTTTGTATATTGTCACTTAAAATTGTTAAAATTGGAGTTTTAACAAACTAGGTTTTTGAAAATTGTTTAAATATTGGGTTTAAAAATGTGATTAGGTTTTTCATGACTTCATTAACATTATAAAATATAGTTTAATACTTTAGTTCATGAAAAATCCAAGCTAAATTGTTGTTTGTGCATTTTTGCTATAAAATTGTTAAATTTGGGTATATTGTAAACTAGAATTTTGGAATTTATGGAATTTGATGAGGATAAATTATAGAAATGGTTTATATGACTTTGTTATGATATTTAGTGAATATTGTGGCCTCTAGATTCGTTTAAACATCAATATGTTGTATAAAAGCGGATAATTTTTGCTTATTAGGTTTTCGGAAAAATAGCTTTAAAGCGAATTTGAAGTTTTGGTGATTCTAACTTTTTATATATATATATATATATTTAAGGTGTTGTGAAACCACGATTGATACGTTTGAGTTTTTCAAGATGGTTTGGCGTTTGTACGCCGACGTCGAGGGTTTTTGGGTTGATTTGTGAAAGCAACCATAGGTTTTGACCTACGTGGGATTCACGTGTCGTTTTGGGTCATGAGTCGGATTTTAATACGACACGGTGCATTATGATATGCAGGTACCCCATGTGGACTTCGAGACGACAAGCAAGCGCGTGGCGACGTCGGCACCGGCTAGCGAGGACCAGGTGAGTAGATTTATATCTACGGGGAGAAGTCGGGTGGATGGCGTATAGCCCCCTCGCAGTCCGTAGTGTAGCTTATATTTGTATGTTTATATAGGTGTTTTATGATACGAGAATGTGTATTCATGTTATGGTTATGTGTTCCTGGATTAGCTTTGGGTTAGTTGCGAAACCCTAGAGTAGTTGTTATACCCACATACGCACACACAGACTTGCGTACATTACTTTCTTGTGCGCCGATAGGGATGTGTATATATGTATATATGCGTGGGTATGGGACTATGCATATGTACATTCATATACACATGCATGGATAATGGGGATAGTACTTGGGATTTAAGATGAGTCGATGAGATTTGATTTGAGGCCGTGAGATCGGTGATATAGCAGGATTCGTATTTGAGGTACGACATGACGTTGTAACGGGTCTTGACGTAGTGTTTCACACACGTGCATGCATACTTAGGCGATATCGGTATTATACTAGATGTAGATCAGTACCCCGATCATGATATGTGATAAAGAAGATACCAGGTGAATAGTATGATGAATGTGATATTGACCCGTACCCAGATTGGGATGTCGTACGACGGATTTACGTACGAGCTATATTGATGATTGATCCGCACTCTTGATTTGGGATGCCTGATTATAGATAGGGTATCGAATATGATATTATTGAGGCGGGATCACCGACTATACGTATACAGGTATGTATATTGATCGACTCAGATGTTATGCGGTTTCCTTACCTGTAGTCCAGCTTGTTAGCTTAGCCCTTTAGTTTAGTTTAGTTGTTAGATTAGATTCGATTCTTACTTATTTCAAAAACTAACGAATCGTGGGTATTTTAAAAGACAGTCCAAGGGATCCTACGGATATTTCAAAAGACGTATCTTTTTATAAAAACACCGTAGCCCCTATTTTCAAAACCCCATGATTCGTGTTATTTCAAAAGGCACCATTTGTAGGACTTATATTAGATTAATGCAGGTTAGTTACAGTTGCGTCTAGTATTCAGCTCTCGCTTATTATTGTGGTTCGCTTCGCATCGCATACTTATGTTATAATTTCTTATTGCAATGTTGATATCATATTGTTAGGACACCAGCACCATTACCGATGATGCGTATGTACCACGTACACTTACTTGCCGGCTCACACACATCTTCATCGGTAATTTCCATGTCACGTACACCTTAGAAAATATTATTGCTTGACTTAGCTTGTTAGTTAGTAATTTGGCATGATATTAGTGTATCTGCCTTATATGCCAGCTTAACATTGTAATTATTACTTGTCACTTCATGCATACTGTTATTCATTGTTATGCCTATATTCATGGTTTTACATGCTATTGATGATTTGGATTCGGATTTCCATGAAATTTTCTGGATTTGGGGGGAAAACCGCAAAACTTATATAAACTGATTTCTCTCTTTTTAAATAAAAAGTGCGGTTTTTCCCATGATGTATGAGTCGTCCACCATGAGTTTGCTGATGGATTTCGAGACCCGATTCGAGGAGACGGATGAACCGTTTCGGGTACATGGTGGACCCGGTAAGGTATCCCGGGGAAAGAAGCGCGTGATGATGACGATGTGAGCCTGGCAGGGGAGCACTACCTACCGGTGATTTTACCCGACGCGTCGGATATCCGGAGGATACCGTCGTGGTCTTGAGATGGATGGTAGGGGCCGGTCTGGACTGACGGCGTCCTAGATATTGTGATTGAGACATTGAGATTTCGAGATATTAAGGTACAGAGACTGTGATACAGAGATATCGAGATATTGGGATTACGTTTTGTGCCGATGCTAGGCACTGTTTTATGCTGATTTCATTATGATACCTCATTTTAAAAATACAAAGGAAATCTCACTAAATTATGAAAACAGTTCTTCATTTACATGTATTCTGTTTTCATGCATTCTTACCTCATTCATATGATATATTGCTACCTGAGGCACTGACACGGGCACATGAGATTACACTCGGGTTAGATATTTACCCTACCCTTGTTATAGGTTGCATGTTATATATATAATTGAGGATATATTATGATCATTGACCAAGGTTGCGTTATTTATGCGATTTCTTTCCGTAGATGTTTTTCTATTCACGAGTTGGCAACTCACCCCCGTTGTGCCCCAGTTTCTTGCAGGTTTGCCGTATAGGTTTCATTACGGCTTGCGGGCATAGTTTCCTTCGGGTGATTTGCTAATAGGTGGGTTTACTTGTATCGTACCCCCATTATATATCTTGTATATCATTATTTTGTTGTATCTAGGAGTTCCATCAACCAAACATGTATTTATTTCAGAGATAGAGACCAGTGATGTTATTCTTTCGACCTTAGAGTCGCGCGTTTTATTTCTGTGGTTTTCTTATGGTTTTGAGTTTTGATCCTCGCCGTTGGCGTTGTATATTATATTGCTTGTGTGGTTGTGACCGTCGATTGACGAAGAGCTAGCTCCCGCTTGGGGATGTCTTTTATTGATTTCGTATACTATTCATGTTGTATCCCGTTTGGGAGCCAGTATTTACAAAGGAGACTCTGCCGAAATTTTCAGGAAATACTTGATGTTTTTTTAAAAACCGCATAATTCGGCTTATGCTATTGAAACTACTTGTTTTAAATTGGTTTTCCTTCACTCTACTACTTTTCTTGGTTTGGATTTCTGGGTTCTCGGTTCACTTAGATTATGTACGCCTTGAGATGCTCGTAGTTTAAGTGCTGGTCATGTTCCGTACTTTCGGGACGTGACACTAGTGCGGGTGCAAAACATAAGTAACGTCTATATAATATATCATATATACTATATATTGTATCCATCAGAACAAATCAAATGATCACATCACAGATATCACAACAGAAAATATCATATGAAATATTGGATATACTAGGACGTCCGTGTTTTTAATACGAGCCAGTATAAAACACGGATTCCACGGTTGTGATGAATAGCCAATCCCACACCCCTAGACCCCTACGAGAGCGGCAAGCAACCCTACCAATTCTAGGGTTAGGAGACCCGGACTCGACTCCTCGAGATGGTCTCCCACTGGACCCTTGAACCCGGTTACTTGTGCTCCCCTCCTTGGGTCTATCCTAATGCGGAAAAGTAAATAATATACAAAAGATGACATCTTCCGCAACCTGGAAGTGTACCAATAAAAGAATATTACATACAAGTTTTTACATGAATGAAAATGAAAAACACTCATCTCACATAAAAACCCCCGGCTATTCGAACACGACGATCCAATATAACATATCCAGCAACACATAACATCACATGTCATCAACGTAAGTATGTATGCATACCCCAATTGTCGTTGACGTATAGCAACGAAACCGGCGATATCGACATACTACACTTACGGTCACAGAAAAGAAAGTGTAAAACTACAACAGTTGGAATCCGCAACCTCTTTAGACATCGCATGCCTAATCAAATGAAATACTTAGACATCACATGCCTAACAATTATAAACCCCGCATTTTAGTCTCATTATCGAAAACTCTTTTCAATATCAAGTGAGACTAAACCGCTAGATTTATAACATTCATTCAGTTATCTCATAACTGTTTGTGAATTCCAATTATTGTATCCCATTCCGGATAAATAGAAAATATTAAACTTTCCGATCGAACATTCGAACACCCAAGTTTTCCCGAAACCGATCAACACATGAAATAAGTTCAAAGACATTCACTTCATGCCTCAGTACCAACGGTCCAGCCGTAGAAGGGTCAAGCCAACGCCTTACATGTGGCACGACGTACTGCCCCAAACCCTAAGGTTCAAAGGGCAGTTCAAGACGGTCACATAATCGAGTTAAGGTTTGTTGTCTTCTAGAGGGACCATCGCATTACTTGCACTACTTAGAACGTCATTAAACTACAGAAAAGTCCAACAATTGGAAATTTCCCGGCAGGGGAAAGATTGGGTATTTACATCCGGTCGAACTTTCTAACATATTCTTAAATTATCCGGAAAAACACATAGACAAAATTTGATAATCCGATCGAATCTTCTTCCAGAATACTCAACTATTGAGTCATAATAAAAATACCCAGAAAATATAGCAGTCAAATATAAGAATTACTGTGCAGAATGAAATAGGAGAAGAGACAAAGTGGCCGCGGAACCGCCGCATTAGCCATGCTAATGCCGCGGTTCCGCCGCACTTTGGTGGAATCATGTGATCGTACTTCACTGTAATTCTTAGAAATTCCTGCTTAGTTTTCTGCATATTTTTAATTCACAAAAATCCAAATTTTCAGAAAATTTCCAGAGAGCATTTTGGAATTGAGGTTTTCGGTTCGATCGGGTTTCAAACGTCGTCTACACTTCGCCTAAGGCTCTAGCTAGGCTCTGATACCACTGTAGGTTTCCTAGGCACGATAATGAGGTCTCACAAGGCATCAACCATGCCAATTACAAATTTTACAAGTGCCGAGAAACCCTAATACGGATTCGTTGACAAGAGTTTAGGCGAAAAGTGAAACTAGTTAACATTTTAACTAAAAGAAAGATGCTACAACCTTTGTAGATCCGGTTCTCCACTTCCTTAGCTCCACGTAGACGCCCCCTCGCTGTCCATCTTGAATCTCGGACTCTTGCATCGGCTTCATCGGAGAAATGGGCGGGCTAGGTCGTCGGCTTCGATGCCGAAGATGATCTACGTCGAGGCAACACAAGATCAAGCTCCAACTTCACCAAGCCATGAAACTTGTGAAGAAAACACCCTATACTACTTGGCAAGAGGTAGAGGATGAAGAAATAGGAGGTGGGTTCACTTTAGAATTGGATTTCTCACTCATTTGCTCAAGTTTCCATTGATGAAGGCAAGGTTTCTTTCTTGAAGAAGAAGAAGAAGATGAAGAATATGATAAGCCTATGTTAAAAAATAGAAGACAATATGATACTTATCATAATCTTAACCTTAGTTAGGTGTAGAGAATAAACTAAGGTTAGTTGGAATGGTTAGGGATTAGCATGAGATAAGAATGGTGGACTTGTTCAAAGCTTCAAGAAGCTTCAACAAACAAACAAAATAAGCCACCATTCCTAATATTTTCCAAAATGAATAAATAAATAAATAACTAAGTAAATAAACAAAACCCTAACCATTCATATAACCATGGTTTAATCTTTACACAAACCCAAGTGAGCAAGTATCATCAAACATGATACAAACAAGTGCACAAAAATATATCACATATACAATGTGCATCAAGTGAGAAAATCCTTTTAAAATGAACCAATACTAGTTAATGCAAAGTAATATATCAAATATATAATTATACATTAAATCATTAAATCAACACTAGATTCAATGATCCGGTCATGTCGCACATAACCGACTAGTATCCAATGTATCGACTCATCGAATCAATCTTCGATTCGATAACTAGGTCATATCGCATACAACCAATCGAAACATTCATCGCGTGAATGAAATATGGTATCACATACACGCATTATTCTCGGTCCCGCACATATCTCATATGCGCTCCTATTTCGTTTCGCTTGAGCCAGGAAACCTCTGTGTAGGACTCTAAAGACCCGTCAATACGCCGGCAAATGTAACGGCCACCCGGGTATTGAGCGATCAGAAGATCGACGAGCAAGCCCGCTCACACTCCTGTGAATGCAACCAGTAACACTTACCGTACAGTCCGGTCTGTTCGTCTGATATGTCGCATATCAAGTCTAGGGGTGGTAAACGTCAGACCCCAATAACCGATAAGTCGTGCCGATGTGAGGCTCATAACGGGTTGAGAAACTACTGGTAACACTTACCAGCAAATCTCTGATCAGCCCTGGCCAGGGACTTCCCTGTTACGGCCAATCGAGCACAGCGCAACATCAACCCCCAATACCGGGAGAGACGAAACCCCTCCTATCGCTCATTGCCTCCATGTGACTCGGGACTGTACCCAAAAACCACCGTTTTACACGCCCTCATGGACGTGGTAAGGTGGAGATCAAAGCACAGTGGGAATCACATAAGACTCTATGATGATCTCGGGTCTACAGACTAACCTGCACAAGTGTCACCTGAGAACTGCCATCTGACGTGAGGTATAATACCATCTGGGAGTTCTCGGCGAGTCCGTCCAGTGTACCCAGTCTCCACTGAGCACCCGTATACCATCTCTGATGTCAAACACCAATGGATATGGGATCATCCATCGCCCATCTCATGGGTCGAGAAGCGTATACGCTAGTCTACACTGGTATATCGATGCCCCGTCTCGATACACCCACGACTAGGGACCTTGAAGGATGTACTTATGGACTACCATATCCCCACTAGTGTGATCTGCATCATAGTCCAGGTAGTCAAGTATACATCCTAAGGGTTTTACCAACATGTAACTATAAGACAGTTTAAAGAGACTAGTATACACGTTAAGACAAAGAGAAACCAGATAACATACTATCATATCGAGCAAGAAAGTCATCTCTATATATGTCCAAGCATCCAATATAATATACATCATCTGTACAATACTGGCCTCTAGGGCATACATACAACTAACAAGCTTAAGTTCTCCTCTACTGAGGGGACAGCTTGCTCATGTCCGCGCCCGTCCACTTTTACTTAATCGTTTTCGCGAGGCACAGCCCGCCGATGCTCGTTTGTCAGAGATTCTTGAGCATACTCGTCTGGGTAAAGATTCAGAGTCCTTGATTTGTGACCAGGGTGTGCTATGTTTAGGGACGCATTTGTGTGTACCTGATACCGTTGGGTAGAAACGCGAAATCCTAGAGCAGGCACATCAGTCAGCTTTCTGTGTTCATTCAAGTTCCACCAATATGTGACGTGACTTGTGAGATATTTACGGGTGGGCAAGGATGTAGAGTGAAGTTTCGGATTTCGTTTCAAGGTGTCTTTCTTGTTGTGTGCTAAGGTTGAGCATTAGGAACCGGCTGGAGAGTTGCAACCTTTAATCATTCCGGAGTGGGAATGGGAGCAGATCTCCATGAATTTCGTTGGGTGTCTACCCATTTCTAGACATGGTGTGACTCCATTTGGGTTGTTGTTGTCCGGTTATGCTCAGTTTGCTCAGTTGTTCTTCATTAAGTTTGTGCGTTGCACGGAGTTCCTTCATGTGTTGTATCCAATAGAGGCACCCTGTTCGCTTGCCGTCTTTGGCAGAAGCTTTAGGAAGCATTGGGTACCGGTTGAGCTTTAGCTCCGCTTTTCCATCCGCAGGATGAGGGTTTGTGAGAGCGGGCTATACAAACTCTGGAGGATATGCTTGTGCGTACGTACTTATTGTTGTTGGCAGATGGGATCGTCATATTCCATTGTTAGGGTTCTCCTTCGATAGCTGTTATCAGGAGACATTCCAATTGACAACCTTTAGGCTTGTTGTTAGTTGGTGTCGATTGCCAGTCTGTTTTTCTGACTCTGCGTGAATAGGATTTTTAGACCCAGCTAGAATAGAGACTTCAGTGATGATCCAGTTGGTTCAGGTCAGGATGAGAGTAGCCCAGTGCATGTTAGTTATATGTATGCCCTAGAGGCCATTACTGTACATACAATGTATATTGTAGTGGATGCTTGGACATATATAGGGAAGACTTTCTTGCTCGACATGATAGTATGCTATCTGGTTACTCTTTATCTTAACATGTACTCTGATTGTCTCTATGTTACATGTTGATAAAGCCCTTAGGATGAGTACTTGACTGCCAGGACTATGATGCAGATCATATTAGTGGGGATAGTGTATTCGCCAAGTACATCCTTCAAATGTTCTTAGTCGTGGGAGTACCGAGACAGGGCATCGATACTCCAGAGTAGACTAGCGTATGCGCTTCTTGACTCATATGATGGGCGATGGATGATCCCATATCCATTGGTGTTTGACATCAGAGAAGGTATACGGGTGCTCAGTGGAGACTGGGTACACTGGACGGACTCGCCGAGAACTCCTATATGGTATTATACCTCACATCAGATGGCAGTTCTCTGGTAACACTGGTACATGTTAGTCTGTAGACCCGAGAACGTCATGGAGTCTTGTGTGATTCCCACTGTGCTTTGATTTCCATCATACCACGTCCAAGTGGGCGTGCAAAACGGTGGCTTTTGGGTACAGTCCCGAATCACATGGAGGCAATGAGCAATAGGAGGGGATTCGTCTCTCCCGGTATAGGGAGTTGATGTTGCGCTGTGTTCGATTGGCTATAACTGGAAATCCCTGGCCAGGGTTGCTGAGATTTACTGGTAAGTGTTATCAGAAGTTTCTCGAACTGTTATGGACCTCATATCGACATGACTTATCAAGCTACTGGGGTTTGACATTTACCACCCCTAGGCGAGATATGCGACATATCAGACGAAGAGACCGGACTGTACGGGAGTGTTACTGATTGGATTCGCAGGAGAATGTACAGGCTTGCTTGTTGATCTTCTGATCGCTCAATACCTGGGTGGCTATTACGTTTAGCTGACCGCTTGCAACTTGTGGGTGTTTGATATGATCATCACCTACTGCCGGCGTATTGACGATTCTTTAGAGTCCTATACAGAGGTTTCCTAGCTCAGGCAAAACGGAGTAGGACCACATATGTGATATGTGTGGGACCGAGAACAATACGTGTATGTGATACCGTATTAGATTCTCGCGATATGTGATATGTTAGTTATATATATACCCTAAAGGCCATTGTTGTACATGTGATGTATATTATAATGGATGCTTGGATATATATATAGATGACTTTCTTGCTCGATATGATAGTATGTTGTTTGGTTTCACCTTATCTTTACATGTTGACTTATATTAGTTTACTGTCTTACTCTCACATGTTGATAAAGCCCTTAGGATATGTACTCGACTACTGGGACGATGATGAGATCATACTAGTGGGGCCAGGGTAGTCAACGAATACATCCTATAACTGTTCCTAGTCGAGGGTGTGTCGAAACAGGGCATCGATACACCAGAGTAGACTAGCGTATACGCATCTTGACCTATATGATGGGCGATGGATGATCCCATATCCATCGGTGTTTGACATCAAAGATGGTGTACAGGTGCTCAGTGGAGACTGGGTACACTGTACGGACTGGTCGAGAACTCCCAGATGGTATTATACCTCACGTCAGATGGCAGTTCTCTGGTGACACTGGTATAGGTTAGTCTGTAGACCCGAGATCGTCATAGAGTCTTGTATGATTCCCACTGTGCTTTGATTTCCATCATACCACGTCTAAGAGGGCGTGCAAAACGGTGGCTTTTGGGTACAGTCCCGAATCACATGGAGTCAATGAGCGATAGGAGGGGTTTCTTCTCTCCTGGTATAGGGAGTTGATGTTGTGCTGTGTTCGATTGGCTATAACTGGAAGTCCCTGGCCAGGGCGGATATTGAGTAGTACTGGTAAGTGTTATCAGTAGGTTCTCGACCTATTATGAGCCTCACATCGACACAACTTATCGGTTACTAGGGTCTGACGTTTACCACCCCTAGACCAGATATGCGACATATCAGACGAAGAGACCGAACTGTACGGGAGTGTTACTGATTGGATTCACAGGAGAATGTACAGGCTTGCTTGTTGATCTTCTGATCGCTCAATACCTGGGTGGCTGTTACGTTTAGCTGACCGCTTGCAGCTTGTGGGTGTTTGATATGATCATCACCTACTGCCGGCGTATTGATGTTTCTTTAGAGTCTTACACAGAGGTTTCTTGACTCAGGCAAAACAGAGTAGGAGCACATATGTGATATGTGCGGGAGTGAGAATAATACGATATGAGATACCGCATTCTATTCTCGCGATATTTGATATCAGCCGGGTCATCGGATCAAGTGTTGATTCGATGTATCGGTACATAATATATTAGTCGGTTATATGCGATATAACCGGATTGTCGGATCAAGTGTTGATTCGATAATTTAATGTATAAATATATATGTGATATATTACATTACATTCTCTAATGTTGGCTCGCTTTATTGATTCATTTTCTCACCGGATAATACATTGATATATATGCGATATATATTAATTGTATTATTTTCTTTTGTTACAAAAATATATTATATATGTGATATATAATATTGTAACAAGTTATGATTACAAATGCAACATGATTAGTGGAAATTAAACATGGTTAGTGTTTGATTTGGGTTAGCTTATTCATGAAGCTTCTAGAAGCTTTTCTTTTGTTTCTTGCAAAGATATTATGTGTTGATATTTTGGAGATATTTTCCTAACCCAACCCACACCCTAACCCTAGTTGAATCTCTACAATGGTTAAGTCTTTCTTGACTTAACCGTGGTTGCAATTGTAATGATAATAACAATTCATTATTCATCACAAAAGGATTGATTCTTCTTCTTCTTCTTCTTTGAGCTCTTGAAAAGCTTTTTAGGTTTTTCTTTTGTGATGGATTAGTGTGAGAATTTGATAATAAAGAGAGCATAAATCCTACTTCATCATCCTCATCGAATCTAGCCAATTATATTAGGGTGTTCACTTCATTAATACTTGATTAGTGAGTGAGAGCTTGAGTTAAAGAAACTTCAAGGTAGATCATCTTCGAAAAGGAAGATTTCAAGAAAGCATGGATCATTCGGGTTGTGGAGCTTCTCTTGAGTCCGGGAGATCATGGATCGCGGCGAAGGGACTACTACTCGGAGTTTATGAAGCGAAGGAGTGGACTACAAAGGTTGTAATCCCTCTCTCCTAGTTGTAAAGCTGTTTACTTGCATGTTTAACCATAATAATCTACCAAAGATTCTCGCTTTGGGTTGTTCGGCACGTCTAAAATTTAAATCGGGCATGGTTGATGCCTTATAGACCCTTGTGACAGTGCCTAGTAATCCTACAGTGTTATCAGAGCCAAGCTAGAGCATTAGGCGACGTGTATACAAAGTTAAATGTCCGATCGAACCCCGTAACGTCGGTTTTGAACCCCTCCCTGGAATTTTTTTAAAATATTGATTTTTTCTGTATTAAAAATACTTAGAAAATTAAGCAGGGAATTCTAAGGATAACTGTGGAAAACGAGAGCCTTATTCTCTCAAACCGCCGCGGAACCACGCAGGACCATGCCTTGTGCGGCGGTTCCGCGGCCGTTCATGGGTGTTAGGATTTGTTTTTCTTATGGTAACATCCGTAGCTATTTCTACATGCTTCTGGGAATTTTTAATATTACTCAAGTGTTGAGTTTTCAGGAGATCTTCTGTATTCGTTGATTCGATTGGAAAGTTTAATTTCGTTTGAGTTTTTCCGGGTAATTTTAGAACGTGTTAAAATGTTCGAACGGATATCAATAACTCACTTTTTCCCGACACGAAAAACTTTCAGGTGTTGAATTTTTCTTGAGTTTAAAACTTTCGGAAAAACATGCAAGCATATCTGTGGACCCACTAGAAGAACGTAAGCTTAACTTGATTATGTGACCGTCAAAACTTCCACTGAACCCTTAAGTTTGTGGTAGTTTGGCGTTGCCACATGTGAGGCGTTGGTTTGACCCTTCTACGGCTGGTTCACTGGGGCTGTGACATGTTCTGGGATTTTTTGAACTCCGCTCAACTGTGTTGAGCTATTTAGGAAATCTTGCGTATTTGATTATTCGATCGGAAAGTTTAACTTTGTCTTTTTATCTGGAATGTGATACAATATGTGGAATTCATATAGTTAGGCATGAAATGCGAAGTATGTGATATTTCGAATTTATGATGTCTAAAGAGATTGTGGATTCCAAATGCTGTAGTTTTACACTTTCTTTTCTGTGACCGTAAGCGTAGTATGTGGGGTATCGCCGGCTTCGTTGCTATACATCAACGACAATCGGGATACGCATACTTGCTTACGTTGATGATATGAGATATTATGTGTTGCTGTGATATGTTATATTGGATCGTCGTGTTCTGAATAGCCGGGAGTTTTATGTGAGATGAGGGTTTTTATTTTCATTCATGTAAAATTCATTTGTATTTAATATTCTTTTATTTGGGCATTTCCAGGTTGAGGATGATGTCACCATTGTATATTATTTACTTTTCCGCATTAGGTAGACCCGAGGAAGGGAGCACAAGTAACCGGGTTCTAGGGTACAGTGGGATGCCATCTCGAGGAGTCGAGACCGGGTCTCCTAACCCTAGAATTGGCAGTGTTACTTGCCGCTATCGTAGGGGTCTAGGGATGTGCGTTTGGCTATTCACCGCGATCGTGGAATCCGTATTTTATACTGGCTCGAAATAAAACACGGATGTCCTAGAATATCCAGTATTTCATATGTTATCTTCTGCTGCAATGTTCTGTGATGAGATCATATTACTGCCTGAGACGAATGCTTATACTATATATATATGTTGATATATAAATATTACTGCTTTCGTTTCTTCTGTGATGCTTAGGAAGCATTAATTGATGGGATTTTATTAATGAGATTAATAAAAGAAAAGAAACCTAAAAGATGTTGTAGAATCAAAACTTTATAATAAGGGATAGCTACAGTTTTGCTTTACACAGCGATATATATGATATACCCTGCAACTTATTCGATGAGAAAAGAGCCGAGATCCCTTCACCGGAAGTGACCTATTTGCACAGGGGTATATATGATATACCCTGCACCTTATTCGATAAGGAAAGAGCCGAGATCCTTTCACCGGGAGTGACCTCTTTAGTGAAACTGGAAAAGCCTCAAAGACACTCCTTTTCAAAATCACTTGTTTCTACAACGATATCAAGTTCATTACGCTCATGGTTTTCTGAAAAACCTGCGTAGACCTCCAACATTTCAGATAGATAATACTTAGTATTCGTGCTGCGTTTGTTGGCTTTCATCAAGGCGTAGTGTGCGGTAGCTAACTATTGCTTATCTGTAGAATATGATGCGATTGGGTTGGGGTAGTCGTACGGCTTTGTTGGCTTTCGTCAAGGGTCGTGCGGCTGGGATTAATTCAATCAAGAAATGTACGGGTTGAACTTGACTAGCAGACTATGGTTTGTTGGCATTCGTTAAGGTCATAGCACGTTAGGGTTAAAAGAATTATCGGGAATTTCAACTGTTGAAATTTGCAATGAGATTGCATACCTTCTATGAGATAGATGGATCCTGATACCCACTGCGAGTAAAAGTTACTGTAACACTTTGAATCTTAGTAAGAATGTTTTTCGTGTTAAATTAGAATTGTGAGTGTTACTACTTGTGTACATGGGATTATTAGTTATAATTTAGTCGTGTTTACCCTAATTGGGAATTTTTGTGCTAAGTGCACACATGCACACTTAGCACAATTTTTGTGACCTAGGTAAAAAGTGTTAGCATGATAACCATTTTCTTTCATGCATGGTTGTTATTTTCCCCACCCTTTTATCCAAAACAAAACCCCATTTTATAATTCAAATCCAATAGAAAATGAGCCATGGTGTTAGGTATTGAACTTTGAATTTTTTGACCCTTTTCTTCTCTCTTCTTTCACTTTCTCCTCATCCTGAATTCTGCAGAATTGAGAGGAGAAAAACCCTAGCTTTCCTTCATCTTTTCCTCTCCTTTTCACTTCTCTTTGATCCCTACACAAAAGCCCTACACAATCAACACATTTTCATCACAAAACCATGGAAAAGTGAGCTTTTTGAGATGTTTGGAGCCAAATCTGCCCACTTGAGGTTAAAGCTTGAACTTTTGGTTTTTCTAAGGTCATTTGAAGGTATAAATCTCACTCCTAGCACCCTATCTCCATAACTTGCATGTTTAGTTTCAAAATATCACCTTTTTATGCAATTTTAGTGCTATTGAAGGGATTTAGAGTTGATATGTTAAAATTTATGTTGTTGTGGCTTGATTAGCTTGTTAATGAGTTATTAGTGTGGGTTTAGACCTGGGTTTGCTTCAGGTTCCACAAAAATACCCTAAAGTTTCATTTTTGTGCAAAAGTGTGGATTTTAATTAGAAATAAGGCTCTGTAGGATCTGCTACTACCCGAGATGTTTCAGAGTGAAATTGTAATTACTGTAGCATACACAGGGGGTATAGAGTGCACACACCAAACTCGGGGGCCCACCTCCCTACCCAGGCCGCCGAAAAATGAGTTCTGGCCGCAAATTGCGGCCAGATTAGTGAACTGAGGGTTGGGGTTTGGGTCACTGGAGTCTGCTGTTATGTGGGTTATTTTGGTATATATATTTTTATACTATCTGTTCTGTAGCGAAATCTGGAGTAGAATACCATATTTCCCATATTTTTAATCTTTCGCGACACGCGTGATACATGTGTGTGGGTTTGGGGTTTCTGCGTATCGCGACGCGTCGGAGCGACTTCAGGCGCGTAATCACACGTTTTAGTGTATCGCGCACACGCGCGCTTGGTTTGCGACACGGGTTTCTAGTTGACCTTAAATGTCGTGTTTGCATGGTTTTGAGCTTATGCGTGATATTCTGTGGAATTCTAGGTTCACAGGCGAGTGCGACGGACGCCGCGAAGAAGGGGAAACAAGTCATCGGCTATACCTAGCGAGAGACTACGGTGAGTAGATTTAACATCTACGGGGATATCGCCCGCATGGCGTTCTACGTCAGGGCTGATAGGACCTTATAACTACATTTACATACATTAACTGTGCATGGCTACTATTTAGTGCATACCGCATTCCCTGCTATATGTATATAAACTAGAATTGATAGAACACCGCACCCTTACTGACAGTTCATGTTGCACGAGCACTACCTTGCATGTTACACGCACACCGTTAGAATTGCCATGATATTCATACTTGATTCATACATCACATCGGATCATTATGCTGTAGCTCATCTTTTATGTGACTTGACATGATATTCATACTTGATGCATACATCACATCGGATCATTATGCTGTAGCTCATCTTTTATGTGACTTGACATGATATTCATACTTGATGCACATATCACATCACATTTACTTGCATATTTGTTGAGAATACATGTGATTTCTGGATTTGGGAACCGTGGCCATTTCAATTAAGTAATCATTTAAAAACCCGGTTCCCTTGATATGATATTTCGGTGCGCCCACCATGTGTTTTCTCGGTACTAGAGCGATATATTGAGAGAGGGCTGACCCGGACTGACGGATGCCCGATATATTGAGAGAGGGCTGACCCGGATTGACGGATGCCCGATATATTGAGAGTGGGCTGACCCGGACTGACGGATGCCCGATATATTGAGAGAGGGCTGACCCGGACTGACGGATGCCCGATATATTGAGAGATGGCTGGCCCGGACTGACGGATGCCCGATAGAGGAGGATTTGCGTGTCGATGCTAGACACAAGTATTTATGATATTTGGGTGCCGATGTTGGGCACTCGTGATTCTCAGGGATGTACAGGATTTGAGGGCCGATGGGAGTGCCGGCGTCTGAGTTGTTGGGATTTGCGGTGCATATATATATATATATATTCCACATTGACATTCCGTGTAGATGTTATATTCCCATGCTCAGCATTCATTATTGCATCTCATCCTATTGTTATATTACCTGATAGAGCACTTGCACGATTATTGCACATACTGCTTATCGCACATTGATATCATCTGTTAGCTTATGATAGAGTAGCGCAGTACGTGCATGCTCGCGATTTCCTTTATATGTTATCTCTATTCACGAGTTGGCAACTCACCCCCGGTGTGCCACAGTGTTTGCAGGTTGCCCTTCGGAGTAGTCGCGGCAGGTTGCGTTTTGCATCTTTTGACACAGATACCCCCATAGTTGGTGTACTAGCTCTTTTGCTGATAGGTGGGTTTTGTGCGGTATCTGTTTATCTTTCAGTTATGTATATTGTTGTATCTAGTATTCTCCATCTACCATGTATGTTTTTGACTTAGAGACAGTGTGAGGACGATGATGTATATTATTTGTTTTCTGGTGTCGAGCTCGTTGTGAGCCGACTATACTTGCAGTTTATTCTATCTGTGATGTTCCCACTTGTGGATCTTGATCTTCGCTACGGCGTCGTATATTTCTATCTTGGAGATTGTTTACTTAAGATTTCTTATCAGTTCTAAATTCTTGCTTTTAAAACTTAAAACACTCTATATTTTTACTGGTTTTGTTTATGGGTTTTCGGTTCACTTAGCCGCGTTACGCCTGTAGACGTTACGTGGTTAAGTGCCGGTTACGGGCCAAACTTTGGGTCGTGACAAAGTTGGTTTCAGAGCCTAGGTTTTACCTTTCGGAGTGTTCCTAGGATTACCCTGGTATGATGGAGTAGGTTGCTGAAGCAGAGTGGCGTAGCGTGTGTATGTTCCGCGGCATACTCACGACACGGTACTCCGCCAAGGAGACCTTAGGACTTGTTGATTTAAATTCCTTCGTGAATGCATACATTCTTGCGATTCGATTTCCGTATCCTTATCGAATCCTACTTTTCCTTTCAGCCATTATGCCGCCAAAGACTACGAGGGCGCAGAGAGCGGCCGCGAGGGCCGAGATTCGAGTTGACTCGTCCGAGACGAGGACTGATCCGGATAGTACACCGGCTGTGCCCGAGCAGGCTGTTCCTGCCGTGACAGATCAGATTGCTATGTCAGGGGCTGGTGTGCAGGAGATGCGCCAGACGATGGGATCCAGTATGCAGGAGATGCGCCAGATGATGGGATCTCTAGTTGAGACACTTCGAGCGCAGCGACCAGAGGTAGTTCCACCCGTTGCAGAGACCGCGGTGGTACCCACAGTGCAGGCAGTTGCACCTGCGGCTACAGAGGTTATTACAGTATCGCTGTCAGAGTTTATGAGGCTGAAGCCTCCGGTCTTCACAGGTACCGATACAGCCGAGGACCCACAGTCCTTCATCGATAGGATGACTCGGATATGCCGTTCCCTCAGATGCGTAGATATGAGATGGGTTGAGTTCGCGAGCTTTCTCCTGGAAGGTCTCGCGCAGAAATGGTGCGAATCAGTCGAGAAGGGTAGAGCAGCAGGTCTTCCTCCTATGACCTGGACCGAGTTTGTGGCGCTATTCCTTGCCCGTTTTCTTCCCCAGAGTGTTAGGGATGCCCGAGCACGCAGATTTGAGTCCTTACGCCAGACGCCAGAGATGTCAGTGGCAGAGTACGATGTGCTGTTTACCGAGCTATCAGTTTATGCTCCGTACCTAGTGGCTACTGAGGAGTTGTGAGTCAAGAGATTTGTCCGAGGCTTACTTACACCACTGTTTCTGGCGATCAGCGCACAGCATTACGAGACATATGCAGCAGCTGTAGACGCAGCCCTATTAGTCGAGGAGCGCCTTACTGAGACTTCGGCAGTTCCAGAGCCGAAGAGAGTTCGTGCGGATACATCAGCGCAGAGACAGCCCTTTCGGCGCCGTGATAGACGTATTGCAGGTAGCAGAGATTCAGGGTGGGGCCGGTTGTTCAGTTCCTATCCCCAGGAGGGTCAGCGGTCATCGTCGGGATGTTTTCGCTGCGGGAGTTCTTATCATCGTGTACGAGATTTTCCTGAGATACCCCGGAGGGAGGTAGCAGCACCGCACGTCACATTAGCACCTTCACCACCCCAGACGGCGTTGCCTATTATACCTACTGTTACTCCGCGTCAGACGCATGCACAGGGAGGTCGTGGCCGCGGAGGATTTGTTCATAGAGGACGAGGTGACCGAGGTAGAGGACAGCCAGCTGCCGGCAGGGGACAGCCAGTCACAGGTAGAGGCCAGGCACGAGTTTTTGCCTTGACGCATCAGGACGCGCAGGCATCCAATGCGGTGGTCTCAGGTATCCTTCCAGTATGTTCGGTTGATGCACACGTGTTATTCGATCCCGGATCCACGCACTCGTACGTATCCACACACTTTATGCCGAGTTTGGGTAGAAAGTCCGGTTTGCTTGATCAGCCGCTTGTTGTGAATACTCCTGTGGGAGAGTCATTTGTTGCTAGGCACGTGTTCCGATCCTGTACCGTCCGTATTGGCGAGAGAGAGTTGCCAGTCGATTTGATCCTTCTTGAGATGTTGGACTTAGACGTTCTTTTGGGCATGGATTGGTTAGCCACGTGCTATGCTTCTGTTGACTGCCGTGAGAAGACAGTTAGATTTTGTATTCCCGGCGAATCAGTTTTCGTTGTGTTGGGGGGCCATGGTGCCACCCCTCACAGTGTGATTTCTTCTTTTCGCGCTGGACAGCTTTTGAGGAAGGGATGTTAGGGATTTCTTGCCTATGTTTGCGATACTAGAGCTACAGAGGTTCCGATGGATCAGATTCCGGTTGTTAGCGAGTTCCCTGATGTGTTCCCTGACGAGCTTCCTGGGCTACCGCCCGAGCGTGATATTTCTTTCTGTATTGATTTGGTTCCGGGCACGGGGCCTATTTCTGTACCGCCTTATCGGATGGCCCCGGCGGAACTTAGAGAATTGAAGGGTCAGTTGCAAGATTTGCTGGATAAGGGACTCATTCGACCCAGTGTTTCTCCTTGGGTTGCTCCAGCAGTGTTCTCCTTGTGGTGCTCCAGTCCTGTTTGTCAAGAAGAAGGACGGCAGTATGCGTTTGTGTATCGACTACCGTCAGCTGAACAGGGTGACAGTGCGGAACAGGTATCCTTTGCCATGCATCGACGATTTGTTCGACCAGCTTCAAGGGGCAGGATACTTTTCGAGGATCGATTTGCGATCAGGCTACCATCAGCTGCGGGTTCGACAGGAGGACATTCCTAGGACTGCTTTCCGCACGCGTTACGGCCATTATGAGTTTTTGGTGATGTCGTTCGGACTCACCAACGCGCCAGCAGCATTCATGGACTTGATGAACCGTATTTTCCGGCCGTATCTTGATCTGTTCATCATAGTGTTCATTGACGATATTCTGGTGTATTCTCAGAGTAGAGAGGAGCATGAGCAGCACCTGCGGATTACACTGCGGACCTTGAGGGAGCATCAGCTTTTCGCCAAATTCTCCAAATGTGCTTTCTGGCTGGACAGCGTAGACTTCTTGGGGCACGTGATTAGACGAGATGGTATATGTGTAGACCCGAGGAAGATTGAGGCCGTTCGGAGTTGGCCTAGACCCACGTCAGTGACGGAGGTTCGCAGCTTTCTAGGGCTGGCAGGCTACTACAGGCGATTCGTGCAGGACTTCTCTCGCATTGCTACACCCTTGACCGGGTTGACCCGGAAGGGAGTTCGTTTCGATTGGACGGAGGAGTGTGAGCACAGTTTTCAGCAGCTACGGGCTCTACTGACTACGACACCAGTGCTATCATTGCCTTCGGGATCAGGCGGATTTGTGGTCTACTGTGATGCTTCACGAGTAGGGCTGGGGTGCATTTTGATGCAGCATGACAGGGTGATCGCGTATACTTCGTGGCAATTAAAGAAACATGAACAGAATTACCCCACTCATGATCTGGAGATGGCTGCAGTGGTCTTTGCACTTAAGATCTGGCGACATTACCTGTATGGAGAGTCATGCCAGATATTCACTGATCACAAGAGCTTAAAGTATATATTCCAGCTGCGAGACCTGAACCTTAGACAGCGCTGATGGATGGAGTTAGTAAAGGACTACGATTGTGAGATCTTGTATCACCCGGGCAGGGCGAATGTAGTGGCGGATGCTTTGAGCAGGAGGCCCGGTGGTAGTCTATCTTGTTTGAGCGCAGTACAGAGGCAGTCGTCGGCAGATTGGCAGATCTTATGCGACAGCCGGGTACTGTTCGAGTTTACGCTGATCGGAGGACAGATTGCGCATGTTCATGCATGCCCACAGTTGCTTGACCGTATACATGAGGCACAGCACAGTGATGTCCGACGTTCAGAGATCAGGACGCAGATGGGACATGGCGGATTTTCCGAGTTCGTGATCGATGATCAGGGGATACTACGATTTGGGGCTAGACTGTGCGTACCAGATGCTGAGAGATTGCGGCGCGAGATTCTCTAGGAGGCACATCGATCGGTATATAGTGTTCATCCCGGTTCCACCAAGATATACCATGACATGAGAGGTATTTACTGGTGGGACGGGATGAAGAGAGACATCGCAGATTTTCTGTTGAGATGCCTGACTTGTCAGCAAGTCAAGGCTGAGCACCAGAGGCCCGCGGGAGAGCTACAGCCGTTACCCATTCCGGAGTGGAAATGGGAACAGATATCTATGGACTTCATTGTAGGTCTACCCAGGACTAGTCGAGGGTATGACTCCATCTGGGTGATCGTGGATTGTTTGACGAAAGCGGCTCACTTCCTACCGGTGAAGACGACTTTCGGATTTGCTCAGTATGCCCAGATTTACATTGATGAGATTGTACGACTGCACGGAGTTCCGACATGTATCGTGTCCGACAGAGGCACCTAGTTTACCAGCCGGCTATGGCAGAGGCTTCAGGAGGCTTTGGGTACTCGCTTGAGTTTCAGCACAGCATTCCATCCGCAGACCGACGGACAGTCAGAGCGGACTATTCAGACTCTCAAGGACATGCTCAGAGCATGCGTATTAGACTTCGGAGGTACCTGGGATCATCATTTGCCCTTAGTAGAGTTCTCCTACAACAACAGCTACCAGGAGACCATTCAGATGGCACCGTTTGAGGCTCTTTATGGGAGGAGATGCAGATCGCCCACCTGTTGGACAGAGCTCAGTGAGAGCAGTATCTTAGGGCCACAGATTGTGGAGGAGACGACCGCGAAGATCCAGTTGATTCGCGATAGGATGAGAGCAGCCCAGAGTAGGTAGAGATCTTATGCGGACCGTCGTCGGCGCAGACTTGAGTTTTCTGTTGGTGACCATGTTTTCTTGAGGGTCTCCCTAATGAAAGGTGTGATGAGATTCGGGAAGAAGGGGAAGCTTAGTCCCAGATATGTGGGCCCCTTCAAGATCCTCGAGCGTGTTGGTGCAGTTGCATATCGGTTAGCCCTTCCGCCCAGTTTTCCAGACGTACACCCCGTATTTCACGTTTCGATGCTCCGCAGATATCTTCATGATCCTTCGCATGCGATTCAGCACCCGACGATCCAGCTTGAGCGCGACCTTTCCTATGCAGAGCAACCTGTGATGATCTTGGATCGACAAGTGAAGAAATTGAGATCGAAGGACATACCGTCAGTCAAGGTACTTTGGCGTGGCCAGAGCGGCGAGGAGGTCACTTAGGAGACCGAGAGCGAGATGAGGAGGAGGTATCCCCACCTTTTTGAAGGTACGTGTAGTTAGATTTTTAAATTCGGGGACCGAATTTCTTTAAGGGAGATAGATTGTAACACTTTGAATCTTAGTTAGAATGTTTTTCGTGTTAAATTAGAATTGTGAGTGTTACTATTTGTGTACATGGGATTATTAGTTATAATTTAGTCGTGTTTACCCTAATTGGGAATTTTTGTGCACACATGCACACTTAGCACAATTTTTGTGACCTAAGTAAAAAGTGTTAGCATGATAACCATTTTCTTTCATGCATGGTTGTTATTTTCCCCACCCTTTTATCCAAAACAAAACCCCATTTTATAATTCAAATCCAATAGAAAATGAGCCATGGTGTTAGGTATTGAACTTTGACTTTTTTGACCCTTTTCTTCTCTCTTCTTTCTCTTTCTCCTCATCCTGAATTCTGCAGAATCGAGAGGAGAAAAACCCTAGCTTTCCTTCATCTTTTCCTCTCTTTTTCACTTCACTTTGATCCCTACACAAAAACCCTACACAATCAACACATTTTCATCACAAAACCATGGAAAAGTGAGTTTTTTGAGGTGTTTGGAGGCAAATCTGCCCACTTGAGGTTAAAGCTAGAACTTTTGGTTTTTCTAAGGTCATTTGAAGGTATAAATCTCACTCCTAGCACCCTATCTCCATAACTTGCATGTTTAGTTTCAAAATATCACCTTTTTGTGCAATTTTAGTTCTATTGAAGGGATTTAGTGTTGATATGTTAAAATTTATGTTGTTGTGGCTTGATTAGCTTGTTAATGAGTTATTAGTGTGGGTTTAGACCTAAGTTTGCTTCAGGTTCCACAAAAATACCCTAAAGTTTCATTTTTGTGCAAAAGTGTGGATTTTAACTAGAAATAAGGCTCTGTAGGATCTGCTACTACCCGAGATGTTTCAGAGTGAAATTGTAATTACTGTAGCATACACAGGGGGTATAGAGTGCACACACCAAACCCGGGGCCCACCTCCCTACCCAGGCCGCCGAAAAATGAGTTCTGGCCGCAAATTGGGGCCAGATTAGTGAACTGAGGGTTGGGGTTTGGGACACTAGAGTCTGCTGTTATGTGGGTTATTTTGGTATAGTTATTTTTATACTATCTGTTCTGTAGCAAAATCTGGAGTAGAATAACCTATTTCCCGTATTTTTAATCTTTCGCGACACGCGTGATACGTGTGTGTGGGTTTGGGGTTTCTGCGTATCGTGACGCGTCAGAGCGACTTCAGGTGCGTAATCACACGTTTTAGTGTATCGCGCACACGCGCGCTTGGTTTGCGACACGGGTTTCTAGTTGACCTTAAATGTCGTGTTTGCATGGTTTTGAGCTTATGCGTGATATTCTGTGGAATTCTAGGTTCACAGGCGAGTGCGACGGACGCCGCGAAGAAGGGGAAACAAGTCATCGGCTATACCTAGCGAGAGACTACGGTGAGTAGATTTAACATCTACGGGGATATCGCCCGCATGGCGTTCTACGTCAGGGCTGATAGGACCTTATAACTACATTTACATACATTAACTGTGCATGGCTACTATTTAGTGCATACCGCATTCCCTGCTATATGTATATAAACTAGAATTGATAGAACACCGCACCCTTACTGACAGTTCATGTTGCACGAGCACTACCTTGCATGTTACACACACACCATTAGAATTGCCATGATATTCATACTTGATGCATACATCACATCGGATCATTATGCTGTAGCTCATCTTTTATGTGACTTGACATGATATTCTTACTTGATGCATACATCACATCGGATCATTATGCTGTAGCTCATCTTTTATGTGACTTGAAATGATATTCATACTTGATGCACATATCACATCACATTTACTTGCATATTGGTTGGGATTACATGTGATTTCTTGATTTGGGAACCGTGGCCATTTCAATTAAGTAATCATTTAAAAACCCAGTTCCCTTGATATGATATTTCGGTGCGCCCACCATGTGTTTTCTCGGTGCTAGAGCGATATATTGAGAGAGGGCTGACCCGGACTGACGGATGCCCGATATATTGAGAGAGGGCTGACCCGGACTGACAGATGCCCGATATATTGAGAGAGGGCTGACCGGGACTGACGGATGCCCGATATATTGAGAGAGGGCTGACCCGGACTGACGGATGCCCGATAGAGGAGGATTTGCGTGTCGATGCTAGACACGAGTATTTATGATATTTTGGTGCCGATGTTGGGCACTCGTGATTCTCAGGGATGTACAGGATTTGAGGGAAGATGGGAGTGCCGGGGTCTGAGTTGTTGGGATTTGCGGTGCATATATATATATTCCACATTGACAATCCGTGTAGATGTTATATTCCCATGCTCAGCATTCATTATTGCATCTCATCCTGTTGTTATATTACCTGATAGAGCACTTGCACGATTATTGCACATACTGCTTAACACATATTGATATCATCTGTTAGCTTATGATAGAATAGCGCAGTACGTGCATGCTCGCGATTTCCTTTATATGTTATCTCTATTCACGAGTTGGCAACTCACCCCCGTTGTGCCACAGTGTTTGCAGGTTGCCCTTCGGAGTAGTCGCGGCAGGCTGCGTTTTGCATCTTTTGACACAGATACCCCCATAGTTGGTGTACTAGCTCTTTTGCTGATAGGTGGGTTTTGTGCGGTATCTGTTTATGTTTCAGTTATGTATATTGTTGTATCTAGTATTCTCCATCAACCATGTATGTTTTTGACTTAGAGAAAGTGTGAGGACGATGATGTATATTATTTGTTTTCTGGTGTCGAGCTCGTTGTGAGCCGACTATACTTGCAGTTTATTCTATCTGTGATGTTCCCACTTGTGGATCTTGATCTTCGCTACGGCGTCCTATATTGCTATCTTGGAGATTGTTTACTTAAGATTTCTTATCACTTCTAAATGCTTCCTTTTAAAACTTAAAACACTCTATATTTTTACTGGTTTTGTTTCTGGGTTTTCGGTTCACTTAGCCGCGTTACGCCTGTAGACGTTACGTGGTTAAGTGCCGGTTACGGGCCAAACTTTAGGTCGTGTCAGTTACTCCTGGGATAATTTTACACAGGACAATTAGTCGATCAAGTAGGTGTCTAGAAAGGTGTTAACGGGGTTAAGCCTCTGGGAAAATGAGGTTTATTTTAATTAGGTCCGTGCGAAAGCACGGGAAACCTCCCTCAAAGTACCAACACTGATCTGGCTGAAAGATTGATGAAATTGTAGGGTGTAATTAATCTCGGCTAGTCTTTCCTTTTAGGGTTTAGAAGGAGATTTGATAAAAACAGTGGGAAATATCCTGATTAGATAAGATAATAACCAATCTAATCTTGCAAGAGCTTACGCTAAAGTGTTTCCTTCTCTCTCTCTCCAGGTAGCGACCATGTCAGGCCTTAATCAAGATAATAATATAGATGTATTGACTGAACCCGCTTATTATACTAAGCAGGGGAACGTTAGTCCCGTTATTTCTTATACGTGTTATGAGACTGAGCAGGGAATAGGACAATATCTGGCTTCTCACGCCGCCCAAACGTAGAACAAGTATGTTGATGTATCTTCTTCGGGTGTGTTATTTATTGAGAACTGTTTCTCAGTTCACCCTATGTCCTGGGTATTAGATACCGGATCGGGATCCCACATATGTAAATTGTTACGTGGGCTACGTAAAGGTATAGAACTGGGAAAGGGTGATCATTCCGTAAAAGTAGGGAATGGTGCAAATATTGCAGCCAAAGCTGTTGGCGCATATCACCTTGTATTACCAAGTAGTAATACATTGATTATGAATGAGTGCTATTATATACCGAACATGATGTTAGTGTTTATGCCCTAGAAGGACATTACTGTATCATACTAGCTTGTATATTACTTAATGGAAGCTTGGGATATTCACATGTATATAACAGTCTTGCTAAACATGGTAGTATGCTACTTGGTTTTTCTATCTTAATATGTGAGTGTACGTATTGATAGAGCTCTTAGGATCTTGCTTGTCTACCAGCGTTGTGATGGCAGTCACACTAGTGGGGGCTGGGTAGTCTACAAGCACATCCTTTTTCTGGTCCCTGGTCGTTGGATTATCGAGACAGAGCATCGATACTCCGGAGTAGACTGGTGTGTAGGCTTCTCATCCCAGTTGGGGAGATGGTCTGTCCCACAGCCGTCAGTACGTCGTACTGGAGATAGTATGCAGGTGCTCGTTAGGTTACGGGTACACCGGACAGGACTCACAGGGAACTGTTGGTTGGTTTGATACCAGTCGTCAGTGAACAGTTTCCAGGTGACATGAGTACAGCGTAGTCCGCAGACTTGACACTGCTACTTCGCCTCGAGTGTGTCCCACTGTTCTTAGATTGCTACCCTACCACGGCTCAAAGGAGTCGTGCAAACAGGTAGCAGTTGGGTGCAGTCCCGAGCACTTGGAGGCAGTGGCGGTTAGACAGGATTCGTCCCTCCCGGTATTGGGAGTAGATATCGTGCTGTGTCAGAGAGCCATTACGCAAAGTGGCCAGGGCAAGCGAGATTTGCTGGTAGGTTCCAGTAGTTTCTCAGGGTGTAATGGGCTTCCCTCTGACACGACTTATACCGCTATTAGGGGACTGACGCTTGCCGCCCCCCTAGGCCCGATATGCGATAGTCTTGGACGAACGGACCGGACTGTATGGAGATTGTCACATCAGACTCAGTAGGAGTTCGGATGGGTTTTCTCATCGGCCTTCTTATCGACAACTACCTGGGGACCGTTACGTACAGCTAGTGCCGCTTGCGGTCTGTGGTTAAACCCACTGCCAGCGTAGTAGTCGAGTCTCTAGAGTCCCACACAGAGAGTTTCCTACTCCAGGCGAAACGATATAGAGGTTGCATGGTTTTGCGACAAAGGGTTCGGACGCATACGTGCGTTTACGCACGTACGACTTTCGGACAGTTTTTACCAGTCGGCTTTGGTTTAAGCCAGTTACTGGTATCCGGTTATTGGATTTTTACAGTCTAAAGTTTTTCCGTATTTTTGCGGATTGGAGGGGCATTCTCGTAATTGTACGAGAAGCTTCTAGAAGATGTGACTAAGGAGGTTACTTTGGATGAGATTGTGAGTCATGGTGGTGATTCATTCATTTCATTAATGCACATTTATTGCTTAATGACTCATGCTAATGAATCACCACTAGATATTTTATGAAGCATGATTTATCATCACTCTTTATTCTTTTCTCATTATTTGAAAATGCTTCATAATATATTATGATACACTCTCTCTCTTCTCATTATCTTATCTCACATTCTCTCTCCTCAAGCTCTCATCTTCAAACCCTAATCCTTACACCTCATGAGTTGAGATCAAAGGATTAGTTAGACTAAACAATCCATAACCATCACTCTATCTCATCCTAACTTCTTTGATTAGCAATCCAAGAAGGTTAGTTGCCTCAAGTTTAGAGGTTTAGCTTGGAGTTTCGCTCTCGGGTGGATCGTCTACTACCTAGAGAAGGCTGAGGAGAACAAGGAGATCGTAAAGACGAAGGACCGGTTTCATTAGGTATAATCCCTTAACACTATAGTTTAGTATAGCTATGTGTTCGGTTATTATTTGTTTAGCTTCGATTCAAGCGGTTAGTCGATGTTTGTTCTTTAAACTTGATCGTTTTTTGAAAATTCCGCCTCCCCATAAGTACTGGGGTGTACTACATCGACTTACAGTGGTATCAGAGCCTCGCTAAATAATAAATAACTTAATTGCAAATTTGTACGAATTTGGAACGAAAAATCAAAGCCGGAAAACCCTAAATATTATCAGTTTCTGTCGAACTTAAAATGAAGTCCAAAAATTTTTCAGGTGTGTTCAGAAAGCATGAAATGAGTCCAGGAGAACACCCACGAAATTTGAGCCAATGATTCGACTAAAGCGCCGCGGAAAGGCGGCGGATCCCACCGATCCGCCGCGCTTCCGCGGCCGAGTTGCCGAGTCATGGGCTCATCTTTCATGGGTGGGTCCTCTCTGGTGTTTGGGGTTTTCTGGGATGTTTAATTATTGCTCAGGTTACTGTTTAACAGAGCAGATTTTGGAGCAATATTGATGTTGTTTAGTCGATCGAAATTGTACAGTATTTGCATATTGGATTATATCTGTGATTGTTTAATGTGTTCGTAAACCTCCCCTAACTGCTAGTATGTCGGTTGGCAGGGGGTTGTATATTTCTGAAATGGTTATATCTGTTTGTGCATATAAACTGTATTGGACTGTTGTGGTGTATAGCCGGGGTTAGCAATGGGTTATTGATTAATTCATTTGTTGTAAATGTAATTTGTTGTAATATTATTTTTGCGGGGCACTTCCAGGTTGCGGTCGTAGCCACCGTTGTATTATTTCATTTTACTGTTTTTGCTCCTAGGACTGACCCAAGGTGGGGTACACAGACTGCCAAGTGGGTAGTTTGCCGTACCCGTAGGGGTCGAGGGTGGGATAACGGCTATTCATCACAACTGTGTAATCTGTCTTTTCTTGCAGGCTCAAAAGAAATACAGATTGCTTGCAAATCCAATATTGTTTATCTGTGTTCTGGAATGAATATCATTGCGTCAGACGAATGTAAAATATCTATATTTATGATAGCTATTTAGACGCCACTTATGTTTTACACCCGCGCTAGCCCAGCCCCCGCTCTGTCGTTAGTTAAGTAACCTAACGGGTGATGACGGGACCCAGTGGCGAATGCGGATGGCATAAGAGGACGTTGTATTTTCGTTGTTTTCTGCAATGATAGGTTAATGATGGGACGCATTATCTATAATGCAAAGTAAAACAAACCAAAGTTTAAATCGTTGGAACAATTTAAAAGAAACCACTCGGTTAATTTTAAAACAGATATTTTTTAAATGCGGAGCTTTAACCACTCCTTTTAAAAGCTATCAGGTTCTTTCGGTTATATCAAGTTCACTACGTTCACGGTTTCGCCAAAACCAGTCATAGCCCTCCATCATTTCATTTGGGTATTCAGTAGTATTCAAGCTATGCAGTTTTGGCCAACGTCATGGCATAGTGTTTGGTAGCTGCTGGATATTCATTTGTTGCATAGATAGATGAGTTGGTTTGGGACAGTCGTATTATCATTTGGCCAACGTCAGGGATATATACGGATGGGTTCAAATTAACAAGATAATGATGGGTAGAACTTGACATGTGACTTATGACATTTTGACCAACGCCAAGGTCATAAGAGCATGGGGTAAAAACTTATATCGGGAATTTCTAAAGAAACTGAAATTTTCAAAGAACCAAGTGCATACCATTTTGAGTTTGATGAATGTTGGTAGCATTCCTACAACATTATCAGACGATGATATTTGGATCCCGATCCTACTGTGAGTATATGCTACTTATCAGGATATTCGTCGCTTAACGATCAATGCTATAAACCAAGTAGGTGTCCAGAAAGGTGTCAGCGGGGTTACGCCCCCAGAGAAAAGAGGTTATTTAATTAAGGAACTTCGCGAAAGCGTTGGAAAACCTCCCTCGAAGTATCGACACCGGCCTGGCTGAACGGTTAAGCAAGTATTGTACGGTGAGAATAGTCTTGGCTAATTCTTCTTTTATGGTTTGAGGAAGGATTCGAGAAACAGTGGGAGCCATCCAGTTTAGATAAACTAAAAACCACTCTAAACTTGCAAGAGCATCATGCTAAAGAGTTTTCTTCTCTCTCTCCTAATTGCAGCGACCCTGAAAATGACTGGACTTAAGTTACTTTTAGAGAAAAATATACTGACGGGGCCAAACTATAAAGATTGGCTGCGGAATGTCAAAATGGCTTTGACCTATGACAAACTGGGGTACGTCCTCACCGCTACGGCACCTGCTGTCCCTGGTCCCAAATCCAGCAATGCGGATAAGGAAATCCGCAAAACCTGGGATTTAGATTGCGCGAGAGCCAAGTGCATCGTGCTTGCCTCGATGAACAATGAACATCAGAGGAGGCACGAGGATATGGACCTTGATGGCATATTTCTCCATACAAAGGAACTTTATGGAGAGCAATCTCGTATAGCAAGATACGAGACCTCAAAGAACTTGTTTCGAGCGAGGTTGGCTGCCGGGTCATCGGTAGGTGAACATGTCCTACAGATGATCAGCTATATTGAAGAGCTCGCAGACCTTGGGACGACTTTGGATAATGAGCTCTATACAGACCTTATTCTCCAGTCCCTTCCTCACACCTACGCCCAGTTTATCCTGAACTTCAACCTTCAAAGAAAAGAAGTTGAACTTCCGGAACTCCTGAACATGTTAAGGAGTGCAGAGGGCACCTTGAAGACATCAAGGGAAACACCCGCTATGTTTGTTGGCGGTGCATCTTCTTCCGGGTCCAAGGCTAGGGCCAAAGGAAGGAAGAAGAAGGCCGCATCCAGACCTAGAGGAGGTGTTAGTAAGGTGGGAGGGAAGGGAAAGAAAAAGAAAGCAGTACCGATAGTTGGTCAGGATGAGTGCTTCCATTGTAACAGGAAAGGGCACTGGAAGAAGGATTGCAAGGCGTGGAACGCCAAGAACCAGGAACCGAAGCAAGCTGTGGCTTCGACTTCAGGTGTGTTTGTAATTGAGAATTGTCTGTCGATCAACTCTACTTCTTGGGTATTGGATACCGGATCAGGACCTCATATTTGCAATTCATTGCAGGCACTGAGAAACCGTAGAGTGCTGAAGGAAGGTGATATGATCCTCAGGGTTGCTAACGGAGCTAGCGTGGGAGCTGCGTCCGTCGGGGATTATCACCTAGGATTGACGAGTGGACACATTTTGGTTTTACATAACTGTTATTTTGTACCCAGCTTAACGTGTAATATCATATCAGTTTCCTTGTTATCAAATAAAGGTTATGATTTCACGTTTGTAAGAGATGTTGTCAACATCCACCTTAATCATGGTTTGATTGGGTCCGGTACTCTAAATAACGGCATATATGTTTTAAACCAACTCCAAATTTTCAACGTCCAGAACACACTAAAAAGAAAGTCTCCAGATTTGAATAAAGCTTTCTTATGGCATTGTAGACTGGGTCACATCAATGAGAGAAGATTGACTAAGTTGCATAGAGAAGGATATTTGGACACGTTCGAATATCAAACTTATGACACTTGTCAATCTTGTCTCAAAGAAAAGATGACAAAGACTCCATTTACTGGACAAGGAGTAAGAGCGAGCGAGCTCTTAGGACTCATATACAGTGATGTATGTGGTCCAATGTCTACACATGCGAGAGGTGGTTATTCCTACTTCATTACTTTTACAGATGATTTCTCTAGGTATGGATATGTTTTCTTAATGAAACATAAATCAGAGGCCTTTGAGAAATTCCTGGAATACAAGAGTGAAGCGGAAAACCAAACAGGCAAAAGTATTAAGACACTGAGATCTGATCGAGGTGGAGAATACTTAAGTGCCGAGTTCCTAGGTTACCTAAAAGAGAAAGGAATTCTCTCTCAACTTACTCCTCCATACACTCCACAGCACAACGTTGTATCGGAGAGACGGAATCGAACCCTATTGGATATGGTACGATCCATGATGAGTAATGTTGAGTTACCGCGATCTTTCTGGGGATATGCGCTAGAATCAGCGGCATATATTTTGAACAGAGTTCCTACCAAAACTGTGCCTACCACACCATATCAGATGTGGAGTGGGAAGAAACCCTATCTTCAGTATATAAGAGTTTGGGGATGTCCAGCTTTTGTCAAAAAGCAGTTTGTGGACAAGCTCGAGGCACGATCAGTAAAATGTATGCTTGTAGGATATCCAAAGAACTCCAAGGGATATTGCTTCTATTACGCAGAGGAACAAAAGGTTTTTGTTTCTCGTAATGCCCATTTTCTAGAACAAACAAGTTTTAGAAAAGGATACAAATGGGAGCGAAATAGAACTGGAAGAAATTCCAGAACCACAAGCTGCTACTGAAAGTTTGGTAGAACCAGAGGTTCAAGAAGAACAGAACATTCCCGCACCCCTCCGCAGGAGTAGTAGGCCGTCTCATCCGCCTGAGAGATACTACGGTTTTCTCATAGACGGGGATAGAGAGGATTGCATCATACATGATGATGAACCTACTGACTTCCAGCAGGCCATCCAGAGCGGCGACTCGGTACGATGGCTAGATGCAATGCGGACCGAAATGGAGTCCATGTACACCAACAAAGTATGGACTTTGGACTTTGCTCCAGATGGGGTAAAACCCATAGGATGCAAATGGATCTTCAAGAAAAAGATTGGTGTAGATGGACAGGTGGAAACCTATAAGGCTAGACTTGTTGCAAAGGGTTTTCGTCAAAGACCTGGTTTGGACTATGACGAAACCTTTTCTCCAGTGGCTATGCTCAAATCCATTCGGGTCCTTCTTGCTATTGCTGCCTTCCATGATTATGAAATCTGGCAGATGGACATAAAGACGGCTTTTCTGAATGGAAATTTAGAAGAGAGCGTCTATATGGATCAGCCAGAGGGTTTCAATCAGAGTGGGAGCAGCGGGAAAGTATGCAAGCTGCTTAAGTCCATTTACGGACTAAAGCAGGCATCGCGGAGTTGGAACATCTGTTTTGATGAGACAGTCAAAGAATATGACTTTATCAAAAATCCAGATGAACCGTGCATATATAGTAAAGTTGTGGCCAGAAGTGTCGTATTCCTCGTCTTGTACGTGGATGACATTCTATTGATAGGAAATGACATTCCTATGCTACAATCTGTCAAAGGATTCTTGTCACACAGGTTCTCCATGAAAGACCTGGGTGATGCCTCTTACATTCTGGGGATCCGGATCTATCGTGATAGATCCAAGAGGATGTTGGGACTTTCGCAGTCCAGGTATATCGACACTATACTGAAAAGATTCAGTATTTAAGATTCTAAGCGCGGTAATCTACTGGCTTGTCACGGAATCACCCTCTCCAAAGAGATGTCTCCCAAGACTGATTTGGAAAGGGAACGCATGTCTATTATACCCTACGCTTCTGCGGTAGGCTCTATAATGTATGCGATGTTGTGTACCAGACCAGATGTAGCTTACGCACTAAGCGTGGTAAGCCGGTATCAGTCAGACCCAGGGGAGAAACACTGGATAGCAGTAAAGAACATTCTCAAGTACCTGAGGAGGACAAAGGAGATGTTCTTGGTTTACGGCGGAAAAGACCTCAGGTTGGAGGCCTTTGCTGATTCCGGCTTCCAGAGTGATAAGGACGATTCCAAGTCCATGTCGGGTTATGTCTTTACCCTCAATGGAGGGGCGGTGTGCTGGAGGAGCTCCAAGCAGGACACCGTTGCTGACTCGACGATGGAAGCGGAGTATATAGCTGCTTGCGATGCCGCAAAAGAAGCAGTCTGGATGAAGAAGTTCCTTACAGAACTTCAGGTGGTTCCTACCATAGTTGATCCAATACCTCTGTATTGCGACAACAACGGAGCTATAGCTTTAGCGAAGGAACCAAGGTCCCATCAGAAGTCCAGACACATCTTGAGGCGGTATCACCTGATCAGGGAGATCATTGATCGTCAGGAGATCGAGGTTCGGAGAGTTGCTTCAGAAGAGAACATTGCTGATCCATTCACAAAGGCCCTTCCTCAGATTCAGTTCGAGCGGCTACTCGAGATCATCGGTCTTCGATACGCCAGTACATGGCCCTAGTGCAAGTGGGAGATTGTTAGTGTTTATGCCCTAGAAGGCCATTACCGTATCATACTAGCTTGTATATTACTTAATGGAAGCTTGGGATATTCACATGTATATAACAGTCTTGCTAAACATGGTAGTATGCTACTTGGTTTTTCTATCTTAATATGTGAGTGTACGTATTGATAGAGCTCTTAGGATCTTGCTTGTCTACCAGCGTTGTGATGGCAGTCACACTAGTGGGGGCTGGGTAGTCTACAAGCACATCCTTTTTCTGGTCCCTGGTCGTTGGATTATCGAGACAGAGCATCGATACTCCGGAGTAGACTGGTGTGTACGCTTCTCATCCCAGTTGGGGAGATGGTCTGTCCCACAGCCGTCAGTACGTCGTACTGGAGATAGTATGCAGGTGCTCGTTAGGTTACGGGTACACTGGACAGGACTCACAGGGAACTGTTGGTTGGTTTGATACCAGTCGTCAGTGAACAGTTCCCAGGTGACATGAGTACAGCGTAGTCCGCAGACTTGACACTGCTACTTCGCCTCGAGTGTGTCCCACTGTTCTTAGATTGCTACCCTACCACGGCTCAAAGGAGTCGTGCAAACAGGTAGCAGTTGGGTGCAGTCCCGAGCACTTGGAGGCAGTGGCGGTTAGACAGGATTCTTCCCTCCCGGTATTGGGAGTAGATATCGTGCTGTGTCAGAGAGCCATTACGCAAAGTCCCTGGCCAGGGCAAGCGAGATTTGCTAGTAGGTTCCAGTAGTTTCTCAGGGTGTAATGGGCTTCCCTCCGACACGACTTATACCGCTATTAGGGGACTGACGCTTGCCGCCCCCCTAGGCCCGATATGCGATAGTCTTGGACGAACGGACCGGACTGTATGGAGATTGTCACATCAGACTCAGTAGGAGTTCGGATGGGTTTTCTCATCGGCCTTCTTATCGACAACTACCTGGGGACCGTTACGTACAGCTAGTGCCGCTTGCGGTCTGTGGTTAAACCCACTGCCAGCGTAGTAGTCGAGTCTCTAGAGTCCCACACAGAGAGTTTCCTACTCCAGGCGAAACGATATAGAGGTTGCATGGTTTTGCGACAAAGGGTTCGGACGCATACGTGCGTTTACGCACGTACGACTTTCGGACAGTTTTTACCAGTCGGCTTTGGTTTAAGCCAGTTACTGGTATCCGGTTATTGGATTTTTACAGTCTAAAGTTTTTCCGTATTTTTGCGGATTGGAGGGGCGTTCTCGTAATTGTACGAGAAGCTTCTAGAAGATGTGACTAAGGAGGTTACTTTGGATGAGATTGTGAGTCATGGGGGTGATTCATTCATTTCATTAATGCACATTTATTGCTTAATGACTCATGCTAATGAATCACCACTAGATATTTTATGAAGCATGATTTATCATCACTCTTTATTCTTTTCTCATTATTTGAAAATGCTTCATAATATATTATGATACACTCTCTCTCTCTTCTCATTATCTTATCTCACATTCTCTCTCCTCAAGCTCTCATCTTCAAACCCTAATCCTTACACCTCATGAGTTGAGATCAAAGGATTAGTTAGACTAAACAATCCATAACCATCACTCTATCTCATCCTAACTTCTTTGATTAGCAATCCAAGAAGGTTAGTTGCCTCAAGTTTAGAGGTTTAGCTTGGAGTTTCGCTCTCGGGTGGATCGTCTACTACCTAGAGAAGGCCGAGGAGAACAAGGAGATCGTAAAGACGAAGGACCGGTTTCATTAGGTATAATCCCTTAACACTATAGTTTAGTATAGCTATGTGTTCGGTTATTATTTGTTTAACTTCGATTCAAGCGGTTAGTCGATGTTTGTTCTTTAAACTTGATCGTTTTTTGAAAATTCCGCCTCCCCATAAGTACTGGGGTGTACTACATCGACTTACACATGATGTGCAATATTATATCAGTTTCTTTATTAAGTAAAGAAGGGTATAATTTTTTAATACAGGATAATGTTATGAACATCTTCCTAAATCAAAAGTTGATTGGATCAGGCTCGTTACATAATGGCATATTCATTCTCAATCAAAATACAGTCCTTAATATACAAAACACACACAAGAGGAAGAGTTCAGAAATGAACGAATCCATCTTGTGGCATTGTAGATTTGGTCATATCAATGCGACACGGCTAGCTAAGTTACATAAGGATGGATATTTGAATCCTTTCAAATTATCATCTTATGATACTTTCCATTCATATCTCAAAGGTAAAATGACCAAAACTCCGTTTAGTGGACACGGAGAAAGAGTTGAGGAACTCTTAGGACTGGTACATAGTGATGTATGCGGTCCCATGTCTACACATGCCAGGAACGGTTCTTCTTACTTCCTTACATTCACTGACGATCTCTCTAGATACGGACATGTGTTCCTGATGAAACACAAGTCTGAAGCTTTTTAGAAATTCAGAGAATATAAGCACGAAGTAGAGAACCAAACGGGAAAAAGTATTAAGATCCTTTGATCTGATCGAGGAGGAGAATACTTAAGCAATGAGTTCCTAGACTATCTAAAAGAGAATGGGATTCTCTCTCAGCTTACTCCTCCCTATACACCACAACACAACGGTGTATCGGAGCGGAGGAATAACACCCTATTAGATATGGTGCGCTCTATGATGAGCACTGCTGAGTTACCTATTTCTTTCTGGGGGTATGCGCTTGAGACAGCCATACACCTATTTAATATGGTTCCTACCAAATCAGTGCCTACCACTCCATATGAGATATGAAAAGGGAAGAGACCATCTCTTAAGTATGTTAAGATATGGGGTTGTCCGGCCTATGTCAAAAGGCACAATCCGGACAAACTCGAGGCAAGGTCTGTCCTATGCAAGTTTGTAGGATATCCCAGGAATTCACAAGGGTATATCTTCTATCACACTGAGGAACAAAAGGTGTTTGTTTCTCGAAATGCCACCTTTTTAGAAAAGGAATTTCTTGCAAAAGAGATTAGTGGCTCTGAGGTAGAACTGGAAGAAGGTCCAACAGAACAAACTACAACAGAAGATTTGATGGAACCAGAAGATTCAGTAGTTCCTGACGAACCCCAGCCTCTCCACCGATCTAGTAAGGTTTCTCATCCACCTGAGAGATACTACGGTTTTCTCGTTGATGGTAGGAGCGAGGATTGCATCATGGAAGATGATGACCCAACTAGCTTCGAGCAGGCCATCACGAGTAGGGACTCTATGAAATGGCTGGATGCAATGCGATCTGAGATGGAATCCATATACACCAACAAAGTATGGACTTTGGAAGTTGCTCCTGAAGGGGTAAAACCCATTGGGAGCAAATGGATCTTTAAGAAGAAACTTGGTGTAGATGGAAAAGTAAAGACTTTCAAAGCTAGACTTGTTGCAAAGGGTTTTCGTCAACTACCAGGTGTGGATTATGATGAAAATTAGTTTAAAAACATCCATCACATGCCACAGTACCAATGGTCCAGCTGTAGAACGGTCAAGCCAACGCCTCACATGTGGCAACGCCGTACTGCCACAAACCCTAAGGTTTAGAGGCAGTTCAGACGGTCACATAATCGAGTTAAGGTTTGTGTTCTTTTAGAGGGTCCACCACGTTACTTACACGACTTAGATCGTTCTTAAACTACGGAAAAATTCAACACTTGGAAATTTTCCGGCAGGGGAAAAAGTGAGTTATTGATATCCGGTCGAACTTTTTAACACGTTCTAAAATTACCCAGAAAAACTTAAACGAAGTTAAACTTTCCGATCGAATCAACGAATACAAAAGATCTCCAGAGAACTCAACACTTGAGTACAATTAAAAATTCCCAGAAACTTAAAAAAATAACCAAGAATCATCCAGAGAAGTGGTGGCCCCCAACCCCCAAGGACGGCCGCGGAACCGCCGCCAAACCCATGGTTTGGTCGCGGTTCCGCGTTTCCTTCAAGGAGTTATGGGTTCGTACTTCTCTGCAATTCTTAGAATTCCCTGCATATAATTCTGAGTATTTTTAATATTAAAAAAATCAACATTTTGAAAAATTTCCAGAGAAGGGGTAATGGCCGGGGTTTCGGGGTTCGATCGGACTTTAAACTTCGTCTAGACTTCGCCTAAATCTCTAGCTTGGCCTTGATACCACTGTAGGGTTACTAGGCACTCTCACAAGGGTCTACAAGGCATCAACCATGCCCGATTTAAAATTTAGACGTGCCGAACAACCCTAACCAAGATCTTTAAACTAGAGATTAGGGGAAACAAAGCATGTTAAACACTTTAACATCTAAGAGAAAAGGATTACAACCTTTGTAGTCCGGTCCTTCACTTCATAAGCTCCGTGTTGAGGTCCCTTCGCTGCGATCATCAAGAATCCGGACTCTAGAGAGGCTCCAAAAAAGAAAGATGCAAGCTTGCTTCCGATCTTCGATAACTAAGATGATCTACCTTGAAGAAACTTTAACTCAAGCTCTCACTCACAAATGAAGTGAACACCTTAATCTAAATGACTAGGATAGATTAGGATGATGAAGTAGGATTTTAGCTCTCATTTTTTTTCTTAATCTCACTCATTTTCATCACCTCTCAAAAAGCTAGAAAGATTTTCAAGCAAGAAGGAAGAAGAAAGAAGATGATCCATTTCTCTTGTGATGAATAATGAAAGTGTAGTGTGGTTAGAAATGCAACCATGGGTTAAGTATGATAACTTAACCCATGTAGATACTTAACCATGGTCAAGGGTTAAGTTGGGTTAACAAATATCTACAAAAATATCTTTGCAAAAACAAAACAAAAAAGCTTCTAGAAGCTTCTAGAAAAGATTAATCCAAATCAAATCCTAACCATGTTTAATCTCCACTAAACATGTTGCATTAATAACACTAACATGTTACAATATTATATATCACATATACTATATTTATTGTAACAAAATAAAATAATACAATTAACATATATCGCATATATATCATTGTATTGCCCGAGTGAGAAAAAGAATCTTTTAGTGAGCTAATATTAGTTAATGTAATTTAATATATCAAATATATAATTATACATTAAATTTTCAAATCAACACTTGACTCGATAATCCGTCTATTTCATAAATAACCGACTAATATAATCTGTATCAGTTCATCGAATCAACACTTGATCCGATGACCCGGCTATATCACATATACTCGGCCGATATCTCATATCGCGAGAATATAATACGGTATCACATACACGTATTGTTCTCGGTCCCGCACATATCATATATGTTCTCCTACTCCGTTTTTCCTGAGCCAAGAAACCTCTGTGTAGGACTCTAAAGAATCGTCAATACGCCGACAGTAGGTGATGATCATATCAAACACCCACAAACTGCAAGCGGTCAGCTAAACGTAATAGCCACCCAGGTATTGATCGATCAGAAGATCAACAAGCAAGCCTATACATTCTCCTTCGAATCCAATCAGTAACACTCTCGTACAGTCCGGTCTCTTCGTCTGATATGTCGCATATCTCGCCTAGGGGTGGTAAACGTCAGACCCCAGTAGCTTGATAAGTCGTGTCGATATGAGGTCTATAACAGTTCGAGAAACTACCGATAACACTTACCAGTAAATCTCAGCAACCCTGACCAGGGATTTCCAGTTATAGCCAATCGAACACAGCGCAACATCAACTCACTATGCCGGGAGAGACGAATCCCCTCCTATCGCTCATTGCCTCCATGTGATTCGGGACTGTACCCAAAAGCCACCGTTTTTCACGCCCTAATGGACGTGGTTAGGTGGAAATCAAAGCACACAGTAGGAATCACACAAGACTCTATGACGATCTCGGGTCTACAGACTAACCTGTACCAGTGTCAACAGAGAACTGCCATCTGACGTGAGGTATAATACCATCTGGGAGTTCTCGGCGAGTCCGTACAGTGTACCCAGTCTTTACTGAGCACCCGTATACCTTCTCTGATGTCAAACACTAATGGATATGGGATCATCCATCGCCTATCATATGGGTCAAGAAGCGCATACGCTAGTCTACTGTGGAGTATCGAGACCCTGTCTCGGTACTCCCATGACTAGGAACATTTGAAGGATGTACTTGACGACTACATTGTCCCCACTAGTATGATCTGCATCATAGTCCTGGTAGTCAAGTACTCTTCCTTAGGGCTTTATCAACATGTAACATAGAGACAATCAGAGTACGTGTTAAGATAAAGAGCAACCAGATAGCATACTATCATGTCGAGCAAGAAAGTCCTACCTATATATGTACAAGAATCCACTACAATATACATCATATGTACAGTAATGGCCTCTAGGGCATACATATAACTAACATGAACTTGGTGTGGTTCCGTCCATTGAGTATCCAATACCTTTGTATTGTGATAACAATGGAGCTGTGGCTTTGGCCAAGGAACCCAGGTCCCATCAGAAGTCCAGACATATTCTGAGGCGGTATCACCTGATCCGGGAGATAGTTGATTGCCCGGAGATCGAGGTCAGGAGAGTTGATACGAAGGACAACACTGCGGATCCACTCACGAAGGCCATTCCCCAGACACAGTTTGAGAGATTATTCGGGATGTTAGGTATGAGATACTACAACAACTGGTCTTAGTGCAAGTGGGAGATTGTTAGTTATATATATGCCCTAGAGGCCATTGTTGTACATGTGATGTATATTGTAATGGATGCTTGGATATATATACAGAGGACTTTCTTGCTCGACATGATAGTATGTTGTTTAGTTTCACCTTATCTTAACATGTTGACTTATATTAGTTTACTGTCTTACTCTCACATGTTGATAAAGCCCTTTAGGATATGAACTCGACTACTGGGACTATGATGATATCATACTAGTGGGGCCAGGGTAGTCAACGAGTACATCCTATAACTGTTCCTAGTCGAGGGTGTGTCGAGACAGGGCATCGATACACCAGAGTAGACTAGCATATACGCATCTTGACCCATATGATGGGCGATGGATGATCCCATATCCATCGGAGTTTGACATCAAAGATGGTGTACGGGTGCTCAGTGGAGACTGGGTACACTGGACGGACTCGCCGAGAACTCCCAGATGGTATTATTCCTCACGTCAGATGGCAGTTCTCTGGTGACACAGGTACATGTTAGTCTGTAGACCCGAGATCGTGATAGAGTCTTGTATGATTCCCACTGTGCTTTGATTTCCATCAAACCACGTCCAAGAGGGCATGCAAAACGGTGGCTTTTGGGTACATTCCCGAATCACATGGAGGCGATGAGCGATAGGAGGGGTTTCGTCTCTCCCGGTATAGGGAGTTGATGTTGTGCTGTGTTTGATTGGATATAACTGGAAGTCCCTGGCCAGGGCACATAATGAGTACTACTGGTAAGTGTTATCAGTAGGTTCTCGCCCTGTTATGAGCCTCACATCGACACGACTTATCGTTTACCGGGGTCTAACGTTTACCACCCCTAGACCAGATATGCGACATATCAGACGAAGAGACCGGACTGTACGGGAGTGTTACTGATTGGATTCACAGGAGAATGTACAGGCTTGCTTGTTGATTTTCTTATCGCTCAATACCTGGGTGCCTGTTACGTTTAGCTGACCGGTTGCAGCTTGTGGGTGTTTGATATGATCATCACCTACTGCCGGCGTATTGACGATTCTTTAGAGTCCTACACAGAGGTTTCTTGACTCAGGCAAAACGGAGTAGGAGCACATATGTGATATGTGCGGGAGCGAGAATAATACGATATGAGATACCGTATTCTATTCTCGCGATATTTGATATCAGCCGGGTCATCGGATCAAGTGTTGATTCGATGTATCGGTACATGATATATTAGTCGGTTATATGCGATATAACCGGATTGTCGGATCAAGTGTTGATTCGATAATTTAATGTATAAATATATATGTGATATATTACATTACATTATCTAATATTGGCTCGCTTTATTGATTCATTTTCTCACCGGATAATACATTGATATATGTGCGATATATATTAATTGTATTATTTTCTTTTGTTACAAAAATATATTATATATGTGATATATAATATTGTAACAAGTTATGATTACAAATGCAACATGATTAGTGGAAATTAAACATGGTTAGTGTTTGATTTGGGTTAGCTTATTCATGAAGCTTCTAGAAGCTTTTCTTTTGTTTCTTGCAAAGATATTATGTGTTGATATTTTGGAGATATTTTCCTAACCCAACCCACACCCTAACCCTAGTTGAATCTCTACAATGGTTAAGTCTTTCTTGACTTAACCATGGTTGCAATTGTAATGATAATAACAATTTATTATTCATCACAAAAGGATTGATTCTTCTTCTTCTTCCTTGAGCTCTTGAAAAGCTTTTTAGGTTTTTCTTTTGTGATGAATTAGTGTGAGAATTTGATAATAAAGAGAGCATAAATCCTACTTCATCATCCTCATCGAATCTAGCCAATTAGATTAGGGTGTTCACTTCATTAATACTTGATTAGTGAGTGAGAGCTTGAGTTAAAGAAACTTCAAAGTAGATCATCTTCGAAAAGGAAGATTTCAAGCAAGCATGGATCATTCGGGTTGTGGAGCTTCTCTTGAGTCCGGGAGATCATGGATCGCGGCGAAGGGACTACTACTCGGAGATTATAAAGCGAAGGAGCGGACTACAAAGGTTGTAATCCTTTTCTCTCAGTTGTAAAGCTGTTTACTTCCATGTTTAACCCTAATAATATAGCAAAGATCCTCGCTTTGGGTTGTTCGGCACGTCTAAAATTTAAATCGGGAATAGTTGATGCCTTATAGACCCTTGTGACAGTGCCTAGTAACCCTATATATCGGCCGGGTATATGTGATATAGCCGGGTCATCGGATCAAGTGTTGATTCGATGAACTAATACAGATTATATTAGTCGGTTATTTGTGAAATAACCGGATTATCGGATCAAGTGTTGATTCGATAATTTAATGTATAATTATATATTTGATATATTAAATTACATTAACTAATATAAGCTCACATAAATATTCATTTTCTCACTCAGGTAATACATTGATATAAATACGATATATGTTAATTGTATTATTTTATTTTGTTACAATAAATATTGTATATGTTATATGTAATATTGTATCAAGTTAAGGTTGCAAATGCAACATGTTTTGTGGAGTTTAAACATGGTTAGGGTTTGGATTAGGGTTAAGCTTTCTTGAAGCTTCTAGAAACTTTGCTTTTGTTTTAAGCAAGGATATTTTGTAAAGATATTTTTGTTGATATTTCTTAACCAAACCCAAACCCTTTACCATGGTAAAATCTCTACAAGGGTTAATTCATTATTCTTAACCCATGGTTTCATTTCTAACCTTACACTAGTTTTCATTATTCATCACAAAAGAGATTGGCTTCTTCTTCTTCCTTCTTCTTGCATGAAAAAGCTTTCTAGCTTTTTATGAAGTGATGAAAATGAATGAGAAATTGAAAACAAATGAGAGCTAAATTCCTACTTCATCATCCTCATCTATTCTAGCCGCTTAGATTAGGGTGTTTGCTTTGTTAATACTTGATTAGCAAAGCAAGAGCTTGGGTTTGAGTTTCTTCAAGGTAGATCATCTTAGTTATTGAAGATCGGAAGCAAGCTTGCATCTTTCTCTTCATGGAGCCTCTCTTGAGTCCGGGTACTCGATGATCGCTGCGAAGGGACCTCAACACGGAGCTTTAGAAGTGAAGGAACGGACTACAAAGGTTGTAATCCATAACTCATAGAAGTAAAGTTGTTTACTTGCTTTGTTTCGCATAATCTCTAGTCTAAGATCTTGGCTAGGGTTGTTCGGCACTTCTAAAATTTGAATCGGGCATGGTTGATGCCTTATAGACCCTTGTGACAGTTCCTAGTAACCCTACATTGGTATCAGAGCCAAGCTAGATCTTTAGGCGAAGTCTAGACGAAGTTTAAAGTCCGATTGAACCCCGAAACGTCGATATTCACCCCCTCTCTGGAAATTTTTTAAAATGTTGATTTTTTCTGTATTAAAAATACTCAGAAAATTAAGTAGGTTATTTTATGGATATGTGTGAAAAACGACCCCCTGAATCCATCAAAGTTCCGCGGAACCGCGGCCAAACCAGGGTAGTGGCGGTGGTTCCGCGGCAAGTCTTGAGGATTGAGGGATCGTTTTTCAACAGTTAATCCGTAGGTACTTTTGCATGTTTCTGGGAATTTTTAATTCTACTCAAGTGTTGAGTTTTCTGGAGATCTTTTGTATTCGTTGATTCGATCGGAAAGTTTAACTTCGTTTAAGTTTTTTCCGGATAATTTAGAATGTGTTAAAAAGTTCGACCGGATATCAATAACTCACTTTTTCCCCTGTCGGAAAATTTTCAAGTGTTGGATTTTTTCTCGAGTTTGAAACTTCCGGAAAATCATGCAAGCGTATCTGTGGACCCTCTAGATGAACGTAACCTTAACTCGATTATATGACCGTCAAAACTGCCACTTGAACCCTAGGGTTTGTGGTAGTTTAGCGTTACCACATGTGAGGCGTTGGTTTGACCCTTCTACGGCTGGTTCATTGGGGCTGTGACATGTTCTGGAATTTTTGAATTCCGCTCAAGTGTTGAACTATTTGGGAAATCTTGGGTGTTTGATTATTCGATCGGAAAGTTTAACATTGTCTATTTATCTGGAGTGTGATACAGTATTTGGAATCCACAAGTAGTTATGAGATAACTAATTTGAATGTTATAAATCTAGCACTTTGGTCTCAGTTGATCGGTTGCCACGGGATTTTGATGCGATCAAAAGTCCGTTGCAATCACGTAGTGTACGCGGATACTCGCCGGGTAAAACTTAATAGATAGCCACGCCCCATAGCCCTGACCAAGTGACTGTAGGAGAACCCCGTCGCCAAAAGCATCCGTTCGGGTGCTCGCGGCAGCGGTGTTCCGCCTTAGTGCACTTCGTCGACGGCATCGGGGGTGCGGCCGTCTACTAAATTTTTCGACGAGCATTCGATCAGGATGTCGGGAATCTTGTTGAATTGCTCGACTAGATATTGAAAAGTGTTTTCGATATTGGGACTAAAATGCGGGGTTTATAATTGTTAGGCATGAGATGTCTAAGGAATTCATTTGGTTAGGCATGCGATGTCTAAGGAAGTTGCGGATTCCAACTGTTGTAGTTTTACACTTTCATTTCTGCGACCGTAAGTGTAATATGTGGTGTATTTCCTGTTTCGTTGCTATACATCAACGACAATTGGGATACGCATATTTACTTACGTTGATTATATGAGATATTATGTGTTGCTGTGATATGTTATATTGGATCGTCGTGTTTTGAATAGCCGGGGATTTTATGTGAGATGAGAGTTTTTCTTTATCATTCATTTAAAATTCATTGTATGTAATATTCTTTTATTGGGAAACTTCCGGGCTGAGGATGATGTCACCATTGTATATTATTTACTTTTCCGCATTAGGTTAGACCCAATGCGGGGAGCATAAGTAACCGGGTTCTAAGGTCCAGTTAGAGACCATCTCGAGGAGTCGAGACCGGGTCTCCTAACTCTAGAACTGGCAGTATTACTTGCCGCTCTCGTAGGGGTCTAGGGATGTGGGTTTGGCTATTCATCACGACCGTGGAATCCGTGCTTTATACAGGCTCGTATGAAAACACGGACCTCCTAGTATATCCAATATTTCATATATGTTTTTCTGCTGTAATGTTCTATGATGAGATCATATTACTGTCTGAGACGAATGTTTATATTATATATATGAGAAATATATTGTATATTGTTGATTTCTTTTCAAATGTGATGCTTGTGAAGCATAATAAAATGGGACTTCATTAATGAGATTAATGAAATAAAAGAAACCTAAAGATGTTATAGAAACTTGTTTAAAAACTGGTAGCTCTAGTTCTTGCTTTGCATAGCGGTATTCCTTGTAGAATATCCAACGCCTTATTCGATAAGGAAAGAGCCGAGATCCCTTCACCGGGAGTGACCTCTTTAGCGAAACTAGCAGATGCTACAAACTCGGTTTGTCTTTTGATTGTTTTTATAGTTCTTGCTTTGCACCATGGTATTTGTGAAATATCCTGCACCTTATTCGATAAGGAAAGAGCTGAGATCCCTTCACCGGGAGTGACCTCTTTAGGAAAACTAGTAAAAGCCTAAAAAACACTCCATTCAAAATTCACTCGATTCTACAACGATATCAAGTTCATTACGCAAAGGGTTTTCTTAAAAACCTGTCGTAGCCCTCCGTCATTTCAGATAAGTCCTACTTAGTATTCGTGCTATGTTTGTTGACCTCCGTCAAGGCGTAGTGTGCGGTAGCTGACTAGTATTTATCTGCTTATGCATATGGTGCAGATTGGATTAGGACAGTCGTGCGGCCTTGTTGACCTCCGTCAAGGGTCGTGCGGGTGGGTTAATTCAATCAGGAAATGACGGGTTGAACTTGACTAGTAGCCTATGATTTGTTGACCTCCGTCAAGGTCATAGGACGCTAGGGTAAAATATTATTGGGAATTTTAAGTGTTGAAATTTGCAATGAGATTGCATACCTTCTATGAGATAGTTGGATCCCGATACCCACTGCGAGGAAGGGTTACTCCTGGGAGAGTTTTACACATTACAATTAGCCGATCAAGTAGGTGTCTAGAAAGATGTTAACGGGGTTACGCCCCTGGGAAAATGAGGTTTACTTTAATTAGGTCCGTGCGAAAGCACGAGGAACCTCCCTCAAAGTACCGACACTGGCCTGGCCGAAAGATTGGCGAACTTGTAGGGTGTAATTATTCCCAGCTAGTCTCACCTTTTAGGGTTTGAAGGAAGATTTGACTAAAACAGTGGGAGCCATCCTAATTAGATAAATTGATAACCAATCTAATCTTGTAAAAGCGCATGCTGAGTGTTTTCTTATCTCTCTCTCCAGGTAGCGACCATGTCATGCCTTAATCAAGATAATAATACGGATGTATTGACCGAACCCGCTTGTTATATTGCGCTAGGGAACGTTGGTCCTGCTCCAACTTATAAATGTTATAAGACCGAGCAGGAAATAGGGGATTACTAGAATTCCCATGCCGCCCAAACGAAGAAAGTACATGCTGATGCATCTTCTTCGGGTGTGTTCATTACCGAGAACTGTTTCTCAGTATCATTTACGTCCTGGGTATGAGATACCGGATCAGGATCCTACATATGTAATCTGTTACATGGGCTACAGATAGGTAGAGAACTGAGAACGGGTGATAAGTTTCAAGAGTTGGAAATGATGCAAGTGTTGCAGCCAAGTTTGTTGGCAATTATAATCCTGTATTACCAGAATACATTGATTCTGAACGAATGTTATTAGATACCGAATCTGATATACAACATCATATCATTTTCTTTATTAGTAAAGAAGGATATAATTTTGTATTATTGGATAATGTTTTGAACATTTCATATATCAAGAGTTGATCGGTTCAGGCACGTTATCTAAAAGCATATATGTTCTAAATCAAGTTACAGTTCTTAACGTACAGAACACACACAAGAGGAAGAGTTCAGAAATGAACAAATCCTTCTTGAGGTATTGTAGACTAGGTCATTTCAATGCGACCCGACTACCTAAGTTACATAGAGATGCATATTAAAATTTGTTTGAATTTACATCTTGTGAAACCTGTCGGTTATGTCACAAAGATAAGATGACCACATCTCTGTTTATTGGAAACAGAGAAAGAGTTAGTGAACTCTTAGGATTTATACATGATGATGTATGAAAGTCCCCTGTCTACAGATGCCAGGACTGGTTCTTTGTACTTTGTTATATTCACTGATGGTCTCACAAGATTCGCACATGTGTTCCTATTGAAACATAAGTCTGAACCTTTTGAGAAATTCAATGAATATAAGTCAGAAGTAGAGAACCAAAAACGGGTATAAGTATTATGTTCTTTGATGAGATCAAGGAGGAGAATACTTGAGCACGAGATTCCTGGACTATTCTAAAGGAGAATGAGATTCTCTCTCAGCATTACTCCTCCGAATACACCACAGCACGTGGGTATATCGGGGCGGAGAAAATACACCCTATTTGATATGGTGCGCTCTATGATGAGTACTACTGAGTTTCCTATTTCCTTTTCGGAGTTATGCACTTGAGAAGCTGCATACCTATTGAATAGGGTTCCAATCAAATCTGTTGCCTACCACTCCATATGTGATACGGTATGGGAAAAGCCCATCTCTTAAGAAAGTTAAGGTTTGGGGTTGTCCGGCCTATGTTTAAAAGCATAATCTGAACAAGCTCGAGGCAAAGTCAGTCCTGTGGAAGTTTGTTGGATATCCCAAGCATTAGCAAGGAAATATCTTCTACCAAACTGGGGACCAAAAGGTGTTTTTGTTTCTCAGCATGCCATCTTTGTGAAAGGGAATTTCTTGTGAAGAAATTAATGGTCATGAGGTAGAACTGGAAAGAGTTCCAGCTATACGAACTGCAGCTGATGATTTGGTAAACCCGAAGGATTCAATAGTTTCCAACGAACTTCAACCTCTCCGCCGATCTAGTAGGGTTCCTCACCCACCTGAGAGATACTTCGGTTTTCTCTATGACAGTGGGAGTGAGAATTGCATCATAAGATGATGACCCAACTTGTTTCGAGCAGGCCATCAGGAGTGGGACTCTGTAAGAATGGCTGGATGCTAATGCGATCTGAGATGGAATCCTTATACACCAACAAAGTATGGACTTTGGTTGCTTTATCTGAAGTGTTAAATCCCAATCAGGAGCAAGTATATCTTGAGAAGATTACTTGGTGTACATGGAAAAGTTGAGACTTTCAAAGCTATGCTTAAGTCCATCCAGATCCTACTTCCCACGGCTACATACCATGACTACGATATCTGGCGGTTGGGTGTCATGACTGCTTTTCTGAATGATGATTTGGAAAAGAGCGTCTATAAGTACGCAGCCAGAGGGCTTCATAGACAGTGGGAGCAGCGGAAACATGTTCAAGATGTTTTATGTGATAAATCAGGCATCACGGAGTTAGAACGTCTGTTTTGATGTATTAGTCAAAGAGTTTGACTTCATCAAAATGAAGATGAACCTTGTATATACAAAAAGGTAGTAGGGAGTATGGTGATGATCCTCGTATTGTACGTAGATGACATACTCTTGAAAGGGAAGTAGTTTATTATGCTATGCTCGGTCAATCTCCTCTTATCACAAGGATTCTCCATAAGGATCAAAGTGGTACCTCCTAAATCCTGGGTTTTGGATCTATGAGATAGATCTAATTGGATGTTAGGATTCTCACTAGTTGTAGTGAGATGGTATCAATCGATCCTGGGGAGAATCACTGGAAAGGTTCCAGGGTGATAAGGACGACTGAATGTCAGTCGCAGGCATTGTCTTTACCCTCGGTGGAGGGATGGTATGTTGGAAGAGTTCCAAGCTAGATACCGTGACTTACTAGATGATAAAGGCAGGATAAATCACTACCAAGGATGCTACCAAAGAGGCAGTCTGGATATATATATAATAGTTCATGAGATGAACTTAGTTCCTACCATTGTGTGACAGTGGAGTTGTGGCTTATTCTCGGGAACCCCCGTCCCATCAGAGTTCCAGACATATTCTTAGGCAGTATCGCCTGATAATGGAGATAGTTGATCTCCAGGGAGATCGAGGTTAGGAGAGTAAACACAGAGGACAACAGCGTGGATCCACTCACAAAGGCCTATTTCCCAGTAGAGACTTTTATGGGATGGTTGAGTATGAGATACTTCAACTGCAGCTGATTGTTGGGTATGCGATACCACGACAGATGGCCCTAGTGCAAGTGGGAGACTGTTAGTTATATGTATGCCCTAGAGGCCATTACTGTACATACAATGTATATTGTAGTGGATGCTTGGATATATATAGGGAGGACTTTCTTGCTCGACATGATAGTATGCTATCTGGTTACTCTTTATCTTAACATGTACTCTGATTATCTCTATGTTACATGTTGATAAAGACCTTAGGATGAGTACTTGACTGCCAGGACTATGATGCAGATCATACTAGTGGGGACAGTGTAGTCGCCAAGTACATCCTTCAAATGTTCCTAGTCGTGGGAGTACCGAGACAGGGCATCGATACTCCAGAGTAGACTAGCATATGTGCTTCTTGACCCATATGATGGGCGATGGATGATCCCATATCCGTTGGTGTTTGACATCAGAGAAGGTATACGGGTGCTCACTGGAGACTGGGTACACTGGACGGACTCGCCGAGAACTCCCAGATGGTATTATACCTCACGTCAGATGGCAGTTCTCTGGTGACACTGGTACAGGTTAGTCTATAGACCCGAGATCGTCATAGAGTCTTATGTGATTCCCACTGTGCTTTGATTTCCATCATACCACGTCCAAGAGGGCATGCAAAATGGTGGATTTTGGGTACAGTCCCGAATCACATGGAGGCAACGAGCGATAGGAGGAGATTCGTCTCTCCCGGTATAGGGAGTTGATGTTGCGCTGTGTTCGATTGGCTAAAATTGGAATTCCCTGGCTAGGGTTGCTGAGATTTACTGGTAAGTGTTATCAATAGTTTCTCGAACTGTTATGGACCTCATATCGACACGACTTATCAAGCTACTGGGGTCTGACGTTTACCACCCCTAGGCGAGATATGCGACATATCAGACGAAGAGACCGGACTGTACGGGAGTGTTACTGATTGGATTCGTAGGAGAATGTATAGGCTTGGTTGTTGATCTTATGATCGCTCAATACCTGGGTGGCTGTTACGTTTAGCTGACCGCTTGCAGCTTGTGGGTGTTTGATATGATCATCACCGACTGCCGGCGTATTGACGATTCTTTAGAGTCCTACACAGAGGTTTCCTGGCTCAGGAAAAATGGAGTAGGAGCACATATGCGATATGTGCGGGACCGAGAACAATACGTATATGTGATAACGCATTAGATTCTCGCGATATGTGATATCGGCCGTGTATATGTGATATAGCCGGGTCATCGGATCAAGTGTTGATTCGATGAACTGATACAGATTATATTAGTCGGTTATTTGTGAAATAACCGGATTATCAGATTAAGTGTTGATTCGATAATTTAATTTATAATTATATATCTGATATATTAAATTACATTAACTAATATAAGCTCACTTAAAGATTCATTTTCTCACTCGGGTAATACATTGATATATATGCGATATATGTTAATTGTATTATTTTATTTTGTTACAATAAATATTGTATATGTGATATATAATATTGTAACAAGTTAAGGTTGCAAATGCAACATGTTTTGTGGAGTTTAAACATGGTTAGGGTTTGGATTAGGGTTAAGCTTTCTTGAAGCTTCTAGAAACTTTGCTTTTGTTTTAAGCAAAGATATTTTGTAAAGATATTTTGGTTGATATTTCTTAACCAAACCCAAACCCTTTACCATGGTAAAATCTCTACAAGGTTTAAGTCATTATTCTTAACCCATGGTTGCATTTCTAACCTCACACTAGTTTTCATTATTCATCACAAAAGAGATTGGCTTCTTCTTCTTCCTTCTTCTTGCATGAAAAAGCTTTCTAGCTTTTTATGAAGTGATGAAAATGAGTGAGAAATTGAAAACAAATGAGTGCTAAATTCCTACTTCATCATCCTCATCTATTCTAGCCGCTTAGATTATGGTGTTTTCTCTGTTAATACTTGATTAGCAAAGCAAGAGCTTGGGTTTGAGTTTCTTCAAGGTAGATCATCTTATTTATTGAAGATCGGAAGCAAGCTTGCATCTTTCTCTTCATGGAGCCTCTCTTGAGTCCGGGTACTTGATGATCGCAGCGAAGGGACCTCAACACGGAGCTTTAGAAGTGAAGGAACGGACTACAAAGGTTGTAATCCATAACTCTTAGAAGTAAAGTTGTTTACTTGCTTTGTTTCGCATAATCTCTAGTCTAAGATCTTGGCTAGGGTTGTTCGGCACTTCTAAAATTTGAATCGGGCATGGTTGATGCCTTATAGACCCTTGTGACAGTGCCTAGTAACCCTACAGTGCAGACAGAGGTCTTATGCCGACCGTGGTGGTCGCGGACTTGAGTTTGCAGTGGGAGATCATGTATTCCTACGGATTTTCCAATGAATGACGTGTTGAGTTTTGGGAAGCTTATCCCAGGATTGTAGGTCCTTTTGAGATCCTTAAAGCGAGTTAGTTCCGTTGCATATAGTTTGGCACTTCCGCCCAGATTATTGAGTGTTCACCCCGTATTCCTTGTGTCGATACTTTGCAAATACCTTCATGACCTTTCTCACATGATTCAGCACCAGACCATTTAGTTGGGACGCGATCTTTTCGTTCACCGGCAGCCGATAGTGTTATTGGATCGGCAGGTGGAGAAACTTCGGTCAAGGGTCTTGCCATCTGTGGAGGGTTTTCTTGGGTGTAGCCGTATAGTGAGGAGATCACATGGAAGGTTGCGAGCAAGCTTTGGGAGTTTTGCACTCATCTCCTTGAAGGTACGCTTAGTGAGAATTTTAAATTCGGGGACGAATTTTTATAAGGGGGAAATTGTAACGCCTTAGATTTCGATTAGTGTTAGTTTACACGATAGTACGGGTTTTTGTTAAAAAGTTTACCAATTTGGGTTCCTTACATTTTATAACATTTAATTAATAATTTATTATTATTTGTTATGGCATTCACACACATGTGCATGTTTATATGAGGGTTTGTTTGTGTAATCTAGATTTGTGACCATGACACTTAACCTAATCCAATCCTTTGCTTTAATCCAATCCTTGTTTAACCTTAACCTAAACATCTAGATATTTGTTGAGAGAGAGAAGATATTTATTTTGTGTTTGTTTTGTCTTGGGAAGAGGTGGCATGGGGAGTCATGGCCTTGCATTAATGAGGAGTTAATGCAAGGGTGCACTCACCCTCTTGCACTCACCTCTTTCTCTCTTTTCTTCACACTCTCTCACATTCTCTCTCACTTCATTTCTTCTCATTTCTTTCATCATTCCTCTTTCCTCAACTGAACACTTGCTAATCCCTTCACTAAACCTTCACAAAATCTCACAAAAATCACTTCTTGAGCCTTGTTTTGCCTTGGAGCTTGGAAAGCTAGGATCTTTGAGCTTGTGGGAGTAGGTAATGATCTCTATCTGTTCTTTATGTTGTTATAGTGTTGTGTAGTCTTGTAGTTTTAGTTTTGATCGTTTAAAGTTATGTTTCGTGCAAATATCATATTTTTAGTGTCGTTTGTGATATCTGTGATCTGCTGTGACCCCGAGAGTATACTAGAAAATCAAACAATGTAGTTGTGTTGTACCTAAGACCATATGACATCACCTGGAGCACGAACCCCCTTGCTCGGATCTCGGCCGGCGACGAGAAGACTTTTTCCGGCGACCTCGGTTTTTGGTTGGAGTTAGGGATTGGGTTTTTATAGGTAGGTGTCTGCAGTGGTTTAAGTGTGTTTGGTCTTGTTTGATTTTTGGGTTTTCTCTGTATACAAAATCTGGGATCACATAGCTAGTTTCATGTGTTACGATTACGCGCAATACGTTATACGACACGGATCGTGCACATTGTGTGGTTTTGCTCTTGGGTTGGTTTCGTAGTGTCGCTACGCACGTTAGCCACAATACAAACACTTAAGAGTATATTTTGAGTTAGTGCGTCGGTCAAACGTAGTTTGTACGAGTTTTGGGTCTATTGCTAATATATACTTGTTATATTGTTTTATGTTTTAGGTTCGCAGGCAGGGACTTCGGACGCTGCGAAAAAGGGGAAACAGGTGGTAGGTTTTACTTAGCCAGGAGCGTTGGTGAGTAGATTTAACATCTACAAGGGAATCGTCCGCCTGGAGTTATGCGTCTGGGCTAGAGATGATATGATATTAGTCACATATTCTATTGCATATATAGATTTTGCGCATACACCTCATTGCATATTTACTTGTTGTTCTTGGACTTGTACCCTTAGGACACTGCACTATTATTGACGGCTCATGTTGCACGAGCACTGATTGTATGCCACTCACACCGTCAATAATTTCCATGACACGCACAACACCTATACATATGCGATATTGTATTGTTTAGGGATATTGAGACATGATCCTTATTTTCCTTCGTGCATAAGACATATAGTATACCTGTATACCTACATGCTTACACATATGCCTTGACATGCTTACATGCTAGTTACCATTATACCTATATGGTATTGTACCATTAGTGATAGGTATATACTCATATGAGACATAGCTACATGTAAATCTTGTATACATACTTACACTTATACCTGGAGGGTATATTACATCATTACTGATAAGTAGATACATAAACCTTGCTATACCTACATGTTTACACATATATCTGGCTATAGCTACATGTTCACCTTTATTTGATGTTATATTGGACTTGCAGAAATTAGGAACCGCATGATATATATATATATATATATATATATATATATATATATATTAACTTGTTGCAGTTAAATAACGGCTTTTCCTTTATATGCTCACATTACAGTTTTATGTTGCATATATTATATTCATGGATTTTCGCATCGAGATATAGATTTTTCATGATGTTTTCTGGATTTGAGGATCGTGGTAGTTTCATGAAATTATGCATTATTTGAAAAACCCGGTTTCTCTTGATATGATATTTCAGCAGCCACCATGAGATTTATCGGTTCTGATATATATACCCCATGCGAGGAGGCGTCGTGGGTCGTGTGAGGGTATATGGTGGGGCCCGGAGGTACCCCGGGGCAAGAAAGGTATTTCAATGCACTACGCCGATGAGCCTGACCGGGGAACCATACCTACCGGTGACAGTACCTATGACTCTGCGGTTATCGTGGGGATACCGACCGGAGTCATGTACGTATGGATACGTCAAAAGGAGAGGGTCGAAGCTGGGCACTCGAGTTTTCGGGATAGCGTATGATTCGTACCTATCAGGGGGCCAGTCGTGGTGACATCACCTGATAGATCAGTATTTATATGTCGATACTTGACACTTGGTTTCATGATATTTTTACTCCTAAGTATATAACACAGTAGAATGGGACGCTGTTATATATATATTAGTGGAATGGGACGCTAATATATATGTTTACATATCAAATTCATATACATCATTATAATAATCTTGCAAATATACTCACTCAGGATATATGAGATTCACTTGATATTGGATACAGGAGATATGAGATTCACTTGATGTTGGATACAGGATATATGAGATTCACTTGATATTGGACACTCAGGATATATGAGATTTACTTGATAATGGACACTTAGGACATATGAGATTTACTTGATATTGGACACTCAGGATATATGAAACTTACATGATATGAGAGCCAATTTGGAGGCCGATTTGAGGAAATTGGGATTTGGATTGTCTTGATGGACTTTGGTCTTGTCACGAGGTCAGGATTCAGTGGGAATGACATGTTTTATCCCATACTCCGCATTTGCTTTATATGCATTGCTTCATGCATTAGTAGTACCTCATAGAGTACCTTATATGACTGTTACATACATATTGCCATTTATTGTTCATGTATTAGTAATACCTGATAGAGTACCTTACATGACTGTTGCATACATATTGCCATTTATTGTTCATGTATTAGTAGTACCGGATAGAGTACCTTACATGACTGTTGCATACATATTGCCATTTATTGCCATCAGCTTGCATGCATTAGATCCGCACTGTACGTGCATATTTGTGATTACCTGCATATGTTATTTACTATTCACGAATTGGCAACTCACCCCCGTTGTGCCACAGTGTTTTGCAGGTTGTTCCTCAGAGTAGTCGAGGCAGGCTATTCATCTATCATATCATCTTTTGCAGCGGATACCGCTACGGCTGACTGTGTAGAGTTTTGCTATAGGTGGGTTTTGCGGTTATCCGATGTTGCTCATTGTATATTCGTTGTACCATGTACTCTCCATCTACCACTTTCATGTATGACTTAGAGACTTGATGTGAGGACGATATTATATATTCTTTTGTGACTTGGAGGTCTTTTTTGAAATTTTATTTATATCGCCTTTTATTTTTTCGCTACGGCGTCGTATATCTGTTTTGGTGGTTATTTTCCGCCTTTGGACGTGTATTTGCTCCCGTTTGGAGATGCTTTACTTATATTTTTGTTGTACCCAGTTTTGGGCTGATTTTTACAAAGGAGGTGCTGCCAAAATTTTAAAGGAAATAAAGTTGGATTTTAAAGAATTTGGGTTGAGATTTCAAAAATTTTAAAAATGTTATTATCACTTACTACTTTTGATGGTTTAGATTGCTGGGTTTTCGGCTTACTTAAATTGCGTTACGCCTGTATACGTTGCGTAGTTTAAGGGTCGTCACGTGCCAAATTTCGGGTCATGACACGTACATAGGAACCCTACAGTGGTATCAGAGCCTAGGTAGAGAATTAGTCGGATTGTGTTAGATTATGAAACCGAAACTACTCCAAAACTTAAAACATTAAAACCTGCATTCTGTCGAATTTTAAATGAGCTCTAAATTTTCTTCAAACAACTGCAGAATGTTGTATTGGACATTAGATGAACACAGAAGAAGTTTGAACCTAAACGGTCGGATTTTGGCCGAGCACATGCATGCTATGTTGGAGATAGCACCCTCAGAGTCAATTATTGGATCACAGGCACGTGATTGCAATGATTGAGGGAGGACCTATCCCAGTAGGACAGTCTTACTCAAGATGATAGTATGCTATCTGGTTTATCTTTATCATCGTGTACTACTTTAGGTGACCTTACGAGTCGCTATTACACGTTGATAGAGCCCCAAGCATTCTTGCTTGACTACCAGCAGTATGAGGGCGATAATATACGTGGGAGCTGGGGTCTGTAAGCACATCCTTAAAAGGTCCCTAGTCGTGGGAGTTTCGAGACAGGGCATCGATACTCCAGAGTAGACTAGTGTATACAGTCGAGACCCCGACGAGGGGCGGTGGCCGGTCTCACAAGCCACTGGTGTCAGTTGGTTCACCTAAGATGTATACAAGTGCTCATTGGGTTATGAGTACACCGGACAGGACTCGCCGGGAACCTGCTAGTTGGTCTTATACCTGACGTCAGATAGCAGTTCCCTGGTGACATGTGTACAGGTTAGTTCATCGACCTGAGATCGTCATTTGTCTCGTGTGAGTTCCCAGTGTGCTTTGATTACTACCCTACCACGCTCAAAGGAGACGTGCAAATAGGTTTTAGTTGGGTACAGTCCCGAGCCGCATGGAGGCAGTGAGCAGATCTGCAGGGGTTCGTCTCTCCCGGTATTGTGGGTGAGGTCGCGCTGTGTCTAGGAGAGCCAGTACATGAAAAGTCCTTGGCCAAGGCAGGAGATATACTGGTAGGTATTCCAGTAATATCTCAGGGTGTTCTGGGCTACACTCCGACACGACTTGTACCGCTTTTTGGGGTCTGACTTTTACCAACCCCCTAGGCCCGCCATGCGATGCTCATAGACGAACGGACCGGACTATACGGATATTGTCACTGACAGGCTCAGTAGTGTAAGTGCACGGCGGCGCCCCGGCCGTCAATCCGACGGCCAATTGCGGAAGCGGGGATAAACTTTAATTTTGCGAACTTAGCAAACCGGCACCACCGCGCACTAAACACCCGGATCGGGCCATTATACTAGTCCTAGCTAACTACAAGACGGGTTAGAGATATACCGAGTGATCCGAGTCCTCCGGTCTTCTCGTCATCGTCACGATCTCCCGCGGAAAATCCTATCTCCATGTCGTCGCTTCCTCACCGGAAGGGCACCACATCGCCTGCGTCTTTTACGGGCTCCCGCCTCAATACCGAGGCAACTCGGGCACGAAGCTGGAAAGTCGACGTGCCCAAGATTTGCTGTAGAATGTGTAGTGTAGAGGCTATGTCTCATTTGGGGTTTATGTTGCCTTGGAGGATGGAGGAAGAGGTAAGGAAAATTGGTGCTTTCAATTTTCTAGCAAGAAGAAGATGAGATGAAGAATTCCTCACATAACAAAATGAACTCTCTCATTCTCTTCTCTCAAGTGTGGCCAACCTCTTCTTGTGAGAATGGTGGAGGAATGAATATGAAACCATAACAAGAAGGGAGGTGAGTGTAGTAAAAGCAAGGGGGTGACCACAACCCTAAAGAAATGATAACCATCTCAAATCAATATCAAATCCACTCTAATCACCATAAAGCAAGTGATAAGAAGGAAAAAGAATCTCATCATGAAAAACTATCATGATGCCACCAATATGCAAGAAAGCCCTCCACAAAATGTTATTTGCAAACTTGCAAATAACACCCTCCATCAAAAAAGTCCGGCCGGGAAAGAACAAAGGAAAACCGGCCGGAACGGAATGCAAACTGGAAACTCCAGAAAACTGGTCCCGTAATAAATTACAGGAAAACCCCGATACTGTGCATACACACCCGCATCTGTATTCTAACCGAATACAAATGCAATGAGACAAAACTACACTGTACTATACTAGGATCCGGCTTAAACCAAAGCCCGCTAGTAATATTCGTCCGATCCTGATCCGTGCAATATCGCACGTATCTGATCGGACCCTGCCATATCTCCATACGGCCTCTACAGCGTTTTGCCCGAAACTTGAGTAACTGAAAGTGTGGTGGACTCTAAAGACTCGTCAATACTATGGCTGTGGATTTAACCACTAGCACGTCAGAGGTATAAGCCAATACGTGACGGGCCACCAGCTATTGAACAAAAGGGACGTCAATGAGCGAACTCATCCTGACACCCTACTGAGCCTGTCAGTGACAATATCCGTACAGTCCGGTCCGTTCGTCTATGAGTATCGCATGGCGGGCCTAGGGGGTTGGTAAAAGTCAGACCCCCAAAAGCGGTACAAGTCGTGTCGGAGTGTAGCCCAGAACACCCTGAGATACTACTGGAATACCTACTAGTAAATCTCCTGCCTTGGCCAAGGACTTCGTGTAATGGCTCTCCTAGACACAGCGCGACCTCACCCCCAATACCGGGAGAGACGAACCCCTGAAGATCCTCTCACTGCCACTATGTGGCTCGGGACTGTACCCAACTAAAACCTGTTTGCACAACTCCTTTGAGCCGTGGTAGGGTAGTAATCAAAGTATAATGGGAACTCACACGAGACAAATGACGATCCCCAGGTCGATGAACTAACCTGTACACATGTCACCAGGGAACTGCTATCTGACGTCAGGTATAAGACCAACTAGCATGTTCCCGGCGAGTCCTGTCCGGTGTACTCATAACCCAATGAGCACCTGTATACATCTTAGGTGAACCAACTGACACCAGTGGCTTGTGAGACCGGCCACCGCCCCTCGTCGGGGTCTCGACTGTATACACTAGTCTACTCTGGAGTATCGATGCCCTGTCTCGAAACTCCCACGACTAGAGACCTTTTAAGGATGTGCTTATAGACTACCAGCTCCCACGTATATGACCGCCCTCATACTGCCGGTAGTCAAGCAAGAATCCTAGGTGCTCTATCAACGTGCAATAGTGACCTGTCATGTCACCGAAAGCAGTACACGATGATAAAGGTAAACCAGATAGCGTACTATCATCTCGAGTAAGACTGTCCTACCGGGATAGGTCCTCCCTCAATCATTGCAATCACGTGCCTGTGATCCAATAATTGACTCTGAGGGCACTATCTCCAACAATCTCCCACTTGTACTCAAGGCTAATTATTGCGATGTCGCATACTCACAGCCCGTGTGAAACCGAACACCCAACTCCTCTACTTGTCAGTCTCACAAAACACGTTTGCGAAACTATTGCGTTCGAGGAATAGCCTCAGTGAGTGGATCCGCCTGTGGTGTTTCTTTCTATGTCTCTCTATATCTCATGTTCGCGGAGAAAGCCATCTCCCGAAATGAGCAATACCTGTCTTAGAATGTGTCTGGATGTCTGATGGGACCTAGCTCATAAATGAACTGCAAATCCAAACTTCTTAGACTGTATCGTCAACTGAACTTAATCAGTATCCTGCGCCATGCCTCCCTCAGTATCTGCCTGGATCACCTGTCCAAAATACTGCCCCTCATCAGAAGGAAAAACTATAACTCTGACAACATCCTTGTCGTCCAGGTCACCTTGGAAGCCTGGAATGATAACTGTCTCCCGAATGAGGCCGTCGTTATCATATCCCTAGAACATCCACTTATGTTCTAAAACTGCTTCCGACTGTTTCTCCAGGATTGGATCAATATCAACTTATTGCATCTAGTGCAAGAACAACATCTGGTGTGGTATTTTGACATCTCATGATTGACTCAATTGCCTAAGCAAGTGATCTGTCAATCATGCACATCCCTCTCCCCTTTAGTCTGTAAGACACCTTTAGAGAGGGTGACTCCATCACCTGCAGGTACACTACCGTGCCAGGAGTCGTCCATTCTAAATACTCTTATAATGCTGTCTAAATACCCTAATTGGGAAACCACCCAAATCTAGATCTAAAACCATAGATCTAGTAACCAGAATGTCTGATATAATATCCAAGTCCTATGTGGAGAAACCACTGTGTGACGACCACAGTATAACCGATCGTAGTATAGGAATATCACTTCCTACTCTGTGTATGTCATCCAAATACCATGACATCACACCCTACTACCTTCTCAACAGATCCATCTCCTATTCTGACGAAGTCAAACCTATGACTGTCATATCAGAAATAGATGATCTATCTCCGCTATATCTGCTTTAGTCTATAAATAGACATAAGCCTGATGTCCACCAATGCTTCCGCTGCTCCCACAGACTACGACAACCCTGTGGCAGAGTCATATACACGTACGCTTCTAAAACCAGTTTAGAACGACTCTATACTCATCCTTCTGCCGGGTCTCATAGTCTAGAACAACAGCAATGGCAAGTCTGGGTAAACAAGAACCTCCCTGCCACCGTCCTTGAGGCTACCGGAGTACCTCTCGGGTGCCTGAGGTTACCCACCTTATCTGCGGAGTGGCCAATGGAATGTCAAATCAGATTGAATCTTTAGGTTCTTATCAAATCTTCAGTAATCGTTTGCGGTTCTGGAATCACTTCCAGTTCTACCATACTCCCACACCTGTTTTCTGAAAAAAAATCCATTTTATTAAAACTGTGGCGAGTCAAGAACAATATCACTATTGATCTTCCAGATGGTAGAATATCAACCCTCTGCATAGCCCGGGTCAACCCACAAACAGCCATTACAGAAACGTGCCTTGAGTTATCCAGAGTCTGGTTTTAAGCATAAGCTGGACAACTCCCCGTATCTTAACAATGTCAAGATATGAACTGTTCTATATCCAATATAGAAACAGAGGCACTGATTTAATTGAACCAGATTCAAATCATGCAGCTGTCTCCAGTGCATGTCAACTAAATGGAAGGAGGCCGATCAGCGTTACTCAACTTAGGAATGCTTCCAATTATGAGCAACCTGAAAGAGAAGCAAGTTCTCTTAACCACTACTATCAACTGAATACCATGTACAAGTATCTACATCTTCGCCTACTTTGAAGAGTCCCGATGCTTGCAACACCTGGTTCTCTACTTTATTCTTATACCTATAACTTCTCAAAACTTCGACCCTGTGTTTCTACGAAACACCTGTCTAAGAACTAAAGAAGTCATAAGTAAACAGAATACAGTACGAGGACCAACCCCTGTGTCCTCATGGACATTGGACAATATACAATACTCTGTATAAGTCCCCTGAGTCGAATGACTCAATCATTGTGTGTCGTAGGTTGAAAACTGTACTTATGGTTAAGAAGAATTACACCGCTGTTTAATGCTCCTTACCTAACCATCCACTGATATAGGTAAATGTCGTAGACATAATTTCAAAAAGGTATATCTCACTCTATAAAAATAGACGTACAGATATATCAATTTGAAATTGGTGCATAATAGCGGATATTCAAAACCAAATAATTGTCGTCCGGCAAACAACCCAGGTGACTTCCTCAAATATCACCGATTACAACGAATCCCGATATAATGAGGATGATCACCCAATTCCCAATAACTTACTCCCACTCATCATCTGTAAAACCATACAGATGTGAGAATCATACCTGGTAAATACATACCCTGGAGTAAGTGTCTAATCGGGAAATCAGTTTTCCATTAACAGTACACAGTGAAACTAAAACATTGAAATTTTTCGTTGGGGTATCCTGGTATTCCTAGTAATGCCTCTTCCATTATCCAGATTCACAACTGTAACCGTATAATTCTTTGCCACCTCCCCAAATCCCTTTATATGTCTTTAGTCATTACCTTCTGTACACCCCTTTAGGCCAAATGGTTTTCTTCCTTCCCTACCGTTCGGCACCAGCCTATGGTTTGGAAGAAGACTATCCAATAAGCATAAAGGGTGTACTGTCCTAATCCTAGGAGCACTCGCAACGCGAGAGAAGGTGAAGATAAAAGACACCTGAATGTACTTTATTGCTATTTCTCCTGAACCAGGATCCATCCCCGAACTGGAACAAGTTCCTTTCGAGTTCGTATATAACCATACGATGGATTATCCAATAAACTGTGGATCTTCGTAGTGATACGGAGTGTCCTGGAGAAATACAAAGGTGATTTAGGATTGGCGAAGAAATATTTCGTATGGTCGTGAATAGCAGTCGCAATTTACTTTGCCCTCTTACAAATCCCTTGCTTTGTCTTAACTTAATACCTTCTGTACACCATCGTTATGCTAATTGGTTTTCTTCATTCCCTACCGGTCGGCACCAGCCTATGGTTTGGAAGAAGACTATCCAATTTGCGTAATAGGTGTACTACTCCTAAACCAAGGAGTACTCGCAACCTGAGAGAAGGTGAAAAGAAAAGACAACTGAATAGTCCTATCCGTTTTCTCCAGAACCAGAAACCATCCACGAAGTCCTTCGAGTTCGTATATAACCATACAATGGTTTTGTCCAATGGAAGTGGACGTTCGTAGTAATACGGGGTGTCCCGGAGAAAAGGGTAAAAGTAGGAGTGGCAAAGAGGTTTGCAACTCTGACAATCCAAAAGCCAGTGTTAAGAAGGTTCGGTCAACTTGGTCACTGAGTCATAGTCTAGGGTCGGGTCAATGGTCGCTGCCAAAGAGAGAGATAAAAGAAACACTCAGCGTGCACTCTATCCTAGATCAGAATGGTTATCACTTTATCTAATCAGGAAACCTCCCACTGTACCGTCAAATTCTCCTCTAAACCTGAAAGAAGAATTAGTCGGGATCACCCGAGGAGTAAACCAACTCATCAGTGGGAATCGGGATCCAACTATCATCGCATGATAACGTGACGGAATCCACTCATGCTATCATACTCCAGAAGGTATGCGCGTATCTGGCAAGTTTCAGTTCTTTTGAAACTCCTGATGTGATTTTTTACCCCATGCTCTTATGACCTTGACTTTGGCCAACAAATCATAAGTCACATGTCAAGTTCTACCTGTCATTCTCCAGGTTGATTTGAATCCACCCATACCTACCCTTGAATTTGGCCAACAAGGCAGTACGACTGTTCCAAACCAACGCATCTATCTATGCTGCATATGAATATCCAACAGCTACCAAACACTGTGCCTTGACTTTGGCCAACAAACACAGCTTGAATACTATTGACTACCCATATGAAACGACGGAGGGCTACGAATGGTTTCTGGCGAAAACCTTTAACGTAATGAACTTGATATCGTTGAAGGAACGGATAGCTTTTTAGAAAATATAGTGACGAAAACCTTTACTAAAGAGGTCACTCCCGGTGAAGGGATCTCGGCTCTTTCCCCGTAGAATGGGGTGCAGGATATTCCAAATGAATACCACGATGCAAAGCAAAAGTAATCGGCTATAGTGAAGTTATTGCCCTGACGCAAACTTCTGTCCAAGGGGTCACTCCCGGTGAAGGGATCTCGGCCCTTGCCTCGTCGACTGAGGAGCAGGATATTCCAACTGAATATCACGATGCAAAACAAAAGTGAACGTCCTTGCAATAACAGCTTTTTGAAAAGTGTTCCAACAACATCAGATTAGGTTTGTTTTATCTTGCATTGATCCGAATCAACGCAGTCCCATCAATAGATCACACCACAAAGAACGAAAATATACTGATGTACGTATATGCCATTCGCATTCGCCACTAGATCCCGTCATCACCCGTTAGGTTAGCTAACTAACGACAGAGCGGGGACTGGACTAGCGCGGGTGTAAAACATATACAACATCTACTAATATATATGCCAATATATTATATTTCGCTCAAGGCGTGATAAAATGCAACATCACAGATATGTACAGCATCACAGAACAATACAGATATCTGGGATCCCCGGGTTTCACAAAGCCACTACTGAAACCCGACGTTCCCCTGGTCGTGCGGATAGCCTGTGTAATGAAAACCTAGACCCCTACGGGCGCAGCAAGTTACCCGCCAAAACCTGAAGCGAGGCAGCCCCCTTCAGCTCCGTGAATGGACCACCCAGCACTTCACGGAATCCGGTAACTTCGGCACCCCTCCTAGGTCAACCTGTACCCCCTACGAGTGCGGCGAATAGCCCGCCAATCCTAGAGTGAAGCCCCCTCCGTCTCAATGCCATGAGATGCGGGCTTGTTGCCCTCTAGAACCCGGCCATCTGTGCACCCCTCCGTGGGGTAATCCTAGTACGGAAAGTAAAATATACATACACCGGGTACATCGACCGCAACCTGGCCGTGCCCCAAAATAATAATACAATCAGGCAGTGACGGCAGTCCACATGTCGGACGCTCGCCCCGCAATATCAAATGTACATAATACAACAAAAACTGTACTAGCATTGCATCCAGGCTATCCCCCACGACCGATCCGCAACATCACAGCATAACACAGAACATCAACGTGAAAGTCACGTTCGCAAATCCGTCTAACCGGGCTATAGCAGCTAGACAGGATTTACCGATCGAGTGACATTCACGGTCGCAGATATAATGTAAATACTGTGAAATAATGTGTTTAAAATATTCCGATCGATCAAAAAATTAACAAGTGGGCCCCCAAGCAATACTGTAGCACTCACAGAAATTCTGGGCCCAAGTTTAATATTCCAAAACCCCTATTTTCAGCCCACAAGCCCACTGCAAAAAAATGATGACATGAACCCACATTCCTGCGGCGGAACCGCGGCCAAAAAGGGGTTATGGCCGCGGTTCCGCGGTCGTACGGAGGGATCGGGTCATCAAATTTTTCCAGTGTTCTTAGAACTCCCTGCACATCATTCTGAGACAACCTGAAAAATTTTTGGACTCCAAAAAATTTCGACAGAAACTGATAGTACTAGAAAACGCGGTTTCAGGATTTTGTTTGATCGGAAACGTAAAACACATTAGGCAAAGCTAGACTAAGTTAATGGCGAGGCTCTGATACCACTGTAAGTGCACGGCGGCGCCCCGGCCGTCAATCCGACGGCCAAATGCGGAAGCGGGGATAAACTTTAATTTTGCGAACTTAGCAAACCGGCACCACCGCGCACTAAACACCCGGATCGGGCCATTAAACTAGTCCTAGCTAACTACAAGACGGGTTAGAGATATACCGAGTGATCCGAGTCCTCCGGTCTTCTCGTCATCATCCCGATCTCCCGCGGAAAATCCTGTCTCCATGTCGTCACCTCCTCGCCGGAAGGGCACCACATCGCCTGCGTCTTTTACGGGCTCCCGCCTCAATACAGAGGCAACTCGGGCACGAAGCTAGCAAGTAGACGTGCCCAAGATTTGCTGTAGAATGTGTAGTGTAGAGGCTATGTATCATTTGGGGTTTATATTGCCTTGGAGGATGGAGGAAGAGGTAAGGAAAATTGGTGCTTTCAATTTTCTAGCAAGAAGAAGATGAGATGAAGAATTCCTCACATAACAAAATGAACTCTCTCATTCTCTTCTCTCAAGTGTGGCCAACCTCTTCTTGTGAGAATGGTGGAGGAATGAATATGAAACCATAACAAGAAGGGAGGTGAGTGTAGTAAAAGCAAGGGGGTGACCACAACCCTAAAGAAATGATAACCATCTCAAATCAATATCAAATCCACTCTAATCACCATAAAGCAAGTGATAAGAAGGAAAAAGAATCTCATCATGAAAAACTATCATGATGCCACCAATATGCAAGAAAGCCCTCCATAAAATGTTATTTGCAAACTTGCAAATAACACCCTCCATCAAAAAAGTCCGGCCGGGAAAGAACAAAGGAAAACCGGCCGGAACGGAATGCAAACTGGCAACTCCAGAAAACTGGTCCAGTAATAAATTACAGGAATACCCCGATACTGTGCATACACACCCGCATCTGTATTCCAACCGAATACAAATGCAATGAGACAAAACTACACTGTACTATACTAGGATCCGGCTTAAACCAAAGCCGGCTAGTAATATCCGTCCGATCCTGATCCGTGCAATACCGCACGTATCTGATCGGACCATGCCATATCTCCATACGGCCTCTACAGCGTTTCGCCCGAAACTTGAGTAACTGAAAGTGTGGTGGACTCTAAAGACTCGTCAATACTATGGCTGTGGATTTAACCACTAGCACGTCAGAGGTATAAGCCAATACGTGACGGGCCACCAGCTATTGACCAAAAGGGACGTCGATGAGCGAACTCATCCTGACACCCTACTGAGCCTGTCAGTGACAATATCCGTACAGTCCGGTCCGTTCGTCTATGAGTATCGCATGGTGGGCCTAGGGGGTTGGTAAAAGTCAGACCTCTAAAAGCGGTACAAGTCGTGTCGGAGTGTAGCCCAGAACACCCTGAGATACTACTGGAATACCTACCAGTAAATCTCCTGTCTTGTCTAAGGACTTCGTGTAATGGCTCTCCTAGACACAGCGCGACCTCACCCCCAATACCGGGAGAGACGAACCCCTGAAGATCCGCTCACTGCCTCCATGTGGCTCGGGACTGTACCCAACTAAAACCTGTTTGCACGACTCCTTTGAGCCATGGTAGGGTAGTAATCAAAGCACAGTGGGAACTCACACGAGACAAATGACGATCCCCAGGTCGATGAACTAACCTGTACACATGTCACCAGGGAACTGCTATCTGACGTCAGGTATAAGACCAACTAGCATGTTCCCGGCGAGTCCTGTCCGGTGTACTCATAACCCAATGAGCACCTGTATACATCTTAGGTGAACCAACTGACACCAGTGGCTTGTGAGAGCGGCCACCGCCCCTCGTCGGGGTCTCGACTGTATACACTAGTCTACTCTGGAGTATCGATGCCCTGTCTCGAAACTCCCACGACTAGGGACCTTTTAAGGATGTGCTTATAGAATACCAGCTCCCACGTATATGATCGCCCTCATACTGCCGGTATTCAAGCAAGAATCCTCAGGGCTCTATCAACGTGCAATAGTGACCTGTCATGTCACCGAAAGCAGTACACGATGATAAAGGTAAACCAGATAGCATACTATCATCTCGAGTAAGACTGTCCTACCGGGATAGGTCCTCCCTCAATCATTGCAATCACGTGCCTGTGATCCAATAATTGACTCTGAGGGCACTATCTCCAACAAGTAGGGTGTCAGGATGAGTTCGCTCATCGACGTCCCTTTTGGTCAATAGCTGGTAGCCCGTCACGTATGGCTAATACCTCTAACGTGCTAGTGGTTAAATCCACAGCCATAGTATTGACGAGTCTTTAGAGTCCACCACACACAGTTACTCAAGTTTCGTGCAAAACGCTGTAGAGGCCGTATGGAGATATGGCAGGGTTCGATCAGATACGTGCGGTATTGTACGGATCATGATCGGACGGATTTTACTAGCCGGCTTTGGTTTAAGCCGGATCCTAGTAATAGACAGTGTAGTTTTATCTCTTTGCATTTGTCTTCAGTGGGAATACAAATGCGGGCATGTATATGCAGTCGCGGGGTTTTCCTGTAATTTATTACTGGATCAGTTTTCTGAAGTTGCCAGTTTGCATTCCGTTCCGGCCAGTTTTCTTTTGTTCCTTCGCGGCCGGACTTTCTGGTGGAGGGGGTTATTTGCAAGTTTGTAAATAAATTATTGTGGAGGGGGTTTCTTGCATATGAGAGCTTCATGATAGTTCCTTCATGATGAGATTCTTTTTGGGTCATTTCCTTTGCATTAAATGTGATGGGGTTTAGATTAGAAATTGGTGTGACCATTTTCTACACATATTGATTCCTTTTCTTCTCTTGAGATTTTCATTCTTTTTCCTCCCATCATGAGGTAGGGGCCGGCCACATTAGGAGAGAATGGGAGATTCATTTTGTGGTGGTGGAAAAATTATCTCATCCTTTTGCTTGTTACAAAATTCCAAACCCCTCTCCAAAAGCTCATCTCTTCTCCAATCCATCAAAGGCAACATCACAACCCCAAAGAGACAAACCATTCTACACTTCTCTACTTCAACCTTGGACACGTCGGCTTGCCAACTTTGCGTCCGAGTTGCCTTGGTCCAGAGGTGGGAGCCCGTAAAAGAATTCGGCTACGTGGTGCTTTTTTCGACGAGGAGGTGACGAACAGAGATTCCGCGGGAGATCGGGACGACGACGAGAAGACCGAAGGACACGGATCGCTCAGTATATCTCTCTACCCATCTTTTAGTTTACTAGTAATTAGGTTAATGGACCGATCCTGGATTTTTGTGCGCGGTGGTGCCGGTTTCTAGTTGTTAGAAAATTTTCATTTCCGCATTCCGGCATCGGATTGACGGCCGAGGCGCCGCCGTGCACTTACATTGGTATCAGAGCCACTCCATTAACCTAGTCTATCTTGCTCTAGCGTGTTTAAAGACTCGATCGAACAAAAATCCCAAAAACCGTATTTTCTAGTGCATCAGGTTTCTGTCGAAATTTTTTGGGCTCTAAAATTTTTTCAGGTCATTGCAGAAACACGAGCAGAGAATTCTAAGCATTCTGGGAAAATTCGATGCAATGATTCCTCAGTACGACCGCGGAAACGCGGCCAAACACTACTGTGAAAATTTGGTGCAAAGATAGCACTTTACGACCGCGGAAACGCGGCCAAACCCCTGGTTTGGCCGCGGTTCCGCGGTGGTAAAGTGCTATCTTTGCACCAAATTTTCACAGTAGGCTTCTGGTTAGGAAATGGGGGTTTGGGGATATTCTTTTTCGGCCCCAGATTTTCTGTGAGAGCTACAGTAGTGCTTGGGGCCCACTTCGATAAATTTGATCGATCGAAATTTTTAAACATGTTAGTTCACAGTATTTACATTATATCTGCGACCGTGAATGTCACTTGATCGGTAAATCCTGTCTATCTGCTATAGCCCTTTTAGACGGATTTGCGAACGTGACATTCACGTTGATGTTCTGTGTTGTGCTGTGCTGTTGCAGATTAGTCGTGGGGGATAGCCTGGATGCAATGGTAGTACAGTTTTGTTTTATATGTACATTTGATATTGCGGGGCGAGAGTCCGACATGTGGACTGCCGTCACTGCCAGTTTGTATATTATTCTTTTGGGGCACGACCGGGGTGAGGTCGATGTACCCGTTGTATGTATATTTTACTTTCTGTACTAGGATTACCCAGCGGAGGGGTGCACGGATAGCCGGGTTCTAGAGGGAAACAAGCCCGCATCTCATGGCTTTGAGACAGAGGGGGCTTCATTCAAGAATTGGCGGGCTATTCGCCGCACTCGTAGGGGGTACAGGTTGACCCAGGAGGGTGCCCAAGTTACCGGATTCCATGAAGTGCTGGGTGGTCCTGGCGGGTAACTTGCCACGCCCGTAGGGGTCTAGGATTACATTGCACAGGCTATCCACACGACCAGGGGAACGTCGGGTTTCAGTAGCGGCTCTATGAAACCCGGGGATCCCAGATATCTGTATTGTTCTGTGATGCTTATTACTTTTCTGTGATGTTGCATTTTATCACGCCTTGAGCGAAATATTATATATTGATATATATACTAGTAGATGTTGTATAAGTTTTGCATTTGCGCTAGTCCAGTCCCCGCTCTGTCGTTAGTTAAGTAACCTAACTGGTGATGACGGGACCCAGTGGCGAATGCGGATGGCATATACGTACATCATTATTTTCGTTCTTTTATGGTGTGATCAATTGATGGGACTGCGTTGATTCGGATCAATGCAAGCTAAACAAACCTAATATGACGTTGTTGGAACATTTTTCAAAAAGCTGTTATTGCAAGGACGTTCACTTTTGTTTTGCACGGTGATATTCAGTTGGAATATCCTGCTCCTCAGTCGACAAGGCAAGGGCCGAGATCCCTTCACCGGGAGTGACCCCTTGGACAAAATTTTGCGTCAGGGCAATAACTTCACTATAGCCGATTACTTTTGCTTTGCATCGTGGTATTCAGTTGGAATATCCTGCACCTCATTCTACGGGGAAAGAGCCGAGATCCCTTCACCGGGAGTGACCTCTTTAGCAAAGGCTTTCGTCACTATATTTTTAAAAGCTATCTGGTTCCTTCAACGATATCAAGTTCATTACGTTAAAGGTTTTCGCCAGAAACCATTCGTAGCCCTCCATCATTTCAGTTAAATATTCGGTAGTATTCAAGCTATGTATTTTGACCTCACGCCAAGTCATAGTGATTGGTAGCTGCCGGATATTTATCTGTTGCATAGATAGATGCGTTGGTTTGGGACAGTCGTACTACTATTTTGGCCTTCGTCAAGGGTATGTACGGGTGGGTTCAAATTAACCTGGACAATGATGGGTAGAACTTGACATGTGACTTATGATATTTTGACCTCACGCCAAGGTCATAAGAGCATGGGGCAAAAATCCACATCGGGAATTTCTAAAGAAACTGAAACTTGCCAGATATGCGCATACCTTCTGGAGTGTGATAACGTGAGCGGATTCCGTCACGTTATCATGCAATGATAGTTGGATCCCGATTTCCATTGATGAGTTGGTTTACTCCTCGGGTGATCCCGACTAATTCTTCTTTCGGGTTTGGAGAAGAATTTGAGGTTACAGTGGGAGGTTTCCTGATTAGATAAAGTGATAACCATTCTGATCTAGGTTAGAGTGCACGCTGAGTGTTTCTTTTCTCTCTCTCTTTGGCAGCGACCATTGACCCGACCCTAGACTATAACTCAGTGACCAAAATTAACCGAACCTTCTTAAACATTGGCTTTTGGATTGTCAGAGTTGCAAACCTCATTGCCACTCCTACTTTTACCCTTTTCTCCAGGACACCCCGTATTACTACGAACGTCCACTTCCATTGGACAAAACCATCGTATGGTTATATACGAACTCGAAGGAATTTATTCGAGGATGGTTTCCGGTTCTGGAGAAAACGAATATGACTATTCAGTTGTCTTTTCCTTTTACCTTCTCTCAGGTTGTGAGTACTCCTTGGTTTAGGAGATAGTACACCTATTACGCAAATTGGATAGTCTTCTTCCAAACCTCAGGCTGGTGCCGAACGGTGGGGAATGAAGAAAACCAATTAGCCTAATGGTGGTGTACAGAAGGTATTATGTAAAGACAAAGAAAGGGATTAGTAAGAGGGCAAAGTAAATTGCGACTGCTATTCACGACCAAACCAAGTATTTCTTCTCCAATCCTAAATCACCTTTGTATTTGTCCAGGACACTCCGTATCACTACAAAGATCCACAGTTTATTGGATACTCCATCGTATGGTTATATACGAACTCGAAAAGAACTTGTTCCAGTTCGGGGATGGATTCTGGTTCAGGAGAAATAGGAATAAGGTTTATTCGGTTGTCTTTTATCTTCACCTTCTCTCGCATTGCGAGTGCTCCTAGGATTAGGACAGTACACCCATTATGCTTATTGGATAGTCTTCTTCCAAACCATAGGCTGGTGCCGAACGGTAGGGAAGGAAGAAAACCATTTGGCCTAAAGGGGTGTACAGAAGGTAATGAATAAAGACATATAAAGGGATTTGGAGAGATGGCAAAGAAATATACGGTTACAGTTGTGAATCTGGATAATGGAAGAGGCATTACTAGGAATACCGGGATACCCCGTCGAAACATTTCAATGTTTCAGTTTCACTGTGTACTGTTAAAAGAAAACTGATTTCCCAATTAGACACTTACTCCAGGGTATGTATTTACCAGGTTCGATTCTCACATCTGTATGGTTTTACAGATGATGAGTGGGAGTAAGTTATTGGGAATTAGGTGATCATCCTCATTATATCGGGATTCGTTGTAATTGGTGATATTTGAGGAAGTCAACTGGGTTGTTTGCCGGACGGCAAATATTTGGTTTTGAATATCCGTTATAATGCACCAATTTCAAATTGATATATCTGTACGTCTATTTTTATAGAGTGAGATATACCTTTTTGAAATTATGTCTATGACATTTACCTATATCAGTAGATGGTTAGATAAGGAGCATTAAACAGCGGTGTAATTCTTCTTAACCATAAGTACAGTTTTCAACCTACGACACACAGTGAATGAGTCATTTGACTCAAGGGACTTATACAGAGTATTGTATGTTGTCCAGTGTCCATTAGGACAGAGGGGTAGGTACTCGTACTATATTCTGTTTACTTGTGACTTCTCCAGTTCTTAGACAGGTGTTTCGTAGAAACGTTGGGTCCAAGTTTTGAGAAGTTATAAGTATAAGATTAAAGTAGAGAACCAGGTATTGCAAGTATTGGGATTATTCAAGGTGATCGAAGATGTAGATACTTGCGTATGGTATTCAGTTGATAGTAATGATTAAGAGAACTTGCTTCTCTTTCAGGTTACTCATAATTGGAAGTACTCCTAAGTTGAGTAACGCTGATCGGCCTCCTTCCATTTAGTTAACATGCATTGGAGACAGCTGCATGATTTGAATCTGGTTCAATTAAATCAGTGCCTCTGTTTCTATATTGGATATAGAACAGTTCATATCTTGACATTGTTAAGGTACGGGGAGTTGTCCAGCTTATGCTTAAAACCAGACACTGGACAACTCAAGGCACATTTCTGTAATGGTTGTTTGTGGGTTGACCCTGGCTATGACGAGGGTTGACTTTCTACCATCTGGAAGATCAATAGTGATATTGTTCTTAACTCGCCACAGTTTTAACAAAAATGGATTTTTTCAGAAAACAGTAGTGGGAGTATGGTAGAACTGGAAGTGATTCCAGAACCGCAAACGATTACTGAAGATTTGATAATAACATAAAGATTCAATCTGGTTTGACATTCCATTGGCCACTCCGCAGATAAGGTGGGTAACCTCAGGCGCTCGAGAGGTACTCCGGTAGCCTCAAGCACGGTGACAGGGAGGTTCTTGTTTACCCAGACTTGCCATTGCTGTTGTTCCAGACTGTGAGACCCGGCAGGAGGATGAGTATAGCGTCGTTCTAAACTGGCTTTAGAAGTGTACGTCTATATGACTCTGCCAGAGGGTTGTCGTGGTCAGTGGGAGCAACGGAAGCATGGTGGACAAGTAGCTTATGTCTATTTATAGACTAAAGCAGATATAGCAGAGATAGATCATCTATTTCTGATGTGACAGTCATAGGTTTGACTTCATCAGAATAGAGGATGGATCTGTTAAGAAGGTAGTAGGGTGTGATGTCCTGGTATTTGATGACATACACGGAGTAGGAAGTGATATTCCTATACTATGATCGGTTATACTTTGGTCGTCACACAGTGGTTTCTCCACACAGGACTTGGATATTATATCAGACATTCTGGTCACTAGATCTATGGTTTTAGATCTAGATTTGGGTAGTTTCCTAATCTGGGTACTTTAACAACATTCTATGAGTATTTAGAATGGACGACTCCTGGCACGGTAGTATACCTGCAGGTGATGGGGTCACCCTCTCTAAAGGTGTCTTACAGACTAAAGGGGAGAGGGATACGCATGATTGGAAGATCACTTGCTTAGGCAATTGAGTTGATCATGAGATGTCAAGTACCACACCAGATGTTGTTTTTGCAGTAGATGCAATAAGTTGATATTGATCCAATCCTGGAGAAACAATCGGAAGAAGTTTTAGAACATAAGTTGATGTTCTAGGGATATGATAACAGCATTCTCCTTCGGGAGACAGTTATCATTCCAGGCTTCCAAGGTGACCTGGATGGCAGAGTGGCTGTCAGAGTTATAGTTTTCCCTCTGACGAGGGGCGGTATTTTGGACAGGTGGTCCAGGTGGATACTGAGGGAAGGCATGGCGCAGGATACTGATTAAGTTCAGTTGACGATACAGTCTAAGAAGTTTGGATTTGGAGTTCACTTATGGGCTAGGTCCCATCAGATATCCAGACACATTCTAAGACAGGTATTGCTCATTTCGGGAGATGGCTTTATCCGCGAACTTGAGATAAAGAGAGACATAGAGAGAAACATCACAGCGGATCCACTCACTGAGGCTATTCCTCGAACGCAATAGTTTCGCAAACGAGCTTTGTGAGGCTGACTAGTAGAGGAGTTGGGTGTTCGGTATCACACGGGCTGTGAGTATGCGACATCGCAATAATTAGACATGAGTGCAAGTGGGATATTGTTGGAGATAGTGCCCTCAGAGTCAATTATTGGATCACAGGCACGTGATTGCAAAGATTGAGGGAGGACCTATCCCGGTAGGACAGTCTTACTCAAGATGATAATATGCTATCTGGTTTATCTTTATCATTGTGTACTGCTTTAGGTGACCTTACGAGTCTCTATTACACGTTGATAGAGCCCCTAGGATTCTTGCTTGACTACCAGCAGTATGAGGGCGATCATATACGTGGGAGCTGGGGTCTGTAAGCACATCCTTAAAAGGTCCCTAGTCGTGGGAGTTTTGAGACAGGGCATCGATACTCCAGAGTAGACTAGTGTATACAGTCGAGACCCCGACGAGGGGCGATGGCCGATCTCACAAGCCACTGGTGTCAGTTGGTTCACCTAAGATGTATACAGGTGCTCATTGGGTTATGAGTACACCGGACAGGACTCGCCGGGAACCTGCTAGTTGGTATTATACTTGACGTCAGATAGCAGTTCCCTGGTGACATGTGTACAGGTTAGTTCATCGACCTGAGATCGTCATTTGTCTCGTGTGAGTTCCCACTGTGCTTTGATTACTACCCTACCATGCTCAAAGGAGACGTGCAAACAGGTTTTAGTTGGGTACAGTCCCGAGCCGCATGGAGGCAGTGAGCGGATCTGCAGGGGTTCGTCTCTCCCGGTATTATGGGTGAGGTCACGCTGTGTCTAGGAGAGCCAGTACATGAAAAGTCCTTGGCCAAGGCAGGAGATTTACTGGTAGGTATTCCAGTAATATCTCAGGGTGTTCTGGGCTACACTCCGACACGACTTGTACCGCTTTTGGGGGTCTAACTTTTACCAATCCCCTAGGCCCGCCATGCGATGCTCATAGACGAACGGACCGGACTGTACGGATATTGTCACTGACAGGCTCAGTAGGGTGTAAGGATGAGTTCGCTCATCGACGTCCCTTTTGGTCAATAGCTGGTAGCCCGTCACGTATGGCTAATACTCTGACGTGCTAGTGGATAAATCCACAGCCATAGTATTGACGAGTCTTTAGAGTCCACCACAAAGTTACTCAAGTTTCGGGCGAAACGCTGTAGAGGCCGTATGGAGATATGGCAGGGTTCTATCAGATACGTGCCGTATTGTACGGATCATGATCGGACGGATTTTACTAGCTGGCTTTGGTTTAAGCCGGATCCTAGTATTAGACAGTGTAGTTTTGTCTCTTTGCATCTGTCTTCAGTGGGAATACAAATGCGGGCATGTATATGCAGTCGCGGGGTTTTCCTGTAATTTATTACGGGATCAGTTTTCTGAAGTTGCCAGTTTGCATTCCGTTCCGGCCAGTTTTCTTTTGTTCCTTCGCGGCCGGACTTTCTGGTGGAAGGGGTTATTTGCAAGTTTGCAGATAACTTATTGTGGAGGGGGTTTCTTGCATATGAGAGCTTCATGATAGTTCCTTCATGATGAGATTCTTTTTGGGTCATTTTCTTTGCATTAAATGTGATGGGGTTTAGATTAGAAATTGGTGTGACCATTTTCTACACATATTGATTCCTTTTCTTCTCTTGAGATTTTCATTCTTTTTCCTCCCATCATGAGGTAGGGGCTGGTCACATTAGGAGAGAAGGGGAGATTCATTTTGTGGTGGTGGGAAAATTATCTCATCCTTTTGCTTGTAACAAAATTCCTAACCCCTCTCCAAAAGCTCATCTCTTCTCCAATCCATCAAAGGCAACTTCATAACCCCAAAGAGACAAACCATTCTACACATCTCTACTTCAACCTTGGACACGTCGGCTTGCCAACTTCGCGTCCGAGTTGCCTCGGTCCAGAGGTGGGAGCCCGTAAAAGAATTCGGCTACGTGATGCCCTTTCCGACGAGGAGGTGACGAACAGAGATTCCGCGGGAGATCGGGACGACGAAGAGAAGACCGAAGGACACGGATCGCTCGGTATATCTCTCTACCCATCTTTTAGTTTGCTAGTAGTTAGGTTAATGGATCGATCCGGGATTTTTGTGCGCGGTGGTGCCGGTTTCTAGTTGTTATAAAATTTTCGTTTCCGCATTCCGGCGTCGGAATGACGGCCGGGGCGCCGCCGTGCACTTACATGCTAAATCCGAGAAGGCCGGCCCTGTAGTGGTTTTCATGGTTCAAATTTTTTTTGTGGTCTGGTCTCTAGGTTTAAGTGTTTCAGGTGTTGTTTGTTTTTGCTAATTTTTCATGTGATGTTAAATTATTGTAATGGCAACTCGGAGTGTTTCGTAGTCGTAATTCTAACAGTTTTCGGGTTACTTTAGACGGTGTTAAAAAGTTCTATCGGATATCAAATACCCCCTTTAATACTTGCCGGAAAGTTTTCCAAGTGTTGGATTTTTTCCGTAGTTAAAAAGCATTCAAACATCATGCAAGTTATGCGATGGACCCTCTAGAAGAAAAAAACATTAACTCGATTATGTGACCGTCAGAACCGCCACTAAACCCTGTAGGGTTACTAGGCACACACAAGAGGTTCCACAAGGAATCAACCATGCCAAATTAAAATTTTCCGGTGCCGAAAAACCCTAAACTAGATCGTTAACTAGAGATTAGGCGAAACAACAAGCAAGCAAACTACTTTGCTACTAAGTGAATGGAAATACAACCTTTGTAGATCCGGTCCTCCACTTCTAAAGCTCCGTGTTGACGTCCCTCCGCTGCGATAATCGGATCCCGGACTCTGGCGATGGTTTCGTCGGAGAAATGATCGGGCTAGGTCATTGAGGCTCTTGGACGTGTCGATATGAGGCTCATAACGGGTCGAGAAACTACTGGTAACACTTACCAGTAAATCCCTAAAACAGCCTTGGCCAAGGACTTCCTGTTATAGCCAATCGAGCACTGCGCAACATCAACTCCCTATACCGGGAGAGACGAAACCCCTCCTATCGCTCATTGCGTCCATGTGATTCGGGACTGTACCCAAAAGCCACCTTTTTGCACGCCCTCTTGGACGTGGTATGATGGAAATCAAAGCACAGTGGGAATCACACAAGACTCTATGACGATTTCGGGTCTACAGACTAACCTGTACCAGTGTCACCAGAGAACTGCCATCTGACGTAAGGTATAATACCATCTGGGAGTTCTCGGCGAGTCTGTCCAGTGTACCCAGTTTCCACTGAGAACCCGTATATCATTTCTGATGTTAAACACCAATGGATATGGGATCATCCATCGCCCATCTATATGGGTCGAGAAGCTACACGCTAGTGTACTCTGGTATATCGATGCCCCGTCTCGATACACGCACGACTAGGGACATTGAAGGATGTACTTATGGACTACCATGTCCCCACTAGTATGATCCGCATCATCGTCCAGGTAGTCAAGTACACATCCTAAGGGCTTTACCAACATGTAACAGAGAGACAATCAGTGTACACGTTAAGGTAAAGAGTAACCAGATAGCATACTATCATATCGAGCAAGAAAGTCATCCCTATATATGTCCAAGCATCCACTACAGTATACATCCTATGTATAGTAATGGCCTCTAGGGCATACATATAACTAACAATCTCCCACTTGCACTAGGGCCATCTGATAGCAGTGGTTGAAGTATCTCATACTCAACCATCCCATAAAAGTCTCTATCTGGGAAAAGGCCTTTGTGAGTGGATCCGCCGTGTTGTCTTCTGAGTCTACTCTCCTAACCTCGATCCCCTGGAGAACAACCATCTCCACGATCAGGTGATACTGCCTAAGAATATGTCTGGATCACTGATGGGACGGGCATTCCTAGGCATAAGCCACAACTCCATTGTCACACAATGGGAGGAACGAAGTTCATCTCATGAACTTATATACACCCAGACTGCCTCTTTGGTAGCATCTTTGGTAGCGATGTATCCAGCCTTTATCGTCTAGTATGCCACGGTATCTAGCTTGGAACTCTTCCAACATACCGTCCCTTTACTGAGGGTAAAGACAATGCCTGTGACTGACATTCAGTCATCCTTATCACCCTGGAACCTTTCCAGTGATTCTCCCCAGGATCAATTGATACCATCTCACTACAACTAGTGAGTATCCTAATATCCAATTAGATCTATCTCATAGATCCAAAATCCAGGATTCAGGAGGTATCATTATGATCCTAAATAGAGAATCCTTGTGATAAGTGGAGATTGACCGAGCGTAGCATAGGAAACTACTTCCCTATCAAGAGTATGTCATCCACGTACTCTACGAGGATCACCACCATACTCCCTACTACCTTTTTGTATATACAAGGTTTATCTACCATTTTGATGATGTCAAACTCTTTGAATAACTCATCAAAACAGATGTTCCAACTCCGCGATGCCTGCTTTATCACATAAAACATCTTGCACACGTTTCCGCTGGTCCCACTGTCTACGAAGCCCTCTGACTGTGTACTTATAGACCATCTCTTCTAAATCTTTATTTAGAAAAGCAGTCATGACACCCAACCGCCAGATATCGTAGTCATGGTATGTAGCCGTGGCAAGTAGGATCTGGATGGACTTAAGCATATGTACTTAGAAAAAGTTTCATCATAATCCATACCTGGTCAATGATGCAAACTTTTAACAAGTCTAGCTTTGAAAGTCTCAACTTTTCCATGTACACCAAGTAATATTCTCAAGATATACTTGCTCCTGATGGGGATTTAACCCTTCAGATAAAGCAACCAAAGTCCATACTTTGTTGGTGTATAAGGATTCCATCTCAGATCGCTAAGCATCCAGCCATTCTTATAGAGTCCCACTCCTGATGGCCAGCTCGAAACTAATTGGGTCATCATCTCATGATGCAATCCTCGCTCCCACTGTCATAGAGAAACCGAAATATCTCTCAGGTGGGTGAGGAACCCTACTAGATCGGCGGAGAGGCTGAGGTTCGTCGGTTGCTATTGAATCCTTTGGTTCTACCAAATCATCAGCTGTAGTTTGTATAGCTGGAACTCTTTCTAGTTCTATCTCATGTCCTCTAATTTCTTCATAAGAAATTCCCTTTCACAAAGGTGGCATGCTGAGTAATAAAACATCTTTTGTTGCTCGGTTAGGTAGAAGATATTCCCTTGCGAATGCTTTGGATATCCAACAAACTTCCACAGAAACGACTTTGCCTCGAGCTTGTCCGGATTATGCTTTTAGACATAGGCTGGACAACCCCAAATCTTAACAAACTTAAGATATGGGCTCTTCCCTTTCCATATCATATATGAAGTGGTAGGCAACTGATTTGATCGGAACCCTATTCAATAGGTATGCAACTTCATAAGTGCATAACTCCCTAAAAGGAAATAGGAAACTCAGTAGTACTCATCATAGAGCACACCATATCACATAGGGTGCTATTGCTCCGCCCCGACACACCGACGTGCTGTGGTGTATGCGGAGGAATAATGCTGAGAGAGAATCTCATTCTTAGAATAGTCCAGGGATCCCGTGCTAAAGTATTCTCCTCCTTGATCATATCAAAGGACATAATACTTTTACCCGTATTTTGGTTCTCTACTTGTAACTTATATTCTATGAATATCTCAAAAGGTTCGGACTTGTGTTTCAACAGGAACATAGGTCTGAATCTCGAGAGATCATCAGAGAATTTAATGAAGTACAAAGAACCGGTCTTGGCATTTGTAGACAGGGGACCTTCATACATCAATATGTATCATCCCAAGAGTTCACTAACTCTTTCTCTATTTCCAATAAACAGAGCTATGGTCATCTTATCTCTGTGACATGACTGGCAAGTTTCATAAGATGTAAATTCAAACTAATTTAAATATGCATCTTTATCTAACTTCAGCTAGTCGGGTCGCATTGATATAACCTAGTCTACAATGCCTCAAGAAGGATTTGTTCATTTCTGAACTCTTCCTCTTGTGTGTGTTCTATATACTAAGAACTGTAATTTGATTTAGAACGTCAATGCTTTTAGATAACGTGGCTGAACCGATCAACTTTTGATATAGGAAATGTTCAAAACATTATCCAATAATAAAAAATTATATCCTTCTTTATCTAATAAAGAGACTGATATGATTTTTTATATCAGGTTCGGTATCTAATAACATTTGTTCAGAATCAATGTATTCTGGTAATACAGGGTGACAGTGACCAACAGACTTGGCTGCAACACTTGCACCGTTTTCTGCCTCATGAAACTTATCACCCGTTCTCAGTTCTCTACCTTTCTGTAGCCCATGTAACATGTAACTTATTACATATGCGGGATCCTGATCCGGTATCTCATACCCAGGACGTAAAGGACACTGAGAAACAGTTCTCTGTAATGAACACATCCGAAGATGATGCATCGGTATGCACTTTCTTCGTTTGGGCGGCACGGGAATTCTGGTAATCCCCAATTTCTTGCTCTGTCTTATAACAATTATAAGTTTGGAGTGGGACCAACGTTCCCCAGCTCAGTATAACAAGCGGGTTCGGTCAATACATCCGTATTATTATCTTGATTAAGGCGTGACATGGTCGCTACCAGGAGAGAGAGAGAAGAAAACACTCTGCGTGCGCTCTTGCAAGATCAGATTGGTTATTATTTTATCTAATCAGGATGGATCCCACTGTTTTTATCAAATCTTCCTTCAAACCCTAAAAGGAAAGACTAGCCTGGATTAATTACACGCTACAAGTTCGCCAATCTTTCAGCCAGGCCAGTGTCGGTACTTTGAGGGAGGTTCCCCGTGCTTTCGCACGGACCTAATTAAAGTAAACCTCATTTTCCCAGAGGCGTAACCCCGTTGACACCTTTCTAGACACCTACTTGATCGGCTAATTGTAATGTGTAAAACTCTCCCAGGAGTAACAATTACTCGCAGTGGGTATCGGGATCCAACTATCTCATAGAAGGTATGCAATCTCATTGCAAATTTCAACACTTGAAACTCCCGATAAAGGTTTTTACCCCTAGCACTTATGACCTTAGCTAAGGTCAACAAATCATAAGCACTAGTCATGTTCTACCCGTCATTTCGTGATTAATTAGACCCACCCACATGACCCTTGGCTAAGGTCAACAAAGCCACATGACTGTCCTAACTAATCGCATCATATGCGGTGTAGGAAGACATCACTTAGCTACCGTACACTGTGTTCCGCGGCCATAAAGGTTTTTACCCCTAGCACTTATGACCTTGGCTAAGGTCAACAAATCATAAGCACTAGTCAAGTTCTACCCGTCATTTCGTGATTAATTAGACCCACCCACATGACCCTTGGCTAACGTCAACAAAGCCACATGACTGTCCTAACTAATCGCATCATATGCGGTGTAGGAAGACATCACTTAGCTACCGTACACTGTGCCTTGACTATGGTCAACAAACACAGCACGAATACTAAGTACTCTACGTCCTAAAATGACGGAGGGTTGCGAATGGTTTTTATGAAAACCTTTAACGCTTTGAACTTGATCTCGTTGTGGAATCAAATGGTTTTTAAATGGAGTGTTTTTTAGACTTTTCTAGTTTTGCTAAAGGGGTCACTCCCGGTGAAGGGATCGTCGGCCCTTTCCTCATCGAATAAGGTGCAGGATATATCATATACATCACTGTGCAAAGCAAGAACTATAGAAGCAATCAAAAGACAAATCGAGGGTTGTAGCATCTGCCAGTTATTGCTAAAGGAGTCACTCCCGGTAAAGGGATCTCGGTCCTTTCCTTATCGAATAAGGTGCAGGGTGTTCTACAAGGAACACCACGATGCAAAGCAAGAACTGTAGCTACCTATTTTTGAAAATTCGATTCCACAACATCTTTAGGTTTCTTTTCTTTCATTAATCATATTAATGAAGTCCCATCATTTAAATCACCTAAACATCACAGATAAATACGACGTACACTTATGCCATCCGCATTCGCCTCGATGTCCACTCGTGCACCGTTAGGTTAGGTAACTAACGGCAGAGCGGGGTAGGGCTAGCGCGGGTGTAAAACATAAGTAACGTCTATATAATATATCATATATACTATATACAGTATTTATCATAGAACATCAAATGATCACATCACAGATATCGCAGCAGAAGAATCATATGAAACATTGGATATACTAGGACGTCCGTGTTTTCAATACGAGAGCCAGTATAAAACACGGATTCCACGGTCGCGATGAATAGCAAAACCCACACCCCTAGACCCCTATGAGAGCGGCAAGCAAACCTACCAATTCTAGAGTTAGGAGACCCGGACTCGACTCCTCGAGTTGGTCTCCCTCTGGACTCTAGAATCCGGTTACTTGTGCTCTCCTCCTTGGGTCTATCCTAGTGCAGAAAAGTAAATAATATACAATGGTGACATCTTCCGCAACTTGTAAGCGCCCCAATAAAAGAATATTACATACAATAAATTTTACATGAATGAAAATGAAAAAATCTCATCTCACATAAAACCCCCGGCTATTCAAAACGCGACGATCCAATATAACATATCCAGCAGCACATAACATCACATGTCATCAACGTAAGTAAATGTGCGCATCCCAATTGTCGTTGACATATAGCAACGAAACCGGCGATATCACATATTATACTTACGGTCCCAGAAAGAAAGTGTAAAACTACAACAGTTGGAATCCGCAACCTCCTTAGACATCGCATGCCTAACCATCTGAATTCCTTAGACATCGCATGCTTAACAATTATAAACTCCGCATTTTAGTCTTTATATCGAAAACACTTTTCAATATCTAGTCGGGCAATTCAACAAGATTCCGATAAACTGATCGAATGCTCGTCGCAAACTTTAGTAGACGGCCGCACCCACGGATGCCGTCGACTAAGTGCACTAAGGCGGAACACCGTTGCCGCGAGCACCCGAACGGATGCTTTTGGCGACGGGGTTCTCCTATAGTCACTTGGTCGGGGCCATGGGGCATGGATGTCTATTAAGTTTACTCGGCGAGTATCCGCGTACGCTACGTGATTGCGATGGACTTTTGATCGCATCAAAATTCCGTGGCAACCGATCAAGTGAGACTAAACTGCTATGTTCATAACATCCAAATTAGTTATCTCATAACTACTTGTGGATTCCAAATATTGTATCACATTCAAGATAAATAGAAAATGTTAAACTTTCCGATCGAACAATCAAACACCCAAGTTTTCCCGATACAGCTCAACACATGAAATAAGTTTAAAAACATCCACTTCATGCCACAGTACCAACGGTCCAGCCGTAGAAGGGTCAAGCCAACGCCTCACATGTGGCACGCCGTACTGCCCCAAACCCGAAGGTTCAAAGGGCAGTTCAAGACGGTCACATAATCGAGTTAAGGTTTGTTGTCTTCTAGAGGGTCCATCGCGTTACTTGCACTACTTAGAACGTTTTCAAACTACGGAAAAATCCAACACTCGGAAATTTCCCGGCAGGGGAAAAATTGGGTATTTAGGTCCGGTCGAACTTTTTAACATATTCTAAATTATCCGGAAAAACACAGACAAAGTTAAAGATTCCGATCGAATCGACGAACTCCCAATACAACCCAGAAAACTCAACACTTGAGTATAAGTTAAAATTACCCATAAAAAACAGGAATCAGTATAGGACATTACTGTGTAAAGCACGTGCCAAGAATCACCATTATGGCCGCGGAATCGCCGCACATGTTAGGGTGGGGCCGCGGTTCCGCGGCGCTTTGGTTGACTTGGGCTCACGTGCTTCACAGTAACTCTTATAATACCCTGCTGTATTTTTTGGATATTTTTAATTTGGAAAAATCCACATTTTCAGAAAATGTACAGAGAAGGGTTTGAGTTAGGGTTTCGGGGTTCGATCGGATTTCTAACATCGTCTACACTTCGCCTAAAGCTCTAGCTAGGCTCTGATACCACTGTAGGGTTACTAGGCACACACAAGAGGTTCCACAAGGTATAAACAATGCCAAATTAAAATTTTCCGGTGCCGAGAAACCCTAAACTAGATCGTTAACTAGAGATTAGGCGAAACAACAAGCAAGCAAACTACTTTGCTACTAAGTGAATGTAAATACAACCTTTGTAGATCCGGTCCTCTACTTCTAAAGCTCCGTGTTGACGTCCCTCCGCTGCGATCATCGGATCCCGGACTCTAGCGATGGTTTCGTTGGAGAAATGATCGGGCTAGGTCATTCACTTCGAGGCCGAAGATGATCTACGTCGGGGAGACTCAAACTCAAGCTATTCCTTCACTTGGTTAAAAACATTGTGAAGAGAACACCCTATACTACATGGCAAGTAGTAGAGGATGAAGAAATGGAAGTGGGTTCACTTTAGAATTGGATTTCTCACTTTTTTTCTCATGGCACCATTGGAGGTAGCAAGCTTTCTTGAAGCTTGATGAAGATGAAGAAGAAGAAAGAATCATATGAATCATTATCCAAAAGAAACTTATCCAATAAATAATGGCACCATGGTTGAGTTAAGCCCTCATGCTTAACTCTTGTAGAGAATTAACCAAAGCATTAGGTTAAGAGTTGGGTTAACTAATATCTTGAACAGATGACAAAAGAGTTGACTTTGTCAATGTTTATCAAGCTTCATGAAGCTTGATAACTTTGACTAAAGTCTCAATTCTTTTGTTATTTGCTAGGAAAATAGTAAACCATAATTTAACCTTGATTTGGTTTAGTTTTCATACACACAACTTGTATGTATCATCTAGCATGATACAAACATGTACACTTGCATATATCACATATAAACAATGTGCACATTCAAGTGAGAAAATCAATCTTAAGTGAACCAATACTAGTTAATGTAAAGTAATATATCAAATATATAATTATACATTAAATCATTAAATCAACACTTGATTTAACGATCCAGTCATATCGCATATAACCGACTAATATCAAGTGTATCAATGTATCGAATCAACACTTGATTCGGTAACCCGGCTATATCACATATAACCGACCGATGATATAAATCACAAGTATAGAATACAGTGTCACATACTGGTATTATTCTCGGTCCCGCACATATCTCATATGCGCTCTTATTTCGTTTCCCTTGAGCCAGGAAACCCCTGTGTAGGACTCTAAAGACTCGTCAATACGCCGGCAGTAGGTGATGATCATATCAAACATCCACAAGCCGCAAGCGGTCTGTTAAACATAACGGGCACCCGGGTATTGAGCGATCAGAAGATCAACGAGCAAGCCCGCTCACACTCCTGTGAATCCAACCAGTAACACTACCGTACAGTCCGGTCTGTTCGTCTGATATGTCGCATATTTCGCCTAGGGGTGGTAAACGTCAGAGCCCAATAACTCGATAAGTCGTGTCGATATGAGGCTCATAACGGGTCGAGAAACTACTGGTAACATTTACCAGTAAATCCCTAAAACAACCTTGGCCAAGGACTTCATGTTATAGCCAATCGAGCACTGCGCAACATCAACTCCCTATACTGGGAGAGACGAAACTCCTCCTATCGCTCATTGCCTCCATGTGATTCGGGACTGTACCCAAAAGCCACCTTTTTGCACGCCCTCTTGGACGTGGTATGATGGAAATCAAAGCACAGTGGGAATCACACAAGACTCTATGACCATCTCGGGTCTACAGACTAACCTGTACCAGTGTAACCAGAGAACTGCCATCTGACGTAAGGTATAATACCATCTGGGAGTTCTCGGCGAGTCCGTCCAGTGTACCCAGTCTCCACTGAGCACCCGTATATCATCTCTGATGTCAAACACCAATGGATATGGGATCATCCATCGCCTATCTATATGGGTCGAGAAGCTACACGCTAGTCTACTCTGGTATATCGATGCCCTGTCTCGATACACCCACAACTAGGGACATTGAAGGATGTACTTATGGACTACTATGTCCCCACTAGTATGATCCGCATCATAGTCCAGGTAGTCAAGTACACATCCTAAGGGCTTTACCAACATGTAACAGAGAGACAATCAGTGTACACGTTAAGGTAAAGAGTAACCAGATAGCATACTATCATATCGAGCAAGAAAGTCATCCCTATATATGTCCAAGCATCCACTACAATATACATCCTATGTATAGTAATGGCCTCTAGGGCATAAATATAACTAACAAACCCTCGGTTTTGTGGTGGTTCAGCGGTGCTACATGTGAAGCGTTGGTTGACCCCTCTACGGCTGGTCCATTGTTACTGTAGCATGTGCTGAATAATTTTAAACTACGCTCATGTGTTGAGCTTTTTAGGTAATTGTGGGTGTTTGTTGATTCGATCGGAATGTTTAACATCGTCTAGTTTTTTTTTCCTGCGACCGTAAGTGTAATATGTGGTGTATCGCTAGTTTCATTGCTATATGTCAACGACAATTGGGATACGCATATTTACTTACGTTGATGACATATGATGTTATGTGTTGCTGTGATATGTTATATTGGATCGTCGCGTTTTGAATAGCCGGGGGTTTTATGTGAGATTAGAGTTTTTATTTTCATTCATGTAAAATTCAATGTATGTAATATTTTTTTATTGGGGCACTTCCGGGTTGAGGAAGATGTCACCGTTGATGTATATTATTTACTTTTCTGCATTAGGATAGACCCAAGGAGGGGAGCACAAGTAACCGGGTTCTAGAGTCTAGTGGGAGACCAACTCGAGGAGTCGAGTCCGGGTCTCCTAACTCTAGAATTGGTAGGGTTTCTTGCCGCTCTCATAGGGGTCTAGGGATGTGGGTTTGGCTATTCATCGCGACCGTGGAATCCGTGTTTTATACAAGCTCAAAATAAAACACGGACCTCCAAGTATATCCAATATTTCATATGTTTCTTCTGTTGCTCTGTGATGTGATCACTGTGGATTCTGAGACGAATGGATATACATTATATATGAGATATATAGTAGACGTTGCTTATGTTTTGCACCCGCGCTAGTCCCATCCCGGTATGCCGTTAGTTAAGTAACCTAACGGTGCATAACGGGACACTGTAGAGAATGCGGATGGCATAAGCGTACGTTGTATTTTCGTTTCTTCTGTGATGCTTAGGAAGAATAAATGATGGGACTTCATTAATGAGATTAATGAAAAGAAAGAAATCTAAATAATGTTGTGGAATCAAATTTTAAAAAAGGGTAGCTACAGTACTTGCTTTGCATAGCGATATATGTGATATATCCTGCACCTTATTCAATAAGGAAAGAGCGGAGATCCCTTCACCGGGGGTGACCTCTTTAGCAATAACTGGTAGATGCTAAAACACTCGGTTTGTCTTTTGATTGCTTTTCGAGTTTCTTGCTTTGCATAGTGATATATGCGATATATCCCACACCTTATTCGATGAGGAAAGAGCCGAGATCCCTTCACCGGGAATGACCTCTTTAGCAAAACTAGTAAAAGCCTCAAAAACACTCCTTTTCAAAATCACTCGATTCTACAAGGATATCAAGTTCATTACGCAAAAGGTTTTCTGAAAAACCAGACGTAGTCCTCCGTCATTTCAGATAAGTCATACTTAGTATTCGTGCTATATTTATTGACCTCCGTCAAGGCGTAGTGTGCGGTAGCTGACTAGTATTTATCTGCTTATGCATATGATGTAGATTGGATTAGGATAGTCGTACGGCCTTGTTGACCTCCATCAAGGGTCGTGCGGGTGGGTTTAATTCAATCAAGAAATGACGGGTTGGACTTGACTAGCAACCTATGTTTTGTTGACCTTCGTCAAGGTCATAGGATGCTAGGGGCAAAATGTTATCGGGAATTTCATGTATTGAAATTTGCAATGAGATTGCATACCTTCTAGGAGATAGTTGGATCCCGATACCCACTGCGAGTAAGAGTTACTCCTGGCAGAGTTTTACACAGGACAATTAGTCGATCAAGTAGGTGTCTAGATAGGTGTCAACGGGGTTATGTCTCAGGGAAAACAAGGTTTATTTTAATTAGGTCCGTGCGAAAGCACGGGGAAGCTCCCTCAAAGTAACGGCACTGGCCTGGATGAAAGATTGGCGAAATTGTAGGGTGTAATTAATCCCGGCTAGTCTTTCATTTTAGGGTTTGAAGGATGATTTGATAAAAACAGTGGGAGCCATCCTGATTAGATAAAATAATAACCAATCTGATCTTGCAAGAGCATACGCTAAAGTGTTTTATTCTCTCTCTCCAGGCAGCGACCATGTCAGGCCCTAATCAAGATAATAATATGGATGTATTGACTGAACCCGCATGTTATATCGTGCAGGGGAATGTTGGTTCCGTTCTTTATTATAATTGTTATAAGACTGAACAGGGAATAGGGACATATCCGGATTCCCACGCCGCCCAAACGAAGAATAAGCATGTTGATGCATCTTCTTCGGGTGTTTTAGTTATTGAGAACTGTTTCTCAGTTCACTCTACATCCTGGGTATTAGATACCGGATCAGGTCCTACATATGTAATATGTTACATAGGCTGAGGAAAGGTGGAGAACCGGGAATGGGTGATCATTCCGTAAGAGTAGGGAATATGGCAAATGTTGCAGCCAAAGCTGTTGGCGAATATCACCTTGTATTACCAAATGGTAATACATTGATTCTGAACGAATGCCATTACATTCCGACCCTGATATGCAATCTTATATCAGTTTCTTTATTAAGTAAAGAAGGATATAATTTTGTAGGACAGGATAATGTTATGAAAATCTTCCTGAATCAAAAGTTTCTTGGATCAGGCTCGTTAAATAATAGCATTTACGTTCTAGATCAAACTACAGTCCCCAATGTACAAAACACACACAAGAGCAAGAGTTCAGAAATGAACGGATCCTTCTTGTGGCATTGTAGACTATATCATATCAATGCGACACGGCTAGCTAAGTTGCATAAGGATGGATATTTGAATCCGTTCGAATTTTCATCTTATGACACTTGCCAGTCATGTCTCAAAGAAAAGATGACCAAAACTCAGTTTACAGGACACGGAGAAAGAGTTACGGAACTCTTAGGACTGATACATAGTGATGTATGTCGTCCCATGTCTACACATGCCAGGAATGGTTCTTCGTACTTCATTACATTCACTGACGATCTCTCAAGATACGGACATGTGTTCCTGATGAAACACAAATCTGAAGCTTTTTAGAAATTCAAGGAATATAAATCCGAAGCCGAGAACCAAACGGGTAAAAGTATTAAAATCCTTCGATCCGATCGAGGAGGTGAATACTTGAGCACGGAGTTCCTGGACTTTCTAAAAGAGAATAGGATTCTCTCTCAGCTTACTCTTCCATATACACCACAGCACAACGGTGTATCGGAATGGAGGAATCGTGCCCTATTAGATATGGTGTGCTCTATGATGAGCACCGCTGAGTTACCTATTTCCTTTTGGCGGTATGCGCTTGAGACGACCATATACCTATTGAATAGAGTTCCAACGAAATCCGTGCCTACCACTCCATATGAGATATGGGAGGGGAAAAGACCGTATCTTAATTTTGTTAAGATATGGGGTTTCCCGGCCTGTGTTAAAAAGCAAAATCCGGACAAGCTCGAGGCAAGGTCAGTTCTGTGCAAGTTTGTAGGATATTCCAAGCATTCGCATGGACATATCTTCTACCACCCTGAGGAACAAAAGGTGTTTGTTGCTCAACATGCCACCTTTTTAGAAAAGGAATTTCTTGCAAAGGAAATTAGTGGCGAGGAGGTAGAACTGGAAGAAGTTCCAGCAATACAAACTACGACAGATGATTTGGTAGAACCAGAGGATTCGATAGCTTCCAACGAACCCCAGCCTCTCCGCCGATCTAGTAGGGTTCCTCATCCACCTGAGAGATACCACGGTTTTCTCATTGATGGTGGAAGCGAGGATTGCATCATGGAGGATGATGACCCAACTATCTTCGAGCAGGCCATCACGAGTGAGGACTCAGTGAGGTGGTTGGATGTAATGCGGTCCGAGATGGAATCCATGTACACCAACAAAGTATGGACTTTGGAAGATGCTCCTGAAGAGGTAAAACCCATTAGGGGCAAGTGGATCATCAAGAAAAAACTTGGTGTAGATGGGAAAGTGGAGACTTTCAAAGCTAGACTTGTTGCAAAGGGTTTTCGTCATCGACCGGGTGTGGATTATGACGAAACCTTTTCTCCAGTGGCTATGCTTAAATCCATCCGGATCATGCTTGCCATTGCTGCATACCATGACTACGAAATCTGGCAAATGGATGTTAAGGCCACCTTTCTGAATGGTGAATTGGAAGAGTGCGTGTACATGACTCAACCAGAGGGCTTCGTAGACAGTGGGAGTAGCGGAAAGGTGTGCAAGCTGCTTAAATTCATCTACGGGTTAAAGCAAGCATCACGGAGTTAGAACATCTGTTTTGATGTCGTTATCAAGGAGTTTGATTTCATCAAAAACGTAGATGAACCTTGTATATACAAGAAGGTGGCAGAGAGTAAGGTTGTCTTCCTCGTATTATACGCGGATAACATACTCTTGATAGGAAATGACATTCCTATGCTGCAATCGGTCAAGCTCTTCTTATCACATATATTCTCAATGAAAAATCTAGGTGATGCCTCCTACATCTTGGGGATTAAGATCTATAGAGATAGATCTAAACGGGTACTGGGATTGTCCCAATCTAGGTACATTGACACCATACTAAAGCGGTTTAGTATGGAAGAATCCAAGCGTGGGTTTTTACCCATGATCTCAGGACTCACTCTTTCCGAAAAGATGTCTCCCAAGACTGATTTGGAGAGAGCTCGCATGCAAGTGATACACTATGCTTCGGCAATAGGCTCTATCATGTACGCGATGCTATGTACCAGACCCGATGTAGCATACTCACTAAGTGTAGTGAGTAGGTATCAAGCAGATCCTAGAGAGAGTCACTGGACAGCTGTGAAAACCATTCTCAAGTACTTGAGAAGGACTAAAGAGATGCTCTTGGTGTATAGTAACGGAGAACTCCAAGTGGAGTCCTTTACTGATTCGAGATTCCAGAGTGATATGGACGACTCTAAGTCGCACTCGGGATTTGTCTTTACCCTCAATGGAGGGGCGGTATGCTGGAAGAGTTCCAATTAGGAAATCGTGGCAGACTCGACGATGGAGGCTAAATACATCACTGCCAACGATGCTACCAAAGAGGTTGTCTGGATGAAGAAGTTCATAACTGAACTTGGAGTGGTTCCATCCATTGAGTATCCAATACCTTTGTATTGTGATAACAATGGAGCGGTGGCTTTGGCCAAGGAACCCAGGTCCCATCAGCAATCCAGGCATATTCTGAGACGGTATCACCTGATCTGGGAGATAGTTGATCGCCGGGAGATCGAGGTCAGGAGATTTGACACGAAGAATAAAGCTGCGGATCCACTCATGAAGGCCATTCCCCAGATACAGTTCGAGAGACTCTTCGAATGCTGGGTATGTGATATTACAGCAGCTGGCCCTAGTGCAAGTGGGAGATTGTTAGTTGTATGTATGCCCTACAGGCCATTATTGTACATATGATGTATATTATAATGGATGCTTCGGCATATATAGAGAGGACTTTCTTGCTCGACATGATAGTATGCTATCTGGTTGCTTTTTATCTTAACATGTATACTTGTCTCTTATTGTCTTATGGTTACATGTTGGTAAAGCCCTTAGGATGTGTACTTGAATACCAGGATTGTGATGCAAATCATACTAGTGGGGCCATGGTAGTCCATAAGTTCATCCTTTAATGTTCCTAGTCATGGGTGTATCGAGACAGGGCATCGATATACCAGAGTAGACTAGCGTATACGCTTCTCGACCCATGAGATGGGCGATGGATAGTCCAATATCCATTGGTGTTTGACATCAGAGATGGTATACGGGTGCTCAGTGGAGACTGAGTACACTGGACGGACTCGCCGAGAACTCCTAGTTGGTATTATACCTATCGTCAGATAGCAGTTCTCTGGTGACACTGGTACAGGTTAGTCTGTAGACCCGAGATCGTCATAGAGTCTTGTGTGATTCCAACTGTGCTTTGATTTCCACCTTACCACGTTCAAGAGGACGTGCAAAATGGTGGTTTTTAGGTACATTACCGAGTCACATGGAGGCAATGAGCGATAGGAAGGGTTTCGTCTCTCCCGGTATTGGGGTTGATGTTGCGCTGTGCTCGATTGGCCATAACAGGGATGTCCCTGGCCAGGGCTGATTTAGAGATTTACTGGTAAGTGTTATCGGTAGTTTATCGACCCGTTATGAGCCTCGTATCGGCATGACTTATCGTTATTGGGGTCTGACGTTTACCACCCCTAGACTGGATATGTGACATATCAGACGAGAAGACCGGACTGTACGGTAGTGTTACTGACAGGCTTTACAAAAGCTAGAGAGGGCTTTCTTGTTGATCTTTTGATCGCTCAATACCCGGGTAGCCGTTACGTACAGCTAATACCGCTGACGGCTTGTGGGTGCTTGATCTGATCATCACCTACTGTCGGCGTATTGACGAGTCTTTAGAGTCCTACATAGAGATTTTACTGGCTCAGGCAAAACGAAGTAGGAGGACATATGTGATATGTGCGGGACCGAGAATAATGAGAGTATATGATACCGTATTCTATTCTCGCGATATTTGTATCGGACAGTTATATGTGATATAGCCGGGTTATCGAATCAAGTGTTGATTCGATAAGTTGGTACATTTAATATTAGTCGGTTATATGTGATATAGCCGGATTATTAAATCAAGAGTTGATTTGATATTTTAGTGTATAACTGTATATTTGATATACTAATTTACATTAGCTAATATTAGCCCACTTAAGCATTTTTTATTCTCACATGTGCACACTTAATATATATATGATATATATTAATTGTGTTTTATTTTGTATCATGGTTGTTGATACACACTACATGGGTGTATGAGACTTACACCATACTAATTATAATGTTGGGTTTTAGTATTTAAAGTAATTCAAAATTAGTGGATTATTAGCCAAATGCATGAAGCTTGTAGAAGTTTGTGGATGCTTTGACTAAGTCCACTAGTTTTGTTTTACTTAAGATATTTATTAACCTAACCATTATAATTAAGCCATGGTTATGTCTCTACATGAGTTAGTATATGATACAAACTCACCCATGATTAATTTTCTCACCTCATTTTTAGTTCATTCTCATTTCTTTTGCTCATCTTCTTCTTCTTTGAGCAAAATCTTGCTAGGGTTTTATAAAGAGAGAAAATATTGTGAGAAAAATAATACTAAAGTGAGCTCACTTCTTACTTCATCATCCTCTACTAGATTAGCACTTTAGTATAGGGTGTTAGCTTCACTAATCTCTCATTAGTGAAGTAGTAGCTTGAGTTAGTATCTCCTTGACATAGATCATCTTCGGCCTCGAAGACTTCAAGCAAGAACGTTCCTTTCGCCTTGAGAAGCCATGCATGAGTCCGGGAGTTCCATGATCGCAGCAAAGGGACTACTACAAGGAGATATTGAAGTGAAGGACCGGTCTACAAAGGTTGTATTTCCGTTATCACTTAGAATTAAAGTAGTTTACTTTATATTTCGTTTGATTCTCTAGTTAACGATTCTAGTTTAGGGTTCTTAAAAACGACAAAGTTTTGAAAATGGCATGGACGATGCCTCCCGAAACCTTGCTATCGTACACAGGAACCCTACAGCGTAGCATCGACTTACACACCCTTCCAAATCAAAACTCCCCATTGCAAATTGAATTCCAAAACTCCGGTTTTGAAAGTCTATCGAGTGTCCCAAACAATTCACCGATTGATGATAGAAGTTTGATGAGTTGCGTGACCTTGTAGTATTTGATTTACCCGATTGTGAAGGTACCCTGTCAAGTGAAACCACACCCAATCCCTTTGACCTCTACACCTCTATCCTAGAACCACAATTAATTAAAATCCATGCTTTTGATGAGGTGTCTGAGAGATTTGGTTTTCACTTAATTGAGGATATTGACGCTGGGAATATTTTGGATAATGAACTCGCAGTTTTGGATGAGTTTTTCTCACCAATTCATCATGTCCTTTCACTTCCATGTGGACATCATCCTGAGTCATTAACTGTTTTTCCCGAACTCCATATGCGTCTAGATATTGATGATAAATGCATGGATGAGTTAATTTTTTAGGAGAATTTTGAGGAAATTTTTTAGGATGAACCGGTTTTACTTGATGAGTCGGATTTTCCAGTCCATCATGTCCCTTTCATTGACTGTGTACACCTTCCTGAACGTTTAACCGATCCCATTCCTCGATCACTTCCCTCCATCCTTTCCATCATTCCCACCTTGCAAGACACCGTATTACCTTCATTTTCTGTGTCTGGTTTACCAAGTTCGGTCGACCCATGCTTTCTTACGAATCTTGAGAGGTTTGACCCCATTTTTCAACGGGTTGATAGATTAGTACAATCATTTTTCACACATCGGTCATTACAAATTGTAATCATTTATTCACTCCATTTTCACCCTCAAGTTCGTATTCTATTTCTTTTTCCTTTCCACCATTCTTCTCCTCCACTGAGACCGTATCCCGCTTCCATCCCCATACGGTCTCGCGTATTCTCCATTCCTTTCCTCTCCGCAATCTTTCACCAACCTGCACATTATTGCGATATAATTATTGAATGGTTGGTGTTAACTTTTGGCCTGTGTAAGGCCTTGTATAGATTGAAACTGTTCCCTCCCCAAACCTTGAACTTCAACGCTTAACAGTGGAAACACTGTTTCACTTAAGTTTGGGGGGGGGCTTTCTGTGTATATATATTTTGTTTTCTTTTTTCTTTTATAAAAATAAAATAAAAATAATAATTAAAACAAGGGAGCACCGACAATTTTGACCCTCTTGGTGTAGTCTGATAGTGAGGGCACTATCAAGTTTAAGTTTGGGGGTGTGCTCGGTAAGCTTTCTATCCTTCGCATTCATTTGTATATTCTACATTTGCATACATATTCAAAAACCCATAAAAATCAGAAAATTTGCCTAAAAACATAAAATCTTTGTCGTCGAGTTAGCTAGTGGGAGAAGTTAGATTCGATATTTCGACGGATTTGTTTGATAAGATATGAACAACTAAATCCTTTTTTTTTGAAAACCTGAAAGATAACCCTCATTTGAGTTTAACTGCAGCTAATATACGTCTTTACATCGCACTACACGTGTCGTGAGTTTTGGAAATTAGATGACAAGTCTGATATGTCTTAAAACTTTTTAATTGATAAACTATTTTTTGAGGATCAAACAGGTTTGTTCTGAAATAAGTAATATCAAGAATAGTTTATAAAGTGAAGTGGATATGAAAGGATATTATTGATTCTTTGATAGTAACCAAGTCTGAAGAATAACGAACTTGATTGGAGTGATTACACACCTGATCCATTAACACTTCTTTTATCCTAAAAATAATCGAACAACTGGTTATATCTCCGTTCGCATTGAATTGTTATGATTTTCACGACAAAATGTGTCCTTTTGTTTTAGGGCCTAGGTAACATGAGCTATTAAGTCCGCTAGGGTGTCTCTACACCTAATTCCCTAAACAACCAACTGGTTTGGGTGCATTGGCCCAAAACTCGCTAAGAAGCCTAAAAAGTCCAAATTAAAACAAAGTCAAGCAAGTGTTCTCTACGAGCTAAAATTCCTAACGGTTCTTTGTGTGAGAATAATCTTAACAAAAGACAAGTTTTATAAAAATATTTTTAAACGGAGATATGAAGGTTTTATCCTAGGATGAAGATTATTGCACGTTCACAAAGGTGTGTATGAAACGAAAACAAGTAAAAGGTAGAGTGAAGAATAAGACCTAGTTTCCTGTTAAAGAGGATAGAAATTCTGAATTTGAAACCAAGCTGGGAAACGAAACTTGAGAAATACTTAACTCTTTATAAAACTTGTGTAATCCTTTTGAAGTTTTATCCGGTCTTTATTTTGTGACATGATGACTTTAATCGATCATTTTGAAACATAACGACACTATTTGCACCGCACGTAAAGACATATAGGATCTGAAGTTAAATAAGAAGATGGGTGTGAAAAATAAAGTTTCGATGTTTCTAACTTAGGATGATAGAATTTATAGTTTTGAAGCTAAGACTTAGGGTTTGAATCAATAGTTATTTCGCGAAACTAGCTTCACGGGATTTTTTCGGTGTAATCCGCTGAAAACCCTCAGGAGACAACACTCCTCCTACTAGGGACATTTAGAGGTTTAACGGCTTGTTGTACGAGCTCAGTGCAATCGTGTTCCCTGCGAAAGTGAGGTTAAGATTTTGTTTTGCTCAGAATGAGCAAAAGATAAGTTTGGGGGTATTTGTTCATCACAGAAAACATTTCAATACCGCTCATTCATTATCAATTTTGTATAGTATCGGTACTATTAAGCCGTGTCTGCTCAATAAATACAGATTATAGGTATTCGCGACAAAACACATGAAATACACTCAAATTCACGGATATAACATTTGTGAGCCAACACTGCAACCGGAACTGCAAACCGATTGCTATCCAAAGAGTTCTTTTGCAACAAATAAAGTGTACACAATTTTGGTCCAACACAATACAAGTGTGCACATAGCTCTTTGGCACTTGGACCTAGGTGGGGGCTGCCCATGGCACAAGTGGGCACAAGTGAGTGTGATGTGTGATAAATGCTAAAAGATGTGATGTGATTTAAAGCATCAAGTTTCCCTCCAAGACTACTGAGTATAACCCAAGATGATATGAAGAAATCAAACGTTACCAGTGGACTTGTTTAGTGCACTCAAGACCACCACACCAACACGAGCCCAATTTCCCAAGATTGGACCGGCGAGACCCTCCAAAAAACCGGCATCACTGAGCTTTTTGTCTCCAAATGACCCTATTTTTCTTCTGGTTGTTTATTTGGTCACATCATCTTATTTTTATTGTTTGTCTAATCTTATTTTGTGCCTATAAATACCAGATCAGTGAGCAAGAAAAAGAGAGACTTGAATACACTTTTTGCAATAGTTCAACTCTTTTTCACTTTCCATTTTTTTTAGTTCTTATACATAGTAGTTTTCCTTGAGTTCTTTGCCATCACTTGATCTTGCAACCTCTTCATTGAGCTTGCAAGTTTAAGTTTTGGTTATTGAACTCATGGTTTGTATCATCATTTGGAATTAATAAAGTTTTCATTTTGCACTTGGGTTCGTAGTATTCATTTTCTATCTCTTTTACTTACTTGCAATTTAATTTCTTGCCATTTACTTACTTGCAATGTTGTGTTATTCTTTTTATTCCATTTCATTTGCACTTTCTTTTGTTGTTTTGATGGTTTGTGAATAGTTGTGTTGTTAGGAAAAGAGAGTGGTTATGTAAATTAAGGTTTTCTTTGCTCATTTCCTTTGCCCGATAATTTCCTATTGAACTTCGTCCAAACCTTACGCTAGCGCTCCGTTAGGCACCCTACCCTACCAAGGTATCAAGGATCCCTAACCGTGACCGGTTGCGTTCGGTTTCGCCGTAGGCGAAAGTCATGAGACAAGAACGGACGGACAAGGTTCAATAAGCCGGATTTCACTAATACCTTGCTTAAACACCCTAATCCACGTTGTTGCCGATTACTCTAGCTTCAATGGTCAAGCTCGGCACAAAGGAGTGAGTATAGATTTCCCTAACTTACACGAACCTATCTCTATTCCTAACAAACTTATACTTTGCATATACAAACACTTAGGTTAGAATCGAACAATTCCAACCCATGCATTAATTCATGATAACAAGAACATAGAATGCACCATCTTTCTGCGGACGACCCGCACTCATCGCGGTTAGCTACACGCGACATCGTCTTGATTGCTGTTAACTTTAAATTCTTTATAAAACGACAACGCGAAATCTTCTATCAACCAAGTCCTTTACCCATTCAAGCTTCCAGAGTGATAATGTCGACTATAAGACAGTCTCGGGTTTTGTCTTTACCCTAAGTGGAGGGATGGTATGTTGGAAGAGTTCCAAGCTAGATACCATAGAAGACCCGACAATAAAAGATGATTACATCACTACCAATGATGCTGCCAAAGAGACTGTCTGGATGAAGATGTTCATGAGATGAAATTAGTGAGGTTCCTACCGTTGTAATTACAATGGAACTGTGGGTTTGGCCTAGGAACCCCAGTCCCATAAGTGATCCAGACATATTCTTAGGCAGTATCACCTGATCAGGGAGATGGTTGATCTCCCGACGATCGAGGTCAAGAGAGATTAGACGAAGAATAACACGGCGGATCCACTCATGAAGGCCATATCCCAGATACAATTTGATAGATTTTGGGATGTTGGGTATGAGACGCTACAACAACTGGCCTTTGTGCAAGTGGGAGATTTTTAGTTGCGTGTATGCCCTAAAGATCATTATTGTACATGATTGTATATTATAATGGATGCTTGGACATATATAGGGAGGTTTTTTTTGCTCTACATGATAGTATGTTATCTGGTTGCTCTTTATCTTAATATGTAGACTAGTATTGTGATACCGTCTTGCTCTCACATGATAGTATGTTATCTGGTTGCTCTTTATCTTAATATGTAGACTAGTATTGTGATACCGTCTTGCTCTCACATGTTGGTAAAGCCCTTAGGATGGAATTGAATACCAGATTATGATGCAGATCATACTAGTGGGGCCATGGTAGTCCACAAGTACATCCTTTAATTGTTCCTAGTCGAAAGAGTATCGAGACGAGGCATCGATATTCCAGGGTAGACTAGTGTGTACGGTTCTTGACCCTGTATAGGGCAATGATTGATCCCACAACCATTGGCGTTTGACATCAGAGAATGTGCACAGGTGCTCATTGGAGAATGGGTACACTGAACAGGACTTGCCGAGAACTCCTGGATGGTATTATACCTATCGTCAGATAGCAGTTCTCTGGTGACACCGGTACAAGTTAGTATGTAGACCCAAGATCGTCATAGAGTCTTGTGTGATTCCCATTGTGCTTTGATTTCCAACTTACTGAAGGGATATGGGAGCGCCCCGGCCATCCAACCGTGGCCAAATGCGGAACAAAAATTTCTAAAACCCGGCGCTACCATTACACGATTAATAAGATCGAAACCATTAACCGTAAAACTAGCAAGCCAAACACAAAGAGATAGAATGGTTATACCTAATGAACCAAGTCCTTCGGGTCTTCAACCATTTCCAAGCTCCTAGTGATGCGAATCGACTTTGGTCGTCGGTCTTCCTCCATCTCCAATGATACACCCGAGGGAAACGACGCAAGCTCCAGGTTCGTTAAATAGACCAACCGACCCTCCAAGATCGCTAGTAGTGGAGAGTAGGGGGTGTAGGGATAGTCTCAGCATAATTTTTACCATAATTTTCTCTCAAAAAATTATTCTCATAAAACAACCATGGAAGATGTAGAGGTGATGAAAGCATGGAAAGCATGAGCTAAGAAAATGGCTAAGTGTTTTGGGTGTATCATCAAAAATGAGAGTGAGAGAGTGTTGTCTACAAAAATGAGCAAGCCCACATCATCCACCAAAGTGTCCGTCCTCCTTTCTCCTCTCTCTCATTATTCACACAAAACACTTACCAAATTAAGCAATAAACAATTACCCATACCAATCTCTATATTGCCAAAGCCAATGCTTTGACCAAAAGACCCATGCCTATCCATGTCACCTTTTCCACCTCATTATAAACAAAATGATTTTCAAATGAAAATCAATAATGAGGTGGCATCTTTTAGAAGCCATTCCGTATAAATACGGAATGCTTCCCGGTATATGTATCGAAATACACATACGCGTATTTGTACGAAAATACGAATAGCCAAAGAGAGAAAAATAAATAGTGAGCAATAATACTAGAATACATATATATATAAATACATATGTAAATTATTAAATCAAAACTTGATTTAACAATCTGGCTTAATCCTAAGCCGCTAGTATTATCAACCGTCCGATTAAAGTCTATGCAGCCTGTGCACATATTCAATCGGACACCTGTATGTACCAACATACATCAACTACAACATATCGCCTAAACCGTGAAAACCCTCTGTGTGGGACTCTAAAGACTCATCAATACGCTGGTAGTTGGTTTAACCACAAGCACGTCAGCGGCACTGGCTGTACGTAACGGCTACCCAGGTATTGAGCGATAGGAAGGCCGACGAGAAAACTCATCCAAATCCCTACTAAGCCTTTCAGTGACAATATCCGTACAGTCCGGTCTGTTCGTCTAAGAGTATCGCATATCGAGTCTAGGGGTGGATAAAGTCAGACCCCTATCAACGCGATAATTCGTGCCGGTATGAAACCCATCACTACCTGAGAAAATATCGATCCTGGATCGGTAATTCTCACATACCCCGGCCGAGGATTTCTAGTGATGGTCACCCGTGCACTGCGCGACATCAACCCCCAATACAGGGAGAGACGAATCCCTGACGACCCGCTCACTACCTCCATGTGGCTCAGGACTGTACCCAACTAAAACCTGTTTGCACGACTCCTTTGAGCCATGGTAGGGTAGTAATCAAAGCACAGTGGGATCTCACACGAGGCAAATGATGATCTCAGGTCGACAGACCTGTACACATGTCACCAGGGAACTGCCATCTGACAATAGGTATAATACCAACTATCATGTTCCCTGCAAGTCTGTCCAGTGTACTCATAACCCAATGAGCACCTGTATACTATCTTAGATGAACAACTAACACCAATAGCTTATGAGACCGGCCACCGCCCCTCGTCAGGGTCTAAATAAGTATACACCAGTCTACACTGGAGTATCGATGCCCAGTCTAGATACTCCCACGACCAGGGACATTTAAGGATGTGCTTATAGACCCCCAGCTCCCACATATATGATCGCCATCACAATACTGGTAGTCAAGCAAGAATGCTATGGGCTCTATCAACATATACATGATGATAAAGACAAACTAGATAGTACACTATCATTTTGAGTAAGACTGTTTCATCGGTATAGGTCCTCGCTCAATTATCATAATCACGTGCCTGCGACTACGATAATTGCCTTGAGGGCACTATAGCCAACAATCTCCCACTTGCACTTAAGGCTAATTATTGCGATGTCGCATACTCACAGCCCGTGTGATACCGAACACCCAACTCCTCTAATAATCAGTTTCACAAACCTCGTTTGTAAAACTATTGCGTTCGAGAAATAGCTTCAGTGAGTGGATCCGCTCCAGTGTTTCTTTCTGTATCTCTCTATATCTCATCTTCACGGAGTAAGGTATCTCCCGAAATGAGTAATACCAGTCTTAGAATATGTCTCGATATCTGACGGGGACCAGTTCACAAAAGAACTCCAAATCCAGCAAACTTCTTAGACTGTATCGTCTACTGAACTCAATCAGTATACCGCGCCATACCTTCCTCAGTATCCGCTTAGACCATCTGTCCAAAATACTGCCCCTCGTCAGAGGGAAAACTATAGCTTTGACAGTCACTCTGTCATCCAGGTCGCCTTGGAAGCCTGGAATGATAACTGTCTCCTGAAGGAGGCTGCCATTATCAAATCCCTACAACATCCACTTATGTTCATAAACTGCTTTCAATCGTTTTCTCCAGGATTGGATTAATATATCAATTTATTGCATCTAGTGCAAAAACAATATCTGATGTGGTACTTGACATCTCATGATTGACTCAATTGCCTAAGCAAGTGATAGCCAATCATGCACACCCCTCTCCCCTTTAGTCTGTAAGACACCTTTAGAGAGGGTGACTCCATCACTTGCAGGTACACCACCATGCTAGAAGTCGTCCATTCTAAATATCTTTAGAATACTGTCTAAGTACCCAGATTAGAAAACTAGCCAAATCTAGATCTAAAACCATAGATCTAGTAACCAGAATGTCTGATATAATATCCATAACCTATGTGGAGAAACTACTGTGTGACAACCAAAGTATAACCGATCGTAGTATAAGAATTTCACTTCCTATAAAGTGCATGTCATCCTAAATACCAGGACACACACCCTACTACCTTGTTACCAGATCCATCTTCTATTCTGATGAAGTCAAAGCCTATGACTGTCACATCAAAAATTAGACGATCTATCTCCGCTATATTTGTTTTAGTCTATAAATAGACACAAGCTACTTGTCCACTACGCTTCCGCTGCTCCCACTGACTACGACAACCCTCTGGCAGAGTCATATACGCGCGCACTTCTAAAGCTAGTTTAGAATGACGCTATACTCATCCTCCTGCCGGGTCTCATAATCAGGAACAACAGTAGTGTCAAGTCTGGGTAAACAAGAACCTCCCTGTCACCGTACTTGAGGATACCGAAGTATCTCTTGGGTGCCTGAGGTTACCCACCATATCTGCGGAGTCGCTAATGGAATGTCAAACCTGATTGAATCTTTAGGTCCTATTAAATTTTCCGTAATTGTTTGCGGTTCTGGAATCTCTTCTAGTTCTACCTTACTCCCACCTGTGTTTTCTGGAAAAAAAAATCCATTTTACTAAAACTGTGGAGAGTCAAGAACAATATCACTATTGATCTTCCAGATGGTAGAAAGTTAACATTCGTCAAAGCCCGGGATAACCTACAAACAACCATTACTGAAACGTGCCTTGAGTTTATCCAGATTCTGGTTTTAAGCATCAGTCGGACGACTCCCTATACCTTAACATCGTTAAGATATAAATCGATTCTATATATATCTAATATAGAAACAAAAGCACTAATTTAATTGGAACCAGATTCAAATCATGCAGATGTCTCCAGTGCATGTCAACTAAATGGAGAGAGGCCGATCAGCATTACTCAACTTAGGAGTGCGTCCAATTATGAGTAACCTGAAAAGAAACAAGTTTCTCAAAACCATTACTGTCAACTGAATAGCTCATACAAGTATCTACATCTTCGATCAGCTTGAAGAATCCCGATACTTGCGACACCTGGTTCTCTACTTTATTCTTGTACCTATAACTTCTCAAACTTGGACCTTATATTTCTATGAAACACATGTCTAAAACTGGAGAAGTCATTTGTAAACAGAATATGGTACGAGTACCAATCCCTCTGTCCTAATGGACACTGGACAACATACAATACTTTGTATAAGACTCCTGAGTTTAATAACTCAAACCCTGTGTGTCATAGGTTGAAAATTGTACCCAGGCGATTTCTTCAAATATCACCAATTACAACAAATTCCGATATAATGAGGACGGTCACCTAATTCCCAATAACTTACTCCCACTCATCATCTATAAAACCATACAGATGTGAGAATCTTACCTGGTAAATACATACCCTGGAGTAAGGACCTAATTGGGAAATCAGTTTTCAATTAACAACATATAGTGAAACTGAAACATGAAAATGTTTCGAAGGGGTATCCGGGTATTCCTAGTAATGCCTCTTTCATTATCCAGATTCATGACTGTAACCATATATTTCGTTTCCTTCTCTCCAAATCCATTTATTTGTCTTTAGTAATTACCATCTGTACACCATTGTTAAGCTAAGTGGTTTTCTTCCTTCCCTACCGTTCGGCACCAGCCTATGGTTTGGAAGAAGACTATCCAATAAGCATAATAGGTGTACTCTCCTAATCCTAGGAGTACTCACAACCTGAGAGAAGGTGATGATAAAAGACAACTGAATAAACCTTATTCCTATTTCTCCTGAACCAGAATCCTTCATCAAAAAGGTTCCTTCGAGTTCGTATATAACCATACGATGGATTTATCCAATGGAAGTGGATGTTCGTAGTGATACGAGGTATTCTGGAGAAATACAAAGGTGAAGTAGGAGTGGCGATGAAATACCTGGTTCGGTCGTGAATTGCAGCAGTCGCATTTTACTTTGCCCTCTTTCTGATCCCTCTATATGTCTTCACTTATTACCTTCTGCACACCCAACTTAAGCTAATTGGTTTTCTTCATTCCCTACCTTTTGGCACCTGCCTATAGTTTGGAAGAAGACTATCCAATAAGCGTAATAGGTGTACCATATCCTAATCCTAGGAGTCCTCACAACCTGAGAAGGTAAAAGGAAAAGAAAACTGAATAGTCATATTCAATCTCTCCCGTACCAGAATCCATCCTTGAATCTGGAACAAGTTCTTTCGAGTTCATATATAACCATACGATGGATTTATCCAATGGAAGTGGATGTTAGTAGTAATACGGGGTATTCTGGAGAAATGCAAAGGGTGAAAGAAGGAGCAGCAATGATGTATGCAACTTAGACAATCCAAAAGCCAGTGTTTTAAGAAAGTTTGGTTAACCTGGTCACTGAGTTATAGTCTAGGGTCGGGTCATGGTCGCAGTCAATGAGAAAGAGAGAAGAAACACTATGCGTGCACTCTAACCTAAATGTCTCCCACTGTATCCTCGAATTCTCCTCCAAACCTAAAAGGAGAATTAGTCGGAATCACCCGAGGAGTAATCCTACTCATTAGTGGGAATCGGGATCCAACTATCATCGCATGATAACTTGAAGGAAGCCACTCAAGTCACTACACTCAAGAAGGTATGCGTAAGCCTGGAAAGTTTCTTGTATGTTTGAAACTCCCGATGTTATTTTTACCCCTAGGACCCAAGTGACCTGACGAATAATCAACAAATCAAAAGGTCCTAGTCAAGTTCAACCCGTCATTATCTTGATTGTTTTAAACCCACCCGCACTACCCTTGATGAATAATCAACAAAGTCGTACGACTGTCCTAACCAATCCACATATCCATGCAACAGAAAAGCATTACAGAGCTACCGCACACTACGCTTCGGCGAATAGCAACGACAAACGTAGCACGAATACTAAGCAATACTAATCTGAAATGACGGAGGGCTACGGCTAGTTTTTGGTGAAAAACCTTTAACGTAATGAACTTGATATCGTTGAAGGAATCCAAGTGGTTTTATAAAAATATAGTAGCGAAAACTTTTGCTAAAGAGGTCACTCCCGGTGAAGGTATCTCGGCTCTTTCCCCGTCGAATGAGGTGCAGGATATTCCAAACTGAATACCACGATGCAAAGCAAAAAGTAATCGACTATAGTGAAGTTATTGTAAGTGCACGGCGGCGCCCCGGCCTCCATCCCGAGGCCAAAATGCGGAAGCGGTGATATACTTAAATTTTTCATGAACTGGCACCACCGCGCACTAATACCCGGATCGAACCATTAACTAGTCCTAGCTAACTACAAGATGGGGAATAGAGATATACCGACTGATCCGAGTCCTCCGGTCTTCTCGTCGTCATCCCGATCTCCCGCGGAAACTCCGGTCGTCGCCTCCTTGCCGGAAGGGCACCACATCGTCTGCATCTTTTACGGGCTCCCACCTCAATGCCGAGGCAACTCGGGCACGAAGCTGGCGAGTCGACGTGCCCAAGATTTGCTGTAGAATGTAGTGTAGAGGCTTGTGTCTCATTTGGGGTTTTAGGAATTGCCATATGGTGGAGGAATTGATACAAGCTTTTGGAGGAGGAGCTAATATGATTTTTGCCAAGCCAAATGAGTGTAAATCCCTCCACCAAAAATTTGGACAGCCCACTAGAGCTTGGCCGACCATGCCAATGTGGGAGGGGAGAATGAGAGTGAGTGAGGGATTGTATCAATCAAAAGAATGAGAGTCTCTCATAATCCAAGAGAGAGAAAGGTCAAATGAAATCATGAAAGGAAATGATCAAAAACACAAACCCACACTCCACCATCAAAATCCATCATCTCAAGCATGATGACTCCAAATGGTCAAGCCATCATCATCAAGCATGATGACTTCAAAAAGTCAAGCCATCATGAAGAAGTCAAGAAGTCAAAGAAGAGCTATCATGATACAACAATATGCAATCACCTCCCTCCACAAATGCTTATTTGCACAATTGCAAATAAGCCCTCCTCCACCAATCTTCGGCCAATGAACGATACAAAGGAAATTGGCCGAAACGGAAAGCAAACTGGCAACTCCAGAAAACTGGTCCCGTAATAAATTACAGGAACACCCCGATACTGTGTATACACACCCGCATCTGTATTTCGACCGAAATACAAATGCAAATGAGACAAAATCTACACTGTACTAAACTAGGATCCGGCTTAAACCAAAGCCGACTAGTATTATCCGTTCGATCCTGATCCGTGCAATACCGCACGTATCTGATCGAACGCTACCATATATCCATATGGCCTCTAGTACTAACCGTCCGATCCTGATCCGTGCAATACCGCACGTATCTGATCGGACCCTGCCATATCTCCATATGGCCTCCACAGCGTTTCGCCCGAAAGCTGAGTAACTGAATGTGGGGGACTCTAAAGACTCGTCAATACCTTGGTTGTGGATTTAACCACTAGCACGTCAGAGGTATAAGCCAATACGTAACGGGCTACCAGGTATTGACCAAAAGGGACGTCGATGAGCGAACTCATCCTGATACCCTACTGAGCCTGTCAGTGACAATATCCGTACAGTCCGGTCCGTTCGTCTATGAGCATCGCATGGCGGGCCTAGGGGGTTGGTAAAAGTCAGACCCCAAAAGCGGTATAAGTCGTGTCGGTGTGTAGCCCAGAACACCCTGAGATACTATTGGAATACTTACCAGTAAATCTCCTGTCTTGGCCAAGGACTTTTCATGTTCCGGCTCTCCTAAACACAGCACGACCTCACCCCCAATACCGGGAGAGACGAACCCCTGAAGATACGCTCACTGCCTCCATGTGGCTTGGGACTGTACCCAACTAAAACCTATTTGCACGACTCCTTTGAGCCGTGGTAGGGTAGTAATCAAAGTACAGTGGGAACTCACACGAGACAAATGACGATCCCCAGGTCGATGAACTAACCAATACACATGTCACCAGGGAACTGCTATCTGACGTCTGGTATAAGACCAACTAGCATGTTCCCGGCGAGTCCTGTCCGGTGTACTCATAACCCAATGAGCACCTGTATACATCTTAGGTGAACCAACTGACACCAGTGGCTTGCGAGACCGGCCACCGCCCCTCGTCGGGGTCTCGACTGTATACACTAGTCTACTCTGGAGTATCGATGCCCTATCTCGAAACTCCCACAACTAGGGACCATTTAAGGATGTGCTTATAGACTACCAGCTCCCACGTATATGATCGCCCTCATACTGCTGGTTGTCAAGCAAGAATCCTAGAGGCTCTATCAAGGTGCAATAGTGACCTGTCAGGTCACCTAAAGCAGTACACGATGATAAAGATAAACCAGATAGCATACTATCATCTTGAGTAAGACTGTCCTACCGGGATAGGTCCTCCCTCAATCATTGCAATCACGTGCCTGTGATCCAATAATTGACTCTGAGGGCACTATCTCCAACAATCTCCCACTTGCACTCAAGGCTAATTATTGCGATGTCACATACTCACAGCCCGTGTGATACCGAACACCCAACTCCTCTACTATTCAGTCTCACAAAACCCGTTTGCGAAACTATTGCGTTCGAGGAATAGCCTCAGTGAGTGGATCCGCTTTGTTGTTTCTTTCTATGTCTCTCTATATCTCAAGTTCACGGAGAAACCCATCTCCCGAAATGAGCAATACCTGTCTTAGAATGTGTCTGGATATCTGATGGGACCCAGCTCATAAATGAACTCCAAATCCAAACTTCTTAGACTGTATCGTCAACTGAACTTAATCAGTATCCTGCACTATGCCTCCCTCAGTATTGCCTTGGACCACCTGTCCAAAATACTGCCCCTCGTCAGAAGGAAAACTATAACTCTGACAACCTCCTTGTCGTCCATGTTACCTTGGAAGCCTGGAATGATAACTGTCTCCCAAATGAAGCTGTCGTTATTATATCCCTAGAACATCCACTTATGTTCTAAAACTGCTTCCGACTGTTTCTCCAGGATTGGATCAATGTCAATATATTGCATCTAGTGCAAGAACAACATCTGGTGTGGTACTTGACATCTCATGATTGACTCAATTGCCTGAGCAAGTGATCTGCCAATCATGCACATCCCTCTCCCCTTTAGTCTGTAAGACACCTTTAGAGAGGGTGACTCCGTCATCTGCAGGTACACTACCGTGCCAGGAGTCGTCTATTCTAAATACTCTTAGAATGCTGTCTAAGTACCCTGATTGGGAAACCACCCAAATCTAGTCTAAAACCATAGATCTAGTAACCAGTATGTCTTATATAATGTCCAAGTCCCATATAGAGAAACCACTGTGTGACGACCAAAGTATAACCGATTGTAGTATAGGAATGTCACTTCCTACTTTGTGTATGTCATCCAAATACCAGGACATCACACCCTACTACCTTCTCAACAGATCCATCCCCTATTCTGATGAAGTCAAATCTATGACTGCCACATCAGAAATATATGATCTATCTCCGCTACATCTGCTTTAGTCTATAAATAGACATAAGCTACCTGTCCACCAATGCTTCCGTTGCTCCCACTGACTACGACAACCCTCTGCCAGAGCCATATACACGTACACTTCTAAAACTAGTTTAGAACGACGCTATAATCATCCTCCCGCCGGGTCTCGTAACCTGGAACAACAGCAATGGCAAGTGTGGGTAAACAAGAACCTCCCTGTCACCGTCCTTGAGGCTACCGGAGTACCTCTTGGGTGCTTGAGGTTACCCACCTTATCTGCGGAGTGGCCAATGGAATGTCAATCCAGATTAAATCTTTAGGTTCCTATGAAAACTTCAGTAATCGTTTGTGGTTCTGGAATCACTTCCAGTTCTACCATACTCCCACTACTGTTTTCTGAAAAAATCCATTTTTAAAACTGTGGCGAGTCTAGAACAAAATTTCTATTGATCTTCCAGATGGTAGAAAGTCAACCCTCGTCATAGCCTGGGTCAACCCACAAACAGCCATTACAGAAACGTGCATTGAGTTGTCCAGTGTCTGGTTTTAATAATAAGCCGGACAACTCCCCGTACCTTAACAATGTTAAGATATGAACTGTACTATATCAATATAGAACCAGAGGCACTGATTTAATTGAACCAGATTCAAATCATGCAGCTGTCTCCAGTGCATGTCAACTAAATGGAAAGAGGCCGATCAGCGTTACTCAACTTAGGAATGCTTCCAATTATGAATAACCTGAAAGAGAAGCAAGATCTCTTAATCATTGCTATCATCTGAATACCATACTCAAGTATCTACATCTTTGATAACTTTGAAGAATCCCGATACTTGCAATATCTGGTTCTCTACTTTATTCAAATACCTACAACTTCTCAAAATTCAGACCCCGTGTTTCCACGAAACACCTGTCTAAAAAACTAGAGAAGTCATAAGTAAACCGAATATAGTACGAGGACCAACCCCTCTGTCCTGATGGACCCTGGACAACGTACAATACTCTGTATAAGTCCCTTGAGTCTGATAACTCATTCACTGTGTGTCGTAGGTTGAAAACTGTACTTATGGTTAAGAAGAATTACACCGCTGTTTAATGCTCCTTACCTAACCATCCACTGATATAGGTAAATGTCATCGACATAATTTCAAAAAGTATATCTAACTCTATGAAAATAGACGTACAGATATATCGATTTGAAATTGGTGCATAACAGCGGATATTCAAAACCAAATATTTGCCGTCCGGCAACCAACCCTGGAAACTTCCTCAAATATCACCGATTACAACGAATCCCGATATAATGAGGATGATCACCCAATTCCCAATAACTTACTCCCACTCATCATCTGTAAAACCATACAGATGTGAGAATCATACCTGGTAAATACATACCCTGGAGCAAGTGTCTTAATTGGGAAATCAGTTTTCCTTTAACAGTACACAGTGAAACTGAAACATTGAAATGTTTCGATGGGGTATCCCGGTATTCCTAGTAATGCCTCTTCCATTATCCGGATTCACAACTGTAACCGTGTAATTCTTTGCCACCTCTCCAAATCCCTTTATATGTCTTTAGTCATTACCTTCTGTACACCCCTTTAGGCCAAATGGTTTTCTTCCTTCCCTACCGTTCGGCACCAGCCTATGGTTTGGAAGAAGACTATCCAATAATCATAATGGGTGTACTGTCCTAATCCTAGGAACACTCGCAATGCGAGAGAAGGTGAAGATAAAAGACACCTGAATAAATCTTATTCTTATTTCTCCTGAACCAGAATCCATCCCCGAACTGGAACAAGTTCCTTTCGAGTTCGTATATAACCATACGATGGAGTATCCAATAAACTGTGGATCTTCGTAGTGATACGGAGTGTCCTGGAGAAATACAAAGGTGATTTTAGGATTGGCGAAGAAATACCTGGTTTGGTCGTGACTATCAGTCGCAATTTACTTTGCCCTCTTGCTAATCCCTTGTTTTGTCTTAACTTAATACCTTCTGTACACCATCGTTATGCTGATTGGTTTCTTCATTCCCAACCGGTCGGCACCAGCCTAAGGTTTGGAAGAAGACTATCCAATTTGCGTAATAGGTGTACTATCTCCTAAACCAAGGAGTACTCGCAACCTGAGAGAAGGTAAATGGAAAAGACAACTGAATAATCCTATCCGTTTTCTCCAGAACCGGAAACCATCCTCGAATAAATTCCTTCGAGTTCGTATCTAACCATACGATGGTTTTGTCCAATGGAAGTGGACGTTCGTAGTAATACGGGGTGTCCTGGAGAAAAGGGTAAAAGTAGGAGTGGCAATGAGGTTTGCAACTCTGACAATCCAAAAACCAGTGTTTTAGAAGGTTCGGTCAACTTGGTCACTGAGTCATAGTCTTAGGGTCGGGTCAATGGTCGCTGCCAAAGAGAGAGAGAAAAGAAACACTCAGCGTGCACTCTAACCTAGATCAGAATGGTTACCAATTTGTCTAATCTGGAAACCTCCCACTGTACCGTCAAATTCTCCTCCAAACCTGAAAGAAGAATTAGTCGGGATCACCCGAGGAGTAAACTAACTCATCAGTGGGAATCGGGACCCAACTATCATCGCATGATAACGTGACGGAATCCGCTGATGGTGTCACACTCCAGAAGGTATGCGCATATCTGACAAGTTTCAGTTTCTTTAGAAACTCCCGATGAGATTTCTGCCCCATGCTCTTATGACCTTGGCGTGAGGTCAAAATATCATAAGTCACATGTTAAGTTCTGCCCATCATTATCCAGGTTAATTTGAACCCACCCGTACATACCCTTGACATAGGCCAAAATAGTAGTACGACTGTCCCAAACCAACGCATCTATCTATGCAACAGATAAATATCCGGCAGCTACCAATCACTATGCCTTGGCGTGAGGTCAAAATACATAGCTTGAATACTACCGAATATTTAACCGAAATGATGGAGGGCTACGAATGGTTTCTGGCGAAAACCTTTAACGTGATGAACTTGATATCGTCGAAGGAACGGATAGCTTTTAAAAATATAGTGACGAAAACCTTTGCTAAAGAGGTCACTCCCGGTGAAGGGATCTCGGCTCTTTCCCCGTAGAATGAGGTGCAGTATATTCCAACTGAATACCACGGTGCAAAGCAAAAGTAATCGGCTATAGTGAAGTCATTGCCCTGACGCAAACTTTTGTCCAAGGGGTCACTCCCGGTGAAGGGATCTCGGCCCTTGCCTCGTCGACTGAGGAGCAGGATATTCCAACTGAATACCACGATGCAAAACAAAAGTGAACGTCCTTGCAATAACAGCCTTTTGAAAAATGTTCCAACAACATCAGATTAGGTTTGTTTTTAACTTGCATTGATTCGAATCAACGCAGTCCCATCAATTGATCACACCACAAAGAACGAAAATATACTGATGTACGTATATGCCATCCGCATTCGCCACTGGGTCCCGTCATTACCCGTTAGTTTAGCTAACTAACGACAGAGCGGGGACTGGACTAGCGTGGATGCAAAACATATACAACATCTACTAATATATATACCAATATATTATATTTCGCTCAAGGCGTGATAAGAAATGCAACATCACAGAAATGTACAGCATCACAGAACAATACAGATATCTGGGATCCCCGGGTTTCACAGAGCCACTACTGAAACCCGACGTTCCCCTGGTCGTGTGGATAGCCTGTGCAATCAAATCCTAGACCCCTACGGGCGCGGCAAGTTACACGCCAAAACCTGAAGCGAGGCAGCCCCCTTCAGTACCGTGAATGGACCACCCAGCACTTCACGTAATCCGGTAACTTGGGCACCCCTCCTGGGTCAACCTGTACCCCTTACGAGTGCGGCGAATAGCCCGCCAATCCTAGAGTGAAGCCCTTCCGTCTCAATGCCATGAGATGCGGTCTTGTTGCCCTCTAGAACCCGGCTATCCGTGCACCCCTCTTGGGGTAATCCTAGTACAGAAAGTAAAATATACATACAACGGGTACATCGACCGCAACCTGGTCGTGCCCCAAAATAATAATACAATCAGGAAGTGACGGCAGTCCACATGTCGGACGCTCGCCCCGCAATATCAAATGTACATAATACAACCACACTGTACTACCACTGCAACCAGGCTATCCCCCACGACCGATTCGCAACATCACAGCAATACATAGAACATCAACGTGAAAATCACGTTAGCAAATCTGTCTAACCGGGCTATAGCAGTTAGACAGGATTTACCGATCAAGTGACATTCACGATCGCAGATATAATGTAAATACTGTGAACTAATGTATTTAAAATGTCCGATCGATCAAAAATTAACAAGTGGGCCCCAAGTACTGCTGTAGCACATCAAGAAATTCTGGGCCCAAAATTAATATTCCAGAAACCCTAATTTCACCCCAGAAGCCCACTGGAAAAATTCGACGCATTGATCCCTCCAAACTGCGGCGGAACCACGGCGCCAAGTGGGGTTTGGCCGCGGTTCCGCTCTCTCCCTGAAAGATCAATCTCTCGAATTTTCTAAGAATTCTTAGGACTTCTAGTACATCAATTTTCTACAACCTGAAAATTTTTTCGAGCCAGAAAAAAATCGACAGAAAACTGATGTGAAGAAAACGCGGGTTTTTGGAATTTTGGTCAATCGGAAATGCAAACACATTAAACAAAGCTAGACTATGTTAATGGCGAGGCTCTGATACCACTGTAAGTGCACGGCGGCGCCCCGGCCTCCATCCCGAGGCCAAAATGCGGAAGCGGTGATATACTTAAATTTTTCATGAACTGGCACCACCGCGCACTAATACCCGGATCGAACCATTAACTAGTCCTAGCTAACTACAAGATGGGGAATAGAGATATACCGACTGATCCGAGTCCTCCGGTCTTCTCGTCGTCATCCCGATCTCTCGCGGAAACTCCGGTCGTCGCCTCCTTGCCGGAAGGGCACCACATCGTCTGCATCTTTTACGGGCTCCCACCTCAATGCCGAGGCAACTCGGGCATGAAGCTGGCAAGTCGACGTGCCTAAGATTTGCTGTAGAATGTAGTGTAGAGGCTTGTGTCTCATTTGGGGTTTTAGGAATTGCCATATGGTGGAGGAATTGATACAAGCTTTTGGAGGAGGAGCTAATATGATTTTTGCCAAGCCAAATGAGTGTAAATCCCTACACCAAAAATTTGGACAGCCCACTAGAGCTTGGCCGGCCATGCCAATATGGGAGGGGAGAATGAGAGTGAGTGAGGGATTGTATGAATCAAAAGAATGAGAGTCTCTCATAATCCAAGAGAGAGAAAGGTCAAATGAAATCATGAAAGGAAATGATCAAAAACACAAACCCACACTCCACCATCACAATCCATCATCTCAAGCATGATGACTCCAAATGGTCAAGCCATCATCATCAAGCATGATGACTTCAAAAAGTCAAGCCATCATGAAGAAGTCAAGAAGTCAAAGAAGAGCTATCATGATACAACAATATGCAATCACCTCCCTCCACAAATGCTTATTTGCATAATTGCAAATAAGCCCTCCTCCACCAATCTTCGTCCAATGAACGATACAAAGGAAATTGGCCGAAACGGAAAGCAAACTGGCAACTCCAGAAAACTGGTCCCGTAATAAATTACAGGAAAACCCCGATACTGTGTATACACACCCGCATCTGTATTTCGACCGAAATACAAATGCAAATGAGAAAAAATCTACATTGTACTATACTAGGATCCGGCTTAAACAAAAGCCGGCTAGTATTATCCGTTCGATCCTGATCCGTGCAATACCGCACGTATCTGATCGAACGCTGCCATATATCCATATGGCCTCTAGTACTAACCGTCCTATCCTGATCCGTGCAATACCGCACGTATCTGATCGGACCCTGCCATATCTCCATACGGCCTCCACAGCGTTTCGCCCGAAAGCTGAGTAACTGAATGTGGGGGACTCTAAAGACTCGTCAATACCTTGGTTGTGGATTTAACCACTAGCACGTCAGAGGTATAAGCCAATACGTAACGGGCTACCAGGTATTGACCAAAAGGGACGTCGATGAGCGAACTCATCCTGACACCCTACTGAGCCTGTCAGTGACAATATCCGTACAGTCCGGTCCGTTCGTCTATGAGCATCGCATGGCGGGCCTAGGGGGTTGGGAAAAGTCAGACCCCCAAAAGCGGTACAAGTCGTGTCGGAGTGTAGCCCAGAACACCCTGAGATACTACTGGAATACTTACTAGTAAATCTCCTGCCTTGGCCAAGGACTTTTCATGTTCCGGCTCTCCTAGACACAGCACGACCTCACCCCCAATACCGGGAGAGACGAACCCCTGAAGATACGCTCACTGCCTCCATGTGGCTCGGGACTGTACCCAACTAAAACCTGTTTGCACGACTCCTTTGAGCCGTGGTAGGGTAGTAATCAAAGTACAGTGGAAACTCACACGAGACAAATGACGATCCCCAGGTCGATGAACTAACCAGTACACATGTCACCAGGGAACTGCTATCTGACGTCTGGTATAAGACCAACTAGCATGTTCCCGGCGAGTCCTGTCCGGTGTACTCATAACCCAATGAGCACCTGTATACATCTTAGGTGAACCAACTGGCACCAGTGGCTTGTGAGACCGTCCACCGCCCCTCGTCGGGGTCTCGACTGTATACACTAGTCTACTCTGGAGTATCGATGCCCTATCTCGAAACTCCCACGACTAGGGACCATTTAAGGATGTGCTTATAGACTACCAGCTCCCACGTATATGATCGCCCTCATACTGCTGGTTGTCAAGCAAGAATCCTAGGGGCTCTATCAACGTGCAATAGTGACCTGTCAGGTCACCTAAAGCAGTACACGATGATAAAGATAAACCAGATAGCCTACTATCATCTTGAGTAAGACTGTCCTACCAGGATAGGTCCTCCATCAATCATTGCAATCACGTGCCTGTGATCCAATAATTGACTCTGAGGGCACTATCTCCAACAGTTATTACGTTGACGCAAACTCCTGCCCAAGGGGTCACTCCCGATGAAGGGATCTCGGCCCTTGCCTCGTCGAATGAGGTGCTGGATATTCATAACCGAATGCCACTGTGCAAAGCAAAAGCGTACGTCTGTAATGTCAGTTTTTTTTAAAAATCTTGGTTCCAACAACATCATATAATAGGTTTATTTTCCTTGCATTGATAAGAATCAACATAGTCCCATCAATTAATCATACCAGAAAAGAATGAAAATAAAATGTACGTATATGCCATCCGCATTCGCCACTAGGTCCCGTCATCACCCGTTAGGTTACTTAACTAACGACAGAGCGGGGACTGGGCTAACGCGGATGCAAAACATATACAACATCTACTAGTATATATAAATATATATAACAATCGTCCCAGGCATGATAAATGCAACATGACAGAAAAGTAATAAGTATCACAGAACAATACAGATAATTTGGGATCCCCGGGTTTCCTTTGAGCCACAACTGAAAACCCGACGTTTCCCTGGTCGTGTGGATAGCCTGTGCAATGAAATCCTAGACCCTTACGAGCGCGGTAAGTTACCCATAAAACCAGAAGCGAGACAGCCCTTTCAGCAAAGTGAATGGACCACCATGAACTTCACGGAATTTGGTAACTTGGGCACCCCTCCTTGGGTCAACTTGTACCCCCTACGAGTGCTGCGAATAGCCCGCAAATTCTAGAGTGAAGCCCCTTCCGTCTCAACGCCATGAGATGCGGGCCCGTCGTCCTCTAGAACCCGGCTATCCGTGCACCCCACCTTGGGGTAATCCTAGTACAGAAAAGAAAATAATATACAAGGGTGACATCGACCTCAACCCGGTCGTGCCCAAAAGAATAATATACAAACAGGCAGTGACGACAGTCCACATGTCGGGCACTCGTCCCGTAATATCAAATGTACAAATATAACCAAACTGCACTACCATTGCACGCAAGCTATCCACCACGACAAATCCGCAACATCACAGCACAACACAGAACATCAACGTGAATGTCACGTTCGCAAATCCGTCTAAATGGACTATAGCGATTAGACAAGATTTACCGATCAAATGACATTCTCAGTCACAGATAGAAATGTAATGTATAGTAAATTTTAAACAATATTAAAACATATCGACTTCGAAATAACCCTCGAATAGCCCCAGACAAACTGATAAAACAATATCCAAATTGGGCTAAATAAACAATACCACTGCACATAGATTACAGAGACCAGATAAAACCCCAAAAACCAAACCCTGGAACCACTTAAAAACCGGCCTCACCGGAATTTTTCCACTTGTGCTCGGCCAAATTCTGGCTCCTTGGTCTGGTGTTTTGGGTGTGGTCTTGTGGTCATGTCAGTAGCCTTCGGCACTTGTTTAAATAATTTTTCGAGACACTTTCAAAATCGACAGAGAAGGAATGTGCAGGGGCAGTGTATCGGCTTTTATTCGATTTCGATACGTTAACATTGTCTAAACAAGCTATATTATGGGTTAATGGGTGGCTCTGATACCAGGAAGGGATATGGGAGCGCCCCGGCCATCCAACCGTGGCCAAATGCGGAACAAAAATTTCTAAAACCCGGCGCTACCATTACACGATTAACAAGATCGAAACCATTAACCGTAAAACTAGCAAGCCAAACACAAAGAGATAGAATGGTTATACCTAATGAACCAAGTCCTTCAGGTCTTCAACCATTTCCATGCTCCTAGTGATGCGGATCGACTTTGGTCGTCGGTCTTCCTCCATCTCCAATGATCCACCCGAGGGAAATGACGCAAGCTCCAGGTTCGTTAAATGGACCAACCGACCCTCCAAGATCGCTAGTAGTGGAGAGTAGGGGGTGTAGGATAGTCTCAGCATAATTTTTACCATAATTTTCTCTCAAAAAATTATTCTCATAGAACAACCATGGAAGATGTAGAGGTGATGAAAGCATGGAAGGCATGAGCTAAGAAAATAGCTACGTGTTTTGGGTGTATCATCAAAAATGAGAGTGAGAGAGTGTTGTCTACAAAAATGAGCAAGCCCACATCATCCACCAAAGTGTCCGTCCTCCTTTCTCCTCTCTCTCATTATTCACACAAAACACTTACTAAATTAAGCAATAAACAATTACCCATACCAATCTCTATATTGCCAAAGTCCATGCTTTGACCAAAAGACCCATGCCTATCCATGTCACCTTTTCCACCTCATTATAAACAAAATGATTTTCAAAAGAAAATCAATAATGAGGTGGCATCTTCTAGAAGCCATTCCGTATAAATACGGAATGCTTCCCGGTATACGTATCGAAATACACATACGCATATTCGTACGAAAATATGAATAGCCAAAGAGAGATAAAATAAATAGTGAGAAATAATACTAGAATACATATATATAAATACATATGTAAATTATTAAATCAAAACTTGATTTAACAATCTGGCTTAATCCTAAGCCGCTAATATTATCAACCGTCCGATTAAAGTCTGTGGAACCTGTGCACATATTCGATCGGACACCTGTATGTACCAACATACATCAACTACACCATATCGCCTGAACCGTGAAAACCCTCTGTGTGGGACTCTAAAGACTTGTCAATATGCTGGCGGTGGGTTTAACCACAAGCACGTCTGTACGTAACAGCTACCCAGGTATTGAGCGAAAGGAAGGCCGACGAGCAAACTCATCCAAACCCCTACTGAGCCTGTCAGTGACAATATCCGTACAGTCCGGTCTGTTCGTCTAAGAGTATCGCATATCGAGTCTAGGGGGTGGATAAAGTCAGACCCCTATCAACGCGATAATTCGTGTCGGTATGAAACCCATCACTACTTGAGAAAATATCGATCCTGGATCGGTAATTCTCACATACCCGGCCGAGGATTTCTAGTGATGGCCACCCGTGCACTGCGCGACATCAACCCCGAATAATGGGAGAGACGAATCCCTAACGATCCGCTCACTGCCTCCATGTGGCTCGGGGCTATACCCAACTAAAGCCTGTTTGCACGACTCCTTTGAGCCGTGGTAGGGTAGTAATCAAAGCACAGTGGGAACTCACACGAGACAAATGACGATCTCAGGTCGACAGACTAACATGTACACATGTCACCAGGGAACTGCTATCTGACAATTGGTATAATACCAACTAGCATGTTCCCGGCGAGTCCGTCCAGTGTACTCATAACCCAATGAGCACCTGTATACTATCTTAGGTGAACAACTAACACCAATGGCTTGTGAGACCGGCCACCGCCCCTCGTCAGGGTCTAGATAAGTATACACCAGTCTACACTGGAGTATCGATGCTCACTCTCGATACTCCCACGACCAGGGACATTTAAGGATGTGCTTATAGACCCCCAGCTCCCACGTATGTGATCGCCATCACAATGCTGGTAGTCAAGCAAGAATCCTATGGGCTCTATCAACATATACATGATGATAAAGACAAACCAAATAGCACACTATCATTTTGAGTAAGACTGTTTTATCGGTATAGATCCTCGCTCAATTATCATAATCACGTGCCTGCGACTACGATAATTGCCTTGAGGGCATTATAGCCAACACTTACCACGTTCAAGAGAGGGTGCAAAATGGTGGTTTTTGGGTACAATCTCGAGTCATATAGAGGCAATGAACGATAGGAGGGGTTTCATCTCTCCCAGTATTAGGGGTTTATGTTGTGCTGTGCTCGATTGGCCATAACAGGAAGTCCCTGGCCAGGGATGATACTGAGATTTACTGGTAAGTGTTATCAGTAGTTTCTCGACCTGTTATGAGCCTCACATCGTCACGACTTATCAAGTTATTGCTGTTTGACGTTTACCACACCCAGACTAGATATGTGACATATCAGATGAAGAGACCGGACTATACGATAGTGTTACTTATTGGATTCATGGGAGTATGGACAAGCTTGCTTGTTGATCTTCTGATCGCTCAATACCCGGGTAGCCGTTACATCCAGTTAGTATCGCTAACGGCTTGTGGGTGACTGATATGATCATTACCTACTGCCGGCGTATTGACGAGTCTTTAGAGTCCTACACAGAGGTTTCCTAGCTCATGCGAAATGAAGTAGGGCACATATGTGATATGTGCGGGACCGAGATTAATACGTGTATGTGATACCGTATTCTAATCTCGCGATATAGATTATATGCGATATAACCGGATTATTGAATCAAGTGTTGATTCAATAATTTATTAAATGATATTAGTCGGTTGTATGTGATACAACCGGGTTATTAAATCAAGTGTTGATTTAATAATTTAATGTATGATTATATATTTGATATATTAATATACATTAACTAATATTAGCTCACTTAAGAAAATATTTTCTCTAAATACATACAGATATATATGTGATATATATTAATGTATTTATTTTGTGTCATGCTAGATGATACATTGGACTTGGGTGTATGAGACTTATACCATACTTAAGATAATGTGGGGATTTAATTATTAAGGGAAAAACAAAATTAGGTGGAAATTATCATGGTTGAATATTCTTGTAGAAGCTTGTGGAAACCTTGATTTAGTCCACTAATTTTGTTTTACTCTAGAAATTTATGAACCTAACCATTATCTTTAGCCATGGTTAAGTCTATACATGAGTTATATATGATATTTTCTCACACATGGTTCACACTTGATGATTCATATTCTTCTTCATCTCTATTTTTGCTTTCTATCTTTTTTTGTGAGAAGAAAAAGAAAAGGAGAAAAATAATTCTAAAGTGAGCAAAATTCCTATTTCACCAATCTATACCAAACTAGCCATTTAGTATAGCTTGTTTGTTCACTAGTTCATCAATTAGTGAAGAGGTAGCTTGAGTTTGAGATTCTTCGACGTAGATCATCTTCGGCCTCGAAAATCCTTGAGCAGGCTTGTTCCTTTCTCCTAGTGGAGCCTAACGAGAGTCCGGGAGACCACTACTTGGAGCAAAGGGACTACTACACGGAGATTTAGAAGTGAAGGACCGGTCTACAAAGGTTGTATTCCTATAGCACTTAGTGTAAAGTTGTTTATATGCTTAGTTAAACCCTAATTCTCTAGTTAGATCCTTAGTTCGGGCTCGCTCGGTACCCTAAAATTTTAAAATAGCATACTTGATGCTTGCCGAAACCGTGTCGGGGTGCTAAGCGAACCCATCATGTTCATCACTGAAAACTACATTTCAATACTGCTCATTCATTATCACTTTTGTCATATATCGGTACTATTAACTCATGTCTGCTAAATAAATACAGATTACATGTATTCTTGTCAAAACACTGGAAACACACTCAAATGCACGGATACGACATTTGTGAGCTGACACTGCAACCAGAACAGATAAACGATAAATATTCAAAGAGTTTCTTTTTGCAACAAGCAAGTGTACACAATTTTTATGCAAAATGGTCAAACATAATAAAAGTGTGAATACATTGTGATGCATGAACCTTGGTAGGCTACCTAGCACAGTTGGGTTATACTAATGCCCTGGCCATCTACCATGACCGTTTGTGGAACAAAAATTTTCTTGTGTCTGAAAACTGGCACTAGAATAACTCATTAACCAGATTTACCATATGAAAGTCGACCCTAGCACCACCATGAGGTTCTTGTGGCATCAAGCATGCCCAATTTTAATTTTTAGTAGTGCTAAGCTAGACTAAATAAGATCTTTGCTAGAATATTAGGGTTTTACGTTCGATATCTAGTAAACTATAGTAAGTGAAGGATGGCTATACCCTCGTAGATCGAGTCATTCACTTCACATTCTCCGTGTAGTAGTCCCACGACTCCACTAGGCTCCACTTGAGGCTTTGGACGTACTTCCTCCGATGACCTTCGTGCCGAAGATGATCCACGTGAAGTCCCTCCAACTCAAGGTACCTCTACACTAAACTCTTTAGCGTAGTAAATACGCTACACTCGATCGCTAGTCAAGTGTAGGATGGTGAAGTAGGAGATGTTAAAAGCTCACAAGTTTGTGTTCAAGCTTCATGGTTCACATCACATGTGAGGGTTGAAGCTTGAACTATAGCAATTGAGGAGGAAGAAGAAGCTAGAGAGCAACTATGGGAGCAACTCAAGAAAATGGCTAAGTGTTGAGAATGAAGTTAAAATGAATGGCTACTCTTGACCCCCACTCATTCAAGCATGGAATTTTGCAATATAAAATTGCAACCATGCTTGAATAGTGATTCAAGATGACTAAACAAAAATAAATCCTATGCTTGCAACCATGCTCTCATTTTCCACCTCATTTCTATTTTTCACAAAAATAGAAATCATTCCATGCTTCATTATTATATATATATGTATTAGTTATATGTATGCCCTAGAGGCCAATACTGTACATGCGATGTATATTGTATTGGATGCTTGGACATATATAGGGAGGACTTTCTTGCTCGACATGATAGTATGCTATCTGGTTGCACTTTATCTTAACATGTAAACAAATACTGTTTTGTGATCACATGTTGATAAAACCTTTAGGATGATTACTTGACTACCAAGATTATGATGCAGATCATACTAGTGGGAATAAGGTAGTCGATAAGTACGTCCTTCAAATGTTCTTAGTCGTGGGAGTATCGAGACAGGGCATCGGTACTCCAGTGTAGACTAGCGTATGCGCTTCATGACCCATATGATGGGCGATGGATGATCCCATATCCATTGGTGTATGACATCAGAGAAAGTATACGGGTGCTCAGTGGAGACTGGGTACACTGGACAGACTCGCCGAGAACTCCTAGATGGTATTATACCTATCGTCAGATAGCAGTTCTCTGGTGACACTGGTACAGGTTAGTCTGTAGACTCGAGATCGTCATAGAGTCTTGTGTGATTCCCACTGTGTTTTGATTTCCACCATACCACGGTCAAGAGATCGTGCAAAAATGTGGTTTTTGGGTACATTCCTGAGTCATATGGAGGCAATGAGCGATAGGAGGGGTTTCGTCTCTCCCGGTATTGGGAGTTGATGTTGCGCTATGCTCGATTGGCCATAACAGGAAATCCCCTTGCCAGGGTTGCTGAGATCTACTGGTAAGTGTTATCAGGAGTTTCTCGAACCGTTATGGACCTTGCATCGGCATGACTTATCAGGCTATTGGGGTCTGACGTTATACCACCCCTGGCTGTGATATGCGATATATCAGATGAAGAGACCAGACTGTACGGTAGTGTTACTGATTGGATTCGCAGGAGTTATAGCAGGCTTGCTTGTTGATCTTTTGATCGCTCAATACCCGGGTGGCCGTTATGTTTAGCAGACCGCTTGCGGCTTGTGGGTGTTTGATATGAACATCACCTACTGCCGGCGTATTGACGAGTCTTTAGAGTCCTACACAGAGATTTCCTGGTTTATGCGAAATGGAGTAGGAGAACATATGTGATATGTTCGGGACCGGGATTAATACGAGTATGTGATACCGTATTCTATTGTAACATTTCAGGAAAATAAAATATTGTTTTTGGGAATTTTTATAATTAAATAATAAATATTATGAATATTTTATTATGCGGTATAATTAAATACCGATAAATTGGGGAAAATTTAGAAAATTATAAGAATTACTGAAATGAGGGTGTTTTATGTGTTTTATGCAAATTACAATTTCTATAATTAATTATATATCATTTTAATGCTAATCACGATTAAATATCGCTAATCTTGCATTAATCCGGTTTTGTGCACATGACATGCACCATGTCATTTTTAACACTTGTTACATTTTCTTCCATGGCTTTTCTTTTGTTTCGTTTTAGTTTTTATTTAGAGAAAAGAGAAGAGAAAGAAAAGAAAAAGAAAAGAAAAAGAAAAGAAAAGGGAATAAAATATTAAGCATGGGCATGAGAGAGAGTGAGGTGAGGGGTTCCCTTGACTTGGTCTCAATCCTCTCTCATCTTCACTTCATCATTTCCTCCCTCTCCCTCTCCTATGGCTGCTTCCATCCTTCATCCCCCTACTCTATCCCCTCAAAACACCCCCAAAACAATATCAAAGGATCATCCCCATTTCATTAAAAGAATGCACAAGCTCATCACATGCACTTTAGACCAAGAAAAATTTGATTTTGGAGACTTGGGGCAACTCAAGAAAATTCATGAGTTGCCAAATGAGGTAATTTCATCACCATCAGTATAGTTTTTCTTTCACATTAGTGTCCATGCATGTTTAGAAGTGTTTTAGTTTCGATTAGTGAACTTTAAAAATTCCAAGTTGAGGTTAGTACTTGATTTTGATTGTTATGGTGCAATTAAGGTTAGTGGAGGTCATACAACCCCTATAGTGTTGGTTTTGTGATCTTAAACCAGAGATTTAGCCCCAAGACACAAACTTAGAAACCCCGATATCGGAAGTTTGTGGGATTTGTGATGATATTTAGGGATCTGCTAAGACCCGGGGCACCTGAAAAATATTTAGCGAAGACTGTGAGTCATGCAGGTAATCTAGAAGTTGTTCCCAAGACCCGAGACCATATCTCTTCACCATGGCCACTATTTTTCTCATTTTTGCCGCAATTTATGGCCTTGGTATGTTGGAATCGTCCCGTGCTTGGTTCATGGCTTCATTTTAGTCAAATTAGACCTACCCCATATGCAGAATTGCCTAATTTCACCTGGAAAAAAATCTGGAAGTGTTTTCTTGTGTTGCTGCTTTGGTTTTGCGGCTATTTATGTTTTGGATTTTCGTATTTTGGTTTTGACTCGATGGTGTGACGTTTGCACGTCAATCTCGAGGGTTGTTGGGCCTTTCTTGCATGTGTAGACCATATGTTTTAACCTATGTGTGATACGCGTGCCGTTTTGGTTTTCGTGCACGATTTCGGTTTACAATACTATGTGTGATATGTAGGTACCCTCGAGTTGACTTGGAGCAACAAGGATGGGCATGGTGACATCGAATCCAGCAAGCGAGGACCACGGTGAGTATATATATATCTACGGGGGAAGTCGGGTGGATGGCGTATAGCACCCCCGCAGTTCGTAGTGTAGTATACGATATATATGTTATATATATGATTATTGTGTCGTGAAACTTGGATGATTAGTGAGTAAGATGTTAGATGTTCATGAGTTAGTTTTAGGGTATTAGAAGTAACTTAGTCATTTTCTTAGTCGCGAACCCTAGAATAAGGTTTACACTCACATACACACTTGCATGCATTTTATTCTCTTATGCGTATATGGGGATATGTATATATATACACACACACACACACATAGGTATGGGACTATGTGTGTGTGTGTTTGTATGTATATATATATATATATATATATATATATATATATATATATATATATACGTATACATATACATGGATAATGAGGATAGTATATGATATTTGGAGATGAGTCGATGAGATTGGACATGGTGCCACGAGATCGGTGATGTGATTTGGTTCGTATTATGAGATATGACATGATATTATAGCGGGTCCTTGGGCGATATGTTTTCATACACACGCATACATATATGTAGATGGTATCAGTATGTACTAGACATAGATAAGTACCTCTAATACAAGATATGATGATAAGGATACCAGATGAATAATTAGATAAATGTGATATTTGACCAGTACCCAGATTTGGGATGCCGTACGATAGATTTACCGTACGAGCTATATATTGATGATAGATCTGCACTCTTGACTCGAGGATGTCATATTATATATATTGTATCGTACGTGATACTATTGGGGCGAGATCACCGACTATGATATATATATATATATATATATATATATATATATATATCGACTCGGACTTTGATGGTTTTCCTTACCCCTTTCGATTAGTCTGTTAGTTTAGTACTGTAGTTTACTTAGTAGATGTTAGACTGGGCACGAGTCATACTTATTTCCAAAACTAATGAATCGTGAGTATTTTAAAGACAGGCCAAGGGATACTACATATATTTCAAAGGATGTACTTTTTCATAAAAACATCGTAGCCCTATTTTCTAAACACCATGATTCGTGCGATTTCAGATATCAAAAACTGTATGACTCGTATATAGGAATGTATATATCTTTATTGCTGCATTTACTATTCATTTGCCGTTTATTCTGCTGTTCGCATTGCATTGCATGCTTATATGTATTTTCGTTTGTAATGATAAAACCTGTTGTTAGGACACCAGCACCATTACCGATGATGCGTATGCTCCACGTACACTTGCTTGCCGGCTTACCCACATCTTCATCGGTAATTGCTATGTCACGTACACTTTAGAGAATATTATTTCATTGATATAGCTTGCAAGCTGATAGTTCCTATATATTATTGCTTTCATGTGCTAGTTTAGATATTGCATTATTTATTTAGGTACCATGTAATTTATATTCATTTGTCATGCAATATTATGGGCCAGCCCGGATTGTCGGAGCCCAGTATTCATTATTTATTTACATCGTGATCTGTTGATTTCGGATTTCTATGAGATTTATGGATTTGGAGAAACTGCAAGGATTTTATAAACAGATTATCATTTTAAAATGAAAGCTGCGGTTTTCTCATATATGCTTTGAGATATGTCCACCATGAGTTTTCTCAGCTCTTGAGCGATATCATACACCCGATACGAGGAGGAGGATGAACTGTCTGTGGGTGCATGGTGGACCCGGTGCGGTACCCCGGGGCGAGAAGGTCGCAGATGATGGCGTTGAGCCTATGACAGGGGAGCACTACTGACCGGTGATTGTATTGTGACTCGACGGATATCCGGAGGATACCGATCGGAGTACAGGCCAGTCCGGATAGCCGGAGCCTAAGGTTTTGAGATTTGATGATATGGGCCAGTCCGGATAGCCGGAGCCCTAGATATTGAGATTCAAGGTTATAGGCCAGTCCGGATAGCCGGAGACTGAGATATTGAGAAATTGGGATTTATGCTTTGTGTCGATGTTTGACACCGATTTCATGTTGTTTTCATTGATGATACCTCGATTTTTATAAATATACAGAAATCTCACTAAATTAAGAAAACGGTTTCCACATTCATGATGCATTTTGTTTTCATTATATTGCATTCATACCTCATATTTATGATACTTTACTACCTGAGGCACTGACACGAGCACTTGATATTATACTTATGTATAGATGTTTACCTTTGCCACCTTATCATGCTTCAGACTTTATCATATTGAGAATATATATTACTGATCATATTGACCCAGGATTGAGTCATACATACGATTTCTGCTAGGTGATGTTTTCTACTCACGAGTTGGCAACTCACCCCCATTGTGCCACAGTTTCTTGCAGGTTTTGCCATACAGGTTTCGTCGCGGCTCTGCTGGCACACTGCTCCCTTTCGGGTGATTTCTTTGGTAGGTGGGTTCACTCGCATCGTGACCACCCTTGTAAAATTATTTTATTCAGTTGTATCTAGTAAACTCCATCAACCAGATTTATATATTTGATAACCTTAGAAGACCAGTTGTATATTCTTTCAATCTTAGAGTCACGCGTTTTATTATTATGGTTTTCATGTTGATTTTGAGTTCCCTTTTGAGTTTTGATCCTCGCCCTTCGGCATTGTATATTATATTGCTTGAGTGGTTGTGACCGCTAATTTGCGAAGAGCTAGCTCCCGCTTGGGGATGCCTTTATTCATATTATGCATGTTGTAACCTTTTGGGGCCAGTATTTACAAAGGAAACACAGCCGAAGTTTTCAGAAAAGACTTGAGATTTTAAAAAAATGCATATTCGACTTATGTTATTAAAACTACTTGCTTTAAAATAAGTTTTCTTCACTTCTTCCTTAAAATGGTTTAGATTTCTGGAATTTTTGGCTTACTTGAATTAGATGGGGTCCTATAGACTTCATATGATTCAAGTGCCAGTCACGCGCCATTTCGGGTCGTGACAAAGTTGGTATCAGAGCGCTAGCTTAACCTTGGTTCGAGTCTATGTTTGACTATGCGGAGTTTAGGGCGTTTATATATATTTGGGACCTAGGCTTGACCTTACGGACCTTAGACTTGGTCGAGGGGGTATTAGACCCGAACTTTCGTCGCGTAGGTTGACCTTGGTTGATGGAGTAGGTGACTTAAGGAGAGTGACGTACCGTTTGTATGTTCCGTGGCATACTTACGATACGCTATTCCGCTTAAGAAGTCTTAGGATGTACATTTCCTTGCACAACATTATATTCATTCCTATGATCTATCCTCATCGATATTGATTTATGTTTTTTTTTGCTGCCACGATTACACGGGCAGAGAGAGCTACGGCTAGAGTTGTGGTCAGCATAAGCTCGTCACGAATGAGGAATGACCAGGGCGTGATTCTAGGGATATACGATTGCATAGAGGCGTCGTTTTATTATTTTTTCGCGCAATGAGCATTTGATGGATCGCTTTTATGAGATTTCTCGAACGTACAGATCAGCACCAGAGGATTGGGCCACTGCTAGAGGCCAGCCAGATTGTGATAACCGTCAATGCACCGATTATTCTTGATGATTGAGGCATTGTTCAGCGTGCGGGCGAATAATTCAATTGTTGCTGCGACTGACGAGATATCACCCCAGATGTTTGGAGCTAATGCCGCACGAGTTATACTTAGAAACATGATAGAAGATCGCTAGTCACCATAGATGAATGACTAGGACATGTGATTCATTGCCTACCCCGATGCGAGGTCATCAGATTGATTGAGTTTGAGACGACTTCACGTAGGTACGTTGGGAGTCGAAAGAAAACGATCAAATGTCAGAAACCCATTTTCCAAGTTTAAAGTATTCGGAAAAACATGCAAGTAATTCTATGGACCCTCTACAAGAATGAAACCCTAACTCGATATAATGACCATGAGAATGCTTGGAAACCTTAGGGTTTGCAGCAGTTCACCGGTGCCATTGATGAGGCTTGGGTTTGCCCTTCTACGGTTGGTCCACAGGTACTGTGGCATGTACTGGAATACTATTAAACTGCACTCAAGATGTTGAGCTCTTGGGGGATTATAGAACCTTCACAAATTGATCGAAAGGTTCGACGCCATTCGGATATCATATGATGGGATACCTTGCTTGGGAGACTCCAGATACGAGTATAGCCGTTGGAGCACAGTCTATGCAGCCACGAAGAGACGAGTCCGAAGCATTCGACATTATAGAACAGTGGAGTAAGAGGTTCGTACGAGATCTTGATGAGATGATGTTCCACTCCGCTGACATCAGAGATGTGATACCCATGCAGAGGCGTTGTATATGGATATATCTTCTAGAAGGAGTCGTGATGAGTATGCAGCCATTACGGATCAAGAAATAGATTTAGAAAAAGGATGATAGCTTCGGGGCTTTTCAGCATAAATGTGTTTTAGGAGATGATCAGTCGAAAATATTGCATTTTTAATACATCAATTTCCTTACTATTTGCAATCATCTAAAGGTGTTCGGTATGAATATAACACATATTAGCAAATTGTCTGTAAAATACCAAATAACTTGTGTTATACATTATAACCGGCATTTTGAGGGAAATTGAGTATTTATTATTGCATGCATGATCTTTTCTATATCGCAACACTTGTCTCGAGATTGTATGCAGGAAATTCCAGGAAAAGAGCCAAAACTGCTAAAAGTGCTGATAAAAATACGCCAAGTCCAAGACTTGTGATCTGGCAGTGAACAAGAAAGTATAAAAATATTTCAGACATCAGAAAAATACCATGAGGCCAACATTGAGCAGCACAGGAAATTGCATGCAACAATCACTCCAAACGGCCGCGGATGCACGGCCGAATGGGCTGATCCGCGGCCAAGAGGACACGTCATCAGCAGTTGGATTTCTTTGAGTTCTCCTTTCTGTATCCACACTTCTTCCAGGCATTTTGATCTCCAAAAATCTCCAGAATCTTCCATCTAACAGCCCAGCTTCTCATGCAAGCCTAATAACTACCAAGCTTCTCAAACAAGCTAGCTAACTAACTCATTTTAGAAGCTTCTACTCAACTACCAAGCTTGCAAGAAAAGCTAAACCTAGCTTTGCTTTTAAAGGAAGCTAAACCTAATCAAGCTTCTAGGGGAAGCTAAAGGAGAAGGCTATAAAAAGGACCCCAAGGCTTCATTCATAAGGTTGTTGAAAATTGAGCCAAAATCCCACAAGTTGAGTGACACAACTTGTGCATCCAAACCCTAACCCTAATCTAATTCCAAAAGCCAATTCAAGATCTCCGAGTACCAAAATCAAGCAAGAAGCCATCAAGCCTTTTTGGAGCGACACCGATCTTCAACTGATCAAGTGATCCAAGACGTTCCGCGACTCACGGAGACGATGCGAAGCTAATTCGACGATCGAGTTCTTTCCTCAATTCTTGTAGTTCTTGAGCGAATTGTAACGAAATTGTTGAATAAAGAAAGGTGAAAACTTCTAATCTTGCTTTTCTTTATATTTGAGCATTATGATGAGATCTCAATTTTTGATTGTGTTCTTTGTCATGATGTTTGAGTAAAAACTCCGCTCGTGGAGGAATCGAGAAAATTGATACATGACGATGATTAAATTCTTGAACGATTCTTAAGTCTTATGAGTTTTGTAAACTCTAGAAAATTGAATCATCGACAACCTAGTTTCGAGCGAGATGCTTTCTTGAATGTTTTCGCTCTTAATTAGAAATCAACGATCGATGATTGAATTTCCTAGAGTCTAGCATTTGAATGATAATCAACGAAAGGATAAGGGAAGATGATGAAGAAACCCTAGTTTCTTCGATAGATCCCTAAACCTCGTTGATCGTCATCGATCTAGCAACAAATCATCAATGGATAAGAATACATAATCACAAGTCTTCAACCTCACTATCGATTCGATCGATTCCTACGAGCCTCATTACAAATCTTGATATCTAATTCGAATTGGACGATTCTTGATTCTTAATTCATGATCTATAGTATTTCTTGATATTAGATCTAGTTTTTGATAATTCTTGAAAATCAATTTCATAAATCTTGAATCAAATTTTCTTTTCTTTTCTTCTTTAATTTTCGACTCAACTAAAACAAATACGATCAAATCTCACTTTCCCTGTGGACGATCCGCACTCGCTAACGACCCTACAATTTACACTGTTATTGATTGCGTTTTACAAATTTCTTTGGTTGTCATCTTTACACTTTTCTTATATACACACCAAGATTCATTCAATCAGGAGATACTTCGATAGGACCTTTCTGGAATACTATACGAAAAGACTTGGTCCCAGGATCGGTTATATTACGCACACCCAGTAGGCCAGAGTTCGGCATCGTCTACGAGATATGTTATGAGTGACCATGACAGTTGGCCAGGTATCTTTAGAGGATGTGCCAGAGTGGGACTATTTCCGCTATCTTGATTTCGGTATTTTGGGCGATTTATTTGCATGATTGAGATTTTGTGCACCACAGTTGCAATTGACTTCAGTTTGATGTCATTTGAGATATTGATTTTGATTTCATGCCTATTATATGCATGTGATTTGACTTATGCTTTCGGCATAGTTTTCATGCACTTTTAGTATTTTGATTTGATTTTGTGCATGCACATGGTTGTGAGATTATATACCACGGTATACCTGATTTGGATTTGGATTGAATTGTGTCGTATACCATCGATTTCTATTGTGATATTTGATATTTGTTTTCGTGCACCTTGTGCACTCGATTTAGATTCTTTAGCATACTTGGGCGCTTGATGCGATTCTGGTGCACGCCAGATGCACTAAATCGAGATTCTTCGTGCATATCAGATGCACCTGATATTGTTGTCAGGAACACACCGTTGTCCTGACAGATGTTTCCGTGCACACCCGTTGCACTTAGATTTTGTTTCTGTGCACATGTATGTCACATTCATGGATTTCGATTTTCGTGCGCACCAGACGGATGTGGCATTCTTATATACATTTTGTGATTGATTCTTATGCAGCGGTATGTTTTTATGATATTTACTATTTGACATAGTGATTGAACAGAACTAGTCCGAGGACAGTACCTGAATTTATTTTTGCATGCATTGATAGTTATCGAAGGTGTAGGGTGTTTTTGGTCACCCCATTAAGATGGGAATACGCGCGCGCTTGTCAGGCGCATTACAGATTCCCCCTGCCTAGGGTAGGCTGGGGTTTATTGATTGTGGGGATCCGAATCTCCGGCAGCCGCGGACTAAGCTGCCGTTAATTACCCCTCGCCTTTGGAGCGAGGGAACCTCCGATTAACGGGTTAAACTGTTCATGAGAACTCAATGTGCAGTGTTGTGTTTTGAAGGGGTTTTGGATATATCGGGGGCCCCGCAGAGTTTTTACGGGGGTCCCGCTACCCGGATAGCGGGCTGGGGGTCAAGGGGGATAGCAGCCCCTTTGCGGGGTGCGAGGCAGCGCCCCGGCCCAAAAATTTTTTTGAGGGGGACAGTGTTGTTGAGTATGTGCGTGTGTGTGTGGTGTGTGTGTATAAAAGAAAGGGAAAGGGCATCCAGAGGATGCGTGGGGAAAAGCGCCAGCGCTTTGAGCGCTAGCACCCCACGTGTCAGCACATGGACGCTCGAGCGCTAGCGCTTTGGGCGCTAGTGCTCTGAGCGCAAGAGCGCTAGCGCTTTGAGCGCTAGCTCTTTGAGCGCTAGTGCTCCACGTTTCAACACGTGGGTGCTCGGGCGCTAACTTGAGCGCTAGCGCCCCACGTGTCAGCACGTGGGCGCTCCGGCGCTAGCGCTTTGGGCTCTAGTGCCATGAGCGCAAGAGCGCTAGTGCTTTGAGCGCTAGCGTCCCATGTGTCAGCACATGGGTGCTCGGGCGCTAGCGCTTTGGGCACTAGCGCTTTGAGCGCTAGCGCTCCACGTGTCAGCACGTGGGCGCTCGGACGCTAAAAGGGACTTGGTCCCTGCAATGAGGGGGGTTGTACTCCCAGAAAGGAGCACTTATTATTCTGTATATATATATATTTATATATATATATATATATATATATATATATATATGAGGAGTTAAACTCCTAGGATATTTTGAAGCTGATGAAGGGGTTTCTCCCCTTGAGCCCTAGTTCTTCCCCAAAGTGGGGTCTCTGGAGATGGGTCTCCTTCTTCCTCCTCTGTTGGCAGGATCTTGAAGATCAAGAGATGTGAGATTTTAAAAATCTTTTCTTTTTGAGATCTGATGGTTGATCCAAGTTCCCCTTTGTGGGTTTTGTGGTGAAAAACTATTTAGTTTTGAAAAAGGAAGAGTAAAACTCTTGATTTAATTCAAAAGAAAGAAGAAGGTTTTAGAACCTTGAGGAAGGACAAAGAGGCACATGCTCTAATCTTTTTTGGGGAATGAAAAGTATTACTTTATTCATCATCATGTTGCCTTATATAGGCTTACATGTTTACATATAGCCCCTTAGGCTTTACAAAATGGCGTTTTGCCCATCCCATGGCTCATGTGCCATTTCTTTTTGCACATAAGCCATGGGCTTACAAAAATTTGGCTTTATGCCCATTTTGCATATATTCATGCACAAAAAATTACATCAAAATTATTCGTTACATGATTTTTATTTTGGTATGGCGGAAGGCCGGACGCTTCGTGTTCGGGCTCGACCCGGGCATTAGCCCACTTGCTTGGGCTTGGGCGCACCTGGCTTGGGGTTGACCTTGACTTTGACTTGGTCAACCGGGGTGCAAATTTTGACCCCAACAGAAGGGATTTCCAAAAAAAGAGGGAGCTATAGTCTCAGTATTTACCTACGTGCCCGAGATGACATGGAAAACTTTACACGGAAACCCTTCTAAATTATTGTTTCAAAACGGTGGGACGTGTATGTTAAACAAAGGGTATATGTATATAATTATTTTCTTACAATGAACGTCCGCCACTGTGCAGTGATACACAAATCGCACAGTGATCTGAAGGGGGTTTGACATGCATTTCTTTAAGATGTTTTGACGAGTTTACACCGACGCGTACTATGTACGTGTTATAGTTTGGATGTATATCATGTTGGTTTTCGTTTTGGGCTTTGACATTGGTGTTTTCGCCATAACTCCGATGATTTCGGGATGCTTGACGGAGTTTTTATTTCGAGTTATATGCTCATTTTTCATGCGCATACATTGCGCTACGATGTGTTATATGTATTCATGATTTCGGAGCCCCGACAACTTGACCATTTTACTGAAATGTTTTTGTATTTAAGGGGTTTAAATTTAAATTCGGGGACCGAATTTCTTTAAGGGGGGAAGGCTGTAACATTTCAGGAAAATAAAATATTATTTTTGGGAATTTTTATAATTAAATAATAAATATTATGAATATTTTATTATGCGGTATAATTAAATACCGATAAATTGGGGAAAATTTGGAAAATTATAATAATTACTGAAATGAGGGTGTTTTATGTGTTTTATGCAAATTACAATTTCTATAACTAATTATATTCCATTTTAATGCTAATCGCGATTAAATATCTCTAATCTTGCATTAATCCGGTTTTGTGCACATAACATGCACCATATCATTTTTAACACTTGTTACATTTTCCTCCATGGCTTTTGTTTTGTTTTGTTTTGGTTTTTATTTAGAGAAAAGAGAAGAGAAAGAAAAGAAAAGGAAAAGAAAAGGGAATAAAATATTATGCATGGGCATGAGAGAGAGTAAGGTGAGGGGTTACCTTGACTTGGTCTCATTCCTTTCACATCTTCACATCATCATTTCCTCCCTCTCCCTCTCCTATGGCTGCTACCCTCCTTCATCCCCCTCTTGTATCCACTCAAAACACCCCCAAAACAACATCAAATGTCCATCCCCATTTCATTAAATGAATGCACAAGCTCATCACAAGCACTTTGGACTAAGAAAAATTCGAATTTGGAGGCTTGGGGCAACTCAAGAAAATTCTTGAGTTGCCAAATGAGGTAATTTCATCACCATTAGTATAGTTTTTCTTTCACATTAGTGTCCATGCATGATTAGAAGTGTTTTAGTTTGGATTAGTGAATTTTGAAAATCCCAAGTTGAGGTTAGGGCTTGATTTTGATTGTTATGGTGCAATTAAGGTTAGTGGAGGTCATACAACCCCTGTAGTGTTAGTTTTGTGATCTTAAACCAGAGATTTAGCACCAAGACACAAACTTATAAACCCCGATATCGGAATTTTGTGGGATTTGTGATGATATTTAGGGATCTGCTAAGACCCGGGGCACCTGAAAAATATTTAGCAAAGACTGTGAGTCATGCAGGCATCCTAGAAGCTGTTACCAAGACCCGAGACCATATCTCTTCATCATGGCCACCATTTTTCTCATTTTGGCCGCAATTTATGGCCTTGGTACGTTGGAATCGTCCCGTGCTTGGTTCATGGCTTCATTTTAGTCAAATTAGACCTACCCCATATACAGAATTGCCTAATTTCACCTGGAACAAAATCTGGAAGTGTTTTCTTGTGTTGTTGCTTTGGTTTTGCGGCTATTTATGTTTTGGATATGAGTATTTGGGTTTTAAATCGATGGCGAGATGTTTGCACGTCAATCTCGAGAGTTGTTGGGCCATTCTTGCATGTGTAGACCATATGTTTTAACCTATGTGTGATACGCGTGACGTTTTGGTTTTCGTGCACGATTTCGGTTTACGATACTATATGTGATATGTAGGTATCCTCGAGTGGACTTGGAGCAACAAGGATGGGCATGGCGATATTGACTCCAGCAAGCGAGGACCACGGTGAGTAGATATATATCTACGGGGGAAGTCGGGTGGATGGCGTATAGCACCCCCGTAGTTCGTAGTGTAGTATACGATATATATGTTATATATATGATTATTGTGTCGTGAAACTTGGATGATTAGTGAATAAGATGTTAGATGTTCATGAGTTAGTTTTAGGGTATTAGAAGTAACTTGGTCATTTTCTTAATCGCGAACCCTAGAATAAGGTTTACACTCACACACACACTTGCATGCATTTTATTTTCTTATGCGTATATGTGGATATGTATATATATACACACATAGGTATGGGACTGTGTGTGTGTGTGTGTGTACACGTATACATATACATAGATAATGAGGATAGTATATGATATTTGGAGATGAGTCGATGAGATTGGGCATGGTGCCACGGGATCGGTGATGTAATTTGGTTCGAATTATGAGATACGACATGATATTATAGCTGGTCCTTGGGCGATGTGTTTTCATACACACGCATACATATATATAGATGGTATCAGTATGTACTAGACTTAGATCAATACCCCTAATACAGGATATGATGATAAGGATACTAGATGAATAATGAGATAAATGTGATATTTGACCAGTACGTAGATTTGGGATGCCGTACGATGGATTTACCGTACGAGCTATATATAGATGATAGATCCACACTCTTGACTCGAGGACGTCATATTATATATATTGTATCGTACGTGATACTATTGAGGCGAGATCACCGACTATGATATATATATAGATTGACTCCGACTTAGATGGTTTTCCTTACCCTTTCGATTAATCTGTTAGTTTAGTACTGTAGTTTACTTAGTGGATGTTAGACTGTGCACGAGTCATACTTATTTCCAAAACTAACGAATCGTGAGTATTTTAAAGACAGGCCAAGTGATACTACGGATATTTCAATGGATGTACTTTTTCATAAAAACACCGTAGCCCTATTTTCTAAACACCACGATTCATGCGATTTCAGATAACAAAAACTGTATGACTCGTATATAGGAATTGTAACATTTCAAAAAAATAAAATATTATTTTTGGGAAATTTTGTAATTTAATAATAAAATATTGAATATTTTAATAAGGCGGTATAATTAAATACCGATAAATTGGGAAAAATTTGGAAAATTATGGAAATTACTAAAAAGAGGGTACTTTATGTGATTTAAGCAAATTATGAGAGTTTATGATTTATTATACGCTAATTTTGTGCTAATCGCGATTAAAAATCGCTAATCGGACTTTAAGCGTGTTTTGTGCACATGTCTTTTTTTTCACACTTGTTACATTTTCCTACTTTATTTTTGGGTGTATGGTTATTGTTTTGGGTTTAATATTGCTAAGAGAAGAAAAGAAAAGAAAAGGAAAAGAAAAGGAAAACATTAAAGAAATGGGTATGGGCATGAGAAAGAGAGGGTGAGGGGTCAACCATAGTGATGGGCCATTTCTTCTCACTTCATCATCTTCATCTTTCTTCTTCTCCATCCTCTCATGGCAGCACCCTCCACCACCTCCACTTCAAACCCTCAAACCATCATCAAAACAACACCAAAACCCCACTCCCACTTCACAAAAAGCGTGCACAAGCTCTCAAGCAACCCTTTGGACCAAGAAAGTTTAAGTTTTGGCGCTGTAGAGGATTCATGAGTGTCAAATGAGGCAATCCCATCACAAATAGAATAGTATTCAAGTGCTTTAGTCTCTTTTCAAGTTTAATATCGATTTGGCGAAGTTTAGTGAACTTTGATATTCCAAGTTGGGAATTAGGGTTTGATTTGAGTTGTGGTTTTGAATTTAAGGCCTAGTGGTGACTACAAACCTCCCCTTTGTGTTTACAACTGAAACCAAACTCAATTTACTGGAAATACGGATTTACAGAACTTCTCATGTCGGTTTGTGAGGAAAATGAGTGTGCAGGGAAATCTGGGATGACCCGGGGAATTTCTGAGACAAACAAACAACTCCAGAGGCCAAATTGGACCAGTATGAGACCACCTTGACCAGACGAGGCCCTAATTCCCTAGCAAAACCGTCCTGGCTGGATTTTTATTGTGTGTGGCCGGCCAGCCTAGTGTTTTAGGTGCCCAGGTTGCTTCAGTAGGTCACACACTCCCTATACTACACCCTAGACTTGTTTGCTTACCTTTTTTTCATCTGAGACAAAATCTGGGACCACTTTTCTAGGTTGCTGCCATGTGTTTCATGATGTTTATGGATTTAAGTTTTGATATTTGGTTTTTTATTCGATCACTTGACGTTTGTACGTCTATATCGAGGGTTATTTGGTCGAATTGCGAGAGGTAGACCATAGGTTTTGACCTATGGGTGATTCGTGCGACATTTTGGTTTTTGTGTGTGATTTCGTTGATGATGCTATATATGATATGTAGGTACCCCACGCAGACTTCGAGACGACTAGGATGAGCATAGCATCATCGACTCCAGAAAGCGAAGATCAGGTGAGTAGATTTATATCTACGGGGAGAAGTCAGGTGGATGGCGTATAGCACCCCCGCAAAGTTGTGAGAATTGATTTGGTGTGATATAGATATACATTTATATGTTGTGGAGAGTTTTGAACACTTAGCAAGAAAATGTTAGGAGATCATGAGTTAGTGTTAGCGAGATTTGAGGAAAATGATTTAGTTGATTTCAGAGTCGCGAAACCTAGAGTAAAGTTGTTACACATACACATACACGCACGGGATAGGGTTTTGGGTGTATGTGTTATATGTTTATAGATAGATGTGGATGCGTGGGTTGATATATATATATATATATATACATATACACGGATGATTGAGGATGTTATATGATTCTTGGGAATGAGTCGATATGATCGGGCATGATGCCGTGAGATATTTAATATGTGATCGAGATATGTCATGATATTATAGCGGATCGTTAGACGACGATACCTTGTGGATGATGATATATATATATATGATAGTTGACATATGATCGATATATGAGATGAGATATGCTATGGTATTCATAATGGATCGCTTAGGCGATGTATACTTCTATATGATAATATATGTTGATGACATCGGATTGTATGAGACTTTAGATCAGTAGCCAGATCATGATATTGTTGATGATATTAGTAGTGTACTAGATTTAGATCAGTACCCCCCTGTTCACGATATGTGATGATAAGGATATCATATGAGTAATGAGATAAATATGATATTTGACCCGTACCCATATTTGGGATGCCGTACTATAGATTTACCGTACGAGATATAGTTATGAGGATAGATCCACACTCTTTACTCGAGGATGTCTTACTAGTTGTTTTGTCGTACGTGATACTATGGAGGTGAGATCACCGACTACTAGCTATGTATATAGATCGACTCAGACTTAGGTGGATTCCCTTACCCTTTTGACTGGGCTCGAGTCATACACTTTTTCAAAAGTGTAGAATTGTGAGTATTTTAAATACCAAATTGTGTGACTCGTACATTGGGTAGGATTATTTCTTTAGTGTTGCTGTATCATATCGCTTTCTGTATATTCATGATGTTTCATCGCATTGCATGCTTATACACATGTTATCTGTAATTATTATGAAACTATGTTGTCAGGACACCAGCACCATTACCGATGATGCGTATGTTCCACATACACTTACTTGCCGGCTCACACACATCATCATCGGTAATTGCCATGTCATGAACACTTTAGAGAATATTACTCATTGACATAGCTTGTTAACTGATAGTTCGACATGGTATTAGTGTACTTGTCTTTATATGCTAGATTAGACGTTGCAGTTATTACTTGCTACTGCATGCATATTATTATTCACTGTTTACTTGCTATTGATGATTGGATTTCGGATTTCCATGAGATTTTCTGGATTTGGAAACCGCATGTGAAAGTTTTATAAACTGATGTGTTATTTTAATGAGAAAAATGTAGTTTTCCTTGATATGATGTTTTCTCGGTTATGAGATGGATTTCAATACCCGATTCGAGGAGGTGCAGGAACCGTCTCGGGTACGTGTACGTGGTGGACCTGGTATGGTACCCCGGGGCGAGATTGTTTATTCAAGGTGGATGATGAGCCCGGTAGGGGCAGACTGCCTACCGGTGATTGCATTTGGACCTGGCGGTTATCCGGAGGATACCGACCAGAGTCACGAGATGCATATAGGCCGACCCGTACTGCCAGAGCCCGAGGGCCTATCCCGCAGATGATACGGAGCCTGAAATATATAAGGATTTACGTGCCGATGCTGGGCAAAAATTTATATTTTGTGTCGATGCTTGACACTGACTTCTCTATTGATTTCATGATGTATTCTGTTCCCATTCGTCATGCATTCATACATCATATATCTGATATGTTGTTACCTGAGGCACTGACACGAGTTTTTGGTATTTCACTATATGGATAGATGTTTACCCTTACCATTATTTATGCTTCAAGCCATATTGTTATTATTTGAGGATATTACTGATCGTATGAACTAGGATTGCGTTATACATGCGATTTCTACTCGTAGATGTTTTCTACTCACGAGTTGGCAACTCACCCCCGTTGTGCCACAGTTTCTTGCAGGTTTTACCGCACAGGTTTCGTTGCGGTTTTGCTGGCACACTGTCCCTTCCGGGTGATTGCTTTAGTAGGTGGGTTCTTTTGTATCAGGACCACCATTGTATATTTGTTATTTAAGTTGTATCTAGTTAAAACTCCATCAACCAGACTTGTATATTTGATAGAGATAGATGACCAGTGTATATTATTTCGACCTTAGAGTCGCGCTTGTATTATTATGGATTTCTTGTTGTTTTGAGTTTCCTTTTCAGTTTTGATCCTCTCCCTTCGGCGTTGTATATTATATTGCATTGTGTGGTTTTGTCCGCCGGTTGGCGAAGAGCTAGCTCCCGCTTGGGGATGCCGTTTATCATGATGCATATATTTACTATGTTGTACCCCGTTCGGGGCCTGTATTTACAAAAGAAACTCTGCCGAAATTTTTAGAAAAGACCGGTGATTTTAAAAATGCATATTTCGGCATATGTTGCTAAACTACTTGATTTAAATTGGTTTTTCCTTCACTCTACTGCTTTACTTGGTTTTGATTTCTGGGTTTTGGCTTACTTAGATTACGTACGCCTCTAGACGTTTCGTAGTTTAAGTGCCGGTCATCCATTTTTCTATATTTTCAGAGAAAGGCATGTTCCGTACTTTTCGGGGCGTGACAGGAATGTATATTTCTTTATTGCTGCATTTACTATTCATTTGCCATTTATTCTGTTGTTCGTATTGCATTGCATGTGTTAGGTCCACGTTATCCACCACGGTTCTTTCAGGGAGGCAGAATAGGTAAAACGAAAAAATTTCCCTAGCTAGGTAACATGGACCGTTTCATGAAGGATCGTTGCTAAACAAAACTAACATAAAATCTACAAGTTCTAACTACTATATAGAATGGTTATACCTAGTCTTGAACTCCTTCTCTTCTTGTTCTTCTCTTGAACTCCGTCTCTTCTTGTTGTTCTCCTCCTTGCTTGCTCCTTGTAGTAGTTTGAACGGCTCCTCCTTCTCGTCTCCTCTTTGCCAAAGATAGATCCACCTGAGGGCCTCGAACTTGAGCTCCTACCTCAACCTAGAGGTAACTAAGGTATTTGGTTTGCCAAACCTAGTACCCTAGAATGAGTAGAGATGTGTTATGGTGGCTTTGTCTCAAAAGCTTATGATTTCCAACACATGGAACACTTAAGCTTTGAGAGAGGAAGAAGAAGAGCTTTTGCAAAGAGAGAGAAAAGATATGATAGAATGAGAGCTCACTTTTTGCAACCATGCTCATATGAGAGAATAATAGATTAACAATAATAATCAAAAAGGAAAATGTGATGGTGAGTATGGAATGACCATTACCATTTCATAATAAATGCAATTTGCAAAGATCAAGAAGTATCTTTGATATGAAATGATTATGGTCAAAATGTCAACAATGGTCAAAATGTCCACCATGGTCAAACGGTCAACCTAACCATCACACAACAATCCTTAATTATCATTATTAATCATATTTACCATTCTCATTAGGGTTTGGAAAAAGTCAACAAGTCAACCAAAGTCAAACGGTCAACAACCCTAATGAGAATCCTCTGTCTCTACCTCTATCATCTGTGCATACAAACCCGCATCCGCGTTCCGAGGAACACGAATACAATGAGACAAAACCAATCCGAAAACCAATACCAGTATCTGGCTTAAACCAAAGCCCACTAGTAATAACTGCCCGGTCACCAAATGTGCACAAGTGCGCGAGTGTGAACGAACCCTGTCGCAAAACCATACGACCTCTAATCAGTTTTGCCCAAAGGCGTGTAACCCTCTGTGTGGGACTCTAAAGACTCGACACTACGGTGGTAGTGGGGTTAACCACAGACCGCAAGCGGCACTAGCTGTACGTAACGGTCCCCAGGTAGATGCCGATAAGAAGACTGATGAGGTGAACCCATCCGAACTGCTACCGAGCCTGTATGTGACAATCTCCGTACAGTCCGGTCTGTTCGTCTAAGAACATCGCATGGCGGGCCTAGGGGGCGGTAAACGTCAGTCCCCTACTAGCGGTACAAGTCGTGCCGGAGTGTAGCCCAGAACACCTGAGACAACACTGGAAACCTACCAGTCTATCTCGCTTGCCCTGGCCAGGGACTTTATGTAATGGCTCTCCTAGACACAGCGCGATATCAACCCCCAATACCGGGAGAGACGAATCCTGTCTAACCGTCACTGCCTCCAAGTGCTTCGGGACTGTACCCAACTACTACCTGTTTGCACGACTCAGTAGAGCCGTGGTAGGGTAGTAATCTAAGAACAGTGGGAACACACTCGAGGCGGAGTGACAGTGTCAAGTCAGCGGACTAAGCTGTACTCATGTCACCTGGAAACTGTTAACTGACGATAGGTATAATACCAACCAACAGTTCCCAACGAGTCCTGTCCAGTGTACTCGTAACCTAACGAGCACCTGCATACTATCTCCAGTACGACGTACTGATGTCTGTGGGACAGACCATCTCCCCCGCTGGGAAGAGAAGCGTATGCACTAGTCTACTCTGGAGTATAGATGCCCTGTCTCGATAATCCTATGACTAGGGACCAAAATAAGGATGTGCTTATAGACTACCCAGCCCCCACTAGTGTGATCGTCATCACAACGCCGGTAGTCAAGCAAAGATCCTAAGGGATCTACCAATATGTTTTTAGCGATATGTTAAAAGAAACATATACACATATTAAGATAGAAACAAACCAAGTAGCATACTACTATATCGAGCAAGACTGTCGTAAAACCATATATATATCCCAAGCCTCCAAAATGTATTATACAAACCAGTATTATAAAATAATGGCCTCTAGGGCATACATATCTAACAATCTCCCACTTGCACTAAAGGCTAGTAATTGGTGTACCGCATACCCAACGTCTGCACTAAGGCCAGCTGCCGGTGTACCGCATACCCAATAGCTCAAGAAGTCGCTCGAACTGTGTTTGAGGGAGGGCCTTTGTGAATGGATCCGTTGTGTTGTCTTTTGTGTCCACTCTCCGTACCTCGATCTCCTGGGATCAATGATCTCCCTGATCAGGTGATACCGCCTTAAGATGTGTCTGCATTTCTGATGGGACCTTGATTCCTTCGCTAAAGCTATAGCCCCATTGTTATCGCAATACAAAGGTATTGGGTCAACAATGGACGGAACCACCTGAAGTTCACTAATGAACTTCTTTATCCAGACCGCCTCTTTTGCGGCATTGCTTGCAGCAATGTATTCAGCTTCCATCGTCGAGTCTACGACGGTATCCTGTTTGGAACTCCTCCAACATACCGCCCCTCCGTTGAGGGTAAACACAAAACCCGAGACAGACTTGCTGTCATCTTTGTCACTCTGGAAGCTTGAATCGGTAAAGGACTCGACCCTGAGGTCTCCATTACCATAAACCAGGAACATCTCCTTAGTCCTTCTCAGGTACTTGAGAATGTTCTTCACTGCCGTCCAGTGGTCCTCACCTGGGTCTGACTGATACTGGCTCACCATGCTCAGTGCGTAAGCTACATCTGGTCTTGTACATAGCATCGCATACATTATAGATCCTACCGCCGAAGCGTAGGGTATAGTGTTTATGCGAACCCTCTCCTCGTCAGTCTTAGGAGACATCTTATTGGAGAGGGTAATTCCGTGCAATGCGGGTATGTTACCGCGCTTGGAATCCTCCATACTAAATCTCTTTAGTACGGTCTCTATGTACCTAGACTGCGAAAGTCCCAGTAGTCTTTTGGATCTATCTCTGTAGACCTTGATCCCCAGAATCTACGAGGCATCACCCAGGTCCTTCATGGAGAACCGTTGTGACAAGAATACCTTGACCGATTGTAGCATAGGAATGTCATTTCCTATCAAAAGAATGTCGTCCACATACAAGACTAGGAATACGAAAGTTCGTCCTACAATCTTCTAATAGACACAAGGTTCAACTTCGTTCTTGATGAAATCAAATTCCTTGATTGCCTCATCAAAACATATGTTCCAGCTCCGCGATGCCTGCTTCAATCCATAAATGGATTTAAGTAACTTGCACACCATCCCGCTGCTCCCACTGTCCACGAAACCTTCTGGTTGATCCATGTAAATGTACTCTTCTAAACAGCCGTTTAGAAAAGCTGTTTTAACGTCCATTTGCCAAATTTCATAGTCATGGAAGGCAACAATGGCAAGTAGGATCCGAATGGATTTAAGCATAGCCACTGGAGAAAAAGTTTCATCATAGTCCAAACCAGGTCTTTGACGAAAACCTTTTGCAACGAGTCTAGCCTTATAGGTTTCCACCTGCCCATCCACACCAAGTTTCCTTTTGTAGATCCATTTGCATCCAATGGGTTTTACCCCAGGTGGAGCAATATCTAAGGTCCACACTTTATTGGTGTACATGGACTCCATCTCGGATTGCATTGCATCGAGCCACTTATCAGAGTCCCTACTGATAATGGCCTGCCGGAAACTGGTAGGGTCATCTTCTTCCAAGATGCAAATTCTCTCGATCCCCATATATGAGAAAACCGTAGTATATCTCGGGCGGATGAGAAATCCTACCAGATCTGCGGAGTGGCTGAGGTTCGTCTGGGGTTATTGAATCCAGTGGTTCCTCCAAATTTTCAGTTACATTTTGTGGTCGCTGAATTTCTTCCAGTTCTACCGAACTCCCACTAGTTTCTTTTGCAAGAAACTCCCTTTCTAAAAAGGTAGCGTGGTGAGATACAAACACCTTCTGTTCCTCAGTGTGGTAGAACAGATATCCTAGTGAGTCTTTAGGATATCCCACAAATTTACATAGAACTGACCGTGCCTCTAACTTGTCCGGTTTCTGTGTTTTCACATAGGCCGGACAACCCCATATCTTAATAAATTTAAGACATGGTTTCTTACTGCTCCATATTTCATACGGAGTTCTAGGCACAGATTTGGACGGAACTTGATTCAAAAGGTATGCCGCTGTCTGAAGCGCATGTCCCCAGAATGAAAGAGGCAACTCAGCACTACTCATCATGGAGAGAACCATATCCAATAGGGTACGATTCCTCCGTTCCGTTACACCGTTGTGCTGTGGTGTATAAGGAGGAGTAAGCTGAGAGAGAATACCATTCTCTTTTAAATAATCTAGGAATTCCGTGCTTAAGTACTCCCCTCCTCTATCAGACCGGAGGATCTTGATAGTTTTTCCAGTCTGGTTCTCTACTTCGTTTCTGAATTCCTTGAATTTCTCAAAAGCTTCAGATTTTTGTTTCATAAGATACACATATCCGAATCTAGAGAGATCGTCAGTGAATGTGATGAAGTACGAGAACCCACCCCTTGCATGTATAGACATCGGACTACATACATTACTGTGTATGAGTCCCAAGAGCTCTGCTGCCTTTTCTCCATGTCCGGTGAACGGAGATTTGGTAATCTTCCCTTTGAGACAAGACTGACAAGTTTCATAAGATGAAAACTCGAACGTATTCAAGAGTCCATCTTTATGCAACTTACTTAGTCTTTTCTCTCCGATATGACCAAGTCTACAATGCCACAAGTAGGATTCATTCGTATCTGAATTATTCCTCTTGCGTGTGTTTTGTACATTGAGAACTGTATTCTGATTTAGAACGTAGATACCATTACACAGTGTACCTTCTGCAACCAGTACCTTATGAAGGTAGATGTTCATGATATTTCTATCAAGAACAAAGTTATATCCATCTTTATCGAGTAAAGAAACTGATATGATGTTGCAAACCATGGAAGGTACATAGTAGCAATCGTTCAAAATCATATTATTGCCATTTGGCAACACAAGGTGATATTCACCGACGGCTGCAGCATCAACTTGTGCTCCGTTCGCTACTCTGAGCGACATATCACCAGGTACAACTTTCCTACTTTTTCTCAGTCCCTGAAATAAATTAGAAATATGAGATCCTGATCCGATATCGAGTACCCAGGAGGTAGGGCTGACCGTAAAGCAGTTCTCAATTACAAGAACACCTGAAGTAGATGCAAAACCATGCTTCTTCTTCAACTGCGTATCCTTGGAATCCATACAATCCTCTTTCTCTTGCTCATACTTATGACTGTTGTCGTATGTTAGAGCTGAACCAACGTTCCCCAGCCCCGAATAAGAATTCGGATCGGTCAAGCGATACATTTTATTATCTTGATTAGGGCGTGAAATGGCTGCTACCTGGAGAGAGAGAAAAGAAACGCTCAGCGTGCACTCTTGCAAGATTTGAATGGTTTATTGATTTATCTAATCAGGATGGCTCCCACTGTTTCCTCAAATTCTTCTTCAAACCCTAAAAGAAGAACTAGTCAGGATTAATCGCACGTCACAATACTTGCTTAACCTTTCAGCCAGGCTAGTGTTGGTACTTCGAGGGAGGTTTTCCAATGCTTTCGCAAAGTTCCTTAATTAAATAACCTCTTTTCCCTAGAGGCGTAGCCCCGCTAACACCGTTCTAGACACCTACTTGGTTTATAGCATTGATTGTTAAGTGAAAAAATCTCCCGAGAGTAATCCAACTCATCAGTGGGATCGGGATCCAACTATCATTGTGTGATGACCTAGATGGAATCCACTCTAGTTACCACACTCCAGAAGGTATGCTAAATCTGCAAGTTTCAATTTCTTTAAAACTCCCGATGTGGATTTTTTCCCCTAGGACCCAAGTGACCTTGACGAATAATCAACAAATTAAAAGGTCCTATTCAAGTTCAACCCGTCGTTATCCAGGATTGCATTAGACCCGCCCGCATGATCCTTGACGAATAATCAACAAAATCATGTGACCGTCCTAACCAATCGCATCTATCAGTGCAACAGATAATTATTACTTAGCTACCGTTCACTGTGCCTTGACGAATAATCAACAAACGCAGCACGAATACTAAGTATTAATTTTCTGAAACGACGGAGGGCTACGACTGGATTTTTTTTTTTGGCGAAAAACCCGTTAACGTAATGAACTTGATATCGTTGAAGGAACCTGATAACCTTTTTGAAAATATAGTGGCGAAGATTTTTGCTAAAGATGTCACTCCCTGTGAAGGGATCTCGGCTCTTTCCTCGTCGAATGAGGTGCAGGACATTCCAAACTGAATACCTCGATGCAAAGCAAGAATAATCGACTATAGTGAAGTTATTACCCTGACACAAACTTTTTGTCCAAGGGGTCACTCCCGATGAAGGGATCTCGGCCCTTGCCTTGTCGACTGAGGTGCTGGGCATTCATAACCGAATACCTCTATGCAAAACAAAAGAGAACGTTCTTGCAATAACAGCTTTTTGAAAATTGTTCCAACAACGTCTTTTTGGTTTATTTTTCTTTGCATTAATTTAATGTGTCCCATCAGTTAATCCTACCATTGCAGAAAACAACGAAAATATGACGTACGCTTATGCCATCCGCATTCGCCACGGGGTCCCGTCATCACCCGTTAGGTTACTTAACTAACGACAGAGCGGGGGCTGGACTAGCGCGGATGCAAAATATAAGCAACGCCTAAATAGATATCATATATAGATATATATTCACATTCGTCATATGCAATGATAGCCATTCCAGATCACAGATGAATACTTTGGATTTACTAGGAATCTGCATTCCGTTCGAGCCTGCAACGAAAAACAGATTACACGGTCGCGATGAATAGCCAAAACCCCACCCTAGACCCCTACGGGTGCGGCAAACTACCCGCCAAGTACCCGAAGCGAAGCAACCTCCCTCAACGACGTGAGTAGGCCACTCGGCACTTCGAGATACCCGGTAGTTTGTGCACCCCACCTTGGGTCTATCCTAGGAGCAAAAACAGTAAAAGAAATTATACAATGACGGCTACAACCCCATCCCGGTTGTGCGGCCAAATAAATAATATTACATCAATTTACATATTACATGAATTGATAGATAAAGAAAACTCTCATCTCACAACCCCCGGCTATTCATCCGCGACAATCCAACGAATTCATATACACAAATCATCAACATTACAGATCACAGATATGTATAACCCCCACTAATCGACGTATACCGATTAGCAGACGTTCAATACATATATCACATTACAGATATAACCCATTAGCCAAAGTCTAGAGAAGTTCGATCAAAATACGGATTTGTAACCACCCCAAAAACAAATTTGTTCTCTGGAAAATCTGGGCAGAAACAACATATACTAAAAATCCTAAAACATCCAAATAAGAACACTGCACAAAACCCGATCCACGGCCGAGTCAACTCGGCCGCGGTTCCGCGGCAGGAAGCATGTTCTTGCCGTGGATCCGCGGCGCTTTGACCGAGTCACTGGATCGTTTTTGTTCTGTGTTTTTACAAAACCCTGAGCCGATTTTTCATGTATGTTTAATCATTTTTAGAGCGGAATAAAAAATCGGCAGAAACATGGTTTTTCCGGACGTGTTTTGCGACTTTTGTCCGATCGAAAATCTAGATACTTTGCTAACATGCTAGTTTGTGTTTAGCTAGGCTCTGATACCACTGTTAGGTCCACGTTACCCACCCCGGTTCTTTCACGGAGGCGGAATAGGTAAAACGAAAATTTTTCCCTAGCTAAGTAACATGGACCGTTTCATGAAGGATCATTGCTAAACAAAACTAACATAAAATCTACAAGTTCTAACTACTATGTAGAATGGTTATACCTAGTCTTGAACTCCTTCTCTTCTTGTTGTTCTCTTGAACTCCTTCTCTTCTTGTTGTTCTCCTCCTTGCTTTCTCCTTATAGTAGTTTGAACGTCTCCTCCTTCTCGTCTCCTCTTTGCCAAAGATAGATCCACCCGAGGGCCTCGAAATTGAGCTCCTACCTCAACCTAGAGGTAACTAAGGTATTTGGTTTGCCAAACCTAGTACCCTAGAATGAGTAGAGATGTGTTATGGTGGCTTTTTCTCAAAAACCTATGATTTCCAACACATGGAACACTTAAGCTTTGAGAGAGGAAGAAGAAGAGCTTTTGCAAAGAGAGAGAAAAGATATGATAGAATGAGAGCTCTCTTTTTGCAACCATGCTCATATGAGAGAATAATAGATTAACAATAATAATCAAAAAGGAAAATGTGATGTTGAGTATGGAATGACCATTATCATTTCATAATAAATGCAATTTGCAAAGATCAAGATGCATCTTTGATATGAAATGATTATGGTCAAAATGTCAACAATGGTCAAAATGTCCACCATGGTCAAACTGTCAACCTAACAATCACACAACAATCCTTAATTATCATTATTAATCATATTTACCATTCTCATTAGGGTTTGGAAAAAGTCAACGGTCAACAAGTCAACCAAAGTCAAACGGTCAACAACCCTAATGAGAATCCTCTGTCTCTGCCTCTATCATCTGTGCATACAAACCCGCATCCGCGTTCCGAGGAACACGAATACAATGAGACAAAACCAATCCTAAAACCAATACCAGTATCTGGCTTAAACCAAAGCCCACTAGTAATAATTGCCCGGTCACCAAACGTGCACAAGTGCGCGAGTGTGAACGAACCCTGTCGCAAAACCATGCGACCTCTACTCAGTTTTGCCCAAAAGCGAGTAACCCTCTGTGTGGGACTCTAAAGACTCGACACTACGCTGGCAGTGGGGTTAACCACAGACTGCAAGCGGCACTAGCTGTACGTAACGGTCCCCAGGTAGATGCCGATAAGAAGACTGATGAGGTGAACCCATCCGAACTCCTACTGAGCCTGTATGTGACAATCTCCGTACAGTCCGGTCTGTTCGTCTAAGAACATCGCATGGCGGGCCTAGGGGCGGTAAACGTCAGTCCCCTACTAGCGGTACAAGTCGTGCCGGAGTGTAGCCCAGAACACCTGAGATCACACTGGAAACCTACCAGTCTATCTCGCTTGCCCTGGCTAGGGACTTTGTGTAATGGCTCTACTAGACACAGCGCGATATCAACCCCCAATACCGGGAGAGACGAATCATGTCTAACCGTCACTGCCTCCAAGTGCTTCGGGACTGTACCTAACTACTACCTGTTTGCACGACTCAGTAGAGTCGTGGTAGGGTAGTAATCTAAGAACAGTGGGAACACACTCGAGGCGGAGTGACAGTGTCCAGTCAGCGGACTAAGCTGTACTCATGTCACCTGGAAACTATTAACTGACGATAGGTATAATACCAACCAACAGTTCCCAACGAGTCCTGTCCAGTGTACTCGTAACCTAACGAGCACCTGCATACTATCTCCAGTACGACGTACTGATGGCTGTGGGACAGACCATCTCCCCCGCTGGGAAGAGAAGCGTATGCACTAGTCTACTCTGGAGTATCGATGCCCTGTCTCGATAATCCTATGACTAGGGACCAAAATAAGGATGTGCTTATAGACTACCCAGCCCCCACTAGTGTGATCGCCATCACAACGCCGATAGTCAAGTCCTAAGGGCTCTACCAATATGTTTTTAGTGATATGTTAAAAGAAACATATACACATATTAAGATAGAAACAAACCAAGTAGCATACCACTATATCGAGCAAGACTGTCGTAAAACCATATATATCCCAAGCCTCCAAAATGTATTATACAAACCAGTATTATACAATAATGACCTCTAGGGCATACATATCTAACAGCATGCTTATATGTATTTTCGTTAGTAATGATAAAACCTGTTGTTAGGACACTAGCACCATTACCGATGATGCGTATGCTCCATGTACACTTGCTTGCCGGCTCACACACATCTTCATCGGTAATTGCTATGTCACGTACACTTTAGAGAATATTGTTTCATTGACATAGCTTGCTAGCTGATAGTTCCTATATGTTATTGATTTCATGTGCTAGTTTAGATATTGCATTCTTTATTTAGATACCATGTATTTTATATTCATTTGTCATGCAATATTATGGGCCAGTCCGGATTGTCGGAGCACAGTATTCTTTATTTATTTACATCGTGATCTGTTGATTTCGGATTTCTATGAGATTTATGGATTTGGAGAAACCGCAAGGATTTTATAAACTGATTATCATTTTAAAATGAAAGTTGCGGTTTTCTTATGATATGGTTTGAGATATGTCCACCATGAGTTCTCTTGGCTCTTGAGCGATATTATACACCCGATTCGAGGAGGAGGAGGAACCATTTGTAGGTGCATGGTGGACCCGGTGCGGTACCCTGGAGCGAAAAGGTCGGAGATAATGGTGTTGAGCCTGTGACGGGGGAGCACTACTGACCGGTGATTGTATTGTGACTCGACGGATATCCGGTGGATACCGATCGGAGTACAGGCCAGTCCGGATAGCCGGAGCCTGAGGTTTTGAGATTTGATGATATGGGCCAGTCCGGATAGCCGGAGCCCTAGATATTGAGATTCGAGATTACAGGCCAGTCCGGTTAGCCGGAGCCTGAGATATTGGGATATTGGGATTTATGCTTTGTGTCGATATTTGACACCGATTTCATGTTGATTTCATTGATGATACTTCGATTTTTATAAATATACAGAAATCTCACTAAATTAAGAAAACAGTTTCCACATTCATGATGCATTCTGTTTTCAATATATTGCATTCATACCTCATATTTATGATACGTTACTACCTGAGGCACTGACACGAAAACTTGGTATTACACTTATGTATAGATGTTTACCTTTGCCACCTTATCATGCTTCAGACTTTATCATATTGAGGATCTATATTACTGATCGTATTGACCTAGAAATGAATCATACATACGATTTCTGCTCGGTGATGTTTTCTACTCACGAGATGGCAACTCACCCACGTTGTGCCACAGTTTCTTGCAGGTTTTGCCGTACAGGTTTCGTCGCGGCTCTGCTGGCACACCTCTCCCTTTCGGGTGATTGCTTTGGTAGGTGGGTTCACTAGCATCGTGACCACCCTTGTACAATTATTTTATTCAGTTGTATCTAGTAAACTCCATCAACCAGACTTGTATATTTGATAACCATAGAAGACCAGTTGTATATTCTTTCCACCTTAGAGTCGCGCGTTGTATTATTATGGTTTTCATGTTGATTTTGAGTTTCCTTTTGAGTTTTGATCCTCACCCTTCGGCGTTGTTTATTATATTTCTTTCGTGGTTGTGACCGCTAATTGGCGAAGAGCTAGCTCCCGCTTGGGGATGCCTTTATTCATATTATTCATGTTGTAACCTTTTGGGGCCAGTATTTACAAAGGAAACTCTACCAAAATTTTCAGAAAAAACTTGAGATTTTAAAAAATGCATATTCGTCTTATGTTATTAAAACTACTTGCTTTAAATTAAGTTTTCTCCACTTCTTCCTTAAAATGGTTTAGATTTCTGGGATTTTTGGCTTACTTGAATTAGATGGGGTCCTATAGACTTCATATGATTCAAGTGCCAATCACGTGCCATTTCGGGTCGTGACATCTATTCTCGCGATATGTGATATTGGTCGGGTATATGAGATATAGCCGGGTTATCGGATCAAGTGTTGATTCGATAAGATGATTCATTTGATATTAGTCGGTTATATGTAATATAGCCGGATTATTTTATCAAAGGTTGATTTAATAATTTAATGTATAATTATATATTTGATATATTAAATTACATTGACTAATATTAGCTCACTTAAGATTTCTTTTCTCATTTGATGATACTTTGATATATATATATGTAATATATGTTAATTGTATTATTTTCTTTTTGTACACAAAATATATATGTGATATATATTGTTGTGTCATGCTAGATTACACTTGCAACTTGTATGTATGAGACTCACACCATGCTAGAGTTAAGTTAGGGTTTATATTTATTTAAAGCAAATTCAAAATTGTAGAGATATTTGTCATGGATGAAGCTTGGGGAAGCTTGTAGTCTTCATTGACTTAGTCCACTCCTTTGTCTTGCTTAAGATATTTTGTTAACCCAACCCTTAACTCATAGCTATGGTTTATTCTCTACATGAGTTAGGCATGACACTAACTCACCCATGGTTGCAATTCTAAGCTCAAACTCTCATTCATTTTCTTCATCACTTCTTCTTCTTCTTCCTCAAGAGAAAAAGCTTGCTAGCTTTTTCTAAGTGATGATTTATTGTGAGAAAAATAAAACTAAAGTGAGCCCACTTCCTACTTCATCATCCTCTACTACTTGCCATTTTGTTTAGGGTGTTTGCTTCACTAATCTACACAATTAGTGAAGAGATAGTATGAGCTAGTGCCTCCTCGACGTAGATCATCTTCGGCCTCGAAGCCTTCGAAGCAAGCTTATTCGTTTCTTCATAGGAGCCTTTCTAGAATCCGGGGGATCGTGATCACAGCGAAGGGACTACTGTACAGAGCTATTGAAGTGAAGGACCGGTCTACAAAGGTTGTATTCCTTGTTTACTTTAGATGTAAAGTTGTTTACATATATTGTTTAACCCTAAGTCTCTAGTTCGATCCTCGTTTGGGTTATTTAGCTCTCTAGAAAATTTTGAAATGGCATGTTCGATGCCCTAGTAAACATCGTGAGGGTGCTAAGGAACCCATCAGTGGTATCATAGCCTAGCTAGAGCATTATGCGTTGCGTAGGCGAAGTTAAAAGTTCGATCGAACTCCGAAAACCCTAATTTTCCCCTTTCTGGAAATTTTTCAAAATGCTGAAATTTTTCAAGTTAAAAATATTCAGAAAATCATGCAGGTAATTCTATGGACACACCTGAAGAATGAAATCCTTACTCATCTAAGTGACCGCGGATCCGTGGCTAAAACATGGTTTTGGCGGCGGATCCGCGGCGCCACTTAAGAGGCTTGGGTCGGGCCCTTTAGCTGTAGGTCCGTAGGTACTGGGGTATGCTTCTGAGAATTTTTAATTCTGCTTAAGTGTTGAGCTCTCTGGGAATTTTGGGAATTCGTTGATTCAATCGAAATATTTAACGTCGCCTAGCTTTCTATGATTGTGATACAATATTTGGAATCTACAAATAGTTATGAGATAACTAGTTTGAATTTTTTAAATCTAGCAGTTTAGTCTAATTTGATCGATTGCCACGGAATTTTGATGTAGATCAAAAGTCCATCGCAAATACGTAGTGTACGCGGATACTAGCCGGGTAAACTTAATAGATAGCCACGCCCCATAGCCTCGACCAAGTGACTGTAGGAGAACCCCGTCGCCAAAAGCATCCGTTCGGGTGCTCACGGCTGCGGTGTTCCGCCTTGGTGCACTTCGTCGATGACATCGGGGGTGTGGCCGTCTACTAAAGTTTCCGACGATCATTCGATCAGGTTATCGGGAATCTTGTTGAATTACCCAACAGGTTATTGGAAAATGTTTTCAATATCGAGACTAAAATGCGGGGTTTATAATTTTTAGGCATGCGATGTCTAAGGAATCCATTTGGTTAGGCATGAAATCCAATGTATGTGATATATTGGGTTTATGATGTCTAAGGTGGTTGCGGATTCTAACTGTTGTAGTTTTTCACTTTCTTTTCTGTGACCGTAAGTATAATATGTGGTGTATCGCTGGTTTCGGTGCTATATGTCAACGACAATTTGGATACATATATTTACTTACGTTGATAACATGTGATGTTATGTGTTGCAGTGAGATGTTATAATGGATCGTCCTGTTTTGAATAGCCGGGGTTTTATGTGAGATGAGAGTTTTTCATTTTCATTCATGTAAAAGCTTGTATGTAATATTCTTTAATTGGGGCACTTTCGGGTTGAGGATGATGTCACTATTGTATATTATTTACTTTTCCGCATTAGGATAGTCCCAAGGCGGGGAGCACAAGTAACCGGATTCTAGGGTATAGTGGGAGACCATCTCCAGGAGTCGAGATCGGGTCTCCTAACTCTAGAACTGGCAGGGTTGCTTGCCTCTCTCGTAGGGGTCTAGGGATGTGGGTTTGGCTATTCATCACAACCGTGGAATCCGTGTTTTATACTGGCTTAACTTAAAACTCGGAATTCCTAGTATATCAAATATTTCATATGTGATTCTTCTGCTGCTGATATTCTGTGATGTGATCATTTGAATTGTTCTGAGACGAATGCCTATATTATATATATGAGATATAATTAATATTACTGCTTTCGTTTCTTCTGTGATGCTTGGAAAGCATAAATAAATGGGACTTCATTAATGAGATTAATGAAATAAAAGAAAAGGAAACCTAAAGATGTTGTAGAAACTTGTTTAAAAACTGGTAGCTCTAGTTTTTGCTTTGCATAGCGGTATTCCTTGTAGAATATCCAGCACCTTATTCGATAACTAGTAGATGCTACAACCCACTCGGTTTGTCTTTTGATTGCTTCTATAGTTTTTGCTTTGTATAGTGGTATTTGTGAAATGTTTTGCACCTTATTCGATAAGGAAAGAGCCGAGATCCCTTCACCGGGAGTGACATCTTTAGCAAAACTAGTAAAAGCCTCAAAAACACTCCTTCTCAAAATCACTCGATTCTACAAATATATCAAGTTCATTACGCAAAGGGTTTTCTTAAAAACCTGTCGTAGCCCTTCGTCATTTCAGATAAGTACTACTTAGTATTCGTGCTACATTTGTTGGCTTTCATCAAGGCGTAGTGTACGGTAGCTGACTAGTGCTTATCTGCTAAAGTATGAGATGCGATTGGATTAGGGTAGTCGTACGACTTTGTTGGCTTTCGTCAAGGGTCGTGCGGGTGGGTTTAATTCAATCATGAAATGTACGGGTTGAACTTGACTAGAGGACTATGGTTTGTTGTCTTTCGTCAAGGTCATAGGATACCAGGGGCAAAATATTATCGGGATTTTAAGTGTTGAAATTTGCAATGAGATTGCATACCTTCTATGAGATAGTTGGATTCCGATACCCACTACGAGTAAGAGTTACTCCAGGAAGAGTTTTACACATTACAATTAGCCAATCAAGTAGGTGTCTAGAAAGGTGTTAACGGGGTTACTCCCCTGGGAAAAAAAGATTTATTTTAATTAGGTCCATGCGAAAGCACGGGGAACCTCCCTCAAAGTAGCGACACTAGCCTGGCCGAAAGATTGGCGAACTTGTAGGGTGTAATTAATCCCGGCTAGTCTTACCTTTTAGGGTTTGAAGGTAGATTTGACTAAAATAGTGGGAGCCATCCTGATTAGAAAAAATAATAACCAATCTAATCCTGCAAGAGCACACGCAGAGTATTTTCTTCTCTCTCTCCTGGTAGCGACCATGTCACGCCTTAATCAAGATAATAATATGGATGCATTGACCGAACCTGCTTATTATACTGAGCTAGGGAACGTTGGTTCCGCTCTATCTTATAACTATTATAAGTCCGAGCAGGAAATAAGGGAATATCCTGATTCCCATGCGACCCAATCGAGGAATAAGCATGCTGATACATATTCTTCGGGTGTCCTTATTACCGAGAACAATTTCTCAGTATCCTCTACGTCCTAGGTATGAGATACTGGATCAGGATCCTACATATATAATGTAAGGTTCCTAGGCACACTAGTGAAGGTTCATAGAGCATCAAACATGCCCGAATAAAATTCTACATGTGCCGAACAACCCAAAGACGGGATCTTTGCTAGATTATTAGGGTTTAGCATGCAAGATAACAACTTTTTATCTAAGTGTGAGGGATTACAACCTTTGTAGTCCGCTCCTTCGCTTCACAAGCTCCGAGTAGAAGTCCCTTTGCCGCGATCCACGATCTCCCGGACTCAAGAGAGGCTCCACGACTCGAACGATCCATGCTAGCTTGAAGTGTTCCGAATCTCCGATGATCTACGTCGAAGTTGCAAAAACCCTAGCTTTCTCACACTATAGAGATGAACACCCTAATCTCATGGGCTAGATGAGATGAGGATGAGGGAGTAGTATTTATGCTTTCTTTTTAATTCACTTTCTCACAATTTATCATCCCAAATGGAATTTCTAGTAAGCTTTTTCTTTTTAACTCAAGAGAGAAGAAGATGATAATGGAAATGATAATTCCTTTTGTGATGAATAGAAAAGAAATCTATATGATTGATATATCAACCATGGTCAAGGATGAGTGGCTAAGAAGTTGTAGAGAATAAACTAGAGTTAGGGTTTGGTTAGGTTAAGGATAAGTATCAACCATAATATCTTAACCAAGACAAAAGGAAAAGCTTCTAGAATGTGCAAGAAGAAGCTAACCCTATCAAACCCTAATCCCATTTAATCATCCTTAAACATGTTTAATAATAAATCATATCATGTCACAATAATATATATCACATATATATTATATATTTGCAACAAAAGAAAATAATACATTTAACATATATCGCGTATATATCAATGTATTAATCCAGTGAGAAAATGAAATAATAAAGTGAGCCAATATTAGATAGTGTAATACAATATATCATATATATTATTATACATTAAATCATCGAATCAACACTTGATCCAACAATCCGGCTATTTCGAATATAACCGGCTAATATATCATGTACTGATTCATCGAATCAACACTTGATCCGATGTCCCGATTCATATCAAAATATCTCGAGAATATAATACGGTATCTCATATCGCATTATCCTCGGTCCTGCACATATCACATATGTGCCTCTACTCCGTTTCGCCTGAGCCAAGAAACCTCTGTGTAGGGCTCTAAAGAATCGTCAATACGCCTGTAGCAGGTGATGATCATATCAAACACCCACAAGCTGCAAGCGGTCAGCTAAACATAACAGCCACCCAGGTATTGAGCGATCAGAAGATCAACAAGCTAGTCTGTGCGTTCTCCTGTGAATCTAATCAGTAACACTCCCGTACAGTCCGGTCTGTTCGTCTGATATGTCGCATATCAAGTCTAGGGGTTGTAAACGTCAGACCCCAGTAACCGATAAGTCGTGTCGATGTGAAGCTCATAACAGGTCGAGAAACTACTAGTAACACTTACCAGTAAATCTCTATATCATCCCTGGCCAGGGACTTCCAGTTATAGCCAATCGAACACAGCACAACATCAACTCCCTATACCGGGAGAGACGAATCCCCTCCTATCGCTCATTGCCTCCATGTTATTCGGGACTATACCCAAAAGCCACCGTTTTGCACGCCCTCTTAGACGTGGTAAGGTGGAAATCAAAGCACAGTGGGAATCACACAAGACTCTATGACGATCTCGGGTCTTCAGACAACCCTGTACCAGTGTCACCGGAGAACTGCCATCTGACGTGTGGTATATCACCAACTGGGAGTTCTCGGCGAGTCCGTCCAGTGTACCCAGTCTCCACTGAGCACCCGTACATCATCCTTGATGTCAAACACCGATGGATATGGGATCATCCATCGCCCATCATATGGGTCAAGATGCGTATACGCTAGTCTACTCTGGTGTATCGATGCCCTGTCTCGATATACCCTCGACTAGGAACATTTATAGGATGTACTCATCGACTACCGTGGCCCCACTAGTATGATCTCATCATAATCCCAGTAGTCGAGTATAGATCCTAAGGGCTTTATCAACATGTAAGAGAAAGACAGTAAACCAATACAAGTCAACATGTTAAGATAAAGTGAAACCAAATAGCATACTATAATGACGAGCAAGAAAGTCCTCTCTGTATATATCTAAGCATCCATCATAATATACATCAGATGTACAACAATGGCCTCTAGGGCATATACATAACTAACAATCTCCCACTTGCACTAAGGCCAGCCGCTGTAGTATCTCATACCTAGCATCCCGAATAATCTCTCAAACTTTATCTGGGGAATGGCCTTCGTGAGTGGATCCGCAGTGTTGTCCTTCGTATCTACTCTCCTGACCTCGATCTCCCGGCGATCAACTATCTCCCTGATCAGGTGATACCGCCTCAGAATATGTCTGGATTTCTGATGGGATCTGGGTTCCTTGGCCAAAGCCACAGCTCCATTGTTATCGCAATACAGAGGTATTGGATGTTCAATGGATGGAACCACACCAAGTTCACTAATGCACTTCTTCATCCAGACATCTTCTTTGGCAGCATCGTTGGCAGCGATGTATTCAGCCTCCATCGTCGAGTCTGCAACGGTATACTGTTTGGAACTCTTCCAACATACCGCCCCTCCATTGAGGGTAAAGACAAAACCCGAATGCGAATTAGAGTCGTCCTTATCTATTTGGAAGCTGGAATCGGTAAAGGACTCCACCCGGAGTTCTCCGTTACCATACACCAAGAACATGTCTCTAGTCCTTCGCAAGTACTTGAGAATGTTCTTCACAGCTGTCCAGGATCTGCTTGATACCGACTCACTACACTTAGTGAGTATACTACATCGGGTCTGGTACATAGCATCGCATACATGATAGAGCCTACTGCCGAAGCATAGGGTATCCCTTGCATGCGAGCTCTCTCCAAATCAGTCTTGGGAGACATCTCTTTGGAGAGAGTGAGTCCAGAGATCGTAGGTTGGTTCCCAGGCTTGGATTCTTCCATACTAAACCTCTTTAGGATGGTGTCAATGTACCTGGACTGGGACAATCCCAGTATCCGTTTAGATCTATCTCTATAGATCATGATTCCCAATATGCAGGAGGCATCACCTAGATCTTTCATTGAGAATCTCTGTGATAAGAAGAGCTTGACTGATTGCAGCATAGGAATATCATTTCCTATCTAGAGTATGTCATCCACGTACAATACGAGGAAGACAACCTTACCCTCTGCTACCTTCTTATAGATACAAGGTTCATCTATATTTTTGATGAAGTCAAACTCTTTGACTCCAACATCAAAACAGATGTTCCAACTCCGCGATGCTTGCTTTAACCCATAAATGGATTTAAGCAGCTTGCACACCTTTCCGCTGCTCCTACTATCTACGAAGCCCTCTGGCTGAGTCATGTACACCCTCTCTTCTAAATCACCATTTAGAAAGGCGGTCTTAACATCCATTTGCCAGATTTCGTAGTCATGGTATGCAGCAATGGCAAGTAAGATCCGGATGGACTTAAGCATAGCCACTGGAGAAAAGGTTTCGTCATAATCCACACCTGGTCGTTGACGAAAACCCTTTGCTACAAGTCTAGCTTTGAAAGTATCAACTTTTCCATCTACACCAAATTTCTTTATAAAAATCCACTTGCTCCCAATATGGGTTTTACCCTTTCAGGAGCATTTTCCAAAATCCATACTTTATTGGTGTACATAGATTCCATCTCAGATCGCATTGCATCCAGCCATTTCACAGAGTCACCACTCGTGATGGCCTGCTTGAAACTAGTCGGGTCATCATCTTCCATGATGCAATCCTCGCTTCCACCATCAATGAGAAAACCGTAGTATCTCTCAGGCGGATGAGAAACCCTGCTAGATCGGCGGAGAGGCTGGGGTTCGTCGGGTACTACAGAATCCTCTGGTTCCACTAAATCTTCAGTTGTAGTTTGTGTTGCTGGAACCTCTTCCAGCTCTACCTCATCGCCACTAATTTCTTTTGTAAGAAATTCCTTTTCTAAAAAGGTGGCATGTTGAGCAACAAACACCTTTTGTTCTTCACTGTGGTAGAATAGATATCCATACGAATTGCTTGGATATCCTACAAACTTACAAAGAACTGATCGTGCCTCGAGTTTGTCCGGATTTTGCTTTTTAACATAAGCCGGACAACCCCATATCTCATATGGAGTGGTAGGCACAGATTTAGTTGGAACTCTATTCAATAGGTATATGGCTGTCTCCAGCGCATACCCCAAGAAGGAAATAGATAACTCAGCTATACTCATCATAGAGCGCACCATATCTAATAGGGTGCGATTCCTCCGCTCCGATACACCGTTGTGCTGTGGTGTATAAGGAGGAGTAAGCTGAGAGAGAATCCCATTCTCTTTTAGATAATCTAGTAACTCATTGCTTAAGTATTCACCTCCTTGATCAGATCGAAGAATCATAATACTTTTTCCCGTTTAATTCTATACTTCGTGCTTATATTCTCTGAATTTCTCAAAAGCTTCAGACTTGTGTTTCATCAGGAACACATATCCGAATCTTGAGAGATCGTCAGTGAATGTAATGAAGTAGGAAGAACCGTTCCTGGCATGCGTAGACATGGGACCGCATACATCACTATGTACCAGTCCTAAGATTTCGGTAACTCTTTCTCCGTGTCCACTAAACGGAGCTTTGGTCATTTTTCCTTTGAGACATGAATGGCAAGTATCATAAGATGATAATTCGAACGGATTCAAATAACCATCCTTATGTAACTTATCCAGTCGTGTCGCATTGATATGACCAAGTCAACAATGCCATAAGAAGGATTCGTTCATTTCAGAACTTTTCCTCTTGTGTGTGTTTTGTATATTGAGGACTGTATTCTGATTTAGAATGAATATGCCATTATGTAACGAGCCTGATGCAATCAACTTTTGATCTAGGAATATGTTCATAACATTATCCTTTACTATAAAATTATATCCTTCTTTACTTAATAAAGAAACTGATATAATGTTGCACATCATGTTCGGTATATAATAGCACTCATTTAGAATCAGTGTATTACGACTTGGCAATACAAGGTGATATTCGCCAACTGCTTTGGCTGCAATACTTGCACCGTTCCCTACTTGAACGGAATGATCACCTTTTCCAAGTTCTCTATCTTTACGTAGCCCATGTAACAATTTACATATATGGGATCCTGATCCGGTATCTAATACCCAGGACGTAGGATGAACTGAAAAACAGTTCTCTTTAACTAACACACCTGAAGAAGATGCATCAACATGCATGTTCTTTTGGGCGGCTTGAGAATCTAGATATTCTTCTATTCCCTGTTCAGTCTTATAACTCTTATAAGAAAGAACAGGTCCAATATTCCCCTGCTCAGTATAATAAGCGGGTTCAGTCAATACATCCATATTATTATCTTGATTATGGCCTGACATGGTCGCTACCTGGAGAAAGAGAGAAGAAAACACTTTAGCGTATGCTCTTGCAAGATTAGATTGGTTATTATCTTATCTAATCAGGATGTCTCCCACTGTTTTTATCAAATCTACCTTCAAACCCTAAAAGGTAAGATTAGCCGGGATTAATTACACCCTACAATTTCGTCAATCTTTCAGCCAGATCAGTGTCGGTACTTTGAGGGAGGTTCCCCGTGCTTTCGCACGGACCTAATTAAAGTAAACCTCGTTTTCCCAGAGGCGTAACCCCGTTAACACTTTTCTAGACACCTACTTGATCGACTAATTGTCCTGTGTAAAACTCTCCCAGGAGTAACTCTTACTCGCGGTGGGTATCGGGATCCAACTATCTCATAGGAGGTATGCAATCTCATTGCAAATTTCAACACTTGAAATTCCAGATAATGATTTTACCCCTAGCAACTTATGACCTTGGCTAATGTCAACAAATTATAAGCGCTAGTCAAGTTCAACCCGTCATTTCCTGATTGAATTAAACCCACCCGTACGACCCTTGGCTAAGGTCAACAAAGTCGCACGACTACCCTAACTCAATCACATCTCATGTTTTAGCAGATAAATACTAATTAGCTACCGTACACCACGCCTTGGCTAAGGTCAACAAACGCAGCACGAATACTAACTAGTCTCTATCTGAAATGACAGAGGGCTACGCAGGTTTTTCTGAAAACGCTGAGCGTAATGAACTTGATATCGTCGTAGAATCAAGTGTATTTGAAAAGGAGTGTTTTTTAGGCTTTTCTTAGTTTCGCTAAAGGGGTCACTCCCGGTGAAGGGATCGTCGGCCCTTTCCTCATCGAATAAGGTGCAGGATATATCATATATACCGCTGTGCAAAGAAAAACACTAAAAGCATTCAAAAGACAAACCGCGTTTTGTAGCATCTGCCAGTTTCGCTAAAGAGGTCACTCCCGGTGAAGGGATCTCGGCTCTTTCCCCATCGAATAAGGTGCAGGGTATATCATATATATCACTATGCAAAGCAAAACTGTAGCTACCCTTTTTATAAAGTTTTGATTCTACAACATCTTTAGGTTTCTTTTCTTTTTATTAATCTCATTAATAAAATCCCATCAGCTTATGCTTCCTAAGCATCACAGATAAATACGACGTACACTTATGCCATCCGCATTCGCCTCGATGTCCCCTCGTGCACCGTTAGGTTAGGTAACTAACGACAGAGCAGGGCAGGGATAGTGCGGGTGTAAAACATAAGTAACATGTATATAATATATCATATATACTATATACTGTATCCATCAGAACATATCAAATGATCACATCACAGATATCGCAGCAAAAACATAGATATAATGTGGGATATACTAGGACGTCCGTATTTAGTATTTAGCCAACAATAGAAAATACGGATTCCACAGTCGCGATGACTAGCCAAGCCTACACCTTGGACCCCTACGACAACGGCAAGCGACCCTACCAATTCTGGAGTTTAGAAGACCCGGTCTCGACTCCTCGAGATGGCCTCCCACTGAACCCCAGAACCCGGTCACCTGTGCTCCCCTCCTTAGGTCCATCCTAATGCGGAAAAGTAAATAATATACAACTCTGGTGGCATCAACCTCAACCCGGAAGTGCCCCAAATAAAAGAATATTACATTACATTTGAATTTACATGAATGAAAATATAAAACTCTCATCTCACATAAAACCCCCGGCTATTCAATCGCGACAATCCTGCACATCATATCTCAGCAACACATAATATCACATATCATCAACGTAAGTAAGTATGCATACACCGATCGTCGCCGATGTATAGCAACGAAGACCAGCAATACAACTACATACTACACTTACGGTCACAGAAAAGAAAGTGTAAAACTACAATATTTGGAATCCACAATCACTTTAGACATCGTAAATCCGAAATATCACATACTTCGCATTTCATGCCTAACTATATGAATTCCACATATTGTATCACATTCCAGATAAATAGACAGTATTAAACTTTCCGAACAGATAATCAAATACCCAAAATTTCCCAAATAGCTCAACACTTGAGCGGAGTTCAAATAATCCCAGAATATGTCATAGTACCAGTGATCCAGCCGTAGAAGGGTCAAGCCAACGCCTCACATGTGGCACGCCGTACTGCCCCAAACCCGAAGGTTCAAAAGGCAGTTCAAGACGGTCACATAATCGAGTTAAGGTTTGTTGTCTTCTAGAGGGTCCACCGCTTAACTTGTACAATTTTTCCGAAAGATTTAAACCCGATAAAAATTCAACACTTGAAAGTTTGCCGTGCCGGGATAAAGTGGGTTAATGATATCCGTTCAAATAGTTTAACAGTTTCTAAATATCCAGAAATAAAAACGAATTTAAATATTCCGATCGAATCTACGATTACAAAGCAAACCCCAGATCACTCAACCTTTGAGTCAATATAAAAATACCAGAAACTATAAAAGCACAAATAAAGAATTATTGTGGGAAAAAAAAACTCTAATCAAACAATAAGGCCGCGGAACCGCGGCCCAAGCAGGCAATGGCCGCGATTCCGCGGTCGTTTGTACGGATCACAGTCTCGAATTTCACAGTTATTCTTATTTTTATCTGCTGTATTTTTCAGGTATTTTTAATTCAGAAAAAATCCAGATTTTAAAAAATTTCCAGAGAGGGGATTAACTTTGTCGATTCGGGTTCGATCGGAGTTTTAACTTCGTAAACACGTCGTCTAATGCTCTAGCCAGGCTCTGATACCACTGTAAGGTTCCTAGGCACACTAGTGAAGGTTCATAGAGCATCAAACATGCCCGAATAAAATTCTACATGTGCCGAACAACCCAAAGACGGGATCTTTGCTAGATTATTAGGGTTTAGCATGCAAGATAACAACTTTTTATCTAAGTGTGAGGGATTACAACCTTTGTAGTCCACTCTTTCGCTTTACAAGCTCCGAGTAGAAGTCCCTTTGCCGCGATCCACGATCTCCCGGACTCAAGAGAGGCTCCACGACTCGAACGATCCATGCTAGCTCGAAGTGTTCCGAATCTCCGATGATCTACGTCGAAGTTGCAAAAACCCAAGCTTTCTCACTCTATAGAGATGAACACCCTAATCTCATGGGCTAGATGAGATGTGGATGAGGGAGTAGTATTTATGCTTTCTTTTTAATTCACTTTCTCACAATTTATCATCACAAATGGAATTTCTAGTAAGCTTTTTCTTTTTAACTCAAGAGAGAAGAAGATGATAATGGAAATGATAATTCCTTTTGTGATGAATAGAAAAAAAATCTATATGATTGATATATCAACCATGGTAAAGGATGAGTGGCTAAGAAGTTGTAGAGAATAAACTAGAGTTAGGGTTTGGTTAGGTTAAGGATAAGTATCAACCATAATATCTTAACCAAGACAAAAGGAAAAGCTTCTAGAATGTGCAAGAAGAAGCTAACCCTAATCAAACCCTAATCCCATTTAATCATCCTTAAACATGTTTAATAATAAATCATATCATGTCACAATAATATATATCACATATATATTATATATTTGCAACAAAAGAAAATAATACATTTAACATATATCGCGTATATATCAATGTATTAATCCAGTGAGAAAATGAAATAATAAAGTGAGCCAATATTAGATAGTATAATACAATATATCATATATATTATTATACATTAAATCATCGAATCAAAACTTGATCCAACAATCCGGCTATATCGAATATAACCGGCTAATATATCATGTACCGATTCATCGAATCAACACTTGATCCGATGTCCCGATTCATATCAAAATATCTCGAGAATATAATACGGTATCTCATATCGCATTATCCTCAGTCCTGCACATATCACATATGTGCCTCTACTCCGTTTCGCCTGAGCCAAGAAACCTCTGTGTAGGGCTCTAAAGAATCGTCAATACGCCGGTAGCAGGTGATGATCCTATCAAACACCCACAAGCTGCAAGCGGTCAGCTAAACGTAACAGCCACCCAGGTATTGAGCGATCAGAAGATCAACAAGCTAGCCTGTGCGTTCTCCTGTGAATCTAATCAGTAACACTCCCGTACAGTCCGGTCTGTTCGTCTGATATATCGCATATCAAGTCTAGGGGTTGTAAACGTCAGACCCCAGTAACCGATAAGTCGTGTCGATGTGAGGCTCATAACAGGTCGAGAAACTACTGGTAACACTTACCAGTAAATCTCTATATCAGCCCTGGCCAGGGACTTCCAGTTATAGCCAATCGAACACAGCACAACATCAACTCCCTATACCGGGAGAGAAGAATCCCCTCCTATCGCTCATTGCCTCAATGTGATTCGGGACTGTACCCAAAAGCCACCGTTTTGCACGCCCTCTTGGACGTGGTAAGGTGGAAATCAAAGCACAGTGGGAATCACACAAGACTCTATGACGATCTCGGGTCTTCAGACTAACCTGTACCAGTGTCACCGGAGAACTGCCATCTGACGTGTGGTATATCACCAACTGGGAGTTCTCGGCGAGTCCGTCCAGTGTACCCAGTCTCCACTGAGCACCCGTACATCATCCTTGATGTCAAACACCGATGGATATGGGATCATCCATCGCCCATCATATGGGTCAAGATGCGTATACGCTAGTCTACTCTGGTGTATCGATGCCCTGTCTCGATATACCCTCGACTAGGAACATTTATAGGATGTACTCATCGACTACCGTGGCCCCACTAGTATGATCTCATCATAATCCCAGTAGTCGAGTATAGATCCTAAGGGCTTTATCAACATGTGAGAGAAAGACAGTAAACCAATACAAGTCAACATGTTAAGATAAAGTGAAACCAAATAGCATACTATCATAACGAGCAAGAAAGTCCTCTCTGTATATATCTAAGCATCCATCATAATATACATCAAATATACAACAATGGCCTCTAGGGCATATACATAACTAACATATAATAGTTGCATGGGCTACAGACAGGTGGAGAACTGAGAATGGTGATATGTCTCTAAGTGTTAGAGAATGGTGCAATTGTTGCAGCCAAGTCAGTTGGAAAATATCACCTTGTATTAATACATTGATTCTGAACAAATGTTATTACATACCGAACCTGATATACAAACCTTACATCATGTTCTTTACTGAGTTAATGAAGGATATAATTCTGTATTGGAGGATAATGTTGTGAACATTTTCCTTAATCAATAGTTGATTCGATCAGGCACGTTATATAATAGCATATACATTCTAAACAAAACCACAGTTCAAAGTATTAAGAACACAGACAAGAGGAGCAGTGCAGGAATGAACGAATCCTTCTTGAGGCATTGTAGACTAGGTCATATCAATGCGACACAACCAACTAAATTACATAAGGATGAATATAAGAATCTGTTCGAATTTTCATCTTATGCTACTTGCTAGTCTTGTCTCAAAGATAAATGACCAATTGTCACGACCCGAAATAGTACGTGACTGGCACTTGAATCATATGAAGTCTATAGAACCCCATCTAATTCAAGTAAGCCAAAAATCCCAGAAATCTAAACCATTTTAAAGAAGAAATAAAGAAAAATTATCTTTAAAGAAAAAGGTTTTAATAACATAAGCTAAAGTATTGCGTTTTAAAAACTCAAGTCTTTTCTAAAAATTTCGGCAGAGTTTCCTTTGTAAATACTGGCCCCAAAAGGGGTACAACATGCATAATATGAATAAAGGCATCCCCAAGCGGGAGCTAGCTCTTCGGTCACAACCACGCGCAATATAGTATACAACGCCAAAGGCGAGGATCAAAACTCAAAAAGGAAACTCAAAAACATCAAGAAATCCATAATAATACAAGCGCGACTCTACGGTCGAAATAATATACAACAGGTCTTCTAAGTTTGAAATAAAAATACAAGTCTGGTTGATGGAGTACTAGATACAACTGAAATAAATAAATGTACAATGGTTGTCACGATACAAGTGAACCCACCTACCAAAGCATTCACCCGGAATGAAAGCGGTGTGCCAGCAGAGCCGCAACGAAACCTGTACGGCAAAATCTGCAAAAATCTGTGGCACAACGGGGATGAGTTGCCAACTCGTGAGTAGAAAACATCACCGAGCAGAAATCGTATGTATGACTCAATTCTAGGTCAAAATGATCATAATATATCCTCAAATAATATGGCCTGAACCATATAATAATGGTAAGGGTAACATCTATGCATAAGTGTAATCCCATGTGCTCGTATCAGTGCCTCAGTTAGCAATATATCATAAATATGGTGTATGAATGCATGAAAACAAAATGCATCTAAATGTGGAAACTGTTTCATAATATAGTGTGATTTCTGTATGTATAAATCGAGGTATCATCAATGAAATCAACATGAAAATCAGTGTCAAGCATCGACACAAAACATAAATCCCAATATCTCAATATCTCACGCTCCGGCAATCCGGACTGGCCTGTAATCTCGAATCTCAATATCTAGGGCTCCGGCTATCCAGACTGGCATATATCATCAAATCTCAAAACCTCAGGCTCCGGCTATCCGGACTGGCTTGTACTCCGATCGGTATGTTACTTGATGGAAGCTTGGGATATTCACAGCTGTATAGACAATCTTGCTTAAAATGGTAGTATGCTACTAGGTTTGTTTCTACTTTAATGTGTGCATGTGTTTCTTATAGCATATCGCCTTTACACATTAGTGGAGCCCTTAGGATCTTTGCTTGATTACCAGCGTTGTGATGGCAGTCACACTCATGGGGGCTGGGTAATCCACAAGCACATCCTTATGCAGGTCCCTAGTCATAGGACTATCGAGACAGGGCATCGATACTCCGGAGTAGACTAGAGTATGTGCTTCTCATCCCAGCTTGGGAGACGGTATGTCCTACAGCCGTCAGTACGTCGTACTTGAGATAGTATGCGGGTGCTCGTTTGGTTACGAGTACACTGGACATGACTCGTCGGGAACTGTTGGTTGGTATTATACCTATCGTCAGTTATCAGTTCCCAGGTGACATGAGTACAACTTAGTCCGTTGACTTAACACTGTCACTTCGCCTCGAGTGTGTTCCCACTGTTCTTAGATTGCTACCCTACCACGGCTCAAAGGTGTCGTGCAAACAGGTAGCAGTTGGGTGCAGTCCCGAAGCACTTGGAGGCGGTGACGGTTAGACAGGATTCGTCTCTTCCGGTAATGGGGGTTGATATCGCGCTGTGTCTAGGAGAGCCATTACACAAAGTCCCTGGCCAGGGCAAGCGAGATATACTGGTAGGTTTCCAGTGTTATCTCAGGATGTTCTGGGCTACTCTCCTACACGACTTGTACCGCTATTAGAGGATTGACGTTTACCGCACCCTAGGCTCGCCATGCGATATTCTCAGACGAACAGACCGGACTGTACGGAGATTGTCACATTCAGGCTCAGTAGGAGTTCAGATGGGTTCATCTCGTCAGTCTTCTTATCGGCATCTACCTGGAGACCGTTACGTACAGCTAGTGCCGCTTGCGGTCTGTGGTTAAACCCTCTGCCAGCGTAGTGTCGAGTCTTTAGAGTCCCACACAGAAGGTTATTCACCATTAGGCAAAACAGAGTAGAGGTCGCTTGGTTTTCCGACGGGGTTCGTTCACATCCGCGCACTTGTGCACGTTTGGTGTCCGGACAGCTTATACTAGCGGGCTTTGGTTTAAGCCAGATCCTAGTATATGTTTTGGGATTGGTTTTATCACTTTGTATTCGTGTTCCTCGGAACATGGATATGGGTGTGTATGCACAGTTGACTGAGGCAGAGGCAGAGGACTTTCATTAGGGTTGATGACCGTTGTCTTTTTTCTTAACCCTAATGTATATGTGAAATATGATTATTAATATTAATTAATTATAATTGTGTTATGGTTAGGGTTGTTGACCATTTGACTATGGTTGACTTGTTGACCTATGTGGACATATTGACCATCATCATTTCACATGAAAGATGCTCTTTGATTCTTGCAAAATTCATTAATATGAAATGATAATGGTCATTTCAAGTTAACCATCACTATTATCTTTGATTAATTATTTAATTATCATAATTCACATATATGTAAGAATGGTTGATATTATCCTGATTCTCTCATGCTCATTCTCTCTCATCCTCTTCCTCTCTCTCAAAGCTCCCCCTCTCATGAGTTGAGAACCATTTTGCTTTTGAGATAAAACACCAAAATTACTCTCTACTCTTTCTAAGGTTCTAGGTTTAGCACACCAAGAACTTTAGTTACCTCTAGGTTGAGGTAGGAGCCAAAGGTAAATGCCGTCGGGTGGATCTTTCTTCGGCAAGAGAAGGCGACGAGGACGACCCGTTCATCCCACTCCATGGAGCAAGAAGAGAAGGACTTCAAGACTTAGGTATAACCCATTAACCGAGTAGCTAAATCTTTTAGCATGGTTGTTAGTTTTTGTTTAGCAAAGATCCTCCTTTATAGTCCATTTTGCCTTGAGTTGTAAAAATAGAATTTTTATACCCTTTCCGCCTCCTCGTAAGCACCGGGGTGGGAAACGTGGACTTACACGGTATCCTCCGGATATCCGTCGAGCCACAATACAATCATCGGTCAGTAGTGCTCCCCTGTCACAGGCTCAACGCCATCATCTGCGACCTTCTCGTCCCGGGGTACCGCACCGGGTCCACCATGCACCCACAGACGGTTCCTCCTCCTCGAATCGTGTGTATGATATCGCTCAAGAGCCAAGAAAACTCATGGTGGACATATCTCAAATCATATCATGAGAAAACCGCAACTTTCATTTTAAAATGATAATCAGTTTACAAAATCTTTGCGGTTTCTCCAAATCCATAAATCTCATGGAAATCCGAAATCAACAAATCACGATGTAAATAAATAAATAATGAATACTAGGCTCCGGCAATCCGGACTGACCTAATTTATTTCATGGCAATGAATATATGAATATATATGCATGAGATAACGCAGTAAATAATGCAATGTCTAAGCTATCAAAATAATAATATATATCGGAACTATCAGCTAACAAGTGATATCAATGAGTTAATATTCTCTACAGTGTACGTGGCATGACAATCACCGATGATGGTGTGTGTGAGCATGCAAGCAGGTGTACGTGGAACATACGCATCATCGGTAATGGTGCCGGTGTCCTGACAGCATGATTTCAATAATAGCATATGAAAACACAATATAAGCATGCACTGCGATGCGAACATCAAGAATATGCGAGAGCTGAATAATAAACACAACAATAAATAATCTACATTATTATATATGGGTCATACAGTTTGCCGTTTGAAATAACATGAATCGTGGTGTTTAGAAAATAGGGCTACGGTGTTTTTAAGAAAAGGTACGCCCTTTGAAATATCCGTATAATCCCTTGGCCTGTCTTTAAAATACTCATGATTCGTTAGTTTTGAAATAGGTATGACCCGAGTCTAGTCTAACATCTACAAGTAAACTACTGGACTAAACTAACAGACTGATCGAAAGGGTAAGGAAACCGCCTAAATCTGAGTCGATACAAACACACACACACACATAATAGTCGGTGATCCCGCCTCAATAGTATCGCGTACGATACAATATATCATATGACATCCTCGAGTCAAGAGTGCGGATCTATCATCAATATATAGCTCGTACGGTAAATCCATCGTACAGCATCCCAATCTGGGTACGGGTCAATATCACATTTATCTCATTACTCATATGGTATCCTTATTATCATATCCTATAATCGGGGTACTGATCTAAGTCTAGTACATACTGATACCATCTACATATATATATGCCTGTGTATGAAAACACATCGCCAAAAGACCCGCTATAATATCATGCCGTATCTCAAATACGAACCATGTAACATCACCGACCTCATGGCATCATGCCCAATCTCATCGACTCATCTCCAAATACCATGTACTATCCTCATCATCCATGTATATGTGTATATATATATATATACATATTCCCATGCCTATGTGAAATTATATGTATATATATATACATATCCCCATATACGCACAAGTAATATAATGTATGCATGAGTGTGTGCGAGTGTGTATGCAACAACTATTCTAGGGTTTCGCGATTTACACTAAACTATAGCATTAACTTCTAAATACGCTAACACTGACCCAAAGTCACCTAAAGCATTCCGAGCTACGTATATACATCTATAATAACACATAATTATATAGCTATAACACTTGTACACTATACTGCGAAACTGCGGGGGTGTTATACGCCATCCACTCGACTTCCCCCATAGATATATATCTACTCACCTTGATCTTGCTTGCCGAAGTCGATGTCTCCACGCCCTTGCTTGTCATCCCGAAGCTCACACGGGGGTACATACATATACAACATCGCAAATGCGTATTAAAATCAAGGCGGAAAACCAAATCGGCACACATATCACAAGTAGGTTAAAACCTAAGGTCTCGCATGCAAAACACTATCAAATAACCCTCGTCGTTGACGTTCAAACGCCACATGATGGAATTTAAATCAAATACAATATTAAAGTTTTCAGAATCGCAAAAATACGAAATCAGAAATGATGTAAAACACCTCCAGATTTTTCCCTAGATGAAATTATCCAATTTTGCATATATGGAGGGGTTATTTACTGGACAAAGGAGCTATGAACCAAACACAAAGCACCCAGGTCAAGTCCTGGCCGTAATTTGCGGCCAGGGGGTTTTTATTTGCAGCCCGGTAATTTGCGGCCAGGGGGTTTTTATTTGCAGCCCGGTCTAGGTTTTTGGGTCTCAGGTCTTGGGAAATGCTTCAAGGTTTCCTGCATGTATCTTTGTGTTTGCTAAATAAATCTTAGTGTCCCCGGGTGTTAGCAGATATCAATATACTATCATAATTTCCAGAAATTCCAATGTCGACAGATTTCCAAGTTCGTTTCTTGGGGTTCTACTCCCTGGTTTTTTTTCCAGAATTTAACACTAAAGGGGTTGTATAGCCTCTACTAGCCTCAATTACACAATTACAACTCAAAAGTCCCTCAAACCCTAACTAGGAATTTTCAAAGTTCACAAAACCACACAATACCGATTCTAAATTAACATGGATGCTAATGGAATTGAAATACTATTCTAATGGTGTAAGAATTACCTCATTTGGCAACTCAAGAAATTTCTTGAGTTGCCCCAAGTGCCAAAAATCTTTGCTTTCTTGGTCTAAAGTGTTTGTAGTGAGCTTGTGCATCTTTTTTGTGAAAGGGAGATGAAGTTTTTGTGTTGTTTTGGGTGTGTTTGTAAGGGTTGAAGGGGAGGTGAAGGAGAGGGCAGCCATGAGAGTTGAGGGAAAGGAAAAATGAAGAGGAAATAATGGAGGGAACAAAAGCCATGACCAAGGTTTGACCCCTCACCTCTCTCTCTCTCTCTCTCTCTCTTGCCTATGCATCTTTTTCTATTCTTATCTTTTCTTTTCTCAATAAATACAAAGCCATGCATGATAAAGAGAAAAGACCATGTAGGAAAATGTATCAAATGTGAAAAAGACATGGTTCATGTCATGTGCACAAATCAAGCTTAATACACGATTAGTGATATTTAATCGCGATTAGTGTTAAAATTGTATATAAATAATTATAAAAATTCTTAATTTGGCTAAATCACATAAAATATCCTCATTTCAGTAATTTCTATAAGTTTCAAAACATTTCCCAATTTATCGGCATTTAATTATACCGCCTCATTAAATATCCATAATATTTATTATTAAATTATAAAATTCCCAAAAATAATATTTTATTTTTCTGAAATATTACACCAATACTCCGTTTACTGGAAACAGAGGAAGAGTTATTGAACTCTTGGGACGGATACATAATGATGTATACGGTCCTATGTCTACAAATGCCAAGATTGGTTCTTTTGAGAACCAAACGGGTAGAAGTATTAAAGTCATACGATGTGATCGAGGAGGCGAATACTTGCGTATGGTGTTTGTCATGACCCGAAATGGCACGTGACAGGCACTTGAATCATATGAAGTCTATAGGACCCCATCTAATTCAAGTAAGCCAAAAAAATCCCAGAAATCTAAACTATTTTAAATGAGAAGTGAAGAAAACTTATTTAAAAGCAAGTGGTTTTAATAACATAATCCGAAGTATTGCATTTTTAAAATCTCAAGTCTTTTCTGAAAATTTCGGCAGAGTTTTCTGTCACGACCCGCAGGGTACGGAACGTGACTGGCACTTAAGTTTACGAAACGTCTCAAGACGTCCGTAAAATAAGTAAGCCAAAGCCCAGAAAACCAAAACCAAATAAGCAAAAGAGTGAAGAAAACCCAATCAGTTGAAAGCGAGTTTATCAAATAAGTCATATAAGACCTTTTTAAAAGCAATATCAATTTTTCCGAAAATTTCAGCAGAGTCTCCTTTGTAAATACTGGCCCCCAAAATGGGTACAACAAGAATATATATAAATCCAACAAATAAGGCTTCCCCAAGCGGGAGCTAGCTCTTCGCCACAAGACGGTCACAAATCCCACGCAATATAAACCAACAACATGCGAAAATAATCATAAGGAAGCATAAGAAAACCGCATGTCGACTCAAGTGAGCTCGACCCCAAAATACAGCATAAAAAGTCCACAAATCTCACAGTCTCATCTCTAGGTCAAAATACAATAATACTGGTAGATACAGTAGATGGAGTACACTAGATACAAAGAATATACAAGGTGGTACAAAAATAATAATATAACCCACCTAAGAGCAAAACCTCGAGTCCAGGCAAAAGAAGCAAGTACGCCTGCCGCTACTGTACTGACGGAGCGGACCTGAAAAAGGCTGTGGCACAACGGGGGTGAGTTGCCAACTCGTGAGTAATAAATAACATCTACACAGGCTATCGAATGCATGCACACAAGCATCCTAGCATCTAAAATACAGGTAAGGCAGGACATAATAGCAGGTATGTATGCAATATGAATATACTAGCAGGTGTGAATGCAATGCGAATCAACTCGTGATCTGAATGTGCAAGTATAAGAATTATGTTTTTCCTTTAGGAATCTATTTTGAAATACCAGCACAATACCAATAGAATCAACAAGAACCTGTGTCCAGCAACGACACCTCAAAACTATCACAAATCTCATATATCCATGTCATAGTATCTCTGGCCTCAGCCATCCGGCTGACCCATCTCAATATCAAAATCTCATCATCTCGCGGCCACGGTCGGGATCCTCTGGATATCCGCCGTGCCAAACAGTCACCGGTAGGTAATCCGTCCCCTACCAGGCTCAACGTCAACACCACATTCATCTTGCCCCGGGGTACCATACCGGGCCCACCATGTACCCGTGACGGTTCCTCCACTCTTCGACACGGATCTCTAAAACCACAGCAAACTCATGGTGGACGATACTTTACATCACTAGAAAACCGCAATTACATATTTTAAAAACATAATAAGTTTAGAAATTTTGCGGCCTTTCCCCGAAATCCAGAAATATCATAAAATCTTAAGAAATCCTCATAAGTGCATATGTCAATGATAATGAATGCATATGGTATCAATGATCAAGTTGCGATGTGTGATTAATAGATTAGGCATGAACAAATAATATGATGAAACACATGCACATGAATAGCAATCCTACGATTTCATTTTAAGGAATTAAGCAATAGCGCGAGTTTAAGTATCAATTATAGTAAAAGGTTTCAATTTAAAGGTTATCTAGTGTGGTGGCATTGCAATTATCAGGGTATGTGTGTAAGCATGAATAGTGCTCGTGCTGCATATAAAACCCTGGCAATGGTGCAGGTGTCCTATAACATGGTTTCGTATATGTATATGTCAACATAAGGCATGGATGAAGCAAATAATCATATAAGTATTACACCCCTAATTACTAACATCACTAAGAATCTTTTAAGTTACTAAAATTATCGGGCGGCTTGCGCCATCCAACGATAGTCCCCCGTAGATGTTACATCTACTCACCAGAATCCCTAGCTAGTCACGTCCAATCACCGCTTTCCCCTTTCGTGTCGCGTCTGACGTCTCCGCGACCGAACCTGGAATTTACATCAATACCAAACATAAGGTTACATATCAAGAACGACGCAAAACCCAAACGAAAACACTAACGTTCCAAAGCTAGGTACAACATGCACAAGGTGCGCGGAACACACGCGAAAATCGCAAAAATCTACAAAAATGTCGATTTGGTCGCCGGGAAAAACTAAAACCCGATTACTCAAAAATCCGCACTCACACATCCTAAATGTCATAGGATATACCAACAATATAATCTAGATATCGCAATTAGTTCGCCACAATAATATAATTAAAACCTAGTAAGCTAGAAGTTTGCAAATTTGGTGCAAATATCGACAATTTACGACAAAGTGCACACATTATCACACAAATATCCAAATTAAACCATTCGAAAGCCACTACAATTAAATTAACCCCTTTACCATGCATCAAAACCCACATTCCATACACAAACCTTTTCTTGATTTTGGTAATTAGCAAAGCAAAGAAAATTTCACACAAGTTAACTTAGATTAGCAATACATCAAGCCACTTAAGCAAAGTAACCATATAGGTTGGTTAAGTAAACCACTAGATTAATTAACTAGATAATGGTTTCTAAAAACCCTAGTTTAATTTCAACCATGAACTTTTTAAAAAAATCTAGAATGAAACTAACACTAAATTTAGCAATAAACAAATTTCAAGGTTCTAGTTTAGCACACTTAAGCTATAATTTAACCATTTGATTAGAAATTATACCTCAAAAGATCAATCCTAAGCTTGCTCAAGCCTCCCAAGACACCTCCTTTCTCCTCTATTTGAACCAAATTAGGTTGGAGAAGAGATGGAATATGGTTTTGCTTTGAAATTGTGAAGAAATTTGTTGATTTTGTTGATTTTTGAGATGAATTTGTGAACAAAAGAGAGAGGAAAAATGAAGGGGGGGAGCTGCAGGTTTCTGGCCAGAAATGAGGGAAGGGGAGGGTGTGGGTTGTGTGGGAAAAGTCTTGGTCAACTCCTACCAACCCACAAAAGACCATACCCAATTAACAATTTCAAAAACCTTTAAAAATACCCTCATTTCCACACAAAACACAAGGTCAAAGGAGCATGGAATTTTTTTCCCATCAGCTGCTGGAAATGGCTGGCCTAGGGTGAGGGAAAAGTGAGAGAGAGTGCACAAAAAATTTTTTATGCAAAAAGACCCCCTACAAGTCCAAAATTGCAAGTTTAAGCTTAAATTCAATAAATTTCGTTTCTTATAATAAAAATTAGTTAAAAATCAAAATAAAATACTAAAAATTTATGTTACAACTAGATTTTAATTAACATAATTTTAAAGATTAAAATTAGCCCAGAAAAATTTGTATTTATCGCTAATTTAATGTATTTTCTTACCGGCTTAAAATAATATTAAAAAATTGAAAAATAGGGAAAATTTTTTAAACGACCAGAATTTCATAAGTAACTCATTAGCTACTAAAAACAAGCAATTACCTATCCATTTTAGGTATAATTAGTCCTAAACTGCAAAATAACAAGAAAGACGGTTTTCGGAAAAATACCGAATTTTCACCGATTTTCAGGAAAACACCAAAACGACTTTTCAAGGCGCTACAATCTTCCCCCTTAAAGAAGTTCGGTCCCCGAATTTAAAAATATAACTACGCGTACCTTCAAAGAGATGGGGATATTTCTTCCTCATCTCGCCCTCGGTCTCCCAGGTAACCTCCTCGCTGCTCGGGCTACGCCAAATGACCTTGACGGTCGGTATAACTCTCGATCTCAACTTCTACACCTGCCGATCCAGGATGGCCACCGGCTGCTCTGCAAAAGAAAGGTCGCGCTCTAGCTGGACTGTCGGGTGCTGAATCGCATGCGAAAGGTCGTGAAGGTACTTGCGGAGCATCGAAACATGGAAGACGGGGTGAACATCGGGAAAGCTGGGTGGAAGGGCCAAACGATATGCAACAGCGCCAACACGCTCGAGGATCTCGAAGGGACCTACGAATCTAGGGCTAAGCTTCCCCTTTCGCCCAAAACGCATCACACCCTTCATCGGAGAGACCCTCAGAAAAACATGGTCGCCAACTGCGAACTCTAATCTGCGACGGCGCCTGTCTGCATACGATTTGTGCCTGCTCTGAGCCGCTCTCATCCGGTCTCGGATCAACTGTATCTTCGCTGTCGTCTCCTCAACAAGCTGCGGCCCCAAAAATACTGCTATCGCTGAGCTCTGTCCAACAGACGGGCGATCTGCATCTCCTCCCATACAATGCCTCGAAAGGTGCCATCTGAATAGTATCCTGGAAGCTGTTGTTGTAGGAGAACTCCACTAGAGGTAAATGACGATCCCAGCTACCGCCGAATTTTAAAACGCACGCTCTGAGCATATCCTCGAGAGTCTGAATGGTCCGCTCTGACTGTCCGTCGGTCTACGGATGAAACGCTGTGCTGAAGCTCAAACGAGTGCCCAAAGCCTCCTGAAGTCTCTGCCAAAGTCGGCTGGTGAACTGGGTGCCTCGATCTGACACGATATAAGTCGGTACGCCATGTAGTCGCACGATCTCGTCAATATAGAGCTGAGCATACTGAGCGAAGCTGAAAGTGGTCTTCACTGGCAGGAAGTGAGCCGCTTTCGTCAAGCGATCTACGATCACCTAGATGGAGTCATACCCTGGACTGGTCCTGGGTAGACCTACAACGAAATCCATCGAAATCTGCTCCCATTTCCACTCCGGAATGGGTAACGGCTGTAGCTCTCCTGCGGGCCTCTGGTGCTCGGCCTTGACTTGCTGACAAGTCAGGCATCTCGATACAAACTCCGCAATGTCTCTCTTCATCCCGTCCCACCAGTAGGTCTCTCTCATATCATGGTACATCTTGGTGGAACCGGGGTGGACACTATACACTGATCGGTGTGCTTCCTCAAGAATGTCGTGCCGTAATCCATCAGCATCTGGTACGCACAGTCTAGATCCACAGCGTAAAATCCCCTGATGGTCAATCACGAACTCGGAAAATCTGCCCTGTCCCATCTGTGCCATGATCTCTGAGCAACGGTCGTCACTGCGCTGTGCCTCATATATACGGTCAAGTAACTGTGGGCGTGCACGAACATGCGCGAGCTGTCCCCCTGTCTGAGTGAACTCGAACTCCACTCGGCTGTCGCATAAAATCTGCCAATCTGCTGACGACTGCCTCTGCACTACGCGCAAACACGATAAACTAGCCCCGGGCCTCCTACTCAACGCATCCGCCACCACATTCGCCTTCCCTGGGTGATATAAGATCTCGCAGTCGTAGTCTTTCACCAACTCCATCCAACGACGCTGTCTGAGGTTCAGGTCTCGCTGCTGAAATATGTATTTTAAGCTCTTGTGATCGGTGGATATCTGACACGACTCGCCGTATAGGTAATGTCGCCAAATCTTCAGTGCAAAGACCACTGCAGCCATCTCCAAATCATGAGTAGGGTAGTTCTGCTCGTGCTTCTTCAACTGCCGAGAAGCATAAGCGATCACCCGGCCATGCTGCATCAATACGCATCCTAACCCTACTCGCGAAGCATCACAGTAGACCACAAATCCGCCTGATCCCGAAGGCAAAGATAATATCGGCGCCGTAGTCAAACAAGCCCGTAGCTGCTGAAAACTGCACTCGCACTCCTCTGTCCAAACGAAAGGAACTCCCTTCCGGGTCAAACCGGTCAAAGGTGCAGCTATACGGGAGAAGTCCTGAACAAAACGCCTGTAGTAGCCCGCCAGGCCTAGAAAACTACGGATCTCAGTAACCGATGTAGGTCGGGGCCACTGCTGAACAGCCTCAATCTTCTTCGGGTCCACACAAATGCCGTCTCTCGTAACCACGTGACCCAAGAATCCGACGCTGTCCTGCCAGAATGCACACTTGGAGAACTTTGCGAACAGCTGGTGCTCCCTCAGAGTCTGTAACGTAATCTGCAAGTGCTGCTCGTGCTCCTCTCTGCTCCGGGAGTACACCAAGATATCGTCGATAAACACGATGATGAACAAGTCAAGATACGGCCTGAATGTACGGTTCATCAAATCCATGAATGCTGCTGGGGCGTTGGTGAGTCCGAACGACATCACCAAAAACTCGTAGTGGCCGTAGCGCGTGCGAAAATCTGTCCTCGGTATATCCTCCTGTCGAACTCGCAGCTGATGGTATCCTGATCGTAAGTCGATCCTCGAAAAATACCCTGCACCCTGAAGCTGGTCGAACAAATCATCAATGCGTGGCAACGGATACCTGTTCCGAACGGTAACTTTGTTCAGCTGGCGATAGTCGATGCATAAGCGCAAACTTCCATCCTTCTTCTTGACAAACAGGACCGGAGCACCCCACGGAGAAACACTAGGTCGAATAAGCCCCTTATCTAACAAATCCTGCAACTGATCCTTCAGCTCTCGAAGCTCTGCCGGGGCCATCCGATAAGGCGGTATAGAAATAGGCCCCGAGCCGGGAATCAAATCGATGCAGAACTCAACGTCGCGCTCGCGGCCTGTAGGGAGCATCTCTGCTTCAAAATTTCTCAGGTAACTTCTTACTTTCTTATCTCTTACCTCATTTGCTCCAATTAACAGTTTGTGCAGGCTTCTTTGCAAATAAATCGCAGCTCGCAAATTGCAAAATTAAATTTGTACGTGTTTTTGTTTGTTGGTTGTTTGCATTATAAATACGGATATTAAGGGGCACAGCCAAATCTAAATTAGGTGGGGAGTTCATTACCCTTCCTAAGCCCCGAAAATCACAAAACTTGCATCCGCATTGACCCACATTAACTAAAAAAGATCTAGAGATGACTCTAAGGACCGTCGCGCTCACTTAGGACAGAAGAAGGCCGTGGGTAATTCATTGCATATCCGTGTTTCTCTTGTGGTGTCTAGGCAAGTGTGTCGAAGGCTAGTGGTTACTTAATTAGGCCCACTAGTTACGTAGTGGAGAACCTCCCACTTACCTGGCACTTACCTGGCCACAGGAGAGACAAAGAGGCAGTGGAGGATTTTATCATGCGTCTTGTCTTCTGGCAGTTAGGAGCGGTCTAGAGATCTGACCTAGGCGACCAATAGAATTAGGGTTTTGTGTGCTGCATTTGTAAGTCCATGCTACCTCTCCCGGTACTTACGAGCATGCGGAATTTGGTGAAAAACAATTTTCTAGAGGCGGTAACATGGACTCAAAACGGATCTTTGTTAAACTATCTACCTAACAACCTAACTAGGAGTTGTTAACTACTCGGTTAGGGGGTTATACCTTTCTTTCTTGAACTCCTCCGTCTTCAACTCTCGATGGTGTACGGATCGGCTTCACCCCGTCGTCTCCTTACGCCGAAGATCGATCCACCCGAAAGCTTCTACCTTTGGCTTCTTCTTCGAACTTTGAAGAAAACTAGATCACTCGGTTTGCTAAACCTTGTGAACTAGAGTGAGTAGAGGAGAGTGTGTTGGGATTTTTCTCTATGGTTCTTGCTTCTCAACACATGAGACAAGTGAACCATAGACTAGAGAGAGGGAGAGCAAGAGGAAGAGGGTGAGAGCTCAAAACAAGAGTGAGAATGGAAATGAAAGAATGAGCAAGACTTTTCTCTTTTTGCTCTCATAATCCAAAGCCATCATAACCAATAATAGCAATCAAGTATTATGTGATGGTTTAAGTCAAAATAGCCATATCATTTCATGCACTCATTTTGCACAAGATAAACAAGCAAGCAAAAGTCTTTGCCATGAAATGATAGCTATTGTCATGATGATGGTCAACTAGTCCAACCTAGTCAACCGGTCAACAAAGTCAACAAGTCAACCCCTCAACAACCATGTCACCATAATACTTAATTAATAATATTGTTAATTATATTTCATATTCTCATTAGGGTTTAGCAAAAAGTCAACAGTCAACAACCCTAATGAGAATCCTCTGCCTCTGTCTCTCCGTCAACTGTGCATACACACCCGCATCCGCGTTCCGAGGAACAAGAATACATACGAGATAAAACCAATCCTAAAACGTACACCAGGATCTGGCTTAGACCAAAGCCCGCTAGTGTTAACTGTCCGGACACTAAACGTGCATAAGTGCACGGATGTGACCGAACCCTGTCGCAAAACCATGCGACCTGTCGCAAAACCATGTGACCTCTACTCTTTTGCCTAAAGGCGAATAGCTTTCTATGTGGGACTCTAAAGACTCGACACTACGCTGGCAGTGGGTTTAACCACAGACCGCAACCGGCACCAGCTGTGCGTAACGGTCCCCAGGTAGATACCGACAAGAAGACAGACGAGGTGAAACCCATCTGAACTCCTACTGAGCCTTAATGTGACAGTCTCCGTACAGTCCGGTCTGTTCGTCTGATACATCGCATGGCGGGCCTAGGGGCGGTAAACGTCAGTCCCCTAATAGCGGTACAAGTCGTGTCGGAGTGAAGCCCAGAACACCCTGAGATAGCACTGGAAACCTACCAGTATATCTCGCTTGCCCTGGCCACGGACTACTCGTGTAATGGCTCTCCTAGACACAGCGGGATGTCAACCCCCAATACCGGGAGAGACGAATCCTGTCTAACCGTCACTGCCTCCAAGTGCTTCGGGACTGCACCCAACTACTACCTGTTTTCACGACTCCTTTGAGCCGTGGTAGGGTAGTAATCAAAGTACAGTGGGAACACACTCGAGGCGAAGTTACAGTGTCAAGTCAGCGGACTAAGCTTTACTCATGTCACCTGGGAACTGACGACTGACGATAGGTATAATACCATCCAATCAGTTCCATACGAGTCCTGTCCAGTGTACTCGTAACCTAACGAGCACCCACATACTATCTCAAGTACAACGTACTGACGGCTGTGGGACAGGCCGTCTCCCCTGCTGGGATGAGAAGCGCACACGCTAGTCTACTCCGGAGTATCGATGCCCTGTCTAGATAGTCCTGCGGCTAGGGACCTGTATAAGGATGTGCTTATGGATTACCCAGCCCCCACGAGTGTGACTGCCATCACAACGCTGGTAATCAAGCAAAGATCCTAAGGGCTCTACTAATGCGTATAGGTGATAAAATAAACACATGTACACATTAAAGTAGAAACAAACCAAGTAGCATACTACCATTTTGAGCAAGATTGTTTATACAACTCTGAATATCCCAAGCTTCCATTAAGTAATATACAATAATGGCCTCTAGGGCGTATACACTAACAATCTCCCACTTGCACTAAGGCCATGTACTGGCGTATCGAAGACCTATCATCTCGATCAGCCGCTCGAACTGAGTCTGGGGAAAGGCCTTGGTGAATGGATCTGCAGTGTTATCTTCTGAAGCAACCCTCCGAACCTCGATCTCCTGGCGATCCATGATCTCCCTGATCAGGTGATACCGCCTCAAGATGTGTCTGGATTTCTGATGGGACCTGGGTTCCTTCGCTAAAGCTATAGCCCCGTTGTTGTCGCAATACAGAGGTATTGGATCAACAATGGACGGAACCACCTAAAGTTCTTTCAAGAACTTCCTCATCCAGATGGCTTCTTTTGTGGCATCAGATGCAACGATGTATTCCGCTTCCATAGTCGAGTCAGCAATGGTTTCTTGTTTGGAACTCTTCCAACACACCGCCCCTCCATTGAGGGTAAAGACAAAACCCGACATGGACTTGGAATCATCCTTGTCACTCTGGAAGCTGGAGTCAACAAAGGCCTCGATCTGGAGGTCTTTTCCGCCATACACCAAGAACATCTCCTTAGTCCTTCTCAGGTACTTGAGAATGTTCTTTACCTCTATCCAGTGTTTCTCCCCGGGGTTTGACTGATACCGGCTTAGCACACTCAGTGCATAAGCTACATCCGGTCTGGTACACAACATCGCATATGTAACACCTTAGAGTGTGTTTTGTAGCTAATTATATTTTAAAATGTGGTTTTTAATAAAAAGTTTACCAAATTAAGTTTTAAATATTTTATCCTATTTAATGTGTATTTTATTATATTTTTGTTAGGCGCACACACACACTTGTGCATGATAACTAGGCTTGTTTTTGGTGTTTAACCATGGTTAAATAACCATTTCTTTAGCTTAGGGTTAGGTGTGGTTTAAGTGTCATGGTTGTAATTAGTAATGATAGTTTTAAATGAAAATGAATTTAAAGAAAAAGGATTTCTTCTGTGGAAGGTTGACTTTGTGTGTGTGAGAGGGTATGGGGAGCATGGGGTGAACCTTACCTCATTAATGAGGAAAGAGTGAGAGAAGGAGGGGGTTTTGTGTTACTCTCCTTTGTTCCCTCATTTCCCTCACTCTCTCAAACACAAACACACACACTCACACACACTCACTGCATCAGAGAGGCAGCAGCAGAAGCTGAAGCAGCAATAGCAACAGCAGCAACAGAGAGAGAGAGAGAGAGAGAGAGAGAGAGAGAGAGAGCCGCAGCAGCAACAGAGAGAGGGAGAGGCAGCAGCATCAGCTGCAGGGATCATCATCATCATCATCATTAACAACAACAACAGACACAACAACAACTACAACAACAGCAACAATAACAACATCAAAAGCAACAGCAACAAGAGCAGCAACATCAGTAGCAGCAACTGCAGCAGCCTCATCTCCTCCACACACTTCTTAACCTGCTCACTAAGGTCCAATTGGGTATATTTCTGAACCCCAAATCCCTAACTTGCTTATGGTGTATGGTTTTGTGTCGGTTTGTGATTAATTGCTAGTTTAGTGCTAGTTTAGGTGTTTTGTGTGGAATTTTGGTGGGAATGTGTTGGAATTGGTTAACCTAGCTCATTTAGGTGTTTTCAGGGCCACTTCAACTGAGATAATCCCCAGATTTCACTAAAATACCATAGACTTTCCATATTGTGCAAATTGGTGTTTTTAAGGTGATTTATAGGATATCTGTGATCTGCTGTTACCCGGGTGACTTCAGGATAAAATTGAGTGGACCCCAGCCTACTAGTAACACCCTGACCCCATCATCAAAGCCCGACCCCACCACTCTCCAATCCGGCCGCCAATTTCTTCAGTTTGGCCGCAAATTGCGGCCAAGTTGGGGAATTGGGTGTTGGGTTTTTGGCTGTGGGTCCCAGCTGTGTTGTCTAGGTCTTTGGCATGTTTAGTTTTCTAATATCTTACCTGTAGGAAAATCTGGGACTATATGTCTCTTTTGTGTTTAGTTGTGTTTGCACGATACGCGCGATACGTGAGTGGGTTCTGTGATCCAGCGTATCGCGGCGTGTCGCGATGGTTTTAGACGCGTACGCACACGATTCAGCGTATCGTGCCACGCGCGTTTAGTTCGCGATGGTTTCGATATCGCGTTTCGTTTCGATATCGCGTTTCGTTTCGATATCGCGTTTCGTTTCGATATCGCGTTTCATGTTATGTTTACAGGTTTGCAGGCAGGAGCTACGGACACGGCTACAGGGGAGCAAGTGATAGGATTCACCCAGCGTGGAGTTTAGGTGAGTAGATATAACATCTACAGGGGAATCGCCCGCATGGCGTTATGCGTCTGGGCTAGGATTCAATTTCCTGTCGCACATTCTACGTCATTGTAGAATTGCGCATTTACTGCATTTCCTAGATATAGCTATATACTGTGACTAGCAGCCGTAGGACACTGCACACATTATTGACGGTTCATGTTGCACGAGCACGGATTGCATGCTACACACACACCGTCAATAATTGCCATGTCACACACTACTCCTTATAGCTACCATTGCTTACCCCACTTGACATCTAGTTTATCGGTATACCTATAGTGTATCATACCTTTAGTGATAGGTATATTTTCACTTGCGATACAGCTACAGGTATACCTCCTACATATTTTACCTATACCGGGAGGGATTTCCTACATATGTTAATATACCCAGGGGGGTATACGACATCAGTTCCTATAGGTAGATACCTATACTTTGCTACACCTGTATGTTAGATACATATTCAGTTGTTGTCGCATATTCATATTACTGATGTTACTTAGCTGTACCTTATCATGATTTCGCCTACATCGGGTTCAGCTATATACTTGTGTTTACCTGCTCGCATTCAGATATATCGCATACATTTATTCCTGTATTTATGCATTGTTTATCTGGATTTTATATGATGTTTTCGGGATTTGGGAACCGCGGGAGTTCATGAAATTATGCATACATGAACAACCCGGTTTCCTTGATATGATATTTCGAGCGTCCCCCATGAGTTTTATCGGTGCTGATTCTATGCTCCATACGATGTGTGGTTGCCGTATGAGAGTACATGGTGGGGCCCGGTATGGTTCCCCTCGGCAAGAAGATCGATGGGTTTGCCGATTGAGCCTGGAGGCGGGCGAGTACCTACCGGTGATTGTTTAGACCTGGCAGTTGTCTGGAGGCTACTGGCCAGAGTAGAGAGATGGATGCGGGATGACCTGTACTGTCGAGGCCGAGGGCCGACACTGCAGACGGACCCCGTGGGCTGATCCGGACTGACGGAGCCCCATATATAAGGATTTCTGTGTCGATGCTTGGCAAACGGTTTCATGATATTTCTTTAAACCCCCTTTTTTGTATATATAACAGGGGACTTAGCCGTTGTTATATATACCCTTACACCAATATTAGTGGAATGGGACGCTAATATATGTGTATTGCCCCCATCATATTTATTTCTGTACATATATTTACCTTTAGGATGCTAGAAACTTACTTGAGATTGGACTTGGGATACTAGGTGATTCATTGGGATTTGGACATTGGATATACCTATGTGATTGGTGACTTGTACATTCGGGATATAGGAGATTACTCGACATTGTACATTGAGGAGATGTGAGACTTATTTGATGTGAGTGCCCAATGTGGGGCCTGGTTTGAGGATTTGGGATTGGAGTATCTTAGTGGATTGTGATCCTGCCACGACGTCAGGTTCCCGTGGAAAATGACATATTCCACCCTACACCTCACCATTTCCTATCTTATGCACAGATTCATATATTGGTAGTACTTGTAGTGTACCCTTATGATAGTTGCATATTTGCTTTCTCATATCTCTATTGCATAGACATTGCATACTACTATCATGCCATCATTGCTTCACTTATTGATTGTACCTGCTAGTGCACTCTCGTTATTCCAGCATTGCATCACATATTATTACTACCGAAATCGCATATCTTAGATTCATGCTGTACGTGCATTCCTGCGATTACCTGCATATGTTTTATACTATTCACGAGTTGGCAACTCACCCCCGTTGTGCCACAGGTGTTTCAGGTTTTTCCCAGAGTAGTCGAGGCAGGCTATTCCCTTATTCAGCTATCCAGCTACCACCTTTTGCTACAGATACCGCATCAGCTCACAGTACCATTTTTGCTTAGGTGGGTTAGACGGTTATCTGTATTACATATTGTATATTCGTTGTATTTTGTACTCTCCATCAGCTATTGTATTATTGACATAGAGACTTGGTGAGGACGTTAGATGTATTATGGTGGATTTGATGTTTTATATATGCAGCTTTTCTCTACTGTCCTTATTCTTCTGTTGTACTCATATTGATAGTCTTTAGAAAAATGGGGTGTTGCTAAAATTTTAAAGAAAGAAAGGAAGACATTTAAAGAATTTGGGTTGCGATTTCAATTGTTTTCAAAACTTATATTATCTTTTCCGTATTTCTCATGGTTTAGATTTCTGGGTTTGGCTTTCTTTTACTACGTTGCGTCTTTAGGCGTTGCGTAGTATTAGGGCCGTCACGGGCCATTTCTGGGTCGTGACAAAGTTGGTATCAGAGCGTTAGGTTTTACCTTTCGGAGTGTAGGATGACCTTAGTATGATGGAGTAGGTAGCTTAAGCAGAGTAACGTAGTGTGTGTATGTCTGCAGCATACCCACAGCGCGGTACCTTGCATTAAGTGACCTAAGTACAATTTGCTTGACATTCCTTCCTTGATGATTCATATCCTTGAGATTCGATTTCCTCATTCTTATCGAATCTCATCTTATATCTATTTATAGCCTTGCCGCCAATGACTATGGGAACTCAGAGCGATGCAGCAAGGGCCGAGGTCAGGGTTAGCTCGGGTGAGACGAGTACTGACCCGGATGGCACTCTAGTAACACAGGTGCAGACGGATCAGCCTACGACCTATACTATGGATAGACTTTTGGTAGAGATGCAGGAGTTCCGCCAGACGATGAGTTCTTTAGTTGACGTCGTTCGGGAGCTACGACAGGAGGTTGTCACCCCTGTTACTCAGCTGTCTCTTACGATCAGCATGCAGCAGTCCGTCACCTACATAGCACCAGTGGTTGCAGCCCCAGTTGACGAGGCACATATTTCAGAGGCTCAGAGAGTTCCAGGACAGTGGAGGACTCGTACCAGCGTACCAGCCCAGAGGCAGAGGTTCGGTCGTCGAGACAGATTTCGTGGCCACTGCGGGAGTAGCAGAGGCTTGGGACGTGGACAGTCGTTCAGCCCTCATCCCCAGGATGGTCAGCAGTCAGCACGTGGATGTTTTCGATGCGGAAGCCTTCAGCACTTCGTCAGGGATTGTTCCTTAGCACGGCGTCAGGATCGTATTCAGAGAGGCCGTGGACGTGGAAGATTTGCTCAGAGGGCTCAGGCTACCAGAGGAGTTCATCCAGCTGCGAGTAGAGGGCAGACACAGGAGTTTGCTTCTACTCATCTGGACGCGCAGACGTCCAATGTGGAGTTTTCAGGTACCCTTGAGTTATATTTTCTCTTGGTGTAATTGCTTGTTTCTTGCTTGTACTGTGGTTGGGTAGATTAGTCGTAGTTGTGCTAACTTCTGTCAGCGATCCTTTGGTTGCGCGACACGTATTCAGTTGTGTGCCAACCGGATAGGAGATAGAGATTTTATCCGTCGTTTTGATCCTTCTAGAGATGATGGGTTTGACGTTCTCCTGGGCACGGACTGGGTAACTACGTGTTAGGCGTCTGTGGACTACCATGTGGGAACAAGTTAGGTTTTGCTTTCCCAGGCAAGTCAGTTCTTGTTGTGCAGGTGGATAGTTGTGTCGCCTCTCACAGCTTGAATTCAGCCTTTTTCGCTAGTCGGCTACTGAGGAGATGTCGTGGATTCTTGATGTTTGTTCGTGATACCGGAGCCACCGTGGGATTGTTGGACCGGGTTCTTTTCGTGCGAGATGTTTTTCCGACGTTGTTCCTGATGAACCGGCGAAGCTAAGGGAGCTTAAGGATCAGCTGCAGAGTTTTGGTTTGGGGAGTTTTGTGCGTCTGAGTGTTTCTCTTTGGGAGCTCCTAATTCTGTTCGTCAAGGATAAAGACGGCAGTTTGAGGTTGTGTATCGACGGGTCGTCAATTGAACCGGCTTACGGAGCGGATAGGTATCCTTCACCTCGCCGTGACGATTTCCTCGATCAACTCCAGAGTGCGAGACATTTTCTAAGTGTGTTTGGGATCAGGTCATCATTATTGCGGATTCGGGATGATGGCATTCCGAAGACTGCCTTATGCGTGCTACGGGCTTTGTGTGTTTCGGTGAGTCGTTGGATTCCCTGATGCCCTAGCAGCATTCGTAGATATGATGAACCAGATTTCTTCAGGCAGTTCCTCGACCAGTTTTTGTTGTGTTATTTACGACACTCTGGTCTATTTAATGTGTCTTGAGGGACAGGAGTAGCACTTGAGGATTTGTTATGCAGATACTGGGAGAGCACCAGCAGTTGCTAAATTCTCGGAGTGTTTCTTCGGGCTTGTTTTGTGTTGACTCCTAGGTCTTGTAGTCACGGGAGATGGTTTCGTATGGTTCCGAGGGAGATTGTGACCGTACGGCTTAAGTCCAGACTTGTGTGCCGGACGGAGATCCGCAGATTGTTGGGCTTAGCAGGTTTTACCGCCGTTTCAGGCAGGATTGCTAGAGTAGTGCTGCACCAGTGACTGAATGGACCAGAAGGAGGTTTCTTTTCTGTGGACTGAGGCATGTGTACGGAGTTTTCAGCAGTTGAAGATTCAGTTAACAACTGCATCAGTCTTTCTTTGCTTTTGGTTCGGGCGACCTTGTTGTTTAACTGTAATGTTTCTTGAGTGGGCTCGAGGGTGTACTGAGATGACACTATAGAGATATCGCTTTTGCTTTCCCTACCTTTGGGGGAAGTACGAGGAGGATATTCCACTCATGATCTGGTGATGGCCGCGGTGGTTTTGGGTTGGAGATTTGGAGACACTACTTGCTTGGGAGTCGTGTCAGATTTTCCACGAACCACTAGAGCTTAATGTGCATCTTCCTGCAGCGGATCTGGATTGTTGTGTTAGTCTTCTGCAGATTTACAGTTTTGTGTGATCGTTGAGTATAGCTTGAGTTCGTCTCTACGGAGAGGACAGCTTGCTCATGTCCGCGCCCGACCACCTTCCTTAAGTCGTTTTCGCGAGACACTGCCCGTCGAAGCTCGTACGTCAGAGATACTTGAGCATATTCGGCCGGGTAACGATTCAGAGACCGTGAATTGTGACAATGATGTGCTAAGTTAAGGACACGTCTGTGTACCTGCCATTACCAGGTAGAGGCGTGTGATCCTAGAACATGCACATCTGTCAACTCCCCCTATGCATTCAAGTTCCACCATCTTTGGCGTAACTTGTGAGGTAGTTACAAGTGGACAGGAATGTAAGGAGAAGTTCAGGTTTCGTTTCAAGTGTCTGTCTTGTTGTGTGCTTTGGGTCGAGCATCTGAGGCCGGCTGGAGAGTTGCAATCTTTTTACCGTTCCGAAGAAGGAATGGGAGCAGATCTCCATGAATTCCGTTATGATTTCCACCTAATCTTGGTTAGGGTGTGACTCCATTCGGATTCTTGTCATCCGGTTATATTCAGTGCTCAGTTGTTTGTTTAAGTTGTGTGTTTGTTGTTTTGTTTGGTCGTCAGCAGCTTGGGATCGTCACTTGCCATCGTAGGGTTCTCCTTCGATAGCTGTTATCAGGAGATACTCCAATTGGCCACCCTTAGGCTTAGGGGTTAGGTCGTGTCGATCGCCAGCCTGTTGTTTTCTGACTCTGCGAAAGTAGGATTTTGGACCCCAGCTATGTCTAGAGAATTCGGAGATAGTCCAGTTGTGTTCAGGTCAGGATGAGAACTGTCCATTGCAAACAGATGTTTTTTTTTGCGACTGTGTTGGTCGCAGGCTTGAGTGCGCAGTGGCAAGTCATGGATTCCTATGGACTTTCCGATGAATGACGTGTTGGATTTTGGGAAACTTATCCCAGGATTTTAGGTCCTTTAGATCCTATTAGCGAGTTAGTCTTGTTTTCTTTAATTTGGCACTTCCGCCCAGATTATTAGATTTCATCCCGTATTCCTTGTGATGATACTTTACAATTACCTTCTTGACCTTTCTCACATGTTTGCACCAGACCTTTTAGCTGGACGCGATCTTTCGTTCACCAGCAGCTATGTGTGTTAATGGCTCGACAGGTGGAGAAACATCGGTCAAGGGGCTTGCCATTTGTGAAGGGTTTTCTTGGACGTAGCCGTATAGTGAGATAGTCACTTGGGAGGCTGCGAACGAGAATTGAGGATTTTAATCTTCTTTTGAAGGTACAGGTAACAGTATAAGTTCTAAATTCGGGGACGAATTTCTTTTAAGGGGGGGAGATTGTAACACCTTAGAGTGTGTTTTGTAGCTAATTATATTTTAAAATATGGTTTTTAATAAAAAGTTTACCAAATTAAGTTTTAAATATTTTATCCTATTTAATGTGTATTTTATTATATTTTTGTTAGGCACACACACACTTGTGCATGATAACTAGGCTTGTTTTTGGTGTTTAACCATGATTAGCAACCATGGTTAAATAACCATTTCTTTAGCTTAGGGTTAGGTGTGGTTTAAGTGTCATGGTTGTAATTAGTAATGATAGTTTTAAATGAAAATGAATTTAAAGAAAAAGGATTTCTTTTGTGGAAGGTTGACTTTGTGTGTGTGAGAGGGTATGGGGAGCATGGGGTGAACCTTACCTCATTAATGAGGAAAGAGTGAGAGAAGGAGGGGGTTTTGTGTTACTCTCCTTTGTTCCCTCATTTCCCTCACTCTCTCAAACACAAACACACCCACTCACACACACTCACTGCATCAGAGAGGCAGCAGCAGAAGCTGAAGCAGCAATAGCAACAGCAGCAACAGAGAGAGAGAGAGAGAGAGAGAGAGAGAGCCGCAGCAGCAACAGAGAGAGGGAGAGGCAGCAGCATCAGCTGCAGGGATCATCATCATCATCATCATTAACAACAACAACAGACACAACAACAACTACAACAACAGCAACAATAACAACAACAAAAGCAACAGCAACAAGAGCAGCAACAACAGTAGCAGCAACTGCAGCAGCTTCATCTCCTCCACACACTTCTTCACCTGCTCACTAAGGTCCAATTGGGTATATTTCTGAACACCAAATCCCTAACTTGCTTATGGTGTATGGTTTTGTGTCGGTTTGTGATTAATTGCTAGTTTAGTGCTAGTTTAGGTGTTTTGTGTGGAATTTTGGTGGGAATGTGTTGGAATTGGTTAACCTAGCTCATTTAGGTGTTTTCAGGGCCACTTCAACTGAGATAATCCCCAGATTTCACTAAAATACCATAGACTTTCCATATTGTGCAAATTGGTGTTTTTAAGGTGATTTATTGGATATCTGTGATCTGCTGTTACCCGGGTGACTTCAGGATAAAATTGAGTGGACCCCAGCCTACTAGTAACACCCTGACCCCATCATCAAAGCCCGACCCCACCACTCTCCAATCCGGCCGCCAATTTCTTCAGTTTGGCCGCAAATTGCGGCCAAGTTGGGGAATTGGGTGTTGGGTTTTTGGCTGTGGGTCCCTGCTGTGTTGTCTAGGTCTTTGGCATGTTTAGTTTTCTAATATCTTACCTGTAGGAAAATCTGGGACTATATGTCTCTTTTGTGTTTAGTTGTGTTTGCGCGATACGCGCGATACGCGAGTGGGTTCTGTGATCCAGCGTATCGCGGCGTGTCGCGATGGTTTTAGACGCGTACGCACACGATTCAGCGTATCGTGCCACGCGTGTTTAGTTCGCGACGCGAGTTTCTCGTTTCGTTTCGATATCGCGTTTCGCAAGATATCTTGGCTTATATGTGATTTTCATGTTATGTTTACAGGTTTGCAGGCAGGAGCTACGGACACGGCTACAGGGGAGCAAGTGATAGGATTCACCCAGCGTGGAGTTTTGGTGAGTAGATATAACATCTACAGGGGAATCGCCCGCATGGCGTTATGCGTCTGGGCTAGGATTCAATTTCCTGTCGCACATTCTACGTCATTGTAGAATTGCGCATTTACTGCATTTCCTAGATATAGCTATATACTGTGACTAGCAGCCGTAGGACACTGCACACATTATTGACGGTTCATGTTGCACGAGCACGGATTGGATGCTACACACACACCGTCAATAATTGCCATTTCACACACTACCCCTTATAGCTACCATTGCTTACCCCACTTGATATCTAGTTTATCGGTATACCTATAGTGTATCATACCTTTAGTGATAGGTATATTTTCACTTGCGATACAGCTACAGGTATACCTCCTACATATTTTACCTATACCGGGAGGGATTTCCTACATATGTTACTATACCCAGGGGGGTATACGACATCAGTTCCTATAGGTAGATACCTATACTTTGCTACACCTGTATGTTAGATACATATTCAGTTGTTGTCGCATATTCATATTACTGATGTTACTTAGCTGTACCTTATCATGATTTCGCCTACATCGGGTTCAGCTATATACTTGTGTTTACCTGCTTGCTTTCAGATATATCGCATACATTTATTCCTGTATTTATGCATTGTTTATCTGGATTTTATATGATGTTTTCGGGATTTGGGAACCGCGGGAGTTCATGAAATTATGCATACATGAACAACTCGGTTTCCTTGATATGATATTTCGAGCGTCCCCTATGAGTTTTATCGGTGCTGATTCTATGCTCCATACGATGTGTGGTTGCCGTATGAGAGTACATGGTGGGGCCCGGTATGGTTCCCCTCGGCAAGAAGATCGATGGGTTTGCCGATTGAGCCTGGAGGCGGGCGAGTACCTACCGGTGATTGTTTAGACCTGGCAGTTGTCTGGAGGCTACTGGCCAGAGTAGAGAGATGGATGCAGGATGACCTGTACTGTCGAGGCCGAGGGCCGACACTGCAGACGGACTCCGTGGGCTGATCCGGACTGACGGAGCCCCATATATGAGGATTTCTGTGTCGATGCTTGGCACACGGTTTCATGATATTTCTTTAAACCCCCTTTTTTGTATATATAACAGGCGACTTAGCCGTTGTTATATATACCCTTACACCAATATTAGTGGAATGGGACGCTAATATATGTGTATTTCTCCCATCATATTTATTTCTGTACATATATTTACCTTTAGGATGCCTGAAACTTACTTGAGATTGGACTTAGGATACTACGTGATTCATTGGGATTTGGACATTGGATATACCTATGTGATTGGTGACTTGTACATTCGGGGTATAGGAGATTACTCGACATTGTACATTGAGGAGATGTGAGACTTATTTGATGTGAGTGCCCAATGTGGGGCCTGGTTTGAGGATTTGGGATTGGAGTATCTTAGTGGATTGTGATCCTGCCACGACGTCAGGTTCCCGTGGAAAATGACATATTCCACCCTACACCTCACCATTTCCTATCTTATGCACAGATTCATATATTGGTAGTACTTGTAGTGTACCCTTATGATAGTTGCATATTTGCTTTCTCATATCTCTATTGCATAGACATTGCATACTACTATCATGCCATCATTGCTTCACTTATTGATTGTACCTGCTAGTGCACTCTCGTTATTCCAGCATTGCATCACATATTATTACTACCGAAATCGCATATCTTAGATTCATGCTGTACGTGCATTCCTGCGATTACCTGCATATGTTTTATACTATTCACGAGTTGGCAATTCACCCCCGTTGTGCCACAGGTGTTTCAGGTTTTTCCCAGAGTAGTCGAGGCAGGCTATTCCCTTATTCAGCTATCCAGCTACCACCTTTTGCTACAGATACCGCATCAGCTCACAGTACCATTTTTGCTTAGGTGGGTTAGACGGTTATCTGTATTACAAATTGTATATTCGTTGTATTTTGTACTCTCCATCAGCTATTGTATTATTGACATAGAGACTTGGTGAGGACGTTAGATGTATTATGGTGGATTTGATGTTTTATATATGCTGCTTTTCTCTACTGTCCTTATTCTTCTGTTGTACTCATATTGATAGTCTTTAGAAAAATGGGGTGTTGCTAAAATTTTAAAGAAAGAAAGGAAGACTTTTAAAGAATTTGGGTTGCGATTTCAATTGTTTTCAAAACTTATATTATCTTTTCCGTATTTCTCATGGTTTAGATTTCTGGGTTTGGCTTTCTTTTACTACGTTGCGTCTTTAGGCGTTGCGTAGTATTAGGGCCGTCACGGGCCATTTCTGGGTCGTGACAACATACATTATAGAGCCTACCGCAGAAGCGTACGGTATAATAGACATGCGATCCCTCTCCAAATCAGTCTTGGGAGACATCTCTTTGGAGAGGGTGATCCCGTGACAAGCCGGTAGATTACCGCGCTTGGAATCTTCCATACTGAATCTTTTCAGTATGGTGTTGATGTACCTGGACTGTGAAAGTCCTAATATCCTCTTGGATCTATCACGATGGATCCGGATCCCCAGGATGTATGAGGCATCACCCAGGTCTTTCATGGAGAACCTGTGTGACAAGAACCGCTTGACAGATTGTAGCATAGGAATGTCATTTCCTATCAGAAAAATGTCATCCACGTATAAAACGAGGAATACGACAGTTCTTGCTACAAATCTACTATAGATGCATGGTTCATCTGGATTTTTGATAAAGCCAAATTCTTTGACTGTCTCATCAAAACAGATGTTCCAACTCCGCGTTGCCTGCTTTAGTCCATAAATGGACTTAAGCAACTTGCACACCTTTCCGCTGCTCCCACTCTGAATGAAACCCTCTGGCTGGTCCATATAGACACACTCCTCTAAATTTCCATTTAGAAAAGCGGTCTTTACGTCCATCTGCCAAATCTCATAATCGTGGAAGGCAGCAATGGAAAGAAGGATCCGAATAGATTTCAGCATAGCCACTGGAGAAAAGGTTTCGTCATAGTCCAAACCAGGTATTTGACGAAAACCCTTTGCAACAAGTCTAGCTTTATAGGTCTCAACCTGTCCATCTACACCAATCTTCCTTGTGAAGATCCACTTGCATCCTACGGGTTTTACCCCGTCTGGAGCAATGTCCAACGTCCATACTTTGTTGGTGTACATGGACTCCATTTCGGTCCGCATTGCATCCAGCCATTTTACCGAGTCAACGCTCTGAACGGCCTACTGGAAGCTAGTAGGCTCATCATAATCTATGATGCAATCCTCTCTATCCCCGTCTATGAGAAAACCTTAGTATCTCTCGGGCGGATGAGACTGCTTACTACTCCTGCGGAGCGGCGTTGGAATGTCCTGTTCTTTTGAACCCTCTGGTTCTACTAAGCTTTCAGTAATAGCTCGTGGTTCTGGAATTTCTTCCAGTTCTACTATGCTCCACTTATCTGGTTTTCCAAAAACTCAGTTTTCAAGAAGTAGGCATGATGAGAAACAAAATCCTTTTGTTCCTCTTCGCAGTAGAAGAAATATTTCTTGGAGTTCTTTGGATATCCCACGAACTTGCACTGTACTGAGCGTGCCTCGAGTTTGTCCGCATGCTGCTTTTTGACAAAAGCTGGACATCCCCATGTCTTAATGTGCTTAAGATAGGGTTTCTTCCCACTCCACATCTCATATGGTGTGGTAGGCACAGTCTTAGTGGGAACTCGGTTCAAAAGGTATGCAGCTGAATCTAGCGCATACCCCCAGAATGATCGCGGTACCTCTGCGTTACTCATTATGGACCGTACCATATCCAATAGGGTTCGGTTCCGTCTCTCCGACACACCGTTATGTTGTGGAGTGTATGGAGGAGTAAGCTGAGAGAGAATTCCATTCTCTTTTAAGTAATCCAGGAACTCAGCACTCAAGTATTCACAACCTTGATCAGATCTCAGTGTCTTGATACTTTTGCCGGTTTGTTTTTCTACTTCATTCTTATATTCCTGGAACTTTCCAAAGGCTTCGGATTTAAGTTTAATTAAGAAGACATATCCGTACCTTGAAAAGTAATCCGTAAATGTAATGAAGTAAGAAAAAACGCTTCGTGCATGCGTAGACATTGGACCGCACACGTCGTTGTGTACGAGTCCCAAGAGCTAGCTCGCTCTTACTCCGTGTCCAGTGAACGGAGTCTTTGTCATCTTTCCTTTGAGACAGGATTGACAAGTGGCATACGATTGATATTGGAACGGATTCAAATATCCTTCTGTATGTAACTTAGTCAACCTTCTCTCATTGATGTGACCCAGTCTACAATGCCATAAAAAAGTCTGATTGATTTCTGAAGACTTTCTTTTGTGTGTATTCTGGACATTGAAAATCTGTGGTTGGTTTAATACGTATATACCATTGCTCAATGTACCTGACCCAATCAGAACTTGATTAAGGTGAGTGTTTACAACATTGCTTACAAACGCAAATTCATAACCTTCTTTAGAAACCAAAGATACAGAAATGATATTACAAGTTGCGTTGGGTACAAAAAAGGGCAATTACGTAAAACCAAAACATGTCCATCTGACATTCCCAGGTGTTAGTCCCCCACGGCCTTAGCATCCATGCTAGCTCCGTTTGCAACTTTGAGGGTCATGTCACCTGCCTTCAAAAACCTACGGTTTCTCAACGCTTGCAAAGAATTACAGATATGAGATCCTGATCCGGTATCCAATACCCAGGAAGTAGAGTTTATTGAAAGACAGTTATCAATAACATACACACCTGAAGCAGAAGCCGCAACTTGCTTCAGATCCTGTGTTCTGGCCTTCCAAGCCCTGCAATCTTTCTTCCAGTGTCCACTCTTATGACAATAGAAGCATTCTTCTTTTCCCACTAGCTTCCCCGCTATCTTTGTTGCTTTTGCCTTTCCCTTCGTATCCACTTTACTAACACCGCCCCTTGGTTTGGCGAGGGCTTTCTTCTTCTTTCCCTTGGTTTTCTCCTTGGACCTAGAAGAGGAAGATCCTCCTACAAACAAAGTGGATGTTTCCCTACCTTTCTGTAGGGTGCCCTCTGCCCTCCTCAGCATGTTGAGGAGTTCTGGAAGTTCAACTTTCTTTTCTTGTAAGTTGAAGTTCAGGATAAATTGGGCGTAAGTGGAAGGAAGGGGCTGGAGAATCAAGTCCGTATAGAGCTCATTCTCCAACGTGGTCCCAAGGTCCGCAAGCTCCTCAATGTAGCCAATCATCTTAAGCACGTGTTCCGCTACCGATGATCCGACGGCCAATCTTGCCGAAAACAACTTCTTCGACACTTCGTATCTTGCGATACGAGATTGCTCTCCATACAGTTCTTTTGTATGGAGAAATATGGATTCGAGGTCCATATTCTCGTGGCTCCTATGATGTTCATTGTCCATAGAGGCAAGCACGAGGCACTTGGCCTTCGCGCAGTCTAGTTCCCAGGTCTTACGGATTTCCTTATCCGCGACGCTGGTTTTGGGACCTGGGACAGGGGGAGCTTTGGTGGTAAGAAGATACCCCAACTTGTCGTAAGTGATTGCCATTTTGACATTCCTGAGCCAATCTTTGTAGTTTGGCCCTGTCAGTATGTTTTTATCTAGAAGTAACTTAAGTCCAGTCATGTCGATTGGTCGCTGCAATTAGGAGAGAGAGAAGAAACACTCAGCATGTTGCTCTTGCAAGTTTAGAGTGGTTTTTAGTTTGTCTAAACAGGATGGCTCCCACTGTCTCTCGAATCCCTCCTCAAACCAAAAAGGAAGAATTAGTCAGGATCAATCTCACCGTACAATTCTTGCTTAACCGTTCGGTCAGGCTGGTGTCGGTACTTCGAGGGAGGTTTTCCAACGCTTTCGCGAAGTTTCTTAATTAAATAACCTCTTTTCCCTGTGGGCGTAGCCCCGCTAACACCTTTCTAGACACCTACTTGGTTTATAGCATTGATCGTTAAGTGAGAAATTTCCCGAGGAGTAGCATATACTCACAGTAGGATCGGGATCCAAATATCATTGCATCACGAAACTGAAGGAATCCTACCAGAATCATCACACTCCAAATGGTATGAAACTCTAGCAAGTTTCAGTACTTATGAAACTCCCGATGTGGATTTTTGCCCCATGGTCTTATGACCTTGACTTTGGCCAACAAATCATTAGTCACATGTCAAGTTCTACCCGTCGTTCTCCAGGTTAATTTGAATCCACCCGTACCTACCCTTGACTTTGGCCAACAAGGCAGTACGACTGTTCCAAACCAACGCATCTATCTATGCTGCACATGAATACCCAATAGCTACCAATCACTATGCCTTGACTTTGGCCAACAAACATAGCTTGAATACTATTGACTATTCATGTGAAACAACGGAGGGCTACGAATGGTTTTGGCGAAACCGTGAACGTAGTGAACTTGATATAATCGATGGAACGAGATAGCTTTTAAAAGGAGTGGCTCAAGCTCCGCATTTAAAAGTTGGTTTTGAAAAGAACCGAGTGGTTTTTCGAAAGTGTTCCAACGACTTTTACTTGGTTTATTTTCTTGCATTAGTTCTTTTAATGTGTCCCATCATTTAATCCTACCATTGCAGAAAACAACCAAAATATGACGTACGCTTATGCCATTCGCATTCGCCACGGGGCCCCGTCATTACCCGTTAGGTTACTTAACTAACGACAGAGCGGGGGCTGGGCTAGCGCGGCTGTAAAACATAAGCAACGCCTAAATAATATCATATATAGATATATATTGCAATGATAGCCATTTCAGATCACAGATGAATACATTGAATATACTAGGAATCCGCAATTCGTACTAGCCTGTAACGAAAAGCAGATTACACGGTTGCGGTGAATAGCCAATACCCCACCCAAAACCCCTACGGGTGCGGCAAACTACCCGCCAAGTACCCGAAGCGAAGCAACCTCCCTCAACACCGTGAGTAGGCCACTCGGCACTTCGGGATACTCGGTAGTTTGTGCACCCCCTCCATGGGTCTATCCTAGGAGCAAAAACAGTAAAAAGAAATTATACAATGACGGCTACAATCCCGACCCGGTTGTGCGGCCATATAAATAATATTACATCAATTTACAAATTTACATGAATTGAAAGAAAAGAAAACTCTCGTCTCACAACCCCCGGCTATTCACCCGCGACAATCCAATGAATTCATATACACATACCATCAATCATTACAGATCACAGATTTGTATAACCCCTACTAATCGACGTATAGCGATTAGCGGACGTTCAATACAAATATCACATCACAGAAATAAACCCGTCAGCTTAAGCCGTTAGAAACTCGATCAAAATACGGTTTTTAAAGCCCCAAAAACAAAATTTTCTTTCTGGAAAATCTGGGCTGAAAAAACATATACCAAAAATCCCAAAATACCCCATAGAACAAACTGCAATGAAGACGATCCACAGAGGAGCTAAATCGGCCGCGGAACTGCGGCAATAGCAATCTATTGCCGCGTTTCCGCGGTGGTTTGGTGGGATCTCTGGACCGTTTTTCTACAGTAGACTATAAAAACCCTGAGTCGATTTTTAAAGCATGATTTATTATTTTTACAGAACTTTAAAAATCGACAGCAAGTTTGATATCGGGATGTATTTCGCGACTTTTTCTCCGATCGAATTTCTAATTACTATGCTAACAAGTTAGGTAGTGTTTAACTAGGTCTGATACCACTGTAAGTCCATGCTACCTCTCCCGGTACTTACGGGCATGCGAAATTTGGTGAAAAACAATTTTCTAGAGGCGGTAACATGGACTCAAAACGGATCTTTGTTAAACTATCTACCTAACAACCTAACTAGGAGTTGTTAACTACTCGGTTAGGGGGTTATACCTTTCTTTCTTGAACTCCTTTGTCGTCAACTCTCGATGGTGTACGGATCGGCTTCACCCCGTCGTCTCCTTGCGCCGAAGATCGATCCACCCGAAAGCTTCTACCTTTGGCTTCTTCTTCGAACTTTGAAGAAAACTAGATCACTCGGTTTGCTAAACCTTGTGAACTATAGTGGGTAGAGAAGAGTGTGTTGGGATTTTTCTCTATGGTTCTTGCTTCTCAACACATGAGACAAGTGAACTATAGACTAGAGAGAGGGAGAGCAAGAGGAAGAGGGTGAGAGCTCAAAACAAGAGAGAGAATGGAAATGAAAGAATGAGCAAGACTTTTCTCTTTTTGCTCTCATAATCCAAAGCCATCATAACCAATAATAGCAATCAAGTATTATGTGATGGTTTAAGCCAAAATAGCCATATCATTTCATGCACTCATTTTGCACAAGATAAACAAGCAAGCAAAAGTCTTTGCCATGAAATGATAGCTATTGTCATGATGATGGTCAACTAGTCCAACCTAGTCAACCGGTCAACAAAGTCAATAAGTCAACAAAGTCAACCCCTCAACAACCATGTCACCATAATAGTTAATTAATATTATTGTTAATTATATTTCATATTCTCATTAGGGTTTAGCAAAACGTCAACAGTCAACAGTCAACAGTCAACAACCCTAATGAGAATCCTCTGCCTCTGTCTCTCCGTCAACTGTGCATACACACCCGCATCCGCGTTCCGAGGAACACGAATACATACGAGATAAAACCAATCCCAAAACGTACACTAGGATCTGGCTTAGACCAAAGCCCGCTAGTGTTAACTGTCCAGACACTAAACGTTCACAAGTGCACGGATGTGACCGAACCCTGTCGCAAAACCATGCGACCTGTCGCAAAACCATGCGACCTCTACTCTTTTTCCTAAAGGCGAATAGCTTTCTATGTGGGACTCCAAAGACTCGACACTACGCTGGCAGTGGGTTTAACCACAGACCGCAAGTGGCACTAGCTGTGCGTAACGGTCCCCAGGTAGATGCCGACAAGAGGACTGACGTGGTGAAACCTATCTAAACTCCTACTGAGCCTGAATGTGACAGTCTCCGTACCGTCCGGTCTGTTTGTCTGATACATCGCATGGCGGGCCTAGGGGGCCGTAAACGTCAGTCCCCTAATAGCGGTACAAGTCGTATCGGAGTAAAGCCCAGAACACCTTGAGATAGCACTGGAAACCTACCAGTATATCTCGCTTGCCCTGGCCAGGGACTACTCGTGTAAAGGCTCTCCTAGACACAGCGCGATGTCAACCCGTAATACCGGGAGAGACAAATCCTGTCTAACCGTCACTGCCTCCAAGTGCTTCGGGACTGCACCCAACTACTACCTGTTTGCACGACTCTTTTGAGCCGTGGTAGGGTAGTAATCAAAGTACAGTGGGAACACACTCGAGGCGAAGTGACAGTGTTAAGTCAGCGGACTAAGCTGTACTCATGTCACCTGGGAACTGACGACTGACGATAGGTATAATACCATCCAATCAGTTCCCGACGAGTCCTGTCCAGTGTACTCGTAACCTAACGAGCACCCGCATACTATCTCAAGTACGACGTACTGACGGCTGTGGGACAGACCGTCTCCCCTGCTGGGATGAGAAGCGCACACGCTAGTCTACTCCGGAGTATCGATGCCCTGTCTCGATAGTCCTGCGACTAGGGACCTGTATAAGGATATGCTTATGGATTACCCAGCCCCTACGAGTGTGACTGCCATCACAACGCTGGTAATCAAGCAAAGATCCTAAGGCCTCTACTAATGTGTATAGGTGATAAAATAAACACATGTACACATTAAAGTAGAAACAAACCAAGTAGCATACTACCATTTTGAGCAAGATTGTTTATACAACTGTGAATATCCCAAGCTTCCATTAAGTAATATACAAACTAGTAGTATACAGTAATGGCCTCTAGGGCATATACACTAACAGCTTTTGTTTTGTCGCATCATTTTTTTTTCAAAAAAATCCGTCCCTTTTTCAAAGCAAACACCACATTCATTCATTACCCTTAATTATAAGTCAACGCTGCCACTTGTACTAACCCTTTTTAGTACAAGATAGGCTGGACACGGGATTCTAGTGCCCGTTTAGTCCGCGTACCTTTTATCGACTCCGAAGTCGATATTTCTACATTTACCTTTCCTTTACCCACTACCACACCCACATCGATGGATCCACCTCCATCGAACTTCTTTAACCCTAATCTGCCGCCGTCCGTTGGTGCGCAGAATCCACCCCGCATCTCTCTCCAACAGAGGTGCTATCCACTGCGAGGTCCTCTTTCGACCTGCTTATCCATTCCACCAGCCAATGGGGATAACTTTGAGATTAAACCACAATACATCAACCTTTTACTCAAATTCCACGGACTCGAGACTGAGGACGCTTACGTTTTCATTACCAAATTTGAAAACGTATGCGCAATGATGGGTACGGGTTAGTGTATATGCCCTTGAGGCCATTACTGTATCATACTAGCTTGTATATTACTTAATGGAAGCTTAAGATATTCACAGTTGTATAGACAATCTTGCTCAAAATGGTAGTATGCTACTTGGTTTGTCTCTACTTCAATATGTGCATGTGTTTCTTTTAGCATATCGCTTATATACATATTAGTAGAGCCCTTAGGATCTTTGCTTGATTACCAGCGTTGTGATGGCGTTCACACTCGTGGGGGCTGGGTAATCCATAAGCACATCCTTATACAGGTCCCTAGTCATAGGACTATCGAGACAGGGCATCGATACTCCGGAGTAGATTAGCGTATGCGCTTCTCATCCCAGCAGGGGAGACGGTCTGTCCCACAGCCGTCAGTGAGACGTACTTGAGATAGTATACGGATGCTCATTAGGTTACGAGTACACTGGACAGGACTCATCGGGAACTGTTGGTTGGTATTATACCTATCGTCAGTTATCAGTTCCCAGGTGACATGAGTACAGCTTAGTCCGCCGAATTGACACTGTCAGTTCGCCTCGAGTGTGTTCCCACTGTACTTAGATTACTACCCTACCACGACTCAAAAGAGTCGTGCAAACTGGTAGTAGTTGGTGTTAGTGTATATGCCCTAGAGGCCATTACTGTATCATACTAGTTTGTATATTACTTAATAGAAGCTTGGGATATTCACCTTGTATATACTGTAAGTGCACGGCGGCGCCCCGGCCGTCAATCCGACGCCGGAATGCGGAAGCGGTGATAAACTTTAATTTTTTTGCGGTCTTAGCAAACCGGCACCACCGCGCACTAAACCCCGGATCGGGCCATTAAAATAGTCCTAGCTAACTACAAGACGGGTTAGAGATATACCGACTGATCCGAGTCCTCCGGTCTTCATCTCCACTCCGATCTCCTCGCGGGATCTCCGTCCGTCTCCTCCTCGTCGGAAAGGGCACCACGAAGCCGGGTACTTATACGGGCTCCCACCTCAATACCGAGGCAACTCGGGCGCGAAGTTGGCTAGCCGACGCGTCCAAGACTTGCTATAGATATAGTGTAGAAGCTTGTCTCTTTTGGGGTTAAGAGGTTGCCATGGTCGGAGGAATATAGCACAAGAATTTTCATGGATGGATGATGGAGAAATTGAGCATGCAATGGAAATGTGTGAAGCGCGGCCAGGCACTCAATTTTGAGCTCACTGGAAATTAAAATGAAGCAAGTTCTCCCTGCACTCAAAGCAACCAAATGTATATATATTAATAAATTAATCCCTCATGAAAAACATTCCAGCACACTCAAATTAAAATCCATTCCTTACTAAGGAAAATAAACCACTCCATACTCCAACAGTGGCCGGCCCAATCCCAACATAAAATCACATCAAAAACCCATACCCTCTCTTATCACAATTAATGCAAGTGATGGTGCATTAAAAGAAAAAAGAAAGGGAATCAAAAGATGCAATCATAAACTCTCATCTCACAAATAAACCCTCCACAAAATGTTATAACACCCTCCAACGAAAAGTCCAACCGGGAAGGAAAAAGAGAAAACCGGCCGGAACGGAATGCAAACTGGCAACCCCAGAAAACGGATCCCGTAATAAATTACAGGAAAACCCCGCTACTGCAAATACATGCCCGCATTTGTATTCCCACTGAACACAAATGCAAAGAGACAAAACTACACTGTCAAATAGTAGGATCCGGCTTAAGCCAAAGCCGGCTAGTAAAAACCGTCCGATCACCATCCGTGCAATACCGCACGTATCTGATCGAACCCTGCCATATCTCCATATGGCCTCTACAGCGTTTCGCCCGAAAGCTTGAGTAACTGTAAGTGTGGTGGACTCTAAAGACTCGTCAATACTATGGCTGTGGATTTAACCATTAGCACGTCAGAGGTATAAGCCAATACGTGACGGGCCACCAGCTATTGACCAAAAGGGACGTCGATGAGCGAACTCATCCTGACACCCTACTGAGCCTGTCAGTGACAATATCCGTACAGTCCGGTCCGTTCGTCTATGAGCATCGCATGTCGGGCCTAGGGGGTTGGTAAAAGTCAGACCCCCAAAAGCGGTACAAGTCGTGTCGGAGTGTAGCCCAGAACACCCTGAGATACTACTGGAATACCTACCAGTAAATCTCCTGCCTTGGCCAAGGACTTCGTGTAATGGCTCTCCTAGACACAGCACGACCTCACCCCCAATACCGGGAGAGACGAACCCCTGATGATCCGCTCACTGCCTCCATGTGGCTCGGGACTGTACCCAACTAAAACCTGTTTGCACGACTCCTTTGAGCCGTGGTAGGGTAGTAATCAAAGCACAATGGGAACTCACACGAGAAAAATGACGATCCCCAGGTCGATGAACTAACCTGTACACATGTCACCTGGGAACTGCTATCTGACGTCAGGTATAAGACCAACTAGCATGTTCCCGGCGAGTCCTGTCCGGTGTACTCATAACCCAATGAGCACCTGTATACATCTTAGGTGAGCCAACGGACACCAGTGGCTTGTGAGACCGGCCACCGCCCCTCGTCGGGGTCTCGACTGTATACACTAGTCTACTCTGTAGAATCGATGCCCTGTCTCGAAACTCCCACGACTAGGGACCTTTTAAGGATGTGCTTATAGACTCCAGCTCTCACTTATATGATCGCCCTCATACTGCTGGCAGTCAAGCAAGAATCCTAGGGGCTCTATCAACGTGCAATAGCGACATGTCATGTCACCTAAAGCAGTACACGATGATAAAGGTAAACCAGATAGCATACTATCATCTCGAGTAAGACTGTCCTACCGGGATAGGTCCTCCCTCAATCATTGCAATCACGTGCCTGTGACCCAATAATTGACCCTAAGGGCACTATCTCCAACATATACAATCTTGCTTAAAATAGTAGTATGCTACTTGGTTTGTTTCTACTTCAATGTGTACATGTGTTTATTTTAGTATATCGCCTATACACATTAGTGGAGCTCTTAGGATCTTTGCTTGATTACCAACGCTGTGATGGCAGTCACACTAGTAGGGCTGGGTAATCTAGAAGCACATCCTTATACAGGTCCCTGGTCGCAGGACTATCGAGACAGGGCATCGATACTCCGGAGTAGACTAGCGCATGCGCTTCTCATCCCAGTGTGGGAGACGGTCTGTCGCACAGCCGTCGGTACGTCGTACTTGAGAGAGTATGCGGGTGCTCGTTGGGTTACGAGTACACTGGACAGGACTCGTCGGGAACTGACTAGTTGGTATTATACCTATTGTCAGTTATCAGTTCCCAGGTGACATGAGTACAGCTTAGTCCGCTGACTTGACGCTGTCACTTCGCCTCGAGTGTGTTCCCACTGCACTTTGATTACTGCCCTACCACGGCTCAAAGGAGTCGTGCAAACAGGTAGTAGTTGGGTGCAGTCCCGAAGCACTTGGAGGCAGTGACGGTTAGACAGGATTCGTCTCTCCCGGTATTGGGGGTTGACATCGCACTGTGTCTAGGAGAGCCATTACACGAGTAGTCCCTGGCCAGGGCAAACGAGATATACTGGTAGGCTTCCAGTGTTATCTCAGGGTGTTTTGGGCTTCACTCCGACACGACTTGTACCGCTATTGGGGGACTGACGTTTACCGCCCCCTAGGCCCGCCATGCGATGTATCAGACGAACAGACCGGACTGTACCGAGATTGTCACATTCAGGCTCAGTAGGAGTTCAGATGGGTTTCACCTCGTAGTCTTCTTGTCGGCATCTACCTGGGGACCGTTACGCACAGCTAGTGCCGCTTGCGGTCTGTGGTTAAACCCACTGCCAGCGTAGTGTCGAGTCTTTAGAGTCCCACACAGAAAGCTATTCTCCTTTAGGCAAAAGAGTAGAGGTCGCATGGTTTTGCGACAGGTCGCATGGTTTTGCGACAGGGTTCGGTCACATCCATGCACTTGTGCACGTACAGTGTCCGGACAGTTTACACTAGCGGGCTTTGGTTTAAGCCAGATCCTTGTGTACCTTTTGGGATTGGATTTATCCAGTATGCATTCGCGTTCCTCGGAACGCGGATGCGGGTGTGTATGCACAGTTGACGGAGAGACAGAGGCGGAGGATTCTCATTAGGGTTGTTGACCGTTGACAGTTGACTATTGACTTTTTGCTCAACCCTAATGAGAATATGATATGTGATTAACAATTATATTAATTAGGTATTATGGTGACATGGTTGTTGAGTTGTTGACTTTGTTGACTTGTTGACTTTTGTTGACTTGTTGACTTTGTTGACCGGTTGACTAGGCTTGACTAGTTGACCATCATGATAACTATAGCTATCATTTCATGGCAAAGACTTTTGCTTGCTTGCTCTTTTGTGCAAAATGAGTGCATGAAATGATATGGCTATGGTTGCATAAACCATCACATAATACTTGATTGATATGAGGTGTTATGATTGTTTTGGATTATGAGAGCCAAATGAGAAAAGTCTTCTCTCATTCTTTCATGCTCATTCTCTCTCTTGTTCTTGAGCTCTCATCTTCCTCCTCTTGCTCTCCCTCTCTTGACTCTATGGTTCACTTGTCTCATGAGTTGAGAACCAAGAACCATAGATAAAATCCCATACAAACTCTTCTCTACTCACTCTAGTTCACAAGGTTTAGCTAACCGAGTGAACTAGTTTCTTCAAAGATCGAAGAAGGAGCCAAAGGTTGAAGCTTTCAGGTGGATCTATCTTCGGCGTAAGGAGACGACGGGAAGAAGCCGATCCGGACCACCATCGAGGTTTGAAGACGAAGGAGTTCAAGACAAGAAAGGTATAAACCCCCTAACCGAGTAGTTAACGACTCCTAGTTAGGTTGTTAATTAGATGTTTAACAAAGATCCGGGTTTTAAGTCCATGTTACCACCTCTAAGAAAATCGTTTTTTATCAAATTCCGCATGCCCGAAAGTACCAGGAGAGGTAGCATGGACTTATAGTGGTATCAGAGCCTAGTTAAACTCTATCTAACATGTTAGCAAAGTAGCTAGAAGATCGATCAAAGAAAAGTCGCAAAACGAACCCGAGAATGTCTAGTTTCTGCCGATTTTTATTCTGTTCAAAAGTTGATAATTTTCATCTCAAAAATCGGCTCAGGCTTTTGTTTGAATAACCACCAAATTTGGTCCCACGAACGATTCAAAGCGCCGCGGAAACGCGGCGGGAGCACGCTCCCGCCGCGGTTCCGCGGCCGAGTTGACTCGGTCGGGGTCCAAAGTTGGTGCTGTATATTTCTGGGGTTGTTTTGGGATTTTTGGAATATGTATTTTTTGCCCAGATTTTCCAGAACGAAAATTTTGTGTTTGGGGCCTATAAATCCGTATTTTTGATCGAACTTCTAAAAGACTTAAGCTGACGGGTTTTTCTGTGATGTGATATTTGTATTGAACGTCTACTAATCGCTATATGTCAATTAGTGGGGGTTATACAAATCTGTGATCTGTAATGTCATTGGAATGTGTATATGAATTCATTGGATTGTCGCGGGTGAATAGCCGGGGGTTGTGAGACGAGAGTTTTCTTTTCTTTCAATTCTTGTAAATTTGTAAATTGATGTAATAATTATTTGTATGGCCGCACAACCGGGTCGGGGTTGTAGCCGTCATTGTATAATTTCTTTTTACTGTTTTTGCTCCTAGGATAGACCAATGGAGGGGGTGCACAAACTACCGGGTATGCCGAAGTGCCGAGTGGCCTACTCACGGGGATGAGGGAGGTTGCTTCGCTTCGGGTACTTGGCGGGTAGTTTGCCGCACCCGTAGGGGTCTTGTGTAGGGTTTTGGCTATTCACCGCGACCGTGTAATCCGCTTTTCGTTACAGGCTCGTACGAATTGCAGGTTCCTAGTATATCCAATGTGTTCATCTGTGATCTGAAATGTCTATCATTGCAATATATCTATATATGATGTTATTTAGGCGTTGCTTATGTTTTACAGCCGCGCTAGCCCAGCCCCCGCTCTGTCGTTAGTTAAGTAACCTAACGGGTAATGACGGGGCCCCGTGGCGAATGCGAATGGCATAAGCGTACGTCATATTTTGGTTGTTTTCTGCAATGGTAGGATTAAATGATGGGACGCATTAAAAGAACTAATGCAAGAATATCACGCATTAAAAGAACTAATGCAAGAAAATAAACCAAGTAAAAGTCGTTGGAACACTTTCGAAAAACCACTCGGTTCTTTTCAAAACAAACTTTTAAATGCGGAGTTTGAGCCACTCCTTTTAAATGCTATCTCGTTCCATCGACCATATCAAGTTCACTACGTTCACGGTTTTGCCAAAACCATTCGTAGCCCTCCATCATTTCAGTTAAATATTCGGTAGTATTCAAACTATGTATTTTGACCTCACGCCAAGGCATAGTGATTGGTAGCAGCCGGATATTTATCTGTTGCATAGATAGAATGCGTTGGTTTGGGACAGCCGTACTACCATTTTGGCCTACGTCAAGGGTAGGTACGGGTGGATTCAAATTAACCTGGATAATGATGGGAAGAACTTGACATGTGACTTATGACATTTTGACCTCACGCCAAGGTCATAAGAGCATGGGGAAAAAAATCCACATCGGGGGTTTCAAAAGAACTGAAACTTGCTAGTGTTGCATACCATTTGGAGTGTGATGATTCTGGTAGGATTCCTTCAGTTTCGTCGCGCGATGATATTTGGATCCCGATCCTACTGTGAGTATATGCTACTCCTCGGGAAATTTCTCACTTAACGATCAATACTATAAACCTAGTAGGTGTCTAGAAAGGTGTTAGCGGGGCTACGCCCCCAGGGAAAAGAGGTTCTTAAATTAAGGAACTTCGCGAAAGCGTTGGAAAACCTCCCTCGAAGTACCGACACCAGCCTGGCCGAACGGTTAAGCAAGTATTGTACGGTGAGATTGATCCTGACAATTCTTCCTTTTTGGTTTTAAGGAGGGATTCGAGAAACAGTGGGAGCCATCCTGTTTAGACAAACTAAAACCACTCTAAACTTGCAAGAGCATCATGCTATGTGTTTCTTCTTCTCTCTCCTAATTGCAGCGACCAATCGAAATGAATGGACTTAAGTTACTTCTAGATAAAAACATACTAACAGGGCCAAACTAAAAAGATTGGCTCAGGAATGTCAAAATGGCAATCACTTACGACAAGCTGGGGTATCTTCTTACCACCAAAGCTCCCCCTGTCCCTGGTCCCACTTCCAGCGTCGCGGATAAGGAAATCCGTAAGACTTGGGAGATTGATAGCGCGAAGGCCAAGTGCCTCGTACTTGCCTCTATGGACAATGAACATCAGAGGAGGCACGAGAATATGGACTTGGAATCCATATTTCTTCATACAAAAGAACTGTATGGAGAGCAATCTTGTATCGCAAGATACGAAGCGTCGAAAAAGTTATTTTCGGCAAGGATGGCCGTCGGATCATCAGTAGCAGAACACGTGCTTAAGATGATCGGCTACATTGAGGAGCTCGCGGACCTAGGGACCACATTGGAGAGTGAGCTCTATACAGACTTAGTTCTCCAGTCCCTTCCTTCCACTTACGCCCAGTTTATACTGAACTTCAACTTACAAGAAAAAGAAGTTGAACTTTCAGAGCTCCTCAACATGCTGAGGAGCGCAGAGGGCACCCTACAGAAAGGTAGGAAAACATCCACTTTGTTTGTAGGAGGATCATCTTCTTCTAGGTCCAAGGCGAAAGCCAAGGGAAAGAAGAAGAAAGCCCCTGTAAGTCTACGTTAGCGCCCCGGCCGTCTTCAGACGCCAAATGCGGAACAAAAACTTTTAAACTGGCGCTATCGTATACTTTAACCCGGATCTGCCATTATTGCTAAACTAACAAATTGTAAAGAGTGTAGGAATGTTATACCGAACGATCCGAGTCCTTCGTTCTTCAACCATCATCCCACGCTCCGTTGCGGCTGCTCCGATCTCGTCGATCTCCGATGTCCTCGTCGAAGTGGCACCACATGATCGGTTCTTTAAACGGGCTCCCGCCTCTGACTCGAGGCAACTCTATCATCAAGTTTGCTAAAAGAGACGACCAAGAATGATGTAGAGAATGAGTAGATGACTTTGTCTCACTTCGTCCAAATCCGTGGACGATCGGTTAATGAAGTTGCCGTGGAAATCGGGTGATGGAATGAAATGAACTGTAAAATTCCATACACCCCGAATGCTATCATAATCTTTTCTAACCGAAATGAAACATCAAGTGAGAGTTCGAATGAGGAGAGAGAGAGGGCAAGCCATATATAGCAAGCGGGAGGTGACCGTAGGAGAGGGGGGGTGACCACAAGAAAGCTTCTCACTTAAAAGATCAAGAAGAAAAGATCTTAAGGAAAACAAAAAGCATTAAGGTTAAAGCATGACTCACAAACCTAGTCATCATGCATTAATGAACCCTTAAATGCAACCAATGAAAACTCAACACCAATAATCCTAGTCACCTCATCTAGAATCTTCTAGAAGAATCCACACTCATCTCAAGAAAGGATAAACCCGTCTTTAACCAAATGTTAAAAGACGGCTGATAGAAAACTGGAAACTGGCAACTTCCAAAAGTGATCCTGAAACGAATTTCAGGACAACCCCGAAACTGTATAAATATACCCGCATTTGTATTACGACCGAATACAAATGCAACTGAGACAAAGATATTATACCTACTCAATATAATACTCGGATCCGGCTTAAACCAAAGCCGACCAGTATCATCTGTCCGAAAATCGACACGTGCGTAAACGCACGTGCATTTTCCGAACCCTGCCATAAAACCATATGGCCTCTACAACGTTTCGCCCGAACTTGGGAAACTGTCTGTGGGGGACTCTAATGACTCGTCAGCACCCTGGCAGTGGGTTTAACCACAAACCGTCAGCGGCACTAGCAATGCGCAACGGCTGCCCATGGACTGACCTCAAGGGATGCCGATGAGCGCACTCATCCGGAAAACCCTACTGAGCCTAACAGTGACAATGTATATACAGTCCGGTCCGTTCGTCTATGAGTATCGCATATCTGCCTAGGGGGCTAGTAACGTCAGACCCCCAATAGCAGTATAAGTCGTGTCGGAGTGTAGCCCAGAACGCCCTGAGATACTACTGGAATACCTACCAGTAAATCTCCTGCCTCGGCCGAGGGCTTTGCGTAATGGCTCTCCTAGACACAGCACGATCTCGCCCCCAATACCGGGAGAGACGAATCCCCTGCCGATCCGCTCACGTGCCTCCATATGGCTCGGGACTGTACCCAAAAGCTACCTGTTTGCACGACTCTTTTGAGCCGTGGTAGGGTAGAAATCAAAGCACAGTGGGAACTCACACGAGACAAATGACGACCTCAGGTCGATGAACTAACCTGTACACATGTCACCAGGGAACTGCTATCTGGCGATAGGTATAGTACTAACTAGCAGATTCCCGGCGAGTCCTGTCCGGTGTACTCATAACCCAATGAGCACCTGTATACATCTTAGGTGATCCAACTGACACCAGTGGCTTGTGAGACCGGCCACCGCCCCTCGTCGGGGTCTCGACTGTATACACTAGTCTACTCCGGAGTATCGATGCCCTGTCTCGAAACTCCCACGACTAGGGACCACAATTAAGGATATGCATATAAACTACCCAACTCTCACGTATATGATCGCCATCATACTGTTAGTAGTAAAGCAAGATCCTAAGGGCTCAATCAAAGTGTAACATGCAATCAGTCACCTGAACATGTACACGACTGATAAAGGCAAACCAGATAGCATACTATCATCTCGAGTAAGACTGTTCTACCGGTATAGGTCCTCCGCAATCATTGCAATCACGTACCTGCGATCCAATAATTGACTATGAGGGCACTATCTCCAACAATCTCCCACTTGCACTCAAGGCTAATATTGCGATGTCAACTACTCACAGCCCGTGTGAAACCGAACATCCAACTCCTCTACTAATCAGTTTCACAAAGGCCGTTTGTAAAACTATTGTGTTCGAGAAATAGCCTCAGTGAGTGGATCCGCCTAGAAGTTTCTTTCTGTATCTCTCTTAATCTCAAGTTCGTGGATAAAGCCATCTCCCGAATTGAGTAGTACCTGTCTTAGAATATGTCTGGATATCTGATGGGACCTTTGTTTACAAATGAACTCCATATCCAAACTTCTTAGACTGTATGGATCACTGAACCTAATCAGTATCCGGCACCATGCCACCCACAGTATCCTCTGGAACCACCTGTCCATAATACTGTCCCTCGTCAGAGGGAAAACTAAAACTCTGACAAACACTCTGTCATCCATGTCACCTTTGAAGCCTGGAATGATAATCGTCTCCCGAAAAAGGCTGCCGTTATCAAATCCGCAGAACATGTACCAATGTTCTAAAACTGCTTCCTTATGTTTCTCCAGGATTGGATTAATACAAACTTATTGCATCTAGTGCAAAACCAACATTTGGTGTGGTACTTGACATCACATGATTGACTCAATTGCCTAAGCAAGTGATCTGCCAATCATGCACATCCCTCTCCTCTTTAGTCTATATGACACCTTTAGAGAGGGTGACTCCATCACCTGCAGGTACACTACCATGCTAGGAGTCAACTATTCTAAAAACCATTAGAATATTGTCAAAGTACCCACATTGGGAAACCACCCAAATCTAGATCTAAAACCATAGATCCAGAAACCAGAATGTCTAATATTATATCCATGTCCTGTTTGGAGAAACAACTGTGTGACGACCACAGTACAACCGATCGTAGTATAGGAATTTTACTTCCTACTCTGTGTATGTCATCCAGATACTATGACATCACACCCTACTACCTTCTTAACTGATCCATCCCCTATTCTGATTGAAGTCAAACCCATGACTGTCACATCAAAATTAGATGATCTATCTCCGCTATAACTGCTCAAGTCTATAAATAGACATAAGCTACTTGCCCACCATGCTTCCGTTGCTCCCACTGACTACGACAACCCTCCTACCGGGTCTCATATCCTGGAACAACAGTAGTGTCAAGTCTGGGTAGATAAGAACCTCCCTGTCACCGTCCTTGAGGCTACCGAAGTACCTCTCGGGTGTCTGAGGTTACCTACCATACCTAGGTAGTGGCTATTGGAATGTCAAACCTGATTGATTGTACAGGTCCTATTAAATTTTCCGTAATCGTTCGCGGTTCTGGAATCACCTCCAGTTCTACCATACTCCCACTACTGTTTTCTGAAAAAGATCCATTTTTACTAAAACTGTGGCGAGTCAAGAACAATATCACTATTGATCTTCTAAATGGTAGAATATCAACCCTCGTCATAGCCAGGGTCAACCCACAAACAGCCATTACAGAAACGTGCCCTGAGTTATCCAGTGTCTGGTTTTAATCATAAGCTGGACAACTCCCCGTACCTTAATTTCTTTTAAGGTACGAACTATTCTATATCCAATATAGAAACTTTGGCACTAATTTAATTTGGAACCATATTCAAATCCATGCATCTGTCTCCAGTGCATATCAACTTAATGGAAAGAGGCTAATCAGCATTACTCAACTTAGGAATCCATCCAATTATGAGTAACCTTAAAGAGAAATACGTTTCTCAAAACCATCACTATCATCTGAATACCAATCAAAAAAATCTACATCTTCGATCTCTTTGAAGAATCCCGATACTTGTGATACCTGGTTCTCTACTTTATTCTTATACCCACAACTTCTCAAAACTTAGACCATGTATTTCTACGAAACACTTGTCTAAATACTAGAGAAGTTATAAGTAAACAGAACATAGTACGAGGACCTACCCCTTTGTCCTGATGGACACTGGACAACATACAATACTCTGTATAAGTCCGCTGAGTTAAACAACTCAAAACCTGTGCGTTGTAGGTGGAAAACTGTACCCTGGCGATTTCCTCAAATATCACCAATTACAACGAATTCCGATATAATGAGGATGATCACCTAATTCCCAATATCTTACTCCCACTCATCATCTGTAAAACCATACAGATATGAGAATGAAACCTGGTAAATACATACCCTTGGAGTAAGTGTCTAATCGGGAAAACAGTATTTCCTTTAACAATGCACTGAAACATGAAAATGTTTCGTAGGGGTATCCTGGTATTCATAGCAATGCCTCTTCCATAATCCAATTCATGACTTCAACCGTATATTTTATTGCCATCTCTTCAAATCCCCTTTATTTGTCTTTAGTCGTTACCTTCTGTACACCATCGTTAGGCTAACTGGTTTTCTTCCTTCCCTACCGTTCGGCACCAGCCTATGGTTTGGAAGAAGACTATCCAGTAAGCATAATAGGTGTACCCTCCTAAACCAAGGAGTACTCGCATCTCGAGAGAAGGTGATGATAAAAGACAACTGAATAATACCTTATTCTTTTTAAAGGTGAAATAGGAGCGGCGATGAAGTACGCGGTTTTTGGTCGTGAATGATATCAGTCGCAATTTACTTTGCCCTCTTTCTAATCCCTTTATTTTGTCTTTACATATTACCTTCTGCACACCCTGCTTAGGCTAATTGGTTTTCTTCATTCCCTACCTTTCGGCACCAGCCTATGGTTTGGAATAAGACTATCCAATAAGCGTAATAGGTGCACTCTCCTAAACCAAGGAGCTCTCGCAACCTGAGAGAAGGTGATAATAAAAGACAACTGAATAAACCAATTCTATTTCTCCTGAACCGGGATCCATCCTCGAAGAAGTCCCTTCGAGTTCGTATATAACCATACGATGGCTCTATCCAATGGAAGTGGATATCCGTAGAAATACGGGTGTTCTGAGAAATACAAAGGGTAAAAGAAGGAGTGGCAATGACTTATGCAACTCAGACAATCCAAACGCCAGTATTTTAAGAAGGTTCGGTCAACCTGGTCACTGAGTCATAGTCTAGGGTCGGTCAAAGGTCGCTGCCAAAGAGAGAGAGAGAAAAGAAACACTCTGCGTGCACTCTAACCTAGATCAGAATGGTCATCATTTTATCTAATCCGGAAACCTCCCACTGTCCTGTCAAATTCTCCTCCAAACCTAAAGAAGAATTAATCGGGATCACCCGAAGAGTAAACCAACTCATCAGTGGGAATCAGGATCCAACTCTCATCACATGATAACGTGATGGAATGCATCCACGTTACTCATACTCCAGAAGGTATGCGCATACTCGGCAAGTTTCAGTTTCTTTAGAAACTCCTGATATGATTTTTGCCCCATGCTCTTATAACCTTGGATTTGGTCAAAGTGTCATAAGTCACATGCCAAGTTCTACCCATCACTATCTTGTCAATTTGAACCCACCCGCACATGCCCCTGACTTTGGCCAATCGGCAGAACGACTGTCCCAAACTAACTCATCTATCTATGCAACAATTGAATACCTAGCAACTACCAAACACTATGCCTTAACTTTGGCTAAAATGCATAGCTTGAATACTACTAAATACCCAAAAGAAGTGACGGAGGGCTACGGCTGGTTTTTGGCGAAAAACCTTTAGCGTAGTGAACTTGATATCGCTGAAGGAACCTGATAGCTTTTTAAAATATAGTGGCGAAAACCTTATGCTAAAGAGGTCACTCCCGGTAAAGGGATCTCGGCCCTTTCCTCGTGGAATGAGGTGCAGGATATTCCACTGAATACCGCTATGCAAAGCAACTTGTAATCGACTATAGTGAAGTTATTACGCTGACGCAAACTTCTGCCCAAGGGGTCAGTCCCGGTGAAGGGATATCAGCCCTTGCCCCGTCGAATGAGGTGCAGGATATTCCACTGAATACCGCTATGCATAACAAAAGGAAACGTCTTTGCAACAACACTTTTTAAATTTGTTCCAACAACTCAAACAGGTTTGTTTTACTTTGCGTTGATCAGAATCAACACAGTCCCATCAATCAATCACACCAGAAAAGAACGAAAATAAAATGTACGTATATGCCATCCGCATTCGTCACTGGGTCCCGTCATCACCCGTTAGGTTACTTAACTAACGACAGAGCGGGGACTGGACTAGCGCGGGTGTTAAACATATACAACATCTAATAGTATATAAACCAATATACATAATCGCTCCAGGCGTGATAATATGCAACATTACAGAAAAGTAATAAGCATCACAGAACAATACAGATATCTGGGATCCCCGAGTTTCACAGAGCCGCTGCTGAAACTCGACGTTCCCCTGTCGTGTGGATAGCCTGTGCAATGAAACCTAGACCCCTACGGGTGCGGCAAGTTACCCGCCAAGACCTGAAGCGAGGCAGCCCCCTACAGCATAGTGAATGGACTACCCAGCACTCCAAGGAATCCGGTAAGCTTGGGCACCCCTCCTTGGGTCAACCTGTACCTCCTACGAGTGCGGCGAATAGTCTGCCAATTCTGAAGTGGGGCCCCTCTGCCTCTCAAAGCCATGAGACGCGGACCCGTTGCTTTCCTGAACCCGGCTATCCGTGCACTCCGTCTCGGGGCAAAACCTAGTACAGTAATGAAAAATAGTACAATAGGTACATCGACCGCAACCTGGTCGTGCCCCAAAAGAATATTATACAACAGGCAGTGACGGCAGTCCACAAGTTAGACGCTCGCCCCGCAATATCAAATGTACAAATAAACACAAACTGTACTACCATTGCACACTGCTATCCACCACGACAAATCCGCAACATCACAGCACAACACAGAACATCAACGCGAATGTCACGTTCGCAAACCCGTCTAAAAGAACTATAGCAATTAAACGCGGTTTACCGATCAAATGACATTCCCGGTCGGAGATATAATGTAAGCTCTGTAAACTAACGTGTTTAAATTTCGATCGACCAAAGACCAAATTTCAAAAAGTGGGCCCCACTGCTTACTGGTGAACAGTAACAAAACCTGGGCCAAAAATATATATACCAAAAATCACAAAACCCAACACAGAACCCACTGAGAAAATTTGGGAGCACGTGCTCCCCACGTGGCCGCGGTTGCGCGGCCAAACCATGCGTTTGGCCGCGCTTCCGCGGCCTCTTGGAGGGATCACAGTTCCAAATTTTGTCGTGGTTCTTAGAATTCCCTGCACGGATTTTTAAGACATCCAGAAATGAATTTTGAGACCGTTTAAAATTTACAGAAACTGTCGGGCATGGATTTTGCAGTTTTTAGTTTTCCGGTCGGATCGATGTTTTAAACGCGTTAGCACAAGTTAGTATAGCAAAATGGTGAGGCTTTGATACCACTGTAAGTCTACGTTAGCGCCCCGGCCGTCTTCAGACGCCAAATGCGGAACAAAAACTTTTAAACTGGCGCTATCGTATACTTTAACCCGGATCTGCCATTATTGCTAAACTAACAAACTGTAAAGAGTGTAGGAATGTTATACCGAACGATCCGAGTCCTTCGTTCTTCAACCATCATCCCACGCTCCGTTGCGGCTGCTCCGATCTCGTCGATCTCCGATGTCCTCGTCGAAGTGGCACCACATGATCGGTTCTTTAAACGGGCTCCCGCCTCTGACTCGAGGCAACTCTATCGTCAAGTTTCCTAAAAGAGACGACCAAGAATGATGTAGAGAATGAGTAGATGACTTTGTCTCACTTCGTCCAAATCCGTGGACGATCGGTTAATGAAGTTGCCGTGGAAATCGGGTGATGGAATGAAATGAACTGTAAATTCCATACACCCCGAATGCTATCATAATCTTTTCTAACCGAAATGAAACATCAAGTGAGAGTTCGAATGAGGAGAGAGAGAGGGCAAGCCATATATAGCAAGAGGGAGGTGACCGTAGGAGAGGGGGGGTGACCACAAGAAAGCTTCTCACTTAAAAGATCAAGAAGAAAAGATCTTAAGGAAAACAAAAAGCATTAAGGTTAAAGCATGACTCACAAACCTAGTCATCATGCATTAATGAACCCTTAAATGCAACCAATGAAAACTCAACACCAATAATCCTAGTCACCTCATCTAGAATCTTCTACAAGAATCCACACTCATCTCAAGAAAAGATAAACCCGTCTTTAACCAAATGTTAAAAGACGGCTGATAGAAAACTGGAAACTGGCAACTTCCAAAAGTGATCCTGAAACGAATTTCAGGACAACCCCGAAACTGTATAAATATACCCGCATTTGTATTACGACCGAATACAAATGCAACTGAGACAAAGATATTATACCTACTCAATATAATACTCGGATCCGGCTTAAACCAAAGCCGACCAGTATCATCTGTCCGAAAATCGACACGTGCGTAAACGCACGTGCATTTTCCGAACCCTGCCATAAAACTATACGGCCTCTACAACGTTTCGCCCGAACTTGGGAAACTGTCTGTGGGGGACTCTAATGACTCGTCAGCACCCTGGCAGTGGGTTTAACCACAAACCGTCAGCGGCACTAGCAATGCGTAACGGCTGCCCATGGACTGACCTCAAAGGATGCCGATGAGCGCACTCATCCGGAAAACCCTACTGAGCCTAACAGTGACAATGTATATACAGTCCGGTCCGTTCGTCTATGAGTATCGCATATCTGCCTAGGGGGCTAGTAACGTCAGACCCCCAATAGTAGTATAAGTCGTGTCGGAGTGTAGCCCAGAACGCCCTGAGATACTACTGGAATACCTACCAGTAAATCTCCTGCCTCGGCCGAGGGCTTTGCGTAATGGCTCTCGTAGACACAGCACGATCTCGCCCCCAATACCGGGAGAGACGAATCCCCTGCCGATCCGCTCACGTGCCTCCATATGGCTCGGGACTGTACCCAAAAGCTACCTGTTTGCACGACTCCTTTGAGCCGTGGTAGGGTAGAAATCAAAGCACAGTGGGAACTCACACGAGACAAATGACGACCTCAGGTCGATGAACTAACCTGTACACATGTCACCAGGGAACTGCTATCTGGCGATAGGTATAGTACTAACTAGCAGATTCCCGGCGAGTCCTGTCCGGTGTACTCATAACCCAATGAGCACCTGTATACATCTTAGGTGATCCAACTGACACCAGTGGCTTGTGAGACCGGCCACCGCCCCTCGTCGGGGTCTCGACTGTATACACTAGTCTACTCCGGAGTATCGATGCCCTGTCTCGAAACTCCCACGACTAGGGACCACAATTAAGGATATGCATATAAACTACCCAACTCTCACGTATATGATCGCCATCATACTGTTGGTAGTAAAGCAAGATCCTAAGGGCTCAATCAAAGTGTAACATGCAATCAGTCACCTGAACATGTACACGACTGATAAAGGCAAACCAGATAGCATACTATCATCTCGAGTAAGACTGTTCTACCGGTATAGGTCCTCCGCAATCATTGCAATCACGTACCTGCGATCCAATAATTGACTATGAGGGCACTATCTCCAACAGCCCCCGCCAAACCAAGAGGCGGTGTTAGTAAAGTGGATATGAAGGGAAAAGCTAAAGCAACAAAGATAGCGGGGAAGCTTGTGGATAAGGAAGAATGCTTCTATTGTCATAAGAAAGGACACTGGAAGAATGATTGCAGGGCCTGGAAGGCCAGAACACAGGAATTGAAGCAGGTTGCAGCTTCTGCTTCAGGTGTGTATGTTATTGAAAACTGTCTTTCAATAAACTCTACTTCCTGGGTATTGGATACCGGATCAGGATCTCATATCTGTAATTCTTTGCAGGCGTTGAGAAACCGTAGGGTTTTGAAGGCAGGTGACATGACCCTCAGAGTTGCGAACGGAGCTAGCATGGATGCTAAAGCTGTGGGGGACTATCACCTGGGAATGTCAGATGGACATGTTTTGGTTTTGCGTAATTGTTTTTTTGTACCCAACGCAACTTGTAATATCATTTCTGTATCTTTAGTTTCTAAAGAAGGTTATGAATTTGCGTTTGTAAGTAATGTTGTAAACATTCACCTTAATCAAGTTCTGATTGGGTCAGGTACATTGAGCAATGGTATATACGTATTAAACCAACTACAGATTTTCAATGTCCAGAATACACACAAAAGAAAGTCTCCGGAGATAAATCAGACTTTCTTATGGCATTGTAGACTAGGTCACATCAATGAGAGAAGGTTGACGAAGTTACATACAGAAGGATATTTGAATCCGTTCGAATATCAGTCGTATGCCACTTGTCAATCCTGTCTCAAAGGAAAGATGACAAAGACTCCGTTCACTGGACACGGAGTAAGAGCGAGCGAGCTCTTGGGACTCGTACACAGCGACGTGTGCGGTCCAATGTCTACACATGCGCGAAGCGGTTATTCTTACTTCATTACTTTTACGGATGACTTTTCAAGGTACGGTTATGTCTTCTTAATGAAACATAAGTCTGAAGCCTTTGGAAGGTTCCAGGAATATAAGAATGAAGTAGGAAAACAAACCGGCAAAAGTATTAAGATTCTAAGATCGGATCGAGATGGAGAAAACTTGAGTGTCGAGTTCCTGGATTATTTAAAAGAGAACGGAATTCTCTCACAGCTTACTCCTCCATACACTCCGCAACATAACGGTGTATCGGAGAGACGGAACCGAACCCTATTGGATATGGTTCGATTCATGATGAGTAACACTGAGTTACCGCGATCATTCTGGGGGTATGCGCTAGAATCAGCTGCATACCTTTTGAACCGAGTTCCGACTAAGACTGTGCCTACCACACCATATGAAATGTGGAGTGGGAAGAAACCCTATCTTCAATATCTGAAGATCTGGGGATGTCCGGCTTTTGTCCAAAAGCAGCATACGGACAAGCTCGAGGCACGCTTAGTACTGTGCAAGTTTGTGGGATACCCAAAGAACACCAGGAGGTATCTTTTCTACCACGCAGAGGAACAAAAAGTCCTTGTTTCTCGTAATGCCCACTTTCTAGAACACCAGTTCTTAGAAAAGGAAATAAGTGGGAGCGCAGTAGAACTGGAAGAAATTCCAGAACCACAGACTATTACTGAAAGCTTAGTGGAACCAGAGGGTTCAAAAGAACACGACATTCCTACGCCGCTCCGCAGGAGTAGTAGGCAGTCTCATCCGCCCGAGAGATACTACGGTTTTCTCATAGACGGGGATAGAGAGGATTGCATCATAGATTATGATGAGCCTACTAGCTTCCAGCAGGCCGTTCAGAGCGTTGACTCGGTAAAATGGCTGGATGCAATGCGGACCGAAATGGAGTCCATGTACACCAACAAAGTATGGACGTTGGACATTGCTCCAGACGGGGTAAAACCCGTAGGATGCAAGTGGATCTTCAAAAGGAAGATTGGTGTAGATGGACAGGTTGAGACCTATAAAGCTAGACTGGTTGCAAAGGGTTTTCGTCAAAGACCTGGTTTGGACTATGACGAGACCTTTCCTCCAGTAGCTGTGCTGAAATCCTTTCGGATCCTTCTTGCCATTGCTGCCTTCCACGATTATGAGATCTGGCAGATGGACGTAAAGACCGCTTTTCTAAATGGAAATTTAGAGGAGTGTGTCTATATGGACCAACCAGAGGGTTTCATTCAGAGTGGGAGCAGCGGGAAGGTGTGCAAGTTGCTTAAGTCCATTTACGGACTAAAGCATGCATCGCGGAGTTGGAACATCTGTTTTGATGAGACGGTCAAGGAATTTGGCTTTATCAAAAATCCAGATGAACCATGCATCTATAGTAGATTTGTAGCGAGAACTGTAGTATTCCTCATTTTATACGTGGATGACATTCTCTTAATAGGAAATGACATTCCTATGCTACAATCTGTCAAGGGGTTCTTGTCACACAGGTTCTCCATGAAAAACCTGGGTGATGCCTCATACATCCTTGGGATCCGAATCCATCGTGATAGATCCAAGAGGATTTTAGGACTTTCACAGTCCATGTACATCGACACCATACTGAAGAGATTCAGTATGGAAGATTCCAAGCGTGGTAACCTACCGGCTTGTCACGGGATCACCCTCTCTAAAGAGATGTCTCCCAAGACTGATTTGGAGAGGGATCGCATGTCTATTATACCCTACGCTTCTGCGGTAGGCTCTATAATGTATGCGATGTTGTGTACCAGACCGGATGTAGCTTATGCACTGAGTGTGGTAAGCCAGTATCAGTCAAACCCTGGGGAGAAACACTGGATAGCGGTAAAGAACATTCTCAAGTACCTGAGAAGGACTAAGGAGATGTTCTTGGTGTATGGTGGAAAAGACCTCCAGATTGAGGCCTTTGCTGACTCCAGCTTCCAGAGTGACAAGGATGATTCCAAGTCCATGTCGGGTTTTGTCTTTACCCTCAATGGAGGGGCGGTGTGTTGGAAGAGTTCCAAACAGGAAACCGTTGCAGACTCGACGATGGAAGCGGAATCCATCGCTGCATCTGATGCCGCAAAAGAAGCTGTCTGGATAAGGAAGTTCTTGAAAGAACTTCAGGTGGTTCCGTCCATTGTTGATCCAATACCTCTGTATTGCGACAACAACGGGGCTATAGCTTTACCGAAGGAACCCAGGTCCCATCAGAGATCCAGACACATCTTGAGGCGGTATCACCTAATCAGGGAGATCGTAGATCGCCAGGAGATCGAGGTTCGGAGAGTCGCTTCAGAAGATAACACTGCAGATCCATTCACCAAGGCCCTGCCCCAGACTCAGTTCGAGCGGCTGATCGAGATGATAGGTCTTCGATAAGCTAGTACATGGCCTTAGTGCAAGTGGGAAATTGTTAGTGTATATGCCCTAGAGGCCATTACTGTATCATACTAGTTTGTATATTACTTAATGGAAGCTTGGGATATTCACCTTGTATATACAATCTTGCTCCAAATAGTAGTATGCTACTTGGTTTGTTTCTACTTCAATGTGTACATGTGTTTATTTTAGTATATCGCCTATACACATTAGTGGAGCTCTTAGGATCTTTGCTTGATTACCAGCGTTGTGATGGCAGTCAGACTAGTGGGGCTGGGTAATCTAGAAGCACATCCTTATGCAGGTCCCTAGTCGCAGGACTATCGAGACAGGGCATCGATACTCCGGAGTAGACTAGCGCATGCGCTTCTCATCCAAGTGTGGGAGACGGTCTGTCCCACAGCCGTCGGTACGTCGTACTTGAAAGAGTATGCGGGTGCTCGTTGGGTTACAAGTACACTGGACAGGACTCGTCGGGAACTGACTAGTTGGTATTATACCTATTGTCAGTTATCAGTTCCCAGGTGACATGAGTACAGCTTAGTCCGGTAACTTGACACTGTCACTTCGCCTCGAGTGTATTCCCACTGCACTTTGATTACTGCCCTACCACGGCTCAAAGGAGTCGTGCAAACAGGTAGTAGTTGGGTGCAGTCCCGAAGCACTTGGAGGCAGTGACGGTTAGACAGGATTCGTCTCTCCCGGTATTGGGGGTTGACATCGCGCTGTGTCTAGGAGAGCCATTACACGAGTAGTCCCTGGCCAGGGCAAACGAGATATACTGGTAGGCTTCCAGTGTTATCTCAGGGTGTTTTGGGCTTCACTCCGACACGACTTGTACCGCTATTGGGGGACTGACGTTTTCCGCCCCCTAGGACCGCCATGCGATGTATCAGACGAACAGACCGGACTGTACCGAGATTGTCACATTCAGGCTCAGTAGGAGTTCAGATGGATTTCACCTCGTCAGTCTTCTTGTCGGCATCTACCTGGGGACCGTTACGCATAGCTAGTGCCGCTTGCGGTCTGTGGTTAAACCCACTGCCAGCGTAGTGTCGAGTCTTTAGAGTCCCACACAGAAAGCTATTCGCCTTTAGGCAAAAGAGTAGAGGTCGCATGGTTTTGCGACAGGGTTCGGTCACATCCGTGCACTTGTGCACGTACAGTGTCCGGACAGTTTACACTAGCGGGTTTTGGTTTAAGCCAGATCCTAGTGTACCTTTTGGGATTGTATTTATCCAGTATGCATTCGTGTTCCTCGGAACGCGGATGCGGGTGTGTATGCACAGTTGACGGAGAGACAGAGGCGGAGGATTCTCATTAGGGTTGTTGACCGTTGACAGTTGACTATTGACTTTTTGCTCAACCCTAATGAGAATATGATATGTGATTAACAATTATATTAATTAGGTATTATGGTGACATGGTTGTTGAGTTGTTGACTTGTTGACTTTTGTGGACTTGTTGACTTTGTTGACCGGTTGACTAGGCTTGACTAGTTGACCATCATGATAACTATAGCTATCATTTCATGGCAAAGACTTTTGCTTGCTTGCTCTTTTGTACAAAATGAGTGCATGAAATGATATGGCTATGGTTACTTAAACCATCACATAATACTTGATTGATATGAGGTGTTATGATTGTTTTGGATTATGAGAGCCAAATGAGAAAGTCTTCTCTCATTCTTTCATGCTCATTCTCTCTCTTGTTCTTGAGCTCTCATCTTCCTCCTCTTGCTCTCCCTCTCTTGACTCTATGGTTCACTTGTCTCATGAGTTGAGAACCAAGAACCATAGATAAAATCCCATACAAACTCTTCTCTACTCACTCTAGTTCACAAGGTTTAGCAAACCGAGTGAACTAGTTTCTTCAAAGATCGAAGAAGGAGCCAAAGGTTGAAGCTTTCAGGTGGATCTCTCTTCGGCGTAAGGAGACGACGGGAAGAAGCCGATCCGGACCACCATCGAGGTTTGAAGACGAAGGAGTTCAAGACAAGAAAGGTATAAACCCCCTAACCGAGTAGTTAACGACTCCTAGTTAGGTTGTTAATTAGATGTTTAACAAATATCCGGGTTTTAAGTCCATGTTACCACCTCTAAGAAAATCGTTTTTTATCAAATTCCGCATGCCCGAAAGTACCGGGAGAGGTAGCATGGACTTACAGTTGGGTGCAGTCCCGAAGCACTTGGAGGCAGTGACGGTTAGACAGGATTCGTCTCTCCCGGTATTGGGGGTTGACATCGCGCTGTGTCTAGGAGAGCCATTACACAAGTAGTCCCTGGCCAGGGCAAGCGAGATATACTGGTAGGTTTCCAGTGTTATCTCAGGGTGTTCTGGGCTACACTCCGACACGACTTGTACTGCTATTAGGGGACTGACGTTCACCCCCCTAGGCCCGCCATGCGATGTATCAGACGAACAGACCGCACAGTACGGAGATTGTCACATACAGGCTCAGTTGGAGTTCGGATGGGTTTACCTCATCGGCCTTCTTATCGACATCTACCTGGGGACCGTTACGTACAGCTAGTGCCGCTTGCGATCTGTGGTTAAACCCACTTCCAGCGTAGTGTCGAGTCTTTAGAGTCCCACACAGAGAGTTTCCCTGCACTGAACGAAACGTGTAGAAGCCGTATGGTTTTACGGCAGGCTACGATCACTTACGTGCACTTATGTGCGTATGCTGTTTGGGCAGGCAATACTAGTGGGCTTTGGTTTATGCCAGATCCTAGTATTGCACGGATGGATTTGATTTGTCTTCTGTACGTTCGCATTCTACGGAATGCGGATGCTGGTGTGTATGCACAGTTTTGAGGAGCGATAAAGGAGGAGGTGCCCCATTAGGGTTTTGGCAGTTGGTTCGGCCAAAACCGTAATGTGGCAGTTGGTTCGGCCAAAACCGTAATGTGGCAGGCTCATTAGGGTTTTGACAATTCGTTTGGTCAAAACCGTTATGAGCCGGAGACATTGTTTACTAATCCTTTTAGTGATAGTTTAGTGATGGCTAATTGCATTGACCATTTGACCACTTAGACCTCTCTTGAATTTATTGACCCGTTGACCGTGTTGACCATTGACCTTCAAGAGAGATCTACACTCTTCATTCATTTTCTTTTTAATTCTTGAGTTATGATAATGGTCAATTCAATGTGCCATCAACTTTATCATGATAGGATTAGTAATGATGATTTTAGTGTATTATTGCAACCATGGTTCATTTCATTTGGGTTAATCTTTTCATTATTCTCTTCTCATTCTCTCTCTTGAAGTGAGAAGAAAAAGAAAAGCTCTCATGGTTGCTAAGTTCTCCTCCTTCTTCCTCCTCTTGATCTCATCTTTTGATCTCATGTGTTGAGAGAAAAAGATCCCACAAAGACAAACACATCCATACATCTCCTCTACACATCCTAGGGCTTCTTGACTAGCAATCTCTTTGCCCTAGTTGCCTCGGCTCGAGGTGGAGCTCGGTGTACATCTCTCGGGTGGATCGTCTTCTTCGACTAAAGAAGGCCGTGGAGGTGCCCAAGGTCCGGATCGACGCTTGGAGCTTGGATGGACGAGCGGGACAGCGGAATGAAGACCCGAAGGACCGGTTTCGTGAGGTATACTTTCTACAGCATAGTAGTTAAAACCTCTAGTAGTTTACTAATTTCTAGTTTAGCAAAGATCCGTGCTTTTGAGTCCATGTTGCCTTGCGCTAAATTATTGTTTTTCGCCGTTTCCGCCTCCCCGTAAGAACCGGGGTGAGCAACGTGGACTTACAGTGGTATCAGAGCCTAGCTAAACATAAACTAGTAAGTTAGCAAAGTGTTTAGAATATCGATCGGAAAAAAGTCGCAAAACACGTCCGCAAAACCTCAAGTTTCTGTCGATTTTTTTACTGCTCAAAAAGTGATTTAAAATATATGAAAAATCATCTCAGGGTTTTGTAAAACCACTGCAGAAAAACGATCCAGTGACTCGATCAAACGACCGCGGTTCCGCGGCAATAACATGCTCATTGTCGCGGTTCCGCGGCCGATTTAACTCGGCAGTGGATCGGGTTTTGTGCAGTATTTTAGTTTGGCTGTTTTGGGATTTTTAAGACATGTTTTTTCCACCCAGAATTTCCAGAGAGAAAATTGACTTTTGGGGTGGTTATAAATCCATTTTTTGATCGATATTCCGTACTCTTTGGCTAATGAATATTTTCTGTGATGTGATATATGTATTGAACGTCCGCTAATCGCTATACGTCGATTAGTGGGCGTTAGACATATCTGTGATCTGTAATGTTGATGGTTTGTGGATATGAACTCGGTAGATTGTCGCGGATGAATAGCCGGGAATGGGTGTGAGATGAGAGTTTCTTTTTCTTTCATTCATTGTAAAATTTGTAAATTGATGTAATATTATTTGTTTGGCCGCACAACCGTGTAATATTATTTGTTTGGCCGCACAACCGGGTCGGGGTTGTAGCCGTCATTGTATAATTTCTTTTTACTGTTTTTGCTCCTAGGATAGACCCAAGATGGGGTGCACAAACTACCGGGTATCTCGAAGTGCCGAGTGGCCTACTCACGGTGTTGAGGGAGGTTGCTTCTGTAACGTTTTGGAAATCGTATTGCGATTTCGTTCGTTTTAGGGTAAGTTTGTCGGTATTTTCCGTTTTTACCCGAATGTGAACAAACGCCCATATAGACTTGCCAGCACCTAGATTAGCTAAAATAAAGCTAGTGCGCGAGCTTTGGGAGTATATGGGACGTTTTGGTTCAATTTGATTTTTTCCCAATTTTTAATATTATTTTAATGCGGTATTCAAATTTTGGGAAAATTTCTGTTTGCGATCTTTTCTTTAAAACTTTTGAGTTAGGGAATCCTTCTCACTTTACCCTAGGGATTTTGTGTGGACTAGGATTTAAGATAGGATTTAAATGAAAAAGAAAAGAAAAGATAAAGGAGGTGCATGCATGAGTGAGAGGGTGTGTGTGTATGCATTTATTAGGCAATAAATGAGGGAAATTGCTAGGAAATTCACCACAAACCCTCCACCTCACTCCCTTGGCCGAAATCCTTCATCCTCTACTGCCCTTGCCCAATTCCCTTATCATTTTAAACTCATTTCTATCACAAAATCCTCAAATTTCTGAAACCTATCACAAAAATACCAAAAGCTTTGGATTTCTTGATCTTGATCACTTGGAGATAGGAAAAGCTTGGACTTGAGAGCAAAGTTGTTAGGTATATTCCCTTTACTGTTAAATTGTAGTTTTTTTGTGGTTTCGATCGTTAATTTCTGCGTAGAACGTAGTTTATATCGATTGAGGCGATATCGGGTTTTTAGTGTCTTTTTAAAGATATTAGAATCTGCTGTGACCTGGGAGTTTTAGTGATTGAGGAAACAACTTTAGAGAGATGTGCAGGCTGACCTGAGACACCACCTAGGAGACGGGGACCATCCCACCGGCCGGGGCCGGCGAGATGTGAAGAGGGGGCCGGCGACGCCGGCCAAATTGTTAGGGTTTGGGGTGGGTCTTCTGTGGTAGTTGTCTGCTGTTATTTGGGGTTGTTTGGTACTGTTGATTTACTTAATAAATGCAGTATACAAAATCTGGGATCGATTACCTTTAATCGTGTGTTTTGAGTTCGCGTGATACGTGTTGCGACACGAGTCGTGTGTCGTGCTGCGATGTACTCAGTTTGGGTTTAGGTATCGTTTCGTGTGTTTGCGCTAGACGTGTATTCGTGAGTTGGTTTAGTGCGTTGATACGTTTTATAATACGTAGTTTTACGTTATTGTGATTGCTTCTGAGATGTTCGCTTTATTTCTTGTGTTTGTGATATTATAGCGTCGCAAGCGGGGACTTCAGACGCTGCGAACAAAGGGAAGCAGGTGGTCGGATCTTCATAGCTGGAGACCACAGGGTGAGTAGATTTAACATCTACGGGGAATCGCCCGTATGGCGCTACGCGTCGGGGCTAGACATGATATAATATTAGCCGTATGCTTATTTGCTTATATAGAAACAGTGCATGGTTCATGTTGCATATTGTTACTTATGCTTAGTACTGTACCTGTTGTACACTACACTATTATCGACAGTCCATGTTGCACGAGCACCAATGATATGCTACACACACACTGTCGGTAATTGCCATGACACGCACAATACAAATGCTTATTGTATACCTTGCTATTAGTTAGCGACATTAAACTGTTATACTTGTGCGACAATGCATATTACATAGAACATACCTGTATACCTACATGCTCATATGTATGCCATGTTATATTACTCGTTCGCACATATACCTTGCTATTGTTATGTGATCAGTTTTATTGCATATATATCGGTGGTATGGGACGCCGTATATATATGTACTTTGGATTTGGATTTACCTGAATTGTACTGCATATATATCGGTGGTATGGGACGCTGTATATATATGTATTCTGGATTTGGATTTTTGGGAACCGCGAGATACATTTAATGACTTGATTCATTATTTGGCGAATCGTTCCGTGATATGCTCATATTGATGTTTATGTTGCATATGCTACTTTATATGGATTTATGCATTGAGATGCGATATGGGAAATTAAAGTGTCGATCTTGGGCACTTACTTTCCGAGAGATATATGGGATTTGACAGACCGATACGTGGAAATACAAGTGTCGAGGTGGGATACTTGGGTTTCGAGGAACGTATGGATATCAGAAAGACCGATACGTGGAAATACAAGTGTCGAGGTGGGATAGTTGGGTTTCGAGGAACGTATGGATATCAGTTTTTAGGTGTCGATGATAGGCACCGGTTTTCATGATGTTTTGAGTGTCGATGTTGGACACTCAGGTTTCATGAGACGTACAGGATTTGAGGGGCCGATCTGAGGGCCGATCTGAGTATTTTGGGATTTAGGTGTTGCTGAGTTACACCGTGTTTTCTATGCTTATGATTGGTGCATGAGATTATTTACTATCCCGCACTCAGTATAAAATTGATATGGATATCATGATAGTTGTATATTTATATTGTCATACTCATGCTATCAGTTCACATGTTATTGATCATTGCTGTTAGTGCATAATTGCGATTACTGTATGATGTTAATTACTATTCACGAGTTGGCAACTCACCCCCGTTGTGCCACAGTGTTTTGCAGGACTTACCCTCTGAGTAGTCACGGCAGGGCAGCTTATCATCACTACTTTTGTGGATACCGCTACCTTGGCAGTGAGGCCGTTGCATTATAGGTGGGTTGCGGTTATCCGTTGTACATTGTATATTTTGGTTGGATCTAGTATTCTCCATCTACCTTTGTTGTATATGACTTAGAGACGACTTGTGAGATATCAATGTTGTAGTATATTGGTTTTGGGAACCGTGCTCATAGTAGCAGGTTATTTTGGAGATGTTTACTTCTTGATATAGTCGTTCTCTTGATATTTCTTCGCTTTGGCGTCGTATACTTGTTGTGGTGATTGTCTCCGCCGGTGGGCGTGATTTTTCTCCCACTTGGGATGACTTATATATATTATCTGTGTTGTACCCGTTTACGGAGCCAGTTTTACAAAGGAAGTGCTGCCGAAATTTTCAAGAAAGAAAACTAGAGTTAGAGATTTTAAATGGCGACTTCTAATACTTTTAAATTATGTTTTCTCCGTTGATCCAGTTTTGGGTGGTTTAGATTTTTGGGTTTTCGGCTTACTTAAGTTACGTACGCCTGTAGACGTTACGTAGTTTAAGTGCCGGTTACGGGCCGAATTGCGGGTCGTGACAAAGTTGGTATCAGAGCGTTAGGTTTTACCTTTCGGAGTCTAGGATGACCTTGGTATGATGGAGTAGGTGGCTTAAGCAGAGTGACGTAGCGTGCGTATGTTCCGCGGCATACTTACGACACGGTACTCCGCCTAAGTGACCTTAGGACTTGTTGATTGATATTCCTTCCGTGATTGATATACATCTTGTGATTCGATTTCCGTTTCCTTATCGAATCTTGTTTCAAATTATAGCTCATATGCCGCCGAAGACTACGAGGGCTCAGAGAGCGGCCGCGAGGGCCGAGGTCAGAGTTGACTCGCCTGAGGTGAGGACTGACCAGGGTGGTACGCCTGTTGTACCGGAATATATTGCTATGATTGGAGCTGGTATGCAGGATCTGCGCCAGATTGTGGGGACTTTGGTAGAGACCATCCGAGCGCAGGGGCAGGCAGTTGTTCCACCCGCTGCGGAGGCTACGATGGTACCTACGGTTCCGGTAGTCGCAGTTGCAGCTCCGGGGGTTATTGCTGTGTCGTTGACGGATTTCATGAGGTTGAGACCTCCGGTGTTTACGGGTACAGATGTTACCGAGGATCCGCAGTCGTTCATCGACCGGATGGCCAAGATTTGTCGCTCACTCCGATGTTCTGACGAGAGATGGGTAGAGTTTGCCAGTTTTCGTCTGGAGGGCATGGCCCAGAAGTGGTGTGAGTCGTTGGAGAGAGGCAGAGCCGCTGGTCTTGCTCCTATGACCTGGGCTGAGTTTGTGACGTCTTTTCTCGTTCGTTTTCTTCCACCGAGCGTCAGGGATGCGCGAGCGCGTAGATTTGAGCCTTTACGTCAGACGCCGGGGATGACGGTGTCGGATTATGATGTATTGTTTACTGAGCTGTCGATATATGCTCCATACCTGGTGGCGACTGAGGAGATGAGGGTGAAGAGGTTTGTTCGAGGCCTACTTACCCAGATATTCTTAGCCATCAGCATACAGCATTGTGACACGTATGCGGCAGCGGTGGATGCAGCTCTTTCGGTAGAGGAGCGTCTAGCTGAGTTATCAGTTGTTCCGGGACCGAAGAGAGTTCGTATAGGTGATCTGGCAGCGAGGCAGGCGTTTAGACGTCGAGACAGTTTTCGTTCTGATGATGGCGGTTCGGGACGAGGTAGGCTTTATGGTTCTTACCCTCAGGATGATCAGCAGTTTGCTTCGGGATGTTACCGGTGCGGTAGTTTCGGTCATCGGGTTCGAGATTGTATAGAGCCGCGTGTGAACGAGCCAGCTGTACCGCAGGTTACCTTACCACCTTCTCCACCTCAGAGAGCGTTGCCTCTTGTTCCTGTAGTTGCGCCGCGTCAGACTCCTGTTCAGCGAGGTCGTGGTCGCGGAGGTTTTGTACCGAGAGGACGAGGTGGCAGAGGCAGAGGACAGCCAGTAGCCGGTAGAGGTCAGGCTAGGGTTTTTGCCTTGACTCACCAGGACGCTCAGGCGTCCAATGCCGTGGTTTCAGGTACTCTTTCTGTATGTTCTTATGATGCGCATGTTCTTTTTGATCCGGGATCCACGCATTCGTATGTTTCTACGCACTTCGTGCCGAGGTTAGGCCGAGAGTCGTGTTTGCTGGATCAGCCGCTGATCGTGACTACTCCTGTGGGAGAGTCGTTTGTTGCGCGTTATGTGTTTCGATCTTGTGTCGTCCATATTGGTGACAGAGATCTGGCCGTCGACTTGATCCTTCTGGAGATGTTGGACTTCGACGTTTTGTTGGGCATGGATTGGCTAGCTACTTGCTATGCGTCCGTGGACTGCCGCGAGAAGACAGTTAGATTTTGTTTTCCCGGCGAGTCGGTGTTGGTTGTGCAGGGGGACCGTAGTGCCGCCCCTCACAGCTTGATTTCTGTATTGTGCGCTAGACGGCTTTTGAGGAGGGGATGTCGGGGATTCTTGGCGTTCATACATGATACTGGAGCCACAGTGGAGTTGTTGGACCAGGTTTCTACCGTGAGAGAGTTTCCCGATGTTTTTCCCGATGAGTTACCTGGGATGCCGCCAGAGCGCGATATTGAGTTTTGCATTGTTCTGATTCCTGGCACGGAGCCTATTTCTATACCGCCTTATCGGATGGCTTCGGCAGAGCTTAGAGAGCTTAAAGATCAATTGCAAGAGTTGCTTGATTTGGGACTTGTGCGTCCGAGTGTTTCGCCGTGGGGAGCTCCTGTTCTGTTCGTCAAGAAGAAGGACGGCAGTTTGAGGCTATGTGTGGATTATCGTTAGTTGAACCGTGTTACGGTGCGGAACAGGTATCCTTTGCCCCGCATTGACGATTTATTCGATCAGCTCCAGGGTGCGAAACATTTTTCGAAGATTGATTTGCGTTCGGGTTATCATCAGTTGCGGGTTCGGGATGATGACATTCCGAAGACTACTTTTCGTACGCGCTATGGGCATTATGAGTTTTTGGTGATGTCGTTCGGACTCACCAATGCGCCAGCAGCGTTCATGGATCTGATGAACCGGATTTTCAGGCCGTTCCTCGACCAGTTCATTATCGTGTTTATTGATGACATACTGGTTTACTCTAGGAGTCGAGAGGAGCATGAGCAGCACTTGGGGATTACTTTGCAGATATTGAGAGAGCACCAGCTGTATGCTAAATTCTCAAAGTGCGCGTTTTGGCTTATTCGAGTGGACTTCCTGGGTCATGTGGTGACTAGTGATGGTATTCTTGTGGACCCGAGGAAGATCGAGGCTGTACAGCTTTGGCCCAGACCTGTATCGGTGACTGAGGTCCGCAGCTTTTTGGGCTTAGCTGGTTATTATCGCCGTTTTGTGCAGGATTTTTCGAGTATCGCTGCACCGCTGACTGGACTGACCCGGAAGGGGGTTCCTTTTCTCTGGACTGATGCGTGCGAACAGAGTTTTCAGCAGTTGAAGACTCGGTTGACGACAGCACCAGTTCTTTCTTTACCTTCTGGATCGGGAGGCTACGTTGTGTATTGTGATGCTTCTCGAGTGGGGCTCGGCTGTGTTTTGATGCAGCATGATAGGGTGATTGCATATGCTTCCAGGCAGTTGAAGAAGCACGAGCAGAATTACCCCACTCACGATCTTGAGATGGCTGCGGTAGTCTTTGCGTTGAAGATCTAGAGGCACTACTTGTATGGAGAGTCGTGTCAGATCTTCACGGATCACAAGAGTCTGAAGTACATCTTCCAGCAGAGAGATCTAAACCTGAGACAGCGCCGATGGATGGAGCTAGTGAAGGATTATGATTGTGAGATCCTTTATCACCCGGGCAGGGCGAATGTGGTAGCCGATGCTTTGAGTCGTAGGCCCGTGGGTAGCTTGTCCCAGCTGAGCGCCGTTCGGTGTCAGTCTTCTGCAGATTGGCAGCTCTTGTGTGATAGTAGAGTGCAGTTCGAGTTCACCTCCACTGGGGGACAGTTTGCTCATGTCCGCGCCCGTCCTCTACTTGTTGATCGTATTCGTGAGGCGCAACCCAGTGATGATCGCTTGTCTGAGATTCTTGAGCTTGTTCGACAGGGTACAGTTTCGGAGTTCACGATTGATGACCAGGGTGTGCTATGATGCGGGACTCGCTTGTGTGTACCAGATGTTGATGGGTTGAGACGCGAGATCCTAGAGCAGGCACATCAGTCGGCTTTTAGCGTTCATCCAGGTTCCACCAAGATGTACCGAGACTTGAGAGACTACTACTGGTGGGAAGGGATGAAGCGCGATATTTCGGACTTCGTTTTGAGGTGCCTGACTTGTCAGCAAGTCAAGGCTGAGCATCAGAGACCGGCTGGAGAGTTGCAGCCTTTACCCATTCCGGAGTGGAAATGGGAGCAGATTTCCATGGACTTTATTGTGGGTCTACCCAGGACCAGTAGAGGGTATGACTCCATTTGGGTTATTGTAGACCGGTTGACGAAAGCGGCTCACTTCCTTCCAGTGAAGACCACTTTCGGCTATGCTCAGTACGCTCAGCTTTATATAGATGAGATTGTGCGTTTGCACGGTGTTCCCACATGCATAGTATCCGACAGAGGTACCCAGTTCACTAGCCGTCTATGGCAGAAGCTTCAGGAAGCTTTGGGTACCAGATTGAGTTTTAGCACCGCTTTTCATCCGCAGACAGATGGTCAGACGGAGCGGACTATTCAGACTCTGGAGGATATGCTACGTGCATGTGTGCTTGATTTTGGGGGCAGTTGGGATCGTCACTTGCCGTTGATTGAGTTCTCCTATAATAACAGCTTTCAGGAGACTATTCAGATGGCACCTTTTGAGGCTTTATATGGTAGGAAGTGTCGATCGCCAGTCTGTTGGACCGAGCTTAGTGAGAGTTTGGTGTTGGGACCCCAGCTTGTTCAGGAGACTACGGAGAAGATCCAGCTGATTCAGGACAGGATGAGAGCAGCCCAGTGCAGGCAGAAGTCTTATGCCGACCGTCGTCGTCGCAGACTTGAGTTCGCAGTGGGAGATCATGTATTCCTGAAGATTTCTCCGATGAAGGGCGTTATGCGATTTGGGAAGAGAGGGAAGCTCAGTCCCAGATTTGTAGGTCCTTTCGAGATCCTCGAGCGAGTGGGTTCGGTTGCTTATCGTTTAGCGCTCCCGCCTAGTTTTCCAGATGTTCACCCCGTTTTTCATGTGTCGATGCTTCGTAGATACCTTCATCATCCTTCTCATATGATTCAGCACGAGACCGTTCAGCTTGAGCGTGATCTTTCGTTCACCGAGCAGCCGATAGTTATTTTGGATGGGCAGGTGAAGAAGCTTCGATCTAGGGACTTGCCTTCTGTAAAGGTTCTGTGGCATAGTCCGACTGGTGAGGAGATCACTTGGGAGATCGAGAGTGAGATGCGGAAGAAATTCCCCCATCTTTTTGAAGGTACGTTTTAGTATGAAATTGTAATTCGGGGACCGAATTTCTATAAGGGGGGGAGATTGTAACGTTTTGGAAATCGTATTGCGATTTCGTTCGTTTTAGGGTAAGTTTGTCGGTATTTTCCGTTTTTACCCGAATGTGAACAAACGCCCATATAGACTTGCCAGCACCTAGATTAGCTAAAATAAAGCTAGTGCGCGAGCTTTGGGAGTATATGGGACGTTTTGGTTCAATTTGATTTTTTCCCAATTTTTAATATTATTTTAATGCGGTATTCAAATTTTGGGAAAATTTCTGTTTGCGATCTTTTCTTTAAAACTTTTGAGTTAGGGAATCCTTCTCACTTTACCCTAGGGATTTTGTGTGGACTAGGATTTAAGATAGGATTTAAATGAAAAAGAAAAGAAAAGATAAAGGAGGTGCATGCATGAGTGAGAGGGTGTGTGTGTATGCATTTATTAGGCAATAAATGAGGGAAATTGCTAGGAAATTCACCACAAACCCTCCACCTCACTCCCTTGGCCGAAATCCTTCATCCTCTACTGCCCTTGCCCAATTCCCTTATCATTTTTAACTCATTTCTATCACAAAATCCTCAAATTTCTGAAACCTATCACAAAAATACCAAAAGCTTTGGATTTCTTGATCTTGATCACTTGGAGATAGGAAAAGCTTGGACTTGAGAGCAAAGTTGTTAGGTATATTCCCTTTACTGTTAAATTGTAGTTTTTGTGTGGTTTCGATCGTTAATTTCTGCGTAGAACGTAGTTTATATCGATTGAGGCGATATCGGGTTTTTAGTGTCTTTTTAAAGATATTAGAATCTGCTGTGACCTGGGAGTTTTAGTGATTGAGGAAACAACTTTAGAGAGATGTGCAGGCTGACCTGAGACACCACCTAGGAGACGGGGACCATCCCACCGGCCGGGGCCGGCGAGATGTGAAGAGGGGGCCGGCGACGCCGGCCAAATTGTTAGGGTTTGGGGTGGGTCTTCTGTGGTAGTTGTCTGCTGTTATTTGGGGTTGTTTGGTACTGTTGATTTACTTAATAAATGCAGTATACAAAATCTGGGATCGATTACCTTTAATCGTGTGTTTTGAGTTCGCGTGATACGTGTTGCGACACGAGTCGTGTGTCGTGCTGCGATGTACTCAGTTTGGGTTTAGGTATCGTTTCGTGTGTTTGCGCTAGACGTGTATTCGTGAGTTGGTTTAGTGCGTTGATACGTTTTATAATACGTAGTTTTACGTTATTGTGATTGCTTCTGAGATGTTCGCTTTATTTCTTGTGTTTGTGATATTATAGCGTCGCAAGCGGGGACTTCAGACGCTGCGAACAAAGGGAAGCAGGTGGTCGGATCTTCATAGCTGGAGACCACAGGGTGAGTAGATTTAACATCTACAGGGAATCGCCCGTATGGCGCTACGCGTCGGGGCTAGACATGATATAATATTAGCCGTATGCTTATTTGCTTATATAGAAACAGTGCATGGTTCATGTTGCATATAGTTACTTATGCTTAGTACTGTACCTGTTGTACACTACACTATTATCGACAGTCCATGTTGCACGAGCACCAATGATATGCTACACACACACTGTCGGTAATTGCCATGACACGCACAATACAAATGCTTATTGTATACCTTGCTATTAGTTAGCGACATTAAACTGTTATACTTGTGCGACAATGCATATTACATAGAACTTACCTGTATACCTACATGCTCATATGTATGCCATGTTATATTACTCGTTCGCACATATACCTTGCTATTGTTATGTGATCAGTTTTATTGCATATATATCGGTGGTATGGGACGCCGTATATATATGTACTTTGGATTTGGATTTACATGAATTGTACTGCATATATATCGGTGGTATGGGACGCTGTATATATATGTATTCTGGATTTGGATTTTTGGGAACCGCGAGATACATTTAATGACTTGATTCCTTATTTGGCGAATCGTTCCGTGATATGCTCATATTGATGTTTATGTTGCATATGCTACTTTATATGGATTTATGCATTGAGATGCGATATGGGAAATTAAAGTGTCGATCTTGGGCACTTACTTTCCGAGAGATATATGGGATTTGACAGACCGATACGTGGAAATACAAGTGTCGAGGTGGGATACTTGGGTTTCGAGGAACGTATGGATATCAGAAAGACCGATACGTGGAAATACAAGTGTCGAGGTGGGATACTTGGGTTTCGAGGAACGTATGGATATCAGTTTTTAGGTGTCGATGATAGGCACCGGTTTTCATGATGTTTTGAGTGTCGATGTTGGACACTCAGGTTTCATGAGACGTACAGGATTTGAGGGGCCGATCTGAGGGCCGATCTGAGTATTTTGGGATTTGGGTGTTGCTGAGTTACACCGTGTTTTCTATGCTTATGATTGGTGCATGAGATTATTTACTATCCCGCACTCAGTATAAAATTGATATGGATATCATGATAGTTGTATATTCATATTGTCATACTCATGCTATCAGTTCACATGTTATTGATCATTGCTGTTAGTGCATACTTGCGATTACTGTATGGTGTTAATTACTATTCACGAGTTGGCAACTCACCCCCGTTGTGCCACAGTGTTTTGCAGGACTTACCCTCTGAGTAGTCGCGGCAGGGCAGCTTATCATCACTACTTTTGTGGATACCGCTACTTTGGCAGTGAGGCCGTTGCATTATAGGTGGGTTGCGGTTATCCGTTGTACATTGTATATTTTGGTTGGATCTAGTATTCTCCATCTACCTTTGTTGTATATGACTTAGAGACGACTTGTGAGATATCAGTGTTGTAGTATATTGGTTTTGGGAACCGTGCTCGTAGTAGCAGGTTATTTTGGAGATGTTTACTTCTTGATATAGTCGTTCTCTTGATATTTCTTCGCTTTGGCGTCGTATACTTGTTGTGGTGATTGTCTCCGCCGCTGGGCGTGATTTTTCTCCCACTTGGGATGACTTATATATATTATCTGTGTTGTACCCGTTTACGGGGCCAGTTTTACAAAGGAAGTGCTGCCGAAATTTTCAAGAAAGAAAACTAGAGTTAGAGATTTTAAATGGCGACTTCTAATACTTTTAAATTATGTTTTCTCCGTTGATCCAGTCTTGGGTGGTTTAGATTTCTGGGTTTTCGGCTTACTTAAGTTACGTACGCCTGTCGACGTTACGTAGTTTAAGTGCCAGTTACGGGCCGAATTGCGGGTCGTGACAGCTTCGCTTCGGGAACTTGGCGGGTAGTTTTCCGCACCCGTAGGGGTCTAGGGTGGGGTTTGGCTATTCATCGCGACCGTGTAATCCGTTTTTCGTTGCAGGCCGAACGAATCGCGGATTCCTAGTATATCCAAAGTGTTCATCTGTGATCTGTAATGGCTATCATTGCTATATATCTATATATAATAACTATTTAGGTGTTGCTTATGTTTTGCATCCGCGCTAGTCCAGCCCCCGCTCTGTCGTTAGTTAAGTAACCTAACGGGTGATGACGGGACCCCGTGGCGAATGCGGATGGCATAAGCGTACGCCATATTTTGGTTGTTTTCTGCAATGGTAGGATTAAATGATAGGACGCATTGGAATTAATGCAAGAAAATAAACCAAGTAAAAGTCGTTGGAACACTTTGAAAACCACTCGGTTCTTTTCAAAAACCAGCATTTTAAACGCGGAGCTAGAACCACTCATTTTAAAAGCTATCTCGTTCCATCGACTATATCAAGTTCACTACGTTCACGGTTTCGCCAAAACCATCCGTAGCCCTCCGTCGTTTCATATGAATATTCAACAGTATTCAAGTTGTGTTTGTTGGCCTTAGTCAAGGCACAGTGTTTGGTAGCTGGTGGGTTTTCATATGTTGCATATATAGAATGCGTTGGTTTGGGACAGTCGTATTGCTTTGTTGGCCAAAGTCAAGGGTATATACGGGTGGGTTCAAATTAATCAGGACAACGACGGGTAGAACTTGACATGTGACTTATGATTTGTTGGCCTTAGTCAAGATCATAAGAGCATGGGGCAAAAATTCACATCGGGAGTTTCATAAGTACTGAAACTTGCTAGCGCTGCATACCATTTGGAGTGTGATGATTCTTGTAGGATTCCTTCGGTTTTATCACACGATGATATTTGGATCCTGATCCTACTGTGAGTATATGCTACTCCTCAGGAATTCTCTCACTTGACGATCAATGCTATAAACCTAGTAGGTGTCTAGAAAGGTGTTAGCGGGGCTATGCCCACAGGGAAAAGAGGTTACTTAATTAAGGAACTTCACGAAAGCGTTGGAAAACCTCCCTCGAAGTACCAACACTGGCCTGGCTGAACGGTTAAGCAAGTATTGTACGATGAGATTGATCCTGACTAATTCTTCCTTTATGGTTTGAGGAGGGATTCGAGAGACAGTGGGAGCCATCCTGTTTAGATAAACTAAAAACCAATCTAAACTTGCAAGAGCATCATGCTAAGTGTTTTCTTCTCTCTCTCTTAATTGCAGCGACCCAGTGACCGCACCTAGGTTACATCTAGATAATAAAACGACTGAATCTGACTGTTATGACTGGCAATGGTCTGTCCAGATGTCCATTGCCCATGACAAGCTGGGACACCTCTTGACTGATCCAACCCCTGCCGTCTCAGGTCCAGTTTTCCCTGTCACGGATATTGATATCCGTAGGACATCGGAAGAAGAATGTGCGAAAGCCAAGTGCCTCGTGTTAGCCTCGGTTGATGGTATATACCAGAGGCAGCACGAGAAGATGGACTCAGTTTCTATTTTCCTCCACAACAAAGATTCATATGGAGAGCAATCTCGTATCGCAAAATATAAGACCTCGAATGAATTGCTTCCAGCGAGGTTGGCTATCGGGTCATCTGTAGGGGGCAACGTCCTTACAGAGACCAGCTCTTTCGAGCTCACGGACCTGAAGACCACGTTGAAGAACGGGTCAGATGCTGACTTAGTTCAACAGTCTCTACCTACTACCCTAAAGGAAACCAGGGAAGTAGAAAGAAAGGGAAGGGCAGAAGTTTTGGGAATGGATATAGTAAAAGAGGGATGTTCCTATTGTTACGGGAATGAACATGGGCAGAAGGATTGCAGGGCTTGCAAAGCCAGTAGCCAGAATTCGAAGCATGTTGTGGCTTCGGCTTCGGGTGTGTTTGTAATAGAGAACTGTATGTCAGTTAACCCTACTTCCTGGGTATTGGATACCGGATCAGGATCTCATATCTGTAATTCGTTACAGGCTCTGAGAAACCGTAGGGTTATCAGGAAAGGTGATATGACTCTCAGGGTTGCTAGCGGAATGAGCATGTATGCTGAATCCGTAGGGGAATATCATTTAGGACTGATAACTGGGCAGATATTGATTATGCGTGACTGTTTTTATGTACCAGGTGCGACTTGTAACATCATATCTGTATCCTTACTTTCTAAGGAAGGATATGATTTTACTTTTGTAAGCGATGTAGTAAAAATCCACCTAAATCAAGTACTGATTGGGTCAGGTACATTGAAATACGGTATATACGTTTTGAATCAAGCTCAGGTCTTCAGTGTCCAGAACACACTTAAAAGAAAGTCTCCGGAAACAAATTAGGCTTTCTTATGGCATTGTAGACTGGGTCACATTAATGAGACACGGTTGACAAAGTTACATAAAGAAGGATACTTGGATCCGTTCGAGTACCAGTCTTATGCCACTTGTGAATCTTGTCTCATGTGAAAGATGACAAAGACTCCGTTCACTTGATATGGAGAAAGAGCGAGCGAGCTCTTGGGACTCATACACAGTGATGTGTGTGGTCCAATGTCTACACATGCGCGAAGTGGTTATTCATACTTCATTACTTTCACAGATGATTTCTCTAGGTATGGGCATGTATTCTTAATGAAGCACAAATCCGAGGCCTTTGAGAAATTTCAGGAATACAAGAATGAAGTTGAAAAACAAACAGGAAAAAGTATCAAGACACTGAGATCTGATCGAGGTGGTGAATACTTGAGTGCCGAGTTTTTGGACTTCTTAAAAGAGAATGGAATTCTCTCTCAGCTTACTCCTCCATACACACCACAACACAACGGTGTATCGGAAAGGAGGAATCGAACCCTATTGGATATGGTTCGTTCCATGATGAGTAAGGCTGAGTTGCCGCGATCCTTCTGGAGTTATGCACTAGAAACAGCTGCATATCTTATGAACCAAGTTCCTACTAAGTCAGTGCCTACCACACCATATCAGATGTTGAGTGGGAAGAAGCCCAGTCTTAAACACTTTAAGACATGGGGATGTCCAGCTTTTGTAAAAAAGCAGCATGCGGACATGCTCGAGGCACGTTCAGTACAGTGTAAGTTTGTGGGATACCCAAAGAACTCCAAGGGGTATCTTTTCTATTACGCAGAGGAACAAAAGGTTTTTGTTTCTCATCATGCCCGCTTCTTGGAAACTGAGTTTTTGGAAAATCAGATAAGTTGGAGCGCAATAGAACTGGATGAAATTCCAGAACCACGAGCTATTACTGAAAGCTTAGTAGAACCAGAGGGTTCGAAAGAACAGGACATTCCTATGCTACTCCGCAGGAGTAGTAGGCAGTCTCATCCGCCCGAGAGATACTACGGTTTTCTCATAGACGGGGATAGAGAGGATTGCACTATGGATTATGGTGAGCCTACTAGCTTCCAGCATGCCATTCAGAAAGGCGACTCGGTAAGATGGCTGGATGCAATGCGGGCCGAGATGGAGTCCATGTACACCAACAAAGTTTGGACTTTGGACTTTGCTCCAGAAGAGGTAAAACCCGTAGGCTGCAAATGGATCTTCAGAAAGAAGATTGGTGTAGATGGGCAGGTTGAGACCTATAAAGCTAGACTTGTTGCAAAGGGTTTTCGTCAAAGACCTGGTTTGGACTATGACGAGACCTTTTCTCCAGTGGCTATGCTGAAATCCATTCGGATCCTTCTTGCCATTGCTGCCTTCCACGATTATGAAATCTGGCAGATGGACGTAAAGACGGCTTTCCTAAATGGAAATTTGGAAGAGTGTGTCTATATGGATCAGCCAGAAGGATTCATTCAGAGTGGGAGCAGCGGTAAAGTGTGCAAGTTGCTAAAGTCCATCTATGGACTTAAGCAGGCATCGCGGAGTTGGAACATCTGCTTTGATGATACTGTCAAAGAATTCGACTTTATCAAAAACCCAGATGAACCATGCATTTACAGTAAGATTGTAGGGAGAACTGTAGTATTCCTCGTCTTGTACGTGGATGACATTCTCCTAATAGGAAATCATATTCCTATGCTACAGTCAGTCAAAGGATTCTTGTCGCAGAGGTTCTCCATGAAGGACATGGGCGATGCCAACTACATTCTGTGGATCCAGATCTATCGTGATAGATCTAAGAGGATGTTGGGACTTTCACAGTCAAGGTACATCGACACCATACTGAAAAGATTCAGTATGGAAGATTCCAAGTGCGGTAATTTGCCGGCTTGTCACGGGATCACCCTCTCCAAAAAGATGTCTCCAAAGACTGATTTGGAAAGGGATCGCATGTCTATTATACCCTACGCTTCTGCGGTAGGCTCTATAATGTATGCGGTGTTATGTACCAGACCAGATGTAGCATACGCATTGAGCGTTGTAAGCCGGTATTAGTCGAACCCAGGGAAGAAACACTGGATAGCGGTAAAGAACATTCTCAAGTACCTGAGAAGGACTAAGGAGATGTTCTTGGTGTATGGCGGAAAAGACCTCCTGCTCGAGGCCTTTGCCGACTCCAGCTTCCAGAGTGACAAGGATGACTCCAAGTCCATGTCGGGTTATGTCTTTACCCTCAATGGAGGGGCGGTTTGCTGGAAGAGTTCCAAGCAGGAGACCGTTGCTGACTCAACTATGGAAGCGGAGTACATAGCTGCTTGCCATGCCGCAAAGGAAGCTGTCTCGATGAAGAAGTTCCTCACGGAGCTTCAAGTGGTTCCTACCATTGTTGATCCAATACCGCTGTATTGCGACAACAACGGCGCTATAGCTTTAGCGAAGGAACCCAGGTCCCATCAGAAGTCCAGGCACATTTTAAGGCGGTACCACCTGATCAGGGAGATCGTAGATCGCCAGGAGATCGAGGTGAAGAGAGTAAATACGGAGAACAACACTGCAGATCCACTCACGAAGGCCCTACCCCAGACTCAGTTCGAGCGGCTGATCAAGATGATAGGTCTTCGATACGCCAGTACATGGCCTTAGTGCAAGTGGGAGATTGTTAGTGTATATGCCCTAGAGGCCATTACTGTATCATACTTGCTTGTATATTACTTAATGGAAGCTTAGGATATTCACAGTTGTATAGACAATCTTGCTCAAAATGGTAGTATGCTACTTGGTTTGTCTCTACTTCAATATGTGCATGTGTTTCTTTTAGCATATCGCTTATATACATATTAGTAGAGCCCTTAGGATCTTTTCTTGATTTCCAGCGTTGTGATGGCGCTCACACTCGTGGGGGCTGGATAATCCATAAGCGCATCCTTATACAGGTCCCTAGTCGTAGGACTATCGAGACAGGGCATCAATACTCCGGAGTAGACTATCGTATGCGCTTCTCATCCCAGCAGGGGAGACGGTCTGTCCCACAACCGTCAGTGCGTAGTACTTGAGATAGTATACGGGTGCTCGTTAGGTTCCGAGGACACTGGACAGGACTCGTCGGGAACTGTTGGTTGGTATTATACCTATCGTCAGTTATCAGTTCCCGGGTGACATGAGTACAGCTTAGTCCGCCGACATGACACTGTCACTTTGCCTCGAGTGTGTTCCTACTGTACTTAGATTACTACCCTACCACGGCTCAAAGGAGTCGTGCAAACAGGTAGTAGTTGGGTGCAGTCCCGAAGCACTTGGAGGCAGTGACGGTTAGACAGGATTCGTCTCTCCCGGTATTGGGGGTTGACATCGCGCTGTGTCTAGGAGAGCCATTACACAAGTAGTCCCTGGACAGGACAAGCAAGATATACTGGTAGGTTTCCAGTGTTATCTCAGGGTGTTCTGGGCTACACTCCGACACGACTTGTAGCGCTATTAGGGGACTGACTTTCACCCCCCTAGGCCCGCCAAGCGATGTATCAGACGAACAAACCGGACTGTACGGAGATTGTCATATACAGGCACAGTAGGAGTTCGGATGGGTTTACCTCATCGGCCTTCTTATCGACATCTACCTAGGGACCATTATGTACAGCTAGTGCCGCTTGCGGTCTGTGGTTAAACCCACTGCCAGCGTAGTGTCGAGTCTTTAGAGTCCAACACAGAGAGTTTCCCTGCACTGAGCGAAATGTGTAGAAGCCATATGGTTTTACGGCAGGGCTACGATCACTTACGTGCACTTATGTGCGTATGCTGTTCGGGCAGGCAATACTAGTGGGCTATGGTTTAAGCCAGATCCTAGTATTGCACGGATGGATTTGATTTGTCTTCTGTGCGTTCACATTCTACGGAATGCGGATGCGGGTGTGTATGCACAGTTTTGAGGAGCGATAAAGGAGGAGGTGCCCCATTAGGGTTTTGGCAGTTGGTTCGGCCAAAACCGTAATCTGGCAGGCTCATTAGGGTTTTGGCAGTTGGTTCGGCCAAAACCGTAATGTGGCAGGCTCATTAGGGTTTTGACAATTCGTTTGGTCAAAACCGTTATGAGCCGGAGACATTGTTTACTAATCCTTTTAGTGATAGTTTAGTGATGGCTAATTGCATTGACCATTTAACCACTTAGACCTCTCTTGACTTTGTTGACCCGTTGACCGTGTTGACCATTGACCTTCAAGAGAGATCTACACTCTTCTTTCATTTTCTTTTTGATTCTTGAGTTATGATAATGGTCAATTCAATGTGCCATCAAGTTTATCATGATAGGATTAGTAATGATGATTTTAGTGTATTATTGCAACCATGGTTCATTTCATTTGGGTTAATCTTTTCATTATTCTCTTCTCATTCTCTCTCTTGAAGTGAGAAGAAAAAGAAAAGCTCTCATGGTTGCTAAGTTCTCCTCCTTTTTCCTCCTCTTGATCTCATCTTTTGATCTCATGTGTTGAGAGAAAAAGATCCAACAAAGACAAGCACATCCATACATCTCCTCTACACATCCTAGGGCTTCTTGACTAGCAATCTCTTTGCCCTAGTTGCCTCGGCTCGAGGTGGAGCTCGGTGTACATCTCTCGGGTGGATCGTCTTCGACTCAAGAAGGCCGCGGAGGTGCCCAAGGTCTGGATCGACGCTTGGAGCTTGGATGGACGAGCGGGACAACGGAATGAAGACCCGAAGGACCGGTTTCGTGAGGTATACTTTCTACAGCATAGTAGTTAAAACCTCTAGTAATTTACTAGTTTCTAGTTTAGCAAATATCCGTGCTTTTGAGTCCATGTTGCCTTGCGCTAAATTATTGTTTTTCGCCGTTTCCGCCTCCCCGTAAGAACCGGGGTGAGCAACGTGGACTTACAGTACATCACAACTTTCAGTGGATGCTATGCGTCTACGACTTCTTCCATTTACTTTGTGCGATATAGCTGAGAAGTGGCTATATAACACTACCGCACACTCAATCACGAATTGGGAAGAATTCGTCGTGGCATTCCTTAAGAAATTTTACCCAATGCAAAAGACAGCTCGAATCCGTAGCGAACTGAACCAATTTACCTAACTCCCTACTGAACCATTCTCTAAATTCTTTGAACTCAAGGATCTAGTGGTTCAATGTCCTCATCACGACATCCCGAGATAGGATCTTTGCTGAATCATATATGAGGGCATTAACTCAAACACTAAACAGAACCTTGAAAACATGTGTCAAGGTACTTATATGACTAAGGATGATGGGGAAGCTTGGAAGTTTTTAGAAGAGTTCGCTGAAAAATCACTACAGTGGGAGAGTGGAACCCAACCATTGAATAGGGGTGGCGTACACCAAATAGATGTGTCCATAGGTGTTCGAGCTGAGATGGCAACAATGCAAAAGAAGCTCGACGCTATGGAACACAAATTTTCTGCAGCCTCCCTAAAACCAATGTCGCTCCCCAAAACTGTATGTGGCTGTTGTTCTGATCCGTCTCACTTGACGGAAGAATGTCCGTTTCAAGGTCATGAGCATACTAATGCCGCATTTCAAAGACCTAGAAACGATCCATATTCTTCCACGTATAATCAGGGTTGGAGGAATCACCCGAATTTTGCTTGGAACCAACAACAATCTCAAAACACGGTTCCAAGCCAAAATAATTTTCAAAGGGCTCTTCCACCATAACAGCAACCACTTCAACTCACTCAGCACCCCTACCAGTCACAAAATTTCCACAACCAAGTCAACACTCATGCACTGTCTAATCCTATGCAGTTGACCGGTTCTGACGAACTTTCTCAATTCACTCAAACCATGAAATCACTCTTGTAAAATTTCATAGAGGTTTCGGCTGAGGTTAGAACTTCCGTCAGTGAGATAAAGAAAAACTCAGCGTCTCAAGCTGAGAGTATCAGATCGATGGAAGCTGAAATCGCACGCCTTAAAGCCGAGATGAGTGCGAGAGAAAAATGGAAACTTCCCTCTCAACCCCTATAGAATCCTGGGCATTACAATGTAAATGTCGTCACAACGTTGAGATCGTGAAGAGTGCTGAACAATCATGTCGGGGAAGGAATTGATGATATTGAAAATCCTATCATTAACACCCCGGCTGAGACATTTCCTCACACACACACTTCTAATTCTGATCCTTCTACTTCTACCCCACCACTTTCTCGCGAGCCTATTCTCCAGTTCCCACTAGGCTCAACACCTCAACCCAACCCTTATAGTTCTCCACAGACGGTCCCCACGCCTCTTTTGGGATCTCGTCTACCCCCTCTTCCTTCTCCTATGATGGACCCGGCGCTTATTGCGAAAGCTCCTTACCCGAATTGGTTAAGGGGTAATAGAACGAGTCCTCATATGGAGAAAATTATGGAAATGTTCAAACAGGTTAACATCAACATCCCTCTCCTAGATGCGATTCAACATGTCCCCGCTTATGCGAAAATTCTTAAGGACTTGTGCACTAGGAAGAGGAAGACTCAAGTGCCAAAGAAGGTCTTTATGTCTAATAATATTAGCACTGCTTTTATTCCCCAGCTACCAAAGAAACGAAAGGACCCAGGATGTCCTAAAATATCGATTTCTATTGGGGGTAAAAACATAAATCGTGCTCTTTTAGACCTTGGCGCAAGTGTTAACCTACTTCCATAATCTGTATATGAACAATTAGGGATTGGAGAGCTGAAACCTGCTCACTGCACTCTCCAGATGGCAGACCGTTCAATCACCAAACCAAGGGGTGAACTAGAGGATGTGTTGATAAAGGTCGGGGAATTTGTTTTCCCTGTAGACTTCATTGTACTTGATACACAGCCTGTAGCAAACCCCCGGGGCCAAATTCCGGTGATTCTGGGTCGTCCTTTCCTTGCCACTTCCAACGCTGTTATAAACTGTAGAAACGGTTCAATGAACTTATCATTTGGAAATATGACCATTGAACTAAATATCTATAAAGTTGGAAGTCAGCAATCAGAACCCTCTGCTCATATTTTAGATGTGTGCTCTGTCCACGAGATCGCTCCCGATAGTTGCGGAGCTGAGAAACTTTGCTTTACTGATCTCGACGACATTACCACATCTCTGTTTGAATTTACCCAAGATCTTAGTGAGGACACTTTACCTACACTTGAGTCCTGCACTCCTGACTTTCTTCCACCCGAGTCTGTATCTTTCACAGGCACTGAGCTTATTTGTAAATCCAAAAATCACTCAATGATCCCTTCTTCTATCATTTCTCCGCCTGAATTAGATCTCAAAATGTTACCTTCTCATCTGAAATATGCTTATTTAGGTGAGAAGGAGTCTTTACCGGTTATAATATCCGCTTCTCTAGCCTTAGAGCAAGAGAATGCACTTTTATCGGTATTGAGATCTAACAAAGAGGCGTTTGGTTGGAGTATGGCGGACATCAAAGGGATTAGTCTCTTGATAGTTGAACATCATATACATGTGATGGATGATGCCAGACCAACCCGAGAACCACAAAGACGGTTAAATCCCATCATGAAGGAAGCTGTAATGAAAGAGATCGTCAAATGCCTAGATAATGGTATCATATACCCCATCTCCGATAGCCAATGGGTGAGTCATATACATGTCGTTTCTAAGAAATCCGGCATCACTGTTATAACCAATGAGGCGAATGAGTTGATTCAGACACGCGCCCAAATTGGGTGGCGTGTATGCATCGATTATAGAAAACTCAATGCTGCCATGAGGAAAGACCACTTTCCTCTACCATTCATTGATCAAATGCTGGAACGCTTAGCGGGACGAGAGTATTATTGTTTTATGGACGGATACTCAGGCTATAATCAGGTCCCCATCGCCAAAAAGGATCAAGATAAAACCACTTTTACTTGTCCTTTTGGTACCTTTGCTTACAGTCGCATGCATTTTGGGTTATGCAATGCTCCCGCTACCTTTCAGCGGTGTATGATGGGGATATTCTCTGATATGGTAGAGAATTTTCTGGAGATCTTTATAGACGATTTCTCGATTTTTGGAGACTCTTTTTCTGATTGCCTATCGAATCTTGATGCTGTTCTTACTCGTTGCAAAGAGAAGAACTTGACTTTGAACTGGGAAAAATGTCATTTCATGGTCTAAGAAGGGATTGTACTTAGACATGTCATTTCACAGAAAGGCATTGAGGTTGACAGAGCTAAGATAGATGTCATTCAAAACCTCCCTCATCCCAAAAGCGTCAAAGATATTCGATCCTTCCTTGGCAATGCGGGCTTTTATAGGAGATTTATTAAGGACTTTAACAAAATTGCTAGACCTTTAACTCTTCTCCTGGCCAAGGATACGACCTTCCATTTTGACTCGGACTGTGAGACAGCTTTCGACTCACTTAAACACTCACTCACTTCAGCCCCCGTGCTATCATCACCAAACTGGGACTACCCTTTTGAGCTGATGTGTGACGCATCTGATTTTGCAGTAGGTGCAGTCTTAGGACAACACATCGAAAAGATGCCACACGTGATATACTATGCAAGTAAGACCCTGAATGATGCTCAAATCAATTATACAACCACCGAAAAGGAACTTTTAGCGGTTGTATTTGCATTAGAAAAATTCAGGCCTTACTTAATTGGCTCACCTATAGTTGTGTATACTGACCATTCCGCCTTAAAACATCTTCTGGCGAAGAAAGATGCAAAAGGTCGACTAATACGTTGGATCCTTCTGTTACAAGAATTTGATCTTGTTATCAAAGATAAGAAAGGATGTGAAAACGTAGTAGTCGACCATCTTTCACGCATCTCTTCTTCCCCTGTGACCCTGCCGATCAATGATTCATTTCCTGACGAACAACTCTTGAGCGTATCCAATGAACCATGGTTCAGGGATATAGTGAACTATCTTGTCACGAGACTTATACCCAGTGATTGGTCAAAACAGGACAAATACCGCTTTCTATCCTAAGTAAAACACTTTTACTGGGATGATCCATACTTGTTTAAGTATTGTCCTGATCAGATCATTCGTCGATGTGTCCTGAAAGAAGAGTTCAAGAGTGTTCTTTCTTTTTGTCATGATCAGGCCTGCGGGGGTCACTTCGGTCCTAAAAAGACGGCGGAGAAGGTCTTGCAATGTGGATTTTATTGGCCGACCTTATTCAAGGACGCATTTGACTATTGCAAAACCTGTACACAATGTCAGTACACGGGTAGAATCTCCCAGAGAAATGAAATGCCTCAGCAACCCATTCTGGTTGTTGAAATATTCGATGTTTGGGGCATTGATTTTATGGGTCCCTTTCCCAACTCCTTTGGGAATTTGTACATACTGCTGGCAGTTGATTATGTCTCAAAGTGGTTGGAAGCAATTCCATGTCACACTAATGACAGGAAAGTTGTCATTAAGTTCTTGAAAGAGAATATCTTTTCGCGATTTGGACACCTACGCGCTATTATTAGCGAAAATGGGACACATTTCTGCAACAGATCTTTCGAGACTCTGATGCGGAAATACTCAATCAACCACCGACTTTCTACACCCTATCATCCCCAAACAAGCGGGCAGGCTGAAATCTCAAACAGACAAATCAAACTTATCCTGGAGAAGACTGTTGCTAAAAGTAGAAAAGACTGGTCGACCAAACTGACAGATGCTCTTTGGGCATTCAGAACTGCATTTAAAACCGACCTAGGAATGTCACCATATAGGATAGTGTTTGGGAAAGCATGTCATTTACCCGTCGAAATTGAGCATAAAGCATTGTGGGCTATTAAGGAAATAAATTTTGATCTAAAACTTGCTTGCAACTTTCGGAAGCTGCAACTTAATGAGCTAAGAGAACTCCGCGATGAAGCTTATGATAACGCTGTAATCATAAAGAATAGGACTAAGTTTTTTCACGATAAAAACATTTTGAGGAAAAAATTTTCACCTGGTCAACAAGTCCTTCTTTATGATTCACGACTACACCTTCACACGGGTAAGCTCCGATCTCGGTGGAAGGGACCTTTTGTTGTGCGGTCTGTATACCCGTACGGGGCAATATAAGTAGAAAATGTTAAAAACAATACCTTTTTCAAAGTGAATGGACATAGACTAAAGGCGTATTTTTCCACTGACCCCACGGAGGAGCTCCTGTTCTTACAGGAGCCAGTTTATTTGGATTAAAATTCCTCCGTCTCACCTTCATGTCCAGTATATCATTGCATCATCTTTTGAATGGAGGTGAGTGAAAAGAGTAAGTTTGGGGGAAGTTCGTCACTTATATATTTTGCCCCCACTAATAATTCCTCCCAGACTTACAGGTTTTTGTAGATATAGCTGTTGGCAACAGTGAGGACACTGTTGAAAACAAGTTTGGGGGAGGTTTGTGCTTATTTTTGCATCAATTGCATATTATTTGCATAAGCACAAAACATTTCTTTAAAAACTTATAAAAATTTAAAAAGTTCAAAATCCATAAAAATTTAAAATTTTCAAAATATAAAAATATTCACTTTTAAACACTTTTTGTACATAAATAAGATAATGAAAGTTTAAATAGTGAAAAATTACATCCATGAGATTAGAAAAATTTAAGAAAACCAAGAAAATTAGATGTTTTCTTATACGAACTAGTAATAAGTAGTTATGAGCCGTTGTCCCAAGGGTTAGTAAGATGAAAGACGTCACTAATCTGAGGATAAAAATAAGTCTGAAAAATAGTTTCTATTCTGGAAGCCAAACATTTTGAACGTTGATACCCTGCTATTTGCACTTACACACGTCTTAAAGCCTGGGATAGTAGAGGATACCTTGAAATGCTCTTGTCTTAAAGCCAAAAGTATGAAGGAAATAATAAAAAAATTGATGAAGAAAATGGTGAGAAAAATGGACACTGGTTTTGTTATCACCAAGAGCAATAAAAAATGTATAGCGAGGGTGCCTCTTCACCTAGTGCCCTAAGGCCAACTAGTCTGGGAGTCACTGCTATGCCTAAGGTGGTGCAAGACGAGGAAAATACACTAAGTAAGCAAGCACAGGAGTAATCGGTCGGTTAGTACCTCAAGAAGTATTAACGGTCGCATGAAAGTGTGTGAGCAATTTCGTCTAAATATTCATTAATTAAAAAGTACTGAGGCTGATGGGCAAGAGTATGATAGCTTGAATTGAATTCTCCGGATGTAGGGATGTCTTTACATACACGCAGGGTGATATGATCGATGTTTGGAAGAAAGATAGGAATGAAGAATAAGACGATGTTTTATTGAGGGAGGACGTGATTTCCGACATCTTTTCATGACCATTAAGATAGGGCTCATGACAACCGAAAAGCTAGCTTAGTTGGAAACCCTAATTTTCAAAGCTTTTCTTTTACAATTCTTTTCTTTAAATGTAATATTCATGATCTTTCTTTTATTATTGGATTTTGTGGGTGCAATCCGCTGAAAACCCTCAGGAGACAACACTCCTCCTACTAGGGACACATAGAGGTTTAAAGGCTTGTTGCTCAGTGCAATCGTGTTGCCTACGAAAGTGTGCTAATTAGTTTTTCTCTTTCTTTATTTTCTCCTTCTCTTTTTTAAAAACAGTTCGCTCGAGACGATCGAAAATAAGTTTGGGAGAATTTGATCAGTCGAAAATACTGCATCTTTTAACCGAAAATTTCCCTATCATCTGCACTCATTTAGAAGTGTACGGTATTCATATTTCACATATTAGCAAATCAGCCGTTAAATATCAGATTGCATGTGTTAGACTCTAAAACCGGCACTATAAAGGAAATTGACTGCATTTCATGGCATCGCATTATCCCTATATTGTGCAACACTTGTCTCAAGAATTTGCAGGAAAATCCAGAAGAAAGGCCAAAAATTTACATGGTGCTGATCAAACATTACGCCAACTCAATGATTTCAGATCTGGTAGAAATTCAGAAGGTAATATAAAAATCAACATATCAAAGAAAGGCCTAAGTGTCAACCCAAGACCACTGCAAAGAGCCCAAGCCCCAAGGAGCCTACATGGCCGCGGAACCGCTGCCGTAGCCGGCTTGCGCCGCGGTTCCGCGGTGGGTCCAAGGATTCAGCTACTCATTTTTAGGGCAAAATTCCTCCTTCAGCTCCTACACATCAGAAAGACACTTCGAGTTCCAGAAGAATCTCGAAGCTTCTGCCAGATCAGCAAACTAGGGTTTCTAAGCTTAATTAATCCTAGCTTAAAGCCTAAGCTAGCTCCTAACAAACTATTTCTAGAAGCTCCTCAACAAACTTTTGGAGGGAATTGTAATTTCAAACCTAAACCTAGGTTATGGGAAGTCTATAAATAGAAGCCTAGACCCACTACTACAAATATGGTTTGCCCCTACGGATTTATCGGTAGGGGCAACCCACTGCCCCTACGGATATATACGTAGGGGCGAAAAAATACCCCGTAGGTGCAAAGGCCGCAGGTGCAAGTTGAGGTCCTGAACGTGCCCCTACGGACAAATTTATGCCCCTACGGATAACTCAGTAGGTGCTATAGCCCCTACGGAGTACCCCGTAGGGGTAATAAAATCATATATTTAATTTTTTTTTTTGAATATATTGTATGTACCTACGGATATAACCGTAGGTCCTATTACGTCCCCTACGGATACAGCCGTAGGGGATATAAAGTAGCCCCTACAAATATATCCGTAGGGGCCACTCCCAACACACTGCACTGAGATCGGGGGGAAAATATCAGGGAACCTGATCTTTTGCCCCTACGGTTATATACGTAGGGGATAAACAGTGGCGCCTACGTACATATCCGTAGGGGCACCCCCAACACACTGCACTGATATCAGGTGGGCAAATATCAGGTTTCCTGATAGTTTGCCCCTACGGAGAAAGCCGTAGGGGCAAATTATAAACCTACGGATTAATCCGTAGGTACAATTTGTTTGTATTTTTTTTTAAAAAAGGGCTTCTAGATTTTTTCCCGCCCTGTGCACAATACTATATACATCAATCAAATCATATATTGCAGTATTCATAATCACATCCCACGCATATATATAATATACAAAAGAAACCCAAAAACTGAATATGATATAAATTCAAACCAATATCAATATCGTTTCAAAATGTAGTACAATGTGATATAAATAAATACATGTTTCAAAAAATAAGAACCAAAAAGCTACCCTAGTTCGGTCCAGCTCCACCTCCGAATAACGTTAAAATAACGCGCGCCTGCTCCTCGGTAAATACACTCTCCAATGCTACAGATAAGGGAGTCTGAGCGGCATGTGGAGCTGGCGTTGTGGTCTGCGCAGCCGCCGTCGAGGTAGTCGCTTGCGGAGCCGCGGCTGCGGGAGTCTGAGTGGGCGGTGGAGCTACAGGAGCTGTCTGCGGAACCGCAGCCGATGTAGTGGCTTGCGGAGCCGCAGCCGAAGGAGATGCATGTGGAGGCTCGGCCGATCTACCCTGTCGCGTCTGGACATAACGTGTGTAAGAAACGTGTAAGAACTGTGTATTATTCGAATTCGTTTCATTATTAAGTTATTTCGAAACCCTGTTTGGATATCTAGTTTGGAAAAGCGTTGTTTATTTTAATTACATATGTATGTATGATTAATCAAACTTAATTCTAAAACCAAATAAGCTCAAGCTACGTACTAATTATGGATATGTTGATATGTATATAATATGAAATGATATTTTACTATAAAGTAGTATACATACCAGCATCTCCTTCAACTCCTGAACGGTGGCCCTCAAGCTATCCAGTTCCTGATGGACATGCCGGCCACTGGAGACGGAGGAAGTAACCGCCGGGGTGGAGTCCAACCTCATATGGGCCCTGCTGGGGCCCAATCCCCGGCCTCTCTCCCAACCTCCGTGGTGCCCTCCGTGTGCGGCGTCCAGAACTGGGGTCAGCAGCCTCGGATCGTTCTGTCCGGTAAAATCGATCCCCGAGGCCTGGGCCTGCTCAACCACCCGCTCCTACACCCACATTAAGCAGTAAAGTATAAGTATAAAATTTAAACTTGAACCTTCCAAAACTAAAATTTCAAATTTGGGTAGAAAAAATATTAACACTTACGCAGTACTCCTGGGTAGCGACGTCGGGACATCGAAGCTCGCCCGTGGCGGGATCTGTCGAGGTGCCGTGGACGGCAAGATATGCGGACAGCACACTCGGTGTACCACCTGACGCCACGGTCCGAGCTGTCTGCAATATTAGAAAGTAACTCTTAATATTAGAAATATTAGAGAATAACTCTTAATATTGCAGAATATTAGAGAATAACTCTTAATTTACCGATAACTCCATGGCTCGAGTAATGTTCCTCGAGCCACCTGTGTAAGTGGGGCGACCCCTCTTCGCCGACTTCCTGTTCTCCGTATTCTGAGCGGCCTGTTTCTGCACAACGCATTAACATTTAGTTTTCTAATTAAGAAACACAAAGAAATAAATTATATCATAAATAATGAATTAAATTTAAAATACATACTCGTTTGCGTTCGGAGTCGAAATAAGCGCACAATATAGGCCATGTCTCTACGTCGACTCTCGCAAACGCCGGAGTAGATAGGAGGGCCGCTCTCTCTGCCTCGGGGGTCGCTATCCACAGGGAGTAGCAGTCGGCCTTCAGCTCATTCCTGTTGTATCGGACCTTGGCCTGCATGTTCTTCATCAGGCCATTGTACAGAGCATGAAGGTCGAGCACCCTCCCCGGGTGATCAGGGTCGGCTACAGGCTGAAAATCGTAATCCAACTGAAAATACAAAAAAACATTGTTATTAGATTGCAAGTGTTAATAAATATATTGGATAGATCAAATGAAAATATATATTAATACATAACTGAGCCTGTTCAAAGAAGAGGGCGAATGAGCGCTGGTGCTGCTCGCCCCACTCAACGTGAAGTGGATAGTTCTTCACGATCCGGCTCTCGTCCCCCAAATACCGGCCGAACCTCTCGGCATGAGGACCGGTATAGCGATAGTCAAGGGTAAAAAATAGGGGGAATGCTGCCTCCCCCCTAGCTCTATCAGGCCTCAGCCTATGGGACTGATTCGGGCCTCGAGTCCCCCTCTGGGGGTGGAGAGGCCCTGCGTCTGCACGAAATATCAAGACAATCAATAATAAGACAAAGTTGTATTAAGAATTCAAGTGTGATATATACCTCCGGTGATTATGCGTTTGTATGTATGTGTTCCGGCTGTCGGGGGTAGGCTTCTATCCCATTAAGAATGTATAGAGCGAACGCCCATCACTTGTGCTTTCAACCGTTTCGAGTAAATTTCGGCAGCACCTCCCCGCTGTTCTCCGAGTACACTGTAATAGAATAGATAATCATTTCAAAGCTGTGAAACACGTTGAAATGAACATCTAATCTATCTTTGTACACGGAGAACCAGCGGAAAGGTACCGACGAAATATCTCGAAACGGATGAAAACACAAGTGAATGAAGGCGTTTGCTTTATACATTCTTAACTTGTCCACACGGGACAAATCTATGGGTTACCATACGATTGAATTTTCTCGTCGCGTAGACTATACGACGGTTGTTAGTATCGAGCTATACTGTCCGATATTTAACAACCTTCGTATAGTTCTAGGTCACGACGAGCATCGCACGTATGTTAACCGATAGACGGGGACTAAGTGGCGCTTTTAGTTTCATATACGGGTATCGATGGGAATATGAAGGTTTCATATCATCATCGAGTATCATATATTGGTTTTAACCCGAACATCTCGAGTCGCTCTCTGATTATGCGTTTGTATGTATGTGTTCCGGCTGTCGGGGGTAGGCTTCTATCCCATTAAGAATGTATAGAGCGAACGCCCATCACTTGTGCTTTCAACCGTTTCGAGTAAATTTCGGCAGCACCTCCCCGCTGTTCTCCGAGTACACTGTAATAGAATAGATAATCATTTCAAAGCTGTGAAACAACGTTGAAATGAACATCTAATCTATCTTTGTACACGGAGAACCAGCGGAAAGGTACCGACGAAATATCTCGAAACGGATGAAAACACAAGTGAATGAAGGCGTTTGCTTTATACATTCTTAACTTGTCCACACGGGACAAATCTATGGGTTACCATACGATTGAATTTTCTCGTCGCGTAGACTATACGACGGTTGTTAGTATCGAGCTATACTGTCCGATATTTAACAACCTTCGTATAGTTCTAGGTCACGACGAGCATCGCACGTATGTTAACCGATAGACGGGGACTAAGTGGCGCTTTTAGTTTCATATACGGGTATCGATGGGAATATGAAGGTTTCATATCATCATCGAGTATCATATATTGGTTTTAACTTGAACATTTAACGTGAATAAGTTTTACGTTTACGTTTCGTTATTAAGAGTTCGAAATTTCATGTTTAGGGTAAATTTTTCTTGCGTTTGTGGTAAAGTTGTACGTTTATGTTGTCATCGAGTATCCTATTGTAATGAACTAGTGTATCCTACTAAATAAATTAGTGCACCATAAACCTAAATAACCCAAATTAACCTAATTAACCACAATTAACCATAATTGTTACCCTCACAAAAATTATCACTATTTAACCCAATTTACCCAAATTAACCTAATTAACCCTAATCAACCCAAACTTAACCAAATTTACCCAAATTAACCAAATTAAGCCTAATCAACACACTAACCTTTTCAAATTATCACTAATTAACCCTACACTGCAATTAACCCAAATTAACCATAGCCTCTAACCCTAAACATGACCCTAACCCTAACACTAACCCTAACCCTAAATACCATAACCCTAACCCTAACCCTTAACCCTAACCACAACCCGGCCAACACCAATCCCAACCCCAACCGAACCCTAATCCCAACCCCAACCCCAACCGGCCCCCTCCAAACCCTTACCCTAACCCCAACCCCAACCCCAATCGAACCCTAACCCTAACCACAACCCGGCCAACACCAATCCCAACCCCAACCGAACCCTAATCCCAACCCCAACCCCAACCGGCCCCAACCAAACCCTTACCCTAACCCCAACCCCAACCCCAATCGAACCCTAACCCTAACTGACCCGATGCCACCCCTACCCGAACCCAGATCCCTGAACCCTACCCCTAACATCATCAAAAGAGGGAAATAACAGTATTAAATTAGAAGTAAAAATTGGAAATTTACTAACCGCGGTGGAGGAGACGACGGAGGAGGCCAGTAGTCGACGATGCGATCGGCGACGAGTCAAGCACGGTTGCGACGTGGAAGTCGACGAGTCAAGCACGATTGCGGTGGAGAGGTCAGGATATGGACGTCGATGGCCGACGAGATCGGGATCGAGACGCGGGAACGGTCGTCGCGAGACGCGGGAACGGTCGTCGCGAGGCGCGGAAGAATAAGAGAGAAGAAAAATTTGGGAACGGTGAGGGATTTTCTGTGCCTTTTTTTTTATTATTCACCCGTATACATGCCCCTACGGACTTAGCCGTAGGTTCTTTGTTTGCGCCACCGTAGGGCCAAACAACAAATTATGATTAAATATTTTTAAATTAAAATATAGAAAACCGTAGGGACAACAGTGGGCACCTACGGATTAATCCGTAGGGGCAATAAAAAATTGCCCCTACGGATTCCTTTATCCGTAGGGGCAACCCCTATTTGTAGTAGTGACCTAGGGTTAGGGGGGATAAGATACTTGGATCCATATATTGAGCCAATCTAGTATCAATCTAGAGCCATTAAATCTCTTACCTCTTTCTTCATCTTCTTCTTCCACAAGTCTAGTGACAAGACTTGTATGAAACCCTAACCCTAATTCCAATCAAAAGCCAAGATCCCGAGTACCAAATCAAGCAAGAAGCCCTTCAACCTTTTAGGAGCGAAGTGATCTTCAACAGAGCAAGTGGTCCAAGCCGATCCACGACTCACGGAGAAAAGCAAAGCCAAATCGACAATCTAGTTCTTCCTCTTGTAGTTCTTGAGCGACTGTAATGAAATTGTTGATATAAATAAAAGGTGAAATTCTTTTATCTTGTTTTCTTTAAATTCTTGCATCATGATTCGATCTCAATTTATAGTTGTAGTTCTTGTTGTGATGTTTGAGTAATACTCCGCTCGTCGAGAAGTCGAGACGATCAATAGAATGATGATGTAACATATCTTAAATCGATTCTTGAGTCCTACGAGTTTTGTAAACCCTGGCAAGTTCAAGAATCGACGACCTAATTTCGTTGCGATGCTTTCTTGATTGTTATCGCTCGAAATTGGGGAGTTACGATCGTTTCTTGAAATTGCTAGAGGCTAGAATGTGAATGATATCGATGAAAGAACAAGGGTTAAATGATGAAACCCTAGTTTCACGAGAAAGCCCTAACTCTCGTCGATCATCATCGATCTAGTATCAATTCTTCGAAGGACAAGAACACGATATCTTGAGATTACATCACGTCTACATCACGTCTATAGATCCGATCGATTCCTGCGAGCCTCATTTAGATTCTTGACATTTGGTTGGAAGTATCATCGAAACCCGATTCTCGATTGTTTATCATTTTCTTGATTCTTGATTAAACTAGTGACACTTGAATCAATCGATAAAATCTTGAATCATGTTTTCTTTTATTTTCGATTAACTTTTCAATTCAAACAAATCAAACATAGAAACGAATCGGACAATCCCCGTGGACGATCCGCACTCACTTACAATCTACATCAGACACCGTAGTTGATTGCGGTCAAATATAATTCTTTGATTGTGAATTTTATTCATTTTCTACATACCGACACAAAGAAACTTATTCGTTTTATTCGATTCACACAGTCTTGAATTTTATAACCAATCATATGGTGTTAATGTACTTGGATTTGGGACATTCCCAACATCCACTTAGATCTATCACCATAGATCATCATCCATAGAGATATAGTAGGTATCATCCAAATCTTCTATTGAGAATCCTTGTGATAAGAGGAGCTTGACCGAGTATAGCATAGGAAACTATTTCCTATCAAGAGTATGTCATCCACGTACAATGCGAGGATCACCACCATACTCCCTACAACCTTTTTGTATATACAAGGTTCATCTACCATTTTGATGAAGTCAAACGCTTTGACTACCACATCAAAACAGATGTTCCAATTCCGCGATGCCTGCTTTGATCCATAAAGCAAGTTGCACACTTTTCCGCTGCTCCCACTGTCTACGAAGCCCTCTGGCTGTGTACTTATAGACGCTCTCTTCTAAATCACTATCTAGAATAGCAGTCATGACACCCAACCGCCAGATATCGTAGTCATGGTATGTATCAATGGCAAGTAGGATCTGGATGGACTTAAGCATAGCTACTGGAGAAAAGGTTTCATCATAAACTACACCTGATCGATGACGAGAACCTTTTACAACAAGTCTAGCTTTGAAAGTCTCAACTTTTCCATGTACACCAAGTAATCTTCTCAAGATATACTTGCTCCTGATGGGGATTTAACCCTTCAGATATAGAAACCAAAGTCCATACTTTGTTGGTGTATATGAATTCCATCTCAGATCGCTTAGCATCCAGCCATTCTTACAGAGTCCCCACTCGTGATGGCCTGATCGAAACTAGTTGGGTTATTATCTCATGATGCAATCCTCGCTCCCACTATCATAGAGAAAACCGAAGTATCTCTCAGGTGGATGAGGAACCCTACCAGATTCGCGGAGAGGCTGAGGTTCGTTGGAGACTATTGAATCCTTTGGTTTCACCAAATCATCAGCTGTTAGTTTGTCTAGCTGGAACACCTTCCAGTTCTATCTCATCACCACAAATTTCTTCATAAGAAATACCTTTTCTAAAAAGGTGGCATGCTGAGAAACAAAACACATTTTGCTCCTCAGATCGGTAGAAGATATTCCCGTGCAAATGTTTGGGATATCCTAACAAACTTACAGAACTGACCTTGCTTCGAGCTTGTCCGGATTCTTTTTTTCAACATAGGCCGGACAACCCCATATCTTAACTCGTTTAAGACATGGTCTCTTCCCATTCCATATCTCATATGGAGTGGTAGGCCCTGATTTGGATGGAACCCCATTCAATAGGTATGCAGCTTCTCAAGTGCATAACACCCAAAAGGAAAAAGGTAACTCAGCAATACTCATCATAGAATACGCCATATCTCACAGGGTGCGATACCTCCACCCCGATACACCGTTGTGCTGTGGTATACTCGAAGGAGTAAGCTGAGGGATAATCACATTCTCCTTTAGAAGCTCCAGGAACACTGTAACATTTCAGAAAAATAAAATATTATTTTTAGGAATTTGATAATTAAATAATAAATACTAAGAATATTTTAATGATACGGTATAATTAAATACCGATAAATTGCAAAAAATTTGGAAAATTATAGGAATTACCGAAATGAGGGCGTTTTATATGATTTAAGAAAATTATTAATTTTTATGATTAATTATATTCCATTTTAATGCTAATCGCGATTAAATATCACTAATCGTGTATTAAGACGGATTTGTGCACATGATATGCACAATGTCAAATTTCACCTTGTTACATTTTTCCTACCATGATTCTTTTATGTATGGTTTATTTGTTTTGGTTTTTTTTAAAAGAGAACAAAAGAAAGAAAAAGAAAAGAAAATGAAAACATTAAACAATTTGGCATGGTGAGAGGTATGGGCAAGAGAGAGAGTGTGAGAGGGGTTTCATTGACCTTAGCCATTTCCTTCATCTTCGTCATTCTTCTTTTCTCCTTCATCGCTATGGAAGTTCACTCACTCCCCCTTCTCTGCCTCCTCACAACCCCATGAAAAACAACTCAAAATATCATCTCCATTTCACAAAAAACATGCACAAGCTCCTCACAAGCACTTTGGACCAAGAAAGCAAGGATTTTGGACACTTGGGGCAACTCAATAAATTTCTTGAGTTGCCAAATGAGGTACCTTCTTCACAATTAGTGTAGCATTTGAATTCCTATAGCCTCTATTTAAGTTTAAAACTGATTTTGTGTAGTTTAATGAACTTAGAAAATTCCTAGAAGAGGGTTGTGGGATTCTTGAGTTGTGATGATGTTTATGAGTGTATTAGTGATTAGAAACCCCCCTTTTTGTGTTAAACTTGGACCAAACCAGAACTAGAACCCCAAACACAGAATTTTAGAAATCGAATGTCGGTTTGTGTTTAAATTAGAGGGTGCAGGAAATCTGGAGTGATCTGGAGCATTTTTGAGAAAAACAAACAAGACTATTGACCTAGATTGGACACTCCGAGGACACCCTACCAATACGAACCCCAACCTAGCCTAGAAACCGAGAAGGCCGGATCTGGGGGGTAGTGGCCGGCCACTATGTAAAATTTGGTGCCCAGGTTTCTTCTGTAGGACATATACACCCTATACATCACCCCAGTATTGTTTGTTTAAGCTAATTTGACCTAAACAAAAATTTGGGAACACTTTTATGGGTTGCTGCACTGTATTTCGTGAAGTTTATGAATTTATTTTTTGATATTTGTGTTTGGTATCGGTCACTTGACGTTTGTACGTCGATATCGGATATTTTTGGGCTCTTTTGTGTGTGTAGGCCATAGGTTTTAACCTATGTGTGATTCGTGCGAAGTTTTTGTTTTCGTGGGTGATTTCAGTTGACGATGCTATATGTGATATGTAGGTACCCCTATGTAGACTTCGAGACGACGATAATGAGCGTGGCGTCATCGACTCCAGCAAGCGAGGATCAATGTGAGTAGATATATATCTACGGGGGAAGTCGGATGGATGGCGTAAAGCACCCCCGCAGTTCGTAGTGTAGTGTAGGTACATATTATATGGATATATTTATATGTTTATTTTGAGATTATGATTATCTAGATAGACTTTAGGAGTCATGGATAATTTTAGTATGATGGGACGATAGTGTCATTAGTTAGTTTAGTCGCGAGCCCTAGAATAAGGTTTACATCGACACGTACACACATGGTTACTTTGTTTTACTTGTGCGTATATAGGGATCTGTATATATATACACACACACACACACATAGGTATGGGACTATGTGTGTGTATATATATATATACACGTTTACCTATACATAGATGATGAGGATTGTACTAGTACTTAGAGATGAGTCGATGGGTTTAGGCATGATGCTATGAGATCGGTGATATGTTTTGATTCGTATTGTGAGATGCGACATGAGATTATAGCGGGCCTTTAGGGCTGTGTTTTCATACACGTATATATATGCAGATGGTATCAGTTTATACTAGACTTAGATCAGTACCCCTAATACAGGATATGATGATAAGGATACTAGATAAATGATGAGATAAATGCGAGATTCGACCCGTACCCAGATTAAGATATCGTACGATGGATTTACCGTACGAGCTTTATATTGATGATAGATCCGCACTCTTGACTAGAGGATGTCATATTGTATTTTGTATCGTATGTGATACTATTGAGGCGGGATCACCGACTATTATATTTATATGTATCGACTCAGATTTAGGTGGTTTTCGTACCTTTTCGATTAGCCTGTTAGTTTAGTCCTGTAGTTACTTGTAGACGTTAGACTAGACTCGAGTCATACCTATTTCAAAACTAACGAATCGTGAGTATTTTAAAGACAGGACAAGGGATTCTACGGATATTTCAAAGGATGTACCTTTTTCCTTAAAAAAACACTGTAGCCCATATTTTTCCAAACACCACCATTCGTGTGATTCAAATGACAAACTGTATGACTCGTATAACTAATGTAGATTCCTTATTGTTGCATTTACTTTCCATTTCCATATATTCATGTTGTTATTAGCGCATTGCATGCTTATATACTTGTGATTTATGTTATATTAAACCCATGCTGTCAGGACACCAGCACCATTACCGATGATGCCTATGCTCCACGTACACCTGCTTGCCGGCTCACATAGTTCATCATCGATAATTTCCATGTCACTATACAGTAGGATTGTTGCATCAGGATATGACTCCTTGTATGACATACTTGCGTACATACATATTGTATACCCATACTTGTGTACACACATATTATACACCCATACTTGCGTACACACATATTGTACACCCACACTTGCGTACATACATATTTGCACATACATAGATGATGCTGGTTTGATTTTGGAGGTTGGGAACCGCATGATATATTTTAAAACTGGATTCATTTAAAAGAGCGGTTTTCCCTCGATATGTGCATATTACTGTTTTATGTTGCATGATATACGAATATTCATACATTTCTATTATATATCGCATACATCATGCTTTATGATTATATGCATTGAGATATGTTGTTTTCATGAGATTTCTGGATTTGAGAACCGTGGTGGTTTTCAAAAGAAAGTATGTACTGTTTTAAAAACCCGGTTTCTCTTGATATGATATTTCAGTGCGTCCACCATGCGTTTTCTCGGTTCTAAGAGTGGCATGTGAAACCTGATTCGAGGAGCGGTAGGCACTGTCTGCGGGTATATGGTGGACCTGGTGAGGTACCCCGGGGCAAGAAGACTCGTATTGTTAGACGGTAAGCCTGGCAGGGGAGAACTACCTACGGGTGATAGTATTTGGGACCCGTCGGTTATCCGGAGGATACCGACCGGAGTCATGAGATGGATATGAGGGACAACCAGAGTAGGCGGCGCCTGAGGCGAGATATATATGAGGGCCGATCTAAGGATGCGGAGCCTGAGATATATGAGGATTTACGTGTCGATGCTGGACACGGGTTTCATGATATTTTAAGTGTCGATGCTGGACACTCAGGTTCCATCATTTTGATATGTCGTGAGGGACACACGTTGATTTATATCCTCATATTTTCATGCATATGCTTTTATGACTTTTACATGAATGATATTGTTGTGTCATTGGTTGACACGTGGATAAGATCCACATGCATACAGGCATTGATTACATAGTTGGATGATATCCACATACTTATAGAATTCATTATATAGTTGACACTGATTCATGTTGATTACATTGATCATACCTCATATTTATGATATGTTTCTACCTGAGGCACTGACACGAGCACTTGGTATTACACTTATGTATAGATGTTTACCCTTGCCACCTTATCATGATTCAGACTTTATCATATTGAGGATATATTTTACTGATCGTATTGACCTAGAATTGGGTCATGCATACGATTTCTGCTCTGTGATGTTTTCTACCCACGAGTTGGCAACTCACCCCCGTTGTGCCACAGTTCTTGCAAGTTTTTGCCGTACAGGTTTCGTTGCAGCTTTCTGGCACACTGCTCCCATTCCGGGTGATTGCTTTGGTAGGTGGGTTCACTCATATCGTGACCACCATTATACATTTATATTCAGTTGTATCTAGTAAACTCCATCAACCAGACTTGTATATCTTTTTCAAACTTAGAAAACCAGTTGTATATTATTTCGACCTTAGAGTCGTGCATTGTATTATTATGGTTTTCTTGATGTTTTTGAGTTTCCTTTTAAGTTTTGATCCTTGCCCTTGGTGTTGTATATTATATTTCTTGCGTGGTTGTGGCCGTCAATTAACGAAGAGCTAGCTCCCGCTTGGGGATTCCTTTATTCATATTATGCATGTTGTACCCCTTTTGGGGCCAGTATTTACAAAGAAAATGTAGCGCCTTGAAAAGTCGTTTTGGTGTTTTCCTGAAAATCGGTGAAAATTCGGTATTTTTCCGAAAACCGTTTTTATTGTTATTTTGCAGTTTAGGACTAATTATACCTAAAATGGATAGGTAATTGCTTGTTTTTAGTATCTAATGAGTTACTTATGAAATTCTGGTCTTTTAAAAAAATTTCCCTATTTTTCAATTTTTTAATATTATTTTAAGCCAGTAAGAAAATACATTAAATTAGCGATAAATACAAATTTTTCTGGGCTAATTTTAATCTTTAAAATTATTTTAATTAAAATCTAGTTGTAACATAAATTTTTAGTATTTTATTTTGATTTTTAACTAATTTGTATTATAAGAAACGAAATTTATTGAATTTAAGCTTAAATTTGCAATTTTGGCCTTATAGGGGGTCTTTTTGCATAAAAATTTTTTTGTGCACTCTCTCTCACTTTTCCCTCACCCTAGGCCGGCCATTTCCAGCAGCTCATGGGAATAAAATTCCATGCTCCTTTGACCTCGTGTTTTGTGTGGAAATGAGGGTATTTTTAAAGGTTTTTGAAATTGTTAATTGGGTATGGTCTTTTGTGGATTGGTAGGAGTTGACCAAGACTTTTCCCACACAACCCACACCCTCCTCTTCCCTCATTTCTGGCCAAAAACCAGCAGCTCCCCCCCTTCATTTTTCCTCTCTCTTTTGTTCACAAATTCATCTCAAAAATCAACAAAATCAACAAATTTCTTCACAATTTCAAAGCAAAACCATATTCCAACTCTTCTCCAACCTAATTTGGTTCAAATCGAGGAGAAAGGAGGTGTCTTGGGAGGCTTGAGCAAGCTTATGATTGATCTTTTGAGTTATAATTTCTAATCAAATGGTTAAATTATAGCTTAAGTGTGCTAAACTAGAACCTTGAAATTTGTTTATTGCTAAATTTAGTGTTAGTTTCATTCTAGATTTTTTTTAAAAGTTCATGGTTGAAATTAAACTAGGGTTTTTAGAAACCATTATCTAGTTAATTAATATAGTGGTTTACTTAACCAACCTATATGGTTACTTTGCTTAAGTGGCTTGATGTATTGCTAATCTAAGTTAACTTGTGTGAATTTTCTTTGCTTTGCTAATTACCAAAATCAAGAAATGGTTTGTGTATGGAATGTGGGTTTTGATGCATGGTAAAGGGGTTAATTTAATTGTAGTGGCTTTCTAATGGTTTAACTTGGATATTTGTGTGATAATGTGTGCACTTTGTCGTAAATTGTCGATGTTTGCACCAAATTTGCAAACTTCTAGCTTACTAGGTTTTTATTATATTATTGTGGCGAACTAATTGCGATATCTAGATTATATTGTTGGCATATCCTATGACATTTAGGATGTGTGAGTGCGGATTTTTGAGTAATCGGGTTTTAGTTTTTCCGGGCGACCAAATCGACATTTTTGTAGATTTTTGCGATTTTCGCGTGTGTTCCGCGCACCTTGTGCACGTTGTACCTAGCTTGTGAATGTTAGTGTTTTCGTTTGGGTTTTGCATCGTTCTTGATATGTAACCTTATGTTTGGTATTGATGTAAATTCCAGGTTCGGTCTCGGAGACGTCAGACGCTGCACGAAAGGGGAAAGCGGTGATTGGACGTGACTAGCTAGGGATTCCGGTGAGTAGATGTAACATCTACGGGGGACTATCGTTGGATGGCGCAAGCTGCCCGATAGTTTTAGTAACTTAAAAGATTCTTAGTGATGTTAGTAATTAGGGGTGTAATACTTATATGATTATTTGCTGCATCCATGCCTTATGTTGACATACATATACGAAACCATGTTATAGGACACCTGCACCATTTCCAGGGTTTTTATATGCAGCACGAGCACTATTCATGCTTACACACACACCCTGGTAATTGCCATGCCACCACACTAGATAACCTTTAAATTGAAACCTTTTACTATAATTGATACTTAAACTCGCGCTATTGCTTAATTCCTTAAAATGAAATCGTAGGATTGCTATTCATGTGCATGTGCTTCATCATATTATTTGTTCATGCCTAATCTATTAATCGCACATCGCAACTTGATCATTGATACCATATGCACTCATTATCATTGACATATGCACTTATGAGGATTTCTTGAGATATTATGATATTTCTGGATTTCGGGGGAAGGCCGCAAAATTTCTAAACTTATTATGTTTTTAAAATATGTAATTGCGGTTTTCTAGTGATGTAAAGTGTCTTCCACCATGAGTTTGCTTTGGTTTTAGAGATCCGTGTCGAGGAGTGGAGGATCCGTCACGGGTACATGGTGGGCCCGGTATGGTACCCCGGGGCAAGATGAATGTGGTGTTGACGTTGAGCCTGGCAGGGGACGGATTACCTACCGGTGACTGTTTGGCACGGCGGATATCAAGAGGATCCCGACCGTGGCCGCGACATGATGAGATTTTGATATTGAGATGGGTCAGCCGGATGGCTGAGGCCAGAGATACTATGACATGGATATATGAGATTTGTGATAGTTTTGAGGTGTTGTTGCTGGACACAGGTTCTTGTTGATTCTATTGGTATTGTGCTGGTATTTCAAAAGAGATTCCTAAAGGAAAAACATGATTCTTATACTTACACATTCAGATCATGAGTTGATTCGCATTGCATTCACACCTGCTAGTATATTCATATTGCATACATACCTGCTATTATGTCCTGCCTTACCTGTATTTTAGATGCTAGGATGCTTGTGTGCATGCATTCGATAGCCTGTGTAGATGTTATTTATTACTCACGAGTTGGCAACTCACCCCCGTTGTGCCACAGCCTTTTTCAGGTCCGCTCCGTCAGTACAGTAGCGGCAGGCGTACTTGCTTCTTTTGCCTGGACTCGAGGTTTTGCTCTTAGGTGGGTTATATTATTATTTTTGTACCACCTTGTATATTCTTTGTATCTAGTGTACTCCATCTACTGTATCTACCAGTATTATTGTATTTTGACCTAGAGATGAGACTGTGAGATTTGTGGACTTTTTATGCTGTATTTTGGGGTCGAGCTCACTTGAGTCGACATGCGGTTTTCTTATGCTTCCTTATGATTATTTTCGCATATTGTTGGTTTATATTGCGTGGGATTTGTGACCGTCTTGTGGCGAAGAGCTAGCTCCCGCTTGGGGAAGCCTTATTTGTTGGATTTATATATATTCTTGTTGTACCCATTTTGGGGGCCAGTATTTACAAAGGAGACTCTGCTGAAATTTTCGGAAAAATTGATATTGCTTTTAAAAAGGTCTTATATGACTTATTTGATAAACTCGCTTTCAACAGATTGGGTTTTCTTCACTCTTTTGCTTATTTGGTTTTGGTTTTCTGGGCTTTGGCTTACTTATTTTACGGACGTCTTGAGACGTTTCGTAAACTTAAGTGCCAGTCACGTTCCGTACCCTACGGGTCGTGACAAAGTTGGTATCAGAGCGATAGGTTTTACCTTTTTGAGTGTATGATGGCCCTTGGTAGATGGAGTAAGTGACTTAAGTAGGGTAACGTAGCGTGTGTATGTCCGCGGCATACTTGCGATACGGTACTCCGCCTAAGTGACTTTAGGATATACTTGCGTGAAATTCCTTCTTCAATTCCGTGTATCCTATGATTCTATTGCACTGTTCTTATTATCCCTTTTTCTGTACCAGCCACTTTGCCGCCGAAGGCTACTAGGGCACAGAGGGCTGCCGCCCGAGACGAGATTCAAGCTGGCTCGTCCGAGACTAGGACTGAGCAGGGTGGTATGCCTACGCCGTAGGGACAGACCGATCCACCTTCCCCAGGCCGTATGGATAGGCTCGAGACTGGTATGGAGGAGTTGCGACAGATGATGGGGGCATGCAGGAGCTACGTCAGATGGTAGGATCCCTAGTTGCAGCCAGTCGTACACCGAGGCCGGAATACGCACCTACTACATCACAGACGACCATGATACTTGCTCCTACTACTACCACCGTGACCATTCCGGTTTCGCTACAGGATTTCATGAGGCTGAGACCTCCAGTATTCACCGGCACCGAGGCAGCAGAGGACCCACAGACGTTCCTTGACAGTTTAGCCAGGATCTGCCGTTCGCTGAGATGTTCGGATGATCGATGGGTGGAGCTTGCGAGTTTCTGACTAGAGGGTCTCGCGCAGACATGGTGGGAGTCAGTCTTGAGAGGTCGAGCTGCAGGTCTACCGCCTATGACGTGGGCCGAGTTTACAGCGGTCTTTCTAGCTCGTTTCCTCCTAGAGAGCGTTCGTGACGCCAGAGCTCGTAGTTTCGAGGCCTTAGTCAAGACACCTGGGATGACGGTGTCTGAGTATGACATCCAGTTTACGCAGTTATCCCGATATGCTCCGTATTTGGTGGATACCGAAGAGAAGATGGTGAAGAGGTTCGTACAAGGACTTGATGCCCAGCTATATCTTGCCATTGGCGCCCAGCACTACAACACTTATTCAGCTGCTATGGATACGGCATTACGTATGGAGGCACGCATATCACAGACTTCGGCCGTTTCTGGGCCGAAGAGGATTCGCACCGATGTACCGTCTCAGAGGCAGCGCGCCAGATTTTTTTCGAGAGATAGGCCTAGCAGATGATTTGGACGGGGACAGTTGTATGGTTCATATCCCCAGGGACAGCAGCCGTCGCCATGGTGTTTTGGGTGCAGGAGTCCGCACCATCTTGTCAGAGACTGTCCGGCGAGACGACAGGGAGCAGCGACAGTTCCGCATGTGACCCTACCACCATCACCACCCCCTCCTCAGAGAGCCCTACTTCCTACCCCAGGCGATGCTCCACGCCAGCTAGGTGCACCCAGAGGCCGTGGATGCGGCGGTCCTGTTCAGAGAGGACGAGGAGGCAGAGGCCGAGGTCGAGGTCAGCCCGCTATCGGTGGAGGACAAGCCCGAGTATTTGCTTTGACACCGCAGGATGCGCAGGCATCCAATGCCGTTGTGACAGGTACCTTGCCAGTTTGTTCTTTCGACGCACGGGTGTTATTTGACCCAGGTTCCACACATTCGTACGTCTCTACACACTTTGCACAGATGTTGGGCCGTGAGTCGTCGTCGTTAGGTCATCCGCTTGTTGTTAGTACTCCGGTAGGCGAGTCGTTTGTCGCTCGTTTTGTTTTTCGATTGTGTTCCGTTCGTATCGGGGAGAGGGATTCATCGGTTGATTTGATTCTCCTCGATATGTTGGACTTTGATGTGCTTCTGGGCATGGATTGGCTAGCCACTTATTATGCTTCGGTGGACTGCCGTGAGAAGGCAGTCATATTTAGCTTTCCGGGAGAGCCAGTCCTTGTTATTCAGGGAGACCGCAGTGTCACCCTTCCCAGCTTAATTTCTTTTCTTCACGCTGGTCATCTCTTGCGGAAGGGAGGTCAGGGATTTTTAGCGTATATTTGTGATACTCGAGCTGCAGAGGTTCCGTTGGACCGGGTCCCGGTTGTTTGTGAGTTCCCTGAATAGCCTCCTAATGCCGCCCTTCCGCGGTCATTTGGTAGGAACACTGCACCAAAATTTTTCAGAGAGGCTCTGTAGACTCGCTCAGCTCTCTGGTATATTCCAAATTTTTTTTCCAATTTCCCAGCAAGCTCCAGATCTCCTTGCAATGAACCACAACAAATCGTTTAGGGTTTTGCACGAATTTTGATCTCAAAATAACAATGGAATAAATCTTTCAATTCAAATTTCAATATAAAATGAACTAGCGCGTAATCCCCGGCAACGGCGCCATTTGATTGGTTATAAAATTCAAGATTGTGTGAATCGAATAAAACGAATAAGTTTCTTTGTGTCGGTATTTAGAAAATGAATAAAATTCACTATCAAAGAATTATATTTGACCGCAATCAACTACGGTGTCGGATGTAGATTGTAAGTGAGCGCGGATCGTCCACAGGGATTGTGCGATTCGTTTCTATGTTTGATTTGTTTGAATTGAAAAGTTAATCGAAAATAAAAGAAAACATGATTCAAGATTTTATCGATTGATTCAAGTGTCACTAGTTTAATCAAGAATCAAGAAAATGATAAACAATCGAGAATCAGATTTCGATGATACTTCCAACCAAATGTCAAGAATCTAAATGAGGCTCGCAGGAATCGATCGGATCTATAGACGTGATGTAATCTCAAGACATCGTGTTCTTGTCCTTCGAAGAATTGATACTAGATCGATGATGATCGACGAGAGTTAGGGCTTTCTCGTGAAACTAGGGTTTCATCATTTAACCCTTGTTCTTTCGTCGATATCATTCACATTCTAGCATCTAGCAATTTCAAGAAACGATCGTAACTCCCCAATTTCGAGCGATAACAATCAAGAAAGTATCGCAACGAAATTAGGTCGTCGATTCTTGAACTTGCTAGGGTTTACAAAACTCGTAGGACTCAAGAATCGATTTAAGATATGTTACATCATCATTCTATTGATCGTCTCGACTCCTCGACGAGCGGAGTATTACTCAAACATCACAACAAGAACTACAACTATAAATTGAGATCAAATCATGATGCAAGAATTTAAAGAAAACAAGATAAAAGAATTTCACCTTTTATTTATATCAACAATTTCATTGCAGTCGCTCAAGAACTACAAGAGGAAAAACTAGATTATCGATTTGGCTTCGCTTTTCTCCATGAGTCGTGGATCGGCTTGGACCACTTGCTCTGTTGAAGATCGCTTCGCTCCTAAAAGGTTGAAGGGCTTCTTGCTTGATTTGGTACTCGGGATCTTGGCTTTTGATTAGAATTAGGGTTAGGGTTTCACACAAGTCTTGTCACTAGACTTGTGGAAGAAGAAGAAGATGAAGAAAGAGGTAAGAGATTTAATGGCTCTAGATTGATACTAGATTGGCTCAATATATGGATCCAAGTATCTTATCCCCTCTAACCCTAGGTCTAGGCTTCTATTTATAGACTTCCCATAACCTAGGTTTAGGTTTGAAATTACAATTCCCTCCAAAAGTTTGTTGAGGAGCTTCTAGAAATAGTTTGTTAGGAGCTAGCTTAGGCTTTAAGCTAGGATTAATTAAGCTTAGAAACCCTAGTTTGCTGATCTGGCAGAAGCTTCGAGATTCTTCTGGAACTTGAAGTGTCTTTCTGATGTGTAGGAGCTGAAGGAGGAATTTTGCCCTAAAAATGAGGAGCTGAATCCTTGGACCCACCGCGGAACCACGGCGCAAGCCGGCTACGGCCGCGGTTCCGCGGCCATGTAGGCTCCTTGGGGCTTGGGCTCTTTGCAGTGGTCTTGGGTTGACACTTGGGACTTTCTTTGATATGTTGATTTTTATATTTCCTTTTGAATTGCTACCAGATCTGAAATCATTGAGTTGGCGTAATGTTTGATCGGCACCATGTAAATTTTTGGCCTTTCTTCTGGATTTTCCTGCAAATTCTTGAGACAAGTGTTCCACAATATAGGGATAATGCGATTCCATGAAATGCAGTCAATTTCCTTTATAGTGCCGGTTTTAGAGTCTAACACATGTAATCTGATATTTAACGGCTGATTTGCTAATATGTGAAATATGAATACCGTACACTTCTAAATGAGTGCAGATGATAGGGAAATTTCCGGTTAAAAGATGCAGTATTTTCGACTGATCACCATACTAAAGGGGTTTTGTATAGAAGATTCTAAGTGTGGTGGTTCGCCCACTACCTCAGGAATCACTCTCTCCAAAAGAATGTCTTCCGAGATTGATTTGGAAAGAGCTCTTGTGCGAGGGATATCCTCTGCTTCGGTAGTAGGCTCTATCAGAGAATGCGATGTTTTGTACCAGACCAGATGTAGTGATCAGGAATCAATCGGATCTTCGGAGAATCACTGGAAAGCTGTGGAGGACATTATTAAGTACTTGAGAAGCACTAAAAGAAAGTTCTTGGTTCAAGCTTTCAGAGTGATAAGGTCGACTGAAAGTCAGTCACATGCATTGTCTTTACCCTCAGTGGAGGGACGGTAAGTTGGAAGAGTTCCAAGCTAGATACCGAGACATACTAGACGATAAAGGCTGAATACATTGCTACCAATGATGCTGCCAAAGTGGCTGTCTGGGCATTTCTTGTTCATGAGACAAACAAGGATCCTACCATTGAGCGTCCAATAAGTGTTATTGAGACAACACTGGAGTTGTGGCTTTTTGCCTAGGAACACCGGTCCCATCAGCATTCCAGACATATTCTGAGGCAAGTATCACCTGATCAAGGAGATGGTTGATCTCCAAGGGATCGAGGTAAGGAGAGTAGACCAGAAGGTTGACACAGCGGATCCACTCCCAAAGGCCTTACCCCTAGAGAGACTTCTCTACCATGGTTGAGTATGGGATACTACAACCTCTGCTTTTTTGTTGGGAATTGGATACTACAACAAATGGCCTTAGTGCACGTGGAAGATTATTAGTTATATGTATGCCTTAGAGTCCATTACTGTACATGCGATGTATATTGTAGTGGATGCTTGGACATATATAGGGAGGACTTTCTTGCTCGACATGATAGTATGCTATCTAGTTGCATTTTATCTTAATATGTAAACAAATACTGTTTTGTGATCACATGTCGATAAAGCCCTTAGGATGATTACTAGACTACTAAGATTATGATGCAGATCATACTAGTGGGAATAGGGTAGTCGATAAGTACATCCTTCAAATGTTCCTAGTCGTGGGAGTATCGAGACAGGGCATCGGAACTCCAGTGTAGACTAGCGTATGTGCTTCTTGACCCATATGATGGGCGATGGATGATCCTATATCCATTGGTGTTTGACATCAGAGAAGGTATACGGGTGCTCAGTGGAGACTGGGTACACTGGACGGACTTGCCGAAAACTCCTAGATGGTATTATACATATCGTCAGATAGCAGTTCTCTGGTGACACTGGTACAGGTTAGTCTGTAGACCCGAGATCGTCATAGAGTCTTGTGTGATTCCGACCGTGCTTTGATTTCCACCATACCACGGTCAAGAGATTGTGCAAAAAGGTGGGTTTTGGGTACAGTCCCGAGTCACATGGAGGCAATGAGCGATAGGAGGGGTTTCGTCTCTCCCGGTATTGGGAGTTGATGTTGCGCTATGCTCGATTGGCCATAACAGGAAATCCCCGTCCAGGGTTGCTGAGATCTACAGGTAAGTGTTATCAGTAGTTTCTCGAACCGTTATGGACCTTGCATCAGCATGACTTATCAGGCTATTGAGGTCTGACGTTATACCACCCCCAGGCTATGATATTCGACATATCAGACGAAGAGACCGGACTGTACGACAGTGTTACTGATTGGATTCACAGGAGTTATAGCAGGCTTGCTTGTTGAGCTTCTGATCGCTCAATACCCGGGTGACCGTTACGTTTAGCAGACTGCTTGCGGCTTGTGGGTGTTTGATATTATCATCACCTACTGCCGGCGTATTGACGAGTCTTTAGAGATCTACAAAGAGGTTTCCTGGTTCATGCGAAACAGAGTAGGAGCACATATGTGATATGTGCGGGACCGAGATTAATACGAGTATGTGATAACGTATTCTATTCTCGTGATATGTGATATCGGTCGGGTATATGAGATATAGCCGGGTTATCGGATCAAGTGTTGATTCGATAAGATGATTCATTTGATATTAGTCGGTTATATGTAATATAGCCGGATTATTAAATCAAGGGTTGATTTAATAATTTAATGTATAATTATATTGATATATTAAATTACATTGACTAATATTAGCTCACTTAAGATTTCTTTTCTCACTTGATGATACATTGATATATATGTGATATATGTTAATTGTATTATTTTCTTTTTGTACAAAAAATATATATATGATATATATTGTTGTGTCATGCTAGGTTACACTTGCAACATGTATGTATGAGACTCACACCATGCTAGAGTTAAGTTAGGGTTTATATTTATTTAAAACAAATTCAAAATTGTGGAGATATTTTTCATGGATGAAGCTTGGAGAAGCTTGTAGTCTTCATTGACTTAGTCCACTCCTTTGTCTTGCTTAAGATATTTTCTTAACCCAACCTTTAACTCATAGCTATTGTATATTCTCTACATGAGTTAGGCATGACACTAACTCACCCATGGTTGCAATTCTAACCTTATTCTCTCATTCATTTTCTTCATCACTTCTTTTTCTTCTTCCTCAAGAGAAAAAGCTTGCTAGCTTTTTCTAAGTGATGATTTATTGTGAGAAAAATAAAATTAATGTGAGCACACTTCCTACTTCATCATCCTCTACTACTTGCCATTTAGTTTATGGTGTTTGCTTCACTAATCTACACAATTAATGAAGAGATAGTATGAGCCAGTGTCTCCTCGACATAGATCATCTTCGGCCTCGAAGACTTCGAAGCAAGCTTGTTCATTTCTTCATGGGAGCCTTTCTAGAGTCCGGGGGATCGTGATCGCAGCGAAAGGACTAATACACGGAGCTATTGAAGTGAAGGACTGGTCAACAAAGGTTGTATTCCTTGTTCACTTTAGATGTAAAGTTGTTTACATATATTGTTTAACCCTAAGTCTCTAGTTCGATCCTCGTTCGGGTTCTTTAGCTCTCTAGAAAATTTTGAAATGCATGTTCGATGCCTTAGTAAACATCGTGAGGGTGCTAAGGAATCCATCAATATATATATATATATATATATATATATATATATCATATATATTAATATATATATTATAAAGAATAATTAGTGAGCTAATGATATTAGTTAAGATATAATTATATCACATATAATATATATCACATTATTAAATCAACACTTGTTTTAATAATCCGGTTATATCATATATGACCGACTAATATCATTTATCTGTATATCACATTATCAAATCAACACTTGATTCGACAATCTGTTTATATCACATATAACCGAACCGATAACAGGTAACTGCCATATTATAATACGGTATCACACACACGTATTTAATCAGGCCCACACACATATCACATATGTGTCCTACTTCGTTTCGCTTGAACCAGGGAACTTCTATGTGGGACTATAAAGACTCATCAATACGCCAGCAGTAGGTGATGATCGCATCAGTCACCCACAAGCCGTCAGTGGTACTAGCTGGACGTAACGGCTACCCGGGTATTAAGCGATATGAAGATCAATAAGCAAGCTTGTCCATAGTCTCCAAGAAGCCTATCAGTAACACTACCGTACGGTCCATTCTCTTCGTCTGATATGTCGCATATCATGTCTACGGGTGGTAAACGTCAGACCCCAGTAACGTGATAAGTCATGCTGATGTCTGGCCTATAACGGTTCGAGAAACTTCTGATAACACTTATCAGTAAATCACAACAGCATCCCTAGCCAGGGACTTCCAGTTATAGCCAATCAAGCATAGCGCAACATCAACCCCCAATACCGGGAGAGATGAAACCCCTCCTATCGCTCATTGCCTCCATGCGACTCGGGATTGTACCCAAAATCCACCTGTTTGCACATCTCCTTTGAGCGTAGTAGGGAGGAAATCAAAGCACAGTAGGAGCCGCACAAGACTCTATGACGATCTCGGATCTACAGAATAACCTGTACCAGTGTCACCAGAGGACTGCTATCTGATGATAGGTATATTACCACATAGGAGTCTTCGGCGAGTCCTGTTCGGTGTACCCATTGTCCAATGAGCACCTGTGTACAATCTTTTATGTCACACACCAATGGTTGTGGGATCAACCATCACCCTCTAAGGGACAAGAAACATACACACTAGTCTACTCTGGAATATCGATACCATAGTCTCGATATTCCCACGACTAGGAACTGAATAAAGGATGTACTTATGGACCACCCAGGCCCCACTAGTATGATCTCATCATAATCCTGATAGTCAAGTACATATCCTAAGGGCTTTATCAACATGTAAGAGAAAGATAGTATAAATACCAGTCTACATGTTAAGATAAAGGTAACCTGATAACATACTATCTTGTCGGGGAAGAAAGTCCTCAATATATATGTCCAATCATCCACTATATCATCAATAATCGTCTCTAGGGCATACATATTCCTAACAATCTCCCACTTGCACTAAGGCCAGTTGTTGTAGTATCTCATACCCAACGTCCCAAAAGTCTCTCGAATAGCATCTTGGGGATGGCCTCGGTGAATGGATCCGCTGTGTTATCCTCTGTGTCAACTCACCTGACCTCGATCTCCCAGAGATCAACTATCTTCCTGATTAGGTGATACTGTCTAAGAATATATCTGGATTGCTGACGGGACTGGGGTTCCCAGGCCAAAGCCACAACTCCATAGTCATCATAATACACAGGTATTGGATGCCCAATGGTAGGAACTAAGTTCATCCTATGAACTTTTTCATCCATAAAACCTCTTTGGCAGCATCGTTGGTAGCGATGTAATTAGCCTCTATCAACGAGTCTGCTACGGTATATAGCTTGGAACCCTTCCGACATACCGTCCCTCCACTAAGGGTGAAGAAAAAACCCGAGACCGACTTTCAGTCGTCTTTATCAGTCTGGAAGCTCGAATTGGTAAACGACTCCATCTGGAGTTCACCATTACCATACACCAAGAACATTTCTTTAGTCCTTCACAAGCACTTAAGAATGTTCTTCAGCTATCCAGTGGTTTTCCCAAAGATCATTTCAATACTTATTCACTACACCTAGTGAGTAAGCTACATCTGGTCTGGTACATAACATCGCATACATGATTGACCCGTATGCCAAACCATAGGGTATACCTTGTATGTGAGCCCTCTCCAAATCAATCTCAAGAGACAACTCTTTGGAGAGAGTGATTCCTGAACAGGCGGGTACATTACCACGCTTAGAATCATCCATACTAAATCCCTTTAGCATGGTGTCTATGTACCTAGATTGGGACAATCCCAAATCCATTTAGATCTATCTCTATAGATCTATATCCCAGGATGTGGAAGGCATCAGTTAGATCTTTCATGGAGAACCAGTGTGATAAGAGGTGCTTGACCGAGTATAGCATAGGAATATCGTTTCCTATCAAGAGTATGGCATTCACGTACAATACGAGGAAGACCACCATGCTCTCTACAACCTTCTTATTTATACACGGTTCATCTACCTTTTTGATGAAGTCAAACTCTTTGACAGCTTCATTAAAACAGATGTTCCATCTCCGCAATGCTTGCTTTAACCCGTAGAAGGATTTAAGAAGTGTTAATTATATGTATGCCGTAGAGGCCATTATTGTACATGTGATGTATATTATAGTGGATGCTTGGACATATATAGGGAGGACTTTCTTCCTCGACATGATAGTATGCTATCTGGTTTCTCTTTATCTTAAAATGAACACTTATTGTCTCTCTATTACATGTTGATAAAGCCCTTATGATGAGTACTTGACTACCGGTATTATGATGCAGATCATACTAGTGGGGCAAGGGTAGTCGGTAAGCACATCCTTCAATTGTTCCTAGTCGTGTGAGTATCGAGATGGGGCATCGATATTCCAGAGTAGACAAGCTTATACACTTCTTGACCCATATGATGGGCGATGGATGATACCATATCCATTGGTGTTTGACATCAAAGATGGTATACGGGTGCTCAGTGGAGACTGGGTACACTGAACAGGACTCGCCGAGAACTCCTTGATGGTATTATACCTAACGTCAAATGGCAGTTTTCTGGTGACACTGGTACAGGCTAGTCTTGTTAGTTATGTATATGCCCTAGAGGCCATTATTGTACATATGATGTATATTATAGTGGATACTTGGACATATAGAGAGAGGATTTTCTTGCTCTACATGATAGTATGCTATCTGGTTGCTCTTTGTCTTAACATGTAGACTTGTATTGTAATACAGTCTTGCTCTTACATGTTGATAAAGCCCTTAGGATGTGTACTTGACTACCGGGACTATGATGGAGATCATACTAGTGGGGCCAGGGTAGTCAACAAGTACATCCTTTAATTGTTATAGCCAATCGAGCATAGCGCAACATCAACCCCCCGAAACCTTGCTGTCGTGCTAGGCTATCCTACAATTCTGTAGACCCGAGATCGTCATAGAGTCTTGTGTGATTCCCACTGTGCTTTGATTTCCACCTTACCACATTCAAGAGAACGTGCAAAACGGTGGTTTTTGGGACAGTCCCGAGTCAAATGGAGGAAATAAGCGATAGGAGGGGATTCGTCTCTCCCAGTATTGGGGGTTGATGTTGCGCTATGCTCGATTGGCCATAACAGGAAATCCCTGGCCAGGGTTGCTGAGATTTACTGGTAAGTGTTATCAGTAGTTTCTCAAACCGTTCTGGGCCTTGCATCGGCATGACCTATCAAGCTATTGGGGTCTGACGTTTACCACCCCCAGGCGAGATATGCGACATATCAGACGAAGAGACCGGACTGTACAGTAGTGTTACTTATTGGATTTGCAGGAGTATGAGCAGGATTGCTTAGTGATCTTCTAATCGCTCAATACCCGGATGGCGGTTACGTCTGGCACACCGCTGACGGCTTATGGGTGACTGATATGATCACCACCTACTGCAAGCATATTGTCAAGTCTTTAGAGTCATACACAGAGGTTTCCTGGCTCAGGTGAAACAAAGTAGGAGCACATATATGATATGTGCAGGACCGAGATTAATACGTGTATGTGATACCGTATTCTATTCTCGTGATATGTGATATCGGTCTGTTATATGAGATATAGCCGGGTTATCGGATCAAGTGTTGATTCGATAAGATGATACATATGATATTAGTCGGTTGTATATGATATAGCCGGATTATTAAATCACATGTTAATTTAATAATTTAATGTATAATTATATATGTGATGTATTAATTTACATTAACTAATATTAGCTCACTTAATCATTTCTTTTTCTCATATGTGTACACTTAATATATATGTGATATATATTATTGTGTCTTGCTTGTTGCTACATGCAATATGGGTGTATGAGACTCACACCATGCTTAACATAATAAAGAGTTTTATTTATTTAAAGTAAATCAAAATTAGTTGGAAATTAGTAACATGGTTTGAGCTTAGTGGAAGCTTGTAGAACCATTGACTTAGTCCACTAATTTTGTTTTATTAGAGATATTTATTTACCCAACCATTACCTTAAGCCATGGTTAAGTCTCTACATGAGTTAATATGAGATATTATCTTACCCATGGTTTCTATTCTCACTTATTATTCCATTCACACTTCATCTTCTTCCTCATCTCCAAGAGCTCTCTAGGTTTTTAGGAGGTGAGGAAAACTAGTGAGAAAAATATTTCTAAAGTGAGCAAAATTCCTACTCCATCAACCTACACTAAACTGGCCATTTAGTTTAGGTTGTTTACTTCACTAATTCCACATTAGTGAAGAGAGAGCTTGAGTTAGTGTCTCCTCGACGTAGATCATCTTCGGCCTCGATGACTTATAGCAAGCTTGTTCCTTTCATCTTGTGGAGCCTTTCTAGAGTCCGAGAGTTCACTACTTGGAGCGAAGGGACTACTACATGGAGCTATTGAAGTGAAGGACTTGTCTATAAAGGTTGTATTCCTTGTTCACTTAGATATAAAGATGTTTACATACTAGTTTCGTCTAATTCTTTAGTTAAGATTCTAGATTAGGGTTCTTTAACGCGCCAAATTTTTGAAAACGGCTTGGTCGATGCCTCCCGAAACTCAGTGGCGGTGCTGCGGAACCCTACAGTGGTATCAGAGCCATGCCAGAGAATTAGACGATGTTTGTAGAATTACGAATCCGGAAGAACTTTGGAACATCGAAAAAAATAACCCAGTCTCTGTCGAAATTTTCAGAGTGTATAAAATTTTTTTAAGCAGTTGCAGAATGTTGCATGAGATGTAACATGAACACCAGACGAAAACGAGTTCCTATCGCCGGATTTGGACCGGCCACATATTCATAAAGGACCGGCCCCACCGATTTTCTTGGCTTGTCTGGGGTTCGTTTTGGTTCGGTGTTCCAGAGTCTGGGTTTTAGTGTTTCAGGTGTTTCTTGTTTTTACTGAGATTGCATGTGATGTTATCTTTTCTGTAAAGGTAATTCAAAGTGTTTCGTAGTCGTAATTCTAACATCGTTTCGGGTAATTTAGACGACGTTAAAAAGTTCGAACGAATATCAATAACCCATTTTTCTCCCTCGCTGGGAATTTTCTAAGAGTTGGATTTTTTCAAGTTTAAAAAACTTCAGAAAATCAAGCAGGTGATTTTATGGACCCTCTAGAAGAACGATACCCAAACTCGACTCTTTGACCATGGAACCGCGGGCAAACCTTAGGGTTTATGGCAGTTCCGTGGCGCCATGAGTGAGGCATGGGTCAGCCCTTCTACGGTTGGTCCATAGGTACTGTGGCATGTTCTGAGTATTTTTTAAACTGTGCTCAAGTGTTGAGCTTTCTGGGAAATGTGGATGTTTGTTGATTCGATCGAAAATTTTAACATCGTCTAGCTATCTTTGAATGTGATACAATATTTGGAATCCACAATAATTAGTTTTGTGAAAACTAATTTGAATTTTATAAATCTAGCAACTTTGTCTCATTGATCGGTTGCCACGGGATTTTGATGTGGCTCAAAAGTCCGTCGCAATTACGCAGTGTACGCGGATACTCGCCGGATAACCTTACTAGATAGCAACGCCCCATAGCCCCGACCAAGTGACTGTAGGAGAACCCTGTTGCCAAAAGCATCCCTCCGGGTGCTCGCGACCGCGGTGTTCCGCCTAAGTGCAACTCGTCGGCCGCGGTGTTCCGCCTAAGTGCCCTTTAGATGTACTTTTATTCACTAAGTTGGCAACTCATCCCCGTTGTGCCACGGTTTCTTGCAGGTCTTACCACTTGGATTATCAGTGTCTTGGGCATACGATCTTTTCGGTGATTGATTGGTAAGTGGGTTATTATTGTATCGTACTCACACTTGATTATTCATATATTCTTGTATCTAGTGAAAACTCCATCAACTTAGAAATGGTATATTGTGGACTTAGAAGCGAGACTTGGAATTGTATCTTGTGTTGTCGCTCTCATTGGAGTCGGCCATTTTATATTGTTGCTTTTGTTTCGCTTTCTTTCTTCGCCATTGTGCGTCGTATATTGTTGCTTGGTTGCTCTACAGTTTGGGTGTGGAAGCTAGCTCCCGTTGGGATGCTATTTATATTATATGTTGTATCGGGTTATACAAAAAATGCAAAGGTGGTGTTGTCGAATTTCAAAACGTCATAGATGCTTTTCAAACATACTTAGTTAAATTTAAATGTTATTTAAACTGATTCCATCTGATGACTATTTTAAACTTCACTCCAATATTTTCAAAAAGGGTTTAGATTCCGGGTTTCGGCTTACTTGAACCGCGTCGATGTCTTTAGATGTCACATGATTTAAGTGCCGGTCACGTGCTACATTTGGGTCGTGACAAAGTTGGTATCAGAGCGTTTGGTTTAACCTTTGTTCGAGTCTAGGTTTGACTATATGGAGTCTGGGCATACATTTTGTTGCCTAGACTTTACCTTATAGGACTTAGACTTGACCTTGGGGGGTCTTATACCCGAACATTCATTATGTAAGATGACCTTAGTTGATGGAGTAGGTACTAAGTAGAGTGACATACCGTACATATGTTCCGCTGCATATCTATGATATGATACTCCTCCTAAATTACCTTGGATTTATATCTTAAGATCTTCCTTCTATTCATTCCGTTGATCTATCCTCGTCACTGCCTGTTGATTATTCCGGTCACCATGTTTATGGAAGACGAGAGTGCTGCGGTTAGAGATACGGTCAAAGCAAACTTTTCTGGGACAAGGACTGACCGGGATGACATTTCGATGATATAAAGACACGTCGTTTATTGATATTGATCGATTTCTAATATTAAAGCGAGATTCTTCGGGATACACACCAGATGGTAGAGTCACTGATGGAGATTAGCCGGACTTGAGGCATGATGTTTTCCCTTCTCCGAAGATCGTGGTGTTGCGTACTGTTCAGACAGCGGTACCAATCATTGCTGAGGTTATCGAGATGTTGCTTCCAGAGTTTATGAAGTTAAAAGTTGACGATGTTTACAAGTGTAGATGGATCAGAAGGATTCATAACCGTTCAGATGTGGGATGATTAGGACTTTTTATCTGTTGTGGTGCTCCGATACAAGATCGGTGAAATTGATTTATTTCTTCGGATGGATCTTGCTTAGACTTGATGCAAGCCGCTCCAGAAAGAGATCGTGCAGTAAGTTTTCCTTCGAAGAATTGGGGCTAGTTTTCGAAGGTGAACTTAGCCAGATTCTTCTACAGAGTATTAAAGATGCCGGATTCGTGTTTTTGGAAGTCTTGTAAGGCTCCGGGCATGGTCATAATCGAGTATGACTTGCAACTCGCATGATTATCGTGTTACGCTCCTTAAGTGATTGATATTGGAGATTTATGAAATAGGGGATTGGTGCAAAGTTGAAGATCCAAAGCAAATGCAGAAGCGGGTACTACCACATTTTCAGGATGAAATTAGAAAAGAATGACAGTTGTTACTAAAGAGGAAGTGGATTCATTAATGAGTGCTAGTTCCGGGCAGGCTGGATAGCAGAGATCAACAGGAGACCTGAAGGAGTTCTTTCTAGAAGTTGATAATAAGTAAGGTTGGACCCAGGATCGGTTGTTGATATACAAGTAGGGGATAAAGATTTCTGTCATCAGCATGTTGTGTTGCGAGAGACTGGACTACTGGTCAAGGAGATGTATTGAGAGGTATCAGCAGGAGAACTGATTATGTCGTTGTTCCTCACCGGACGATCGCATAAAGAAGCCATGGTATATGAGATCCGCAAGAAGAACCAGAATTCAGAGACAGAGAACGTTAGAACGTGGCAGGCGGCAAGTAGTAATCCTTGCTATGCCAATTCCGGTGGTATAAACACCTTTCGACATTGAAAAGAATATGCTTCGATGTCATTTGAGTTCAAATTTCGTTTTTACGATCCAAATATTTTGTTTCCAACATTGAAGAAGGGACAACTCAACGTTCGTTATTTTGATATATTCATCTTTGAGGATTTGAGGGTTATATTATGTTTTGTGCACACCAGGTGCACTTGATGAGATTTCCATGTACAGTAATTTCATTTTGATTTATGTTTTGTGCACACCAGGTGCACTTATTGAGATTTTCGTGCAAGGTGATTGCAGTCGATCGAAGTGTTATGTACACCGGATGCACTACACTGATATGTCCGTGCACATCAGATGCACATGGTTAATAGATTTTATATATATATATATATACCTTAGGTATACTTGATTTGATTTTGTGCACTCTGATGCACTTGATTTTGATTTAGTGCACTCTGATGCACTTGATGTTGATTTTGTGCACTCCGATGCACTTGAGATTTATTTTGTGCACCCCGATGCACTTGATACTATTTTATACCTTTTTGTTCCATGCATAGTAGATGCAGTGGATATCGTTTCGTGCATGCCTGTTGCACTTAGCGCTGTTTTGTTTTCATGCACACCGTAATGTGTGGTTTGAGATTTGCACGCAAACCTATTAGGGTTGATTTTGTTTTCGTGCTTTGCACTTGATAGGATATATTATAGATTTGATTTATATAAAAAATTTCGCTTGGTCGTGTGCATCGATTTTGCACCACGATTGTGGCAATTATCGTGTATTTAGGATACACAATGGTTTTCGTATTTGGCAATTTTCATAATAACCGAAGTAATTCTCATATCAACCGCTAGAGTTACAGTTATGAAAAAAATTATATCTTTTGAGTTTTCACGCACACTGTTGCAATATGAGGTGTTTTAACTCGTGTGGGATTTTGGAGTTCCACTATATTGAGAGGATTGTATGTTTTAAATTTGGACCCCGGAAAATTGTTTGAATTTGAGCAGATTGGATTAAGAAAAATGTTTTAAGAAGAGGATTTAATTTAAATCGGGGACCGAATTTTCTTAAGGGGGGATATTGTAACATTTTGAAATATTTTAGATAACGAATTTTTTTATTTATTTAATTAAAAAATTTATTTTATTGTGTTTGTAATAAAAAGGTCTTTTGAAAGGCGGTAGAATAGATTAGTAAAGAAATAGTTTGTTTTTACAATAAGAAGTGTCATGAAGGGGTTTTGTGAAAAGTTTAGTTAATTATGGAAATTGGAATTTTGTGAGGGTTTATATTTAAAATGGGGTAGGACTTGGTTAAGGTTAACTTTAAACCTTGGTGTATCATATCATCATGAAGACACCTCCTTCTTGCATGTACACCTCATGCACACACCTCATCCTTGCATGAAAATACCACCCCTTTCATGCTTACATCTCCTACTCTTCTCATGCCACCTCCACCTCTCAATCTCCACCACATGCTTTCTCTACATAACACACACATAGGAACTCCTTAGCATCTTCAAACTGAATTCTTATCAAATTCTTCAATCACTAATACCCGATTTCAATGTGTTCCTAATATCAAAAGAGAAGAAGAAAAGCATGGTACTAGGGATCTTTACCACAACCCTCTAGCTAGGATCTTTGAGCTTGTGAATCTAAGAGGAAGCTTTTTCAGTGATCTTTCTATAAGGTATAATTTCAACCCTGCAACTTATGTTCAGTACCGTTTTATATAGAAATCGTATATCGTATTTTGATAAGATTAGGCTCTGTTTTGAATCTTCTATAGTTTAGATGATAATTAACACAATCAAGCAGTACCTTCATATTGTAATACGGACCTAGAATAACCACTAGGAAAACGAACCCATTCCCTCGAATTTTGGCCGGCGACATTTAGCCAAAATCTGATCTCGCCGATTTTAGTAGGGAGTTAGGTGTTAGGGTTTTTAGGGCAGCTCTCTGTTTATATTGTGGGTTGTCTGATATTGCTAGTTTAAGTTAGTTTATCAGTATAAGAAATCTGGAAGTAAATATCTGTTTTGGAGTTAAAATTCTATATACGACACGGATATATCGTATCACGAGTTCTGTTTTTACCTACTATGACCAGGAGAGGGTTATCTCAGAAAAACCTAAGTTCAGTTAACTCATGATATCTTAACGTAGCATGTTTAGTTTGAGCAGTATCATAAACTAGGATAATTGTGATATCTAGCTCACGGCAATTGAATCTTGAACCATTGGGTACAATTACTAGAAAAACTAGCAAGACCAAAACTATAGTATGATCATTATAAGACTTTACACAAAACTCGAGGCCCAAACTCCACACTTGAACCGGCGACATCCCACCATTTTCCGAGCTCGCCGGCCTCCCCTAGGCTTTTGGTGTTGGTTTTTCTCCTGTAGCTTTGTTTTGATATTTTATAAGCTATGGTGTTGTTTGATTTGTTCCAGTATTCTTACAGAGAAATCTGGGAATGAGTAGTAATGGCTTTACCAAATTTCAGATATTTACGATACGGGTTTTCGTATTTTTGTACTGCAGCTGAACCGTTAACGTTTATACGTTAACGACAGATATATATTGTCGTTTTTGGGTTAAGTATACTATAGGTTTTAACCTATGGATGCCCATCTCATTGTTTTGGTTTTTATATGATATTTACGCCGATATTTCATAACTACGGTTATAGGTACGATTTCGAGGATTTCCGAGACGGAGTTGGCGGATATAGCAGCGTGGATTTTAGCGAGACCAACGAGTTAGTGAGTATATTTACATCTACGGGGAAAGTCGGGTGGATGGCGTATAGCACCCCCGCAACCTTATAAATAGTATTATGATATTTAGATAGTTTAGTATTATTCAAGATATTGATATTTGAGATAGTTTTCATCTAGCATGATATTCAATTGCATGTGGTTAAATTATGACGTTCTAGAGATAATTTAGATATAGCGATACGGTGAGGTATTATAAGATAAACTATGTGTATTAGTAATGACGAGATCCGTATGCCGAATAACGGCCAGGTTAGCTTTAGACTCGTACAGAATGATTATAATTATTTTACTTGCTTATGTTATAATTATTAATGTTATACGTTTCCGTAATGCGAACACTCTAATAGAACGCTGCACAATTACCAATGAGTATTATGCTGCACAAGCACATACATATATGTTAAACTACACCTCATTGGTACTGTTCACTGTAGAACTGTTATACTCCGTAATACGTATATAGATGTTGATATGAGTAGGCTATTACACCTTTAGAACACTTCCACAAATACTAATGATTGCCATGCTGCACGAGCACAGACGCGTATGTTACACCACACATCATTAGTAGTGCCATGACACAGTATAGTTGATATCCTTATACCTGTATGATTTATTTACGCATTCTTCCTTTAATTCCTATTGCGTATTTGCAAGTATTAGTGCTATAGATATTATAGTTACTTCTTATGGATTTTCTGGATATTTATTCCTGATGATATATATCAGTGGTATGGGATGTTGTTATATATGTATATATATAGTATATCATTAGAATGATCTATATAAGTATTCTCATTCTTTACTTGATATTTCTGGATATGATGAGTTGGCGTTCACCATGAGCTTTATGTTTCCTGAGTATTTATTCCGAACCGAGTGGGGGGGGCTATACGGTTTCGGACTTGTTATTATCCAGACTGAGTAGGGGAGCTATATTGTCGGATACATGGTGGACCCGGTTCGAGACCGAGGGGCAGGAAAGCAGCATTATAGGCGGGGAGCCTAGCGAGGATACTCGATACCGGAGATAGAGACGAGCATGACAGATATCCAGAGGATACTGGCCGTGGTTCGATTGGGTACGGCGGATATCCAGGGGATACCAATCGGGGCCAGGGATATCGGGCGGCGACCATCTGTTGAGATGGTGTCGACGGTATCTACATTTACGTGTCGGTGATGGACACAAAAGATTTCTCATTTTGGGTGTCGATGCTGGACATTCATATATATTGATATGATTACTGTCATGAGGTACACAGTTAGATTACAGTTATTGTAGCCGACCAGGACTGATCCGGGAGACAGTACCTGTATATATTTGTACGGGCATTCATATATATAAAAAGGGTTTCAAAATCGAGCTATAGCCTCTTTATTTTGACGTGTCTGAGATGACACTGAAATCTTTTAAATTGTAAATCTCTTAACACTATTCATTAAAATAGCAGGACGTATATCCTCAGTAAAGGTACATATTATATTTTATACTATCACAACTATTTTTATGCCGTGACATATCTATTCTGTGGCTATTTTAAAGAAAAGGTTTATATATATATTTTCGGCTACATTGGACGTATATCTAGATATAGGTTAATTGCATTGGATATATTCTACTTGGGATTGCATGATAGTTAGTGTTGCATTATTATACATATGCATATCCTATATTATATTGTACAGATTAGGATAATACTATTCTTATGACCTAGGTATCATCGTGCATTTTGATTTCTACCTTTATATGTACTTTTATTCACTGAGTTGGCAACTCATCCCCGTTGTGCCACGGTTTCTTGCAGGTCTTACCACTTGGATTATCAGCGGCTTGGGCACACGTTCTTTTCGGTGATTGATTAGTAAGTGGGTTACTATTGTATCGTACTCACACTTGATTATTCATATATTCTTGTATCTAGTGAAAACTCCATCAACTTAGAAATGGTATATTGTGGATTTAGAAGCGAGACTTAGAGTTGTGTCTTGTGTTGTCGCACTCATTGGAGTCGACCATTTTATATTGTTGCTTTTGTTTCGCTTTCTTTCTTCGCCATTGTGCATCGTATATTGTTGTTTGGTTGCTCTACAGTTTGGGTGTGGAAGCTAGCTCTCGTTGGGATACTATTTATATTATATGTTGTATCAGGTTATACAAGAAATGCAAAGGAGGTGCTGTCGAATTTCAAAATGTCATAGATACTTTTCAAACATACATAGTTAAATTTAAATGTTATTTAAACTGATTCCATCTGATGACTATTTTAAACTCCACCTCTAATATTTTCAAAAAGGGTTTAGATTCCGGGTTTCGGCTTATTTGAACCGCGTCGATGTCTTTAAATGTCACGTGATTTAAGTGCCGATCACGTGCCACATTTGGGTCGTGACACACTCGATTCTACAACGATATCAAGTTCATTACGCAAAAGGTTTTCTTAAAAACCTGTCGTAGCCCTCCGTCATTTCAGATAAGTGCTACATAGTATTCGTGCTACGTTTGTTGACTATGTTAAGGCATAGTGTGCGGTAGCTGATTAGTGCTTATCTGCTAAAGCATGTGATGCGATTGGATTAGGGTAATTGTACGACTTTGTTGACTATGCTAAGGGTCGTATGGGTTTAATTCAATCATGAAATGTACGGGTTGAACTTGGCCAGCGCTTATGATTTGTTCATCTTGTTAAGGTCATAAGTTGCTAGGAGCAAAATATTATTGGGAGTTTCAAGTGTTGAAATTTGCAATGAGATTGCATAATTTCTATGAGATAGTTGGACCCGATACCCACTGCGAGTAAGTGTTACTCCTGGGAGAGTTTTGCACATTACAATTAGCCAATCAAGTAGGTGTCTAGAAATGTGTTAATGGGGTTACGGCCTTAGGAAAATGAGATTTATTTTAATTAGGTCTATGCGAAAGCACGGGGAACCTCCCTTAAAGTACCGACACTGGCCTGGCTGAAAGATTGGCGAACTTGTAGGGTGTAATTAATCTCGACTAGTCTTTCCTTTTAGGGTTTGAAGGAAGATTTCATAAAAAACAGTGGGAGTCATCCTGAGTAGATAAAATTATAACTAATCTGATCTTGCAAGAGCATACGCAGAGTGTTTTCTTATCTCTCTCTCTCCTGGTAGCGACCATAACATGCCTTAATCAAGATAATAAAATGGATGTATTGACCGAACCTACTTATTGTACTGAGCTGGGGAACGTTGGATCCGCTCTACCTTATAATTGTTATAAGTACGAGCAGGAAATAAGGGGAATACCAAGATTCCCATGCCACCCAATCGAGGAAAAAGCATGTCGATGCATATTCTTCGGGTGTGTTCGTTACCAAGAATTGTTTCTCAGTACACTCTACGTCCTGGGTATGAGATATCGGAACAGGATCCCAGATATGTAAGATGTTACGTGAGACAACTGAGAAAAGGTGATCATTCTCTGGAGTAGAGAATGGTGCAAGTGTTGCAGCCAAACTAGTTGGCAAATATCACCTTGTATTACCAAATGGGTAATACATTGATTCTGAACAAATGTTATTACATGCCGAACCTGATATACAACATTACATCAGTTTCTTTATTAAGTTAAAGAAGAATATAATTTTGTATTGCTGGATAATGTTGTGAACATTTTCCTTAATCAATAGTTGATTGGATCAGGCACGTTATATAATGGCATATACGTTCTAAATCAAACCACAGTTCAAAGTATATAGAACACACACAAGAGGAGTAGTTCAGAAATAAACGAATCCTTCTTGTGGCATTATAGACTAGGTCATATCAATGCGACACAACTAGCTAAGTTACATAAAGATGAATATTATAATCCGTTCGAATTTTCATCTTATGATACTTGCCAGTCTTGGCTCAAAAGGGAAAATGACCAATACTCCGTTTATTAGAAACAGAGAAAGAGTTGCTGAACTCTTGCGACGGATACATGTTGATGTACACGGTCCTACGTCTACAAATGCCAGCGTTGGTTCGTTGTACTTCATTATATTCACTGACCATCTCTCAAGATTTGGACATATGTTCCTGTTGAAACACAAGTCTGATACTTTTAAGAAATTCAAGGAATATAAGCTTAAAGTAGAGAACCAAAAGGGTAGAAGTATTAAAGTCCTTCGATGTGATCGAGGAGAATAATACTTGGGTATAGAATTCCTGGATTTTCTAAATAGAGAATGAGATTCTCTCTCAGCTTACTCCTTCGTATATACCACACGACAACGATGTATCGGGATGTCGGTATCGCACCCTATGAGATATGGTGCACTCTATGATGAGTACTGCTGAGTTGCCTGTTTCCTTTTGGAGTTATGCACTTGAGAAGTTGCATACCTATTGAATGTGGTTCCATCCAAATAATGTCTACCACTCCATATGAGATATGGAATGGGAAGAGACCATGTATTAAACGAGTTAAGATATGGGGTTGTCCGTCCTATGTTGAAAAGAAAAATCCGGACAAGCTCGAGGCAAGATCAGATCTGTATAAGTTTGTTGGATATCCCGAACATTCACGAGGGTATATTTTCTACCACTCTGAGGAGCAAAAGGTGTTTTGTTTCTCAGCATGCCACCATTTTAGAAAAGGAATTTTGTCATGACCTAAATTTAGGCACGTGACCGGCACTTAAACTACGTGACGTCAACAGGCGAAACGCAATTTAAGTAAGCCGAAAACCTCTAAACCATCAAAAGAAGTAAGTGATGAAAACATTGTTAAAAACATTTGGAAATCTCAAGTAAAAATCTTTAAACTTAAGTTATTTTCTTAAAAAATTCGGAAGCACCTCATTTGTAAAAACTAGCCCCGAAACGAGTACAAATATAGAATATAAATAAAGCATCCCCAAACGGGAGCAAATCACGCCCAAAGGTGGAAACAACCACCACAAGCATATATACGACGCCGTAGCGAAGAAATAGACAATATAAATGAAAAACAGCAGAAAGAGGTAAAACTACATAATAAAGGCAGGCTCACACGAGCACAACACCCAAAATCACAAAATAATACAATATCGATCCTCACAACTCGTCTCTAAGTCAATACATGGAATTAGTAGATGGAGAATACTAGATACAATAAGATGCACAATAGATAGAATCAGATAGATGCAACCCACCTATACCAAACGGCCTCACAGCCAACCGTAGCGGTATCCGCAAAAATAGAGATAATAAGAAGCCCTGCCGTGACAACTGTGAGGGTCAAACCTGCAAAACACTATAGCACAACGGGGGTGAGTTTCCAACTCATGAATAGTAAGTAACATCATACCGATAATCGCAGGTATGCACGAACAACGATAATCTATAACATGCAATCTGATAGCATAAATATAGCAATATAGATATGCAATAATCATGATCAAGGTACTCCATCAGGTACTACAAATACATGAAGCAATGCATATCAAATAAATGCTGAGTATGGAATAAAACATAACACCATCAATGAATCATTATCGTGGAAAATCCAGGTGTCCATCAACGACACCCCAAATCCCAATACCTCAGGCGCCGTCACTCTGATAGGCCCTCATATCTGTAAATCTCATGGAACCTGAGTGTCCAACATCGACACTCGAAACATCATGAAAACTCGTGTCCATCAACAACACGTAAATTCTCATCTCTCAGGCGCCGCATACCCAGATCAGCCCTTAATATATCTCATGTAATAACTCCGAAACGGTATTCTCCGGATATCCGTCGGGTTCTATACTATCACCGGTAGGTAGTGCTCCCTCCGCCAGGCTCATTGTCTACACCACAAAAACCATTTCTTACCCCGGGGTACCATACCGGGTCCACCATGTACCCGCACACGATTCCTACCACTCCTCGAATCGGGTTTCTAACACAAATCTCATAACCGAGAAAACTCATGTTGGACGCACCGAAATATCATATCAAGAGAAACAGGGTTTTCAAAACAATGCATAGTTTCTTGAAATATCCCCAGGGTTCTCAAATCCATAAATCGCATGAAATCTGTATCTTAATGCGTAAATCCATGAAATATGATATATGCAACATAAAACAGTAATATGAGATATTAAGTGAAAATCGCACTTTTAAATGAATCCAGTTTTAAAATATATCATGTGGTTCCCAATTCCTCCAAAATCAAATGCAACATCATATAAAGGTGTACATGTAGCTATAGCAAGGTATTGGTGTTGTTCAGACCATAATATTGCATTTATCATTCCCCTATTCTTATCCTTTTTTATAAATAAACAGGTACACTTGACGCACGTTTGTTGCATATTACAGGATACAGGTTTCTGGAGCAAATACAGTGAAAAAGATACAAAACAACAGAAAAGGGACTTTTGACCAACAAGCAGACGGATCCTAGTCAAAGCCTAGTCGAAGAACATTGCAAGGTCCAAAAATGTCAAGTGAACGGTCAAAAGATCCTTACAAGTCTTCACTGGAGATCTGGAGAAGATACAGAAGTCCAAACAGAGAAAGAAGTGTAAAAAGAGAGAGCCCAAGAACCCTTGAGGACAGCCCAGAAGTTTAGAAGTCCAAGACCACCAATGGGCCGCGGATCCGCGGCCCAAGCCATCAATTGCCGCGGATCCGCGGCCGTATAAAGCCCGTGTTGGCGCAAAGATTTTGTGCTGTTGCGTCGGTGCGGGTGTTGGGATTTTTCGTGGGCAAATCTGCAATTGCGCATGTGCGAGAGTCTGTAACCCTAGGTTTCCTATTTTCCTATAAATTGTAATCTTAGATCTGAAAAATGTATGCCTCTTTTCAATCAATAAAATTCAGAATTTCTGGGAGTAAATTTCAGATCTGTTCTTCTTGTTTGGAGGGAGCCGTCAAACCTAGTAAGTCTTTTATTTATGTTTCTTTTAATTATAATGTCTTCTCATCCCCTAATGAGCGAGTAGTCTCCTCGCTTGTTAGGGTTAGCCTTAGGGAAAGGGTTGAGAGATGAGATCTCTCACCCCTTTCAATGCCACTTTAACCTAATGTATTAGAACTTCACGCATACGAGCACAACCGCTCCCTGCGGCATCCTACCCTTCGAGGTAACGATGAACCGTAGTATAAAGGGCCGGTTGCACGTGTTTTCCGTGAAGGTTAGGATAATTATCAAGAAAGGAAGGGTACAAATCTAGAGAAAGAAACATTTTCCCAAAATATTTGTATCCACTTTCTTGATAATTAACTTAACATCTAATAGATCTAAAAAAATTAGGCATTGAAAGCGGTGATGAAAAATGTTAATCTCCAAAACTTCCCCTAAGCCTAACCCTAGCAAGATTCTTAATTAGATTAATTAGATCCAGTATTTTAGATTTTTATAAACCAATCAAAACTACAAATAGAATCAACTCGTTAAAACACATAAAAGGAATTTACCCGTCTCTGTGGATCGACCCGTACTCACCGGCTAGCTGCGAAGCGACGCCGTTTCTGATTGCGGTAAACTTACATAATTTTGGATTAATCAACTGGCGCCGTTGCCGGGCACGGCGTAATCTTTATTTTTGTGAATTTTCGGGTTGATATAAATTTTAAAAATTATAAAAATCTGAAAATATAAAAAATAAAAAAATATCAAATTTGATCTGTTTGAAGGGTGTATATTTTTGAATCTTGCAGGAACAGTTTCGAATCGCAGATCTGGAATTTTACAGAGGCCAAAACATAAATTGGTATATAAGAACAGAGAAGGATTGCAAGTCAAGAGCAGTGAAAAATTTTCCAGAGGCTGAACCCATCCCCTTGCCGCGCTTCCGCCGCAAAACAAGGTCTCTGACCGCTCTTCCGCCGCGCCCTGGACACGTCATCATCTTAAAATTTGCCGGTTTGATTTCTCTCTCTCTCCTCTGCAATCTCCCATATATCTCTCTGTAAAAAGTTTTCTGCAGGATTTCTTTGCGTAAAGAGTCTTTCTCCCCCTTCTCGATAACAGATTTTCTGCAGGTTTCTTTGCGCCGCGCTAAAAAATTCTGATTGCAAGTGAAATTTTATTTGTTTTGCATAATTTAACCGGACTCTAAGGGGCTAATTGACCAAACTCAGATTGGGTGGGGATTTCATCACCCTTCCCAGGACCCCAGAAAACACCTAAGCATTTTGCATCGACCACAATTAATTAAAAAAAGATTAGACTCAGACCTAAGGACATCGAGCTCAATTGGAAAAGGACTAGTATAGGCATCGGCCGTTTATCCTAACCGACTTTGCGGTGTCTAGGCTAGTGGTTATTAATTAGACCCACTGTAGTGGTGGTTCCTTCCCACTTACCTGGCCGTATTTCTCCGTGAAGAGGCGGTTTGAGGTCCTATTTCTAGCCCTAGTTGGGAGCTGTCTAGCAGACCTAGGCAACCCTAGATCTAGGCCTGATTGTGCATGTGTGGTTGATACTTTTGTGTCACGAGTCCGTTTTCAAAAACCTCTTTGCAAAACTTTCATATAAAAAATAATAAAGGAATTTTTTTTTAAAAACTTGCAACTTGCCGCTAAGAAAACTTGCACCTCACTTCCACCATCTCTCCTTCATTGACGTTATCTTATCCCCACATTCTGTTTTTCTATTTTTTTTCTGACTGCACTATCCTTTAGTGTATGTCATCTTGGACTAGGGATACTAACGCCCGATTAGTCCGTGTTTCGTTGGTACCGACCAACGAACCCTTCGACGAACCCTTCGTCGACATTCCGTCCACTTCCTTACCTCCAACCACAAATTCTTTCACCGAAGGTATGTCGGGATTCAACCCCAACGATACCTTACCGACGGGAATGATTCCACCTCCGCCAGGTGCGAATAACCCGAATCTTCCGCCTGTTGTAGCGCCCGCACGAGTTGCGCTCCAGGATCTCTTCTACCCCGTCCGCACTTCCTTACCTACATGTCTTTCACCCCCACCGGCGAATGGGGATAATTTTGAAATAAAACCACACTTCATCAATATGCTGCCTAAGTTTCATGGTTTGGAATCCGAAGATGCATATATTTTCATTAATAAATTCCAAAACGTTTGCAGCATGATGAAGACAACCCAATTAAGTGATGACGCAATAAGGCTAAGGGTCATTCCTTTTACCTTATGTGACCTAGCCGAGAAGTGGCTATACAGCACCGCATCACACTCCATTAGAAATTGGGACGAGTTTGTGAGAGCTTTTCTAAAAAATTTCTATCCTCATCATAAAACTGCTAGAATCCGAAACGAGATTATACAATTTTCACAGCTTCAGTCCGAACCATTTTGGAAGTGCTTCGAGAGATTTAAAGACCTACTTGTTCAATGCCCTCATCATGGGATAGAAAATTGGCAACTTTGCCAAACATTATACGAGGGATTGAATGCAGCAACGAAGCAGTTGCTAGAAACAATATGTCAAGGTCATTTTCTCTCCAAGTCTAGCGACGAAGCTTGGCAGTTTCTTGAGGACCTAAGTGAGCAAACAATTCAGTGGGAGAGTACCAAGACCACATCATCTTCTTCAGTTGGTCAATCTAGGGCAGGCATACATCAAATAGATATGTCGATCGCTATGAAGGACGAGATGGCCTCACTTATGAAAAAGCTAGAAGCCATTGAGACCAAAATCTCATCGTCTTCTCTTGCCCCTACTCTACCCACACGAACTGTTTGTGCTTGTTGTTCGAACCCATCGCATTTAACCGAAGAGTGTCCTTATAATGCACCTATTCAAGGACAGGATCAAGTCAATGCTGCATTTCAGCAACGACAAAGAAACGATCCGTACTCTTCTACATACAATCAGGGGTGGAGGAGTCACCCAAATTTCGCTTGGAACCAAAATCAACAAGGCCAAGGAAATAACAATTTTCAAAGAGCTCCTCCACAACAACAACAAGCACCCTTACAAACTCAAAACCAGCAACCTTTCCAACAACAACCTTATACAAATCAAACGAACAATTTGGTTCAACCAAATGATGATAATGTTACCTCGCTCGAAAAAAGTCTAGATGCATTTCTTAAGCAAACTACAGAATCCGCAGCAAGATTTGAAAGTTATGTTCAATCTTTAATGAATAACAATGCCTCACACGATCAAAGTATCAAATCTATTGAGGCACAAATTGCACAATTAACTGCTGCGTTGAGCGAGAGAGAAAAGGGAAAGCTTCCATCTCAACCATTGCCCAATCCCGGTCATGCACAAAACGCATATCACAATCACAATGTAAATGCGGTGACCACGTTGAGATCCGGAAGAGAGTTGCAAAATAATGAGGGAACTAGTGATGACATCCCCGCCGGTGGTTCTTCTTCTTCTTCCCCTTCTTCATTTTCTTCACTTCCTTCTTCACCTTTTTCTTTAGAGCCTATTCTCCACCCTTCACACGGCTCTACTTCTTCTGAATCGAACAGACCCAATTCTCACAACACGAACACATCCACACTGGGATCCGTTCCTAATCCACATTCTACTCCACAAACTTTTGACTCAACAAATTTTCAGAACGCTCCATTCCCAAACAGGTTGAGTCCTAATAAACAAAATACACAAGTGGAGAAGATTGTGGAGATATTTAAGCAGGTTAGCATAAATATACCTCTCTTGGATGCTATCCAACAAGTCCCTTCATACGCGAAAATCTTAAAGGGCTTGTTCACCTCGAAGAGAAAGGCATCTCAAGTACCCAAGAAAGTGCTAGTGGCTAGTGCAGTGAGCAATGCTATTAACCACCATCAAACCTTACCCCAGAAACGAAAGGACACCGGCTGTCCTACTATTTCAATCACAATTGGGGATAAGAAAATTAATCGAGCACTTTTAGATCTTGGGTCTAGTGTTAACCTGATTCCTTACTTCGTGTACGAACAATTAGGGGTTGGAGAGTTGAAACCCACTCGTTGCACTCTCCAAATGGCTGATCGATCAATCACCTATCCAAGGGGTCAACTAGAGGATGTGTTGATCAAAGTCGGGGAATTCATATTCCCCGTTGATTTTATCGTTATGGATACACAACCTGTTGCTAACCCAAGAAACCAAATTCCGGTGATTCTTGGTCGACCATTTTTGGCCACTTCCAATGCCTAATAAATTGTCGCAATGGCTCCATGACTCTATCCTTCGGAAAGAAGTCTAGTGAGTTCAATATTTATAAGATGGGAAGTCTGCCCCCCGTGCCTAAAACTAGTACACGAGAAGTTTGCTCTATTCACGAAATCACGCAGGAGGACTGCGAGGTTGAAAGATTTCTATTTGATGAGAACAGTTTTGACGCCACTAGTGCGTCCCTCCTTGAGCCTACTACCGTTGACACAACCGATGTTGATTATGAATGTTTCACCTTTTTGGATGATGATGACTCACATCCCGAATATGAATCGTTTGAATTTTTGGATGAGTCAGTCGAGCCATCCGAATCGGTTGTTTGAAGTGATTTCGAACCTGTGTTAGAGTCCTTTGAGTTCGAGGTAGATTCCGCAATGATTCTTTCGCCTCAGAAATTCGAACTCACGCCCTTGTCGTCTTACCTTAGATATACCTACATAGGTGAGAATGAGACTTTTCCCATTATCATATCAGCCTCTCTAGCCTTCGAGCAAGAGAATGCTATTTTAAAAGTCTTACAAGATAGGCGGCAAGTTTTCAGTTGTACTATGGCGGACATCGAGGAGATAAGTTCCCTCATAATTGAATATCATACACAATTGATGGATGATGCCATGTCAATAGAGGACCCACAGGAACATCTTGGGGGTATCGTGGTGAGTCAACTTCCTCCCTTAGAAGTTGAAATACCCTAATTTCTTTTAATAAGGTACGAGAATGCCAACACTCTACTGATTGCTGATCATTTACATTCTCGTGTCGATGAATCACCATCACCTGTATATTTACCTCCACACCTCCCATACCACTACTTCTATCTTCCCCAATTCTTTGCGGACCACCACAACTTATGTTTCCACCAAACAATATTCTCTACTGATAAATTTTTTAAATGGTTGGTGTCGACTTATGGCCGATGCAAAGTTTGGCAGTAATGTCTAACATAGTTTAAATGAAGTTTGGGGGAGGGCCTTTTTGTATATATTTTTGATTTTTCTTAACAATAAAAAAAAACTATAAATAAATAAACAGGGGAGTATCGGTATTTTGACCCTCTTGGTTTAGCATGATAGTGAGGACACAGTCAAGTTCAAGTTTGGGGGTATGCTCGGTACGTCTTCTTCCTTCGCATTCATATGTACATATTTTTGCATTTGCATACTTATTTGAAAACCCATAAAAATTTGAAAAATTTGAAAAATTATAAAAATTAGAAAAATTATAAAAATTAATGTATTCAATTTTGGCCTATTTGACTTGAGTTTGACAAATAGGTTAACTGGTTAGGAACAACTAGATCTTAGACTTAGTAAATTAAAAACCCTAAAAATAACCTTCCTTAAAGTTTAACGGTAGAAAGTATATGCCTTGTAGTTTATTTAGAAATAGGCAAATTTTGGGTTCACTTCTTGGGCTAAGTCGAAACAAGGGAAGAGTATTGATATTCTTATTAGAGTATAAGTTTGAAAAATAGTTCCTAGCTTAAGTCTAAATTCTGAAAATGTATACCCTACAAATTGCACATTCACGCACCTTGAAACTTGGAATAGTAGAAGAGACCTTGAAATGCTCTTGGCTAAAGTCCTTAGTACTAAAAAGTGTGAATAAAAAAAAATGGACACTGGTTTTTGTGATTATTTAAGGCTGCAAAAATAGAAAAATATTTAGCGATGGTGCTTCATCACCTAGTGCCTTAGACCAACTGGTTTGGGAGTCACTGCTAGAGCCTTGGGTGTCGCAAAGATTAGGAAGTACGTTTTAAAGTGCAAACGCATTTTGTAATCGGTCGTTGGTACCTCAAGAAGTATTAACGGTCGCATGAAGGATGTGTAAGCAAATTTCATTCACCAACTAATTAGTACTTTGGACAATGGACGAGAGTACGATTGCTTGATTTGAATTTCCAAGTGTAGGGGTAATATATACACACACGTAGGGATATGTGATTGGAATTTAGATGAGAAAAAGGAATGAAGAATAGAACTTGTATCTTTAGTAGAGTTGATAAAAATTCCTAAGTGGAGATGGAACCCTAGAAGGAAAACTTAGGAAATGCCGAAAGCTAAGTAGGTATACATAACATATATAATCTTAAGTTAAATAATGAGGAAGCGTGAAGAATATGGGTGGATAATTTACAAGTAGAAGATAATAGAATTCCTTGTTAGAAAACCTAATTGGAGAACAAAAGTCAATGGGCTGAGTTGATAGGATTTTGTGGGTAGTATCCGCTGAAAACCCTCAGGGGACAACACTCCTCCTACTAGGGACACCTAGAGGTTTAACGGCTTGTTGCACGTGCTCAGTGCAATCGCGTTTCCCTGCGAAAGTGCGGTTAGGTTTTTTGTAGTGAATAAAAAAATAAGTTTGCTCGAGGACGAGCAAAAGGTAAGTTTGGGGGTTTTTGTTCAGACCATAATATTGCATTTATCATTCCCCTATTCTTATCCTTTTTATAAATAAACAGGTACTCTTGACGCACGTTTGTTGCATATTACAGGATACAGGTTTCTGGAGCAAATACAGTGAAAAAGATACAAAACAATAGAAAAAGGGACTTTTGACCAACAAGCAGACGGATCCTAGTCAAAGCCTAGTCGAAGAACATTGCAAGGTCCAAAAATGTCAAGTGAACGGTCAAAAGATCCTTACAAGTCTTCATTGGAGATCTGGAGAAGATACAGAAGTCCAAACAGAGAAAGAAGTGTAAAAAGAGATAGCCCAAGAACCCTTGAGGAAAGCCCAGAAGTTTAGAAGTCCAAGACCACCAATGGGCCGCGGATCCGCGGCCCAAGCCATCAATTGCCGCGGATCCGCGGCCGTATAAAGCCCGTGTCGGCGCAAAGATTTTGTGCTGTTGCGTTGGTGCGGGTGTTGGGATTTTTCGTGGGCAAATCTGTAATTGCGCATGTGCGAGAGTCTGTAACCCTAGGTTTCCTATTTTCCTATAAATTGTAATCTTAGATCTGAAAAACAAATGCCTCTTTTCAATCAATAAAATTCAGAATTTCTGGGAGTAAATTTCAGATCTGTTCTTCTTGTTTGGAGGGAGCCGTCAAACCTAGTAAGTCTTTTATTTATGTTTCTTTTAATTATAATGTATTCTCATCCCCAAATGAGCGAGTAGTCTCCTCGCTTGTTAGGGTTAGCCTTAGGGAAAGGGTTGAGAGATGAGATCTCTCACCCCTTTCAATGCCACTTTAACCTAATGTATTAGAACTTCACGCATACGAGCACAACCGCTCCCTGCGGCATCCTACCCTTCGAAGTAACGATGAACCGTAGTATAAAGGGCCGGTTGCACGCGTTTTCCGTGAAGATTAGGATAATTATCAACAAAGGAAGGGTACAAATCTAGAGGAAGAAACATTTTCCCAAAAGATTTGTATCCACTTTATTGATAATTAACTTAACATCTAATAGATCTAAAAAAATTAGGCATTGAAAGCGTTGATGAAAAATGTTAATCTCCAAAACTTCCCCTAAGCCTAACCCTAGCAAGATTCTTAATTAGATTAATTAGATCCAGTATTTTAGATTTTTATAAACCAATCAAAACTACAAATAGAATCAACTCGTTAAAACACATAAAAGGAATTTACCTGTCTTTGTGGATCGACCCGTACTCACCGGCTAGCTGCGAAGCGACGCCGTTTCTGATTGCGGTAAACTTAAATATTTTTGATCAATCAGGTGTATACATGTAAGTATGTATGCATGATGCATGTCATATGCACAATAGAATAAGAATCAACGTCTCAATGTCAATAACAATACAATACCTCATAGGTGTATATGTAGTTATAGCAAGGTATGTGTATATACAAGTAATTATGTATGCATGATGCATTTTATATGCGCAATAGAACAAGAATCAACGTTTCAATGTCAATAACAATACAATACCATATAGGTGTATATGTAGTTATAGCAATGTATGTGTGTATACATGTGAATATGTATGCACGATGCATTTCATATGAGCAATAGGACAAGAATCAACATCTTAATGTCAATAACAATACAATACCACATAGGTGTATGTGTTGTGCGTGTCATGGCAATTACCAACGGTGTGGGTGTAGCATACAATTTAGTGCTCGTGAAATATGAACCGTCAGTAATAGTGCGGTGTTTAATAGGTACTAAGTCATGGCACAACAAGTAATAGTATGCAATGATGCTCATGCACAATCAACACATATGCGTATAAACATGCGGCTATAATATCTTATCTATCCCTGACGCATAACGACATACGGGCGATTTCCCCGTAGATGTTAAATCTACTCACCGGGACGCCACGACTAATCTGATCCGATTTCAGCTCTGCCATTTCCGCGCCACGTCCGATGCCTCTACACCCGATCCTAGCATCACATAAGTAAATAAGAGGATGTATATATCAATGGTCGCGGACACAACGATACAACATAACCACGCACACTAACGAGACGCGCACATACTTGGTGCACGAAACGCGTCGCGACAACGCCACAAACTACAACTAGGGTCACTATACGAGATAATCACCAAACTAAAAACCCAATCTCACCAATTGCACATTCACAACACATTAAATATTATATGAATTAGGTTGTAGCTCACCAAAACCTCAACTTTAATTCAAATCGATTTATTCCGAAAACCTAGTAAGCATCTTTTAACCATTTTAGTACAAATTTAGATGTTTAAACAAATCTAGTGTCCACAATGTTCATCTAATATCATAATTAGGTCATACCAATATTTACTAAAATTTAATCTCATCTCTATACATAAATCACAAAAATCTAGTTTGCAAAATTATGTAATTTGGACAATTTTAATGTAACAATTGGCAAACTAGCAACTCGCTTAGATTTTGCATGTCTTGAGATGTAAGACTACACATCACAACCATAAACAAATAATCAAAACCCTAACTTCATTTCAAACCCTAATCTTGAAATTTCTAACTTTCAATTAAAACCATATTTAAACACCTAATAAGCTAGATTAAAGTAATTAACTAACAATTAAACCTTAGGGTTAGGATTTATACCTCACAAACTTGATGTCAAACTTGAAAACTTGACTCCCGAAATGACCTCCAAAATGCTAACTTGCTCCTTGATCCAAGCTATATTAGGCTAAGGAATAATGGGTAAGGATTTGATTTAGAGTTTGTGGGATTTTGTATTGATTTTTGATGGATTTTTGTAGCTTTTTGAGTTGGAAGTGGAGGTGGGGAAAATTTGGGGCTGTTGAAGGGGTGCTCGGCCAAGGAGGAAGAGGGGAGGGTATTGTGTGAGAGGGTGTGGAAATATCTAGATTAATTTAACCCTTAAGCCTCCATTAATGCACCTCACATCAATCTTATCTCTAATTCCTTTTATTTTCTAATTTTCTTAATCCTAGAAAAGTCTAGAACCTTAAGATATTTGGAGAAAAAGAAAACAATTTTGTAAACTTGTATTTATGTTGACATGGTTCACATTTGTATATTTAACCCATTCCAATTTGTAATTACCACTAATTAATTGTATAAATAAAAATCTTATAATAAAAATTGAATTAAGGAAAAATATTTAAGTGAACTAATAGTTATAAGCGACTAAATAAATACCAAATACTAGCAATTTCATAGTTAAACAAGGTGCATTTGAGTCTATATTGAAAAATGATTATATCTGGTTTTTACGGAAAACACAATTTATTTTACCGATTATCGGAAAATTCGCCTAAACGATTTCTAAAACATTACAATTTCCCACCCTTAAAGAAATGTGGTCCCCGAATTTAAAATTCTTACTATGCGTACCTTCAAAGAGATGAGGGAATTTCTTCCGCATCTCGCTCTCGGCCTCCCAAGTGACCTCTTCACTATTCGGGTTATACCAAAGAACCTTTATAGATGTCAAGACCTTTGATCGAAGTTTCTTCACCTGCCGATCCAATATGACTACCGGCTGCTCGGTGAACGAAAGATTGCGCTCTAGATGAACGGTCTGGTGCCGAATCATGTGAGAAGGGTCATGAAGGTACTTGCGAAGTATCGACACGTGAAATACGGGGTGACCATCTGGGAAACTGGGCGGATGTGCCAAACGATAAGAAACGGTACCAACTCGCTCAAGAATCTCAAAAGGACCTACAAATCTGGGACTGAGTTTCCCTTTCTTCCCAAATCTCATTACGCCCTTCATCGGAGAAATCCGTAGGAATACATGATCCTCCACGGCGAACTCGAGCCTGCGACGACGACGGTCGGCAAAAGACTTCTGTTTTCACTAAGATGTTCTCATCCTATCCTGAATCAATTAGATCTTCTCCTTAGTTTCTTGAACTAGCTGGGGTCCCAAAATCCTACTCTCGCTGAGTTCGGTCCAACAGACTGGCGATCGACACTTTCTCCCATACACAGCCTCAAAAGGTGTCATCTGAATCGTCTCCTGATAACTGTTATTGTAGGAGAACTCTATCAACGACAAGTGACGATCCCAACTGCCCCCAAAATTAAGCATGCACGCACGAAGCATATCCTCCAGTGTCTGTATAGTCTGCCCCGACTGACCATCGGTCTGCGGATGGAAAGCGGTGCTAAAACTCAAGCGGGTATCCAAGACTTCTTGAAGCTTCTGCCAAAGATGGCTAGTGAACTGGGTGCCCCTGTATGATACGATGATTGTGGGAACGCCATGCAAACACACAATCTCATCAATGTACAACTAAGCATACTAAGCATAACCAAAAGTGGTCTTCACTGGAAGGAAGTGATCCGCTTTCGTCAACTGGTCAACAATCACCCAAATGGAGTCATACCCTCGACTAGACCTGAGTAGACCCATAACGAAATCCATGGAGATCTGTTTCCATTTCCACTCCGGAACGGGTAATGGCTGCAACTCTACTGCCGGTCTCTGATGCTCAGCCTTGACTTGCTGACAAGTCAGGCAACTCGAAACGAAATCCGAAACACCTAACCCCACTGATCTCCTTTTTAGTGCTTATCAATTGATCAGACTGATGGTCAGACAGAGCGGGACTCTTCATCCCTGCCCACCAGTAGATATCTCTCAAGTCACGATACATCTTGGTGGAACCTGGGCGAACACTAAAAGCTGACTAATGTGCCTGCTCTAGGATCTCGCGTCTCAACCAATTGTTATCACGTACACACAAACGAGTCACGATACATAGCACACCGTGGTCATCAATCATGAACTCTGAATCTCTACCCTGTCGAACATGCTCAAGAATCTCAGATAGACGGGCGTCGGCGGGTTGTGCCTCACGAATACGATCAAGTAGAAGTGGACGGGCGCGGACGTGAGTAAGCTGTCCCCCAGTGGAAGTGAACTCAAACTGTACTCTACTGTCACACAAAATCTGCCAATCTGCAGAAGACTGTCTCTGAACTGCGCCCAACTGGGATAAGCTACCCCTGGGCCTACGACTCAAAGTATCGGCTACCACATTCTCCTTTCCCGGGTGATAAAGGATCTCATAATCATAATCCTTCACAAGCTCCATCCAACGGTGCTGTCTCAAATTCAGATCCCGCTGCTGGAAGATGTACTTCAAGCTCTTGTGGTCCGTGAAAATCTGACATGACCCCCCGTACAAGTAGTGTCTCCAAATCTTAAGCGCAAAGACCACCACGGCCATCTCAAGATCATGAGTGGAATAACTCTGCTCATGCTTCTTCAGCTGTCGGGAAGCATAAGCGATAACTCTATCATGCTGCATCAATACACAACCGAGCCCCACTCGAGAAGCATCACAGTAAATGACATAGTTGCCCGATTCAGTAGGGAAGGATAAAACTGGTGCAGTCGTCAACCGAGTCTTCAACTGCAGAAAACTCTGCTCGCATTCCTCGGTCCAAAGAAAAGGATCCCCCTTCCCGGTTAGTCCGGTCAGCGGTGCAGCGATACTCGAGAAGTCCTGCACGAAACGGCAGTAATAACCTGCTAAGCCTAAAAAGCTGCGGATCTCAGTCACTGATACAGGTTTGGGCCAAAGCTGTACGGCCTCGATCTTCCTCGGGTCCACACGAATACCGTCTCCCGTAACCACATGACCCAGGAAGTCAACACTATCAAGCCAGAAGGCATACTTCGATAATTTAGCAAATAGCTGGCGCTCTCTCAATGTCTGCAAAGAAATTCTCAAGTGCTGCTCAGGCTCCTCTCGACTCTTGGAATAAACCAGAATGTCATCAATAAACATACTGGTCGAGGAACGGCCTGAAAATCCGGTTTATCAAATCCATGAACGCCGCTGGAGTATTGGTGAGTCCGAACGACATCACCAAAAACTCATAATGCCCGTAGCGCGTAGGAAAACCGGTCTTCAGAATGTCATCATTCCGAACCTGCAACTGATGATAATCTGATCTCAAATCAATCTTAGAAAAATGCCCCGCACCCTGGAACTGATCAAACAAATCGTCAATGCGAGGTAAAGGATACCTATTCCGCACCGTAACTCGGTTCAATTGACGATAATCAATACACAATCTCAAACTGTCGTCCTTCTTCTTGACAAACAGAACAGGAGCTCCCCAAAGAGAAACACTCGGACGTACAAGTTCCCTATCAAGCAACTCTTGCAGCTGATCCTTAAGCTCCGCTGGGGCCATCCGGTAAGGCGGTATAGAAATAGGCCCCGTGTTGGGGATCAAATCAATTCAAAACTCAATCTCACGCTCTACCGGCAATCCAGGTAACTCATCAGGAAAAAAGATCGGGAAACTCTCTCACGATAGGAACCTGGTCCAACGAATCTACTGTGGCTCCAGTATCTCGTATGAAAGCCAAGAATCCCTGACATCCCCTCCTCAAAAGCCGACTAGCGCGAAGGGCTGAAATCAAACTGTGAGGGGCGGCACCACGGTCCCCCTGCACAACAAGAACTGACTCGCCGGGAAAACAAAACATGACTGTCTTCTCGCGGCAGTCCACGAACGCATAGCAAGAAGCTAACCAGTCCATGCCTAGGAGAACGTCGAAGTCCAACATCTCAAGAAGGATCAAGTCGACGAACGAATCTCTATCTCCAATACGAACGACACACGACCGAAACACGTGTTGCACAATAAACGACTCACCAACAGGAGTAGTCACGACAAGCGGCTGATCTCGTAAACACGACTCTCGGCCCAACCTCGGCACAAAGTATGTAGAAACATACGAGTGCGTAGATCCCGGATCAAACAAAACGTGGGCATCGAAAGAACATACTGAAAAAGTACCTGAAACCACTGTATTGGACGCCTGCGCGTCCTAATGAGTCAAAGAAAACACTCGAACCTGCCCTCTACCGGCAACTGGCTGTCCTCTGCCTCGGCCACCCCATCATCTCTGAACAAAACCTCCGCGACCATGACCCCTCTGCGCATGAGTCTGACGCGGATCAACAACAGGCGTAAGAGGCAATGCACTCTGAGGTGAAGGTGGTAAGGTAATATATGGAACTGCTGCCTCCCTCTGGAATATCTCAGTGCAATCTCTGATGCGGTGATGGGGACTGCTACACCCAAAACATCCAGGCGACGACTGTTGACCCTGTGGGTATAAACTATATGTCTGGCCTCTCCCCAAGCTTCTGCTACCCCCACGACCTGAACGAAATCTGTCGCGGCGTCTACCCAACTGCCTCTGAGCTGATACATCAGTACAAATCATCTTCGGTCCTGGAATGACCGAAGTCTCGGAAAGGCGCTCCTCAACCGGTAGGGTTGTGTCCACCGCGGCTGCATATGTGTCAAACTGCTGAGAGCAGATAGCGAGGAACAACTGGGTAATCAGGCCTCGAACAAATCTCTTGATCCGCATCTTCTCAGTGTCCACCAAATACGGAGCATACACAGATAGCTGGGTAAACTGCACATCGTACTCTGCCACCGTCATACCCGGAGTCTTGCGTAACGACTCAAAACTGCGATCCCAAGCATCCCTGACGCTCTGCGGAATGAAACGGGCAAGAAACACCGTCACGAACTTAGCCCAGGTCATAGGAGAAAGACCTGCGGCTCTGCGCCTCTCTAATGATTCGCACCAGGTCTGGGAAAGACCCTCCAGACGAAAACTAGCGAACTCTACCCATCTCACGTCGGAACATCTCAGCCAACGACAGATCCTGGCCATCCGATCAATAAACGACTGCGGATCCTCAGCTGTATCGGTGCTGGTGAAGACCAGAGGCTTCAGCCTTATGAACTCAGATAATGATATGGTGATAACCTCTATAGCTGTAGCTATAGCTGCGACTGCCGGAACAGTAGGTACCATCGCGGTCCCCGTAGCAGGTGGGTCAACCTCCTGTCTCTGCGCTCGACTGGCCTCAACTAAATACCCCATCATCTGGCGCAATTCCTGCATACCGGCCTCTAGCATAGTAATACGGTCTGTCGAAGGTGGATCAACCTGCTCCTGTACAACGGGCGTACCGCCCTGGTCAGTCCTCGTCTCCGACAAGCCAACTCTGACCTCGGCTCTCGCGGTCGCTCTCTGTGCCCTCGTAGTCTTCGGCAGCATAATGGCTATAAATTAAATTAGGATTCGATAAGAACATAGAAATCGAATCTCGATGATGTATAAAATCACGGAAGGAATTTCAACCAACAAGTCCTAAGGTCACTTAGGCGGAGTACAGTGTCACAAGTATGCCACGGAACAAATACACGCTACGTCACTCTGCTTAAGCTTCCTACTCCATCATACCAAGGTCATCCTACACTCCGAAAGGTAAAACCTAGCGCTCCGATACCAACTTTGTTATGACCCAAATTTAGGCACGAGACCGGCACTTAAACCACATGACGTCAACAGGCATAACGCAATTTAAGTAAGCCGAAAACCTAGAAATCTAAACCATCAAAAGAAGTAAGTGATGAAAACATTGTTAAAAGAATTTGGAAATCTCAAGTAAAAATATTTAAACTTAAGTTTATTTGCTTAAAAATTTCGGGAGCACCTCCTTTGTAAAAACTAGCCCCGAAACGGTACAAACATAGAATATAAATAAAGCATCCCCAAACGGGAGCAAATCACGCCCAAAGGCGGAAACAACCACCACAAGCATATATACGACGCCGTAGCGAAGAAATAGACAATATAAATGAAAAACAACATAAAGAGGTAAAACTACATAATAAAGGCCGGCTCACACGAGTACGACACCCAGAGTCACAAAATAATACACTATCGATCCTCACAACTCGTCTCTAAGTAAATACATGGAAATGGTAGATGGAGAATTCTAGATACAATAAGATGCACAATAGATAGAATCGAATAGCCGCAACCCATCTATACCAAACGGCCTCACAGCCAACCATAGTGGGAGCCGCAAAAATAGAGATAATAAGAAGCCCTGCCGCGAGTACTCTAAGGGTCAAACCTGCAAAACACTATGGAACAACGGGGGTGAGTTGCCAACTCATGAATAGTAAGTAACATCATACCGATAATCGCAGGTATGCACGAACAACGATAATCTATAACATGCAATCTGATAGCATAAATATAGCAATATGGATATGCAACAATCATGATCAAGGTACTCCATCAGGTACTACAAATACATGAAGCAATGCATATCAAATAAATGCTGAGTATGGAATAAAACATAACACCATCAATGAATCATTATCGTGGAAAATCCCGGTGTCCATCAACGACACCCCAAATCCCAATACCTCAGGCGTCGTCACTCTGATCGGCCCTCATATCTATAAATCTCATGGAACCTGAGTGTCCAACATCGACACTCGAAACATCATGAAAACTCGTGTCCATCAACGACACGTAAACTCTCATCTCTCAGGTGCCTCATACATAGATCGGCCCTCAATATATCTCATGTCATAACTCCCAAACGGTATCCTCCGGATATCCGTCGGGTTCTATACTATCACCGGTAGGTAGTGCTCCCTCCGCCAGGCTCACTGTCCACACCACAAAAACCATTTCTTGTCCCGGGGTACTATACCGGGTCCACCATGTACCCGCAGACGGTGCCTACTGCTTCTCAAATCGTGTTTTTAACACATCTCATAACCGAGAAAACTCAATGTGGACGCACCGAAATATCATATCAAGAGAAACCGGGTTTTCAAAACAATGCATACTTTCTTCAAATATCCCCACGGTTCTCAAATCCATAAATCACATGAAATCCGTATCTCAATGCGTAAATCAATGAAATATGATATATGCAACATAAAACAGTAATATGAGCATATTAAGGGAAACCAGCTCTTTTAAATGAATCCACTTTTAAAATATATCATGCGGTTCTCAATTCCTCCAAAATCAAATGCAACATCATATAAAGGTGTACATGTAGCTATAGCAACGTATGGGTGTATACATGTAAGTATGTATGCATGATGCATTTCATTTGCGCAATAGAATAATAATCAACGTCTCAATGTCAATAACAATATAATACCACATAGGTGTATATGTAGTTATAGCAAGGTATGTGTATATACATGTAAGTATGTATGCATGATGCATTTTATATGCACAATAGAATAAGAATCAACGTCTCAATGTCAATAACAATACAATACCACATAGATGTATATGTAGTTATAGCAAGGTATGTCTGTATACATGTAAATATGTATGCACGATGCATTTCATATGCGCAATAGGACAAGAATCAACGTCTCAATGTCAATAAAAATACAATACCACATACGTGTATGCGTTGTGCATGTCATGGAAATTACCATTAGGTGTTGGTGTAGCATATAATTTAGTGATCGTGCAACATGAACCGTCAGTAATGGTGCGGTGTCCAATAGATACTAAGTCAAGGCACAACAAGTAATAGTATGCAATGATGCTTATGCACAATTAACTCATATGCATATAAACATGCGGCTATAATATCATATCTAGCCCTGATGCATAACGCAATACGGGCGATTTCCCCGTAGATGTTAAATCTACTCACGGGACGCCTCGGCTAATCTGATTCGCTTTCAGCTCTGCCATTTCCGCGCCACGTCCGACGCCTCTGCATCCGATCCTAGCATCACACATAAGTAAATAAGAGGATGTATATATCAATGGTCGCGGACACAATGATACAAGATTACCACGCACACTAACTAGAAACGCACACACTTGGTGCACGAAACGCGCCGCAACAATGCTACAAACTACAACTAGGGTCTCTATACGAGATAATCACCAAACCAAAAACCCAATCGCACCAATCGCGTGTTCACAACACATTAAATATTATATGAATTAGGTTGTATTTCACCAAAACCTCAACTTTAATTCAAATCGATTTATTCCGAAAACCTAGTAAGCATCTTTTAATCATTTTAGTACAAATCTAGATATTTAAACAAATCTAGTGTCCACAATGTTCATCTAATATCATAATTAGGTCACACCAATATTTACTAAAATTTAATCTCATCTCTATACATAAATCCCAAAAATCTAGTTTGCAAAATTATGTAATTTGGACAATTTTAATGTAACAATTAGCAAACTAGCAACTAGCTTAGATTTTGCATATCTTGAGATGTAAGACTACACATCACAACCATAAACAAATAATCAAAACCCTAACTAGATTTCAAACCCTAATCTTGAAATTTCTAACTTCCAATTAAAACCATATTTAAACACCTAATAAGCTAGATTAAATTAATTAACTAACAATTAAACCTTAGGGTTAGGATTTATACCTCACAAACTTGATATCAAACTTGAAAACTTGACTCCCAAAATGGCCTCCAAAATGCTAACTTCCTACTTGATCCAAGCTAGGTTAGGCTAAGGAATAATGGGTAAGGATTTGATTTAGAATTTGTGGGATTTTGTATTGATTTTTGATGGATTTATGGAGCTTTTTGAGTTGGAAATGGAGGTGGGGAAAATTTAGGGCTGTTGAAGGGGTGCTCGGCCGAAGGGGTGCTCGGCCGAAGGAGGAAGAGGGGAGGTTGTTGTGTGAGAGGGTGTGGAAATATCTAGATTAAGTTAACCTTTAAGCCTCAATTAATGCACCTCACATCAATCTTATCTCTAATTCCTTTTATTTTCTAATTTTCTTAATCCTAGAAAAGTCTAGAACCCTTAAGATATTCGGAGAAAAAGAAAACAACTTTGTAAACTTGTATTTAAGTTGACATGGTTCACATTTGTATATTTAACCCATTCCAATTTGTAATTACCACTAATTAAATGTATAAATAAAAGCTTCTAATAAAAATTGAATTAAGGAAAAATATTTAAGTGAACTAATAATTATAAGCGACTAAATAAATACCACATACTAGCAATTTCATAGTTAAACTAGGTGCATTTGAGTCTATATTGTAAAATGATTATATCTTTGTTTTTACGGAAAACACAATTTATTTTACCGATTATCGGAAAATTCATCTAAACGATTTCTAAAACGTTACAAATTTCTGATGGAAGAAATTTGTGGTCATGAGGTAGAACTGGTAGGAGATCCAGCTAGACAGACTAACAGCTGATGATTTGCTAAAACCAAAGGATTTTTTGGTTTCCAACGAACCTCAACTTCTCTGTGAATCTGGTAGGGTTCCTCATCCACCTAAAAGGTACTACGGTTTCCTCAGTGACGGTGGGAGTGAGGATTGAATCATGGTAGATGATGACCCGACTAGGTTCAGATAGGCCATCACGAGTAGGGACTCTGTGAAATGGCTCGATGCTATGCTTAAGTCCATCAGGATTAAAGTAGGCATCGCGAAGTTGGAACATCAGTTTTGATGTGGCAGTCAAAGAGTTTGACATCATCAATAAGGTAGATGAACCTTATATATACAAGAAGGTTGTAAAGAGTAAGGTTGTTTTCCTCGTATTGTACATAGATGACATACTTTTGATAGGGAATGGTTTCCTATGCTACACTCGGTCAAGCTCATCTTATCACGAGGATTCTCCATAGAAGATCTAGATGATACCTACTACATCTTGTAGATTATGATCTATGGTGATAGATCTAAGTCGATGTTAGGAGTGTCCCAAATCCAGGTACATTAACACCATACTAAATGGGTTTAGTATGGAGAATTCTAAGCGTGGTGGTTCGCCCACTTACTCATGAATCACTCTCTCCAAAAAGATGTCTCCCGAGACTGATTTGGAGATAGCTCGCGTGCAAGGGATACCCTATGCCTTCGGCACTAGGCTCTATCATGTATGTGATGTTATGAACCAGTTCAGATGTAGCTGACTCACTTGGTCTAGTGATCAGGAATCAATCGGATCTTGGGAGAATCACTGGACAACTGTGAAGGACATTCTTAAGTACTTAAGATGCACTGAAGAAATGTACTTGGTGTTTGGTAACGGTGAACTCCAGTGGGAGACCTTTATCAATTCTAGCATCCAGAGTGATAAGGTCGAATGAAAGTTAGTCACAGGCTTTGTCTTTACCCTAAGTAAAGGGACGGTTTGTTGGAAGAGTTCCAAGCTAGATACCGTGGCAAACTAGACGATAAAGGCTGAATACATTACTACCAATGATGCTACCAAAGTGTTTGTCTGGACATTTCTTGTTCATGAGATGAACAAGGTTCCTACCATTGTGCGTCCAATAAATGTTATTGTGACAACAATGGAGTTGTGGCTTTGGCCTAGGAACGGCGGTCCCATCATCGATCCAGGCATATTCTGAGGTAGTATCACCTGAACATGGAGATGGTTGATCTTTAAGGGATCGAGGTAAGGAGAATTGACGCGAAGGATAACACGACGGATCCACTCACAGAGGCCTTTCCCCAGAGAGACTTTTATGGGACATTGGGTATGAGATACTACACCAACTGGCCCTAGTGCAAGTGGGAGATTGTTAGTTATATGTATGCCCTAGAGGCCATTATTGTACATATGATGTATATTATAGTGGATTCTTGGACATATATAGGGAGGACTTTCTTGCTCGACATGATAGTATACTATCTGGTTGCTCTTTATCTTAACATATACACTTATTGTCTCTCTATTACATGTTGATAAAGCCCTTAGGATGAGTACTTGACTACCCGGATTATGATGCAGATCATACTAGTGGGGAAAGGGTAGTCGGTAAGTACATCATTCAATTGTTCCTTGTCATGGGAGTATCGAGACGGGGCATCGATATTCCAGAGTAGACTAACGTATACGCTTCTTGACCCATATGATGGGCGATGGATGATCCCACATCCATTGGTGTTTGACATGAAAGATGGTATACGGGTGCTCAGTGGAGACTCGGTACACTGAACAAGACTCGCAGAGAACTCCTAGTTGGTATTATACCTTACGTCAGATGGCAGTTCTCTGGTGACACTGGTATAGGTTAGTCTGTAGACCCGAGATCGTTATAGAGTCTTGTGTGATTCCTACTGTGCTTTGATTTCCACCTTACCACGTTCAAGAGAACGTGCAAAACGGTGATTTTTGGGTACAGTCCTGAGTCACATGGAAGCAATAAGCGATTGGAGGGGATTCGTCTCTCCCGATATTGGGGGTTGATGTTGCGCTATGCTCGATTGGCCCTAACAGGAAATCTCTGGCCAGGGTTGCTAAGATTTACTGGTAAGTGTTATCAGTAGTTTCTCGAACTGTTATGGGCCTTGCATCGACATAACTTATCAAGCTATTGGGGTTTGACGTTTACCACCCCCAGGCGAGATATGCGACATATCAGTCGAAGAGACTGGACTGTATGGTCGTGTTACTTATTGGATTCGCAGGAGTATGAGCAGGCTTGCTTGTTGATCTTCTGCTCGCTCACTACCCGGGTGGCCGTTACGTCTGGCACACCGCTGACGGCTTGTGGGTGACTGATATGATCACCACCTATTGCCGGCGTATTGACGAGTCTTTAGAGTCCTACAAAGAGGTTTCAAAGCTCAGGCGAAATGAAGTAGGAGCACATATGTGATATGTGCGAGACCGAGATTAATACGTGTATGTGATACCGTATTCTATTCTCGAGATATGTTATATCGGTCAGTTATATGAGATATGAAAGTCTACCTTGACACCACCATGAGGTTCTAGAGGCATCAAGCATGCCAAATTCAAATTTTATTAGGTTCTAAGTTAGACTAACAAGATCTTTACTAGATTATTTAGGGTTTGTCTTTGTGATGTGAACAACTAGAGAAAAGAAAAGAGCATACAACATTTGTAGTTCGAGTCCTTCTCTTCTAAAACTCCGGGTTGAAGTCCACGCGACTCTACAAGGCTCCTCTTCGAGTTGAACGACCCTCATTCGTGATCTTCACACCAAAGACGATCCACCCGAAGTCCCTCTAGCCCAATCTAACTCTACACTAAACTCCTTTAGTGTAGCAAACACACAACACCAAATTGCTAGTTTGGTGTGGGATTATGAAGTAGGGGATGTTAAAAGCTCACAAGATTTTGTTCAAGCTTCATGATTCACATCTCATGTGAGGGTTGAAACTTGAACCATGCCATTTGAGGAGGAAGGTGAAGCTAGAGAGCAACCATGGGAGCAACTCAAGAAAATGGATAAGTGTTGAGAATGAGACTAGAATGAATGGCAACTCTTGACCCCCACTCATTCAAGCATGGAATTTTGCAATATAAAATTGCAACCATACTTGAATAGTGAGTCAAGATGAATAAACAAAAATAAATCCCATGCTTGCAACCATGCTCTCATTTTCCACCTCATTTCTATTTTTCTCAAAAATAGAAAATCAAGCCATGCTTCATTATTATATATATATATATCATATATATTAATATATAAATAATGAAGAATAATTAGTAAGCTAATGATATTAGTTAAGATATAACTATATCACATATAATGTATATCACATTATTAAATCAACAATCGATTTAATAATCCGGTTATATCACATTTGACCGACTAATATCATTCATCTTTATATCACATTATAAAATCAACACTTGATTCGATAATCTGGTTATATCACATTACCGAACCGATAACAGATAACTGCCAGATTACAATACGGTATCACATACTCATATTTAATCTGGCCCACGCACATATCAACATATATGCCCTACTTCGTTTCGCTTGAACTAGGAAACTTCTGTGTGGGACTCTAAAGACTCGTCAATATGCCAACAGTAGGTGATGATCACATCAGTCACCCATAAGCCATCAGCGGTACTAGCTGGACGTAATGGCTACCCGGGTATTGAGCGATATGAAGATCAACAAGCAAGCTCGTCCATACTCTCCATGAATCCTATTAGTAACACTATCGTACAGTCCGGTCTCTTCGTCTGATATGTCGCATATCATGTCTAGGGGTGGTAATAGTCAGTCCCCAGTAACATGATAAGTCATACCGATGTCTGGCCTGTAACGGTTCGAGAAACTACTGACAACACTTATCAGTAAATCTCGGCAGCAGCCCTGGCCAGGGACTTCCAGTTATAGCCAATCGAGCATAGCGCAACGTCAACCCCCAATACCGAGAGAGATGAAACCCCTCCTATCGCTCATTGCCTCCATGCAACTCGGGAATGTACCTAAAATCCACCTGGTTGCACGTCTCTTTTGAGCGTTGTAAGGAGGAAATCAAAGCACAGTGGGAGCCGCACAAGACTCTATGACGATCTCGGGTCTATAGACTAACCTGTACCAGTGTCACCAGAGGACTGCTATCTGACGATAGGTATACTACCATATAGGAGTCCTCGGCGAGTCCTGTTCAGTGTACCCAGTCTCCACTGAGCACCCGTATACTATCTTTGATGTCAAACACCAATGGATGTGTGATCATCCATCGCCCATTATATGGGTCAAGAAACGTATATGCTAGTCTACTCTGGAATATCGATGCCCTGTCTCGATATACCCTCGACTAGGAACAATTAAAGGATGTACTTTTAGACCACCGTGGCCCCACTAGTATGATCTCATCATAGTCATGGTAGTCAAGTACATATCCCAAGGGCTTTATCAACATGTAATAGATAGACAGTGTAAATATCAGTCTAAACGTTAATATAAAGGTTACCAGATAGCATACTATCATTTTGAGCAAGAAAGTCCTCTCTATATATGTCCAAACATCCACTATAATATACATCATATATACAATAATGGCCTCTAGGACATACATATAACTAACAATCTCCTACTTGCACTAAGGCCAGTTATTGTAGAATCTAATACCCAACGCCCCAAAAGTCTCTCGAATAGCATCTGGGGAATGGCCTCGGTGAATGGACCCGCTGTGTTATCCTCTGTGTCAACTCTCCTGACCTCGATCTCTCGGAGATCAACTATCTCCCTAATCAGGTGATACTATCTAAGAATATGTCTGGATCGCTGACGGAACCGGGGTTCCTAGGCCAAAGCCACAGCTCCATTGTCATCCCAATACACAGGTATTGGATGCCCATTGGTAGGAACCTAGTTCATCTCATGAACTCTAATTATCCAGGCAACCTCTTTGGCAGCATCGTTGGTAGCGATGTAATTAGCCTGTATCAATGAGTCTGCTAGGGTATATAGCTTGGAACCCTTCCAACATACCGTCCCTCCACTGAGGGTGAAGATAAAATCCGAGATTGAATTTCTGTCGTCCTTATCACTCTGGAAGCTCGAATTGGTAAAGGACTCCATCTGGAGTTCACCGTTACCATACACCAACATCTCTTTAGCCCTTCTCAAGTACTTAAGAATGTTCTTCAGCTTTCCAGTGGTTTTCCCAAAGATCTTTTCGATACTTATTCACTACACCTAGTGGGTAAGCTACATCTGGTCTTGTACATAACATCGCATACATGATTGACCCGTCTGCCAAAGCATAGGGCATTCCTTGCATGTGAGCCCTCTCCAAATCAGTCTCGAGAGACATCTCTTTGGAGAGAGCGATTCCTGAACAAGCGGGTACATTACCACGCTTAGAATCATCCATACTAAACCCCTTTAGCATGGTGTCTATGTACCTCGATTGGGAAAATCCCTAACCCATTTAGATCTATCTCTATAGATCTATATTCCCAGGATGTAGGAGACATCAGTTAGATCTTTCATGGAAAACTTATGTGATAAGAGGTGCTTGACCGAGTGCAGCATAGGAACACCCTTTCCTATCAAGAGTATGTCACCCGCGTATAATACGAGGAAGAAAACCATGCTCTCTACAACCTTTTTATTTATACATGGTTCATCTACCTTTTTTGATGAAGTCAAACTCTTTGACAGCTTCATTAAAACAGACGTTCCATCTCCGCGATGCCTGCTTCAATCCTTAGATTGATTTAAGCAGCTTGCACATGCTTCCGCTGCTCTTACTGTCTTTGAAGCCCTCTGGCAGTGTCATTTACACGCTCTCTTCTAAATCGCCATTTAGAAAAGCGATTTTGACGTGCAGTCTGTTGGATTTCATAATCATGGTATGCAGCAATGGCAAGTAGGATCCTGATGGACTTAAGCATAGTTTTGAAAGTCTCAACTTTTCCATCTACACCAAATTATCTTTCTGAAAGATCCTCTTGCTCCAGATGGGTTTTACCCCTTTAGAAGCAACATCTAAAGTCAATACTTTGTTGGTGTACATGGATTCCATCTCAGATCGAATAGCATCCAACCATTTCATATAGTCTCCACTTGTGATTGCCTGCTCGAAACTAGTTGGGTAATCATCTTTATGATGCAATCCTCGCTCCCACCGTCTATGAGAAAACCTTAGTATCTCTCTGGTGGATGAGGAACCCAACTAGATTTGCGGAGTGGCTTCGGTTCGTCAGGGACTATTTAATCCTCCGGTTCCACCAAATCATTAGTTATAATTTGCTTTGCTGGAACTTCTTCCAGTTCTACCTCATCGCCACTAGTTTCTTCCATAAGAAATTCTTTTTCTAAAAAGGTGGCATGTCGAGAAACATATTATGTTCCTCGGTGTGGTAGAAGATATACATTCGCGAATGGTTGGGATATCCTACAATCTTGCACAGAACTGACCTTGCCTCGAGCTTGTCCGAATTTTGATTTTCAACATAGGACGGACAACCCCATATCTTAACTAGTTTAAGAGATGGACTCTTCCCATTCCATATTGTAAGTCGATGTACAACACCCCACGACTTGCGGGGAGGCGGAATAATGAAAAACGATCTTGTTTTAGGCGTAAACATCGACTAACCGAGAATCTTTGCTAAACAATAACTAACAAGAATCATAGAAGTTAACAACTACTTTGAAAAGTGATTATACCTGTAGAACTGTGTCCTTCGTCTTTTCGTTCTCCACGTCCTCTCCGACCTTCTCTATGTAGTAGATGATCCACCCTAGAGCTTTACTTCAAGTTGCACCTCTAACTTGAGGTAACTAGGTTTCTTAAATCGCTAATCTAAGTAACCTAGGTGATATAGAGAATGGTTAAGGATTAAGTAGTCTATTCTAATCCTTGGTCTCAACACATGAGAGGGGAGGATTAGGGTTTGAAGAGAGAGAGCTTGAGGAGAGAGAAGGTGAGCAAGAGAATGAGAATAAGATAATGATCTATCATAATATATATGAAGCATTATTATTTATCCAATAAAAGAAAATAAAGGATTTACATCCATGCTTCATAAATACAAATGGGTGATTCATCTCCATGAGTCATTAAGCATTTATGATGCATTAATGACATGGATGAATCACACAAATGAATCACTAATCTCATTTAATGCATATGACACCTTAACCCTCAAGTCACCATCTTCTAGATGCTTCTCGCGAAATTACGAGAACGCCCCTCCTATCCGTGAAAACATGGAAAAACTTTAAACTGTATAAATCCAATAACCGGATACTAGAAACTGGCTTAAACCAAAGCCGGCTTGTAAAAACTGTCCGGATGTCGTACGTGCGTAAACACACGTATGCGTCCGAACCCTTGTCGTAAAACCATACGACCTCTATATCGTTTCGCCTGGAGTAGGAAAACTCTCTGTGTGGGACTCTAGAGACTCGACTACTACGCTAGCAGTGGGTTTAACCACAGACCGCAAGCGGCACTAGCTGTACGTAACGGTCCCCAGGTTGATGTCGATAAGAAGGCCGATGAGGAAACCCATCTGAACTCCTACTGAGTCTGATGTGACAATCTCCGTACAGTCCGGTCTGTTCGTCTAAGACTATCGCATATCGGGCCTAGAGGGGCGGCAAGCGTCAGTCCCCTAATAGCGGTATAAGTCGTGTCGGAGCGTAGCCCATTACACCCTGAGAAACTACTGGAACCTACCAGCAAATCTCGCTTGCCCTGGCCAGGGACTTTGCGTAATGGCTCTCTGACACAGCGCGATATCAACTCCCAATACCGGGAGAGACGAATCCTATCTAACCGCCACTGCCTCCAAGTGCTCGGGACTGCACCCAACTGCTACCTGTTTGCACGACTCCTTTGAGCCGTGGTAGGGTAGCAATCTAAGAATAGTGGGACACACTCGAGGCGAAGTAGCAGTGTCAAGTCTGCGGACTATGCTGTACTCATGTCACCTGGGAACTGATAACTGACGATGGGTATAATACCAACTAACAGTTCCCCGTGAGTCCTGTCCGGTGTACCCATAACCTAACGAGCACCTGCATACTATCTCCAGTACGACGTACCGACGGCTGTGGGACAGACCATCTCCCCAATTGGGATGAGAAGCGTACACACTAGTCTACTCCGGAGTATCGATGCCCTGTCTCGATAATCCTACGACTAGGGACCTGAATAAGGATGTGCTTGTAGACTACCCAGCCCTCATTAGTGTAACTGTCATCACAACGCTGGTAGTCAAGCAAGATCCTAAGAGCTCTATCAATACGTATACTCACATATTAAGATAGAAAAAACCAAGTAGCATACTACCATGTTTAGCAAGACTGTTATATACATGTGAATATCCTAAGCTTCCATTAAGTAATATACAAACTAGTATGATACAATAATGGCCCCTAGGGCATAAACACTAACACATATCTCATATGGAGTGGTAGGCAAAAGATTTGATCGGAACTCTATTCAATAGGTATGCATCTTCTCAAGTGCATGTCTGTAACATTTCAAAAAAATATAATATTATTTTTGGGAATTTTCATAATTTAATATTAATTTTTAATGAATATTTTAATAGTCGGTATAATTAAATACCGATAAATGGTGAAAATTCTGGAGAAAATTATGGAAATTCTAAAATAGGTTGTTTTGTGGAAATATGCCATTTTACAGTTTTTATGATGAGTTATATGCGACTTTAGTGTTAATAGCGATCAAAAATCGCTAATTGGATTTTTGACTTTTTGTGCAAAAATGTGCACATAACACTTTCCACACTTGTCAGACTTGTTTCATGTTTTGGTTTCTTGATGGCTTAGGGTTGAACCATATTTAGATGATCATGGTGGGTTGAACCAATTGGTTAGGTTAGTGGGGTTAATTAAAGGGTGTGGCTTTGTTTACAATGGGATTAGGGTTATGTTGACTTGTGTAGGGAGAGAGAGAGTAAGCCATAGTGGTTTTGTATTAACTTGAGAGAGAGAGAGAGAGGTGGCTAGGGTGTGCCATGATCCATCCCATTTCATTATTCCTTTTGTTCTTCCCTCCCTCTCTAATGATAATGCCTCCAAGTGAAGACATCAGCACACTCCAGCAGCAGCTGCATCAGCACCCATTCACCCACACATCAGCCCCCTAGCTGCTGCTACAAGCTGCAACATCATAGCCCCATACCTACACCCTCACATCAAGCACAACCTTAGCCCAAACAAAAGCAACAGCCACATCTGCTGCAAAAGCAGCTGATGTAACATATCAGTCCCCAATTGATCAATATCAGCCCCCTTTATCAACACATCAGCCCCCTTTAAAAAACACTTCAGCCCGAATATCATCAACATCAGCTTCATAACCAACCACACCACCATACACAACAACCACAACAGCCAAAGCTGCTACAACACACAAAAAGGAAAAGAGAATTGCCAGCAACAACCTCAGCCTGAACTGCATCAGCAGTGAAAAACAGCCACAACAGCAACAACTCCATTCAAACCACACCACACCCTCATATACTGCAACCTCACACTTCACCTCACCCAACATCATAAACACACCAACACAACAACCACCTCAGCAGCAACAAAAGCTTCTACTGCAACAAATACAGCATCAGCTTCGGCACAGCTGCAGAAGCAACACCAGCAGAAACAACAGTAGTCCAGCAGCAGCACAACACCCCTCCTTCCTTCATCCTCTTTTCTCCTACATTCTAGGATTTTCTTGAGGTATAATCTTGCAACCCAACTCCTATTTTGCCAAGTTCTGGTTATATAGCTGAAATTTAGTATTATTAAGTAGATTAGTGCTAGTTTAGGAGAAGTTGAGTGAGATTTGGCCTAGCAATGGTTTTGAATGTTAGTATAGCCTTATTAGGTGCTGTGAAGACCAGTTTAACCAAGATTTCCCCAGTTTTCCAGTAAGTTACCGGAAGGTTTCAACTTGGCGTATTTATCGATTTTGTCGACTTTGTCGCTTTTCTGGAAACTGCTATCAACCCGGACCTCCTAAAATAAAATTGATTTAGCAGTGAGATGTGCAGGCAGATAGGAACCAACACCCAAAACCCTAGCCCCCAACTCCATTTTCTGGCCGCCATTTAATTCCTTCTGGCCGCAATTTGTGGCCAGACCAGGGTGAAACGCCATCGTTTTGCGTGCACGACTCTTTTACCTGTAAACTTGACCCTGGGTATGTCTAGTTTTGTCTGGTTCCGATCGAGGTAAAATCTGGGTTGATTTTCATGAGTTGGCGTATGATTTACGACTTGTTTAACATGGGTTTTTGGTATTCGATGATTCATTTCTGTCGGGTGGCGTTTGGACGTCAACGGCAGTGGATATTGGCTGTGTTTGCACGCGAGGCCACAGGTTTTTACCTATGGGCGTAGCATGCACCATTTTGGGTTCCGACATGGTTTCATGTGTTTTAGCGTGTGATATTCTTGTAGGTACCCCACGTGGCGTTGAGGCGTTGGAGATGCAAATGGCGACATCGGCACCGGCACGCATATAACAAGGTGAGTAGATTTATATCTACGGGGAGAAGTCGGGTGGATGGCGTATAGCACCCCCGCAGTCCGTGGTGATGTATACGGATGCGTATACACACCAACAATGATTATATATGTTGTTTGGGAAATTAGTGATGTTTAGAATGGATAATTGGTGGACTTGGATGATTTAGTGTCGCGAAAACCTAGAATAGTGGGTGCACTACACATACACACTCCCACACATACATACTTGCATACATCCTTACTTCATATGTGCATAGACGGGATTCTATATAGATATGTGTTCACATGGGTATGGGACCACGTGTTCACATACGGATTTGAGGATGATACATGGGATTGAGATGAGTCGATGAGTTTGATATGAGATTATGATATCGGTGATATGATAAAATTCATAATTGAGATACGTCTTGATGCTTTAGAGGATTTTGGGAATAATGATGCCATAGGAATTGTGACCTATATATATAATGATCGACATGTGATTATGTTACGAGATATGATATGATATGATATGACAAGATAATTATGATAGGCCACATTCGGCGGTGTTTACTCCTTGTGACGATATATGATGATGATATCGATTTATACTAGACTGTCGATCAGTAGTCAGATCTTGATTATAGTGATGATGTTAGCATTGTACTAGACATAGGTCAGTACCCAGATTATGATACTTGATAAAGAGAATACCAGATGAATGATATGACAAATGTGATATTGACCCATACCCAGATTTGGGGATGTCGTACGACGGATTTACGTACGAGCTATAACTTGAGGTTTGATCCGCACTCTTGATTTATAAATAACTGATTATAGAGATATGGTATCGGATGTGATATTATCGAGGCGGGATCACCGACTATATGTATATATATGTATCGACTCAGAGATTAGGCGGTTTTCCTTACTTACTGTTAGCTTTAGCTCAGCCTTATAGTGGTATAGCTGTATGACTCTCATGGCATTAGATGCAGTTTAGCTGTCTTTGTGTTTAGCATTCAGCTCCCACATATTATTGTTGTTACTCTGCATCGCATCCTTATTTTGATTCATATTCCATTATTGATATCATGCTGTTAGGACACCGGCACCATTACCGATGATGCGTATGTTCCACATACACTTACTTGCCAGCTCACACACATCTTCATCGGTAATTGCCATGTCACTACACAGTAGTAATATTGCATCAGGATATGACCCTTGTATGTGCATACTATTATTCCATGTTGCATGATATACTGTTATACTTGCATTTCATTTATATGTCACATAAATCATGCTTCCTGATTATACGCATTGAGATATGTTGTTTCTATAATATTTCTGGATTTGGGAACCGTGGATATTTCAAAGAGATTATGTAAATGTTTTAAAAACCCGGTTACCCTTGATATGATATTTCAGTGCGTCCGCTATGTGTTTTCTCGGTGCTGAGAGCGACATGTGAAACCCGAATCGAGGAGGCGGATGAGATCGATAGCGGGTACATGGTTGGCCCGGTGCGGTACCCCGGGGTAAGAAGATCGCAGGAGATGGCGTTGAGCCTGGCAGGGGAGCACTACCGACCGGTGATTTTACCCGACGCGTCGGATATCCGGAGGATACCGTCGTAGTCATGAGATGGATGGTAGGGGCCGATCTGGACTGACGGTGCCCTGGATTTTATGATTGAGATATTGAGATTTGAGATATTGAGGTACAGAGATTGTGATACAGAGATATCGAGATATTGAGATTACGTTTTGTGCCGATGCTAGGCACTGTTTGATGCTGATTTCATTATGATACCTCATTTTAAAATACAGAAATCTCATAAATTTATGAAAGCAATTTTCTTCAGTACATGCATTCTGTTTCATGCATTCATACATCATTCATATGATATATTGCCACCTGATGCACTGACACAGGCACATGGGTTTACACTTGGGTTAGATATTTACCCTAGCCATGGTTATAGATTGCTGGTTATATATTTGAGAATAACATATTATGATCGTATGACCTAGGATTGCGCCATACAAGCGATTTTCTGTTCGTGGATCTTTTTCTACTCACGAGTTGGCAACTCACCCCCGTTGTGCCCCAGTTTCTTGCAGGTGTTGCCGTACGGGTTTCATTACGGCTTTGCGGGCACAGCTTCCTTCAAGTGACTTGCTAGTAGGTGGGTTATTTGTATCGTACCCATCATTATACATTGTATATTATATTTCAGTTGTATCTAGAAGTTCCATCAACCAAACATGTACTTATTTGAGATAGAGACCAGTGATGTTATTCTTCGACCTTAGAGTCGCACGTTATATTTCTGTGGATTTCTTGTTGTTGGAGTTTCCTTTCTGTTGTGATCCTCGCTTTTAGGCGTTGTATATTATGTTGCTAGCCGGTTGACTCATAATGGTTCTTCCTACTCTCTACTTCTTTTCTTGGTTTGGATTTCTGGGCTCGGCTTACTTAGAGCACGTACGGCTTGGGACGTTCGTAGCCTAAGTGCCGGTCATGTTCCGTACTTTCGGGACGTGACAATGCCCCTGAAAGGAAATAGGAAACTCAGCAATACTCATCATAGAGCACAACATATCTCACAGGGTGCGATTTCTCCACCCCGATATACAGTTGTGCTGTGATGTATACAGAGGAGTAAACTGAGAGAGAATCTCATTTTCTTTTAAATAGTCTCGGAATTCCATGCCCAAGTATTCTCCTCCTCGATCATAACGAAGGATTTGAATACATTTACCCATCTGGTTCTTAACTTCGTACTTATATTCCTTGAAATTCTCGAAAGTTTCAGTTTTTTTGTTTCAACAAGAACGCATGTCCGTATCTTGAGAGAACATCGGTGAATATAATAAAGTACGCGGAACCATCCCCGACATATGTAGACATAGAACCACATACATCACCATGTATCTGTCCAAGAGTTTAGTAGCTCTTTCTCCGTTTCCAGTAAACGGAGATTTGGTCACCTAGTCTTTGAGACATGACTGGCAAGTTTCATAAGATGTAAATTCGAACGGATTCAAAAATGCATCCTTATGAAACTTCAGCTAGTCTTGTTTCATCGAAATGACCCAATCTACAATGCCACAAGAAGACTTCGTTCATTTCTGAACTGTTCCTCATGTGTGTGTTCTGTACGTTTAGAACTGTAGTTTGATTCAGAACGTGTACACTGTTATACAACATACCTTACCAAATCAACACTTAGGAAAATATTCACAATATTTATTGGTACGAAATAACAGTCGCTAAGAATCAATGTATTACCAGTATGTAACATAAGGTGATATTTGCTAACTGCTTTGGCTGCAACAATTGCACCATCTCTACTACTAGAGACATATTACCCTTTTCAAGTTCTCCACCTGTCCATAGCCTATTTAACAAATTACATGTGGGGGATCCTGATCCGGTATCCAATACCCAGGACGTAGAGGTAACTGAGAAACCGTTCTTGGTTACGAACAGACCCGAAGACAATGCATCAACATGTTTATTCTTCGTTTGGGTGGCGTGGGAATCCGAATATTCACCTATTCCTTGCTCAGACATATGACAATCATAAGATAGAGCGGAACCTATCCCAGTATAATAAGTAGGTTCGGTCAATACATCCATATTATTATCTTGATTAAGGCATTTCATTGGTCGCTACCAGGAGAGAGAGAGAAGGATAATCACTTTGCGTGCGCTCTTTGCAAGATTAGATTGGTTATTGTCTTATCTAATCAAGATGGCTCCCACTGTTTTTATCAAATCTTCCTTCAAACCCCAAATGGTAAGACTAGCCGGGATTAATTACACCCTACAAGTTCACCAATCTTTCGACCAGGCCAGTGTCGGTACTTTGAGGGAGGTTCCCCGTGCTTTCGCACGGACCTAATTAAAATAAACCTCGTTTTCCCAGGGACGTAACCCCGTTAACACCTTTCTAGACATCTACTTGATTGGCTAATTGTGATGTGTAAAACTCTCCCAGGAGTAACTATTAATCGCAGTGGGTATCGAGATCCAACTATCTCATAGAAGGTATGCAATCTCATTGCAAATTTCAACACTTGAAATTACCGATAATATTTTGCCCCTAACATCCAATGACCTTGATGAAAGCCAACAAACCATAGTTCGCTAGTCAAGTTCAATCCGTACATTTCATGATTGAATTAAACCCACCCGCACGACCCTTGATGAAAGCCAACAAAGTCGTACGACTACCCTAATCCAATCGCATCATATGCAGCAGATAAGCAGTAAGTATCTACCACACACTACGCCTTGACGAAAGCCAACAAACGTAGCACGAATACTAAATACTACTTATCTAAAATGATGGAGGGCTACGACAGGTTTTTAAGAAAACCTTTTGCGTAATGAACTTGATATCGTTGCAGAATCGAGTGATTTTGAAAAGGAGTGTTTTTGAGGCTTTTGCTAGTTTCGCTAAAGAGGTTACTCCCGGTGAAGGGATCTCGGCACTTTCCTCATCGAATGAGGTGCAGGATATTCAAGAATACCACTACGCAAAACAAGAACTAGAGAAGCAATAAAAAAAACTGATTGAGTTGTAGCATTTGCTAGTTGTTCTAAAGAGGTCACTCCCGGTGAAGGGATCTCGTCTCTTTTCTCATCGAATGAGGTGCTGGATATTCATCAATGAATACCACTACGCAAAGCAAAAACTAGAGCTACCCTTTTTGAAAATTTGATTCTACAACATCTTTAGGTTTCTTTATTTTCATTAAGATCATTAATGATGTCCCATCATTTAATATTTCCTAAACATTACACAAAAATGAAACGAAAATAGAATGTACGCTTATGCCATCCGCATTCACCAAGGGGCCCCGTCATGCAACGTTAGGTTACTTAACTACCGACAGAGCGGGGGGCTGGACTAGCGCGGGTGCAAAACATAAGCAACGTTTATTATATATCATATATATAATATTACATTTGTCTCACGCAGTTATATGATCAACATCACAGAAATCAGCAGCAGAAGCAACATATGAAATATTGGATATACTAGAATGTCCGTGTTTTAAATTTAGCCAATAATGTAAAATACGGATTCCACAGTCATGATGAATAGCCAAACCCACATCCCTAGACCCCTATGAGAGCGGCAAGTAAGCCTGCCAATTCTAGAGTTAGGAGACCCGGTCTCAACTCCTTGAGATGATCTCCCACTGGGCTCTAGAACCCGGTTACTTGTGCTCCCCACCTTGGGTCTATCCTAATGCGGAAAAGTAAATAAAATACAACAGTGGTGACATCATCCTCAACCCGGAACTGCCCCAATAAAAGAATATTACATACAGATTTTACATGAATGAAAATAAAAACCTTCATCTCACATAAAACCCCCCGGCTATTCTTTCACGACGATCCAATAAATCATATCAACAGCAACACATAAGATCTCATGTCATCAACGTAGGTAAATATACGTATCCTGAAACTTGTTGACATATAGAAACCAGATCGGGATACTCCACATATTACATTTACGGTCGCAGAAAAGAAAACAGAAAACTACAATAATTAGAATCCGTAATATCCTTAGACATCATAAACCCGGAATATCTCATATTCCGGATTTCATGCCTAACTTATAAAACTTACATTTTATTCTCAAATTGAAAACTCTCTTCAATTGGTTGCCGGATAATTCAACAAGATTCCCAACTTAGTGATCGCGTACAATACGCAATTGCGACGGAGTTTTGATCCGAATCAAAACTTTGTGGCAATCGATCAATTGAGACTAAACGGCTAGCTTTACAATATACCAACTAGTTTTCATAAAACTAATTAATCCGGATTCTAATAATTGTATCACACACATCACAAAGCTTTTAAAGTAACCGCGACATTAGAATTCCGCACGCAATTAGCAAACTAAACCAATTTTTTTTCAACACTTGAAAAATCCAGTGAGCTAAAGTTCCTAAACCGATCGTTTTAAGCCAACCCGGGAGTCGAAACGAACTCGAAACCCACCCGAATCTTTGCGGGGGCAAAGACCCAAAATAAAATATTGAATGGGGGGCCTAGAGGGGGTTCCCCACCCACGAGACCACCACGAGGTGGCCAGGGGGTGATGCAGACCCGAAACTGCCTAAGGTGGGGCGGTTTCGGGTCCCCATGTAACGTTTTGAAAATCGTTTCGGTGAAATTTCGAAAAAAAAAACGGTAAAATAAGGGGGGTTTTCTGTAAAAAGTCAAAATACAAATATCTTATTATAAAAATTAAATATACATATTCTAGCTATATAATTGCTAGTATTTGGTGTTTATTGAGCCATTGGTGAAATTTCAAATTTTCTGAAAAAAAATATTTTATTATTATTTTAAGCCGTCACTAATACATTTAATTAGGGAAAATTACAAATTGGAATGAGTTGAAACAAATTTTGTGCATCATAAAACTTCAAATAAAATTTTATCATGTGGTTTTTGAAATGAAAACGTTTGCCAAAACGGTTTAGAAATTATCGAAGAAAAAGGCTTTTTTCGGTGAAATTAGTGTAAAGGGAAATTGGGGTATAGTATTTACCTTTATTTTTCCCTCACCCACACTCACACACCCTCATTTCTACTCCTATTTTCTGCTGAAATCAGCAGCCCTCCCAAACTTTTCCCCACTTCTTTTGATTAAAGAAAGAAAATGAAAGAAAAGGAAATAATAGAAAATTCAAGCATGGTCTTGTGTTGACTTGGGTTCCTTCTCTCTCCTTGACTTCACACACACCAACCATACTAAATCCCTCATATTTCCTGGCCAAATCTGGACAGCCCTCCCCTCTCTTGAATCCTCACTTTCTTCACATCAAAAATCCTCCAAAATTGCTTCAAAATCCACATAAAAACATCACTAATCCCAAATCCAACTCCTACCCATTATTTCTTGCCTATCTAGCATGGATCTAGGAGCATGGAAGCTACTTTTGGAGGCTAGGATTTGCATGCTAGATCCTTAATCTTGTGAGGTATAAATCAAGATCTTTTGTTAAATTGTTGTTTGAATACCTTAAATCAAGCATTATTAGTTTTTAATTTGGGTTTAATTGTATGTTTGGAAAAATTTAGTAAGGGTTTATGAAATTCAAGTTAGGGTTTTTATTATGTAATTGTGGTTGCAATTATAGTTCTTCATATTGTGAAATGAAAACCTAATCAAATTTCTAGTTTGCAAATTGTTAGTTTGGAATTGTAATAATTAAGCTATATTGCTAGCTAGATTTTTGTAAACCATGAAATTGTTTAAGAGAAAAATGTAAGTGGGTTTTTCATGACTTCATTAACATTCTAAAAGGTAGTTTAATGTTTTAGATCATGCAAATCCAAGTTAGATTGTTGTATGTGCATTTTTGCTCGAAATTGGTTAAAATTGCAAACTAGGTTTTTGAAATTGAATTAAATTGTGGGTTTAAAATTTACGTAATGGTTTCTAGGGCATATTTAAGATATTAAGTTATCATCTTGGTCACTAGAATTGTTAAAACATCATATTTTGTACAAAAACGGTAAACTTTGCTTGCTAGGTTTTCGGAAAAATAGCTTTTAAAGTGAGTTTGGGGTTTTTGTGAATTTTAACCTATTTCATATTATAATTAGTGTTTGTGAATATGCAAATGAATGTGTTGGGAGCTTTCTCGATGGATTGGCGTTTGTACGCCGACGTCGAGGGTTTTTGGGTCGATTTGTGAAAGCAACCATAGGTTTTGACCTATGTGGGATTCGTGCGTCGTTTTGGTCATGAGTCGGATTTTAATGCGATATGGTGCATTATGATATGTAGGTACCCCATGTGGACTTCGAGACGACCAGCAAGCGCGTGGCGACGTCGGCACCGGCGAACGAGGACCGGGTGTGTAAATTTATATCTACGGGGAGAAGTCGGGTGGATGGCGTATAGCACCCCCGCAGTTCGTGGTGATGTATACGAATACGTATACACACATATATATATATTGTTTGAGTATATTGATGATAATATGGATATTTGGTGTTCTTGGATGATTGAGTGTCGCGAAACCCTAGAGTAGCGGTCGCACCACACTTGCACACACCTACCCATACGTGCATACCTTCTTCTTTCTTTTGTGCTTATTCGGGAATATTTAGTTATGTGTTCACATAGGTATGGGACTGTGTGTTCACATACGGATTTGAGGATAGTACTTGGGATTTATGATGAGTCGATGAGATTTGATTTAAGGCCGTGAGATCGGTGATATAGCAGGGTTCGTATTTGAGATACCACATGACGTTGTAGCGGGTCCTTGACGAAGTGTTTTACACACGTGCATGCATACTTAGGCGATATCAGTATTGTACTAGACGTAGATCAGTATCCGATCATGATATTTGATAAAAAGGATACCAGGTGAATAGTATGATGAATATGATATTGACCCGTACCCAGAATTGGGGATGCCGTACGACGGATTTACGTACGAGCTATATCTTGATGATTGATCCGCACTCTTGACTTGGGATGTCTGATTATAGATATGGTATCGGATATGATATTATTGAGGCGGGATCACCGACTAATATATATACTGGTATGTATATGTATCGACTCAGATGTTAGGCGGTTTCCTTATCTGTAGTCCAGCTTGTTAGCTTAGCCCTTTAGTTTAGTTTAGTTGTTAGATTAGATTCGATTCTTACCATTTTCAAAGCTTACGAATCATGCGTATTTTAAAAGACAGGTCAAGGGATCCTACGGATATTTCAAAAGACGTATCTTTTCATAAAAACACCGTAGCCCCTATTTTCAAAACCCTATGATTCGTGTTATTTCAAAAGGCACCATTTGTAGGACTTATATTAGATTAATGCAGATTAGTTATAGTTGCGTCTAGTATTCAGCTCCCGCTCATTATTGTGGTTCGCTTCGCATCGCATGCTTATTTTATGTTTCATACTCCATTATTGATATCATGCTATTAGGACACCAGCACCATTACCGATGATGCGTATGTACCACGTACACTTATTTGCCGGCTCACACACATCTTCATCGGTAATTGCCATGTCACGTACACCTTAGAAAATAATATTTTCTTGACATAGCCTGTTAGCTAATAGTTAGACATGATATTAGTGTACTTGCCTTATATGTTAGTTTAGACATTGTAGTTATTACCTGCTACTTCATGCATACTGTTATTCATTGTTATGCCGCATTCATGGATTCTCACGCATATATTCACTATTTTACGTGTTATTGAGTTTTTGGATTCGAATTTCCATGAGATTTTCTGGATTTGGAGGAAAACCGCAAAAACATAAATAAACCTTTTCTCTCTTTTAAAATAAAAAGTACGGTTTTCCCATGATGTATGAGTCGTCCACCATGAGTTTGCTGATGGATTTCGAGACCCGATTCGAGGAGACGGATGAACCGTTTCGGGTACATGGTGGACCCGGTAAGGTACCCCGGGGCAAGAAGCACGTGATGATGACGATGTGAGCCTGGCAGGGGAGCACTACCTACCGGTGATTTTACCCGACGCGTCGGATATCCGGAGGATACCGTCGTGGTCTTGAAATGGATGGTAGGGGCCGGTCTGGACTGACGGCGCCCTAGATATTGAGACTGTCATATTGAGATTTCGAGATATTGAGGTACAGAGACTGTGATACAGAGATATCGAGATATTGGGATTACGTTTTGTGCCGATGCTAGGCACTGTTTTATGCTGATTTCATTATGATACCTCATTTTAAAAATACAAAGGAAATCTCACTAAATTATGAAAACAGTTCTTCATTTACATGTATTCTGTTTTCATGCATTCATACCTCATTCATATGATATATTGCTACCTGAGGCACTGACACGGGCACATGAGATTACACTCGGGTTAGATATTTACCCTAGTCTTGTTATAGGTTGCATGTTATATACATAATTGAGGATATATTCTGATCTTTGACCTAGGTTGCGTTATCTATGCGATTTCTTGTCGTTGATGTTTTTCTATTCACGAGTTGGCAACTCACCCCCGTTGTGCCCCAGTTTCTTGCAGGTTTGCCGTACAGATTTCATTACGGCTTGCGGGCATAGTTTCCTTCGGGTGATTTGCTAGTAGGTGGGTTTACTTGTATCGTACTCCTCATTATATAACTTATATATTATTACTCTGTTGTATCTAGATGTTCCATCAACCAAAAATGTATTTTTTTGAGATAGAGACCAGAGATGCTATTCTTTCGACCTTAGAGTCACGCGTTTTATTTTTTTGGTTTTCTTGTGGTTTTGAGTTTTTGATCCTCGCCGTTGGCGTTGTATATTATATTGCTTGTGTGGTTGTGACCGTCGATTGACGAAGAGCTAGCTCCCGCTTGGGGATGCCCTTTTATTGATTTCGTATACTATTCATGTTGTATCCCGTTTGGGGGCCAGTATTTTCAAAGGAGACTCTGCCGAAATTTTCAGGAAATTTTTGATGTTTTTAAAAACCGCATAATTCGGCTTATGCTATTGAAACTAATTGCTTTAAGTTAGTTTTTCCTGCACTCTACATCTTTTCTTGGTTTGGATTTCTGGGTTTTCGGTTTACATAGATTACGTACGCCTCGAGACGTTCATAGTTTAAGTGTCGGTCATGTTCCGTACTTTCGGGTCGTGACAAAGTTGGTATCAGAGCGTTAGGTTTTACCTTCGGAGCGTAGGATGACCCTTGGTTGATGGAATAGGTGACTAAAGTAGAATGACGTACCGTAGGTATGTTCCGCGGCATATTTACGATACGCTACTCCACTTAAGAAGCCTTAGGATGTACATTTCTTTGCTCAGTATTATATTCATTCCGATCTAGCCTCATCAGTACCAGTTATGGTTTTGCTGCCACGATTACGGGCAGGGAGAGCTACAGCTAGAGTTGCGGTCAGCACGAGCTCGTCACGAGGACTGACCAGGGCGAAATTCCGGCGACACACGATTGCGGAGATGTGTCTTTTTACTGTGTTTCGCGCCATGAGCGTTTGGCGGATCGCCTTTATGATATTTCTCGGACGTGCCGATCAATACCAAAGGATTGGGCCACCGACAGAGGCCAGCCAGATTTTGATGACCGTTGGTGTGTTGCTTATTCATGATGGTCGAGGCACTGTTCAGCGTGCAGAAGAGCGAGCCAGTTATTGCTGCGAACGACGAGATATTGCCCCAGATGCTGGAGTTAGTGCAGAACGAGTTGTACTAAGAGATGATAGAAGGTCGCTAGTCATCGAGGATGAATGACTAGGAAATGTGGATCGTTCGCCTACCCCGATGCGAGGTCATCAGATAGATTGATTCCAGCTAGAGAGAACTTCACGTGGAGACGTTGGGAGTCGACAGAGACGATCGAATGTCAGAAACCTATTATTCCAAGTTTAAAGTAGTCGGAAAGACATGCAGGCAATTCTATGGTCCCTCTAGAAGAATGAAACCCTAACTCGACTTAATGACCGTGTGAAAGCCTTTGAACCTTCAGGTTTGCGGCAGTTCTATGGCGCCATTAGTGAGGCTTGGGTTTGCCCTTCTACGGCTGGACCACCGATGCTGTGGTATGTACTCGATACTATTAAACCGTGCCCAAGAGGTTGAGCTCTTGGGGGATTATGAGGTTTTGACGACTTGATCGGATGGCTCGACTTAATTCGGATGTTAGGTGGTGAGATGCATTTCTTGGGAGACCCCAGATACGAGGATAGCCGTTGGAGCTCAGTCCATGCAGCCACGACGAGACGAGTCCGGAGCAGTCGACATTAGAGAAAAGTGGAGTAAGAGGTTCGTACGAGATCTTGATGAGACGACGTTCCACTCAGCCGACATCAGAGATGCGGTACGCATGCCGAGGCATTGTACTTGGATATACCTTCCAGAAGGAGTCGCGATGAGTATGTAGCCGTTCAGGAACGAGAATAGATCTAGTAAGGGACGATGACTTCCGGACAGTTCGGCTGAGACGATATTTGGGAGAGATCTCGATAGGACCTTTCTGGAATAAATTACGAGAAGACTTGGACCCAGTAGTGGTCATGTTATGCACACCGGCAGGCCAGAGTTCAGGATCGTCGACGAGACATGTTATGAGTGACCACGACAGTTGGCCAGAGATTCTTGAGTATGTGCTTGAGCGGGACTATTCCGCCATACTTGATTTTGGGTATTTGGGGCGATCTATTCGCATGATTGATTTTGATGATTGAGTTTCATGATATTTGTTTTCATGGACTATGGTTTCACCTACTGAGTATTTACGATTTTGCACAGTTGTTGCACTTGACATCGTTTCCGTGCCTTGGTTTCTCATGTTTATGATTTTATGGGTTTCATACAATTGAGTTGATTTTGTGCATGATGGATGCACCAGATTTGGATTTTTAGCGCATGTTGGGCGCCTGTTATGAGATGCGATTTGGTGCACACCAGATGCACTGAATCGGGATTTTTCGTACATGTCAGATGCACCTGATTTTGCTGTCAGGCACACACGTTGCCTATGACTGATGTTGTGTGCACACCCGTTGCACCTAGATATTGTTTCTGTGCACATGTATGGCACATTTATAGATTTTGATTTCCGTGCGCACCTGACGCACGTAGTATTCATATATTTATGATTGATTTCTTATGGAGCGGTACGTTTTTATGATATTCGCTATGTGTTCTCGTACTGAGCAGGACTAGTCAGAGGACAGTACCTGAATATATTTGGCATTCATTTCCTTCAGATATTTACATATATAGGTTTGATATTTACGTGTATAGTTTCGAGTTATATCATATTGGTTTTGTATTGGATTTGGCATTGATGTCTTCCCCATGACTCCGATGATTGCGGGATGCTTTACGGAGTTTTGATTTGAGTTATATGCTCATTGCTCATGCGCATGCATTGCGCTACGGTGCGTATTATGTACTTATGGTTTCGGAGCCCCGACGACTTGATGGTTTTGCTTAGATGTTTTAGTATTTAGGGGGAGTTTTAATTTAAATTCGGGGACCGAATTTCTTTAAGGGGAAGATTGTAACGTTTTGAAAATCATTTCGGTGAAATTTCGAAAAAAACGGTAAAATAAGGGGGGTTTTCTGTAAAAAGTCAAAATACAAATATTTTATTATAAAAATTATATATACATATTCTAGCTATGTAATTGCTAGTATTTGGTGTTTATTGAGCCACTGGTGAAATTTCAAATTTTCTGAAAAAAATTATTTTATTATTATTTTAAGCCGTCACTAATACATTTAATTAGGGAAAATTACAAATTGGAATGAGTTGAAACAAATTTTATGCATCATAAAACTTTAAATAAAATTTTATCATGTGGTTTTTGAAATGAAAACGTTTGCCAAAACGGTTTAGAAATTATCGAAGAAAAATGCTTTTTTCGGTGAAATTAGTGTAAAGGGAAATTGGGGTATAGTATTTATCTTTTTTTTTCCCTCACCCACACTCACACACCCTCATTTCTACTCCTATTTTCTGCTGAAATCATCAGCCCTCCCAAACTTTTCCCCACTTCTTTTGATTAAAGAAAGAAAATGAAAGAAAAGGAAATAATAGAAAATTGAAGCATGGTCATGTGTTGACTTGGGTTCCTTCTCTCTCCTTGACTTCACACACACCAACTGAAAGATTTCTAGGCACTCTAGTAAGGTCTCACAAGGCATCGGACATGCCAATTTAAAAAAAATGGTGCCGAGAAACCCTAGACTACGGATCTTTAGACTAAATGTTTAGGCGAAACGGAAAACTAGTTAACCATTTAACTATGGGTTAGATGCTACAACCTTTGTAGATCCGGATTTCCACCTCCTTAGCTCCACGTGGTCATGCCCTCGCTGTCCATCATGAATCCTCGACTCATTCGTCGGCTTCATCGAAAACGGGCGAGCAAGGTCGTCGGCTTCGTGTCAAAGACGATCTACGTCGAGGTTGCACTAGTTCAAGCTCCGAATTCACCAAGTAGTGAAACTTGTGAAGAAAACACCCAAAACCACTTGGCAAGAGGTAGAGGATGAAGAAATAGGAGGTGGGTTCACTTTAGATTTGGATTTCTCTCACTAAAACTCAAGATGCCATTGATGTAGCAAGCTTGAAGAAGAAGAAGAAGATGAGCTAGTTATGATAAGTGTTTTTAAAATAAAAGAAAAAGCAATACTTATCATAATTCTAACATGGGTTAAGTGTAGAGAGCAAACCATGGTAAGTGGGAATAGTTAGGGTTTAGCATAAAGACAAAATGGTCTTGAGTCAAACCTTCATGAAGCTTCATTAAGCTTCATGACAAAAGAAAACCATTTTGTTTTTATAAAACAATTTAAATAATAGGAATGGATAAATAAATGTGTGATAAAATCAAAACCCTAATTATCCTCTTAACCATTGGTTTATTCTTTACACTTAGCCATATAAACATGCATCATCTAATATGATATAAATAAGTGTACAAAAGTATATCACATATACATCATGCACATCAAGTGAGAAAATCCATTTAAAGTGAACCCATATTAGTTAATGTAAAGTAATATATTAAATATATAATTATACATTAAATCATTAAATCAACACTTAATTTAATGACCCGGTCATATCGCATATAACCGACTAATATCAATAGTAACAACTTATCGAATCAACACTTGATCCGATAACCCGGCTATAATGCATATAACCGATCAATGTTACAAATCTCGAGAATCGAATACAGTATCACATACTGGTATTTTTCTCGGTCCCGCACATATCTCATATGCGCTCCTATTTCGTTTCGCTTGAGCCAGGAAACCTCTGTGTAGGACTCTAAAGACTCGTCAATACGCCGGGTAGCAGATGATGATCATATCAAGCATCCACAAGCCGCAAGCGGTCTGCTAAACGTAACGGCCACCCGGATATTGAGCGATCAGAAGATCGACGAGCTATCCCGCTCACACTCCTGCGAATCTGACCAGTAACACTTACCGTACAGTCCGGTCTCTTCGTCTGATATGTCGCATATCAAGTCTAGGGGTGGTAAACGTCAGACCCCAATAACCCGATAAGTCGTGCCGATGTGAGGCTCATAACGGGTCGAGAAACTACTGGCAACACTTACCAGCAAATTTCTGATCAGCCCTGGCCAGGGACTTCCCTGTTACGGCCAATCGAGCACTGCGCAACATCAACCCCCAATACCGGGAGAGACGAAACCCCTCCTATCGCTCATTGCCTCCATGTGACTCGGGAGTGTACCCAAAGACCACCGTTTTGCACGCCCTCATGGACTTGGTAAGGTGGAGATCAAAGCACAGTGGGAATCACACAAGACTCTATGACGATCTCGGGTCTACAGACTAACCTGTACAAGTGTCACCTGAGAACAGCCATCTGACGTGAGGTATAATACCATCTGGGAGTTCTTGGCGAGTCCGTCCAGTGTACCCAGTCTCCACTGAGCACCCGTATACCATCTCTGATGTCAAACACCAATGGATATGGGATCATCCATCGCCCATCTCATGGGTCGAGAAGCGTATACGCTAGTCTACTCTGGTATATCGATGCCCCGTCTCGATACACCCATGACTAGGGACCTTGAAGGATGTACTTATGGACTACCATGTCCCCACTAGTATGATCTGCATCATAGTCCAGGTAGTCAAGTACACATCCTAATGGCTTTACCAACATGTAACTACAAGACAGTATAAAGAGACTAGTGTACATGTTAAGATAAAGAGTAACCAGATAGCATAATATCATATCGAGCAAGAAAGTCATCTTTATATATGTCCAAGCATCCAATATAATATACAACATCTGTACAATACTGTCCTCTAGGGCATACATACAACTAACAATCTCCCACTTGCACTAGGGCCAGCTGCTGTAGTATCGCATACCGAGCATCCCGAAGAGTCTCTCAAACTGTGTCTGGGGAATGGCCTTCGTGAGTGGATCCGCCGTGTTGTTCTTCATGTCTACCCTCCTGACCTCGATCTCCCGGCGATCAACTATCTCCCGGATCAGGTGATACCGCCTCAGAATATGCCTGGATCGCTGATGGGACCTGGGTTCCTTGGCCAAAGCCACCGCTCCATTGTTATCGCAATACAAAGGTATTGGATGCTCAATGGATGGAACCACTCCAAGTTCAGTAATGAACTTCTTGATCCAGACAGCCTCTTTGGCAGCATCGTTGGCAGCGATGTATTCAGCCTCCATCGTCGAGTCTGCCACGGTTTCCTGCTTGGAACTCTTCCAGCTAACCGCCCCTCCGTAAAGGGTAAAGACAAAGCCCGACTGCGACTTAGAGTCGTCCTTATCACTCTGGAAGCTCGAATCGGTAAAGGACTCCACTTGGAGCTCTCCGTTACCATACACCAAGAACATATCTCTAGTCCTTCGCAAGTACTTGAGAATGCTCTTCACAGCTGTCCAGTGACTCTCTCCAGGATCAGCTTGATACCTGCTCACTATACTTAGTGAGTATGCCACATCGGGTCTGGTACACAGCATCGCATACATGATAGAGCCTACCGCCGAAGCATAGGGTATCCCTTGCATGCGAGCTCTCTCCAAATCAGTCTTGGGAGACATCTCTTTGGAGAGAGTGACTCCAGAGATCGTGGGCATGTTCCCACGCTTGGACTCTTCCATACTAAACCTTTTTAGTATGGTGTCAATGTACCTGGATTGGGACAATCCCAAAATCCTTTTGGATCTATCTCTATAGATCCTAATTCCCAATATGCAGGAGGCATCACCAAGATCTTTCATTGAGAATCTTTGTGATAAGAAGAGCTTGACCGATTGCAGCATAGGAATATCATTTCCTATCAAGAGTATGTCGTCCACGTACAATACGAGAAAGACAACCTTACTCTCTGCCACCTTCCTGTAGATACAAGGTTCATCTGGATTTTTGACGAAATAAAACTCTTTGATAACGACGTCAAAGCAGATGTTCCAACTCCACGATGCTTGCTGTAATCCATAAATGGATTTAAGCAGCTTGCACACCTTCCCGCTGCTCCCACTGTCTACGAAGCCCTCTGGCTGAGTCATGTACACGCACTCTTCTAAATCACCATTTAGAAAGGCGGTCTTAACATCCATTTGCCAGATTTCGTAATCATGATATGCAGCAATGGCAAGCATGATCCGGATGGATTTAAGCATAGCCACTGGAGAAAAGGTCTCGTCATAGTCCACACCTGGTCTTTGACGAAAACCCTTTGCTACAAGTCTAGCTTTGAAAGTCTCCACTTTCCCATCTACACCAAGTTTCTTCTTGAAGATCCACTTGCTCCCAATGGGTTTTACCCCTTCAGGAGCAACGTCCAAAGTCCATACTTTGTTGGTGTACATGGATTCCATCTCGGACCGCATAGCATCCAGCCATTTCACTGAGTCCCCACTCGTGATGGCCTGCTCGAAGCTAGTTGGGTCATCATCCTCCATGATGCAATCCTCGCTTCCACCGTCAATGAGAAAACCGTAGTATCTCTCTGGTGGACGAGAAACCCTACTAGATCATCGGAGAGGCTGAGGTTCGTCGGGTACTACTGAATCCTCTGGTTCTACCAAGTCCTCTGTTATAGTTTGTGTCGCTGGAACCTCTTCCAGTTCTACCTCAATGCCACCTATCTGTTTCATAAGAAAACCTTTTTCTAAGAATGTGGCATGCCGAGAAACAAACACTTTTTGTTCCTCGGGATGGTAGAAGATATACCCCTGTGAATTTTTGGGATATCCTACAAACTTACATAAGACAGATCTTGCATCGAGTTTGTCCGGATTTTGTCTTTTGACATAGGCTGGACAACCCCATATCTTAACATACTTAAGAGATGGTCTCTTCCCTTTCCATATCTCATATGGAGTGGTAGGCACTGATTTGGTAGGAACCATATTCAATAGGTGTATGGCTGTTTCAAGCGCATACCCCCAGAAGGAAATAGGTAACTCAGCTGTACTCATCATTGAACGCACCATCTCTAATAGAGTGCGATTCCTTCGTTCCGATACACCGTTGTGCTGTGGTGTATAAGGTGGAGTAAGTTGAGAGAGAATCCCATTCTCTTTTAGATAATCTTGGAACTCATTGCTCAAGTATTCTCCTCCTCGATCAGATCGAAGGATCTTAATACTTTTGCCCGTTTGGATCTCTACTTCGTGCTTTTATTCTCTGAATTTCTCAAAAGCTTCAGACTTGTGTTTTAATAGGAACACATGCCCGTATCTAGAGAGATCGTCAGTGAATGTAATGAAGTAGGAAGAACCGTTCCTGGCAAGGGTAGACATGGGACCGCATACATCAGTATGTACTAGTCCTAAGAGTTCAGTAACTCTTTCTCCGTGTCCACTAAACGGAGCTTTGGTCATTTTTCCTTTGAGACATGAATGGCAAGTATCATAAGATGATAATTCGAACGGATTCAAATAACCATCCTTATGTAACTTAGCCAGTCGTGTCGCATTGATATGACCAAGTCTACAATGCCACAAGAAGGATTCGTTCATTTCTGAACTCTTCCTCTTGTGTGTGTTTTGTATATTGAGGACTGCATTTTGATTTAGAATGAATATGCCATTATGTAGAGAGCCTGATGCAATCAACTTTTGATCTAGGAATATGTTCATAACATTTTCCTTTACTACAAAATTATATCCTTCTTTACTCAATAAAGAAACAGATATAATGTTGCACATCATGTTAGGTATATAATAGCACTCATTCAGAATTATTGTATCACCACTTGGTAATACAAGGTGATATTCGCCAACTGCTTTGGCTGCAACATTTGCACCGTTCCCTATTTGAACGGAATGATCACCTTTTCCCAGTTCTCTACCTTTTTGCAGCACATGTAACATCTTACATATGTGGGATGCTGATTCGGTATCTAATACCCAGGACGTAGGGTGAACTGAGAAACATTTCTCAATGACAAACACACCCGAAGATGATGCATCAACATGCATGTTCTCCGTTTGGGCGGTGTGAGAATCCAGATATTCTCCTGTTTCCTGTTCATTCTTATAACACTTATAAGATAGAACGGGTCCAACGTTCCCCTGCACAGTATAACATGCGGGTTCGGTCAATACATCCATATTATTATCTTGATTAAGGCATGAACTGGTCGCTACCTGGAGAGAGAGAGAAGAAAACACTTTAGCGTATGCTCGTGCAAGATCAGATTGGTTATTATCTTATCTAATCAGGATGGCTCCCACTGCTTTTTATCAAATCTTCCTCCAAACCCTAAAAGGAAAGACTAGCCGGGATTAATTACACACTACAAGTTCGCCAATCTTTCAGCCAGGCCAGTGTTGGTACTTTGAGGGAGGTCCCCCGTGCTTTCGCACGAACCTAATTAATGTAAACCTCGTTTTCCCAGAGGCGTAACCCCGTTGACACCTTTCTAGACACCTACTTGATCAGCTAATTGCAATGTGTAAAACTCTCCCAGGAGTAACTCTTACTCGCAGTGGGTATCGGGATCCAACTATCTCATAGAAGGTATGCAATCTCATTGCAAATTTCAACACTTGAAATTCCCGATAATATTTTACCCCTAGTGTTCTATGACCTTGACGAATGCCAAACAACCCATAGTCCACTAGTCAAGTTCAACCCGTACATTTCTTGATTGAATTAAACCCACCCGCACGACCCTTGATGAATGCCAAACAACGCCGTACGAATACCCTAATCCAATCTGCATCATATGCATAAGCAGATAAATACTAGTTAGCTACCGTACACTACGCCTTGACGAATGCCAAACTACCGTAGCACGAATACTAACTAGTACTTATCTGAAATGACGGAGGGCTACGCAGGTTTTCATAAAACCATGAGCGTAATGAACTTGATATCGTTGTAGAATCAAATGAAGTTTTGAAATGGAGTGATTTTGAGGCTTTTCAGTTTTGCTAAAGGAGTCACTCCCGGTGAAGGGATCTCGGTCCTTTCCTCGTCGAATGAGGTGCGGGATATATCATATATATCGCTGTGCAAAGCAAAAACTCTTAAAAGCAATCAAAACCAAACCGAGTGTGTAGCATCTGCCAGTTACTGCTAAAGGAGTCACTCCCGGTGAAGGGATCTCGGTCCTTTCCTCATCGAATAAGGTGCAGGGTATATCATATATACCACTGTGCAAAGCAAGAACTGTAGCTACCTGTTTTGTTTAAAATTTGATTCTACAACATCTTAGGTTTCTTATCTTTCATTAATCACATTAATGAAGTCCCATCATTTAAATACCTAAACATCACAGATAGATATGACGTACACTTATGCCATCCGCATTCGCCTCGATGTCCCCTCGTGCACCGTTAGGTTAGGTAACTAACGACAGAGCAGGGCAGGGCTAGCGAGGGTGTAAAACATAAGTAACGTCTATATAATATATCATATATACTATATACTATATCCATCACAGAATCATATCACAGATATCGCAGCAGAAAAAACATATGAAATATTGGATATACTAGGACGTCCGTGTTTTCAATACGAGCCAGTATAAAACACGAATTCCACGGTCAAGATGAATAGCCAATCCCACACCCCTAGACCCCTACGAGAGCGGCAAGCAACCCTGCCAATTCTAGGGTTAGGAGACCCGAACTCGTCTCCTCGAGTTGGTCTCCCACTGGACCCCAGAACCCGGTTACTTGTGCTCCCCTCCTTGGGTCTATCCTAATGCGGAAAAGTAAATAATATACAAAGGGTGACAACTTCCGCTACCTGGAAGTGCCCCAAATAAAAGAATATTACATACAAGTTTTTACATGAATGAAAATGAAAAAACACTCATCTAACATAAAAAAACCCCGGCTATTCGAATACGACGATCCAATATAACATATCCAGCAACACATAACATCACATGTCATCAACGTAAGTAAGTATGCATACCCCAATTGTCGTTGACGTATAGCAACGAAACCGGCGATATGAACATACTACACTTACGGTCACAGAAAAGAAAGTGTAAAACTACAACAATTGGAATCCGCAACTTTTTAGACATCACATGCCTAACAGATATAAATCCCGCATTTTAGTCTCATTATCGAAAACTCTTTTCAATATCATATGGGACTAAACTGCTAATTTATAACATTCATTCAGTTATCACATAACTGTTTGTGAATTCCAATTATTGTATCACATTCCAGATAAACAGAAAATGTTAAACTTTCCGATCGAACAGTCGAATACCCAAGTTTTCCCGATACAGTCCATCACATGAAATAAGTCTAACAACATTCAGTTCGTGCCTCAGTACCGACGGTCCAGCCGTAGAAGGGTCAAGCCAACGCCTCACATGTGGCACGCCGTACTGCCCCAAACCCGAAGGTTCAAAGGGCAGTTCAAGACGGTCACATAATCGAGTTAAGGTTTGTTGTCTTCTAGAGGGTCCATCGCGTTACTTGCACTACTTAGAACGTCGTTAAACTACGAAAAAATCCAACACTTGGAAATTTCCCGACAGGGGAAAAGTTGGGTATTTATATCCGGTCGAACTACTTAACATATTCTATAAATTATCCGGAAAAACACAAAGACGAAATTTGATAACCCGAACGAATAATTGAATCCCCAAAACAACCCAGAACATTCAACTCTGGAATAAATTTTTTTTAAATATTCCCAGAAAATCCAGAATAATTAAATAGGAATTCCTGTGCAGAAAAGATGTGATGACATCACCAGGGGACCGCGGAGCCGCCGCAGAAGCTGGGCTTCTGCCGCGGTTCCGCCGCCGTTTAGATGAATCTTTCGCCTGAGTTTGCACAGTAATTCTTATAATTATTTATTGAATTTTTTAGGCATTTTTAATACACAAAAATCCGCATTTTCGGAAAATTTCCAGAGAGCTATTTCGGGGTCGGGTTTTCGGTTCGTCCGGGTTTCAAACTCCGTCTAGACTTCGCCTAAGGCTCTAGCTAGGCTCTGATACCAGTGAAAGGTTCCTAGGCACTCTAGTAAGGTCTCACAAGGCATCGGACATGCCAATTTAAAAAAAATGGTGCCAAGAAACCCTAGACTACGGATCTTTAGACTAGATGTTTAGGCGAAACGGAAAACTAGTTAACTATTTAACTATGGGTTAGATGCTACAACCTTTGTAGATCCGGATTTCCACCTCCTTAGCTCCACGTGGTCATGCCCTCGCTGTCCATCATGAATCCTCGACTCATTCGTCGGCTTCATCGAAAACGGGCGAGCAAGGTCGTCGGCTTCGTGTCAAAGACGATCTACGTCGAGGTTGCACTAGTTCAAGCTCCGAATTCACCAAGTAGTGAAACTTGTGAAGAAAACACCCAAAACCACTTGGCAAGAGGTAGAGGATGAAGAAATAGGAGGTGGGTTCACTTTAGATTTGGATTTCTCTCACTAAAACTCAAGATGCCATTGATGTAGCAAGCTTGAAGAAGAAGAAGAAGATGAGCTAGTTATGATAAGTGTTTTTAAAATAAAAGAAAAAGCAATACTTATCATAATTCTAACATGGGTTAAGTGTAGAGAGCAAACCATGGTAAGTGGGAATAGTTAGGGTTTAGCATAAAGACAAAATGGTCTTGAGTCAAACCTTCATGAAGCTTCATTAAGCTTCATGACAAAAGAAAACCATTTTGTTTTTATAAAACAATTTAAATAATATGAATGGATAAATAAATGTGTGATAAAATCAAAACCCTAATTATCCTCTTAACCATGGGTTTATTCTTTACACTTAACCAAATAAACATGCATCATCTAATATGATACAAATAAGTGTACAAAAGTATATCACATATACATCATGCACATCAAGTGAGAAAATCCATTTAAAGTGAACCCATATTAGTTAATGTAAAGTAATATATCAAATATATAATTATACATTAAATCATTAAATCAACACTTGATTTAATGACCCGGTCATATCGCATATAACCGACTAATATCAATAGTAACAACTTATCGAATCAACACTTGATCCGATAACCCGGCTATAATGCATATAACCGATCAATGTTACAAATCGCGAGAATCGAATACAGTATCACATACTGGTATTTTTCTCGGTCCCGCACATATCTCATATGCGCTCCTATTTCCTTTCGCTTGAGCCAGGAAATCTCTGTGTAGGACTCTAAAGACTCGTCAATACGCCGGTAGCAGATGATGATCATATCAAGCATCCACAAGCCGCAAGCGGTCTGCTAAACGTAACGGCCACCCGGGTATTGAGCGATCAGAAGATCGACGAGCTAGCCCGCTCACACTCCTGCGAATCCGACCAGTAACACTTACCGTACAGTCCGGTCTCTTCGTCTGATATGTCGCATATCAAGTCTAGGGGTGGTAAACGTCAGACCCCAATAACCCGATAAGTCGTGCCGATGTGAGGCTCATAACGGGTCGAGAAACTACTGGTAACACTTACCAGCAAATCTCTGATCAGCCCTGGCCAGGGACTTCCCTGTTACGGCCAATCGAGCACTGCGCAACATCAACCCCCAATACCGGGAGAGACGAAACCCCTCCTATCGCTCATTGCCTCCATGTGACTCGGGACTGTACCCAAAGACCACCGTTTTGCACGCCCTCATAGACGTGGTAAGGTGGAGATCAAAGCACAGTGGGAATCACAAAAGACTCTATGACGATCTCGGGTCTACAGACTAACCTGTACAAGTTTCACCTGAGAACTGCCATCTGACGTGAGGTATAATACCATCTGGGAGTTCTCGGCGAGTCCGTCCAGTGTACCCAGTCTCCACTGAGCACCCGTATACCATCTCTGATGTCAAACACCAATGGATATGGGATCATCAATCGCCCATCTCATGGGTCGAGAAGCGTATACGCTAGTCTACTCTGGTATATCGATGTCCCGTCTCGATACACCCACGACTAGGGACCTTGAAGGATGTACTTATGGACTACCATGTCCCCACTAGTATGATCTGCATCATAGTCCAGGTAGTCAAGTACACATCCTAAGGGCTTTTCCAACATGTAACTACAAGACAGTATAAAGAGACTAGTGTACATGTTAAGATAAAGAGTAACCAGATAGCATACTATCATATCGAGCAAGAAAGTCATCTCTATATATGTCCAAGCATCCAATATAATATACAACATCTGTACAATACTGGCCTCTAGGGCATACATACAACTAACACCAACCACACTAAATCCCTCATATTTCCTGGCCAAATCTGGACAGCCCTCCCCTCTCTTGAATCCTCACTTTCTTCACATCAAAAATCCTCCAAAATTGCTTCCAAATCCACATAAAAACATCACTAATCCCAAATCCAACTCCTACCCATTATTTCTTGCCTATTTATCATGGATCTAGGATCATGGAAGCTACTTTTGGAGGCTAGGATTTGCATGCTAGATCCTTAATCTTGTGAGGTATAAATCAAGACCTTTTGTTAAATTGTTGTTTGAATACCTTAAATCAAGCATTATTAGTTTTTAATTTGAGTTTAATTGTATGTTTGGAAAAATTTAGTAAGGGTTTATGAAATTCAAGTTAGGGTTTTTATTATATAATTGTGGTTGCAATTGTAGTTCTTCATATTGTGAAATGAAAACCTAATCAAATTTCTAGTTTGCAAATTGTTAGTTTGGAATTGTAATAATTAAGCAATATTGCTAGCTAGATTTTTGTAAATCATGAAATTGTTTAAGAGAAAAATGTAAGTGGGTTTTTCATGACTTCATTAACATTCTAAAAGGTAGTTTAATGCTTTAGATCATGCAAATCCAAGTTAGATTGTTGTATGTGCATTTTTGCTATAAAATTGTCGAAATTGGTTAAAATTGCAAACTAGGTTTTTGAAATTGAATTAAATTGTGGGTTTAAAATTTACGTAATGGTTTCTATGGCATAATTAAGATATTAAGTTATCATCTTGGTCACTAGAATTGTTAAAACATCATATTTTGTACAAAAACAGTAAACTTTGCTTGCTAGGTTTTCGGAAAAATAACTTTTAAAGTGAGTTTGGGGTTTTTGTGAATTTTAACCTATTTCATATTATAATTAGTGTTTTTGAATATGCAAATGAATGTGTTGGGAGCTTTCTCGATGGTTTGGCGTTTGTACGCCGACGTCGAGGGTTTTTGGGTCGATTTGTGAAAGCAACCATAGGTTTTGACCTATGAGGGATTCGTGCGTCGTTTTGGTCATGAGTCGGATTTTAATGCGATATGGTGCGTTATGATATGTAGGTACCCCATGTGGACTTCGAGACGACCAGCAAGCGCATGGCGACGTCGGCACCGGCGAACGAGGACCAGGTGAGTAGATTTATATCTACGGGGAGAAGTCGGGTGGATGGCGTATAGCACCCCCGTAGTTCGTGGTGATGTATACGAATACGTATACACACATATATATTGTTTGAGTATATTGATGATAATATGGATATTTGGTGTTCTTGGATGATTGAGTGTCGCGAAACCCTAGAGTAGCGGTCGCACCACACTTGCACACACCCACCCATACGTGCATACCTTCTTCTTTCTTTTGTGCTTATTCGGGAATATATAGTTATGTGTTCACATAGGTATGGGACTGTGTGTTCACATACGGATTTGAGGATAGTACTTGGGATTTATGATGAGTCGATGAGATTTGATTTGAGGCCGTGAGATCGGTGATATAGCAGGGTTCGTATTTGAGATACGACATGACGTTGTAGCGGGTCCTTGACGTAGTGTTTTACACACGTGCATGCATACTTAGGCGATATCAGTATTGTACTAGACGTAGATCAGTACCCGATCATGATATTTGATAAAGAGGATACCAGGTGAATAGTATGATGAATGTGATATTGACCCATACCCAGAATTGGGGATGTCGTACGACGGATTTACGTACGAGCTATATCTTGATGATTGATCCGCACTCTTGACTTGGGATGTCTGATTATAGATATGGTATCGGATATGATATTATTGAGGCGGGATCACCGACTAATATATATACAGGTATGTATATATATCGACTCAGATGTTAGGCGGTTTCCTTACCTGTAGTCCAGCTTGTTAGCTTAGCCCTTTAGTTTAGTTTAGTTGTTAGATTAGATTCGATTCTTACCTATTTCAAAGCTTACGAATCATGCGTATTTTAAAAGACAGGTCAAGGGATTCTACGGATATTTCAAAAGACGTATCTTTTCATAAAAACACCGTAGCCCCTATTTTCAAAACCCCATGATTTGTGTTATTTCAAAAGGCACCATTTGTAGGACTTATATTAGATTAATGCAGATTAGTTATAGTTGCGTCTAGTATTCAGCTCCCTCTCATTATTGTGGTTCGCTTCGCATCGCATGCTTATTTTATGTTTCATACTCCATTATTGATATCATGCTGTTAGGACACCAGCACCATTACCGATGATGCGTATGTACCACGTACACTTATTTGCCGGCTCACACACATCTTCATCGGTAATTGCCATGTCACGTACACCTTAGAAAATAATATTTGCTTGACATAGCCAGTTAGCTAATAGTTAGACATGATATTAGTGTACTTGCCTTATATGTTAGTTTAGACATTGTAGTTATTACCTGCTACTTCATGCATACTGTTATTCATTGTTATGCCGCATTCATGGATTCTCATGCATATATTCACTATTTTACGTGTTATTGAAGTTTTGGATTCGGATTTCCATGAGATTTTCTGGATTTGGAGGAAAACCGCAAAAACATAAATAAACCTTTTCTCTCTTTTAAAATAAAAAGTGCGGTTTTCCCATGATGTATGAGTCGTCCACCATGAGTTTGCTGATGGATTTCGAGACCCGATTCGAGGAGACGGATGAACCGTTTCGGGTACATGGTGGACCTGGTAAGGTACCCCGGGGCAAGAAGCGCGTGATGATGACGATGTGAGCCTGGCAGGGGAGCACTACCTACCGGTGATTTTACCCGACGCGTCGGATATCCGGAGGATACCGTCGTGGTCTTGAGATGGATGGTAGAGGCCGGTCTGGACTGACGGCGCCCTAGATATTGAGACTGTCATATTGAGATTTCGAGATATTGAGGTACAGAGACTGTGATACAGAGATATCGAGATATTGGGATTACGTTTTGTGCCGATGCTAGGCACTGTTTTATGCTGATTTCATTATGATACCTCATTTTAAAAATACAAAGGAAATCTCACTAAATTATGAAAACAGTTCTTCATTTACATGTATTCTGTTTTCATGCATTCATACCTCATTAATATGATATATTGCTACCTGAGGCACTGACACGGGCACATGAGATTACACTCGGGCTAGATATTTACCCTAGCCTTGTTATAGGTTGCATGTTATATACATAATTGAGGATATATTCTGATCTTTGACCTAGGTTGCGTTATCTATGCGATTTCTTGTCGTTGATGTTTTTCTATTCACGAGTTGGCAACTCACCCCCGTTGTGCCCCAGTTTCTTGCAGGTTTGCCGTACAGGTTTCATTACGGCTTGCGGGCATAGTTTCCTTTGGGTGATTTGCTAGTAGGTGGGTTTACTTGTATCGTACTCTCCATTATATAACTTGTATATTATTACTCTGTTGTATCTAGAAGTTCCATCAACCAAAAATGTATTTTTTTGAGATAGAGACCAGAGATGCTATTCTTTCGACCTTAGAGTCGCGCGTTTTATTTCTGTGGTTTTCTTGTGGTTTTGAGTTTTTGATCCTCGCCGTTGGCGTTGTATATTATATTACTTGTGTGGTTGTGACCGTCGATTGACGAAGAGCTAGCTCCCGCTTGGGGATGCCCTTTTATTGATTTCGTATACTATTCATGTTATATCCCGTTTGGGGGCCAGTATTTACAAAGGAGACTCTGCCGAAATTTTCAGGAAATTTTTGATGTTTTTAAACACCGCATAATTCGGCTTATGCTATTGAAACTACTTGCTTTAAGTTGGTTTTTCCTGCACTCTACATCTTTTCTTGGTTTGGATTTCTGGGTTTTCGGTTTACTTAGATTACGTACGCCTCGAGACGTTCGTAGTTTAAGTGCCGGTCATGTTCCGTACTTTCGGGTCGTGACACCCCAGCGCCAAGACCACCTTGTGGTGGTCTTGGGGAGTGGGATGTAACATTTCAGAAAAATAAAATATTATTTTTGGGAATTTAAATAATTAAATAATAAATTATGAATATTTTAATAATGCGGTATAATTAAATACCGATAAATTGCGAAATATTTGGAAATTTATGTGAATTTCTGAAAAGGGGTGTTTTATTTGATTTAAGCGAATTATAAATTCCTTATGATTAATTATATTCCATTTTGAGGCTAATCACGATTAAATATCACTAATCGTGCATTAAGCTTGATTTGTGCACATGACATGCACCATGTCATATTACACTTTTTACATTTTTCTACCATGGCTTTTCTTTTTCTTTTGCTTGGATTTGTTTTAAAATGAAATGAGAAGAAAAAAAAAGGAAAGGAAAGAAAAAGGAAAATAGAAAAGAAAAGAGAAAAAGATTAAAGAATGGGGTATGGGCAAGAGAGAGAAAAGAGGGTGAGGGGTTGTGTTGACTTGGTCATTTGTTTCCCTCTTCATTTTCTTCATCTTTTCCTCTCCTCTCCTCAAACATGGCTGCCCTCCATCTCCTGCCCCCTCTACCTCCTCACTTCATCATCAAAAACTCATTAAAACATCATCCCCCTTTCATTAAAAACATGCACAAGCTCACTACAAGCACTTTGGACCAAGAAAAATTGGATTTTGAAGACTTGGGGAAACTCAAGAAAATTCTTGAGTTGCCAAATGAGGTAATTCTTTCACCGTTAGCATAGTATTTCTTTCACTTAAGTATCCATACATGTTTAGAACTGATTTAGTGTAGATTAGTAAACTTAGAAAATTCCTAGATGAAGGTTTGGGTTTGAGTTGAATCCAAACGTGCAATTGAGGCTTTAATAGTGACCTTAAACCCCTATGGTGTTTGATTAAAGACCAAAACCTGAGAGTAAGCCACCAATTCGCAAACCTACAAACCCCGATATCAGATTTGTGTTGGATTTATGATGGTATATTGACATCTGCTATAACCCGGGTGACCTGAAAATTATTTAGCGAACACAGTGGGACAAGAAGGCCACCTAGAAGCTAACCCAAGACCCGAGACCCCAACCATGTACTGAGGCCACAGATTTATTCATCCTGGCCACAAATTTCAGCCAGAGTGGGGATGTTTGGTTTAATGTTTGTTCTAGGGATTTGTTTTCAGTAAATTAGACCCTTCCCATATGCAAAATTGGCTAATTCAACATAGGGAAAATCTGGAGCATGTTTTCTGAGATTCTGTTTTAATTTCGTGATTGTTTATAACTTGAACTTTAGTATTTGTGTTTTACCTCGATCACTTGACATTTATACGTCGATATCGAGAGTTGTTTGGTTGATCTTACATGCGTTGGCCGTAGGTTCTAACCTATGTGTGTCCCTGTCACGACCCGAAATGGCACGTGACTGGCACTTGAATCATATGAAGTCTATAGGACCCCATCTAATTCAAGTAAGTAGGGGGTTTCAACCGATCCTTTCCGGAGAATTAGACGGTCTTCCAAAAATCCTAGAAATCTAAACCATTTAAAGAAGAAGGCGGAGGAAAACTTTAGTTTTAAAGCAAGTTGTTTAACAACATAAGCCGAAGTATGCATTTTTAAAACATCATGTCTTTTCTAAAATTTCGGCAGAGTTTCCTTTGTAAATACTGGCCCCAAAAAGGTAAAACACATGAAATATATATAAAGGCATCTCCAAGCGGGAGCTAGCTCTTCGCCAATTGGCGGTCACAACCACGCAAGCAATATAATATACAACACCGAAGGGTGAGGATCAAAACTCAAAAGGGAACTCAAAATCATCAAGAAAACCATAATAATACAAGCACGACTCTAAGGTCGAAAGAATATACACTGGTCTTCTAAGTCTAATAAATATACAAGTCAAGTTGATGGAGTTTTACTAGATACAACTGAATGTAAATAAAGTACAATGGTGGTCACAGTGCAAGTGAACCCACCTACCAAAGTAATCACCCGGAAAGAAACAGTGTGCCAGCAAAGCCACCAAGAAAACCTGTACGGCAAAACCTGCAAGAAACTGTGGCACAACGGGGGTGAGTTGCCAACTCGTGAGTAGAAAACATCACCGAGCAGAAATCGCATGTATGACTCAATCCTAGGTCATATGATAATAATATCCTCAAATAATATAGCGTGAAGTATATAATTGTAACATTTCAGAAAATATAAAATATTATTTTTGGAATTTAATATTAAAATAATATATTTTCCGAAAACTGCCCGATTTGCGAATTGGGGTTTTCGAAAAAGGGTATAAATATATACCAATAATTGTGAAATAATTAGAAATTAAAATGATTTATGCGTCTAAAAATATATTTAAAGGATTTGGCATTTTTAAAACCAATTATATGTAGTTTAAATGAAAACCCGATTAGTGCACTGCTAATCGCGATTAGGCCAAATCTGTGTTTCTACAGTTTTCCATGGCTAGTGCATCATGTCTTGTTGCATTTTGGTTACATGTTGTTTTATTGTGTTGTTTTGGGGTATTATATGGTTTGAGTTTTAAAAAGAAAAAGAATAGAAAAGAGATAAAGAAATGGGGTATGGGCATGAGAGAGAGTGTGAGGGGTCTTCATTGACCATGGGCCTTTGATAACTTTCAATCTCTTCATCATTTCCCCTCTCCCTTCACTCATGGATGGCTCCTCTTTCCCCACTCCTTTTCATCTTCACAAACACCATCAAAAACAACTCAAAATCTCATATTGCCTTCACAAAAAACATGCACAAGTTTCTTACAAACACTTTGGACCAAGAAAAATTGGATTTTGGAGACTTGGTGCAACTCAAGAATTTTCTTGAGATGCCAAATGAGGTAATCCCTTCACCATTAGTATAGTACTTCATTCCATTAGATTCTACGTTTAGTTTAGAATCGATATATTAAGGTTTAGTGGACTTTGAAATTTCCAAGTTAGGGTTTTGATGAAAGCTTGAGTAGTGAAGTGTAATTGATGTTAGTAGAGGCCATACAACCCCTGTAGTGATGGTATATTGGACTAAACCGGAAAGTAAACCCCCAATTCACAAACTTAGAAACCCCGATATCGTATTTTTTTGGAAATTTTAATGGAAATTGGAGATCTGCTAACACCCGGGTGACCTGAAAATTATTTAGCGAAGCCTGAGAGATGTGCAGGCAACCTAGAAGCTACCCTAGAAACCCGAGACCATATGTTCATGTTTAGGCCGCCATTTTTCTCTTTTTGGCCGCAAATTACGGCCTTGGTACGTTGGAATCGTCCCATTCTTGGTCCATGGCTTTATCATAGGCAAATTAGACCTACCCCGTATGCAGAATTGGCTAATTTCACCTGAAACAAAATCTGGAACCATTTCCTTGAGTTGCTGTTTTGAAATGTGACTTTTAAATGACTTGAACTTGTGATATTTCATTTTGTCTCGATTGATTGGCGTTTATACGTCGATGTCGAGGGTTATTGGTTCTTCTTGCATGTGTAGACCATAGGTTTAAACCTATGTGTAATACGCGCACTGTGTTAGTTTTGTGCGAGATTTCTGTTTACGATGCTATATGTGTATATATGTAGGTACCCTCAAGTGGACTTCGGACGACGAGTAAGAGCAAGACGGTATCGACTTCGGCAAGCGTGTATTAATGTGAGTAGATCTATATCTACAGGGGAAGTCGGGTGGATGGCGTATAGCACCCCCGCAAACTTTGATGGAAACCGATTTATATATAGAATATGGTTAAGGGAACCTTTATTAGAAAACTATGGATAGAGTTAAATGATAGTTTGAGAAACCATATTAGAAACTAAAAGATAGTTAGAAGTGATATGATACGATTAATACGTGATGACAAGTTTTGAGGATAATGTTCGATGATATTGTTGTATTGGATACTATAAGATTAGATAGCCGACGTAGATGTGTCATGCGAACCATACCTTTTTCCAAACTGAAGAATCGTATGCATTTTTCTAAAAGGATACCTTGAGGGACGTTACGGATTTTTAAATGATATCTTTTTCTTAAAAACACCGTAGCCCCTACTTTCAAAACTACAATTCGCATCATTTAAAAACTGATCGTATAGTTCGTGTGTGAATGTATAGATGAAAATGACTTGATGTGGGATATAAATAGGATTAAAAGAATATATGACGTGTTATGATGATTTGATGATATGTTGGTATACGGATGTGAGTCTATTGTGATGATTGATACCCTGCCAGTCCCCTGATATGATATTGTTATGTATGTGACCTGGGACAAAGGTATATAGATACATATACATATAATGCTTTGAACCATGAGTGATTGTTGTACGTGACGTTAGGTCCGTACCCTCTTTGTCGTAAAGGTCGATAGGATCCCTACCGGTTTAATGCCGCCGTACGATGATTTTCCGTACGTGATGAGTTTGACTTGATGAATGATCCATACCCTTGACTAGAGGTTGCCGTAAGATGGATTACACCATACGTGGTGTTGTTGCTGGATGCCGATTGATTGATTCACCGACTCGATCATGTAAATACGTATACCTTATAGCTTTTAGCTGATGATTTACATTATGCTGCATCATGTTATTCTCATGGCATTGCATATACCTGTGCTAGTACACTTACACCATTATCGATGATGCGTATGTTACACTTACACAGATCTGCCGACTCACACACTTCATCATCGATAATTGTTATGTCACTACACAGTAGAATTGCTGCTTCATGATATGACTCATTGCATGATATACTTGCTATGTTCGCATCATTTGGATATGTCGCAGGAAATACTGATATTGTCACATCACTGCTCCATGTTGCATGATTTACGGATATGCTTACATTTCTGTTATATGTCGCATACATCATGCTTTACGATTATACGCATTGAGATATACTGTTTTCATGAGATTTCTGGATTTGAGAACCGTGGTTATTTCCAAAGAAAGTATTTACTGTTTTAAAAACCCGGTTTCTCTTGATATGATATTTCAGTGCGTCCACCATGTATTTTCTCGGTTCTGAGATTGGCATGTGTAACCTGATTCGAGAAGCCGTAGGCACCGTCTGCGGGTACATGGTGGACCCGGTGAGGTACCCCGGGGCAAGAAGACTCGTATTCTTAGACGGTGAGCCTAGCAGGAGAGCACTACCAACCGGTGATAGTATTTGGGCTCGGCGGATATCCGGAGGATACCGACCGGAGTCAGAGATGATATGGGCCGATCCGGACTGACGGAGCCCGAGGGCCGATCCGGACTGACGGAGCCCGAGATATGAGGATTTATGTGTCGATGCTGGATACGGGTTTCATGATGTTTAGAGTGTCGATGCTGGGCACTGAGGTTCCATGATTTTGATGTGTCGCGAGGGGCACACATTGATTTATATCCTCATACTTTCATGCATATGCTTTTATGATATTTACATGCATGATGTTGTTTTGTCATCGGTGTTAGTTGTATGTATGCCCTAGAGGCCAGTATTGTACAGATGATGTATATTATATTGGATGCTTGGACATATATAGAGATGACTTTCTTGCTCGATATGATAGTATGCTATCTGGTTGCTCTTTATCTTAACATGTACACTTGTCTCTTTAAACTGTCTTATAGTTACATGTTAATAAGCCCTTAGGATGTGTACTTGACTACCTGGACTATGATGCAGATCATACTAGTAAGGACATGGTAGTCCATAAGTACATCCTTCAAGGTCCCTAGTCGTGGGTGTATCGAGACGGGGCATCGATATACCAGTGTAGACTAGCGTATACGCCTCTCGACCCATGAGATGGGCGATGGATGATCCTATATCCATTGGTGTTTGACATCAGAGATGGTATACGGATGCTCAGGAGAGACTGGGTACACTGGACGGACTCGCCGATAACTCCCAGATGGTATTATACCTCACGTCAGATGGCAGTTCTCAGGTGACACTTGTGCAGGTTAGTCTGTAGACCCGAGATCGTCATAGAGCCTTGTGTGATTCCCACTGTGCTTTGATCTCCACCTTACCACGTCCATGAGGGCGTGCAAAACGGTGGTCTTTGGGTACAGTCCCGAGTCACATGAAGGCAATGAGCGATAGGAGGGGTTTCGTCTCTCCCGGTATTGGGGGTTGATGTTGCGCTGTGCTCGATTGGCCGTAACAGGGAAGTCCCTGGCCAAGGCTGATCAGAGATTTGCTGGTAAGTGTTACCAGTAGTTTCTCGACCCGTTATGAGCCTCACATCGGCAAGACTTATCGGTTATTGGGGTCTGACGTTTACCACACCTAGACTTGATATGCGACATATCAGACGAACAGACCGGACTGTACGGTAAGTGTTACTGGTTAGATTCACGGGAGTGTGAGTGGGCTGGCTCGTCGATCTTCTGATCGCTCAATACCCGGATGGCCGTTACATTTAGCAGACCGCTTGCGGCTAGTGGGTGCTTGATATGATCATCATCTGCTACCGGCGTATTGACGAGTCTTTAGAGTCCTACACAGAGGTTTCCTGGCTCAAGCGAAACGAAATAGGAGCGCATATGAGATATGTGCGGGACCGAGAATAATGCGTGTATGTGATACCGCATTTCATTCTCGCGATGAATGTTTCGATTGGTTGTATGCGATATGACCTAGTTATCGAATCATTGATTCGATAAATCGATACATTAGATACTAGTCGGTTATGTGCGACATGACCGGATCATTGAATCAACTGTTGATTTAATGATTTAATGTATAATTATATATTTGATATATTACTTTGCATTAACTAGTATTGGTTCACTTTAAATGGATTTTCTCACTTAATGTGCAAGTTGTATATGTGATATACTTTTGTGCACATCTTTGTATCATGTTTGATGATGCTTGCTCATTTGGTTAAGTGTAAAGAATTAAACCTAGGTTAAGAAAGTGATTAGGGTTTTTAATTATCCATTCTTTTATTTATTGATTTTGGAAAAAGAATGGGATAAGAATACAAAATGGTTTCTTTCATTCTTGAACCTTTGTGAAGCTTCATGAAGCTTTGACCAAAGTGACCAATTTGTCTTCATGCTTAACCCTAACCACTATAATAACCTTGGTCAATTCTCTACACCTAACCATGGTTCCTATTATGATAAGTATTCATTTCTTTTTCATTTTTGATTAACTTATCATAATATTTCCTTCTTCTTGATCTTCTTCTTCAAGAAAGAAAGCTTGATGCCATCAATGGCAACTTGAGTTCTAAAGTGAGAAATCCAATTCTAAAGTGAACCCACCTCCTATTTCTTCACCCTCTACCTCTTGACAAGTTGTCTTGGGTGTTTTCTTCACAAGTTTCACAAATTTGTGAAGTTGGAGCTTGAACTTGTGATGCCTCGACGTAGATCATCTTCGGCACGAAGCCGACGACCTAGTCCGCCCAATTCTCCGATGAAGCCGACGTTTGAGTTCGGGATTCGAGATGGACAGCGAGAGGACGCCTACGTGGAGCTTAGGAAGTGGAGAAACGGATCTACAAAGGTTGTAGCCTCTCTCCTTTAGTTAAGATGTTAACTAGATTCGTATTTCGCCTAAACTTCTAGTCAACGATCCGTATTAGGTTTTCTCGGCACCCTAAAAATTTGAAATTGGCATGGTTGATGTCTTGTGAGACCTCTTGAGAGTGCCTAGGAACCCTACAGTGGTATCAGAGCCTAGCTAGAGCCTTAGGCGAAGTCTAGACGACGTTTGAAACCCGAATACACATCGAAACCCTAACACATCATGCTCTCTGGACTTTTTCTTAAAACTGGGATTTTTCTAGATTAAAAATGCTTAAAAATTTCAGCAGGGAATTCTAAGAATTACGGTGCAATTTTTTTCCAATGAACAGTATAGTGTGCGGCGGAACCGCGGCAGAAGCATGGCTTCCGCGGCGGTTCCGCGGCCTAATGATGACGTCAGCCCTCCTACGTTGCACAGTAATTCATCATTTCAGCAGCTGAGTTTTATGGGTATTTTTAATATTTATTCAAGAGTTAAATTTTCTGGGGTGTTTTAGAGCTTCGATGTTTCGACCGGATTATCAAATTTCGTCTTTGTGTATTTCCGGATGACTTTAGAATATGTTAAAAAGTTCGACCAGATATAAATACCCAACTTTTCCCCTGCCGGAAAAATATCCAAGTGTTAGATTTTTGTGTGGTTTAAGGACGTTCTGAGTAGTGCAAGTAACGCGATGGTCCCTCTAGAAGACAACAACCTTAACTCGATTATGTGACCGTCTTGAACTGCCCTTTGAACCTTCGGGTTTGGGGCAGTACGGCGTGCTACATGTGAGGCGTTGGCTTGACCCTTCTACGGCTGGACCGTTGGTACTGAGGCATGAAGTGAATGTCTTTGAATCTATTTCATGTGTTGAACGGTTTCGGGAAAACTTGGGTGTTCGAATGTTCGATCGGAAAGTTTAATATTTTCTATTTATCCGGAATGGGATACAATAATTGGAATTCACAAACAGTTATGAGATAACTTAATGAATGTTATAAATCTAGCAGTTTAGTCCCACATGATATTAAAAAGAGTTTTCGATAATGAGACTAAAATGCGGGATTTATATCTGTTAGGCATGTGATGTCTAAGTATTTCATTTGATTTGGCATGCAATGTCTAAAGAAGTTGCGGATTCCAATTGTTGTAGTTTTACACTTTCTTTTCTGTGACCGTAAGTGTAATATGTGATATCACCGGTTTCGTTGCTATATGTCAACGACAATTGGGATGCGCATATTTACTTACGTTGATGACATGTGATGTTATGTGTTGCTGGATATGTTATATTGGATCGTCGTGTTTGAATAGCCGGGGGTTTTTATGTGAGATGAGTGTTTTTCATTTTCATTCATGTAAAAACTTGTATGTAATATTCTTTTATTTGGGGCACTTCCAGGTTGCGGAAGTTGTCACCTTTTGTATATTATTTACTTTTCCGCATTAGGATAGACCCAAGGAGGGGAGCACAAGTAACCGGGTTCTGGGGTCCAGTGGGAGACCAACTCGAGGAGTCGAGTCCGGGTCTCCTAACCCTAGAATTGGCAGGGTTGCTTGCCGCTCTCGTAGGGGTCTAGGGGTGTGGGATTGGCTATTCATCACGACCGTGGAATCCGTGTTTTATACTGGCTCGTATTGAAAACACGGACGTCCTAGTATATCCAATGTTTCATATGTTTCTTCTGCTGCGATATCTGTGATGTGATCATGTGATGTTCTGTGATAGATACAGTATATAGTATATATGATATATTATATAGACGTTATTTATGTTTTGCACCCGCACTAGCCCTGCCCTGCTCTGTCGTTAGTTACCTAACCTAACGGTGCACGAGGGGACATCCCGGCAAATGCGGATGGCATAAGTGTACGTCGTATTTATCTGTGATGTTTAGGTGACTTAAATGATGGGACTTCATTAATGTGATTAATGAAAGAAAAGAAACCTAAGATGTTGTAGAATCAAATTTTAAACAAAATAGGTAGCTACAGTTCTTGCTTTGCATAGCGGTATATATGATATACCCTGCACCTTATTCGATGAGGAAAGGACCGAGATCCCTTCACCGGGAGTGACTCCTTTAGCAATAACTGGCAGATGCTACACACTTGGTTTGACTTTTGATTGCTTCTATAGTTTCTGCTTTGCACAGTGATATATATGATATATCCCGCACCTCATTCGACGAGGAAAGGGCCGACGATCCCTTCACTAGGAGTGACCCCTTTAGAAAAACTAGAAAAGCCTCAAAATCACTCCATTTCAAAACTTCATTTGATTCTACAATGATATCAAGTTCATTACGCAATAGGTTTTCAGAAAAACCTGACGTAGCCCTCCGTCATTTCAGATAAAGACTATTTAGTATTCGTGCTGCGTTTGTTGACCTCTGTCAAGGCGTAGTGTGCGGTAGCTAACTAGTAATTATCTATAAAGCATGTGATGTGATTGGATTAGGGTAGTCGTACGACCTTGTTGACCTCTGTCAAGGGTCGTGCGAGTGGGTTTGATTCAATCAAGAAATGACGGGTTGAACTTGACTAGTGCACTATAATTTGTTGACCTCTGTCAAGGTCATAGCACACTAGGGGCAAAATATTATCGGGAATTTCAAGTGTTGAAATTTGCAATGAGATTTCATACCTTCTATGAGATAGTTGGATCCCGATACCCACTGCGAGTAAGAGTTACTCCTGGGAGAGTTTTACACATTACAATTAGTCGATCAAGTAGGTGTCTACAAAGGTGTCAACGGGGTTACGCCTCTCGGAAAACAAGGTTTACTTTAATTAGGTCCGTGCGAAAGCACGGGGAACCTCCCTCAAAGTACCGACACTGGCCTAGCTGAAAGATCGACGAAGTTGTAGGGTGTAATTAATCCCGGCTAGTCTTTCCTTTTAGGGTTTGAAGGAAGATTTGATAAAAACCAGTGGGAGCCATCCTGATTAGATAAGATAATAACCAATCTGATCTTGCACGAGCATACGCTAAAGTGTTTTCTTCTCTCCCTCTCCAGGTAGCGACCATGTCAGGCCCTAATCAAGATAATAATATGGATGTATTGACCGAACCCGCATGTTATACTGTGCAGGGGAACGTTGAACCCGTTCGATCTTATAAGTGTTATAAGAATGAACAGGAAACAGGAGAATATCTGGATTCTCACATCGCCCAAACGGAGAACATGCATGTTGATGCATCATCTTCGGGTTTGTTTGTCATTGAGAACTGTTTCTCAGTTCACCCTACGTCCTGGGTATTAGATACCGGATCAGGATCCCACATATGTAAAATGTTACATGGGCTACGTAAAGGTAGAGAACTGGGAAAAGGTGATCATTCCGTTCAAGTAGGGAACGGTGCAAGTATTGCAGCCAAAGCAGTTGGCGAATATCACCTTGTATTGCCAAGTCGTAATACACTGATTCTAAATGAGTGCTATTATATACCGAACATGATATGCAACATTATATCAGTTTCTTTATTAAGTAAAGAAGGATATAATTTTGTAGTAAAGGATAATGTTATGAACATATTCCAAGATCAAAAGTTGATTGCATCAGGCTCGTTACATAATGGCATATTCATTTTAAATCAGAATACAGTCCTCAATATACAAAACACACACAAGAGGAAAAGTTCAGAAATGAACGAATCCTTCTTGTGGCATTGCAGACTTGGTCATATCAGTGCGACACGACTGGCTAAGTTACATAAGGATGGTTATTTGAATCCGTTCGAATTATCATCTTATGATACTTGCCATTCATGTCTCAAAGGAAAAATGACCAAAGCTTCGTTTAGTGGACACGGAGAAAGTGTTAATGAACTCTTAGGACTAATACATAGTGATGTATGCGGTCCCATGTCTACGCATGCCAGGAACGGTTCTTCCTACTTCATTACATTCACTGACGATCTCTCTAGATTCGGACATGTGTTCCTGATGAAACACAAGTCTGAAGCTTTTGAGAAATTCAGAGAATATAAGCACGAAGTAGAAAAACAAACGGGAAAAAGTATTAAGATCCTTCGATCTGATCGAGGAAGAGAATACTTAAGCAATGAGTTCCTAGATTATCTAAAAGAGAATGGGATTCTCTCTCAGCTTACTCCTCCTTATACACCACAGCACAACGGTGTATCGGAGAGGAGGAATCGCACCCTATTAGATATGGTACGCTCTATGATGAGTACAGCTGAGTTACCTATTTCCTTCTGGGGTATGCGCTTGAGACAGCAGCATACCTATTGAATCAAGTTACAACTAAATCTGTACCTACCACACCATATGAGATATGGAGTGGGAAGAGACCATGTCTTAAACGAGTTAAGATATGGGGTTGTCTTGCCTATGTCAAAAGGCAAAATCCAGACAAACTCGAGGCACGGTCAGTTCTATGTAAGTTTGTGGGATATCCTAAACATTCAAATGGATATTTTTTCTACCACAGTGAACAACAAAAAGTGTTTATTGCTCAACATGCCACCTTTTTAGAAAAGGAATTTCTTGCAAAAGAGATTAGTGGCTCTGAGGTAGAACTGGAAGAAGTTCCAGAAACACAAACTGTAACTGAAGATTTAGTGGAACCAGAGGATTCAGTAGTACCCGACGAACCCCAGCCTCTCCGCCGATCTAGTAGGGTTTCTCGTCCACCTGAGAGATACTACAGTTTTCTCATTGACGGTGGAAGCGAGTATTGCATCATGGAGGATGATGACCCAACTAGCTTCGAGCAGGCCATCACGAATAAGGACTCAGTGAAATGGCTGGATGCTATGCGGTCCGAGATGGAATCCATGTAGACCAACAAAGTATGGACTTTGGAAGTTGCTCCTGAAGGGTTAAAACCCATTGGGACCAAGTGGATCTTCAAGAAAAAACTTGGTGTAGATGGGAAAGTGGAGACTTTTAAAGCTAGACTTGTTGCAAAAGGTTTTCGTCAAAGACCAGGTGTGGACTATGACGAAACCTTTTCTCCAGTGGCTATGCTTAAATCCATCCAGATCATGCTTGCCATCGCTGCATATCATGATTACGAAATCTGGCAAATGGATGTTAAGACCGCCTTTCTAAACGGTGATTTAGAAGAGTGCGTGTACATGACTCAGCCAGAGGGCTTCGTAGACAGTGGGAGCAGCGGAAAGGTGTGCAAGCTGCTTAAATCCATTTATGGATTAAAGCAAGCATCGCGGAGCTGGAACATCTGCTTTGACGTCGTTATCAAAGAGTTTGATTTCGTCAAAAACCCATATGAACCTTGTATTTACAAGAAGGTTGCAGAGAGTAAGGTTGTCTTCCTCGTATTGTACGTGGACGACATACTCTTGATAGGAAATGATATTCCTATGCTGCAATCGGTCAAGCTCTTCTTATCATAAAGATTCTCGATGAAAGATCTTGGTGATGCCTCCTGCATATTGGGAATAAGGATCTATAGGGATAGATCCAAACGGATTTTGGGATTGTCCCAATCCAGGTACATTGACACCATACTAAAGCGGTTTAGTATGGAAGAATCCAAGCGTGGGAACTTGCCCACGATCTCTGGAGTCACTCTCTCCAAAGAGATGTCTCCCAAGACTGATTTGGAGAGAGCTCGCATGCAAGGGATACCCTATGCTTCGGTTGTAGGCTCTATCATGTATGCGATGCTATGTACCAGACCCGATGTAGCATACTCACTAAGTGTACTGAGCAGGTATCAAGCTGATTCTGGAGAGAGTCACTGGACAGCTGTGAAGAGCATTCTCAAGTACTTACGAAGGACTAAAGAGATGCTCTTGGTGTATGGTAACGGACAACTCCAAGTGGAGTCCTTTACCGATTCGAGCTTCCAGAGTGATAAGGACGACTCTAAGTCGCAGTCGGGATTTGTCTTTACCCTTTACGGAGGGGCGGTTAGCTGGAAGAGTTCCAAGCAGGAAACCGTGGCAGACTCGACGATGGAGGCTGAATACATCGCTGCCAACGATGCTGCCAAAGAGGCTGTCTGGATCAAGAAGTTCATTAATGAACTTGGTGTGGTTCCATCCATTGAGCATCCAATACCTTTGTATTGCGATAACAATGGAGCGGTGGCTTTGGCCAAGGAACCCAGGTCCCATCAGCGATCCAGGCATATTCTGAGGCGGTATCACCTGATCCGGGAGATAGTTGATCGCCGGGAGATCGAGGTTAGGAGGGTTGACACGAAGAACAACACGGCGGATCCACACACGAAGGCCATTCCCCAGATACAGTTTGAGAGACTCTTCGGGATGCTTGGTATGCGATACTACAGCAGCTGGCCCTAGTGCAAGTGGGAGATTGTTAGTTGTATGTATGCCCTAGAGGCCAGTATTGTACAGATGATGTATATTATATTGGATGCTTGGACATATATAGAGATGACTTTCTTGCTCGATATGATAGTATGCTATCTGGTTGCTCTTTATCTTAACATGTACACTTGTCTCTTTAAACTGTCCTATAGTTACATGTTGGTAAAGCCCTTAGGATGTGTACTTGACTACCTGGACTATGATGCAGATCATACTAGTGGGGACATGGTAATCCATAAGTACATCCTTCAAGGTCCCTAGTCGTGGGTGTATCGAGACGCGGCATCGATATGTCAGTGTAGACTAGCGTATACGCCTCTCGACCCATGAGATGGGCGATGGATGATCCCATATCCATTGGTGTTTGACATCAGAGATGGTATACGAGTGCTCAGTGGAGACTTGGTACACTGGACGGACTCGGCGAGAACTCCCAGATGGTATTATACCTCACGTCAGATGGCAGTTCTCAGGTGACACTTGTGCAGGTTAGTCTGTAGACCCGAGATCGTCAAAGAGCCTTGTGTGATTCCCACTGTGCTTTGATCTCCACCTTACCACGTCAATGAGGGCGTGCAAAACGGTGGTCTTTGGGTACAGTCCCGAGTCACATGGAGGCAATGAGCGATAGGAGGGGTTTCGTCTCTCCCGGTATTGGGGGTTGATGTTGCGCTGTGCTCGATTGGCCGTAACAGGGAAGTCCCTGGCCAGGGCTGATCAGAGATTTGCTGGTAAGTGTTACCAGTAGTTTCTCGACCCGTTATGAGCCTCACATCGGCACGACTTATCGGTTATTGGGGTCTGACGTTTACCACCCCTAGACTTGATATGCGACATATCAGACGAACAGACCGGACTGTACGGTAAGTGTTACTGGTTGGATTCACAGGAGTGTGAGCGGGCTGGCTCGTCGATCTTCTGATCGCTCAATACCCGGATGGCCGTTACGTTTAGCAGACCGCTTGCGGCTTGTGGGTGCTTGATATGATCATCATCTGCTACCGGCGTATTGACGAGTCTTTAGAGTCCTACACAGAGGTTTCCTGGCTCAAGCGAAACGAAATAGGAGCGCATATGAGATATGTGCGGGACCGAGAATAATGCGTGTATGTGATACTGCATTTCATTCTCGCGATGAATGTTTCGATTGGTTGTATGCGATATGACCTAGTTATCGAATCATTGATTCGATAAATCGATACATTAGATACTAGTCGGTTATGTGCGACATGACCGGATCATTGAATCAAATGTTAATTTAACGATTTAATGTATAATTATATATTTGATATATTACTTTGCATTAACTAGTATTGGTTCACTTTAAATGGATTTTCTCACTTAATGTGCAAGTTGTATATGTGATATACTTTTGTGCACATCTTTGTACCATGTTTGATGATGCTTGCTCATTTGGTTAAGTGTAAAGAATTAAACCTAGGTTAAGAAAGTGATTAGGGTTTTTAATTATCCATTCTTGTATTTATTGATTTTGGAAAAAGAATGGGATAAGAATACAAAATGGTTGCTTTCATTCTTGAACCTTTGTGAAGCTTCATGAAGCTTTGACCAAAGTGACCAATTTGTCTTCATGCTTAACCCTAACCACTATTCTAACCTTGGTCAATTCTCTACACCTAACCATGGTTCCTATTATGATAAGTATTCATTTCTTTTTCATTTTTGATTAACTTATCATAATATTTCCTTCTTCTTGATCTTCTTCTTCAAGAAAGAATGCTTGATGCCATCAATGGCAACTTGAGTTCTAAAGTGAGAAATCCAATTCTAAAGTGAACCCACCTCCTATTTCTTCACCCTCTACCTCTTGCCAAGTTGTCTTGGGTGTTTTCTTCACAAGTTTCACAAATTTGTGAAGTTGGAGCTTGAACTTGTGATGCCTCGATGTAGATCATCTTCGGCACGAAGCCGACGACCTAGTCCGCCCAATTCTCCGATGAAGCCGACGTTTGAGTTCGGGATTCGAGATGGACAGCGAGAGGACGCCTATGTGGAGCTTAGGAAGTGGAGAAATGGATGTACAAAGGTTTTAGCCTCTCTCCTTTAGTTAAGATGTTAACTAGATTCGTATTTCGCCTAAACTTCTAGTCAACGATCCGTATTAGGTTTTCTCGGCACCCTAAAAATTTGAAATTGGCATGGTTGATATCTTGTGAGACCTCTTGAGAGTGTCTAGGAACCCTACAATCGGTTGACATGTGGACGAGATCCACCTGCTTACAGGGATTGATTATTTGGTTGGATGATATCCACATGCTGATAGGTGTTTATTTATGTTGTTGGCACATATGCAGATACGGTCACCCTAGATGTCATAGTATTACCTTCATGATATAGTTGACCTAGGAGTCGTTGTTTATTCGATTTCTACTTGTTGATGTTTTTTTCTACTCACGAGTTGGCAATTCACCTCCGTTGTGCCACAGTTCTTGCTGGTTGACCGCATGGATACGTAGCGGCATTGCTGACACATAGCTTCATTTAGGTGTTTTCCTTGGTAGGTGGGACATTTGTATCGTTTCCACTCTTGTACTTATTATTCATATTGTATCTAGTCAACTCCATCAATCAAACTAGTAATTGTATAACTAATGAGGCTTAGTGAGACTTGTGGTTGCGAGACTTAGAGCGAGGAGTTTTCCGCTACTTGTGGTTTTGATGTCTTTCTTATTTCTTTATATTTTGTGGTGAACTTCGCCGTTGGGCGTCGTATACTTATATATAGGCTTTGCGTGGTTGTGGATCCGCTGTTTGACGAAGTGCTAGCTCCCGCTAGGGGATGCCTTCTATATTATCATGTATTGTGGTTTTGGATCAAAATATACAAAGGAGGGGTTGCCCAAATTTTTAAAAGACGAAACATGTTTTTCAACTAATAAATTCCACTTGCATTTTTCATGTTCTTTTTCTTATGCATTTAGAAAGCATTGATTTCTAATCACCACTGAAAACTGCATTTTAATACCGCTCATTCGTTATCTTTTTGTTATATATCGGTGCTATTGATCAGTGTCTGCTCTGTAATTACAGTTTACAGGTATTCGTGATAAAACACCGAAAAAACATTCAAAATCACGGATATATCGTCTGTGAGCAGACACTGCAAGCAGACCAGAAAACCGACCGATATCCCAAGAGCTTTTGTAAAATAAATGTGTGCACACACTTTTTGGTCCAACACAATGCATGTTGCACACAACTCTTGGGAAAAGACCATGTTCTGGGCCATGTTCATGTTGATTGGTCGCAGTGGGTTTAACCACAGACCGCAAGCGGCACTAGCTGTACGTAACGGTCCCCAGGTATATGCCGATAAGAAGACTGACGAGGCGAACCCATCTGAACTCCTACTGAGCCTGAATGTGACAGTCTCCGTACAGTCCGGTCTGTTCGTCTGATACATCGCATGGCGGGCCTAGGGGTGGTGGTAAACTTCAGTCCCCTAATAGCGGTACAAGTCGTGTCAGAATGTAGCCCAGAACACCCTGAGATACAGTGGGAGCCATGGGCAAAGACTATGTGGGGGCCATCCTGTTTTGACCGGACTTTAGCACACAACTCTTGGGCAAAGACCATGTGGGGGAAGCCATGGCATGATAGGTTATGCAAGTGGGCATGTGTTGGTGTGATGTGCATTAATGGGCATTGAATGCATAAGGATATGATGTGATTTGAAGCATCTCATTTCCCTCCAATTCTCTGCATACAAACCAGGTGAAATAAGACCAAGCAAACAGCATCAGAGGCTTATTGTGTTAGTGTATATGCCCTAGAGGCCATTACTGTATCATACTAGTATGTATATTACTTGATGAAAGCTTAGGATATTCACAGTTGTATAGACAATCTTGCTCGAAATGGTAGTATGCTACTTGGTTTGTCTCTGCTTTAATGTGTGCATGTGTTTCTTTATTGTATCACCTATACGCATTAGTGGAGCCCTTAGGATCTTGGCTTGATTACCAGCGTTGTGATGGCAGTCAAACTCGTGGGGGATGGGTAATCTATAAGCACATCCTTATATATACACGTCCCTGGTCGTGGGATTATCGAGACAGGGCATCCATACTCTGGAGTAGACTAGCGTATGCGCTTCTCATCCCAGCATGGGAGACGGTCTGTCCCACAGCCGTCTGTACGTCGTACTTGAGATAGTATGCGGGTGCTCATTGGGTTACGAGTACACAGGACAGGACTCGTCGGGAACTGTTGGTTGGTATTATACCTATCGTCGGTTATCAGTTCCCAGGTGACATGAGTACAGCTTAGTCCGCTGACTTGACACTGTCACTTCGCCTCGAGTGTGTTCCCACTGCATTTTGATTACTACCCTACCACGGCTCAAAGGAGTCGTGCAAACAGGTAGTTTTTGGGTGCAGTCCCGAAGCACTTGGAGGCAGTGACGGTTAGACAGGATTCGTCTCTCCCGGTATTGGGGGTTGACATCGCGCTGTGTCTAGGAGAGCCATTACACAAGTAGTCCCTGACCAGGACAAGCGAGGTATACAGGTAGGTTTCCAGTGTTATCTCAGAGTGTTCTGGGCTACACTCCGACACGACTTGTACCGCTATTAGGGGACTGATGTTTACCACCCCCCAAGGCCCGCCATGCGATGTATCAGACGAACAGACCGGACTGTACGGAGACTGTCACATTCAGGCTCAGTAGAAGTTCAGATGGGTTCACCTCGTCAGTCTTCTTATCGGCATCTACCTAGGGACCGTTACGTACAGCTAGTGCCGCTTGCGGTCTGTGGTTAAACCCACTGCAAGCGTAGTGTCGAGTCTTTAGAGTCCCACACAGTGGGTTATTCGCATTTAGGCAAAATGAGTAGAGGTCGCATGGTTTTGCGATAGGGTTCGTTCACATCCGCGCACTTGTGCACGTTTGATGTCCGGATTGCTTATACTAGCGGGCTTTGGTTTAAGCCGGATCCTAGTATATGATTTGGGATTGGTTTTATCTCATTGTATTCGTGTTCCTCGGAACACGGATACGGCTGTGCATGCACAGTTGACTGAGACAGAGGCAGAGGACTTTCATTAGGGTTGATTACCATTGTCATTTTCTTAACCCTAATGGTTATGTGTGAAATATGATTTATTGATATTATTTAATTATAATTGTGCATGGTTAGGGTTGTTGACCATTTGACTTTATTTGACTTGTTGATCTAGGTTGACAACTTGACCATAATCATTCCATAAGAAAGATGTTCTTTGATTCTAGCAAAAAGCATTTAATATGAAATGATAATGGTCATTTCTTGATTAAACCATGACAATTATATTTAGCTAATTATCTATTTTCATAATTCACACATATATGTGAGAAGAATGGTTTATTTCTTCTCATTCTATCATTTTGATTCTCTCTCCTCCTCTTCCTCTCTCTCTAGCTCTCCCCTCTCATGAGTTGAGAATCCCTTGAGCTTGAGATAAATCCTTCTAAAATATTCTCTACTCTTTCTAAGGTTCTAGGATTAGCACTCCAAGCATCTTAGTTACTTCTAGTTTGAAGTTGAAGCCAAAGGTTGAGGCCCTCGGGTGGATCTTTCGTCGACAAGAGAAGGCGACAAGGAGATCCCTTTCTTTCACTCCAAGGAGCAAGAAGAGAAGGACTTGAAGACCTAGGTATAACCCTTTAACCGAGTAGCTAACTCCTTTAGCTTTGTTAGTTAGTTTTGTTTAGCAAAGATCCCTCCTTTTGCTAGTCCATGTTGCCTAGTGTGTTAAAAATCCGATTTTTCAATACGTTTCCGCCTCCCCGCAAGCACCGGGGTGGGCAACGTAGACTTACAGTGGTATCAGAGCCTAACTAAACACAAACTAGCTAGTTAGTAAAGTATATAGAACTTCGATCGGTAAAAATCACAAAACATTTTTCAAAAACTCTAAGTTTCTGCCGATTTTTAAATCTGCTTTAAAAATAATAAATCACACCTTAAAAATTGGCTCAGGGTTTTTACAGTACACCCAAGAAAAACGAACCAGCGAGCCGACCAACTCACCGCGGTTCCGCGGCAGAAGCTTGCTGCTGCCGCGGATCCGCGGCCGAGTTGACTCGGCCGCGGCTCGTTTCTCTTGCAGTGTTCTTATTTTATGGTTTTGGGATTTTTAGGATGGTTTCTTTCTGCCCAGATTTTCCAGAGAGATAATTTGTTTTCCGAGTAGTTACAAATCCGTATTTTGATCGATCTTCCCTATACATTGACTAATGGGTTATATCTGTGTATTGAACGTCTGCTAATCGCTATACGTCGATTAGTGGGGGTTATACATATCTGTGATCTGTAATGTTGATGGTTTGTGTATATGAACTCGTTGGATTGTCACGGTTGAATAGCCGGGTGGATGTGAGATGAGAGTTTCTTCTTTTTTTTCTTTCATTCTTGTAATGTGTAAATTGATGTAATATTATTTGTTTGTCCGCACATCCGGGTTGAGGTTGTAGCCGCCATTGTATAATTTCATTTTACTGTTTTTGCTCCTAGGATAGACCCATGGTGGGGTGCACAAACTACCGGGTATCTTGAAGTGCCGAGTGGCCTACTCACGGTGTTGAGGGAGGTTGCTTCGCTTCGGGTACTTGGCGGGTAGTTTGCCGCACCCGTAGGGGTCTAGGGTGGGGTATTGGCTATTCATCGCAACCGTGTAATCCGCTTTTCGTTGCAGGCTCGAACGAATCGCGGATTCCTAGTATATCCAAAGTGTTCATCTGTGATCTGGATTGACTATCATTGCTATATATCTATATATTATATCTATTTAGGTGTTGCTTATGCTTTGCATCCGCGCTAGTCCATCCCCCGCTCTGTCGTTAGTTAAGTAACCTAACGGGTGATGACGGGGCCCCGTGGCGAATGCGGATGGCATAAGCGTACACCATATTTTGGTTGCTTTCTGCAATGGTAGGATTAAATGATGGGACGCATTAAAATTAATGCAAGAAAATAAACCAAGTAAAAGTCATTGGAACACTTTGAAAAGCACTCGGTTCTTTTCAAAACCAAACTTTTAAATGCGGAGCCTGAACCACTCCTTTTAAAAGCTATCTCGTTCCATCGATTATATCATGTTCACTACGTTCACGGTTTCGCCAAAACCATTCGTAGCCCTCCATCATTTCAGTTAAATATTCGGTAGTATTCAAGCTATGTATTTTGACCTCACGCCAAGGCATAGTGATAGGTGGCTGCCGGATATTTATCTGTTGCATAGATAGAATGCGTTGGTTTGAGACAGTCGTACTGCTATTTTGGCCTACGTCAAGGGTAGGTATGGGTGGGTTCAAATTAACCTGGATAATGATGGGTAGAACTTGACATGTGACTTATGACATTTTGACCTCACGCCAAGATCATAAGAGCATGGGGCAAAAATCCACATCGGGAGTTTCAAAAGAACTGAAACTTGCTAGCGCTGCATATCATTTGGAGTGTGATGATTCTGGTAGGATTCCTTCAGTTTTATCACGCGATGATATTTGGATCCCGATCCTACTGTGAGTATATGCTACTCCTCGGGAAATTTCTCACTTAACGATCAATGCTATAAACCTAGTAGGTGTCTAGAAAGGTGTTAGCGGCGCTACGCCCAAAGGGAAAATAGGTTACTTAATTAAGGAACTTCGCGAAAGCGTTGGAAAACCTCCCTCGAAGTACCGACACTGGCCTGGCTAAACGGTTAAGCAAGTATTGTACGGTGAGATTGATCCCGACTAATTCTTCCTTTATGGTTTGAGGAGGGATTCGATAGACAGTGGGAGCCATCCTGTTTAGACAAACTAAAAACCACTCTAAACTTGCAAGAGCATCATGCTAAAGTGTTTCTTTTCTCTCTCCTAATTGCAGCGACCAATCAACATGACCGGACTTAAGTTATTACTAGATAAAAACATACTAACAGGGCCAAACTACAAAGATTGGCTCAGGAATGTCAAAATGGCAATCACTTACGACAAGTTGGGGTATCTCCTTACCACCAAAGCTTCCCCTGTCCCAGGTCCCACCTCCAGCGTCGCGGATATAGAAATCCGTAAGATATGGGAGATCGATTGCGCGAAGGCCAAGTGCCTCGTGCTTGCCTCTATGGACAATGAACATCAGAGGAGGCACGAGAATATGGACCTAGAATCCATATTTCTCCATACAAAAGATTTGTATGGAGAGCAATCTCGTATCGCCAGATACGAAGTGTCGAAGAAGCTGTTTTCGGCAAGATTGGCCGTCGGATCATCGGTAGAGGAACACGTGCTTAAGATGATTGGCTACATAAAGGAGCTCGCGGACCTTGGGACCACGTCGAAGAATGAACTCTACACTGACTTGATTCTCCAGTCGCTTTCTTCCACTTACGCCCAGTTTGTCCTAAACTTTAACATGCAAGGAAAGGAGGTTGAACTTTCCGAACTTCTGAACATGTTGAGGAGTGCTGAGGGCACCCTACAGAAAGGTAGGGAGACATCCACTTTGTTTGTAGGAGGATCTTCCTCTTCTAAGTCCAGGGCGAAAGCCAAGGGAAAGAATAAGAAAGCCCCCGCCAAACCAAGGGGCAGTGTTAGTAAAGTGGATACAAAGGAAAAGGGAAAGGCAACAAAGGTAGCGGGAAAGCTTGTGGGAAAGGAAGAATGCTTTTACTGTCACAAGGGTGGACACTGGAAACAGGATTGCAAGGCTTGGAAGGCCAGAACCCAGGATCTGAAGCGAGTCGCGGCTTCAGCTTCAGGTGTGTATGTTATTGAAAACTGTCTATCAATAAACTCTACTTCCTAGGTATTGAATACCGGATCAGGATCTCATATCTGTAATTCTTTGCAGGCATTGAGAAGGCGTAGGGTTTTGAAGGCAGGTGATATGACCCTCAGAGTTGCAAACGGAGCTAGAATGGATGCTGAGGCCGTGGGGGACTATCACCTGGGATTTTCAGATGGACACTTTTTGGTTTTGCGTGGTTGTTATTTTGTACCAAATGCAACTTGTAATATCATTTCTGTATCTTTATTATCTAAAGAAGGTTATGAATTTGCATTTGTAAGTAATGTTATGAACATTCACCTTAATCAAGTTTTGATTGGGTCAGGTACATTAAACAATGGTATATACGTATTAAACCAACCACAGATTTTCAATGTCCAGAATACACACAAAAGAAAGTCTCCAGAAATCAATCAGTCTTTCTTATGGCATTGTAGACTCGGTCACATCAATGAGAGAAGGTTAACGAAGTTACATACAAAAGCATATTTGGATTCGTTCGAATATCAATCGTATGCAACCTGTCAATCCTGTCTCAAAGGGAAGATGACAAAAACTCCGTTCACTAGACACGGAGTAAGAGCGAGCGAGTTCTTGGGGCTCGTACACAGCGACGTGTGCGGTCCAATGTCTACACATGCGCGAAGCGGTTATTCTTACTTCATTACTTTTACGGATGATTTTTCAAGGTTCGGACATGCCTTCTTAATGAAGCATAAATCTGAAGCCTTTGAAAAGTTCCAAGAATACAAGAATGAAGTAGAAAAACAAACAGGCAAAAGTATCAAGACACTAAGATCTGATCGAGGTGGTGAATACTTGAGTGCCGAGTTCCTGGATTACCTAAAAGAGAATGGAATTCTCTCTCAGCTTACTCCTCCATACACTCTGCAACATAACGGTGTATCGGAGAGACGGGACCGAACCCTATTGGATATGGTACGGTCCATGATGAGTAACGCTGAGTTGCCGCGATCATTCTGGGGATATGCGCTAAAATCAGCCGCATTCCTTTTGAACCGAGTTCCCTCTAAGACTGTGCCTACCACACCATATGAGTTATGGAGTGGGGAAAACCCTATCTTCAATACCTGAAGATTTGGGGATGTCCAGCTTTTTTCAAAAAGCAGCATGCGGACAAACTCGAGACACGCTCAGTACTGTGCAAGTTTGTGGGATACCCAAAGAACTCCAGGGGGTATCTTTTCTATTACGCAGAGGAACAAAAGGTCCTTGTTTCTCGTAATGCCCATTTTCTGGAACACCAATTCTTAGAAAAGGAAATAAGTGGGAGCGCAATAGAACTGGAAGAAATTCCAGAACCACAAGCTATTACTGAAAGCTTAGTAGAACCAGAGGGTTCGAAAGATCAGGACATTCCTACGCCGCTCCGCAGGAGTAGTAGGCAGTCTCATCCGCCCGAGAGATACTACGGTTTTCTCATAGACGGGGATAGAGAAGATTGCATCATTGATATTGATGAGCCGACTAGCTTCCAGCAGGCCATTCAGAGCGTTGACTCGGTAAAATGGCTGGATGCAATGCGGACCGAAATGGAGTCCATGTACACCAACAAAGTATGGACGTTGGACATTGCTCCAGATGGGGTAAAACCCGTTGGATGCAAGTGGATCTTCAAAAGGAAGATTGGTGTAGATGGACAGGTTGAGACCTATAAAGCTAGACTTGTTGCAAAGGGTTTTCGTCAAAGACCTGGTTTGGACTATGACGAAACCTTTTCTCCAGTGGCTATGCTGAAATCCATTAGGATCCTTCTTGCCATTGCTGCCTTCCACGATTATGAGATTTGGCAGATGGACGTAAAGACCGCATTTCTAAATGGAAATTTAGAGGAGTGTGTCTATATGGACCATCCAGAGGGTTTCATTCAGAGTGGGAGCAGCGGAAAGGTGTGCAAGTTGCTCAAGTCATTTATGGACTAAAGAAGGCATCGCGGAGTTGGAACATCTGTTTTGATGAGACAGTCAAGGAATTTGGCTTTATCAAAAATCCAGATGAACCATGCATCTATAGTAGATTTGTTGCGAGAACTGTAGTATTCCTCGTTTTATACGTGGATGACATTCTCTTAATAGGAAATGACATTCCTATACTACAATCTGTCAAAGGGATCTTGTCACACAGGTTCTCCATGAAAGACCTGGGTGATGCCTCATACATTTTGGGGATCCGGATCTACCGTGACAGATCCAAGAGGATATTAGGACTCTCACAGTCCAGGTACATCGACACCATACTGAAAAGATTCAGTATGGAAGATTCCAAGCGCGGTAATCTACCAGCTTGTCACGGGATCACCCTCTCCAAAAAGACGTCTCCCAAGACTGATTTGGAAAGGGATCGCATGTCTATTATACCCTACGCTTCTGCGGTAGGCTCTATAATGTATGCGATGTTGTGTACCAGACCAGATGTGGCTTATGCACTGAGTGTGGTAAGCTGGTATCAGTCAAACCCTGGGGAGAAACGCTGGATAGCGGTAAAGAACATTCTCAAGTATCTGAGAAGGACTAAGGAGATGTTCTTGGTGTATGGCGGAAAAGACCTCCAGATTGTGGCCTTTGCTGACTCCAGCTTCCAGAGTGACAAGGATGATTCCAAATCCATGTCGGGTTTTGTCTTTACCCTCAACGGAGGGGCGGTGTGTTGGAAGAGTTCCAAACAGGAAACCGTTGCTGACTCGACTATGGAAGCAGAATATATCGCTGCATCTGATGCCGCAAAAGAAGTCGTCTGGATGAGGAAGTTCTTGAAAGAACTTCAGGTGGTTCCGTCCATTGTTGATCCAATACCTCTGTATTGCGACAACAACGGGGCTATAGCTTTAGCGAAGGAACCCAGGTCCCATCAGAAATCCAGACACATCTTGAGGCGGTATCACCTGATCAGGGAGATCGTGGATCGCCAGGAGATAGAGGTTCGGAGGGTTGCTTCAGAAGATAACACTGCAGATCCATTCACGAAGGCCTTACCCCAGACTCAGTTCGAGCGGCTGATCGAGATGATCGGTCTTCGATACGCCAGTACATGGCCTTAGTGCAAGTGGGAGATTGTTAGTGTATATGCCCTGGAGGCCATTACTGTATCATACTGGTATGTATATTACTTGATGGAAGCTTGGGATATTCACAGTTGTATAGACAATCTTGCTCGAAATGGTAGTATGCTACTTGGTTTGTCTCTGCTTTAATGTGTGCATGTGTTTCTTTATTGTATCACCTATACGCATTAGTGGAGCCCTTAGGATCTTGGCTTGATTACCAGCGTTGTGATGGCAGTCACACTCGTGGGGGCTGGGTAATCTATAAGCACATCCTTATATATACACGTCCCTGGTCGTGGGATTATCGAGACAGGGCATCGATACTCCGGAGTACACTAGCGTATGCGCTTCTCATCCCAGCATGGGAGACGGTCTGTCCCACAGCCGTCTGTACGTCGTACTTGAGATAGTATGCGGGTGCTCGTTGGGTTACGAGTACACTGGACAGGACTCGTCGGGAACTGTTGGTTGGTATTATACCTATCGTCGGTTATCAGTTCCCAGGTGACATGAGTATAGCTTAGTCCGCTGACTTGACACTGTCACTTCGCCTCGAGTGTGTTCCCACTGCACTTTGATTACTACCCTACCACGGCTCAAAGGAGTCGTGCAAACAGGTAGTTTTTGGGTGCAGTCCCGAAGCACTTGGAGGCAGTGACGGTTGGACAGGATTCTTCTCTCCCGGTATTGGGGGTTGACATCGCGCTGTGTCCAGGAGAGCCATTACACAAATAGTCCCTGGCCAGGGCAAGCGAGGTATACTGGTAGGTTTCCAGTGTTATCTCAGGGAGTTCTGGGCTACACTCTGACACGACTTGTACCGCTATTAGGGGACTGACGTTTAACACCACCCCTAGGCCCGCCATGCGATGTATCAGACGAACAGACCGGACTGTACGGAGACTTTCACATTCAGGCTCAGTAGGAGTTCAGATGGGTTCACCTCGTCAGTCTTCTTATCGGCATATACCTGGGGACCGTTATGTACAGATAGTGCTGCTTACGGTCTGTGGTTAAATCCACTGCCAGCGTAGTGTCGAGTCTTTAGAGTCCCACACAGAGGGTTATTCGCCTTTAGGCAAAATGAGTTGATGTCGCATGGTTTTGGGACAGGGTTCGTTCAAATCCGCGCACTTGTGCACGTTTGCTGTCCGGACAGCTTATACTAGCGGGCTTTGGTTTAAGCCGGATCCTACTATATGATTTGGGATTGGTTTTATCTCATTGTATTCATGTTCCTCGGAACACGGATACGGGTGTGTATGCACAGTTGACTGAGACAGAGGCAGAGGACTTTCATTAGGGTTGATTACCATTGTCATTTTCTTAACCCTAATGGTTATGTGTGAAATATGATTTATTGATATTAGTTAATTATAATTGTGCATGGTTAGTGTTGTTGACCATTTGACTTTATTTGACTTGTTGACCTAGGTTGACAACTTGACCATAATCATTCCATAAGAAAGATGCTCTTTGATTCTAGCAAAAAGCATTTAATATGAAATGATAATGGTCATTTCTTGATTAAACCATGAAAATTATATTTAGCTAATTATCTATTTTCATAATTCACACATATATGTGAGAAGAATGGTTTATTTCTTCTCATTCTATCATTTTGATTCTCTCTCCTTCTCTTCCTCTCTCTCTAGCTCTCCCCTCTTATGAGTTGAGAATCCCTTGAGCTTGTGATAAATCCTTCTAAAATACTCTCTACTCTTTCAAAGCTTCTAGGATTAGCACTCCAAGCATCTTAGTTATTTCTAGTTTGAAGTTGAAGCCAAAGGTTGAGGCCCTCGGGTGGATATTTCTTCGACAAGAGAAGGCAACAAGGAGATCCCTTTCTTTCACTCCAAGGAGCAAGAAGAGAAGGACTTGAAGACCTAGGTATAACCCCTTAACCGAGTAGCTAACTCCTTTAGCTTTGTTAGTTAGTTTTGTTTAGCAAAGATCCCTCCTTTTGCTAGTCCATGTTGCCTAGTGTGTTAAAAATCCGATTTTTCAATACGTTTCCGCCTCCCCGCAAGCACCGGGGTGGGCAACGTGGACTTACATATTGGAGTGCACACAAACCAACACACCCAATACGAGCCCCTCTCCTCGGATTTGACCCGGTGACCATCCCATAAAAACCGGCGACGCCTTCCCCATTGTCCCCAAAGTGCACCAAATTTCTGTGGGCCCCCCTTATTGCCACATCAGCTCATTTTTATTGTTTGTTTATTTTTCTTTTGAGCCTATAAATACAGATCAGTGGTCAAGGGATGGAGGCTACCATGTATATACCATTTGATAATTTTGTTTTGCTTTGTTTTTGTTTCGCTTGAGGGTGAGTGTACTTCTTCTTGGTTTCTTCTTCTTCTTCCCTCTTGAAGCTCTCTTTGGAGAGCTTCATTAAGGAGGTTGAACAAGTCATCAAAGTTTCTATCTTGTTCTCAAGTGATTAATACTTTGTTGCTTCTTTTATTTACTTTCTTTCTTTTCTTTCTTTCTTTTCATTATGCTTAACTAATCTTTATTTTGGTTGTGGTGTGTGTGAGGAAGTGAGAAGAAAGGCTTTGCCTCCTCCTCCTCTTGATTATGTTTAATGTGCTTAAAATCAATTTTGTGCTAAGGTTGCTATGCTAGGATATGGTATGTTGTGATAAAGAGCTTGACAAACACTTTGTTTCTTATACTATATACCTTCACAAACCCTTAGCAAACTCAACACCAATATCTTTTGCTCTCACTAACCTCTCTGTGTTATCATTGTGGCGGTATGCTTGAAAAACCTCGTGTTTAGTGTTGATACCCCAAGCGCGGACATACAAACGGTAAGTGACCAAAACGGACTCGTTTCGTGCTTTGCGGCGAATGTCAGACTTTGACGGTTTGTGCTCTACAACCGCGTTGACAAGTCGTGCTTCATGCCGGAATCAAGGTAAAGCCGGAAAACTCATAACCAAGGGAGAGTAGAGGTAAACATCGCGATTCAAGCTTCCGAACCAAACCACAACCATTCTTACGTTACACTTGTTTTCTTGCTTTTCTTGTTTTCGTATTCTTTTATAATTTCGTGACAACCAACTATTTGTTAATTTGTTAACCTTAAACAACGATACCTAATACTCAATTCCCTGCGGATCGACCCGTGCTTTCCGGCTCGCTACAACGCGCCGTGCACTTGCGGTTGTAAATAGTAAAACGAGAACGATCTCGTGCGCGCATTCCGTTTTCCACCAAAACGCATCCATTTCCAAAACATACGCGTTTGCGCGCACGGGAGGATTCCCAACAAGTTTTTGGCGCCGTTGCCGGGGAGTTTTAGTTATTAGATATTGTTATTTCTGGTTCTACTAACTAAACTAACTCCTAATTCATTTTTTTCAAAAAAAAACTAACAAAATACGAATTTTTGGGACTTCTCTCAATTTGTTCTCTGTTGATATACCTGCTATCACTCTGCAATTCAATTTAAAAATCCAATAAAACCTTTAGAACACTAATATAGTTTAGAGATTTCACCAAAATTCCCTGCACCAAACCCTCTGAAAAATCCGGCGACAGGGGGCAAAAATCCGGCGTCGCCGACCTATTTGGGGAGTTTGTGGTTTTTTCTTTTTTGGTGATCTCTAGTTCTGTGTTTTGGCTCTTTTGGTCTTGTTTGATTTTTATAAGTTTTAGTGTGCAGGAATTGGGGCATTCGTATCTCTTTTGACACTAAATATCGTATTTTCCGACATTTTATGTTTTTCGCGGAATTACGACCAACGATCGTACGGAGCGAGGTTCAATTGCAATTTCAAGACTTTGGAGAAGATTAGTGCCAAAGATCCGGGTAGTTTGACCCGCGCAAGCGAACATTCAACAACTCGGATCACATTCAAAGGGTTTTTCTAAAACCAAATCCATTTGGTACGTATTTCCTAACACCTCCTCTCAAATCTGACGCAATCCAATTCTCTATCTTTTGCAGGATTCTTTGCACAATTTTGCCGCCAATTGTAAAGAGAACTAACCGTATTTGTTGTAGCTCATAATACTTAACCGAAAAAGAAATATTTGAATTTCATGATTTGTTGAATTCTTTGATTTGATTGCGCATTGCATCTTAAATACGGAAAATAAGGGCTAAATGACCAAACAAGATACGGTAAAGGATTTCATCACCTTTTCTCCGCAGCCCACAAATCACAAAACTGCATTCTTGCACACCCTTAGTAATTAAAATCAATTAGACTTTGACTTTAAGGACTTCACGCTCATTAGGAGAAGTTGACTATGTTTAAGAACTTTGCTTAACGGTATATCGTTCATGGGGTGTCTAGGAAAGCATTCAAGAGAAAGGGTTATTTAATTAAGGACCTTCGCGAAAGCGTCGGAAAACCTCCTCTTATCTCTTGCACTTACCTGGCTTCGTGATCTGTATATCTTGAGCCTATTTCTCAACACAGTTTTACTTCGTCAATCAGGTTCTTGAGCAGGTCTAGTTGACATAGAAAACCGTAGAATGGTAGGGGTGTGATATTCTTTTGTGATATCTGTGCATTCTTGTTAATATGGGTGAAACACAATACAATTCAATTTTTCACGATTCCTATTCTTTTGTTTATACTAAATCCCAAATTATTTGTTCATATTGCCAAAATTCTTCCTACATTCATGATGATTGTCCTTTTCTAGGGGGTGACCAACCGTTCCAAATTCTTAACGGTAACCCACCTAACACTTCTGAACCCAGTCCCACTTCAAACATTGACCAATTGATTGCAAATTTAGAGAAAGAGGTCGACAGAATGACTGCTTTAGCATCACCACCATCACAACCCCTCCAACCCGAAACCGTTGAACCATCTGTAGGGTATGATAGTGAGATGGATGCTAGGTTGACCTCTCTAGAAAAGGGTATTGAAGTGATGACTACGGTCGAGAATCAAACAGCTTCTATGTTAGCCCTATTCATACAACAGTCTGAGCAATTATTTCTTGCTCAGGCCCAATCTTTGGCTAACATAAAAGAACAAGTAAAACATTTAGCTGAGAGGATTCTAAGGAGTGAGCACAGTCAATCAGAACCCGATAATGTTAATTTCTGTCATCTAGGGAGTCACCCAAGTAAGGTAAATGATCAATCAAATTTTGATGATTTCTTAGATGATGATACGATTGAATTGACTGAGTGCTACCAGGACACACAAGAAAACCCTCTAAGTCAGTCCACCACTAGCCTTCAAGTATCCACTGAATCTCTTGTCACTTTAGAGATTGATTTAACTGAAATAATACTTGATGAGGAAATTCTTGAACCAACTGATTTCTGCTTTCCAATTTTAGAGGAAGAACCTTGTGAATTTGTCTGGTATGGTTGGGATAGATTAGAAAAGATCAATAATTAGGAACCCACAATTTTTCTATCACCTAGTGATATTGTTTCGGAAGAAACATTAGGGTGGGAACCTACTTTTTTAGATGATATGAACCTACCCAGTTATGAATGTGATAGGAAAAAAATCTTTTTGGGAGTGAGTGTAAATAATGAGTGTAGGATAGTGAAAAATAATCGGGAGGAAGACAGTTCTGATAAATATTCTTTTATACTGAGTTTTAAGGAAATTTTTGCTGATGAGATTGAAATTTTAGGTCGGTTGGAGTGAGAACCATTTTGGGATCATCCTTTGAACCTTCCTTTTGCCGAACTTTTCGCGGATGAACTCCAGTTTTTTAACGAACTTGACTTCAGTACTTCACTTACGCTTATTAAACATACAATTCATTCAGAAAACAATTCTTTGACATCCTCAAAATTTCATCTTCATCTTCAGCGTCTTCTTATCCCCAATTTTCGAGGCCATGCCCTTCACTAACAACTAACATATACATATTCTTTTTCTTTTTCTTCTTTTTATACACATTCTTTTACCAGCCCCTACATTATATAGATAAAATCTTTTTGTGGCTGGTATTAATTTCTGCACTAACCCAGTCTTTTAACTTGTAAATGTTGTAATTAATCTTAGGTTTTTTCCTTTTTTCTTGAATAAAATTCTCACCCTGGTGTCTAAGTCTAGCTACCGGACGCGGGGCAACGATGAGGACATCGTAAAACTCAGGTTTGGGGGTGAGCACTGCATCATGTGTATATTCTGCATTGCATACATAATAAAAAAAACCATAAAAATTGAAAAAATTTACAAAAATATAAAAACTGTTCAAATTTGCTAATAGGGTAACTTAGATTTTATTCCGAAAATTTAGTTGATATATTAGAGGTAACTAAATCCTAGGCTTAAGAATTGAAAACCCTAAAAATAACCCTCATTCTGTTTAAACTTGGTAAGTATACGTCCTTACATTTTTTCTTGGAGAAATAGGTAATCTTGAGTTCAGTTCTTTAGTTAAGTCAAGATGAAGGGAGAGTATTGAAGCTTTACTGAAAGATAAGTCTGAAAAATAGTTTTTGTTCTTGAGGCTAAATTTAGAAAGTATATACCCTACAAATTGCACATACACGCACCTTAAAACTTGGTATACTAGAGGATACCTAGAAATACTCTTGCCTGAAAGCCTAATATGAAAGAAAAATCGGTATTTAAAGCTAAACACCAAAAAGAGCATCTTTGAAAAATATATCCGGTCTTGAAAAGAAAAAGAAAAATAAAAGAAAAAATAATAAAGTCAAGACCTGGAGACTGCTATTTGCGCTTTAATGCTCATACATTCAGTAATCGGCTGTTGATGCCTCAAGAAGCATTAATGGTCGCATGAAATGTGTATGAGCAACACCGTCCATCCAATAATGAAAAGAAGTGGTATTAGGTATTAAGGCAAAGGTACTATAGCTTGAATTGAATTCTTAAGCATAGGGGTGCAAATTTACACACACGTAAGGGCATACAATCGATATTTGGAGGAAAGATAATAAACGAAGAATAATACTTGCGTTTCTTTAAAGTTGATAAAAATTCCTGACTTGAGACCGCACTTTTAGAAGGAAAACTTAGGAGTTACCGACATCTTTCTAAACTGTAAATACGTATAGGATCTTGGGATAAATAAATAGGAGGCGTGAAAAATTAGGGTTGAATATTTCTTACTTAGGATGATAGAATTTCTGACGTAGATACTAAACTGTAGGAGTAGAATCGACGTTAACTTATGAAACTAACTTGACTAGATTTTGTGGGTGTAATCCGCTGAAAACCCTCAGGAGACATCACTCCTCCTACTAGGGACACCTAGAGGTTTAACGGCTTGTTGCACGTGCTCAGTGCAATCGCGTTCCCTACGAAAGTGAGGCTAGGATTTTTTGTATTGCTCGGGACGAGCAATAGATAAGTTTGTGGGTATTTGATCACCACTGAAAACTGCATTTTAATACCGCTCATTCGTTATATCTTTTGTTATATATCGGTCCTATTGATCAGTGTCTGCTCTGTAATTACAGTTTACAGGTATTCGTGATAAAACACCGGAAACACATTCAAAATCACGGATATATCGTCTCTGAGCCGACACTGCAAGCAGACCAGAAACCGACCGATATCTCAAGAGCTTTTGTAAAATAAATGTGTGCACACACTTTTTGGTCCAACACAATGCATGTTGCACACAACTCTTGGGCAAAGACCATGTGGGGGCAGCCATGGCATGATAGGTTATGCAAGTGGGCATGTGTTGGTGTGATGTGCATTAATGGGCATTGAATGCATAAAGATATGATGTGATTTGAAGCATCTCATTTCCCTCCAATTCTCTGCATACAAACCGGGGGAAATAAGACCAAGCAAACAGCATCAGAGGCTTATTGGAGTGCACACAAACCCACACACCCAATACGAGCCCCTCTCCTCGGATTTGACCCGGTGACCATCCCATAAAAACCGGCGACGCCTTCCCCATTGTCCCCAAAGTGCACCAAATTTCTGTGGGCCCCTCTTATTGCTACATCAGCTCATTTTTATTGTTTGTTTATTTTTCTTTTGAGCCTATAAATACAGATCAGTGGGCAAGGGATAGAGGCTACCATGTATATACCATTTCATAATTTTGTTTTGCTTTGTTTTTGTTTAGCTTGAGGGTGAGTGTGCTTCTTTTTGGTTTCTTCTTCTTCTTCCCTCTTGAAGCTCTCTTTGGAGAGCTTCATTAAGGAGGTTGAAAAAGTCACCAAAATTTGTATCTTGTTCTCAAGTGATTAATACATTGTTGCTTCTTTTATTTACTTGCTTTCTTTTCTTGCTTTCTTTTCATTATGCTTAACTAATCTTTATTTTGGTTATGGTGTGTGTGAGGAAGTGAGAAGAAAGGCTTTGCCTCCTCCACCTCTTGATTATGTTTAATGTGCTTAAAATCCATTTTGTGTTAAGGTTGCTAAGCTAGGATATGGTATGTTGTGATAAAGAGCTTGACAAACTCTTTGTTTCATATACTATATACCTTCACAAACCCTTAGCAAACTCGACACCAATATCTTTTGCTCTCACTAACCTCTTTGTGTTTTCATTGTTGCGGTATGCTTGCAAAACCTCGTGTTTAGTGTTGATACCCCAAGCGCGGACATACAAACGGTAAGTGACGAAAACGGACTCGTTTCGTGCTTTGCGGCGAATGTCGGACTTTGACGGTTTGTGCTCCGCAACCGCGTTGACAAGTCGTGCTTCATGCCGGAATCAAGGTAAAGACGGATAACTCATAACCAAGGGAGCGTAGAGGTAAACGTCGTGATTCAAGCTTCCGAACCAAGCCACAACCATTCTTACCTTACACTTGTTTTCTTGCTTTTCTTGTTTTCGTATTCTTTTATAATTTCGTGACAACCAACCATTTGTTAATTTGTTAAACTTAAACAACGATACCTAATACTCAATTCCCTGCGGATCGACCCGTGCTTGCCGGCTCGCTACAACGCGCCATGCACTTGCGGTTGTAAATAGTAAAACGAGAACGATCTCGTGCGCGCATTCCGTTTTCCACCAAAACGCATCCATTTCCAAAACATACGCGTTTGCGCGCGCGGGAGGATTCCTAACAATTTCACCTTACCTTTATTTCAAAACTTCACCTCTTTTATTTTCTTAAAAAGGTTTTGATTTCTAGATTTCGGCTTACTTGAATTACGTTACGCCTTTAAACGTTGCGTGATTCGAGTGCCGGTCACGAGCTAAATTTCGGGTTGTGACAATAATAATGGCAAAGGTAAATATCTATGCAAAAGTGTAATACCAAGTGCTCCTGTCAGTGCCTCACGTAACAACATATCATATATATGATGCATGAATGCATACAGAATACATCTGAGAAAACCGTTTTCCTATCTCAGTGTGATTTCTGTATAAAAATCGAGTATCATCAATGAAATCAACATAGAATCAGTGTCAAGCATTGACACAAAATATATCTCTCAATATCTCAGGCTCCGGCTATCCGGACTGGCCTGTATCCTTAAATCTCAATATCTCAGGCTCCAGCTATCCGGACTGGCCTGTACTCCGATCGGTATCCTACGGATATCTGTCGAGTCACATAAAATCACCGGTCAGAAGTGCTCCCCTGCCAGGCTTAACGCCATCATCTGCGACCATCTTGCCCCGAGGTACCACACCGGGTCCACCATGCACCCACAAACGATTCCTCCTCCTCCTCGAATCGGGTGTATGATATCCCTCAAGAGCCGAGAAAACTCATGGTGGTCTCCTCTCAAATCATATCATGAGAAAACTGCAATTTTCTATATTTAAAATGATAATAAGTTTATAAAATCTTTGCGGTTTCTCCAAATCCAGAAATCTCATGGAAATCCGAAATCCCAATCTCAAGGGTAATAAACAAGGAAATACCGGTAATAAGTTCCATAATATTGCATGACAAATGAAAATACACATGCATGAGATGTCAAAGTAATAAATGCAATGTCTAAGCTATCATATAAAAGCAAGCGCACTAGTACTATGTCGAAACTAACAGTTAGCAATTTATACTAATGAAATAGTGTTATCTAATGTGTACGTGACATGGCAATTACCAATGATGATGTGTGTGAGCCGGCATGTAAGTGTTCGTAGACATACGCATCATCAGTGATGGTGCTGGTGTCCTAATAACATGGGTTCAATATAACAATAAAAACACATTTAAACATGCAATGCGATGCGAATAGCAAGAATATGCAGAAAATGAATAATAAGCGCAAAAATAAGGAATCTACATTAATATACACGAGTCATACCGTTTGGCATTGAAATATCTCGAATCATGGTATTTAGAAAATAGAGGCTACGGTGTTTTTAAGAAAAGGTATGTCCTTTGAAATATCCATAGTATCCATCGGCCTGTCTTTAAAATACTCACGATTCGTTAGTTTTGGAAATAGGTATGACTCGAGCTCAGTCTAACATCTACTAAGTAAACTACAGGACTTAACTAACAGAATAATCTAAAGGGGTAAGGAAAACCACCTAAGTCTGAGTCGATATCCATATCTAATAGTCGGTGATCCCGCCTCAATAGTATCACGTACGATACAATATATCATATGACATCTTCGAGTCCAGAGTGCGGATCCATCATCATAATTATATCTCGTACGGTAAATCCATTGTACGACATCACAAATCTGGGTACGGGTCGAATATCATATTTATCTCATTATTCATCTGGTATCCTTATCATCATATCCTGAATTAGGGGTACTAATATAAGTCTAGTACATTCTGATACCATCAACATATATATGTGTGTGTGTGTGTGTGAAAACACATCGCCTAAAGACTCGCTATAACATCATGTCGTATCTTATAATACGAACCAAGTCACATTACCGATCTCGTGGCATCATGCCCAATCACATCGACTCATCTCCAAGTACCATTTACTATCCTTATTATCCATGTATATGTATATGTATATGTATATGTATATGTATATGTATATGTATATGTATATACATACATACTCTCATACATATATGTGTGTGTGTGTGTGTATATACATATCCCCATATACGCACAAGTAAGCAAATGTATGCGTGTGTGTGTGCGTGTGTGTATAACAACTATTCTAGGGTTTCGCGACTAACACTAAACTATATCATTAACTTCTAAATACGCTAACACTAGCCCAAAGTCACCTAAAACATTTCAAGCTACGTATACACATCTATAATAACACATAAGTATATAGCTATAACACATGTACTGTACTACGAAACTGCGGGGGTGCTATACGCCATGCGCCCGACTTCCCCCCTAGATATATATCTACTCACCTTGATCCTTGCTTGCCTAAGTCAATGTCGCCATGCTCTTGCGTGTCGTCCCGAAGTTCACTCGGAGGTACCTACATGTCAAAGTGCATCGTATCGCATTAAAATCCAATTCAACTCCGAAATGATACACGAGGTCCCTATAGGTTAGAACCTATAGCCTACGTATGCAAAAGAACCAAATAACACTCTAAATCGACGTAAAAACGTCAAGTGATCGAGATAAAATAAAATACCAACTCTTCAAGTCATTAAAATCCACAAAATATACACAGCAACTTAGAAAACTGGTCCCAGATTTTAGTTCAGGTGAAATTGGGCTAAACAAACAATACTGTGTTTTATAGGGGTCATATGAGCTACAGAAGAAACTTTGACCCAAAACCCCACAATGTGGCTGGCCACTATACCTAAAAATCCGGCCTCCTCAGTTTGATTTGCACAGAATGGGTTCGTCTTGGTAGGGGGGCCTCCTAGTATCTTAATTAGGCTAATGTAGTTGTTTGTTTTTCTTGGAAAGGTCTCGGTTCACTCCAGATTCCCTGTAGGCCACCAATTGCACACAAAACCGATATGACAAGTTTTAAATTCAGTTCTAGGTTTTGTTTCTGTTTTGGTCTAATAGATTATCACTAAAGGGGTTGTATGGTCTCTACTAACCTCAATTACACAATCACAACTCAAGAATTCCTCAAACCTCTTCTAGGAATTTTCCTAAGTTCACTAATCTACACTTAATGAAATTTAAACTAACAAAGGTGCTAAGGAACTTGATTATAACACTAATGGTGAAACAATTACCTCATTTGGCCTCTCTTGAATCCCCCTAGAGCTCAAAACCTCAACTTTTTTGGTTTCCCATGCTTGTAGTGAGCTTGTGCATGTTTTTAGTGAATGGGAGATGGTGTTTTGATGAGGTTTTGGTGATGTTATGAAGAGGTAGAGGAGGGAGGAGATGGAGGGCAGCCAAGGTAAGAGGAAGGAGAGGGAAATGATGAAGAGGATGAATGATTAACCAAGAGCTATGGTCAATGAAGACCCCTCACCACTCTCTCTCTCTTGTCCATACCTCAATACTTTAACATTTTTCCTTTTCTTTTTCTTTTCTTTTCTTTTTCTTTTCTTTTCTTTTCTTTTTACTCCCAAAACAAATAAACCATATACAAGAAAAGGAACAATATGCCATGGTTAATGAAAATGAAACAAGTTTTGTTGCACGTCATGATGCACAAATCAAGCTTAATGCACGATTAGTGATATTTAATCGCGATTAGCATTAAAATGAAATATAATTAATCATAAGGAATTAATAATTTGCTTAAATCATATAAAACACCCTCATTTCAGTATTTCCTATAATTTTCCAAATTTTTCCCAATTTATCTGAAATTAATTATACCGCATCATAAAAATATTCAAAATATTTATTATTTAATTATATAAATTCCCAAAAATAATATTTTATTTTTCTGAAATATTATAGTCCCGCGTGCCGTTTGGGTTTTCATGTTCAATTCTTATTACTATATGACGCATTGGAAATTGTAGGCACCCCACGTGGATTTCGAGATGACGAGGAGAGCGTGGCGTCATCGACTCCAGCAAGCAAGAATCGAGGTGAGTAGATATATATCTACGGGGGAAGTCAGGTGGATGGTGTATAGCACCCCCAGAGTTTGCAGTGTATCCTGATATATTATATCTTTATATGAATATATGTTATGTGAAACATGGATAGTTAGCAAGTAGGATCATAGAAGATCATGGGTTAATTCTAGTATAATTGGATGACGGTGTCGTTAGTTATTTTCTTAGTCGCAAACCCTAGAATAAGGTTTACATACATGCGCGCGCACACACACACGCATACATTTTATTACTTATGCGTATATGGGGATATATATATATATATATATATATATATATATATAGGTACACATATACTTGGATATGAGGATAGTATGTGGTACTTGGAGATGAGTCGATGAGATTAGGCATGATGCCACGAGATCGGTGATGTGATTTGGTTCGTATTATGAGATACGACATGAGTTTATACCGGGTCTTTAGGCGATATGTTTTCATACACACGCTTATATATATATATATATATATATATATGTTGATGGTATCAGAGAGTACTAGACTTAGATCGGTACCCCTAATTCAAGATATGATGATAAGGATACCAGATGAATAATGAGATAAATGTGATATTCGACCCGTACCCAGATTTGGGATGCCGTACGATGGATTTACCGTACGAGATAATTATGATGATTGATCCGCACTCTTGACTCGAGGATGTTATATTATATATTGTATCGTACGTGATACTATTGAGACGGTACCACCGACTATTATATATATATATATATATATATATATATATATATATATATATATATTAGGTGGTTTTCCTTACCCTTCGATTAGCCTGTTGGTTTAGTACTGTAGTTTACTTAGTAGATGTTAGACTGGACCCGAGTCATACTTATTTCCAAAAATAAAGAATCGTGAGTATTTTAAAGACAGGCCAAGGGATGCTACGGATATTTCAAAGAACGTACCTTTTCTTAAAAGCACCATAGCCCCTATTTTCTAAACTCAACGATTCGTGCTATTTCAAATGCCATAACTGTATGACTCGTTTATATAATTGTATATACCTTATTGCTGCGTTTACTATTCATTTTCCACATATTCTTACTTTTCGCATCGCATTGCATGCTTATTGTGTTTCATAATTATTATGAAACCCATGTTGTCAGGACACCAGCACCATTACCGATGATGGGTATGCTCTACGTACACCTGCTTGCCGGCTCACACACATCATCATCGGTAATTGCCATGTCACGTACACATTAGAAAACACTATTCATTAGTATAAATTGTTATCTGATAGTTTTGACATGGTACTAGTGCGCTTGCTTTTATATTATAGCTTAGACATTGCATTTATTACTGTGATTTTCATGTATATTTATATATATTCGTTTGCCATGACATTATGAGCCAGTCCGGATTGCCGGAGCCCAATATTATGGAATTCATTGTTTATTTACCCTTGAGATTGGGATTTCGGATTTCCATGAGATTTCTGGATTTGGAGAAACCGCAAGGATTTTATAAACTGATTATCATTTTAAAATGAAAGTTGTGGTTTTCTCATAATATGATTTGAGAGGAGTCCACCATGAGTTTTCTCGGCTCTTGAGCGATATGATACACCTGATTCGAGGAGGAGGAGGAACCGTCTGTGGGTGCATGGTGGACCCGGTGCGGTACCCCGGGGCGAGAAGGTCGCAGATGATGGTGTTGAGCTCGGCAGGGGAGCACTACCGACCGATGATTTGATTGTGACTCGACGGATATCCGGAGGATACCGATCGAAGTATAGGCCAGTCCGGATTGCCGGAGCCTGAGGTATCGAGATTTGATGATACGAGTCAGTCCGGATTGCCGGAGCCCCAGATATTGAGATAGCGAGATATATATTTTTGTGTCGATGCTAGACACTGATTTATGTTGATTTCATTGATGATACCTCGATTTAAATATACAGAAATCTCACTATTTTAAGAAAACAGTTTTCGATTCATGATATATTCTGTTTTCATTTCGATGCATTCATACATCATATATATGATTTATTGCTACCTGAGGCACCGACACGAGCACTTGGTATTACACTTATGTACATATGTTTACCCTAGCCATTAGCAGATGTTTCAGGTTATATTATTATTTTGAGGATATTACTATCGTATGACCTAGGATTGAGTCATACATGCGTTTTCTGCTCTGTGATGTTTTCTACTCACGAGTTGGCAACTCACCCCCATTGTGCCACAGTTTCTTGTAGGTTTTGCCGTACAGGTTTTTCCTTGGCGGCTTCGCTAGCACACTACTTCCTTCCGGGTGATTGCTTTGGTAGGTGGACTCACTTGCATCGTGGCCACCATTGTATATTTATTTATTTCAATTGTATCTAGTAACTCCATCAACCAGACTTGTATTTTTTATAGACTTAGAAGACCGGTTGTATATTCTTTCGATCTTAGAGTCGCGCTTGTATTATTATGGTTTTCTTGATGATATTGAGTTTCCTTTTGAGTTTTGATTCTCTCCCTTCGGCGTTGTATATTATATTGCTTGCGTGGTTGTGACCGCCAATTGACGAAGAGCTAGCTCCCGGTTGGGGATGCCTTTATTTATATTATGCATGTTGTACACGTTTGGGGCCAGTATTTACAAAGGAAACTCTGCCGAAATTTTCAGAAAAGACTTGAGATTTTAAAAATGCATACTTCGTCTTATGTTTTTAAAATCACTTGTTTAAAAACTAGTTTTCTTCACTTCTTCCTTAAAATGGTTTAGATTTCTGGGATTTTTGGCTTACCTGAATTACATGGGGTCTTATAGACTTCATATGATTCAAGTGCCATTCACGTGCCATTTCGGGCCGTGACATAGGCCCAGCCATTCGGTCCCTCCGGTTGTCCCCGGGATGCGCACTCTCCACCCCTCGGCTTCTCGGTTCAAACGGTGAGCCTGTAGGGTGTGCAAACAACTCAAAACATCAATTTCGAAACTGTTTTTATCGGCAGTTTTTGCGCGACAAAAACGGCGGATTTCTAACGTCGCTACAAGTTACCCTAATATTCTAGCTTAGCTCTGACCCATTTCGGTAGCCTTCTTTCATTTCCGAATTTGCTACCATGAAAGTCTACCTTAACACCACCATGAGGTTCTAGAGGCATCAAGCATGCCAAATTCAAATTTTATTAGGTGCTGAGTTAGACTAACAAGATCTTTACTAGATTATTTAGGGTTTGTCTTTGTGATGTCAACAACTAGAGAAAAGAAAAGAGCATACAACCATCATAGTTCGAGTCCTTCTCTTCTAAAGCTCCAGTTGAAGTCCACACGAATCTACAAGGCTCCTATTCGAGTTGAACGACCCTCCTTCGTGATCTTCGCGCTAAAGACGATCCATCTGAAGTCCCTCTAGCCCAAGCTAACTCTATACTAAACTCCTTTAGTGTAGCAAACAAACCACACCAAATTGCTAGTTTGGTGTGGGATGGTGATGTAGAGGATGTTAAAAGCTCACAAGATTGTGTTCAACCTTCATGATTCACATCTCATGTGAGGGTTGAAGCTTGGACCATGACATTTGAGGAGGAAGGTGAAGCTAGAGAGCAACCATGGAAGCAACTCAAGAAAATGGCTAAGTGTTGAGAATGAGACTAGAATAATGGTAACTCTTAACCCCCACTCATTCAAGCATGGAATTTTGTAATATAAAATTGCAACCATGCTTGAATAGTGAGTCAAGATGAATTAAAAAAAATAAATCTCATGCTTGCAACCATGCTCTCATTTTCCACCTCATTTCTATTTTTCTCAAAAATAGAAAATCAAGCCATGCTTCATTATTATTATTATTATTATTATATATATATCATATATATTAATATATATATAATGAAGAATAATTAGTAAGCTAATGATATTAGTTAAGATATAACTATATCGCATATAATGTATATCACATTATTAAATCAACACTTGATTTAATAATCCGGTTATATCACATATGATCGACTAATATCATTCATCTGTATATCACATTATCAAATCAACACTTGATTCGACAATCTGGTTATATCACATATAACCGAACCGATAACTGCCAGATTACAATACGGTATCATATACTCATATTTAATCAGGCCCACGAACATATCAACATATGTGCCCTACTTCGTTTCGCTTGAACCAGGAAACTTCTGTGTGGGACTCTAAAGACTCGCCAATACGCCAGCAGTAGCTGATGATCACATCAGTCATCCACAAGCCGTCAGCAGTACTAGCTGGACGTAACGGCTACCCGGGTATTGAGCGATATGAAGATCAATAAGCAAGCTCATCAATACTCTCCATGAAGCCTATCAGTAACACTACCATACAGTCCGGTCTCTTCGTCTGATATGTCGCATATCATGTCTACGGGTGGTAATCGTCAGTTCCTAGTAACGTGATAAGTCATGCCGATGTCTGGCCTATAACGGTTCCTGAAACTACTGATAACACTTATCAGTAAATCTCGGCAGCAGCCCTAGCCAGGGACTTCCAGTTATAGCCAATCGGGCATAACACAACATCAACCCCCAATACCGGGAGAGACAAAACCCCTCCTATCGCTCATTGCTTCCATGCGACTCGGGACTGTACCCAAAATCCACATGTTTCCACGTCTCCTTTGAGCGTGGTAGGGAGGAAATCAAAGCACAGTGGGAGCCGCACAAGACTCTATGACGATCTTGGGTCTACATACTAACATGTACCGGTGTCACCAAAGGACTTCTATCTGATGATAGGTATACTACCACATAGGAGTTCTCGGCGAGTCTTGTTCAATGTACCTAGTCTCCACTGAGCACCCATATACAATCTTTGATGTCAAACACCAATGGATGTGGGATCATCCATCGCCCATCATATGGGTCAAGAAGCATATACGCTAGTCTACTTTGGAATATTTATGCCATATCTCGATATACCCTCGACTAGGAACAATTAAAGAATGTGCTTTTGGACTACTGTGGCCCTACTAGTATGATCTCATCATAGTCCTGGCAGTCAAGTACATATACTAAGGGCTTTATCAACATGTAAGAGACAGACAATATAAATACCAGTTTACACGTTAAGATAAAGGTAACAAGATAGCAAACTATCATGTTGAGCAAGAAAGTCCTCTCTATATATGTCCAAGCATCCACCATAATATACATCATATGTACAATAATGGGCACTAGGGCATATATATAACTAACAAGATATAGCCGGGTTATCGGATCAAGTGATGATTCGATAAGATGATACATATGATATTAGTCGGTTGTATGTGATATAGCCGGATTATTAAATCAAGTGTTGATTTAATAATTTAATGTATAATTATATATGTGATATATTAATTTACATTACCTAATATTAGCTCACTTAAGCATTTCTTTTTCTCACATGTGTACACTTAATATATATGTGATATATATTATTGTGTCATGCTTGTGGCTACATGCAATATGGGTGTATGAGACTCACACCATGCTTAACATAATGAAGGGTTTTATTTATTTAAAGTAAATCAAAATTAGTTGGAAATTAGTCACATGGTTTGAGCTTAGTGGAAGCTTGTAGAACCATTGACTTAGTCCACTAATTTTGTTTTATTAGAGATATTTATTAACCCAACCATTATCTTAAGTCGTGGTTAAGTCTCTACATGAGTTAATATGAGATATTATCTCACCCATGGTTGCTATTCTCACTTATTATTCCATTCACACTTCATCTTCTTCCTCATCTCCAAGAGCTCTATAGGTTTTTAGGAGGTGAGGAAAACTAGTGAGAAAAATATTTCTAAAGTGAGAAAAATTCTTACTTCATCAACATACACTAGACTAGCCATTTATTTTAGGTTGTTTGCATCACTAATTCCACATTAGTGAAGAGGGAGCTTGAGTTAGTGTCTCCTCGACGTAGATCATCTTCGGCCTCGAAGACTTCTAGCAAGCTTATTCCTTTCATCTTGTGGAGCTTTTCTAAAGTCTGAGAGTTCACTACTTGGAGCGAAGGGACTAGTACATGGAGCTATTGAAGTGAAGGACCGGTCTACAAAGCTTGTATTACTTGTTCACTTAGATGTAAAGATATTTACATGATAATTTCATCTAATTCTCTAGTTAAGATTCTAGGATAGGGTTCTTTAGCGCGCCAAATTTTTGAAAACGGCATGGTCGATGCCTCCCGAAACCCAGTGGCGGTGGTGCGGAACCCTACAAGTAGCTTGCACATGCTTCCGCTGCTCCCACTGTCTACGAAGCCCTATGGCAGTGTCATATATGCTCTCTTCTAAATCACCATTTAGAAAAGCGGGTTTGACGTGCAGTCTGCCAGATTTTGTAGTCATGATATGCAGCAATGGCAAGTAGGATCCTGATGGACTTAAGCATAGCTTTGAAAGTCTCAACTTTTCCATCTACACCAAATTATCTTTCTCAAAGATCCTCTTGCTCCCGATGGGTTTTTACCCCTTCAGGAGCAACATTTAAAGTCAATACTTTGTTGGTGTACATGGATTCCATCTCTGATCGCATAGCATCCAACCATTTCATATAGTCTCCACTTGTGTGGCCGGCTCGAAACTAGTTGGGTCATCATCTCCATGATGAAATCTTTGCTCCCACCGTCTACGAGAAAACCATAGTATCTCTCAGGTGGATGAGGAACGCAACTAACTAGATTAGCGGAGTGGCTGCGGTTCGTCGGGGACTATTGAATCTTCTGGTTCCACCAAATCGTCAGTTATAGTTTGCGTTGCTGGAACTTCTTCCAGTTCTACCTCATTGCCACTAATTTCATCCACAAGAAATTCCTTTTCTAAAAAGGTGGCATGTCGAGAAACAAAATATCTTTTGTTCCTTGGTATGGCAGAAGATATACCCTCGCGAATGGTTGGGGTATCCTACAAACTTGCACAGAACTGACCTTGCCTCGAGCTTTTCCGGATTTTTCTTTTTAACATAGGTCGGACAACCCTATATCTTAACTCGTTTAAGATATGGTCTCTTCCCATTCCATATCTGTAACATTTCAGAAAAATAAAATATTATTTTTGGGAATTTAAATAATTTAAATAATAAATATTATGAATATTTTAATGTGTGGAAATTAATTTTAATGTTATGGTATAATTAAAACCGATAAATTGGGAAATATTGGAAAATAAATTTGAATATTGATTTTGAAAGAATATTATATGATTTAGACACTTTATAAATCTTATACAATTAATTATATTCATGTTTACGGCTAAACTTGATTAATAACTACTAATTATGCATTAAGCTTGATTATGCATGTGACATGCACCATGTCATGTTACACACTTGTTGCATTACTTTATCATGAACCATGCCTTGTTTTATAAAAATTTGGTTTTTAAAATGGTTAAGGTTTGGTTTGAAAAGATAAAGAAAAGAAAATGGAATAAAGAATTGTGGCATGGTGAGGGGTATGGGCAAGAGAGAGAGAGAGAGGGTGAGGGGTCCTTTTTGACTAAGGCTCATTCTTCTTCCCTCCAATTTCTTCATCATTCTCTCCTCTTTCTTCTTCCTTAGCTGCCCTCTTCTCCTCCCCCCTCTTCCTCCTCACTTCACCATCCAAAATACATCAAAACACAAAAATCCATTTATTAAAAATGTGCACAAGCCCACTACAAGCATTTTGGACCAAGAAAGCTATGATTTTGAGCACTTGGGGCAACTCAAGAAATTTCTTGAGTTGCCAAATGAGGCACCCTTGCGAGAACTTCAGGACGACAACGAGGAGCGTGGCGTTATCGACTTCGGCAAGTAAGGATCAGGTGAGGAGATATATATCTACGGGGGAAGTCGGGTGGATGGCGTATAGCACCCTCGCAAGTTCGTAGCATTTGATGCGTTATGGTATTTATATATATATATATATATATATATATATATATATATATACGTGTTGTTATGAGATGTGCATACATAGCAAGTAATGCTTTAGGTGATTTTGGATTAGTGTTAGCGTATTCGGAAGATAGTAACTTAGTTTAGTTTCTTAGTCGCGAAACCCTAGAGTAAGGATTGAAACACACGCACACACACATGCATACATTTGATTTTTGTGCGTATATGGGGATATATATATATACATATGTGTATATATATACATATGTGTATATATATACATATGTGTATGTGAGCATATATATATATATATATATATATATATATATATTTGTGTGTGTGTGTACATATACACGGATGATGAGGATACTATATGATACTTGGAGATGAGTCGATGTGATTGGGCAGGTGCCGTGAAATCGGTGATGTGATTGGGTCGTGTTATGAGATACGACATGTTATATTAGCGGATTGATGAGCGATGTGTTTCCATACACACGCGGTTATATGTTTATGGTATCGGTATGTACTAGACTTAGATCAGTACCCTATTCATGATATTATGATAATGATACCATATGGATATTGAGATATATGTGATAGGCGACTCGTACCTCGATTTTGGGATGCCGGTCGATGGATTTACCGCATGAGATATAATTATGATAATAGATCCGCACTCTTTACTCGAAGATGTCATATTAAATATGTTATCGTATGTGACGCTATTGAGGTGGGATCACCGACTACTAGATATATGTAGATCGACTCAGACTTACCTGGATTTCCTTACCCTTTCGATTTGTCTCTTAGTTTAGTCCTGTAGTTGCAGGTAGATATTAGACTGGGCTCGAGTCATACTTATTTTCAAACTAACGAATCGTAGGTATTTTAAAGATAGGCCGAGGGGCATTACGGATATTTCAAAGGACGTACCTTTTCTTAAAAACATCGTAGCCCTATTTTCTAAACACCACGATTCGTGCTATTTCAAATGCCAAAATTGTACGACTCGTATATATAAATGTTTATTCTTATATGTCACGTTTATTATTCATTTTCCGTATATTCTTATTGTTCACATCGCATTGCATGCTTAAATGTGTTTTATTGTTATGATGAACCCATACTGTCAGGACACCAACACTATTACCAATGATGCGTATGTCCACGAACACTTGCTTGCCGGTTCACACACATCATCATCGGTAATTTCCATGTCACGTACATTAGAAGTAGTACTTCATTAATATAACCTGCTAGCTGGTAGCTTCAACATATTATTATCATGCTTACTTTCATGTGTTAAATTAGATATTGTATTCGTTTACTTAGATATCCATGCATGTGTATATTCATTTGTTATGCAATATTATAGGGATGTATGCCGGTAATTCATTATTTATTTACTCTCGAGATTTGGATTTCGGATTTTCCATGAGATTTCTGGATTTGGAGAAACCGCAAGGATTTTTAAACTCATTATCATTTCTAAAAATAGAAATTGCGGTTTTCTCATGATATGATGTGAGATATGTCTACCATGAGTTTTCTCGACTCTTGAGCGATATCATACACCCGATTCGAGGAGGAGTAGGAACCGTCTGTGGGTGCATGGTGGACCCGGTGCGATACCCCGGGGCAAGATGGTCGCAGATGATGGTGTTGAGCCTGCCAGGGGAGCACTACCGACCGGTTATTTGTGACACGGCGGATAACCGGAGGATACCGACGTAGTCGTGAGATTTGATGAGGGGCCAGTCCGGATAGCCGGAGCCCACGGGCCAATCTGGATAGCCGGAGCCCGAGATATTTAGACTTTGAGGTATTGAGATTATATGATATGGGCCAGTCCGGATAGCCGGAGCCCGAGATATTGGATATTTGGATATATGTTTTGTGTCGATTCTTGACACGGATTTTATGTTTATTTCATTGATGATACCTCGATTTTTTATATAGAAATATCACTAATTTATGAAAACAGTTTTCTCATTTAGATGTATTCTGTTTTCATGCATTCATACATCATATATACGATATGCTGCTACCTGAGGCACTGACACGAGCACTTGATATTACACTTATGTGTAGATGTTCAGGGTTATATTATTTTGTGGATATTTTATCGTATGACCTAGGATAGAGTCATACATGCAATTTTTGCTCGGTGATGTTTTATACTCACGAGTTGGCAACTCACCCCACGTTGTGCCACAATTTCTTGCATGTTTTGCTGTACTGGTTTCCTTGGCGGCTTTGCTGGCACACTGCTTCCTTCCGGGTGATTGCTTGGTAGGTGGGTTCACTTGCATCGTGACCACCATTGTACTTTATTTATATTCAGTTGTATCTAGTAACTCCATCAACCAGACATGTATATCAGATAGACTTAAAAGACCGGTATATATTCTTTCGACCTTACAGTCCCGCTTGTATTATTATGGTTTTCTTGATGATATTGGTTTTCCTTTTGAGTTTTGATCATCGCCCTTCGGCGTTGTATATTATATTTCTTGCGTGGTTGTGACTGCCAATTGGCGAAGAGCTAGCTCCCGGTTGGGGATGCCTTTATTCATATTATTCATGGTTGTACCCGTTTGGGGACAGTATTTACAAAAGAGACTCTGCTGAAATTTTCGGAAAAGACTTGATGTTTTAAAAAGGTTTACTACGACTTTTCAAAGTGATTATATGCAAGCTTTAAAACAAGTTTTCCTTCATTTCCTTCTTTCAAATGGTTTAGATTTCTGGGATTTTTGGCTTACTTGAATTAGATGGGGTCCTATAGACTTCATATGATTCAAGTGCCAGTCACGTGCTATTTCGGGTCATGACAAAGTTGGTATCAGAGCGCTAGGTTTAACCTTAGTTCGAGTTCATGTTTGACTATGCGGAGTCTAGGGCGTTTATATATATTCGGAACTTAGTCTTGACCTTACGGAACTTAGACTTGACCGAGGGGGTATTAGACCCGAACTTTCGTCGCATAAGTTGTCCTTGGTTGATGGAGTAGGTGACTTAAGTAGAGTGACGTACCGTGTGTAAGTTCCGCGGCATACTTACGATACACTACTCCGCTTAAGAAGCCTTAGGATGTACATTTCCTTGCACAGTATTATATTCATACCTATGATCTATCCTCATCGACATTGGTTGGGGGTTTGTTACCACGATTGCATAGACAGAGAGAGCTGCGGCTAGAGTTGCGGTTAGCATGAGCTCGTCATGGACGAGGACAGACTAGGATGTATTCCAGTGACACATGACTGCATAGGTGTGTCATTTTATTATGTTTTCACGCCATGAGCGTTTGATGGATTGCTTTTACAAATTTCTCGGATGTGCAGATCAGTACCAGAGGATTGAGCCACTGCTAGAGGCCGGCTAGAATGTGATGACCTTTAATACATCGTCTATTCTTGATGATTGAGGCACTGTTTAGCGTGTGGACGAATAAGCCAGTTGCTGCTGCGAATGTCGAGATATCGCTCCAGATGTTCGAAGCTAATGCAACACGAGTTGTACTTAGAGATATGATAGAAGATCGCTAGTCACCTAAGGATGAATGACTAGGACATGTGGTTCCTTTGCACACCCGATGCGAGGTCATCAGATTGATTGATTTCCAGCTAGAGAAGACTTCACGCAGGTACGTTGAGAGTCGATAGAAAATGATCGAATGTCAGAAACCCATTTTCCAAGTTTAAGGTATTCAGAAAAACATGCAAGTAATTCCGTAGCTCTAGAAGAATGAAACCCTAACTCGATATAATGACCATGGGAAAGCTTTTGAACCTTAGGGTTTGCAGCAGTTCCACGGTGCCATTAATGAGGCTTGGGTTTGCCCTTCTACGGCTGGTCCATAGATACTGTGGCATGTACTGAATATTATTAAATTGTATTCAAGAGTTGAGCTCTTGGGGGATTATGGAACTTTGACGAATCGATCGAAATGTTTGATGTCATCCGGATATCATGTGATGGGATACATTGCTTGGGAGACTCCAGATGTGAGTATGGCCGTTGTAGCGCAGTCCATACAGCTATGAAGAGATGAGTCCGAATCAGTCGACATTAGAGAAAAGTGGAGTAAGAGGTTCGTACGAGATTTCAAAGAGATGGCGTTCCACTCCGTTGACATCAGAGATGTGATACGCATGCAGAGGCGTCGAATAACAATATATCTTCCAGAATGAGTCGTGATGAGTATGCCGCCGTTCCGGAACAAGAAATAGATTTAGTAAATGGTGATAACTTCTGGGCAGTTCGGAAGAAACGAGATTGGGAGAGACCCCGACAAGATCTTTCTTGAATACTACACGAGAAGATTTGGGCCAAGGATCGGTCGTATTACGCACACCTAGTAGGCCAGAGTTCAGCAATATCGAAGAGACATGTTATGAGTGATCATGATAGTTGGCCAGAGATCTTTAGAGGTTGTGCCAGAGCGGAACTGTTTCCATCATTATTTCCATATTGGGCCGTTCAGCCGAGGAGCTATGTAACTAGCAATTCGTAGTGAGAGAAAAGGGCCTAAAGGCACCAGGCGCCAGGCCACGAACAGGAGGCAAGTAGATATCTTTCTCTTGTAACATTTCAGAAAAATAAAATATTATTTCTGGGAATTTATATAATTAAATAATAAATATTAGGAATATTTTAAACGTGCGGTATAATTAAATACCGATAATTTAGGATATATTGGAAAATTAAATTGAATGGTGATTTTGGAGAATTTATATGATTTAAGCAAATTATAAATTCTTTATGATTAATTATATTTTATTTTTATGCTAATCTCGATTAGATATCACTAATCGTGCATTAAGCTTGATTTGTGCACATGACATGCACCATGTCATATTACACATTGTCACATTTTTCTACCATGGCTTCTTTCTTTTTCAAGCATGGTTTGGTTTTAAAATGAGAAGAGAAAAGATAAAGGAGAAAAGAAAAGAAAAGAAAAGGGAAAAGATTAAAGATTTGGGTATAGGCATGAGAGAGAGAGAGAGAGTGGGGTGAGGGGTCTCATTGACCAAGGCTCATTGTCTTCATCTTCATCATTCTTCTTCTCTTTTCCCATGGCAGCCCCCTTTACTCCACCTTCTCTACCTCTTCACAACATCCCTAAATACAGTTCAAAACCATGCACCCTCTTCAGAAAAAATATGCAAAAGCTCACTACAAGCATGGAGAACCAAGCAAGTTTGGATTTTGAGCACATGGGGCAACTCAAGAAAATTCTTGAGTTGCCAAATGAGGTAATTCTTTCACCATTAGTATAGTATTTCATTCACTTTAGCATGTTTACATGTTCAGAAGGGTTGAAGTGAGGTTTTGTGAGCTTTGAAAATTCCTAGAAGAGGTTTGAGGGATTTTTGAGTTGTGATAGTGCTAATGAGCTTTAGTGGTGACCTTAAACCCCCTTAGTATTTAGAAACCAAATCAAATAGGGCCTAGACCGTACAATTGAATTAGACGTTTCAATGTCGGTTTTGTGTTAATTTGTGGGTGTAGGGAATCTGGAGTGACCCTGGACTTTTACTAGAAAAACAAACAACACCATAGGCCTAGATTGGACACTAGGAGGACACGCTGCCAAGACGAACCCATTCTAAGCTTACATGGCCGAGCAGGCCAGATATTTGGTGCAAATGGCCGGCCACATTGAGGAGATTGGTGTCCAGGTTGCTTCTGTAGTTCATATACCCCCTATACTACATCCCAGTATTGTTTGTTTAACCCTATTTCACCTGACACCAATTCTGGAGAAAGTTTTCATGGATTATTGCATTGTTTTATAACTTTCCATGACTTGAAATTTTGGTAATTGTGTTTTGTATTGGTCACTTGACGTTTGTACGTCGATATCGGGTGTTATTTGGCTCTTTTGCATGAGTAGACCATAGGTTTTAACATATGTGTGATTCGTGTGTTGTTTTGGTTTTCGTGCGTGATTCTTTTTACGATGCTATGTGTGTATATATGTAGGTACCTCCGCGTGAACTTGGGATGACAAGAAGGAGAATGGAAGCATCGACCTTGGCAAGCAATATATATATACGGGGGAAGTCGGGTGGATGGCGTATAGCACCCCCGCTGTTTCGTTGTGTAGCACGTAAATGCGTTATGATTTATTTATATATATACTGATGTGTTTTATGAGATGTGTATACTTAGCAAGAAATGCTTAGGTGACTTTGGGTTAGTGTTAGCGTATTCGAAAGATAGTAATTTAGTTTAGTTTCTTAATCGCGAAACCTTAGAGTAAAGATTTGCACACACGCACACACACACATACATTCGATGTTCTTGTGTGTATATGGGGATATGTGTGTGTGTGTGTGTAGATATATACATATATGTATGTGAGTATGTATATATATATGTGTGTGTGTGTGTGTACGTATACAAGTATGATGAAGATAGTATATGATATTTGGAGACGAGTCGATGTGATTGGGCTGGATGCCGTGAGATCGGTGATGTGATTTGGGTCGTGTTATGAGATACGACATATCATTATAGCGGATCGTTGGGCGATGTGTTTTCATACACACGCAGATAAATATTGATGGTATCGGTATATACTAGACTTAGATCGGTACCCTGTTCATGATATATTGATAATGATACCATACGGATATTGATGTACCCGTGATAGGCGACCCATAACCAGATTTGGGATGCCGTACGATGGATTTACCGTACGAGATATAAATATGATAATAGATCCACACTCATGATTTGAGGATTTCGTATTATATATGTTATCGTATGTGACGCTATTGAGGCGGGATCACCGACTACTAGATATGTAGATCGACTCGGAATTAGATGGATTTCCTTACCCTTTGGTTAGTCTTTTAGCTTGTCCTGTAGTTTACTTAGTAGATGTTAGAGTTGGGCGCGAGTCATACTTATTTCCAAAACTAACGAATTGTGAGTATTTTAAAGACAGGCCAAGGGATACTACGGATATTTCAAAGGACGTACATTTTATTAAAAACAACCTAGCCCCTATTTTCTAAACACCATGATTCGTGCGATTCTAGACAACAAACTGTATGACTCGTATATAGATATGTATATTCTGTATTGCTGCGTTTATTATTCATTCTCCATTTATTCATGTTGTTATCGTCGCATTGCATGCTTAATGTGTACTTTAGTAATTATGAAACCATGCTGTCAGGACACCAGCACCATTACCGATGATGCGGATGCTCCACGTACACTTACTTGCCGACTCACACACATCATCATCGGTAATTGCCATGTCACGTACACTTTAGAGAATATTACTTTATTGATATCGTTTCGTAGCTGATAGTTCCGATATATCATTACTGTGCTAGTTTAGATATTGCATTTATTATTGTGATATTTCATGCTTATTTATATATTCATTTGACATGCGATATTATGGGCCAGTCCATATTTCCGGAGCCCGGTAATCCATTGTTATTACTTTCTGATATGAGATTTTGGATTTGCATGAGATTTCTGGATTTGGAGAAACTGCAAGGATTTTATATAAACTTAATATCATTTTAAAATGCAAGTTGCGGTTTTCTCGTGATATGATATGAGATATATCCACCATGAGTTTTCTCGGCTCTTGAGCGATAGCATACACCCGATTCGAGGAGGAGGAGGAAACGTCTGTGGGTGCATGGTGGACTCGGTGTGGTACCCCGGGGCAAGATGGTCGCAGATGATGGTGTTGAGCCTAGCAGGGGAGCACTACCGACAAGTTATTTGTGACGCGGCAGATATCCGGAGGATACCGACGTAGTCGTGAGTTTTTGATTAGGGGCCAGTCCGGATAGCCGGAGCCCAGAGGCCAGTCCGGATAGCCAGAACCCGAGATATTGAGACTTTGAGGTATTGAGATTATATGATATGGGCCAGCCCGGATAGACGGAGCCCGAGATATTGGATATTAAGATTTATGTTTTGTGTCGATGCTTGATACGGATTCTATGTTGATTTCATTGATGATACCTCGATTTTTATACAGAAATCTCACTAAATAAAGAAAACAGTTTTCTCATTCATGATGTATTCTGTTTTCAATTGTAATGTATTCATACATCATATATATGCTATGTTGCTATCTGAGGCACTGACACGAGCACGTGGTATTACACTTATGTGTAGATGATTCATGATATTATTGAGGATATATTTTTACCGTATGACCTAGGATTGAGTCATACATGCGATTTCTGCTCGGTGATGTTTTCTACTCATGAGTTGGCAACTCAGCCCTGTTGTTCCACAGTTTCTTGCTGGTTTTGCCGTACAGGTTTCCTTGGCGGCTTTGCTGGCACAATATTTCTTTCCGGATGATTGCTTTGGTAGGTGGGTTCACTCGCATCGTAACCACCATTGTACTTTATTTACATTCTGTTGTATCTAGTAAACTCCATCAACCAGACTTGTATTATTTTGTAGACTTAGAAAACCAGTATGTATATTTTTCGACCTTAGAGTCGCGCTTGTATTATTATGGTTTTCTGGAGGATATTGGTTTTCTTATGAGTTTTGATCCTCGCCCTTCGGCGTTCTATATTATATTGGTTGTGTGGTTTTGTCCGCCAATTGGCGAAGAGCTAGCTCCCGCTTGGGGATGCCTTTATTCATATTATTCATGTTTGTACCCGTTTGGGGCCAATATTTACAAAGGAGACTCTTCCGAAATTTTCGGAAAAGACTTGATGTTTTAAAAAGGTTTACTACGATTTTTCAAAGTGATTATATGCAAACTTTAAAAAAAGTTTTTCTTCACTTCCTTCTTTCAAATGGTTTAGATTTCTGGGATTTTTGGCTTATTTGAATTAGATGAGGTCCTATAGACTTCATATGATTCAACTGCCAGTCACGTGCTATTTCGGGTAGTGACAAAGTTAGTATCAATGCACTAGGTTAACCTTGGTTCGAGTCTATATTTCACAATGCGGATTCTAAGGCGTAAATTTATTCGGAACCTAGGTTTGACCTTACGGAACTTAGACTTGGTCGAGGGGGTATTAGAACCGAACTTTCGTCGCGTAGGTTGACCTTGGTTGATGGAGTAGGCGACTTAAGTAGAGTAACGTACAGTGGGTATGTTCCGCCGCATACTTACGATACGCTACTCCGCTTAAAAAGCCTTAGGATGTAAAATTCTTTGCACAGTATTATCTTCATTTCTATGATCTATCCTCATCGATATCGGTTTATGGTTTTTGCTGCCACGATTACACGGGCATAGAGGTCTGCGGCTAGAGTTGCGGTTAGCACGAGCTCGTCACGGAAGAGAACTGACCAGGGCGTGATTCCAGTGACACACGATTGTATAGATGTGTCGTTTTATTGAGTTTTTCATGCCATGAGCATTTGATGGATTGCTTTTGCAAAGATTTCTCGAACGTGCAGATCAGCACCGGAGGATTAGGGCTACTGATAGAGGCCGGTAAGAATGTGATGACCGTCAATGCACCATTATTCTTGATGATTGAGGCACTGCTTAGCGTGTGGACGAATGAGCCAGTTGTTGCTGAGAATGAAAAGATATCGCCCCAGATGTTTAGAGCTATTGCAGCACGAGTTATACTTAGAGATATGATAGAAGATTGCTAGTCACCCAAGGATGAATGACTAGGATATGTGGTTCGTTTGCACACCCCGATGCGCGGTCATCAGATTGATTGATTCCAGTTAGAGAAGACTTCACGCAGGTACGTTGGGAGACGAAGGAAAACGATCGAATGTCAGAAACCCATTTTTTCAAGTTTAAAGTATTCGGAAGAACATGCAAGTAATTCTGTAGACCCTCTAGAAGAATGAAACCCTAACTCGATATAATGACCATGGGAACACTTTTGAACCTTAGGGTTTGCAGCAGTTCCGCGGTGCTAATGATGAGGCTTCGGTTTTCCTTTCTACGGTGGTCCACAGGTACTGTGGCATGTACTGGATATTATTAAACTGTACTCAAGATGTTGAGCTCTTGGGTGATTATGGAACTTTGATGAATCGATCGAAAAGTTCGACGTCGTTCGGATATCATGTGATGGGATACATTGCTTGGGAGACTCCAGATATGAGTATAGCCGTTGTAGCACAGTCCATACGGCTACGAAGAGAAGAGTCCGAATCCGTCGACATTAGAGAAAATTGGAGTATGAGGTTCGTATGAGATTTTTACGAGACGACGTTCCACTTCGTTGACATCAGAGATGTGATACGCATGCAGAGGCGTTGAATATGGATATATCTTCCAGAAGGAGTCGTGATGAGTTTGCAGCCGTTCCGAAACAAGAAATAGATTTAATAAAGGGTGATGACTTTCGGGCAGTTCAGCAGAAACATGATTCGGAGAGACCCGACAAGATCTTTCTAGAAATAATAAACGAGAAGACATGGACCCAGGATCGGTCGTATTGTGCACACTCAGTAGGCCAGAGTTCGGCATCGTCGATGAGACATGTTATGAGTGACCATGATAGTTGGCCAGAGATCCTTAGAGGATGTGCCAGAGCGGGACTGTTTCCGTCATTTGGATTTCGGTATTTTGGGCGATTTGTTTGCATGATTGAGTTTTCGTGAACCACAGTTACACTCGGTTTTGATTTGATATCATTCGAGATGTTGATTTTGATTTCATACCTATGGTATGCAGGTGATTTGACTTGTGCCTTCGGTGTAGTTTTCATGCACTTCAGTATTTTGATTCTATTTTGTGCACCCTGATGCACGTGGTTGTGAGATTATATACCACGGTATACCTAATTTGGATTGAGATGTGGTGTATACCGTCGATTTCGATTGTGATATTCGATATTTGTTTTCGTGCACCTTGTGCACTTGAGTTGGATTTTGCGCATACTTGACACGCTTGATGTGATTTTGGTGCATACCAGATGCACAAGATCGGGATTCTTCGTGCATATCAGATGCACCTGATATTGTTGTCAGGCACACTCGTTGCCCTTGACAGGTGTTTTCGTGCACACCCGTTGCACTTAGATTTTGTTTCTGTGCACATGTATGGCACATTCATTGGTTTTGATTTTGTGCGCACCAGACGCACGCGGCATTGTTACATGTACTATTGAGCACGATTTCTCTTGAGTGGTATGTTTCTATGATATTTACTATTTGGTTTAGTAGCTGAGCAGGACTAGTCAGAGGACAGTGCCTGAATATATTTTTGCATGCATTGATAGTTATCGAAAGGGATTTTCAAAAAGGAGCTACAGTCTCGATATTTTTCCTATGTGTTCGAGATGACAAGAACATTTTATAACGGAAACCCTTCAAATTATTTTCAAAACGGAGGACGTGTATGTTTATATACGTATATAGTTATTTTCTTACGATAAACTGTCACGACCCGAATGGTACGGAACGTGACTGGCACTTAAATTACGAACGTCTCAAGGCGGACATAATCTATGTAAGCCAAAGCCCAGAAATCAAAACCCAATAAGCAGTAGAGTGAAGGAAAACCAATTTATTAAAAGCGATTTTAATCAAATAAGTCACATCAATCTTTCTACAAGCAACATCCATTTTTCCAAAAATTTCGGCAGAGTCTCCTTTGTAAATACTGGCCCCCAAACGGGTACAAAACAAGAATATATCAATAACATGAAATAAGGCATCCCTAAGTGGCAGCTAGCTCGTCGCCCCAAGGCGGATCAAATCCCTCGCAATATAAATCAACAATGTGTAAAATAAGCATGAAAAGGCATAAGTAAAAAAGAAACATGTCGGCTCAAGTGAGCACGACCCAAAGAAACAATATACATGCACACAAATCTCACTGTCTCGCCTCTAAGTCAATATACAATAGTACTAGTAGATGATACGGTAGATGGAGTATACGAGATACAATAAATGTACATTGTGGAATACAAAATAAACACATAACCCACCTACGAGCAAAAAACCTCAAATCCACGCAAAAGGAGGAAGTGCGTCCGCCACAACGGTACTGACGGATCGGACCTGCAAAAGTCTGTGGCACAACGGGGGTGAGTTGCCAACTCGTGAGTAATATGTATCATCTATAAAGACTATCGTAAGCATGTACGCAAGGTGTCACAATTCTACAATATTGATATAGTATGAAGTACTAGCATGTATGCGACATGAGTGCAATGTAATACAAGATCTGAATATGCTGATATGAGGAAATCATTATTTTCATCTTAGGAAAATTTCTGTGAAATATCTGAGGAAATATCATATGAAATCAACAGAAATTCGTGCGCAGCATAGGCATCTCAAATTCATATCTCAGTGTCCCAAAGTATCTGTATCCAATATCCCGGCCCCAACCGTCCGGCTGGTCCATCTCAAAATATCAATATCTCAACATCTCACGGCCACGGTCGGTATCCTCTGGATATCCGTCGCGCCAACAATCACCGGTTGGTAGTCTGCCCCTGCCAGGCTCATCGTCTACTACTCGAACTTCTTGCCCCGGGGTACCTTACCGGGCCCACCGTGTACCCGAGACGGTTCATCCAACTCCTCGAAACGGGTCTCAAAAACCAACAGAAACTCATGGTGGACGACACATGTATCATGTCACGAGAAAAACCGCAATTTTCAATGTTTAAAAATAATATCAGTTTTATAAAATCCTTGTGGCTTTTCCCCAAAATCTTATAAATCTCAAATACTGAAATCCTCCAGAAGAAAGTACCATGAGTATACATGTCAATGATGATGAATGCATATAGTATCAACAGTGCGACTGCAATATATAACATGAAGACTATGAATGACCGTATGATGTAATGAGGTACATGAATATGACTAGCAATTCTATATGTTCATCTTGCGAAATTTACTATATTATCACTGGTTTATATGTCTTATATGGTGAAATTATTCTAAATTCCGTTTTAAACAAGTTATCTAATGTTTGTGGCATAGCAATTACCAAGGCGTGTGTGTTCGCATGAATAGTGCTCGTGCAACATAAAACCTTGGTAATGGTACAAGTGTCCTATGCGATGGAGTTGCACAGTTATATATAAAGAATTAAGCAAGTCAATTATTTCTTGTGTCGCATATCTCATTTAATGGTTTCGATGGTTTTTATATGATGAATTTAACATAAATATTGATATGCATGTCATGCAGTGCCGTAAAATAGGTAACTAGGAACTACATGCAACAAGCTGGTATTACTGGAAATTCTAAATTATCGGGCGCCTCGCGCTATCCAAACGATTCTCCCCGTAGATGTATACATCTACTCACCGGAAATCCCCAGCTAGCTCGATCCAATCACCACTTTCTCTTTTCGTGTCGCGTCCGAAGTCTCCGAGACCGATCCTGGAATTTGCACAACACAAAACATAAGATGACATATCCTGAAATGATGCCAAGTCACAAAATGAAAGGGTCAACGTCAACAAGCTAGGCACAACGTGCACTAGATGCGCGGAACACACACAAAAACCACTAAAGGCTTAACTAAAATCTTCGTTTTGGAGCGCCCGACAAAACTAAAACCCGATCACACAAAATTCTGCATTCACATACCCTACAAGTCGCAGGAGATGCTAAAAATATCATCAAGGTATCACAAATAATTCACCACTTAATTTTTATAAAAACCTAGCAAGCATTAAGGATTTCCAAATTCGTGCAAACATCGCGGATTTGCGATAAAGTGCTCACATTATCACACAAACATCCAAGTTAAACCATTAGAAAGCCACTACAATTAAATTAACCCCTTTACCATGCATCAAAACCCACTTTCCATACACAAACCTTTTCTTGATTTTTCATAATTAGCAATTCCAATCCAAACTATACATGAAAACACTAAATTAACACTAATTTGAAGCCCATTAAGCAAGTTAACCTCTTAGATTTAGTTTAGCAAAACACTATATAGAAAAATAGAATTAATTAACTTAATAATGGTTTTCTAAAACCCTAGTTAAACTCAAGCCATTATCTTTAAAAACCTACAATGAAAATAGCACTAAAATTTAACACTAAAACAACTTAATTAAAGGAATTTAACCATAAGAATTTAAATGGGTCAAGATTATACCTCAATATCTAGAGATCTAGCAAGAAGATTTTCCTCCAAAAATGGCCTCCTAGCACCATGATTCAAGTTAGAAAAGCCAAGGAGAATGGGATGAAGAATGGGAATTAAATTGTGAGATTTAATTTGGATTTTGGAGCAATTTTTGATGAAAATTGAAGGAAATGAAAAGAGGAAAATGGAAGGGGAGGGCTAATGAAATTTTCGGCCAGAAGAGGGATGGGGAAGGTGTGGGTGTTGTGGAAAAATGCCCAAGTCAACCCCTCTCAAATCAAGGTACAATATGCCTCTACAACAATATATCTTAACCTACACCTTTTTTTCCATTTCCACACATACAAATGAGATGAAGGAAATTTTTGAGGGGGAGAAGTGTGCTGCTGATGGTGGGCTCACCCATGGAGGGGTGAGGGTGTTTGTCAGTGATTACAAAAAGAATTCCATGCAAAAAGACCCCCCACAAGTTCTAAATTGCAAGTTTTAGCTTAATTTCTTTAAATTTTAGTTTTTCTTTGATTATAACCAAAAAGAACTTGAAATAAAATACTAAAAATTTATATTACTAACTAGATTTTAGTTGTCATGGTTCTATAGTTTAAAATTAGCCCATTCAAATTTGTATTTATCGCTAATTTAATGTATTTTTAATGGCTTAAAATAATATTAAAAATTGAAAAATTAGGGAAAAATTTTAAACGACCAGAAATTTATAAGTAACTCATTAGCTACTAAAAACTAGCAATTACCTATCCAAATTAGGTATAATTAGGCCTATATTGCAAAATAACAATAATGACAATTTACGGAAAAATACCAAATATTTACTGATTTTCGGGAAAACACCAAAACGACTTTTCAAGGCGTTACAATCTTCCCCCCTTAAAGAAATTCGGTCTCCGAATTTAAAAAAATCTAGCTACGCATACCTTCAAAGAGATGGGGATATTTCTTCCTTATCTCGCCCTCGGTCTCCCAGGTGATCTCCTCGCTGCTCGGGCCACGCCAAAGGACCTTGACGGTCGGTATAACCTTCGATCTCAATTTCTTCACCTGCCGATCCAGGATGACCACCGGCTGCTCTGTAAAAGAAAGGTAGCGCTCCAGCTGGATCGTCGGGTGCTGAATCGCATGAGAAGGGTCGTGAAGGTACTTGCGGAGCATCGAAATATGGAAGACAGGGTGAACATCAGGAAAGCTGGGTGGAAGAGCCAAACGATACGCAACTACGCCGACACACTCGAGGATCTCGAAGGGACCCACAAATCTGGGACTAAGCTTTCCTTTTCGCCTAAACCTCATTACGCCCTTCATTGGAGAGACCTTCAGAAAAACATGATCACCAACTGCGAACTCTAGTCTGCGACGGCGTCTGTCCGCATATGACTTCTGCCTGCTCTGGGCCGCTCTCATCCAGTCTCAAATCAACTGTATCTTTTCGGTCGTCTACTTAACAATCTGCGGCCCCAAAATACAGCTCTCGCTGAGCTCTGTCCAACAGATGGGCGATCTGCATCTCCTACCATACAATGCCTCGAAAGGTGCCATCTGAATAGTATCCTAGAAGTTGTTGTTGTAGGAGAACTCCACTAAGGGTAAATGATGATCCCAGCTACCTCCGAAGTCTAAAACGCACGCTCAGAGCATGTCCTCAAGAGTCTGAATAGTCCGCTCTGACTGGCCGTCGGTCTGCGGATGAAATGCTGTGCTGAAACTCAAACGGGTGCCCAACGCCTCCTGAGGTCTCTGCCATAGTCGGCTGGTAAACTGGGTGCCTCGGTCTGACAAGATAAAAGTCGGGACGCCATGCAACCGTACGATCTCGTCGATGTAAATCTGGTCATACTGAGTAAAACCGAAAGTGGTCTTCACTAGCAGGAAGCGAGCCGCTTTTGTCAAACGATCCACGATCACCCAAATGGAGTCATACCCTCGACTGGTCCTGGGTAAACCCACGATGAAGTCCATAGAAATCTGCTCCCATTTCCACTCCGGAATGGGCAAAGGCTGCAACTCTCCCGCGGGCCTCTGGTGCTCGGCCTTGACTTGCTGACAAGTCAGGCATCTCGACACGAAATCAGTGACGTCCCTCTTCATTCTGTCTCACCAATAAACATCTCGCAAATCGTGGTACATCTTGGTGGAACCGGGATGAACGCTATACATCGATCTATGGGCCTCCTCAAGAATCTCACGCCGCAGTCCCTCAGAATCTGGTACGCATAATCGAGTCCCAAATCGCAGTACCCCCTGGTCATCGATCATGAACTCGGAAACTCTGCCCTGCCGAACCTGCTCTATGATCTCTGAAAGACGGTCATCACTGGGCTGTGCCTCTCGAATACGGTCAAGCAACTGCGGACGTGCACGAACATGAGCAAGCTGTCCCTCTGTCGAAGTGAACTCGAACTGCACTCGGCCGTCGCATAGAATCTGCCAATCTGCTGACGACTGCCTCTGCACGGCGCTCAAACAGGATAAACTACCTCCGAGCCTCCGACTCAAAGCATCTGCCACCACGTTCGCCTTGCCCGGATGGTAAAGTATCTCACAATCATAGTCTTTCACCAGCTCCATCCAACGGCACTGTCTCAGATTCAGGTCTCGCTGCTGAAATATATACTTCAAGCCCTTGTGGTCCGTAAATATCTGGCACGACTCTCCATATAGGTAATGTCTCCGGATCTTGAGTGCAAACACCACTGCAGCCATCTCTAAATCGTGCGTAGGATAGTTCTGTTCATGTGTCTTCAGCTGCCGAGAAGCATACGCAATAACCCTGTCGTGCTGCATCAACACGCAACCTAGACCCATTCGAGAAGCGTCATAATAAACCACGAATCCACCCGATCCCGAAGGAAATGACAATACTGGTGCAGTAGTTAGACGAGTCTTCAACTGCTGGAAGCTATGCTCGCACGCCTCGGTCCAATCAAAAGGAACTCCCTTCCGGATCAACCCGGTCAACGGTGCAGCAATACGGGAGAAGTCCTGAACAAATCGCCGGTAGTAGCCAGCCGGGCCTAGGAAACTGCGGATCTCCGTAACTGATGTCGGTCTGGGCCAATGCTGAACGGCCTCGATCTTCCTCGGTCCACACATATGCCATCTCTCGTAATCACGTGACCCAAGAAATCAACGCTGTCAAGCCAAAACGCGCACTTGGAAAATTTCGCGAACAGCTGATGCTCCCTCAAAGTCTGTCAAGTGATCCGCAAGTGCTGCTCGTGCTCCTCTTGGCTCCGGGAATACACCAAAATGTCTTCAATAAACATGATGATGAAAAAATCTAGATACGGCCTAAAAATGTGGTTCATCAAATCCATAAACGTGGCTGGTGCATTGGTGAGTCCGAACGACATCACCAAAAACTGATAGTGCCCGTAACGTGTGCGAAAAGCCGTCCTCGGAATATCCTCCTGCCGCACCCGCAACTGATGGTAACCCGATCGCAAGTCAATCCTCGAAAAGTATCCCGCACCCTGAAGCTGGTCAAACAAATCATCGATATGTGGTAAGGGATATCAGTTCCGTACGGTAACTCTGTTCAGCTGGCAGTAATCAATGCATAAGTGCAAACTGTCGTCCTTCTTCTTGACGAACAGGACAGGTGCACCCTACCGAGACACACTAGGTTGAATAAGCCATTTATCTAACAAATCCTACAACTGATCCTTCAGCTCTCTAAGCTCCACCAGGGCCATCCAATAAGGCGGTATGGAAATAGGCCCCGAGCCAGGAATCAAGTCAATGCAGAACTCAACATCGCGCTCAGGCGGTAACCCAGGCAGCTCATCAGGGAAAACATCAGGGAACTCACTAACAATAGGGACCTGGTCCAAAGGAACCTCTGCAGCTCGAGTATCACAAACATAAGCTAAGAATCTCTGACATCCCTTCCGCAAGTGCTGACCAGCGCGAAGAGACGAAATCAAGCTGGGAAGGGTGACGCTGCGGTCTCCCTGAACAACAAGGAATGGCTCTCCCGAAAAGCTAAATCTGACCGCCTTCTCACGGCAGTCCACAGATGCATAACAAGTGGCCAGCCAGTCCATGCCCAGAAGCACATCAAAGTCCAACATATCGAGGAGAATCAAACCAACCGACGAATCCCTCTCCCCGATACGAACAGAACACAATCGAAACACAAAACGATCGATAAACGACTCGCCTACCGGAGTAATAACAACAAGCGGTTGATCTAACGATGATGAATCACGGCCCAACATCGATGCAAAGTGTGTAGATACATACGAATGTGTGGAACCTGGGTCGAATAATACTCGCGCGTCGAAAGAACATACTGGCAAGGTACCTGTCACAACGGCATTGGATGCCTGTGCATCCTGCGGAGTCAAAGCGAACACTCGGGTCTGTCCTCCACCAATAGCTGGCTGTGCTCGGCCTCGGCCTCCTCGTCCTCTCTGAATAGGACCGCCACGTCCACGGCCTCTGGGGCGTCTAACTGACGTGGAGCACCACCGGGGCAGGAAGTAGAGCTCTCTGAAGAGGTGATGAAGGTGGTAAAGTCACGTGTGGAACTATCGTCGCTCCCTATCGTCTTACCGGACAATCTCTGATACGATGGTGCGGACTCCCGCACCCAAAACATCCTGGCGACGCCTGTTGTCCCTGCGGATAAGAACCAAATAGCTGACCCCGTCCAACTCCTCTGCCGCCATCTCTCGGGAAGAATCTGGCATGATGCCTCTGAGCTGGTATATCGGTACGAATCCTCTTCGTCCCAGAAACGGCCAAAGTCCCTGAAATGCGCGCCTCCATCCATAAGGCCATGTCCATAGAAGCTGCATAAGTGTCAAAGTGCTGGGCGCCGATGGCAAGAAATAACTGTGTGTCGAGTCCCTGCATAAACCTCTTTATCCTTTTCTCTTCAGTGTCTACCAAGTACAGAGCATATATGGACAACTGCGTAAACTGGATATCATACTCTGATACATTATTCCATGGAGTCTTGCGCAAAGCCTCAAAACTAAGAGCTCGAGCATCACGAACGCTCTCTGGAAGGAAACGGGCTAGAAATACTGTCGTGAACTCGTCCCAAGTCATAGGAGGTAGACCTGCAGCTCGATCTCTCTCGACGGACTCACACCACGTCTGCGCAAGGCCCTCTAGACGGAAACTCGCAAGCTCCACCCATCGATCATCAGAACATCTGAGCGAACGGCAAATCCTGGCTAATCTGTCAAGGAATGTCAGCGGATCCTCCGCTGCATCTGTACTGGTGAAGACTGGAGGTCTCAGCCTCATGAACTCCTGTAGTGATACTGGAATAGCCACTGTAGTAGTAGGAGCAACTGTCTTGGCAGCAGGTATTATCGTAGTCTGTGATGTGGTAAGTGCGTCCTCCGATCTCGGTGTACGACTAGCCTCTACTAAGGATCCTACCATCTGTCGTAACTCCTGCATACCTCCCATCATCTGTCGTAACTCCTCCATACCAGACTCTAGCCTATCCATGCGTCCTGGGGAAGGCGTATTAGTCCGTCGCTGAAGCGTAGGTACGCCACCCTGCTCGATCCTCGTCTCGGACGAGCCTGCTTGGATCTCATCTCGGGCGGCAACCCTTTGTGCTCTCGTAGCCTTCGGCGGCATAGTGGCTGGTACAGGAAACAGGATAATAAGAACAGTGCAATAGAATCATAGGATACACGGAATTGAAGAAGTAATTTCAAGCAAGTATATCCTAAAGTCACCTAGCCGGAGTATCGTATCGCAAGTATGTCGTGGGCATACACACGCTACATTACCCTGCTTAAGTCACTTACTCCATCTACCAAGGGTCATCCTACATTCAGAAAGGTAAAACCTATCGCTCTGATACCAACTTTGTCACGACCTGAAAGGTACAGAACGTGACTGGCACTTAAATTACGAACGTCTCAAGGCGGACGTAATCTAAGTAAGCCAAAGCCCAGAAATCAAAACCCAATAAGCAGTAGAGTGAAGGAAAACCAATTTATTAAAAGTGATTTTAATCAAATAAGTCACATCAAGCTTTCTAAAAGCAACATCCATTTTTCCGAAAATATCGGCAGAGTCTCCTTTGTAAATACTAGCTCCCAAACGGGTATAAAACAGGAATATATCAATAACATGAAATAAGGCATCTCCAAGCGGGAGCTAGCTCGTCGCCCCAAGGCGGATCAAATCCCACGCAATATAAATCAGCAATGTGCAAAATAAGCATGAAAATGCATAAGTAAAAAAGCAACATGTCGGCTCAAGTGAGCACGACCCAAAGAAACAATATACATGCCCACAAATCTCACTGTCTCGCCTCTAAGTCAATATACAATAGTACTGGTAGATGATACGGTAGATGGAGTATACTAGATACAATAAATGTACATGGTGGAAGACAAAATAAACACATAACCCACCTACGAGAAAAATTCCTCAAATCCACGCAAAAGGAGGAAGTGCGTCCGCCGCAACAGTACTGACGGATCGGACCTGCAAAAGTCTGTGGCACAACGAGGGTGAGTTGCCAACTCGTGAGTAATATGTATCATCTATAAAGACTATCGTAAGCATGTACGCAAAGTGTCACAATTCTACAATATTGATATAGTATGAAGTACAAGCGTGTATGCGACATGAGTGCAATGTAATACAAGATCTGAATATGCTGATATGAGGAAATCATTATTTTAATCTTAGGAAAATTTCTGTGAAATATCTGAGGAAATATCATATGAAATCAACAGAAATTCATGCCCAGCATCGGCACCTCAAATGCATATCTCAGTGTCCCAAAGTATCTGTATACAATATCCCGGCCCCAACCGTCCGGCTGGTCCATATCAAAATATCAATATCTCAACATCTCACGGCCACGGTCGGTATCCTCTGGATATCCGTCGCGCCAACAATCACCGGTAGGTAGTCTGCCGCTGCCAGGCTCATCGTCTACTACTCGAACTTCTTGCCCCGGGGTACCTTACCGGGCCCACCATGTACCCGAGACGGTTCATCCAACTCTTCGAAACGGGTCTCGAAAACCAACAGAAACTCATGGTGGATGACACATGTATCATGTCACGAGAAAAACCGCAATTTTCAATGTTTAAAAATAATATCAGTTTTATAAAATCCTTGCGGCTTTTCCCCAAAATCTCATAAATCTCAAATACTGAAATCCTCCAGAAGAAAGTACCATGAGTATACATGTCAATGATGATGAATGCATATAGTATCAACAGTGCGACTGCAATATACAACATGAAGACTATGAATGACCGAATGATGTAATGAGGTACATGCATATGACTAGCAATTCTACATGTTCATCTTGCAGAATTTACTATATTAGCACTGGTTTATATGTCTTATGTGGTGAAATTATTCTAAATTCCGTTTTAAACAAGTTATCTAGTGTTTGTGGCATAGCAATTACCAAGGCGTGTGTGTTCGCATGAATAGTGCTCGTGCAGCATAAAACCCTGGTAATGGTGCAAGTGTCCTATGCGATGGAGTTGCAAAATTATATATAAAGAATTAAGCAAGTCAATTATTTCTTGTGTCACATATCTCATTTAATGGTTTCGATGGTTTTTATATGATGAATTTAACATAAATATTGATATGCATGTCATGCAGTGCCGTAAAATAGGTAACTAGGAACTACATGCAACAAGCTGGTATTACTGGAAATTCTAAATTATCGGGTGCCTAGCGCCATCTAAACGATTCTCCCCATAGATGTATACATCGACTCACCGGAAATCCCCAGCTAGCTCGATCCAATCACCGCTTTCCCTTTTCGTGCCGCGTCCGAAGTCTCCGCGACCGATCCTGGAATTTGCACAACACAAAACATAAGATGACATATCCTGAAATGACGCCAAGTCATAAAATGAAAGGGTCAACGTCAACAACCTAGGCACAACGTGCACTAGGTGCGCGGAACACACACAAAAACCACTAAAGGCTTAACTAAAATCGTCGTTTTGGAGCGCCCGGCAAAACTAAAACCCGATCACACAAAATTCCACATTCACATACCCTACAAGTCGTAGGAGATGCTAAAAATATCATCAAGGTATCACAAATAATTCACCACTTAATTTTTATAAAAACATAGCAATCACTAAGGATTTCCAAATTCGTGCAAACATCGCGGATTTGCGATAAAGTGCTCACATTATCACACAAACATCCAAGTTAAACAATTAGAAAGACACTACAATTAAATTAAACCCTTTACCATACATCAAAACCCACTTTCCATACACAAACCTTTTCTTGATTTTTCATAATTAAAAATTCCAATCCAAACTATACATGAAAACACTAAATTAACACTAATTTGAAGCCCATTAAGCAAGATAACCTCACAGATTTAGGTTAGCAAAACACTAGATAGCAAAATAGAATTAATTAACTTAATAATGGTTTTCTAAAACCCTAGTTAAACTCAAGCCATTATCTTTAAAAACCTACAATGAAAATAGCACTAAAATTTAACACTAAAACAACTTAATTAAAGGAATTTAACCATAAGAATTTAAATGGGTCAAGATTATACCTCAATATCTAGAGATCTAGCAAGAAGATTTGCCTCCAAAGATGGCCTCCTAGTACCATGATTCAAGTTAGAAAAGCCAAGGAGAATGGGATGAAGAATGGGAATTAAATTGTGAGATTTAATTTGGATTTTGGAGCAATTTTTGATGAAAATTGAAGGAAATGAAAAGAGGAAAATGGAGGGGGAGGGCTGCTGAAATTTTCTGCCAGAAGAGGGTTGGGGATGGTGTGGGTGTTGTGGAAAAATGCCCAAGTCAACCCCTCTCAAATCAAGGTACAATATGCCTCCACAACAATATATCTTAACCTACACCTTTTTTTTCCATTTCCACACTTACAAATGAGATGAAGGAAATTTTTGAGGGGGAGAAGTGGGCTGCTGATGGTGGGCTCGTCCATGGAGGGGTGAGGGTGTTTGTGAGTGATTAGAAAAAGAATTCCATGCAAAAAGACCCCCCCCCCCAAGCTCAAAATTGCAAGTTTTTGCTTAATTTCTTTAAATTTTAGTTTACCTTTGATTATAACGAAAAAGAACTTGAAATAAAATACTAAAAATTTATATTACTAACTAGATTTTAGTTGTCGTGGTTCTATAGTTTAAAATTTGCCCATTCAAATTTGTATTTATCGCTTATTTAATGTATTTTTAACGGCTTAAAATAATATTAAAAATTGAAATATTAGAGAAAAAATTTAAAAGACCATAATTTTATAAGTAACTGATTAGCTACTAAAAACTAGCAATTATCTATCCAAATTAGGTATAATTAGGCCTATATTGCAAAATAATAATAATGACAATTTACGGAAAAATACCAAATATTTACCGATTTTCGGGAAAACACCAAAACGAATTTTCAAGGCGTTACATAAATGTCCGCCACGGTGCCGTGATACGCGCATCGCACAGTTATTTGTAAAAGGTTTGACATGCATTCCTTTCAAATGTTTTGACATGTTTACAACGATGCGTACTATGTACATATTTTAGTCTTGAGTATATCATGTTGGTTTTCATATTGGATTTTGATATTATATTTTACCCATGACTCCGATGATTGCGTGATGCTTGACGGAGTTTTGATTTTGAGTTATATACTCATTTTTCATGCGCATGTATTGCGCTGCGATATGTTTTTATGTATGTATGATTTCGGAGCCCCGACGACTTGATTATTTTACTGAAATGTTTTAGTATTGAGGGGTTTAAATTTAAATTCGGGGACCGAATTTATTTAAGGGGGAAGATTGTAACATTTCAGAAAAATAAAATATTATTTTTGGGAATTTATATAATTAAATAATAAATTTTTGGAATATTTTAATGGTGCGTTATAATTGAATACTGATAATTTGGGAAATATTGGAAAATTAAATTGAATGGTGATTTTGGAGAATTTATGTGATTTAAGAAAATTATAAATTCTTTATGATTAATTATATTATATTTTTATGCTAATCTCGATTAGATATCACTAATCGTGCATTAAGCTTGATTTGTGCACATGAAATGCACCATGTCATATTACACATTGTTACATTTTTCTACCTTGGCTTCTTTCTTTTTCAAGCATGGTTTGGTTTTAAAATGGAAAGAGAAAAGATAAAGGAGAAAAGAATAGAAAAGAAAAGGGAAAAGATTAAAGAATTGGGTATGGGCATGAGAGAGAGAGAGAGAGAGAGAGAGAGAGAGTGAGGTGAGGGGTCTCATTGACCAAGGCTCATTCTCTTCATCTTCATCATTCTTCTTCTCTTTTCCCATGGCAGCCCCCTCTCCTCCACCTTCTTTACCTCTTCACAACATCCCCAAATACACTTCAAAACCATGCACCCTCTTCACAAAAAATGTGCACAAGCTCACTCCAAGCATGGAGATCCAAGAAAGTTTGGATTTTGAGCACTTAGGGCAACTCAAGAATATTCTTGAGTTGCCAAATGAGGTAATTCTTTCACCATTAGTATAGTATTTCATTCACATTAGCATGTATACATGTTTAGAAGGGTTGAAGTGAGGTTTTATGAGCTTTGAAAATTCCTAGATGAGGTTTGAGGGATTCTTGAGTTGTGATAGTGCTAATGAGCTTTAGTGGTGACCTTAAACCCCCTTAGTGTTTAGAAACCAAATCAAACAGGGCCTAGACCATACAATTGAATTAGACGTTTCAATGTCGGTTTGTGTTAATTTGTGGGTGCAGGGAATCTGGAGTGACCCGGAACTTTTACTAAAAAAACAAACAACACCATAGACCTAGATTGGACACTAGGAGGACACCCTGCCATGACGAACCTATTCTGAGCTTACATGGCCGAGCAGGCCGGACATTTGGTGCAAGTGGCCGGCCACATTGAGGAGATTGGTGTCTAGGTTGCTTCTGTAGTTCATATACCCCCTATACTACATCCCAGTATTGTTTGTTTAACCATATTTCACCTGAAACCAATTCTGGAGCAAGTTTTCATGGGTTGCGGCATTGTTTTATAACTTTCCATGACTTGAAATTTTAGTAATTGTGTTATGTATCGGTCACTTGACGTTTGTACGTCGATTTCAGGTGTTATTTGGCTCTTTTGCATGAGTATACCATAGGTTTTAACCTATGTGCGATTCGTATGTTGTTTTGGTTTTCGTGCGTGATTCTATTTACGATGCTATGTGTGTATATATGTAGGTACCTCCGCGTGAACTTCGGGACGACAAGCAGGAGAACGGAGGCATCGACCTTGGCAAGCAAGGATCAGGTGAGTAGATATATATCTACGGGGGAAGTCGGGTGGATGGCGCATAGCACCCCCGCTGTTTCGTAGTATAGCACGCGAATGCGTTATGATTTACATATATACATATATATAAATATATATATATATATACTGATGTGTTTTATGAAATGTGTATACTTAGCAAGAAATACTTAGGTGACTTTGGGTTAGTGTTAGCGTATTCGGAAGATAGTAATTTAGTTTAGTTTCTTAGTCGCGAAACCCTAGAGTAAAGATTTGCACAAACGCACACACACACTCATGCATACATTCGATGTTCTTGTGTGTATATGGGGATATATATATATATATATATATATATATCTGTGTGTGTGTGTGTACGTATACATATATGATGAGTATAGTATATGATATTTGGAGACGAGTCGATGTAATTGGGCTGGATGCCGTGAGATCGGTGATGTGATTTGGGTCTTGTTATGAGATACGACATAATATTATAGCGGATCGTTGGGTGATGCATTTTCATATACACGTAGATATATATATTTATGGTATCGGTATGTACTAGACTTAGATCAGTACTCTGTTCATGATATATTGATAATGATACCATAAGGATATTGATGTACCTGTGATAGGCGACCCATACCCAGATTTGGGATGCCGTACGATGGATTTACCGTACGAGATATAAATATGATAATAGAACCGCACTCATGATTCGAGGATATTTGTATTATATATGTTATCGCATGTGATGCTATTGAGGTGGGATCACCGACTACTAGATATATTGATTGACTCGGACTTAGATGGATTTCCTTACCCTTTGGTTAGTCTTTTAGCTTGTCCTATAGTTTACTTAGTATATGTTAGAGTTGGGCGCGAGTCATACTTATTTCCAAAACTAACAAATCGTGAGTATTTTAAAGACAGGCCAAGGGATACTACAAATATTTCAAAGGACATACATGTAGGGATCCAAGGCACACCCATGAGGTTCAACAAGGCATCAAGCATGTCCAATTTAAAAATTTATGTGCCAAGAAACCCTAATATAGATCGTTAACTAGAGGATAGGCGAAAATAAAAGCTAGCAAACAACTTTGCTACTAAGTGAATGGCAATACAACCTTTATAGATCCGGTCCTCCACTTCTTTAGCTCCGTGTTGACGTCCCTCCGCTGTGATCATCGGGATCCCGGACTCTAGCGATGGTTTCGTCCGAGAAATGAGCAGGCTAGGTCGTTGACTTCGAGGCCGAAGATGATCTACGTCGGGGAGACTCAAGCTCAAGCTATTCCTTCACTTGGTCAAAAACTTTGTGAAGAGAACACCCTATACTACTTGGCAAGTGGTAGAGGATGAAGAAAATGGGAAGTGGGTTCACTTTGGATTTGGATTTCTCACTCTAAATCTCATGGCACCATTAGAGGTAGCAAGCTTTCTTGAAGCTTGATGAAGATGAAGAAGAAGAAAGAAAAAATAAAAAGATAATGAATCCAAATGAAACTTATCCTTTTAATTATGGAACCATGGTTGAGTTAAGCTCTCATGCTTAACTCATGTAGAGAATTAACCAAAGCATTAGGTTAAGGTTTGGATTAACTAATATCCTATACAAATGACAAAAGGGTTGACTTTGTCAATGCTTATCAAGCTTCATGAAGCTTGATAACTTTGACCAAAGTCTCACTACTTTTGTTATTTGTTAGGAAATTAGTAAACCCTAATTTAACCTTGATTTGGTATAGGTCTCATACACACAACTTGTATGTATCATCAAGCATGATACAAACTTGTACACTTGCATATATCACATATAAACAATGTGCACATTCAAGTGAGAAAGTTAATCTTATGTGAACAAATACTAGTTAATGTAAAGTAATATATCAAATATATAATTATACATTAAATCATTAAATCAACACTTGATTTAACGATCCGGTCATATTGCATATAACCGACTAATATCAAGTGTATCAATGTATCGAATCAACATTTGATTCGGTAACCCGGCTATATCTCATATAACCGTCCGATGATACAAATCGCGAGAATAGAATTTAGTATCACATACAGGTATTATTCTCAGTCCCGCACATATCTCATATGCGCTCCTATTTCGTTTCGCTTGAGCCAGGAAACCTCTGTGTAGGACTCTAAAGACTCGTCAATACGCCGGCAGTAGGTGATGATCATATCAAACACCCACAAGCCGCAAGCGGTCTGCTAAACGTAACGGCCACCCGGGTATTGAGCGATCAGACGATCAACGAGCAAGCCCGCTCACACTCCTGTGAATCCAACCAGCAACACTTACCGTACAGTCCGGTCTGTTCGTCTGATATGTCGCATATCTCGCCTAGGGGTAGTAAACGTCAGACCCCAGTAGCTTGATAAGTCATGCCGATATAAGGTCCATAACACGCATGAAACTACTGATAACACTTACCAGTAAATCAGTGCAACCCTGGCCAGGGATTTCTAGTTATGGCCAGTCGAGCATAGCGCAACATCAACCCCCAATACCGGGAGAGACGAATCCCCTCCTATCGCTCACTGTCTCCATGTGAATCGGGACTGTACCCAAAAACCACCTGTTTGCACGACTCAGTAGAGCCGTGGTAGGGTGGAAATCAAAGCACAATGGGAGACACACAAGACTCTATGACGATCTCGGGTCAACAGACTAAGCTGTACCAGTGTCACCAGAGAACTGCCATCTGACGTGAGGTATAATACCATCTGGGAGTTCTCGGCGAGTCCGTTCAGTGTACCCAGTCACCACTGAGCACCCGCATACCATCTCTGATGTCAAACACCAATGGATATGGGATCATCCATCGCCCATCACATGGGTCGAGAAGATATACGCTAGTCTACTCTGGAATATCGATGCCCCGTCTCGATATTCCCACGACTAGGAACATTGAAGGATGTACTCATTGACTACCCAGGCCCCACTAGTATGATCTGAATCATAGTCCTGGAAGTCGAGCACACATCCTAAGGGCTTTATCAACATGTAATAGAGAGACATCAAATATACATGTTAAGATAAAGTGCAACCAGATAGCGTACTATCATGTCGAGCAAGAAAGTCCTACCTATATATGTCCTAGCATCCACTACAATATACTTCTCATGTACAGTAATGGCCTCTAGGGTATACATATAACTAACAATCTCCCACTTGCACTAGGGCCATCTGTAGCAGTGGTTGTAGTATCTCATACTCAACCATCCCTTGAAAAATCTTTCTCTGGGAAAAAGCCTTTGTGAGTGGATCCGCCATGTTGTCCTCTGAGTCTACTGTCCTAACCTCGATCACCCTGGAGATCAACTATCTCCATGATCAGGTGATGCTGCCTCAGAATATGTCTGGGTCACTGATGGGATCGGGGTTCCTGGGCCAAAGCCACACTTCCATTGTCACACAATGGTAGGAACCTAGTTCATCTTACGAACCAATATAACCCAAACTGCTTCATTGGTAGTATCTTTGATAGCGATGTCACCAGCCTTTATCGTCTAGTTTGCCACGATATCTAGCTTGGAACTCTTCCAACATACTGTCCCACCACTGAGGGTAAAGACAATGCCTGCGACTGACATTCAGTCGTCCTTATCACCCTGGAACCTTTCCAGTGATTCTCCCCAGGATCAACTGATACCATCTCACTATAACTTGTGTGAATCCTAACATCCATTTAGATCTATCTCATAGATCCAAAACCCAAGATTTAGGAGGTATCACCTTTATCCTATTTGGAGAATCCTTATGATAAGAGGAGATTGACCGAGCGTAGCATAAGAAACTCTTTTCCTATCCAGAGTATGTTGTCCACGTACTCTACGAGGATTACCACCTTACTCTCTACTACCCTTTTGTATATACAAGGTTCATCTACCATTTTGATGAAGTCAAACACTTTGACTACCACATCAAAACAGACGTTCCAACTCCGCGATGCCTGCTTTATCCTGTAAAGCAACTTGCACACTTTTCCGCTGCTCCCACTGTTTACGAAGCCCCCTGGCTGTGTACTTATAGACGTTTTCTTCTAAATCAGTATTTAGAAAAGCAGCCATGACACCCAACCACCAGATATCGTAGTCATGGTATGTAGCAATGTTAAGTAGGATCCGTATGGATTTAAGCATAGCTACTGGAAAAAAGGTTTCATCATTATCCACGCCTGGTCGATGATGAAAACCATTAACAAGTCTAGCTTTGAAAGTCTTAACTTTTCCATCTACACCAAGTAATCTTCTCAAGATATACTTGCTCCTGATGAGGATTTAACCCTTCAGATACAACAACTAAAGTCCATACTTTGTTGGTGTACATGGATTCCATCTCAGATCTCTAAGCATCCAGCCATTCTTACAGAATCCCTACTCTCGATGGCCAGCTCGAAACTAGTTAGGTCATCATCTCATGATGCAATCCTCGCTCCTACTATCATCGAGAAACCGAAGTGTCTCTCAGGCGGATGAGGAACCCTTACCAGATCGGCGAAGAGGCTGAGGTTCGTCGGGGACTATTGAATCCTTTGGTTCTATCAAATCATCAGCTGCAGTTTTGTATAGCTGGAACCTTTCCAGTTCTACAGAACTGACCTTGCCTCGATCTTGTCTGGATTTTTCTTTTGACATAGGCCGGACAATCCCAAATCCTAACTTACTTAAGAGATAGGCTCTTCCCATACCATAACTTATATGGAGTGGTAGGCACTGATTTGATTCGAATCCAATTCAATAGGTATGCAACTTCTCAAGTGCACAACCCCCAAAAGGAAACAGGTAACTCAGTAGCACTCATCATAGAGCGCACCATATCATATAGGGTGTGATTGCTCCGCCCCGATACACCGACGTGCTGTGGTGTATACGGAGGAGTAATGCTGAGAGAGAATCTCATTCTCCTTTAGAATGGTCCAAGAATCCCGTGCTTAAGTATTCTCCTCCCTGATCTCATCATAGGACATAATACTTATACCTGTATTGGTTCTCTACTTCTGACTTATATTCTTTGAATTTCTCAAAAGCTTCAGACATGTGTTTCAACAGGAACATGTGTCCGAATCTTAAGAGATCATCAGTGAATGTAAGGAAGTACAAAGAACCAGTCCTGGCATTTGTAGACTGGGACCCTAATACATCATCATGTATCAATCACTAGAGTTCATTAACTCTTTTTCTGTTTCCAGTTTACGGAGCTATGGTCATCTTATCTTTGTGACATGACTGGCAAGTTTCACAAGATGTAGATTCAAACTGATTTAAATATGCATCTATATGTAACTTAGCTAGTCGGGTCGCATTGATATGATCTAGTCTACAATGCCTCAAGAAGAATTCGTTCATTCCTGAACTCTTCCTCTTGTGTGTGTTCTATACATTAAGAACTGTGGTCTGATTTAGAATGTATATGCTTTTAGATAGCGTGCCTGAACCGATCAACTATTGATATAGGAAATGTTCAAAACATTATCCAACAATACAAAATTATATCCTTTCTTCACTAATAAAGAGACTGATATGATTTTGTATATCAGGTTCGGTATCTAATAACATTCGTTCAGAATCAGTGTATTTTGGTAATACAGGATGATAGTGACCAATAGACTTGGCTGCAACACTTGTACCGTTTTCTGTCTCATGAAACTTATCACCCGTTCTCAGTTCTCTACCTGTCTGTTGCCCATGTAACGGATTACATTTGCGGGATCCTGATTCGGTATCTAATACCCAGGACGTAGAGGATACAGAGAAACAGTTCTTTATAATGAACACACCCGAAGAAGATGCATCATCATGCACTTTCTTCGTTTTGGCGGCATGGGAATCTTGGCATTCCCCTATTTCCTTCTCTGTCTTATAACAATTATAAGTTGGAGCAGGACCAACGTTCCCCAGCTCAGTATAACAAGCGGGTTCGGTCAATACATCCATATTATTATCTTGATTAAGGCGTGACATGGTCGCTACCTTGAGAGAGAGAGAAGAAAACACTCTGCATGCGCTCTTGTAAGATTAGATTGGTTATTTATTTTATCTAATCAGGATGGCTCCCACTATTTTTATCAAATCTTCCTTCAAACCCTAAAAGGAAAGACTAGTCGGGATTAATTACACTCTACAAGTTCGCCAATCTTTCAGCCAGGCCAGTGCCGGTACTTTGAGGGAGGTTCCCCGTGCTTTCGCACGGACCTGATTAAAGTAAACCTCGTTTTCCCAGGGGCGTAACCCTGTTGACACCTTTCTAGACACCTACTTGATCGGCTAATTGTAAAGTGCAAAACTCTCCCAGGAGTAACAATTACTCGCAGTGGGTATCGGGATCCAACTATCATATAGAAGGTATGCAATCTCATTGCAAATTTCAACACTTGAAACTCCCGATAACGGTTTTTACCCCTAGCACCTATGACCTTGGCTAAGGTCAACAAATCATAAGCACTAGTCAAGTTATACCCGTCATTTCGTGATTAATTAGACCCACCCACAAGACCCTTGGCTAAGGTCAACAAAGCCACATGACTGTCCTAACTAATCGCATCATATGCGGTGTAGGAAGACATCACTTAGCTACCGTACATTGTGCCTTGACTATGGTCAACAAACACAACACGAATACTAAGTACTCTACTTCCAAAAATGACGGAGGGTTGCAGATGGTTTTTAAGAAAACCTTTAACGCTTTGAACTTGATCTCGCTGCAGAATCAAATGGATTTTAAATGGAGTGTTTTTGAGGCCTTTCTAGTTTTGCTAAAAGGGTCACTCCCGGTGAAGGGATCGTCGGCCCTTTCCTCATCGAATAAGGTGCTGGATATATCATATATACCGCTGTGCAAAGCAAAAACTATAGAAGCAATCAAAAGATAAACCGAGGGTTGTAGCATCTTCCAGTTATTGCTAAAGGGGTCACTCTTGGTGAAGGGATCTCGGCCCTTTCCTTATCGAATAAGGTGCAGGATGTTCTACAAGGAACACCGCGATGCAAAGCAAGAACTGTAGCTACCTGTTTTATTTTTGAAATTCGATTCCACAGCATCTTTTAGGTTTATTTTCTTTCATTAATCTCATTAATAAATGTCCCATCATTTAAGTCCACCTAAACATCACAGATAAATACAACGTACGCCTATGCCATCCGCATTCGCCTCGATGTCCCGTCTGCACCGTTAGGTTAGGTAACTAACGGCAGAGCGGGGCAGGGCTAGGGCGGGTGTAAAACATAAGCAACGTCTATATAATATATCATATATAGTATATACAGCATCCATCTGAACAAATCACATGATCACATCACAGATAACGCAGCAGAAAATATCATATGAAATATTGAATATACTAGGACGTCCGTGTTTTATTTTGAGCCTGTATAAAACACGGATTCCACGGTCGTGATGAATAGCCAATCCCATACCCCTAGACCCCTACGAGAGCGGCAAGCAACCCTACCAATTCTAGGGTTAGGAGACCCGGACTCAACTCCTCGAGATGGTCTCCAACTGGACCCTAGAACCCGGTTACTTGTGCTCCCCTCCTTGGGTTTATCCTAATGCGGAAAAGTAAATAATATACATCAACGGTGACATCTTCCGCAACCTGGAAGTACCCCAATAAAAGAATATTACATACAAGTTTTTTTTACATGAATGAAAATGAAAAACACTCGTCTCACATAAAAAAAACCCGGCTATTCAAACACGACGATCCAATATAACATATCCAGCAACACATAACATCACATGTCATCAACGTAAGTAAATATGCCCATCCCAATTGTCGTTGACATATAGCAACGAAACCGGTGATAACACATATTACACTTACGGTCGCAGAAAAGAAAGTGTTAAACTACAACAGTTGGAATCCGCAACCCTTTTAGACATCGCATGCCTAATCAAATGAATTCCTTAGACATCGCATGCCTAACAATTAAAAACCCCGCATTTTAGTCTCATTATCGAAAACACTTTTCAATATCAAGTCGGGCAATTCAACAAGATTCCCGACATCCAAAACGAATGCTCGTCGCAAACTTTAGTAGACGGCCGCACCCCCGATACCGTCGACGAAGTGCACTAAGGCGGAACACCGCTGCCGCGAGCACCCGAACTGATGCTTTCGGCGACGGGGTTCTCCTACAGTCACTTGGTCGGGGCTATGGGGCATGACTATCTATTAAGTTTACCGGCGAGTATTCGCATACGCAACGTGATTGCGACGGACTTTTGATCATATCAAAATCCTGTGGCAACCGATCAATTGAGACTAAACTGCTATGTTTATAACATTCATTCAGTTATCTCATAACTACTTGTGGATTCCAAATATTGTATTACATTCCAGATAAATATAAAATGTTAAACTTTCCGATCGAACAATCAAACACCCAAGTTTTTCCGAAATAGCTCAAAACATGAAATAAGTTGAAAAACATTCACTTCATGCCACAGTACCAACGGTCCAGCCGTAGAAGGGTCAAGCCAACGCCTCACATGTTGCATGTCGTACTGCCCCAAACCCTAAGGTTCAAAGGGCAGTTCAAGACGGTCATATAATCGAGTTAAGGTTTGTTGTCTTCTAGAGAGTCCATCGCGTTACTTGCACTACTTAGAACGTTATTAAACTACGGAAAAATCCAACAATTGGAAATTTCCCGGCAGGGAAAAAAATGGGTATTTATATCCGGTCGAACTTTTTAACGTGTTCTAAAATTACCCGGAAAAACACATAGACGCAGTTAAAATTTCCGATCGAATCATCGAGTCCCCAATACAAACCAGAAAACTCAACTCTTGAGTATAAATTAAAAAATACCCAGAAAACACAGGAATCAAATAAGGAGTTATTGTGCAAAATACATAGGATAAAGGGTCTATACGGCCGCGGAACCGCCGCACGAGCCAGGCTCATGCCGTGGTTCCGTGGCGCTTTTATCGATTTAAGCGCACGTGCTTCACAGTAACTCCTCAAAATCCCTGCTGAATTTTTTGGCTATTTTTAATTAGGAAAAAAACACAGTTTCAGAAAATGTACAGAGAGGGGTCTTGGTTAGGGTTTCGGGACTCGATCGGATTTCTAACATCGTCTACACTTCGCTTAAAACTCTAGCTAGGCTCTGATACCACTGTAGGGATCCTAGGCATACCCATGAGGTTCAACAAGGCATCAAGCATGTCCAATTTAAAAATTTATGTGCCAAGAAACCCTAATATAGATCGTTAACTAGAGGATAGGAGAAAATAAAAGCTAGCAAACAACTTTGCTACTTAGTGAATGGGAATAAAACCTTTGTAGATCCGGTCCTCCACTTCTTTAGCTCCGTGTTGACGTCCCTCCGCTGCAATCATCGGGATCTCGGACTCTAGCGATGGTTTCGTCGGAGAAATGAGCGGGCTAGGTCGTTGACTTCGAAGCCGAAGATGATCTACGTCGGGGAGACTCAAGCTCAAGCTATTCCTTCACTTGGTCAAAAACTTTGTGAAGAGAACACCCTATACTACTTGGCAAGTTGTAGAGGATGAAGAAATAGGAAGTGGGTTCACTTTGGATTTGGATTTCTCACTCTAAATCTCATGGCACCATTAGAGGTAGCAAGCTTTCTTGAAGCTTGATAAAGATGAAGAAGAAGAAAGAAAAAATAAAAAGATAATGAATCCAAATGAAACTTATCCTTTTAATTATGGCACCATGGTTGAGTTAAGCTCTCATGCTTAACTCATGTAGAGAATTAACCAAAGCATTAGGTTAAGGGTTGGATTAACTAATATCCTATACAAATGACAAAAGGGTTGACTTTGTTAATGTTTATCAAGCTTCATGAAGCTTGATAACTTTGACCAAAGTCTCACTACTTTTGTTATTTGTTAGGAAATTAGTAAACCCTAATTTAACCTTGATTTGGTAAAGGTCTCATACACAAAACTTGTATGTATCATCAAGCATGATACAAACTTGTACACTTGCATATATCACATATAAAAAATGTGCACATTCAAGTGAGAAAGTTAATCTTAAGTGAACAAATACTAGTTAATGTAAAGTAATAAATCAAATATATAATTATACATTAAATCATTAAATCAACACTTGATTTAACGATCCGGTCATATTGCATATAACCGACTAATATCAAGTGTATCAATGTATCGAATCAACATTTGATTCGGTAACCCGGCTATATCTCATATAACCGTCCGATGATACAAATCGCGAGAATAGAATTCAGTATCACATACTGGTATTATTCTCGGTCCCGCACATATCTCATATGCGCTCCTATTTCGTTTCGCTTGAGCCAGGAAACCTCTGTGTAGGACTCTAAAGACTCGTCAATACGCCGGCAGTAGGTGATGATCATATCAAACACCCTGTCACGACCCGAAAGTACGAAACGTGACTGGCCCTTAGATTACGAGACGTCTAAAGGCGTACCGTAACCTAAGTCAGCCAAAGCCCAGAAATCTAACCCAAAATCAAAAGAGAGTGAAGGAAAACCTTAAATGAAAACGGTTTTGAAATCAATTAAGTTGCATAGAATCCAAAAAAAAGAACATCAAAAATTTCTGAAAATTTCGGCAGAGTCTCCCCTGTATTTTCTATCCCCCAAAATGGGTACAACAAGATAATAAACCTGTAATTATAAAAATGGCATCCCCAAGCGGGAGCTAGCTCTTCGCCCAAGGCGGATCACAACCACATGCAATATAATAGTAATATCAAGAAAAAGAGCATAAAAGAGATGCAAATACCAGAAAACACACGTCGGCTCAAGTGAGCTCGACCCAAAAGAAACCACAAATATACAAATCTCTCAGTCTCATCACTAGGTCGCATATACAATACAAGTGGTAGATGGAGAATACTAGATACAATAATAAAGCAAAAAGAAATAAAGTATACTCGCAACCCACCTACGGGCGATGTCGCGAGTCTGAGCAAAAGGAACTGATGACAAGATAGCCCGCCGCTACAAGACTGACGGGTCCGACCTGCAAGACACTGTGGCACAACGGGGGTGAGTTGCCAGCTCGTAAGTAAATATAACATCTAATAAGGCAATCGTAAGAATGCACGCAATGCACCACAACATGCATGTCCATATGTGCTATAATATCTCTAGTATGCATGCACAGGTATGCAATGTCATTATTAAGTCTTTAAGTGTTTTAAATGCTAAGGTTATTGAATTCCTAACTTTAAAACATGAATATCTGTATAATAGCTAAATATCATCAAGAAATCATTTGAAAACCCGTGTCAAGCATCGACACCAAAAAGGAATCATATCTGTCTCAATATCGGGCTCCGTCAGTCCGGATCAGCCCATATCATAAATCTCACGACAACGGTCGGTATCCTCCGGATATCCGCCGCGCCAGACATCACCGGTAGGTAGTCTTCCCCTGCCAGGCTCATCGTCTACAACTCGATCTTCTTGCCCCGGGGTACCATACCGGGCCCACCATGTACCCGAGACGGTTCATCCACTCCTCGAATCGGGTCTCGAAATCCAACAGAAAACATGAAAACTCATGGTGGACGACACATACGTCACGAGAAAACCGCAACTTCGTTTTTTTAAAAATGATAAATATAAGCTTTGTTAAATTCTTGCGGTTTTCCCCCAAAAAATCCAGAAATCGCAGCAAACTGAAATCCTCAAGAAATCATGATGTCCACATGTTATATATGATAAGTGTCTATGATATCAATGTATATGATGTGAGAGTTTGGCTAGAAATCTATGTAAATATGATAGTAATGCGAGGTATATGCGTGCGATACAATCTCAAATATCATGCATGAATGCAATGGCGTTACTAGGCTAAACAGGTTTTTATAGTGCACGTGGCATGGCAAATACCAAAGGCGTGTGTGTCACATGAATAGTGCGCGTGCGATAGATGCCAATGGTAAGGTGTTCGTGTCCTACGAAATGATATCACATATGTATATATGAATGTCATATGAATGTCCATGCAATCTAGTATAGGGTTGTCCATGCAATCTAGTATAGGGTTAGCTGTAAGGGTATGCAATGTACATAAATGGATAGGCTAGCTAACAATATAATTATTGCATAAAGTAGGGTAATCCTAACTAAGGGGGGGCGCCTCGCGCCATCCAGACGATTCCCCCGTAGATGAATATATCTACTCACCAGAAATCCCCGCTAATCTGATCCGGCCACCGCTTTGCCTTTGCGCGCCGTGTCCGATGTTTCTCCGACCGATCCTATATTTGCACAATACCAAGCATAAGGTTACAACACCTAAAACGATGCAAGTCACTATATACAATTATCGACGCTCTCAATTTAAATATAGCATGCACTCGGTGCGCGGAAAAACGCACGAAAATCGCTAATTTTTTAGCTAAAATCGTCATTTCGGGGAAATCGACAAAACTACAACCCGACTAGACGAAACCCCACGTTCGCGCACTCTAATAATCCTTTACGAAGTTAATAATATCGCTAACCTAGCGCAATTTGAACGCATACTATTTTTCGTAAAAATCTAGTAAGCGATTTTCAAACCAAATCGATACAACGTTGAAATTTGTCGTTTTAGCGAGCATACCAATACACAATTAACCACTCCAATCACCTAGATAACCATCCCTAACATAATCCCACCATTATGCTACAAACCCTAATTTCTAAAATCAAAACCTTCTCTTGATTTTTCCTAATCAAACATTTACTACTAAACTAATATTTAGAATTGAAATTCTAGCACAATTACACCTCAAGTAAGCAAACTAGTTTAGGATTTTCACCTCTCAAGCTTGAACCCAAGCTTGATCAAGTCTCCAAGAAGCCTCCTTTCATCAACTTTTTAAACTAATTTGGGTTGAAGAGAGAAGGGATTAGGATTAGGCTTTGAATGGAGAAAGAAATTGTGGATTTTTATTGATTTTTAGCATGAAAATGAAGCTAGAATGAAGTGGGGAAGTGGGGAAAACTGCAGGTGAAGGGGTCGGCCAGCAGGTGGAGGTGAGAGTTTGGGAAATTTGGAGAAGATTCTAGGTCCAAAACACCCCCATGTTATCATTTAATGCATTTCTTTTCAACATTTTACAAAAAAACCCTTATTTTACCTCATTTTCTCATTAAATTTCCAACCCAAAAACTAAAAATGTGAAAGTCATGACACAATTTTATTAACACCATATTTTAGCTTATAAAGACTCCTAATTAAGAAATTTACCTAATTAAATTTGTATTTATCCCTAATTAAATGTATTTAAAAAGGCTTAAAATAATAAAAAAATAATTAATTACGAAAAAATTTTTATTTAACTAGAAACTTATAAATGACATTTTAGTGACAAAATTATAGTAATATCTTATTTAAATTTTGTATAATTAGGTCTACAATGAAAATTATCAATTTTGACTTTTTACGGAAAAAGCCGAAAAACTTGCCGATTACCGAAGAACTGCCTAAACGATTTTCGAAGGGTTACAATCTTCCCCCCTTAAAGAAATTCGGTCCCCGAATTTAGAATTTAACTACGCGTACCTTCAAAAAGATGGGGATATCTCTTCCTCATCTCGACCTCGGTCTCCCAGGTGACCTCCTCGCTGTTCGGGCCACGCCAAAGAACTTTGACAGACGGTATGACCTTCGACCTCAATTTCTTCACCTGCCGATCCAAGATGACCACCGGCTGCTCGGTGAAAGAAAGATCACGCTCAAACTGGATCGTCTGGTGCTGAATCGCCTGGGAAGGATCATGAAGGTACTTGCGGAGCATCGAGACATGGAATACGGGGTGAACATCGGGGAAGCTGGGCGGAAGAGCTAACCGATAAGCGACTGGACCAACACGCTCTAGGATCTCGAAAGGACCAACATATCTAGGACTCAGTTTCCCTTTCCGCCAAAATCTCATCACACCCTTCATCGGAGAGACCTTCAGGAAAACATGATCGCTAACAGCGAACTCGAGTCGGCGACGACGCCTGTCAGCATAAGATTTCTGCCTGCTCTGTGCCGCTCTCATCCTGTCCCGAATCAGCTGTATTTTCTCGGTCGTCTCCTGTACGATCTGCGGCCCCAAAATGCTGCTCTCCCTGAGCTCTGTCCAACATACTGGCGATCGACATCTCCTCCCATATAAAGCCTCGAAAGGTGCCATCTGAATCGTCTCCTGGAAGCTATTATTGTAGGAAAACTCGATCAAAGGCAAATGACGATCCCAGCTACCACCGAAATCTAAAACACAAGCTCTGAGCATGTCCTCAAGAGTCTGAATCGTACGCTCCGACTGACCGTCAGTCTGAGGATGGAAGGCTGTGCTAAAACTCAATCGGGTGCCCAAGGCTTCCTGTAGTTTCTGCCACAATCGGCTGGTAAACTGGGTGCCACGGTCGGACACGATGCAAGTCGGAACACCATGCAGTCGTACTATCTCATCAATATAAACCTGGGCGTACTGAGAAAATCCAAAAGTGGTCTTCACTGGCAGAAAGTGAGCCGCTTTCGTCAGTCGATCAACAATCACCCAGATAGAGTCGTACCCTCGACTGGTCCTGGGTAGACCCACCACGAAGTCCATGGAGACCTGCTCCCACTTCCACTCAGGGATGGGCAAAGGCTGTAACTCGCCGGCTGGCCTCTGGTGCTCGGCCTTGACTTGCTGACAAGTCAGGCATCTCGACACAAAATCTGTAACATCCTTCTTCATCCCGTCCCACCAGTAAACCTCTCTCAAATCACGGTACATCTTGGTGGAACCTGGATGCACACTGTATACGGATCTATGTGCCTCCTCGAGAATATCACGCCTCAGTCCCTCTGAATCTGGCACACACAGTCGAGTCCCAAATCGAAGTATCCCCTGATCATCAATCACGAACTCAGAAACTCTGCCCTGCCGAATCTGCTCAATAATCTCTAAGATACGGGCATCACCGGACTGTGCCTCGCGAATACGGTCAAGTAACTGTGGGCGTGCTCTGAAATAGGCCAGCTGTCCTCCTGTAGGAGTAAACTCGAACTGCAATCTGCTATCACATAAAACCTGCCAATCTGCCGTCGACTGCATCTGTACTGCGCTCAAACAAGATAGGCTACCTCCGGGCCTCCTACTCAAAGCATCTGCCACCACATTCGCCTTGCCCAAATGGTATAGAATCTCGCAGTCATAATCTTTCACCAACTCCATCCAACGGCGCTGTCTCAGGTTCAGGTCTCGCTGCTGGAAGATATACTTCAAACTCTTGTGGTCAGTGAATATCTGGCACGACTCACCGTATAGGTAATGTCTCCAGATCTTGAGTGCAAACACCACTGCAGCCATCTCTAAATCATGGGTGGGGTAGTTCTGCTCGTGTTTCCTCAGCTGCCGAGAAGCATACGCGATAACTCTGTCGTGCTGCATCAATACACATCCCAGCCCCACTCTAGAAGCATCACAATATACCACGAACCCGCCTGATCCTGAAGGCAATGCTAACACTGGTGCAGTAGTCAGACGAGTCTTCAACTGCTGGAAGCTATCCTCACATGCCTGGGTCCAATCAAAAGGAACCCCCTTCCGGGTCAACCCGGTCAACGGTGCAGCAATGCGGGAGAAATCCTGGACGAAACGTCGATAATAGCCGGCCAGACCTAGAAAACTGCGAACCTCTGTAAACGATACTGGTCTAGGCCAACGCTGAACTGCCTCGATCTTCTTCGGGTCCACGCAAATACCATCTCTCGTCACCACATGACCCAAGAAGTCGACACTGTCTAACCAGAATGCGCACTTGGAAAATTTGGCGAACAGCTGATGCTCCCTCAAAGTCTGCAATGTGATACGTAAGTGCTGCTCATGCTCCTCCCGGCTCCGAGAATAAACCAAAATGTCGTCAATGAACACAATGATGAACTGATCGAGATACGGCCTGAATACGCGGTTCATCAAATCCATAAAAGCTGCCGGGGCATTGGTGAGCCCGAACGACATCACCAAGAACTCATAATGACCATATCGAGTACGGAAAGCTGTCTTCGGAATATCCTCCTTCCGAACTCGCAACTGGTGATAACCTGATCGTAAATCAACCTTCGAGAAGGACCCTGCACCCTGGAGCTGATCAAACAAGTCATCAATGCGGGGTAGGGGATACCTGTTCCGCACAGTAACCCGGTTCAGCTGACGATAATCAATGCATAAACGCATACTTCCGTCCTTCTTCTTAACAAACAAGACGGGAACCCCAAGGTGACACACTCGGTCGGATGAGCCCTTTGTCCAGCAAGTCCTGTAACTGATCCTTTAGCTCTCTCAGCTCTGCCGGGGCCATCCGATAAGGAGGTATAGAAATAGGCCCCGTGCCAGGGATCAAGTCAATACAGAACTCAATCTCGCGCTCTGGTGGCAGACCAGGAAGCTCGTCAGGGAATACATCAGGAAACTCTCTCACAACAGGGACCTGGTCCAACGGAACCTCTGTGGAGCTAGTATCACAAACATAGGCTAAGAATCCCTGACACCCTTTCCTTAAGAGCTGACCAGCGCGAAGAGAAGAAATCAAGCTGGGAAGGGTAGCGCTACGATCTCCCTGAATAATAAGAACCGGCTCACCAGGAAAACTGAATCTGACTGCTTTTTCACGGCAGTCCACGGATGCATAACAGGTGGCTAGCCAGTCCATACCAAGAAGAACGTCAAAGTCTAGCATATCGAGGAGAATCAAATCTACTGAAGAATCTCTCTCCCCGATACGAACGGAACAAGATCGGTATACAAAACGGGCAACAAAAGACTCGCCTACCGGGGTAATAACGACAAGCGGCTGATCTAACGGAGATGACTCTCGGCCCAACCTCGGTGCAAAATACGTGGAAACATAGGAATGTGTGGAGCCTGGATCAAATAATACCCGTGCATCAAAAGAACATACTGGCAGAGTACCTGTCACGACGGCATTGGATGCCTGTGCATCCTGAGGAGTCAATGCGAACACTCGGGCCTGTCCACCACTAATGGCTGGCTGTCCTCTGCCTCTACCTCGGCCTCTGCCTCTGCCTCTGTCGCCTCGTCCTCTCTGAACCGGACCGCCACGCCCACGACCTCTAGAAGCATCTGGCTGGCGTGAAGCATCATCAGGAGTAGGAAGTAAAGCTCTCTGAGAAGGTGGTGAGGGTGGTAAGGTCACATGCGGGACTGTCGCCGCGCCCGGACGTCCCATGGTACAGTCTCTGATACGGTGGTACTGACTCCCGCACCGAAAACATCCTGGAGACGACTGCTGGGTCTGTGGATATGAACCAAATAACTGACCTCGTCTCAATCTTCTGCCTCCGCCATCTCCCGGAAATAATCTATCACGATGTCTGCCCATCTGCCGCTGAGCTGGCGTATCAGTACGGATCCTCTTCGGCCCAGAAGCGACCGGAGTCTCAGAAATACGCTCCTCCAAAAGTAAGGCTGCATCCATCGCGGCTGCGTATGTATCAAAGTGCTGGGTGCCGATGGCAAGGAATAGCTGTGTATCAAGCCCTCGCACGAACCTCTTTATTCTCTTCTCTTCTGTGTCGACTAGGTACGGAGCATATCGAGACAACTGGGTAAACTGTATATCATACTCCGACACCGTCATCCCAGGAGTCTTGCGCAAAGACTCAAAACTACGGGCTCGAGCATCTCGGACACTCTCCGGAAGAAAACGGGCAAGAAATGCAGATGTAAACTCATCCCAAGTCATAGAAGGCAGACCTGCAGCTCGGCCTCTCTCTACTGAGTCGTACCATGTCTGGGCAAGACCCTCCAGACGAAAACTCGCAAACTCCACCAATCTATCATCAGAACACCTCAACGAACGGCCAATCCGTGCCATCCTATCGAGAAATGTCTGTGGGTCCTCTGTCGCATCTGTACCGGTAAAAGATGGGGGTCTCAATCTCATGAACTCCTGTAGTGAAACAGGAATAGTCTCCGTAGTAGCAGCAGGAGTGACCATCTGTGCAGCAGGTACGATCGTGGTCTGTGCGGTGGAAGGAACGTCCTCGGATCTCTGTGCCCGGCTAGACTCAACTAAAGATCCCATCATCTGCCGCAACTCTTGCATGCCGGCCTCTAATCTGGCAATACGGTCAGGATAAGGCGGATCAGTAGGACCCTGAGGGGTAGGTGTATCCTCCCGCTCGATCCTCGCCTCAGACGAGCCCGCTCGAATCTCATCCCTAGCGGCAGCCCGCTGAGCTCTCGTAGTCTTTGGCGGCATCGAAGCTGGAATAAGAAACAGGACCGATAAGGACATTGCAATTGAATCAAGGAATGCAAGGAATCAAGAAAGGAAATACAAGCAATTATTTCCTAAGGTCACTTAGGCGGAGTACCGTATCGTAAGTATGCCGCGGATCATACCCACGCTACGCCACTCTGCTTAAGTCACCTACTCCATCTACCAAGGTCGTCCTACACTCAGAAAGGTAAAACCTACGCTCTGATACCAACTTTGTCACGACCCGAAAGTACGGAACGTGACTGGCCCTTAGATTACGAGACGTCTAAAGGCGTACCGTAACCTAAGTCAGCCAAAGCCCAGAAATCTAACCCAAAATCAAAAGAGAGTGAAGGAAAGCCTTAAATGAAAACGGTTTTGAAATCAATTAAGTTGCATAGAATCCAAAAAAAAGAACATCAAAAATTTCTGAAAATTTCGGCAGAGTCTCCCCTGTATTTTCTATCCCCCAAAATGGGTACAACAAGATAATAAACCTGTAATTATAAAAATGGCATCCCCAAGCGGGAGCTAGCTCTTCGCCCAAGGCGGATCATAACCACATGCAATATAATAGTAATATCAAGAAAAAGAGCATAAAAGAGATGCAAATACCAGAAAACACACGTCGGCTCAAGTGAGCTCGACCCAAAAGAAACCACAAATATACAAATCTCTCAGTCTCATCACTAGGTCGCATATACAATACAAGTGGTAGATGGAGAATACTAGATACAATGATAAAGCAAAAAGAAATAAAGTATACTCGCAACCCACCTACGGGCGATGTCGTGAGTCTGAGCAAAAGGAACTGATGACAAGATAGCCCGCCGCTACAAGACTGACGGGTCCGACCTGCAAGACACTGTGGCACAACGGGGGTGAGTTGCCAGCTCGTGAGTAAATATAACATCTAATAAGGCAATCGTAAGAATGCACGCAATGCACCACAACATGCATGTCCATATGTGCTATAATATCTCTAGTATGCATGCACAGGTATGCAATGTCATTATTAAGTCTTTAAGTGTTTTAAATGCTAAGGTTATTGAATTCCTAACTTTAAAACATGAATATCTGTATAATAGCTAAATATCATCAAGAAATCATCTGAAAACCCGTGTCAAGCATCGACACCAAAAAGGAATCATATCTGTCTCAATATCGGGCTCCGTCAGTCCGGATCAGCCCATATCATAAATCTCACGACAACGGTCGGTATCCTCCGGATATCCGCCGCGCCAGACATCACCGGTAGGTAGTCTTCCCCTGCCAGGCTCATCGTCTACAACTCGATCTTCTTGCCCCGGGGTACCATACCGGGCCCACCATGTACCCGAGACGGTTCATCCACTCCTCGAATCGGGTCTCGAAATCCAACAGAAAACATGAAAACTCATGGTGGACGACACATACGTCACGAGAAAACCGCAACTTCGTTTTTTTAAAAATGATAAATATAAGCTTTGTTAAATTCTTGCGGTTTTCCCCCAAAAAAATCCAGAAATCGCAGCAAACTGAAATCCTCAAGAAATCATGATGTCTACATGTTATATATGATAAGTGTCTATGATATCAATGTATATGATGTGAGAGTTTGGCTAGAAATCTATGTAAATATGATAGTAATGCGAGGTATATGCGTGCGATACAATCTCAAATATCATGCATGAATGCAATGGCGTTACTAGGCTAAACAGGTTTTTATAGTGCACGTGGCATGGCAAATACCAAAGGCGTGTGTGTCACATGAATAGTGCGCGTGCGATAGATGCCAATGGTAAGGTGTTCGTGTCCTACGAAATGATATCACATATGTATATATGAATGTCATATGAATGTCCATGCAATCTAGTATAGGGTTGTCCATGCAATCTAGTATAGGGTTAGCTGTAAGGGTATGCAATGTACATAAATGGATAGGCTAGCTAACAATATAATTATTGCATAAAGTAGGGTAATCCTAACTAAGGGGGGGCGCCTCGCGCCATCCAGACGATTCCCCCGTAGATGAATATATCTACTCACCAGAAATCCCCGCTAATCTGATCCGGCCACCGCTTTGCCTTTGCGCGCCGTGTCCGATGTTTCTCCGACCGATCCTATATTTGCACAATACCAAGCATAAGGTTACAACACCTAAAACGATGCAAGTCACTATATACAATTATCGACGCTCTCAATTTAAATATAGCATGCACTCGGTGCGCGGAAAAACGCACGAAAATCGCTAATTTTTTAGCTAAAATCGTCATTTCGGGGAAATCGACAAAACTACAACCCGACTAGACGAAACCCCACGTTCGCGCACTCTAATAATCCTTTACGAAGTTAATAATATCGCTAACCTAGCGCAATTTGAACGCATACTATTTTTCGTAAAAATCTAGTAAGCGATTTTCAAACCAAATCGATACAACGTTGAAATTTGTCGTTTTAGCGAGCATACCAATACACAATTAACCACTCCAATCACCTAGATAACCATCCCTAACATAATCCCACCATTATGCTACAAACCCTAATTTCTAAAATCAAAACCTTCTCTTGATTTTTCCTAATCAAACATTTACTACTAAACTAATATTTAGAATTGAAATTCTAGCACAATTACACCTCAAGTAAGCAAACTAGTTTAGGATTTTCACCTCTCAAGCTTGAACCCAAGCTTGATCAAGTCTCCAAGAAGCCTCCTTTCATCAACTTTTTAAACTAATTTGGGTTGAAGAGAGAAGGGATTAGGATTAGGCTCTGAATGGAGAAAGAAATTGTGGATTTTTATTGATTTTTAGCATGAAAATGAAGCTAGAATGAAGTGGGGAAGTGGGGAAAACTGCAGGTGAAGGGGTCGGCCAGCAGGTGGAGGTGAGAGTTTGGGAAATTTGGAGAAGATTCTAGGTCCAAAACACCCCCATGTTATCATTTAATGCATTTCTTTTCAACATTTTACAAAAAAACCCTTATTTTACCTCATTTTCTCATTAAATTTCCAACCCAAAAACTAAAAATGTGAAAGTCATGACACAATTTTATTAACACCATATTTTAGCTTATAAAGACTCCTAATTAAGAAATTTACCTAATTAAATTTGTATTTATCCCTAATTAAATGTATTTAAAAAGGCTTAAAATAATAAAAAAATAATTAATTACGAAAAAAATTTTATTTAACTAGAAACTTATAAATGACATTTTAGTGACAAAATTATAGTAATATCTTATTTAAATTTTGTATAACTAGGTCTACAATGAAAATTATCAATTTTGACTTTTTACGGAAAAAGCTGAAAAACTTGCCGATTACCGAAGAACTGCCTAAACGATTTTCGAAGGGTTACACACCCACAAGCCGCAAGCGGTCTGCTAAACGTAACGGCCACCCGGGTATTGAGCGATCAGAAGATCAACGAGCAAGCCCGCTCACACTCCTGTGAATCCAACCAGCAACACTTACCGTACAGTCCGGTCTGTTCGTCTGATATGTCGCATATCTCACCTAGGGGTGGTAAACGTCAGACCCCAGTAGCTTGATAAGTCATGCCGATGTACGGTCCATAACACGCATGAAACTACTGATAACACTTACCAGTAAATCAGTGCAACCCTGGCCAGGGATTTCCAGTTATGGCCAGTCGAGCATAGCGCAACATCAACCCCCAATACCGGGAGAGACGAATCCCCTCCTATCGCTCACTGTCTCCATGTGAATCGGGACTGTACCCAAAAACCACCTGTTTGCACGACTCAGTAGAGCCGTGGTAGGGTGGAAATCAAAGCACAGTGGGAGACACACAAGACTCTATGACGATCTCGGGTCAACAGACTAAGTTGTACCAGTGTCACCAGAGAACTGCCATCTGACGTGAGGTATAATACCATCTGGGAGTTCTCGGCGAGTCCGTTCAGTGTACCCAGTCACTACTGAGCACCCGCGTACTATCTCTGATGTCAAACACCAATGGATATGGGATCATCCATCGCCCATCACATGGGTCGAGAAGATATACGCTAGTCTACTCTGGAATATCGATGCCCCGTCTCGATATTCCCACGACTAGGAACATTGAAGGATGTACTCATTGACTACCCAGGCCCCACTAGTATGATCTGCATCATAGTCCTGGAAGTCGAGCACACATCCTAAGGGCTTTATCAACATGTAATAGAGAGACAGCAAATATACATGTTATGATAAAGTGCAACAAGATAGCGTACTATCATGTCGAGCAAGAAAGTCCTACCTATATATGTCCTAGCATCCACTACAATATACATCTCATGTACAGTAATTGCCTCTAGGGCATACATATAACTAACAGTACATTTTCTTAAAAACACCGTAGCCCCTATTTCTAAACACTACGATTCGTTCGATTTCAGACAACAAACTGTATGACTCGTATATAGATATGTATATTCTGTATTGCTGCGTTTATTATTCATTCTCCGTTTATTCATGTTGTTATCATCGCATTGCATGCTTAATATATACTTTAGTGATTATGAACCCATGCTGTCAGGACACCAGCACCATTACCGATGATGCATATGCTCCACGTACACTTGCTTGCCGGCTCACACACATCATCATCGGTAATTGCTATGTCACGTACACTTTAGAGAATATTACTTTATTGATATCGTTTGCTAGCCGATAGTTCCGATATATCATTACTGTGCTTGTTTAGATATTGCATTTATTATTGTGATATTTTATGCATATTTATATATTCATTTGCCATGCGATATTATGGTCCAGTCGGGATTGCCGGAGCCCGATAATTCATTGTTATTTCTTCTGATATGAGATTTTGGATTTCCATGAGATTTCTGGATTTGGAGAAACCGTAAGGATTTTATATAAACTTTATATCATTTTAAAATGCAAGTTGCGGTTTTCTCGTGATATGATATGAGATATGCCCACCTTGAGTTTTATCGGCTCTTGAGCGATATCATACACCCGATTCGAGGAGGAGGAGGAACCGTCTGTGGGTGCATGGTGGACCCGGTGCGGTACCACAGGGCAAGATGGTCACAGATGATGGCGTTGAGCCTGGAAGGGGAGCACTACCGACCGGTTATTTGTGACGTGGCGGATATCCGGAGGATACCGACATAGTCGTGAGTTTTTTATTAGGGGTCAGTCCGGATAGCCGGAGCCCAGGGGCTAGTCTGGATAGCCGGATCCTGAGATATTGAGATTTTGAGGTATTGAGATTATATGATATGGGCCAGTCCGGATAACCGAAGCCTGAGATATTGGATATTGGGATTTATGTTTTGTGTCGATGCTTGACACGGATTCTATGTTGATTTCTTGATTTTTATACAGAAATCTCACTAAATAAAGAAAACAGTTTTCTCATTCAAGATGTATTCTGTTTTCATTTGTAATGCATTCATACATCATATATATGATTTGTTGCTATCTGAGGCATTGACACGAGCACGTGGTATTACACTTATGTGTAGATGATTAAGGGTATTATATTGAGGATATATTATTACCGTATGACCTAGGATTGAGTCATACATGCGATTTCTGCTCGGTGATGTTTTCTACTCACGAGTTGGCAACTCACCCCCGTTGTGCCATAGTTTCTTGCAGGTTTTGCCGTACAGGTTTCCTTGGCAGCTTTGCTGGCACACTGTTTCTTTCCGGGTGATTGCTTTGGTAGGTGGGTTCACTCGCATCGTGACCACCATTGTACTTTATTTACATTCTGTTGTATCTAGTAAACTCCATCAACCATACTTGTATTATTTTGTTGACTTAGAAAACCAGTATGTATATTTTTCGACCTTTGAGTCGCGCTTGTATTATTATGGTTTTCTGGAGGATATTGGTTTTCTTATGAATTTTGATCCTCGCCCTTCGGCGTTGTATATTAGCTTGCGTGGTTTTGTCCGCCAATTGGCGAAGAGCTAGCTCCCGCTTGGGGATGCCTTTATTCATATTATTCATGTTTGTACCTGTTTGTGGCCAGTATTTATAAAGGAGACTCTGCCGAAATTTTCGGAAAAGACTTGATGTTTTAAAAAGGTTTACTACGAATTTTCAAAGTGATTATATGCAAACATTAAAACAAGTTTTCCTTCACTTCCTTCTTTCAAATGGTTTAGATTTCTTGGATTTTTGGCTTATTTGAATTAGATGGGGGTCCTATAGACTTTATATGATTCAAGTGCCAGTCACGTGCTATTTCGGGTCATGACAAAGTTGGTATCAGAGCGCTAGGTTAATCTTGGTTCGAGTCTATGTTTGACTATGCGGAGTCTAGGACGTATATTTATTCGGAACCTAGGCTTGACCTTACGGAACTTAGACTTGGTCGAGGGGGTATTAGACCCGAACTTTCGTCGCGTAGGTTGACCTTGGTTGATGGAGTAGGTGACTTAAGTAGAGTGACATACTGTGGGTATGTTCTGCAGTATACATACGTTACGCTACTCCGCTTAAGAAGCCTTACGATGTACATTTCTTTGCATAGTATTATCTTCATTCCTTTGATCTATCCTCATCGATATTGGTTTATGGTTTTTGCTGTCACGATTACACGGGCAGCGAGAGCTGCGGCTAGAGCTGCGGTCAGCATGAGCTCGTCACGGACGAGGACTGACCAGGGCATGATTCCGGTGACACACGATTGTATAGATGTGTCGTTTTATTGTGTTTTTCACACCATTAGCGTTTGATGGATTGCTTTTGCAAAGATTTCTCGAACGTGCAGATCAGCACCAGAGGATTAGGGCCACTTCTAGAGGCCGGCTAGAATGTGATAACCGTCAATGCACCGTTATTCTTGATGATTGAGGCACTGCTTAGCATGTGGACGAATGAGCCAGTTGTTGCTGCGAATGACATGATATCACACCAGATGTTTGGAGCTATTGCAGCACGAGTTATACATAGAGATTTGATAAAAGATTGTTAGTCACCCAAGGATAAATGACTATGACATGTGGTTCATTTGCACACCCCGATGTGAGATCATCAGATTGATTTATTCCAGCTAGAGAAGAATTCATGCAGGTACATTGGGAGTCGAAGGAAAACGATCGAATGTCAGAAACCCATTTTTTCAAGTTTAAAGTATTCGGAAGAACATGCAAGTAATTCCGTGGACTCTCTAGAAGAATGAAACCCTAACTTGATATAATGACCATGGGAACACTTTTGAACCTTAGGGTTTGCAGCAGTTCCGCAGTGCCATTGATGAGGCTTGGGTTTGCCCTTCTACGGTGGTCCACAGGTACTGTGGCATGTACTGGATATTATTAAACTGTACTCAAGATGTTGAGCTCTTGGGTGATTATAGAACTTTGACGAATCGATCGAAAAGTTCGGCGTCGTTCGGATATCATGTGATAGGATACATTGCTTGGGAGACTCCAGATATGAGTATAGCCGTTGTAGCGCAGTCCATACGGCTACGAAGAGACGAGTCCGAATCCGTCGACATTAGAGAAAAGTGGAGAATAAGGTTCGTATGAGATTTTTACGAGATGGCATTCCACTCCATTGACATCAGAGATGTGATACGCATGCAGAGGCGTTGAATATGGATATATCTTCCAAAAGGATTCGTGATGAGTATGCAGCCCTTCCGGAACAAGAAATAGATTTAGTAAAGGGCGATGACTTCTGGGCAGTTTAGCAGAAACAAGATTGGGAGAGACCCGAAAAGATCTGTCTGGAAATACTAAACGAGAAGACCTGGACCCAGGATCAGTCGTATTGTGCACACACAGTTAGCCAGAGTTCGGCATCATCGATGAGACATGTTATGAGTGACCATGATTGTTGGCCAGAGATCCTTAGAGGATGTGCCAGAGCGGGATTGTTTCCGCTATTTGGATTTCGGTATTTTGGGCCATTTTTTTGCATGATTGAGTTTTCGTGCACCACAGTTACACTCGATTTCGATTTGATATCATTCGAGATGTTGATTTTGATTCCATGCTTATGGTATGCAGGTGATTTGACTAGTACCTTCTGCAGGGTTACTAGGCACTCTAACAAGGTTCTACAGGCATCAACCATGCCCTATTAAAATTTTAGCCGTGCCGAACAACCCTAACCAAGATCTTAGATTAGAGATTAGGCGAAACAATGCAAGTAAACAACTTTTACGACTAAGTGAATACGAAATTCAACCTTTGTAGATCGTTCCTTCACTTCTTAAGCTCCTTGTAGTAGTCCCTTCGCTGCGATCATGGTGCTTCCGACTCTCGGAAGGCTCTATGAGAAGATGGCAACGGTTTTGCTTGAAGTCTTCGAGGCCGAAGATGATCTACGTCGAGGGAATACGAACTCAAGCTTCTATTTCACTAAGTAGAGAATTAGTGAAGCAAACACCCTAAACTAAAGTGCTAGTCTAGTAGAGGATGATGAAATAGGAAATGGGTACACTTTAGAATTTCTTTTCTCACTATATTTCTCTCTCTTTATCAAACCCTAGCAAGCATTTGAAGGAGGAAGAAGATGAGCTCAAAAATAAGAATGAAAATCTATTCAAGAGAGAGAGAGAGAGAGAGAACCATGGGTGAGTTTATATCATATATTAACTCATGTAGAGACATAACCATGGATACATTATAATGGTTAGGTTAATTAATATCTCAAGTAATCCAAAACTAGTAGACTAAGTCAATGCAACCCTAAGCTTCATGAAGCTTCATGCATGTGAGCTCATCATCCACTAATTTTAGAATTACTTTAAATATAAAAACCTAACACTATAATTAGTATGGTATAAGTCTTATACACCCATGTAAGTTGTATCAACAACCATGATACAAAATGAACACAAATAAATATATATCACATATATATTATGTTGTGCACAAGTGAGAAAAATAAATGCTTAAGTGAACCAATGTTAGTTAATGTAAATTAGTATATCTAATATACAATTATGCACTAAATTATTAAATCAACACTTGACTTAATAATCCAGTTATATCTCATATAACCGACTAACATCCAATGTATCGAGTTATCGAATCAACCCTTGATTCGATAACCTGGTTATATCTCATATAACAGATCGATACAGACATCGCGAGAATAGAATACGGTATCACATACTCGCATTATTCTCGGTCCCGCACATATCACATATGCGCTCCTATTTCGTTTTGCCTGAGCCAGTAAAACTTCTATGTAGGACTCTAAAGACTCGTCAATACGCCGGCAGTAGCTAATGATCACATCAAGCACCCACAAGTCGTCAGCGGTACTAGCTGGACATAACGGCTACCCGGGTATTGAGCGATCAGAAGATCAGCAAGCAAGCCCGCTCCAACTCCTGATTGATCTTATTTTCCGTTGTCGGTTTTAGAAAATTGTATAGAATCATAACCAAAAATATTTGACCGCAATCAATAACGGTGTTGAATGTAGCGCGTTAGTAAGTGCGGATCGTCCACAGGGATTGTGCGATTCGTTCGTATTTTGATTTGTTTGAATTTAAAATTTAATAGAAAAGAAAAGAAAACGATTCAAGATTTTTATCGATGAGTTTCAAGTATCACTATTCTAATCAAGAATCAAGAAAACGATAAACATCAAGAATCAAGTATCGATAGAATTCCAATCAATTTAGGGTTCAAGATTTGAAGTAAAGCTCGTAGGAATCGATTCGGTTGTAAATGTGAAGAAGATTCAAGATTATGATTTCTTATCCATTAACAAATTGATGCTAAATCGATGTAGAATTCATCGAGGATCAAGGATCTTGCGAAGAATTAGGGTTCCTTATCCTATCCTTTGTCCTTTCGATGAATCACATTCACTAGATAGCTTCTTGAAGGTCGAATGATCAATTGTTGATCTCTAGATCGTGCGAAAGGGATCAAGAACGCATTCGCATCGATCAAGATCATCGATCAATCGATTTTCAAGAATTTACAATTGTTTTAAGACTTAAGAAATCGTTTAAAGATTTATCGACATCATCATTTTACAGTCGTTTCGATTCCTCCACGAGCGGAGATTTATTCAAGCATCATCACGAAGAATATATTCAATAATAGAATACGGATCATAATGCTCGAATTGAAAATAAGCAAGTTTAAAGAATCTTCACCTTTATTACATCAACAAGTAGTTACAACTCTCAAGAATTACAAGAGGTAGGAACTTCGCTCGTTGAATCTAGCATCGCTCGGCTCCTTGAGTCTGGGATCGCTTGGATCTCGTGCTCCGTTGAAGTCCGGTTCCGCTTCTAAAGGATCTTGAAGACTTGCTTGGCTTGCACTCAAAGGATCTTGAGGTTTCTTGATTTTGGATTGGATTAGGGTTAGGGTTTTGAGGTGGTAGGAATTGGTTGAATGGGAGAGATTAGGGATTGATCAACTAAGGATTCAACAACCAATGAACAACCTTGTACAAGTAAGCCTAGGGGTCTATTTATAGGTTTTCCAAACCCTAGGTCTAGGAATTCAAATTTGAGTTTTCCCTCCAAAAGTTAGTTAGAGGAAGAGGCTTCTATAACTAGTTAGTTAGGGGATTAGCTTCTACCCTAAGCTAGGAGGTTAGGGGGGAGGTTCTAGATCCTTAATAGTGTTTAAGTGAAGCTTGTTGAAGAAGCTTGAGGTGTTTAGTTTAGAAACCCTAGGTTTGCTGAACTGGCAGAAGCTTCGAGATCCCTCTAGAAAATGTAGTTCCTTTCTGAAGTGTACACACTGAAGTAAGGGTACTGGTGCAGAGAATTAGGGCTGAGGTGGCAGGGACACCGCGGAACCGCGGCGCAAGGCAGCTCCGGCCGCGGTTCCGCTGCCGAGTGGTGGAGCTAGGGCTTCATTCTCCTTCAGCTGCTTTGTTCTGTCTTTGGATGTACATTCTGATATGTTGAATCTCTTAATTCTTTTTAGATCATTGCCAGATTCGAAATCCATGAGTTGGCGTCTTTTTAACAGTCTTCGTTTGTAAATTTAACCAATCTTCAGTAATGTCCTGCACAGACTTCGAAACACAAGTCGCGATATATAGGAATGATGCCATGCTATGAAATGCATTCAATTTACCTTATAGTGCCGGTTTTAAAGTCTAACACGTGCAATCTGATATTTGACGACTGTTTTGCTAATATGTGCTATATGAATGCCGAACACTTCTAGATGAGTGCAAATGATAGGGAAATTGCCGGTTTAAAGATGCAGTATTTTCGACTGATCAAATTCCCCCAAACTTATTTTCGATCGTCTCGAGAGAACTTTTTATTAAAAAGAGAAGGAGAAAATAAAGAAAGAGAAAAACTAACTAGCACACTTTCGTAGGCAACACGATTGCACTGAGCTTGTGCAACAAGCCTTTAAATCTCTAGGTGTCCCTAGTAGGAGGAGTGTTGTCTCCTGAGGGTTTTCAGCGGATTGCATCCACAAAATCCAATAATAAAAGAAAGATCATGAATATTACATTTAAAGATAAGAATTGTAAAAGAAAAGCCTTAAAAATTAGGGTTTCCAACTAAGCTAGCTTTTCGGTTGTCATGAGCCCTATCTTAATAGTCATGAAAAGATGTCAGAAATCACGTCCTCCCTCAATAAAACATCGTCTTATTCTTCATTCCTATCTTTCTTCCAAACATCGATCATATAACCCTGCGTGTGTGTAAAGACATCCCTACACCCGGAGAATTCAATTCAAGCTATCATACTCTTGCCCATCAGCCTCAGTATTAATGAATATTTAGATGAGATTGCTCACACACTTTCATGCGACCGTTAATACTTCTTGAGCTACTAACCGACCGATTACTCCTGTGCTTGCTTATTTGGTGTTTTTCCTCATCTTGCACCACCTAAGGCTTAGCAGTGACTCCCAGACCAGTTGGCCTTAGGGCAGTAGGTGAAGAAGCACCCTCGCTATATTTTTTTATTGCTGCCTTGGCGATAACAAAACCAGTGTTCATTTTTCTCACCATTTTATATTTTATTCATTTTTTTTATTTCCTTCATACATTGGCTTTTAGACAAGAGCATTTCAAGGTATCCTCTACTATCCCGGGCTTCAAGACGTGTGTAAGTGCAAATAGCAGGGTATCAACGTTCAAAATGTTTGGCTTTCAGAATAGAAACTATTTTTCAGACTTATTTTTATCCTCAGATTAGTGACGTCCTTCATCTTACTAACCCTTGGGACAACGGCTCATAACTAATTACTAGTTCGTATAAGAAAACTTCTAATTTTCTTGGTTTTCTTAAATTTTTCTAATCTCATGGATGTAATTTTTCACAATCTAAACTTTTATTATCTTATTTATGTACAAAAAATGTTTAAATATTAAAATATTAAAATATTTTGAAAATTTTAAATTTTTATGGATTTTGAAATTTTTTAAATTTTTATAAGTTTTTAAAGAAATGTTTTGTGCTTATGCAAATGATATGCAAATGATGCAAAAATAAGCACAAACCTCCCCTAAACTTATTTTCAACGGTGTCCTCACTGTTGCCAACCGTTATATCTACAAAACCTGTAAGTCTAGGAGGAATTTATTAGTGGGGGCAAAATATATAAGTGAAGATCCTCCCCCAAACTTACCCTTTTCACTCACCACCATTCAAAAGATGATGCAATGATATACATGACATCAAGGTGAGACGGAGGAATTTTAATCCAAATAAATTGGCTCCTGTAAGAACAAGAGCTCCTCCGTGGGGTCAGTGGAAAAATACGGCTTTAGTCTATGTCCATTCACATTGGAAAATGTGCCGTTTTTAACATTTTCTACTTCTACTGCCCCGTGCGGGTATACAGACCGCACAACAAAAGATCCCTTCCACCGAGATCGGAGCTTACCCGCATGAAGGTGTAATCGTGAATCATAAAGAAGGACTTGTTGACCTGGTGAAAATGTTTTCCTCAAAATATTTTTATCGTGAAAAACCATGGTCCTATTCTTTACGATTACAGCGTTATCATAAGCTTCATCGCGGAGTTCTCTTAGCTCATTTAGTTGCAGCTTCCGAAAGTTGCAGGCTAGGTTTAGGTCAAAGTTTATTTCCTTAATAGCCCACAATGCTTTATGCTCAATCTCTACGGGTAAGTGACATGCCTTCCCAAACACTATCATATATGGAGACATCCATAGGTCAGTTTTAAATGCAGTTCGGAATGCCCAAAGAGCATCCGTCAGTTTGGTCGACCAATCTTTTCTATTCTTAGCAACAGTCTTCTCCAGGATAAGTTTGATCTGTCTGTTTGAGATCTCAGCCTGCCCGCTCGTTTGGGGATGATAGGGTATAGAAATTCGGTGGTTGATTGCGTATTTCCGCATCAGAGTCTCGAAAGACCTGTTGCAGAAATATGTCCCATTATCCCTAATAATAGCGCGTGGGTGTCCAAATAGCGAAAAGATATTCTCTTTTAAGAACTTAATGACAACTTTCCTGTCATTAGTGCGACATGGAATGGCTTCAACCCACTTTGAGACATAATCAACCGCCAGCAGTATGTACAAATTCCCAAAGGAGTTGGGAAAGAGACCCATAAAATCAATGCCCCAAACATCGAAAATTTTAACAACCAAGATGGGTTGCTGAGCCATTTCATTTCTCCGGGAAATTTTACCCGTGTACTGACATTGTGTACAGGTTTTGCAATACTCAAATGCGTCCTTGAACAAGGTCGGCCAATAAAAACCACATTGCAAAACCTTCTCCGCCGTCTTTTTAGGACCGAAGTGACCCCCGCAAGCCTGATCATGACAAAAAGAAAGAACACTCTTAAACTCTTCTTTCGGGACACACCGGCGAATGATCTGATCAGGACAAAACTTAAACAAATATGGATCATCCCAGTAAAAGTGTTTTACTTGGGATAGAAAACGGTATTTGTCCTGTTTTGACCAATCGCTGGATATAAGTCCCGTGACAAGATAGTTCACAATATCCCTGAACCAAGGTTCATTGGATACGATCAAGAGTTGTTCGTCAGGAAACGAATCATTGATCGGCAGGGTCACAGGGGAAGTGAAAGATGGTCGGCTACAACATTTTCACATCCTTTCTTATCTTTGATAACAAGATCAAATTCTTGTAACAGAAGTATCCAACGTATTAGCCGACCTTTTGCATCTTTCTTCGCCAGAAGATGTTTTAAGGCGGAATGGTCAGTGTACACAACTATAGGAGAGCCAATTAAGTAAGGCCTGAATTTTTCTAATGCAAATACAACCGCCAAAAGTTCCTTTTCGGTAGTTGTATAATTGATTTGAGCATCATTCAGGGTCTTACTTCCATAGTATATCACGTGTGGCATCTTTTCAATGTGCTGTCCTAGGACTGCACCTACCGCAAAGTCGGATGCATCACACATCAGCTCAAAGGGGTAGTCCCAATTTGGAGATGATAGAACGGGGGCTGAAGTGAGGGAGTGTTTAAGTGAGTCGAAAACTGCCTCACAATCCGAGTCAAAGTGGAAGGTCGTATCCTTGGCCAAGAGAAGAGTTAAAGGTCTAGCAATTTTGCTAAAATCCTTAATGATTCTCCTATAAAAGCCCGCATGGCCAAGGAAAGATCGAATATTTTTGACTCTTTTGGGATGAGGGAGGTTTTGAATGACATCTATCTTAGCTCTGTCAACCTCAATGCCTTTCTGTGAAATAACATGTCCAAGTACAATTCCTTCTTGGACCATGAAATGGCATTTTCCCAGTTCAAAGTTAAGTTCTTCTCTTTGCAACGAGTAAGAACTGCGTCAAGATTCGATAGGCAATCAGAAAAAGAGTCTCCAAAAATCGAGAAATCGTCCATAAAGATCTCCAGAAAATTCTCTACCATGTCAGAGAATATTCCCATCATACACCGCTGAAAAGTAGCGGGAGCATTGCATAACCCAAAGGGCATGCGATTGTAAGCAAAGGTACCAAAAGGACAAATAAAAGTGGTTTTATCTTGATCCTTTTTGGCGACGGGGACCTGATTATATCTTGAGTATCCATCCATAAAACAATAATACTCTCGTCCGGCTAAGCGTTCCGGCATCTGATCAATGAATGGTAGAGGAAAGTGATCTTTCCTCGTGGCGGCATTGAGTTTTCTATAATCAATACATACACGCCACCCAGTTTGGGCGCGTGTCTGAATCAACTCATTTGCCTCATTGGTAATAACAGTGATGCCAGATTTCTTAGGGACGACATGTATAGGACTCACCCATTGGCTATCGGAGATTGGGTATATAATACCACTATCAAGGCATTTGACGATCTCTTTCATCACCGCTTCCTTCATGACGGGATTCAACCGTCTCTGTGGTTCTTAGGTTGGTCTGGCATCATCCATCAAATGTATATGATGTTCAACAATCAAGGGACTAATCCCTTTGATGTCCGCCATAGTCCAACCAAACGCCTCTCTATTAGATCTCAATACCGATAAAAGTGCATTCTCTTGCTCTGATGCTAGAGAAGCGGATATTATAACTGGTAAATACTCCTTCTCACCTAAATAAGCATATTTAAGTTGAGAAGGTAACATTTTGAGATCTAATACGGGCGGAGAAATGATAGAAGGTGGGATCATTGAGTGAATTTTGGAGTTACCAAGAAGCTCAGAGCCTGTGAAAGATACAGACTCAGTTGGAGAAAAGTCAGGAGTGTCGGACTCAAGTGTACGAAAAGTGTCCTCACTAAGATCATGTGTAAGGTCAAACAGAGATGTAGTAATGTCGTCGAGATCTGTAAAGCAAAGTTCCTCAGCTCCGTAACTATCGGGAGCGATCTCGTGGACAGAGCACACATCTAGAATATGAGCAGAGGGTTCTGATGGCTGACTTCTAACTTTGTAGATGTTTAGTTCAATAGTCATATTTTCAAATGATAAGTTCATTGAACCATTTCTACAGTTGATAACAGCGTTGGAAGTGGCAAGGAAAGGATGGCCCAAAATCACCGGAATTTGGCCCCGGGGGTTTGCTACAGGCTGTGTATCGAGTACAATGAAGTCTAGAGGGAATACAAATTCCCCGACCTTTATCAACACATCCTCTAATTCACCCCTTGGTTTGGTGATTGAACGGTCTGCCATTTGGAGAGTGCAGTGAGCAGGTTTCAGCTCTCCAATCCCTAGTTGCTCATATACTGTCACGACCCGAAAGTACGGAACATGACCGGCACTTAAACTACGAAACGTCTCGAGGCGTACGCAATCTAAGTAAGCCGAAAACCCAGAAATCCAAACCAAGAAAAGTAGTAGAGTGAAGGAAAACCAATTTAAAATCAACTAGTTTTAATAGCAAAAGCCGAGTTATGCGGTTTTTTAAAAACATCAAAAATTTCCTGAAAATTTCGGCAGAGTCTCCTTTATAAATACTGGCTCCCAAACGGGATACAACATGAATAGTATACGAAATCCATAAAAAGGCATCCCCAAGCAGGAGCTAGCTCTTCGTCAATCGACGGTCACAACCACACAAGCAATATAATATACAACGCCAACGGCGAGAATCAAAATTCAAAAGGAAACTCAAAACCATAAGAAAACCACAGAAATATAACGCGCTACTCTAAGGTCGAAGGAATAACATTACTGGTCTCTATCTCAAAATAAATACATGTTTGGTTGATGGAACTTCTAGATACAACAGAATAATGATATACAAGATATATAATGGGGGTACGATACAAGTAAACCCACCTACTAGCAAATCACCCGAAGGAAACTATGCCCGCAAAGCCGTAATGAAACCTGTACGGCAAACCTACAAGAAACTGGGGCACAACGGGGGTGAGTTGCCAACTCGTGAATAGAAAAACATCTACGAAAAGAAATCGCATAAATAACGCAATCCTAGGTCAATGATCATAATATATCCTCAAATATAAGAATAACATGCAACCTATAACAAGGCTAGGGTAAATATCTAACCCGAGTGTAATCTCAGGTGCCCGTGTCAGTGCCTCAGGTAGCAATATATCATATGAATGAGGTATGAATGCATGAAAACAGAATACACGTAAATGAAGAACCGTTTTCATAATTTAGTGAGATTTCCTTTGTATTTTTAAAATGAGGTATCATAATGAAATCAGCATAAAACAGTGCCTTGCATCGGCACAAAACGTAATCCCAATATCTCGATATCTCTGTATCACAGTCTCTGTACCTCAATATCTCGAAATCTCAATATCACAGTCTCAATATCTTGGGCGCCGTCAGTCCAGACCGGCCCCTACCATCCATCTCAAGACCACGACGGTATCCTCCGGATATCCGACGCGTCGGGTAAAATCACCGGTAGGTAGTGCTCCCCTGCCAGGCTCACATCGTCATCATCACGCGCTTCTTGCCCCGGGGTACCTTACCGGGTCCACCATGTACCCGAAACGGTTCATCCGTCTCCTCGAATCGGGTCTCGAAATCCATCAGCAAACTCATGGTGGACGACTCATACATCATGGGAAAACCGCACTTTTTATTTTAAAAGAGAGAAAAGGTTTATTTATGTTTTTGCGGTTTTCCTCCAAATCCAGAAAATCTCATGGAAATCCGAATCCAAAACCTCAATAACACGTAAAATAGTGAATATATGCATGAGAATCCATGAATGCGGCATAACAATGAATAACAGTATGCATGAAGTAGCTGGTAATAACTACAATGTCTAAACTAACATATAAGGCAAGTACACTAATATCATGTCTAACTATTAGCTAACAGGCTATGTCAAGCAAATATTATTTTCTAAGGTGTACGTGACATGGCAATTACCGATGAAGATTTGTGTGAGTCGGCAAATAAGTGTACGTGGTACATACGCATCATCGGTAATGGTGCTGGTGTCCTAACAGCATGATATCAATAATGGAGTATGAAACATAAAATAAGCATGCGATGCGAAGCGAACCACAATAATGAGCGGGAGCTGAATACTAGACGCAACTATAACTAATCTGCATTAATCTAATATAAGTCCTACAAATGATGCTTTTTGAAATAACACGAATCATGGGGTTTTGAAAATAGAGGCTACGGTGTTTTTATGAAAAGATACGTCTTTTGAAATATCCGTAGGATCCCTTGACCTGTCTTTTAAAATACGCATGATTCGTAAGCTTTGAAATAGGTAAGAACCGAATCTAATCTAACAACTAAACTAAACTAAAGGGCTAAGCTAACAAGCTGGACTACAGGTAAGGAAACCGCCTAACATCTGAGTCGATACATATACATACCTGTATATATATTAGTCGGTGATCCCGCCTCAATAATATCATATCCGATACCATATCTATAATCAGACATCCCAAGTCAAGAGTGCGGATCAATCATCAAGATATAGCTCGTACGTAAATCCGTCGTACGGCATCCCCAATTCTGGGTACGGGTCAATATCACATTCATCATACTATTCACCTGGTATCCTCTTTATCAAATATAATGATCGGGTACTGAACTACGTCTAGTACAATACTGATATCGCCTAAGTATGCATGCACGTGTGTAAAACACTACGTCAAGGACCCGCTACAACGTCATGTGGTATCTCAAATACGAACCCTGCTATATCACCGATCTCACGGTCTCAAATCAAATCTCATCGACTCATCATAAATCCCAAGTACTATCATCAAATCCGTATGTGAACACACAGTCCCATACCTATGTGAACACATAACTATATATTCCCGAATAAGCACAAAAGAAAGAAGAAGGTATGCACGTATGGGTGGGTGTGTGCAAGTGTGGTGCGACCTCTACTCTCGGGTTTCGCGACACTCAATCATCCAAGAACACCAAATATCCATATTTATCATCAATAACTCAAACAATATATAAACAATATATATATGTGTGTATACGTGTCCGTATACATCACCACGAACTGCGGGGGTGCTATACGCCATCCACCCGACTTCTCCCCGTAGATATAAATCTACTCACCTGGTCCTCGCTCGCCAGTGCCGACGTCGCCACGCGCTTGCTGGTCGTCTCGAAGTCCACATGGGGTACCTACATATCATAACGCACCATATCGCATTAAAATCCGACTCATGACCAAAACGACGCACGAATCCCATATAGGTCAAAACCTATGGTTGCTTTCACAAATCGACCCAAAAACCCTCGACGTCGGCGTACAAACGCCAAACCATCAAGAAAGCTCCCAACACATTCATTTGTACAATTACAAGCACCAATTATAATATAAAATAGCTTAAAATTCACAAAAACCCCAATTTCACTTAAAAAGTCATTTTTCCGAAAATCTAGCAAGCACAAATCACCGTTTTAGTACAAAACTCGATGTATAAACGAATATAGCGGCCACAATATTCACTAAATATCTTAAATAAGTCATAAAAACAATTCCCATAATTTAATCTCATTAAATTCCAAAAACCCTAAAATTCTAGTTTACAAAATACCCAAATTTTAACAATTTTATAGCAAAAATGCACAAACTACAATCTAGCTTGGATTTTCATGAACTAAAGTATTAAACTACACTTTAAAATGTTAATAATTCCATGAATACTCTAATTATATTTTTCTCATAATCAAATTCATGGTTTACAAAAATCTAGCTAGCAATATAGCTTAATTATTACAATTCCAAACTAACAATTTGCAAACTAGAAATTTGATTAGGTTTTCATTTCACAATACGAAGAATTACAATTGCAACCACAATTACATAATAAAAACCCTAACTTGAATTTCATAAACCCTTACTAAATTTTTCCAAACATATAATTAAACCCAAATTAAAAACTAATAATGCTTGATTTAAGGTATTCAAACAACAATTTAACAAAAGGTCTTGATTTATACCTCACAAGATTAAGGATCTAGCATGCAAATCCTAGCCTCCAAAAGTAGCTTCCATGCTCCTAGATCCATGCTAGATAGGCAAGAAATAATGGGTAGGAGTTGGATTTGGGATTTGTGATGTTTTTATGTGGATTTTGAAGCAATTTTGGAGGATTTTTGATGTGAAGAAAGTGAGGATTCAATAGAGGGGAGGGCTGTCCAGATTTGGCCAGGAAATATGAGGGATTTAGTGTGGTTGGTGTGTGTGAAGTCAAGAAGAGAGAAGGAACCCAAGTCAACACAAGACCATGCTTCAATTTTCTATTATTTCCTTTTCTTTCATTTTCTTTCTTTAATCAAAAGAAGTGGGGAAAAGTTTGGGAGGGCTGCTGATTTCAGCAGAAAATAGGAGTAGAAATGAGGGTGGGTGAGTGTGGGTGAGGGAAAAAAAAAGATAAATACTATACACCAATTTCCCTTTACACTAATTTCACCGAAAAAAGCCTTTTACTTCGATAATTTCTAAACCGTTTTGGCAAACGTTTTCATTTCAAAAACCACATGATAAAATTTTATTTAAAGTTTTATGATGCACAAAATTTGTTTCAACTCATTCCAATTTGTAATTTTCCCTAATTAATTGCATTAGTGACGGCTTAAAATAATAATAAAATAATTTTTTTCAGAAAATTTGAAATTTCACCAGTGGCTCAATAAACACCAAATACTAGCAATTAAATAGCTAGAATATGTATATTTAATTTTTATAATAAAATATTTGTATTTTGACTTTTTACAGAAACCCCCCTTATTTTACCGTTTTTTCGAAATTTCACCGAAACGATTTTCAAAACGTTACAATCTTCCCCCTTAAAGAAATTCGGTCCCCGAATTTAAATTAAAACTCCCCCCAAATACTAAAACATCTAAGCAAAGCTATCAAGTCGTCGGGGCTCCGAAATCATAAATATATAAAACAAATCGTAGCGCAGCGCATGCGCATGAAAAATAAGCATATAACTCAAATCAAAACTCCATCCAGCATCCCGCAATCATCGGAGTCATGGTGAAGACACAATGTCCAAATCAAAAATGAAAATCAGTATGATATACATCATTAAAACATCTGGAAGCAATGCATGCCAAATCTTCTTCAAATCGTTGTGCGATGCTCGTAGCACTGCACAGTGGCGGACGTTTATTGTAAAAAAAAATAACTATATATATATATATATATATATATATATATATATATATATATATATCCTTTGTTTAATATGCACGTCCCGCCGTTTTGGAAGCAATTTCAGAAGGGGTTTCTTTTATAAAATGTTTCGTGTCATCTCAGACACGTAGGTAAATACTAAGACTATAGCTCGCTTTTTGGAAATCCCTTCGATAACTATCAATGCATGCAAAATATATTCAGGTACTGTCCTCTGACTAGTCCTGCTCAGTACGAGAACACATAGCGAATATCATAAAAACGTACCGCTCCATAAGAAATCAATCACAAATATATATGAATACTACGTGCGTCAGGTGCGCACGGAAATCAAAATCTATAAATGTGCCATACATGTGCACATAAACAACATCTAGGTGCAACGGGTGTGCACACAACATCAGTCATAGGCAACGTGTGTGCCTGACAGCAAAATCAGGTGCATCTGACATGCACGAAAAATCTCGATTCAGTGCATCTGGTGTGCACCAAATCGCATCTCATAACAGGAGCCCAACATGCGCTAAAAATCCAAATCTGGTGCATCCATCATGCACAAAATCAACTCAACTGTATGAAACCCATAAAATCATAAACATGAGAAACCAAGGCACGAAAACGATGTCAAGTGCAACAACTGTGCAAAATCGTAAATACTCAGTAGGTGCAACCACGGTCCATGAAAACAAATATCATGAAAATCAATCATGCGAATAGATCGCCCAAAATACCCAAAATCAAGTATGGCGGAATAGTCCCGCTCAAGCACATACTCAAGAATCTCTGGACAACTGTCGTGGTCACTCATAGCATGTCTTGTCGACGATCCTGAACTCTGGCTTGCCGGTGTGCATAACATGACCACTACTGGGTCCAAGTCTTCTCGTAATTTATTCCAGAAAGGTCCTATCGAGATCTCTCCCAAATCTCGTCTCTGCCGAACTGTCCGGAAGTCATCGTCCCTTACTAGATCTATTCTCGTTCCTGAACGGCTACATACTCATCGCGACTCCTTCTGGAAGGTATATCCAAGTACAATGCCTCGGCATGCGTACCGCATCTCTGATGTCGGCTGAGTGGATCGTCGTCTCATCAAGATCTCGTACGAACCTCTTACTCCACTTTTCTCTAATGTCGACTGCTCCGGACTCGTCTCGTCGTGGCTGCATGGACTGAGCTCCAACGGCTATCCTCGTATCTGGAGTCTCCCAAGAAATGCATCTCACCACCTAGCATCCGAATTAAGTCGAGCCATCCGATCAAGTCGTCAAAACCTCATAATCCCCCAAGAGCTCAACCTCTTGGGCACGGTTTAATAGTATCGAGTACATACCACAGCATCGGTGGTCCAGCCGTAGAAGGGCAAACCCAAGCCTCACTAATGGCGCCATAGAACTGCTGCAAACCCGAAGGTTCAAAGGCTTTCACACGGTCATTAAGTCGAGTTAGGGTTTCATTCTTCTAGAGGGACCATAGAATTTCCTGCATGTCTTTCCGACTACTTTAAACTTGGAATAATAGGTTTCTGACATTCGATCGTCTCTGTCGATTCCCAACGTCTCCGCGTGAAGTCGTCTCTAGCTGGAATCAATCTATCTGATGACCTCGCATCGGGGTAGGCGAACAATCCACATGTCCTAGTCATTCATCCTCGATGACTAGCGACCTTCTATCATCTCTTAGTACAACTCGTTCTGCACTAACTCCAGCATCTGGGGCAATATCTTGTCGTTCGCAGCAATAACTGGCTCGCTCGTCTGCACGCTGAACAGTGCCTCGACCATCATGAATAAGCAACACACCAGCGGTCATCAAAATCTGGCTGGCCTCTATCATTGGCTCAATCCTCTAGTGCTAATCTGCACGTCCGAGCAATCTCATACGGCGATCCATCCAACGCTCGTGGCGTAAAACACAATCAAAAGACACCTCTCTACAATCGGGTGTCGCCGGAATCATGCCCTGGTCAGTCCTCGTTCGTGACGAGCTCGTGCTGACCGCAACTCTAGCCATAGCTCTCCCTGCCCGTAATCGTGGCAGCAAAACCAAACTGGTACCGATGAGATTAGATCAGGAAGGAATATAATACTGAACAAGGAAATGTACATCCTAAGGCTTCTTAAGTGGAGTGGCGTGTCGTAAATATGCCGCGGAACATACCAACGGTACGTCACTCTACTTTAGTCACCTATTCCATCAACCAAGGGTCATCCTACGCTCCGAAGGTAAAACCTAACGCTCTGATACCAACTTTGTCACGACCAGAAAGTACGGAACATGACCGGCACTTAAACAACGAAACGTCTCGAGGCGTACGTAATCTAAGTAAGCCGAAAACCCAGAAATCCAAACCAAGAAAACTAGTAGAGTGAAGGAAAACCAATTTAAAATCAAGTAGTTTTAATAACATAAGCCGAGTTATGCGGTTTTTCAAAAACATCAAAAATTTCCTGAAAATTTCGGCAGAGTCTCCTTTGTAAATACTGGCTCCCAAACATGATACAACATGAATAGTATACGAAATCCATAAAAAGGCATCCCCAAGCGGGAGCTAGCTCTTCGTCAATCGACGGTCACAACCACACAAGCAATATAATATACAACGCCAACGGCGAGGATGAAAATTCAAAAGAAAACTCAAAACCATAAGAAAACCACAGAAATATAACGCGCGACTCTAAGGTCGAAAAAATAACATTACAGGTCTCTATCTCAAAATAAATACATGTTTGGTTGATGGAACTTCTAGATACAACAGAATAATGATATACAAGATATATAATGGGGGTACGATACAAGTAAACCCACCTACTAGCAAATCACCCGAAGGAAACTATGCCCGCAAAGCAGTAATGAAACCTGTACGGCAAACCCACAAGAAACTGGGGCACAACGGGGGTGAGTTGCCAACTCGTGAATAGAAAAACATCTACGAAAAGAAATCGCATAAATAACGCAATCCTAGGTCAATGATCATAATATACCCTCAAATATAAGAATAACATGCAACCTATAACAAGGCTAGGGTAAATATCTAACCCGAGTGTAATCTCATGTGCCCGTGTCAGTGCCTCAGGTAGCAATATATCATATGAATGAGGTATGAATGCATGACAACAGAATACATGTAAATGAAGAACTGTTTTCATAATTTAGTGAGATTTCCTTTGTATTTTTAAAATGAGGTATCATAATGAAATCAGCATAAAACAGTGCCTAGCATCGGCACAAAACGTAATCCCAATATCTCGATATCTCTGTATCACAGTCTCTGTACCTCAATATCTCGAAATCTCAATATCACAGTCTCAATATCTAGGGCGCCGTCAATCCAGACCGGCCCCTACCATCCATCTCAAGACCACGACGGTATCCTCCGGATATCCGACGCGTCGGGTAAAATCACCGGTAGGTAGTGCTCCCCTGCCTGGCTCACATCGTCATCATCACGCGCTTCTTGCTCCGGGGTACCTTACCGGGTCCACCATGTACCCGAAACGGTTCATCCGTCTCCTCGAATCGGGTCTCGAAATCCATCAGCAAACTCATGGTGGACGACTCATACATCATGGGAAAACCGCACTTTTTATTTTAAAAGAGAGAAAAGGTTTATTTATGTTTTTGCGGTTTTCCGCCAAATCCAGAAAATCTCATGGAAATCCGAATCCAAAACCTCAATAACACGTAAAATAGTGAATATATGCATGAGAATCCATGAATGCGGCATAACAATGAATAACAGTATGCATGAAGTAGCAGGTAATAACTACAATGTCTAAACTAACATATAAGGCAAGTACACTAATATCATGTCTAACTATTAGCTAACAGGCTATGTCAAGCAAATATTATTTTCTAAGGTGTATGTGACATGGCAATTACCGATGAAGATGTGTGTGAGCCGGCAAATAAGTGTATGTGGTGCATACGCATCATCGGTAATGGTGCTGGTGTCCTAACAGCATGATATCAATAATGGAGTATGAAACATAAAATAAACATGCGATGCGAAGCGAACCACAATAATGAGCGGGAACTGAATACTAGACGCAACTATAACTAATCTGCATTAATCTAATATAAGTCCTACAAATGATGCTTTTTGAAATAACACGAATCATGGGGTTTTGAAAATAGGGGCTACGGTGTTTTTATGAAAAGATACGTCTTTTGAAATATCCGTAGGATCCCTTGACCTGTCTTTTAAAATACGCATGATTCGTAAGCTTTGAAATAGGTAAGAATCGAATCTAATCTAACAACTAATCTAAACTAAAGGTCTAAGCTAACAAGCTGGACTACAGATAAGGAAACCGCCTAACATCTGAGTAGATACATATACATACCTATATATATATTAGTCGGTGATCCCGCCTCAATAATATCATATCCGATACCATATCTATAATCAGACATCCCAAGTCAAGAGTGCGGATCAATCATCAAGATATAGCTCGTATGTAAATCCGTCGTACTGCATCCCCAATTCTGGGTACGGGTCAATATCACATTCATCATACTATTAACCTGGTATCCTCTTTATCAAATATCATGATCGGGTACTGATCTACGTGTAGTACAATACTGATATCGCCTAAGTATGCATGCACGTGTGTAAAACACTACGTCAAGGACCCGCTACAACGTCATGTGGTATCTCAAATACGAACCCTGCTATATCACCGATCTCACGGCCTCAAATCAAATCTCATCGACTCATCATAAATCCCAAGTACTATCCTCAAATCCGTATGTGAACACACAGTCCCATACTTATGTGAACACATAACTATATATTCCCGAATAAGCACAAAAGAAAGAAGAAGGTATGCACGTATGGGTGGGTGTGTGCAAGTGTGGTGCGACCGCTACTCTAGGGTTTCGCGATACTCAATCATCCAAGAACACCAAATATCCATATTTATCATCAATAACTCAAACAATATATAAACAATATATATGTGTGTGTATACGTGTCCGTATACATCACCACGAACTGCGGGGGTGCTATACGCCATCCACCCGACTTCTCCCCGTAGATATAAATCTACTCACCTGGTCCTCGCTCGCCGGTGCCGACGTCGCCACGCGCTTGCTGGTCGTCTCGAAGTCCACATGGGGTACCTACATATTATAACGCACCGTATCGCAATAAAATCCGACTCATGACCAAAACGACGCACGAATCCCATATAGGTCAAAACCTATGGTTGCTTTCACAAATCGACCCAAAAACCCTCGACGTCGGCGTACAAACGCCAAACCATCGAGAAAGCTCCCAACACATTCATTTGTACAATTACAAGCACCAATTATAATATAAAATAGCTTAAAATTCACAAAAACCCCAATTTCACTTAAAAAGTCATATTTCCGAAAATCTAGCAAGCACAAATCACCGTTTTAGTACAAAACTCGATGTATAAACGAATCTAGCAGCCACAATATTCACTAAATATCTTAAATAAGTCATAAAAACAATTCCCATAATTTAATCTCATTAAATTCCAAAAACCCTAAAATTCTAGTTTACAAAATACCTAAATTTTAACAATTTTATAGCAAAAATGCACAAACTACAATCTAGCTTGGATTTTCATGGACTAAAGTATTAAACTACACTTTAAAATGTTAATAATGCCATGAATACCCTAATTATATTTTTCTCATAATCAAATTCATGGTTTACAAAAATCTAGCTAGCAATATAGCTTAATTATTACAATTCCAAACTAATAATTAGCAAACTAGAAATTTGATTAGGTTTTCATTTCACAATATGAAGAACTACAATTGCAACCACAATTACATAATAAAAACCCTAACTTGAATTTCATAAACCCTTACTAAATTTTTCCAAACATACAATTAAACCCAAATTAAAAACTAATAATGCTTGATTTAAGGTATTCAAACAACAATTTAACAAAAGGTCTTGATTTATACCTCACAAGATTAAGGATCTAGCATGCAAATCCTTGCCTCCAAAAGTAGCTTCCATGCTCCTAGATCCATGCTAGATAGGCAAGAAATAATGGCTAGGAGTTGGATTTGGGATTAGTGATGTTTTTATGTGGATTTTGAAGCAATTTTGGAGGATTTTTGATGTGAAGAAAGTGAGGATTCAAGAGAGGGGAGGGCTGTCCAGATTTGGCCAGGAAATATGAGGGATTTAGTGTGGTTGGTGTGTGTGAAGTCAAGGAGAGAGAAGGAACCCAAGTCAACACAAGACCATGCTTCAATTTTCTATTATTTCCTTTTCTTTCATTTTCTTTCTTTAATCAAAAGAAGTGGGGAAAAGTTTGGAAGGGCTGCTGATTTCTGCAGAAAATAGGAGAAGAAATGAGGCTGTGTGAGTGTGGGTGAGGGGAAAAAAAAGATAAATACTATACCCCAATTTCCCTTTACACTAATTTCACCGAAAAAAGCCTTTTTCTTCGATAATTTCTAAACCGTTTTGGCAAACGTTTTCATTTCAAAAACTACATGATAAAATTTTATTTAAAGTTTTATGATGCACAAAATTTGTTTCAACTCATTCCAATTTGTAATTTCCCTAATTAAATGTATTAGTGACGGCTTAAAATAATAATAAAATAATTTTTTTCAGAAAATTTGAAATTTCACCAGTGGCTCAATAAACACCAAATACTAGCAATTACATAGCTAAAATATGTATATTTAATTTTTATAATAAGATATTTGTATTTTGACTTTTTACAGAAAACCCCCCTTATTTTACCGTTTTTTCGAAATTTCACCGAAACGATTTTCAAAACGTTACATATACAGAATATGGAAGTAGGTTAACACTTGCGCCAAGGTCTAAAGGAGCACGATTTATGTTTTTGCCCCCAATAGAAATCGATATTGTAGGACATCCTGGGTCCTTACGTTTCTTTGGTAGCTAGGGGATAAAAGCAGTGCTAATGTTATTTGACATGAAGACCTTCTTCGGCACTTGAGTCTTCCTCTTCCTAGTGCACAAGTCCTTTAGAATTTTCGCATTAGCGGGGACTTGTTGAATCGCATCTAGGAGAGGGATGTTGATGTTAACCTGATTGAACATTTCCATAATTTTCTCCATATGTGGACTCGTTCTATTACCCCTTAACCGATTCGGGTAAGGATCTTTTGCAATAAGCGCCGGGTCCATCATAGGAGAAGGAAGAGGGGGTAGACGAGATCCCAAAAGAGGAGTGGGGACCGTCTGTGGAGAACTAGAAGGGTTATACTGAGGTGTCGAGCCTAGTGGGAAATAGAGAATAGGCTCGCGAGAAGGTGGTGGGGTAGAAGAACAAGGATCAGAAGTAGAAGTGTGTGTGAGAGGAAAGGTCTCAGCCGGGGTGTTATTGATAGGATTTTCAATATCATCAATTCCTTCCCCGACATGGTTATTCAGCACTCTTCCCTATCTCAACGTTGTGACGGCATTTACATTGTAATGCCCAGGATTCGGTAGGGGTTGAGACGGAAGTTTCCCTTTTTATCTCGCACTCATCTCGGCTTTAAGTCGTGCGATTTCAGCTTCCATCGATCTGATACTCTCAGCTTGGGACGCTGAGTTTTTCTTTATCTCACTGACGGAAGATCTAATCTCAGCTGAAACCTCTATGAAATTTGACAAGAGTGATTTCATGGTTTGAGTGAATTGAGAGAGTTCGTCAGAACCGGTCAATTGCATAGGATTAGACTGTGCAAAAGTGTTGACCTGGTTTTGGAAATTTTGTGACTGGTAGGGGTGCTGAGTGAGTTGAAGTGGTTGTTGTTGTGGTGGAAGAGCCCTTTGAAAATTATTTTGGCTTGGAACCGTGTTTTGAGATTGTTGTTGTTGGTTCCAAGCAAAATTCGGGTGATTCCTCCAACCCTGATTGTATGTGGAAGAATATGGATCGTTTCTAGGTCTTTGAAATGCGGCATTTGTATGCTCGTGACCTTGAAACTGAGAGTTCAATGGACATTCTTCCGTTAAATGAGACGGATCAGAACAGCAGCCACATACAGTTTTGGGGAGTGACATTGGGTTTAGGGAGGCTGCTGAAAATTTGTGTTCCATAGCCTCGAGCTTCTTTTGCATTGCTGCCATCTCAGCTCGAACACCTATGGACACATCTATTTGGTGCACGCCACCCCTATTCAATGATTGGGTTCCACTCTCCCACTGTAGTGATTTTTCAGCGAACTCTTCTAAAAATTTCCAAGCTTCCCAATCATCCTTGGTCATAAAAGTACCTTGACACATGTTTTTAAGGTTCTGTTTAGTGTTTGGGTTAATGCCCTCATAAATGATTCGGCAAAGATCCCATCTCAGGATGCCGTGATGAGGACATTGAACCAATAGATCCTTGAAACGTTCAAAGCATTTTGAAAATGGTTCAGTAGGGAGCTGGGTAAATTGATTTAATTCGCTACGGATTCGAGCTGTCTTTTGCATAGGGTAAAATTTCTTAAGGAATACTGTGACGAATTCTTCCCAATTCGTAATAGAGTGTGCGGTAGTGTTATATAGCCACTTCTCGGCTATATCGCACAAAGTAAATGGAAGAAGACTTAGACGCATAGCATCCACTGAAAGTTGGGACGTACCCATCATTGCGCATACGTTTTCAAATTTGGTGATGAAAACGTAAGCGTCCTCAGTCTCAAGTCCGTTGAATTTGGGTAAAAGGTTGATGTATTGGGGTTTAATTTCAAAATTATCCCCGTTGGCTGGTGGAATGGATAAGCAAGTCGAAAGAGGACCTCGCAATGGATGGCACCTCTCTTGGAGAGAGATGCGGGGTGGATTCTGCGCACCAACGGACGGCGGCAGATTAGTGTTAAAGAAATTCGATGGAGGTGGATCCATCGATGTGGGTGTGGTGGTGGGTAAAGAAGAAGTAAATGGAGAAATACCGACTTCGGAGTGGATAAAGGGTACACGGACTAAACGGGCACTAGAATCCCGTGTCCAGCCTATCTTGTACTAAAAAGGGTTAGTACAAGTGGCAGCGTGGCTTATAATTAGGGGTAATGAATGAATGAATGCGGTGTTTGTTTTGAAAATTGGACGGATTTTTGAAAAAATGATGCAACACAACAAATGCAACACACAAAACCCTAATTCTATTGGTCGCCTAGGTCAAATCTCTAGACCGCTCCTAACTTCCAAAAGACAAGACGCGGGATAAATCCTCCACTACCCCTTTGTCTCTCCTATGGCCAGGTAAGTGCCAGGTAAGTGGGAGGTTCTTCACTACGTAAGTAGTGGGCCTAATTAAGTAACGACTAGCCTTCGACACACTTGCCTTAGACACCACAAGAGAAACGCGGATAAGCAATGAATTACCCACGGACTTCTTCTGTCCTAAGTGAGCGCGACGGTCCTTAGAGTCATCTCTAGATTTCTTTTAGTTAATTGGGGTAAATGCGGATGCAATTTTGCAATTTTCGGGGCTTAGGAAGGGTAATGAACTCCCCACCTAACCTGGATTTGGTCTTTGCCCCTTAATTTCCGTATTAATTATGCAAACAACCACAAAAATCAAAACAAGCACAATTTAATTTTGCTTTTTGCGCGGCGCTGCGATTTTTGCAAAGAAGCCTGCACAAAATGTTAATTGGAGCAGATAGAGAAGGAGATAAGAAAGATAGAGACTCACAGAAAAAAATTGGTACAGTGATGCTTCAACTGAACCGCGGTTCCGCCGCAGATTGCTCTATAGACCGCGGTTCCGCGGTGATGTGTACTGTTCACTGTACAAAAATTCACCAGAAAGCTTCTGTTCAGCCCCTAAGTCCTCTGGAATTCTCCAAAAAAAATTCCAATTTCACAGCAAGCTCCAGATTTCCTTGCAATAAACCACAACAAACCAGTTAGTGTTTTGCGCGAATTTTGATCACAAAATTACAATGGAATAAATCTTCCAATTCAAATTTCAAATATAAAACGAAGTAGCGCGCGATCCCCGGCAACGGCGCCATTTGATTGATCTTATTTTCCGTTGTCGATTTTAGAAAATTGTATATAATCACAACAAAAAATATTTTACCGCAATCAATAACGGTGTCGAATGTAGCGCGTTAGTAAGTGCGGATCGTCCACAGGGATTGTGCGATTCGTTCGTATTTTGATTTGTTTGAATTTAAAATTTAATAGAAAAGAAAATAAAACGATTCAAGATTTTTATCGATGAGTTTCAAGTATCACTATTCTAATCAAGAATGAAGAAAACGATAAACATCAAGAATCAAGTATCGATAGAATTCCAATCAATTTAGGGTTCAAGATTTGAAGTAAAGCTCGTAGGAATCGATTCGGTTGTAAATGTGAAGAAGATTCAAGATTATGATTTCTTATCCATTAACAAATTGATGCTAAATCGATGTAGAATTCATCGAGGATCAAGGATCTTGCGAAGAATTAGGGTTCCTCATCCTATCCTTTGTCCTTTCGATGAATCACATTCACTAGATAGCTTCTTGAAGGTCGAATGATCAATTGTTGATCTCTAGATCGTGCGAAAGGGATCAAGAACGCATTCGCATCGATCAAGATCATCGATCAATCGATTTTCAAGAATTTACAATTGTTTTAAGACTAAAGAAATCTTTTAAAGATTTATCGACATGATCATTTTACAGTCGTTTCGATTCCTCCACGAGCGGAGATTTATTCAAGCATCATCACGAAGAATATATTCAAGAATAGAATACGTATCATAATGTTCGAATTGAAAATAAGCAAGTTTAAAGAATCTTCACCTTTATTACATCAACAAGTAGTTACAACTCTCAAGAATTACAAGAGGTAGGAACTTCGCTCGTTGAATCTAGCATCGCTCGGCTCCTTGAGTCTTGGATCGCTTAGATCTCGTGCTCCGTTGAAGTCCGGTTCCGCATCTAAAGGATCTTGAAGACTTGCTTTGCTTGCACCCAAAGGATCTTGAGGTTTCTTGATTTTGGATTGGATTAGGGTTAGGGTTTTGAGGTGGTAGGAATTGGTTGAATGGGAGAGATTAGGGATTGATCAACTAAGGATTCAACAACCAATGAACAACCTTGAACAAGTGAGCCTAGGGGTCTATTTATAGGTTTTCCAAACCCTAGGTCTAGGAATTCAAATTTGAGTTTTCCTTCAAGTTAGTTAGAGGAAGAGGCTTCTAGAACTAGTTAGTTAGGGGATTAGCTTCTACCCTAAGCTAGGAGGTTAGGGGTGTTGGAGATAGTGCCCTCAGAGTCAATTATTAGGTCACAGGTACGTGATTGCAATGATTGATGGAGGACCTATCCCGGTAGGACAGTCTTACTCGAGATGATAGTATGCTATCTGGTTTACCTTTATCATCGTGTACTGTTTCAGGTGACCTGACAAGTTGCTATTACACGTTGATAGAGCCCCTAGGATTCTTGCTTGACCACCAGCAATATGAGGGCGATCATATAAGTGGGAGCTGGGGTCTATAAGCATATCCTTAAATGGTCCCTAGTCGTGTGAGTTTCGAGACAGGGCATCGATACTCCAGAGTAGACTAGTGTATACAGTCGAGACCCCGACGAGGGGCGGTGGCCGGTCTCACAAGCCACTGGTGTCAGTTGGATCACCTAAGATGTATACAGGTGCTCATTGGGTTATGAGTACACTGGACAGGACTCGCCGGGAACATGCTAGTTGGTCATATACCAGACGTCAGATGGCAGTTCCCTGGTGACATGTGTGCAGGTTAGATCATCGACCTGGGGATCGTCATTTGTCTCGTGTGAGTTCCCACTGTACTTTGATTACTACCCTACCACGGCTCAAAGGAGTCGTGCAAACAGGTTTTAGTTGGGTGCAGTCCCGAGCCACATGGAGGCAGTGAGCGTATCTTCAGGGGTTCGTCTCTCCCGGTATTGGGGGTGAGGTCACGCTGTGTCTAGGAGAGCCATTACACGAAGTCCTTGGCCAAGGCAGGAGATTTACTGGTAGGTATTCCAGTAGTATCTCAGGGTGTTCTGGGCTACACTCCGACACAACTTGTACCGCTTTTGGGGGTCTGACTTTTACCAACCCCCTAGGCCCGCCATGTGATGCTCATAGACGAACGGACCGGACTGTACGGATATTGTCACTGACAGGCTCAGTAGGGTTGTCGGGCTGAGTTCGCTCACAGACGTCCCTTTTAGTCAATATCTGGTAGCCCGTTACGTATTGGCTTATACCTCTGACGTGCTAGTGGTTAAATCCACAACCAAGGTGTTGATGAGTCTTTAGAGTCCCCCACATTCTGTTACTCAGCTTTCGGGCGAAAAGTTGTAGAGGCCGTATGGAGATATGGCAGGGTCCGATCAGATACGTGCGGTATTGCACGGATCAGGATAGGACGGTTTGTACTATAGGCCGTATGGATATATGGCAGGGTTCGATCAGATACGTGCGGTATTGCACGGATCAGGATCGAACGGATATTACTAGCCAGCTTTGGTTTAAGCCGGATTCTAGTATAGTACAGTGTGAATTTTGTCTCATTGCATTTGTATTTCGGTCGGGATACAAATGCGGGTGTGTATGCACAGTATCGGGGTTTTCCTGTAATTTATTACAGGACCAGTTTTCTGGAGTTGCCAGTTTGCTTTCCGTTTCGGCCAATTTCCTTTGTATCGTTCATTGGCCGAAGATTGGTGGAGGAGGACTTATTTGCATTGTTGCAAATAAGCTTTTGTGGAGGGGGTATTTGCATATTCTTGTATCATGATGGTGCACCATCCATTGACCTTGCTTGACTTCTATCTTCATGATTGCATGACTTATGGAAGTGATCATTAGCTTGTTGGAGTGTTGGTTTTGGTGCAATCATGGTTGTTGGTGAGTGGTTGAGAGTGGGTGTGATGGTGACCATATTCTTTTTCCTTTTGCATGATAGCCTTCCCACTCTCTCTCTTTTTTTTAGAGGGCTCTCTCATTCTTTCCTCTCCCTCACCTCTCATGGCCGGCCCAAGCATTGTGGGGGCTGTCCCAAATTTTTGGTGGGGATGTTTGGCTCATTTCATGTTGCAAAAATCCCACAATTTCAATCCAAAAAGCCCCAAGTTCAATTCCTCCACAAAAGTCAATTCCACAAACCCCAAAATGAGACTTGCTCACTAGATATTCTACAGCAAATCTTGGGCACGTCGACTAGCCAGCTTCGTGCCCGAGTTGCCTCGGCATTGAGGTGGGAGCCCGTAAAAGAAGTAGGCGATGTGGTGCACTTCCGGCGACGAGGAGGAGACGGGACATTCCGCAGGAGATCGGGACGACGACGAGAAGACCGGAGGACTCGGATCTGTCGGTATATCTCTCTTCCCTTTCTTGTAGATTGCTAGGACTAGTTAGTGGTTCGATCCGGGTATTAGTGCGCGGCGGTTTGCCAGTTCAAGTAAAAATTAAAGTTTATCACCGCTTCCGCATTTGGCCGTCGGATTGACGGCCGGGGCGCCGCCATGCACTTACAGTGGTATCAGAGCCTCGCCATTAACTTAGTCTAGCTTGGTTTGATGTGTTTTGCATTTCCGATCGACCAAAATTCCAAAATCTACATTTTTGCTAGCGACAGTTTTCTGTTGAAATTTTTTGGTCTCCAAAATTTTTTCAGGTTGTATAAAAGTACTGTGCTGGAAGACCTAAAACTACTGTAGAAATTCGAGACACTGATCTCTTCAGAGGAGCGCGGAACCGCGGCAAATCCCTACTTGTTGCCGCGGTTCCGCCGCAGTATTGATGGATCAATGTGTACAATTTTTCCAGTAGGCTTTATGGGTGAAAATACGGGTTTTGGAATAATTACATTGGGCCCAGAATTTCCTGATCTGCTACAGTAATGCTTGGGGGCCCACTTGTTAAAATTTGATTGATCGGATATTTTAAACACATTATTTCACAGTATTTACATTATATCTGCGACCGTGAATGTCACTTGATCGGTAAATCCGGTCTAACTGCTATAGCCCGGTTAGACGGATTTGCGAACGTGACTTTCACGTTGATGTTCTGTTTTTGCTGTGATGTTGCGGATCGGTCGTGGGGGATAGCCTGGATGCAATGCTAGTACAGTTGTGGTTGTATTATGTACATTTGATATTGCGGGGCGAGCGTCCGACATGTGGACTGCCGTCACTGCCTGATTGTATTTTTCTTTTGGGGCACGGCCAGGTTGCGGTCGATGTACCCGTTGTATGTATATTTTACTTTCTGTACTACGATTACCCCGCGGAGGGGTGCACGGATAGCCGGGTTCTAGAGGGCAACAAGCCCGCATCTCATGGCATTGAGACGGAAGGGGCTTCACTCTAGGATTGGCGGGCTATTCGCCGCACTCGTAGGGGGTACAGGTTGACCCAGGAAGGGTGCCCAAGTTACCGGATTCCGTGAAGTGCTGGGTGGTCCATTCACGTCGCTGAAGGGGACTGCCTCACTTCAGGTTTTGGCGGGTGACTTGCCGCGCCCGTAGGGGTCTAGGTTTTCATTGCGCAGGCTATCCACACGACCAGGGGAACGTCGGGTTTCAGTTGTGGCTCTGTGAAACCCGGGGATCCCAGATATCTGTATTGTTTCTGTGATGCTGTACATTTTCTGTGATGTTGCATTTTATCACGCCTTGAGCGAATATAATATATTGGTATATATATTAGTAGATGTTGTATATGTTTTGCATCCGCGCTAGTCCAGTCCCCGCTCTGTCGTTAGTTTGCTAACCTAACGGGTAATGACGGGACCCAGTGGCGAATGCGGATGGCATATACGTACATCAGTATATTTTCGTTCTTTTTGGTGTGATCAATTGATGGGACTGCATTGATTCGGATCAATGCAAGTTTAAAAACAAACCTAATCTGATGTTGTTGGAACACTTTTCAAAAAGCTGTTATTGCAAGGACGTTTACTTTTGTTTTGCATCGTGGTATTCAGTTGGAATGTCCTGCTCCTCAGTCGACGAGGCAAGGGCCGAGATCCCTTCACCGGGAGTGACCCCTTGGACAAAAAGTTTGCGTCAGGGCATTAACTTCACTATAGCCGATTGCTTTTGCTTTGCACCGTGGTATTCAGTTGGAATATCCTGCACCTCCTTCTACGGGGAAAGAGCCGAGATCCCTTCACCGGGAGTGACCTCTTTAGCAACGGTTTTCGTCACTATATTTTCAAAAAGCTATCCGTTCCTTCGACGATATCAAGTTCTTTACGTTAAAGGTTTTTGCCAGAAACCATTCGTAGCCCTCCGTCGTTTCATATGGGTGGTCAATAGTATTCAAGCTGTGTATGTTGGCCAAAGTCAAGGCACAGTGTTTGGTAGCTGTTGGTTATTCATATGCAGCATAGATAGATGCGTTGGTTTGGGACAGTCGTACTGCCATTTTGGCCAAAGTCAAGGGTAGGTACAGGTGGATTCAAATTAACCTGGAGAATGACGGGTAGAACTTGACATGTGACTTATGATATGTTGGCCAAAGTCAAGGTCATAAGAGCATGGGGCAGAAATCACATCGGGAGTTTCAAAAGAACTGAAACTTGCCAGATATTCGCATACCTTCTGGAGTGTGATGACGTGAGCGGATTCCGTCACGTTATCATGCGATGAGAGTTGGATCCCGATTCCTACCGATGAGTTAGTTTACTCCTCGGGTGTTCCCGACTAATTCTTCTTTCAGGTTTGGAGGAGAATTTGACGGTACAGTGGGAGGTTTCCAGATTAGAACAATTGGTAACCATTCTGATCTAGGTTAGAGTGCACGCTGAGTGTTTCTTTTCTCTCTCTCTTTGGCAGCGACCATTGACCCGACCCTAAGACTATGACTCAGTGACCAAGTTGACCGAACCTTCTTAAACACTGGCTTTTGGATTGTCAGAGTTGCGAACCTCATTGCCACTCCTACTTTTACCCTTTTCTCCAGGACACCCCATATTACTACGAACATCCACTTCCATTGGACAAAACCATCGTATGGTTAGATACGAACTCGAAGGAATTTATTCAAGGATGGTTTCAGGTTCTGGAGGAAACGGATAGGATTATTCAGTTGTCTTTTCCTTTTACCTTCTCTCAGGTTGCGAGTACTCCTTGGTTTAGGAGATAGTACACCTATTAAGCAAATTGGATTGTCTTCTTACAAACCTTAGGCTGGTGCCGACCGGTAGGGAATGAAGAAAACCAATTAGCATAACGATGGTGTGCAGAAGGTATTAAGTTAAGACAAAGCAAGGGATTAGTAAGAGGGCAACGTAAATTGCAACAGATATTCACGACCAAACCAAGTATTTCTTCGCCAATCCTAAAATCACCTTTGTATTTCTCCAGGACACTCCGTATCACTACGAAGATCCACAGTTTATTGGATACTCCATCGTATGGTTATATACGAACTCGAAAGGAACTTGTTCCAGTTCGGGGATGGATTCTGGTTCAGGAGAAATAGGAATAAGATTTATTCAGGTGTCTTTTATCTTCACCTTCTCTCGCATTGCGAGTGTTCCTAGGATTGGGACAGTACACCCATTATGCTTATTGGATAGTCTTCTTCCAAACCATAGGCTGGTGCCGAACGGTAGGGAAGGAAGAAAACCATTTGGCCTAAAGGGGTGTGCAAAAGGTAAAGACTAAAGACAAATGAAGGGATTTGGAGAGGTGGCAAAGAATTACAAGGTTACAGACGTGAATCTGGAAGAGGCATTACTAGGAATCCCAGGATACCCCATCGAAACATTTCGATGTTTCAGTTTCACTGTGTAATGTTAAAAGAAAACTGATTTCCCGATTAGATACTTACTCCAGGGTATGTATTTACCAAGTATGATTCTCACATCTGTATGGTTTTACAGATGATGAGTGGGAGTAGGTTATTGGGAATTGGGTGATCATCCTCATTATATCGGGATTCGTTGTAATCGGTGATATTTGAGGAAATCACCTGGGTTGTTTGCCGGTCGGCAAATATTTGGTTTTGAATATCCGCTTTTATGCACCAATTTCAAATTGATATATCTGTACGTCTATTTTCATAAAGTGAGATATACCTTTCTGAAATTATGTCTACGACATTTACCTATATCGGTGGATGGTTAGGTAAGGAGCATTAAACAGCGGTGTAATTCTTCTTAACCATAAGTACAGTTTTCAACCTACGACACACAGTGAATGAGTTATCAGACTCAAGGGACTTATACAGAGTATTGTATGTTGTCCAGGGTCCATCAGGACAGAGGGGTTGGTCCTCGTACTATATTCGGTTTACTTATGACGTCTCTAGTTTTTGGACAGGTGTTTCATAGAAACACAGTGTCCGAATTTTGAGAAGTTATAGGTATTTGAATAGAGTAGAGAACCAGGTATAGCAAGTATCGGGATTCTTCAAAGAGATCGAAGATGTAGATACTTGTGTATGGTGTTCAGTTGATAGTAATGATAAAGAGAACTTGCTTCTCTTTCAGGTTACTCATAAGTGGAAGCATTCCTAAGTTGAGTAACGCTGATCGGCCTCCTTCCATTTAGTTGACATGCACTGAGGACAGCTGCATGATTTGAATCTGGTTCAATTAAATCAGTGCATCTGGTCCTATATGGGATATAGAACAGTTCGTATCTTAACGTTGTTAAGGTACGGGGAGTTGTCCGGCTTATGATTAAAACCGGACTCTGGATAACTCAAGGCACGTTTCTGTGATGGCTGTTTGTGGGTTGACCCAGGCTATGACGAGGGTTGATTTTCTACCATCTGGATGAACAATAGCAATATTGTTCTAGACTCGCCACAGTTTTATTAAAAATGGATTTTTTCAGGAAAACAGTAGTGGGAGTATGGTAGAACTGGAAGTGATTCCAGAACCACAAATGATTACTGAAGATTTGATAGGAACCTAAGGATTCAATCTGGATTGACATTCCATTGGCCACTCCGCAGATAAGGTGGGTAACTTCAGGCACCCGAGAGGTACTCCGGTAGCCTCAAGGACGGTGACAGGGAAGTTCTTGTTTACCCACAATTACCATTGCTGTTGTTCCAGGCTGCGAGACCCGGCGGGAGGATGAGTATAGCGTCGTTCTAAACTAGTTTTAGAAGTGTACGTCTGTATGACTCTGCCAGAGGGTTGTCGTAGTCAGTGGGAGCAGCAGAAGCATTGGTGGACAGGCAGCTTATGTCTATTTATAGACTAAAGCAGATGTAGCGGAGATAGATCATCTGTTTCTGACGTGACAGTCATGGGTTTGACTTCATCAGAATAGGGGATGGATCTGTTGAGAAGGTAGTAGGGTGTGATATCCTGGTATTTGGATGACATACACAGAGCGGGAACAGAAATTCCTATACTACAATCGGTTATACTTTGGTCGTCACACAGTGGTTTCTCCACAAAGGAAATGGATTTTATATCTGACATACTGGTTACTGGATCTATGGTTATAGATCTAGATTTGGGTGGTTTCCCAATCTGGGTACTTAGACAGCATTCTAAGGGTATTTAGGATGGACGACTCCTGGCACGGTAGTGTACCTACAGGTGATGGAGTCACCCTCTCTAAAGGTGTCTTACAGACTAAAGTAGAGAGGGATGTGCATGATTGGCAGATCAATTGCTCAGGCAATTGAGTCAATCATGAAATGTCAAGTACCACACCAGATGTTGTTCTTGCAATAGATGCAATAAGTTGATATTGATCCAATCCTGGAGAAACAGTCGGAAGCAGTTTTAGAACATAAGTGGATGTTCTAGGGATATGATAACGACAGCCTCATGTGGGAGACAGTTATCATTCCAGGCTTCCAAGGTGACATGGACGACAAGGAGGTTGTCAGAGCTATAGTTTTTCCTTCTGACGAGGGACAGTATTTTGGACAGGTGGTCCAAGGCAATACTGAGGGAGGCATGGCGCAGGATACTGATTAAGTTCAGTTGACGATACAGTCTAAGAAGTTTGGATTTGGAGTTCATTTATGAGCTATGTCCCATCAGACATCTAGACACATTCTAAGACATGTATTGCTCATTTCGGGAGATGGGTTTCTCCGCGAACTTGAGATATAGAGAGACACAGAAAGAAACAACTAAGCGGATCCACTCACTAAGGCTGTTCCTCGAACGCAATAGTTTCGCAAACGAGCTTTATAAGACTGACTAGTAGAGGAGTTGGGTGTTCGGTATCACACGGGCTGTGAGTATGCGACATCGCAATAATTAGCCTTGAGTGCAAGTGGGAGATTGTTGGAGATAGTGCCCTTAGAGTCAATTATTAGGTCACAGGTACGTGATTGCAATGATTGATGGAGGACCTATCCCGGTAGGACAGTCTTACTCGAGATGATAGTATGCTATCTGGTTTACCTTTATCATCGTGTACTGTTTCAGGTGACCTGACAAGTTTCTATTACACATTGATAGAGCCCCTAGGATTCTTGCTTGCAGTATGAGGGCGATCATATAAGTGGGAGCTGGGGTCTATAAGCATATCCTTAAATGGTCCCTAGTCGTGTGAGTTTCGAGACAGGGCATCGATACTCCAGAGTAGACTAGTGTATACAGTCGAGACCCCGACGAGGGGCGGTGGCCGGTCTCACAAGCCACTGGTGTCAGTTGGATCACCTAAGATGTATACAGGTGCTCATTGGGTTATGAGTACACCGGACAGGACTCGCCGGGAACATGCTAGTTGGTCATATACCAGACGTCAGATGGCAGTTCCCTGGTGACATGTGTGCAGGTTAGTTCATCGACCTGGGGATCGTTATTTGTCTCGTATGAGTTCCCACTGTACTTTGATTACTACCCTACCACGGCTCAAAGGAGTCGTGCAAACAGGTTTTAGTTGGGTGCAGTCCCGAGCCACATGGAGGCAGTGAGCGTATCTTCAGGGGTTCGTCTCTCCCGGTATTGGGGGTGAGGTCGCGCTGTGTCTAGGAGAGCCATTACACGAAGTCCTTGGCCAAGGCAGGAGATTTACTGGTAGGTATTCCAGTAGTATCTCAGGGTGTTCTGGGCTACACTCCGACACGACTTGTACCGCTTTTGGGGGTCTGACTTTTACCAACCCCCTAGGCCCGCCATGCGATGCTCATAGACGAACGGACCAGACTGTACGGATATTGTCACTGATAGGCTCAGTAGGGTTGTCGGGCTGAGTTCGCTCACAGACGTCCCTTTTAGTCAATACCTGGTAGCCCGTTACGTATTGGCTTATACCTCTGACGTGCTAGTGGTTAAATCCACAGCCAAGGTGTTGACGAGTCTTTAGAGTCCCCCACATTCTGTTACTCAGCTTTCGGGCGAAAAGTTGTAGAGGCCGTATGGAGATATGGCAGGGTCCGATCAGATACGTGCGGTATTGCACGGATCAGGATAGGACGGTTTGTACTATAGGCCGTATGGATATATGGCAGGATTCGATCAGATACGTGTGGTATTGCACGGATCAGGATCGAACGGATATTACTAGCCGGCTTTGGTTTAAGCCGGATCCTAGTATAGTACAGTGTGAATTTTGTCTCATTGCATTTGTATTTCGGTCGGGATACAAATGCGGGTGTGTATGCACAGTATCGTGGTTTTCCTGTAATTTATTACGGGACCAGTTTTCTGGAGTTGCCAGTTTGCTTTCCGTTTCGGCCAATTTCCTTTGTATCGTTCATTGGCCGAAGATTGGTGGAGGAGGGCTTATTTGCATTGTTGCAAATAAGCTTTTGTGGAGGGGGTATTTGCATATTCTTGTATCATGATGGTGCACCATCCATTGACCTTGCTTGACTTCTATCTTCATGATGGCATGACTTATGCAAGTGATCATTAGCTTGTTGGAGTGTTGGTTTTGGTGCAATCATGGTTGTTGGTGAGTGGTTGAGAGTGGGTGTGATGGTGACCATATTCTTTTTCCTTTTGCATGATAGCCTTCCCACTCTCTCTCTCTTTTTTAGAGGGCTCTCTCATTCTTTCCTCTCCCTCACCTCTCATGGCCGGCCCAAGCATTGTGGGGGCTGTCCCAAATTTTTGGTGGGGATGTTTGGCTCATTTCATGTTGCAAAAATCCCACAAGTTCAATCCAAAAAGCCCCAAGTTCAATTCCTCCACAAAAGTGCCCTTGCTTTGTTCCTATCTATTGCCTTGCTTACTCCTTGCTAGTAGCTGGCAATTCCACAAACCCCAAATTGAGACTTGCTCACTAGATATTCTACAGCAAACCTTGGGCACGTCGACTAGCCAACTTCGTGCCCGAGTTGCCTCGGCATTGAGGTGGGAGCCCGTAAAAGAAGTAGGCGATGTGGTGCACTTCCGGTGACGAGGAGGAGACGGGACATTCCGCAGGAGATCGGGACGACGACAAGAAGACCGGAGGACTCGGATCTGTCGGTATATTTCTCTTCCCTTTCTTGTAGATTGCTAGGACTAGTTAGTGGTTCGATCCGGGTATTAGTGCGCGGCGGTTTGCCAGTTCAAGTAAAAATTAAAGTTTATCACCGCTTCCGCATTTGGCCGTCGGATTGACGGCCGGGGCGCCGCCGTGCACTTACATGGTGGAAGGTTCTAGATCCTTAATAGAGTTTAAGTGAAGCTTGTTGAAGAAGCTTGAGGTGTTTAGTTTAGAAACCCTAGGTTTACTGAACTGGCAGAAGCTTCGAGATCCCTCTGGAAAATGTAGTTCCTTTCTGAAGTGTACACACTGAAGTAAGGGTACTGGTGCAGAGAATTAGGGCTGAGGTGGCAGGGACGCCGTGGAACCGCGGCGCAAGGCGGCTCCGGCCGCGGTTCCGCGGCCGAGTGGTGGAGCTAGGGCTTCATTCTCCTTCAGCTGCTTTGTTCTTTCTTTGGATGTACATTCTGATATGTTGAATCTCTTGATTCTTTTTAGATCATTTCCAGATTCCAAATCCATGAGTTGGCTTCTTTTTAACAGTCTTTGTTTGTAAATTTGACCGATCTTCAGTAATGCCCTGCACAGACTTCGAAACACAAGTTGCGATATATAGGAATGATGTCATGCTATGAAATGCAGTCAATTTCCCTTATAGTGCCGGTTTTAAAGTCTAACACATGCAATCTGATATTTGACGACTGTTTTGCTAATATGTGCTATATGAATGCCGAACACTTCTAGATGAGTGCAAATGATAAGGAAATTGCCAGTTTAAAGATGCAGTATTTTCGACTGATCAACTCCTGTAAAAGCCTGACAGTGACACTACCGTACAATCCGGTCTCCTCGTATGATATGTCGCATATCAAGTCTAGGGGTGGTAAACGTCAGACCCCAATAACCGATTAGTCATGCCGATATGAGGCTCATAACGGGTCGAGAAACTACTGGTAACACTTACCAGTAAATCTCTAAACCAGCCCTGGCCTGGGACTTCCCTGTTATGGCCAATCGAGCACAGCACAACATCAACCCCCGATACCGGGAGAGACGGAACCCCTCCTATCGCTTATTGCCTCCATGTGACTCGGGACTGTACCCAAAAACCACCGTTTTGCACGCCATCTTTGACGTGGTAAGGTGGAAATCAAAGCACAGTGGGAATCACACAAGACTCTATGACGATCTCGGGTCTACAGACTAACCTGTATCAGTGTCACCAGAGAACTGCCATCTGATGTAAGGTATAATACCATCTGGGAGTTCTCGGCAAGTCCGTCCAGTGTACCCAGTCTCCACTGAGCACCCATATATCATCTCTGATGTCAAACACCAATGGATATGGGATCATCCATCGCCCATCTACATGGGTCGAGAATCTATACGCTAGTCTACTATGGTATATCGATGCCCCGTCTTATACACCCATGACTAGGGACCTTGAAGGATGTACTTATGGACTACCATGTCCCCACTAGTATGATTCGCATCATAGCCCAGGTAGTCAAGTACACATCCTAAGGGCTTTACCAACATGTAACAGAGAGACAATCAGTGTACATGTTTAGGTAAAGAGTGACCGGATAGCATACTATCATGTCGAGCAAGAAACTCTTCCCTATATATGTCCAAGCTTCCACTACAATATACATCTCATGTATAGTAATGGCCTCTAGGGCATACATATAACTAACAATCTCCTACTTGCACTAGGGCCATCTGATAACAGTGGTTGTAGTATCTCATACTCAACCATCGCATAATAGTCTCTCTCTGGGAAAAGGCCTTTGTGAGTGGACCCGCCGTGTTGCCCTCTGAGTCTACTCTCCTAACCTTGATCCCCTGGCGATCAACCATCTCCATGATCAGGTGACACTGCATTAGAATATGTCTGGATCACTGATGGGATTGGCGTTTCTAGGCATAAGCCACAACTCCATTGTCTCACAATGGTAGGAACGAAGTTCATCTCATGAACTAATATACACCCAGATTGCCTCTTTGGTAGCATCTTTGGTAGTGATGTATCTAGCCTTTATCGTCTAGTATGCCACGGTATCCGTCTTGGAACTCTTCCAACATACTGTTCTTCTACTCAGAGTAAAGACGATGCCTGTGACTGACTTTCAGTCGTCCTTATCACTCTGGAACTTTTCCAGTGATTCTCCCCAGGATCAATTGATACCATCTCACTATAACTAGTGAGTATCCTAACATCCAATTAGATCTATCTCATAGATCAAAAACCCAGGATTTAGTAAGTATCACTTTGATCCTATTTGTAGAATCCTTGTGATAAGCGAAGATTGACCGAGCGTAGCATAGGAAACTCCTTTCCTATCAAGAGTATGTCATCCACGTGCTCTACGAGGATCATAACCATACTCCCTACTACCTTTTTGTATATACAAGGTTCATCTACTATTTTGATGAAGTCAAACTCTTTGACTACCACATCAAAACAGACGTTCCAACTCCGCGATGCCTGCTTTATCACATAAAACATCTTGCACACGTTTCCGCTGCTCCCACTACTTACGAAGCCCTCTGGCTGTGTACTTATATACGCTCTCTTCCAAATCATTATTTAGAAAAGGAGTCATGACAGCCAACCGCCAGATATCGTAGTCATGGTATGTAGCCGTGGTAAGTAGGATCTGGATGGACTTAAGCATAGCTTTGAAAGTCTCAACTTTTCCATGCACACCAAGTAATCTTCTCAAGATATACTTGCTCCTGATGGGGATTTAACCCTTTAGATAAGGCAACCAAAGTCCATACTTTGTTGGTGTATAAGGATTCCATCTTAGATCGCTAAGCATCCAGCCATTCTTATAGAGTCCCAATCCTGATGGCCAGCTCGAAACTAGTTGGGTCATCATCTCATGATGCAATCATCGCTCCCACTGTCATAGAGAAAACCGAAGTATCCCTCAGGTGGGTGAGGAACCCTACTAGATCGGCGGAGAGGCTGAGGTTCGTTGGTTACTATTGAATCTTTTGGTTCTACCAAATCATCTGCTGCAGTTTGTATAGCTGGAACTCTTTCCAGTTCTACCTTATGACCATTAATTTCTTCACAAGAAATTCCCTTTCACAAAGGTGGCATATTGAGAAACAAAACATCTTTTGTTCCTCGGTTTGGTAGAAGATATTCCCTTGCGTATGCTTGGGATATCCAACAAACTTCCACGGAACTAACTTTGCCTCGAGCTTGTCCGGATTTTGCTTTTAGACATAGGCCGGACAACTCCAAATCTTAACAAACTTAAGATATGGGCTCTTCCCTTTCCATATCTCATATGAAGTTGTAGGCAACTGATTTGATCGGAACCTTATTCAATAGGTATGCATCTTCTCCAGTGCATAACTCCCAAAAGGAAATAGGTAACTCAGTAGTACTCATCATAGAGCACACCTTATCACATAAGGTGTGATTGCTCCGCCCCAATACACCGACGTGTTGTGGTGTATACGGAGGAGTAATGCTGAGAGAGAATCTCATTCTTCTTTAAAATAGTTCAGGAATCCCATGCTCAAGTATTCTCCTCCCTGATCACATCAAAGGACATAATACTTATACCCGTTTTGGTTCTCTACTTCTAACTTATATTCTGTGAATATCTCAAAAGCTTCGGACTTGTGTTTCAACAGGAACATATGTCTGAATCTTGAGAGATCATCAGAGAATGTAATGAGGTACAAAGAATCGGTCTTGGCATGTGTAGACAGGGGACCTTCATACATCAACATGTATCAATCCCAAGAGTTGACTAACTCTTTCTCTGTTTCCAATAAACAGAGCTATGGTCATCTTATCTCTGTGACGTGACCGGCAAGTTTCACAAGATATAAATTCAAACTAATTTAAATATGCATCTATATGTAACTTCAGCTAGTCGGGTAGCATTGATATGACCTAGTCTACAATACCTCAAGAAGGATTCGTTCATTTCTGAACTCTTCCACTTATGTATGTTTTGTATACTAAGAACTGTAGTTTGATTTAGAATGTCAATGCTTTTAGATAACGTGCCTGAACCGATCAACTCTTGATATAGGAAATGTTCAAAACATTATCCAACAATACAAAATTATATCCTTCTTTACTAATAAAGAGACTGATATGATGTTGTATATCAGGTTCGGTATCTAATGACATTCGTTCAGAATCAATGTATTCTGGTAATACAGGGTGATAACTACCAACAGACTTGGCTGCAACACTTGCACCATTTCTATCTCATGAAACTTATCACCCGTTCTCAGTTCTCTACCTATCTTTAGCCTATGTAACAGATTACATATGTGGGATCCTGATCCGGTATCTCATACCCAGGAGGTAAAGGATACCGAGAAACAGTTCTCTGTAATGAACACACCCGAAGATGATGCATCAACATGCACTTTCTTCGTTTGGGCGGCACGGGAATTCTGGTAATCCCCTATTTCCTGCTCTGTCTTATAACATTTATAAGTTGGAGCGGGACCAACGTTCCCCAGCTCAGTATAACAAGCGGGTTCGGTCAAACCATCCGTATTATTATCTTGGTTAAGGCGTGATATGGTCGCTACCTGGAGAGAGAGAGAGAAGAAAACACTCAGCGTATGCTCTTGCAAGATTAGATTGGTTATCTAATATATCTAATCAGGATGTCTCCCACTGTTTTAGTCAAATCTTCCTTCAAACCCTAAAAGGAAAGACTAGTCGGGATTAATTACACGCTACAAGTTCGCCAATCTTTCTACCAGGCCAATGTCGGTACTTTGAGGGAGGTTCCCCATGCTTTCGCATGGACCTAATTAAAGTAAACCTCGTTTTCCCAGAGGCGTAACCCCGTTGACACCTTTCTAGATACCTACTCGATCGGCTAATTGTCCTGTGTAAAACTCTCCCAGGAGTAAAAATTACTCGTAGTGGGTATCGGGATCCAACTATCTCATAGAATGTATGCAATCTCATTGCAAATTTCAACACTTGAAATTCCAGATAATTTTGCCCCTAACCTCCTATGACCTTGACAAAGGCCAACAAACCATAGGATGCTAGTCATGTTCAACCCGTCATTTCTTGATTGAATTAAACCCATCCGTACGACCCTTGATAAAGGCCAACAAGGTCGTACGACTACCCTAACCCAATCTGCATCATATGCATAAGTAGATAAGCACTAGTCATCTACCGCACACTACGCCTTGACAAAGGCCAACAAACGCAACACAAATACTAAACAGTTCTTATCTGAAACGACGGAGGGCTACGACAGGTTTTTCTGAAAACCTATTGCGCAATGAACTTGATATCGTTGTAGAATCGAGTGAAATTTTGAAAAGGAGTGTTTTTGAGGCTTTTACTAGTTTTGCTAAAGAGATCATTCCCGGTGAAGAGATCTCGGCTCTTTCCTCATCGAATAAGGTGCAGGACATATCACATATATCACTATGCAAAGCAAAACTCTAAAAGCAATCAAAAGACAAACCGAGTGCTGTAGCATCTGCCAGTTTTGCTAAAGAGGTCACTCCCGGTGAAGGGATCTCAGCTCTTTCCTCATCGAATAAGGTGCAGGATATATCATATATATCGCTATGCAAAGCAAAAACTGTAGCTACCTCTTTTGAAAATTTGATTCTACAACATCTTTTAGGTTTCTTTTCTTTCATTAATCACATTAATGAAGTCCCATCATTTAAGTCACCTAAACATCACAGATAAATATGTCGTACACTTATTCCATCCGCATTTGCCTCGATGTCCCCTCGTGCACCGTTAGGTTAGGTAACTAACGGCAGAGCGGGGCAGGGCTAGCACGGGTGTAAAACATAAGTAACGTCTATATAATATATCATATATACTATATACAGTATCTATCACAACATATCAAATGATCACATCACAAATATCGCAGCAGAAGAAACATATGAAATAATGGTTATACTAGGAGGTCCGTGTTTTATTTTGAGCCTCTATAAAACACGGATTCCACGGTCGTGTTGAATAGCCAATCCCACACCCCTAGACCCCTACGAGAGCGGCAAGCAACCCTACCAATTCTAGAGTTAGGAGACCCGGACTCGACTCTTCGAGTTGGTCTCCCACTGGACTTCTAGAACCCGGTTACTTGTGCTCTCCTCCTTGGGTCTACCTAATGCGGAAAAGTAAATAATATACAATGGTGACATCATCCTCATCCCGGAAGTGCCCCAATAAAAGAATATTACATATAATGAATTTTACATGAATGAAAATAAAAACCCTAATCTCACATAAAAACCCCGGCTATTCAAAAACGCGACGATCCAATATAACATATCCAGCAACACATAACATCACATGTCATCAACGTAAGTAAATATGTGCATCCCAATTGTCGTTGACATATAGCAACGAAACCGGCGATATCACATATTACACTTACGGTCGCAGAAAAGAAAGTGTAAAACCACAACAATTGGAATCCACAATTACTTTAGACATCGTAAATCCGAAATATAACATACTCCGCATTTCATGCCTAACTATATGAATTCCACATATTGTATCACATTCCAGATAAATAGACAGTAATAAATTTTCCGATCGAATAATCAAATACCCAAGATTTCCTAAATAGCTCAACACTTGAGCGGAGTCCAAAAATCCCAGAATACGTCACAGTACCGATGGTCCAGCAGTAGAAGGGTCAAGCCAACGCCTCACATGTGGCACGCCGTACTGCCCCAAAACCCTAAGGTTTAGAAGCGGTTCATACGGTCACATAATCGAGTTATGGTTTATGTTCTTCTAGAGGGTCCATCGCGTTACTTGCACGTTTTTCCGAAAGATTTAAACTCAAGAAAAAATTCAACACTTGAAAGTTTTTCGTGTCGGGAAAAAGTGAGTTAATGATATCCGTTCGAACATTTTAATACTTTCTAAATTATCCGGAAAAAGAACGAAATTAAATTTTCCGATCGAATCAACGAATACAAAATAATCTCCAGAACACTCAACACTAGAGTCAGATTAAAAATACCCAGAAATTTAAACTAGCAGCTACGAATATTACTGTTGCAAAACCAAAGCCTAATTAAACAGTACGGCCGTGGATTCGCGGCCCAAGAAAGGTATGGCCGCCGTTCCGCGGCGGTCCGTACGAATTGCAGGCTCGTTTTCAACAGTAATACTTATATTTCCTTGCTGATTTTTTTTGGTATTTTTAATACAGAAAAAACCACATTTTAAAAAAATGTCCAGAGAGGGGGTCATTTTGACGTTTCGGGGTTCGTTCAGAGTTTTAGCTTCGTAAACACGTCGCCTAATGCTCTAGCTAGGCTCTAATACCACTGTAGGGTTACTAGGCACTCTAACAAGGTTCTACAAGGCATCAACTATGCCCGATTAAAATTTTAGCCGTGCCGAACAACCCTAACCAAGATCTTAGACTAGAGATTAGGCGAAACAATGCAAGTAAACAACTTTTACGACTAAGTGAATACGAAATACAACCTTTGTAGATCAGTCCTTCACTTCTTAAGCTCCTTGTAGTAGTCCCTTCGCTGCGATCATGGTGCTTCCGACTCTCGAACGGCTCTATGAGAAGATGGCAACGGTTTTGCTTGAAGTCTTCGAGGCCGAAGATGATCTACGTCGAGGGAATACGAACGCAAGCTTCTACTTCACTAAGTAGAGAATTAGTGAAGCAAACACCCTAAACTAAAGTGCTAGTCTAGTAGAGGATGATGAAATAGGAAATGGGTATACTTTAGAATTTCTTTTCTCACTATATTTCTCTCTCTTTATCAAACCCTAGCAAGCATTTGAATGAGGAAGAAGATGAGCTCAAAAATAAGAATGAAAAACTAATCAAGAGAGAGAGAGAGAGAACCATGGTTGAGTTTATATCATATATTAACTCATGTAGAGACATAACCATGGATACATTATAATGGTTAGGTTAATTAATATCTCAAGTAATCCAAAACTAGTAGACTAAGTCAATACAACCCTAAGCTTCATGAAGCTTCATGCATGTGAGCTCATCATCCACTAATTTTAGAATTACTTTAAATATAAAAACCTAACACTATAATTAGTATGGTATAAGTCTTATACACCCATGTAAGTTGTATCAACAACCATGATACAAAATGAACACAAATAAATATATATCAGATATATATTAAGTTGTGCACAAGTGAGAAAAACAAATGCTTAAGTGAACCAATGTTAGTTAATGTAAATTAGTATATCTAATATACAATTATACACTAAATTATTAAATCAACACTTGACTTAATAATCCAGTTATATCTCATATAACCGACTAACATCAAATGTATCAACTTATCAAATCAACCCTTGATTCGATAACCTGGTTATATCTCATATAACCGATCGAAACAGACATCGCGAGAATAGAATACGGTATCACATACTCGCATTATTCTCGGTCTCGCACATATCACATATGCGCTCCTATTTCGTTTTTCCTGAGCCAGTAAAACCTCTATGTAGGACTCTAAAGACTCGTCAATACGCCGGCAGTAGGTGATGATCACATCAATCACCCACAAGCCGTCAGCGGTACTAGCTGGACGTAGCGGTACTAGATGGACGTAATGGCTACCCGGGTATTGAGCGATCAGAAGATCAGCAAGCAAGCCCGCTCCAACTCCTGTAAAATCCTGACAGTGACACTACCGTACAGTCCGGTCTCCTTGTCTGATATGTCGCATATCAAGTCTAGGGGTGGTAAACGTCAGACCCCAATAACCGATAAGTCGTGCCGATATGAGGCTCATAACGGGTCGAGAAACTACTGGTAACACATACCAGTAAATCTCTAAACCAGCCCTGTCCAGGGACTTCCCTGTTATGGCCAATCGAGCACAGCGCAACATCAACCCCCAATACCGGGAGAGACGAAATCCCTCCTATCGCTCATTGCCTCCATGTGACTCGGGGCTGTACCCAAAAACCACCGTTTTGCACGCCCTCTTGGATGTGGTAAGGTAGAAATCAAAGCACAGTGGGAATCACACAAGACTCTATGACGATCTCGGGTCTACAGACTAACCTATACCAGTGTGACCAGAGAACTGCCATCTGACGTAAGGTATAATACCATCTGGGAGTTCTCGTCGAGTCCGTCCAGTGTACCCAGTCTCCACTGAGCACCCGTATATCATCTCTGATGTTAAACACCAATGGATATGGGATCATCCATCGCCCATCTACATGGGTCGAGAAGCTATACGCTAGTCTACTCTGGTATATCGATGCCCCGTCTCGATACACCCATGACTAGGGACCTTGAAGGATGTACTTATGGACTACCATGTCCCCACTAGTATGATCCGCATCATAGTCCAGGTATTCAAGTACACATCCTAAGGGCTTTACCAACATGTAACAGAGAGACAATTAGTGTACATGTTAAGGTAAATAGTGACCAGATAGCATACTATCATGTCGAGCAAGAAAGTTCTCCCTATATATGTCCAAGCATCCACTACAATATACATCTCATGTATAGTAATGGCCTATATGGCATACATATAACTAACACCTTCGGTGTAGTTTTCATGCACTTCAGTATTTTGATTCGATTTTGTGCACGCTGATGCACGTGGTTGTGAGATTATATACCACGGTATACCTGATTTGGATTGAGATGTGTTGTATACCGTCGATTTCGATCGTGATATTCGATATTTGTTTTCGTGCATCTAGTGCACTTGAGTTGGATTTTACGCATACTTGACGCGCTTGATGCGATTTTGGTGCACACCAGATGCACTAGAACGGGATTCTTCGTGCATATCAGATGCACCAGATATTGTTGTCAAGCACATTCGTTGCCCTTGACAGGTGTTTTCGTGCACACCCGTTGCAGTTAGATTTTGTTTCTGTGCACATGTATGGCACATTCATTGGTTTCGATCTTGTGCGCACCAGACGCACGCGACATTGTTACATGCACTACTGAGTATGATTTCTCTTGAGTGGTACGTTTCTATGATATTTACTATTTGGTTTAGTAGCTGAGCAGGACTAGTCAGAGGACAGTGCCTGAATATATTTTTGCATGCATTGATAGTTATCGAAGGGATTTTCAAAAAGGAGCTACATTCTCGATATTTTTCCTATGTGTTCGAGATGACAAGAACATTTTATAACGGAAACCCTTCAAATTATTTTCAAAACGGCGGGACGTTTATGTTAAACAAGGGATATATACGTATATAGTTATTTTCTAATGATAAACGTCCGCCGCGGTGCCGTGATACGCGCATCGCACAGTTATTTGGAAAAGGTTTGACACGCATTCCTTTCAAATGTTTTGACAAGTTTACAACGATGCGTACTATGTACATATTTTAGTCTTGAGTATATCATGTTGGTTTTCATATTGGATTTTGATATTGTATTTTACCCATGACTCAGATAATTGCGTGATGCTTGACGGAGTTTTGATTTTGAGTTATATACTCATTTTTCATGCGCATGGATTGCGCTGCAATATGTTTTATGTATGTATGATTTCGGAGCCCCGACGAATTGATTATTTTACTGAAATGTTTTAGTATTGAGGGGTTTAAATTTAAATTCGGGGACCGAATTTATTTAAGGGGGGAAGATTGTAACATTTCAGAAAAATAAAATATTATTTTTGGGAATTTATATAATTAAATAATAAATATTAGGAATATTTTAGTGCTGCGGTATAATTAAATACCGATAATTTGGGAAATATTGGAAAATTAAATTGAATGGTGATTTTGGAGAATTTATGTGATTTAAGCAAATTATAAATTCTTTATGATTAATTATATTCTATTTTTATGCTAATCTCTACTAGATATCACTAATCGTGCATTAAGCTTGATTTCTGCACATGACATGCACCATGTCATATTACACATTGTTATATTTTTCTACCTTGGCTTCTTTCTTTTTTAAGCATGGTTTGGTTTTAAAATGAGAATAGAAAAGATAAAGGAGAAAAGAAAAGAAAAGGGAAAAGATTAAAGAATTGGGTATGGGCATGAGAGAGGGGGGGGGGGGAGAGAGTTGTTAGTTGTATGTATGCCCTAGAGGCCATTATTATACATGATATTTATATTATAGTGGATGCTGGGACATATATAGGGAGGGCTTTCTTGCTCGACATGATAGTACGCTATCTGGTTGCTCTTTATCTTAACATGTATACTTACTGTCTCTCTGTTACGTATTAATAAAGCCCTTAGGTTGTGTACTTGACTTCCAGGATTATGATGCAGATCATACTAGTGGGGCCTGGGTAGTCCATGAGTTCATCCTTTAATGTTCCTAGTCGTGGGAATATCGAGACGGGGAATCGATATTCCAGAGCAGACTAGCGTATATCTTCTCGACCCATGTGATGGGCGATGGATGATCCCATATACATTGATGTTTGACATCGGAGATGGTATACGGGTGCTCAGTGGAGACTGGGTACACTGAACGAACTCACCGACAACTCCTAGACGGTATTATACCTTACGTCAGATAGCTGTTCTCTGGTGACACTGGTACAGGTTAGTCTGTCGACCCAAGATCGTCATAGAGTCTTGTGTGTCTCCTACTATGCTTTGATTTCCATCCTACCACGGCTCTACTGAGTCGTGCAAAAAGGTGGTTTTTGGGTATAGTCCCGAGTCACATGGAGGCAATAAGCGATAGGAGGGGATTCGTCTCTCCCGGTATTGAGGGTTGATATTGCGCTATACTCGATTGGTCATAACTGAAATCCTTGGCCAGGGTAGATGTGATTTATTGATAAGTGTTATCAGTAGTTTCACGCCCGTTATGGATCTTAAATCGGCATGACTTATCAAGCTATTGTGGTCTGACGTTTACCACCCCTAGGCGAGATATGCAACATATCAGACGAACAGACTGGATTGTATGGTAAGTGTTACTGATTGGATTCGCAGGAGTATGAGCAGGCTTGCTTGTTGATCTTCTGATCGCTCAATACCCGGGTGGCCGTTACGTTTAGCAGACATTTTGCAGCTTGTGGGTGTTTGATATGATCATCACCTACTGTCGGCGTATTGACGAGTCTTTAGAGTTCTACACAGGTTTCCAGGCTCAAGCAAAACGAAGTAGGAGCACAAATGAGATATGTGAGGGACTGAGATTAATACGCTTATGTGATACCGTATTCTATTCTCACGATTTGTATCATCGGTCGGTTATATGTGATATAGCCGGGTTATCGAATCAAGTGTTGATTCGATAAATTGATACACATGATATTAGTCGGTTATTTGTGATATGACCGGATCATTAAATCAAGTGTTGATTTTATGATTTAATGTATAATTATATATATTTGATATATTACTTTATATTAACTAGTATTGGCTCACTTAAGATTATTTTCTCACTTAATGTGCACATAGTGTATATGTGATATATGTCTGTGTACATGTTTGTATCATGCTTGATGATACATGCAAACATGGGTGTGTGTATGACTTACACCATACTTAAGATAATGGTTAGAGTTTTAATTTATTTTTTAATTCAAAATTGGTGGCATTTTTTAATGGCATGAAGCTTCATGAAGCTTAGTGATAACCATTGACCAAGTCCACTTGTTTTGTTTTACTAAAGATATTTATTAACCAAACCATTAGCTTAAACCATGGTTCTGTCTCTACAATGGTTAGTATATGATACTAACTCACCCATAATTGATTCTCATTCACCTTGGTTTATTTTCTTGAGTTGCTTTCTTCATCGTCTTCCTTTTGCTCACTAGCACCATGGAAAATGATGAAATTGAGTGAGAATATTAAATCTAAAGTGAGCAAAATTCCTACTTCATCATCTTACACACTTGCTTGGGTAGTATAGGGTATTCTCTTCACAAAGTTCATTACCTAGTGAAGGGTTAGCTTGAGTTTGAGTCTTCTCGACGTAGATCATCTTCGGCCTCGAAGACTATGAGCAAGCTTGTTCATTTCTCCGAGGGAACCCATACTAGAGTTCGGGAGATCGATGAGCGCAGCGAAGGGACGTCAAAACGGAGCTTTAGAAGTGAAGGACCGGTCTACAAAGGTTGTATTCCTTGTTTACTACTTGTAATGGTTGATTACATTGTTTTGTTACCCTAGTTTTCTAGTATGATTCCTTGGATATTTGCTTAGCACCCCCTAAATTTTTTGTTGTGGCATGCTTGTTGCTTGCAAACCCTAGGCTAGGTGCTGAGGAAACCCAACATTGGTATCTGAGCCAAACTAGAAACTTAGATGATGTTAGATTAATACGAATTCGAAACAACTCCGTAAACTCAATTTCTGAAACCTGCAATTTATGCTCTCTGTTGAATTTTTAAAGTTCTGGAAAAAAATTTCAAACAACTGTAGAGTGATGTATATGATACATATAGTGCACAGAAAAAATTCTAGGGCATTAGCTCGGATTTCACCCGAGATCCATACCCTCTTGGCTGACCACTTTTACCCCAAACTGTCTCGTTTTTGTTCTGTGCACTGTACTGTAGATTTTGGAGTTTCAGGTATTGTTTGTTTAGTCAAAAATTGCATGTGATGAAAATTTTGATATAGGACTAAAACAGAGTGTTTCATAGTCGTATAATTTAACATTGTAATGGTAACCAAGGCTATGTTTAACAGTTCGAACGAAGTTCACACATCACCCCATGGCCCCCTCTGAAATTCTCCAAGAGTTGGAATTTTCTAAGTTAATTATATTCGATGGTCGTGCAAGTAACTCTATGGACCCTCTAGAAGAACAAAACCTTAACTCGATTCTATGCCCTCGGAACCGCGAATGAACCCTAGGGTTTGCCGTAGTTCCGCGGTGTCATAGGTGAGGCATTGGTTTGGCCCTTCTACGGCTGGTCAATAGGTACTGTGGCACGTTTTGGGTATTTTAACTTTTCTCAAGTGTTGAGCTTTATGGGAGTTGTGGGGATTTGTTGATTCGATCGAAATATTTAACATCGTCTAGTTGATTGTGATACAATATTTGGAATCCATAATAATTAGTTATCTGATAACTAATTTGAATTTTATAAATTTAGCAATTTAGTCTCATTTAATCGGTTGCCACGGGATTTTGATGTGATCAAAAAGTCCGTCGCAATCACGAAGTGTATACGGATACTCGTCGGGTAACATTATTAGATAGCCATGCTCCATAACCCCGACCAAGTGACTGTAGGAGAACTCCGTTGCCAAAAGCACCCGTCCGGGTGCTCGCGGCCGTTGTGTTCCGCCTAAGTGCACTTCGTCGTCGGTATCGGGGGTGCGGCCGTCTACTAAAGTTTCCGACGAGCATTCGATCAGGATTTCGGGAATCTTATTGAATTGCCCGACTTGATATTGAAAAGTGTTTTCGAGATCGATACTAAAATGCGGGGTTTATAATTGTTAGGCATGCGATGTCTAAGGAATTCATTTGGTTAGGCATGTGATGTCTAAGGTGGTTGCGGATTCCAATTGTTGTAGTTTTCACTTTCTTTTCTGCGACCGTAAGTGTAATATGTGGTGTATCGGTGGTTTTGTTGCTATACGTCAACGGCAATTGGGATACGCATATTTACTTACGTTGATGACATGCGATGTTATATGTTGCTGTGATATGTTATATTGGATCGTTGTTTTTGAATAGCCGGGTTTTTTTATGTGAGATGAGAGTTTTTCATTTTCATTCATGTAAAAACTTGTATGTAATATTCTTTTATTGGGGCACTTCCGGGTTGAGGAAGATGTCACCATTCATGTATATTATTTACTTTTCCGCATTAGGATAGACCCAAGGAGGGGAGCACAAGTAACCGGGTTCTAGAGTCCAGTGGGAGACCATTTCGAGGAGTCGAGAACGGGTCTCCTAACTCTAGAATTGGTAGGGTTTCTTGCCGCTCTCATAGGGGTCTAGGGATGTGGGTTTAGCTATTCATCACGACCGTGGAATCCGTGTTTTATACAGGCTTAAAATAAAACACGGACATCCTAGTATATCATATATTTCATATGTTGTTTTCTGCGGCGATATTTGTGATGTGATCATTTGATATGATGAGATAAATACTATATATAGTATATGTGATATATTATATAGACGTTCCTTATGTTTTACACTCGTGCTAGCCCTGCCCCACTCTGCCGTTCGTTACCTAACCTAACGGTGCATGATGGGACATCGAGGCGAATGCGGATGGCATAAGCGTATGTTGTATTTATCTGTGATTCTTAGGTAACTTATATGATGGGATATTCATTAATGTTATTAATGAAGGAAAATAAACCTAATGATGTTGTGGAATCGAATTTTCAAAAATAGGGAGCTCCAGTTCTTGCTTTGCACAGCAGTATTCCTTGTAGAATATCCAGCACCTTATTCGATAAGGAAAGAGCTGAGATCCCTTCACCAGGAGTGACTTCTTTAGCAATAACTGGCAAATGCTACAACCCTCGGTTTTGTCTTTTGATTTCTTTTCTAGTTTTTGCTTTGCATAGTGGTATTGAGAATATCCTGCACCTCATTCGATGAGGAAAGAGCCGAGATCCCTTCACCGGGAGTGACCTCTTTAGTGAAACTAGCAAAAGCCTAAAAAACACTCCATTTAAAATCATTTTATTCTGCAATAATATCAAGTTCAAAGCGTTAATGGTTTTCTTAAAAACCATCCGCAACCCTCCGTCATTTTAGGAAGTAGAGTACTTAGTATTCGTGCTGTATTTGTTGACTATAGTTAAGGCACAGTGTATAGTAGCTAAGTGATGTCTTCCTACATAACATATGATGCGATTAGTTAGGACAGTCATGTGACTTTGTTGACCATAGTTAAGGGTCATGTGGATGGGTCTAATTAATCACGAAATGACGGATAGAACATGACTAGTGCTTGTGATTTGTTGACCATAGTTAAGGTCATAAACCACCAGAGGTAAAAACCTTTATCGGGAGTTTCAAGTGTTGAAATTTGCAATAAGATTGCATACCTTCTATGAGATAGTTGGATCTTGATACCCACTGCGAGTAATTGTTACTCCTGGGAGAGTTTTGCACTTTACAATTAGCCAATCAATTAGGTGTCTAGAAAGGTGTCAACGGGGTTACACCCCTGGGAAAATGAGGTTTATTTTAATTAGGTCCGTGCGAAAGCACGGGGAACCTCCCTCAAAGTACCAGCACTGGTCTGGCTGATAGATTGCCGAACTTGTAGGGTGTAATTAATCCCGGCTAGTCTTTCCTTTTAAGGTTTGAAGGAAGATTTAATAAAAACAGTGGGAGCCATCCTGATTAGATAAAATATATAACCAATCTAAAATTGCAAGAGCGCACGCAGAGTGTTTTCTTCTCTCTCTATCCAGGTAGCGACCTTGTCATGCCTTAATCAAGATAATAATTTGGATGTATTGACCAAACCCGCTTGTTATACTTAGCTGAGGAACGCTGGTCCCGCTCTGCCTTATAATTGTTATAAGTCCGAGCAGGAATTAGGGGAATACCAAGATTCCCATGCCGCCCAAACGAAGAAAGTGCATGATGGTGTATCTTCTTCGGGTGTGTTCATTACAGAGAATTGTTTCTCAGTATCCTCTACGTCCTAGGTATTTGATATTGTAACAACCTAAATGTCCTGTACAACTTTCTGTAGAATTTTTTCAAAATTTAAAGAAAGGGGTACTTTTGCGCTGAGCACAAGTTAAATATTTGTTTTGCTAATTAATTAGAAGAAGGAGCTTGTAGCTCATTGGTAATGCCTTGTATTGCTTAACCAAGCCACCAGAGATCAAATCCCATACACCACATTATTTTTAATATTGTTTTATTTTGGATTTTTAGAATACCAACAGTTTTACACGTGCATATCTCACAAAAACCCCACTACACATAAAAATTTAAAAGTGCCAGAGGGATCACCAACCGTCGTAGGGGATTTCGGCCGCCTGACTCGGCCGGAATCGGCCAACTTGGCCGGCGGACAGGCCGACTCGGGCCGGCGCCACCGGCCGGACTGGCCAATTCCGGCGAGTCATCAACACAACAAATGTGTCTCTTGGCCTCCCCTGTAAACCTGCACATTTTTAAATACCCAGACCAGTAACAGAGCCCATTAAAATCACATTAAACCCAATTTTTATTACATTTATCACATTTTTTTCAATTAAACCATTCATCTACCCTAACCCTATAAATACAAGCCCTACACACTACCCCCTCACTCCAAAATACTGAGCAAACTCTCAACAAATTTCCTAGAAACCCTAGTGTGCATTTGAAGTGAGCAAAGAGGCGAAGCTCCGGCGAATTTTCCGGTGACTACCCTAGGAGATCCCGGGACGAAACGACGCACCAGCGCCTCCTCCCGATTCCTCCCCCTCTCCTCTTTAAGCTAAACCCGTAAGTTCCACCTTCCCCCTTCTCTACTCTTTCTGAAAATACGAAATTCTAAAACCCGACGGAATCGGAGCAAAACCGATTTCCTATTCGGTTCTTCCAAAAATCTCACTTTTCCTTAATACAATCTTGTTAAACCATTACGTGTTGATTATTAAACACTAACTAATCATATTGAACAAGTTCCATATCAAAAGAAATTGCTATTTTTATTTTACCGTACTTTTCATTAAATACCATAGTTAGTTCCTATTTATAGTCATTTACAGACATTTAACAACAACTTGCTATACCTTTAAGTAGATCACGAGGTAATGACCTACATCCTCACAACACTTATATGCAACATAGCACAATACCTTTCGGGAACATAGAATACGGGAAAACGAAACATTTCAATAAATACCATTACTATTAAAATCGTTTTCTAAAAGATTAGTATTTTATACAAATCATTGCAAAGCGCCGGTACAGACCCATGTTGGGGAACCCGACTGGGATGGTGCGGATTATCGCATGTCCCCGGGCTTAGTAGTGCGAGATGCAGACCTCCGCAAGGAGCATTCGGTCTCGAAAGATTTAAAATACGAAAATCTTAAGAAAATGAGATTTCTAGAATTATAATATATATTAAAATTTATTTTTATAACTATATTTATATATATGTAATATCAAAATATCTATTTTTTATGATATAAATATTACAATTTTTCCAAATCAAAGAATCAATTTACATTAAAATACTATGAATTCCATACAAGTACAATATTACAAATAAATACCATATATTATGAAAGTAGTTTATTTTCACTAGAAATATCACAAATATATAATCTATAATTATTACAACTCTAAATACGAAAATTAAATACTTAGGGTGTATTTTGAAAAAAAAGTATATAAAAGTATTTTTACATAAAACCCCCTCAAGTTTTATAAATTACCCTAAGGACCCTAGTAAACATAGGTTAAGCCGGACCAATCTCTTGAGCCTCAAGGAGCCGGAGAAGTGGGTGCTTGCCTATTTAAGGCAGACAACTGAACAACGTGTTATCAACACGGTAATCGTCTTTGAAAAGACACAAATCCTGCCGCCGATGTGCAGCGGTTACCGATAACATCAAAACAATCAGAACTTCAATTTCTTTTCTAACTGTTCTGACTCAGACTTAGTCTTATTATAATAATCTGACTTGAATATGATTCAAGTACAATCTACAATCTACAATTCAACATGAATCCATGAATTTATATATTCAATCTATATTGACCGAACCGAACCATGGATATACTTCCATTTACATGATTATCCAGTTATATCCATGATTCTCCAGTTACATCCATTTACTGATATCATGGTTTCAGCAAGTCATCCAATTATACAATTGTAAGTCCACGTTACCTCTCCGGTTCTTTCGGGCTTGCGGAAATGATGAAAAAACGATTTTTCGGGTCTTGGCAACATGGACTATAAAACACGGATCTTTGCTAAACTACACACTAGCAACTAACAAGACCTATTGCTACTCGGTTAGGGGTTATACCTCAACTTGAACTCCTTCTCTTTGACTCTTAGATGGTGGTCGGATGGTGCTTTCCTCGTTGCCTTCTCTTGTCGAAGATGGATCCACCTGAGGGTTTCTACCTTGAGCTCCTTTCTCGATCTTGAGAGAACTAAAGTGTCCGGCTTGCTAGACCTTCAACCTTAGGATGAGTAGAGAGTGTCTTTGGGTGTTTAATCTCCAAGGAAAGGTTTCTCAACTCATGAGAATGATTCTCCTTGAACTAGAGGAAGAGGAAGAGCATAATTGAGGAGAGAGAATGGTTATGATAGAATGAGAAGAGTTTTACAACCATATCAAATATATGTGAATTAATCTAATTAATAATATTAATCAAAATGAAAAAGGTGATGGTTGGTTTGATAAGACCATTATCATTTCACATTAAATATTTTTGCAAAGATCAAAGAGCATCTTGAAAAGAAATGATGATGGTCAATGTTTCAACCATGGTCAACTAGTCAACCTTGGTCAACAAGTCAACAAACCCAACAATGACACAATTTCATTTAAATAAAATTATCAATTGATATTACACATAATCATTAGGGTTTGGTAAACGATAACCGTCAACTGTGCATACACACCTGTACCAAAACCCTAATGAGAATCCTCTTCCTCTGCCTCAGTCAACTGTGCATACACACCCGCATTCGTGTTCCGAGGAGCATGAATACTATGAGATAAAACTAACCTCAAAGCATATACTAGGATCTGGCCCAAACCAGAGCCCGCTAGTAATGTCTGTCCGGACGCCAAACATGCACAAGTGCGCGGATGTGAACGAACCCTGTCGCAAAACCATGCGACCTCTACTCTGTTTTGCCCAAAAGCGAATAACCCTCTGTGTGGGACTCTAAAGACTCGACACTACGATGGCAGTGGATTTAACAAAATGGACGAGTTGAAACCCATCTGAACTCCTACTGAGCCTGAATGTGACAATCTCCGTATAGTCCGGTATGTTCGTCTGGGAACATCGCATGGCGGGCCTAAGGGGCGGTAAACGTCAGTCCCCTATTATCGGTACAAGTCGTGTCGGAGTGTAGCCGATAACACCTGAGATAACACTGGAAACCTACCAGTCTATCTCGCTTGCCCTGGCCAGGGAATTTGTGTAATAGCTCTCCTAGACACAGCGCGATATCAACCCCCAATACCGGGAGAGACGAATCCTGTCTAACCGTCACTACCTCCAAGTGCTTCGGGACTGCACCCAAAAACTACCTGTTTGCATGACTCTTTTGAGCCGTGGTAGGGTAGTAATCAAAGTACAGTGGGAACACACTCGAAGCGAAGTGACAGTGTCAAGTCAACGGACTAAGCTATACTCATGTCACCTGGGAACTGATAACTGATGATAGGTATATTACCAACCAACAGTTCCCGATGAGTCCTGTCCAGTGTACTCGTAACCTAACGAGCACCCGCATACTATCTCAAGTACGACGTACTGACGGCTGTAGGACAGACCGTCTCCCAAGCTGGGATGAGAAGCGTATACGCTAGTCTACTCCGGAGTATCGATGCCCTGTCTCGATAGTCCTACGACTAGGGACCTGCATAAGGATGTGCTTGTGGATTACCCAGCCCCCACGAGTGTGACTGCCATCACAACGCTGGTAATCAAGCAAAGATCCTAAGGGCTCCACTAATGTGTAAAGGCGATATGCTATAAGAAACACATGCACACATTAAAGTAGAAACAAACCAAGTAGCATACTACTATATCGAGCAAGATTGTCAATACAACTGTGAATATCCCAAGCTTCCATTAAGTAATATACAAACTAGTATGATACAGTAATGGCCTCTAGGGCATATACACTAACAATCTCCCACTTGCACTAAGCCCATGTACTGGTGTATCGAAGACCTATCATCTCGATCAGCCGCTCGAACTGAGTCTGGGGTAAGGCCTTTGTGAGTGGATCAACAGTGTTATCTTCCGTAGCAACTCTCTGAACCTCGATCTCTTGGCGACCCACGATCTCCCTGATCAGGTAATACCGCCTCAAGATGTGCCTGAACTTCTGATGGGACCTGGGTTCCTTCGCTAAAGCTATAGCCCCGTTGTTGTCGCAATACAGAAGTATTGGATCAACAATGGACGGAACCACCTGAAGTTCAATCAAGAACTTCCTCATCTAGACAGCTTCTTTTGCGGCATCAGATGGAGCGATATATTCCGCTTCCATCGTCGAGTCAGCAACGGTTTCCTGTTTGGAACTCTTCCAACACACCGCCCCTCCATTGAGGGTAAAGACATAACCCGACATGGACTTGGAATCATCCTTGTCACTCTGGAAGCTGGAGTCAGTAAAGGCCTCGATCTGGAGGTCTTTTCCGCCATACACCAAGAACATCTCCTTAGTCCTTCTCAGGTACTTGAGAATGTTCTTTACCGCTATCCAGTGTTTCTCCCCAGGGTTTGACTGATACCTGCTTACCACACTCAGTGCATAAGCTACATCTGGTCTGGTACACAACATCGCATATATTATAGAGCCTACCGCAGAAGCGTAGGGTAAAATAGACATGCGATCCGTTTCCAAATCAGTCTTGGGAGACATCTCTTTGGAGAGGGTGATCCCGTGACAAGCCGGTAGATTACCGCGCTTGGAATCTTCTATACTGAATCTTTTCAGTATGGTGTCGATGTACCTGGACTGTGAAAGTCCTAATATCCTCTTGGATCTGTCACGATAGATCCGGATCCCCAGAATGTAAGAGGCATCACCTAGGTCTTTCATGGAGAACCTGTGTGACAAGAACCTTTTGACAGATTGTAGCATGGGAATGTCATTTCCTATCAAGAGAATGTCATCCACGTATAAAACGAGGAATACGACAGTTCGTGCTACAAATCTATTATAGATGCATAGTTCATCTGGATTTTTGATAAAGCCAAAATATTTGACCGTCTCATCAAAACAGATGTTCCAACTCCGCGATGCCTGTTTCAGTCCATAGATGGACTTCAGCAACTTGCACACCTTTCCGTTGCTCCCAATCTGAATGAAACTCTCTGGCTGGTCCATATAGACACACTCCTCTAAATTTCCATTCAGAAAAGCGGTCTTTACGTCCATCTGCCAAATCTCATAATCGTGGAAGGCAGCAATGGCAAGAAGGATCCGAATGGATTTCAGCATAGCCACTGGAGAAAAGGTTTCGTCATAGTCCAAACCAGGTCTTGGACGAAAACCCTTTGGAACAAGTCTAGCTTTATAGGTCTCAACCTGTCCATCTACACCAATCTTCCTTTTGAAGATCCACTTGCATCCTGCGGGTTTTACCCCATCTGGAGCAACGTCCAACGTCCATACTTTGTTGGTGTACATGGACTCCATTTCGGTCCGCATTGCATCCAGCCATTTTACCGAGTCAACGCTCTGAATGGCCTGTTGGAAGCTAGTCGGCTCATCACTATCAATGATGCAATCCTCCTTATCCCCGTCTATGAGAAAACCGTATTATCTCTCGGGCGGATGAGACTGCCTACTACTTCTGCGGAGCGGCGCAGGAATGTCCTGATCTTTCGAACCCTCTGGTTCTACTAAGCTTTCAGTAATAGCTCGTGGTTCTGGAATTTCTTCCAGTTCTATTGTGCTCCCACTTATCTGATTTTCCAAAAACTCAGTTTCCATGAAGTGGGCATGACGAGAAACAAAAACCTTTTGTTCCTCTTCGCAATAGAAGAAATATCCCTTGGAGTTCTTTGGATATCCCACAAACTTGCACTGTACTGAGCATGCCTCGAACTTGTCCACATGCTGCTTTTTGACAAAAGCTGGACATCCCCATGTCTTAATGTGATTAAGATAGGGTCTCTTCCCACACCACATCTGATATGGTGTAGTAGGCACAGTCTTAGTTGGAACTCGGTTCAAAAGGTATGCAGCTGATTCTAGTGCATATCCCCAGAATGATCGCGGTAACTCAGCGTTACTCATCATGGAACGTACCATATCCAATAGGGTCCGATTCCGTCTCTCCGATACACCATTATGTTGCGGAGTGTATGGAGGAGTAAGCTGAGAGAGAATTCCATTCTCTTTTAAGTAATCCAGGAACTCGGCATTTAAGTATTCACCACCTCGATCAGATCTCAGTGTCTTGATACTTTTGCCTGTTTGTTTTTCTACTTCATTCTTATATTCCTGGAATTTTCCAAAGGCTTCGGATTTATGTTTCATTAAGAAGATATATTCGTACCTTGAAAAGTCATCCGTAAAAGTACTGAAGTAAGAATAACCGTTTCGCGCATGTGTAGACATTGGACCGCACACGTCGCTGTGTACGAGTCCCAAGAGCTCGCTCGCTCTTATTCCGTGTCCAGTGAACGGAGTCTTTGTCATCATTCCTTTGAGACAGGATTGACAAGTTGCATATGATTGATATTCGAACGGATCCAAATATCCTTCTGTATGTAACTTCGTCAACCTTCTCTCATTGATGTGACGCAGTCTATAATGCCATAAGAAAGCCTGATTTGTTTCGGGAGACTTTCTTTTGTGTGTATTCTGGACATTGAAAATCTGTGGTTGGTTTAATATGTTGGAGATAGTGCCCTCATAGTCAATTATTGGATCGCAGGTACGTGATTGCAATGATTGCAGAGGACCTATCCCGGTAGCACAGTCTTACTCGAAATGATAGTATGCTATCTGGTTTGCCTTTATCAGTCGTGTTCATGTTCAGGTGACTGATTGCATGTTACACTTTGATAGAGCCCTTAGGATCTTGCTTTACTACCAACAGTATGATGGCGATCATATACGTGAGAGTTGGGTAGTTTATATGCATATCCTTAATTGTAGTCCCTAGTCGTGGGAGTTTTGAGACAGGGCATCGATACTCCGGAGTAGACTAGTGTGTACAGTCGAGACCCCGACGAGGGGCGGTGGCCGGTCTCACAAGCCACTGGTGTCAGTTGGATCACCTAAGATGTATACAGGTGCTCATTGGGTTATGAGTACACCGGACAGGACTCGCCGGGAATCTGCTAGTTAGTACTATACCTATCGTCGGATAGCAGTTCCCTGGTGACATGTGTACAGGTTAGTTCATCGACCTGAGGTCGTCATTTGTCTCGTGTGAGTTCCCACTGTGCTTTGATTTCTACCCTACCACGGCTCAAAGGAGTCGTGCAAACAGGTAGCTTTTGGGTACAGTCCCGAGCCATATGGAGGCACGTGAGCGGATCGGCAGGGGATTCGTCTCTCCCGGTATTGGGGGCGAGGTCGTGCTGTGTCTAGGAGAGCCATTACACAAATCCATGGCCATGGTAGGAGATTTACTGGTAGGTACTCCAGTAGTATCTCAGGGTGTATTGGGCTTCACTCCGACACGACTTATACTGCTATTGGGGGTCTGACGTTACTAGCCCCCTAGACAGATATGCGATACTCATTGACGAACGGACCGGACTGTATATACATTGTCACTGTTAGGCTCAGTAGGGTTTTCGGAGGAGTTCGCTCATCGGTCTCCCTTGAGTTCGCTCCTCGGCCACCCTTGAGGTCAGTCCATGGGCAGCCGTTATGCATAGCTAGTGCCGCTGACGGTTTGTGGTTAAACCCACTGCCAGGGTACTGACGAGTCATTAGAGTTCCCCACAGACAGTTTCCCAAGTTCGGGCGAAACGTTGTAGAGGCCGTATGGTTTTATGGCAGGGTTCGGAAAATGCACGTGCGTTTACGCACGTGTCAGTTTTCGGGCAGATGATACTGGTCGGCTTTGGTTTAAGCCGGATCCGAGTATTATATTGAGTAGGTATAATATCTTTGTCTCAGTTGCATTTATATTCGGTCGTAATATAAATGCGGGTATATTTATACAGTTTCGGGGTTATCCTGAAATTCGTTTCAGGATCACTTTTGGAAGTTGCCAGTTTCCAGTTTTCTATCAGCCGTCTTTTAACATTCTGTTAAAGACGGATTTATCTTTTCTTCAGATATGATGAGTCATGCTTCTAGAAGATTCTAGAAGGTTCTAGATTGGGTGAGGTGTCGTGTGACTCATGCTTTGTAATCAACCATTTCTTGTTATGCTTAAGATCTTTTTGCTAGATATTTAGTTTGTGTTCATATTATGATAAGGATGTTTTGTTATGGTTACCTCCTTATCTCCTCCTACACTCACCCTCCTCCTTCATATATGAATGGAAGGACTCCTCTCTCATTCACTCACTCACTTGATGTTTCATTGTAGAAAAGATATGATAGTTTTGGGGTGTATGGAATTCACAGTTCATTTCATTCCATCACCCGATTTCCACGGCAACTTCATTAACCGATCGTCCACGGACTTGGACGAAGTGAGACAAAGTCATCTACTCATTCTCTACATCAATCTTGGTCGTCTCTTTTAGCAAACTTGACGATCGAGTTGCCTCGAGTCAGAGGCGGGAGCCCGTTTAAAGAACCGATCATGTGGTGCCACCTCGACGAGGATATCGGAGTTCGACGAGATCGGAGCAGCCGCAACGGAGCGTGGGATGATGGTTGAAGAACGAAGGACTCGGATCGTTCGGTACAACCTTTCTACACTCTTTACTGTTTGTTAGTTTAGCAATAATGGCAGATCCGGGTTAAAGTATACGATAGCGCCAGTTTAAAAGTTTTGTTCCGCATTTGGCGTCTGCAGACGGCCGGGGCGCTAGCGTAGACTCATAGTGGTATCAGAGCCTTGCCATTTTGCTATACTAACTTGTGCTAACGCGTTTAAAATATCGATCCGACCGGAAAACTAAAAACTGCAAAATCCAAGCCGACGGTTTCTGTTAATTTTAAACGGTGTCAAAATTGATTTCTGGATGTGTTAAAAATCAGTGCAGGGTTTTCTAAGAGTCACGGCAAAATTTGGATTTGTGATCCCTCCAACAAGCCGCGGAAGCACGACCAACTCTATAGTCTTAGCCGCGCATCCGCGGCCACGTGGGGAGCACGTGCTCCCAAATTTTCTCAGTGGCTTCTGTGTTGGGTTTTGTGATTTTTGGTATATATATTTTTGGCCCAGGTTTTGTTACTGTTCACCAGTAAGCAGTGGGGCCCACTTTTTGATATTTGGTCTTTGGTCGATCGTAATTTAAATGCGTTAGTTTACAGTGCTTACATTATATCTCCGACCGGGAATGTCATTTGATCGGTAAACAGCGTCTGATTGCTATAGTTCTTTTAGACGGGTTTGCGAACGTGACATTCGCGTTGATGTTCTGTGTTGTGCTGTGATGTTGCGGATTTGTCGTGGTGGATAGCAGTGTGCAATGGTAGTACAGTTTGAGTTTATTTGTACATTTGATATTGCGGGGCGAGCGTCCAACTTGTGGACAGCCGTCACTGCCTGTTGTATAATATTCTTTTGGGGCACGACCAGGTTGCGGTCGATGTACCTATTGTACTATTTTTCATTACTGTACTAGGTTTTGCCCCGAGACGGAGTGCACGGATAGCCGGGTTCGGGAGGGCAACGGGTCCGCATCTCATGGCTTTGAGAGGCAGAGGGACCCCACTTCAGAATTGGCAGACTATTCGCCGCACTCGTAGGGGGTACAGGTTGACCCAAGGAGGGGTGCTTAATTTACCGGATTCCGTGAAGTGCCGGGTGTTCCATTCACTATGCTGTAGGGACTACCTCGCTTCAGGTTTTGGCGGGTAACTTGCCGCACCCGTAGGGGTCTAGGTTTCATTGCACAGGCTATCCACACGACAGGGGAACGTCGGGTTTCAGCAGCGGCTCTGTGAAACCCGGGGATCCCAGATTATCTGTATTGTTCTGTGATGCTTATTACTTTTCTGTAATGTTGCATACTATCACGCCTGGAGCGATTATTGTATATTGGTTTATATACTATTAGATGTTGTATATGTTTTACACCGCGCTAGTCCAGTCCCCGCTCTGTCGTTAGTTAAGTAACCTAACGGGTGATGACGGGACCCAGTGACGAATGCGGATGGCATATACGTACATTTTATTTTCGTTCTTTTCTGGTGTGATTAAATGATGGGACTGTGTTGATTCTGATCAACGCAAAGTTAAAACAAACATGTTTACAGTTGTTGGAACAATTTAAAAAGTGTTATTGCAAAGACGTTTTCTTGTGTTATGCATAGTGGTATTCAGTGGAATATCCAGCACCTCATTCGACGAGGCAGGGCCGATATCCCTTCACCGGGACCGACCCCTTGGACAGAAGTTTGCGTCAGAGTAATAACTTCACTATAGTCGATTACATGTTGCTTTGCATAGCGGTATTCAGTGGAATATCCTGCACCTCATTCCACGAGGAAAGAGCCGAGATCCCTTTACCGGGAGTGACCTCTTTAGCAAAAGGTTTTCACCACTATATTTTAAAAAGCTATCAGGTTCCTTCAGCGATATCAAGTTCACTACGCTAAAGGTTTTTCGCCAAAAACCAGCCGTAGCCCTCCGTCATTTCATATGGATGGTCAGTAGTATTCAAGCTATGTTGGTCTAGCCCTTAGCTAGGACATAGTGATTGGTAGCTGCTGGGGTGTTCACATGTTGCATAGATAGATGAGTTGGTTTGGGACAGTCGTACAGCCTTGTTGGACCTTAGTCAAGGGCGAGTACGGGTGGGTTCAAATTAACAAGATAATGATGGGAAGAACTTGACATGTGACTTATGGTTTGGTGGCCCTTAGTCACGATCATAAGAGCATGGGGAAAAAACTATATCAGGAGTTTCTAAAGAAACTGAAACTTGCCGAGTATGCGCATACCTTCTGGAGTATGAGTAACGTGGATGCATTCTATCACGTTATCATGCGATGAGAGTTGGATCCTGATTCCCACTGATGAGTTGGTTTACTCTTCGGGTGATCCCGATTGATTCTTCTTTAGGTTTGGAGGAGAATTTGACAGGACAGTGGGAGGTTTCCGGATTAGATAAAATGATGACCATTCTGATCTAGGTTAGAGTGCACGCAGAGTGTTTCTTTTCTCTCTCTCTCTTTGGCAGCGACCTTTGACCGACCCTAGACTATGACTCAGTGACCAGGTTGACCGAACCTTCTTAAAATACTGGCCTTTGGATTGTCTGAGTTGCATAAGTCATTGTCACTCCTTCTTTTACCCTTTGAATTTCTTAGAACACCCGTATACTACGGATATCCACTTCCATTGGATAGATCCATCGTATGGTTATATACGAACTCGAAGGAACTTCTTCGAGGATGGATCCAGGTTCAGGAGGAAAAGAATTGGTTTATTCAGTTGTCTTTTATTATCACCTTCTCTCAGGTTGCGAGGGCTCCTTGGTTTAGGAGAGTACACCTATTACGCCTATTGGATAGTCTTATTCCAAACCATAGGCTGGTGCCGAAAGGTAGGGAATGAAGAAAACCAATTAGCCTAAGTAGGGTGTGCAGAAGGTAATATGTAAAGACAAAATAAAGGGATTAGAAAGAGGGCAAAGTAAATTGCGACTGATATCATTCACGACCAAAACCGCGTACTTCATCGCCACTCCTATTTCACCTTTAAAAAAGAATAAGGTATTATTCAATTGTCTTTTATCGTCACCTTCTCTCGAGATGCGAGTACTCCTTGGTTTAGGAGGGTACACCTATTATGCTTACTGGATAGTCTTCTTCCAAACCATAGGCTGGTGCCGAACGGTAGGGAAGGAAGAAAACCATTTAGCCTAACGATGGTGTACAGAAGGTAACGACTAAAGACAAATAAAGGGATTTGGAGAGATGGCAATAAAATATACGGTTGAAGTCATGAATTGGATTATGGAAGAGGCATTGCTATGAATACCAGGATACCCCTACGAAACATTTTCATGTTTCAGTGCATTGTTAAAGGAAAAACTGTTTTTCCCGATTAGACACTTACTCCAAGGGTATGTATTTACCAGGTTTCATTCTCATATCTGTATGGTTTTACAGATGATGAGTGGGAGTAAGATATTGGGAATTAGGTGATCATCCTCATTATATCGGAATTCGTTGTAATTGGTGATATTTGAGGAAATCGCCAGGGTTCAGTTTTCCACCTACAACGCACAGGTTTTGAGTTGTTCAACTCAGTGGACTTATACAGAGTATTGTATGTTGTCCAAGTATCCATCAGGACAAAGGGGTAGGTCCTAGTACTATGTTCTATTTACTTATAACTTCTCTAGCATTTAGACGAGTGTTTCGTAGAAATACAAGGTCTAAGTTTTGAGAAGTTGTGGGTATAAGAATAAAGTAGAGAACCAGGTATCACAAGTATCGGGATTCTTCAAAGAGATCGAAGATGTAGATTCTTATGATTGGTATTCAGATGATAGTGATGGTTTTGAGAAACGTGTTTCTCTTTCAGGTTACTCATAATTGGATGGATTCCTAAGTTGAGTAATGCTGATTAGCCTCTTTCCATTAAGTTGATGTGCACTGGAGACAGCTGCATGGTTTGAATATGGTTCAAATTAAATAAGTGCCAAATTTTCTGTATTGGATATAGAATGGATCGTACCTTAAAAGAAATTAAGGTACGGGGAGTTGTCCAGCTTATGATTAAAACCAGACACAGGATAACTCAGGGCACGTTTCTGTAATTGCTGTTTGTGGGTTGACCCTGGCTATGACGAGGGTTGATATTCTACCATTTGGAAGATCAATAGTGATATTGTTCTTGACTCGCCACAGTTTTAGTAAAAAATGGATCTTTTTCAGAAAACAGTAGTGGGAGTATGGTAGAACTGGAAGTGATTCCAGAACCGCGAACGATTACGGAAAAATTTAATAGGACCTATACATTCAATCAGGTTTGACATTCCAATAGCCACTCCGCAGGTATGGTAGGTAACCTCAAACACCCGAGAGGTACTTCGGTAGCCTCAAGGACGGTGACAGGGAGGTTCTTATCTACCAAGACTTGACACTGCTGTTGTTCCAGGTTATGAGACCCGGTAGGAGGGTTGTCGTAGTCAGTGGGAGCAGCGGAAGCATAGTGGGCAAGATGCTTATATCTATTTATAGACTTGAGCAGTTATAGCGGAGATAGATCATCTAATTTTGATGTGATAGTCATGGGTTTGACTTCAATCAGAATAGGGGATGGATCAGTTAAGAAGGCAGTAGGGTGTGATGTCATGGTATCTGGATGACATACACAGAGTAGGAAGTAAAATTCCTATACTACGATCGGTTGTACTGTGGTCGTCACACAGTTGTTTCTCCAGACAGAATAGAAAATAATATAAGACATTCTGGTTTCTAGATCTATGGTTTTAGATCTGGATTTGGGTAGTTTCCCAATGTGGGTACTTTGACAGATATTCTAATGGTTTTTGGAATAGTTGACTCCTAGCATGGTGGTGTACCTACAGGTGATGGAGTCACCCTCTCTAAAGGTGTCTTACAGACTAAAGAGGAGAGGGATGTGCATGATTGGCAGATCACTTGCTTAGGCAATTGAGTCAATCATGAGATGTCAAGTACCGCACCAAATGTTGTTTTTGCACTAGGTGCAATAAGTTTGTATTAATCCAATCCTGGAGAAACATAAGGAAGCAGTTTTAGAACATTAGTACATGTTCTATGGATTTGATAACGGCAGCCTCTTTCGGGAGACGGTTATCATTCCAGGCTTCAAAGGTGACATGGATGACAGAGTGATTGTCAGAGTTTTAGTTTTCCCTCTGACGAGGGACAGTATTATGGACAGGTGGTTCCAGAGGATACTGTGGGTGGCATGGTGCCCGATACTGATTAGGTTCAGTGATCGATTCAGTCTAAGAAGTTTGGATATGGAGTTCATTTATGAACTAAGGTCCCATCAGATATCCAGACATATTCTAAGACAGGTACTACTCAATTCAGGAGATGGCTTTCTCCGCGAACTTGAGATTAAGAGAGATACATAAAGAAACTTCTAGGCGGATCCACTCACCGAGGTATTTCTCGAACACAATAGTTTTACAAACGGGCTTTGTGAAACTGATTAGTAGAGGAGTTGGATGTTCGGTTTCACACGGGCTGTGAGTAGTCGACATCGCAATATTAGCCTTGAGTGCAAGTGGGAGATTGTTGGAGATAGTGCCCTCATAGTCAATTATTGGATCGCAGGTACGTGATTGCAATGATTGCGGAGGACCTATCCCGGTAGCACAGTCTTACTCGAAATGATAGTATGCTATCTGGTTTGCCTTTATCAGTCGTGTACATGTTCAGGTGACTGATTGCATGTTACACTTTGATAGAGCCCTTAGGATCTTGCTTTACTACCAACAGTATGATGGCGATCATATACGTGAGAGTTGGGTAGTTTATATGCATATCCTTAATTGTAGTCCCTAGTCGTGGGAGTTTCGAGACAGGGCATCGATACTCCGGAGTAGACTAGTGTGTACAGTCGAGACCCCGACGAGGGGCGGTGGCCGGTCTCACAAGCCACTGGTGTCAGTTGGATCACCTAAGATGTATACAGGTGCTCATTGGGTTATGAGTACACTGGACAGGACTTGCCGGGAATCTGCTAGTTAGTACTATACCTATCGTCGGATAGCAGTTCCCTGGTGACATGTGTACAGGTTAGTTCATCGACCTGAGGTCGTCATTTGTCTCGTGTGAGTTCCCACTGTTCTTTGATTTCTACCCTACCACGGCTCAAAGGAGTCGTGCAAACAGGTAGCTTTTGGGTACAGTCCCGAGCCATATGGAGGCACGTGAGCGGATCGGCAGGGGATTCGTCTCTCCCGGTATTGGGGGCGAGGTCGTGCTGTGTCTAGGAGAGCCATTACACAAATCCATGGCCATGGTAGGAGATTTACTGGTAGGTACTCCAGTAGTATCTCAGGGTGTATTGGGCTTCACTCCGACACGACTTATACTGCTATTGGGGGTCTGACGTTACTAGCCCCCTATACAGATATGCGATACTCATTGACGAACGGACCGGACTGTATATACATTGTCACTGTTAGGCTCAGTAGGGTTTTCGGAGGAGTTCGCTCATCGGTCTCCCTTGAGTTCGCTCCTCGGCCACCCTTGAGGTCAGTCCATGGGCAGCCGTTATGCATAGCTAGTGCCGTTGACGGTTTGTGGTTAAACCCACTGCCAGGGTACTGACGAGTCATTAGAGTTCCCCACAGACAGTTTCCCAAGTTCGGGCGAAACGTTGTAGAGGCCGTATGGTTTTATGGCAGGGTTCGGAAAATGCACGTGCGTTTACGCACGTGTCAGTTTTCGGGCAGATGATACTGGTCGGCTTTGGTTTAAGCCGGATCCGAGTATTATATTGAGTAGGTATAATATCTTTGTCTCAGTTGCATTTATATTCGGTCGTAATATAAATGCGGGTATATTTATACAGTTTCGGGGTTATCCTGAAATTCGTTTCAGGATCACTTTTGGAAGTTGCCAGTTTCCAGTTTTCTATCAGCCGTCTTTTAACATTCTGTTAAAGACGGATTTATCTTTTCTTCAGATATGATGAGTCATGCTTCTAGAAGATTCTAGAAGGTTCTAGATTGGGTGAGGTGTCGTGTGACTCATGCTTTGTAATCAACCATTTCTTGTTATGCTTAAGATCTTTTTGCTAGATATTTAGTTTGTGTTCATATTATGATAAGGATGTTTTGTTATGGTTACCTCCTTATCTCCTCCTACACTCACCCTCCTCCTTCATATATGAATGGAAGGACTCCTCTCTCATTCACTCACTCACTTGATGTTTCATTGTAGAAAAGATATGATAGTTTTGGGGTGTATGGAATTCACAGTTCATTTCATTCCATCACCCGATTTCCACGGCAACTTCATTAACCGATCGTCCACGGACTTGGACGAAGTGAGACAAAGTCATCTACTCATTCTCTACATCAATCTTGGTCGTCTCTTTTAGCAAACTTGACGATCGAGTTGCCTCGAGTCAGAGGCGGGAGCCCGTTTAAAGAACCGATCATGTGGTGCCACCTCGACGAGGATATCGGAGTTCGACGAGATCGGAGCAGCCGCAACGGAGCGTGGGATGATGGTTGAAGAACGAAGGACTCGGATCGTTCGGTACAACCTTTCTACACTCTTTACTGTTTGTTAGTTTAGCAATAATGGCAGATCCGGGTTAAAGTATACGATAGCGCCAGTTTAAAAGTTTTGTTCCGTATTTGGCGTCTGTAGACGGCCGGGGCACTAGCGTAGACTCATATAATACGTATATTCCATTGTTTAATGTACCCGACCCAATCAGAACTTGATTAAGGTGAATGTTTACAACATTGCTTAAAAATGCAAATTCATAACCTTCTTTAGATATTAAAGATACAGAAATGATATTACAAGTTGCATTGGGTACAAAATAACAATTACACAAAACCAAAACGTGTCCATCTGACAACCCCAGGTGATAGTCCCCCACGGACTCAGCATCCATGCCAGCTCCATTTGCAACTCTGAGGGTCATATCACCTGCCTTCAAAACCCTACGGTTTCTCAACTCCTGCAAAGAATTATAGATATGAGATCCTGATCCGGTATCCAATACCCAGGAAGTAGAGTCTATTGATAGACAGTTTTCAATAACATACACACCTGAAGCTGAAGCCGCAACTTGCTTCAGATCCTGTGTTCTGGCCTTCCAAGCCCTCCAATCTTTCTTCCAGTGTCCACTCTTGTGACAGTAAAAGCATTCTTCCTTTCCCACAAGCTTTCCCGCTTCCTTTGCTGCTTTTGCCTTTCCCTTCGTATCCACTTTACAAACACCGCCCCTTGGTTTGGCGGGGGTTTTCTTCTTCTTTCCCTTGGCTTTCGCCTTGGACCTAGAAGAGGAAGATCCTCCTACAAATAAAGTGGATGTTTCCCTACCTTTCTGTAGGGTGGTATCTGCACTCCTCAGCATGTTGAGGAGTTCTGAAAGTTCAACTTCCTTTTCCTGTAAGTTGAAGTTCAGGATGAACTGGGCGTAAGTGGAAGGAAGGGACTGGAGAATCAAGTCCGTATAGAGCTCATTCTCAACGTGGTCTTAAGGTCCGCAAGCTCTTCAATGAAGCCAATCATCTTAAGCACGTGTTCCGCTACCGGTGATCCGATGGCCAATCTCGCCGAAAACAGCTTTTTCGAGACTTCGTATCTGGCGATACGGGATTGCTCTCCATACAGTTCTTTTGTATGAAGAAATGTGGATTCAAGGTCCATATTCTCGTGCCTCCTCTGGTGTTGATTGTCCATAGAGGCAAGCACGAGGCACTTGGCCTTCGCGCAATCAATCTCCTAAATCTTACAGATTTCCTTATCCGCGACGCTGGAGGTGGGACCTGGGGCAGGGGGAGCTTTGGTGGTAAGGAGATACCCCAACTTGTCGTAAGTGATTGCCATTTTGACATTCCTGAGCCAATCTTTGTAGTTTGGCCCGGTCAGTATGTTTTTATCTAGTAGTAACTTAAGTCCAGTCATGATGTTTGTTCGCTGCAATTAGGAGAGAGAGAAGAAACACTTTAGCATGATGCTCTTGCAAGTTTAGAGTGGTTTTTAATTTGTCTAAACAGGTGGCTCCCACTGTCTCTCGAATCCCTCCTCAAACCAAAAAGGAAGAATTAGTCAGGATCAATCTCACCGTACAATACTTGCTTAACCGTTCAGCCAGGCTAGTGTCGGTACTTCGAGGGAGGTTTTCCAACGCTTTCGCGAAATTCCTTAATTAAATAACCTCTTTTCCCAGGGGTGCAGCCCCGCTAACACCTTTCTAGACACCTACTAGGTTTATAGCATTGATCATTATGTAAGAAGTTTCCCGAGGAGTAGCATATACTCACAGTAGGATCGGGATCCAAATATCATTGCGTGAGAAAACTGAAGGAATCCTACCAGAATCATCACACTCCAAATGGTATGCAACGCTAGCAAGTTTCAGTTCTTTTGAAACTCCCGATGTGGATTTTTTCCCCATGCTCTTATGACCTTGACATTGGCCAACAAATCATAAGTCACATGTCAAGTTCTACCCGTCATTCTCCAGGTTAATTTGAACCCACCCGCACCTACCCTTGACTTTGGCCAACAAGGCAGTACGACTGTCCCAAACCAACACATCTATCTATGTTGCACATGAATACCCAATAGCTACCAATCACTATGCCTTGACTTTAGCCAACAAACATAGCTTGAATACTATTGACCATCCATGTGAAACGACGGAGGGCTATGAATGGTTTTGGCGAAACCGTGAACGTAGTGAACTTGATATAATCGATAGAACGAGGTAGCTTTTAAAAGGAGTGGTTTAAGCTCCGCGTTTAAAAGTTATTTTGAAAAGAAACCGAGTGGTTTTTGAAAGTGTTCCAACGACTTTTACTTTGGTTTATTTTTCTTGCATTAATTTTAATGCGTCCCATCAATTAATCCTACCATTGCAGAAAACAAGGAAAATATGAAGTACGCTTATGCCATCCGCATTCGCCATGGGGTCCCGTCATCACCCGTTAGGTTACTTAACTAACGACAGAGCGGGGGATGGACTAGCGCGGATGCAAAACATAAACAACGCCTAAATAGATATCTACATATAGATATATACATTCGTCAGATGCAATGATAGCCATTCCAGATTACAGATGAATACATTGGATATACTAGAAATCCGTATTCCGTTCGAGCCTGTAACGAAAAGCGGATTACACGGTCGCGATGAATAGCCAAACCCCACCCTAGACCCCTACGGGTGCGGCAAACTACCCGCCAAGTACCCGAAGCGAATCAACCTCCCTCAACTCGTGAGTAGGCCACTCGGCACTTCGGGATACCCGGTAGTTTGTGCACCCCACCTTGGGTCTATCCTAGGAGCAAAAACAGTAAAAAGAAATTATACAATGACGGCTACAACCCCATCCCGGTTGTGCGTCCATATAAATAATATTACATCAAATTTACATATTACAAGAATTGAAAGATAAACAAAACTCTCATCTTACAATTCCCCCCGGCTATTCATCCGCGACAATCCAACGAATTCATATACACATACCATCAACATCACAGATCACAGATATGTATAACCCCCACTAATCGACGTATAGTGATTAACAGACGTTCAATACATATATAACATTACAGATACAACCCATTAGCCAAAGTCTACAGAAAATCGACCAAAATACGGATTTGTAACCACCCCAAAAACAAACTTGTTCTCTGGAAATTCTGGGCAGAAACAAACCATCTCAAAAATCACAAAATACAACCAGAAACAAACTGCAGGAGAAACGATCCACGGCCGAGTCAACTCGGCCGCGGAACCGCGGTGAGTAGGTCGGTTCGCTGGATCGTTATTCTTGCCTGTTCATTAAAAAGCCTGAGCCGATTTTTAAGACATGATTTATTATTTTTGGAGCAGAAATAAAAATCGACAGAAACTAGGATTTTCCGCGGTGTTTCGCGGTTTTTTTTCCGGTCGAAATTCTAGATACTTTGCTAACATGCTAGGGTGTGTTTAGCTAGGCTCTGATACTACTGTAAGTCCACGTTACCTCTCCCGGTTCATTCGGGCTTGCGGAAATGATGAAAAACGATTTTTCGGGTCATGGCAACATGGACTATAAAACACGGATCTTTGCTAAACTACACACTAGCAACTAACACGAGCTATTGCTACTCGGTTAGGGGTTATACCTCAACTTGAACTCCTTCTCTTTGACTCTTGATGGTGGTCGGATGGTGCTTTCCTCGTTGCCTTCTCTTGTCGAAGATGGATCCACCTGAGGGTTTCTACCTTGAGCTCCTTTCTCGATCTTGAGAGAACTAAAGTGTCCGTCTTGCTAGACCTTCAACCATAGGATGAGTAGAGAGTGGCTTTGGGTGTTTAATTTCCAAGGAAAGGTTTCTCAACTCATGAGAATGATTCTCCTTGAACTAGAGGAAGAGGAAGAGCAAAATGGAGGAGAGAGAATGGTTATGATAAAATGAGAATAGTTTTACAACCATATCAAATATATGTGAATTAATCTAATTAATAATATTAATCAAAATGAAAAAGGTGATGGTTGGTTTGATAAGACCATTATCATTTCACATTAAATATTTTTGCAAAGATCAAAGAGCATCTTGAAAAGAAATGATGATGGTCAAAGTTTCAACCATGGTCAACAAGTCAACAAACCATGACACAATTTCATTTAAATAACATTATCAATTGATATTACACATAATCATTAGGGTTTGGTAAATGACAACCGTCAACTGTGCATACACACCCGTACCAAAACCCTAATGAGAATCCTCTTCCTCTGCCTTAGTCAACTGTGCATACACACCCGCATTCGTGTTCCGAGGAGCACGAACACTATGAGATAAAACTAACCCCAAAGCATATACTAGGATCTGGCTCAAACCAGAGTCCGCTAGTAATGTCTATCCGGACGCCAAACGTGCACAAGTGCGCGGATGTGAACGAACCCTGTCGCAAAACCATGCGACTTCTACTCTGTTTTGCCCAAAAGCGAATAACTCTCTGTGTGGGACTCTAAAGACTCGACACTACGCTGGCAGTGGGTTTAACCACAGACCACAAGCGGCATTAGCTGTACGTAACGGTCCCCAGGTAGATGCCGATAAGAAGACGGACGAGGTGAAACCCATCTGAACTCCTACTGAGCCTGAATGTGACAATCTCCGTATAGTCCGGTCTGTTCGTCTGAGAACATCGCATGGCGGGCCTAGAGGGCGGTAAACGTCAGTCCCCTATTAGCGGTACAAGTCGTGTCGGAGTGTAGCCCAGAACACCTGAGATAACACTGGAAACCTACCAGTCTATCTCGCTTGCCCGGGCCAGGGACTTTGTGTAATGGCTCTCCTAGACACAGCGCGATATCAACCACCAATACCGGGAGAGACGAATCCTGTCTAACCGTCACTGCCTCCAAGTACTTCGGGACTGCACCCAAAAAATACCTGTTTGCATGACTCCTTTGAGCCGTAGTAGGGTAGTAATCAAAGTACAGTGGGAACACACTCGAGGCGAAGTGACAGTGTCAAGTAAACGGACTAAGCTGTACTCATGTCACCTGGGAACTGATAACTGACGATAGGTATAGTACCAACCAACAGTTCCCGACGAGTCCTGTCCAGTGTACTCGTAACCTAACGAGCACCCGCATACTATCTCAAGTACGACTTACTGACGGCTGTGGGACAGACCGTCTCCTAAGCTGGGATGAGAAGCGTATACGCTAGTCTACTCCGGAGTATCGATGCCCTGTCTCGATAGTCCTACGAATAGGGACCTGCATAAGGATATGCTTGTGGATTACCCAGCCCCCACGAGTGTGACTGTCATCACAACGCTGGTAATCAAGCAAAGATCCTAAGGGCTCCACTATTGTGTAAAGGCGATATGCTATAAGAAACACATATACACATTAAAGTAGAAACAAACCAAGTAGGATACTACTATATCGAGCAAGATTGTCAATACAACTGTGAATATCACAAGCTTCCATTAAGTAATATACAAACTAGTATGATACAGTAATGGCCTCTAGGGCATATACACTAACAACAATCTATATTACAAGACAACCCAATACAAACAATACAAACAAGATATCTCGGGGTTTAAGGGGTAGATTGGTACGGAAGGTGTTAGAAGTGGCACGAGACAGTAAGATTTAATACACCTAACCTGAATCCAGTTGTTGTTGTACCGTGGCATAAACGGTTCCTTGTACTACACTTGCCTCTAGTCCTTGGCATATAGAGACTCCTCTCGTATACACTGCCATCCTTCTGTACCAAGCTACAAACAACATCATTAACCATATAATACAATTTTGAAAGCTACCTTCTCATTCTGTCTATTCTATTTCTCCCTTATCTTTGGGACTTACCGAGCGATTTTTTGGCTGACGACATTCTCTTTCTTTCTTCTTTGAATGTCGTCGGGTGATCTGGACACTCCAGAGGTCGAGCCCACTAGTGAAGACTTGGACCACTTCATTGAAGACCCAGAGCTTTAGTTCATTGTACACTTTTATTTCAGTACTTTTCTTTTTCTGTTATGCCATTGTTTAGGCATTGCTTTCATTCAGTTGTATTTACTTTTCCATGCATTGTATAGAAAGAATGTGAATAAATAAAGTTGTTGTTTTATTATATCTCGTCTCTTGTGCATTTACTTTTATATTGTTTTGATACGCTTAGCGTATTTACTTCACAGTAAATACGCAGCGGCCTCGTCGCGCCCCCTTCGCCTTACACCGGGAAGCGGGGTGTGACAGGTTTTGTTGGTGGCTCATGCAGGTCAGAGTTGTATGAAACACTGCCATGCAATGTTGTTCTATGTGAACAACCTAAGCAATATAACACAAGAACCAGCAACTAAAATATTCTTTACAATTCATGTTCTTTGAATCTTACAATTTCATGTTCTTTGAATCATATACTCTGAATCTGTCCTAACCCAAATTTTTCATTCAAGGTTATGGATTACCCAAACAACACCAGCACCAATGTCAACAACACACCTCCACCACTACCACTCACCCCTGCCGTCTATGCTCCGCTCAACGAGCAGATGGTTCTGCTTGAGGAAATCCGAAGCCTCCTGGTAGGACTGCAGCAGCAGACTGCTATATTAGTGTACCGATCAGAAGCAGAAACAACCGGCATAAAGCGCTCTGCCATCCAGATAGCAAGAGGAGCCTACACTACACAACCTTCTGAACCCAAGACACAGAAAGAAACAATTAACCAGTCAAGTCCAGGTTTTTGTTACTACTGCCATAGGGATGGACACTTGTGGAAGGACTGTAGGCGCGCAAAAGGTCTGTTCCTAGTTTATGGCGCATCCAATCATAGAATTGGAGACTGTCCCTATAGACGCAACTCAGCTCACACACCTACCAACTACCCGTAGCGGCCGACTATCCAGGCTCCTGCACCTAGTCTTGCACTCCCAGCACCACCTCCACATGGACCACCTCTACCTAGTCAGGCATCGAGTTACCGGCATACATAGAAAAATGTGCCGAGATGCCAAGCATACACCTTAGCAGCCGTAGAAGCCAAGACAGTTGACCAAGGTAACACTAGTAAGTCTCTTTCACATTTTTAAACCCTTGTATGACTTTGTTATTTTTTTTCATACACTATCAGTACTTCAGTCACCAAATTTTTCTTGAATCCGTTACACTTTCCTTTTACAAATTTCGAGGATGAAATTTTTATAAGGAGGGTAGAATGTAACAACCGTAAATTTCCTGTACAACTTTCTGTAGAATTTTTTCAAAATTTAAAGAAAGGGGTAATTTTTCCTGAGCACAACTTAAATATTTGTTTTGCTAATTAATTACAAGAAAGAGCTTGTAGCTCATTGGTAATACCTTGCACTGCTAAGCTAAGCCACCAGAGTTCAAATCCCATACCCCACATTATTTTTAATATTGTTTTATTTTGGATTTTTAGAATACCAACAGTTTATACATGCATATCTCACAAAACCTCCACTACACATAAAAATCTAACAGTGCCAGAGGGATCACCAACCGTCGTAGTGGATTCCGGCCGCCGGCCGGACTGGCCGATTCCGGCGAGTCATCAACACAACAAATGTGTCTCTTGGCCTCCCCTGTATACCCGCACACTTTAAATACCCAGACCAGTAACAGAGCCCTTTAAAATCACATTAAACCCAATTTTTATTACATTTTATTACATTTATCATATTTTTTTCAATTAAACCTTTCATCTACCCTAACCCTAGCCTAACCCTATAAATACAACCCCTACACACTACCCCCTCACTTCAAAATTCTGAGCAAACTCCGAAGAAATTTCCTAGAAACCCTAGTGTGCATTTGAAGTGAGCAAAGAGGCGAAGCTCCGGCGAATTTTCCGGTAACTACCGTAGGAGATCCCGACGACGAAACGACGCACCGGGTCCTCCTCCCGATTCCTCTCCCTCTCCTCTTTAAGCTAAACCCGTAAGTCCCACTTTCACCGTTCTCCACTCTTTCTGAAAATACGAAATTCTAAAACCCGACGGAATCGGAGCAAAACCGATTTCCTATTCGGTTCTTCCAAAAATCTCACTTTTCCTTTAATACAATCTTGTTAAACCATTACGTGTTGATTATTAAACACTAACTAATCATATTGAACAAGTTCCATATCAAAAGAAATTGCTATTTTTATTTTACCGTACTTTTTCATTAAAATACCATATAGTTTCATTTTCGACATTTAAACATTACAAACTTGCTATACCTTTAAGTAGATCACGAGGTAATGACCTACCTCCTCACAACACTTATATGCAATATAGCACAATACCTTTCGGGAACATAGAATACGGGAAAACGAAACATTTCAAATAAATACCATTACTATTAAAACCGTTGTCTAAAAGATTAGTATTTTATACAAATCATTGCAAAGCGCCGCTACAACCCATTTTGGGGAACCCGACTGGGATGGTGCGGATTATCGCACGTCCCTGGGCTTAGTAGTGTGAGATGCAGACCTCCGCAACGAGCATTCGGTCTCAAAAGATTTAAAATACGAAAATCTTAAGAAAATGAGATTTCTAGAATTATAATATATATTAAAATTTATTTTTATAAATATATATATATATATATGTAATATCAAAATATCTATTTTTTTATAATATAAATATTCCAATTTTTCCAAATCAAAGAATCAATTTACATTAAAATACCATGAATTCCATACAAGTACAATATTACAAATAAATACCATATATTATGAAAGTAGGTTATTTTCACTAGAAATATCACAAATAAAAAATCTACAATTATTACTACTCTAAAGATGATAATTAAATACTTGGGGTGTATTTTGAAAAAAAGTATATAAATGTATTTTTATATAAAACCCCCTCAAGTTTTATAAATTACCCTAAAGACCCTATTAAACCTAGGTTTAAGCGGGACCAATCTCTTGAGCCTCAGGGAGCCGTAGAAGTAGGTGCTTGCCTATTTAAGATAGACAACTTAATAACGGTGTTATGAACATGGTAATCGTCTTTGAAAAAGACACAAATCCTGTCGCCTATGTGCAGCGGTTACCGATAACATCAAAACAATTAGGACTTCAAATTCTTTTCTAATTGTTCTGACTCAGACTGAGTCTTATTATAATAATCTGACTTGAATATAATTCAAGTACAATCTACAATTCAACATGAATCCATGAATCCATATATTCAATCTATTCAATCTATATTGACCGAACCGAACCATGGATATACTTCCATTTACATGATTATCCAGTTACATCCATATTTCTCCAGTTACATCCATTTACTGATATCATGGTTTCGGCAAGTCATCCAATTATACAATCTATATTACAAGACAACCTAATACAAACAATAAAAACAAGCTATCACGGGGTTTAAGGGGTAGATTGGTACGGAAGGTGTTAGAAGTGGCACGAGACAGTAAGATTTAATACACCTAACCTGAATCCAGTTGCTGTTGTACCGGGGTATAAACGATTCCTTGTATTACACTTGCCTCTAGTCTCTGGCATATAGAGACTCCTCTCGTACACTGGCATCCTTCTGTACCAAGCTACAAACAACATCGTTAACCATATAATACAATTTTAAAAGCTACCTTCTCATTCTGTCTATTCTATTTCTCCCATATCTTTGGGACTTACCGAGCGATTTTTTCGCTAACGACATTCTTTTTCTTTCTTCTTTGAATGTCGTCAGGTAATCTGGATACTCCGGAGATCGAGCCCAGTAGTGAAGACTTGGACCACTTCATTGAAGACCCAGAGCTTTAGTTCATTGTACACTTTTATTCCAGTACTTTTCTTTTTCTGTTATGCCATTGTTTAGGCATTGCTTTCATTCAGTTTTATTTACTTTACCATGCATTGTACAGAAAGAATGTGAATAAATAAACTTGCTATTTTATTATATCATGTCTCTTGTGAATTTACTTTTATATTTCTTAGATACGTTTAGCGTATTTACTTCACAGTAAATACGTAGCGGCCTCGTCGCGCCCCTTTCGCCGTACACCGGGAAGCGGGGCGTGACAGATACAGGATCGGGATCCTGCATATGTAATTTGTTACATAGGCTACGGATAGGTAGAGAACCGAGAATAGGGTAATATGTCTCTATGTATAGAGATTGGTGCAATTGTTGCAGCCAAATTAGTTGGCAAGTATCACCTTGTATTACCAAATACATTGATTCTGAACGAATGTTATTAGATACCGAACCTGATATGCAACATTATATCATTCTCTTTATTTACTAAAGAAGGATATAATTTTGTATTGTTGGATAATGTTTTGAACATTTCCTATATCAAGAGTTGATCGGTCCAGGAACGTTATCTAATGACATATACGTTCTAAATCAAACCACAGTTCTCAAAGTATAAAACACACACAAGAGGGAAAGTCCAGAAATGAACGAATCCTTCTTGAGGCATTGTAGACTAGGTCATATCAATGCGACCCGACTTGCTAAGTTACATTTAGATGCATATTTAAATCAGTTTGAATTTACATCTTTTGAAACTTGCCAGTCATGTCACAAAGATAAAATGACCATAGCTCCGTTTACTGGAAACAAAGAAAGAGTTAGTAAACTCTTGGGACTGATACATGATGATGTTTGTGGTCCTCTGTCTACATATGCCAGGACTGGTTCTTTGTACTTCATTACATTCACTAATGATAATTCAAGATTCGGACACATGTTCCTGTTGAAATGCGAGTCTGAAGATTTTGAGAAATTCGAATAATATAAGTCAGAAGTAGAAAACCAAAATCGGGTATAAGTATTTATGTTATTTGATGAGATCAGGGAGGAGAATACCTGTGCATGGAATTCTTGGATTATTTTAAATGAGAATAAGTTTCTCTCTCAGCATTACTCCTCCGTATACACCACAACACAACGGTGTATCGGGGCGGAGCAATCACAACCTATTTGATATGGTGCGCTCTATGATGGGTACTACTGAGTTTCCTATTTCTTTTGGGGGGTTATGCGCTTGAGGAAGCAGCATACCTATTGAATTGGGTTCCAACAAAATCAGGTGCCTACCACTCCATATGAGATATGGAATGGGAAGAGCCCATGTCTTAAGCAAGTTAAGATTTGTGGTTGTCTGGCTTATGTCTAAAAGCAAAATCCAGACAAGCTCGAAGCAAGGTCAGTTATGTGGAAGTTTGTTGGATATCCCAAGCATTCGTAAGGGAATATCTTCTACCGCACCGAGAAACAAAAGGTGTTTTATTTCTCGGCATGCCACCTTTTTAGAAAAGAAATTTTTTATGAAATAAATTTATGGTCATGAGGAATAACTGGAAGGAGTTCCAGTTATACAAACTACAACTGATGATTTAGTAGAACCGGAGGATTCAATAGTTCCCGACGAACCTCAGCCTTTCCGCCGATCTGGTAGGGTTCCTTATCCGCCTGAGAGATACTTCAGTTTCTCGATGACAGTGGGAGCGAGGATTGCATCATGAGATGATGACCCAACTTGTTTTGAGCAGGCCATCAAGAGTGGGGACTCTGTAAGAATAGCTGGATGCTAAGCGATTTGAGATGGAATCTATGTACACTAACAAAGTATGGACTTTGGTTGCTTTATCTGAAGGGTTATATCCCTATCAGGAGCAAGTATATCTTGAGAAGATTACTTGGTGTAGATGGAAAAGTTGAGACTTTCAAAGCTAGACTTGTTGTAAGAGGTTCTCGCCATTAACCAGGTGTGTTTTTTGATGAAACCTTTTTTCCGGTACCTATGCTTAAGTCCATCCAGATCCTACTTGCCATTTGCTACATACCATGACTACGATATATGGCTGTTGGGTGTCATGACTGCTTTTCTGAATACTGATTTAGAAAAAAGTGACTATAAGTACACAGCCAGAGGGCTTCGTAGACAATGGGAGCAGCGGAAACGTGTGCAAGTGTCTTTATGCGATAAAGCAGGCATCGCGAAGTTGGAACGTATGTTTTGTTGTGATAGTCAAAGCGTTTGACTTCATCGAAACGGTAGATGAACCTTGTATATAAAAAAAAGGTAGTAGAGAGTAAAGTGGTCTTCCTCGTATTGTACATGGATAACATACTCTTGATAGGAAAATTGTTTCCTATGCTACGATCAGTCAATCACCTCTTATCACATTGATTCTCCGTATAGGATCTAGGTGACACCTCCTAAATCCTGGTTTTTGGATCTATGAGATAGATCTAAGTGGATGTTAGGATTCTCACTAGGTGTAGTGAGAGGGTATCAATCGATCCTGGGAAGAATCACTGGATACAATCCAGGGTGGTAAGGATGACTGAATGTCAGTCACATGCATTGTCTTTACCCTCAGTGGATGGACGGTATGTTGGAAGAGTTCCAAGCTAGATACCGTGACAAACTAGACGATAAAGGCTGGTGACATCGCAATCAAAGATGCTACCAAAGAGGAAGTCTGGGTGTATATTTGTTCATGAGATGAACAAGGTTCCTACCATTGTGTGACAATGGAGGTGTGGATTTAGCCTAGGAACACCGGTCCCATCAGTGACCCAGACATATTCTAAGGCAGTATCACCTGATCATGGAGATGGTTGATCTCCAAGAGATCGAGGTTAGGAGAGTAGACTCAGAGGTTAACACGGTGGATCCACTCACTGAGGCCTTTCCTGCGAGAAACTTTTATAGGACGTTGGGTATGCTATACTGCAACAACTGGCCTTAGTGTAACTGGGAGATTGTTAGTTGTATGTATTCCCTCGAGGCCATTATTGTACATGAGATCTATATTATAGTGGATGCTGAGACATATATAGGGAAGACTTTCTTGCTCGACATGATATTACTGTACGGTTCCTAGGCACTCTGGTGGAGTCTCACAAGTGATCATCCATGCACAAATCAAATTTTACGGGTGCCTACAAACCCTAATACGGATCGTTAACTAGATATATAGGCGAAGCAAGCAAGTATACGGAAATATTGCTAAAGGGAAGGGGCTACAACCTTTGTAGATCCGGTCCACCACATCCTAGACTCCGTGACGAGGTCCCTCCACTGTCCAAATCAAATCCTTGATTCGATAACTAGGTTATATCGCATATAACCATTCGATACATTCATCGCGAGAATATAATACGGTATCACATACACGCATTATTCTCGGTCCCACGCATATCTCATATGCGCTCCTATTTCGTTTCTCTTGAGCCAGAAAACCTCTGTGTAGGACTCTAAAGACTCGTCAATACGCCGGCAGCGGATGATGATCATATCAAACACCCACAAGCCGCAAGCGGTCTGCTAAACGTAACGGCAACCCGGGTATTGAGCGATCAGAAGATCGACGAGCAAGCCCGCTCACACTCCTGCGAATCCAACCAGTAACACTTACCATACAGTCCGGTCTGTTCGTCTGATATGCCGCATATCTCGCCTAGGGGTGGTCAACGTCAGACCCCAATAGCTCGATAAGTCATGCCGACTTGAGGTCCATAACATTCGTGAAACTACTGATAACTGTTACCAGCATATCACTGCAACCCTGGCCAGGGATTTCCTGTTATGGCCAGTCGAGCATAGCACAACATCAACCCCCAATACCGGGAGAGACGAATCCCCTCCTATTGCTCATTGCCTCCATGTGAATCGGGACTGTACCCAAAAACCACCTGTTTGCACAACTCAGTAGAGCCGTGGTAGGGTGGAAATCGAAGCACAATGGGAGACACACAAGACTCTATGACGATCTCGGGTCAACAGACTAAGCTGTACCAGTGTCACCAGAGAACTGCCATCTGACGTGAGGTATAATACCATCTGGGAGTTCTCGGCGAGTCCGTTCAGTGTACCCAGTCTCCACTGAGCACCCGCATACCATCTTCGATAAACACCAATGGATATGGGATCATCCATCGCCCATCGCATGGGTCGAGAAGATATGCGCTAGTCTACTCTGGAATATCGATGCCCCGTCTCAATATTCCCACGACTAGGAACAATGAAGGATGTACTCACTGACTACCCAGGCCCCACTAGTATGATCTGCATCATAGTCCTGGAAGTCGAGTACACATCCTAAGGGCTTTATCAACATGTAATCAGAGAGACAGAAAGTATACATGTTAAGATAAAGAGCAACCAGATAGCGTACTATCATGTCGACCAAGAAAGTCCTACCTATATATGTCCCAGCATCCACTACAATATACATCCAATGTACAGTAATGGCCTCTAGGGCGTACATATAACTAACAATCTCCCACTTGCACTAAGGCCATCTGTAGCAGTGGTTGCAGTATCTAATACTCAACCATCCCATATGAGTCTCTCTCTGGGAAAAGGCCTTCGTGAGTGGATCCGCCGTGTTGTCCTCTGAGTCTACTCTCCTAACCTCGATCACCCCGGAGATCAACTATCTCCATGATCAGGTGATGCTTCCTCAAAATATGTCTGGGTCACTGATGGGACCAGGGTTCCAGGGCCGAAGCCACACTTCCATTGTCATACAATGGCAGGAACCTAGTTCATCTTATGAACCAATATACACCCAAACTGCCTCTTTGGTAGTATCTTTAATAGCGATGTTACCAGCTTTTATCGTCTAGTTTGCCACGGTATCTAGCTTGGAACTCTTCCAACATACCGTCCCTTTACTGAGGGTAAAGACAATGCCTGTGACTGACATTCAGTCGTCTTTATCACCCTGGAACTCTTCCAGTGATTCTCTCCAGGATCGATTGATACCATCTCACTACATCTAGTGAGAATCCCAGCATCCAATTACATCTATCTCAAAGATGAAAACTCAGGATTTAGGAGGTATCACTTTGATCCTATTTGGGGAATCCTAGTGATAATAGGAGATTGACCGATCGTAGTATAGGAAACTCTTTTCCTATCAAGAGTATGTCGTCTACGTACAATAAGAAGATGACCACCTTACTCTCTACTACCTTTTTGTATATACAAGGTTCGTCTACCATTTTGATGAAGTCAAACACTTTGACTATCACATCAAAACAGACGTTCCAACTCCGCGATGCCTGCTTCATTATGTAAAGCAACTTGCACACGTTTCCGCTGCTCCCACTGTTTACGAAGACCTCTGGCTGTGTACTTACAGACGTTCTCTTCTAAATCAGTATTTAGAAAAGCAGTCATGGCACCCAACCGCCAGATATCGTAGTCACGGTATGTAGCCGTGGTAAGTAGGATCTGGATAGACTTAAGCATAGCTACTGGAAAAAGGTTTCATCATTATCCACGCCTGGTCGATGACGAAAACCTTTAACAAGTCTAGCTTTGAAAGTCTCAACTTTTCCATCTGCACCGAGTAATCTTCTCAAGATATACTTGCTCCTGATGGGGATTTAACCCTTCAGATATAGCAGCTAAAGTCCATACTTTGCTGGTGTACATGGATTCCATCTCAGATCGCTAAGCATCCAGCCATTCTTACAGAGTCCCTACTCTCGATGGCCTGCTCGAAACTAGTTGGGTCATTATCTCATGATGCAATCCTCGCTCCCACTGTCATCGAGAAACCGAGGTATCTCTCTGGCGGATGAGGAACCCTACTAGATCGGCGGAGAGGCTGAGGTTCGTCGGGAACTATAGAATCCTTTGGTTCTGTCAAATCATCAACTGCAGTTTTGTATAGCTGGAACCTTTCCAGTTCTACAGAACTGATCCTGCCTCGATCTTGTCCGGATTTTGCTTTAAACATAGGCCGGACAACCCCAAATCTTAACTCGTTTAAGAGATGGGTTCTTCCCATACCATATCTTATATGGAGTGGTAGGCACTGATTTGATTCAAACCTAATTCAATAGGTATGCAGCTTCTCAAGTGCATAACCCCAAAAGGAAATAGGTAACTCAGTAATACTCATCATAGAGCACACCATATCTAATATTGTGCAATTGCTCCGCCCTGATACACCGTTGTGCTGTGGTGTATTCAGAGGAGTAACACTGAGAGAAAATCTCATTCTCCTTTAGAATAGTCCAGGAATTCTATGCACAAGTATTCTCCTCCCTGATCTTATCATAGGACATAATACTTATACCCGTATTTTGGTTCTCTACTTCTATCTTATATTCTGTGAATATCTCAAAAGGTTCGAACTTATGTTTCAACAGGAACATATGACTGAATCTTGAGAGATTATAAGAGAATACAATGAAGTATAAAGAATCAGTCCTGGCATGTGTAGACAGGAGACTTTACATACATCATCATGTATCAGTCCCAAGAGTTTACTAACTCTTTCTCTGTTTCTAATAAACAGAGCTATGGTCATCTAATCTTTGTGACATGACTGGCAAGTTTCACAAGATGTAAATTCAAACTGATTTAAATATACATCTAAATGTAACTTCAGCTAGTCGGGTCGCATTGATATGACCTAGTCTACAATACCTCAAGAAGAATTCGTTCATTTCTGAACTCTTCCTCTTGTGTGTGTTCAGTATACAAGGAACTGTAGTTTGATTTAGAACGTCAATGCTTTTAGATAACGTGCCTGAACCGATCAACTTTTGATATAGGAAATGTTCAAAACATTATCCAACAATACAAAATTATATCATTTCTTTACTAATAAAGAGACTGATATGATTTTGTATATCAGGTTCGGTATCTAATAGCATTTGTTCAGAATCAATGTATTGGTAATACAGGGTGACAGTGACCAACAGACTTGGCTGCAACACTTGCCCCGTTTTCTGCCTCATGAAACTTATCACCCGTTCTCAGTTTTTCTACCTTTTTGTAGCCCTATGTAATAGCTTACATATCTGGGATCCTGATCCGGTATCATATACCCAAGATACAGAGGATACTGAGAAACAGTTCTGTTTAACGAACACACCCGAAGAAGATGCATCATATGCACTTTCTTCGTTTGGGCGGCATAGGAATTCTGGTATTCCCCTATTTCCTGCTCTGTCTTATAACAATTATAAGTTGGAGCGGGACCAACGTTCCCCAGCTCAGTATAACAAGCGGGTTCGGTCAATATTCCGTATTATTATCTTGATTAAGGCGTGATATTGTCGCTACCTGGAGAGAGAGAGAAGAAAACACTCTGCGTGCGCTCTTGCAAGATCAGATTGGTTATATATTTTATCTAATCAGGATGGCTCCCACTGTTTTTATCAAATCTTCCTTCAAACCCTAAAAGGAAAGACTAGCCGGGATTAATTACACTCTACAAGTTCGCCAATCTTTCAGCCAGGCCAGTGTCGGTACTTTGAGGGAGGTTCCCCGTGCTTTCGCACGGACCTAATTACTGTAAACCTCGTTTTCCCAGAGGCGTAACCCCGTTGACACCTTTCTAGACACCTACTTGATCGGCTAATTGCAAAGTGCAAAACTCTCCCAGGAGTAACAATTACTCGCAGTGGGTATCGGGATCCAACTATCATATAGAAGGTATGCAATCTCATTGCAAGTTTCAACACTTGAAACTCCCGATAAAGGTTTTTACCCCTAGCACCTATGACCTTAACTATGGTCAACAAATCATAAGTACTAGTCAAGTTCTACCCGTCATTTCGTGATTAATTAGACCCACCCACATGACCCTTAACTAAGGTCAACAAAGTCACGCGACTGTCCTAACTAATCGCATCATATGCGGTGTAGGAAGACATCACTTAGCTACCGTACACTGTGCCTTGACTATGGTCAACAAACACAGCACGAATACTAAGTACTCTACTTCCTAAAATGACGGAGGGTTGCGGCTGGTTTTTGTGAAAACCTTTAACGCTTTGAACTTGATCTCGTTGCGGAATCAAATGGTTTTTAAATGGAATGTTTTTGAGGCTTTTCTAGTTTTGCTAAAGGGGTCACTCCCGGTGCAGGGATCGTCGGCCCTTTCCTCGTCGAATGAGGTGCGGGATATATCATATATATCACTGTGCAAAGCGGAAACTATAGAAGCTATCAAAAGACAAACCGAGTGATGTAGCATCTGCCAGTTATTGCTAAAGGAGTCACTCCCGGTGAAGGGATCTCGGTCCTTTCCCTATCGAATAAGGTGCAGGATGTTCTACAAGGAACACCGCGATGCAAAGCAAGAACTGTAGCTACCTGTTTTATTTTGAAATTCGATTCCACAACATCAATTAGGTTTACTTTCTTTCATTAATCTCATTAATGAATATCCCATCATTTAAATTACCTAAACATCACAGATAAATATGACGTACACTTATGCCATCCGCATTCGCCTCGATGTCCCCTCGTGCACCGTTAGGTTAGGTAACTAACGGCAGAGCGGGGCAGGGCTAGCGCGGGTGTAAAACATAAGTAACGTCTATATAATATATCATATATACTATATATAATACCTGTCACAGAACATCGCATGATCACATCACAGATAAAGCACAGCAGAAGAATCATATGAAATATTGGATATACTAGGACGTCCGTGTTTTCAATACGAGCCAGTATAAAACACGGATTCCACGGTCGTGATGAATAGCCAATCCCACACCCCTAGACCCCTACGAGAGCGGCAAGCAACCCTACCAATTCTAGGGTTAGGAGACCCAGACTCGACTCCTCGAGTTGGTCTCCCACTGGACCCCAGAACCCGGTTACTTGTGCTCCCCTCCTTGGGTCTATCCTAGTGTAGAAAAGTAAATAATATAATCAACGGTGACAACTTCCGCAACCTGGAAGTGCCCCAATAAAAGAATATTACATACAAGTTTTTAAATGAATGAAAATGAAAAACACTCATCTCACACAAAAACCCCCTGGCTATTCAAATACGACGATCCAATATAACATATCCAGCAACACATAACATCACATGTCATCAACGTAAGTAAATATGCGCATCCTAATTGTCGTTGACATATAGCAACGAAACCGGCGACATCACATATTACACTTACGGTCACAGAAAAGAAAGTGTAAAACTACAACAGTTGGAATCCGCAACCACCTCAGACATCGCATGCCTGACCAAATGAATTCCTTAGACATCGCATGCCTAACAATTGTAAACCCCGTATTTTAGTCTCATTATCGAAAACTCTTTTCAATATCGAGTCGGGCAATTCAACAGGATTCCCGACATTCTGATCGAATGCTCGTCGCAAACTTTAGCAGGCGGACGCACCCCCGATACCGTCGACAAAGTGCACCAAGGCGGAACACCGCTACCGCGAGCACCCAAACGGATGCTTTCGGCGACGGGGTTCTCCTACAGTCACTTGGTCGGAGCTATGGAGTGAGGCTGTCTATTAAGTTTACCCGGCGAGTATTCGCGTACACTACGTGATTGCGACGGACTTTTGATCACATCAAAATTCCGTGGCAACCGATCAAGTGAGACTAAACTGCTATGTTTATAATATTCATTCCGTTATCTCATAACTATTTGTGAATTCCAATTATTGTATCACATTCCGGATAAACAGAAAATGCTAAAATTTTCGATCGAACAATCGAACACCCAAGTTTTCCCGATACAGATCAACACATGAAACAAGTCTAAAAACATTCAGTTCGTACCTCAGTACCAACGGTCCAGCCGTAGAAGGGTCAAGCCAACGCCTAACATGTGGCACGCCGTACTGCCCCAAACCCGAAGGTTCAAAGGGCAGTTCAAGACGGTCACATAATCGAGTTAAGGTTTGTTGTCTTCTAGAGGGTCCATCGCGTTACTTGCACTACTTAGAACGTCGTTAAACTACGGAAAAATCCAACAATTGGAAATTTCCCGGCAGGGGAAAAAGTGGGTATTTATATCCGTTCGAACTTTTTAACACATTCTAAAATTACCCGGAAAGCCACACCGACAAAATTAGACTGTCCGATCGAATATACAGAGTTCCCAATACAAGCCAGAAAATAAAACTCTGGAATAAATATTAAAATATTCCCAGGAAAACCAACACCAGAAACTAGGAGTTACTGTGCAAACAGTATTGGGCAATGTGACTATACTGCCGCGTAACCGCCGCAGAAGCCATGCTTCTGCCGCGGTTCCGCCGCACTCTTGTCGAATCATGGACACGTGTTGCACAGTAATTCTTAGGATTCCCTGCTGATTTTTCTGGATATTTTTAATTTCGAAAAATCCACATTTTACAGAAAAGTACAGAGAGCAATTTTCAAGTCGCGTTTTAGGTCGATCGGACTTCTGATTCCGTCGGGACTTCGCCTAAGGCTCTAGCTAGGCTCTGATACCACTGTAGGGTTCCTAGGCACTCTAGTGGAGTCTCACAAGTGATCATCCATGCACAAATCAAATTTTACGGGTGCCTACAAACCCAAATACGGATCGTTAACTAGATATATAGGCGAAGCAAGCAAGTATACAGAAATATTGCTAAAGGGAAGGGACTACAACCTTTGTAGATCCGGTGCACCACATCCTAGACTCCGTGACGAGGTCCCTCCGCTGTCAAAATCAAATCCATGACTCTGGCATCGGCTTCATCAGAGAGTGGGCGAGCTTGATCGTCGGTTCGATGCCGAAGATGATCTACATCGAGTCATCACAAAACTCGAGCTCCACCTTCGCCAAGTCAAGAAACTTGTGAAGACAACAAACTCTACTACATGGCAAGTAGTAGAGGATGAAGAAATAGGAAATGGGTAGACTTTAGATTTGGATTTCTCACTTGATTTGGCTAGTTGCCATTGAACTAGAAAGCTTTTATTTTTCTAGCTCTCTCTCTTGAAGAAGAAAGATATGATAAGATCAATAAAAAAAAATGAATAAGAATTAAATCTTATCATACTTTTAACCTTAGTTAAGTGTAGAGAAAAGACCATGGTTAATAGAATGGTTAGGTTAAGGATAAGAACAAAAAGGAGACTAAGTCAAAACTTCAAGAATCTTCAACTAAAAAACAAAATTAGCAACCATTCATTTATCCTTTTCATTTTCCAAAATGGATATAAATAAATAAGATAAATGAATAAGTAATTAATTAAACAAAACCCTAATCATTAACTTAAACCATGGTTTGATTCTTTACACTTAACCAAGTAAGCATGTATCATCAAACATGATACAAACATGGGCACAAAAGTATATCACATATACAACCTGCACAATTCAAGTGAGAAAATCCATTTAAAGTGAACCAATACTAGTTAACGCAAAGTAATATATCAAATATATAAATATGCACTAAATCATTAAATCAACACTTGATTTAACGATCCGGTCATATCGGATATAACCGACTAGTATCATATGTATCGGCTTATCGAATCAATCCTTGATTCGATAACTAGGTTATATCGCATATAAACATTCGATACATTCATCGCGAGAATATAATACGGTATCACATACACGCATTATTCTCGGTCCCGCACATATCTCATATGCGCTCCTATTTCGTTTCGCTTGAGCCAGGAAACCTCTGTGTAGGACTCTAAAGACTCGTCAATACGCCGGCAGCGGATGATGATCATATCAAACACCCACAAGCCGCAAGCGGTCGGCTAAACGTAATGGCCACCCGGGTATTGAGCGATCAGAAGATCGATGAGCAAGCCCGCTCACACTCCTGCGAATCCAACCAGTAACACTTACCGTACAGTCCGGTCTGTTCGTCTGATATGCCGCATATCTCGCCTAGGGGTGGTCAACGTCAGACCCTAATAGCTCGATAAGTCATGCCGACTTGAGGTCCATAACATTCGTGAAACTACTGATAACTCTTACCAGTATATCACTGCAACCCTGGCCAGGGATTTCCTGTTATGGCCAGTCGAGCATAGCACAACATCAACCCCCAATACCGGGAGAGACGAATCCCCTCCTATCGCTCATTGCCTCCATGTGAATCGGGACTGTACCCAAAAACCACCTGTTTGCACAACTCAGTAGAGCCGTGGTAGGGTGGAAATCAAAGCACAGTGGGAGACACACAAGACTCTATGACGATCTCGGGTCAACAGACTAAGCTGTACCAGTGTCACCAGAGAACTGCCATCTGACGTGAGGTATAATACCATTTGGGAGTTCTCGGCGAGTCCGTTCAGTGTACCCAGTCTCCACTGAGCACCCGCATACCATCTTCGATGTCAAACACCAATGGATATGGGATCATCCATAGCCCATCGCATGGGTCGAGAAGATATGCGCTAGTCTACTCTGGAATATCGATGCCCCGTCTCGATATTCCCACGACTAGGAACAACGAAGGATGTACTCACTGACTACCCAGGCCCCACTAGTATGATCTGCATCATAGTCCTGGAAATCGAGTACACATCCTAAGGGCTTTATCAAGATGTAATCAGAGAGACAGAAAGTATACATGTTAAGATAAAGAGCAACCAGATAGCGTACTATCATGTCGAGAAAGAAAGTCCTACCTATATATGTCCCGGCATCCACTATAATATACATCCAATGTACAGTAATGGCCTCTAGGGCATACATATAACTAACAAGTACGCTATCTGGTTGCTCTTTATCTTAACATGTATACTTACTGTCTCTCTGTTACATGTTGATAAAGCCCTTAGGATGTGTACTTGATTTCCAGGATTATGATGCAGATCATACTAGTGGGGCTTGGGTAGTCCATGAGTTCATCCTTCAATGTTCCTAGTCGTGGGAATATCGAGACGGGGAATCGATGTTCCAGAGTAGACTAGCGTATATCTTCTCGACCCATGTGATAGGCGATGGATGATCCCATATCCATTGATGTTTGACATCAGAGATGGTATACGGGTGCTCAGTAGAGACTGGGTACACTGAACGGACTCGCCGAGAACTCCTAGACGATATCATACCTCACATTAGATAGCAGTTCTCTGGTGACACTGGTACAGGTTAGTCTGACGACCCGAGATCATCATAGAGCCTTGTGTGTCTCCCACTGTGCTTTGATTTCCATCCTACCACGGCTTTACCGAGTCGTGCAAACAGGTGGTTTTTGGGTACAGTCCCGAGTCACATGGAGGCAATGAGCGATAGGAGGGGATTCGTCTCTCCCGGTATTGGGGGTTGATGTTGCGCTATGCTAGATTGGTCATAACTGAAATCCTTGGCTAGGGTAGATGTGATTTACTGATAAGTGTTATGAGTAGTTTCACGCCCGTTATGGACCTTACATCGGCATGACTTATCAAGCTATTGGGGTCTGACGTTTACCAGCCCTAGGCGAGATATGCGACATATCAGATGAACAGACCGGACTGTACGGTAAGTGTTACTGATTGGATTCGCGGGAGTATGAGCAGACTTGCTTGTTGATCTTCTGATCGCTCAATACCCGGGTGGCCGTTATGTTTAGCAGACCTCTTGCGGCTTGTGGGTGTTTGATATGATCATCACCTACTGCCGGCGTATTGACGAGTCTTTAGAGTCATACACAGAGGTTTCCTGGCTCAAGCGAAACGAAGTAGGAGCACATATGAGATATATGCAGGACCGAGATTAATATGCGTATGTGATACCATATTCTATTCTCGCGATTTGTATCAACGGTCGGTTATATGTGATATAGCCGGTTTATCGAATCAAGTGTTAATTCGATAAATTGATACACATGATATTAGTCGGTTATATGTGATATGACCGGATCATTAAATCAAGTGTTGATTTAATGATTTAATGTATAATTATATATATTTGATATATTACTATACATTAACTAGTATTAGCTCACTTAAGATTGTTTTCTCACTTTATGTGCACATAGTATATATGTGATATATGTTTGTGTACATGTTTGTATCATGCTTGATGATACATGGAAACATGGGTGTGTGTATGACTTACACCATACTTAAGATAATAGTTAGGGTTTTTATTTATTTTGTAATTCGAAATTGGTGGCATTTTGTCATGGCATGAAGCTTCATGAAGCTTAATGATAACCATTGACCAAGTCCACTTGTTTTGTTTTACTAAAGATATTTATTAACCAAAACATTAGCTTAAACCATGGTTATGTCTCTACAATGGTTAGTATATGATACCAACTCACCCATGGTTGCATAATTGATTCTCATTCACCTTGGTTTATTTTCTTGAGTTGATTTCTTCATCTTCTTCATCTTTCTCTCTAGCTCCATGGAAAATGATGAAATTGAATGAGAATAAGAAATCTAAAGTGAGCAAAATTCCTACTTCATCATCCTACACACTTGCTTGGGTAGTATAAGGCGTTCTCTTCACAATGTTCATGACCTAGTGAAGGGTTAGCTTGAGTTTGAGTCTCCTCGACGTAGATCATCTTTGTCCTCGAAGACTACGAGCAAGCTTGTTCATTTCTCTGATGGAACCCATACTAGAGTTCGAGAGATCGATGATCGCAGTGAAGGGACGTCAACACGGAGCTTTAAAAGTGAAGTACCGGTCTACAAAGGTTGTATTCCTTGTTCACTACTTTTAATGGTTGATTAAATTGTTTTGTTACCCTAGTTTTCTAGTATGATTCCTTGGATGTTTGCTTAGCACCCCCTAAATTTTTTGTTGTAGCATGCTTGTTGCTTGCAAACCCTAGGCTAGGTGCTGAGGAAACCCAACAAGAGTGAGGTGAGGGGTCTCATTGACCAAGGTTCATTGTCTTCATCTTCATCATTCTTCTTCTCTTTTCCTATGGTGGCCCCCTCTCCTCCACCTTCTCTTCCTCTTCACAACATCCCCAAATACACTTCAAAACCATGCACCCTCTTCACAAAAAAATGTGCACAAGCTCACTCCAAGCATGGAGAACCAAACAAGTTTGGATTTTGAGCACTTGGGGCAACTCCAGAAAATTCTTGAGTTGCCAAATGATATAATTCTTTCACTATTAGTATAGTATTTCATTCACTTTAGCATGAATACATGTTTAGAAGGGTTGAGGTGAGGTTTTGTGAGCTTTGAAAATTCCTAGATGAGGTTTGAGGGATTCTTGAGTTGTGATAGTGCTAATGAGCTTTAGTGGTGACCTTAAACCCCCCTTAGTGTTTAGAAACCAAATCAAACAGGGCCTAGACCATACAATTGAATTAGACGTTTCAATGTCGGTTTTGTGTTAATTTGTGGGTGCAGGGAATCTGGAGTGACCCGGGACTTTTACTAGAAAAACAAACCACACCATAGACTTAGATTGGACACTAAGAGGACACCCTGCCATGAAGAACCCATTCTGAGCTTACATGGCCGAGCAGGCCGGATATTTGGTGCAAGTGGCCGGCCATATTGAGGAGATTGGTGTCCAGGTTGCTTCTGTAGTTCATATACAACTATACTACATCCCAGTATTGTTTGTTTAACCCTATTTCACCTGAAACCAATTCTAGAGAAAGTTTTCATAGGTTGCTGCATTGTTTTATAACTTTCCATGACTTGAAATTTTGGTAATTATGTTTTGTATCGGTCACTTGACGTTTGTACGTCGATATCGGGTGTTATTTGGCTCTTTTGCATGAGTAGACCATAGGTTTTAACCTATGTGTGATTCGTGTGCTGTTTTAGTTTTCGTGCGTGATTCTGTTTACGATGCGATGCGTGTATATATATAGGTACCTCAGCGTGAACTTCGGGACGAAAAGCAGGAGAATGGAGGCATCGACCTCGGCAAGCAGGGATCAGGTGAGTAGATATATATCAATGGGGGAAGTCGGGTGGATGGCGTATAGCACCCCCGCAGTTTCGTAGTGTGGCACGCGAATGCGTTATGATTTATATATATATATATATATACTGATGTGTTTTATGATTTGTGTATACTTAGCAAGAAATGCTTAAGTGACTATAGGTTAATGTTAGCGTATTCGGAAGATAGTAATTTAGTTTAGTTTCTTAGTCGTGAAACACTAGAGTAAAGATTTGCACACACGCACACACACACACACATACATTCGATGTTCTTGTGTGTATATAGGGATATGTGTATATATATATACATATATGTATGTGAGTATGTATATATATGTGTGTGTGTGTGTGTACGTATACATGTATGATGAGGATAGTATATGATATTTGGAGACGAGTCGATGTGATTGGGCTGGATGCCGTGAGATCGGTGATGTGTTTTGGGTCGTGTTATGAGATACGACATATTATTATAGCGGATCGTTGGGCGATATGTTTTCATACACACGCAGATATATATTGATGGTATCGGTATGTACTAGACTTAGATCAGTACCCTGTTCATGATATATTGATAATGATACCATACGGATATTGATGTACCTGTGATAGGAGACCCATACCCAGATTTGGGATGCCGTACTATGGATTTACTGTACGGGATATAAATATGATAATAGATCCACACTCATGATTCGAGGATGTCGAATTATATACGTTATTGTATGTGACGCTATTGAGGCGGGATCACCTACAACTAGATATATAGATCGACTCGAACTTAGATGGATTTCCTTACCCTTTGGTTAGTCTTTTAGCTTGCCCTATAGTTTACTTAGTAGATGTTAGAGTTGGGCGCGAGTCATACTTATTTCCAAAACTAAAGAATCGTGAGTATTTTAAAGACAGGCTAAGGGATACAACGGATATTTCAAAGGACGTACATTTTCTTAAAAATACCGTAGCCCCTATTTTCTAAACACCACGATTCGTACGATTTCAGACAACAAACTGTATGACTCGTATAAAGATATGTATATTCTGTATTGCTGCGTTTATTATTCATTCTCCGTTTATTCATGTTGTTATCATCGCATTGCATGCTTAATGTGTACTTTAGTGATTATGAAACCATGCTGTCAGGACACCAGCACCATTATCGATGATGCGTATGCTCCACGTACACTTGCTTGCCGGCTCACACACATCATCATTGGTAATAGCCATGTCACGTACACTTAGAGAATATTACTTTATTGATATCGTTTGCTAGCTGATAGTACCGATATATCATTACTGTGCTAGTTTAGATATTGCATTTATTATTGTGATATTTCATGCATATTTATATATTCATTTGCCATGCGATATTATGGGCCAGTCCGGATTGCCGGAGTCCGGTAATTCATTGTTATTACTTCTGATATGAGATTTTGGATTTCCATGAAATTTCTGGATTTGGAGAAACCGCAAGGATTATATATAAATTTAATATCATTTTAAAATGCAAGTTGCGGTTTTCTCGTGATATTATATGAAATATGTCCACCATGAGTTTTCTCGGCTCTTGAGCGATATCATACATCCGATTCGAGGAGGAGGAGGAACCGTCTGTGGGTGCATGGTGGACCCGGTGCGGTATGTAAGTCGATGTACTTCACCCCAGTACTTATGGGGAGGCGGAATTTTCAAAAACAATCAAGTTTAAACAACGAACATCGACTAACCGCTTGAATCGAAGCTAAACTATAAATAACCGTATTCTATGAGTTTCTTTTCATAAGAGATTAGGGATTATACCTAATGAACCGGTCCTTCTCCTTTACGTCCTCCTTTGTTCTCCTCGGCCTTCTCTAGGTAGTAGACGATCCACCCGAGAGCAAAACTCCAAGCTAAACCTCTAACTTGAGGTAACTAATCAACTTTGATTGCTAATCAAAGATGAGAGAATGATATAGAGTGAGGGTTATGGATTGTTTAGTCTAACTAATCCTTTGATCTCAACACATGAGGATTAAGGATTAGGGTTAGAAGATGAGAGCTTGAGGAGAGAGAATGTGTGATATGATAATGAGAGAAGAGAGAGAGTGTATCATAATATTATGAAGCATTCTTATTATCAAATAATCAATAAAGGAAATGAATAAGCATGCTTCACAAAATATCTTGTGATGATTCATTAACATGAGTCATTAAGCAATAAATGTGCATTAATGAAGTGAATGAATCACCACTATGACTCACTCTCTTTCCAAAACAAACCTCCTTAGTCACATCTTCTAGAAGCTTCTCGAGTAATTACGAGAACGCCCCTCCGATCCGTAAAAATACGGAAAAACTTTAGACTGTAAAAATCCAATAACCGGATACCAGTAACTGGCTTAAACCAAAGCCGACTGGTAAAATCTGTCCGAAAGTCGTACGTGCGTAAACGCACGTATGCGTCCGAACCCTTTGTCGCAAAACCATGCAACCTCTATATCGTTTCGCCTGGAGTAGGAAACTCTCTGTGTGGGACTCTAGAGACTCGACTACTACGCTGGCAGTGGGTTTAACCACAGACCGCAAGCGGCACTAGCTGTACGTAACGGTCCCCAGGTAGTTGTCGATAAGAAGGCCGATGAGTAAACCCATCCGAACTCCTACTGAGTCTGATGTGACAATCTCCATACAGTCCGGTCCGTTCGTCCAAGACTATCGCATATCGGGCCTAGGGGGGCGGCAAGCGTCAGTCCCCTAATAGCGGTATAAGTCGTGTCGGAGTAAAGCCCATTACACCCTGAGAAACTACTGGAACCTACCAGCAAATCTCGCTTGCCCTGGCCAGGGACTTTGCGTAATGGCTCTCTGACACAGCACGATATCTACTCCCAATACCGGGAGGGACGAATCCTGTCTAACCGCCACTGCCTCCAAGTGCTCGGGACTGCACCCAACTGCTACCTGTTTGCACGACTCCTTTGAGCCGTGGTAGGGTAGCAATCTAAGAACAGTGGGACACACTCGAGGCGAAGTAGCAGTGTCAAGTCTGCGGACTACGCTGTACTCATGTCACCTGGGAACTGTTCACTGACGACTGGTATCAAACCAACCAACAGTTCCCTGTGAGTCCTGTCCGGTGTACCCGTAACCTAACGAGCACCTGTATACTATCTCCAGTACGACGTACTGACGGCTGTGGGACAGACCATCTCCCCAACTGGGATGAGAAGCGTACACACTAGTCTACTCCGGAGTATCGATGCTCTGTCTCGATAATCCAACGACCAGGGACCTGAATAAGGATGTGCTTGTAGACTACCCAGCCCCCACTAGTGTGACTGCCATCACAACGCTGGTAGACAAGCAAGATCCTAAGAGCTCTATCAATACGTACACTCACATATTAAGATAGAAAAACCAAGTAGCATACTACCATGTTTAGCAAGACTGTTATATACATGTGAATATCCCAAGCTTCCATTAAGTAATATACAAGCTAGTATGATACAGTAATGGCCTTCTAGGGCATAAACACTAACAATCTCCCACTTGCACTAGGGCCATGTACTGGCATATCGCAGACCAATGATCTCGAGCAGCCTCTCGAACTGAATCTGAGGAAGGGCCTTCGTGAATGGATCAGCAATGTTCTCTTCTGAAGCAACTCTCCGAACCTCGATCTCCTGACGATCAATGATCTCCCTGATCAGGTGATACCGCCTCAAGATGTGTCTGGACTTCTGATGGGACCTTGGTTCCTTCGCTAAAGCTATAGCTCCGTTGTTGTCGCAATACAGAGGTATTGGATCAACTATGGTAGGAACCACCTGAAGTTCTGTTAGGAACTTCTTCATCCAGACTGCTTCTTTTGCGGCATCGCAAGCAGCTATATACTCCGCTTCCATCGTCGAGTCAGCAACGGTGTCCTGCTTGGAGCTCTTCCAGCACACCGCCCCTCCATTGAGGGTAAAGACATAACCCGACATGGACTTGGAATCGTCCTTATCACTCTGGAAGCCGGAATCAGCAAAGGCCTCCAACCTGAGGTCTTTTCCGCCGTAAACCAAGAACATCTCCTTAGTCCTCCTCAGGTACTTGAGAATGTTCTTTACTGCTATCCAGTGTTTCTCCCCTGGGTCTGACTGATACCGGCTTACCACGCTTAGTGCGTAAGCTACATCTGGTCTGGTACACAACATCGCATACATTATAGAGCCTACCGCAGAAGCGTAGGGTATAATAGACATGCGTTCCCTTTCCAAATCAGTCTTGGGAGACATCTTTTTGGAGAGGGTGATTCCATGACAAGCCGGTAGATTACCGCGCTTAGAATCTTCCATACTGAATCTTTTCAGTACAGTGTCGATATACCTGGACTGCGAAAGTCCCAACATCCTCTTGGATCTATCACGATAGATCCGGATCCCCAGAATGTAAGAGGCATCACCCAGGTCTTTCATGGAGAACCTGTGTGACAAGAATCCTTTGACAGATTGTAGCATAGGAATGTCATTTCCTATCAATAGAATGTCATCCACGTACAAGACGAGGAATACGACACTTCTGGCCACAACTTTACTATATATGCACGGTTCATCTGGATTTTTGATAAAGTCATATTCTTTGACTGTCTCATCAAAGCAGATGTTCCAACTCCGCGATGCCTGCTTTAGTCCGTAAATGGACTTAAGCAGCTTGCATACTTTCCCGCTGCTCCCACTCTGATTGAAACCCTCTGGCTGATCCATATAGACGCTCTCTTCTAAATTTCCATTCAGAAAAGCCGTCTTTACGTCCATCTGCCAGATTTCATAATCATGGAAGGCAGCAATAGCAAGAAGGACCCGAATGGATTTGAGCATAGCCACTGGAGAAAAAGTTTCGTCATAGTCCAAACCAGGTCTTTGACGAAAACCCTTTGCAACAAGTCTAGCCTTATAGGTTTCCACCTGTCCATCTACACCAATCTTTTTCTTGAAGATCCATTTGCATCCTATGGGTTTTACCCCATCTGGAGCAAAGTCCAAAGTCCATACTTTGTTGGTGTACATGGACTCCATCTCGGTCCGCATTGCATCTAGCCATCGTACCGAGTCGCCGCTCTGGATGGCCTGTTGGAAGTCAGTAGGTTCATCATCATCTATGATGCAATCCTCTCTATCCCCGTCAATGAGAAAACCGTAGTATCTCTCAGGCGGATGAGACGGCCTACTACTTCTGCGGAGGGGTGCGGGAATGTTCTGTTCTTCTTGAACCTCTGGTTCTACCAAAATTTCAGTAGCAGTTTGTGGTTCTGGAATTTCTTCCAGTTCTATTTCGCTCCCACTCTTCTGATTTTCCAAAAATTCAGTTTCTAAGAAGCGGGCATGACGAGAAACAAAAACCTTTTGTTCCTCTGCGTAATAGAAGCAATATCCATGAGAGTTCTTTGGATATCCCACAAACTTACACTCTACTGAGCGTGCCTCGAGCTTGTCCGGATGCTGCTTTTTTACAAAAGCTGGATATCCCCACGTCTTCAGGTACTGAAGATAGGGTTTCTTTCCACTCCACATCTGATATGGTGTGGTAGGCACAGTTTTGGTTGGAACTCTGTTCAAAAGATGTATCGCTGATTCTAGCGCATACCCCCAGAAAGATCGCGGTAACTCAGTATTACTCATCATGGATCGTACCATATCTAATAGGGTTCGATTCCGTCTCTCCGATACACCGTTGTGCTGTGGAGTGTACGGAGGAGTAAGCTGAGAGAGAATTCCTTTCTCTTTTAGGTAACCTAGGAACTCGGCACTTAAGTATTCTCCACCTCGATCAGATCTTAGTGTCTTAATACTTTTGCCTGTTTGGTTTTCCGCTTCATTCTTGAATTCCAGGAATTTCTCAAAGGCCTCTGATTTATGCTTCATTAAGAAAACATATCCATACCTAGAGAAATCATCTGTAAAAGTAATGAAGTAGGAATAACCACCTCTCGCATGTGTAGACATTGGACCGCATACATCACTATGTATGAGTCCTAAGAGCTCGCTCGCTCTTACTCCTTGTCCAGTGAATGGAGTCTTTGTCATCTTTCCTTTGAGACAGGATTGACAAGTGTCATAAGTTTGATATTCGAACGTGTCCAAATATCCTTCTCTATGCAACTTAGTCAACCTTCTCTCATTGATGTGACCCAGTCTACAATGCCATAAGAAAGCTTTATTTAAATCTGGAGACTTTCTTTTTAGTGTGTTCTGGACATTGAAAATTTGGAGTTGGTTTAACACATATATGCCGTTATTTAGAGTACCGGACCCAATCAAACCATGATTAAGGTGGATGTTGACAACATCTCTTACAAACGTGAAATCATAACCTTTATTTGATAACAAGGAAACTGATATGATATTACACGTTAAGCTGGGTACAAAATAACAGTTATGTAAAACCAAAATGTGTCCACTCGTCAATCCTAGGTGATAATCCCCGACGGACGCAGCTCCCACGCTAGCTCCGTTAGCAACCCTGAGGATCATATCACCTTCCTTCAGCACTCTACGGTTTCTCAGTGCCTGCAATGAATTGCAAATATGAGATCCTGACCCGGTATCCAATACCCAGGAAGTAGAGTTGATCGACAGACAATTCTCAATTACAAACACACCTGAAGTCGAAGCCACAGCCTGCTTCGGTTCCTGGTTCTTGGCGTTCCACGCCTTGCAATCTTTCTTCCAGTGCCCTTTCCTGTGACAATGGAAGCACTCATCCAGGCCAACTACCGGTGCTGCTTTCTTTTGCTTTCCCTTCCCTCTCACCTTACTAACACCTCCTCTAGGTTTGGGTGCGGCCTTCTTCTTCCTTCCTTTGGCCCTAGCCTTGGACCCGGAAGAAGATGCACCGCCAACAAACATAGCGGGTGTTTCCCTTGCCTTCTGCAAGGTGCCCTCTGCACTCCTTAACATGTTCAGGAGTTCCGCAAGTTCAACTTCCTTTCCTTGAAGATTGAAGTTGAGGATAAACTGGGCGTAGGTGGGAGGAAGGGACTGGAGAACAAGGTCTGTATAGAGCTCATTATCCAAAGTCGTCCCAAGGTCTGCGAGCTCTTCTATATAGCCAATCATCTGTAGGACATGTTCACCTACCGATGACCCGACAGCCAACCTCGCTCGAAACAATTTCTTAGAGGTCTCGTATCTTGCTATACGAGATTGCTCTCCATAAAGTTCCTTTGTATGGAGAAATATGCCATCTAGGGACATATCCTCGTGCCTCCTTTGATGTTCATTGTTCATCGAGGCAAGCACGATGCACTTGGCTCTCGCGCAATCTAAATCCCAGGTTTTGCGGATTTCCTTATCCGCATTACTGGATTTGGGACCAGGGACAGCAGGTGCCGTAGCGGTGAGGACGTACCCCAGTTTGTCATAGGTCAAAGCCATCTTGACATTCCGCAGCCAATCTTTATAGTTTGGCCCCGTCAGTATATTTTTCTCTAAAAGTAACTTAAGTCCAGTCATTTTCAGGGTCGCTGCAATTAGGAGAGAGAGAAGAAAACACTTTAGCATGATGCTCTTGCAAGTTTAGAGTGGTTTTTAGTTTATCTAAACTGGATGGCTCCCACTGTTTCTCGAATCCTTCCTCAAACCATAAAAGAAGAATTAGCCAAGACTATTCTCACCGTACAATACTTGCTTAACCGTTCAGCCAGGCCGGTGTCGATACTTCGAGGGAGGTTTTCCAACGCTTTCGCGAAGTTCCTTAATTAAGTAACCTCTTTTCTCTGGGGGCGTAACCCCGCTGACACTTTTCTTGACACCTACTAGGTTTATAGCATTGATCGTTAAGCGACGAATATCCTGATAAGTAGCATATACTCACAGTAGGATCGGGATCCAAATATCATCGTATGATAATGTTGAAGGAATCCTACCAACATTCATCAAACTCCAAATGGTATGCATCTCTTTGCAAATTTCAGTTTCTTTAGAAATTCCCGATATAAGTTTTTGCCCCATGCTCTTATGACCTTGACGTATGCCAACAAATCATAAGTCACATGTCAAGTTCTGCCCATCATTATCTTGTTAATTTGAACCCACCCGTATATACCCTTGACGTATGCCAACAAGGTAATGCGACTGTCCCAAACCAACACATCTATCTATGCAACAAATGAATACCCCAGCAGCTACCAAACACTATGCCTTGACGTATGCCAACAAGCATAGCTTGAATACTACTGACCATCCATAAGAAATGACGGAGGGCTACGACTGGTTTTGGCGAAACCGTGAACGTAGTGAACTTGATATAACCGAAGGAACCTGATAGCTTTTAAAAGGAGTGGTTAAATCTCCGCATTTAAAAATATCTGTTTTAAAAATAACCGAGTGGTTTCTTTTAAATTGTTCCAACGATTTAAACTTTGGTTTGTTTTACTTTGCATTACAGATAATGCGTCCCATCATTAACCTATCATTGCAGAAAACAACGAAAATACAACGTCCTCTTATGCCATCCGCATTCGCCACGGGGTCCCGTCATCACCCGTTAGGTTACTTAACTAACGACAGAGCGGGGGCTGGGCTAGCGCGGGTGTAAAACATAAGTGACGTCTAAATAGCTACAATAAATATAGATATTTTACATTCGTCTGACGCAATGATATTCATTCCAGAACACAGATAAACAATATTGGATTTGCAAGCAATCTGTATTTCTTTTGAGCCTGCAAGAAAAGACAGATTACACAGTTGTGATGAATAGCCGTTTACCCCACCCTCGACCCCTACGGGTACGGCAAACTACCCACCCGGCAGTCTGTGTACCCCACCTTGGGTCAGTCCTAGGAGCAAAAACAGTAAAATGAAATAATACAACGGTGGCTACAACCGCAACCTGGAAGTGCCCCGCGAAAATAATATTACAACAAATTACATTTACAACAAATGAATTATCCAATAACCCATTGCTAACCCCGGCTATACACCACAACAGTCCAATACAGTTTATATGCACAAACAGTTATAACCATTTCAGAAATGTGCAACCCCCTGCCAACCGACATACTAGCAGTTGGGGGAGGTTTACGAACACATCAAACAATCACAGATATAATCCAATACGCAAATACTGTATTTTTCGATCGAATAAACAACTTCAATATTGCTCCAAAATCTGCTCTGTTAAACAGTAACCTGAGCAATAATTAAATATTCCAGAAAACCCCAAATGTCACAGGGGACCCACACAAGAAAGACGAGTCCATGACTCGGCCAAAGCGCCGCGGAAGCGCGGCGGATCCCACCGATCCGCCGCGCTTCCGCGGCCGAGTTGCCGATTCATGGACTCGAATTTCTTGGGTGTTCTCCTGGACCCCTTTCTAGCTCTCTGAACACACCAGAAAAATTTTAGGACTTTATTTTAAGTTCGACAGAAACTGAACAGAATTAGGGTTTTCCGGGTTCGTTTTTTCGTTCGAAATTCGTACAAATTTGCGATTAAGTTATTTAGTGTTTAGCCTGGCTCTGATACCACTGTAAGTCGATGTACTTCACCCCAGTACTTATGGGGAGGCGGAATTTTCAAAAACAATCAAGTTTAAACAACGAACATCGACTAACCGCTTGAATCGAAGCTAAACTATAAATAACCGTATTCTATGAGTTTCTTTTCATAAGAGATTAGGGATTATACCTAATGAACCGGTCCTTCTCCTTTACGTCCTCCTTTGTTCTCCTCGGCCTTCTCTAGGTAGTAGACGATCCACCCGAGAGCAAAACTCCAAGCTAAACCTCTAACTTGAGGTAACTAATCAACTTTGATTGCTAATCAAAGATGAGAGAATGATATAGAGTGAGGGTTATGGATTGTTTAGTCTAACTAATCCTTTGATCTCAACACATGAGGATTAAGGATTAGGGTTAGAAGATGAGAGCTTGAGGAGAGAGAATGTGTGATATGATAATGAGAGAAGAGAGAGAGTGTATCATAATATTATGAAGCATTCTTATTATCAAATAATCAATAAAGGAAATGAATAAGCATGCTTCACAAAATATCTTGTGATGATTCATTAACATGAGTCATTAAGCAATAAATGTGCATTAATGAAGTGAATGAATCACCACTATGACTCACTCTCTTTCCAAAACAAACCTCCTTAGTCACATCTTCTAGAAGCTTCTCGAGTAATTACGAGAACGCCCCTCCGATCCGTAAAAATACGGAAAAACTTTAGACTGTAAAAATCCAATAACCGGATACCAGTAACTGGCTTAAACCAAAGCCGACTGGTAAAATCTGTCCGAAAGTCGTACGTGCGTAAACGCACGTATGCGTCCGAACCCTTTGTCGCAAAACCATGCAACCTCTATATCGTTTCGCCTGGAGTAGGAAACTCTCTGTGTGGGACTCTAGAGACTCGACTACTACGCTGGCAGTGGGTTTAACCACAGACCGCAAGCGGCACTAGCTGTACGTAACGGTCCCCAGGTAGTTGTCGATAAGAAGGCCGATGAGTAAACCCATCCGAACTCCTACTGAGTCTGATGTGACAATCTCCATACAGTCCGGTCCGTTCGTCCAAGACTATCGCATATCGGGTCTAGGGGGGCGGCAAGCGTCAGTCCCCTAATAGCGGTATAAGTCGTGTCGGAGTAAAGCCCATTACACCCTGAGAAACTACTGGAACCTACCAGCAAATCTCGCTTGCCCTGGCCAGGGACTTTGCGTAATGGCTCTCTGACACAGCACGATATCTACTCCCAATACCGGGAGGGACGAATCCTGTCTAACCGCCACTGCCTCCAAGTGCTCGGGACTGCACCCAACTGCTACCTGTTTGCACGACTCCTTTGAGCCGTGGTAGGGTAGCAATCTAAGAACAGTGGGACACACTCGAGGCGAAGTAGCAGTGTCAAGTCTGCGGACTACGCTGTACTCATGTCACCTGGGAACTGTTCACTGACGACTGGTATCAAACCAACCAACAGTTCCCTGTGAGTCCTGTCCGGTGTACCCGTAACCTAACGAGCACCTGTATACTATCTCCAGTACGACGTACTGACGGCTGTGGGACAGACCATCTCCCCAACTGGGATGAGAAGCGTACACACTAGTCTACTCCGGAGTATCGATGCTCTGTCTCGATAATCCAACGACCAGGGACCTGAATAAGGATGTGCTTGTAGACTACCCAGCCCCCACTAGTGTGACTGCCATCACAACGCTGGTAGACAACCAAGATCCTAAGAGCTCTATCAATACGTACACTCACATATTAAGATAGAAAAACCAAGTAGCATACTACCATGTTTAGCAAGACTGTTATATACATGTGAATATCCCAAGCTTCCATTAAGTAATATACAAGCTAGTATGATACAGTAATGGCCTTCTAGGGCATAAACACTAACACGGTACCCCGGGGCAAGGTGGTCGCAAATGATGGAGTTGAGCCTGGCAGGAGAGCACTACCGACCGGTTATTTGTGACGCGGCGGATATCCGGAGGATAGCGACATAGTCGTGAGTTTTTGATGAGGGGCCAGTCTGGATAGCCGAAGCCTAGGGGCCAGTCCGGATAGCCGAAACTCGAGATATTGAGTCTTTGAGGTATTGAGATTATATGATATGAGCCAGTCCGGATAGCCGGAGCCCGAGATATTGGATATTGGGATTTATGTTTTTTGTCGATGCTTGACACGGATTCTATGTTGATTTCATTGATGATACCTCGATTTTTATACAGAAATCTCACTAAATAAAGAAAACAGTTTTCTCATTCATGATGTATTCTGTTTTTATTTGTAATGCATTCATACATCATATATATGATATGTTGCTATCTGAGGCACTGACACGAGCACGTGGTATTACACTTATGTGTAGATGAATCCAGGGTATTATATTGAGAATATATTATTACCGTATGACCTAGGATTGAGTCATACATGCGATTTCTGCTCGGTGATGTTTTCTACTCACGAGTTGGCAACTCACCCCCGTTGTGCCACAGTTTATTGCAGGTTTTGCCGTACAGGTTTCCTTGGCGGCTTTGCTGGCACATTGTTTCTTTCCGGATGATTGCTTTGGTAGGTTGGTTCACTCGCATCGTGACCACCATTGTACTTTATTTACATTCTGTTGTATCTACTAAACTCCATCAACCAGACTTGTATTATTTAGTAGACTTAGAAAACCAGTATGTATATTTTTCGACCTTAGAGTCGCGCTTGTATTATTATGTTTTTCTGGAAGATATTGGTTTTCTTATGAGTTTTGATCCTCGCCCTTCGGCGTTGCATATTATATTGCTTGCGTGGTTTTGTCCGCCAATTGGCGAAGAGCTAGCTCCCGCTTGGGGATGCCTTTATTCATATTATTCATGTTTGTACCCGTTTGGGGCCAGTATTTACAAATGAGACTTTGCCGAAATTTTCGGAAAAGACTTGATGTTTTAAAAATGTTTACTACGACTTTTCAAAGTGATTATATGCAAACTTTAAAACAACTTTTCCTTCACTTCCTTCTTTCAAATGGTTTAGATTTATGGGATTTTTGGCTTATTTGAATTAGATGGGGTCCTATAGACTTCATATGATTCAAGTGCTAGTCACGAGCTATTTCGGGTCGTGACAGCTCTGCTAGCTTTGGATGCACCGACACCTTCTCGACATTGAAGGAAGGACATATCGACGACAGTATTGATGATTTGCGATTTGGTGATTCGAATATCACGTGTCCGTTATTTTGAATTTCGGTATTTTGGGCGATTTATTTGCATGATTGAGATTTTGTGCACCACAGTTGCACTCGACTTCGATTTGATGTCATTCGAGATGGTTGATTTTGATTTCATGCCTATGGTGTGCATGTGATTTGATATGTGCTTTCGGTGTAGTTTTCATGTACTTTTAGTACTTTTGATATGATTTTGTGCATGCAGATGCATGCGTTTATGAGTTTATATACTACGGTATACCTGATTTGGATTGATGCATGATATATACCGTCGATTTCGATTGTGATACTCGATATTGTTTTCGTGCACCTTGTGCACTTGATTTGGATTCTGGCGCATACTTGACGTGATTGATGCGATTTTGGTGCACACCAGATGCACTAAATCGGGATTCTTCGTGCATATCAGATACACCTGATATTGTTGTCAGGCACACTCGTTGCTCTTGACCGGTGTTTTCGTGCACACCCGTTACAGTTAGTTTTGGTTTCTATGCACATATATGGCACATTAATTGACTTCGATTTCTATGTGCACCAGACGCACGTGGCATTGTTACATGTACTATTGAGTACGATTTCCCTTGAGCAGTACGTTTTTATGATATTTACTACTTGGTATAGTAGCTGAGCATGACTAGTCAGAGGACAGTACCTGAATATGTTTTTGGCATGCATCGATGGTTTTCGAAGGGATTTCCAAAAAGGATCTATAGTCTCAGTATTTACCTACGTGTCCGAGATGACACGAGACATTTAACAAGGAAACCCTTCTAAATTATTTTCAAACGGCAGGACGTGTATGTTAAATAAAGGGTATATATATGTGTGTGTAGTTATTTTCTTATAAATAAACGTCCGCTAATTGTGCTGTGATACGCGCATCGCAAAGCGATTTGAAAAAGGTTTGGCATGCATTTCTTCCAGATGATTTGATGAGTTTACAATGATGCGTACTATGTACATGTTATAGATCGGATGTATATCATGTTGGTTTTCGTATTGGGCTTTGACATTGGTATCTTACCCATAACTCCGATGATTGCGTGATCCTTGACGGAGTTTTGATTTTGAGTTATATACCCGTTCCCATGCGCATGCATTGCGCTACGATGTGTTTTATGTATTTATGATTTTAGAGCCCTGATGCCTTGATCATTTTACTGAAATGTTTTAGTATTTGAGGGGTTTAAATTTAAATTCGGGGACCGAATTTCCTTAAGGGGGGAAGACTGTAACATTTCAGAAAAATAAAATATTATTTTTGGGAATTTAAATAATTTAAATAATAAATATTATGAATATTTTAATTTGTGGAAATTAATTTTAATGTTATGGTATAATTAAATACCGATAAATAAGGAAATATTGGAAAATACATTTGAATATTGATTTTGAAAGAATAGTATATGATTTAGACACTTTATAAATCTTATACAATTAATTATATTCAAGTTTATGGCGAAGATTGATTAATAACTATAAATTATGCATTAAGCTTGATTATGCATGCGACATGCACCATGTCATGTTACACACTTGTTGCATTACTTTATCATGAACCATGCCATGTTTTATAAAAAAAAATGGTTTTTAAAACGGTTAAGGTTCTGTTTGAAAAGATAAAGAAAAGAAAAGAAAAGAAAATGGAATAAAGAATTGTGGCATGGTGAGGGGTATGGGCAAGAGAGAGAGAGAGGGTGAGGGGTCCCTTTTGACTAAGGCCCATTCATCTTCCCTCCAATTTCTTCATCATTCTCTCCTCTTCCTTTGTCACGACCTGAAAAGTACGGAACATGACCGGCACTTAAATTACGAAACGTCTCGAGGCGTACGTAATCTAAGTAAGCCAAAACCCAGAAATCAAAACCAAGGAAGAGTAGAGTGAAGGAAAAACCAATTTAAAGAAAATATTTTCTGAAAATTTCGGCAAAGTCTCCTTTGTAAAAACTGGCCCCAAACGGGATACAGCATGAATAGTATACGAAATGCAACAAAAAGGCATCCCCAAGAGAGAGCTAGCTCTTCGTCAATCGACGGCCACAACCATGCAAGTAATATAATATACAACGCCAAGAGCGAGGATCAAAACTCAAAGAAACTCAAAACATCAAGAAAACCCTAGAATAATACAACGCGCGACTCTAAGGTCGAAAGAATAACAAATACGGTCTTCTAACTCTCTTAAATATACAATCTGGTTGATGGAGTTTCTAGATACAACTGAAATAATAAATAACAATGGTGGTCCTGATGCAAAGAACCCACCTACCAAAGCAATCCCCCGGAAGGAACAGTGTGCCAACAAAGCCGCAACGAAACCTGTACGGCAAAACCTACAAGGAACTGTGGCACAACGGGGGTGAGTTGCCAACTCGTGAGTAGAAAACATCTACGAGTAGAAATCGCATGCATAACGCTATCCTAGGTCATATCAGGTAATATCCTCAAAAAAATCCTGGTCCAGTTATGTATAGTGTAATACTACTTGCTCGTGTCAGTGCCTCAGATAGCAACATATCAGATATATGATATATGAATGCATTACGAATGTAAACAGAATATATCATGAATGAAACAACTGTTTTCTTTAATCAATGAGATTTCTATATGTATATCAATCAAGTATCATCAATGAATGCAACAGAGAAATCAGTGTCAAGCATCGACACAAAACATAAGTCTCAGTATCACAGTATCAAATCTCAATATCTCAAATCTCAATCTCAAATCTCAAATATCAATATCTCAGGCATCCGTATCATCTACGGGATCGGCCCGCAGGCTCCGGAAGAACGGATCAGCCCATATCATCAATCTCATGGCCACGAACGGTATCCTCCGGATATCCGCCGCGCCAGGTAAAATCACCGGTAGGCAGTCTGCCCCTGCCGGGCTCATCGTCTACTACTCGAACTTCTTGCCCCGGGGTACCATACCGGGTCCACCATGTACCCGCAGACGGTTCTCGAAAACTATCTCAGAACCGAGAAAACATCATGGTGGACACTACTCATCATATCAAGGAAAAACCGTATTTTTCTCTTTAAAATACATCATCAGTTATGAAACTTTCACATGCGGTTTCCAAATCTAGAAAATCTCAAGACAGATCCGAAAACATCAAATCACCATGTCAATGAAAGTGAAAACCGACATAATGTCCATAATACTGTATAACCAATGAATATAGGAATGCATCTGATATCATGCAATGAATGCAATAGTTTAACTAGCATATGAAAACTATAACATATTGCAACATCAGATATAAAGCTATGTCAATGAAATGGTATTTTCTAAAGTGTACGTGAAATGGCAATTACCGATGATGAAGTGTGTGAGCCGGCAAGTAAGTGTATGTGGAGCATACGCATCATCGGTAATGGTGCTGGTGTACTGACAACATGATTCATAAACTCTAAGTACACAATAAACATGCAATGAGACGATAACAACATGATAAATGGGAATAAGTAGTAATTGCAACAATAATATGCGGAACATGAATGATAACGTAACAATAAGGAATCTACATCGCTACACCCGTGTTATACTGATTTGCCGTTTGAAATAGTACGAATCGTGGTGTTTTGAAAATAAGGGCTACGGTGTTTTTAAGAAAATGTACGACTTTTGAAATATCCGTAGTATCCTTTGACATGTCTTTAAAATCCTCACAATTCGTTAGTTTTGGAAATAGGTATGACTCGGGTCCAGTCTAACATTTACTAGGTAAACTACAGGTCTAACTAACAACCAATCGAAATGGGTATGGAATGTTAGTGTTTATGCCCTAGAAGGCCATTACTGTATCATACTAGCTTGTATATTACTTAATGGAAGCTTGGGATATTCACATGTATATAACAGTCTTGCTAAACATGGTAGTATGCTACTTGGTTTTTCTATCTTAATATGTGAGTGTACGTATTGATAGAGCTCTTAGGATCTTGCTTGTCTACCAGCGTTGTGATGGCAGTCACACTAGTGGGGGCTGGGTAGTCTACAAGCACATCCTCATTCAGATCCCTGGTCGTTGGATTATCGAGACAGAGCATCGATACTCCGGAGTAGACTAGTGTGTACGCTTCTCATCCCAGTTGGGGAGATGGTCTGTCCCACAGCCGTCAGTATGTCGTACTGGAGATAGTATACAGGTGCTCGTTGGGTTACGGGTACACCGGACAGGACTCACAGGGAACTGTTGGTTGGTTTGATACCAGTCGTCAGTGAACAGTTCCCAGGTGACAAGAGTACAGCGTAGTCCGCAGACTTGACACTGCTATTTCGCCTCGAGTGTGTCCCACTGTTCTTGGATTGCTACCCTACCACGGCTCAAAGGAGTCGTGCAAACAGGTAGCAGTTGGGTGCAGTCCCTAGCACTTGGAGGCAGTGGCGGTTAGACAGGATTCGTCCCACCCGGTATTGGGAGTAGATATCGTGCTGTGTCAGAGAGCCATTACGCAAAGTCCCTGGCCAGGGCAAGCGAGATTTGCTGGTAGGTTCCAGTAGTTTCTCAGGGTGTAATGGGCTTCCCTCCGACACGACTTATACCGCTATTAGGGGACTGACGCTTGCCGCCCCCCTAGGCCCGATATGCGATAGTCTTGGACGAACGGACCGGACTGTATGGAGATTGTCACATCAGACTCAGTAGGAGTTCGGATGGGTTTTCTCATCGGCCTTCTTATCGACAACTACCTGGGGACCGTTACGTACAGCTAGTGCCGCTTGCGGTCTGTGGTTAAACCCACTGCCAGCGTAGTAGTCGAGTCTCTAGAGTCCCACACAGAGAGTTTCCTACTCCAGGCGAAACGATATAGAGGTTGCATGGTTTTGCGACAAAGGGTTCGGACACATACGTGCGTTTACGCACGTACGACTTTCGGACAGTTTTTACCAGTCGGCTTTGGTTTAAGCCAGTTACTGGTATCCGGTTATTGGATTTTTACAGTCTAAAGTTTTTCCGTATTTTTACGGATTGGAGGGGCATTCTCGTAATTGTACGAGAAGCTTCTAGAAGATGTGACTAAGGAGGTTACTTTGGATGAGGTTATGAGTCATGGTGGTGATTCATTCATTTCATTAATGCACATTTATTGCTTAATGAATCACCACTAGATATTTTATGAAGCATGATTTATCATCACTCTTTATTCTTTTCTCATTATTAGAAAATGCTTCATAATATATTATGATACACTCTCTCTCATCTCATTATCTTATCTCATATTCTCTCTCCTCAAGCTCTCATCTTCAAGATACTAATCCTTAATCCTCATGTGTTGAGATCAAAGGTTTAGTTAGACTTAAGCATCCATTACCTTCACTCTATATCATCCTTTCTTCTTTGATTAGCAATCAAAGTAGATTAGTTTCCTCAAGTTAGAGGTGTAGCTTGGTGTTTTGCTCTCGGGTGGATCGTCTACTACCTAGAGAAGGTCGAGGAGAACAAAGGAGGACACAAAGACGAAGGACTAGTTTCGATAGGTATAATCCCTAATCACAAGTGATAAGAAAATCTTTGTGTACGGTTATTTATAGTTTAGCTTTCGATTTAAGCGGTTAGTCGATGTTCGTTCCTTAAACTTGATTGTTTTTGTTATTTCCGCCTCCCCACAAGTACTGGGGTGTACTACATCGACTTACAGTGGTATCAAAGCCTCGCTAAACACTAAATAACTTAATCGCAAATTTGTACGATTTTCGAACGGAAAAACGAAGCCGGAAAACCCTAAAAAATGCAAGTTTCTGTCGAAGTTAAAATGATGTCCAAAAATTTTTCTGGTGAGTTCAGAGAGCTTGACATGACACCAGTAGAACGCCCATGAAAAACAGTCAACTGAATCGTCGAACGCGCCGCGGAAGCGCGGCCTCAGCCTACTGAGTCTCCGCGCTTCCGCCGCCGAGTTGGCGAGTCAGTGGCCGATTTTTCTTCTGTTGCTTCTCTGTATAATTTGGGGTTTTCTGGAATATTTAATATTTGCTCAGGTTACTGTTTAACAGAGCAGATTTTGGAGCAATATTGATGTTGTTTAGTCGATCGAAATTGTACAGTATTTGCATATTGGATTATATCTGTGATTGTTTAATGTGTTCGTAAACCTCCCCCAACTGCTAGTATGTCGGTTGGCAGGGGGTTGCACATTTCTGAAATGGTAATATCTGTTTGTGCATATAAACTGTATTGGACTGTTGTGATGTATAGCCGGGGTTAGCAATGGGTTTTTGTTTAATTCATTTGTTGTAAATGTAATTTGTTGTAATATTATTTTTGCGGGGCACTTCCAGGTTGCGGTCGTAGCCACCATTGTATTATTTCATTTTACTGTTTTTGCTCCTAGGACTGACCCAAGGTGGGGTACACAGACTGCCGGGTTGGTAGTTTGCCGTACCCGTAGGGGTCGAGGGTGGGGTAACGGCTATTCATCACAACTGTGTAATCTGTCTTTTCTTGCAGGCTCAAAAGAAATACAGATTGCTTGCAAATCCAATATTGTTTATCTGTGTTCTGGAATGAATATCATTGCGTCAGACAAATATAAAATATCTATATTTATGATAGCTATTTAGACGCCACTTATGTTTTACTCCCGCGCTAGCCCAGCCCCCGCTCTGTCGTTAGTTAAGTAACCTAACGGGTGATGACGGGACCCCGTGGCGAATGCGGATGGCATAAGAGGACGTTGTATTTTCGTTGTTTTCTGCAATGATAGGTTAATGATGGGACGCATTATCTATAATGCAAAGTAAATAAACCAAAGTTTTAATAGTTGGAACAATTTAAAAGAAACCACTCGGTTATTTTAAAAACAGATATTTTTAAATGCGGAGATTTAACCACTCCTTTTAAAAAAGCTATCAGGTTCCTTCGGTTATATCAAGTTCACTACGTTCACGGTTTCGCCAAAACCAGTCGTAGCCCTCCGTCATTTCTTATGAATGGTCAGTAGTATTCAAGCTATGTTTGTTTGGCCCTTAGTCAAGACATAGTGATTGGTAGCTGCTGGGGTATTCATTTGTTGCATAGATAGATGAGTTGGTTTGGGACAGTCGTATTACTTTGTTGGCCCTTAGTCAAGAGTATACGGATGGGTTCAAATCAACAGGATAATGATGGGCAGAACTTGACATGTGACTTATGATTTGTTGGCCCTTAGTCAAGATCATAAGAGCATGGGGCAAAAATCCATATCGGGAATTTCTAAAGAAACTGAAATTTGCAAAGAGATGCATACCATTTGGAGTTTGATGAATGTTGGTAGGATTCCTTCAACATTATCATACGATGATATTTGGATCCCGATCCTACTGTGAGTATATGATACTTATCAGGATATTCGTCACTTAACGATCAATGCTATAAACCTAGTAGGTGTCCAGAAAAGTGTCAGCGGGGTTACGCCCCCAGAGAAAAGAGGTTATTTAATTAAGGAACTTCGCGAAAGCGTTGGAAAACCTCCCTCGAAGTATCGACACCGGCCTGGCTGAACGGTTAAGCAAGTATTGTACGGTGAGAATAGTCTTGGCTAATTCTTCTTTTATGGTTTGAGGAAGGATTCGAGAAACAGTGGGAGCCATCCAGTTTAGATAAACTAAAAACCACTCTAAACTTGCAAGAGCATCATGCTAAAGAGTTTTCTTCTCTCTCTCCTAATTGCAGCGACCCTGAAAATGACTGGACTTAAGTTACTTTTAGAGAAAAATATACTGACGGGGCCAAACTATAAAGATTGGCTGCGGAATGTCAAAATGGCTTTGACCTATGACAAACTGGGGTACGTCCTCACCGCTACGGCACCTGCTGTCCCTGGTCCCAAATCCAGCAATGCGGATAAGGAAATCCGCAAAACCTGGGATTTAGATTGCGCGAGAGCCAAGTGCATCGTGCTTGCCTCGATGAACAATGAACATCAGAGGAGGCACGAGGATATGGACCTTGATGGCATATTTCTCCATACAAAGGAACTTTATGGAGAGCAATCTCGTATAGCAAGATACGAGACCTCAAAGAACTTGTTTCGAGCGAGGTTGGCTGCCGGGTCATCGGTAGGTGAACATGTCCTACAGATGATCAGCTATATTGAAGAGCTCGCAGACCTTGGGACGACTTTGGATAATGAGCTCTATACAGACCTTATTCTCCAGTCCCTTCCTCACACCTACGCCCAGTTTATCCTGAACTTCAACCTTCAAAGAAAAGAAGTTGAACTTCCGGAACTCCTGAACATGTTAAGGAGTGCAGAGGGCACCTTGAAGACATCAAGGGAAACACCCGCTATGTTTGTTGGCGGTTCATCTTCTTCCGGGTCCAAGGCTAGGGCCAAAGGAAGGAAGAAGAAGGCCGCACCCAGACCTAGAGGAGGTGTTAGTAAGGTGGGAGGGAAGGGAAAGAAAAAGAAAGCAGTACCGATAGTTGGTCAGGATGAGTGCTTCCATTGTCACAGGAAAGGGCACTGGAAGAAGGATTGCAAGGCGCGGAACGCCAAGAACCAGGAACCGAAGCAAGCTGTGGCTTCGACTTCAGGTGTGTTTGTAATTGAGAATTGTCTGTCGATCAACTCTACTTCCTGGGTATTGGATACCGGATCAGGATCTCATATTTGCAATTCATTGCAGGCACTGAGAAACCGTAGAGTGCTGAAGGAAGGTGATATGATCCTCAGGGTTGCTAACGGAGCTAGCGTGGGAGCTGCGTCCGTCGGGGATTATCACCTAGGATTGACGAGTGGACACATTTTGGTTTTACATAACTGTTATTTTGTACCCAGCTTAACATGTAATATCATATCAGTTTCCTTGTTATCAAATAAAGGTTATGATTTCACGTTTGTAAGAGATGTTGTCAACATCCACCTTAATCATGGTTTGATTGGGTCCGGTACATTAAATAACGGCATATATGTTTTAAACCAACTCCAAATTTTCAATGTCCAGAACACACTAAAAAGAAAGTCTCCAGATTTGAATAAAGCTTTCTTATAGCATTGTAGACTGGGTCACATCAATGAGAGAAGGTTGACTAAGTTGCATAGAGAAGGATATTTGGACTCGTTCGAATATCAATCTTATGACACTTGTCAATCCTGTCTCAAAGGAAAGATGACAAAGACTCCATTTACTGGACAAGGAGTAAGAGCGAGCGAGCTCTTAGAACTCATACACAGCGATGTATGCGGTCCAATGTCTACACATGCGAGAGGTGGTTATTCCTACTTCATTACTTTTACAGATGATTTCTCTAGGTATGGATATGTTTTCTTAATGAAGCATAAATCAGAGGCCTTTGAGAAATTCCTGGAATTCAAGAATGAAGCGGAAAACCAAACAGGCAAAAGTATTAACACACTAAGATCTGATCGAGGTGGAGAATACTTAAGTGCCGAGTTCCTAGGTTACCTAAAAGAGAAAGGAATTCTCTCTCAGCTTACTCCTCCATACACTCCACAGCACAACGGTGTATCGGAGAGACGGAATCGAACCCTATTAGATATGGTACGATCCATGATGAGTAATGCTGAGTTACCGCGATCTTTCTGGGGTTATGCGCTAGAATCAGCGGCATATCTTTTGAACCAGGTTCCAACCAAGACTGTGCCTACCACACCATATCAGATGTGGAGTGGGAAGAAACCCTGACTAAAACATTTTAGGACATGGGGGTGTCCATCTTTTGTAAAAAAGCAGCATGTGGACAAGCTCGAGGCACGCTCAGTACAGTGTAAGCTTGTGGGATATCCAAAGAACTCCAAGGGATATTATTTCTATTACGCAGAGGAACAAAAGGTTTTTGTTTCTCGTCATGCCTACTTCTTAGAAACTGAATTTTTAGAAAATCAGAAGAGTGGGAGCGAAATAGAACTGGAAGAAATTCCAGAACCATAAGCTGCTACTGAAAGTTTGGTAGAACCAGAGGTTCAAGAAGAACAGAACATTCCCGCACCCCTCCGCAGGAGTAGTAGGCCGTCTCATCCGCCTGAGAGATACTACGGTTTTCTCATAGACGGGGATAGAGAGGATTGCATCATAGATGATGATGAACCTACTGATTTCCAGCAGGCCATCCAGAGCGGCGACTCGGTACGATGGCTAGATGCAATGCGAACCGAAATGGAGTCCATGTACACCAACAAAGTATGGACTTTGGACTTTGCTCCAGATGGGGTAAAACCCATAGGATGCAAATGGATCTTCAAGAAAAAGATTGGTGTAGATGGACAGGTGGAAACCTATAAGGCTAGACTTGTTACAAAGGGTTTTCGTCAAAGACCTGGTTTGGACTATGACGAAACCTTTTCTCCAGTGGCTATGCTCAAATCCATTCGGGTCCTTCTTGCTATTGCTGCCTTCCATGATTATGAAATCTGGCAGATGGACGTAAAGACGGCTTTTCTGAATGGAAATTTAGAAGAGAGCGTCTATATGGATCAGCCAGAGGGTTTCAATCAGAGTGGGAGCAGCGGGAAAGTATGCAAGCTGCTTAAGTCCATTTACGGACTAAAGCAGGCATCGCGGAGTTGGAACATCTGTTTTGATGAGACAGTCAAAGAATATGACTTTATCAAAAATCCAGATGAACCGTGCATATATAGTAAAGTTGTGGCCAGAAGTGTCGTATTCCTCGTCTTGTACGTGGATGACATTCTATTGATAGGAAATGACATTCCTATGCTACAATCTGTCAAAGGATTCTTGTCACACAGGTTCTCCATGAAAGACCTGGGTGATGCCTCTTACATTCTGGGGATCTGGATCTATCGTGATAGATCCAAGAGGATGTTGGGACTTTCGCAGTCCAGGTATATCGACACTATACTGAAAAGATTCAGTACGGAAGATTGTAAGCGCGGTAATCTACCGGCTTGTCACGGAATCACCCTCTCCAAAGAGATGTCTCCCAAGACTGATTTGGAAAGGGAACACATGTCTATTATACCCTACGCTTCTGCGGTAGGCTCTATAATGTATGCGATGTTGTGTACTAGACCAGATGTAGCTTACGCACTAAGCGTGGTAAGCCGGTATCAGTCAGACCCAGGGGAGAAACACTGGATAGCAGTAAAGAACATTCTCAAGTACCTGAGGAGGACTAAGGAGATGTTCTTGGTTTACGTCAGAAAAGACCTCAGGTTGGAGGCCTTTGCTGATTCCGGCTTCCAGAGTGATAAGGACGATTCCAAGTCCATGTCGGGTTATGTCTTTACCCTCAATGGAGGGGCGGTGTGCTGGAAGAGCTCCAAGCAGGACACCGTTGCTGACTCAACGATGGAAGCGGAGTATATAGCTGCTTGCGATGCCGCAAAAGAAGCAGTCTGGATGAAGAAGTTCCTAACAGAACTTCAGGTGGTTCCTACCATAGTTGATCCAATACCTCTGTATTGCGACAACAACGTAGCTATAGCTTTAGCGAAGGAACCAAGGTCCCATCAGAAGTCCAGACACATCTTGAGGCGGTATCACCTGATCAGGGAGATCATTGATCGTCAGGAGATCGAGGTTCGGAGAGTTGCTTCAGAAGAGAACATTGCTGATCCATTCACAAAGGCCCTTCCTCAGATTCAATTCGAGCGGCTACTCGAGATCATCGGTCTTCGATACGCCAGTACATGGCCCTAGTGCAAGTGGGAGATTGTTAGTGTTTATGCCCTAGAAGGCCATTACTGTATCATACTAGCTTGTATATTACTTAATGGAAGCTTGGGATATTCATATGTATATAACAGTCTTGCTAAACATGGTAGTATGCTACTTGGTTTTTCTATCTTAATATGTAAGTGTACGTATTGATAGAGCTCTTAGGATCTTGCTTGTCTACCAGCGTTGTGATGGCAGTCACACTAGTGGGGGCTGGGTAGTCTACAAGCACATCCTCATTCAGGTCCCTGGTCGTTGGATTATCGAGACAGAGCATCGATACTCCGGAGTAGACTAGTGTGTACGCTTCTCATCCCAGTTGGGGAGATGGTCTGTCCCACAGCCGTCAGTACGTCGTACTGGAGATAGTATACAGGTGCTCGTTGGGTTACGGGTACACCGGACAGGACTCACAGGGAACTGTTGGTTGGTTTGATACCAGTCGTCAGTGAACAGTTCCCAGGTGACATGAGTACAGCGTAGTCCGCAGACTTGACACTGCTATTTCGCCTCGAGTGTGTCCCACTGTTCTTGGATTGCTACCCTACCATGGCTCAAAGGAGTCGTGCAAACAGGTAGCAGTTGGGTGCAGTCCCGAGCACTTGGAGGCAGTGGCGGTTAGACAGGATTCGTCCCTCCCGGTATTGGGAGTAGATATCGTGCTGTGTCAGAGAGCCATTACGCAAAGTCCCTGGCCAGGGCAAGCGAGATTTGCTGGTAGGTTCCAGTAGTTTCTCAGGGTGTAATGGGCTTCCCTCCGACACGACTTATACCGCTATTAGGGGACTGACGCTTGCCGCCCCCCTAGGCCCGATATGCGATAGTCTTGGACGAACGGACCGGACTGTATGGAGATTGTCACATCAGACTCAGTAGGAGTTCGGATGGGTTTTCTCATCGGCCTTCTTATCGACAACTACCTGGGGACCGTTACGTACAGCTAGTGCCGCTTGCGGTCTGTGGTTAAACCCACTGCCAGCGTAGTAGTCGAGTCTCTAGAGTCCCACACAGAGAGTTTCCTACTCCAGGCGAAACGATATAGAGGTTGCATGGTTTTGCGACAAAGGGTTCGGACACATACGTGCGTTTACGCACGTACGACTTTCGGACAGTTTTTACCAGTCGGCTTTGGCTTAAGCCAGTTACTGGTATCCGGTTATTGGATTTTTACAGTCTAAAGTTTTTCCGTATTTTTACGGATTGGAGGGGCGTTCTCGTAATTGTACGAGAAGCTTCTAGAAGATGTGACTAAGGAGGTTACTTTGGATGAGGTTATGAGTCATGGTGGTGATTCATTCATTTCATTAATGCACATTTATTGCTTAATGACTCATGCTAATGAATCACCACTAGATATTTTATGAAGCATGATTTATCATCACTCTTTATTCTTTTCTCATTATTAGAAAATGCTTCATAATATATTATGATACACTCTCTCTCATCTCATTATCTTATCTCATATTCTCTCTCCTCAAGCTCTCATCTTCAAGATACTAATCCTTAATCCTCATGTGTTGAGATCAAAGGTTTAGTTAGACTTAAGCATCCATTATCTTCACTCTATATCATCCTTTCTTCTTTGATTAGCAATCAAAGTAGATTAGTTTCCTCAAGTTAGAGGTGTAGCTTGGTGTTTTGCTCTCGGGTGGATCGTCTACTACCTAGAGAAGGTCGAGGAGAACAAAGGAGGACACAAAGACGAAGGACTAGTTTCGATAGGTATAATCCCTAATCACAAGTGATAAGAAAATCTTTGTGTACGGTTATTTATAGTTTAGCTTTCGATTTAAGCGGTTAGTCGATGTTCGTTCCTTAAACTTGATTGTTTTTGTTATTTCCGCCTCCCCACAAGTACTGGGGTGTACTACATCGACTTACATGGAAACCACCTAAATCTGAGTCGATATATATATATATATATATATATATATATATACATACATACATGCATAATAGTCGGTGATCCCGCCTCAATAATATCATCTACGAAACAACATATCATATGAAATTCTCGAATCAAGAGTGCGGATCTATCGTCAATATATAGCTCGTACGGTAAATTCGTCGTACAGCCTCCCAAATCTGGGTACGGGTCAAATGTCACATCTATCACATTAATCATCTGGTATCCTCTTTATCAAATATCATGATCGGGGTACTGGTCCACGTCTAGTACAATACCGATACCATCTATGAAATGCATGCGTGTGTATGAAAACACCGCCCCTAAAGAACCCGCTAAAATATCATGTCGTATCTTAAATATGAACCATATCACATCACCGATCTCATGGACTCAAGCCCAATCTCATCGACTCTTCTCCAAATATCATACAATATCCTCAACATTCATGCATGTGTATATGAATGTATATATGCATAGTCCCATACCCATGCGTATATACACATATACACATTCCCATATACGCACAAGAAAATGATATATGCAAGTGTATATGTGTGCGTGTATGCAAATCCTTACTTTAGGGTTTCGTGACAAAGAAATTCGCTAAAGTCCTTTCTTCAATTCTCGCTAACCCTAAACTCATAAGCTCCTAAGGCTTCTCTTATTGGGTGTTCATATCTCATAATAACATATAAAAGTATATTGTTACCACATCACCTCATCCCTTATAACTTTGCGGGGGTGCTATACGCCATCCACCCGACTCCCCCCGTAGATATAAATCTACTTACCTGATCTTCGCTCGCCGGTGCCGACGTCGCCACGAGCTTGCTCGTCGTCTCGAATTCCACATGGGGGGTACCTACAAGTCACAACGTATTGTATCGCATAAAAACCCAATTCGAAACCGATACGGCATACGAAAACCAAATCGGCACGCGTATCACGCATAGGTCAAAACCTATCGCCTACGCATGCAAGAATAGTCAAACCAACCCTCGATATCGATGTACAAACGTCAAACCATCGAGAAAAACCCAAACACACCAATCGTGATTTCAAAACTCATTAATTATATAAGAAATAAGGTTTAATTCATCAAAACCATAAAATTAAACAAATCGTTTTATTTCCCCAAAACCTAGTTACCACGAATTCCCGTTTCGGTTCAAAACTTGATGTTTTAACCAATCTACACATTTTAACGATTCTAATGGCCAGAATGCTCATTAAACATCTTAATTAAGTCATACAAATCACTTTCATATTTTAATCTCATAAATTTGTATTTAAACAAAATTTCTAGTTTGCAAGGATATCAATTCTTTTAACATTTTTAAAACAAAATTCTCAATTCAACAACTAGACTAGGTTTTGCATAGCCCTAAAGTGTTAAACTACACATTATATTACTAATGAGGTGATAAAAACCCTAACCATATTTTAAATTCTCAATTTTGAATTAATTAACAAAACCTAGTTTACAACTATATGTGATTTGGACAAATTACATATAACAAGTGCAATTTAATCAACCAAACTAGGTTTTACAACATTAAGATGTTAAACTAAACATTGCATCCCTAATGATATAATAAAAAAAACCTAATTGAAATCACAAACCCTTACTAGATTTTCCAAACATTCACTTAAACCCATATTATCAACTAATTATGTTTGATTAAAGTATTTAACATGACATTAAGAAAAAGGGTTAGAGTTATACCTTCACAAACCATGAGATTTACCATGCAACATGACCTCCAAAATGCAAACTTTTCACCAAGATCCATGCTTGATAGGATAAGGGAAAATGGGTAGGAGTTGGATTTGAGTTTTAGCTTGAATTTTTTGTGGATTTTGAAGCATTTTTTTGTGAATTTTTGATGAGAAATGAGAGGAGGGAACAAGGGGGCTGCTACAGTTTGGGGAGAAGGGGGGCTCAGCCATCATGTGGGTGAGGGAGTAGAGAGAGTGAGGTGGAAAAAGTCAATGTCAACTAAAGAAACAAAAGCCCATACCTCATTTATCTAATTTCTTTCATTCCTTTGTTTTATTTTGTTTTCAAATCTTCAAGTGGGGAAAAATGGGAGTGGGGGCAGCTTGGGCTTCTGATTTGGGGAGAGGAGAGAGGGTGTGGGTGAGTGTGGGTGAGGGAAAAATGATAAATGTTATACCCCAATATCTATTTACACTAATTTCACTATTTAAGCCTTTTTTTCTTCGATATTTTCTAAAACCGTTTGACAGCTTCATTTCATTTCAAACAACATGTTAAAATTTTTTTTAATGTGTTATGATGCACAAAATTTGTTTCAACTCATTCCAATTTTTAATTTTCCCTAATTAAATGTATTAGTGACGGCTTAAAATAGTATAAAAATAATTAATTTCGGAAAATTTTTCAGAAAATTAGAAATTTTACCAGTGGCTCAATAAACATCAAATACTAGAAATTATATAGCTAGAATATGAATATTTAAATTTATATTAAAATATATTTATATTTTGACTTGTTACGGAAAACCCTCTTATTTTACCGATTTTTCCGAAATTTCACCGAAACGATTTTCAAAATATTACAAGCTTCCTCCTTGGCTGCCCTCTTCTCCTCCCCCCTCTACCTCCTCACTTCACCATCCAAAACACATCAACACACCAAAATCCCTTCATTAAAAATGTGCACAACTCACTACAAGCATTTTGGACCAAGAAAGCTAGGATTTTGAGCAGTTGGGGCAAGTCAAGAAATTTCTTGAGTTGCCAAATGAGGCACCCTCGCGGGAACTTCGGGACGACAACAAGGAGTGTGGCGTTATCGACTTCGGCAAGCAAGGATCAGGTGAGGAGACATATATCTACGGGGGAAGTCTGGTGGATGGCGTATAGCACCCCCGCAAGTTCGTAGCATTTGATGCGTTATGGTGTGTGTGTGTGTGTGTGTGTGTGTGCGTGTTGTTATGAGATGTGCATACTTAGCAAGTAATGCTTTAGGTGATTTTGGATTAGTGTTAGCGTATTCGGAAGATAGTAACTTAGTTTGGTTTCTTAGTCACGAAACACACACGCATACATTTGATTTTTGTGCGTATATGGGGATATATATATATATATATACACATATGTGTATGTGAGCATGTGTATATATATATATACATACATATACACGGATGATGAGGATAGTATATGATACTTGGAGATGAGTCGATGTGATTGGGCAGGATGCCGTGAGATCGGTGATGTGATTGGGTCGTGTTATGACATACGACATGTTATATTAGCGGATTGATGGGCGATGTGTTTCCATACACACGCGGTTATATGTTTATTGTATCGGTATGTACTAGACTTAGATCAGTACCATATTCATGATATTATGATAATGATACCATATAGATATTGAGATATATGTGATAGGCGACCCGTACCCCGATTTTAGGATGCCGTACGATGGATTTACCGTACGAGATATAATTATGATAATAGATCCGCACTCTTGACTCGAGGATGTCGTATTCTATATGTTATCGTATGTGACCCTATTGAGGCGGGATCACGGACTACTGGATATATATAGATCGACTTAGACTTAGCTGGATTTCCTTACCCTTTCGAGTAGTCTCTTAGTTTAGTCCTGTAGTTGCAGGTAGATGTTGGACTGGGCTCGAGTCATACTTATTTTCAAACTAACAAATCGTAGGTATTTTAAAGAATGGCCGAGGGGCATTACGGATATTTCAAAGGACGTACCTTTTCTTAAAAATATCGTAGTCCTATTTTCTAAACACCACGATTCGTGCTATTTCAAATGCCAAAATTGTATGACTCGTATATATAAATGTTTATTCTTATATGTTGCGTTTACTATTCATTTTCCGTATATTCTTGTTGTTCGCATCACATTGCATGCTTAAATGTGTTTTATTGTTATTATGAACCCATACTGTCAGGACACCAGCACTATTACCGATGATGCATATGTCCACGAACACTTGCTTGCCGGCTCACACACATCATCATCGGTAATTGCCATGTCACGTACACATTAGAAGTAGTACTTCATTGATATAACCTGCTAGCTGGTAGCTTCAACATATTATTAGTATGCTTGCTTTCATGTGTTAAATTAGATATTGCATTCATTTACTTAGATATCCATGCATGTGTATATTCATTTGTTATGCAATATTATGGGGCTGAATGCCGGTAATTCATTATTTATTTACTCTCGAGATTTGGATATCGGATTTTCCATGAGATTTCTGGATTTGGAGAAACCGCAAGGATTTTATAAACTCATTATCATTTCTAAAAATAGAAATTGCGGTTTTCTCGTGATATGATGTGAGATATGTCCACCATGAGTTTTCTCGGCTCTTGAGCGATATCATACACCCGATTCGAGGGGGAGGAGGAACCGTCTGCGGGTGTATGGTAGACCCGGTGCGGTATCCCGGGGCAAGATGGTCGCGGATGATGGTGTTGAGCCTGGCAGGGGAGCACTACCGACCAGTTATTTGTGACGCGGCGGATATCCGGAGGATACCGACGTAGTCGTGAGATTTAATGAGGGGCCAGTTCGGATAGCCGGAGCCCAGGGGCCAGTCCGGATAGCCGGAGCCCGAGATATTGGATATTTGGATATATGTTTTGTGTCGATACTTGACACGGATTTTATATTGATTTCATTGATTATACCTCGATTTTTTATACAGAAATCTCACTAATTTATGAAAACAGTTTTCTCATTTAGATGTATTCTGTTTTCATGCATTCATACATCATATATACGATATGCTGCTACTTGAGGCACTGACACGAGCACTTGATATTACACTTATGTGTAGATGTTCAGGGTTATATTATTTTGAGGATATTTTATTGTATGACCTAGGATAGAGTCATACATGTGATTTCTGCTCGGTGATGTTTTCTACTCACAAGTTGGCAACTCACCCCCCGTTGTGCCACAGTTTCTTGCAGGTTTTGTCATATAGGTTTCCTTGGCGGCTTTGCTGGCACACTGCTTCCTTCCGGGTGATTGCTTGGTAGGTGGGTTCACTTGCATCGTGACCACCATTGTACTTTATTTATATTCAGCTGTATCTAGTAACTCCATCAACCAGACATGTATATCAGATAGACTTAGAAGACCAGTGTATATTATTGCGACCTTACAGTCGCGCTTGTATTATTATGGTTTTCTTGATGATATTGGTTTTCCTTTTGAGTTTTGATCCTCGCCCTTCGGCGTTGTATATTATATTGTTTTCGTGGTTGTGACCACCAATTGGCGAAGAGATAGCTCCCGCTTGGGGATGTCTTTATTCATATTATTCATGTTTGTACCCGTTTGGGGCCAGTATTTACAGAGGAGACTCTGCCGAAATTTTCGGAAAAGACTTGATGTTTTAAAAAGGTTTACTACGACTTTTCAAAGTGATTATATGCAAACTTTAAAACAAGTTTTCCTTCACTTCCTTCTATCAAATGGTTTAGATCTCTGGGATTTTTGGCTTACTTGAATTAGATGGGGTCCTATAGACTTCGTATGATTCAAGTGCCAGTCACGTGCTATTTCGGGTCGTGATAATATCTCATATGGAGTGGTAGGCAACATATTTGATCAGAACTCTATTCAATAGGTATGCAGCTTCTCAAGTGCATGTTCTTGAAAGAAAATAGGCAACTCAGCAGTACTTATCATAGAGCGCACCATATATCATAGGATGTGATTCCTCCACCCTGATATACCGTTGTGTTGTGGTGTATACGGAGGAGTAAACTGAGAGAGAATCTCATTCTCTTTTAAATAATCCTGGAATTCCGTGCTCAAGTATTCTCTTCCCCGATCATATCGAAGGACTTTAATACTTTTACTCATCTGGTTCTCTTCTTCGTACTTATATTCCTTGAAATTCTCAAAAGATTTAGATTAGTGTTTCAACAAGAACACAAGTGCGTATGTTGAGAGAATATCGGTGAATGTAATAAAGTACGCGGAACCATCCCTGGCATGTGTAGACATAGGACCACATACATCAACATGTATCTGTCCAAGAGTTCAGTAGCTCTTTCTCTGTTTCCAGTAAACAGAGATTTGGTCACCTAGTCTTTGAGACATAACTGGAAAGTTTCATAAGATGTAAATTCGAACGGAATCAAATATGCATCCTTATGGAACTTAAGCTAGTCTTGTTTCATTGACATAACCTAGTCTACAATGCCACAAGAAGACTTCGTTCATTTCTGAACTATTCCTCTTGTGTGTGTTCTGTACGTTTGGAATTGTGGTTTGATTCAGAACGTGTACACTATTATACAACGTACCTTACCTAATGATCACTTGATTCAGAAAAATATTCACAATATTTTGGTATGGAATAACAGTCGCTCAGAATCATTGTATTACCAGTTGGTAACACAAGGTGATATCTTCCAACTGCTTTGGCTACAACAGTTGCACCATTCTCTACTACTTAGAGACATATCACCATATCCCAGTTCTCCACCTTTCTATAGCCTATGTAACAAATTACATATGTGGGATCCTGATCCGGTATCCAATACACAGGACGTAGAGGTAACTGAGAAACAGTTCTTGGTTACGAACACACCCGAAGACAATGCATCAACATGCTTATTCTTCGTTTGGGTAGCGTGGGAATACGAATATTCACCTATTCCTTGCTCAGACTTATGGCAATAATAAGATAGAGTGGATCCTAGTCCAGTATAATAAGTTGGTTCGGTCAATACATCCATATTATTATCTTAATTAAGGCATTTCATTGGTCAATACCAGGAAAGAGAGAAGGATAATCACTTTGCATGCGCTCTTTGCAAGATTAGAGTGGTTATTATCTTATCTAATCAGGATGGCTCCCACTTTTTTTATCAAATTTTCCTTCGAACCATAAAAGGCAAGATTAGCCAGGATTAATTACGCCCTACAGGTTCGCCAATGTTCGGCCAGGCAGGTATCGGTGCTCCAAGGGAGGTTCCCCGTGCTTTCGCACGGACCTAACGAAAAAAACCTCGTTTCCCTAGAGGCATAACCCCTTTGACACCTTTCTAGACACCTACTTGATTAGCTAATTGTAAAGTATGAAATTCTCCCAAGAGTAACTCTTACTCGCAGTGGGTATCGGGATCCAACTATCATATAGAATGTATGCAATCTCATTGCAGATTTCAACACTTGAAATTCCTAATATTGTTTTTACCCCTAGCGTCCTATGACCTTGACGGAGGCCAAACAACCCATAGGCCGCTAGTCAAGTTCAACCAGTTCATTTCTTGATTGAATTAGACCCACCCGTACGACCCTTGACGGAGGCCAAACAACGCCGTACGACTACCCTAATCCAATCTCATCACATGCTACAGATAAGTACTAATCAGCTACCGCACACTATGCCTTGACGGAGGCCAAACAACCTTAGCACGAATACTAAAATAGCACTTATCTGAAATGACGGAGGGCTACTCGGGTTTTTAAGATAACCATGAGCGTAATGAACTTGAAATGGTCGTAGAATCTAGTGATTTTGAAAAGGAGTGTTTTTTAGGCTTTTGCTAGTTTCGCTAAAGAGGTCACTCCCGGTGAAGGGATCTCGGCTCTTTTCTCATCGAATAAGGTGCAATATATTCAATAATACCACTATGCAAAGCAAGAACTAGAGAAGCTGTCAAAAACAAATCCGAGTGGGTTATACTATTTGCTAGTTTCACTAAAGAGGTCATTCCCGGTGAAGGGATCTCGGCTCTTTCCTCATCGAATGAGGTGTTGGATATTCATCAAGGAATACCATTATGCAAAGCAATAACTAGAGCTACCCTTTTTGAAAATTTGATTCTACAACATCTTTTACTTTCTTTCTTTTCATTAATCTCATTAATGAAGTCCCATCAATTAATGTTTCCTAAAAATTATAGAAAAATGAAACGAAAATTGAACGTACGCTTATGCCATCCGCATTCGTCACAGGGCCCCGTCATGCACCGTTAGGTTACTTAACTACCAGCAGAGCGGGGGCCGGACTAGCGCGGGTGCAAAATATAAGCAACGTTTATTATATATCATATATATAATAGAACATTCGTCTCACACAGTTATATGATCAACATCACAGAATCAAGCAGCAGAAGCAATATATGAAATATTGGATATACTACGATATCCGTGTTTTAAATTTAGCCAGAAATTTAAAACACAAATTCCACGGTCGTGATGAATAGCCAAACCCACTTCCCTAGACCCCTACGAGAGCGACAAGTAACCCTGCCAATTCCAGAGTTAGGAGACCCGGCCTCAACTCCTTGAGATGGTCTCACACTGGACTCTAGGACCCTATTACTTGTGCTCCCCGCCTTAGGTCTATCCTAACGCAGAAAAGTAAATAATATACAACAATGGTGACATCATACTCAACCCGGAAGTGCCCCAATAAAAAAATGTTACATACAAATTTTACATGAATTAAAATTGAAAAACTCTCATCTCACATAAAACCCCCGAGCTATTCTTTCATGATGATCCAATAAATCATATCAACAGTAACACATGATATCACATATCATTAACGTAAGAAAATATGCGTATCCCTATAACTTGTTGACATATAGCAATGAGATTGGGATACCCCACATATTATACTTACGGTCGCAGAAAAGAAAACAGAAAACTACAATAATTAGAATCCGCAATATCCTTAGACATCATAAACCCGGAATATCTCATATTCCGGATTTCATGCCTAACTTATAAAACTTGAATTTTAGTCTCAAATTGAAAACCTTTTTCAATTGGTTGTCGGATAATTCAACAAGATTCTCGACTTAGTGATCGCGTATAATACACAATTGCGACGGAGTTTTGATCCGAATCAAAACTTCATGGCAATCGATCAATTAAGACTAAACGGCTAGGTTTACAATATACTAACTAGTTTTCACAAAACTAATTAATCCAGATTCTAATAATTGTATCACACATCATAAAGCATGTAAAGTAACCACAACATTAGAATTTCGCACGCAATTAGCAAACTAAACCAATTTTTCCAAGACATGAAAAATCCAGTGAGTTAAAGTTCTAAAACCAATCGTTTTAAGCCAATCCGGGAGTAGAAACGAAATCGAAACCCGCCTGAATCTTCGCGGAGGCGAAGATCCCAAAATTAGCTATCGAATGGGGGGCCGAAGGGGGGGAACCCACCCCCGGGGGCCACCTCGAAGTGGCCCCTAGGGGAAGGCAGACCCGAGAGCACCCAGTTAGGGTGCTCTCGGGTCACCCACCCCCGAGGCTACCTTATGGTGGTCTTGGGGTGTGGGTCCGGCCTATGGTCCCCCTATGGGTGTCCCCGGGGTGCGCACGCTCCACCCCGCGGCTTCTCGTTTCAAACCGTGAGCCCGCGGGCTGTGCAAACTACTCAAAACATCATTTTGGAAACTGTTTTTATCGGCAGTTTTTGTGCGACAAAAATGACGGATTTCTAACGCCACTACAATCTATGATAGTCTACCCTAATGTTTTATCATGGCTTTGATACCATGAAAGTCAACCCTAGCACCACCATGAGGTTCTTGTGGCATCAAGCATGCCCAATTTTAATTTTTAGTAGTGCTAAGCTAGACTAAACAAGATTTTTGCTAGAATATTAGGGTTTTATGTTTGATATCTAGTAAACTATAGTAAGTGAAGGATGGCTATACCCTTTTAGATCGAGTCCTTCACATCATATGCTCCGTGTAGTAGCCCCGCGACTCCACTAGGCTCAACTTGAGGCTTTGGACGACCTTCCTCCGATGACCTTCGTTATCACGACCCGAAATTTGGCACGTGATGGCCCTTAAACCACATAACGTCTACAGGCGTAACGCAATTTAAGTAAGCCGAAAACCCAGCAATCTAAACCATCAAAAGTAGTAAGTGATAAGAACATTGTATAAAAAAAACTTTTGGAATCTCAATAAAAAATTCCTTAAAGTCCAAATTTACTTTCTTTAAAATTTGGCAGCACCTCCTTTGTAAAAACTAGCCCTAAAAAGGGTACAACAAAAGATATAAGTAAAGCATCCCCAACGGGAGCAAATCCATGCCCAAAGGCGGAAACAACCACCACAAGAAGATGTACGACGCCGTAGCGAGAAATGGACGATATAAAGTGACAACAGCATAAAAGACATCCAGAGTCACAAAATAATATACAATATCGTCCTTACAACTCTTCTCTAAGTCAATACATGAAGTAATAGATGGAGAGAACTAGATATAATAGGATAAACAATGAGCATCATCCGATAATCGCAAAACCCACCTATAGCAAAAATTCATCCAGTCAGCCGTAGCGGTATTCGCTGCAAAAGATGATACGATAAGAAGAAACCCTGCCGCTACCACTCTGAGGGACACCTGCAAAACACTATAGCACAACGGGGGTGAGTTGCCAACTCGTGAATAGTAAATAACATATGCAGGTAATCGCAGGTATGCACGTACTGCGATAATCTATCACAATCAAACTGATAGTATAATATGGAAATATGAATATGCAACAGTCATGAAAGTTACTCTAGCAGGTACTACTAATACATGAGGCAATGCATATCAAATAAATACTGAGTATGGGATAAAACATATCATCAACACGGAATCCTCATCGTGGAGAAACTAGTGTCCATCAATGACACTCCAAATCCTAATACCAAAGGCACCGCATCCTCAAATCGGCCCTGATATCCTGTAAGTCGCATGGAACCTAAGTGTACAACATCGACACCCGAAAACATCATGAAAACTAGTGTCCAACATCGACACATAAATACTCATCTATCAGGCGCCGTCACCAGGACCGGCCCTCATGTCCATACATCTCATGGAACCTGAGTGTCCACATCGACACTCGCAATCCACATAGCATGTCCATACATAACTCCGGTCGGTATCCTCCAGATATCCGCCGAGTCCAAATACTATCACCGGTAGGTACTAGCCCTCCTGCCAGGCTCATCGTTTACACCACGAAAATCACCTCTCGCCCCGTGGAACCATACCGGTCCACCATGTACCCGCAGACGGTGCCTACCGCTCCTCGAATCGGGTTTCTAACATAAGTCTCATAATCGAGAAATCTCATGGTGGACGCATCGAAATATTATATCAAGAGAAACCGGGTTTTTCAAACAATGCATAATTTCATGAACTACCACGGTTCTCAGATCCAGAAAATATCATGTGAAATCCATATCTCAAATGCGAAATCCATGAAATATAATATATGCAACATGAAACAGTAATATGAGCATATAAAGTAAAAACCGCTATTTAAATGCATCAAGTTATTAAATATATCATGCGGTTTCCAATTTCTCCGAAATCCAATGCAACATAATATAAAGATGAACACGTAGCTATAGTAAGGTATATGTGCAACCATGTCGGTATAGCAAGATATGTATATCTATATGTAAGCATGTATGTATGATACATTTCATATGCGCAATAGCATAAGAATTAATGTCTCTATGTCGATGTCAATACAATACCACATAGGGGTATGTGTAACTCTAGCAAGGTAAGTGGGTGTACATGTAAGTATGTGTGCATGATGTACATGTAGCTGTAGCAAGATATGGGTATATACCTATCAATAATGATGCAATACCATATAGGTATATATGTGTAAGCATGTAGGCATAGCAAGGCATATGTGTGAGCATGTAGGTATACAGGTATGCTATATTTCATATGCACAATGGAAATCAGAATCCATGTCTCTATGTCCCTGACCGGTACAATATCACATATGTATAGGTGTAAGCATGTAGGTATAGCAAGGTATATATGTATGCTATCTTTCTTATACACAATGGAAATAAGGATCATGTCTCAATGTCCCTAACCAATACAATATCACGTATGTATATGTGTTAGCTATTTCTCATATGCACAATGGAATAAGAATCTACGTCTCAATGTACCTAACCAATACAATATCATGTATGTATATGTGTTAGCTATATCTCATATGCACAATGGAATACGAATCTATGTCTCAATGTCCCTAACCAATACAATATCATGTATGTATATGTGTTAGCTATATCTCATATGCATAATGGAATAAGAATCAATGTCTCAATGTCACTAACTATACAATATCACATATGTATATGGGTTGTGCGTGTCATGGCAATTATCGACGGAGTGTGTGTAGCATACAATTAGTGCTCGTGAAACATGAACCATCAATAATAGTGCAGTGTCCAATGGGCACAAGTCCAGGCACAACAAGTAACAATATGCAATGAAGTTCATGCACAATCTCTATATATGCAATATACTATATCAAGAATCATATCATTTAATCTAGCCCAGACGCATAACGCCATGCGGGCGATTCCCCTGTAGATGTTAAATATACTCACAGATGATCTTGGGCTAAGTAAAGCAAAACCACTTGCTTTCCCTTCTTCGCAGCGTCCGAAGTCCCCGCTTGCGACCCTAAAATCATATAACAACATAACAAGTTCACATTAGCAATCGACCAATAACACGTACAAACTAGTTTGACCGATGCACCAACTCAAAACAAACACTCAAGTGTTCATTTAGTGGCTAACGTGCGTAGCGGCACTACGAACCCAACCCAAGAGTAGCAGACACACAAAGTACACGTACCGTGTCAGATAACGTAACACGCGTAGTCTAAACACTAGAAACAAGCAAAGTAATCTCAGATTTTGTATACTGTCAAAACACAAAAATCAAACAGTACCAAACACTTCTAAACAACTGCAGACAGCTACCCTACAAAAACCAAGCCACAACTCCACCAAAGAGCCGAGGTCGCCGGATTTCCTCTAGAAGTCGTCGGCCAAATCCGAGCCCATGGGGTTCATGCTTCAGGTTTATGCTCAGGGTCTCTAGTACAACAAAACTATACTGCAAGATTTTTCAGTATACACTCGGGGTCACAGCAGATCACAGATATCTTATAATGACACTAAAAATACGATATTGCATAAAACTTTACTTTTAGTGTTCTAAACTGAAACTAACAAGCTACACAACATTATAACAACTATTTAACAGTATAGAGATCATTACCTAACCACACGTGCTCAAAGATCCTTGCTTTTCAAGCTCCAAGGGATCCTAGAGGCAAAAACAAGACTTGAGAAGGGTTTTGGTGATGTTTTGTGAAGGTTTTAAAAGATTTAGTGAAGGATAGTGAAGGGTTTCAGTTTGAGTGAAGAGGAGAGAGTAATAATTGAGAAAAAGATAGAGTGAGAGAGAATGAGAGTGTGTGGGGTGAGAAAGAGATGAGAGGGTGAGTGTAAGGTAAGTGCACCCTTTCACTTACTCCCCCCCTCTCCATTAATGCAAGCATGCTCATCCCATGAGTCACCTTGCGACCTCCTCTCCAATCCAAACACAAAGGAAATATCTCTCCACAAATACTAGGGCAAGGTTAAACAAAGCAAGGATTTACTTAAGGGTGTCATGGTCACTAAAACAAGATTAACACTAACTAACCCTCACATTAACATGCACAAGTGTGTGCGAGCCAAAACAAATAATAATAAAATATTAATTAATTGTTATAAAATGTGAGTAAACTAATTTGGTAAACTTTTAATAGAAAACCCGCATTATCGCTTAATTAACACTAATCGCATTCTAAGATGTTACAATCTCCCCCCTTATAGAAATTCGTTCCTGAATTTAAAATTCTTACTATGCTTACCTTCAAAGAGATAAGGGAAAAAATCTTCCGTATCTCGCTCGCAGCCTCTCAAGTGATCTCCTCACTAGACGGGCTACGCCAAAGAACCTCCATAGATAGCAAGACCCTTGACCGAAGTTTCTTCACCTGCCGATCCACAATAACTATCGGCTGCTGGTGAACGAAAAGATCGCGTCCAAATGGTCTGGTGCTAAATCATGTTAGATGGGTCATGAAGGTAATTGCGAAGTATCGACACAAGGAATACGGGTTGAACATCCAAAATCTGGGTGGAACTGCAAAACGATAGGCGGCGGAACTAACCCGCTCAAGGATTTCCAAAGGACCTACAATTTGTGACTAAGCTTCCCTTCTTCCGAAAACTCAACACGTCTTTTCATCGGAAAAATCCGTAGGAATATATGATCTCCCACTGCAAACTCAAGTCTGTGACAACGACGGTCGGCATAAGACTTCTGTCTGCACTGGGCTGCTCTCATCCTGTCCTGAATCAACTGGATCATCTCCGAAGTCTCTTGACTAGTTGGGGTCCAAAAATCCTGCTCTCGCGGAGTCAGTCAAACAGACTGGCGATCGAAACAATCGAACATACAAAGCCTAAAAGTTGCCATCTGAAATGTCTCCTGATAACAGTTATTGTAGGAGAACCCTATCAATGGCAAGTGACGATCCCGACTGACAACAAACATTTAGTATGTACGCACAAACATATCCTCCAGAGTCTGTATAGTCCGCTCTCAGTAACCATCGGTCTACGGATGGGAAGCGGTTCTAAAGCTCAAACAATATCCAAGACTTCCTGAAGCTTCTGCCAAAGACGGCAAGTGAACTGGGTGCCTCTATTGGATACAACGCATAAAGGAACTCCGTGCAAACGCACAAACTTATCGAAAACAACTGAGCATACTGAGCATAACCAGACAACAATCACCCAAATGGAGTCACACTCTGTCTAGACCTGGAGACATCACAACGAAATTAATGGAGATCTGCTCCTATTCCCACTCTAGAACAGTTAAAGATTGCAACTCTCCTGCCGGTCTCAAATGCTCAACCTTAGCTCGCTAACAAGTCAGACACTTCAAAACGAAATCTGAAACTTCACTCTTCATCTCTTCCCACCTGTAACTAACTCTCAAGCCACTTTACATCTTGGTGGCACTTGGGTGAACACTGAAACCTGACTGATGTGCCTGTTCTAGGATCTCGCGTTTCTACCCATCTGTATCTGGTACACACAAACGAGTCCCTAAACGTAGCACACCCTGGTCATAAATCAAGAACTCTGAATCTTTACCCGGCCGAACATGCTCAAGAATCTCAGACAAACGAGCATCGGCGGGCTGTGCCTCATGAAAATGATTAAGTAAAAGTGGACGGGCATGAACATGAGCAAGCTGTCCCCTAGTAGAGGTGAACTTAAGTTGTACTCAACGGTCGCACGAGAACTGCAAATCTACAAAAGACTGTCTCTGAACTGCGTTAATCTGGGACAAGTTAACCCCGAGTCTACGACTCAAAGCATCAGCTACCACAATCGCCTTGCCACGGGTAATTAAGGATCTCACTAACATAATCCCTCACAAGCTTAATAATTGAGAGTAATAATTGAGAGAGAATGAGAGTGTGTGAGGTGAGAAAGAGATTAGAGTGAGAGAGAATGAGAGTGTGTGAGGTGAGAAAGAGATGAGAGGGTGAGTATAGGGTAAGTGCACCCTTCCACTTACTCTCCCCCTCTCTATTAATGCAAGCATGCTCATCCCATGAGTCACCTTGCCACCTCCTCTCCAATCCAAACATAAAGGAAATATCTCTCCACAAATATCTAGGGCAAGGTTAAACAAAGCAAGGATTTACTTAAGGGTGTCATAGTCACTAAAACAAGATTAACACTAACTAACCCTCACATTAAAATGCACAAGTGTGTGCAAGCCAAAACAAATAATAATAAAATATTAATTAACTGTTATAAAATGTGAGGAAATCAATTTAGTAAACTTTTTACAGAAAACATGCATTATCGCTTAAGTAACACTAATCGCATTTTAAGGTGTTACATTCGTGCCGAAGATGATCCACACGAAGTCCCTCCAACTCAAGCTACCTCTACACTAAACTCTTTAGCGTAGTAAATACGCTACACTCGATCGCTAGTAAAGTGTAGGATGGTGAAGTAGGGGATGTTAAAAGCTCATAAGTTTGTGTTCAAGGTTCATGGTTCATATCACATGTGAGGGTTGAAGCTTAAACTATAGCAATTGAGGAAGAAGAAGAAGCTAGAGAGCAACCATGGGAGCAACTCAAGAAAATGGCTAAGTGTTGAGAATGAAGTTAGAATGAATGGCCAATCTTAACCCCCACTCATTCAAGCATGGAATTTTGCAATATAAAATTGCAACCATGCTTGTATAGTGAGTCAAGATGAATAAACAAAAATAAATCCCATGCTTGCAACCACGCTCTCATTTTCCACCTCATTTCTATTTTTCTCAAAAATAGAAATCATGCCATGCTTCATTATATATATATATATATATATATATATATTATGAAGAATAATTAGTGAGCTAATGATATTAGTTAAGATATAATTATATCACATATAATATATATCACATTATTAAATCAACACTTGATTTAATAATCCGCTTATATCACATATGACCGACTAATATCATTTGTCTGTATATCACATTATCAAATCAACACTTGATTTGACAATCTGGTTATATCACATATAACCGAAGCGATGACAGATAACTGCCAGATTATAATACAGTATCACATACACATATTTAATCAGGCCCATACACACATCATATATGTTTCCTACTTCGTTTCGCTTGAACCAGGTAACTTCTGTGTGGGACTCTAAAGACTCGTCAATACGCCAGCAGTAAGTGATGATCACATCAGTCACCCACAAGCCGTCAGCGGTACTAGCTGGACGTAACGGCTACCTGGGTATTAAGCGATATGAAGATCAACAAGCAAGCTTGTCCATAGTCTCCATGAAGCCTATCAGTAACACTACTGTATAGTCCAGTCTCTTCGTTCGATATGTCGCATATCTTGTCTAGGGGTGGTAAACGTCAGACCCCAGTAACATGATAAGTCATGCCGATGTCTGGCCTATAACGGTTCGAGAAACTACTGATAACACTTATCAGTAAATCTCAGCAGCAGCCCTGGCAAAGGACATCCAGTTATAGCCAATCGAGCATAGCGCAACATCAACCCCCAATACCGGGAGAGACGAAACCCCTCTTATCGCTTATTGCCTCCATGTGACTTGGGACTGTACCCAAAATCCACCTGTTTGCACATCTTCTTTGAGCGTGGTAGGGAGGAAATCAAAGCATATTGGGAGCCGCACAAGACTCTATGACGATCTCGGGTCTACAGAGTAACCTGTACCAGTGTCACCAGAGAACTGCTATCTGACGATAGGTATACTACCACATAGGAGACCTCGGCGAGTCCTGTTCGGTGTACCTATTCTCCAATGAGCACCTGTGTACAATCTTTGATGTCACACACCAATGGTTGTGTGTTCAACCAACACCCTATAAGGGACAAGAAACGTACACACTAGTCTACTCTGGAATATCGATGCCCTAGTCTCGATATTCCCATGACTAGGAACTGATTAAAGTATGTACTTATGGACCACCCTGGCCCCACTAGTATGATCTCATCATATTCCTGGTAGTCAAGTACATATCCTAACGGCTTTATCAACATGTAAGAGACAGACAGTATAAATACCAGTTTACATGTTAAGATAATGGTAACCTGAAAGCATACTATCATGTCGAGCAAGAAAGTCCTCTATATATGTGTCCAAGCATCCACTATATCATCAATAATGGCCTCTAGGGCATACATATTCCTAACACCATAAACCTAAACAAGCTAAACAAGAGGAGCTGTCTACTATGATAGAAATTCTCACCGAAAGATATGTGTCCTTCGGTTTTCTACCCCATTGTATACTCCTAGTGGCCTCCTTGATCGAGCTTGATCATCTGTCTCCCTCCGTAGAAGATGATCCACCCGAGAGTATGTACTTTAATCTTCTACCTCTAAACCGAAATAACTAGGGAACCTAGTATGCTAATCTAAGTAGCCTATATGATGCAGAGAATGATTATGGATTGATTTGTCACAAGAACACTAGGTTTCTCAACTCATGAGACAATTAGGGTTTGAGGAAGAAGAAGAGAATCATGGAGGAGAGAGAGTGTTGATAATGATATGAAGAATGGCTAATGTTATAATATTGAAGCAAATAATAAATCCAATAATTGAATCAAGCATGCTTTAATAGTGATCAGAACCATGAGTCACTAAGTGGGTCACCAAGTAGCCATGCTTCATTTATTACTAAATAACACCTCATCCTCCACCTCATTATCCATTTATCAAAAATAGATTAATCAACAAATGAGTTGTCTTCTTCTAGAAGCACTCTTGCATAAATTACAAGAATACCCCTCACCGTATATACATACCCGTATCCGTATTCCGAAAAATACGAATACAAAGAAACGAAAATAATCCAACAATATAATATTAGGACCCGGCTTAAACCAAAGCCAACTAGTATTATCCTCCCGAACATCATCCGTGCACAAGTACACGTATGTGATCGAACCCTGCCGTAAAACATATGACCTCAACATCGTTTCGCCCAAAGCAGAGAAACCCTTTGTGTGGGACTCAAAAGACTCGAGAGTACGCCGGCAGTGAGTTACTGGATAAATCCATAACCATAAGCACGTCAGCGGTACTAGTTGTACGTAACGGCTACCCGGGTATTTATCGAAAAGGAAGGCCAACGAGCAAATTCATTTGGGCCCCTACAGAGCCTATCCGTGACAATCTCCTTACAGTCCGATCTTTTCGTCTAAGAGTATCGCATACCGGGTGTTGGGGGTGGTAAACGTCAGACCCTAATAACCCGATAATTCATGCTGATGCGGCTCAGGACCAATCCGGGAAACTACTGATCAACATATCAGTAAATCCCAACTGCCTTGGCCAAAGTTTTATGGTCCTGACCAATCGAACATAGTGCGATATCGACTCCCAATACCGGGAGAGACGAATCCCTGACAATCAGTCACTGCCTCCATGTAGCTCGGGACTACACCCAACCAAAACCTGTTTTCATGACTCAGTAGAGCCGTGGTAGGGTAGTGATCAAAGCATAGTGCAAACTTACACGATACAAATGATGACCTCAGGTCCTAAGACTAACCTGTACACATGTCACTTGAGAACTGCTATCTGACGATAGGTATAATACCATCTAGAGGTTCTCGGTGAGTCCGTCCAGTGTACTCACCCTCAGTGAGCACATGTATACAATCTTAAGTGATCACACCAATGGTTGTGGGACCAACCACCGCCCCTCGTCGGGGTCTAGAAATGTATACACAAGTCTACTCTGGAGTATCGATGCCCGATCTCGATACTCCTGCGACTTGGGACCTTTAAGGATGTGCTTATGGACTACCCAGCCCCCACAAGTATGATCGCCATCATAATGCTGGTAGTAAAGCAAGATCCTTTGAACTTTATTAACATGTAACTGCCATATATTATATCGAGTATAACATATGCACATATTATGTCACGACCCATAATTTAGTGTTAGTGGATGTTGCATACTCTCACAACACTTGTGAGGAGGCAGAAGCGATAAAAAAAAATTCTTGCATGCAACAGCTACATAAACCACGATCTTGTGCTTAAACCTTAACTAGCAAAACTATCTAGAGATCTAATCTACTATGATAGTGTTATACATAAAGAACCAGTCCTTCGGGTCTTTTTTTGAATATGACTCCTAGGCTCCTTGTGGTCGTAAAGAGCCCGGTCTTCGGCCACCTTAAGATCCAAGACGATCCACCCGAGAGCTATCGAACAAGCTACAAACTCTTCACAAGAGCTTAACTAAGTGATCAAGTTTGCTAGAAGAGATCACTTAGATGATGTAGAGATCAAGTATAGGATTATCATTTTTCTCTAAGCTTTTGATTCACAACTCATGTGAAAGTTAAAGCAAAGAGGAGGAAGAAGGAGATAATGATGAGAGAGAATGTGAATGTGTTGAATGAAAAAATCAAGCATGGAAAAATGATATGGCTCAAATGAAAATAATTGAAGCATGCAATAAAATAATGCACGATGCTTCAATAGTAACTCCAAATGAATAAAAAATGAAACAAGCAATTCTTCATCCATGCTTAGAATTTCTCCAAATTCCACCTCATTTATTTATTTTCACAAAATAAATATCCATTTATGAGGTGTCTCCTTCTAGAAGGTATTCTTGTAACAATTATAAGAATACCCCTCCACCGTATATCGTATAAGTATACCCGTATCCGAATTCCGAAAAATACGAATACAAATAATCCAATAATAAAATACCGGTATCCGGCTTAAACCAAAATCTACCAGTATTATCTTTTCGATCATTATTCCTGTAACAATTACACGAACATGATCGAAACCCTGCCGTAACAACTTACGGCCTCTACATCTTTTGCCTAAACTAGGGAACCCTCTGTGTGGGACTCTAAAGACTCGACAGTACGCTAGCAGTGGGTTTAACCACAAGCATGTCAGCGGCACTAGATGTGCGCAACGGCTACCCAGGTACGTGACGAAAAGGTGGCCGACGAGCGAACTCATCAGAACCCTAACGAGCCTGTAAGCATCACTTACCGTACAGTCCGGTCTCTTCGTCTGATACGTCGCATATGAAGTCTAGGGGTGGTAAATGTCAGACCCCAGAAACTTTATAAGTCATGTTGATTTACGGCCCATAACGGTTCGAGAGACTACTGATAACTTTTATCAGTAAATCTCGAGAACCTTGGCCAGGGATTTGCAGTTATGGCCGATCAAGCATAGCGCGACATCAACTCCTTATACCGGGAGAGACGAAACCCCTCCTATCGCTCACTGTCTCCATGCGATTCGGGACTGTACCTAAAATCCACCTGTTTGCACGACTTAGTAGAGCCGTAGTAGGGAGGAAATCAAAGCATAGTGGGAATCACACAAGACACTATGACGATCTCGGGTCTACAGACTAATCTGTACAAGTGACACTAGAGAACTGCTATCTGACAATAGGTATATATATCATCTAGGAGTTCTCGGCGAGTCCTGTTTGGTGTACCCATTCTCCAATGAGCACATGTGTACAATCTTTGATGTCAAACACCAATGGTTGTGGGATCAACCATCGCCCCAAGGGTCAAGAAACGTACACACTAGTCTACTATGGTAATATCGATCCCTGTATCGATATACCCTCGAATAGGAACTATTAAAGGATATGCGTATAGACTGCCCAGGACCCACTAGTATGATCTACATCATAATCCCGGTAGTCAAGCATTGTCACGACCCGAAAGAGCACGTGACTGGCCCTTGAACCATATGAAGTCTATAGGACTCCATCTGATCCAAGTAAGCCAAAAGCCCAGAAATCTAAAACCATTTTAAAAGTAAATAAAGAAAGCTAGTTTAAAGAAGTGAAGAAAAACATGTTTGAAGTCAAGGGTTTTAAATAACTAAGCCGAATATGTATTTTTAAAAAAAATGTAAAGTCTTTTCTAAAAATTTCGGCAGAGTTTCTTTTGTAAATACTGGCCCCGAACGGGGTACAACAAGAACAATATATATGCAATGATAAAAGGCATCCCCAAGCGGGAGCTAGCTCTTCGTCAATCGACGGTCACAACCACACAAACAATATAATATACAACGCCGAATGGCGAGGGTTAAATCCAAAGAAACTCAATAAGCGTTAAAACCGCAATACAGCTAAGCGCGACTCTATGGTCGAAATAATACATCACTAATGTCTAAGTCTGAAACAATATACAAGTTTTGGTTGATGGAATTTGTAACACCTTAGGATAAGTGTTAGTGAATAATTATAATTAAATAATGATTTTTTAATAAAAAGTTTACCAAATTGTGTTTTAAATATTTTTCCTAATTTAATAAACATTTTTCCAAAATTTTCCTAGGCTTGCACACACTTGTGCATGTAAGCTAGGGTTTTTGAAATGTGATGATACCATAATTTTACCATGGTAGGTTAATATTAGAATTAAGTCTTTTGTTTTAAAGTTAATTGTGTTGAGTTGGCATGAGAGAGAGAGAGAGAGGCATGGCTCAGCCATGCTTGGCCATGTTGTGGAGAGAGAGAGGAGGGTTGACCTTGGACTTGAGTGTTGCCCCCATTCCTTTGCCATTTCCTCACAAACACTCACACACACACTTACCTCATTCCAGCACCAGCAGCAGAAACAAGCAACTGAAGAAAATCCCAGCAGCAGCAGCATGAAAACAGCAGCAGCAAGAGGCAGCATCAGCAGCAGGGAACAGTGGCAGCAGCAATAGGGAACAGCAAGCACAGCAGCAGCAACCACAGCCTCTTCCCTTCACCTCTTCTTCTTCCTGCAGCTCCCTAGGGTCGAGAGTGAGGTATAATTCCTAAACTTATTCCCTAGTTTGCCTACTTAGTGTAGTTTTGCATCGGTTTAAGGATTTTTGTGTGTTTTAGTGCGATATGGGGTATTTAGTGTGAACTTTGTGCTAATGAGGTGTAGATTAGTTCCAGTAGGATGCTTGAGGTTTGTTGTGACCATGTAAACCTAGTCCAACCCCTATTACACTAAAATACCACCAGATTTCACATTGGATGCAAATGTCGTTTTTGGGCAAAATCTGAGTTTTATGGAACTGCTATTGACCCGGTGAGTGCAGAATGATTTTGGGAAGACTGTAGTGTAGTGGAGTGGAGATGATGCACCAGGTGAAACCCGACCCCCTAACTCCCCCCTTTGGCCGCCAAAACCGCCATTCTGGCCGCAATTTGCGGCCAGACATGGGGTGTTTTGGTGGTTTTTGGGTTCTGTAGGTGTGTTTTTGTGTGTAGGGTATTTTGGTATATTTATATTTTTAAGATTTGTTCTGTAGAAAAATCTGGGACCAGTTACCTGTTTTGCCGTTTTTCTAAACCTTCGCAACACGCGTGATACGTGAGTAGGTTTGGGTTCTGCGTATCGCGGCGCGTCGGGGTAGTTTTGTGGCGCGTGAGTACACGTTTTAGCGTATCGCGCACACGCGCGATTAGTTTGCGACACGAGTTTCTAGTTTGACCGTGATATCGCGTTTTTGACGAATTTGAGCTTATATGTGTGATATGTGTTTATGATTCTAGGTTCGCAGGCCAGTGAGACGGACGCCGCAAAGAAGGGCAAGCAAGTGGTTGGATACACTTAGCGCGAGACACGGTGAGTAGATTTCACATCTACGGGGATATCGCCCGCATGGCGTTATGCGTCAGGGCTGATATGACTTATTTACTATATGTTGCATGCACCCCATAGACTGTCATCGCATATTGCATTCTCTGTTGTGTTGATATATATATATTGCTTAGAACTGATAGAACACCGCACTATTACTAACGGTTTATGTTGCACGGGCACTATTTACATGCTACACACACCGTTAGTAATTGTCATGTCACACTCACTATAGAGCTGCCATGTTTATATTGCTATAGTTCGCCTCATATGTGATTTGATATGACCTACATGTATATTGGGAGCCGCATGACATCTTTTAAAACCGGAAATGAAACTACTTTAAAAAGCGGTTTTCCCCTTATACCTATACCATGGATTGATGTATATTGTACCTCGCGTTGGATTTTACTATTGGTATTGGATTCTCATGTGATTTCTGTTTTGAGGACCGTGGAATTTTTAAGGAAAGATATACTATTTTGAAAAACCCGGTACCTCGTGGTATGATATTTTGGTGTGTCCACCACGCGTTTTCTCGGTGCTGAGACGTGTGCTTGAAACCCGATTCGAGGAGTGGATGTTCCGTTTGCGGGTTCGTGGTGGGCCCGGTATGGTTCCCCTCGGCGAGATGATCGATGAGATTTGCCGATTGAGCCTGGAGGCGGGCGAGTACCTACCGGTGATTGGTTGGACCTGGCAGTTGTCCGGAGGATACTGACCAGAGTCGAGTGATGGATGCGGGATGACCGTGCTGCCGGGGCCGAGGGCCGATACCGCAGACGGACCCCGTGGGGCCGGTCCGGACTGACGGCGCCCGATGTTCGAGGATTTACGTGTCGATGCTGGACACGGGTATTTTATGATGTTTTGGGTGCCGATGTTGGGCACTCGTGATTCCTCCGAGATATACAGGATTTGAGGGCCGATGGGTGTGCCGGCGCCTGAGTATATGTGGGATTTGGGTGCAGTTTGAGGCACCGATTATTGCTTTCCATGTTGACATAGTCCATGTAGATATTATTTATCCCATACTCAGTATTGATTACTATACCTCTCATCCTGTGGCATTTACCTGTTAGAGTACATGCATTACTACTGTATCCACTGTTGACATGCATTGATATCATCTGCTGGCATTAGTAGAGCCACGCTATATGTGCATGCTTGCGATCACCTTTATATGTTATCTCTATTCACGAGTTGGCAACTCACCCCCGTTGTGCCACAGTGTTTGCAGGTTGCCCTTGGGAGTAGTCACGGCTGGCTGTTACCTCATCTTTTGGCACAGATACCCCTTTTGAGCAGAGATAGCCCTTTTGCTGTTTAGGTGGGTTTTGTACGGTATCTGTTATCTTTCAGTTGTATATTGATGTATCTAGTACTCTCCATCTACCTTCTGTATTGACTTAGAGACAGTTGTGAGGACGATATGTATGATTTTATGTCTGGTGTCGAGCTCGCATGTGAGCCGACGTTACTTTATGCAGTCTCATCTTTTATGATATTGTCCTTGTTTTACTGTGTATTCTTCGCTACGGCGTCGTATATCATATTGAGATGCCTTATTCATGTCACTTGTTATTTCCGCTACACCTTACTTTTACCCGACTTGCAGGGTTAATGTTTTTAAAAAGGAAATGTTACCAAAATTATAAAACTCATAACTTGTGAACTAAAAAGGGATTTCTACTAAATAAATGGAAGTTTTTCAGACATTTACTATTGCTTTTTACAAAACGTTTTAAATCACTCTATTTATTGGTTTTGATTTCTGGGTTCGGCTTACTTAGCTGCGTTGCGCCTGTAGACGTTGCGTGGTTAAGTGCCGGTCACGAGTCGAATTTCTCGGGTCGTGACAAAGTTGGTATCAGAGCATAGGTTTTACCTTCGGAGTGTAGGATGACCCTGGTATGATGGAGTAGGTAGCTGCGGCAGGGTAGCGTAGCGTGCGTATGTTCCGCGGCATACTCACGACACGGTACTCCGCTTACGCGACCTTAGGACTTGTTGATTTGATTCCTCCGTATATTCTTGTGATTCGATTTCCGTGTTCTTATCGAGTCCAAATTTTCTTTCAGCCATTATGCCGCCTAAGACTACGAGGGCACAGAGAGCGGCCGCGAGGGCCGAGATTCGTGTTGACTCGTCTGAGACGAGGACTGATCCGGGCAGTACGCCGGTTGTACCCGAGCAGGCTGTTCCTGCCGTGACAGAGCAGATCTCCTCGTTAGGGGCTGGTATGCAGGAGATGCGCCAGATGATAGGATCGCTAGTTGAGACGCTTCGAGCGCAGCGACCAGAGGTAGCTCCACCAGTTCCAGAGACCGCGATGGTGCCTACCGCACAGCTAGTTGCCCCTGCAGCCACGGAGGTGATTACAGTATCGTTATCAGAGTTCATGAGGCTGAAGCCTCCGGTTTTCACAGGCACCGATACAGCCGAGGACCCACAGTCTTTCATAGACAGGATGGCCAGGATATGTCGTTCCCTCAGATGTGCAGATGCGAGATGGGTTGAGTTCGCGAGCTTTCGCCTGGAAGGTCTTGCGCAGAAATGGTGTGATTCAGTGGAGAAGGGCAGAGCAGCAGGTCTTCCTCCTATGACCTGGACGGAGTTCGTGACCATATTTCTAGCCCGTTTCCTTCCCCGGAGTGTTAGAGATGCCCGAGCACGCAGGTTTGAGTCTTTGCGCCAGACGCCAGGGATGACAGTGGCAGAGTATGACGTACTGTTTACAGAGCTAGCAGTCTACGCCCCACATCTAGTGGCCACCGAGGAGTTGCGAGTCCGGAGATTTGTTCGGGGCTTGATTTCACCAGTGTTCCTCGCGATCAGCGCGCAGCACTACGAGACCTATGCAGCAGCTGTAGACGCAGCCCTAGTGGTCGAGGAGCACCTTGTCGAGACTTCGGTACTTCCAGAGCCGAAGAGAGTTCGTACCAGTATTTCCGCACGGAGGCAGTCATTCAGACGCCGCGACAGGTATCGTTCCGGTACGAGGGGTAGCAGAGATTCGGGACGGGGTCGGATGTTTAGTTCGTATCCCCAGGACGGTCAGCAGTCGCCGCGGGGTTGCTACAGATGTGGCAGCCTACTTCACCTCGTTCGAGATTGTCCAGAGACACACCGGAGGGAGGCGGCAGCACCGCATGTTACCTTACCACCTTCACCACCCCAGAGGGCGTTGCCCGTTGTGCCTACCGTTGCTCCGCGCCAGACTTATGCACCGAGAGGTCGCGGGCGAGGAGGAGTTGCTCAGAGAGGACGAGATGACCGAGGCAGAGGTCAGTCAGTTACAGGTGGTGGACAGGCGAGGGTCTTTGCTTTGACACACCAGGACGCACAGGCGTCCAATGCAGTGGTTTCAGGTATCCTCCCTGTATGTTCGGTTGATGCACATGTATTGTTCGATCCCGGATCCACACACTCGTACGTATCCACGCACTTTGTGCCGAGTTTGGGTAGAGAGTCCGGCTTACTTGATCAGCCGCTTGTGGTGACTACTCCTGTGGGAGAGTCGTTTGTGGCTAGGCACGTGTTCCGATCCTGTATCGTCTGTATTGGCGAGAGAGAGTTGCCTGTCGACTTGATCCTTCTGGAGATGTTGGACTTCGACGTTCTTTTGGGCATGGATTGGTTAGCCACGTGCTATGCTTCTGTGGACTGCCGCGAGAAGACAGTTAGATTCTGTTTCCCCGGTGAGTCGATTTTCGTTGTGTTGGGGGACCGTGGTGTCGCCCCTCACAGTGTGATTTCTTCTTTTCGCGCTGGACAGCTTTTGAGGAAGGGATGTCAGGGATTTCTCGCTTATGTTCGCGATGCTCGCGCTACAGAGGTTCCATTGGATCAGGTTCCGGTTGTTAGCGAGTTTCCTGATGTGTTCCCTGACGAGCTTCCTGGGTTGCCGCCCGAGCGCGACATTTCTTTCTGTATTGATCTGGTTCCTGGTTCGGGGCCTATTTCTATACCGCCCTATCGGATGGCCCCGGCGGAACTTAGTGAGCTGAAGGGTCAGTTACAGGATTTGCTGGACAAAGGACTTATTCGACCCAGTGTTTCTCCTTGGGGTGCTCCAGTCCTGTTCGTCAGGAAGAAGGACGGCAGCTTACGTCTTTGTATCGACTACCGCCAGCTGAACAGGGTGACAGTGCGGAACAGGTATCCTTTGCCGCGTATTGACGATTTGTTCGACCAGCTTCAGGGGGCAGGGTACTTTTCGAGGATCGATTTACGATCGGGCTATCATCAGCTGCGGGTTCGACAGGAGGACATTCCCCGGACAGCCTTCCGTACGCGCTACGGCCATTACGAGTTTTTGGTGATGTCGTTCGGACTTACCAATGCGCCAGCAGCCTTCATGGACTTGATGAACCGCATTTTCCGGCCTTATTTGGATCTGTTCATCATAGTCTTCATTGACGATATCTTGGTGTATTCCCGGAGTAGTGAGGAGCACGAGCAGCACCTGCGGGTTACATTGCAGACATTGAGGGAGCGCCAGCTCTATGCGAAATTCTCCAAGTGTGCTTTTTGGTTAGACAGCGTGGACTTCTTGGGTCACGTGATTTCACGAGACGGTATATGTGTTGACCCGAGGAAGATCGAGGCCGTTCAGCGTTGGCCCAGACCCACATCAGTGACGGAGTTTCGCAGCTTTTTGGGATTGGCCGGTTACTACAGGCGTTTTGTGCAGGACTTCTCACGTATTGCTACACCGTTGACCGGGTTGACCCGGAAGGGAGTTCCTTTCGTTTGGACGGAGGAGTGCGAGCACAGCTTTCAGCAGTTACGGACACGGCTGACGACGGCACCGGTGTTATCTTTACCTTCCGGATCGGGCGGATTTGTGGTCTTTTGTGATGCTTCTCTAGTGGGATTGGGATGCGTTCTGATGCAGCATGATAGGGTGATCGCGTATGCCTCGCGACAATTGAAGAAGCACGAGAAGAACTACCCCACTCATGATTTGGAGATGGCAGCAGTGGTCTTCGCACTTAAGATCTGGCGACATTACTTATACGGTGAGTCGTGCCAGATATTTACGGATCACAAGAGCTTGAAATACATATTCCAGCAGCGGGACCTGAACCTTCGACAGCGTCGATGGATGGAGTTAGTGAAGGATTACGACTGCGAGATCTTATATCACCCGGGCAAGGCAAATGTGGTGGCGGATGCTTTGAGCAGGAGGCCCGGGAGTAGTTTGTCTTGTTTGAGCGCAGTGCAGGAGCAGTCATCGGCGGATTGGCAGATATTATGCGACAGTCGAGTACAGTTCGAGTTCACGCCGATTGGAGGACAGATAGCGCACGTCCGTGCATGCCCACAGTTGATTGATCGTATACGTGAGGCACAACTCAGTGACGACCGATGTTCAGAGATCATGGCACAGATGGGACAGGACCGATTTTCCGAGTTCGTGATCGATGATCAGGGGATACTACGGTTTGGAGTCAGACTGTGCGTACCTGATGCTGAGGGACTGAGGCGTGAGATTCTTGAGGAGGCACATCGATCGGTGTATAGCGTACATCCCGGTTCCACCAAGATGTATCATGATATGAGAGATGTTTACTGGTGGGACGGAATGAAGTGGGACATTGCAGATTTTGTATCGAGATGCCTGACTTGTCAGCAAGTCAAGGCTGAGCACCAGAGGCCCGCGGGAGAGCTACAGCCATTACCCATTCCGGAGTGGAAATGGGAACAGATTTCGATGGATTTCGTGGTAGGTCTACCCAGGACTAGTCGGGGGTATGACTCCATCTGGGTGATCGTGGATCGTTTGACGAAAGCGGCTCACTTCCTACCGGTGAAGACGACTTTCGGATTTACTCAGTATGCCCAGATCTATATTGACGAGATAGTGCGACTACACGGAGTCCCGACGTGCATTGTGTCCGACAGAGGCACCCAGTTTACTAGTAGACTATGGCAGAGGCTTCAGGAGACTTTGGGCACTCGCTTGAGTTTCAGCACGGCTTTTCATCCGCAGACCGACGGACAGTCAGAGCGGACCATCCAGACTCTCGAGGACATGCTCAGAGCTTGTGTACTAGATTTCGGAGGTAGCTGGGATCATCATTTGCCCTTAGTAGAGTTTTCCTACAATAACAGCTACCAGGAGACTATTCAGATGGCACCGTTTGAGGCCCTTTACGGGAGGAGATGCAGGTCACCTACTTGTTGGACAGAGCTCAGTGAGAGCAGTATCTTAGGGCCACAGATCGTTGAGGAGACGACCGCGAAGATCCAGTTGATTCGCGATAGGATGAGAGCAGCGCAGAGTAGGCAGAGGGCTTATGCAGACCGTCGACGACGCAGACTTGAGTTTTCTGTTGGTGATCATGTTTTCTTGAGGGTCTCCCCAATGAAAGGTGTGATGAGGTTTGGGAAGAAGGGGAAGCTTAGCCCCAGGTATGTGGGCCCCTTCGAGATCCTCGAGCGTGTCGGTGCAGTAGCTTACCGGTTAGCCCTTCCGCCCAGCTTTCCAGACGTGCACCCCGTATTCCATGTTTCGATGCTCCGCAGATATCTACATGATCCTTCGCACGCGATTCAGCATCCGACGATCCATCTTGAGCGTGATCTTTCCTATGCAGAGCACCCGATGATGATCTTAGATCGACAAGTGAAGAAATTGAGATCGAAGTAGATTCCATCAGTTAAAGTACTTTGGCGTGGTCAGAACCGTGAAGAGGTCACTTGGGAGACCGAAAGCGAGATGATGAAGACGTATCCCCATCTTTTTGAAGGTAACCTTAGTTAGATTTTTGAAATTCGGGGACGAATTTCTTTAAGGGGGAGAGATTGTAACACCTTAGGATAAGTGTTAGTGAATAATTATATTTAAATAATGATTTTTTAATAAAAAGTTTACCAAATTGTGTTTTAAATATTTTTCCTAATTTAATAAACATTTTTCCAAAATTTTCCTAGGCTTGCACACACTTGTGCATGTAAGCTAGGGTTTTTGAAATGTGATGATACCATAATTTTACCATGGTAGGTTAATATTAGAATTAAGTCTTTTGTTTTAAAGTTAATTGTGTTGAGTTGGCATGAGAGAGAGAGAGAGAGGCATGGCTCAGCCATGCTTGGCCATGTTGTGGAGAGAGAGAGGAGGGTTGACCTTGGACTTGAGTGTTGCCCCCATTCCTTTGCCATTTCCTCACAAACACTCACACACACACTTACCTCATTCCAGCACCAGCAGCAGAAACAAGCAACTGAAGAAAATCCCAGCAGCAGCAGCAGCATGAAAACAGCAGCAGCAAGAGGCAGCATCAGCAGCAGGGAACAGTGGCAGCAGCAATAGGGAACAGCAAGCACAGCAGCAGCAACCACAGCCTCTTCCCTTCACCTCTTCTTCTTCCTGCAGCTCCCTAGGGTCGAGAGTGAGGTATAATTCCTAAACTTATTCCCTAGTTTGCCTAGTTAGTGTAGTTTTGCATCGGTTTAAGGATTTTTGTGTGTTTTAGTGCGATATGGGGTATTTAGTGTGAACTTTGTGCTAATGAGGTGTAGATTAGTTCCAGTAGGATGCTTGAGGTTTGTTGTGACCATGTAAACCTAGTCCAACCCCTATTACACTAAAATACCACCAGATTTCACATTGGATGCAAATGTCGTTTTTGGGCAAAATCTGAGTTTTATGGAACTGCTATTGACCCGGTGAGTGCAGAATGATTTTGGGAAGACTGTAGTGTAGTGGAGTGGAGATGATGCACCAGGTGAAACCCGACCCCCTAACTCCCCCCTTTGGCCGCCAAAACCGCCATTCTGGCCGCAATTTGCGGCCAGACATGGGGTGTTTTGGTGGTTTTTGGGTTCTGTAGGTGTGTTTTTGTGTGTAGGGTATTTTGGTATATTTATATTTTTAAGATTTGTTCTGTAGAAAAATCTGGGACCAGTTACCTGTTTTGCCGTTTTTCTAAACCTTCGCGACACGCGTGATACGTGAGTAGGTTTGGGTTCTGCGTATCGCGGCGCGTCGGGGTAGTTTTGTGGCGCGTGAGTACACGTTTTAGCGTATCGCGCACACGCGCGATTAGTTTGCGACACGAGTTTCTAGTTTGACCGTGATATCGCGTTTTTGACGAATTTGAGCTTATATGTGTGATATGTGTTTATGATTCTAGGTTCGCAGGCCAGTGAGACGGACGCCGCAAAGAAGGGCAAGCAAGTGGTTGGATACACTTAGCGCGAGACACGGTGAGTAGATTTCACATCTACGGGGATATCGCCCGCATGGCGTTATGCGTCAGGGCTGATATGACTTATTTACTATATGTTGCATGCACCCCATAGACTGTCATCGCATATTGCATTCTCTGCTGTGTTGATATATATATATTGCTTAGAACTGATAGAACACCGTACTATTACTAACGGTTTATGTTGCACGGGCACTATTTACATGCTACACACACCGTTAGTAATTGTCATGTCACACTCACTATAGAGCTGCCATGTTTATATTGCTATAGTTCGCCTCATATGTGATTTGATATGACCTACATGTATATTGGGAGCCGCATGACATCTTTTAAAACCGGAAATGAAACTACTTTAAAAAGCGGTTTTCCCCTTATACCTATACCATGGATTGATGTATATTGTACCTCGCGTTGGATTTTACTATTGGTATTGGATTCTCATGTGATTTCTGTTTTGAGGACCGTGGAATTTTTAAGGAAAGATATACTATTTTGAAAAACCCGGTACCTCGTGGTATGATATTTTGGTGTGTCCACCACGCGTTTTCTCGGTGCTGAGACGTGTGCTTGAAACCCGATTCGAGGAGTGGATGTTCCGTTTGCGGGTTCGTGGTGGGCCCGGTATGGTTCCCCTCGGCGAGATGATCGATGAGATTTGCCGATTGAGCCTGGAGGCGGGCGAGTACCTACCGGTGATTGGTTGGACCTGGCAGTTGTCCGGAGGATACTGACCAGAGTCGAGTGATGGATGCGGGATGACCGTGCTGCCGGGGCCGAGGGCCGATACCGCAGACGGACCCCGTGGGGCCGGTCCGGACTGACGGCGCCCGATGTTCGAGGATTTACGTGTCGATGCTGGACACGGGTATTTTATGATGTTTTGGGTGCCGATGTTGGGCACTCGTGATTCCTCCGAGATATACAGGATTTGAGGGCCGATGGGTGTGCCGGCGCCTGAGTATATATGGGATTTGGGTGCAGTTTGAGGCACCGATTATTGCTTTCCATGTTGACATAGTCCATGTAGATATTATTTATCCCATACTCAGTATTGATTACTATACCTCTCATCCTGTGGCATTTACCTGTTAGAGTACATGCATTACTACTGTATCCACTGTTGACATGCATTGATATCATCTGCTGGAATTAGTAGAGCCACGCTATATGTGCATGCTTGCGATCACCTTTATATGTTATCTCTATTCACGAGTTGGCAACTCACCCCCGTTGTGCCACAGTGTTTGCAGGTTGCCCTTGGGAGTAGTCACGGCTGGCTGTTACCTCATCTTTTGGCACAGATACCCCTTTTGAGCAGAGATAGCCCTTTTGCTGTTTAGGTGGGTTTTGTACGGTATCTGTTATCTTTCAGTTGTATATTGATGTATCTAGTACTCTCCATCTACCTTCTGTATTGACTTAGAGACAGTTGTGAGGACGATATGTATGATTTTATGTCTGGTGTCGAGCTCGCATGTGAGCCGACGTTACTTTATGCAGTCTCATCTTTTATGATATTGTCCTTGTTTTACTGTGTATTCTTCGCTACGGCGTCGTATATCATATTGAGATGCCTTATTCATGTCACTTGTTATTTCCGCTACACCTTACTTTTACCCGACTTGCAGGGTTAATGTTTTTAAAAAGGAAATGTTACCAAAATTATAAAACTCATAACTTGTGAACTAAAAAGGGATTTCTACTAAATAAATGGAAGTTTTTCAGACATTTACTATTGCTTTTTACAAAACGTTTTAAATCACTCTATTTATTGGTTTTGATTTCTGGGTTCGGCTTACTTAGCTGCGTTGCGCCTGTAGACGTTGCGTGGTTAAGTGCCGGTCACGAGTCGAATTTCTCGGGTCGTGACAGAATTCTAGATACAAAGGAATAATAAAAGTACAATGGTGGTTCTTGATGCAAAAGAACCCACCTACCAAAAGCAATTCACCCGCAAAGAAGTAGTGTGCCAGAAATGCCGCTATGGAACCTGTACGGCAAAACCTGCAAGAACTGTGGCACAACGGGGGTGAGTTGCCAACTCGTGAATAGAGAATATCTACAAGCAGAAACCGAATGCATGACATAATCCTAGGTCAATACAATCAGATATAAACCTCAAAGAATAAGCCTGAAGCATGCTAAGGTGGCAAGGTAACATCTAAACATGTAGGTAGTGCCAAAAACTCGTGTCAGTGCCTCAGGTAATAACATGTCATAAACATAAGGTATGTCTGCATGAAGTAAATATGATGAAGTATAAAAATGAATATCAATACACATATATTAGCGTCCCATTCCACTAATATTGGTGTAAGGGTATATATAACAGCGCCCTCATACCCTGTTATATATACAAAAGAAGTATGATCAATGTAATGCTAGCCTGTAAAAATGTGGATCCCGTCCACCTGTCATCCAAATGACAATATGCATTATGCATGTAAATGTGAGGATATAATCAAAATCATGGAAACATCATGAAACCTGTGCCTAACATCGGCACGTAAATCCTCGTCCATATGGGGCTCCGTCTACGGTATCGGCCCTCGGCTCCGGCAGCACGGGTCAACCCATGTCCATCTATCGACTCTGGTCGGTATCCTACGGATAACCGCCAGGTCCAACCAATCACCGGTAGGTACTCGCCACCTTGCCAGGCTCATCGTCTACTCCACGAAAAACATTTCTTGCCCCGGGGAACCATACCGGGTCCACCATGTACCCGCAATCGGCCTCATCCGCCTCCTCGAGTCGGGTTTCACATGTCGCTCTCAGCACCGAGAAAACACATGGTGGACGCACTAAAATATCATATCAAGGGTAACCGGGTTTTTAAAACAATTACATATTCTCTTTGAATTACCCACGGTTCCCAAATCCCGAAATATCATGGAAAAAAAACATATCTCAATGCGTATAATCAGAAAGCATGATGTATGCGACATGTAAAAGAAAGGTAAGCATAACAGTATATCATGCAACATAGAATAGTGGTATGCACATACAAGGTCATATCCTGATGCAATAATACTACTGTGTAGTGACATAGCAATTATCGATGATGAAGTGTATGAGCCGGCAAGCAAGTGTACATGGAACATATGCATCATCGATAATGGTGCTGGTGTCCTAACAGCATGATTGCAATATATAAATAAACACATGCAAAGCGATGCGGACTTGAAAATCAATGCAGCAGTGAAGAATCCACACCAATATGTACATGTCATGCAGTGGTGCCATTTGAAATAAGACGAATCGGGGTTTTTAGTAAAATAAGGGTTGCGGTGTTTTTAAGAATAGATACGTCTTTTGAAAATACCCGTATTATCCCTTTACTTGTCCTTAAGATACTCCCGATTCGTTAGTTTTGAAATAGGTATGACTCGGGTCTGGTCTAACATCTACTAAGCCAAGTCCATCAGGAGGTGTATGGAAACCACCTAAATCTGAGTCGATATATATATAATAGTCCGTGATCCCGCCTCAAAAGTATCGCGTACGATACAGTATATCATCTGACATCCTCGAGTCATGACTGCGGATCTATCATCAATATAAAGCTCGTACGGTAAATCGTCGTATGGCATCCTAATAGCTGGGCACGGGTCGATATCACAATCAACTCATCAATTATTTGGTATCCTCCTCATTATATCACATAATCTGGGGTACTGACCTAAGTCTAGTACAACTGATACCATCAATATGACTGCGTGTGTAAACACACGTCCAAAGGCCCGCTAGAGATCACATGTCGTATCCCAAATACGAATCATATCAAATCACCGATCTCACGGCACAAAACCCAATATCATCGGCTCATCTCCAAAGTCATTCACTATCCATATTATCACAGTATAAGTATAGCGAATCAACATGTGTATGTGTGTGGGTGTAAACCTATCCTAGGGTTCGCAACTAGGAAATATTCTAGTTTACTTCTACCCCTATCACATGATATCATATCTCAAATAATCCACTACACTATACTATCATAAATAATAAATATACATCTAAGGTATACCAACTACGGACTGCGGGGGTGCTATACGCCATCCACCCGACTTCCCCCGTAGATATAATCTACTCACCTTGCGTCTTTATCTGTCGACGTCGCCACGCGTTTGCTTGTCATCCCGAAGTCTTCATGGGGTACCTACACATTAACATATCGCAAATGCGTATCAAAACCAAACCAAAGCTAAAACGACACACGAAAGCCAAAACGATACGCTATGGGGCCTATAGGTTAGAACCTATGGGTACGCCTCCAAAACCATCAACAACCCTCGATATCGTCGTACAAACGCCAAGTAGTCGAGGTAAAACACCATAAGAAAATTCAGAATTAGAAATACGGAATCACAAATCCAAAACAGCAACTAAGGAAATAGGCTCCAGATTTCACCCTAGGTCAAATTAGACAAATCTATACATGTCAGGGGTCTAAACTACACATGTAGGAGCTCTGGAACAAAAACGAGATATTTTGGTGCTGGTCGGGCCGCAAATTGCGGCCAATTGGGTTAAATTTGCGGCCGGGAAAGGGAATTAGGGGCTAGGGTTCTGGGGTTAGCTTCCTTGATGCCTGCACATGTCACTGTCAACTCAATTTTATTTTAGGGGTCTCGGGGTGAAAGCAGATTCCCAAATACGATCACAGATTCACAGTTTTTCTCCGACATCGTCTCATAAATCCGTATTCTGTGTTCTATTCTCTAGTTTGATCCAAAATAACATCACACCAGGGTTTCTAAGGTCACAACAAGCCTCAATTTCACTTTGGTTTCAGATCAAACCCTAAACCCTAACTTGATGTTTCACAAATCCACCAAACGACACCATATCGACATGAAACTAGAATTGATGCACAATGAATAAAATACTATTCTAATAGGTCCAGAATTTGCCTCCTTTGGCAACTCAAGAAAATTCTTGAGTTGCTCAAGGTCCTCCAAATCCAATCTTGCTAGGTTCATTGTGTAGCTAGTGAGCTCGGGAACACTTTTTGTGAAATGGGAATGGGGTTTTGGTGAGGGAAATGAGAGAGATCTATGTTGAAGAGGGAGGAGGAAGAAGAGGGAGAGGGCAAGAGCAGTAGCAGCTCTATGAAGGGGGGAGAGGAAATGAGGTGGAAATGATGGAGGAAAGGGTCAAAAGTCAAAAGCAAGCTACTCTCTCTCATTATCATGCTACTTTTTCCTTTTTCTTTTCTTTTCCTCTCTAAACCCTTCTCACTAGAATAGTAACCCCAAAAGAAACATGGTGGAAAAATGCACAAGTGCAAGAAAAAATGATATGTGCACATTTTTGCACAAAAATGCTAAAGATCCGATTAGCGATTTTTAATCGCAATTAGCACTAAATTAGCATATAACTAATCATAAAAACTTTAAAATGGCATAATTACATAAAATACCCTATTTTAGAATTTTCCATAATTTTTCCCTTTTTATTTGTATTTTATAATACCGAAATATTAAAATATTCATTAAAATAAAATTAAATTATAAAAATTCCCAAAAATCATATTTTATTATTTTGAAACGTTACAAGCATAATCCTAAAGGCTTCATCAACATGTATATAAAGATATGAAATACAACACATCACACGTTAAGATGAAGATAAAACAGATAGCATACTATCATTTCGAGCATAGATTGTTTCTTTACAAATACATGCCTAGCATCCTATACATTACAGGCCTCTAGGGCGTACATATCTAACAATCTCCCGCTTGCACTAAGGCCTGTTGTTGGTGCAATAAGTACCCACTGTCCATACTAGAACCAGTTGCCGGCATACCGCATGCCCAAGAGCTTGAACAGTTTCTCAAACTGGACTTGAGGGATGGCCTTGGTGAATGGATCTGCTGTGTTGTCTTTCGTGTCTACTCTACATACCTCGATGTCCTGGCGATCTACTATCTCCTTGATAAGGTGATACCGCTTCAAGATATTTCTGGATTTCTGATGGGACCCCGGTTCCTTTGCCAAAGCCATGGCTCCATTATTATCGCAATATAGAGGTTTTGGATTAGAAATGGATGGAACCGCCTGATGTTCAGAAATGAACTTCCTCATCCAGACTGCCTCTTTTGCGGTATCATTAGCAGCAATATACTCAGCTTCCATCGTGGAGTCAGCGATGGTATCTTGCTTGGAACTCTTCCAACATGCCGCCCTTGCATTTAGGGTAAATACAAACCCTGAGATGGACTTACTATCATCCTTTTCGCTCTAGAAGATGCAGTCGATAAAGCCCTCTATTTGGAGATCTCTGTTACCATACACCAAGAACATTTCTTTAGTTCTTCTCAAGTACTTCAGAATGTTCTTCACAGCAGTCCAGTGTTTCTCCCCTGGATTGGATTGATACCTGCTTACTGCACTCAGTGCATAAGCTACATCTGGGCGAGTACACAACATCGCATACATTATAGATCCTACCGCCGAAGCATAGGGTATAATGCTCATGTGAGCCCTCTCCTCATTAGTCTTTGGAGACATCTCTTTGGAGAGGGTGATCCTGTGACAAGCGGGTAAATTACCTCGCTTGGAATCTTCCATACTAAATCTCTTTAGTATGGTGTCAATGTATCTCGATTGGGACAATCCCAATAATTTCTTAGATCTATCTCTATATATCTTAATCCCCAGAATGTACGAGGTATCACCCAGGTCTTTCATGGAGAACCTCTGCGATAAGAATAGTTTGACCGATTGTAGCATAGGAACATCATTTCCTATCAAGAGAATGTCGTCCACGTACAATACGAGGAATGTAACAGTACTCTCTACAATCCTTTTATAAATACATGGTTCATCTACATTTTTGATAAAACCAAACTCTTTGATTGTATCATCAAAGCAGATGTTCCAACTCCGTGATTCCTGATTTAATCCATAGATGGATTTAAGCAACCTGCATGCTTTTCTGCTGCTCCCACTATCAATGAAGCCTTCTGGATGATCCATAAAAATGCATTTTTCTAAATCATCATTTAGAAATGCCGTTTTAACATCCATCTACCAGATCTCATAGTCACAGTGAACAACTATAGCAAGTAGGATCCGAATGGATTTGAGCATCGTGACTGGTGAAAAGGTTTCATTATAGTCCAAGCCCGGTCTTTGACAAAATCCTTTTGCTACCAGCCTAGCTTTATTGGTCTCCACTTGACCATCTTGTAATACCTTAGAATACGATTAGTGTTAATTAACGATAATGCGGGTTTTTAGTAAAAAGTTAACCAAAATAGTTTTCACATATTTTATAAAAATTAATCAATATTTTAATATTATTTGTTTTGGCTTGCACACACTTGTGCATGTTAACTTGGGGGTTATGGAAGTATTAACCATGCTTAAGTAGCCATGGCACCCTAAGCCAATTTTAGGCCATGTTAACCCAATTCATTATTCTTTTGACTAAGGGTTGACTTGAGAGAGAGAGGGAGAGAGAGTTGACAATGGAGAATGATGAGGCATAAGGCAAGCATGGGAGCATTTAATGAGGAGAGAGAAAGGGCATGGCTCACTCCTAACCTCACACCCTCATTTTTCCTTCACCACTCTCACACTCTCATTTTCCCTCAACACTCATACACTCTCATTTCTTGTTCTCCTTCTCATTTTCCATATCCCCAAACCGAAACCTTAATCTTTCCATCACAAAACCAAGCCTAATCTTCACTAAACATCACTAAAACCCTCACAAAGTCAAGTTAAGCCTCTAGAGATGACTTGGAGCTTGGAAAGCTAGGGTTTTTGAGCAAGTTTGGTAAGGTAGTGATCTCTAACTGTTAACTAGGCTTTTATGATGTTGTGTCGCTTATTAGTTGCTGTTTAGAATACTAAAGTTATAGTTTTGTGCAAATATCGTATTTTTGATGATAAATTGGTGTCTCTGTGATCTGCTATCACTACGATAGGTTATTGTAAAATCTAGCAATGTAGTAGTATTGCGTTAGAAGCCCTGAGTGTGCACCTGAAACCCGGACCCCACCCTTTTCTGTTCACCCGGCAAGATCGGAGGAAAGTCCGGCGCCGCCAGATTTTTGGGGACCTGGGGAGTTGTGGTTTTGAGGGTACCTGTCTGTAGGTTATCCTGGGTGTTTGGTACTGCTTGATTTTTCTATATTGACTGTAGTCAAAATCTGGGACCACTTTTCTAGTTTTTAGTGTTTCGGCAACGCGCGTTACGGTATCCGACACGGGTTGCGTACCTTGTGTAACCTGCTGCACTTGGGTTTGGTTTTGGATGTCGCTACACACGTTAGCCACTAAGCTAACACTTGAGAGTTTGTAGGAGTTGATGCGTTGATCTAAGCGTAGTTTGTATGTACTATTGGGTGGTTTCTATGTTGCACCTGTTATGTTTTGTGTGATATTATGATCGATTGCGGGGACTTTGGACGCTACAAGGAAGGGAAAGCAGGTGGTTGGATTTACTTAGCTCGAGATCCTCGGTGAGTAGATTTAACATCTACGGGGGAATCGCCTATATAGCGTTAATCGTCGAGGGCTAGATGTGATGTTATAGCCACATGTTATATGCATATGCGTTGATTGTGCATGAGAATCATTTGCATACCATTACTTTTTGTACATTGACTTAGTACCTATTGGACACTGCACCATTACTGACAGTTCATGTAGCACGAGTACTGAATTGTATGCCACACACACTCCGTTGGTAATTACCATGACACACACAACATATACATATATGTGGTACTGCATTCGTTATTGACATTGAGGCCGTTGTTATTGTACCACCTTACTAAGGGAATATGTATTGTACCTCTTTCATTATTATCAATAGTTAGACGTTGATTCTTGTTCTATTGCGTATATGAATTGCATCATGCATACATACCTACATGCATAAACACATACCTTGCTATAGCTACACATACACCTTTATATGATGTTGAAATTGATTTCGGGAATTTGGGAACCGCATGAAATCTTTAAAAACATGATTCATTTAAAAGAGCGGTTTTCCCTTGATATGCTCAGATTACTGTTCTATGTTGCATACATCGTATTTCATAGATTTACGAATTGAGATACTGATTTCATGTGATTTATGGATTTGAGAACCGTGGTTATATTTCAAAGAAAGTATGCATTGTTTTGAAAACCCGGTTTCTCTTTATATGATATTTCGATGTGTCCACCATGAGTTTTCTTAGTTCTGAGATTGGTTTTCGAAACCCAATTCGAGGAGATGGATGACCCGTTTGCGGGTTCATAGTGGACCAGGTATGGTACTCCGGGGTAAGAAAAGTATGTTGTGCAGTAGACGATGAGCCTGGCAGAGGGACTACTACCTACCGGTGATAGTTGGACCCGGTGGTTATCCGGAGGATACCGACCGGAGTCGTGAGATGAATATGGGCCGATCCGGACTGACGGAGCCCAAGTTATGTGGATTTTGGGTGTCGATGTTGGACACGGGTTTTCATGATGTTTTGAGTGTCGATGTTGGGCACTCAGGTTCCATGATATTTACGGATATGAGGGCCGATCAGTGTGACGGCACCTGAGGTATTGGGATTTTGGGTGTCGTTGATGGACACCGGGTTTTTCCACGATGATGATTCATTGATGATGATATGTTTTATCCCACACTCAGGAATTATTTGATATGCATTGTTTTATGTAGTTGTAGTACCCTGATGGTGTACCTTGATCATGATTGTTGCATATCCATATTGCCATACTTATGCTATCAGCTTGCATGTGATAGATTATCGTTGTTCGTGCATACTTGCGATTATCTGTATGATGTTATTTACTATTCACGAGTTCCCAACTCACCCCCATTGTGCCACAGTGTTTTGCAGGCTTGACCCTCAGAGTAGCCGCAGCAGGGCTCCTTATTCTATGTATTTCTGCGGATACCGCTACGATTGGCTATGAGGCCTTTTGGTGTAGGTGGGTTTGCGATTATCCAAACATATCTATTGTATATCTCATTGTATCTAGTACTCTCCATCTACCACTTTCATGTATTGACTTAGAGACGAGTTGTGAGGATCGATATTGTATATTATGTGACTCTGGGTGTCGTGCTCGTGTGAGCCGGCTTTTCTTATGTTGCTTTATCTCTTTTATGATTGTTTTCTTTTTAATGTCTATTTCTTCTGTACGACGTCGTATATATACTTGTGGTGATTTTTTTCCGCCTTTGAGCGTGATTTGCTCCTGTTTAGGAATGCTTTATTTATATCCTGTGTTTGTACCCATTTCGAGGTTAGTTTTACAAAGAAGGTGCTGCCAAAATTTTTAAGAAAATAAACTTAAGCTTTAAGATTTTTACTTGAGATTTCCAAATGTTTTAACAATGTTTTATCACTTACTTCTTTTTATGGTTTAGATTTCTGGGTTTTCGGCTTACTTAAATTGTATTACGCCTGGTGACGTCACGTGGTTTAAGTGTCGGTCATGTTACTAAATTGGGTCGTGACACATCCACACTGATCTTTCTCTTAAAGTTCCATTTGCACCGTATGGGTTTTACTCCAGAAAGTGCAACCTCCAAAGTCCATACTTTGTTGGTGTGCATGGATTCTATTACGGATCTCATGGCATCCAGCCACTTCACAGAGTCACCACTCGTGATAGCTTGCTGAAAACTAGTAGGATCATCATCATCCATAATGCAATCTTCTCTATCACCATCAATTAGAAAACCGTAGTATCTATCAGGTGGACGAGAAGTCCTACTAGATCTACGGAGTGGCTGAGCTACATCAGGTTCTATTGAAATCTCAGGTTCAGCCAAATTATCGGTAATTGTTTGTGTATCTGGAATTTCTTCCAGTTCTACCACATTTCCAACAGTATCATTTGTAATAAATTCATTTTCTAGAAATGTGGCATACTGAGAAACAAACACCCTTTGTTCTTCCTTGTGGTAGATAAGATATCCATACGAGTGTTTTGGATATCCCAGAAATTTACACAAAACCGATCGTTTCTCGAGTTTGTCAGGATTCTGCTTTTTCACATAAGTCGGACAACCCCATATCCTAACTCGTTTAAGAGATGGTCTCTTCCCATACCATATTTCATATGGAGTGGTAGACACGGTTTTGGTCAGAACCCTATTCAATAGATATATCGCAGTCTCTAATGCGTGCCCCCAGAATGATATTGGTAACTCAGCATCACTCATCATAAATCGTACCATATCTAATAGGGTACGATTTCTCCGTTCCGACACACCGTTGTGCTGTGGTGTGTATGGATGAGTGAGCTGAGAGAGAATCTCATTCTCTTTTAGGAAATCTAGAAATTCTGAGCTTAGTTACTCACCTCCTCGATCTGATCGAAGTTTCTTGATACTCAAGCCTGTTTGTTTTTCTACTTCAGATTTATACTCCTTGAATTTTTCCAAGGCTTCGGACTTATGTTTCAATAAGAACACGTGCCCGAATCTCGAGAAATCATCGGTGAAAGTTATGAAGTATAGAAAACCACCTCTCGGATGTGTAGACATTGGTCCACATAAATCACTATGTATGATGCATAAGAGTTCAGTAGCTCTCTCTTCGTGTCCAGTAAACGAAGTTTTGGTCATTTTACCTTTGATACAAGACTGGTAAGTCGCATAAGATTTATATTCAAATGGGTTTAAATATCCATCTTTATATATCTTGGTTAGTCTTGTTTCGTTAATATGACCTAGTCTACAATGCCAAATGAAAGCTTCATTTATATCTGAAACCTTTCTTTTGTTTGTGTGTTGTATATTGAAAACTGTGTGCTGGTTTAGGACGTATATCCCGTTATTTAATGTACCAGATTCAATCAACTCTTGATTAAGGTTAATGTTCATAACGTTAGATTGTAATACAAAATTGTATCCAGCATTGTCCAACAACGATACAGATATAATATTACATAACATCGAAGGTACAAAATAACATGGGTTCAAAACCAATATACAACCGGACAACAAACCAAGGTGATACTCTCGCACTACTGTAGCATGTAAAGAGGAACCATTCCCAAATCGGAGAGTGTGATCACCTTTCTTCAGAAACCTGCTATTTCTCAGCTCCTGCACACAATTGCAGATGTGACATCCTGACCCGATATCTAATACCCAGGAAGAAGAGTTAATTGAAAAATAGTTTTCCGTTACAAACACACCTGAAGTGGAAGCATCACCATGCTTCTTCTTCTTGAGGCCGGTCAGGTATCCAACGCAGTTTCTCTTCCAGTGCCCAGTCTGGTGGCAGTGGAAACATTCCCCTCGTCCTGTCGCAGCAGCCCCTATCCTGTTATTTCCCGGTGCCTTTTTCACTTTTCCTCTCGTCTTGATAGGATTCTTCTTCTTCATTCCCTTTTCCTTGGCTTTCGGGACGGATGAGGAAGATGACCCGGCAATTAGAGCGGGAGTTTTTGCTACCTTTAGCGTTCTCTCTGCACTCCTCAACATATTGAGGAGTTCAGGTAAAGACTTCTCCATGTTGTGCATGTTGAAGTTTACAATGAACTGAGCAACGGCGGGGGGAAGGGACTATAGAACAATATCAACATATTGTTCGTTCTCCATGATCCAACCTGTAAGTGCACGGCGGCGCCCCGGCCGTCGATCCGACGCCGGAATGCGGAAACGGTGATAAACTTTAATTTTGCGGACTTAGCAAACCGGCACCACCGCGCACTAAACCCCGGATCGGGCCATTAAACTAGATCTAGCAAACAACAAGACGGGTTAGAGATATACCGAGTGATCCGAGTCCGCCGGTCTTCTCGTCGTCGTCCCGATCTCTCGCGGAATGTCCGGTCTCCATCTCCTCGCCGGAAGGGCACCACGTCGCCTGCATCTTTTACGGGCTCCCGCCTCAATACCGAGGCAACTCGGGCGCGAAGTTGGCTAGCCGACGCGTCCAAGATTTGCTGTAGAATAATGTAGAAACTTGTGTCTTTGGGGTTTAAGAGGTTGCCATGTATGGAGGAATTTTAGCACAAAGATATTCATGGATGCTTGAGGGAATAATGGAGCACCCATGAAAATGAGCTCGGCCACAAACTTTTGCTCACTGGAAAAATATAATGAAGCAAGCTCTCTCACACAGAGAAAAGAATGAGCTCCCTGGAAAAAAATCCCAAGTGGGTAGAATGCACACACATTAATTAACATCCTAGTGCTCCCTGTGAATATAAATTGGTTGAAGGGAATTAATCAAACCATGCTCAAACAATCCAGCACACTCCAATTAAAAACCATTCCTTACAAAAGAAAATAATCCACTCCATTCCCAACAGTGGCCGGCCCATCAAAAATTAACCCCTCCCATACTTGTAAACAGTGACCGGCCCCATACTTGCACATGTCTTAATTAATGCATGAAAAGCCAAAAAGATTTCATAATAAAACCTTTTGCAATAAAACCCCTCCACTAAAGTTATTTGCACAATTGCAAATAACCCCCTCCATCGGAAAAGTCCGGCCGGGAAAGAACAAAGGAAAACCGGCCGGAACGGAAAGCAAACTGGCAACTCCAGAAAACTGGTCCCGTAATAAATTACAGGAAAACCCCCATACTGCAAATACATGCCCGCATTTGTATTCCCACTGAACACAAATACAAAGAGACAAAACTACACTATCAAATACTAAGATCCGGCTTAAGCCAAAGCCGGCTAGTAAAAACCGTCCGATCACGATCCGTGCAATACCGCACGTATCTGATCGAACCCTACCATATCTCCATACGGCCTCTAGAGCGTTTCGCCCGAAAGCTGAGTAACTGAAAGTGTGGTGGACTCTAAAGACTCGTCAATACTATGGTTGTGGATTCAACCACTAGCACGTCAGAGGTATAAGCCAATACGTAACGGGCCACCAGCTATTGACTAAAAGGGACGTCGATGAGCGAACTCATCCTGACACCCTACTGAGCCTGTCAGTGACAATATCCGTACAGTCCAGTCCGTTCGTCTATAAGCATCGCATGTCGGGCCTAGGGGGTTGGTAAAAGTCAGACCCCCAAAAGCGGTACAAGTCGTGTCGAAGTGTAGCCCAGAACACCCTGAGATACTACTGGAATACCTACCAGTAAATCTCCTGCATTGGCCAAGGTCTTCGTGTAATGGCTCTCCTAGACACAGCGCGACCTCACCCCCAATACCGGGAGAGACGAACCCCTGAAGATCCGCTCACTGCCTCCATGTGGCTCGGGACTGTACCCAACTAAAACCTGTTTGCACGACTCCTTTGAGCCGTGGTAGGGTAGTAATCAAAGTACAGTGGGAACTCACACGAGACAAATGACGATCCCCAGGTCGATGAACTAACCTGTACACATGTCACCAGAGAACTGCTATCTGACGTCAGGTATAAGACCAACTAGCATGTTCCCGGCGAGTCCTGTCCGGTGTACTCATAACCCAATGAGCACCTGTATACATCTTAGGTGAACCAACTGACACCAGTGGCTTGTGAGACCGGCCACCGCCCCTCGTCGGGGTCTCGACTGTATACACTAGTCTACTCTGGAGAATCGATGCCCTATCTCGAAACTCCTACGACTAGGGACCTTTTAAGGATGTGCTAATAGACTCCAGCTCTCACTTATATGATCGCCCTCATACTGCTGGCAGTCAAGCACAAATCCTAGGGGCTCTATCAACGTGCAATAGCGACATGTCAGGTCACCTAAAGCAGTACCCGATGATAAAGATAAACCAGATAGCATACTATCTTCTCGAGTAAGACTGTCCTACCGGGATAGGTCCTCCCTCAATCATTGCAATCACGTGCCTGTGATCCAATAATTGAGTCTGAGGGCACTATCTCCAACAATCTCCCACTTGCACTCAAGGCTAATTATTGCGATGTCGCATACTCACAGCCCGTGTGATACCGAACACCCAACTCCTCTACTTGTCAGTCTCACAAAGCTCGTTTGCGAAACTATTGCGTTCGAGGAATAGCCTCAGTGAGTGGATCCGCCTGTGGTGTTTCTTTCTATGTCTCTCTATATCTCATGTTCGCGGAGAAAGCCATCTCCCGAAATGAGCAATACCTGTCTTAGAATGTCTGGATGTCTGATGGGACCTAGCTCATAAATGAACTCCAAATCCAAACTTCTTAGACTGTATCGTCAACTGAACTTAATCAGTATCCTGCGCCATGCCATCCTCAGCATTGCCTTGGACCACCTGTCCAAAATACTGCCCCTCATCAGAAGGAAAACTATAACTCTGACAACCTCCTTGTCGTCCATGTCACCTTGGAAGCCTGGAATGATAATTGTCTCCCGAAAGAGGCTTTCGTTATCATATCCCTAGAACAGCCACTTATGTTCTAAAACTGCTTCCCACTGTTCCTCCAGGATTGGATCAATATCAACTTATTGCATCTAGTGCAAGAACAACATCTGGTGTGGTACTTGACATCTCATGATTGACTCAATAGCCTAAGCAAGTGATCTGCCAATCATGCACATCCCTCTCTACTTTAGTCTACAAGACACCTTTAGAGAGGGTGACTCCATTACCTGCAGGTACACTACCATGCCAGGAGTCGTCCATTCTAAATACTCTTAGAATGCTGTCAAAGTACCCTGATTGGGAAACGACCCAAATCTAGATCTAAAACCATAGATCTAGTAACCAGTATGTCAGATATTATGTCCAAGTCCTATGTGGAGAAACCGCTGTGTGACGACCAAAGTATAACCGATCGTAGTATAGGAATGTCACTTCCTACTACCTTCTTAACAGATCCATCCCCTATTCTGATGACGTCAAAACTATGACTGTCACATCAGAAATAGATGATCTATCTCCGCTATATCTGCTTTAGTCTATAAATAGACATAAGCCTGATGTCCACCAATGCTTCCGCTACTCCCACTGACTACGACAACCCTCTGGCAGAGTCATATAGACGTGCACTTCTAAAGAAAGTTTAGAACGACGCTATACTCATCCTCCTGCCGGGTCTCGCAGCCTGGAACAACAACAATGGCAAGTGTGGGTAAACAAGAACTTCCCTGTCACCGTCCTTGAGGCTACCGGAGTACCTCTCGGGTGCCTGAAGTTACCCACCTTATCTGCGGAGTGGCCAATGGAATGTCAAACTAGATTGAATTTTTAGGTTCCTTATCAAATCATCAGTAATCGTTTGCGGTTCTGGAATCACTTCCAGTTCTACCATACTCCCACTACTGTTTTTGAAAAAATCCATTTTTATTAAAACTGTGGCGAGTCTAGAACAATATTACTATTGATCTGCCAGATGGTAGAAAATCAACCCTCGTCATAGCCTGGGTCAACCCACAAACAGCCATTACAGAAACGTGCCTTGAGTTATCCAGAGTCTGTTTTTAATCATAAGCCGGACAACTCCCCGTACCTTAACAACGTTAAGATATGAACTGTTCTACATCCAATATAGAACCAGAGGCACTGATTTAATTTAACCAGATTCAAATCATGCAGCTGTCTCCAGTGCATGTCAACTAAATGGAGAGAGGCCGATCAACGTTACTCAACTTAGGAATGCTTCCAATTATGAGTAACCTGAAAGGGAAGCAATTTCTCTTAACGATTACTATCAACTGAATACCATGTACAAGTATCTACATCTTCGATTACTTTGAAGAATCCCGATACTTGCAACACCTGGTTCTCTACTTTATTCTTATACCTATAACTTCTCAAAACTTCGACCCTGTGTTTCTACGAAACACCTGTCTAAGAACTAGAGAAGTCATAAGTAAACAGAATATAGTATGAGGACCAACCCCTCTGTCCTAATGGACACTGGACAACATACAATACTCTGTATAAGTCCGCTGAGTCTTACAACTCTTTCACTGTGTGTCGTAGGTTGAAAACTGTACTTATGGTTAAGAAGAATTACACCGTTATTTAATGCTCCTTACCTAACCATCCACTGATATAGGTAAATGTCATCGACATAATATCAAAAGGTATATCTCACTCTATGAAAATAGACGTACAGATATATCAATTTGAAATTGGTGCACAACAGCGGATATTCAAAACCAAATATTTGCCGACCGGCAAACAACCCAGGTGGCTTCCTCAAATATCACCAATTCCAACGAATCCCGATATAATGAGGATGGTCACCTAATTCCCAATAACTTACTCCCACTCATCATCTGTAAAACCATACAGATGTGAGAATCATACCTGGTAAATACATACCCTGGAGCAAGTGTCTAATCGGAAAATCAGTTTTCTTTTAACAGTACACAGTGAAACTGAAACATTGAAATGTTTCAATGGGGTATCCCGGTATTCTTAGTAATGCCTCTACCATTATCCAGATTCACAACTATAACCGTATAATTCTTTGCCACCTCTCCAAATCCCTTTAAATGTCTTTAGTCATTACCTTCTGCACACCCCTTAGGCCAAATGGTTTTCTTCCTTCCCTACCGTTCGGCACCAGCCTATGGTTTGGAAGAAGACTATCCAATAAGCATAATGGGTGTACTGTCCTAATCCTAGGAGCACTCGCAACGCGAGAGAAGGTGAAGATAAAAGACACCTGAATGTACTTTATTCCTATTTCTCCTGAACCAGGATCCATCCTCGAACTGGAACGAGTTCCTTTCGAGTTCGTATATAACCATACGATGGATTATCCAATAAAATGGGATCTTCGTAGTGATACGGAGTGTCCTGGAGAAATACAAAGGTGATTTAGGATTGGCGAAGAAATACTTGGTTTGGTCGTGAGTAGCAGTCGCATGTTACTTTGCCCTCTTACTAATCCCTTGCTTTGTCTGAACTTAATACCTTCTGTACACCGTTTAGGCTAACTGGTTTTCTTCATTCCCTACCGGTCGGCACCAGCCTGTGGTTTGGAAGAAGACTATCCAATTTGCATAATAGGTGTACTACTCCTAAACTAAGGAGTACTCGCAACCTGAGAGAGGGTGAAAAGAAAAGACAACTGAATAATCCTATCCGTTTTCTCCAGAACCAGAAACCATCCTCGAATTCCTTCAAGTTCGTATCTAACCATACGATGGTTTTGTCCAATGGAAGTGGACGTTCGCAGTAATACGGGGTGTCCCGGAGAAAAGGGTAAAAGTAGGAGTGGCAATGAGGTCTGCAACTCTGACAATCCAAAAGCCAGTGTTAAGAGGGTTCGGTCAACTTGGTCACTGAGTCATAGTCATAGGGTCGGGTCAACGGTCGCTGCCAGAGAGAGAGAAAAGAAACACTCAGCGTGCACTCTATCCTAGATCAGAATGGTTACCAATTTATCTAATCTGGAAACCTCCCACTGTACCTCAAATTCTCCTCCAAACCAGAAAGAAGAATTAGTCGGGGTCACCCGAGGAGTAAACCAACTCATCAGTGGGAATCGAGATCCAACTATCATTGCATGATAACGTGACGGAATCCGCTCACGTCATCACACTCCAGAAGGTATGCGCATATCTGGCAAGTTTCAGTTCTTTTGAAACTCCCGATGTGATTTCTGCCCCATGCTCTTATGACCTTGGCGTGAGGTCAAAATATCATAAGTCACATGTCAAGTTCTTCCCATCATTATCCAGGTTAATTTGAACCCACCCGTACATACCCTTGACGTAGGCCAAAATAGTAGTACGACTGTCCCAAACCAACGCATCTATCTATGCTGCAGATAAATACCCGGCAGCTACCAAACACTATGCCTTGGCGTGAGGTCAAAATACATTGCATGAATACTACCGAATATTTAACTGAAATGATGGAGGGCTACGAATGGTTTCTGGCGAAACCTTTAACGTAATGAACTTGATATCGTTGAAGGAACGGATAGCTTTTTAGAAAATATAGTGACGAAAACCTTTACTAAAGAGGTCACTCCCGGTGAAGGGATCTCGGCTCTTTCCCCGTAGAATGGGGTGCAGGATATCCCAAACGAATACCACGATGCAAAGCAAAAGTAATCGGCTATAGTGAAGTTAATGCCCTGACGCAAACTTCTGTCCAAGGGGTCACTCCCGGTGAAGGGATCTCGGCCCTTGCCTCGTCGACTGAGGAGCAGGATATTCCAAATGAATACCACGATGCAAAACAAAAGAGAACGTCCTTGCAATAACAGCTTTTTGAAAAGTGTTCCAACAACATCAGAATAGGTTTGTTTAACTTGCATTGATCCAAATCAACGCAGTCCCATCAATTGATCACACCACAAAGAACGAAAATATACTGACGTACGTATATGCCATCCGCATTCGCCACTGGGTCCCGTCATCACCCGTTAGGTTAGCTAACTAACGGCAGAGCGGGGACTGGATTAGCACGGATGTAAAACATATACAACATCTACTAATATATATACCAATATATTATATTCGCTCAAGGCGTGAATAAAATGCAACATCACAGAAATGTACAGCATCACAGAACAATACAGATATCTGGGATCCCCGGGTTTCAAAGAGCCACTACTGAAACCCGACGTTCCCCTGGTCGTGTGGATAGCATGTGCAATGAAAACCTAGACCCCTACGGGCGCGGCAAGTCACCCGCCAAAACCTGAAGCGAGGCAGCCCCCTTCAGCACCATGAATGGACCACCCAGCACTCCACGGAATCCGGCAACTTGGGCACCCCTCTTGGGTCAAACTGTACCCCCTACGAGTGCGGCGAATAGCCCGCCAATCCCAGAGTGAAGCCCCCCCGTCTCAATGCCATGAGATGCGGGCTCGTTGCCCTCCAGAACCCGGCTATCCGTGCACCACACCGCGGGGCAGTCCTAGTACAGAAAGTAAAATATACATACACCGGGTACATCGACCGCAACCAGGTCGTGCCCCAAAAGAATAATACAAACAGGCAGTGACGGCAGTCCACATGTCGGACGCTCGCCCCGCAATATCAAATGTACATAATACAACAACACTCTACTAGTATTGCATCCAGGCTATCCCCACGACCGATCCGCAACATCACAGCATAAATATAGAACAGCAACGTGAAAGTCACGTTCGCAAATCCGTCTAACCGGGCTATAGCAGTTAGACCGGATTTACCGATCGAGTGACATTCACGGTCGCAGATATAATGTAAATACTGTGAAAAATGTGTTTAAAATTTTCCGATTGATCAAACCTTAACAAGTGGGCCCCCAAACAAAACTGTAGCACTCACAGAAAACCTGGGCCCAATATTAATATTCCAGAAAACACATTTTCAACTCAGGAACATTCTGCAAAGTTTTGGGTACATGAACAATTGTTACTGTGGCGGAAGCGCGGCCAAATCAGGGGTTAGGCCGCGCTTTCGCGGTGGAACAGTGAGTTCATGGAACCAAATTTTTACAGTATGTTTATAATTCCCTGCACATCACTCTGAGACAACCTGAAAAATTTTTGGACTCAAAAAAAATTCGACAGAAACTGATGTGCTTGAAATACGCGTTTTCGGGATTTTGTTCAATCGGAAACGTAAAACACATTAAATAAAGCTAGACGAAGTTAATGGCGAGGCTCTGATACCACTGTAAGTGCACGGCGGCGCCCCGGCCGTCGATCCGACGCCGGAATGCGGAAACGGTGATAAACTTTAATTTTGCGGACTTAGCAAACCGGCACCACCGCGCACTAAACCCCGGATCGGGCCATTAAACTAGATCTAGCAAACAACAAGACGGGTTAGAGATATACCGAGTGATCCGAGTCCGCCGGTCTTCTCGTCGTCGTCCCGATCTCTCGCGGAATGTCCGGTCTCCATCTCCTCGCCGGAAGGGTACCACGTCGCCTGCATCTTTTACGGGCTCCCGCCTCAATACCGAGGCAACTCGGGCGCGAAGTTGGCTAGCCGACGCGTCCAAGATTTGCTGTAGAATAATGTAGAAACTTGTCTCTTTGGGGTTTAAGAGGTTGCCATGTATGGAGGAATTTTAGCACAAAGATATTCATGGATGCTTGAGGGAATAATGGAGCACCCATGAAAATGAGCTCGGCCACAAACTTTTGCTCACTGGAAAAATATAATGAAGCAAGCTCTCTCACACAGAGAAAAGAATGAGCTCCCTGGAAAAAAATCCCAAGTGGGTAGAATGCACACACATTAATTAACATCCTAGTGCTCCCTGTGAATATAAATTGGTTGAAGGGAATTAATCAAACCATGCTCAAACAATCCAGCACACTCCAATTAAAAACCATTCCTTACAAAAGAAAATAATCCACTCCATTCCCAACAGTGGCCGGCCCATCAAAAATTAACCCCTCCCATACTTGTAAACAGTGGCCGGCCCCATACTTGCACATGTCTTAATTAATGCATGAAAAGCCAAAAAGATTTCATAATAAAACCTTTTGCAATAAAACCCCTCCACTAAAGTTATTTGCACAATTGCAAATAACCCCCTCCATCGGAAAAGTCCGGCCGGGAAAGAACAAAGGAAAACCGGCCGGAACGGAATGCAAACTGGCAACTCCAGAAAACTGGTCCCGTAATAAATTACAGGAAAACCCCCATACTGCAAATACATGCCCTCATTTGTATTCCCACTGAACACAAATACAAAGAGACAAAACTACACTATCAAATACTAAGATCCGGCTTAAGCCAAAGCCGGCTAGTAAAAACCGTCCGATCACGATCCGTGCAATACCGCACGTATCTGATCGAACCCTACCATATCTCCATACGGCCTCTACAGCGTTTCGCCCGAAAGCTGAGTAACTGAAAGTGTGGTGGACTCTAAAAACTCGTCAATACTATGGTTGTGGATTCAACCACTAGCACGTCAGAGATATAAGCCAATACGTAACGGGCCACCAGCTATTGACTAAAAGGGACGTCGATGAGCGAACTCATCCTGACACCCTACTGAGCCTGTCAGTGACAATATCCGTACAGTCCGGTCCGTTCGTCTATAAGCATCGCATGTCGGGCCTAGGGGGTTGGTAAAAGTCAGACCCCCAAAAGCGGTACAAGTCGTGTCGGAGTGTAGCCCAGAACACCCTGAGATACTACTGGAATACCTACCAGTAAATCTCCTGCCTTGGCCAAGGTCTTCGTGTAATGGCTCTCCTAGACACAGCGCGACCTCACCCCCAATACCGGGAGAGACGAACCCCTGAAGATCCGCTCACTGCCTCCATGTGGCTCGGGACTGTACCCAACTAAAACCTATTTGCACGACTCCTTTGAGCCGTGGTAGGGTAGTAATCAAAGTACAGTGGGAACTCACACGAGACAAATGACGATCCCCAGGTCGATGAACTAACCTGTACACATGTCACCAGGGAACTGCTATCTGACGTCAGGTATAAGACCAACTAGCATGTTCCCGGCGAGTCCTGTCCGGTGTACTTATAACCCAATGAGCATCTGTATACATCTTAGGTGAACCAATTGACACCAGTGGCTTGTGAGACCGGCCACCGCCCCTCGTCGGGGTCTCGACTGTATACACTAGTCTACTTTGGAGAATCGATGCCCTGTCTCGAAACTCCTACGACTAGGGACCTTTTAAGGATGTGCTAATAGACTCCAGCTCTCACTTATATGATCGCCCTCATACTGCTGGCAGTCAAGCACAAATCCTAGGGGTTCTATCAACGTGCAATAGCGACATATCAGGTCACCTAAAGCAGTACACGATGATAAAGATAAACCAGATAGCATACTATCATCTCGAGTAAGACTGTCCTACCGGGATAGGTCCTCCCTCAATCATTGCAATCACGTTCCTGTGATCCAATAATTGACTCTGAGGGCACTATCTCCAACACAACCCAGGTCCTCTAGTTCTTCGATAAGTCCAATCATCTTCAATACATGGTTACCTATAGACGTGCCAGCAGCCATCCGCAACTGAAACAACTTTCGAGATGCCTCGTATCGGAGAGTACGGGATTTCTCTCCATACAACTCCTTTGTACGGAGAATGATGGATTGTATATCCATCTTCTCGTGCTGCTTCTGATGTTCATTGTTCATAGAAGCAAGCGCGATGCACTTGGCTGTTGCACAGTCTATATCCTATGCCTTGCGGATTTTCTTTATCCGCAACTGAAGAATCAGGGCCTCGGCTAGGAGGGGTTGTAGTAGTCAGGACGTATCCGACCTTATCATAGGTCAAGGCAATATTTACGTTCCTCAACTAATCTTTGTAATTCGGTCCCGTGAGTTTATTGTTGTCTAATAAAAGCTTAAGTCCCGTCATAGGTATCTGCCATTAGGAGAGAGAAAAGAAGACACTCAGCGATTGCTCTTGCATGATTAGATTGGTTATTAATCTTATCTAATCGATTTCTCCCACTGCTTTTTATCAAATTTTCCTTCAAACCATAAAAAGAAAATTAGTCAGGATTAATTGCAATCTACAAGTTCACTAACCGGTCGGCCAGGCCAGTGTCGGTACTCCGAGGGAGGTTTCCCGTGCTTTCGCACGGACCTAATTAAAATGAACCTCGTTTTCCTAGAGGCGTAACCCCGTTGACACCTTTCTAGACACCTACTGGATTAGCTAATTGTAAAGTGCAAAACTCTCCCGGGAGTAACTTTTACTCACAGTGGGATCGGGATCTAACTATCAAATTGAAGGTATACAATCTCATTGCAAATTTTTACTCTTGAAATTCCCGATATGATTTTTACCCCTAGTGTCTTATGACCTTAACTATGGTCAACAAATCATAAGCACTAGTCAAGTTCTACCAGCCATTTCGTGATTGATTTAGACCCATCCGCATGACCCTTAACTATAGTCAACAAAGTCATACGATTATCCAAATCGATCGCATCAAATGCTTTGTAGGAAGACATCACTTAGCTACCGTACAACACGCCTTAACTATATTCAACAAACGTGGCACGAATACTAAGTACTCTGGTTCCTAAAATGGCAGAGGGCGACAGATGGTTTTTATGAAAACCCTTAACGTTTTAAACCTGATATCGTTGTAGAATCTAGTGAAAGGAGTGGTTTAAGCTCCAGTTTAAAAATCGAATGGTTTTGTAATATCTTTCTAATTTTGCTAAAGAGGCCACTCCCAGTGAAGTGATCTCAGCTCTTTCCCTATCGAATAAGGTGCTGGATATTCATGAATACCACGATGCAAAGCAAAAGTTAGATCAACTATAAAAACAATTGAGTGTTTTGTAACATTTGCTAGTTTCGCTAGAGGGGTCACTCCCGGTGAAAGGATCTCGGTCCTTTCCTCATCGAATGAGGTGCTGGATATTCATCATGGAATACCACTATGCAAAGAAGAAACTTGTAACGATCTAGAAATCGTTTTGTGTTTGTTTCTGTTTTTGGGTGAAATTCATCGGTATTTTCAGTTTTATACCGATTGCGATCAAACGGCCATATCGACTTACCAGCACTTAGTTTTGATAAAATAAAGCTTGTGCGCACACTTTGAGAGTATATGGGACGTTTTGGTGCAATTTGAATTTTTCCCATTTTTAATGTTATTTTAATCCGGTTTGCATTTCTCTGGAAATCCTTTCTTTTCAACTTTTCTAGAAATTTTCCTAAGTAATCTAAACCATAACTTATTAAGGTTGTGTGGCCTAGGTTTAAAGGAGGAATAAGAAAAGAAAAGAATAGAAAAGAATGGGTGAGAAGGTGCATGAATGTTTGGACTTTTGTGGGTGCATTGACTTTGCATTAAGTGATAGGAATTGCTTGGAAATTGCCTCTCTCTCTCTCCTCCTCACACTTGGCCGAGCTCTCTCATCCCTCTCCTGCACTTGTGCAATTCTTTCTCTCATTCTTTCATAATTCCTTCACAAAATCCATATCTTTTCACAAAAATCACATTTTTGTGCATGCTTTCTCATTTTCTTCACTTGGAGCATGCTAGCTTGGGTTCTTGATGTTCTTTGCTGTAGGTAATATTCCTTTATTGCTCTTTAGGTGCTTTTTAGTGTAACTTAGCAGTTTAGATTGATAAATTAGGGTTTGTTGCGAAATATCGTATTTTGGTGTCGGTTTGTGACTTTTAGAACCTGCTTTGATCTGGGTTGTTTACTGAGAAATTAAACATAGTGGTTGTGATGTACTAGAGGACCTGGAGCACCACCATCAACACGAGCCCCATCCCACCGGCCTGGGCCGGCGAGCACTTGAGGAGGGGCCGGCGACGCCGGCAACCCTGTTGAGTTTGGGTGTGGGGTTTTGTTCATAGGTGTCTGCTAGGGTTTGGGTTCCTCTGGTCTTGTTGAAATTGTTTAGTTTTCACAGTAGGAAAATCTGGGATCAATTGTGCAGTTTCTAGTGTTTCGTGTTCGTGCGATACGTGTTACGACACGCGTCGTGCCGTTTTCGTAGTTTCGCTCTTAAGTTGTTTTCGTCGTGTCGCTACTCTAGTTAGCCACGATACGAACACTTAAGAGGTGGTTGTGTGTTGTTGTGTCGGTTAGATATAGCTAGTTTGTATTTCGTAGCTATTATTGATATATATATATATTGTTGTTGTTTATCTGTTGCAGGTTCGCAGACGAGGACTACGGACACTGCCACAGGGGGATTCAGGGTGTAGACTTCTTCTAGCTTGGAGTGTGGGTGAGTAGATTTAACATCTACAGGGGAATCGCCCGCATGACGTTATGCGTCTGGGCTAGAAACCTGTACCTTTGTCGCATATTCTATATCATGTTTAGAATTGCGCATATACCCTACTGCTTAGTGATAGTTGTGATTGGACTAGTATCTTTAGGACACTGCACTATTATTGACGGCTCAGATTGCGAGAGCACTGATTGGATGCCACACACACCGTCAATAATTGCCATGTCATACACGACCATATTTTAGAAATGCTATTGTATGGTTAGGAACATTGTGACTTTGATACATATTTCTTATTGTTATATTTAGACTTGACATGCTAGTTCCTATTTACCTATAGGATGTTGTATCAGTAGGGCCAGATACATATACACCTAGGGACATAGATACAGGTGTACTTACATTTCATACCTATACCTGATAGGTATACTACATCATCACATAGATACAGGTAGGTGTACTTGTATTTCATACTTATACCTGATAGGTATATCACATCAGCATACAGGTAGGTGTACTTGTATTTCATACTTATACCTGATAGGTATATCACATCATCATATAGGTAGATACCTATATTTCTGCTTTACGATTCATGTATTCATTTATTATCTGGTGAATGCTATGCTATTCATTTATACGCTTTCATTACAGTTTCATATTGCGTATATATTATTCATGGATTATCGCATTGTTATATGGATTTTTCATGATGTTTTCTGGATTTGGGAACCGTGGTAGTTCATGAAATTATGCATACATGAAGACCCGGTTTCCTTGAGATGATATTATAGCATCCACCATGAGATTTATCGGTGCGGATATATATATCCTATACGAGGAGGCGTCGAGAGCCGCATGGGATACATGGTGGGGCCCGGAGGTACCCCGAAGCAAGAATGTTGTCGGAGTGAGCCGATGTCGTATTGAGGCGATGAGGCCTAGGGGAGCCATACTTTCCGGTGACATTACCAGAGACTCGGCGGATATCAGGGGGATACCGTTGGGAGTCATGTGCGTATCGATACGTCGAGAGGCGAGGGGCAGAGCGAGGCACTCGAGCTCTCGTGATAGCGTATGATACATACTTATCAGTATTTCTGTGTCGATGCTTGACACATTGGTTTTATGATATTCCTAAATACTCTTGTATATATAACAGGGGATTGAGCCGCTGTTATATATGCCTTTACACCAATATTAGTGGAATGGGACGCTAATATATGTGTATTGCCCTCATCATATTTATATATGTCATTATATTTAGGATGTTAGAACTGTGCTGGAGATTGACTTGAGATTCATGAGATTCTTTGGGATTGGATGATGATATCGTACACACTAGAGATGTGAGTTTCACTTAGTGTTGTACATATAATATATGTGAGATAGACTGATATTGTACAGACGAGAGATGTGAGATCCACTTAGTGTGGTACATATGATATATTGTGAGATATACTGAGATCGTACAGACGAGATATGTGGGATCCACTAGCTGTTGTACATGAGATATAGGTGAGATATACCTGATATTGTACAGATGAGATATGTGGGATCCACTAGCTACTGTACATGAGATATATGTGAGATATACCAGATATTGTACATACGAGAGATGTGAGATCTACTTGACTTGTACATTCGACACTTATGTGAGATACATTTGATATTGTGTAGTTTGAGGAGATGTGACACTTAGACGATATGAGAGCGGATTTGGTGATTGATTGAGGATTGGGATATTGATTTGTCTAGATGGATTGTGATCCTACCACGATGTCAGGATTCCGTGGAATTGACATATTTCTCTCCATACCTCATCTTGACATACTTGTGCACTGTTTTATGTATTAGGAGTACCTATGAGAGTACCTCCATGAGAGTTGCACATTTACTTTCTCATATCCCCAGAGCATGATTATTGCATACTGTTGTCACATTATTATTGCAGGATATATTGGTGGTACTTGAGAGTGTACTTTCCATTATTACGTACTCATGACATGTTATTATTGAAATGGTCATATATTAGATTCATGCTGTACGTTCATTCTCGCGATTACCTGCATATGTTATTTCCTATTCACGAGTTGGCAACTCACCCCCGTTGTGCCACAGGTTTTGCTGGAGTTTCCCCAAAGTAGTCAAGGCAAGCTATTCAGCTTTTCAGCTACACACTCATCTATCATCTTTTGGGTTGCGGATACCACTTCGCCTGTTAGTGTGCAGTTTTGCCAGGTGGGTTTTGTGGTTATCTGAGTGTATTGTATATTCGTTGTATATTGTACTCTCCATCTACTAGCAGTTTGTTGTGACTTAGAGACTTTGTGAGGACGGTTTTGTATATATTGTGGATTTATGGATTTTATACAGTTTCCTTTCTTTTGTCTTTTATTTCTTCGCTACGGCGTCGTATATCTGTTGTGGTATTGTTTTCCGCCGTTGGGCGTGGATTTTGCTCCCGTTTGGGATGCTTTATATTATATCTATGTTGTACCCTTTTTAGGGGCTGGTTTTATAAAGGAGGTGCTGCCAAAATTTTACAGAAAATGTGGACTATTTTAAAGAATTTGGATTGTGATTTTAAATGTTTCCAAAACTTTATATTATCTTTTCCGTATTTTTATGGTTTAGATTTCTGGGTTTTGGCTTTCTTTTACTGCGTTACGTCTGGAGGCGTTGCGTAGTATTAGGGCCATCACGTACCTTTTTGGGTCGTGACAAAGTTGGTATCAGAGCGTGGTTTTTACCTTTCGGAGTGTAGGATGACCTGGTATGATGGAGTAGGTAACTTAAGCGGAGTAACGTAGTGTGTGTATGTCTGCAGCATACTCACGATGCAGTATTTCGCCTAAAGTGCCTAAGTACAATTTCTTGAGATTCCTTCCTTGATGATTCATATCCTTGAGATTGGATTTCCTTGTTCTTATCGAATCCTATCTTTATTTATAGCCTTGCCATCGATGACTACGGGAACTCAGAGTGATGCAGCGAGAGCCGAGGTCAGGGTTAGCTCGGGTGAGACGAGCACTGACCAGGAGGGCACTCGTGTTGCACAGTTGCAGACGGATCAGCCTTCGACTGATTAGCTAGCTAGACTTGTGACAGAGATGCAGGATTTGCGCCAGACGATGAGATCATTGGTTGATGCCATTCGAGCGCAGCGAAAGGAGGTTGTCACCCCAGTTGGACAGTTGTTCCTTGGGATCAGCGTGCAGCAGTCTGTGACTTACGTAGCACCAGTGGATGTAGCCCCAGTCGACGAGACACGTATTCCAGAGACTTTGCGAGTTCCAGGACAGTGGAGGACCCGTGCAGGTGTGCCAGTCCAGGGACAGAGGTTCAGTCGTCGTGACAGGTTTCGTGCACGGCATGCGAGTACAAGAGGTGTGAGACGAGGACAGTCGTCTAGCTCTTATCCCCAGGATGGTCAGCAGTTTTCTTCCGGATGTTATCGGTGCGGGAGTTTGGATCATCGGGTGCGAGTTTGTACTGAGCCACGTAGACGCGAGACAGCTATACCACAGAGTGGAGGATTTCAGCCAGTTGTGGGTAGGAGGCAGACACGAGGGTTTGTTTCTACTCATCCGGACGCGCGGACGTCCAGTGCAGATTTGTCAGGTATCCTTGTTCATGTTTGTTGTAGTACTTGTTGGTTTTTCGCACTTTGTGCCGTGATTGGGACGAGGATCTTGTTAGATAGATCAGCCGTTTTGTTGTGTTAATTTCTGTCAGCGATTCTTTTGTTGCGCGACACGTATTTCAGTCGTATGCCAGTTGGTGAGGAGATTTTGCCGTCATTGGATCCTTCTAGAGATGTTGGATTTGACGTTCTCCTGGGCATGGATTGGTTAGTTACGTGTTAGGCGTCTGTGGACTACCGTGTGGAAACAGTCAGGATTTGTTTTCCCGGCGAGTCAGTTCTTATTGTGCAGGTGGATAGTTGTGCCGCCTCTCACAGCTTGAATTCAGCCTTTTTCGCTAGTCAGCTTTGGAGGAGATGTCGTGGATTCTTGGCATTTATTCGAGATACCGGAGCCACATTGAGATTGTTGGACCGGGTAGTTATCGTGCAAGAGTTTTCCGACGATATTCCAGGAAAGCTAGCGAAATTCGAGGAGCTTAAGGATCTGCTGCAGAGTTGTTTGTTGGGAGGTCTGTGTGTCTGAGTGTTTCGCTTTTGGGAGCTCCTATTTCTGTTCGTTCTGGAGGATGACGACAGTTTGCGGTTGATGATTGATGGATCGTCAATTGAACCGGCTTATGGTGCGGTTAGGTATCTGTTACCTTGTTTGGACGATTTCTTCGATCAGCTCCAGAGTGCGAGACTTTTTCTAAGTTTGTTTGGAATCAGGTCATCATTATTGCGGGTTCGGAGTGATGGCATTCCGAATTTTGCTTTTGTGCGTGCTACGGGCAGTGTGTGTTTTGGTAGTGTCGTTGGACTCGCCAATGCCCCAGCAGCAATTGTGGTATATGATGTACCAGATTTCTTCAAGCCGTTCCTCGACCAGTTGCTGTTGTGTTTTGACGACATTCTGGTCTATTCTTTGTGTCTTGAGGAACAGGAGCAGCTTTTGAGAATTTGTTGTGCAGACATTGGTAGAGCCCAGTTGTTGCTAGATTCTCGGAGTGTTCCTTCAGGCTTGTTTGTGTTGACTCCTAGGTCTTGTAGTTACGGGAGACGGTTTCGTATGGTTCCGAGGGAGATCGTGACCGTACAGCTTAGACCCAGACTTGTGTTCGGACAGAGGTCCTTTGATTTTGGGGGCTTAGCAGGTTTTTACCGCCGTTTCGTGCAGGATTACTAGAGTATTGTTGCACCGTTGACTGTGAAGACCAAGTATGGAGGTTTCTTTTCTTTGAACTGAGGCATGTGTGCAGAGTTTTCAGCAGTTGGAGATTTGGTTAGCAATTGCATCAGTTCTTGCTTTTGATTCGGAGACCTTGATTGTGACAAGGTTGTGCTAAGTTAGGGATGCGTTTGTGTACCTGATGTTACCGGGTAGAGACGTGAAATCCTAGGGCAAGCACATCAGTCAACTCTCTATGTTCATTCAGGTTCCGCCAACATTGACGTGACTTGTGAGATAGTTACGGGTGGACAGGAATGTGAAGAGAAATTTCAGGTTTCGTCTCAAGGTGTTTGTTTGGTTTGTTGTTTGCGGCAGTTGGGATCGTCACTCGCCATTGTTAGGATGCTTCCTTGATAGTTGTTATCAGGGACATTGCAATTGGAAACCTTTAGGTGTAGTCAGGTAGTGTCGATCACCAGTCTGTTTTTCTGACTCAGCGTAGTAGGATTTTTGGAACTCAGCTTGTCTAGAGACTTCGGAGATGTTCTAGTTGGTCTTTTGAGATCCTTTATGTGAGTTAGTTTTCGTTGCCTTTAGTTTGGCACTTCCGCCCAGATTATAGATTATTCACCCCGTTTTCATGGTGTTGATTTTTGCAAATACCTTCATGACTTTTTCACATGATTTAGCACAGACCATTAGTGTGGACGCGATCTTTTCGTTCACCAGCAGCCATTGGTGTAAATGGTTCGGCAGGTGAAGAAACTTCGGTCAAGGGTCTTGCCATCTGTGAAGAGTTTCTTGGACGTAGCTGTATAGTGAGGGGATCACTTGGGAAGCTGCGAGTGAGATTTGGGAGTTTGGTACTCTTCTCTTTGAAGGTATGCTTGGTGAAAATTTTAAATTCGGGGACGAATTTTTATAAGGGGGGAGATTGTAACGATCTAGAAATCGTTTTGTGTTTGTTTCTGTTTTTGGGTGAAATTCATCGGTATTTTCAGTTTTATACCGATTGCGATCAAACGGCCATATCGACTTACCAGCACTTAGTTTTGATAAAATAAAGCTTGTGCGCACACTTTGAGAGTATATGGGACGTTTTGGTGCAATTTGAATTTTTCCCATTTTTAATGTTATTTTAATCCGGTTTGCATTTCTCTGGAAATCCTTTCTTTTCAACTTTTCTAGAAATTTTCCTAAGTAATCTAAACCATAACTTATTAAGGTTGTGTGGCCTAGGTTTAAAGGAGGAATAAGAAAAGAAAAGAATAGAAAAGAATGGGTGAGAAGGTGCATGAATGTGTGGACTTTTGTGGGTGCATTGACTTTGCATTAAGTGATAGGAATTGCTTGGAAATTGCCTCTCTCTCTCTCCTCCTCACACTTGGCCGAGCTCTCTCATCCCTCTCCTGCACTTGTGCAATTCTTTCTCTCATTCTTTCATAATTCCTTCACAAAATCCATATCTTTTCACAAAAATCACATTTTTGTGCATGCTTTCTCATTTTCTTCACTTGGAGCATGCTAGCTTGGGTTCTTGATGTTCTTTGCTGTAGGTAATATTCCTTTATTGCTCTTTAGGTGCTTTTTAGTGTAACTTAGCAGTTTAGATTGATAAATTAGGGTTTGTTGCGAAATATCGTATTTTGGTGTCGGTTTGTGACTTTTAGAACCTGCTTTGATATGGGTTGTTTACTGAGAAATTAAACATAGTGGTTGTGATGTACTAGAGGACCTGGAGCACCACCATCAACACGAGCCCCATCCCACCGGCCTGGGCCGGCGAGCACTTGAGGAGGGGCCGGCGACGCCGGCCACCCTGTTGAGTTTGGGTGTGGGGTTTTGTTCATAGGTGTCTGCTAGGGTTTGGGTTCCTCTGGTCTTGTTGAAATTGTTTAGTTTTCACAGTAGGAAAATCTGGGATCAATTGTGCAGTTTCTAGTGTTTCGTGTTCGTGCGATACGTGTTACGACACGCGTCGTGCCGTTTTCGTAGTTTCGCTCTTAAGTTGTTTTCGTCGTGTCGCTACTCTAGTTAGCCACGATACGAACACTTAAGAGGTGGTTGTGTGTTGTTGTGTCGGTTAGATATAGCTAGTTTGTATTTCGTAGCTATTATTGATATATATATATATATTGTTGTTGTTTATCTGTTGCAAGTTCGCAGACGAGGACTACGGACACTGCCACAGGGGGATTCAGGGTGTAGACTTCTTCTAGCTTGGAGTGTGGGTGAGTAGATTTAACATCTACAGGGGAATCGCCCGCATGGCGTTATGCGTCTGGGCTAGAAACCTGTACCTTTGTCGCATATTCTATATCATGTTTAGAATTGCGTATATACCCTACTGCTTAGTGATAGTTGTGATTGGACTAGTATCTTTAGGACACTGCACTATTATTGACGGCTCAGATTGCGAGAGCACTGATTGGATGCCACACACACCGTCAATAATTGCCATGTCATACACGACCGTATTTTAGAAATGCTATTGTATGGTTAGGAACATTGTGACTTTGATACATATTTCTTATTGTTATATTTAGACTTGACATGCTAGTTCCTATTTACCTATAGGATGTTGTATCAGTAGGGCCAGATACATATACACCTAGGGACATAGATACAGGTGTACTTACATTTCATACCTATACCTGATAGGTATACTACATCATCACATAGATACAGGTAGGTGTACTTGTATTTCATACTTATACCTGATAAGTATATCACATCAGCATACAGGTAGGTGTACTTGTATTTCATACTTATACCTGATAGGTATATCACATCATCATATAGGTAGATACCTATATTTCTGCTTTACGATTCATGTATTCATTTATTATCTGGTGAATGCTATGCTATTCATTTATACGCTTTCATTACAGTTTCATATTGCGTATATATTATTCATGGATTATCGCATTGTTATATGGATTTTTCATGATGTTTTCTGGATTTGGGAACCGTGGTAGTTCATGAAATTATGCATACATGAAGACCCGGTTTCCTTGAGATGATATTATAGCATCCACCATGAGATTTATCGGTGCGGATATATATATCCTATGCGAGGAGGCGTCGAGAGCCGCATGAGGATACATGGTGGGGCCCGAAGGTACCCCGAAGCAAGAATGTTGTCGGAGTGAGCCGATGTCGCATTGAGGCAATGAGGCCTAGGGGAGCCATACTTTCCGGTGACATTACCAGAGACTCGGCGGATATCAGGGGGATACCGTTGGGAGTCATGTGCGTATCGATACGTCGAGAGGCGAGGGGCAGAGCGAGGCACTCGAGCTCTCGTGATAGCGTATGATACGTACTTATCAGTATTTCTGTGCCGATGCTTGACACATTGGTTTTATGATATTCCTAAATACTCTTGTATATATAACAGGGGATTGAGCCGCTGTTATATATGCCTTTACACCAATATTAGTGGAATGGGACGCTAATATATGTGTATTGCCCTCATCATATTTATATATGTCATTATATTTAGGATGTTAGAACTGTGCTGGAGATTGACTTGAGATTCATGAGATTCTTTGGGATTGGATGATGATATCGTACACACTAGAGATGTGAGTTTCACTTAGTGTTGTACATATGATATATGTGAGATAGACTGATATTGTACAGACGAGAGATGTGAGATCCACTTAGTGTGGTACATATGATATATTGTGAGATATACTGAGATCGTACAGACGAGATATGTGCGATCCACTAGCTGTTGTACATGAGATATAGGTGAGATATACCTGATATTGTACAGATGAGATATGTGGGATCCACTAGCTACTGTACATGAGATATATGTGAGATATACCAGATATTGTACATACGAGAGATGTGAGATCTACTTGACTTGTACATTCGACACTTATGTGAGATACATTTGATATTGTGTAGTTTGAGGAGATGTGACACTTAGACGATATGAGAGCGGATTTGGTGATTGATTGAGGATTGGGATATTGATTTGTCTAGATGGATTGTGATCCTACCACGATGTCAGGATTCCGTGGAATTGACATATTTCTCTCCATACCTCATCTTGACATACTTGTGCACTGTTTTATGTATTAGGAGTACCTATGAGAGTACCTCCATGAGAGTTGCACATTTACTTTCTCATATCCCCAGAGCATGATTATTGCATACTGTTGTCACATTATTATTGCAGGATATATTGGTGGTACTTGAGAGTGTACTTTCCATTATTACGTACTCATGACATGTTATTATTGAAATGGTCATATATTAGATTCATGCTGTACGTTCATTCTCGCGATTACCTGCATATGTTATTTCCTATTCACGAGTTGGCAACTCACCCCCGTTGTGCCACAGGTTTTGCTGGAGTTTCCCCAAAGTAGTCAAGGCAAGCTATTCAGCTTTTCAGCTACACACTCATCTATCATCTTTTGGGTTGCGGATACCACTTCGCCTGTTAGTGTGCAGTTTTGCCAGGTGGGTTTTGTGGTTATCTGAGTGTATTGTATATTCGTTGTATATTGTACTCTCCATCTACTAGCAGTTTGTTGTGACTTAGAGACTTTGTGAGGACGGTTTTGTATATATTGTGGATTTGTGGATTTTATACAGTTTCCTTTCTTTTGTCTCTTATTTCTTCGCTACGGCGTCGTATATCTGTTGTGGTATTGTTTTCCGCCGTTGGGCGTGGATTTTGCTCCCGTTTGGGATGCTTTATATTATATCTATGTTGTACCCTTTTTAGGGGCTGGTTTTATAAAGGAGGTGCTGCCAAAATTTTACAGAAAATGTGGACTATTTTAAAGAATTTGGATTGTGATTTCAAATGTTTCCAAAACTTTATATTATCTTTTCCGTATTTTTATGGTTTAGATTTCTAGGTTTTGGTTTTCTTTTACTGCGTTACGTCTGGAGGCGTTGCGTAGTATTAGGGCCATCACGTACCTTTTTGGGTCGTGACAAAGTTAGAGTTACCCATTTTAGAAAGTTTGATTCTACAAAATCTTTAGGTTTCTTTTTCATAACATTAATCACATTAACGTTGTCCCATTATTTACGTTTCCTAAATATCACAGAAAAGAAACGAAAATAGAACGTACGCTTATGCCATCCGCATTCGCCACGGGGCCCCGTCATGCACCGTTAGGTTACTTAACTAAAGGCAGAGCGGGGGCTGGACTAGAGCGGGTGCAAAACATAAGCAACTTTTATTATATATCTCATATATAAATAGCCATACGTCACACGCATTTATAAACATTCCAGATCACAGAAGAATACATTGGATATACTAGGAATTTCGTATTTCATTTAAGCTCTTAATGAAAGACCGGTTCCACGTTCGTGATGAATAGCCAAACACCACCCTAGACCCCTACGGGTGCGGAAAACTACCCGCCAAATTCCCGAATTGAAGCAACCTCTCTCAACAAAGTGAGTAGGCCACTCGGCATTTCAAGAACCCGGTAGTTTGTGCACCCCACCTTGGGTCTATCCTAAGAGCAAAAACAGAAAAAAGAAATTATACAACGGTGGATACAACCTCAACCCGGATGTGCCCCGCAAAATAATATTACATTGCTTTTTACAAATTACATGAATGAAAGAAAAACGCTCTTCTCACATCCCCGGCTATTCATCACGACGATACAACATATTCATATACACATACCATCACATGTTATCAATACAGATGTGTGCAACCCCGACTAATCGACGTATAGCAATTAGTCGACGTTTCTAAACACACATACACATCATTAAGCTTGTAAAGTAACCGCAACATTAGAATTCCGCACGGGATTAGCAAACTAAATTCATTTTCCAACACTTGGAAAAATTCAGTGAGCTAGTTTTAAAAAACCGATCGTTTTGAGCCAATCCGAGAGTCGAAACGAACTCGAAACCCGCCCGAAACTTCGCGGAGGCGAAGTACAAAAAATAATTGTCGAATGGGGGGCCTCAGGGGGGTACCCACTAAAAGTCAGGCAGCCATCCCATCCAATGGGGTCGTCGTGGCACCTACAGGTTCCTTAGCAGCTATTAGGCATTGGATGTCAACCTTGTTGGGGTAAAAATTTACACCCCGGTTGACCAAGTCAAAATCAAATTCAACCACAAGCCAAGTGGGTTCAAGCCCAGGTCAAGTGGGCCAATGCACGGGTCAAGCCCGAACATGAAGCCTCTGGCCTCCCCTATGCCAAAATAAAAATTTTGTAATAAATAATTTTGGTGTATTTTTTATGAATAAATGTAAGAAAAATGGGCATAAAGCCAAATTTTTGTAAAACCCATAGCTCATGTTCAAAAGAAATGAGCACATGAGGTATGGGATGGGCAAAATGCCATTTTGTAAAGCCCAAGGGGCTATATGTAAAGTTTGTAGCCAATAAAGCCAAATATGATGAAAATATCTAGGACAACTTTTTCATTCTCTAAAACTCTAGGGTTCTTGTTCCTCCTTCTCCTTCCTCAAGGTTCTAAACCTTCTTCTTCTTTTTTAATAAAATCAAGAGTTTAACTCTTCCTCATCCAAAAATAAAGAGTTTTTCACCACAAAACCCACAAAAGGGAGCACGGATCTTCCATCAGATTTTAAAAATGGGAGATTTTTAAATCTCACCCACCCTTTTTCTCCAAGATTCGGTCAATCGAGAGGAAGAAGGAGACACACCTCCAAAAAAACCCACTTTAGGGAAGATCCAGGGTCTAAGGGAGAAGAAAGGAGCGCCCTTTCATTTAGCTCCGAAAATATCTTAGGAGTTTAACTCAAAAAATGTATATATATATATACATACATATATAAAATAATAAATCTTTCCTTTTGGGAGTATAACTCCCAGTGCAGGGGCTAAGCCCCTTTGTCCTCTTTGTCGGGTGTTCAACTCCAAAATTTAATCGGGAGCACAACTCCCAGTGCAGGGACCAAGTCCTTTTTGTTGCTGGCGCCCAGCGCCCGTGTGCCAAGCACATGGGGCGCTGGCGTTTGACGTCTAACGCTCGGTGCCTAGCGCCCAGCGCCCATATGCCAAGCACGTGAGGCGCCCGCATGCCAGGCACGTGAGGCGTTGGCACCCACGCGTCCTTTGGACGCCAATTTCCCCCTCACTTTATATACACTCCACACTAAAAATACCTCCCCCGTTAGAAAAAATTTCTAACAGGGCGCTGCCCCGCAACCCACAAGGGGGCTGTTAGCCTCTTGACCCCCAGCCCGCTATCCAGGTAGCAACCCCCGATATATCCAAAACCCTTTCAAAATACAACACTGCACATTGAGTTCGCATGACCTGTTTGACCCGTCAATCGGAGGTTCTGTAGCTCCAAAGGCGAGGGGTAATTAACGACAACTTAATCCGCGGCTGCCGGAGATTCGGATCCCCACAATCAATAAACCCCAGCCTACCCTAGGCAGAGGGAATCTGTAATGCGCCTGACAAGCGCGCGCGTATTCCCATCTCGATGGGGTGACGAAAAACACCCTATAGGTTCTGTCACGCCCGGTGGGACATTTCTCTCCTCCCATATCTCGGGTTAAGCATTCATGCAAACTCATTTAACATATATGCCGATGTTTGTATTGAAATAATTCTTTTTTCATTGCGGCAATCAACTTTCAATGACGATGTCTTCTAAGATGAATTCAGCTTCCGACATGACCCCAATCTCGTACGTGGTCAAGATCAATACCTGCGTGGTTCTTCCTGCCAGTCTCAGCCGGCAGTGGGAGGAGTCACCCCTGTAAGTCCACGTTACCCGTCCCGGTTCTTTCGGGCTTGCGGAAATGGTGAAAATCGATTTTTTCGGTGATGGTAACATGGACTCTAGAATAGGATCTTTGCTAAACAAACTATCTAACAACCTAACTAAGAGTTTAACTACTATGTTAGGGGTTATACCTTAACTTGAACTCCTTCTCTTCGACTCCTTGTGGTGGTCGGATCGACCTCACCTCGTCGTCTCCATGTGCCGAAGATGGATCCACCCGAAAGCTTCTACCTTTGGCTCCAACCTCAATCTAGAGGAAACTAGAATACTTGGCTTGCTAGACCTTGTACACTAGGATAAGTAGAGAAGTGTGTTAAGTTTTATCTCCAAGGCAAATAGTTCTCAACACATGAGAGATTTTTGCCTGGAGCTAGAGGAAGAGGGAGAGCAAGAGGAAGATGGGAGCTTTGATGAGATAGATGCAAATGATAGAATGAGTGAAGACTTTTTGCAACCACTCTCTCATAATCCAAAATAATCATAATAATAATAATTAAGTATTATGTGATGGTTCATGTCAATGGCATTATCATTTCATGCACTCATTTTGTAAAGAATAACAAGCAAGCAAAAGTCTAAACCTTGAAATGATAGCCATTGTAATGATGATGGTCAACAAGTCCAAGCTAGTCAACCGGTCAACAAAGTCAACAAGTCAAAAAAGTCAACTTTTCAACCCAACCATGGCACACTAATACTTAATTAATATTATTATTAATTATATTTCTTATTCTCATTAGGGTTTAGAAAAGGTCAACAGTCAACAACCGTAATGAGAATTCTCTGCCTCTGTCTCGGTCAACCGTGCATACACACCCGCATCCGCGTTCCGGGAAACACGAATACAAACGAGATAAAACAAATCCCAAAAAGTACTAGGATCTGGTTTAAACCAAAGCCCGCTAGTAATAACTGCCCGGAAAATAAACGTGCATAAGTGCACGGATGTGACCGAACCCTGTCGCAAAACCATGCGACCTCTACTCTTTTTGCCTAAAGGCGAATAGCTCTCTGTGTGGGACTCTAAAGACTCGACACTACGCTGGCAGTGGGTTTAACCACAGACCGCAAGCGGCACTACCGGTGCGTAACGGCCCCCAGGTAGATGCCGATAAGAAGACCGACGAGGTGAAACCCATCTAAACTCCTACTGAGCCTGAATGTGACAGTCTCCGTACAGTCCGGTCTGTTCGTTTAAGAATATCGCATGGCGGGCCTAGGGGCGGTATACGTCAGTCCCCTAATAGCGGTACAAGTCGTGTCGGAGTGTAGCCCAGAACACCCTGAGATAACACTGGAAACCTACCAGTATATCTCGCTCGCCCTGGCCAGGGACTTTGTGTAATGGATCTCCTAGACACAGTGCGATATCAACTCCCATTACCGGGAGAGACGAATCCTGTCTAACCGTCACTGTCTCCAAGTGCTTCGGGACTGCACCCAACTACTACCTGTTTGCACGACTCCTTTGAGCCATGGTAGGGTAGTAATCAAAGTACAGTGGGAACACACTAGAGGCGAAGTGACAGTGTCAAGTCAGCGGACTAAGCTGTACTCATGTCACCTGGGAACTGATAACTGACGATAGGTATAGTACCAACCAACTGTTCTCGACGAGTCCTGTCCAGTGTACTCGTAACCTAACGAGCACCCGCATACTATCTCAAGTACGACGTACTGACGGCTGTGGGACAGACCGTCTCCCATGCTGGGATGAGAAGCGCATACGCCAGTCTACTCCGGAGTATCGATGCCCTGTCTCGATAGTCCTATGACTAGGGACCTGTATAAGGATGTGCTTGTGGATTATCCAGCCCCCACGAGTGTGACTGCCATCACAACGCTGGTAATCAAGCAAAGATCCTAAGGGCTCCACTAATGTGTATAGGTGATATACTAAAAGAAACACATGTACACATTAAAGTAGAAACAAACCAAGTAGCATACTACCATTTTGAGCAAGATTGTCTATACAACTGTGAATATCCCAAGCTTCCATTAAGTAATATAAAAACTAGTATGATACAGTAATGGCCTCTAGGGCATATACACTAACAACCCCATCAATTTGGTTCCGTCATCATCTATCCTACTGGAAGCGCTCATCTGGCGGAGGTCAAGGCAAACCAAGCGGCCAAACCGACCTCAAGGGGCAGGAGGCCGAACGTTGCGGTTGCCAAAGCATCCCACCCAAAATGCAAATCCGTATTCGAACGGCTCTCCACTGTTCCAACTGGGGGCAAGGCCGTCAACACCAATAGGGCCACGAAGCAGCTCTAGTAAGTTCAGATGGTGCCCTTGACAATCGCGCGAGCAGGCAACTTCTCTGGGCTCTCGGTCAATCGGTCTACGGCGTCTTCCCGAAGAGCCGAAATCAGCCAAGTGCTTAAAAAAGAAAGGCTGAGACAGAAATGACTCAAGTATCGAGCCAACAAGAGGGCTAGGACTTCGGCCAAGTGGAATCTTGTGAGGTTCCGAAAGCAGGGTTACTCCGTGACGACGGCTGAGTCGGCCGTAAATGTCAGCAATTCCTTCGAACCAATTAAGTGGGTTCAGAAAAATGGTATGACTGCCAGAATCATGAAGACAGCGGTCGGAACAATGCCACAAAGGGACGTGTCCTAGCCCCAAAAAAGAAAGAATGACACCATCTCTTCAAGAGTCTATCAGGCGCTCTGCGCCGCGCAAAAACAGCGGGGCAAATCCAGAAAGGAAGCGACAGCACCACTCATGAATCCGGTCAGGCCAGCCATCTTCAATCGATTGTCCGCTATCAAAACAGAAGGGCCAAGACGGTGGTCCACAATGTCAGCTACCAATAATGAAATGATGGCCGGATATGTTGTCCACACGGTCTATATGCCAGGCACGCACACCAGTGACAACCTTCGCAACAAAAGCAAGGATGGGGCCACCTCATCCTAAGCCTAATCTGGCTTGAATGTGGTTTCTGCTTCCCAAGAACAATGTAACATTTCAGAAAATATAAAATATTATTTTTAGAATTTAATATTAAAATAATATTTTTTCCCGAAAACTGCCCGATTTGTGAAATTGGGGTTTTCGAAAAAGGGTATAAATATATATCGATAAGTGTGAAATAAATGGAAATTAAAATGATTTATTCATTTAAAAATATATTTAAAGGATTTGGAATTTTTTAAATTTTATTATATTGCGGTTTAAATGAAAACCCGAGTAGTGCACTGCTAACCGCGATTAGGCCAAATCCGTGTTTCTACAGTTTTCCATGGTTAGTGCACCATGACACGTTATGTGTTGTTTTAATTGGGTTTATGTGTTTATTGGTGAGAATATAAAAGAAAAGAGGAATGATTGAGGGCAGAGAGAGAGGGGACATAATGATGATATGAGACCATGCTAGGAGAGAGAATGAGAGTGAGAAAGAAAGAGAGAGAGGGAGAGTGCTGCCTCAACCAGTTTCCCCCCACCATTTTCTTCTCCTTCTTCACCTTCAGGATCTCTCATTCTACCCTCATGACCCATCTCAATTCCCTTACCAAAACCCTATACTTCATTCACAAAAGATAATCCCCACTTCATCCTCTATACATTGGACCAAGAAAAGTTAGATTTTGAAGACTTGGGACTTCTAAGGTTTTGCTTGGTGGCATTAATGAGGTATAATCTCTACCAATCAGTTTAGTTTTTAGTTTGTTATATTCTAGTTTATGTTTAGAATCAATTTAGTGTGGATATGTGAACTTTGGAAATTTCTAGAAGAGGTTAGGGTTGGAATTGAATCCAAAGATGAAATTGAGGTTAGTAGAGACCTTATAACCCCTCTAGCGTTAGTTTCGTGGACTGAAACCTGAGATATAACCCCAAACCCCAAATCTTTAAACCCCGATATCGGGAATTTATGAAAATTATGAGGTTGTTTAGAGATCTGCTAACACCCGGGGGCACTAGGATTTATTTAGCAAACACAGGGAGTCATGCAGGCACCTATGAAGCTACCACTGAAACCCTAGCCCCATACCCCAATTCCTGGCTGCAAATTAATGCAACATGGCCGCAAATTGCGTCCTGGGTAAGTTGGAATTGGATCGTATTTGGTCTGTAGCTCCTATATCTTTTATCTAGAGCAAACCAAGCGGCCAAACCGACCTCAAGGGGCAGGAGGCCGAACGTTGCGGTTGCCAAAGCATCCCACCCCAAATGCAAATCCGTATTCGAACGGCTCTCCACTGTTCCAACTGGGGGCAAGGCCGTCAACACCAATAGGGCCACGAAGCAGCTCTAGTAAGTTCAGATGGTGCCCTTGACAATCGCGCGAGCAGGCAACTTCTCTGGGCTCTCGGTCAATCGGTCTACGGCGTCTTCCCGAAGAGCCGAAATCAGCCAAGTGCTTAAAAAAGAAAGGCTGAGACAGAAATGACTCAAGTATCGAGCCAACAAGAGGGCTAGGACTTCGGCCAAGTGGAATCTTGTGAGGTTCCGAAAGCAGGGTTACTCCGTGACGACGGCTGAGTCGGCCGTAAATGTCAGCAATTCCTTCGAACCTATTAAGTGGGTTCAAAAAAATGGTATGACTGCCAGAATCATGAAGACAGCGGTCGGAACAATGCCACAAAGGGACGTGTCCCAGCCCCAAAAAAGAAAGAATGACACCATCTCTTCAAGAGTCTATCAGGCGCTCTGCGCCGCGCAAAAACAGCGGGGCAAATCCAGAAAGGAAGCGACAGCACCACTCATGAATCCGGTCAGGCCAGCCATCTTCAATCGATTGTCCGCTATCAAAACAGAAGGGCCAAGACGGTGGTCCACAATGTCAGCTACCAATAATGAAATGATGGCCGGATATGTTGTCCACACGGTCTATATGCCAGGCACGCACACCAGTGACAACCTTCGCAGCAAAAGCAAGGATGGGGCCACCTCATCCTAAGCCTAATCTGGCTTGAATGTGGTTTCTGCTTCCCAAGAACAATGTAACATTTCAGAAAATATAAAATATTATTTTTAGAATTTAATATTAAAATAATATTTTTTCCCGAAAACTGCCCGATTTGCGAAATTGGGGTTTTCGAAAAAGGGTATAAATATATATCGATAAGTGTGAAATAAATGGAAATTAAAATGATTTATTCATTTAAAAATATATTTAAAGGATTTGGAATTTTTTAAATTTTATTATATTGCGGTTTAAATGAAAACCCGAGTAGTGCACTGCTAACCGCGATTAGGCCAAATCCGTGTTTCTACAGTTTTCCATGGTTAGTGCACCATGACACGTTATGTGTTGTTTTAATTGGGTTTATGTGTTTATTGGTGAGAATAGAAAAGAAAAGAGGAATGATTGAGGGCAGAGAGAGAGGGGACATAATGATGATATGAGACCATGCTAGGAGAGAGAATGAGAGTGAGAAAGAAAGAGAGAGAGGGAGAGTGCTGCCTCAACCAGTTTCCCCCCACCATTTTCTTCTCCTTCTTCACCTTCAGGATCTCTCATTCTACCCTCATGACCCATCTCAATTCCCTTACCAAAACCCTATACTTCATTCACAAAAGATAATCCCCACTTCATCCTCTACACATTGGACCAAGAAAAGTTAGATTTTGAAGACTTGGGACTTCTAAGGTTTTGCTTGGTGGCATTAATGAGGTATAATCTCTACCAATCAGTTTAGTTTTTAGTTTGTTATATTCTAGTTTATGTTTAGAATCGATTTAGTGTGGATATGTGAACTTTGGAAATTTCTAGAAGAGGTTAGGGTTGGAATTGAATCCAAAGATGAAATTGAGGTTAGTAGAGACCTTATAACCCCTCTAGCGTTAGTTTCGTGGACTGAGACCCGAGATATAACCCCAAACCCCAAATCTTTAAACCCCGATATCGGGAATTTATGAAAATTATGAGGTTGTTTAGAGATCTGCTAACACCCGGGGGCACTAGGATTTATTTAGCAAACACAGGGAGTCATGCAGGCACCTAGGAAGCTACCACTGAAACCCTAGCCCCATACCCCAATTCCTGGCTGCAAATTAATGCAATATGGCCGCAAATTGCGTCCTGGGTAAGTTGGAATTGGCTCGTATTTGGTCTGTAGCTCCTATATCTTTTATCTAGAGCAACCCAATGTGCAAAATCCATTAGTTTGGCCTATAGTGAAATCTGGAAAGGGTTTTCCTATGTTGTTGTTTTCGCGTTTTCCGTATTTTGAATGATAAGTGTTGATATTTGGTTGTTGGATGTTTGTGCAACAACAACAAGGGTTGTTGATTGTTTTTGCATGCATAGGTCATAGGTTCTAACCTATGAGCGTGTCGTGTGCCGTATCGGTTTTCCGAACTCGATTTTAATAGGATTTACGATTGTGTTGATATTGTAGGTACCTTCGCGTGGATTCCGAAGAGACGGAGCGTGGCGTCATCGACTTCGGCAAGTAAGGATCAAGGTGAGTGGATCTATATCCACGGGGGAAGTCGGGTGGATGGCGTATAGCACCCCCACAAGTTTTTGATGGAAACCGATTCTTAGTATATGGTTAAGGAAACCATTAATAGAAAACTATAGATAGAGTTAAAAGATAGTTAGAGAAACTATATTAGGAACTAAAGGGATAGTTAGAAGTGATATGATACAGCTAATATGTGATGACGGGATTTGAGGATGATATTTGATGATATTGCCGTTTAGGGTACTATAGGACTAGATAGCCGACGTAGACGTGTCATACGAACCATACCTATTTCCAAACTGAAGAATCGTATGCATCTTGTAAACATATACCTTAAGGGACGTTACGGATTTTCAAATGATATCTTTTCCTTAAAACACCGTAGCCCCTACTTTAAAAACTACGGTTCGCATCTTTCAAAAACTGTTTGTATGGTTCGGGTGTGTATGTTAGATTAGATACATATGCTTATAGTAAAGGTAGAATGTATATGTAAAATTGACCTTATGTGAGATATAAATGTGATGAAAAGAGAATACGATTTGACATGTGATATGATAATATGTTGGTATATGGATGCAAGTCGATTGAGATGATTGATACCTTGCCGGTGCCCTGATATGAGATTGTTATGGATGTGACCTGGGATATAGGTATATAGATATATATATATATATATATAGAATGTCGTGAATCATGAGTGATTGCTGTACAAGACGTTAGGTCCATACCCCTCATTTTCATATAGGATCATAGGATCCTCGATGGATCAGTGCCGTCGTACGATGATTTTCCTTATGTGATGAGTTGGGCTCGATGATTGATCCATACCCTTGACTAGAGCATGCCGTATGATGGATTATTCCGTATGTGATGTCATGAGGCTAGATGCCGATGGTTAGATTCACCGACTCTGTCATGTTAGATACGTATACCCGTCAGCATTTGCATATGATTTACCTTATGCTGCATTCATGTTATTCTTATTGCATTGCATACACCTGTGCTGGTACACTTACACCATTATCGATGATGCGTATGTTACACGTACACAGATTTGCCGGCTCGCACACTTTATCATCTATAATTGCCATGTCACTACACAGTAGGATTTACTGCATCATGATATGACTCCTTGCACGATTTACTTTCTATAGTCGCATATGCACCTTTATACGATGTTGCATTGGACTTGGAGAATTTGGGAACCGCGAGATATATTTTTAAAAAACTGGATTCATTTAAAACAGCTGTTTTCCCTTGATATGTGCATATTACTGTTCCATGCTGCATGATATATGGTTATGCTCATATTCTGTTATATGTCGCATACATCATGCTTTACGATTTTACGCTTTGAGATATGCTGTTTTCATGAGATTTCTAGATTTGAGAACCGTGGCTATTTCAAAAGAAAGCAAGTACTGTTTTAAAAACCCGGTTTCTCTTGATATGATATTTCAGTGCGTCCACCATGCGTTTTCTCGGTTCTGAGATGTGTGACATGTGTAACCCGATTCGAGGAGCTGGATGAGGCCGATTATGGGTACATGGTGGACCCGATATGGTACCCTAGGGCAAGAACGGATTGCTGTGCAGTAGACGATGAGCCTGGCAGAGGGACTACTACCTACCGGTGATAGTATTCGGGCTCGGTGGATATCCGGAGGATACCGACCGGAGTCGAGAGATGATATGGGCCGATCCAGACTGACGGGGCCCGTGGGCCAATCCGGACTGACGGAGCCCGAGATATGAGGATTTACATATCGATGCTGGACACGGGTTTCATGATGTTTTGAGTGTCGATGCTTGGCACTCAGGTTCCATGATTTTGATGTGTCGGGAGGGACACACGTCGATTTATATCCTCATACTTTCATGCATCTTCTTTTATGATATTTACATGCATGACGTTGTTGTGTCATTGGTTGACACGTGGACGAGATCCACATACATACATACATTGATTCTATTATTGGATGTTAGCTATATGCATATAGACATTGATGATATTGATGGCACAGATGTAGATACGGTCACCCTAGATATCATAGTATTACCTTCATGATATATTTGACCTAGGAGTCGTTGTTTATTCGATTTCTACTTGTTGATGTTTTTCTACTCATGAGTTAGCAACTCACTCCTGTTGTACCACAGTTCTTGCAGGTTGACCGCATGGATCAGTAGCGGCATCGCTAGCACACTGTTGCTTTCGGGTGATTGCTTTGGTAGGTCGGACATTTGTATCGTACCCACTCTTGTATTTATATTTCATATTGTATCTAGTCAACTCCATCAACCAAATTTAGTAATTGTATAAGTAGTGAGACTTAGTGAGACTTGTGGTTGCGAGACTTAGAGCGAGGGGTTTTCCGCTACTTATGGTGTTGATGCCTTGCTTATTTCTTTATCTTTGGTGTTGATCTTCGCCATTGAGCGTCGTATACTTGTTTCATTACTTGCGTGGTTGTGAATCCGCCGTTTGGCGAAGAGCTAGCTCCCGCTTGGGGATGCCTTTATCATTATCTTATATTGTGATTTTGGATTAAAATATACAAGGGAGGTGCAGCCCAAATTTTTAAAAGAAGAAAAATGTTTTTTAACTAATAAATTCACTTGCATTTTCATGTTCTAACATCTATGCATTTAATAGACCGGTTGTTTTCCTTATACCTTTTTAAAAACTGCACCTCTTTTATTTTCTTAAAAAGGTTTAGATTTATGGGTTTCGGCTTACTTGAATTGCGTTACGCCTTTAGACGTGTCGTGATTTAAGTACTGGTCATGAGCTACTATTTTGAGTCGTGACAAAGTTGGTATCAGAGTGCTAGGTTTAACCTTGGTTCGAGTCTATGTTTGACTATGCGGAGTCTACGGCGTATGTATATTTCGGAACCTAAGCTTGTCCTTACGGAACTTAGACTTGAACAGGGGGTATTAGGCCTGAACTTTCATTTCATAGGTTGACCCTGATTGATGGAGTAGGTAGCTTGAGTAGAATGACATACCGTACGTATGTTCCGCGGCATATTTACTATATGATACTCTACTTAAGAAACCTTAGGATGTGCATATTTTTAGATCTATGATTCTCTTCGTACCCATGATTATACATCCATTTGAGATCCTTGATTCTATTCGTTTCCATGATCATACTCTCATTGATGTTATTCCGTCTTATGATCATGTATCCATTCTGGATCTGTCGTTTCCTTTCATGCCTTTGATCTGTTTTATCGATACACGCTTGAGGTTCCTGTCACCATGTTTGAGCGCAGATTGAGCTGCTGCTAGTGTTGCGGTCAGGGCGAGCTCGGCATGGACGAGGACCGACCATTGTGTTTTCTGGTGACATGGGAACGTCTCGATGTAGTGTTTGTGTTGTGACCTCTTGTTGAGGTAAGTGTTTGGTTTTGCACCGGATGATCGGACCATTGACTGAGGCTTCCTGTTGTGAGAGGACTGTTGATGTACAGCCTACCTCAGAGATTGTGATGTCATCTACTGTGCAGACAGATGACCCAGCTGTTGCTGTGATTGATAGGTTGTCGCCTCCAGACTTTACGAGATGAGACCGCTGGAACTTTCTGGCAGAGATACGACAGATGATAGCTAGACTACCTCGAGTTGAGAGACGAAGGGTATTCACATGTCGGCTAGGCGAAGCTAAAAAGTTTGTACGAATGTCACAAACCCAAATTTCCAAGTTTAAAGTATTCGAAGAAACATGCAAGTAATTCTGTGGACCCTCTAGAAGAATGAAACCCTAACTCGATATGATGATCATGGAACCGCTTCTGAACCTTAGGGTTTGCAGCAGTTCAGCGGTGTCATCAGTGAGGCTTGGGTTTGCCCTTCTACGGTTGGCCCATAGGTACTGTGGAATGTACTGGATATTATTAGACTGTGCTCAGGTGTTGAGCTTTCGGGAAATTTTGGGACTTTGATGACTCGATCGAAAAATTTAGCATCGTCCGGATATCATGTGATAAGAGATCAGCAAGCTGACCAGCTTCAGATAGAGGACCTCACCCAGATGCGTTGTGAGTTGACAGAGAACAGAAGGGTATTGAGTATTCCTTCGATGGTATAGACGAGTTCCCGAGGACGTGTTCGGCTAGAGATCTTCTACAGAGTGATGAAGATACCGAGTTCGTGATTTCGAGTCCGTGTGAGAGACTTCGGATCGACTGTAGCCGAGAATATTTGCAGTACGCAGATAGCGTGACGTGACGTTGAAGTGGACGATGATACAGACGAGTGGGACCAGAGTTCGTGCGAGATGCTGACGAACTGTTGTTACTCCCCATTGAGATTAGAGATCTAACGTGTATTCAGAGGTCCAGAGGCCGATGCCAGTGACGTGCTGCTTTATGAGTGGTCGTGATAATTGGCCGAGAGCTGACCAGAGAAGTGCCATAGCAGAATCGTTCCCGTTAGCACACCTGACCGAGTCGATGAGCCGATGGATTTCGCGATTGGTAATCCAAAGAGAAATAAGGACCCAGAGACAGAGGACGCCAGACCGTGGGCAGGAGGCAAGCAGATGTTCTTACTCTGCCAGTTCTGGGGCGCACCACTATTTTTTTCGACATTCTAGGTGTCACAACCCGAAAAGTATGGAACATGACCGGCACTTAAATTACGAAACGTCTCGAGGCGTACGTAATCTAAGAAAGCCGAAACTCAAAAATCAAAACCAATAAAAGCAGTAGAGTGAAGGAAAAAACCAATTTAAAGCAATTAGTTTTAACAACATAGGCCGAAGTATGTATTTTTAAAATCTCAAGTATTTTCTGAAAATTTCGGCAGAGTCTCCTTTGTAAATACTGGCCCCCAAACGGGATACAACATGAATAGTATACGAAATGATAAACGGCATCCCCAAGCAGGAGCTAGCTCTTCGTCAATCGACGGCCACAACCACGAAAGCAATATAATATACAACGCCGAAGGGAGAGGATCAAAACTCGAAAGAAAATCCAAAATCAACATGAAAACCATAATAATACTATACGCGACTCTAAGGTCGAAAGAATAACAAGTCCGGTCTTCTATCTCTATCAAATATACAATCTGGTTGATGGATTTTTACTAGATACAGCTGAAATAACAATATACAATGGTGGTCCTGATGCAAAAGAACCCACCTTCCAAAGCAATCACCTGAAAGGAACAGTGTGCCAACAAAGCCGCAATGAAACCTGTACGGCAAACCTGCAAGGAACTGTGGCACAACGGGGGTGAGTTGCCAACTCATGAGTAGAAAACATCTACGAGTAGAAATCAAATGTATGACATAAATCCTAGGTCATACGATCAAATAATATCCTCAAATAATATCCGGGTCCATCTATGTATGAGTGTAATACTACATGCTCGTGTCAGTACCTCAGGTACCAACATATCAGATATATGATGTATGAATGTATGACGAATGAAAACAGAATACATCATGAGTGAGACAACAGTTTTCTTTAATTAATGGGATTTCTGTATGTATATGAATCGAGTATCATCAATGAAATCAACAGAGAAATCAGTGTCAAGCATCGACACCAAAACATAAATCTCAATATCTCAGGCATCCGTATCATCTGTGGGATCGGCCCGCGGGCTCCGGCAGAACGGATCAGCCTGTATCCATCTCATGACTCCGGTCGGTAGCCTCCGGATAACCGACGAGTCCCAATAATATCACCAGTAGGTAATGCCCCCTGCCAGGCTCATCATCCTCCATGAAATCAGTCTCGCCTCGGGGTACCTCACCGGGTCCACCATGTACCCGAAACGGTTACAACTCCTCCTCGAATCGGGTCTCGAAATTTAACAGCTATCATGAAAACTCATGGTGGACGACTCATACATCATGAGAAAACCGCAATTTGCATTTTCAAAAGAGGGAGAGAGAAGTTTATATATATTCTTGCGGTTTTCCCCCAAATCCAGAAATCTCATGTAAATCCGAAATCATCAAAATCATGATAACAATAAACAGTGAATACCGGCATAAATCTCCATAATACTGCATAACCAATGAATATATGAATGCACCTAATATCATGCAATGAATGCAATATTTAAACTAGCATATGGAAGCTATAACATATTCCGACTATCAGCTATCTGTCAATGAAAAGGTATTTTCTAAAGTGTACGTGACATAGCAATTACCAATGATGATGCGTGTGAGCCTGCAAGTAAGTGTATGTGGAACATACGCATCATCGGTAATGGTGTTGGTATCCTGACAGCATGGTTCATAATTACTAAGTACGCAATAAATATGTAATGAGACGATAACAAATGATAAATGGTAATGAATAGTCATTGCAACAATAATATGCGGAACATGAATGATAACGTAACAATAAGAGTCTACATCGCTACACCTGTGTTATACTGTTTTGCCGTTTGAAATAGTACGAATTGTGGTGTTTTGAAAATAAGGGCTACGGTGTTTTTAAGAAAAGGTACGTCTTTTGAAATATCCGTAGTATCCCTTGACATGTCTTTAAAATCCTCACGATTCGATAGTTTTGGAAATAGGTATGACTCGAGTCCAGTCTAACATCTACTAGGTAAACTACAGGTCTAACTAACAATGAATCAGAAGGGGTATGGAAACTACCTAAATCTGAGTCGATATATATGTGTGTGTGTGTGTGTGTGTAATAGTCGGTGATCCCGTCTCAATAGTATCCCATACGATACCCTATATAATATGACATCCTCGAGTCAAGAGTGCTGATCTATCATCAATATATGGCTCGTACGGTAAATCCGTCGTACGGCCTCCCAAATCTGGGTATGGGTCAAAAATCACATTTATCTCATTATTCGTCCGGTATCCTTTCCATCATATATCATGATCTGGAGGTACTGATCTAAGTCTAGTACAATACTGATAGCATTTATTTAATGCATGCATGTGTATGAAAACACCATGCCAAAAGAACCCGCTAAAATATCTTGTCGCATCTCAAATACGAACCATATCATATCACCGATCTCATGGCCCCAAGCCCAATCTCATCGACTCATCTCCAATCCCAAGTACTTATCCTCAAAATCCATATATCTATATCTATATATATATATACACACACACACATATCCCTATATACGCACAAGTAAAATAAATGTATGCATGTGTGTGTACGTGTGGGTAAAAACCTATTCTAGGGTTCGCGACTAAGAACCTAAACTAAGCTACTTCTAACTATCCTAAACTAAACCATAAACAAAAAATCATACCTTGATAATCATCCTCGTATAATAAAACACCTATATAAACATATATATCATAAACTATACTACGAACTGCGGGGGTGCTATACGCTATCCACCCGACTTCCCCCGTAGATATAATCTACTCACCTCGATCTTGCTTGCTGGAGTCGATGATGTCACGCTCATCCTCGTCGTCTCGAAGTCCGCATGGGGTACCTACGTATCATAACACATCGTATCGCATTAAAATCCGACTCATGACCAAAACGACACACAAATCTCACATACGTCAAAACCTATGGTTTGCTCTCTCAAATCAACCCAAAAACCCTCGACATCGGCGTACAAACGCCGAGTGATCGAGAAAAACTCAAACGCACCATTCGTGGTTTCACAACATACTAAATATATATATGAAATAGGGTTTAAATCATCAAAACTTCAAATTCGCTTTAAAAGCTATTTTCCCGAAAACCTAGCACGGAAAATTAACCGTTTTAGTACAAAACTTGATGTTTAAACAAATATAATAGCCATAATATTCACTAAACATCATAACTAAGTCATACAAACCATCATCATAATTTATTCTCAACAATTTTTATAAAACCCAAAATTCTAGTTTGCAATTTTACCCAATTTTAACAATTTCAAGTAAAAATGCACAAAACCACAACTAAGCTTGGTTTTGCATGATCCAAAGTATTAAACTACAATTTATAATGCTAATAATGACATGAAACCCTAATTATATTTTAATCTAAACCATATAATAAATTTCCAAAAACCTAGTTAGCAAATTAGCATAATTAGAACAAATTTTAAAAATATAATTAGCAAACTAGTAATTAGCTTTGTTTTAGCATGCCCACTAGATGTTAACACAATTAGACCATGATCAATTGACCTAAACCGTAACTTAGTTCAAACCCTTCTCTTTAAATTTCAACTTTCAATTAAACCCACAATTTAAACACCGAATTAGCTTAGATTAAAGCAATAATCAACAATTTAACTATATGGTTAAGATTATACCTCCACAATTTTTGTAGATCCCACTTGCCACGAGCCTCCCAAATTAGCTTCCATCCCCCAAGATCCTTGCTAAATTGGCTAAAGAAAAATGGGTAGGGCTTGGATTTCGATTTTATAGGATTTTTGATGCATTTTATGATGATTTTTGGAGGTGATGAGGTGTGGGAAAAATGGGGCTGCTCATGGGGATGGTTTCGGCTAGATTTGAGGTGAGGGAGGAGAGAGAGAGTGTGTGGTGTGGGGTGTGGGTAAGGGAAAAAGTCCAAGTCAACACTCAACTAAACTCTTTCTTCTTCTCATTTTTTTAATTATTTTATTTCAAAAGAAATGAAAAGTGAAAGTGATTGGAGAGAGAGAGGGAGGGGGGCTGAGTATGGCTCGGCCAAGGAAGTGGGGGATGGGTGTGTGTGTATGTGTTTGTGGAAAATTTTCCTAGTAATGAAAGCCCAATTCAAGTCACAAGCCCATATCATATCTATTTAACTTAATTTTCGCAAAATAAGTCTTTTTCTATCATATTTTCTAAAACCGTTTGACAATATTTTTTTTTTAAAACCACATGTTACATTCTAGTTTAAATGTGTCATGATGCACAAAAATTTGTATCAACCCATTCCAATTTATAATTATCCTTAATTAAATGTATTAGTGACGGCTTAAAATAATTTTAGAATAATTAATTTCGGAAAAATTTTCAGTAAACTAGAAATTTTACAAGTGGCTCAATAAACACCAAATACTAGCAATTACATAGATAGAATATGTATATTTAATTTTATATTAAAAGATATTTATATCTCGATTTTTTTTACGGAAAACACCCGTTATTTTACCGATTAACCGAAATTTCACCTGAACGATTTTCAAAACGTTACACTAGGAGGTGTACCTCAGTGTCATTTGTTGCGATTTGTGTTTATGATCCGAGTATCAATCTTATATCGCTTGGATTTGAGTTTTGATGATGAGTTTCCTGATATTGACTTCGTGCACCATGACTGCACATACTGGGTATTTACATTTTGTGCATGGTTATTGCACTTGAGATATGTTTTTATACACCTTGGTACACTCGGTGTTGTTTTATACGCATTTGAGTTATTGATGAGTTTTCGTGCACTGGGTGCACTGTATTTATTTTTCGTGCACTCCAGATGCACTTGATATTGTTGTCGTCCACACCCGTTGCACTGGACAGATGCTTTCGTGCAAACCCGTTGCAATTAGTTTTGGTTTTGTGCACATTCATAGCACTTGTATTTGGATTTGATTTCCGTGCGCACCAAACGTACGTGATTGTTGGATACGCCTTTTGAGGCTGATTTTGCTCTTGAGCACCTTGTTTTCATGATGGGCACTATATTACGTAGTAGCCGAGCAGGACTATCTGAGGACAATACCTGAGTACTTTGTATGCATTAAAAAGTTTAACCAGAGGTTTTCAAAAAGGAGCTATAGTCTCGCTATTTCTTACGTGTCCGCGAGCGACGCGAACTTTTGCAAAGGAAAACCTTTTGGGATATTTCAAAAAGGACGGAACGTATATTTGAGCAAAACATATATGAAACTATATTTACTAATTTACAAATGAGTGTCCGTCACTTATGCCGTGAGTTATGCATCACATTGCGATTTAGAAAGGATTTTGCATGTGTGTCATTCTGTTTTTGGAGATTTTCCAAGGATGCGTACTATATACATATTATAGTATTTGACTAGTGTATATTGGATTTCAGTAGCGGATTTCGAGATCTATATCTCCATTGTAACTCCGATGATATGCGTGCAAATCCGATGATTTGCGTGACACTTGACGGAGTTCGATTTTGAGTTTCGTACTCATTTTCAGGCGCACGCGATCCGCTGTGTTATTTCTGCATCTTCCATGATTTCAGAGCCCCGTTGATTTGAGCTGATTATTGAAATGTTTTAGAATTTTGGGGTTTAAATTTAAATTCGAGGACCGAATTTATTTAATGAGGGAAGATTGTAACATTTCAGAAAATATAAAATATTATTTTTAGAATTTAATATTAAAATAATATTTTTTCCCGAAAACTACCCGATTTGCGAAATTGGGGTTTTCGAAAAAAGGGTATAAATATATACCGATAAGTGTGAAATAAATGTAAATTAAAATGATTTATTCATTTAAAAATATATTTAAAGGATATGGCATTTTTTAAATTTTATTATATTGCGGTTTAAATGAAAACCCGATTAGTGCACTGCTAATCGCGATTAGGCCAAATCTGTGTTTCTACAGTTTTCCATGGTTAGTGCACCATGGCATGTTATGTGTTGCTTCATTGTGTTGTTTTAATTGGGTTTATGTGTTTATTGGTGAGAATAGAAAAGAAAAGAGGAATGATTGAGGAGAGAGAGAGAGGGGACATAATGATGATATGAGACCATGCCAGGAGAGAGAATGAGAGTGAGAAAGAGAAAGAGGGAGAGTGATTCCTCAACCATTTTCCCCCTACCATTTTCTCCTTCTTCACCTTCAAGCTCCCTCATTCTACCCTCATGACCCATCTCAATTCCCTCACCAAAACCCTATACTTCCTTCACAAAAGATAATCCCCACTTCATCCTCTACACATTGGACCAAGAAAAATTAGATTTTGAAGACTTAGGACTTCTAGAGTTTTGCTTAGTGGCATTAATGAGGTATAATCTCTACCAATTAGTTTAGTTTTTAGTTTGTTATATTCTAGTTTAAGTTTAGAACCGATTTAGTGTGGATATGTGAACTTTGGAAATTTCTAGAAGAGTTTAGGGATGGAATTGAATCCAAAGATGAAATTGAGTTTAATAGAGACCTTATAACCCTTCTAGAGTTAGTTTCATGGACTGAAACCTGAGATAGAACCCCAAACCCCAAACCTAGAAACCCCAATATCGGGAATTTTTGTAAATTATGAGGGTTTTTAGAGATCTGCTAACACCCGGGAGCACAAGGATTTATTTAGCAAACACCGGGAGTCATGCAGGCACCTAGGAAGCTACCACTGAAACCGTAGCCCCATACCCCAATTCCTGGCCGCAAATTAATGCAATATGGCCGCAAATTGCTGCTTGGGTAGGTTGGAATTGGCTTGTACTTGGTCTGTAGCTCCTATATCTTCTATCTAGAGCAACCCAATGTGCAAAATCCCTTAGTTTGGCCTATAGTGAAATCTGGAAAGGGTTTTCCTATGCTGCTGTTTTCTCATTTTCCGTATTTTGAATGATAAGTGTTGATATTTGGATTTGTATTTGGTTGTTGGATGTTTGTGCATCAACAACAAGGGTTGTTGATTGTTTTTGCACGCGTAGGCCATAGGTTCGAACCTATGAGCGTGCCATGTGCCGTATCGGTTTTCCGAACTCGATTTTAATAGGATTTGCGATTGTGTTGATATTGTAGGTACCTTCGCGTGGATTCTGAGGCAACGGAGCGTGGCGTCATCGACTTCGGCAAGCAAGGATCAAGGTGAATGGATCTATATCCACGGGGGAAGTCGGGTGGATGGCGTATAGCACCCCCGCAACTTTTTGATGGAAACCGATTCCTAGTATATGGTTAAGGAAACCTTTAATAGAAAACTATAGATAGAGTTAAAAGATAGTTAGAGAAACTATATTAGGAAGTAAAAGGATAGTTAGAAGGCATATGATACGGCTAATATGTGATGATAGGATTTGAGGATGATGTTTGATGATATTGTCGTTTTAGGTACTATTGGACTAGATAGCCGACGTAGTCGTGTCATCCGAACAATACCTATTTCCAAACTGAAGAATCGTATGCATCTTTTAAACAAATACCTTGAGGGACGTTACGGATTTTCAAATGATATCTTTTCCTTAAAAACACAGTAGCCCGTACTTTCAAAACTATGATTCGCATCTTTCAAAAACTGTGTGTATGGTTCGGGTGTGTATGTTAGATTAGATACTTATGCTTATAGTAAAGGTAGAATGTATATGTAAAATTGACCTTATGTGAGATATAAATGCGATGAAAAGAGAATACGATTTGACATGCGATATGATAATATGTTGGTATACGGATGCGAGTCGATTGAGATGATTGATACCTTGCCGGTCCCCTGATACGAGATTGTTATGGATGTGACCTGGGACATAGGTATTTAGATATATATAGAATGTCGTGAATCATGAGTGATTACCGTACGAGACGTTAGGTCCGTACCCCTCATTGTCATATAGGATGATAGGATCCCCGATGGTTCAGTACCGCCGTACGATGATTTTCCGTACGTGATGAGTTGGGTTCGATAATTAATCCATACCCTTGACTAGAGGATGTCGTACGATGTATTATTCCGTACGTGATGTCGTGAGGCTAGATGCCAATGGTTAGATTCACCGACTCGGTCATGTTAGATACGTATACCTGTCAGCATTTGCATATGATTTACCTTATGCTGCATTCATGTTATTCTCATTGCATTGCATACACCTGTGCTTGTACACTTACACTATTATCGATGATGTGTATGTTACACGTACACAGATTTGCCGGCTCACACACTTCATCATCGATAATTGCCATGTCACTACACAATAGGATTTGCTACATCATGATATGACTCCTTGCACAATTTACTTACTATAGTTGCATATGCACCTTTATACGATGTTGCATTGGACTTAGAGAATTTGGGAACCGCGGGATATATTTTTAAAAAACTGGATTCATTTAAAACAATGGTTTTCCCTTGATACATGAATATTACTGTTCCATGCTGCATGATATATGGTTATGCTCACATTCTGTTATATGTCGCATACATCATGATTTACGATTTTACGCATTGAGATATGTTGTTTTCATGAGATTTCTGGATTTGAGAACCGTGGCTATTTCAAAAGAAAGCATGTACTATTTTAAAAACCCGGTTTCTCTTGATATGATATTTCAGTGCGTCCACCATGCGTTTTCTCGGTTCTGAGACGTGTGACATATGAAACCCGATTCGAGGAGCTGGATGAGGCCGATTGCGGGTACATAGTGGACCCGGTATCGTACCCCGGGGCAAGAACGGATTGTTGTGCAGTAGACGGTCAGCTTAGCAGAGGGACTACTACCTATCGGTGATAGTATTTGGGCTCGGCGGATATCCGGAGGATACCGACCGGAGTCGAAAGATGATATGGGCCGATCCGGACTGATGGAGCCCGAGATATGAGGATTTACGTGTCGATGTTGGACCCGGGTTTCATGATGTTTCGAGTGTCGATGCTGGGCACTCAGGTTCCATGATTTTGATGTGTCGGGAGGGACACACGTCAATTTATATCCTCATGCATCTTCTTTTATGATATTTACATGCATGATGTTGTTGTGTCATTGGTTGACACGTGGAAGAGATCCACATACATACAGACATTGATTCTATTGTTGGATGTTAGCCACATGCATATAGATATTGATGATATTGATGGCACAGATGTAGATACGGTCACCCTAGATATCATAGTATTACCTTCATGATATAGTTGACCTAGGAGTCATTGTTTATTCGATTTCTACTTGTTGATGTTTTTCTACTCACGAATTGGCAACTCACCCCCGTTGTGCTACAGTTCTTGCAGGTTGACCGCATGGATCAGTAGCGGCATCGCTGGCACACAGTTGCTTTCGGGTGATTGCTTTGGTAGGTGGGACATTTGTACCGTACCCACTCTTGTATTTATATTTTATATTGTATCTAGTTAACTCCATCAATCAAATTTAGTAATTGTATAAGTAGTGGGACTTAATGAGACTTGTGGTTGCGAGACTTAAAGCGAGGGGTTTTCCGCTACTTATGGTGTTGATGTCTTGCTTATTTCTTTATCTTTGGCCAGTATTGTACAGATGATGTATATTATATTGGATGCTTGGACATATATAGAGAGGTCTTTCTTGCTCGATATGATAGTATGCTATCTGGTTGCTCTGTATCTTAACATGTATACTTGTCTCTTGATACTGTCTTATAGTTACATGTTGGTAAAGCCCTTAGGATGTGTACTTGACTACCAGGACTATGATGCAGATCATACTAGTGGGTCCATGGTGGTCCATAAGTACATCCTTTAATGTTCCTAGTCGTGGGTGTATCGAGATAGGGCATCGATATACCAGGGTAGACTAGCGTATACGCTTCTCGACCCATCAGATGGGCGATGAATGATCCCATATCCATTGGTGTTTGACATCAGAGATGGTATACGGGTGCTCAGTAGAGACTGGGTACACTGGACGGACTCGCCGAGAACTCGCAGATGGTATTATACCTCACGTCAGATGGCAGTTCTCTGGTGACACTTGTGCAGGTTAGTCTGTAGACCCGAGATCATCATAGAGTCTTGTGTGATTCCCACTGTGTTTTGATTTCCACCTTACCACGTCCAAGAGGGCGTGAAAAACGGTGGTTTTTTGGTACAGTCCCGAGTCACATGGAGGCAATGAGCGATAGGAGGGGTTTCGTCTCTCCCGGTATTGGGGGTTGATGTTGCGCTGTGCTCGATTGGCCATAACAGGGAAGTCCCTGGCCATGGCTGATTTAGAGATTTACTGGTAAGAGTTACCAGTAGTTTCTCGACCCGTTATGAGCCTCATATCGGCATGACTTATCGGTTATTGGGGTATGACGTTTACCACCCCTAGACATGATATGCGACATATCGGACGAGGAGACCAGACTGTACGGTAGTGTCACTGTCAGGCTTTTGCAAGAGTTGGAGCGGGCTTGCTTGCTGATCTTCTGATCGCTCAATACCCGGGTAGCCGTTACATCCAACTAGTACCGCTGACGGCTTGTGGGTGCTTGATATGATCATCACCTACTGCCGGCGTATTGACGAGTCTTTAGAGTCCTACATAGAGGTTTTACTGGCTCAGGCAAAACGAAATAGGAGCGCATATGTGATATGTGCAGGACCGAGAATAATACGAGTATGAGATACCGTATTCAATTCTCGTAATGTTTGTATCGATCAGTTATATGCGATATAACCAGGTTATCGAATCAAGGGTTGATTCGATAAGTCGATACAATGGATGTTATTCGGTTATATGTGATATACTAATTTACATTAACTAACATTGGTTCACTTAAGCATTTGTTTTTCTCACTTGTGCACAACTTAATATATATGTGATATATATTTATTTGTGTTCATTTTGTATCATGGTTGTTGATACACTCTACATGGGTGTATGAGACATACACCATTATAATTATATTGGTGGTGTTTTAATATACAAAGTGAATACAAAATTAGTGGATAATTGTTCAAGTGCATGAAGCTTCATGAAGCTTATGAGTGCATTGACCAAAGTCCACTAGTTTTGTTTTACTTAGGATATTAATAAACTTAACCACTATAATTAGCCATGGTTATGTCTCTACATGAGTTAGTATATGATACCCACTCACCCATGGTTAGCTCTCTCTCTCTTGATTAGTTTTTCATTCTCATTTTTGAGAAAATCTTCTTCCTCCTTCAAATGCTTGCTAGGGTTTGATAAAGAGAGAGAAATATAGTGAGAAAAGAAATTCTAAAGTGTACCCATTTCCTATTTCTCCATCCTCTACTAGATTAGCACTTTAGTATAGGGTGTTTGCTTCGCTTTGGTGAAGTGGTAGCTTGAGTTCGTATTCCCACGACGTAGATCATCTTCGGCCTCGAAGACTTCAAGCAATACCATTGCTATCTTCTTATGGTGCCGTCCGAGAGTCCGGGAGCACGATGATCGCAGTGAAGGGACTACTACAAGGAGCATAGGAAGTGAAGGACCGATCTACAAATGTTGTATTTCGTATTCACTTATTCGTAAATGGTATTTACTTGCTTGTGAAACCCTAATCTCTAGTCTAAGATCGTGTTTAGGGTTGTTCGGCACGGCTAAAATTTTAATCGGGCATGGTTGATGCCTTGTAGAACCTTGTTAGAGTGCCTAGTAACCCTACAAAAAACAGCCGCCTCCGCTGGATGATGAAAACTCTCTCGATGAGGATGATAGGCAGAAAGATCCCTCAGTCCATGTAGAGTCAAGCCCGGACAGCGAGGAAGAGCTGACTTTCCACCCCAGGACCGCGGAGCAAGAGCCGCTTCAAGAGCTTCGAAAACAGCTCAGGAGCAAAGATAAAGAGATGGCCAAGCTCTATTCGAAAATTAATGACCTAACGAACGTTGTGATGCAGCTTACGGCTTAAATTGCTCGAGCGCCTCCCAATCAAGCACAAGTCTCTACTCATGAGCCGGGTGATGACAACCCAAAGCAGCCGATGCCTGCCTCTTTGGGTTCAAGATTGGTCGAGCCGCACGAAAGACGGCCACATTCCGCTTCTGGGGACGCCTTGGCTCCAGATAGCACTATCCCGCTAACATAAAATCGGATAATGGATTTGGTCACCAGCAAGGTTAAAACATTGGTAGCCGAAGCTGAAGCTCAGAAAGAAATTAGCAGTAGTGGGCGACCATATCCCTCACAGTATGATCTGATCGAGTTACCGAGCGGCTACATCATTCTTAAGTTCGGAAGATTTGACGGGACGGGAAATGCAAATCAGCATGTCTCCCACTTTAAAGCATCGTGCGGAAATACAGGGGGCAATGATGCGCTCCTTCTTCGTCGGTTTGTCAACAGCCTGACCGGTGTCTCTTTCGACTCGTACGCGAGTATACCAGACGGGTTCGTCATTACCTTTGCCCAAATGGAGTCTCTGTTTCGGCAAAGGTTCATGAGTGTCAGTGATAAAATTTCCATTGCTGACCTTGTGAGGACCAAGCCAGGGAAGAATGAAAGCAACACCGACTTTATCGTCCGATGGCGTAATCTCACGGTCAAATGCGAACCGCCGCTGGAGCAGGACCAGTCCGTCAGCCTTCTCATTGGGAACCTCAGCAATTGGATGGTCCCATCCTTGTGTACAGCAGGCATCAAGACGTTTCAGGAGCTAACCAAGAAAGTCCAAATGCTGGAACGCTCGAAGCAAGAGTCTACCCCGGACTCTCAGAAAGACAAGACTTGGAAAAGCAAGTAGGAAGACAACCGTAGAAGCGGGAAATTCAACAGTACCAATGTCTTCAATGCGTCCGACAATGAAGACAAGCAAAAGGCAGGCGATTCCAAAACCAACCGGTCTCGAAAGCCATTACTGGGAGGAGAAGGGCCTTCCCTAGAGGAGAAAAAGAACAAGGTTTACTCTTTCAGAAGGGACAAGGTCCGCAAGATATTTAAAGATTACTTGAACAACGGTCTACAATTGCTGGAGTCGAAAAGGCCTCAAGAAGAAAAAATGACCGACAATCCCCTATATTGCCCGTACCACCGAGTAGTGAGCCATGCGATCAAGGATTGCTATATCTTCAAAGACTGGATCGAGAAGCAGTACAAGGCTGGAGAGATCGAGCTGTCGAAGAGTGTGTTGGTGAACAATCAAGTTGCAACCACCAACTTTATACAGACAGAAGCTGAAGCCTTCTGGGAGCAGACAGTTGAACCCGCTGCCCTGAGAAATGAAACTGATTCACCGCAGCCTCCATGGAGTACGCACATATCAAATAAGACGAAGAAGATGCTAAAGTTACTTCGGAAAGAGCCCAGAATGGAATGGGAAGGCAGAAGAAGCATACCATTCCAGCTGCCAATTTGGCTCCATCAGGCTCAAAATCCAAAAAGCTCGAAATGAAGAAAAGTGCAGCTCGACGCGAAAAAGAGTTTGCAGGGAGATCGACCATTTAAAAATATATCGATTCCTTCGAAGACTATGAACAGAAGGAAATAACTCTGATTCAATTGAAGGAGTTCCTCTTTGTAGAAGCGGCTGAAATTCTGGAGGAGTTAGAAGAAAACTCCAATGAAGAGATCCCTATAGCGTCCTGCTACGCCATCCATCTTGGCAGCGACTCTGAGGAGGAGCTCTGTTTTCTCGAAGAGGACGAGGAGCTCTCTACAAAGGCCAACCAAATCCAGCTCAGAAGCGGCAGGGCTCTACCGCCAAATCAGGGCAACGCCCCAAAAGGGAAGGAAAAACAAGTCGCTAATGAAGAAGATGGTATAGAACTTGCTCATGAAGATTCGAGTCCTTCCCCAGTGAACTACAATGTCTTAGCTCATCGCCGGAAGCTTTCGTCTCTCCTAAGCATCTACGATGCCTTGGTCCTATCTAAGGAGCTTAGGGATGTTCTCATTCATGCTTTACAAAATCCCGAGCAGTACCAGGCTCCCTTTGCGGAAATTAATATGAAAGAAGCCCAGTACGCTCTGCATGCCGCCGCAGTCACGTTTAAGGACGGATACTTACTACTGGGAACGGCTGAGCATAATCGTCCGCTTTACGTGACTGGGTACAGTGACGGAGATCGAATTAATCACATATTGATTGATCCGGGATCCTCAGCGAACATCATGAACTTGCGGACTCTGAAGAGTTTGTCAATCGACGTCCGACAACTGTCAATGGAAATGATTGTCATTCAAGGCTTCAATAAAAACTGCCAGCAAGTTATGGGCTCTTTAGCTCTGCCAATCAAATTTGGGGATCTGCAAACCGAAGCTAAGATATACATGCTCGACGCTGACATGTCTTATAAAATTCTTTTGGGACGGCCGTGGATCCATGAATACGACATCGTTCCATCAACTCTCCATCAATGCATGAAGTATACTAAAAATGGCGAAGAAAGATTCATTGACGGAGACATCCAGATGTTCGATGTGCATGAAGTGCGATATGAAGATTCTAGGTACTTTGTGAACCTCTAAAGTGCTAAGCCACAGCTGACCAACGACAGCACTGCCCCGAAGCTCAAAAGCATGTCTGGGCCGGCTGTCACTTTCAAAAGCAGAAACCCCCATGTGCGTCCGCATTTCGGCAGTGACACTGATGAGTCCGACGCTGGAAGTCCGCCCTTCCATAAAACTCACCCTCATTTCGGTAGCGATACAGATGCGTCCGATATTGTAGGCTCATCCGACAGCAAAATTCGCCCTCGTATAGGCAGTGACACTGAAGAATCAGAAGAAGAGGATCCGTCTTGCAGCTGTGCAGATCGGGCCCCCACGCAACAAGCAAAGCTACGAGAGACCTTCGAAGTTACAGAAGGGTCCCTAGACATCACAAGGGTGCCGGAGCAGATGTGAAAAGAGCTCGATGCATTGTCAGTCTCCACCGTGGACCAGCTGAAAACTTTCTACGTTCCCGGAAGGAAAAGTGGACAGAAGGGCATCCTATTTTATGGATCAAATCCTGTCGTGCACCCGGACGATTTGTCTGTGACATGCCTTCCATACGAGAGAGGCATAAGGGCCGTCCTCAATCCTAGATATTATGCGCCCGAGATGCGGGAATACTTTAAAAGGTGCAGATGCCGGTTATATCAAATGGATTCCGAAGCAAAGTTTTATGAAGGGCTATGGCATCCGTCTCATGTCCGAGCACTCATCGATGGAAGAATTCCAGATAGACGGGGCATAGGTTTCATTCAGCCTGATGCCAAAGCATGCTATATGATCCACATTGGTGATGCCAACGAAGTGTCAAATGATGAAGATGAGCTAGCCGAGCTAGAAGAAGCCTCTCAAGAGCTCGAAGATGGCGGAAAAGCAATCTTCGATGAGCTAATTGAGATCGATTTGGGAATGCCTAATAATCCGAGGCCGACCTACATCAGCTCACTCCTGTCAGAGAAAATGAAGGAGCAGATAATTGCCCTGCTGCATGAGTTCGTGGACTGCTTCGCGTGGACGTACAAAGAAATGCCTGGCCTCTCCCCTGAAGTGGCCGTGCATAAGCTGGCTATATCTCCTGATGCTAAGCCAGTCAAACAAGCTCCTCGATGAATGAGAAGGGAACTGGAAGAAAAGGTCATTGAGGAAACCAAGAAACTCATCGATGCCGGCTTCATCAGGGAAGAGAAATATGCGGACGGGTCGCATGCATAGTCCCAGTGAAGAAGAAAAATGGACAGATCCGAGTTTGTGTCGATTTCAGGGACCTCAACAAGGCATGTCCTAAAGACGACTTCCTGCTACCGGTCATGGAAATGATGGTCGATGACACCTCAAATTACGAGTTGTTCACCTTTATGGATGGCTCGTCTGGATATAATCAGATCATGATGTCGTCTGAGGATGAGAAACACACAGCATTTCGAACCCCGATCGGAATATATTGCTACAAAGTGATGTCGTTTGGACTGAAGAACGCAGGTGCTACATATCAAAGGGCAATGACCAATATCTTTGATGACCTAATCTATAAAGTCGTTGAATTCTATGTTGATGATCTGGTCGTCAAGACTAAAGCCAAGGCCAATCACATCCAAGATCTTAGGACCGTTCTCACGAGACTGAAGGAATACGATCTGCAGATGAATCCTCTAAAGTGCGCTTTTGGCGTGTCATCGGGAAAATTCCTGGGCTTCATAGTCCGACATCGAGGGATTGAAGTTGACTCATCAAAGATAAAGGCCACCATGGAGATGGCCCCTCCAAAGAGTCTGACGCAGCTAAGATCTTTTCAAGGCAAGCTTGCTTATATAGGTAGGTTTATCTCAAATTTATCGGGGAGATGTAAACCCTTCTCAAAGCTCATTAAGAAAGGAGCTCCTTTTGTCTGGGATGCCGAATGTCAAGAAGCGTTCGAAAGCATCAAACAATACTTGTTGCACCCTCCAGTGCTGGCCGCTCCCATCCCAAATAAACCGCTGATTCTCTACACAGCCGCGCATATGTGGTGTGCATTTATTGATGGGGGAAATTTGTTTGGGTCATGGGCAAACAAATTTCCCATCCCACAACCATTGATGAAACCCTTAGGATTATGCTTGACTACCGGGATTATGATGTAAATCATACTAGTGGGGCATGGGCAGTCTATAAGCATATCCTTCAACATGTATATAAAGATATGAAATACAACACATCACACGTTAAGATGAAGAAAAACCAGATAGCATACTATCATTTCGAGCAAAGATTGTTTCTGTACAGATACATGCCAAGCATCCTGTACAATACAGGCCTCTAGGGCATACATATCTAACATTTAGCACGTGACCGGCACTTAAATTACGCAACGTCTAAAGGCATGACGTAAATCAAGTATGCCGAAGCCCAGAAAATCTAAACCTTTTTGCGGAAAATAGTCGGGGTGAAGTTTTGATATAAAGGTATAATGAATCATGTTTTTCTTTAAATGCATAACTAATGAGACATGAAAATGCAAGTGGATTATACTACAGTTGAAAACATGTTTCGTCTTTAAATATTTGGGCAGCGCCTCCCCTGTATATTTTGATCCAAAAACCACATACATCAAACAAAGGCATCCCCAAGTGGGAACTAGCTCTTCGCTAACTGGCGGAATCATAACCACGCAATAACATATATACGACACCTAATGGCGAAGATCAACCAAAAAAAACATTAAAAAAGCAAGACATCAAAACTCAAGAAAGAGATCATAAACCCATCGCTCTAAGCTTCACACAATACCTAAGTCTGACTAGGTCTACCAATATACAATGTCTAGTTCTGATTTGATTTGATGGAGTTTATCTAGATAGAATAGAATGTAAAGTACGAGAGTGGGCACGATCCAATGTGTGTCCCACCTACCAAAGGAAAGCACCCTGGATGAAGCTGTGTGCCAGCAATACCGCAACTGATCCCAAGCGGTCAAACATACAAGAACTGTGGCACAACGGGAGTGAGTTGCCAACTCGTGAGTAGAAAACATCAGCAAGTATAAATCGAATAAAACAACGATTTCCTAGGTTACTATATCCTGAAGTTAATACTATGATATCTAGGTTGACCACATATGCATATATGTCAACAATCGAACAATGTAACGACATATATAAATAAACATCCGACATTGCCTGTATGCATGTGGATATCATCCACGTGTCCATCAACGACACAAACAATATCATGGAACCTGAGTGTCCAACACCGACACTCGAAATATCATGAAACATAAACCTGTATATATATATATACATATATATATATATATATGAGGATATCAACCACGTGTGTCCATCAATGACACATCAAAATCATGGAACCTGAGTGTCCAACACCGACACTCGAATCATCATGAAAACCCGTGTCCGGCATCGACAAATAAATTATCATATCTCAGGCTCCGTCAGTCCGGATCAGCCCATATGACGACCACGGTTGTTATCCTCCAGATATCCGCCCCGCCAAACTGTCTCGGGCTCCGTCAGTCCGGATCGGCCCATATCATCTCACGACTCCGGTCGGTATCCACCAGATATCCGCCAAGCCCAAAACTATCACCGGTAGGTAGTGCTCCCCTGCCGGGCTCACCGCCTAACAATACGAGTCTTCTTGCCCCGGGGTACCTCACCGGGTCCACCATGTACCCACAGACGGTGCCTACCGTTCCTCGAATCAGGTATAATCATAGCTCAGAACCGAGAAAACTCATGGTGGACGCCTTTAAATATCATATCAAGAGAAACTGCGTTTTTAAAGAAATACATAATTCCCTTTGAAATATAACTGCGGTTCTAAAATCCAGAGATCTCATGAAAACAATATCTCAAGCATATTGTAGGGTTCCTATCGACGGCAACAAGGTTTCGGGAAGCATCGTCCATGCCATTTTAAAAATTTGCCGTTAAAAGGAACTCTAAACATGATCGTTAACTAGAATACAATACGGAAATATAGTAAACCATTTACTATCTAAGTGAAAAAGGAAATACAACCTTTGTAGATCGGTCCTTCACTTCATAAGCTCATTGTAGTAGTCCCTTCGCTGCGATCGTCGAACTCCCGGACTCTTGCATGGCTTCGCGTAGAGAAATGAGCGATCTTGCTTGAAGTCTTCGATGCCGAAGATGATCTACGTCGAGGGAATACTAGCTCAAGTTTCTAATTCACTAACTAGAGAATTAGTGAAGCAAACACCCTAAACTAAAGTGCTACTCTAGTAGAGGATGATGAAATAGGAAGTGGGCTCACTTTAGAATTTCTTTTCTCACTTTGCTTTCTCACTTAATCAAAACCCTAGCAAGCTTTTGAGCTTGAGGAAGAAGATGAACCAAAATAAAATGAGAATAATGATCAAGTGTGAGAGTGAACCATGGTGAGTGAGTATCATATACTAACTCATGTAGAGACATAACCATGGCTAATCCAAAATTGTTAGGTTAATAAAAATCTAAAGTAAAAACAAAGTGAGTGTACTTTTTCAAAGCAATCAACAAGCTTCTACAAGCTTCATGCTTGTGACAAAAGCTCCACTAATTTGTAATTACCTTAAATAATTATAACCCACCATTTAAAATAGAATAGTGTATGTCTTACACACCCATGTATGTTGTATCAACAACCATGATACAAAAAGAAAACACATTTTAATATATATATATATATATATATATATATATATATATATATATTAAATGTGCACATGTGAGAAAAATCCTTAAGTGAGCAAATGTTAGTTAATGTAAATTAGTATATCAAATATACAATTATAAACTAAATTATTAAATCAACACTTGACTTAATAATCCGGTTATATAACATATAACCGACTAACATCCAATATATCGATTTATCGAATCAACAATTGATTCGATAGCCCGGCTATATCACATACAACCGACCAATACAATAAGTCGCGAGAATAGAATACGGTATCACATACACGCATTATTCTCGGTCCCGCACATATCACATATACGCTCCTATTTCGTTTTGCCTAAGCCAGTAAAACCTCTATGTAGGACTCCAAAGACTCGTCAATATGCCAGCAGTAGGTGATGATCACATCAAGCACCCAGAAGCCGTTAGTGTTACTAGCTATACGTACCGGCTACCCGGGTATTGAGCGATCAGAAGATCAGCAAGCAAGTCCGCTCCAACTCCTGCAAAAAGCCTAAAGGTAACACTTGTCGTACAGTCCGGTCTCTTCGTCTGATATGTCGCATATCAAGTCTAGGGGTGGTAAACGTCAGACCCCAATAACCTATAAGTCATGCCGATGTGAGGCTCATAACGGGTCGAGAAACAACTGGTAACACTTACCAGTAAATCTCTAAATCAGCCCTGGCCAGGGACTTCCCTGTTATGGCCAATCGAGCGCAGCGCAACATCAACTCCCAATACCGGGAGAGTGGAAACCCCTCCTATCGCTCATTGCCTCCATGTAACTCGGGACTGTACCCAAAAACCACCATTTTGCACACCCTCTTGGACGTGGTAAGGTGGAAATCAAAGCACAGTGGAAATCACATAAGACTCTATGACGATCTCGGGTCTACAGACTAACCTGTACAAGTGTCACCAGAGAACTGCCATCTGACGTGAGGTATAATACCATCTGGGAGTTCTCGGCGAGTTCGTCTAGTGTACCCAGTCTCCACTGAGCACCCGTATACCATCTCTAATGTCAAACACCAATGGATATGGGATCATCCATCGCCCATCACATGGGTCGAGATGCGTATACGCTAGTCTACTCTAGTATATCGATACCCCGTCTCGATACACCCACGACCAGGGACTTTAAAGGATGAACTTATGGACTACCATGGCCCCACTAGTATAATCTCCATCATAGTCCTGGTAGTCAAGTACACATCCTAAGGGTTTTACCAACATGTAACTATAAGACAGTATCAATAGACAAGTATACATGTTAAGATAAAGAGCAACCAAATAGCATACTATCATATCGAGCAAGAAATTCCTCTCTATATATGTCCAAGCATCCAATATAATATACATCATATGTACAACACTGGCCTCTAAGTCATACATACAACTAACAATCTCCCAATTGCACTAGGGCTAGCTGCTGTAGTATCGCATACCAAGCATCCTGAAGTGTTTCTCGAACTGTATCTGGGGAATGGCCTTCGTGAGTTGATCCGCTGTGTTGTTCTTCATGTCAACCCTCCTAACCTCGATCTCCCGGAGATCAACTTTGTCCCGGATCAGGTGATACCGCCTCAGAATATGCCTGGATCGCTGATGGAACCTGGGTTCCTTGGCCAAAGCCACCACGCCATTGTTATCACAATACAAAGGTATTGGATCCTTAATGGATGGAACCACTCCAAGTTCAGTTATGAACTTCTTGATCCAGACAGCCTATTTGGCAGGATCGTTGGCAGCGATGTATTCAGCTTCCATCGTCGAGTCTGCCACGGTCTCCTTCTTGGAACTCTTCCAGCATACCGCCCCTCCGTAAAGGGTGATGAAAAATCCCGAGTGCGACTTAGAGTCGTCCTTATCACTCTGGATGCTCGAATCGGTAAAGGACTCCACTTGGAGTTCTCCATCACCATACACCAAGAGCATCTCTTTAGTCCTTCGTAAGTAATTGAGAATGCTCTTGACAGTTGTCCGGTGACTCGCACCAGGATCAGCTTGATACCTACTCACTACACTTAGTGAGTGTTCTACATCGGGTCTGGTACATAGCATCGCGTACATGATAGAGCCTACAACTGAAGAATAGGGTATCCCTTTCATGCGAGCTCTCTCCAAATCAGTCTTGGGAGACATCTCTTTGGAGAGAGTGAGCCCAGAGATCGTGGGTAAAAACCGACGCTTGGATTCTTCCATACTAAAACTCTTTAGTATGGTGTCAATGTACCTAGATTGGGACAATCCCAGTATCCGTTTAGATCTATCTCTATAGATCTTAATCCCCAAGATGTAGGAGGCATCCCCTAGATCTTTCATTGAGAATCGTTGTGATAAGAAAAGCTTGACCGATTGCAGCATAGGAATGTCATTTCCCATCAAGAGTATGTCGTCCACGTACAATACGAGGAAGACAACCTTACTCTCTGCCACCTTCTTGTATATACAAGGTTCATCTACGTTTTTGACGAAATCAAACTCTTTGATAACGACATCAAAGCAGATGTTCCAACTCTGCGATGCTTGCTTTAATCCATAAATGGATTTAAGCAGCTTGCACACCTTCCTGCTGCTCCCACTAGCTACGAAGCCCTCTGGCAGAGTCATGTACATGCTCTCTTCTAAATCACCGTTTAGAAAAGCAGTCTTAACATCCATTTTCCAGATTTCGTAGTTATGATATGCAATGATGGCAAACATGATCCGGATGGATTTAAGTATAGCCACTGGAGAAAAGTTTTCATCATAATCCACACATGGTCATTGACGAAAACCCTTTGCAACAAGTCTATCTTTGAAAGTCTCCACTTTCCCATGTACACCAAGTTTTTTCTTGAAGATCCACTTGCTCCCAATGGGTTTTACCCCTTTAGGAGCATCTTCCAAAGTCCATACTTTATTGGTGTACATGGATTCCATATCGGACCGCATTGCATCCAGCCATTTCACTGAGTCACCACTCGTGATGGCCTGCTCGAAGCTAGTTGGGTCATCATCCTCCATGATGGAATCCTCGCTACCACCATCCATGAGAAAACCGTAGTATCTCTCAGGTGGGTGAGGAACCCTACTAGATCGGCGGAGTTGCTGGGGTTCATCGGGAACTACCGAATCCTCCTGTTCCACCAAATCTTCTGTCGTAGTCTGTATTGTTGGAACCTCTTCCAGTTCTACCTCTTTTCCAATAATATCTTTTTCAAGAAATTCCTTTTCTAAAAAGGTGGCATGTCGAGAAACAAACGCCTTTTGTTCTTCAGTGTGGTAGAAGATATACCCGCGCGAATGTTTGGGATATCCAATAAACTTACACAGAATTGACATTGCTCCGAGTTTGTCCGGATTTTGCGCTTTTACATATGCCGGACAACCCCATATCTTAACATAATTAAGATATGGTCTCTTTCCTTTCCAAATCTCATATGGAGTGGTTGGCACAGATTTGGTGGGAACCATATTCAATAGGTCTGCAGTTGTTTCCAGTGCATACCCCCAGAAGGAAATAGGTGACTCAGCTATGCTTATCATAGAGCGCACCATATCTAATAGGGTGCGGTTCCTCCGTTCCGATACAACGTTGTGCTGTGGTGTATATGGAGGAGTTAGCTGAGAGAGAATCCCATTCTCTTTTAGGAAGTCCAGGAATTCATTGCTCAAGTATTCACCTCCTCGATCAGATCGAAGGATTTTAATACTTTTCCCGGTTTGGTTCTCGACTTCTTGTTTATATTCTCTAAATTTCTCAAAAGCTTCTGATTTGTGTTTCATCAGGAACACATATCCGAATCTAGAGGGATCGTCAGTGAATGTAATGAAGTACGCAGAACCATTCCTGGCATGTGTAGACATGGGACCGCATACATCACTATGTACCAGCCCTAAGAGTTCCATAACTCTTTCTCCATGTCCCGTAAACGGAGTTTTGGTCATCTTGCCTTTGAGACATGACTGGCAAGTGTCATAAGATGAAAATTTAAACGGATTCAAATATCCATCCTTATGCAACTTAGCTAGTCGTGTCGCATTGATATGGCCAAGTCTACAATGCCACAAGAAGGATTCGTTCATTTCTGTACTCTTCCTCTTGTGTGTGTTGGTTATGCTCAGAATTGTTGATTGATTTAGAACATAAATGCAATTGCACAACGTGCCTGATCCAACCAACTTTTGGTTCAGGAAAATGTTCATAACATTATACTGTAATAAAAAATTATATACATCTTTACTCAACAAAGAAACCGATATAATGTTGCATATTAGGTTTTGCATGTAATAGCATTCGTTCAGAATCAATGTATTACCAGTTGGTAATACAAGGTGATATTCCCCGACAGTTTTAGCTGCAACAATTGCACCATTTCCAATCCTTATGTCTTTATCACCTTCTCCAAGTTCTCTATCTTTTCTCAGCCCATGTAACTGATTACATATATGGGATCCTGATCCGGTATTTAATACCCACGACGTAGAGAAAATGGAGAAACAGTTCTCTGTAACGAACACGCCCGAAGAAAATCTTGGATATAGTGCCCTCAAAGTCAATTATTGGATCGCAGGCGCGTGATTGCAATGATTGAGGGAGGACCTATGCCGGTAGGACAGTCTTACTCAAAATGATAGTATGCTATTTGGTTTATCTTTATCATCGTGTACAGCTTTAGGTAACCTTATAGATCACTATTACACATTGATAAAGCCCTTAGGATTCTTGCTCGACAACCAGCAGTATGATGGCGATCATATACGTGAGAGTTGGGTAGTCTATAAGCACATCCTTAAAGTAGTCCTTAGTCGTGGGAGTTTCGAGACTGGGCATCGATACTCCATTAGTTGACTAGTGTATATAGTCGAGACCCCGACGAGGGGCGGTGGCCGGTCTCACAAGCCATTGGTGTCAGTTGGTTCACCTAAGATCTATACAGGTGCTCATTGGGTTATGAGTACACCGGACAGGACTCGCCAGGAACATGCTAGTTGGTATTATACCTGACGTCAGGTAGAAGTTCCCTGGTGACATGTGTACAGGTTAGTCTATTGACCTGAGATCGTCATTTGTCTTGTGTGAGTTCCCACTGTGCTTTGATTACTACCCTACCACGGCTCAAAGGAGTCGTGCAAACAGGTTTTAGTTGGGTACAGTCCCGAGCCACATGGAGGCAGTGAGCGGATCGGCAGGGGTTTCATCTCACCCGGTATTGGGGGTGAGATCGCGCTGTGTCTGGGAGAGCCATTACACGAAGTCCTTGGCCAAGGCAGGAGATTTACTGGTAGGCATTTCAGTAGTATCTCAGGGTGTTCTGGGCTACACTCCGACACGACTTGTACCGCTTTTGGGGGTCTGACTTTTACCAACCCCCTAGGCCCGACATGTGATACTCATAGACGAACGGACCGGACTGTACGGATATTTTCACTGACAGGCTCAGTTGGGTGTCAGGATGAGTTCGCTCATCGACCTCCCTTTTGGTTAATACCTGGTATCCCGTTACGTACGGCTAGTACCGCTGACGTGCTAGTGGTTAAATCCACATCCAAAGTATTGACGAGTCTTTAGAGTCCACCACAGAAAGTTTCTCAAGTTTCGGGCGAAACGTTGTAGAGGCCGTATGGATTTATGGCAGGGTTCGAACATACACGTGCACTTGTGCACGTGTCATGGTTTGGACGGATAATACTAGCGGGCTTTAGTTTGAGCCGTATCCTAGTATTATACTGTGTAGATTTTCTCTCATTGCATTTGTATTCGGTCGAAATACAAATGCGGGTATGTATATACAGTTGCGGAGTTATCCTGTAATTCGTTACCGGATCTCTTTTTGAAGTTGCCAGTTTGCATTTCACTTTAGTCATTTTTCCTTTTATTCCTTCATGGCTGAATTTGTTGGAAGGGGGTTCTTTTTGCAAATGTGCAATTAGCAAAGGAGGTTTTTTTTGTGGTGGCCGCGGCTCCAGCAGAATTCTGGAGTGTTCTTGATTGATTGAGTGCTTCTTGAGCCATCTTGTAGCATTTATTGGATTGGATATTGGTGTTGATGTTGGTGTGACTTTTTTCCCTCATTATCACCACACTTAGGCTTGTGCTCACCTCCTTCCTCTCTCCAATTTCATTGTGGCCGGCAACTACTTGTGGGAGCCCCATTTTTTTTGGGGTATGAGAATGATTCATTTTTCATTTGCACTAAAAATCCTTAGTTCATCTCAAAAGCTCATTTCTTCACCTCCACTCCAAAAGGAAACTTCGATTAACTCTTGAGACAAAGTGTTCTACGTATATTCTTCAGCAATCTTGGACACATCGGCTAGCAAACTTCGTGTCCGAGTTGCTTCGGATGAGGCAGGTGCCCGTAAAAAGGCTTCTTGATGTGGTGCCCTTCCGACGAGGAGACCGGAGATCGGAGATGCCGCGAGGAGCAAGAGATGGTGGCTAAAGACCGAAGGACACGGATCGATCGGTATAGCCTTTCTAACCTTTCTCTAGTTGCTAGTTATAGGTTAATGGTTTGATCCGGGTTTATAGTATACGTTAGCGCCAGTATCAAGTTTATGAAAAAGTTTTGTTTCCGCATTTTGGCCTCGGATTGACGGCCGGGGCGCTATCGTAGACTTACATTAGTATCAGAGCCACGCCATTAACCTTTACTAGCTTGTTCTAACTTGTTTGAAGTATCGATCGAACAAAATTTCCAAAACCATGATTCCATTTCATGCAGTTTCTGTCGAAATTTTTTTGTTGTCAAAAAATTATTTTGAGTGTTTCAGAAAATTAGGCAGGATTTTTTAAGAACACTGTAGAAATTTGGTAAAATGATCCTACAGGAACGCAGCGGAACCGCGACATTACCCACGTGTTGGCCGTGGTTCCGCCGCCGTTCTGGGGTTTCATTGCACCATTTTTCTTCAGGCAGTCTTTCTCTTGGAATTGTGGTTTCTGGAAAATTTAGTTTTGGCCCAGATTATTTTGAGTGCTGGAATTGTACTTGGGGCCTACTTCGGGAAATTTTGTCGATCGAAATTTTAAATAAGTTAGTTCGCAGTACTTACATTACTATCTATGACCGTAAATGTCATTTGATCGGTAAATCTTGTCTAATCGCTATAGACCCTTTAGACGGATTTGCGAACGTGACATTCAACGTTGATGTTCTGTGTTGTGCTGTGATGTTGCAGATTTGTCGTGGTGGATAGCCTGGATGCAATGGTAGTACAGTTTGGTATTATTTGTACATTTGATATTGCGGGGCGAGCATCCGACATGTGGACTGCTGTCACTGCCTGTTTGTATACTATTCTTTTGGGGCACGACCGGGCTGAGGTCGATATACCCATTGTATATATTTTATTTTCTGTACTAGGATTACCCCAAGGTGGGGTGCACGGATAGCCGGGTTCTAGAGGGCAACGAGCCCGCATCTCATGGTTTTGAGACGGAGGGGGCTTTACTCTAGAATTGGCGGGCTATTCGCCGCACTCGTAGGGGGTATAGGTTGACCCAAGGATGGGTGCTCAAGTTACCGGATTCCATGAAGTGCTGGGTGGTCCATTCACTTTGTTGAAGGGGCTGCCTCGCTTCAGGTTTTGGAAGGTAACTTGCCGCACCCGTAGGGGTCTAGGAATTCATTGCACAGGCTATCCACACGACCAGGGGAACGTCAGGTTTCAGTTGCGGCTCTATGAAACCCGGGGATCACAGATTATCTGTATTGTTCTGTGATGCTTATTACATTTCTGTGGTGTTGCATTTATCACACCTGGAGCGATTATTATATATTGATATATATACTAGTAGATGTTGTATATGTTTTACACCCGCGCAAGTCCAGTCCCCGCTCTGTCGTTAGTTAAGTAACCTAACGGGTGATGACGGGACCCAGTGGCGAATGCGGATGGCATATACGTACATCATATTTTCATTATTTATTGGTGTGATCAATTGATGGGACTGCGTTGATTCGGATCAATGCAAGCTAAACAAACCTGTTTGACGTTGTTGGAACAATTTTCAAAAAGCTTTTATTACAAGGACGTTCTCTTTTGTTTTGCACAGTGGTATTCGGTTATGAATATCCAGCACCTCAGTCGATGAGGCAAGGGCCGAGATACCTTCACCGGGAGTGACCCCTTGGACAGAAGTTTGCGTCAGGGTAATAACTTCACTATAGCCTATTGCCTTTTTGCTTTGCATCGTGGTATTCAGTTGGAATATCCTGCACCTCATTTTACGGGGAAAGAGCCGAGAACCCTTCACCGGGAGTGACCTCTTTAGCAAAGGTTTTCGCCACTATATTTTTATAAAAAGCTATCCGTTTCCTTCAACGATATCAAGTTCACTACGTTAATGGTTTTTCGCCAAAAACCATTCGTAGCCCTCCGTCATTTCAGACGGGTAGCACTTAGTATTCATGCTATGTTTGTTGGCCTTCGTCATGGCATAGTGTATGGTAGCTATTTGTTACTTTTCTGCTGCATAGATAGATGTGTTGGTTTGGGACAGTCGTATAGTCTTGTTGGCCTTCGTCAAGGGCTTGTACGGGTGGGTTCAAATTAACCTGGACAATGACGGGTAGAACTTGACATGTGACTTATGATTTGTTGGCCTTCGTCAAGGTCATAAGAGCATGGGGTAAAAATCACATCGGGAGTTTCTAAAGAAACTGAAACTTTCCAGATATGCGCATACCTTCTGGAATGTGATAACGTGAGTGGATTCCATCACGTTATCATGCGATGATAGTTGGATCCCGATTCCCACGGATGAGTTGGTTTACTCCTCGGGTGATCCCGACTAATTCTTCTTTCAGGTTTGGAGGAGAATTTGAGGTTACAGTGGGAGGTTTCCTGATTAGATAAAGTGATAACCATTCTGATCTAGGTTAGAGTGCACGCAGAGTGTTTCTTTTCTCTCTCTCTTTGGCAGCGGCCATGGCCCGACCCTAGACTATGACTCAGTGACCAAGTTGACCGAACCTTCTTAAAACACTGGCTTTTTGGATTGTCAGAGTTGCATACCTCATTGCCACTCCTACTTTTACCATTTTCTCCAGAACACCTCGTATTACTACGAACATCCACTTCTATTGGATAAAACCACCGTATGGTTATATATGAACTCGAAAGAACTTGTTCCAGATTCGAGGATGGTTTCCGATTCTAGAGAAAATTAATAGGACTATTCAGTTGTCTTTTTCCTTTTACCTTCTCTCAGGTTGCGAGGACTCCTAGGATTAGGAGAGGGTACACCCATTACGCTAATTGGATAGTCTTCTTCCAAACCATAGGCAGGTGCCGAAAGGTAGGGAATGAAGAAAACCGATTAGCCTAAGAGAGGTGTGCAGAAGGTATTAAGTAAAGACAAACAAGGAGATTAGAAAGAGAGCAAAGTAAATTGCGACTGCTATTCACGACCAAACCGAGTATTTCATTGCCACTCCTGCTTCACCTTTGTATTTCTCCAGAACACCCCGTATCACTACGAAGATCCACAGTTATTGGATATTCCATCGTATGGTTGTATACGAACTCGAAGGAACTTGTTCCAATTCGGGGATGGATTCTGGTTCAGGAGAAATAAGGAATAAGGTTTATTCAGTTGTCTTTTATCTTTACCTTCTCTCGCATTGAGAGTGCTCCTAGGATTAGGACAGTACACCTATTACGCTTATTGGATAGTCTTCTTCCAAACCATAGGCTGGTGCCGAACGGTAGGGAAGGAAGAAAACCATTTAGCCTAAAGTGGTGTACAGAAGGTAATGACTAAAGACATATAAAGGGATTTGGAGAGATGGAAAAGAAATATACAGTTACAGTTATGAATCTGATAATGGAAGAGGCATTACTAGGAATATCCGGATACCCCTTCGAGACATTTTCATGTTTCAGTTTCACTATGTATTGTTAGTAGAAAACTGATTTTCTAATTAGACCTTGCTCTAGGGTATGTATTTACCAGGTTTGATTCTCACATCTGTATGGTTTTACAAATGATGAGTGAGAGTAAGCTATTGGAAATTAGGTGATCATCCTCATTATATCGGGATTCGTTGTAATTGGTGATATTTGAGGAAATCAACTGGGTTTTTGCCGGACGGCAAATATTTGGTTTTGAATACCCGTTGTTATGCACCAATTTCAAACTGATATATCTGTACGTTTATTTTTATAAAGTGAGATATAACTTTTTGAAATTATGTCCATGGCATTTACCTATATTAGTTGATGGTTAGGTAAAGAGCATTAAACAGCGGTGTAATTCTTCATAACCATAGTACAGTTTTTCAACCTACGACGCACAAGGTTTGAGTTATTCAACTCAGCGGACTTATACAAAGTATTGTATATTGTCCAGTGTCCATTAGGACAGAGAGGTTGGTCATCGTACTATATTCTGTTTACTTATGACTTCTCTAGTTTTTAGACAAGTGTTTCGTAGAAATAAAAAGTCTAAGTTTTGAGAAGTTATAGGTATAAGAGTAAAGTAGAGAACCACGTGTTGCAAGTATCAGGATCCTTCAAGGTAATCGAAGATGTAGATACTTGTGTATGGTATTCAATTGATAGTAATGATTATGAGAACTTGCTTCTCTTTCAGGTTACTCATATCTGGATGTACTCCTAAGTTGAGTAATGTTGATCGGCCTCTCTCCATTTAGTTGACATGCACTGGAGACAGCTGCATGATTTGAATCTGGTTCCAATTAAATCAGTGCCTCTGTTTCTATATTGGATATAGAATAGTTAATATCTTAACAATGTTAAGGTACGGGGAGTTGTCTGGCTTATGCTTAAAACCAGACTCTGGATAACTCAAGGCGCGTTTCTGTAATGGCTGTTTGTGGGTTAACCCGGGCTATGACGAGGGTTGACTTTCTCCCATATGGAAGATCAAAAGTGATATTGTTCTTGACTCGCCACAGTTTTAATAAAATTGGATTTTTTTCATAAAACAGTAGTGGGAGTATGGTAGAACAGGAAGTGATTCTAGAACAGCAAACGATTACTGAAAATTTGATAAGAACCTAAAGATTCAATCTGGTTTGACATTTCAATAGCCACTTCGCAGATATGGTGGGTAACCTCAGGCACTCGAGAGTTACTTAGGTATGCTCAAGGACGGTGACAGGAAGGTTCTTGTTTACCCAGACTTGGCACTACTGTTGTCCCAGAATATGAGACCGGCAGGAGGATGAGTATAGCGTCATTCTGAACTGGCTTTAGAAGTGCACGTGTATATTATTCTGCCAGAGGGTTGTTGTATTCAGTGGGAGCAGCAGAAGCATAGTGGACAAGTAGCTTATGTCTATTTATATACTAAAGCAGATATAGCGGAGATAGATCATCTATTTCTGATGTGACAGTCATAGGTTTGACTTCATCAGAATAGGGGATGGATCTGTTAAGAAAGTAGTAGGGTGTGATGTCCTGGTATTTGGATGACATACACAGAGTAGGAAGTAAAATTTCTGCACTACGATCGGTTATACTATGGTTGTCACACAGTGGTTTCTCCACATAGGGCTTGGATATTATATCTGACATTCTGGTTACTAGGTCTATGGTTTTAGATCTAGATTTGGGTAGTTTCCCAATCTGGGTACTTAGAAAGCATTCTACAGGTGTTTTAGAATGGACGACTCCTGGCACGGTAGCATACCTGCAGGTGATGGAGTCACCCTCTCTAAAAGTGTCTTACAGACTAATGAGGAGAAGGATGTGCATGATTGACATATCACTTGCTTAGGCAATTGGGTCGATCATGAGATGTCAAGTACCACACCAGATATTGTTTTTGCACGAGATGCAATAAGTTGATATTAATCCAATCCTGGAGAAACGTTCTGTAACGTCTTCAAAATAATAAAATATGATTTTTGGGAAATTTTATAATTTAATATTATTTTAATGAATATTTTAATATTTTGGTATAATTAAATACAAATAAATGAGGAAAAATTATGGAAAATTCTAAAATAAGGTATTTTATGGAATTATGCCATTTTTAAGTTTTTAAGATTAATTATATGCTAATTTAGTGCTAATCGCGATTGAGAATCGCTAATTGGATTTTTAGCATTTTTGTGCAAAAATGTGCACATATCATTTTCCACACTTGTTACACTTGTGTTACATTTCTTTTGCCATGGCTTTCTTTTGGGTTCACTATTCAAGTGAGAAGAGTTTAGTGAGGAAAAGAAAAGAAAAGAAAAGAAAAGGAAATGGAATGATGAGAGAGAGAGGGTAGGTATAGGTCAACTTTCTCTTTTGATGCCATGCCCCCATCATTCCCTTCTCATTCTCTCTCCCTCTCCCTTGATGAGCTGCTGCCCTCTCCCTCACTCACACCCTCTTCTCTAAAACCCTAGATCCACCAAGAAAACGAAGCCAAAACCTCATTCCCACTTCACAAAAAGTGTTCCCGAGCTCACTAGCTACACATTGAACCTAGCAAGATTGGATTTGGTGGACTTTGAGCAACTCAAGAATTTTCTTGAGTTGCCAAAGGAGGTAATTTCTGCACCTATTAGGGTAGTATCTCATTTCTTTTACATCCATACTAGTTTTGTATCGATATTGTGATGTTTGTGGATTTTAGAGAATTCAAGTTAGGGTTTAGGATAAAACTGAGAATCAAGATGAAATTGAGGCTTATTATGACCTTAGAAAACCTGGTGTAATGCAAAATTGGACCCAAACCTGGAATTGAAAACAGAATACGGAATTACGGAACCTATATCGGAAAAACTGGAAATCTGTCACTGTTTTGTGTAATCTGCTATTACCCCGAGACCCCAAAAATAAAACTGAGTTGGCAGTGAGATGTGCAGGCACCAGTGAACCACCACCCCAAACCCTAGCTCCCAACTCCAAACTGAGGCCGCCAAATTTCCCCTTCTGGCCGCAAATTGCGGCCAGAGCAGGAGGGATCTGCCTCGTTTTGCGTGCATGCCCTATTTCCTCTAGTATTGACCCTGGGTACTTCTAGTTTTGACTGATTCCATCTAGGGTGAAATCTGAGTTGATTTTCCTATGTTGGTGCATGGTTTACGACTTGATTTAGCATGGATTTTGGTGTTTGGTGATTCATTGCTGTCGGGTGGCGTTTGGACGTCAACGACAAGTGGATATTGATTGTGTTTACCTGCGAGTCGATAGGTTTTTACCTATGAGGGTAGCGTGTGCTATTTTGGTTTCCGATGTGGTTTTCATGTGCTTTAGCATTGTGATATACTTGTAGGTACCCTACGAGATGTTGAGGCAAAGAAGATGAAGATGGCGACATCGGCACCGACACATGAGAAGCAAAGTGAGTAGATTATATCTACGGGGAGAAGTCGGGTGGATGGCGTATAGCACCCCCGCAGTCCGTGGTGATGTATACGAATACGTATACACACATATATTAATTATGTGTTGTTTAGGGTTATTGATGGTAATAATGGATTATTGGTGATAAGGATGTATTGGTTGAGTATAGTGCGAAACCCTAGAGTAGTAGTTGCACCCACACTCACACATACATACATACTTGCATACATTCTTTCATATATCTGTGCGCGTATGATGGTGGTATATCTACACATGGGTATGGGACTATGTGTTTATATACGGGTTTTGAGGATGATACGTGGGATTGACATGAGTCGATGAGATTCGATTGAGGCCGTGAGATTTGGCGACATGACAGAGTTCATATTGGAGATGTGATATGATGGTAGTGATGCCTCTCATGTGATGAGATATGTGACATCGACTCAGATTTAGGTGGTTTCCATACCCCTCTCTTTTGACTTGATTGTCGGGTTCGTAGTTCGCATAGTAGGCGTTAGACTAGACCCGAGTCATACCTATTTCAAAACTAACGAATCGGGAATATTTTAAAGACAAGCAAAAAGGGTTTATACGGATATTTTCAAAAGGCGCATCTTTTCTTAAAACACCGTAGCCCTTATTTTACCAAAAGCCCTGATTCGTCTAATTTCAAAAGGCAAGGTTGCATGATATAACTACTGAGGCAGGTTCTCTACTGTTGCGTTGATTACTTGATTCCGCACCTTCATACTGTTTGCATTGCGTCGCTTGTATTGTTGATATATTTCAGTCACGCTGCTAGGACACCAGCACCATTATCGATGATGCGTATGTTCCACGTACACTGTTGCCGGCTCACACACTTCATCATCGATAATTGCCATGTCGCTACACTGTAGTACTGTTGCATTCAGGATATGACCCTTGCATGACATACTGATATGCTTACCTTTCTGCTATATGTCGCATACATGCTGCTTTCTGATCATACGCATTGAGATATGATGTTTCCATGATATTTCTGGTTTTGGGAACCGTGGGTGTTTCAAAGAGAATATGTAATTGTTTTAAAAACCCGGTTACCCGTGATATGATATTTTGGTGTGTCCACCACGCGTTTTCTCGGTGCTGAGACGTGTGCTTGAAATCCGATTCGAGGAGTGGATGTTCCGTTTGCGGGTTCGTGGTGGGCCCGGTATGGTTCCCCTCGGCGAGATGATCGATGGGTTTTGCCGATTGAGCCTGGAGGTGGGCGAGTACCTACCGGTGATTGGTTGGACCTGGCAGTTGTCCGGATGATACTGACCAGAGTCGAGAGATGGATGCGGGATGATCCGTACTGCCGGGGCCGAGGGCCGATACCGCAGATGGACCCCGTGGGCCGATCCGGACTGACGGAGCCTGATATATGAGGATTTACGTGCCGATGCTGGGCACAGTTTTCATGATGTTTTCGAGTGCTGATGCTGGGCACTCCGGTTCCATGATTTTGACGTGTTGCGAGGGACACAGGTGGTTTATATCCTCATATTTCCATGCATATGCTGATGATATTTACATGCATGATGGTTATTGTCATTGGGTGACGAGTGGACGGGATCCACGTACATGCAGATTGATTTCATTGATTGTACCTCACACTTATGATATGCTATTACCTGAGGCACTGGCATGAGTACTTGACACTGCACTTATGTATAGGGATTACATTGCCAGTTTAGCATGTTTCAGACTTATTCATTTTGAGGCTTATATATATCTGATCGTATTGACCTAGGATGGGACATGCATTTGATCTCTGCTTGTAGATATTTTCTATTCACGAGTTGGCAACTCACCCCCGTTGTGCCACAGTCCTTGCAGGTTTTTGCCGTACAGATTCCATAGCGGCATTTCTGGCACACTGCTTCCATATGGGTGACTTGCGTTGGTAGGTGGGTTCTTTTGTATCATAACCGCCATTGTTCGTGTATTATTCATTGTATCTAGTAATTCCACCAACCCAAAACTTGTATATTGTTTCAGACTTAGAAAACAATGTTGTATTATTTCGACCTTAGAGTCGTGCTTGTAGTATTACGGTTTTCTGGCTGTTTTGAGTTTCTTTTTGGCTTTTGATCCTCGCCCTTTGGCGTTGTATATTATTATTGCTTGCGTGGTTGTGACCGTCGATTAACGAAGAGCTAGCTCCCGCTTCTGGATGCCTTTTATCATTTCTTATATATTATTCTTGTTGTACCCCGTTCGGAGCCAGTTTTTACAAAGGAAACTTTGCCGAAATTTTCAGGAAAGGTTACACATTTTAAAAATACACATTCGGCTTAGTTATTTAAAAACTTGGTTTTTTAAACGTGATTTCCTTAACTCTTAAAACCTGTTTTCCTTATTTACTCTTTAAATGGTTTTAGATTTCTGGGCTTTTGGCTTACTTGGATCAGATGGGGTCCGATAGACTTCATAGGGTTCAAGGGCAAGTCACGGGCTCTTTCGGGTCGTGACAAAGTTCGGAAGCAGTGTTAGAACATAAGTGGATGTTCTAGGGAGATGATAACGACAGCCTCTTTCGGGAGACGGTTATCATTCCAGGCTTCCAAGGTGACCTAGATGACAGAGTGACTGTCAGAGTTATAGTTTTCCTTCTGACGAGGGGCAGTAGTTTGGACAGGAGGTGCAAGCGGATATTGAGGGAGGCATGGCACAGGATACTGATTACGTTCAGTTGACGATACAGTCTAAGAAGTTTGGATTTAGAGTTCATTTATGAACTAGGTCCCATCAGATATCCAGACATATTCTAAGACAGGTATTGCTCATTTCGGGAGATGACTTTCTCCGCGAACTTGAGATAAAGAGAGACTTAGAAAGAAACATCAGGGCGGATACACTCTCTGAGGCTATTCCTCGAACGCAATAGTTTCACAGACAGGCTTTGTGAGACTGATCAGTAGAGGAGTTGGGTGTTCGGTATCACACGGGCTGTGAGTATGCGACATCGCAATAATTAGCCTTGAGTGCAAGTGGGAGATTGTTGGATATAGTGCCCTCAAAGTCAATTATTGGATCGCAGGCGTGTGATTGCAATGATTGAGGGAGGACCTATGTTGGTAGGACAGTCTTACTCAAGATGATAGCATGCTATCTGGTTTATTTTTATCATCGTGTACAGCTTTAGGTGACCTTACAGATCACTATTACACATTGATAAAGCCCTTAGGATTCTTGCTTGACTACCAGCAGTATGATGGCGATCATATACGTGAGAGTTGGGTAGTCTATAAGCACATCCTTAAAGTGGTCCCTAGTCGTGGGAGTTTTGAGACTGGGCATCGATACTCCATTAGTAGACTTGTGTATACAGTCGAGACCCTGACGAGGGGTGGTGGCCGGTCTCACAAGCCATTGGTGTCAGTTGGTTCACCTAAGATGTATACAAGTGCTCATTGGGTTATGAGTACACCGGACAGGACTCGCCGGGAACATGCTAGTTGGTATTATACCTGACGTCATATAGCAGTTCCCTGGTGATAGGTGTACAGGTTAGTCTATCGACCTGAGATCGTCATTTGTCTCGTGTGAGTTCCCACTGTGCTTTGATTACTACCCTACCACAGCTCAAAGGAGTCATGCAAACAGGTTTTAGTTGGGTACAGTCCCGGGCCACATGGAGGCAGTAAGCGGATCGGTAGGGGTTTTGTCTCTCCCGGTATTGGTGGTGAGATCGCGCTGTGTCTGGGAGAGCCATTACACGAAGTCCTTGGCCAAGGAAGGAGATTTACTGTGTGTATTCCAGTAATATCTCAGGGTGTTCTGGGCTATACTCCGACACGACTTGTACCGCTTTTGGGGGTCTGACTTTTACCAATCCCCTAGGCCCGACATGCGATACTCATAGACGAACGGACCGGACTGTACGGATATTGTCACTGACAAGCTCAGTAGGGTGTCAGGATGAGTTCGCTCATCGACCTCCCTTTTGGTCAATACCTGGTATCCCGTTACGTACGGCTAGTACCACTGACGTGCTGGTGGTTAAATACACATCCAAAGTATTGACGAGTCTTTAGAGTCCCCCATAGACAGTTTCTCAAGTTTCGGGCGAAACGTTGTAGAGGTCGTATGGATTTATGACAGGGTTCGAACATACGCGTGCACTTGTACACGTGTCATGGTTCGGACGGATAATACTAGCGGGCTTTGGTTTGAGCCGGATCCTAGTATTATACTGTGTAGATTTTGTCTCATTGTAGTTGTATTCGGTCGAAATACAAATGCGGGTATGTATATACAGTTGCGGAGTTATCCTGTAATTCGTTACCGGATCTCTTTTTTAAGTTGCCAGTTTGCATTTCACTTTAGCCATTTTTCCTTTTATTCCTTCATGGCTGAATTTGTTGGAAGGGGGTTCTTTTTGCAAATGTGCAATTAGCAAAGGAGGGTTTGTTTTGCGTTGGCTGGGGCTCCAGCAGAATTCTGGAGTGTTCTTGATTGATTGAGTGCTTCTTTAGCCATCTTGTAGCATTTATTGGATTGGATATTGGTGTTGATGTTGGTGTGACTTTTTTTCCTCATTATCACCACACTTAGGCTTGTGCTCACCTCCTTCCTCTCTCCAATTTCATTGTGGCCGGCAACTACTAGTGGGAGCCCCATTTTTTTTGGGGTATGAGAATGATTCATTTTTCATTTGCACTAAAAATCCTTAGTTCATCTCAAAAGCTCATTTCTCCACCTCCACTCCAAAAGGAAACTTCGATTAACTCTTGAGACAAAGTGTTCTACGTATATTCTTCAGCAATCTTGGACACATCGGCTAGCAAACTTCGTGTCCGAGTTGCTTTGGATGAGGCGGGTGCCCGTAAAAAGACTTCTTGATGTGGTACCCTTCCGACGAGGAGACCGGAGATCGGAGATGCCGCGAGGAGCAAGAGATGGTGGCTAGAGACCGAAGGACACGGATCGATCGGTATAGCTTTTCTAACCTTTCTCTCGTTGCTAGTTATAGGTTAATAGTTCGATCCGGGTTTATAGTATACGTTAGCGCCAGTTTCAAGTTTATGAAAAAGTTTTGTTTCCGCATTTAGGCCTCGGATCGACGGCCGGGGCGCTACCTTAGACTTACAGAAAATGCATCAACATGTACTTTCTTCATTCGGGTGGCATGGGAATCCTGGTATTCCCCTATATCCTGTTCAGTCTTATAACTTTTATATGAAAGAACGGAACCAGCGTTCCCCAGCACAGTATAACATGCGGGTTCGGTCAATACATCCATATTATTATCTTGATTAAGGCATGATATGGTCGCTACCTGGAGAGAGAGAGAGAAGAAAAAATTTTAGCGTATGCTCTTGCAAGATCATATTGGTTATTATTTTATCTAATCAGGATGGCTCCCACTGTTTTGATCAAATCTTCCTTCAAACCCTAAAAGGAAAGACTAGCCGGGATTAATTACACCCTACAATTTCGCCAATCTTTCAGCCAGGCCAGTGTCGGTACTTTAAGGGAGGTTCCCCGTGCTTTCGCATGGACCTAATTAAAATAAACCTCATTTTCCCAGAGGCATAACTCCGTTGACACCTTTCTAGACACCTACTTGATCGGCAAATTGTCCTGTGTAAAACTCTCCCAGGAGTAACAATTACTCCTAGTGGGTATCGGGATCCAACTATAATATAGAAGGTATGCAATCTCATTGCAAATTTCAACATTTGAAATTCCCGATAATATTTTTCCCCTAGCGTCCCATGACCTTAACGCAGGCCAACAAACCACAGTGCGCTAATCAAGTTCAACCCGTCATTTCTTGATTGAATAAACCCACCCGCATGACCCTTGAAGCAGGCCAACAAAGTCGCACGATTACCCTAATCCAATCTGCATCATATGCATAAGCAGATAAATACTAGTCTGCTACCGCACACTACGCCTTGACGCAGGAAAACAAACGTAGCACGAATACTAAGTAGGACTTATCTGAAATGACGGAGGGCTACGACAGGTTTTTTCTGAAAACCTATTGCGTAATGAACTTGATATCGTTGTAGAAACAAGTGAATTTTGAAAAGGAGTGTTTTTGAGGCTTTCATTAGTTTTTCTAAAGAGGTCATTTCCGGTGAAGGGATCTCGGCTCTTTCCTCATCGAATAAGGTGCGGGATATAATATATATATCACTATGCAAAGCAAAACTCCAAAAGAAATCAAAAGACAAACCGGGTGTTGTAGCATCTGCCAGTTTTGCTAAAGAGGTCATTCCCGATGAAGGGATCTCGGCTCTTTCCTCATCGAATAAGGTACGGGATATATCATATATATCACTATGCAAAGCAAAAACTGTAGCTACCCTTTTTGAAAATTTTATTCTACAACATCTTTTAGTTTTCTTTTCTTTCATTAATCACATTAATGAAGTCACATCATTTAAGTCACCTAAACATCATAAATAAATACGACGTACACTTATGCCATCCGCATTCGCCTCGATGTCCCCTCATGCACTGTTAGGTTAGGTAACTAACGGCAGAGCGGGGCAGGGCTAGCGCGGGTGTAAAACATAAGTAATGTCTATATAATATATCATATATACTATATACTGTATCTATCACAATATATCAAATGATCACATCACAAATATCGCAGCAGAAGAAACATATGAAATATTGGATATAATAGGAAGTCCGTGTTTTATTTTGAGCCTCTATAAAACACGGATTCCACTGGCGCGATGAATAGCCAAACCCACACCCTTAGACCCCTACGAGAGTGGCAAGCAACCCTACCAATTCTAGAGTTAGGAGACCCGGACTCGACTCCTCGAGTTGGTCTCCCACTGGACTCTAGAACCCGGTTACTTGTGCTCTCCTCCTTGGGTCTATCCTAGTGCGGAAAAATAAATAATATACATCAATGGTGACATCAACCTCAACCCGGAAGTGCCCCAATAAAAGAATATTATAAACATTTAATTTTACATGAATGAAAATAAAAACTCTCATCTCACATAAAACCCCCGGCTATTCAAAACGCGACGATCCAATATAACATATCCAGCAGCACAGAACATCACATGTCATGACATCACAGAGAAAAACCTAGACGATGTTAAACATTCCAATCGAATAAACAAACACCCAATATTACCCAAAAAAAAGCTCAACACTTGAGCGTAGTTTAAAGTTATTCAGCACACGCCACAGTACCAATGAACCAGCCGTAGAAGGGCCAAACCATCGCCTCACATGTGGCACCACTGAACCACCACAAACCCGAGGGTTCAGTGGCGGTTTTGACGGTCACATAATCGAGTTAAGGTTTTGTTCTTCTAGAGGGTCTATCGCATAACTTGCATGAGCTTTGAAAGCTTTTTAAATACGGGAAAAATACAACACTTGGAAAATTTCCCGGCAAGGGTTAAAGCGGGTATTTGACATCCGATTGAACTTTTTAACAGCGTCTAAAGTAACCCGAAAACAGTTAAAATTACGACTACGAAACACTCCGAGTTGTCATTATAGTAAATTAACATCACATGACAATTTCGCAAAAATAAACAACACCTGAAGCACCAAAACTCATGTAATAGAACACTGTAAAAATCTGGAGGGGGGCTCGAAAATGGCCGGTGAGGGGGGTGCGTCGCCGGCCCAATCATTGCAAAATGCCTCCAAATTTCTTCAGTGTTCATTATATCATACATATATGATTCTGTACTTGTTAAAAAAAAATTTAGGGTTCGTTTTAAAAGCGACAGAAACATGATTTTTAGGGTTTCAAGTTCGGAGTATGTTTCGTGTTCGCAATCTAACATTATCCATATAATTTTCTAGCTAGGCTCTGATACCACTGTAGGGTTCCTATCGACGACAGCAAGGTTTCGGGAGGCATCGTATATGCCATTTTAAAAATTGGCCGTAAAAGGAACTCTAAATCTGATCGTTAACTAGAATACAATACAGAAACATAGTAAACCATTTACTATCTAAGTGAAAAAGGAAATACAACCTTTGTAGATCGGTCCTTCACTTCATAAGCTCCTTGTAGTAGTCCCTTCGCTACGATCATCGAACTCCCGGACTCTTGCATGGCTTCACGTAGAGAAATGAGCGATCTTGCTTGAAGTCTTCGATGCCGAAGATGATCTACGTCGAGGGAATACTAGCTCAAGCTTCTACTTCACTAACTAGAGAATTAGTGAAGCAAACACCCTAAACTAAAGTTCTAGTCTAGTAGAGGATGATGAAATAGGAAGTGGGCTCACTTTAGAATTTCTTTTCTCACTTTGCTTTCTCACTTAATCAAAACCCTAGCATGCTTTTGAGCTTGAGGAAGAAGATGAACCAAAATGAAATGAGAATAATGATCAAGTGTGAGTGTGAACCATGGTGAGTGAGTATCATATACTAACTCATGTAGAGACATAACCATGGCTAATCCAGAATGGTTAGGTTAATAAAAATCTAAAGTAAAAACAAAGTGAGTGGACTTTGTCAAAGCAATCTACAAGCTTCTACAAGCTTCATGCTTGTGACAAAAGCTCCACTAATTTGTAATTACTTTAAATAATTATAACCCACCATTTAAAATAGAATGGTGTATGTCTTACACACCCTTTTATGTTGTATCAACAACCAAGATACAAAAAGAAAACACATTTTAATATATATCATATATATATATATATATATTAAATGTGCACATGTGAGAAAAATCCTTAAGTGAGCAAATGTTAGTTAATGTAAATTAGTATATCAAATATACAATTACACACTAAATTATTAAATCAACACTTGACTAAATAATTTGGTTATATCACATATAACCGACTAACATCCAATGTATCGATTTATCGAATCAACCCTTGATTCGATTGCCCGGCTATATCACATACAACCGACCAATACAATAAGTCGCGAGAATAGAATATGGTATCACATACACGCATTATTCTCGGTCCCACACATATCACATATGCGCTCCTATTTCGTTTTGCCTAAGCCCATAAAACCTCCATGTAGGACTCTAAAGACTCGTCAATACGCCGGCAGTAGGTGATGATCACATCAAGCTCCCACAAGCCGTCAGAGGTACTAGCTGGACGTAACGGCTACCCGGGTATAGAGCGATCAGAAGATCAGCAAGCAAGCCCGCTCTAACTCCTGCAAAAAGACTAAAGGTAACACTTGTCGTACAGTCCGGTCTCTTCGTCTGATATGTCGCATATCAAGTCTAGGGGTGGTAAACGTCAGACACCAATAACTGATAAGTCATGCCGATGTGAGGCTCATAACGGGTCGAGAAACTACTGGTAATACTTACCAGTAAATCTCTAAATCAGCCATGGCCAGAGACTTCCCTGTTATGGCCAATCGAGCACAACACAACATCAACTCCCAATACCGGGAGAGACAAAACCCCTCCTATCGCCCATTGCCTCCATGTGACTTGGGACTGTACCCAAAAACCACAGTTTTGCACGCCCTCTTGGACGTGGTAAGGTGGAAATCAAAGCACAGTGGGAATCACACAAGACTCTATGACGATCTCGGGTCTACAGACTACCCTGTACAAGTGTCACCAGAGATCTGCCATCTGACGTGAGGTATAATACCATCTGGGAGTTCTCTGCGAGTCCGTTCAGTGTACCCAGTCTCCACTGAGCACCCGTATACCATCTCTGATGTCAAACACCAATGGATATGGGATCAACAATCGCCCATCACATGGGTCGAGAAGCGTATACGCTAGTCTACTCTGGTATATCGATGCCCTGTATCGATACACCCACGACTAGGGACTTTAAAGGATGAACTTATGGACTACCATGTCCCCACTAGTATGATCTGCATCATATTCCTGATAGTCAAGTACACATCCTAAGGGCTTTACCAACATGTAATTATAAGACGGTATCAAGAGACAAGTATACATGTTAAGATAAAGAGCAACCGAATAGCATACTATCATATCGAGCAAGAAATTCCTCTCTATATATGTCCAAGCATCCAATATAATATACATCATATGTACAACATTGGCCTCTAGGGCATACATACAACTAAAACATATAACCATAAAGTACGATGTATGCAACATAGAGTAGTAATATGAGCATATCGAGTATATCATCCAAGCATGTCAAGTGATAGTACAGAACAATGAATGTACTTTTACCTTTAAGATTAATCTCATGATATGGATGTTCTACTGTGTAAGTGGCATGGCAATTACCGATGATGAATGTGTGTGAGCCGACAAATCTGTGTAAGTGTAACATGCACATCAACGGTAATTGTGCAGGTGTACTAGCAAATGATACCATATAACATTAAATACTGGAAACATGATAGGTATCACACGAGGAATAATCCAACATAAAAATGAATTATAATAAGGTAGCCTCTTTATGTGAAAGATCTCGCATCATAGTATCAAGTGACGCAATATCCTCGATCATCATTCTCAATTCATGAGTGCAGATCAAACATTCGTTAAACGCATCGCGTACAGTAATCCATCGTACGGGGTCACAAACAGAGTAGGGAATCTATCGTCCTATTCACCAGCAAAGGTACGGATCTATAATCTCGTACGGCATACCTTATCAATCACATAACACATCTATATCAATCTTATATCGTGTTATCTTGCATATACGTCATATCTTGTTAATCTCAATTCATATCGATCTCGATCTCATATCCTACCATTATCAACTCATACTTGTCCTCTTTCAATTCATATTATCATAATTCACTTTCTCATTTCATATTCTCATATATCATTCCGAGTCATCTATATCTATCATCTCAATATCCCACATCATGTTATCTTATATACCTATATCATATTCTCAAGCCAATATATCCATTAGTGTCAACTTTTATCATATCATCTCTTACTAAAACCTTTATAAAAATTATAATTTATATAACAATCTTTCCATATCATTGGTTGCGGGGGTGCTATACGCCATCCACCCGACTTCCCCCGTAGATATAAATCTACAACTCCTCGCTTAGCCGATGTCGATGTGCTTCGTCGTCTCGGAAGTCCACGCGAAGGTACCTATAATCAATACACAATCACAATACTATTAAAACCAATATCCGAAAACAGATACGGCACTCGAATTGCTCTTAGGTTAGAACCTATAGCATACGCATGCAAGATCAACAAAATAACCCTCGTCCGTTGACATACAAACGTCCAACGACGGAATCCAAATTCAAATATAAAAACCAAGTTTCAGAAATCGCAAAACCCAAAATCAGCAACTAAGAAAATCTATCCCAGATTTTACCATAGGTCAAACTAGGACATTTTGCATATAGGGTTAGTCTAGATTTCAGATAAGGGATTCACTGACAAAGAATCAATACATTTCACCACAATGTGGCCGCAAATTGCGGCCATGAGGATTAAATTTGCGGCCTGGAACAAGAGTGGGGGTCACGGGTCTTGGGGTTAGCTTCTAGGTCACCTGCTCATCTCTCTGTGTTCGCTAAATAATTTTTATAATTTCGGGGTAATAGCAGATCTCAATAACACATCACAATTATCACAAAATACGATATCGGGGAAATTCTAACTTCGTGTTTTGGTTTCTAGTTTCTGTCCTTGGTCAAGAAATCATCTCTAAAGTCTTATAAACACTCACTACTCTCTATTAACCACTTAACATCGACTTGGAAATTTCTAAGATCACATAACCTAACTAATACGAAATCTAAACTAATTAGGATATACTAAACACAAATACTTAACTAAAAGTGTAGGGATTATCTCATTTGGCAACTTAGGAAAATTCTTGAGTTTCTTAAAGTCTTCAAAATCCAAACTTGAATGGTTCAAAAGATTTAGGATGAGCTTGTGCAACTTTTTATTGAAGGTGGTATGAGGTTTTGAAAAGGATTGGAGATGATACATGGAGGTATTGAGGGATGAAGGAAGCATGAAGAAGAATTATGAAGAAGAGAAGAAAATTGAAGAAGAATGATGTAGAAGTCAAAGGTCTCTCTCTCTCTCTCTCTCTCTCTCTTAAGCACACACTCTCTCTAAATATCTCTTTTGTTTTATTCCTCTCTCTCATCAACCATGGCATCTAGTTCCTTTTATTTTCTTTTTTAAATAAAACCAAATGAAATAATGAAACATGTAACAAAAATGCACATGACATGGTGCACTAACCATGGAAAAGTGTAGAAATATGGATTTGGCTTAATCGTGATTAGCAGTGCGATAATCAATTTAATTTAAACTTTCATATCATTAATTATAAAAATGCCAAAATCCGATAAATATCATTTTAATAAATAAATCATTTTAATCTCCAATTATTTTCCAAATATTGGTATATACTTATACCATTTTACGAAAACCCCTATTCGCAAATCGAATAGTTTTCGCGAAATATATTATTTTAATATTTAATTTCCAAAAACAATATTTTATAATTCTGAAATGTTACAATCATCCCCCCTTAAATAAATTCGGTCCCCGAATTTAAATTTAAACCCCCAAATACTAAAACATTTCAATAATCGGCTCAAATCAACGGGGCTCCGAAATCATGGAAGATATAGAAATACCACAGCACATCGTATGCGCCTGAAAACAAGTACGAAACTCAAAGTCAAACTCCGTCAAGTATCACGCAATCATTAGAGTTATAAGGGGGATACAAATCCCGAAATCCAATACCATACTCAATTATGCTATACTCAAATCATAATACGTATATAGTACGCATCCTTGTAAGACCATTTTAAAAGCTGAATAACTCTTGATAAATCTTTCCCAAATCGCTGTGCTATGCGTAGATCACGGCACAAGTCGCAGACGATCATTTGTAAATTAGTAAATATATACTTATATATGTTTTGCTCAAATTATACGTCCCGCCTTTTTGAAATATCCCAGAAGGTTCACTTTGTAAAATTTTGTGTCACTCACAGACACGTAGGAAATAGCGAGACTATATCTCCTTTTTGAAAACCTTTTGGTAAAATTTTCATGCATGCAAAAGTACTCAGGAACTGTCCTCCGACCAGCCCTGCTCGGCTACTATATAATATAGTATCCATCATCAAAACGCGATACCCATAAATAAAATCAGCCTCAAAAGGCGTATCCAACATCACATGCGTCTGGTGCGCACGGAAATCATATCCAATACAAGTGCCACGAATATGCACAAAAGCAAAAATAAGTGCAACGGGTGTGCACGAAAGCATCTGTCCAGTGCAACGGATGTGCACGACAACAATATCAAGTGCATCTATAGTGCACGAAAATCTCAACCCAGTGCAACTAACATGCACGAATGAAAATCCCAATCAAGTGCATCCAACATGCATGAATAAAAATCTCAATCGAGTGCACCCGGTGTGCACAAAATCTCATATCATGCGCCCAACATGCGCGGAAATCCAAAACAAGTGTGTCAGGTTCGTATAAAACATCTATTGCAAAGGTCTGCACGATAACGAACGTCAAGCGTAGATGCGCACGAAAACATAAATCTGGTTCAAAAAATGCACGAAATACAAATCCGGTGCAACCAATGCACGAAAACTCATTAATATCTCAAATACTCACATAAACAACACCGAGAATACCAAGGTGTATAGAATCATAAACGTGTGTGACTGCGTGCACAAAATCCATCCCAATGCACTACAAGCACATATAAGTTATACCGAGTGCATACGTAAAGCCAACTTCATACAACATGCACGAAATCGAATTGACAGTATCGAATCCACGAAACCATAAATACGTGCAACGAAGGCACAAATCGATACCAAGTGCAATAGATATGCACAAATCATAAACCAATGTAGCGGTGTATAAAATATAAATCAAGTGCAATAACTGTGCACAAAATATAAATCTCCAGTAGGTGCAGCCATGGTGCATGAAAACATAATTCACGAAAGCCAATCATTGAAACTCAGGTCCAAGCAATAAAAGTGTGATACTCGGATCACAAAACACAAATCGCAATAAATGACATTGAGGTACACTTCCTACAATGTCGAAAAATATGCTGGTGCGCCCAAAACTGGCAGAGCAAGATCATTTACTTGCCTCCTGCTCACAATATGGCGTCTTCGGTCTCAGGGTCCTCGTTTCTCTGTGGATTCCAATCTCACGATCCTTCTACACTTCGGCCTGATCAGGTGTACTAACGAAACAGTCCCGCACTGGAACTCCTCTGATCACCATTTGGCCAATCAACATGACCACTCTCAACGGTACATTACTGACGGCGGTATTTGGCCGTCTGAATATGCGCGATAAAACTGATCCTGGGTGAAAATCCTTATCGCTGCGGTGTCCTGGAAAGAACCTGCTCATGGCTTCTTCCAATCTTACATATGCCGAACTATACGAAGGTTGGCACTCCTGTTTAACTCTTTTCTCATAACCGGACAGATGCATCCTCAGCACGGCCTTCCTCTGAAATTTGGCTGTATCTAACGCCTCTGCATACGTATCAATCATCTGGAATCAACGGAGAGTAACAACCGCTCGTTAACATCTCGTACGAACCTCTTGTTCCACTCGTCTTTATTATTGTCCACTTCGTCGTCATCTCTTGTTGTCTGCATATTGCAATTCGTCCTCGGCTACGGTCAATCCGGAATCCCTCACATGGACTCAAAATTAAGAACTCTGTATCTTCACCACTCCGTAGAAGATATCTAGCCGAACACGTCCTCGGGAACTCATCCAAATCATCGGATGTCACGACCCAAAATTCGGCCCGTGACTGGCACTTAAACCGCGTAACATCTACAGGCGTAACGCAATTTAAGTAAACCGAAAACCCAGAAATCAAAACCATCAAAGGTAGTAAATGATGAAAACATTTGTAAAAAAAACATTTGGAAACCTCGAGTAAAAATCTTTAAAGTTTAAGTTATTTTCTTAAAAATTTCGGCAGCACCTCCTTTGTAAAAACTAACCCCGAAATGGGTAAAACATCTGATATAAGTAAAACGACTGATAAGAATAAATCATCCCCAAACGGGAGCAATCACACCCAACGGCGGAAACAACCACCACAAGAATAATATACGACGCCTTAGCGAAGAAATGAACAATATAAGTGAAAAACAGCATAAACGATAAAACTGCATAAATAATGTCGGCTCACACGAGCTCAACAACAAGAGTACAAAGATCATATACAACATCGTCCTCACAACTGGTCTCTAAGTCGATATATGAAATGGTAGATGGAGAGTACTAGATACAATAGAATGTACAATAAAATATAAACGGATACCCGCAACCCACTTATAAGCAAAATGGCCCACACGCCAACTGTAGCGGGATCCGCAACAAAAAGATACAATGATGTAGTCCCGCCGCGACTACTCTGAGGGTCAACCTGCAACACTCTGGCACAACGGGGGTGAGTTTCCAACTCGTGAATAGTAAATAACATATATAGGTAATCGCAGATATGCACGTGCTGCAATACTCTAACATGTGCAAACTGATGACATCAATATGGAAATGTGGGTATGCAACAATCATGCGAGGTACTTTATCAGGTACTACAACTACATGGTGCAATGCATATCAATGAATGCTGAGCATGGAATAAAATATCATCTACACGAATCATCATCGTGGGAAAAAAACCCGATGTCCACCAAATACACCCTAAATCCCAATAACTCAGGCGCCGTCATTCTTATCGGCCCTCATATCCTGTAAATCTCATGGAACCGGAGTGCCCAACATCGGCACTCGAAAACATCATGAAATACTCGTATCCAACATCGACACGTAAATCCATATATATATATATATATATATATATATATATATATATATCGGGCTCCGTCAGTCCGGATCGGCCCATGGGCTCCGTCTGCAGGATCGGCCCTCGGGTTCCGAACGTACGGGTCGGCCCATATCCATCTCTCGACTCCGGTCGGTATCCTCCGGATAACCGCCAAGTCCAACCAATCATCGGTAGGTAGTAGTCCCTCTGTCGGGCTCATCGTCATCCCCATGAAATCTCTCTCTCGCCCAGGGGGTACCATACCGGGTCCACCATGAACCTACAAACGGATCATCCTCCTCCTCGAATCGGGTTTCTATCACACGTCTTAGAACCGAGAAAACGAATGGTGGACATACTGAAATAAGATATCAAGAGAAACCGGGTTTTCAAAACAATGCATACATTTTTAAAATAATACCACGGTTCTCAAATCCAGAAAACACATGAAATCCAAGACTCAATGCGTAAATCCATTCAATGTGACGTATGCAGCATAATAGCGTATTATGAGCAAAAGGGGAAACCGCTCTTTTAAGTGGATTCAGTTTTTCTAAAATATAACATGCGGTCCCCAATTCTGCAAAATCAAAGTCAGCATCATCTATGTATGTACAAATGTGTACATACGTAGATATGGATGCACAAAGATGGGTATATACGCAAGTATGAGTGTACAGTATGTATATGCGCCAATATGGATGTACCAGTGGGTATATACGGAAGTATGAGTGTACAATATGTATATGCGCCAATGTGGATGTACAAGTACGTATATACACAAGTATGAGTGTACAATATGTATATGCGCCAATATGGATCTACAAGTGGGTATATACGCAAGTATGAGTGTACAATATGTATATGCGTCAATGTGGATGTACAAGTGGGTATATACGCAAGTATGAGTGTACAATATGTATATGCGCCAATATGGATGTACAAGTGGGTATATATATGCAAGTATGAGTGTACAATATGTATATGCGCCAATGTGGATGTACAAGTAGGTATATACGCAAGTATGAGTGTACAATTTGTATATGCGCTAATGTGGATGTACAAGTGGGTATATACACAAGTATGAGTTTACAATATGTATATACGCCAATATGGATGTACAAGTGAGTATATATGCAAGTATGAGTGTACAATATGTATATGCGCCAATGTGGATGTACAAGTGTATATATACGTAAGTATCAGTGTACAATATGTATATGCGCCTTTATGGATGTACAAGTGGGTATATACGCAAGTATGAGTGTACAATATGTATATGCACCAATATGGATGTACAAGTGGGTATATATACGCAAGTATGAGTGTACAATATGTATATGCGCCAATGTGGATGTACAAGTGGGTATATACGCAAGTATGAGTGTACAATATGTATATGCGCCAATGTGGATGTACAAGTGGGTATATACGCAAGTATGAGTGGACAATATGTATATGCGCCAATGTGGATGTACAAGTGGGTATATTCGCAAGTATGAGTGGACAATATGTATATGCGCCAATGTGGATGTACAAGTGGGTATATACCCAAGTATGAGTGCACAATATGTATATGTGCCAATATGGATGTACAAGTGGGTATATACGCAAGTATGAGTGCACAATATGTATATGCGTCAATATGGATGTACAAGTGGGTATGTACGCAAGTATGAGTATACAATATGTATATGTGCCAATAAGGATGTACAAGTGGGTATATATGCAAGTATGAGTTTAAAATATGTATATGCGCCAATGTGGACGTATAAGTGGGTATATACGCAAGTATGAATGTACAATATGTATATGCGTGTCATAGCAATTACCGACAGTGTGGGTGTAACATGCAAATTAGTGCTCGTGCACATGAACCGTCAGTAATAGTGCAGTGTCCACTAAATACTAAATCGAGCACAAAATATAATATCATGTAATGATGCTATGCAAATGCCAACATATACAAATATGAAAATGCGGCTACAATATCGTATCAAGCCCTGACGCATAACGCCATACGGGCGATTTCCCCGTAAATGTTAAATCTACTCACCGGTGATCTCGAGCTAAGCGTATCCGACCACCTACTTTCCCTTCTTTGCGGGGTCCGAAGTCCCCGCCTGCGACCCTAGAATTTACAAAAAGTAACACACATAAGGCTAAGATCCTGCAAAAACGCGATATCAAGACCAAACGAGAAACTAGCGTCGTAAGCTAAACGCGTGTGTATAGTCGTCTGAAACTACCCCGACATGCTATGACACACAGCAAACACCAAACCCACTCACATAACGTACGTGTCGTGTAAGTTTAAAAGTGCTAAAGAAAAGGAAATTGGTTCCGGATTTTGACACGAGCTGAAATAAGAAAAGTTGCATTTACTAAACACCTTAAACATACAGCAGACTCCCGTAGCCCAAACCCCGACACATGACACCACTATCTGGCCGCAAATTGCGGCCAGAACAAATAAAATTGCGGTCAAAAAGTGGACTGGTGGTCTCGTGCTCAGTGTGTGTGGTCTAGATCTAGTGAAAATGCTCCGGTAAACTCAACTTTTTCCTGAAGCATCGGGAGTGAAAGCAGATCCCAAAATGGCTATAATTCTTAATTAAAACATTAATTAAACACTAAATTAATACATTATGGGGTTTTAGTGTAACCTGGAGCAAAGACTTGGATTAAACAGCATTAATAACACTTAATTAAGCTAATCAACTATAAAAACCATAACTTGACCTAATCTCCACTTAACCCACCTAATTAGCACTAATAAACCACTTAACCCTAAATTAAGCTAAATAACTAAAAGTTTAGCAAGGAAAAAGATTAGGGTAAGCTTTATACCTCAAATTGGTTTAGTGATGGCTCAACTTGCTAAACTTGCCTTCAAAGGCAAGGACTTGCCTCAAGAACTAATCAAGAAGTGATAAGCAAGAGGTTTTGTGAAGAGGGGAGGGATTTTTAATGGAGATTGGGCTTGAATGAAAGGAAGAAGAAGAAGAATGAGGGAAAGGGGGGTTGTTGCTGCTACTGCAGAATTGAGAGAGGGAGAGAGTGTGTGTGAGAGGTGAGATAATAAGGGTTTTTGAAAAAAATTGAGAGTGTGAGATGATTGTGTGAGAGTCAACCATGCCCCTCTCTCTCTCCTCCATAAATGCTAGACATGCTTTGTTCCCCATGCCTCCTAGCTCATCATTCCCTCTCAACAAAAATTCAAATTAAAAGGATAACCCATTTTTCCCATTTTAAAACCAACCATTAACTTGTACACTAACATGTCATGTTACAAAAACATTATGGTTAACATGCACAAGCTATGTGCAAGTGTCAAAAATAATATTAAAATATTAATGTAAAATAATAAAATATATTAAAATAATTATTGGTTAATTTTTTCATAAAAAAACCCGTATTATCGCCTAATTAACCCCTAATCGAATTCTAAGGTGTTACATCGGAGGAATAAACTTTATTCGTCCGTTCTCGATCAACTCACAACGCATCTGGGTGAGGTACTACTATCTAAAACTGGTCAACTTACCGATCTCACATCGGAGCATCCGACGAACAACGTCCTCTCTTAATCGACTTACTCTATATCCAAGTAAGATCCTTCAATTGGAATTCTTCAACTCAACTGAGCCTGCATTTGCACATCAAATCAGACGAATTATATCAGTCGCTCAACTCAAGATAGACTAGCCATCTCTTATCACATCTCTGCCTGAAAGCTCCAGCGGTTTCAGCTCATAAATTCTGGAAGCGACATCCCATCAATCTCAGCAACAGTTGAGTCATCTGTCTGCACGGTAGACAACATCACGATCTCTGAGGTAGGCTGTACATCAACAGTCCTCCCAATCTGGCAGCCTCCATCAATGGCCCGATCATCCGGTGCAAAACCAAACACTCGCCTCAAACGAGAGGTCACAACACCAACACTATACCTACAAGTCCCTATGTCACCAGAAACAACATGGTCAGTCCTCGTCCATGACGAGTTTGCCCTGACCGCAACACTAGCAGCATCTCCATCTATGCTCAAACCATGGTGACAGGAACCTCAACTAGGTATCGATGAAGATAGATCAAACGAATAAAAGAAATCAAAAGATCCCAAATGGATATATGATCATAGGAACGAATAGTATCACAGATCTCAAGATAAGTACATCCTAAGGTTTGTTAAGTGGAGTATCGTATCGTAAGTATGTTGCGGAATATACGTACGATACGTCACTCTACTCAAGCTACCAACTCCATCAATCAAGGTCAACCTTAAAACGAAAGTTCGGGTCTAATACCCCTCCCCCCGTCAAGTCTAAGTTCCGTAAAGTCAAGCCTTAGTTCCGAAATATATATACGCCCTAGACTCCGAATAGTCAAACCCAGACTCAAACCAAGGTTAAACCTAACGCTCTGATACCAACTTTGTCATGACACATAATTTAGCACGTGACCGGCACTTAAATTACGCAACGTCTAACGGCGTGACGTAAATCAAGTAAGCCGAAGCCCAGAAAATCTAAACCTTTTTGAGGAAAATAGTGGGGGTGCAGTTTTGAAATAAAGGTATAATGAATCATGTTTTTCTTTAAATGCATAACTAATGAGACATGAAAATGCAAGTTGATTATACTACAGTTGAAAACATGTTTCGTCTTTAAAAATTTGGGCAGCACCTCCCTTGTATATTTTGATCCAAAAACCACATACATACAATAAAGGCATCCCCAAGATGGAGCTAGCTCTTCGCCAACTGGCGGAATTATAACCACACAATAACATATATACAACGCCCAACGTCGAAGATCAACCCAGAAAGAACAATAAATAAGCAAGACATCAAAACTCAAGAAAGCGATCATAAACCCATCGCTCTAAGCCTATGTCACGACCCGAAGGTACGGAACGTGACCGGCACTTAAATTACGAAACGTCTAAAGAAGTAACGTAATCTAAGTAAGCCGAATCCCAGAAATCTAAACCATTTAAAAGAAGAAGGAAAAGAAAACATGTTTAAAAGTAACATCAAATTTTCTCAAAAATTTCGGCAGTCTCTTTTGAAAAAACTGGCCCCAAACGGGTACAAATAAGAATAATATATGCAAGCAATAAAAAGGCATCCCCAAGTGGGAGCTATCTCTACGCCAAAAGGAGGAAACAACCATACAAGCAATATAATATACAACGCCGAAGGGCGAAGAACAAAACTCAAAGAAAACCATCAAACCACCAGAAAACCATAATAATGCAAGTGCGACTCTAAGGTCGAAATAAAAACAACTGGTCTTCTAATCTACCAATAATAAAAGTCCGGTTGATGGAGCTTACTAGATACAAATGAAATAATAAAAGTACAACGGCGGTCCTGATACAAGTGAACCAACCTACCAACCAAATCACCCTGAATGAAAAGATGTTCCAGCAAGATGCCAAGGAAACCTGTACATATGAACCATTAAGAAAATTTGGCACAACGGGGGTGACATGCCAACTCGTGAGTAGAAGACATCCGCGAGTAGAAATCGCAAGCACGACGCTCTCCAAGGTCATAATAATCTACTTAATTTAACACTAGTCATCTAGTAGTGGCATGGTAATAATCTATATATAAGTACAATACTCAGTGCTCGTGTCCGTGCCTCAAGTAGTAACATGTCATGTGTATGAGTATGCATGCACCATGAATGTAAAACAATCAACCATGAAATCTGGATATATCTGTATAAGAAATCTTTAACTTTTATCACAGAAAAATTTGTACGGTAATCTGAAACATCATCAATGAAATCCATGGAAATCCGTGTCAAGCATCGACACAAAACATGTAAATCTCAAAGTCTCAATACCTCATAGTCTCAATATCTTATAGTCTCAATATCTTGGGCTCCGTCAGTCCGGATCGACCCATATCATCAAATCCCACGACAACGGTCGGTATCCTCCGGATATCCGCCGCGCCAGACATCACCGGTAGGTAGTCTTCCCCTGCCAGGCTCATCGTCTACAACTCGAGCTTCTTTCCCCGGGGTACCATACCGGGCCCATCATGTACCCGAGACGGTTCATCCACTCCTCGAATCGGGTCTCGAAATCCAACAGAAAATATGAAACCTCATGGTGGACGACAAATACATCACGAGAAAATCGCAACTTGTATGTTAAAATGAGAGGGAGAGAGAGAGAAGTATTTTTTTTATATATTCTTGCGGTTTTCGCCAAAAATCCAGAAATCTCATAGAAATCCAAAATCCAAAAATCATGAGTAAGTAATAATGAGTATCGGCATAAGCCCCACATACTGCATGATAATATGAAAATGTGAATGCATGAAGTGTCTATGTAATAAATGCAATGTCTAATCTAGCACATGAGAGTAATCACACAATATTATATTGGACTGGCATTTAGCTGATTATATCAATAAAAAGATAATATGTTCTAAAGTGTACGTGACATGACAATTACCGATGATGATGTGTATGAGCCGGCAAATGAGTGTACGTGGAACATGCGCATCATCGGTAATAGTGCTTGTGTCCTAACAGGCAGAGTTTCATATTAATTAGAGAAACATATGTGTGAACATGCAATGCGATGAATACAACATGAATATAACAGTGAATGTGTAGTAAACGCACAACTAGAGAATACATACTAATTACGTGTCATACAGCTTGTTGTTTGAAAAAAAGCATGATCCGATAGTTTCGACAATAAGTATGACTCGAGCCTAAACTAAGATCTACCAACCAACTAAAGAACTAACTAAAGACACTAGTCGAAAGGTAAGAAGAATCCTCCTAAAGTCTGAGTCGATATCTCTAGTAGTCGGCAATCCAGCCTCAATAGCGTCACGTACATAGTACGACTTCCTCGAGACAAGAGTGCAGATCAATCATCACATCTATGCCCCGTACGGTAAAATCCATCGTACGGCTTCCCAAAATCGGGGTACGGGTCAACTATCACATATGTACATCATCATTCGTATGGTATCATCATCAAACAATATCATGATCAAGGGTATTGTGCTATAATCGCTTACATCCCAATATCATCAAACATATATCATTGTCTGTGTAAATATACATCGTCAAATGATCCTCAAAAATATCTTGTCACATATACCATATCGTGATTAAGTCACATATTACAATCCGGGTTCTATTCTAGAGTCTCGTACATTTCCATGTCATCATCACCCATTATCGTTTATGTATAAATATCAATTTTCTTATTTCCCAACGATCCGTTAATATCATAGTACATCTCATATCATACTCGATCGTATATCTTTAACTCACAGCATCATGCCCAGTCATACCGACTCCTCCCCAGATATCATATAATATCCTCATATCACGTTTATATGTTATATATATATATATATATATATATATATATACATATACATATAGAAACCTACACACACATACACACACACACACACATATATATACATACATACATATACACCAAGTCAAGTGTATGTGTGTATGCGTGTGTATGTGTCTACATGAAACCTACGAATTCTCTCTAGGGCAAACATCCTCTGGTTAAGTCTTTCTAGATCAGTCTAATCTAACCTAACGTCTTCAATGGTACCCTACTCGCCAAGAATCTAAGGTCACGTCCGACTTCCTAATAATAATATGTAATATCCTTATTCTACGTTTGCGGGGGTGCTAAACTCCATCCACCCGACTTCCCCCGTAAATATACATCTACTCACCTGGTCCTTGTCTGCCGAAGTCGATACCGCCATCCTATTCTTTATCGTCCGAAGTCCACGTGAGGGGTACCTATACGCAAACATATATGTATATCGTAAATCGAATTGCGTATAAAACCAAAACGACGCACGAAACACGCATAGGTTAAAGCCTATGACCCGCTCATGCAAAATAACTAAATAACCCTCGACATCGGCGTACAAACGCCGATTATTCAAGAAAAACCCAAACATGCAAATCTTAGTTCCAAAAATTACTAATTATAATATAGAATATGGTTTAAATCATCCAAACCTTAAAATCAATCAAATCGTTCTATTTCGCAAAAACATAGAAAGCGTAAATTAACCGTTTTACTTCAAAACTTGATATTTAAACGAAACTAATGGCCATAATATTCACTAATATCATATATAGATTATATAAACCATTCCTATAATTTTATCTCATCAATTTGAATTAAGTCCAAAATTCTAGTTTGCAAAAATATCAAATATTAACACTTTTTAAAGCAAAATTCACAATTCAACAACTAAGCTAAATTTTGAATATTTTAAATTGTTAAACCACTCATGGAAACCTTAATGTTGTGCTAAAACCCTAACTAGATTTTTAATCCCACATTTTAAATTAATTTCAAAAACCTAGTTTGCAAAATAGCATATTTATCACAATTTTTAAACTAACAAATAGCAACTAGTAACCAAATTGGGTTTTGCATTCAATTAACATGTTAATCTCCTCATTAAAACAATGAGTAATTAATAAAAATTCTAACTAGAATTTTATCTCACCAATATATATATTATAAAAACCTAGTTTGTAAAATTATCAAATTTTATTAACTTTGAAGTAACTCTTTACAATTTAACCACAAATCTAAGTTTGTGCATATCTTAGGATGTTAAATTACACTTTATAACCATTAACAAATAATAACAACCCTAATTTGCTCACAAACCATTTTCTTGAATTTTCAAATTTACAACTAGCATAAAATTAACACTAAAATATGCTAGATTTAAGCAATTTATACAACAATTTCACTATAGGTTAAAGATTTATACCTCACATTCAAGAGATCCAACATGAAAATCATAGCCTCCAAAATTCTAACATTGCTCCAAGATCCATGCTAAATAGGCCAAAGAATAATGGGTAGGATTTAAATTAGGAATTTGTGGGTTTTTATTTGGATTTTTGATGAATTTTTGGATGATTTTTGAGAAGAATTGAAGTGGAGAAATGGGGGGGGCTGCCCAAGGTGAGGCCGACCATGGCATGGGGAAAAAGAGAGAGAGAGAAAAAGATGTGAGGAGTTGTGTAGAAACTTCTCCAAATAATACATCTTTTAAGTCTTTTCATCAATTTCTTTATTTATTTAATTTTATTTTCCAAAAATAATCCTAGAAAAATCTAGAACCATGGAGAGATTTTGAGAAAGAATTTTGCATATCACACACTTGTTTTAAATTGTCATGGTCCACTTTTGTAAAATTAACCACTCCAATTTGTAATTTGCGCTATTTTAATGTATAATTAAAAGCTTATGTAAATAATTGAAATAATTAATTTAGGAAAAATATTTAATTAAACTAACAATTTATAAGTGACCAAATAATATTAATTACTAGCAATTTCATAGCCTAAATAGGTATATTTAAGTCTATTTTGAAAAATAATTATAGTTATGTTTTACGGAAAAATACGGTTTATTTTACCGATTATCAAAAAATTCACCTAAAGGGTTTTATTTAATTATTTATTTATTTTTAAAACGTTACAATCTTCCCCCCTTAAAAAAAATTCGGTCGCCGAATTTAAATTAAAACTCCCTCCCAAATACTAAAACATTTAGCAAAACACTAAAATCGTCGGGGCTCCCAAATTATCAATACATAACTAAAAATCAACTCCGTCAAACCTAACGCAATCATCGGAGTTATGGTGAAAATACAATGTCAAAGCCCAATATGAAAACCAACATGATATACATTAAAACTATAACTTGTACATATAGTACGCATCGTAGTACAATCGTCCAAACATCTGAATAAAGAAGCATGCAACCCCCCCTATTTTTAAAATCGTCGTGCGATGTGCGAAACACGGCATAAGTAGCGGACGTTGATTTTTAAAAAAATAGCTATACATATATATCTTTTATTTAACATACACGTCCCTCCTGGTTACTAAACCAAATAGTAATTATTATAAAAATATACTGCTCAAAATGAAATCAATCCTAATCACAGCATAAAAAAATATCATGTGCGTCCGGTGCGCGCTGAAATCGAAACCAAATATAGAAGCCGCAAATATGCACAGAAATAAAACTGAGTGCAACGGGCGTGCACCAAAAATATCTGTCAAGTGCAGCGGGCGTGTACGACAACAATATCAGGTGCATCTAATCTGCACAAATCCCGATTTAGTGCATCTTGTGTGCACAAAATCGCATCAAGTGCGCCAAGTGTGCGTAAGAATCTCAATCAAGTGCACATAGTGCACGAAAACATATACCGAATATCAAAATCGAAATCATAGTACGAAAAGTGCATGAAAACTATATCGAAGCATACGTCAAAATCAGGTGCAACCCATATGCACGAAATCAATCAATATCCCAAAATGTATAAAACCAAATCGGGTGCACCGGGTATGAACAAAACAACATCAATACAACTAATATATGAAACAAGAACAGAGTGTAATGAATGTGCACATAGGAAATACCAATCATAGAACAAAATCCTCAAAATAACAAAATCCAAACAACGAAAATATGAAATTCAAATCACCAAATCGTAATCGTAAACATTATCGTCAATGTGCGCCTTTTCTAATGTCGACTGATTCAGACTCGTCTCCTCATAGCTGTGCTGACTGCGCTATAAACGGCTATGCTCATATCTAGAGTCTCCCACGTAATCTATCCCTTCACCTGATATCTGGACTACGTTAAATTTTTCGATCGATTTATCAATGTCCCAAAATCCCCCGAGAGCTCAACACTCAACTATAGTTTAAAAATATCCAGTAAATGCCCCAGCATCTGCGGACCAGCCGTAGAAGGGCAAACCCAAGCCTCACTAATGGCACCGCGGTACTGCCGTACACCCTAAGGTTCAAAGGTGTTCTGATGGTCATTATGTCGAGTTAGGGTTTCATTCTTCTAGAGGGTCTATAGAAATACCTGCATGTTCTTTTGAATACCTTAAACTTGGGAAAATTGGTTTCTGACATTCGTTCGAACCTTTTAACTTCGTCTGGACGACATGTGAATACTCTTCGTCCGCACGCTAAACAATGCTTCAACCCTCCAGAATAGACGATACCCTAACGGTCATCGCATTCTAGCCGCAGCTCTCTCTGCCCGTGTGACCGTGGTAACAGAAACCACCACCCGATATCGACGAAGATAGATCAAAGGAACGAATAGAATACAGTGCCAAGAAATGTACATCCTAAGGCTTCTTAAGCAGAGTAGCGTATCGTAAGTATGTCGCGAATCATACCCACGGTACGTCACTCTACCTAAGTCACCTACTCTATCAACCAAGGTCAACCTAGACTTAGACAAGGGTTAAACCTAGCGCTCTGAGACCAACTTTGTCATGATCCGAAGGTACGGAACATGACCGGCACTTAAATTACGAAACGTCTAAAGGCGTAACGTAATCTAAGTAATCCGAAGTCCAGATATCTAAACCATTTAAAACAAGAAGTAAAGGAAAACATGTTTAAAAGCAACATCAAATTTTCTCAAAAATTTCGGCAGAGTCTCCTTTGTAAAAACTGGCCCGAAACGGGTACAAACAAGAATAATATATGCAAGCAATAAAAAGGCATCCCTAAGTGGGAGCTAGCTCTACGCCAAAAGGAGGAAACAACCACACAAGCAATATAATATACAACGCCGAAGTGTGAGGAACAAAACTCAAAGAAAACCATCAAACCACCGGAAAACCATAATAATGCAAGTGCGACTCTAAGGTCGAAATAAAAACAACTGGTCTTCTAATCTACCAATAATAAAAGTCCGGTTGATGGAGCATACTAGATACAAATGAAATAATAAAAGTACAACGGCGGTCCTGATACAAGTGAACCAACCTACCAAGCAAATCACCCTGAATGAAAAGATGTGCCAGCAAGATGCCAAGGAAACCTGTACATCTGAACCAGTAAGAAAATTTGGCACAACGGGGGTGACTTGCCAACTCGTGAGTAGAAGACATCTGCGAGTAGAAATCGCATGCACGACGCTCTCCAAGGTCATAATAATCTACTTAATTTAACACTAGTCATCTAGTAGTGGCAGGGTAATAATCTATATATAAGTGCAGTACTCAGTGCTCGTGTCCGTGCCTCAAGTAGTAACATGTCATGTGTATGAGTATGCATGCACTATGAATGTAAAACAATCAACCATGAAATCTGGATATATCTGTATAAGAAATCTTTAACTTTTATCACAGAAAAATTTGTATGGTAATCTGAAACATCATCAATGAAATCCATGGAAATCCGTGTCAAGCATCAACACAAAACATGTAAATCTCAAAGTCTCAATATCTTATAGTCTCAATATCTTGGGCTCCGTCAGTCCGTATCGGCCCATATCATCAAATCTCACGACAACGGTCGGTATCCACCGGATATCCGCCGCGCCAGACATCACCGGTCGGTAGTCTTCCCCTGCCAGGCTCATCGTCTACAACTCGAGCTTCTTTCCCCGGGGTACCATACCGGGCCCACCATGTACCCGAGACGGTTCATCCACTCCTCGAATCGGGTCTCGAAATCCAACAAAAAACATGAAATCTCATGGTGGACGACACATACATCACGAGAAAACCGCAACTTGTATTTTAAAATGAGAGGGAGCGAGAGAGAAGTTTTTTATATATATTCTTGCGGTTTTCCCCAAAAATCCAGAAATCTCATCGAAATCCAAAATCCCAAAATCATGAGTAAGTAATAATGAGTATCGGCATAAGCCCCACAATACTGCATGATAATATGAAAATGTGAATGCATGAAGTGTCTATGTAATAAATGCAATGTCTAAACTAGCACATGAGAGTAATCACACAATATTATATTGGACTAGCATTTAGCTGATTATATCAATAAAAAGATAATATGTTCTAAAGTGTACGTGACATGACAATTACAATTGATGATGTGTGTGAGCCGGCAAATGAGTGTACGTGGATCATGCGCATCATCGGTAATAGTGCTTGTGTCCTAACACAGAGTTTCATATTAATTAGAGAAACATATGTGTGAACATGCAATGCGATGAATACAATATGAATATAACAGTGAATGTGTAGTAAACACACAACTAGAGAATACATACTAATTACGAGTGATACAGCTTGTTGTTTGGAAAAAAGTATGATCCGATAGTTTTGAAAATAAGTATGACTGGAGCCTAAACTAAGATCTACCTAACCAACTAAGGAACTAACTAATTACACTAGTCGAAAGGTAAGAAGAATCCTCCTAAAGTCTGAGTCGATATCTCTAGTAGTCGGCGATCCAGCCTCAATAACATCACGTATATAGTACAACTTTCTCGAGTCAAGAGGGCAGATCAATCATCACATCTATGCCTCGTACGGTAAAATCCATCGTACGACTTCCCAAAATCTAGGTACGGGTCAACTATCACATATGTACATCATCATTCGTATAGTATCATCATCAAACAATATCATGATCAAGGGTACTGTGCTATAATCACATACATCCCAATATCATCAAACATATATCATTGTCTGTGTAAATATACATCGTCAAATGATCCTCAGAGATATCATGCCACATATATCATATCGTGATTAAGTCACATATTACAATCCCGGTTCTATTCTAGAGTCTCATACATTTCCATGTCATCATCACCTATTATCGTTTATGTATAAATATCCATTATCTCATTTCCCAACGATCCGCTAATATCATAATACATCTCATATCATACTCGATCATATATCTTTAACTCACGGCATCATGCCCAGTCATACCGTCTCTTCCCCAAATAACATATAACATCCTCATATCACGTGTATATATATATATATATATATATATATATATATAGACAACACACACATATAGAAACTTACACACATTCACACACACACACACCCCCCAAGTCAAGTGTATGTGTGTGTGTGCGTGTCTGTGTGTCTACATGAAACCTACGAATTCTCTCTAAGGAAAACATCCTTTGGTTAAGTCTTTCTAGATCAGTCTAATCCAACCTAACGTCTTCAATGGTAACCTACTCGTCAAGAATCTAAGGTCACGTCCGACTTCCTAATAATAATATGTAATATCCTTATTCTACGTTTGCGGGGGTGCTAAACGCCATCCACCCGACTTCCCCCGTAGATATACGTCTACTCACCTGGTCTTTGTCTTCCGAAGTCGATGCCGCCATCCTCTTCTTTATGGTCCGAAGTCCACGTGAGGGGTACCTATACGCAAACATATATGTATATCGTAAACCGAATTGCGGATAAAACCAAAACGACGCACGAAACACACATAGGTTAAAACCTATGACCCGCTCATGCAAAATAACCAAATAACCCTCGACATCGGTGTACAAACGCCGATTGTTTGAGAAAAACCCAAAAATACAAATCGTAGTTCCAAAACATACGAATTATAATATAGAATAGGGTTTAAATCATCCAAACATTAAAATCAATCAAATCGTTCTATTTCGCAAAAACCTAGAAAGCGTAAATTAACCGTTTTACTTCAAAACATGGTATTTAAAAGAAACTAATGGCCATAATATTCACTAATATCATAAATAGGTTATATAAACCATTCCTATAATTTAATCTCATCAATTTGAATTAAGTCCAAAATTCTAGTTTGCAAAAATATCAAATTTTAACACTTTTTAAAGAAAAATTCACAATTCAACAACTAAGCTAGAATTTGCATATTTTAAATTGTTAAACCACTCATGGAAACCTTAATGATGTGCTAAAACCCTAACTATATTTTTAATCCTACATTTTAAATTAATTTCAAAAACCTAGTTTGGAAAATAACATATTTATCACAATTTTTAAACTAACAAATAGCAACTAGTAACCAAATTAGCTTTTGCATTCAATTAACATGTTAATCCCCTCATTAAAACCATGAGTAATTGATAAAAATTCTCACTAGAATTTTACCTCACCAATATATATATTATAAAAACCTAGTTTGTAAAATTATCAAATTTTAATAACTTTGAAGTAACTCTTTACAATTTAACCACAAATCTAAGTTTGTGCATATCTTAGGATGTTAAATTACACTTTATAACCATTAACAAATAATAGCAACTCTAATTTGCTCACAAACCATTTTCTTGAATTTTCAAATTTACAACTAGCATAAAATTAACACTAAAATATGCTAGATTTAAGCAATTTATACAACAATTTCACTATAGGTTAAAGATTTATACCTCGCATTCAAGAGATCCAACATGAAAATCATAGCCTCCAAAACGATAACTTTGCTCCAAAATCCATGCTAAATAGGGCAATGAATAATGGGTAGGATTTAAATTAGAAATTTGTGGTTTTTATTTGGATTTTTGATGAATTTTTGGATGATTTTTGAGAAGAATTGAAGTGGAGAAATGGGGGGGTTGCCCAAGGTGAGGCCGGCCATGGCATGGGGAAAAAGAGAGAGAGAAAAAGATGTGAGGAGTTGTGTAGAAACTTCTCCAAATAATATATCTTTTAAGTCTTTTCATCAATTTCTTTATTTATTTAATTTTCTTTTCCAAAAATAATCCTAGAAAAATCTAGAACCGTGGAGAGATTTTGAGAAAGAATTTTGCATATCACACACTTGTTTTAAATTGTCATGCTCCACTTTTGTAAAATTAACCCACTCCAATTTGTAATTTGCCCTATTTTAATGTATAATTAAAAGCTTATGTAAATATTTGAAATAATTAATTTAGGAAAAATATTTAATTAAACTAACAATTTATAAGTGACCAAATAATATTAATTACTAGCAATTTCATAGCCTAATAGGTATATTTAAGTCTACTTTGAAAAATAATTATAGTTAAGTTTTACGGAAAATTGTGGTTTATTTTACCGATTATCAGAAAATTCACCTAAAGGGTTTTATATAATTAATTAATTATTTATTAATTTTTAAAACGTTAGGCCTAGCACTATACCCAAGTCTGACTAGGTCTACCAATATACAATGTCTAGTTCTGATTTGATTTGATGGAGTTTATCTAGATACAACTGAATGTAAAGTACGAGAGTGGGCATGATCCAATGTGTGTCCCACCTACCAATGCAAAGCACCCTTGATGATGCTGTGTGCCAGCAATACCATAACTGATCCCAAGCGGTCAAACCTGCAAGAACTGTGCCATAATGGGGGTGAGTTGCCAACTCGTGAATAGAAAACATTAGCAAGTAGAAATCGAATAAAACAACGATTTCCTAGGTCACTATATCCTGAAGATAATACTATGATATGTAGGGTGACCATATATGCATATATGTCAACAATCGATCAATGTAATGACATATATAAATAAACATCTGACATCATATGCATGTATGCTTGTGGATATCATCCATGTGTTCGTCAACAACACAAACAATATCATGGAACTTGAGTGTCCAACACCGACACTCGAAACATCATGAAACATAAACCTGTATATATATATATATATGAGGATATCAACCTTGTGTGTCCATCAACGACACATCAAAATCATGGAACCTGGGTGTCCAACACCGACACTCGAATCATCATGAAAACCTGTGTCCAGCATCGACACGTAAATCCTCATATCCCGTGCTTCGTCAGTCCGGATCAGCCCATATCTCGACCACGGTCGGTATCCTCTAGATATCCGCAGCGCCAAACTATCTTGGGCTCCTTCAGTCTGGATCGGCCCATATCATCTCACGACTCCGGTCGGTATCCACCAGATATCCGCTGAGCCCAAAACTATCACCGGTAGGTAGTGCTCCACTGCCAGGCTCACCTCCTAACAATACGAGTCTTCTTGCCCCGGGTACCTCACCGGGTCCACCATGTACCCGCAGACGGTTCTTACCGCTCCTCGAATCGGGTATAATCATAGCTCATAACCGAGAAAACTCATGGTGGAAGCCTCTAAATATCATATCAAGAGAAACCGCGTTTTTAAAGCAATACATAATTCCCTTTGAAATATAACTGCGGTTCTCAAATTTAGAGATCTTATGAAAACAGCATCTCAAGCATATAACCATAAAGTACGATGCATGCAACATAGAGTAGTAATATGAGCATATCGAGTATATCACGCAGTCATGTCAAGTGATAGTACTGAACAATGAATGTACTTTTACGTTTAAGATTAATCTCATGATATGGAAGTTCTACTGTGTAAGTGGCATGGCAATTACCGATGATGATTGTGTGTGAGCCAGAAAATCTATGTATGTGTAGCATACGCATCAACGGTAATTGTGCAGGTGTACTAGCAAATGATACCATATAAAATTAAATACTGGAAACATGATAGGTAACACACGAGGAATAATCCAACATAAACATGAACTATAATAAGGTAGCCTCTTTATGTCAACGATCCCGCCTCATAGTATCAAGTGTCGCAATATCCTCGATCATCATTCTCAATTCATGAGCGCGGATAAAAAATTCGGTAAACGCATCGCGTACGGTAATCCATCGTACGGTGTCACAAACAGAGAAGGGAATCTATCATCCTATTTTCCAGCAAAGGTACAGATCTATAATCTCGTACGGCATACCTTATCAATCACATAATACATCTATATCAATCTTATCTCTTGTCATCTTGCATATACGTCATATCTTGTTAATCTCAATTCATATCGATCTCGATCTCATATCCTACTATTATCAACTCATACTTGTCCTCTTTCAATTCATACTTATTATGATTCATTTTCTCATTTCATATTCTCATATATCAATCCGAGTCATCTATATCTATCATCTCAATATCCCACATCATGTTATCTTATATACTTATATCATATTCTCAAGCCAATATATCCATTAGTGTCAACTTTTATCACATCATCTCTTATTAAAACCTTTATCAAAATTATAATTAATATAACAATCTTTCCATATCAATGGTTGCGAGGGTGCTATACTCCATCCACCCGACTTCCCTCGTAGATATAAATCTACTCACCTGTTAAACGCCTCGCTTAGCCGAAGTCGATGTGCTTCGTCGTCTCGAAAGTCCACACGTAGGTACCTACAATCAATACACAATCGCAATACTATTAAAACCAATATCCGAAAACCGATACGGCACACGAATTGCTCATAGGTTAGAACCTATAGCTTACGCATGTAAGATCAACCAAATAACCCTCATCCGTTGACGTACAAACTTCCAACGACGGAATCCAAATTCAAATATAAAAACCAAGTTTCAAAAATCGCAAAACCCGAAATCAGCAACTAAGGAAATCTATCCCAGATTTTACCCTAGGTCAAACTAGGACATTTTGCATATAGGGTTAGTCTAGATATCAGATAAGAGAGTCACAGACCAAGAATCAATACATTTCACCACAATGTGGCCGCAAATTGCAGCTATTAGGATTAAATCTGCGGCCTGGAACAAGAGTGGGTATCTCGGGTCTTGGGGTTAGCTTCTAGGTCACCTGCTCATCTCTCTGTGTTCGCTAAATAATTTTTATGGTTTGAGGGTAATAGCAGATCTCAATAACACATCACAATTCTCACAAAATACGATATCGAGGAAATTCTAACTTCGTGTTTTGGTTTCTAGTCTCTGTCCTTGGTCCAGAAATCATCTCTAAAGTCTTATAAACACTCACTACTCTCTATTAACCACTTAACATTGACTTGGAAATTTCTAATATCACATTGTTGGATATAGTGCCCTCAAAGTCATTTATTGGATCGCAAGTACGTGATTGCAATGATTAAGGGAGGACCTATACCGGTAGGACAGTCTTACTCGAGATGATAGTATGCTATCTGGTTTACCTTTATCAATCGTGTACAGGTTCAGCTGACTGATCACTATTACACGTTGATAGAGCCCTTAGGATCTTGTTTGACTACCAACAGTATGATGGCGATCATATACGTGAGAGTTGGGTACTCCATAAGCACATCCTTGAAAGTGGTCCCTAGTCGTGGGAGTTTCGAGAATGGGTATCGATACTCCAGAGTAGACTAGTGTATACAGTCGAGACCCCGACGAGGGGCGGTGGCCGGTCTCACAAGCCACTGGTGTCAGTTGGATCACTTAAGATGTATACAGGTGCTCATTGGGTTATGAGTACACCGGACAGGACTCGCCGGGAACCTGCTAGTTGGTATTTATACCTAGCGTCAGATAGCAGTTCCCTAGTGACATGTGTACAAGTTAGTTCATCGACCTGAGGTCGTCATTTGTCTCGTGTGAGTTCCCACTGTGCTTTGATTTCTACCCTACCATGGCTCAAAGGAGTCGTGCAAACATGTTTTTTTTTGGGTAGAGTCCCGAGCCACATGGTTGCAAGTGAGTGGATCGGTAGGGGATTCGTCTCTCTCGGTATTGGGGGTGAGATCGCGTAGTGTCTAGGAGAGCCATTACACAAAGCCCTCGGCCGAGGCAGGAGAGTTACTGGTAGGTACTCCAGTAGTATCTCAGGGTGTTCTGGGCTACACTCCGACACGACTTATACCGCTATTGGGGGTTTGACGTTACCAGCCCCCTAGGCCCGATATGCGATACTCATAGACGAACGGAACGGACTGTATGTATATTGTCACTGATAGGCTCAGTAGGGTTCCAAGATGAGTTCGCTCATCGGCTTTCCTTGAGGTCAGTACATGGGCAGCCGTTACACACAGCTAGTTCCGCTGACGTGCTTATGGTTAAACCCACTGCCAGAGTACTGACGAGTCTTTAGAGTCCCCCACAGATAGTTTCCCAAGTTCCGGCTAAACGTTGTAGAGGCCGTATGGTTTTATGGCAGGGTTCGGAAAATGCACGTGAACTTGTGCACGTGTCATGGTTCGGACAGATAATACTAGTGTAAGTCCACGTTGCGCACCCCAGTGCTTGCGGGGAGGCTGAAACGGTATAAAAATCGGATTTTTAGCACTCAAGGCAACATGGACTAACAAAAGGCGGGATCTTTTCTAAACAAAACTAACTAACAAGCTAAAAAGAGTTAGCTACTCGGAAAAGAGGTTATACCTAGGGCTTTATGTCCTTCTCTCCTTGCTCCTTGGAGTGAACGGAAGTGATCTCCTTGTTGTCTTCTCTCGTCGAAGAAGGATCCACCCGAGAGCCTCAACCTTTGGCTTCAACTTCAAGCTAGAAGTAACTAAGATGCTAGAAGTGCTAATCCTAGAACCTTAGATGAGAGTAGAGATTATTTTAGAGTGGTTTTACTCAAGCTCATATGTTTCTCAACTCATGAGAGGGGAGAGCTTGAGAAAGAGGAAGAGCAAGAGAGAGAAACTATATGATAGAATGAAAAGGTTTTTACAACCATAAGGAATATAAGTGATTTTTCAAATAATAATATTAATCAAAAATGAAAAGGTGATGGTTAGTTTGAAGAGACCACTATCATATCACAATAAATGTTTTTGCAAAGATCAAAGAGTATCTAAAAAGCTAATGATGATGGTCAATGTTTCAAACCTAGTCAACTAGTCAACCTTGGTCAACAAGTCAACAAGCCCAACCATGACACAATTTCACTTAATTAATATTATTAATTGATAAATCACAAGATCATTAGGGTTTTGAAAAAGACGACTGTCAACTGTGCATACACACCCGTTCCAAAACCCTAATGAAAAACCTCTTCCTCCGCCTCAATCAACTGTGCATACACACCCGCATTCATGTTCCAATGAACACGAACACAAAAGAGATAAAACCAATCTCAAATCATATACTAGGATCCGGCTTAAACCAAAGCCCGCTAGTACAAGCTGTCCGGACATCAAACGTGCATGATTGAAATGATTTTCCGATTGTATCGTGTTTTTGAGAAAGTAGATTTTAGAAATCACAACCAAAAATATTTTGACCGCAATCAATAACGGTGTCGGATGTAGCGCGTTAGTAAGTACGGAACGTCCACAGGGAAAGTGAGTTCCGTTCAATTCTTGAATTAGATGAGTTGAAAATTTAAGCAAAAGAAAAGAAAACAATTCATGATTTGTAATTGTAGATCAAAAAGTAAGAAAAATCTAGATCTAAAAGAAACATTAAAGAGCAAGAATAGGGATGAGAGATAATTTCCAACCAACAATCAAGACAAGAAGTATGGCTCGTAGGAGTAGATCGGATCTATATATGTGATGAGATCTGAAGATTACTAATTCTTATCCATTAATGAATTGATACTAGATCGATACAAAATTCATCGAGGTTTAAGGATCTTTGCTAGAAAATTAGGAATTCCGCAACTCATCCTTTGTCCTTTCGATGGATCGCATTCAAATTCTAGCTTCTAATCAATCAAATGTTTAATAGTTGTTCCCTAGTTTCGAGTGAACACGATCAAGAAAGCATCATCTCGAAGCTAGGTTATTAATCATTTGATTAACTAGAATTTCCAAACCTTATAGGATTTAAGAATTGTAGAAAGATCTAAATCATCATCATCTAAAGATCGTCACAACTCCTACACGAGCGGAGATTACTCAAACATCATGATCACAAACACAATCACAAATTGAATTCTAATCATTATGCTTGAATTAAAAGATAAGCAAGAGTATAGAAAATTCACCTTTATTTATCAACAAATTTCGTTACAACTCTTTTGAATTTACAAAAGGAAGGAACTAGATCGTCGATTTCGGCTTCGCTCGGCTCCTTGAGTCGCGGATCGGCGTGGATCTCTTGCTCCGTTGGAATCCGGCGTCGCTTGCTAAAGGTTGAAGGCTCTCTTGCTCAAATTGCTCTCGGGATCTTGATCTTGATTTTGAATTGGGGATGGGGATTGAATTTGGCACAAGCTTTTGTCACTAAACTTGTGGGTTGAAGATGGTGGTGATTCTTGAACAATTTTGCAACCTTGATCTAAGCTCCTTTTTATAGACCTCTTGATTTAGAATTGAAATTTGAATTTTCCCTCCAAAATGAGCAACTTTTCCCTCCAAAATGAACCACCTCATTTGAATTTGAATTTTCCCTCCAAAATGAACTACCTCATTTGAATTTGAATTTTCCCTCCAAAATGAACTACCTCATTTGAATTTTCCCTCCAAAATGAACTATCTCATTTGAATTTTCCCTCCAAAATGAGGTTGTTAGAAAGAATCTTCTAGAAGAAGTTTGTTGGAGGGAATATTCTAGAATGGGGTTGTTACAAGGAGGCTTCTAGAAGAAGGTTGTTATATGGAGGCTTCTAGAAGAAGTTTGTTGGAGGGAATATTCTAGAATGAGGAATATTCTTGGGTAAGGTTGTTAGGCCGAGCCTTCTAGATGAAGCCACATGGCATTCTGGAGTATTCTGGAAGCTTTAGCCGTTACATAGGACACGTGGAGAAAATCTGCTGCGCTGCTGATGTCATACCACCGCGGATCCGCGGCGACAAAGGGGTTTGGGCTGTGGATCCGCGGTCCTTTGAGGGCCTTGGGGCTAGAGTTTTCTGGTACATGCTTGGGCTGAGTTTTGGGCATGTTTTTGATATGTTGATTTTCCAATTGAGTCCCTGATCTCTGCCAGATCTCCAGCCTTTGAGTTGGCGTATTTTATCAGCACTGTTTCACAATTTTAGCTCGGTTTTTGGAATTTCCTGCACAATTTCTCGGGACAAGAGTTGCGCAATACAAGGATGATGCGATGCCATGATAAACACACAATTTCCCTAAAAGTGCCGGTTTTAAAGTCTAACACATGCAATCTGGTATTTCAGTGATGTTTTGCTACTATGTGCAATATGAATACCGAACACTTCTAGATGAGTGCAAATGATAGGAAAATTGCCGTGTTAAAAATGCAGTATTTTCGACTGATCAAATTCCCCCAAACTTATTTTCGATCGTCTCGATCGAACTGTTTTATTAAAAAGAGAAGGAGAAAATAAAGAAAGAGAAAAGCACACTTTCGTAGGCAACACGATTGCACTGAGCATGTGCAACAAGCCTTTAAACCTCTAGGTGTCCCTAGTAGGAGGAGTGTTGTCTCCTGAGGGTTTTCAGCGGATTGCACCCACAAAATCCAATAATAAAAGCAAGATCATGAATATTACATTTAAAGAAAAGAATTGTAAAAGAAAAGCCTTGAAAATTAGGCTTTCCAACTAAGCTAGCTTTTCGGTTGTCATGAGCCCTATCTTAATGGTCATGAAAAGATGTTAGAAATCACGTCCTCCCTCAATAAAACATCGTCTTATTCTTCATTCCTATCTGTCTTCCAAACATCGATCATATAACCCTGCGTGTGTGTAAAGACATCCCTACACCCGGAGAATTCAATTCAAGCTATCATACTCTTGCCCATCAACCTCAGTACTTTTTGATAAACGAGATTGCTCACACACTTTTATGCGACCGTTAATACTTCTTGAGATACTAACCGACCGATTACTCATGTGCTTGCATGCTTGGTGTATTTTCCTCGTCTTGCACCACCTCAGGCATAGCAGTGACTCCCAGACCAGTTGGCCTTAGGGCACTAGGTGAAGAAGCACCCTTTTGCTATATATTTTTTATTGCCCTCGGTGATAACAAAACCAGTATCCATTTTTCTCACCACTTTAAAACAATTTTTTTTTCCATACTTTTGGCTTTAAGACAAGAGCATTTCAAGGTATCCTCTACTATCCCAGGCTTTAAGATGTGTGTAAGTGCGAATAGCAGGGTAGCAACGTTCAAAATGTGTGGCTTCCAGAATAGAAACTATTTTTCAGACTTATTTTTATCCTCAGATTAGTGACGTCCTTTATCTTACTAACCCTTAGGACAACGGCTCATAACTACTTATTACTAGTTCGTATAAGAAAACTTCTAATTTTCTCAGTTTTCTTAAATTTTTCTAATCTCATGGATGTAATTTTTCACTATTTAATCTTTTATTATCATAAATATTAAATATTTTTATATTTTGAAAAATTTTAAATTTTTATGAGTTTTGAAATTTTTTTAAAATTTTTATAGATTTTCAAAGAAATGTTTTGAAAAGCTATTTACAAAAATTGATGAAAGAAAAATATTTACACAAGAATTTTTATGGGTTTTGAAAATTTTTAAATTTTTATGGTTTTTTATAGAAATGTTTTGTGCTTATGCAAATGATATGCACATGATGCAAAACTAAGCACAAACCTCCCCCAAACTTGTTTTCAACAGTGTCCTCACTGTTGCCATCCGCTATATCTACAAAAACCTGTAAGCTTGGGTGAAATTTATTAGTGGGGCAAAATATATAAGTGAAGACCCTCCCCCAAACTTATTTTTGACTCGCAATTTTTTTGTAAAAATTTTCTTTCCAAGAGCCAGAAAAATTGTCCCCCCCCAAACTTGAGTTATGCAATGTTAAACTTTGAAAATCACATGAGGGGGTCAAGAATCATTGGTCGATGCCAAGATTTGCAAAGACCGAAGATCAACACCAACCATTCGAAGATTTTATCAATGCAGTGCTCGGGTTGGTGGAAGAAGAAGTGGGGAAAGGGTAAGGGGTGGAAGAGAGTGTGTGTGCGCCTCATTTTGGAGAGACGAAGCAGTGAATGTGATGGATAACTCGCATTCTTTTTACGGTTCAGAGGAAGGGGCGGAGGTTCAATTTCAGTGATTGGGACATGATTCATCTCAACACCCGTGTTATTCAGAAATGCGAGTTCATCAGCGAAGATCTCCTCAAAAGTTTCATCAATACCCCGAAGAATAATGTCATCACAAAGTGTGGGGTGATCTTCAGACTCTAAAAGCAATTCATAATCAGTGTTAGTTGTAGACCCGGACATCTCGGTGGAAGAGTCCGTATGTGTATGATACATAGTTGGGTCAAACAACAACGTATGAAAAGAGTCAAGATCGGTATCAGGAGGATCATCAAATTCGCTGCTGTCGACATCCATTAAATCAACAGAACAGACATGAGTAGTAGGTTCGGAGGGTACACTTCCAATCTTGTAAATGTTCAGCTCTATTGACCTATTCCCGAAGGATAGGGTCATGGAACCATTTCGACAGTTGATTATTGCATTGGAAGTGGCCAAAAAGGGGCGACCTAAAATCACCGGAATTTGATTACGGGGGTTTGCTACAGGCTGTGTATCAAGTACAATAAAATCCACGGGGAATACGAATTCGCCGATTTTTATTAACACGTCCTCCAGTTCACCCCTAGGTTTGGTGATTGATCGGTCAGCCTTCTGGAGGGTGCAATGGGCTGGTTTCAACTCTCCGATCCCTAGTTGCTCATAGACTGAGAAAGGAAGCAGGTTAACACTGGCGCCAAGGTCTAAAAGAGCACGATTGATGTGTTTATCCCCAATAGAAATCGAGATCGTAGGACATCCTGGGTCCTTACGTTTCTTTGGTAGCGGAGGGATAAAAGCAGTGCTAATGCTATTAGACATGAAGACCTTCTTTGGCACTTGAGTCTTTCTCTTCCTAGTGCATAAGTCCTTAAGAATTTTCGCATAAGCGGGGACTTGTTGAATCGCATCTAGGAGAGGAATGTTGATGTTAACTTGCTTGAACATGTCCATAATCTTTTCCATATGTGGACTCGATGTGTTAGCCCTTAACCGATTAGGGTAAGGTGCTTTAGCAATGAGCGCTGGGTCCATCATAGGAGAAGGAAGTGTGTGTGGCCCCGATCCTAAAATAGAAGTGGGGATCGTCTGTGGAGGAGTAAAAGAGGTGGGCTGAGGTGTCGAGCCTAGTGGGAAATGGAGAATAGGCTCGCAAGAAGGCGGTGGGGTAGAAGAACAAGAATCAGAAGCAGAAGTGTGTGTGTGAGGGAAGGTCTCAGCCGGGGTGTTGATAGGATCATCAATATCATCAACTTCTTCCCCAACATGGTTATCCAGCACTCTCCCAGATCTCAACGTGGTGATTGCATTCACATGATGTGAATAGCCAGGATTGGGTACAGGTTGAGCTGGGAGTTTCCCTTTCTCTCTCGCACTCATTTCGGCCTTAAGTCGTGCAATCTCAGCTTCCATCGTTTTGATACTCTCAGCTTGGGACGCTGAGTTTTTCTTTATCTCACCGACAGAAGACTTAACCTCGGCCGACACTTCCATGAAATTTGACATGAGTGATTTCATGGTTTGAGCGAATTGAGAGAACTCGTCAGAACAGGTCGACTGCATAGGATTAGAAGGTGCAGGAGTGTTGACCTGGTTTTGGAAGTTTTGTGACTGGTAGGGGTGCTGGGTGAGTTGAAGTGGTTGTTGTTATGGTGGAGGGACCCGTTGGAATTGATTAGGGTTTGGAACCGTGTTTTGGGATTGGTTCCAAGCAAAATTCGGGTGATTCCTCCAACCCTGATTGTATGTGGAAGAAAAAGGTTCGTTTCCAGGTCTTTGAAATGCGGCATTGGTATGCTCGAGACCTCGAAACTGAGAGTTTAATGGACATTCTTCCGTCAAGTGAGAAGGATCAGAACAGCACCCACAAACGGTTTTGGGGAGAGAAATTGGATTTAGGGAGGCTGCTAAGAATTTGTGTTCCATAGCGTCGAGCTTCTTTTGCATTGCTGCCATCTCAGCTCGAACACCTATGGACACGTCTATTTGGTGTACGCCGCCCCTACTCGGTGGCTGGGTTCCAGTCTCCCACTGAAGTGACTTTTCAGCAAACTCTTCTAAAAATTTCCATGCTTCCCCATCATCCTTGGTCATAAAGGTTCCTTGACACATGTTTTCAAGGTTTTGTTTAGTGGTAGGGTTACTGCCCTCATATATGATTCGGCAAAGTTCCCATCTCGGGATGCCGTGATGTGGGCATTGAACCAAAAGATCCTTGAATCGGTCAAAGTATTTTGAAAATGGTTCAGCCGGAAGCTGGGAGAATTGATAGAGTTCGCTACGGATTCGAGCTGTCTTTTGCATCGGGTAAAATTTCTTAAGGAATGCCGCGACAAATTCTTCCCAATTCGTGATGGAGTGTGCGGTGGTGTTATATAGCCACTTCTCGGCTAAATCGCACAAGGTAAATGGAAGAAGTCGTAGACGCATGGCATCCACAGAAAGTTGTGATGTACCCATCATTGCGCATACGTTTTCAAATTTGGTAATAAAAACGTACGCGTCTTCAGTCTCGAGACCGTGGAATTTGGGTAGAAGGTTGATGTACTGGGGCTTAATCTCAAAATTATCCCCGTTGGCTGGTGGAATGGATAAGCAGGTAGAGAGAGGACCTCGTAAAGGGTAACACCTCTCTTGGAGAGAGATGCGGGGTGGAATCTGCGCACCAACGGACGGCGGCAGAGTAGCGGTAAAGAGGTTTGATGGAGGCTGATCCATCGGTGTGGGTGTGGTGGGGGGTAAAAGAAAGGTAAATGGAGAAATACCGACTTCGGAGTCGATTGAGAGGACGCGGACAAGACGGGCACTAGAATCCCGTGTCCAGCCTATCTTGTACTAAAAGGGGTTAGTACAAGTGGCAGCGTGATTTATAATTAGGGGAAATGAAGTGAGTGTGGTGTTTGTTTTGAAAAAAGGATACGGATTTTGAAAAAAATGATGCAACAAGCAATACCCTAAAAATCTATGGTCACCTAGGTCCAATCTCTAGACCGCTCCTAACTGCCAGAAGACAAGATGCAGGATAGAATCCTCCACTGCCTCTTTGTCCCTCCTGTGGCCAGGTAAGTGCCAAGTAAGTGGGAGGTTCTCCACTACGTAAGTAGTGGGCCTAATTAAGTAACCACTAGCCTTCGACACACTTTCCTAGGCACCACAAGAAAAACGCGGATAAGCAATGAATTACCCACGGCCTTCTTCTGTCCTAAGTGAGCGCGACGGTCCTTAGAGTCATCTCTAGATATTTTTTAATTAATGAGGGTAATGCGGATGCAGGTTTGTGATTTTTGGGGCCTAGGAAGGGTAATGAACTCCCCACCTAATCTGGATTTGGCCGTGCCCCTTAATTTCCGTATTAATTATGCAAACAACCACAAAATCAAAAACAAGCACACTTTATTTTGCTTTTTGCGCGCTGCGATTATTTGCAAAGAAACCTGCACGAAATATTAATTGGAGCAGATTTTAGGAAGGAGATAAGAAAGTTAGAGATTACCTGCCAAAATTTTTCCAGAGAACCCCTTGAAGCGCCGCGCTTCCGCCGCAAATAGCTTCTAATGCCGCGGTTCCGCGCTGCTACAGTGGGATCTCTGCACTGAATTTTTCCAGCAAGCTTCAGAACACTTCCTTAGTCCTCTAGAATTCTTCAAACAATTATCCAATTTTCTAGCAAGCTCCAGATCTCCTTGCAATTAACCACAGCAACACGTATTAGTATTTTGTGCAAGTTTTGATCTAAAAAAAAATATTGATGGAATAAACTTTTCAACTCAAATTTCAAAAAATGAACAAATAGCACACGATCCCCGGCAACGGCGCCATTTTGATTGAAATGATTTTCCGATTGTGTCGTGTTTTTGAGAAAATAGATTTTAAAAATCACAACCAAAAATATTTTGACCGCAATCAATAACGGTGTCGGACGTAGCGCGTTAGTAAGTGCGGATCGTCCACAGGGAAAGTGAGTTCCGTTCAATTCTTGAATTAGATGAGTTGAAAATTTAAGCAAAAGAAAAGAAAACAATTCATGATTTGTAATTGTAGATCAAAAAGTAAGAAAAATCTAGATCTAAAAGAAACATTAAAGAGCAAGAATAGGGATGAGAGATAATTTCCAACCAACAATCAAGACTAGAAGTATGGCTCGTAGGAGTAGATCGGATCTATAGATGTGATGAGATCTAAAGATTACTAATTCTTATCCATTAATGAATTGATACTAGATCGATACAAAATTCATCGAGGTTTAAGGATCTTTGCTAGAAAATTAGGAATTCCGCAACTCATCCTTTGTCCTTTCGATGGATCGCATTCAAATTCTAGCTTCTAATCAATCAAATGTTTAATAGTTGTTCCCTAGTTTCGAGTAAACACGATCAAGAAAGCATCATCTCGAAGCTAGGTTATTAATCATTTGATTAACTAGAATTTCCAAACATTATAGGATTTAAGAATTGTAGAAAGATCTAAATCATCATCATCTAAAGATCGTCACAACTCCTACACGAGCGGAGATTACTCAAACATCATGATCACAAACACAATCACAAATTGAATTCTAATCATTATGCTTGAATTAAAAGATAAGCAAGAGTATAGAAAATTCACCTTTATTTATCAACAAATTTCGTTACAACTCTCTTGAATTTACAAAAGGAAGGAACTACATCGTCGATTTCGGCTTCGCTCGGCTCCTTGAGTCGCGGATCGGCGTGGATCTCTTGCTCCGTTGGAATCCGGCGTCGCTTGCTAAAGGTTGAAGGCTCTCTTGCTCAAATTGCTCTCGGGATCTTGATCTTGATTTTGAATTGGGGATGGGGATTGAATTTGGCACAAGCTTTTGTCACTAAACTTGTGGGTTGAAGATGGTGGTGATTCTTGAACAATTTTGCAACCTTGATCTAAGCTCCTTTTTATAGACCTCTTGATTTAGAATTGAAATTTGAATTTTCCCTCCAAAATGAACCACTTTTCCCTCCAAAATGAGCAACTTTTCCCTCCAAAATGAACCACCTCATTTGAATTTGAATTTTCCCTCCAAAATGAACTACCTCATTTGAATTTGAATTTTCCCTCCAAAATGAACTACCTCATTTGAATTTTCCCTCCAAAATGAACTATCTCATTTGAATTTTCCCTCCAAAATGAGGTTGTTAGAAAGAATCTTCTAGAAGAAGTTTGTTGGAGGGAATATTCTAGAATGAGGTTGTTACAAGGAGGCTTCTAGAAGAAGGTTGTTATAAGGAGGCTTCTAGAAGAAATTTGTTGGAGGGAATATTCTAGAACAGGAATATTCTTGGGTAAGGTTATTAGGCCGAGACTTCTAGATGAAGCCACGTGGCATTCTGGAGTATTCTGGAAGCTTTACCCGTTACATAGGACACGTGGAGAAAATCTGCTGCGCTGCTGACGTCATACCACCGCGGATCCGCGGCGACAAAGGGGTTTGGGCTGTGGATCCGCGGTCCTTTGAGGGCCTTGGGGCTTGAGTTTTCTGGTACATGCTTGGGCTGAGTTTTGGGCATGTTTTTGATATGTTGATTTTCCAATTGAGTCCCTGATCTCTGCCAGATCTCCAGCCTTTGAGTTGGCGTATTTTATCAGCACTGTTTCACAATTTTAGCTCGGTTTCTGGAATTTCCTGCACAATTTCTCGGGACAAGAGTTGCGCAATACAAGGATGATGCGATGCCATGATAAACACACAATTTCCCTAAAAGTGCCGGTTTTAAAGTCTAACACATGCAATCTGGTATTTCAGTGATGTTTTGCTAATATGTGCAATATGAATACCGAACACTTCTAGATGAGTGCAAATGATAGGAAAATTGCCGTGTTAAAAATGCAGTATTTTCGACTGATCAGTGCACAAATGCGTGGATGTGAACGAACCCTGTCGCAAAACCATGCGACCTCTACTCATTTTGCCAAAAGACGAATAACTCTCTGTGTGGGACTCTAAAGACTCGACACTACGCTGGCAGTGGGTTTAACCACAGACCGCAAGCGGCACTAGCTGTACGTAACGGTCCCCAGGTAGATGCCGATAAGAAGACTGACGAGGTGAACCCATCTGAACTCCTACTGAGCCTGAATGTGACAGTCTCCGTACAGCCCGGTCTGTTCGTCTGATACATCGCATGGCGGGCCTAGGGGGCGGTGAACGTCAGTCCCCTAATAGCGGTACAAGTCGTGTCGGAGTGAAGCCTAGAACACCCTGAGATAACACTGGAAGCCTACCAGTATATCTCGCTTGCCCTGGCCAGGGACTACTCGTGTAATGGCTCTCCTAGACACAGCGCGATGTCAACCCCCAATACCGGGAGAGATGAATCCTGTCTAACCGTCACTGCCTCCAAGTGCTTCGGGACAGCACCCAACTACTACCTGTTTACACGACTCCTTTGAGCCGTGGTAGGGTAGTAATCAAAGTACAGTGGGAACACACTTGAGGCGAAGTGACAGTGTCAAGTCAGCAGACTAAGCTGTACTCATGTCACTTGGGAACTGATAATTGACGATAGGTATAATACCAACCAACAGTTCCCGACGAGTCCTGTCCAGTGTACTCATAACCTAACGAGCACCCGCATATTATCTCAAGTACGACGTACTGACGGCTGTGGGACAGACCGCCTCCCACGCTGTGATGAGAAGCGCATACGCTAGTCTACTCCGGAGTATCGATGCCCTGTCTCGATAGTCCAACGACTAGGGACCTGTATAAGGATGTGCTTATGGATTACCCAGCCCCCACTAGTGTGAGCGCCATCACAACGCTAGTAATCAAGCAAAGATCCTAAGGGCTCTACTAATATGTATATAAGCGATATGCTAAAAGAAACACATGCACATATTGAAGTAGAGACAAATCAAGTAGCATACTACCATTTCGAGCAAGATTGTATACACAACTGTGAATATCCCAAGCTTCCATCAAGTAATATACATACTAGTATGATACAGTAATGGCCTCTAGGGCATATACACTAACAATCTCCCACTTGCACTAAGGCCATGTACTGGCGTATCGAAGACCTATCATCTCGATCAGCCGCTCGAACTGAGTCTGGGGTAAGGCCTTCGTGAATGGATCTGCTGTGTTATCTTCTGAAGCAACCCTCCGAACCTCGATCTCCTGGCGATCCACGATCTCCCTGATCAGGTGATACCGCCTCAAGATGTGTCTGGATTTCTGATGGGACCTGGGTTCCTTCGCTAAAGCTATCGCCCCGTTGTTGTCGCAATACAGAGGTATTGGATCAACAATGGACGGAACCACGTGAAGTTCTTTCAAGAACTTCTTCATCCAGACGGCTTCTTTTGCGGCATCAGATGTAGCGATGTATTCCGCTTCCATAGTCGAGTCTGCAACGGTTTCCTGTTTGGAACTCTTCCAACACACCGCCCCTCCATTGAGGGTAAAGACAAAACCCGACATGGACTTGGAATCATCCTTGTCACTCTGGAAGCTGGAGTCAGCAAAGGCCTCGATCTGGAGGACTTTTCCGCCATACACCAAGAACATCTCCTTAGTCCTTCTCAGGTACTTGAGAATGTTCTTTACCGCTATCCAGTGTTTCTCCCCAGGGTTTGACTGATACCTGCTTACTACACTCAGTGCATAAGCCACATCTGGTCTGGTACACAACATCGCATACATTATAGAGCCTACCGCAGAAGCGTAGGGTATAATAGACATGCGATCCCTTTCCAAATCAGTCTTGGGAGACATCTCTTTGGAGAGGGTGATCCCGTGACAAGCCGGTAGATTACCGCGCTTGGAATCTTCCATACTGAATCTTTTCAGTATGGTGTCGATGTACCTGGACTGCGAAAGTCCTAATATCCTCTTGGATCTATCACGATAGATCCGGATCCCCAGAATGTAGGAGGCATCACCCAGGTCTTTCATGGAGAACCTGTGTGACAAGAACCCCTTGACAGATTGTAGCATAGGAATGTCATTTCTTATTAACAGAATGTCATCCACGTACAAAACGAGGAATACGACAGTTCATGCTACAAATCTACTATAGATGCATGGTTCATCTGGATTTTTGATAAAGCCAAATTCTTTGACCGTCTCATCAAAACAGATGTTCTAACTCCGCGATGCCTGCTTTAGTCCATAGATGGACTTAAGCAACTTGCACACCTTTCTGCTGCTCCCACTCTGAATGAAACCCTCTGGCTGGTCCATATAGACACACTCCTCTAAATTTCCATTTAGAAAAGCGGTCTTTACGTCCATCTGCCAAATCTCATAATCGTGGAAGGCAACAATGGCAAGAAGGATCCGAATGGATTTCAGCATAGCCACTGGAGAAAAGGTTTCATCATAGTCCAAACCAGGTCTTTGACGAAAACCCTTTGCAACAAGTCTAGCCTTATAGGTCTCAACCTGTCCATCTACACCAATCTTCCTTTTGAAGATCCACTTGCATCCTACGGGTTTTACCCCATCTGGAGCAATGTCCAACGTCCATACCTTGTTGGTGTACATGGACTCCATTTCGGTCCGCATTGCATCCAGCCATTTTACCGAGTCAACGCTCTGAATGGCTTGCTGGAAGCTAGTAGGCTCATCACTATCAATGATGCAGTCCTCTCTATCCCCGTCTATGAGAAAACCGTAGTATCTCTCGGGCAGATGAGACTGCCTACTACTCCTGCTGAGCGGCGTAGGAATGTCCTGATCTTTCGAACCTTCTGGTTCTACTAAGCTTTCAGTAATAGCTCGTGGTTCTGGGATTTCTTCCAGTTCTATTGCGCTCCCACTTATTTCTTTTTCTATGAACTGGTGTTCTAGAAAGTGGGTATGTCGAGAAACAAAGACCTTTTGTTCCTCTTCGCAATAGAAGAAATATCCCTTGGAGTTCTTTGGATATCCCACAAACTTGCACTGTACTGAGCGTGCCTCGAGCTTGTCCGCATGCTGCTTTTTGACAAAAGCTGGACATCCCCATGTCTTAATGTGATTAAGATAGGGTCTCTTCCTACACCACATCTGATATGGTGTAGTAGGCACAGTCTTAGTTGGAACTCGGTTCAAAAGGTATGCAGCTGATTCTAGCGCATATCCCCAGAACAATCGCGGCAACTCAGCGTTACTCATCATGGACCGTACCATATCCAATAGGGTTCGGTTCCGTCTCTCCGATACACCGTTATGTTGCGGAGTGTATGGAGGAGTGAGCTGAGAGAGAATTCCATTCTCTTTTAAGTAACCCAGGAACTCGGCACTCAAGTATTCACCACCTCGATCAGATCTCAGTGCCTTGATACTTTTGCCTGTTTGTTTTTCTACTTCATTCTTATATTCCTGGAATTTTTCAAAGGCCTCGGATTTATGTTTCATTAAGAAGACATATCCGTACCTTGAAAAGTCATCCGTAAAAGTAATGAAGTAAGAATAACCGCTTCATGCATGCGTAGACATTGGACCGCACACGTCACTGTGTACGAGTCCCAAGAGCTCGCTCGCTCTTACTCCGTGTCCAGTGAACGGAGTCTTTGTCATCTTTCCTTTGAGACAGGATTGACAAGTTGCATACGATTGATATTCGAACGAATCCAAATATCCTTCTGTATGTAACTTAGTCAACCTTCTCTCATTGATGTGACCCAGTCTACAATGCCATAAGAAAGTTTTATTGATTCCTGGAGACTTTCTTTTGTGTGTATTCTGGACATTGAAAATCTGTAGTTGGTTCAATACGTATATACCGTTGTTTAATGTACTTGACCCAATCAAAACTTGATTAAGGTGAATGTTCACTGCATTACTTACAAATGCAAATTCATAACCTTCTTTGGCTAATAAAGATACAGAAATGATATTACAGGTTGCATTTGGTACAAAATAACAACTACGCAAAACCAAAAAGTGTCCATCTGACAATCCCAGGTGATAGTCCCCCACGGCCTCAGCATCCATGCTAGCTCCGTTTGCAACTCTGAGGGTCATGTCACCTGCCTTCAAAACTCTACGCTTTCTCAACGTCTGCAAAGAATTACAGATATGAGATCCTGATCCGGTATCCAATACCAAGGATGTAGAGTTTATTGATAGACAGTTTTCAATAACATACACACCTGAAGCTGAAGCCGCAACTCGGTTCAGATCCTGGGTTCTGACCTTCCAAGCCTTGCAATCCTGTTTCCACTGTCCACTTTTGTGACAGTAGAAGCATTCTTCCTTCCCCACCAGCTTTCCCGCTACCTTTGTTGCCTTTCCCTTTCCCTTCGTATCCACTTTACTGACACCGCCCCTTGGTTTGGCGGGTGTAAGTCTACGGTAGCGCCCCGGCCGTCTACAGATGCCAAATACGGAACAAAAATACTTTTTAACTGGCGCTATCGTATACTTTACCCCGGATCTGCCATTATTGCTAAACTAATGAGCTGTAAAGAGTGTAGAAAGGTTATATCGAACGATCCGAGTCCTTCGTTCTTTAACCATCATCCCACGCTCCGTTGCGGCTGCTCCGATCTCGTCGATCTCCGATCTGCTCGTCCAGGTGGCACCACGTCACTGATTCTTTAAACGGGCTCCCGCCTCTGACTTGAGGCAACTCGGTCGTCAAGTTTGCTAAAAGAGACGACCAAGAATGATGTAGAGAATGAGTAGATGACTTTGTCTCACTTCGTCCAAGTCCGTGGACGATCGGTTAATGAAGTTGCCGATGGAAATGAAATGGAACAAGAAATGAACTATGAAATTCCATACATCCAAAACTTTGGTCTTTTCTTTTTAACAACCATAATCTTTTCAAGTGAGTGAGTGGAGGAGGAGAGAGAGGGCCGGCCACTTATATCAAGAGGGGGTGAGTGTAGGAGGGAAGTGGTGACCACAAGAAATGATCCTTATCATAACAAAAGATCTTAAGCAATCCAAAAGACATTAATTAAAACCATGAGTCACAAAAACCTAGTCACCATTTAATAAATGCAAAGAAAGATGCATGAATCTAGTCACCAATCTAGAAGCTTCTAGAACCTTCTAGAAGCATGACTCACCCTCATCCAAGAAAAGATAAATCCGTCTTTAACCGAATGTTAAAAGACGGCTGATAGAAACTGGAAACTGGCAACTTCCAAAAGTGATCCTGAAACGACTTTCAGGATAACCCCGTAACTGTATAAATATACCCGCATTTGTATTACGACCGAATACAGATGCAACTGAGACAAAGATATTATACCTACTCAATATAATACTCGTATCCGGCTTAAACCAAAGCCGACCAGTATCATCTGCCCGAAAAATAACACGTGCGTAAACGCACGTGCATTTTCCGAACCCTGCCATAAAACCATACGGCCTCTACAATGTTTCTCCCAAACTTGGGAAACTGTCTGTGGGGTACTCTAATGACTCGTCAGTACCCTGGCAGTGGGTTTAACCACAAACCGTCAGCGGCACTAGCAATGCGTAACGGCTGCCCAGGGACTGACGTCAAGCGAGGCCGATGAGCGAACTCATCCGGAAACCCTACTGAGCCTAACAGTGACAATGTATATACAGTCCGGTCCGTTCGTCTATGAGTATCGCATATCTGCCTAGGGGGCTAGCAACGTCAGACCCCCAATAGCAGTATAAGTCGTGTCGGAGTGTAGCCCAATAACACCCTGAGATACTACTGGAGTACCTACCAGTAAATCTCCTGCCACGGCCATGGGCTTTGTGTAATGGCTCTCCTAGACACAGCACGATCTCGCCCCCAATACCGGGAGAGACGAATCCCCTGCCGATCCGCTCATGTGCCTCCATATGGCTCGGGACTGTACGCAAAAACTACCTGTTTGCACGACTCCTTTGAGCCGTGGTAGGGTAGAAATCAAAGCACGGTGGGAACTCACATGAGACAAATGACGACCTCAGGTCGATGAACTAACCTGTACACATGTCACCTGGGAACTGCTATCTGACAATAGGTATAGTACTAACTAGCAGATTCCCGGCGAGTCCTGTCCGGTGTACTCATAACCCAATGAGCACCTGTATACATCTTAGGTGATCCAACTGACACCAGTGGCTTGTGAGACCGGCCACCGCCCCTCGTCGGGGTCTCGACTGTATACACTAGTCTACTCCGGAGTATCGATGCCCTGTCTCGAAACTCCCACGACTAGGGACCACAATTAAGGATATGCATATAAACTACCCAACTCTCACGTATATGATCGCCATCATACTGTTGGTAGTAAATAAGATCCTAAGGGCTCTATCAAAGTGTAACATGTAATCAGTCACCTGAACATGTACACGACTGATAAAGACAAACCAGATAGCAAACTATCATCTCGAGTAAGACTGTCCTACCGGTATAGGCCTCCGCAATCATTGCAATCACGTACCTGCGATCCAATAATTGACTCTGAGGGCACTATCTCCAACAATCTCCCACTTGCACTCAAGGCTAATTATTGCAATGTCGACTACTCACAGCCCGTGTGAAACCGAACATCCAACTCCTCTACTAATCAGTTTCACAAAGCCCGTTTGTAAAACTATTGTGTTCGAGAAATAGCCTCAGTGAGTGGATCCGCCTAGATGTTTCTTTCTACATCTCTCTTAATCTCAAGTTCGCGGAGAAAGCCATCTCCCGAATTGAGTAATACCTGTCTTAGAATATGTCTGGATATCTGATGGGACCTAGTTCATAAATGAACTCCAAATCCAAACTTCTTAGACTGTATCGATCACTGAACCTAATCAGTATCCGGCACCATGCCACCCACAGTATTCTCTTGGACCACCTGTCGATAATACTGTCCCTCATCAGAGGGAAAACTATAACTCTGACAATCACTCTGTCAACCATGTCACCTTTGAAGCCTGGAATGATAATCGTCTCCCGAAGGAGGCTGCCGTCATCAAATCCGTAGAACATGTACTTATGTTCTAAAACTGCTTCCTTATGTTTCTCCAGGATTGGATTAATACAAACTTATTGCATCTAGTGCAAAAACAACATTTGGTGTGGTACTTGACATCTCATGATTGACACAATTGCCTAAGCAAGTGATCTGCCAATCATGCACATCCCTCTCCTCTTTAGTCTGTAAGACACCTTTAGAGAGGGTAACTCCATCACCTGCAGGTACACCACCATGCTAGGAGTCATCTATTCTAAAAACCATTAGAATACTGTCAAAGTACCCACATTGGGAAACTACCCAAATCCAGATCTAAAACCATAGATCTAGAAACCATATTGTCTGATATTATATCCATATCCTGTCTGGAGAAACAACTGTGTGACAACCACAGTACAACCGATCGTAGTATATGAATTTTACTTCATACTCTGTGTATGTCATCCAGATACCATGACATCACACCCTACTACCTTCTTAACAGATCCATCCCCTATCCTGATTGAAGTCAAACCCTTGACTGTCACATCAAAATTAGATGACCTATCTCCGCTATAACTGCTCAAGTCTATAAATAGATATAAGCATCTTGCCCACTATGCTTCCGCTGCTCCCACTGACTACGACAACCCTCCTACCGGGTCTCATAGCCTGGAACATCAGTAGTGTCAAGTCTGGGTAGATAAGAACCTCCCTGTCACCGTCCTTGAGGCTACCGGAGTACCTCTCGGGTGTCTGAGGTTACCCACCAAATCTGCGGAGTGGCTATTGGAATGTCAAACCTGATTGAATATATAGGTCCTATTAAATTTTCCGTAATCGTTCGTGGTTCTGGAATCACTTCCAGTTCTACCATACTCCCACTACTGTTTTCTGAAAAAATCCATTTTTACTAAAACTGTGGCGAGTCAAGAACAATATCACTATTGATCTTCCAAATGGTAGAATATCAACCCTCGTCATAGCCAGGGTCAACCCACAAACAGCCATTACAGAAACGTGCCCTGAGTGATCCAGAGTCTGGTTTTAAGCATAAGCTGGACAACTCCCCGTACCTTAATATCTTTTAAGGTACGAACTATTCTATATCCAATATAGAAACTTTGGCACTTATTTAATTGGAACCATATTCAAACCATGCAGCTGTCTCCAGTGCATATCAACTTAATGGAAAGAGGCTAATCAGCATTACTCAACTTAGGAATCCATCCAATTATGAGTAACCTGAAAGAGAAACACGTTTCTCAAAACCATCACTATCATCTGAATACCAATCACAAGAATCTACATCTTCGATCTCTTTGAAGAATACCGATACTTGTGATACCTGGTTCTCTACTTTATTCTTATAACCACAACTTCTCAAAACTTAGACCTTGTATTTCTACGAAACACTTATCTAAATACTAGACAAGTTATAAGTAAACAGAACATAGTACGAAGACCTACCCCTTTGTCCTGATGGACACTGGACAACATACAATACTCTGTATAAGTCCGCTGAGTTAACAACTCAAAACCTGTGCGTCGTAGGTTGAAAACTGTACCCTGGCGATTTCCTCAAATATCACCAATTACAACGAATTCCGATATAATGAGGATAATCACCTAATTCCCAATAACTTACTCCCACTCATCATCTGTAAAACCATACAGATATGAGAATGAAACCTGGTAAATACATACCCTTGGAGTAAGTGTCTAATCGGGAAAACAGTTTTTCTTTAACAATGCACTGAAACATGAAAATGTTTCGTAGGGGTATCCTGGTATTCATAGCAATGCCTCTTCCATAATCCAATTCATGACTTCAACCGTATATTTTATTGCCATCTCTCCAAATCCCTTTATTTGTCTTTAGTCGTTACCTTCTGTACACCATCGTTAGGCTAAATGGTTTTCTTCCTTCCCTACCGTTCGGCACCAGCCTATGGTTTGGAAGAAGACTATCCAGTAAGCATAATAGGTGTACCCTCCTAAACCAAGGAGTACTTGTATCTTGAGAGAAGGTGATGATAAAAGACATCTGAATAATGCCTTATTCTTTTAAAGGTGAAATAGGAGTGGCGATGAAGTACGCGGTTTGGTCGTGAATGATAACAGTCGCAATTTACTTTGCCCTCTTTCTTGTAAGTCGATGTAGTACACCCCAGTACTTGTGGGGAGGCGGAATTTTCAAAAACGATCATGTTTAAAGAACGAACATCGACTAACCGCTTGGATCGAAGCTAAACTAAAAATAACCGTACACAAAGAGTTTCTTATCAATTGTGTTTAGGGATTATACCTAATGAAACCGGTCCTTCGTCTTTGTGTCCTCCTTTGTTCTCCTCGACCTTCTCTAGGTAGTAGACGATCCACCCGAGAGCAAAACACCAAGCTAAACCTCTAAACTTGAGGCAACTAACCTTCTTGGATTGCTAATCAAAGAAGATAGATGAAATAGAGTGATGGTTATGGATTGATTAGTCTAACTAATCCTAGATCTCAACACATGAGGGTGAGGATTAGTCTTTTGAAGAGAGAGAGCTTGAGGAGAGAGAATGTGAATAATATTATGATATAAGTTTATGAGTATCATATCATATATGAAGCATTTTCTAATAATAAGAAAAGAATAAAGAGTGATGATTAATCATGCTTCATAAAATATCTAGTGGTGATTCATTAGCATGAGTCATTAAGCAATAAATGTGCATTAATGAAATGAATGAATCACCACCATGACTCATAAACTCATTCAATTACGAGAACGCCCCTCCGATCCGCAAAAATACGGAAAAACTTTAGATTGTAAAAATCCAATAACCGGATACCAGTAACTGGCTTAAACCAAAGATGACTGGTAAAAACTGTCCGAAAGTCGTACGCGCGTAAACGCACGTATGCGTCCGAACCCTTTGTCGCAAAACCATGCAACCTCTATATCGTTTCGCCTGGAGTAGGAAACTCTCTGTGTGGGACTCTAGAGACTCGACTACTACGCTGGCAGTGGGTTTAACCACAGACCGCAAGCGGCACTAGCTGTACGTAACGGTCCCCAGGTAGTTGTCAATAAGAAGGCCGATGAGAAAACCCATCCGAACTCCTACTGAGTCTGATGTGACAATCTCCATACAGTCCGGTCCGTTCGTCCAAGAGTATCGCATATCGGGCCTAGAGGGGCGGCAAGCGTCAGTCCCCTAATAGCGGTATAAGTCGTGTCGGAGGGAAGCCCATTACACCCTGAGAAACTACTGGAACCTACCAGCAAATCTCGCTTGCCCTGGCCAGGGACTTTGCGTAATGGCTCTCTGACACAACACGATATCTACTCCCAATACCGGGAGGGACGAATCCTGTCTAACCGCCACTGCCTCCAAGTGCTCGGGACTGCACCCAACTGCTACCTGTTTGCATGACTGCTTTGAGCCGTGGTAGTGTAGCAATCTAAGAACAGTGGGACACACTCGAGGCGAAGTAGCAGTGTCAAGTCTGCGGACTATGCTGTACTCATGTCACCTGGGAACTGCTCACTGACGACTGGTATCAAACCAACCAACAGTTCCCTGTGAGTCCTGTCCGGTGTACCCGTAACCTAACGAGCACCTGCATACTATCTCCAGTACGACGTACTGACGGCTGTGGGACAGACCATCTCCCCAACTGGGATGAGAAGCGTACACACTAGTCTACTCCGGAGTATCGATGCTCTGTCTCGATAATCCACGACCAGGGACCTGAATAAGGATGTGCTTGTAGACTACCCAGCCCCCACTAGTGTGACTGCCATCACAACGCTGGTAGACAAGCAAGATCCTAAGAGCTCTATCAATACGTACACTCACATATTAAGATAGAAAAACCAAGTAGCATACTACCATGTTTAGCAAGACTGTTATATACATGTGAATATCCCAAGCTTCCATTAAGTAATATACAAACTAGTATGATACAGTAATGGCCTTCTAGGGCATAAACACTAACAATCTCCCACTTGCACTAGGGCCATGTACTGGCATATCGTAGACCAATGATCTCGAGCAGCCTCTCGAACTGAATCTGAGGAAGGGCCTTCGTGAATGGATCAGCAATGTTCTCTTCAGAAGCAACTCTCCGAACCTCGATCTCCTGACGATCAATGATCTCCCTGATCAGGTGATACCGCCTCAAGATGTGTCTGGACTTCTGATGGGACCTTGGTTCCTTTGCTAAAGCTATAGCTCCGTTGTTGTCGCAATACAGAGGTATTGGATCAACTATGGTAGGAACAACCTGAAGTTCTGTTAGGAACTTCTTCATCCAGACTGCTTCTTTTGCGGCATCGCAAGCAGCTATATACTCCGCTTCCATCGTCGAGTCAGCAACAGTGTCCTGCTTGGAGCTCTTCCAGCACACCGCCCCTCCATTGAGGGTAAAGACATAACCCGACATGGACTTGGAATCGTCCTTATCACTCTGGAAGCCGGAATCAGCAAAGGCCTCTAACCTGAGGTCTTTTCCGCCGTAAACCAAGAACATCTCCTTAGTCCTCCTCAGGTACTTGAGAATGTTCTTAACTGCTATCCAGTGTTTCTCCCCTGGGTCTGACTGATACCGGCTTACCACGCTTAGTGCGTAAGCTACATCTGGTCTGGTACACAACATCGCATACATTATAGAGCCTACCGCAGAAGCGTAGGGTATAATAGACATGCGTTCCCTTTCCAAATCAGTCTTGGGAGACATCTCTTTGGAGAGGGTGATTCCGTGACAAGCCGGTAGGTTACCGCGCTTAGAATCTTCCATACTGAATCTTTTCAGTACAGCGTCGATATACCTGGACTGCGAAAGTCCCAACATCCTCTTGGATCTATCACGATAGATCCGGATCCCCAGAATTTAAGAGGCATCACCCAGGTCTTTCATGGAGAACCTGTGTGACAAGAAACCTTTGACAGATTGTAGCATAGGAATGCCATTTCCTATCAATAGAATGTCATCCACGTACAAGACGAGGAATACGACACTTCTGGCTACAGCTTTACTATATATGCACGGCTCATCTGGATTTTTGATAAAGTCATATTCTTTGACTGTTTCATCAAAACAGATGTTCCAACTCCGCGATGCCTGCTTTAGTCCATAAATAGACTTAAGCAGCTTGCATACTTTCCCGCTGCTCCCACTCTGATTGAAACCCTCTGGCTGATCCATATAGACGCTCTCTTCTAAATTTCCATTCAGAAAAGCCGTCTTTACGTCCATCTGCCAGATTTCATAATCATGGAAGGCAGCAATAGCAAGAAGGACCCGAATGGATTTGAGCATAGCCACTGGAGAAAAAGTTTCGTCATAGTCCAAACCAGGTCTTTGACGAAAACCCTTTGCGACAAGTCTAGCCTTATAGGTTTCCACCTGTCCATCTACACCAATCTTTTTCTTGAAGATCCATTTGCATCCTATGGGTTTTACCCCATCTGGAGCAAAGTCCAAAGTCCATACTTTGTTGGTGTACATGGACTCCATTTCGGTCCGCATTGCATCTAGCCATCGTACCGAGTCGCCGCTCTGGATGGCCTGCCGGAAGTCAGTAGGTTCATCATCTTCAATGATGCAATCCTCTCTATCCCCGTCTATGAGAAAACCGTAGTATCTCTCAGGCGGATGAGACGGCCTACTACTCCTGCGGAGGGGTGCGGGAATGTTCTGTTCTTCTTGAACCTCTGGTTCTACCAAACTTTCAGTAGCAGCTTGTGGTTCTGGAATTTCTTCCAGTTCTATTTCGCTCCCACTCTTCTGATTTTCTAAAAATTCAGTTTCTAAGAAGTGGGCATGACGAGAAACAAAAACCTTTTGTTCCTCTGCGTAATAGAAATAATATCCCTTGGAGTTCTTTGGATATCCCACAAGCTTACACTGTACTGAACGTGCCTCGAGCTTATCCACATGCTGCTTTTTTACAAAAGCTGGACACCCCCATGTTCTAAAATGTTTTAGACAGGGTTTCTTCCCACTCCACATCTGATATGGTGTGGTAGGCACAGTCTTGGTTGGAACCTGGTTCAAAAGATATGCCGCTGATTCTAGCGCATAACCCCAGAAAGATCGCGGTAACTCAGCATTACTCATCATGGATCGTACCATATCTAATAGGGTTCGATTCCGTCTCTCCGATACACCGTTGTGCTGTGGAGTGTATGGAGGAGTAAGCTGAGAGAGAATTCCTTTCTCTTTTAGGTAACCTAGGAACTCGGCACTTAAGTATTCTCCACCTCGATCAGATCTTAGTGTCTTAATACTTTTGCCTGTTTGGTTTTCCGCTTCACTCTTGAATTCCAGGAATTTCTCAAAGGCCTCTGATTTATGCTTCATTAAGAAAACATATCCATACCTAGAGAAATCATCTGTAAAAGTAATGAAGTAGGAATAACCACCTCTCGCATGTGTAGACATTGGACCACATACATCGCTGTGTATGAGTCCTAAGAGCTCGCTCGCTCTTACTCCTTGTCCAGTGAATGGAGTCTTTGACATCTTTCCTTTGAGACAAGATTGACAAGTGTCATAAGTTTGATATTCGAACGTGTCCAAATATCCTTCTCTATGCAACTTAGTCAACCTTCTCTCATTGATGTGACCCAGTCTACAATGCCATAAGAAAGCTTTATTTAAATCTGGAGACTTTCTTTTTAGTGTGTTCTGGACATTGAAAATTTGGAGTTGGTTTAAAACATATATGCCGTTATTTAATGTACCTGACCCAATCAAACCATGATTAAGGTGGATGTTGACAACATCTCTTACAAACATGAAATCATAACCTTTATTTGATAACAAGGAAACTGATATGATATTACACGTTAAGCTGGGTACAAAATAACAGTTATGTAAAACCAAAATGTGTCCACTCGTCAATCCTAGGTGATAATCCCCGACGGACGCAGCTCCCACGCTAGCTCCGTTAGCAACCTTTAGGGTCATATCACCTTCCTTCAGCACTCTACGGTTTCTCAGTGCCTGCAATGAATTGCAAATATGAGATCCTGATCCGGTATCCAATACCCAGGAAGTAGAGTTGATTGACAGACAATTCTCAATTACAAACACACCTGAAGTCGAAGCCACAGCTTGCTTCGGTTCCTGGTTCTTGGCGTTCCACGCCTTGCAGTCCTTCTTCTAGTGCCCTTTCCTGTGACAATGGAAGCACTCATCCTGACCAACTATCGGTACTGCTTTCTTTTTCTTTCCCTTCCCTCCCACCTTACTAACACCTCCTCTAGGTCTGGGTGCGGCCTTCTTCTTCCTTCCTTTGGCCCTAGCCTTGGACCCGGAAGAAGATGTACCGCCAACAAACATAGCGGGTGTTTCCTTTGCCTTCTGCAAGGTGCCCTCTGCACTCCTTAACATGTTCAGGAGTTCCGCAAGTTCAACTTCTTTTCCTTGAAGATTGAAGTTGAGGATAAACTGGGCGTAGGTGGGAGGAAGGGACTGGAGAATAAGGTCTGTATAGAGCTCATTATCTAAAGTCGTCCCAAGGTCTGCGAGCTCTTCTATATAGCCGATCATCTTTAGGACATGTTCACCTACCGATGACCCGACAGCCAACCTCGCTCGAAACAAGTTCTTAAAGGTCTCGTATCTTGCTATACGAGATTGCTCTCCATAAAGTTCCTTTGTATGGAGAAATATGCCATCTAGGGACATATCCTCGTGCCTCCTCTGATGTTCATTGTTCATCGAGGCAAGCACGATGCACTTGGCTCTCGCGCAATCTAAATCCCAGGTTTTGCGGATTTCCTTATCCGCATTGCTGGATTTCGGACCAGGGACAGCAGGTGCCGTAGCGGTGAGGACGTACCCCAGTTTATCATAGGTCAAAGCCATTTTGACATTCCGCAGCCAATCTTTATAGTTTGGCCCCGTCAGTATATTTTTCTCTAAAAGTAACTTAAGTCCAGTCATTTTTAGGGTCGCTGCAATTAGGAGAGAGAGAAGAAAACTCTTTAGCATGATGCTCTTGCAAGTTTAGAGTGGTTTTTAGTTTATCTAAACTAGATGGCTCCCACTGTTTCTCGAATCCTTCCTCAAACCATAAAAGAAGAATTAGCCAGGACTATTCTCACCGTACAATACTTGCTTAACCGTTCAGCCAGGCTGGTGTCGATACTTCGAGGGAGGTTTTCCAACGCTTTCGCGAAGTTCCTTAATTAAATAACCTCTTTTCTCTGGGGGCGTAACCCCGCTGACACTTTTCTGGACACCTACTAGGTTTATAGCATTGATCGTTAAGTGACGAATATCCTGATAAGTAGCAATACTCACAGTAGGATCGGGATCCAAATATCATCGTCTGATAATGCTGTAGGAATGCTACCAACATTCATCAAACTCAAAATGGTATGCATCTCTTTGCAAATTTCAGTTTCTTTAGAAATTCCCGATATAGATTTTTTCCCCATGCTCTTATGATCTTGACTAAGGGCCAACAAATCATAAGTCACATGTCAAGTTCTGCCCATCATTATCCTGTTGATTTGAACCCATCCGTATACTCTTGACTAAGGGCCAAACAAAGTAATACGAATGTCCCAAACCAACTCATCTATCTATGCAACAAATGAATACCCCAGCAGCTACCAATCACTATGTCTTGACTAAGGGCCAAACAAACATAGCTTGAATACTACTGACCATTCATAAGAAATGACGGAGGGCTACGACTGGTTTTGGCGAAACCGTGAACGTAGTGAACTTGATGTAACCGAAGGAACCTGATAGCTTTTAAAAGGAGTGGTTAAATCTCCGCATTTAAAAATATCTGTTTTTAAAATAACCGAGTGGTTTCTTTTAAATTGTTCCAACGATTTAAACTTGGTTTATTTTCTTTGCATTATAGATAATGCGTCCCATCAATAACCTATCATTGCAGAAAACAACGAAAATACAACGTCCTCTTATGCCATCCGCATTTGCCACGGGGTCCCGTCATCACCCGTTAGGTTACTTAACTAACGACAGAGCGGGGGCTGGGCTAGCGTGGGTGTAAAACATAAGTGACGTCTAAATAGCTACATTATATATAGATATTTTACATTCGTCTGACGCAATGATATTCATTCCAGAACACAGATAAACAATATTGGATTTGCAAGCAATCTGTATTTCTTTTGAGCCTGCAAGAAAAGACAGATTACACAGTTGTGATGAATAGCCGTTACCCCACCCTCGACCCCTACGGGTACGGCAAACTACCCACCCGGCAGTTTGTGTACCCCACCTTGGGTCAGTCCTAGGAGCAAAAACAGTAAAATGAAATAATACAACGGTGGCTTCAACTGCAACCTGGATGTGCCCCGCAAAATAATATTACAACAAATTACATTTACAACAAATGAATTAATCAATAACCCATTGCTAAACCCCGGCTAAACACCACAACAGTCCAATACAGTTTATATGCACAAACAGATATAACCATTTCAGAAATGTGCAACCCCCTGCCAACCGACATACTAGCAGTTAGGGGAGGTTTACGAACACATTAAACAATCACAGATGTAATCCAATATGCAAATACTGTACAATTTCGATCGATTAAACATCTTTAATATTGCTCCAAAATCTGCTCTGTATACTGGAAACCTGAGCAAAATTAAAATATTCCAGAAAACCCCTAATTACACAGAGAAGCAACATAAGAAAATTGGGTCCCTGACTCGCCAACTCGGCGGCGGAAGCACGGCGACTCAGTAGGCTGAGGCCAAGGTTCCGCGGCGAGTTAGGCGATTCAGGGGCCTATTTTTCTTGGGTGTTCTACTGGTGTCTTTTCAAGCTCTCTGAACGCACCTGAAAAATTTTTGGACATCGTTTTAACTTCGACAGAAACTTGACAGAATTAGGGTTTTTCGGCTTCGTTTTTCCGTTCGAAATTCGTACAAATTTGCAATTGAGTTATTTATTGTTTAGCGAGGCTCTGATACCACTGTAAGTCGATGTAGTACACCCCAGTACTTGTGGGGAGGCGGAATTTTCAAAAACGATCATGTTTAAAGAACGAACATCGACTAACCGCTTGAATCGAAGCTAAACTATAAATAACCGTACACAAAGAGTTTCTTATCAATTGTGTTTAGGGATTATACCTAATGAAACCGGTCCTTCGTCTTTGTGTCCTCCTTTGTTCTCCTCGACCTTCTCTAGGTAGTAGACGATCCACCCGAGAGCAAAACACCAAGCTAAACCTCTAAACTTGAGGCAACTAACCTTCTTGGATTGCTAATCAAAGAAGATAGATGAAATAGAGTGATGGTTATGGATTGATCAGTCTAACTAATCCTAGATCTCAACACATGAGGGTGAGGATTAGTCTTTTGAAGGGAGAGAGCTTGAGGAGAGAGAATGTGAATAATATTATGATATAAGTTTATGAGTATCATATCATATATGAAGCATTTTCTAATAATAAGAAAAGAATAAAGAGTGATGATTAATCATGCTTCATAAAATATCTAGTGGTGATTCATTAGCATGAGTCATTAAGCAATAAATGTGCATTAATGAAATGAATGAATCACCACCATGACTCATAAACTCATTCAATGAATATGACACATAACCCTCCTTAGTCACCATCTTCTAGAAGCTTCTCGAACAATTACGAGAACGCCCCTCCGATCCGCAAAAATACGGAAAAACTATAGACTGTAAAAATCCAATAACCGGATACCAGTAACTGGCTTAAACCAAAGCCGACTGGTAAAAACTGTCCGAAAGTCGTACGCGCGTAAACGCACGTATGCGTCCGAACCCTTTGTCGCAAAACCATGCAACCTCTATATCGTTTCGCCTGGAGTAGGAAACTCTCTGTGTGGGACTCTAGAGACTCGACTACTACGCTGGCAGTGGGTTTAACCACAGACCGCAAGCAGCACTAGCTGTACGTAACGGTCCCCAGGTAGTTGTCGATAAGAAGGCCGATGAGAAAACCCATCCGAACTCCTACTGAGTCTGATGTGACAATCTCCATACAGTCCGGTCCGTTCGTCCAAGACTATCGCATATCGGGCCTAGGGGGCGGCAAGCGTCAGTCCCCTAATAGCGGTATAAGTCGTGTCGGAGGGAAGCCCATTACACCCTGAGAAACTACTGGAACCTACCAGCAAATCTCGCTTGCCCTGGCCAGGGACTTTGCGTAATGGCTTTCTGACACAGCACGATATCTACTCCCAATACCGGGAGGGACGAATCCTGTCTAACCGCCACTGCCTCCAAGTGCTCGGGACTGCACCCAACTGCTACCTGTTTGCACGACTCCTTTGAGCCGTGGTAGGGTAGCAATCTAAGAACAGTGGGATACACTCGAGGCGAAGTAGCAGTGTCAAGTCTGCGGACTATGCTGTACTCATGTCACCTGGGAACTGCTCACTGACGACTGGTATCAAACCAACCAACAGTTCCCTGTGAGTCCTGTCCGGTGTACCCGTAACCTAACGAGCACCTGCATACTATCTCCAGTACGACGTACTGACGGCTGTGGGACAGACCATCTCCCCAAATGGGATGAGAAGCGTACACACTAGTCTACTCCGGAGTATCGATGCTCTGTCTCGATAATCCATGACCAGGGACCTGAATAAGGATGTGCTTGTAGACTACCCAGCCCCCACTAGTGTGACTGCCATCACAACGCTGGTAGACAAGCAAGATCCTAAGAGCTCTATCAATACGTACACTCACATATTAAGATAGAAAAACCAAGTAGCATACTACCATGTTTAGCAAGACTGTTATATACATGTGAATATCCCAAGCTTCCATTAAGTAATATACAAACTAGTATGATACAGTAATGGCCTTCTAGGGCATAAACACTAACATTTCTAATCCCTTTATTTTGTCTTTACATATTACCTTCTGCACACCGTACTTAGGCTAATTGGTTTTCTTCATTCCCTACCTTTCGGCACCAGCCTATGGTTTGGAATAAGACTATCCAATAAGCGTAATAGGTGTACTCTCCTAAACCAAGGAGCCCTCGCAACCTGAGAGAAGGTGATAATAAAAGACAACTGAATAAACCAATTCTATTTCTCCTGAACCTGGATCCATCCTCGAAGAAGTCCCTTCGAGTTCGTATATAACCATACGATGGATCTATCCAATGGAAGTGGATATCCGTAGTAATACGGGTGTTCTGAGAAATTCAAAGGGTAAAAGAAGGAGTGGCAATGACTTATGCAACTCAGACAATCCAAAAGCCAGTATTTTAAGAAGGTTCGGTCAACTTGGTTACTGAGTCATAGTCTAGGGTCGGTCAAAGTTCGCTGCCAAAGAGAGAGAGAAAAGAAACACTCTGCGTGCACTCTAACCTAGATCAGAATGGTTATCACTTTATCTAATCCGGAAACCTCCCACTGTCCTGTCAAATTCTCCTCCAAACCAGAAAGAAGAATCAATCGGGATCACCCGAAGAGTAAACCAGCTCATCAGTGGGAATCGGGATCCAACTCTCATCGCATGATAACGTGATGGAATGCATCCACGTTACTCACACTCCAGAAGGTATGCGCATACTTGGCAAGTTTCAGTTTCTTTAGAAACTCCCGATATGATTTTTGCCCCATGCTCTTATAACCTTGGCTTTGGTCAAAATGTCATAAGTCACATGCCAAGTTCTACCCGTCACTATCTTGTCAATTTGAACCCACCTGCACATGCCCCTGACTTTGGCTAATCGGCAGAACGACTGTCCCAAACTAACTCATCTATCTATGCAACAAATGAATACCCAGCAGCTACCAAACACTATGCCTTAACTTTGGCTAAAATACATAGCTTGAATACTACTGAATACCCAAAAGAAGTGATGGAGGGCTACGACTGGTTTTTGGCGAAAAACCTTTAGCGTAGTGAACTTGATATCGCTGAAGGAACCTGATAGCTTTTTAAAATATAGTGGCGAAAACCTTTTGCTAAAGAGGTCACTCCCGGTAAAGGGATCTCGGCTCTTTCCTCGTGGAATGAGATGCATGATATTCCACTGAATACCGCTATGCAAAGCAACTTGTAATCGACTATAGTGAAGTTATTACCCTGACGCAAACTTCTGCCCAAGAGGTCAGTCCCGGTGAAGGGATATCGGCCCTTGCCCCGTCGAATGAGGTGCAGGATATTCCACTGAATACCGCTATGCAAAACAAAAGGAAACGTCTTTGCAATAACACTTTTTAAATTTGTTCCAACAACTGTAAACAGGTTTGTTTTACTTTGCATTGATCAGAATCAACGCAGTCCCATCAATAATCACACCAGAAAAGAACGAAAATAAAATGTACGTATATGCCATCCGCATTCGTCACTGGGTCCCGTCATCACCCGTTAGGTTACTTAACTAACGACAGAGCGGGGACTGGACTAGCGCGGGTGTAAAACATATACAACATCTAATAGTATATAAACCAATATACAATAATCGCTCCAGGAGTGATAATATGCAACATTACAGAAAAGTAATAAGCATCACAGAACAATACAGATAATCAGGGATCCCCAAGTTTCACAGAGCCGCTGCTGAAACTCGACGTTCCCCTGTCGTGTGGACAGCCTGTGCAATGAAACCTAGACCCCTACGGGTGCGGCAAGTTACCCGCCAAAACCTGAAGCGAGGCAGCCCCCTATAGCATAGTGAATGGACCACCCAGTACTTCACGGAATCCGGTAATTTTGGGCACCCCTCCTTGGGTCAACCTGTACCCCCTACGAGTGCGGCGAATAGTCTGCCAATTCTAGAGTGGGGCCCCTCTTCCTCTCAAAGCCATGAGATGCGGACCCGTTGCCCCTCCAGAACTCGGCTATCCGTGCACTCCGTCGCGGGGCAAAACCTAGTACAGTAATGAAAAATAGTACAACAGGTACATCGACCGCAACCTGGTCGTGCCCCAAAAGAATATTATACAACAGGCAGTGACGGCAGTCCACAAGTTGGACACTCGCCCCGCAATATCAAAAGTACAAATAAACTCAAACTGTACTACCATTGCACACTGCTATCCACCACGACAAATCCGCAACAACACAGCACAACACAGAACATCAACGCCAATGTCACGTTCGCAAACCCGTCTAAAAGAACTATAGCAATCAGACGCGGTTTACCGATCAAATGACATTCCCGGTCGGAGATATAATGTAAGCACTGTAAACTAACATGTTTAAATTTCGATCGACTAAATATCAAGAAGTGGGCCCCACGAACATCTGTTGAACAGTAACAAAATCTGGGCCCAAAAGATATATACCAAAAACCCCAATTTCCAGAGAAGAACCCACTGAGCAAATTTGGGGGCATGATGACACAGAATGGCCGCGGATCTGCGGCCAAACCATGGGTTTGGCTGCGTTTCCGCGACAGTCTTGTCGAATCATGATCCCAAATTTGTACGGTGTTCTAATATAACCCTGCACAGAATTCTGAGATATGTAGAATAATTTTAGGACATCATTTAAAATCTACAGAAACTGTGAATTTGAAAATTGTGTTTTTCGATATCCGGTTCGATCGATGTTTTAAACGCGTTAGCACAAGTTAGTAAAGCAAAATGGTGAGGCTCTGATACCACTGTAAGTCTACGGTAGCGCCCCGGCCGTCTACCGACGCCAAATGCGGAACAAAAATACTTTTTAACTGGCGCTATCGTATACTTTAACCCGGATCTGCCTTTATTGCTAAACTAATGAGCTGTAAAGAGTGTAGAAAGGTTATACCGAACGATCCGAGTCCTTCGTTCTTTAACCATCATCCCACGCTCCGTTGCGACTGCTCCGATCTGCTCGTCCAGGTGGCACCACGTCACTGATTCTTTAAACGGGCTCCCGCCTCTGACTTGAGGCAACTCGGTCGTCAAGTTTGCTAAAAGAGACGACCAAGAATGATGTAGAGAATGAGTAGATGACTTTGTCTCACTTCGTCCAAGTCCGTGGACGATCGGTTAATGAAGTTGCCGATGGAAATGAAATGGAACAAGAAATGAACTATGAAATTTTCATACATCCAAAACTTTGGTCTTTTCTTTTTAACAACCATAATCTTTTCAAGTGAGTGAGTGGAGGAGGAGAGAGAGGGCCGGCCACTTATATTAAGAGGGGGTGAGTGTAGGAGGGAAGTGGTGACCACAAGAAATGATCCTTATCATAACAAAAGATCTTAAGCAATCCAAAAGACATTAATTAAAACCATGAGTCACAAAAACCTAGTCACCATTTAATAAATGCAAAGAAAGATGCATGAATCTAGTCACCAATCTAGAAGCTTCTAGAACCTTCTAGAAGCATGACTCACCCTCATCCAAGAAAAGATAAATCCGTCTTTAACCGAATGTTAAAAGACGGCTGATAGAAAACTGAAAACTGGCAACTTCCAAAAGTGATCCTGAAACGACTTTCAGGATAACCCCGTAACTGTATAAATATACCCGCATTTGTATTACGACCGAATACAAATGCAACTGAGACAAAGATATTATACCTACTCAATATAATACACGGATCCGGCTTAAACCAAAGCCGACCAGTATCATCTGCCTGAAAAATAACACGTGCGTAAACGCACGTGCATTTTCCGAACCCTGCCATAAAACCATACGGCCTTTACAACGTTTCTCCCGAACTTGGGAAACTGTATGTGGGGAACTCTAATGACTCGTCAGTACCCTGGCAGTGGGTTTAACCACAAACCGTCAGCGGCACTAGCAATGCGTAACGGCTGCCCATGGACTGACCTCAAGGGAGGCCGATGAGCGAACTCATCCGGAAACCCTACTGAGCCTAACAGTGACAATGTATATACAGTCCGGTCCGTTCGTCTATGAGTATCGCATATCTGCCTAGGGGGCTAGCAACGTCAGACCCCCAATAGCAGTATAAGTCGTGTCGGAGTGTAGCCCAATAACACCCTGAGATACTACTGGAGTACCTACCAGTAAATCTCCTGCCACGGCCGTGGGCTTTGTGTAATGGCTCTCCTAGACACAGCACGATCTCGCCCCCAATACCGGGAGAGACGAATCCACTGCCGATCCGCTCACGTTCCTCCATATGGCTCGGGACTGTACCCAAAAACTACCTGTTTGCACGACTCCTTTGAGCCGTGGTAGGGTAGAAATCAAAGCACGGTGGGAACTCACACGAGACAAATGATGACCTCAGGTCGATGAACTAACCTGTACACATGTCACCAGGGAACTGCTATCTGACGATAGGTATAGTACTAACTAGCAGATTCCCGGCGAGTCCTGTCCGGTGTACTCATAACCCAATGAGCACCTGTATACATCTTAGGTGATCCAACTGACACCAGTGGCTTGTGAGACCGGCCACCGCCCCTCGTCGGGGTCTCGACTGTATACACTAGTCTACTCCGGAGTATCGATGCCCTGTCTCGAAACTCCCACGACTAGGGACCACAATTAAGGATATGCATATAAACTACCCAACTCTCACGTATATGATCGCCATCATACTGTTGGTAGTAAAGTAAGATCCTAAGGGCTCTATCAAAGTGTAACATGTAATCAGTCACCTGAACATGTACACGACTGATAAAGACAAACCAGATAGCAAACTATCATCTCGAGTAAGACTGTCCTACCGGTATAGGTCCTCCGCAATCATTGCAATCACGTACCTGCGATCCAATAATTGACTCTGAGGGCACTATCTCCAACAATCTCCCACTTGCACTCAAGGCTAATTATTGCAATGTCGACTACTCACAGCCCGTGTGAAACCGAACATCCAACTCCTCTACTAATCAGTTTCACAAAGCCCGTTTGTAAAACTATTGTGTTCGAGAAATAGCCTCAGTGAGTGGATCCTCCTAGATGTTTCTTTCTATATCTCTCTTAATCTCAAGTTCGCGGAGAAAGCCATCTCCCGAATTGAGTAATACCTGTCTTAGAATATGTCTGGATATCTGTTGGGACCTAGTTCATAAATGAACTCCAAATCCAAACTTCTTAGACTGTTTCGATCACTGAACCTAATCAGTATCCGGCACCATGCCACCCACAGTATTCTCTTGGACCACCTGTCGATAATACTGTCCCTCATCAGAGGGAAAACTATAACTCTGACAATCACTCTGTCAACCATGTCACCTTTGAAGCCTGGAATGATAATCGTCTCCCGAAGGAGGCTGCCGTCATCAAATCCGTAGAACATGTACTTATGTTCTAAAACTGCTTCCTTATGTTTCTCCAGGATTGGATTAATACAAACTTATTGCATCTAGTGCAAAAACAACATTTGGTGTGGTACTTGACATCTCATGATTGACTCAATTGCCTAAGCAAGTGATCTGCCAATCATGCACATCCCTCTCCTCTTTAGCCTGTAAGACACCTTTAGAGAGGGTAAGTCCATCACCTGCAGGTACACCACCATGCTAGGAGTCATCTATTCTAAAAACCATTAGAATACTGTCAAAGTACCCACATTGGGAAACTACCCAAATCCAGATCTAAAACCATAGATCTAGAAACCATAATGTCTGATATTATATCCATATCCTGTCTGGAGAAACAACTGTGTGACAACCACAGTACAACCGATCGTAGTATATGAATTTTACTTCATACTCTGTGTATGTCATCCAGATACCATGACATCACACCCTACTACCTTCTTAACAGATCCATCCCCTATCCTGATTGAAGTCAAACCCTTGACTGTCACATCAAAATTAGATGATCTATCTCCGCTATAACTGCTCAAGTCTATAAATAGATATAAGCATCTTGCCCACTATGCTTCCGCTGCTCCCACTTACTACGACAACCCTCCTACCGGGTCTCATAGCCTAGAACATCAGTAGTGTCAAGTCTGGGTAGATAAGAACCTCCCTGTCACCGTCCTTGAGGCTACCGGAGTACCTCTCGGGTGTCTGAGGTTACCCACTAAATCTGCGGAGTGGCTATTGGAATGTCAAACCTGATTGAATATATAGGTCCTAGTAAATTTTCCGTAATCGTAATCGTAACCATTAACCGATACTAGCTATCAAGAGAAATGGTGAGAGATATACCGAGTGATTCGAGTCCTCCGGTCTTCTCGTCATCGTCCCGATCTCCCGCGGAAAGTCTTGTCTCCACATCGTCGCCTCCTCGCCGGAAGGGCACCACATCGCCTGCGTCTTTTACGGGCTCCCGCCTCAATACCGAGGCAACTCGGGCGCGAAGTAGGCTAGCCGAGTCTGGCGTCGGTGAACAACACATCGTACTCTGCCACTGACATCCCTGGCGTCTGGCGTAAGGACTCAAATTTGCGTGCTCTAGCATCTCTGACACTCAGGGGAAGAAAGCGGGCAAGGAATAGCGTCACGAACTCTGTCCAGGTCATAGGAGGAAGACCTGCTGCTCTACCCTTCTCGACTGATTCGCACCATTTCTGCGCAAGACCTTCCAGGCGAAAGCTCGCGAACTCAACCCATCTCGAATCTGCGCATCTAAGTGAACGACATATCCGCGCCATCTTATCAATGAAAGACTGTGGATCCTCGGCCACATCGGTTCCTGTGAAGACCGGAGGCTTCAGCCTCATAAATTCTAACAGTGATACTGTAATAACCTCTCTAGTCGCAGGTGCAACTGCCTGAACTGTGGGTACCACCGCGGTCTCCGCAACGGGTGGGACTATCTCTGGTCGCTGCGCTCGAAGTGTCTCAACTAGAGATCCCATCATCTGGCGCATCTCCTGCATACTGGACCCCATCGTCTGGCGTATCTCCTGCACACCCGCCCCTAACATAGCAATCTGATCTGTCACGGCAGGAACAGCCTGCTCGGGCACAACCGGTGTACTACCCGGATCAGTCCTCGTTTCGGACGAGTCAACTCGAATCTCGGCCCTCGCGGCCGCTCTCTGCGCCCTCGTAGTCTTTGGCGGCATATTGGCTGAAAGGAACAATAGGATTCGATAAGGATACGGAAATCGAATCGCGAGAATGTATATACTCAAGAAGGAAATTTATATCAACAAGTCCTAAGGTCGCGTAGGCGGAGTACCGTGTCGTGAGTATGCCGCGGAACATACACACGCTACGCTACCCTGCCGCAGCTACCTACTGCATCATACCAGGGTCATCCTACACTCCGGAAGGTAAAACCTACGCTCTGATACCAACTTTGTCACGACCCAAAGTTTGGCCCGTGACCGGCACTTAACCACGTAACGTCTACAGGCGTAACGTGACTAAGGGAACCGGAAACCCAGAAATCAAACTAGTGAAAGTATAGAGTGTGATAAGAATTAAATGAAAGCACCAACTAACATGATAAGAAATCTAAGTAAACAATCTCCAAGATAACAATATACGACGCCGTAGCGAAGCTCAAGATCCACAAGTGGGAACTTCACAGATAGAATAAAACTGCATAAGAAAAGTCGGCTCACAACGAGCACGACACCAGAATACAAATAAAATACAACATCGTCCTCACACTGTCTCTAAGTCAAATACATACATGGTAGATGGAGAATACTAGATACAACAATGTACATACAGAAAGATAAACAGATACCGCACAAAAACCCACCTATCAGCAAAAGCGCTAGTACACCAACTATGGGGGTATCTGTGTCAAAAGATGCAACCGCAGCCTGCCGCGACTACTCCGAAGGGCAACCTGCAAACACTGTGGCACAACGGGGGTGAGTTGCCAACTCGTGAATAGAGATAACATATAAAGGTAATCGCGAGCATGCACGTACTACGTTACTCTATCATATGCCAACAGATGATATCAATATGTGATAAGCAGTATGTGCAATAATCATGCAAGTTCTCTATCAGGTACTGTACTACGGGATGAGGTACAAATGCTCGATCAGGTAATGCATCTATAGGAAGAGGTACAAATGTAATGCTAAGCAGGAGCAATATAATATCTACACGGAATGTCAACGTGGAATATATATAACCGGTCTTTCAATGCACCCAGATCTCCCAAAAATAGCTCATGCGCCGGCACTCTCATCGGCCCTCAAATCCTGTACATCTCTGAGAATCCCGAGTGCCCAACATCGGCACCCAAATATCATAAATACTCGTGTCTAGCATCGACACGTAAATCCTCATCCATCGGGCCCCGTCAGTCCGGGTCAGCCCATGGGCTCCGTCTGCGGTATCGGCCCTCGGCCCCGGCAGTACGGATCACCCTACATCCATCTATAGACTCTGATCAGTACACTCCGGGTAACTGTCAGGTCCAACCAATCACCGGTAGGTAGTGGTCCCTCTGCCAGGCTCACCGTCTACTGCACAGCGAAACCGTTCTCGCCCCGGGGTACCATACCGGGTCCACCATGTACCCGTAATCGGCCTCAACCAGCTCCTCGATTCGGGTTCACATATATCACTCTAGCCCCGAGAAAACATATGGTGGACGCACCGAAATATCATATCAAGGGAACCAGGTTTTTAAATGATTACATATTTGAAATAGCCACGGTTCCCAAATCCAGAAATCACATATAATCCAAACAAAATACAAGTCAATGATCCGATATGATATGTGCGTCAAATGTAAATATCAAGTCAAGTTACATATAGATAAGCTACAATATGATGATTCAATGTGGTATGTGTAGCAGGTATGAATATCCAGTCATGTCACATATAATGAGCTACAATATGATGATTCAATGTGGTATGTGTAGCAGGTATGAATATCTAGTCATGTCGCATATAATGAGCTACAATATGATGATTCAATGTGGTATGTGTAGCAGGTATGAATATCTAGTCATGTCACATATAATGAGCTACAATATGATGATTCAATGTGGTATGTGTAGCAGGTATGAATATCTTGTCATGTCACATATAATGAGCTACAATATGATGATTCAATGTGGTATAGGCATCAAGTATAAATATCTAGTCATGTCACATATAATGAGCTACAATATGATGATTCAATGTGGTATGTGTACCAGGTATGAATATCTAGTCATGTCACATATAATGAGCTACAATATGATGATTCAATGTGGTATAGGCATCAAGTATAAATATCTAGTCATGTCACATATAATGAGCTACAATATGATGATTCAATGTGGTATGTGTAGCAGGTATGAATATCTAGTCATGTCACATATAATGAGCTACTATATGATGATTCAATGTGGTATAGGCATCAAGTATAAATATCTAGTCATGTCACATATAATGAGCTACAATATGATGATTCAATGTGGTATGTGTAGCAGGTATGAATATCTAGTCATGTCACATATAATGAGCTACAATACGATGATTCAATGTGGTATGTGTAGCAGGTATGAATATCTAGTCATGTCACATATAATGAGCTACAATATGATGATCCGATGTGATATAAGATTCCTACGTGTCATGGCAATTACTAACGGAGTGTGTGTAACATACAGGACAGTGCTTGTGCACATGGACCGTTAGTAATGGTGCGGTGTTCTATCAATTCTAATATATATATCTGTGTAGTAGGGAATGCAATACGTACGAAATAGTAACCATGAACATGCAATATATATAAGGAACACTATAAGGTCCCATCAGCCCTGACGTAGAACGCCATGCGGGCGATATCCCCGTAGATGTGAAATCTACTCACCGTAGTCTCTCGCTAGGTGTAGCCAACAACCTGCTTCCCTTTCTTCGCTGCGTCCGCCGTACTCGCCTGCGAACCTAGAATTACACAATATATCATATGTAAGCTCGAAATCACACAAACGCGACATTAAAGCCAAACTAGTAACTCGTGTCGCGAACCAAGCGCGCGTGTGCGCGATACGCTAAAACGTGTGGTTACGCGTCTGAAATCACTCCGACGCGTCGCGATACGCTGAAACCCAAAACCCACACACACGTATCACGCGTGTCGCGAAAGGTTGAAAATACGGGAAAATAGGTATTCAGCTCCAGATTTTTATACAGGAAATATATTGCAAAACTATATATACCAAAATAACTCACATACGAGCAGAGACCCACACCCCAAACCCCAACCAAAATCTCCCCCATCTGGCCGCAATTTGCGGCCAGAATGCCCATTTCGGCGGCCAGACTTGGGAATTGGGTCCCCAGGTTTGGTTGGTGCACTCTATACTCCCCATACATGCTTCAGTGATGCCTAGTTTTGTTCTGAAAAGTCTCGGGTAGTAGCAGATTTCCTACATTGCCTAATATCAGTTCAAATCACACATTTCCGACAAAAATGGAACTTTATGGTATTTTGATGAAATCTGAAACAATCCTAGGTCTAATCACACACTAATAACTCGTTAACAAGCTAATCAAGCCACAACAACATAAGTTCTAACATATTAACACAAAAACCCCTCAAAAGCACTAAAATGGTACAAAAAGGTGATATATTTAACTAAACATGCAAGTTATGAAAATTTGGTGCTAGGGTTAAGATTTTATACCTTTAAATGACCTTAAAACACCAAGGGTTCCAGCCCCTCCCTCAAGTGTGCAGGTTGGCCCTTGAACACCTCAAAAACCTCAATTTTTCATGGTTTATTGAAGGAAAAAGTATTGATTTGGGTAGGGTTTTGTTTGGGAATCAAGGGGAAGTGAAGAGGAGGAGAAAAGATGAAGGGAATGGGGGTTTATCTGCTGGAATTTCTGCAGAGAATTCAGAATGAGGAGAAGAGAGAGAGAGAAGAGAAGAAAATGGTCAAAAGGTCCACCCTTCACCTAACCACCATACCTATTTGTTTTATTGTGATAGAATTTATAAAAAGGGGTTTAAGAAAAGGTCAAATGGTGGGGGAAAGATAAATTGCAACCATGCACACAAGAAAATGGTTAACAAGTCACAAAAGTCTAAGTATGCAAGGTGCCCACTACAAAAGAAAACTTCCTAAATGCTAACACTACCAATAAGAACTATAAATAAAACTCCTAAGAACCCATACATAAATATAAACATGCACGACTACTAATTATCACCAAAACAAACAAACTGGAATTCAAAGTGTTACAGCGGTGAATAGCCTGCCAATCCTAGAGTGAAGCCCCCTCCGTCTCAATGCCATGAGATGCGGGCCCGTTGCCCTCTAGAACCCGGCTATCCGTGCACCCCTCCGCGGGGTAATCCTAGTACAGAAAGTAAAATATACATACAAAAGGTACATCGACCGCAACCAGGTCGTGCCCCAAAAGAATAATACAATCAGGCAGTGACGGCAGTCCACATGTCGGACGCTCGCCCCGCAATATCAAATGTACATATAAAACAAAACTGTACTAACATTGCATCCAGGCTATCCCCCACGACCGATCCGCAACATCACAGCATAAACACAGAACATCAACGTGAAAGTCACGTTCGCAAATCCATCTAACCGGGCTATAGCAGTTAGACGGGATTTACCGATCAAGTGACATTCACGGTCGCAGATATAATGTCAATACTGTGAAATAATGTGTTTAAAATATCCAATCGATCAAAAATTAACAAGTGGGCCCCCAAGTTATACTGTAGCACTCATAGAAATTCTGGGCCCAATTTTAATATTCCAAAACCCCCATCTTAAGCCCAAAAGCCCACTACAAAAAATTGGCAAAATGAAGCGATTACCCTGCGGCGGAACCGCGGCAAAAGAGGGGTCATTGCCGCGGTTCCGCGGTCATCCAGAGTGATCAGCTTACCAAAATTTTGCAGTTTTCTTAGAATTTCATGTACATCAGTTTTCTACAACCTGAAAAATTTTTCGAGCCCGGAAAAAATCGACAGAAAACTGATGCATGCAAAACGCGGATTTTGGAATTTTGGTCGATCGGATAAGTAAAACGCATTAGAACAAGCTAGGCAAGGTTAATGGCGTGGCTCTGATACCATGTTGCGCCACGGCAGCGCCCCGGCCGTCTATCCGAGGCCAAAATGCGGAATCAAAATTTTCTTATCTTTTAAACTGGCGCTACCGCGGACAATATACCCGGATCGTAACCATTAACCGATACTAGCTATCAAGAGAAAGGGTGAGAGATATACCGAGTGATCCGAGTCCTCCGGTCTTCTCGTCATCGTCCCGATCTCCCGCGGAAAGTCTTGTCTCCACATCGTCGCCTCCTCGCCGGAAGGGCACCACATCGCCTGCGTCTTTTACGGGCTCCCGCCTCAATACCGAGGCAACTCGGGCGCGAAGTAGGCTAGCCGACGCGTCCAAGATTTGCTGTAGAATGTGTAGGGTTGAAGCTATGTCTCATTTGGGGTTTGTTGCCTTTGAAGATGATGGAGGAATCAAGATAAGAAAAATGGTGCTTGCATTTTTCTTGACATGAAAAGAGATCAAAAACTACACTCTCAAAAATGAAGCTCTCCTCTTCTTTTCTCTCAAATGTCTTCAACCATATTCTTATGAGAATGATGGAGGAAGGAATACTAAAATGCAAGAGGGAGGTGAGTGTAGGATAAAGAGAATGGTGACCATATCCAAACCTCATCATAACAATCTCACATCAAACACAAATCAATCCTAATCACCTTTTACAAGAAATGATGATAGAAAAGAAAGGAATAAAAAGATGCTTTCATAATTAATACATTTGCAAGAAACCCCTCCACAATGTGTTATTTGCAAACTTGCAAATAACACCCTCCATCGGAAAAGTCCGGCCGGGAAAGAACAAAGGAAAACCGGCCGGAACGGAATGCAAACTGGCAACTCCAGAAAACTGGTCCCGTAATAAATTACAAGAAAACCCCGATACTGTGCATACACACCCGCATCTGTATTCTGACCGGATACAAATGCAATGAGACAAAATCTACACAGTACTAAACTAGGACCGGCTTAAACCAAAGCCGGCTAGTAAAAACCGTTCGATCCTGATCCGTGCAATACTGCACGTATCTGATCGAACCTTGCCATATAACTATACGGCCACTAGTACAAACCGTCCGATCCTGATCCGTGCAATACCGCACGTATCTGATCGGACCCTGCCATATCTCTATACGGCCTCTACAGCATTTCGCCCGAAAGCTTGAGTAACTGAAAGTGTGGTGGACTCTAAAGACTCGTCAATACTATGGCTGTGGATTTAACCACTAGCACGTCAGAGGTATTAGCCAATACGTGACGGGCCACCAGCTATTGACCAAAAGGGACGTCGATGAGCGAACTCATCTTGACACCCTATTGAGCCTGTAAGTGACAGTATCCGTACAGTCCGGTCCGTTCGTCTATGAGCATCGCATGTCGTGCCTAGGGGGTTGGTAAAAGTCAGACCCCCAAAAGCGGTACAAGTCGTGTCGGAGTGTAGCCCAGAACGCCCTGAGATACTACTGGAATACCTACCAGTAAATCTCCTGCCTCGGCCGAGGGCTTTGCGTAATGGCTCTCCTAGACACAGCGCGACCTCACCCCCAATACTGGGAGAGACGAACCCCTGAAGATCCGCTCATTGCCTCCATGTGGCTCGGGACTGCACCCAACTAAAACCTGTTTGCACGACTCCTTTGAGCCGTGGTAGGGTAGTAATCAAAGCACAGTGGGAACTCACACGAGACAAATGACGATCTCAGGTCGATGAACTAACCTGTACACATGTCACCAGGGAACTGCTATCTGACATCTAGTATAAGACCAACTAGCAAGTTCCCGGCGAGTCCTGTCCGGTGTACTCATAACCCAATGAGCACCTGTATACATCTTAGGTGAACCAACTGACACCAGTGGCTTGTGAGACCGGCCACCGCCCCTCGTCGGGGTCTCGACTGTATACACTAGTCTACTAATGGAGTATCGATGCCCTGTCTCGAAACTCCTACGACTAGGGACCTTTTAAGGATGTGCTTATAGACTACCAGCTCCCACGTATATGATCGCCATCATACTGCTGGTAGTCAAGCAAGAATCCTAGGGGCTCTATCAACGTGTAATAGCGACATGTCAGGTCACCAAAAGCAGTACACGATGATAAAGATAAACCAGATAGCATACTATCATCTCGAGTAAGACTGTCCTACCGGGATAGGTCCTCCCTCAATCATTGCAATCACGTGCCTGTGATCCAATAATTGACTCGGAGGGCACTATCTCCAACAAAAACAACATTTGGTGTGGTACTTGACATCTCATGATTGACTCAATTGCCTAAGCAAGTGATCTGCCAATCATGCACATCCCTCTCCTATTTAGTCTGTAAGACACCTTTAGAGAGGGTAACTCCATCACCTGCAGGTACACCACCATGCTAGGAGTCATCTATTCTAAAAACCATTAGAATACTGTCAAAGTACCCACATTGGGAAACTACCCAAATCCAGATCTAAAACCATAGATCTAGAAACCATAAAGTCTGATATTATATCCATATCCTGTCTGGAGAAACAACTGTGTGACAACCATAGTACAACCGATCGTAGTATATGAATTTTACTTCCTACTCTGTGTATGTCATCCATATATCATGACATCACACCCTACTACCTTCTTAACAGATCCATCCCCTATCCTGATTGAAGTCAAACCCATGACTGTCACATCAAAATTAGATGATCTATCTCCGCTATAACTGCTCAAGTCTATAAATAGATATAAGCATCTTGCCAACTATGCTTCCGCTGCTCCCACTGACTACGACAACCCTCCTACCGGGTCTCATAGCCTGGAACATCAGTAGTGTCAAGTCTGGGTAGATAAGAACCTCCCTGTCACCGTCCTTGAGGCTACCGGAGTACCTCTCGGGTGTCTGAGGTTACCCACCAAATCTGTGGAGTGGCTATTGGAATGTCAAACCTGATTGAATATATAGGTCCTATTAAATTTTCCGTAATCGTTCGTGGTTCTGGAATCACTTCCAGTTCTACCATACTCCCACTACTTTTTTCTGAAAAAATCCATTTTTACTAAAACTGTGGCGAGTCAAGAACAATATCACTATTGATCTTCCAAATGGTAGAATATCAACCCTCGTCATAGCCAGGGTCAACCCACAAACAGCCATTACAGAAACATGCCCTGAGTTATCCAGAGTCTGGTTTTAAGCATAAGCTGGACAACTCCCCGTACCATAATATCTTTTAAGGGAGGCTGATGAGCGAACTCATCCGGAAACCCTACTGAGCCTAACATTGACAATGTATATACAGTCCGGTCCGTTCGTCTATGAGTATCGCATATCTGCCTAGGGGGCTAGCAACGTCAGACCCCCAATAGCAGTATAAGTCGTGTCGGAGTGTAGCCCAATAACACCCTGAGATATTACTGGAGTACCTACCAGTAAATCTCCTGCCACGGCCGTGGGATTTGTGTAATGGCTCTCCTAGACACAGCACGATCTCGCCCCTAATACCGGGAGTGACGAATCCCCTGCCGATCCGCTCACGTGCCTCCATATGGCTCGGGACTGTACCCAAAAACTACCTGTTTGCACGACTCCTTTGAGCCGTGGTAGGGTAGAAATCAAAGCACGGTAGGAACTCACACGAGACAAATGACGACCTCAGGTCGATGAACTAACCTGTACACATGTCACCAGTGAATTGCATCTGACGATAGGTATAGTACTAACTAGCAGATTCCCGGCGAGTCCTGTCCGGTGTACTCAAAACCCAATGAGCATCTGTATACATCTTAGGTGATCCAACTGACACCAGTGGCTTGTGAGACCGGCCACCGCCCCTCGTCGGGGTCTCGACTGTATACACTAGTCTACTCCGGAGTATCGATGCCCTGTCTCGAAACTCCCACGACTAGGGACCACAATTAAGGATATGCATATAAACTACCCAACTCTCACGTATATGATCGCCATCATACTGTTGGTAGTAAAGCAAGATCCTAAGGGCTCTATCAAAGTGTAACATGTAATCAGTCACCTGAACATGTACACGACTGATAAAGACAAACCAGATAGCAAACTATCATCTCGAGTAAGACTGTCCTACCGGTATAGGTCCTCCGCAATCATTGCAATCATGTACCTGCGATCCAATAATTGAATCCGAGGGCACTATCTCCAACAGCGGGGGCTTTCTTCTTCTTTCCCTTGGCTTTCGCCTTTGAACTAGAAGAGGAAGATCCTCCTACAAACAAAGTGGATGTCTCCCTACCTTTCTGTAGGGTGCCCTCAGCACTCTTCAACATGTTCAGAAGTTCGGAAAGTTCAACCTCCTTTTCCTTGTATGTTGAAGTTAAGGATAAACTGGGCGTAAGTGGAAGGAAGGGACTGGAGAATCAAATCAGTATAGAGTTCATTCTCCAACGTGGTCCCAAGGTCCGCGAGCTCCTCTATGTAGCCAATCATCTTAAGCACGTGTTCCGCTACCGATGATCCGGCGGCCAATCTTGCCGAAAATAGCTTCTTCGACACTTCGTATCTTGCGATACGAGACTGATCTCGATACAGTTCTTTTCTATGGAGAAATATGGACTCTAGGTCCATATTCTCATGCCTCCTCTGATGTTCGTTGTCCATCGAGGCAAGAACGATGCTTTTGGCCTTTGTGCAATCGATCTCCCATGTTTTACGGATTTCTTTATCCGCGACGCTGGAGGTGGGACCTGGGACAGGGGGAGCTTTGGTGGTAAGGACATACCCCAACTTGTCGTAAGTGATTGCCATCTTGACATTCCTGAGCCAATCTTTGTTGTTTGGCCCTGTCAGTATGTTTTTATCTAGTAATAACTTAAGTCCGGTCATGTTGAATGGTCGCTGCAATTAGGAGAGAGAAAAGAAACACTTTAGCATGATGCTCTTGCAAGTTTAGAGTGGTTTTTAGTTTGTCTAAACAGGATGGCTCCCATTGTCTCTCGAATCCCTTCTCAAACCATAAAGAAAGAATTAGTCGGGATCAATCTCACCGTACAATACTTGCTTAACCGTTCAGCCAGGCCAGTGTCGGTACTTCGAGGGAGGTTTTCCAATGCTTTCGTGAAGTTCCTTAATTAAGTAACCTCTTTTCCCTATGGGCGTAGCCCCGCTAACACCTTCCTAGACACCTACTTGGTTTATAGCATTGATCGTAAAGTGAGAGTTTTCCGGAGGAGTAGCATATACTCACAGTAGGATCGGGATCCAAATATCATCGCGTGATAAAACCGAAGGAATCCTACCAGAATCATCACACTCCAAATGGTATGCAGCGCTAGCAAGTTTCAGTACTTATGAAACTCCCGATGTGGATTTTTGCCCCATGCTCTTATGACCATGACTTTGGCCAAAATATCATAAGTCACATGTCAAGTTCTACCCATCATTCTCCTGGTTAATTTGGACCCACCCGTACCTACCCTTGACTTTGGCCAAAATGGCAGCACGACTGTCCCAAACCAACGCATCTATCTATGCTGCACATGAATACCCAATAGCTACCAATCACTATGCCTTGACTTTGGCCAAAATACATAGCTTGAATACTTTTTGACCATTCATGTGGAATGACGGAGGGCTACGAATGGTTTTGGCGAAACCGTGAACGTAGTGAACTTGATATAATCGATGGAACGAGATAGCTTTTAAAAGGAGTGGTTCAAGCTCCGCGTTTAAAAGTTTAGTTTTGAAAAGAACCGAGTGGTTTTCAAAGTGTTCCAATCGACTTTTACTTAGTTTATTTTCTTGCATTATTTCTTTTAATGGGTCCCATTATTTAATCCTACCATTGCAGAAAACAACCAAAATATGACGTACGCTTATGCCATTCGCATTCGCCACGGGGCCCCGTCATCACCCGTTAGGTTACTTAACTAACGACAGAGCGGGGGCTGGGCTAGCGCGGCTGTAAAACATAAGCAATGCCTAAATAGTTATAGTATATAGATATATAGCAATGATAGACATTACAGATCACAGATGAATACATTGGATATACTAGGAATCCGCAATCCGTTCGAGCCTGCAACGAAAAGAGGATTACACGGTCGCGATGAATAGCCAATACCCCACCCAAGACCCCTACGGGTGCGGCAAACTACTCGCCAAGTACCCGAAGCGAAGCAACCTCCCTCAACACCGTGAGTAGGCCACTCGGCACTTCGAGAAACCCGGTAGTTTGTGCACCCCCTCCATGGGTCTATCCTAGGAGCAAAAACAATAAAAAGAATTATACAATGACGGCTACAACCCCGACCCGGTTGTGCGGCCATACAAATAATATTACATCAATTTACATGTTACATGAATTGAAAGAAAAGAAAACTCTCGTCTCACAAAACCCCCAGCTATTCACCCGCGACAATCCGACGCATTCATATACACATACCATCAACAAAAACAGATCACAGATATGTATAACCCCCACTAATCGACGTGTAGCGATTAGCCGATGTTCAATACATATAAACATCACATATATAACCCATTAGTCAAAGTATAGTGAAGTTCGATCAAAAATACGGATTTATAGGCACCCCAAATACAAATTTCTTTTCTGGAAAATCTGGGCAGAAATAAACCATCATAAAAATCCCAAAACCTTAACAGAGGAATACTGCACCAAACTCGGTCCAGAACGGAGTCTAAACGGCCGCGGTTCCGCTGCAATAGGCATGCTTTTGCCGCGGAACCGCTGCGCTTTGAACTGTTCACGGGACCGTTTTTGGTGTGCTTCTTGACAAAACCCTGAGCCGATTTTTGAAGTATGATTTTTTATTTTTTGAGCAGAAAAAAATTCAACAGAAACTTATGGTTTTGTGATTTTAGTTTTGCGATTTTTACCGATCGAACTTCTATACACTTTACTAACTAGCTAGTTTATGTTTAGTTAGGCTCTGATACCACTGTAAGCCCACGTTGCGCACCCCGGTGCTTGCGGCGAGGCGGAAACGGTATAAAAATCGGATTTTTAGCACTCAAGGCAACATGGACTAACAAAAGGCGGGATCTTTTCTAAACAAAACTAACTAACAAGCTAAAGAGAGTTAGCTACTCGGAAAAGAGGTTATACCTAGGGCTTTATGTCCTTCTCTCCTTGCTCCTTGGAGTGAACGGAAGTGATCTCCTTGTTGTCTTCTCTCGTCGAAGAAGGATCCACCCGAGAGCCTCAACCTTTGGCTTCAACTTCAAGCTAGAAGTAACTAAGATGCTAGAAGTGCTAATCCTAGAACCTTAGATGAGAGTAGAGATTATTTTAGAGTGGTTTTACTCAAGCTCATGTGTTTCTCAACTCATGAGAGGGGAGAGCTTGAGGAAGAGAAAGAGCAAGAGAGAGAAACTATATGATAGAATGAAAAGGTTTTTACAACCATAAGAAAATATATGTGATTTTTCAAATAATAATCTTAATCAAAAATGAAAAGGTGATGGTTAGTTTGAAGAGACCATTATCATATCACAATAAATGTTCTTGCAAAGATCAAAGAGCATCTAAAAAGCTAATGATGATGGTCAATGTTTCAAACCTAGTCAACTAGTCAACCTTGGTCAACAAGTCAACAAGCCCAACCATGACACAATTTCACTTAATTAATATTATTAATTGATAAATCACAAGATCATTAGGGTTTGGAAAAAGACGACTGTCAACTGTGCATACACACCCATTCCAAAACCCTAATGAAAAACCGCTTCCTCCGCCTCAATCAACTGTGCATACACACCCGCATTCATCTTCCAATGAACACGAACACAAAAGAGATAAAAACAATCTCAAATCATATACAAGGATCCGGCTTAAACCAAAGCCAGCTAGTACAAGCTGTCCGGACATCAAACGTGCACAAGTGCGCGGATGTGAACGAACCCTGTCGCAAAACCATGCGACCTCTACTCATTTTGCCAAAAGGCGAATAACTCTCTGTGTGGGACTCTAAAGACTCGACACTACGCTGGCAGTGGGTTTAACCACAGACCGCAAGCTGCACTAGCTGTACGTAACGGTCCCCAGGTAGATGCCGATAAGAAGACTGACGAGGTGAACCCATCTGAACTCCTACTGAGCCTGAATGTGACAGTCTCCGTACAGTTCAGTCTGTTCGTCTGATACATCGCATGGAGGGACTAGGGGGGCGGTAAACGTCAGTCCCCTAAGAGCGGTACAAGTCGTGTCGGAGTGAAGCCCAGAACACCCTGAGATAACACTGGAAACTTACCAGTATATCTCGCTTGCCCTGGCCAGGGACTACTCGTGTAATGGCTCTCCTAGACACAGCGCGATGTCAACCCCCAATACCGGGAGAGACGAATCCTATCTAACCGTCACTGCCTCCAAGTGCTTCGTGACTGCACCCAACTACTACCTGTTTGCACGACTCCTTTGATCCGTGGTAGGGTAGTAATCAAAGTACAGTGGGAACACACTTGAGGCGAAGTGACAGTGTCAAGTCAGCAGACTAAGCTGTACTTATGTCACCTGGGAACTGATAACTAACGATAGGTATAATACCAACCAACAGTTCCCGACGAGTCCTGTCCAGTGTACTCGTAACCTAATGAGCACCCGCATACTATCTCAAGTACGACGTACTGACGGCTGTGGGACAGACCGCCTCCCACGCTGGGATGAGAAGCGCATACGCTAGTCTACTTCGGAGTATCGATGCCCTGTCTCGATAGTCCAACGACTAGGGACCTGTATAAGGATGTGCTTATGGATTACCCAGCCCCCACGAGTGTGAGCGCCATCACAACGCTGGTAATCAAGCAAAGATCCTAAGGGCTCTACTAATATGTATATAAGCGATATGCTAAAAGAAACACATGCACATATTGAAGTAGAGACAAACCAAGTAGCATACTACCATTTCGAGGAAGATTGTATACACAACTGTGAATATCCCAAGCTTCCATCAAGTAATATACTAACAACTAGTGGGCTTTGGTTTAATCCAGATTCTAGTATTATATTGTGTAGGAGTATTTTTGTCTCTTTGCATTTTGTATTCGGTCGGAATACAAATACGGGTATTTATACTGTTGTGGGGTAATCCTACGGGATTATTTTTAGAAGTTGTCAATCTTTTTCCACCGGACTTAAACATTTGGTTTAATGTTTATGCTGCGGAATTTCCTTTCATCCATGGCTGATTTTGTATTGGGCTTTAAGCCTTTTCCTTTTGGGGGTTTATTTGCAAATGTTACATTTATAAAGGGAGGGTTTTTTTTGTGGTCACCGGGGCTCCTGCAACTTCCAGCAAGTTATTGAAGGGTGAGGTGTTTAGTGACTCATTCTTGCATTAAAAGCCTTTGTCCAAGCTTAAGATATTTGCATTGATCTTTTGCTGATATTTTATTCTTAACCTCACCTTGGTTTTTCCTTGTGCTCACCCCCTCCACCTCAATGGCCGGCCCCACTCCAAATCAGCCCATATATTTGGCCGAGCCTCATTTGTGAGGAGAATGTTTTTTTTGATAAATTTCCTAGTTCAATTCATCAATCCAATTGGCAGCTTCATTAACCTTTCACCCAATGGCTTGGGTGCCTTGAGACAAAACATTTTACACTATCTCTACATCAATCTTGGACATGTCGGCTAGCCAACTTCATGTCCGAGTTGCCTCGGTTTAGAGGCGGGAGCCCGTTTAAAGATCCGTTGACGTGGTGCCAGCTCGATGAGGAGACAGGAGATCGGAGTTGCCGCGAGTAGCGTGGGATGATGGATAAAGACCGAAGGACTCGGATCGATCGGTATAGCCTTTCTATCTCTTTACAGTTTGTTAGTTTAGCGTTAATGGCAAGATCTGGGATATAGTATGCGATAGCGCTAGTTATAAAAGTTTTTTGTTCCGCGTTTGGCGTCAGATTGACGGCCGGGGCGCTACCGTAGACTTACATGGTATCAAGGCCACGCCATTATGCTTTACTAACTTATTCTAACGCGTTTAAAACAACGATCAAACGAAATTTCAAAAACCGCATTTTTTATGATAAAGTTTCTGTCGATTTTTAAAACAGGTCTACAAATTATTTTGAACATCTCAGAAAATCGTGCAGGCTTTTTTAAGAACACAGTAGAAATTTCGGCCACTGATTCGACCGTACGGCCGCGGAACCGCCGTACATGCCAAGGTTTGGCCGAGGTTCCGCCGCAGTCTTGGTGCTTCAGTATGCCAAATTTCTTCTGGGGCTTCTGCATAGGGAATTGTGGTTTCTGGAATGTTTCTTTTTGGCCCGGATTTTGTTAGTGTACTGCAGATGTACATGGGGCCCAGTTCGGGAAGTTTTGTCGATCAGAATTTTAAACTTGTTAGTTTACAGTACTTACATTATATCTCCGACCGTGAATGTCATTCGAGCGGTAAATTGCGTCTAATTGCTATAGCTCTTCTAGACGAATTTGCGAATGTGACATTCGCGTTGATGTTCTGTGTTGTGCTGTGATGTTACGGTTTTGTCGTGGTGGATAGCATTGTGCAATGGTAGTGCAGTTTGGAATTATTTGTACATTTGATATTGCGGGGAGAGCGTCCAACATGTGGACTGCCGTCACTGCCTGTTTGTATAATATTCTTTTGGGGCACGACCGGGCTGAGGTCGATGTACCCGTTGTACATATTTTTCATTTCTGTACTAGGTTTTACCCCGCGACGGAGTGCACGGAAAGCCGGGTTCTGGAGGGCAACGGGTCGGCATCTCATGGCTTTGAGAGGCAGAGGGGCCTCACTCTAGAATTGGCAGACTATTCGCCGCACTCGTACGGGGTACAGGTTGACCTAAGGAGGGATGCTCAAGTTACCGGATTCCGTGAAGTGCAGGGTGGTCCATTCACTATGCTGTAGGGGGATGCCTCGCTTCAGGTTTTGGCGGGTAACTTGCCGCACCCGTAGGGGTCTAGGTTTCATTGCACAGGCTATCCACACGACCAGGGGAACGTCGGGTTTCAGCAGCGGCTCTGTGAAACCCGGGGATCCCAGATTATCTGTATTGTTTTGTGATGGTTATTACTTTTCTGTGATGTTGCATATTATCACGCCTGGAGCGATTATTGTATATTGGTATATATACTAGTAGATGTTGTATATGTTTTACACCCGCGCTAGTCCATTCCCCGCTCTGTCGTTATTTAAGTAACCTAACGGGTGATGACGGGACCCAGTGGAGAATGCGGATGGCATATACGTATATTTTATTTTCGTTCTTTTATGGTGTCATTAATTGATGGGACTGCGTTGATTTTGATCAATGCAAAGGAAAACAAACCTGTTTGGATGTTGTTGGAACAGTTTTAAAAAGTGTTATTATAAAGACGTTTCCTTTTGTTTTGCACAGTGGTATTCGGTTGGAATATCCTGCACCTCATTCGACGAGGCAAGGGCCGATATCCCTTCACCGGGAGTGACCCCTTGGGCAGAAGTTTGCATCATGGTAATAACTTCACTATAGTCGATTACATGTTGCTTTGCATCGCGGTATTCAGTTAGAATATCCCGCACCTCATTCCACGAGGAAATAGCCGAGATCCCTTCACCGGGAGTAACCTCTTTAGCAAAGGTTTTCGCCACTATATTTTTATAAAAAGCTATCAGGTTCCTTCAGCGATATCAAGTTCATTACGTTAAAGGTTTTTCGCCAAAAACCAGCCGTAGCACTCCATCATTTCTTTTGGGTATTCAGTAGTATTCAAGCTATGTATTTTGACCAAAGCCAAGGCATAGTGTTTGGTAGCTGCTGGGTATTCATTTGTTGCATATATAGATGAGTTGGTTTGGGACAGTCGTTCTGCCATTTTGGCCAAAGTCAAGGGCATGTGCGGGTGAGTTCAAATTGACAAGATAATGATGGGTAGAACTTGGCATGTGACATATGGTATTTTGGCCAAAGTCAAGGTCATAAGAGCATGAAGCAAAAATCACATCGGGAGTTTCTAAAGAAACTGAAACTTTCCAAGTATGCCCATACCTTCTGGAGTATGATAACATGAGTGGATTCCTTCACGTTATCATGCGATGAGAGTTGGATCCTGATTCCCACTAATGAGTTGGTTTACTATTCGGGTGATCCCGATTGATTCTTCTTTCAGGTTTGGAGGAGAATTTGACAGTACAGTGGGAGGTTTCTTGATTAGATAAAGTGATAACCATTCTGATCTAGGTTAGAGTGCACGCAGAGTATTTCTTTTCTCTCTCTCTTTGGCAGCGACCTTTGACCGATCCTAGACTATGACTCAGTGACCAAGTTGACCGAACCTCTTAAAATACTAGCTTTTGGATTGTCTAAGTTGCATAAGTCATTGTCGCTCCTTCTTTTACCCTTTGCATTTCTTAGAACACCTCGTATCACTACGAACATCCACTTCCATTGGATAGATCCATCGTATGGTTATATACGAACTCGAAGGGACTTCTTCGAGGATGGATCCAGGTCCAGGAGAAATTGAATTGGTTTATTCAGTTGTCTTTTATTATCACCTTCTCTCAGGTTGCGAGGGCTCCTTAGTTTAGGAGAGTACACCTATTATGCTTATTGGATAGTCTTCTTCCAAACCTTAGGCAGGTGCCAAAAGGTAGGGAATTAAGAAAACCAATTAGCCTGAGTAGGGTGTACAGAAGGTAATAAGTAAAGAAAAAATAAAGGCATTAGAAAGAGGGCAAAGTAAATTGCGACTGCTATCATTTACGACTAAACCGCGTAGTTCATCGCCACTCCTATTTCACCTTTGCTTTTTTCCCCAGTTCGGGAGAAATAGAATAAGGTATTATTCAATTGTCTTTTATCATCACCTTCTCTCAGGTTGCGAGTACTCTTTGGTTTAGGAGAGTACACCTATTACGCTTATTGGATAGTCTTCTTCCAAACCATAGGCTGGTGCCGAACGGTAGGGAAGGAAGAAAACCACTTAGCCTAAAGGGGTGTACAGAAGGAAATGAATAAAGACAAATAAAGGGATTTGGAGAGATGGCAAAGCAATATACGGTTATAGTCATGAATTGGATTATGGAAGAGGCATTACTAGGAATACCAGGATACCCCTTCGAAACATTTTCATGTTTCAGTTTCATTGTGCGTTGTTAAAGGAAAACTGATTTCCCGATTTGATACTTACTCCAGGGTATGTATTTACCAGGTATGATTCTCACATCTGTATGGTTTTTACAGAAGATGAGTGGGAGTAAGTTATTGGGAATAAGGTGACCATCCTCATTATATCGGAATTCGTTGAAATTGGTGATATTTGAGGAAATCGCCTGGGTTTTTGCCGGACGACATGTATTTGGTTTTGAGTATTCGTTGTTGTGCACCAATTTCAAAATGATATATCTGTACGTTTATTTTTATAAAGTGGGATATAAATTTTTAAAATTATGTCCATGACATTTACCTATATGTGCTGACGATTGGGTAAGGAGCATTGAACAGCGGAGTAGTTCTTAACTATAAGTACAGTTTTCAACCTATGATGCACAGTTTTTGAGTTATTCGACTCAGGGGACTCATACAGAGTATTGTATGTTGTCCAGTATCCATCAGGACAAAGGGGTTGATCCTCGTATTATGTTCTGTTTACTTATGACTTCTCTAGTTTTTAGACAAGTGTTTCGTAGAAATACAATGTCTAAGTTTTGAGAAGTTGTAGGTATAAGAATAAAGTAGAGAACAAGGTATCGCAAGTATCGGGATTCTTCAATGAGATCGAAGATGTAGATGCTTATGATTGGTATTCAATTGACAGTAATGGTTTTGAGAAACTTGTTTCTCTTTCAGGTTGCTCATAATTGGATTTATTCCTAAGTTGAGTAATGCTAATCAGCCTCTCTCCATTAAGTTGATATGCACTGGATACAACTGCATGATTAGAATCTGGTTCTAATTAAATTAGTGCCAAAGTTTCTATATTGGATATAGAATGGTTCATATCTTAACGATGTTAAGGTACGGGGAGTTGTCCGGCTTATGCTTAAAACCAGACTCTAGATAACTCAAGGTACGTTTCTGTAATGGAAGTTTGCGGGTTGGCCCTGGCTATGACGAGGGTTGACTTTCTACCATCTGGAAGATCAATAGTGATATTGTTCTTGACTCGCTACAGTTTTAGTAAAATGGATTTTTTCAGAAAACAGTAGTGGGAGTATGGTAGAACTAGAAGTGATTCCAGAACCGCAAACGATTACGGAAAATTTAATAGGACCTAAACATTCAATCAGGTTTGACATTCCATTAGCCAATCCGCAGATATGGTGGGTAGCCTCGGGCACCCGAGAGGTACTCCGGTAGCCTTAAGGACGGTGACAGGGAGGTTCTTGTTTACCCAGACATGACACTACTGTTGATCCAGGCTATGAGACCGGCAGGAGGTTAAGTATAGCGTCGTTCTAAACTGGCTTTAGAAGTGCACGTATATATTATTCTGCCAGAGCGTTGTTGTGGTCAGTGGGAGCAGCGGAAGCATAGTGGGCAAGTGGCTTATGTCTATTTATAGACTTGAGCAGATATAGCGGAGATAGATCATCTAATTTTGATGTGACAGTCATGGCTTTGACTTCATCAGAATAGGGGATGGATCTGTTGAGAAGGTAGTAGGGTGTGATGTCCTGGTATTTGGATGGCATACACAGAGTAGGAAGTAAAATTTCTATGCTACGATCGGTTGTACTGTGGTTGTCACACAGTTGTTTCTCCACAAAGGATATGGATATAATATCAGACATTCTGGTTATTAGATCTATGGTTTTAGATTTAGATTTGGGTAGTTTCCCAATGAGGGTACTTTGATAGTATTCTAATAGTATTTAGATGACTCCTGGCATGGTGGTGTACCTACAGGTGATGGAGTCACCCTCTCTAAAGGTGTCTTACAGACTAAAGGGGAGAGGGATGTGCATGATTGGCATATCACTTGCTTAAGAAATTGAGTCAATCGTGAGATGTCAAGTACCACACCAGATATTGTTTTTGCACTAGATGCGATAAGTTTATATTAATCCAATCCTGAAGAAACATAAGGAAGCAATTTTAGAACATAAGTGAATGTTCTGCGGATTTGATGACGGCAGCCTCTTTCGGGAGACGGTTATCATTCCTGGCTTCAAAGGTGACATGGATGACAGAGTGATTGTCAGAGTTATAGTTTTCCCTCTGACGAAGGGGGAAGTATTATGGACAGGTGGTCCAAGAGGATACTGTGGGAGGCATGGTGCAGGAAACTGATTAGTTTCAGTTGTCGATACTGTCTAAGAAGTTTGGATTTTGAGTTCATTTATGAACCAGGTCCCATCAGATATCCAGACATATTCTAAGACAGGTATTACTCAAATCGGGAGATGGCTTTCTCCGCGAACTTGAGATTAAGAGAGACATAGAAAGAAACATCAGGGCGGATCCACTCATTGAGGCTATTTCTCGAACACAAGAGTTTTACAAACGAGCTTTATGAAACTGATTAGTAGAGGAGTTGGGTGTTCGGTATCACACGGGCTGTGAGTATGCGACATCGCAATAATTAGCCTTATGTGCAAGTGGGAGATTGTTGGATATAGTGTCCTCAAAGTCAATTATTGGATCGCAAGTACGTGATTGCAATGATTGAGGGAGGACCTATACCGGTAGAACAGTCTTACTCGAGATAATAGTATGCTATCTGGTTTGTCTTTATCAGTCGTGTACAGGATCAGGTGACTGATCACTATTACACGTTGATAGAGCCCTTAGGATCTTGCTTGACTACCAACAGTATGATGGCGATCATATACGTGAGAGTTGGGTAGTCCATAAGCACATCCTTGAAAGTGGTCCCTAGTCGTGGGAGTTTCGAGACAGGGCATCGATACTCCGGAGTAGACTAGTGTATATAGTCGAGACCCCGACGAGGGGCGGTAGCCGGTCTCACAAGCCACTGGTGTCAGTTGGATCACCTAAGATGTATACAGGTGTTCATTGGGTTATGAGTACACCGGACAGGACTCGCCGAGAACCTGCTAGTTGGTATTTATACCTAGCGTCAGATAGCAGTTCCGTGGTGACATGTGTACAGGTTAGTTCATCGACCTGAGGTCGTCATTTGTCTCGTGTGAGTTCCCACTGTGCTTTGATTTCTACCCTACCACGGCTCAAAGGAGTCGTGCAAACACTTTTTTGGGTACAGTCCCGAGCAACATGGAGGAAAGTGAGCGGATCGGCAGAGGATTCGTCTCTCCCGGTATTGGGGGTGAGATCGCGCAGTGTCTAGGAGAGCCATTACACAAAGCCCTCGGCCGAGGCAGGAAATTTACTGGTAGGTACTCCAGTAGTATCTCAGGGTGTTCTGGGCTACACTCCGACACGATTTATACCGCTATTAGGGGTCTGACGTTACCAGCCCCTAGGCCCGATATGCGATACTCATAGACGAACGGACCGGACTGTATGTATATTGTCGCTGATAGGCTCAGTAGGGTTCCAGGATGAGTTCGCTCATCAGCTTCTCTTGAGGTCAGTACATTGGCAGCCGTTACGCAGAGCTAGTGCTGCTGACGTGCTTGTGGTTAAATCCACTGCCAGGGTACTGACGAGTGTTTAGAGTCCCCCACAGATAGTTTCCCATGTTCGGGCGAAACGTTGTAGAGGCCGTATGGTTTTATGGCAGGGTTCGGAAAATGCACGTGCACTTGTACACATGTCATGGTTCGGACAGATAATACTAGTGTGCTTTGGTTTAAGCCAGATTCCAGTATTATATTTTGTAGGAGTATTTTTGTCTCTTTGCATTTTGTATTCGGTCGGAATACAAATGCGGGTATTTATACTGTTGTGGGGTAATCCTACGGGATTATTTTTGGAAGTTGCCAATCTTTTTCGACCGGACTTAAACATTTGGCTTAATGTTTATGTTGCGGAATTTCCTTTCATCCATGGCTGATTTTGTATTGGGCTTTAAGCCTTTTCCTTTTGGGGGTTTATTTGCAAATGTTACATTTATAAAGGGAGGGTTTTTTTTGTGGTTGTTAGTTGTATGTATGCCCTAGAGGCCAGTATTGTACAGATGATGTATATTATATTGGATGCTTGGACATATATAGAGATGACTTTCTTGCTCGATATGATAGTATGCTATCTGGTTACTCTTTATCTTAACATGTACACTAGTCTCTTTATACTGTCTTATAGTTACATGTTGGTAAAGCCCTTAGGATGTGTACTTGACTACCTGGACTATGATGCAGATCATACTAGTGGGGACATGGTAGTCCATAAGTACATCCTTCAAGGTCCCTAGTCGTGGGTGTATCGAGACGGGGCATCGATATACCAGAGTAGACTAGCGTATACGCTTCTCGACCCATGTGATGGGCGATGGATGATCCCATATCCATTGGTGTTTGACATCAGAGATGGTATACGGGTGCTCAGTGGAGACTGGGTACACTGGACGGACTCGCCGAGAACTCCCAGATGGTATTATACCTCACGTCAGATGGCAGTTCTCAGGTGACACTTGTACAGGTTAGTCTGTAGACCCGAGATCGTCATAGAGTCTTGTGTGATTCCCACTGTGCTTTGATCTCCACCTTACCACGTCCATGAGGGCGTGCAAAACGGTGGTCTTTGGGTAAGTCCCGAGTCACATGGAGGCAATGAGCGATAGGAGGGGTTTCGTCTCTCCCGGTATTGGGGGTTGATGTTGCGCTGTGCTCGATTGGCCGTAACAGGGAAGTCCCTGGCCAGGGCTGATCAGAGATTTGCTGTTAAGTGTTACCAGTAGTTTCTCGACCCGTTATGAGCCTCACATCGGCACGACTTATCGGTTATTGGGGTCTGACGTTTACCACCCCTAGACTTGATATGCGACATATCAGACGAAGAGACCGGACTGTACGGTAAGTGTTACTGGTCGGATTCGCAGGAGTGTGAGCGGGCTAGCTCGTCGATCATCTGATCGCTCAATACCCGGGTGGCCGTTACGTTTAGCAGACCGCTTGCGGCTTGTGGGTGCTTGATATGATCATTATCTGCTACCGGCGTATTGACGAGTCTTTAGAGTCCTAAACAGAGATTTCCTGGTTCAAGCGAAACGAAATAGGAGCGCATATGAGATGTGTGCAGGACCGAGAATAATGCGTGTATGTGATACCGCATTTCATTCTCGCGATATATGTTTTCGATTGGTTATATTCGATATGACCTAGTTATCGAATCATTGATTCGATAAATCGATAAATTGAATACTAGTCGGTTATGTGCGACATGACCGGATCATTGAATCAAATGTTGATTTAATGATTTAATGTATAATTATATATTTGATATATTACTTTGCATTAACTAGTATTGGTTCACTTTAAACGGATTTTTCTCACTTGGTGTGCACATTGTATATGTGATATGTTTTGTGTACACTTGTTTGTATCATGATTGATGATGCATAATAACTTGGCTTTTTGTGAAGAATTGGACCATGGTTATGATAAGGGTTAGGGTTTTTGATTATTCACTTAATTAGTTATCCATTATTTATTCATTTAATTAGGTGAAAGAAAACAAAAAGGGTTTCTTTTCTTCATGAAGCTTATTGAAGCTTCATGAAACTTTGACCAAAGTCATCCCTTTTGTCTTCATCCTTAACCCTAACCACTAATCTAACCTTGGTCAATTCTCTACACATAACCATGGTTTACTTTATGATAAGTATTGATTTTCCTTTTTATTTCAATTACTTATCATAACATTATCATCATCTTCTTCATCTTCTTCTTCTTTTCAAGCTTGCTACTCCAATGGCAACTTGAGTTCTAGTGAGAGAATTCCAAATCTAAAGTGAACCCATCTCCTATTTCTTCACCCTCTACCTCTTGCCAAGTTGTTTTGGGTGTTCTCTTCACAAGTTTCACAACATTGTGAAGTCGGAGCTTGAACTAGTGCAACCTCGACGTAGATCGTCTTTGACACAAAGCCGACGACCTATTCCGCACATTATTCCGATGAAGTCGACGAATGAGTCGAGGATTCATGATGGACAGCGAGGGCATGACCACGTGGAGCTAAGGAGGTGGAAATCCGGATCTACAAAGGTTGTAGCTTCCGACCTTTAGTTAATTTGTTAACTAGCTTTATCATTTCGCCTAAACATCTAGTCTAAGATCCGTAGTCTAGGGTTTCTCGTCACCAAAAATTTTAAATTGGCATGTTCGATGCCTTGTGAGACCTTACTAGAGTGCCTAGGAACCTTTCACTGGTATCAGAGCCTAGCTAGAGCCTTAGGCGAAGTCTAGACGCGATTTAAAGCCCGAACGAACCCGAAACCCTAAACTTATCTTGCTCTATGGACTTTTTCCAAAAAGTGGGATTTTTCCAGATTAAAAATGTCTAAAAAATTCAGCAGGAATATCTAAGAATTATGGTGAAACACGGTATCATGATACATCTTTACAGGCGCGGAAACGCGGCAGAAGCATTGCTTCTGCCGCTATTCCGCGGCCAACTGTTCAAATTGAGCAATACTGTTTGCACAGTAAATCTTGTTTTATGGTGCTGGATTTTCTGGGAATTTTTAATATTTATTCAAGAGTTGAATTTTCTGGGATTGTTTTAGAGCTTCGGTGTTTCGATCGGGTTATCAAATTTTGTTTAAGTGTTTTCCGGATAATATTTTGATATGTTAAAAAGTTCGACCGGATATAAATACCCAATTTTTCCCCTGTCGGGAAATTTCCAAATGTTGGATTTTTCCGTAGTTTAACGATGTTCTAAGTAGTGCAAGTAATGCGATGGACCCTCTAGAAGACAACGAACCTTAACTCGATTATGTGACCGTCTTGAACTGCCCTTTGAACCTTCGGGTTTGGGGCAGTACGACGTGCCACATGTGAGGCGTTGGCTTGACCCTTCTACGGCTGGACCGTCGGTACTGAGGCATGAACTGAATGTTGTTAGACTTATTTCATGTGTTGGACTGTATCGGGAAAACTTGGGTATTCGACTGTTCGATCGGAAAGTTTAACATTATCTGTTTATCTGGAATGTGATACAATAATTGGAATTCACAAACAGTTATGAGATAACTGGATGAATGTTATAAATTTAGCAGTTTAGTCCCATATGATATTGAAAAGAGTTTTCGATAATGAGACTAAAATGCGGGATTTATATCTGTTAGGCATGTGATGTCTAAAGAAGTTGCGGATTCCAATTGTTGTAGTTTTACACTTTCTTTTCTGTGACCGTAAGTGTAGTATGTTCATATCGCCGGTTTCGTTGCTATACGTCAACGACAATTGGGGTATGCATACTTACTTACGTTGATGCCATGTGATGTTATGTGTTGCTGGATATGTTATATTGGATCGTCGTATTTGAATAGCCGGGGGTTTTATGTGAGATGAGTGTTTTTCATTTTCATTCATGTAAAAACTTGTATGTAATATTCTTTTATTTGGGGCACTTCCAGGTAGCGGAAGATGTCACCTTTTGTATATTATTTACTTTTCCGCATTAGGATAGACCCAAGGAGGGGAGCACAAGTAATCGGGTTCTGGGGTCCAGTGGGAGACCAACTCGAGGAGTCGAGTCTGGGTCTCCTAACCCTAGAATTGGCAGGGTTGCTTGCCGCTCTCGTAGGGGTCTAGGGGTGTGGGATTGGCTATTCATCACGACCGTGGAATCCGTGTTTTATACTGGCTCGTATTGAAAACACGGACGTCCTAGTATATCCAATATTTCATATGTTTATTCTGCTGCGATATCTGTGATGTGATTCTGTGATGGATTTAGTATATGATATATATGATATATTATATAGACGTTACTTATATTTTACACCCGCGCTAGCCCTGCCCTGCTCTGTCGTTAGTTACCTAACCTAACGGTGCACGAGGGGACATCGAGGCGAATGCGGATGGCATAAGTGTACGTCATATTTATCTGTGATGTTTAGGTATTTAAATGATGGGACTTCATTAATGTGATTAATGAAAGATAAGAAACCTAAGATGTTGTAGAATCAGATTTTAAAATAAAACAGGTAGCTACAGTTCTTGCTTTGCACAGCGGTATATATGATATACCCTGCACCTTATTCGATGAGGAAATGACCGAGATCCCTTCACCGGGAGTGACTCCTTTAGCAATAACTGGCTGATGCTACAGACTCGGTTTGCTTTTGAATGCTTTTGGGATTTTGCTTTGCACAGCGATATATATGATATATCCCGCACATCATTCGACGAGGAAAGGACCGAGATCCCTTCGCCGGGAGTGACTCCTTTAGCAAAACTAGAAAAGCCTCAAAATCACTCCATTTCAAAACTTCATTTGATTCTACAACGATATCAAGTTCATTACGCAATAGGTTTTCAGAAAAACCTAGCGTAGCCCTCCGTCATTTCAGATAAGTCCTGTTTAGTATTCGTGCTGCGTTTGTTGACCTTGTCAAGGCGCAGTGTGCGGTAGCTAACCAGTATTTGTCTGCTTATGCATATAATGCAGATTGGGTTAGAGTAGTCGTACGGCCTTGTTGACCTTGTCAAGGGTCGTACGGGTGGGTTTGATTCAATCAAGAAATGACGGGTTGAACTTGACTTGCGGTCTATGATTTGTTGACCTTGTCAAGGTCATAGATCGTTCGGGGCAAAATATTATCGGGAATTTCAAGTGTTGAAATTTGCAATGAGATTGCATACCTTCTATGAGATAGTTGGATCCCGATACCCACTGCGAGTAAGAGTTACTCCTGGGAGAGTTTTACACATTGCAATTAGCCGATCAAGTAGGTGTCTAGAAAGGTGTTAACGAGATTACGCCTCTGGGAAAACGAGGTTTACATTAATTAGGTTCGTGCGAAAGCACGGGGGACCTCCCTCAATGTACCGACACTGGCCTGGCTGAAAGATTGGCGAACCTGTAGTGTGTAATTAATCCCGGCTAGTCTTTCCTTTTAGGGTTTGGAGGAAGATTTGATAAAAAGCAGTGGGAGCCATCCTGATTAGATAAGATAATAACCAATCTGATCTTGCACGAGCATACGCTAAAGTGTTTTCTTCTCTCTCTCTCCAGGTAGCGACCAGTTCATGCCTTAATCAAGATAATAATATGGATGTATTGACCGAACCCGCATGTTATACTGTGCTGGGGAACGTTGGTTCCGTTCTTTCCTATAAGAGTTATAGGAATGAACAGGATATAGGGGAATACCAGGATTCCCATGCCACCCGAATGAAGAAAGTACATGTTGATGCATTTTCTTCGGGTGTGTTCGTTACTGAGAACTGTTTCTCTATTTGCTCTACGTCCTGGGTATTGGATACCGGGTCGGGATCCCATATATGTAATCAGTTACATGGGCTAAGGAAAGGTAGAGAACTTGGAGAAGGTGATAAAGACATTAGAGTTGGAAATGGTGCAATTGTTGCAGCTAAGACTGTCGGGGAATATCACCTTGTATTACCAACTGGTAATACATTGGTTCTGAACGAATGCTATTACATGCCGAACCTGATATGCAATATTATATCGGTTTCTTTATTAAGTAAAGAGGGATATAATTTTGTATTACAGGATAATGTTATGAACATTTTCCGTAACCAAAAGTTGGTCAGATCAGGCACGTTATGCAATGGCATTTATGTTCTAAATCAATCAACAGTTCTGAGCATAACAAACACACACAAGAGGAAGAGTTCTGAACTCAACGAATCCTTCTTGTGGCATTGTAGACTGGGTCACATCAATGTGACACGACTGGCTAAGTTGCATAAGGAAGGATATTTGAAACCTTTCGAATTTTCATCTTATGACACTTGCCAGTCATGTCTCAAAGAAAAGATGACCAAAACTCCGTTTACGGGACACGGAGAAAGAGTTACCGAACTCTTGGGACTTATACATAGTGATGTATGTGGTCCCATGTCTACACATGCCAGGGATGGTTCTTCATACTTCATTACATTCACTGACGATCTCTCTAGATTCGGATATGTGTTCTTGATGAAACACAAATCAGAAGCTTTTGAGAAATTTAGGGAATATAAACAAGAAGTTGAGAACCAAACCGGAAAAAGTATTAAAATCCTACGATCTGATCGAGGAGGAGAATACTTAAGCAATGAATTCCTGGACTTCCTAAAAGAGAATGGGATTCTCTCTCAGCTGACTCCTCCATATACACCACAGCACAACGGTGTATCTGAACGAAGGAATCGCACCCTATTAGATATGGTGAGCTCTATGATGAGCACAGCTGAGTTACCTATTTCTTTCTGGGGTTATGCGCTGGAAACAGCAACATACCTATTGAATCAAGTTCCATCTAAATCTGTACCTACCACACCATATGAGATATGGAGTGGGAAGAGACCATATTTTAAACGAGTTAAGATATGGGGTTGTCCGGCCTATGTCAAAAGGCAAAATCCGGACAAGCTCGAGGCACGGTCAGTTCTCTGCAAGTTTGTGGGATATCCAAAGAATTCATATGGGTATTTTTTCTACCACAGTGAGGAACAAAAAGTGTTTGTTGCTCAGCATGCCACCTTTTTAGAAAAGGAATTCCTTGAAAAAGAAATTAGTGGCAAAGTGGTAGAGCTGGAAGAGGTTCCAGATACACAAACCGTAACTGAAGATTTAGTGGAACCAGAAGATTCAGTAGCTCCCAATGAACCTCAGCCTCTCCACCGATCTAGTAGGGTTCCTCGCCAACCTGAGAGATACTACGGTTTTCTCATGGACGGTGGGAGCGAGGATTGCATCATGGAGGATGATGACCCAACTAGCTTCGAGCAGGCCATCACGAGTGGGGACTCAGTGAAATGGCTGGATGCTATGCGGTCCGAGATGGAATCTATGTACACCAACAAAGTATGGACTTTGGACGTTGCACCTGAAGGGGTAAAACCCATTGGGAGCAAGTGGATCTTCAAGAAGAAACTTGGTGTAGATGGGAAAGTGGAGACTTTCAAAGCTAGACTTGTAGCAAAGGGTTTTCGTCAAAGACCAGGTGTGGACTATGACGAGACCTTTTCTCCAGTGGCTATGCTTAGATCCATCCGGATCATGCTTGCCATCGCTGCATATCATGATTACGAAATCTGGCAAATGGATGTTAAGACCGCCTTTCTAAACGGTGATTTAGAAGAGTGAGTGTACATGACTCAGCCAGAGGGCTTCGTAGACAGTGGGAGCAGCGGCAAGGTGTGCAAGCTGCTTAAATCCATTTATGGATTAAAGCAAGCATCGCGGAGTTGGAACATCTGCTTTGACGTCGTTATCAAAGAGTTTGATTTCGTCAAAAATCCAGATGAACCTTGTATCTACAAGAAGGTGGCAGAGAGTAAGGTTGTCTTCCTCGTATTGTACGTGGACGACATACTCTTGATAGGAAATGATATTCCTATGCTGCAGTCGGTCAAGCTCTTCTTATCACAAAGATTCTCAATGAAAGATCTTGGTGATGCCTCCTGCATATTGGGAATAAGGATCTATAGAGATAGATCCAAACGGATTTTGGGATTGTCCCAATCCAGGTACATTGACACCATACTAAAGAGGTTTAGTATGGAAGAGTCCAAGCGTGGGAACTTACCCACGATCTCTGGAGTCACTCTCTCCAAAGTGATGTCTCCCAAGACTGATTTGGAGAGAGCTCGCATGCAAGGGATACCCTATGCTTCGGCAGTAGGCTCTATCATGTATGCGATGCTATGTACCAGACCCGATGTAGCATACTCACTAAGTATAGTGAGCAGGTATCAAGCTGATCCTGGAGAGAGTCACTGGACAGCTGTGAAGAGCATTCTCAAGTACTTGCGAAGGACTAGAGATATGTTCTTGGTGTATGGTAACGGAGAACTCCAAGTGGAGTCCTTTACCGATTCGAGCTTCCAGAGTGATAAGGACGACTCTAAGTCGCAGTCGGGCTTTGTCTTTACCCTTTACGGAGGGGCGGTTAGCTGGAAGAGTTCCAAGCAGGAAACCGTGGCAGACTCGACGATGGAGGCTGAATACATCGCTGCCAACGATGCTGCCAAAGAGGCTGTCTGGATCAAGAAGTTCATTACTGAACTTGGAGTGGTTCCATCCATTGAGCATCCAATACCTTTGTATTGCGATAACAATGGAGCAGTGGCTTTGGCCAAGGAACCCAGGTCCCATCAGCGATCCAGGCATATTCTGAGGCGGTATCACCTGATCCGGAAGATAGTTGATCGCCGGGAGATCGAGGTCAGGAGAGTTGACACGAAGAACAACACGGCGGATCCACTCACGAAGGCCATTCCCCAGATACAGTATGAGAGACTCTTCGGGATGCTCGGTATGCGATACTACAGCAGCTGGCCCTAGTGCAAGTGGGAGATTGTTAGTTGTATGTATGCCCTAGAGGCCAGTATTGTACAGATGATGTATATTATATTAGATGCTTGCACATATATAGAGATGACTTTCTTGCTCGATATGATAGTATGCTATCTGGTTACTCTTTATCTTAACATGTACACTAGTCTCTTTATACTGTCTTATAGTTACATGTTGGTAAAGCCCTTAGGATGTGTACTTGACTACCTGGACTATGATGCAGATCATACTAGTGGGGACATGGTAGTCCATAAGTACATCCTTCAAGGTCCCTAGTCGTGGGTGTATCGAGACGGGGCATCGATATACCAGAGTAGACTAGCGTATACGCTTCTCGACCCATGTGTTGGGCGATGGATGATCCCATATCCATTGGTGTTTGACATCAGAGATGGTATACGGGTGCTCAGTGGAGACTGGGTACACTGGACGGACTCGCCGAGAACTCCCAGATGGTATTATACCTCACGTCAGATGGCAGTTCTCAGGTGACACTTGTACAGGTTAGTCTGTAGACCCGAGATCGTCATAGAGTCTTGTGTGATTCCCACTGTGCTTTGATCTCCACCTTACCACGTCCATGAGGGCGTGCAAAATGGTGGTCTTTGGGTACAGTCCCGAGTCACATGGAGGCAATGAGCGATAGGAGGGGTTTCGTCTCTCCCGGTATTGGGGGTTGATGTTGCGCTGTGCTCGATTGGCCGTAACAGGGAAGTCCCTGGCCAGGGCTGATCAGAGATTTGCTGGTAAGTGTTACCAGTAGTTTCTCGACCCGTTATGAGCCTCACATCGGCACGACTTATCGGTTATTGGGGTCTGACGTTTACCACCCCTAGACTTGATATGCGATATATCAGACGAAGAGACCGACCTGTACGGTAAGTGTTACTGGTCGGATTCGCAGGAGTGTGAGCGGGCTAGCTCGTCGATCTTCTGATCGCTCAATACCCGGGTGGCCGTTACGTTTAGCAGACCGCTTGCGGATTGTGGGTGCTTGATATGATCATCATCTGCTACCGGCGTATTGACGAGTCTTTAGAGTCCTACACAGAGGTTTCCTGGTTCAAGCGAAACGAAATAGGAGCGCATATGAGATGTGTGCAGGACCGAGAATAATGCGTGTATGTGATACCGCATTTCATTCTCGTGATATATGTTTTCGATTGGTTATATTCGATATGACCTAGTTATCGAATCATTGATTCGATAAATCGATACATTGAATACTAGTCGGTTATGTGCGACATGACCGGATCATTGAATCAAATGTTGATTTAATGATTTAATGTATAATTATATATTTGATATATTACTTTGCATTAACTAGTATTGGTTCACTTTAAACGGATTTTTCTCACTTGGTGTGCACATTGTATATGTGATATGTTTTGTGTACACTTGTTTGATGATGCATAATAACTTGGCTTTGTGTGAAGAATTGGACCATGGTTATGATAAGGGTTAGGGTTTTTGATTATTCACTTAATTATTTATCCATTATTTATTCATTTAATTAGGTGAAAGAAAACAAAAAGGGTTTCTTTTCTTCATGAAGCTTATTGAAGCTTCATGAAACTTTGACCAAAGTCATCCCTTTTGTCTTCATCCTTAACCCTAACCACTAATCTAACCATGGTCAATTCTCTACACATAACCATATTTTACTTTATGATAAGTATTGATTTTCCTTTTTATTTCAATTACTTATCATAACATTATCATCATCTTCTTCATCTTCTTCTTCTTCTTCAAGCTTGCTACTCCAATGGCAACTTGAGTTCTAGTGAGAGAATTCCAAATCTAAAGTGAACCCATCTCCTATTTCTTCACCCTCTACCTCTTGCCAAGTTGTTTTGGGTGTTCTCTTCACAAGTTTCACAACTTTGTGAAGTCGGAGCTTGAACTAGTGCAACCTCGACGTAGATCGTCTTTGACACAATGCCGACGACCTATTCCGCATATTATTCCGATGAAGTCGACGAATGAGTCGAGGATTCATGATGGACAGCGAGGGCATGACCACGTGGAGCTAAGGAGGTGGAAATCCGGATCTACAAAGGTTGTAGCTTCCGACCTTTAGTTAATTTGTTAACCAGCTTTATCATTTCGCCTAAACATCTAGTCTAAGATCCGTAGTCTAGGGTTTCTCGGCACCAAAAATTTTAAATTGGCATGTTCGATGCCTTGTGAGACCTTACTAGAGTGCCTAGGAACCTTTCAGTGGTCACTGGGGCCCCCGCAACTTCCAGCAAGTTCTTGAAGGGTGAGGTGTTTAGTGACTCATTCTTGCATTAAAAGCCTTTGTCCAAGCTTAAGATATTTGCATAGATCTTTTGTTGATATTTTATTCTTAACCTCACATTGGTTTTTCCTTGTGCTCACCCCCTCCACCTCAATGGCCGGCCCCACTCCAAATCAGCCTATATATTTGGCCGAGCCTCATTTGTGAGGAGAATGATTTTTTTGATAAATTTCCTAGTTCAATTCATCAATCCAATTGGCAACTTCATTAACCTTTCACCCAATGGCTTGGGTGCCTTGAGACAAAACATTCTACACTATCTCTACATCAATCTTGGACATGTCGGCTAGCAAACTTCATGTCCGAGTTGCCTCGGTTTAGAGACGGGATCCCGTTTAAAGATCCATTGACGTGGTGCCACCTCGATGAGGAGACAGGAGATCGGAGTTGCCGCGAGTAGCGTGGGATGATGGCTAAAGACCGAAGGACTTAGATCGATCGGTATAGCCTTTCTACCTCTTTACAGTTTGTTAGTTTAGTGTTAATAGCAAGATCCGGGATATAGTATGCGATAGCGCCAGTTATAAAAAAAATTTGTTCCGCGTTTGGCGTCAGATTGACGGTCGGGGCGCTACCGTAGACTTACACACATAACCTAACTAATACGAAATCTAAACTAACTAGGATATACTAAACACAAATACTTAACTAAAAGTGTAGGGATTACCTAATTTGGTAACTTAGGAAAATTCTTGAGTTTCCCAAAGTCTTCAAAATCCAAACTTGGATGGTTCAAAGGGTTTAGGATGAGCTTGTGCATCTTTTTATTGAAGGTAGCATGGGGTTTAATTTGAAAAAGGATTGGAGATGATACATGGAAGTAGTGAGAGATGAAGGAAGCAGGAAGAAGAATTATGAAGAAGAGAAGAAAAATGAAGAAGGAAGAAGAATGATGTAGAAGTCACAGGTCTATCTCTCTCCCTCTCTCTATCTCTCTTAAGCCCACTCTCTCTCTAAATATCTCTTTTGTTTTATTCCTCTCTCTCATCAACCATGGCATCTATTTCTTTTTCATTTCTTTTTTAAATAAAACCAAATGAAACAAACAAACATGTAACAAAAATGCACATGACATGGTGCACTAACCATGGAAAAATGTAGAAATACGGATTTGGTTTAATCGTGATTAGTAGTGAAATAATCAATTTAATTTAAACTTGCATATCATTAATTATAAAAATGCCAAAATCCGATAAATATCATTATAATAAATAAATCATTTTAATCTCCAATTATTTTCTAAATATTGGTATATACTTATACCATTTTACGAAAAACCCCTATTCGCAAATCGAATAGTTTTCGCGAAATATATTATTTTAATATTTAATTTCCAAAATAATATTTTATATTTCTGAAATGTTTCATGTTAAGATAAAGTCAAAACATAATAGTATACTACTGTATTGAGTCTTTATCAATATGTGCAAGCAGGATAAAACATCAATAAAAAGAATTACACATATCATGATAAAGACAACTCAAATAATATACTATATAACTGAGCAAGATTGTCATGTACATACATATCCCTAGTATCCATATGTATACATATACAATAATGGCCTCTAGGGCATACATATCCAACAATCTCCCACTTGCACTAAGGCCATATATTAGTGTACCGAGTACCCAACATCTGCTCTAAGGCCAGCTGTTGGCGTATCGCATACCCAACATCTCAAAAAGTCACTCGAACTGCGCTTGAGGGAGGGCCTTTGTGAATAGATCCACCGTGTTATCTTTTCTGTCCACTCTCCGCACCTCGATCTCCTGGTGATCAATGATCTCCCTGATCAGGTGATACTGCCTCAAGATGTGTCTGGATCTCTGATGGGACCGTGGTTCCTTTGCTAAAGCTATAACTCCATTGTTGTCGCAATACAAAGGTATTGGATTTATAACGGATGGAACCACCTAAAGTTCAGTAATGAACTTCTTAATCCAGACGGCTTTTTTTTGCGGCATCGTTGGCAGTAATGTATTCAGCCTCCATCGTCGAGACTGCGATTGTGTCCTGTTTGGAACATTTCTGTTCCCCTCCGAATGACGCGGCGGAGACGCGGTAAATGTCTTGCCTGAAATTTGGGGCAGATGCTATTTGGTTTTATCCGTCCACCTCTCTGAAGATGCCAAGTTGATTTATGGCACCGTGTATCGGAGGTTTAGACGGATGCGGCCGATCTAGCAGACTTCGTCAGATTCCCCCTCGCTTGAGGGGTTTTTGATTGTGGGGACGCTCTTCCCTGTAGGCGCAAGCCCCTACAGTTAATTACGCTACCGCATCGCGGTAGCCACTTTCTCCTTCTCCAGATGTTCACTTCGTGTCGTGTGTGTTTGTTTTGTTTGTGGTTGCCCGTGGATTATATACGGAGACTAAGTGATGCCGTCGCCAGTAGGACGTGGATTAGTCCAAATCCGTATTTACTTAGATTTGGGTTTGGTGTTTTATTTTATGGATACGTTAGACATATTGAGGCTAAGATCAACTTAAACAGGATCGTTTAGATCCGACAAGAGAGCAATTGGCTCTATTGTTTAGTTTAATGACGTTACGGTCGATTTCCAGTTTAGGGACATGGTGGTCCATCATTCCCATTTGGGGACGAGCATTAGTTTAAGGACATTTCGGTCCAACATTCCCATTTTGGGACGAATATAAGTTTAAGGACGTTTCGGTCCAACATTCCCATTTTGGGACGAATATTAGTTTAAGGACGTTTCGGTCCACGAGTTTAAGGATACCGCAGTCCGTATCGATGTGTGGTTATCGGGACCCGTCACCTCTCTGACGTCGTTGAAGAATTACAACGATAGGTGTCAGAGGAGTTTGTAGATATACCCTTGAACCGGGTGTAAATTGATTTAGGAGAGCAGTCTTGCTCAGTCAATTTAATTTGAGGACTTACAGCAATGATTTGGTTAAGTCCAGTTGAAAAATGTTCAGCGTTTTTATTTATCTTTGGCCTATTAGGCCTGTGCTAGGGCTTTGCCCCTTTTTTAATAATGCACTACATTTATTCTGGCCTGCTAGGCCTTTTTGATTTGGGCTCAGTCCCTTTGTAAATGATGCAGAGCATCTGTTTTTGTTTGGGTTCTGTCCTTTTTTAAAATAATGCATTGCATTTTATTAGGCCTGTTAGGCCTTTTTAATTGGGCTTGGCCCTTCTGTAAATAATACAGTGCATTAATTACTTGACAGTGGCTTGTCAGGCGCTTTGCGCCAATTACTGAGCGCAAGCGCTTGTCGTGGTGACACGTGTCACACTCTGGTGAGCGCAAGCGCAACAACGCAGTGCGCTGCGCTGTTGCGCTACTGACACGTGGCGCGCTCTGGTGAGTTGCGCCAACTTTAAAGAGCAATGCTCTATTTTTAAAAGCGCATAGCGCAAGTGGTTCAGGAGCTGACACATGGCGCTCTCTGGTGGCTTGCGCCAACCCAGGAGCGCAACAGTGCAGCTTTTGCAAGTGCAAGGCACTATTTCAATAACTTGAGAATCTTTAAGATTCCAGAACCAATGGTTCATAAAAAAGTGCAAGGCACTGTTATTATTTATTTTGTTTATTGAAGATCATTGATCTTGTTCTTAGATCAATGATCTATTAAGAAGAAGTTCTTCTCTTTTTTTTAAAGGTTTTTACCTTCTTTCCCTTCTTGAGTTCTTCTCAAAATTCTTCAGAGTTCTCTCTGTTTTGTTGTTTTTGAAGTTCTTGATGTTCTTTTTTGAATTGGGGTCTAGGGGACTTTATATAGTGCCCATTAATTTGTTAAATTTGTTAAAGAGATCATTCTCTGAGTGATTTGGGGAATTTTCCCCACCGTTAGATCTTTGATCCAAGGGCTTCTGTTTTACAGAAGACAATCTTCTTGTTTTAATAAGAACAGAAAGATCTTACTGGAATTTTAATTTTGTTTGGCGCAGATGCACCAGCGCTTGACACGTGTCGCGCAGCGCAGAGCGCAGCGCAACTGCGCTGCCACGTGGCGCGCAGCGCACAGCGCAGCGCAACTGCGCTGCCACGTCTCACGCAGCGCAGTGCTTGCGCAACTGAAGCGTTGCTTCCTTTAATTTTGTTTTAAATAGAGCCTTGCTCTGATTGGGCGCGCTGCCTTGGGTGCTGCGCTCCCTGCGCTGGCGTGTCTGATTTTGACACGTGGCGCTCTGTGCGCAACGCAGGGGATCTGAAGCGTTACTACATTTATTTTAACTTTAATTTTCACTTTAATTTCAAAACAGAGCTTTGCTCTGATTGGGGGAAACAGAAGCGTCACTTCGTCTCCCGCCTTGGAATTTGAACAGAGCTTTGCTCTGATTGGGGTAAACAAATGCCCCCCCACCGTTGCGCTTACGTAGCCCCAAATACGAGCGCAACGGTGGCAGAATTCCAACCGTTGTGGCAACTTTTGGAAGTTGAAAGGGCATTTGATGCCTATAAATAGAACCTTTGGTCCTTAACAGATGATTATCATCTTCAACATTTTTTACTTTCATAATCTCAGAGCCCTGCTCTTTATTTTTAAGAACTCAAAGAGTTAAACTCTTAAAACTTTTAGGTAAAAACTTTAAATTAAATTAAATTAATTTTCATTGACAGAGTCTTGCTCTCAATAGATCCCTGATCTAAAGAAAACCCATTTAGGGTTTCACTTAGCAGAGCTTTGCTCTAAAGGGGTCCAAAGAGAACCAAGGAGGATCCTATTAGGGTTCCATTAATAGAGCTCTGCTCTCGAGGAGTTTAACTCCCTATGCCTTTTCCTCATTGCTAATCTTCCAATGATGTTTCCTTCAGGCATTATGGCGGTGCGTCTATACAGTCTGCAGGAATTCATCACCTACGAGGATATCCGTGTACAGGGCCGTCATCAAAACTAAGAGTTTACAGATGCCCAATGTGCGGAGGTCATGGGTCGCCTTAACGCAAGCGTTGGTTGGCTGCTTCCTCGTCGTTCAGCTCTCTTAAAAGTCGTGCTGGGAGCAATATGGAGAGCACTTCTGGGGTTTCACGAGGCCCTACCGCTCAATGCGCTGGATGATGCCGAAGACAAGGTGAATTCAGTGTACCTTTCGGGGCTGATCTCGAAGAAACGGCGGGATAGCCTCATCGACATTCTGCATCAAATTTTCCAGCAGAAGTCGATAATCGCTGCTTATCGAAGGCTGGGGGGCCTCGCCGAAGATCTTGACACAAAGGAGCGCGAGAGGCTGCGCACGAGAATAATCAGAAAGGCTACAAGAACTCTAGATAGCCTTACTTTTGAATTCCTCAATCTGTGCCCTGGATCTGAGGTTATACCATTGTAATAATTTGAATAATGTTTTTCGTTTATTGCATTCATGATTGTAAGAATTTTTGGCAATATGAATGGAAAATTTTTATTCCAGCTTGTCTTATTTCTCGTTCTGAGTCTTTTGCCTATGCATGAATGAGTATGTCTCAAACGCTTGATCAAACGCCATTCAGATGTTCTTTTGTCGCTTTCTTCTTCCTTTTATTATCGGCATGTTGTCTTGATAAAGATGGTTGACAGATAATAGAGTAAGCATCTTAGTTTCTTCAAGAGACAGCGATGGCTTAGGCCGCAGGTTCAGATCTGCTGCCTAAGACTTTTCAACTCTATGAGCCGTGAGGGTCTCATAGAGACTTTTCTCCCTACGGATCGAGAGGATCTCGTAGGTGGATTTTCTCCTTAGGAATCGTGAAGATTCCTAAGTGCGTTTTCTCTTATAAGTCGTAAGGATCCTCTAAGAGAATTTTCCCTCTTAGAAGTCGAGAGGACCCATAAGCGGTTGTTTCCCTCCTTGTCGAGATTCGACTTTGGAGAATGAGACCCGTGAAGAATATGCAAGAGACCGTTTTAGAACGACTTGCAAGGTCCCAGTGCTCAGGAAACAAGTTTTTTAATCCATGCTGCCTAAGGCTTTATCTTGCAAGTTGAGACGAATCGGGAAGTTCTCGCGGAGACACTGGTTTCTCTGCGGGCCGACGCGAATCAGGAGGCTCTCATCAAGGACGCTAGTTTTCCTGAGTTGAGGAGTTTGCCAAGGACTCTGGTTTCCCTCGGGTTGAAACGAGTCGAAGTATTCCTGCAAAGACGCTAGTTTCTCTGCGGGTCGACGCGAATCAGGATGTTCTCGTCAAGGACACTGGTTTCCTTGAGTCAAAGGATTTTGCCGAAGACACTGGTTTCTTCGGGGTTGAAACGAATCGGAGTATTCCTGCGGAGACACTGGTTTCTCTGCGGGCCGACGCGAATCAGGAGGCTCTCATCAAGGACGCTAGTTTCCCTGAATTGAGGTATTTGCCAGGGACACCGGTTTCCCTGGGGTTGAAACGAATCGAAGTATTCCTGCAAAGATGCTAGTTTCTCTGCGGGTCGACGCGAATCAGGATGTTCTCATCAAGGACACTGGTTTCCCTGAGTCGAAGGATTTTGCTGAAGACACTGGTTTCTTCGGGGTTGAAACGAATCGGAGTATTCCTGCGGAGACACTGGTTTCTCTGCTGACCGACGCGAATCAGGAGGCTCTCATCAAGGACGCTAGTTTCCCTGAATTGAGGTATTTTCCAGGGACACTGGTTTCCCTGGGGTTGAAACGAATTGATGTATTCCCGCAAAGACACTAGTTTCTTTGCGGGTCGACGCGAATCAGGATGTTCTCGTCAAGGACACTGGTTTCCCTGAGTCGAAGGATTTGTGGTGGTCTTCCAGGTTTTATGTAAGTTACCGTCAGAACCGCGAAGCTAGGAATTTGATCCTCGCTTCGTTTGCTGGCACTGCGTCTTTTGCATCAAGACGAATGTCGCGGTTGTTTCTAGGCTGTTGGCGAACCGTCGAGATTTGGCTTTACTTTCTGGCGGAGCCTATTGGGAAGGTATGGTTCCATCTTTGTTTGTGCCCTTGGATTGTATACAGGGATCGATGTGATCTCACCTGTAGGGCAAAAGCTTCATCATTTTTTTAGTATTATTGCTTTATTTCCGCGATGCTCTATCATTTCAGCTTTTATATCGCGAAGGCCTCGATTGCCCAATCATTTCGGCTATTTTCCGCGGTGCCCAATCATTTCGGCTATTGATTTTATTTTTACTCGCTGCTTTTTATTGCGAGTTGCCCAATCATTTCGGCTGTTTTATATGCATACGTTTTTACTTGCTGCTTTTTATTGCAAGTTGCCCCATCATTTCGGCTATTTTGTATGCATGTGCGGCTTGCTGGCTTTTCGCGTAAGCCTGGAATTTGACACCAGTTTCGGCATCAGCACCGCTACAAACAAGGTTAAGGTCCTGTCGATTAAGGCTTTTGACTTCATGAGCCGTAAGGGTCTCACAAAGGTATTTCTCCCTATAAGTCGTGAGGATCTTGTAGGTGTATTTTTCTCCTTAGGAATCGTAAGGATTCCTAAGTGTATGTTCCTCTGTAAGTCGTAAGGATCCTACAAGAGGGTTTTCTCCTTGTAAATCGGGAGGACTTACAAGGGTCATGCGAACATATCCCCAGTCACGGATGAGACTTGGTTAGGGAAATGCTTATTCGCGCCCGTGGATTGTATACAAGGGTCAGTATTGAACCACTTGTAGGGAAAAATCGAAGGTTGTGGAGGTTGCTTAAGCATCGGTTTAGGTCTCTGTAACTTAAGACTTTCAAATCATATGAGCCGTGAGGGTCCCATAAGAGAGTTCTCCTTACGAGTCGTGAGGATCTCACAAGTGTATTTTCTCCTTAGAAATCATGGGGATCCCTTAGTGTGTTGCTCCCTTGTGAGTCGTAAGGATCTCACGTGGGTGGTTTCTCCTTACAAGGTCGAGAGGACCCTGTAAGTGTCCTTTAACGAGGTTGCGCCCTTTTGGGTTTTCACAAACACTCGCCGGTAGTCCTGCTGTTTTTATTCACGGAGCCCTTTCGGGTTTTCATCCGTGCCCATTTTGCTTATGGACATACCGTTTTTTTATATTCTTTTTATTCTTTTTTCTAACAAGGTTGCGCCCTTTCGGGTTTTCACAAGACTCGCCGGTAGCCCAGCTGTTTTTACTCACGGAGCCCTTTCGGGTTTTCATCCGTGCCCATTTTGCTTATGGACATACCGTTTATTATATATATATATATATATATATATATATATATATATATATTTTATTCATCTCGTCAGCCTAAGGATGCTGTGGTAGTAGTTTAAAGACGTTTTGGTCCTTCGTTAGTTTAAGGACGTTTCGGTCCGCCATTAGTTTAAGGACGTTTCGGTCCTCCATTAGTTTAAGGACGTTTCGGTCCGTCAGGAGAAGGCCGGCTACTACTTATAGAGTTTGGGCTTAGGAAGATAGCGAGCGGATATAGTCGTCGTCATCTATCATTGACCTAGGCTATGGCCCATTAAGCGTAGTATTTCGTTAGGAAGCGGCCGTTTATTGGCCTGAAAGTCCTTTCACCGTGCATATACATGAGTAGATAGGCTCCACCCTGGTAGACCTTGTCTATGATGTACGGACCTTCATAGTTTGGCTTGAATTTTCCCCTCTTGGCGCGATTGGGGATCATAGGTCTTTTGACCACTAGCACGAGTTCGCCTTGGCGGAATGTCCTCGGCCGGGTCAATCTTTCATATGAGCGCATCATTTTTGCTTTATAAGCCTCTAGATTTTGTTGAGCTATGAGCCGTGTTTCATCAAAGGCATCAAGTTCCTCAAGCCGAAGGTGAGCATTTTCTTCGTCCGTCATCTCGTAGTGGACTGTCACTGACAGAGAGGGTAACTCTATCTCGAGGGGGAGTACTGCTTCTGTACCGAATACCAACGCATATGGCGTTGCGTTCGTGGCCGTCTTGAACGTAGTTCGATACGCCCAAAGTGCCTCTTGCAGCCTCTCATGCCAGTCCTTCTTATTTCGGGACACCGTTTTCTTCATGATCTTCGTCAAGGTCTTGTTGAAGGCTTCGGCTAGACCATTAGCTCGCGGATTATAAACCGAGGAATATCTCCAGTCTATATTGTGTTGTTGCGCGAAGCGACTGATCTTGTGGCTTCTGTAGGCTGGCATGTTATCGGAGAGGATCCGTCGCGGAGTTCCAAACCGATATATGACGTGCATCTTAAAGAAATGGAGGATATTCTCCGTTTTCACTTCTCTCAGCGGTACTGCTTCTGCCCATTTGGAGAAGTAATCAGTCGTCGCCAGGATGAAACGATGTCCTCTAGACGATGTTGGTTCGATGGGGCCGACTATGTCAGTTCCCCACATTTCGAACGGCCAGCTAGCCACCGTTGGATGTAGTGGATTTGGATGCTGGTGGATGAAGTCCCCATGGATTTGGCACGAGTGGCATTGCTTCGCATATTCGAGGCAGTCCTGAATCATCGTGGGCCAGTAGTAGCCCATCCGTTTGATCTTCAACTTCATCTTTGGGCCTGCTTGGTGAGAACCGCAGAGTCTGTCGTGAACTTCCTGAACGACTCTTTTTGCCTCTTCAGGTGCCAGACATCTCAACCACAGAGAATAAAACGACCTCTTATACAGAGTATCATTGACGAAGGCAAAAGTCAGAGCTCATTTCATAAGCTGATGTCTTGAGGACGCATCTTCGGGCGTTCGACGGTATTTGAAGTAGTCTATAAAGACTTCCCTCCAATCCTCGGCCTTTTCCCGGTCTTTTATTTGCATAGCCATTTGCTCAGTCGCTCCCTTCTCTTCGGGTGATTCCGGATATATTTCCGCTGGGGCGAGCACCCGACGGCTTTGTACCACAATTCTGACGTCATCGAGGTTCTCGTCAGCCAATTCTTTAGCGAGCTTGGCCAACGCGTCCGCTTTGCTGTTTTCCGCGCGCGGTATGTTTTCCAAAGTGTAGGAAGGTATTTGGGTCAACAATTGTTGCACATTTTTGCCGTACTTCACCAATTCTGGTTTGCACGTTTGGTAGTCACCATTTACTTGGCTAACGACCAGTTGAGAATCTCCATATATGAGGAGGTTTTCAATTCCCATGTCGATGGCGATCTCGAAGCCTGCTATCAAAGCTTCGTATTCGGCTTCATTGTTCGTCCTCGGTTCTGTTAAGAAGAAAGCAAAGCGCATTATCCCTCCTTGTGGAGTCACGAAGATAAGTCCTACCCCCGATTTGATTATGGGCGTACTTTTTTTGCGCTTCTTTATAGAGGATGCTCCATCGAAATAAAGCTCCCATCGACTATCACCACCGTCGATTGCATCAAACGCATGTTCGTCTGGCAGCTCGCAATTCAGAGGAGAATCGGCAGGTATCGGATGCTCAGCGAGGAAGTCGGCGATGGCCTGGCCTTTCACTGCCTTGAGAGGTTGATATGTCATCGAGAACTCCATCAAGAGCAGGGCCCATTTAGCGAGTCGCCCCGTCAGTATGGCCTTTGACATCAAATATTTAAGAGGGTCCACCTTCGAAATGAGACCGACCTCATGCGCCAACGCATAGTGCCTAAGCTTTGTTATCACGAAGATCAACGCCAGGCAGTGTTTTTCAATAGGGGAATAGTTGCTTTCTGCCCCCAGTAGAACTCTACTTAACTAATAGAGAGCTCTCTCCTTCCTTTGATCGTTCTCTTGTGCCCATAATGCACCTAAGGCACCTTAGAGGGCGGTTGTATAAAGGATGAGAGGTTTTCCCTTAACCGGAGCAGCTAACACTGGCGGATTCTGGAGGTACTGCTTGATTTCGTCCAGCGCGTCTTGGCATTTATGATCCCAGACGAACGGGGTTCCCTTCTTCATCAGGTGGCTGTAAGGACGGCACTTGCCTGAAAGGTTGGCTATAAATCGCCGTATATACACGAGCTTCCCTTGGAGAGACCGCAGCTGTTTAAGAGTCCTTGGCGGAGGCATTTCCATGATCGCATTGATCTTTGACGGATCTATCTCAATACCTTAGTGTCGGATGATGAATCCCAGGAATTTGCCCGAAGAAACTCCGAATGCACACTTGAGAGGGTTCATCTTCAAGTTGTATTGTCGAAGGCGTTGAAATACGGTCTTCAGATGCTCGAGATGTTCCTCGTATGATTTCCTTTTAACCACAAGATCGTCGATATAGCATTAGACGATTTCGTGTATAAGGTCATCAATGATCTTCGTCATGGCCCTTTGATAGGGGGCATCGACATTCTTTAAACCGAAGGGCATTACCTTATAGCAGAATATACCCAAAGGGGTCCTGAAGGCGGTGTGCTTCTGGTCTTCGGGATGCATCTTTATCTGATTATACCCTGATGAGCCGTCCGTGAAGGAGAAAACCTCATGAGTGGACGTATTGTCTATCATTAGTTCGGTGACTGGCACTGGGAAATCGTCCTTCAGGCAGGCTTTATTGAGATCCCGGAAATCCACGCATATGCGCACTGTCCTATTTTTCTTCATCACCGGGACGATGTTGGCGATCCATTCAGGATATTGAACCTCCTGGATAAAGCCAGAGTCGATTAGCTTCTTGACCTCGGCATTGATACTCATCTCAAGCTCGAGCCGCATTCTTCTCGGCGCCTGTTTGACCGGCTTGACGTCCGGAGATATCGCCAATCTGTGCACAGCAATTTCTGGATCTAGTCCCGGCATTTCGGAATAGTTCCACGCGAAGCGATCTCTATGCTGTAGAAGCACGTCCTTTAACGCAGCCACCCTTTCTTCAGATAGCAGCTCGCTGACGAATGTGGGCCGCGGGTCACTTGCCGTTCCCAAATCAATTTTCTTGAGGTTATCTACGGTAGTATGTATTCCATCCTACAGCTCTTTCGGTGCTGGTGGAAATTCTAAGATCACCTCATCATTGCTGTTTTCGAAGCACCAGAGAAGGTCTTCCATATTCTCGGGCTCTTCTTTTGATATTGTTATCATGTGACAAGTACGAATTCGTTTCCAAGACCAACGTGGAGCTGGTTCTGCTCTCGTGGCTTTGAGTTCGTGCTTCTGTGGCGGCGTTGTTAGGTTTACCTAGCACCACATGAAGGGTTTGGAAGCATCACATGTCATAAAATCGAATTTTTAAGGTGCTAAGTGAACATACGAAGAATCATCACTAGAAAATTAGGGTTTCATTACAAAGACAACATCACAAGTAATAAAGGCTAGGGTTTTGAGAGTACAACCTTTGTAGCTCCTTACGCTATACTCCTTGGCTACTTGAGGGTTGGAAGAAGGTTCGCTTGAGGTCTTCTAAGTCCACGACGATCCACCCGAAGCTCCTTTTCCCAAAGCTCCTTGCTTTACTCGATATATCAATGAAGTAGAGCAAACGCCCTACACAAACCGGCTAGATGTGTGTAGTATGATGATGTAGTTTGTATTCTTTGATCAAAACTCTTTCTTTTTATTAACCTCACTTAAGAAAATAATCAAGAGAGGAAGAAGAAGACGGTGGCTATACTTTTTCACACAAGAAAAGATATGAGAGAGTGAATAATTGAAGTGAGAAAAGAATAATATATCTTAATCCTTTCTCACTTCAACCATGGTTAAAATCATCTAGATTTTTATCAAATGGGTTAAAGATGAAAGGATAATTAACTCAAGGTTAAATGGTGGTTGAAGCATGGTCAAAGATGATAAGTATAAACCTTGTGTGAATTATCCCTTTTCTTTTTCTAAATAATAAATAAAATAGATAATTCTACAATGTGAGTCTTGCATTGCCACCAAACATGTATCAATAACCATGATACAAAGTATGTATGTATCCATGCACATCATTATGTGTATACATTCATGCATACAAAAATAGAAAAAGAGTTTGATTAAAGAATTAATCTAAAAGTCATTTGTTAAATCAACACTTGATTTTGCAAAACGGTCATATCACATACGACCCGACCAATAGAAAATGCCTGATTAATATACTGTATCACATATCCGTATTTAATCGGGTCCCCGCGCATATCTCATATGCACACCACATCTTTTCGCCTGAGCCAGGAAACTTCATTGTGGGACTCTAAGACTCGTCAATACGCCGGCAGTAGGTAATGATCATATCAAATACCTACAAGCCGCAAGCGGTCAGCTAAACGTAACGGCCACCCGGGTATTGAGCGATCAGAAGAAAACAAGCGAACTTGTTACAACTCCCTTCGAGCCAACCGGCAACACTACCGTACAGTCCGGTCTCTTCGTCAGATATGCTGCATATCAAGTCTAGGGATGGTAACGTCGACCCCAATAACTCAATAAGTCGTGCCGTTGAATGGTCTATAACAGATCGAGAAACTACTGATAACACTTATCAGCAAATCTCAACAGCCCTGGCCAGAGACTTACTGATATAGCTAGTCGAGCACAGCACAGCATCAACTCCCAATACCGGGAGAGACGAAACCCCTCCTATCGCTCATCGCCTTCGTGTGTCTCGGGACTGTAACCAACGGCCACCTGTTTGCACGACTCAGTAGAGCCGTGGTAGGGTGGTAATCAAAGTACAATGGGAGAACACACAAGACTCTATGACGATCTCGGGTCTACAGACTAACCTGCACCAGTGTCACCTGAGAACTGCTATCCGACGATGGATATAATTCCATATAGGAGTTCTCGGTGAGTCCGTCCAGTGCACCCAGTCACCACTGAGCACCCGTATACGATCTGGATTTCAAACATCGATGAATGTGGGAACATCCATCGCCCATCATATGGGTCTAGTATCATATACGCTAGTCTACACTGGTATATCGATGCCCCGTCTCGATACACCTACGACTAGGGACATTTCAGGATATGCTTATAAACTACTGATGTCCCACTAGTATGATCTCTATCATAATCACAGTAGTCAAGTCTATATCCTCAGTGTAAGTGCACGGCGGCGCCCCGGCCGTCGATCCGACGCCGGAAACGCGGAAACAAAAACTTTGCAAAACTAGCAAACCGGCACCACCGCGCACTAAATACCCGGATCGGGCCATTAACCTAGCAACTAGCAAAGTAAAATACAGGTAGAGAAGTATACCAAGCGATCCGTGTCCTTCGGTCTTCGTCTCCACTCCGATCTCCCGCGGATACTTCGTCCGTGACCTCCTCGTCGAAACGGGCACCACATCGCCAAAGTCTTTTACGGGCTCCCACCTCTAGACCGAGGCAACTCGGGCGCGAAGTTGGCTAGCCGACGCGTCCAAGGAGTGCTATAGATGTAGTGTAGAAACTTGTCTCTTTGGGGTCAAGAAGTTTCCATGGATGATGTGGAGGAAAGAATGATGCTTTTTGGAGAGGCTTCAAAAAGGAGCTATGAACTTTGATGCATGAATGAGATGAACATTTTTCTTCACCACAAAATGAATCCTCCCCTTCCTTCCAAAGTGGCCGGCCTTCATTCTCCATGGGTGTGTGAGAGAGAATCTAATATCAAGAGAAGAAAAAGAATAAGCTAAAAAGATAATGGTCACACCCATTTCTTTTCTCATCAAATCAAACAACCATAAAAACAAAAGCAATGGAAATGACTATAATAGAATCTCATGATTAATAAACAATCATGATGCCTCACATATGCAAGATACCCCTCCACAAATAAGTTATTTGCAAATGTGCAAATAACCCCCTCCAACGGAAAGTCCGGCCGCGACGGAACAAAGAAAAAACCGGTCGGAACGGAATACAAACTGGCAACTTTAGAAAACTGATCACGTAATAAATTACAGGAAAACCCCTCTACTGCAAATACATGCCCGCATTTGTATTCCCACTGAACACAAATGAAAAGAGACAAAACTACACTGTCTAATACTAGGATCCTGCTTAAGCCAAAGCCGGCTAGTAAAATCCTTCCGATCACGATCCGTGCAATACCGCACGTATCTGATCGAACCCTGCCATATCTCCATACGACCTCTACAGCGTTTCGCCCGAAACCTGAGTAACTGTGTGTGGTGGACTCTAAAGACTCGTCAATACTATGGCTGTAGATTTAACCACTAGCACGTCAGAGGTATAAGCCATACGTGACGGGCCACCAGCTACTGACAAAAAGGGACGTCGATGAGCGAACTCATCCTGACACCCTACTGTGCCTGTCAGTGACAATATCCGTACAGTCCGGTCCGTTCGTCTATGAGCATCGCATGGCGGGCCTAGGGGGTTTGTGAAAGTCAAACCCCCAAAAGCGGTACAAGTCGTGTCGGAGTGTAGCCCAGAATACCCTGAGATACTACTGGAATACCTACCAGCAAATCTCCTTCCTTGGCCAAGGACTTTTCATATTCTGGCTCTCCTAGACACAGCGCGACCTCACCCCCAATACCGGGAGAGACGAACCCCTGCTGATCCGCTCACTGCCTCCATGTGGCTCGGGACTGTACCCAACTAAAACCTGTTTGTATGACTCCTTTGAGCCGTGGTAGGGTAGTAATTAAAGCACAGTGGGAACTCACACGAGACAATTGACCATCTCAGGTCGATGAACTAACCTGTACAGATGTCACCAGGGAACTGCTATCTGACGTCTTGTATAATCCCAACTAGCAGGTTCCCGGCGAGTCCTGTCCGGTGTACTCATAACCCAATGAGCACCTATATACATGTTAGGTGAACCAACTGACACCAGTGGCTTGTGAGACCGGCCACCGCCCCTCGTCGGGGTCTCGACTGTATACACTAGTCTACTCTGGAGTATCGATGCCCTGTCTCGAAACTCCCACGACTAGGGGCCTTTTAAGGATGTGCTTATAGACTCCAGCTCTCACGTATATGATCGCCCTCATACTGCTGGCAGTCAAGCAAGAATCCTAGGGGCTCTATCAACGTGCAATAGCGACTCGTAAGGTCACCTAAAGCAGTACACGATGATAAAGATAAACCAGATAGCATACTATCATCTTGAGTAAGACTGTCCTACAGGGACAGGTCTTCCCCTCAATCATTGCAATCACATGCCTGTGATCCAATAATTGACTCTGAGGGCACTATCTCCAACAATCTCCCACTTGCACTCAAGGCTAATTATTGCGATGTCGCATACTCACAGCCTGTGTGATACCGAACACCCAACTCCTCTACTAGTCAGTCTCACAAAGCTCGTTTGCGAAACTATTGCGTTCGAGGAATAGCCTCAGTGAGTGGATTCGCTATGGTGTTTCATTCTATGTCTCTCTCTATCTCAAGTTCGCGGAGAAAGCTATCTCCCGAAATGAGCAATACCTGTCTTAGAATGTGTCTGGATGTCTGATGGGACCTAGCTCATAAATGAACTCCAAATCCAAACTTCTTAGACTGTATCGTCAACTGAACTTAATCAGTATCCTGCGCCATACCTTCCCTCAGTATCCACCGGGACCATCTGTCCAAAATACTGCCCCTCGTCAGAGGGAAAACTATAACTCTGACAACCTCTCTGTCATCCTGGTCACCTTGGAAGCCTGGAATGATAACTGTCTCCCGAAGGAGAATGTCGTTATCATATCCCTAGAACTTTCACTTATGTTCTAAAACTGCTTCCGATTGTTTCTCCAGGATTGGATGAATATCAACTTATTGCACCTACTGCAAGAACAACATCTGGTGTGGTACTTGACATTTCATGATTGACTCAATTGCCTAAGCAAGTGATCTGCCAATCATGCGTATCCCTCTCCCCTTTAGTCTGTAAGACACCTTTAGAGAGGGTGACTCCATCACCTGCAGGTACACCACCATGCCAGGAGTCTGTAAGTCTACGCTAGCGCCCCGGCCGTCTACAGACGCCAAATGCGGAATAAAAACTTTTTAACTGGCGCTATCGTATACTTTAACCCGGATCTTCCATTATTGCTAAACTAACAAACTGTAAAGAGTGTAGGAATGTTATACCGAACGATCTGAGTCCTTCGTTCTTCAACAATCATCCCACGCTCCGTTGCGGCTGCTCCGATCTCGTCGATCTCCGATATCCTCGTCGAGGTGGCACCACATCACCGATTCTTTAAACAGGCTCCCGCCTCTGACTCGAGGCAACTCGATCGTCAAGTTTGCTAAAAGAGACGACCAAGAATGATGTAGAGAATGAGTAGATGACTTTGTCTCACTTCGTCCAAGTCCGTGGACGATCGGTTAATGAAGTTGCCGATGGAAATGAAATGGAACAAGAAATGAACTATCAAATTTCCATACACTTTGAACCATAGTCTTTTGTATCAAAAATGAAATCAATCTCTCTCTCTCTCACACAAAGGGGCCGGCCACTATTTGTAGAAGAGGGAGGTGATGGTAGGAGGAGGGAGGTGACCATAGCATGTAACCTTATCATAACCAAAAGATCAAGCAAAATATCTTAAGGAAAACAAGAAGCATTAAACCTAAAGCATGACTCACATAAACACCTCATCAAGTAATAAATGCAAAGATGAGTCACCCTCCACCTCATCATCCTAGTCACCATTTCTAGAACCTTCTAGAATGATGACCCACGATATCTGAAGAAAAGATAAATCCATCTTTAACCGAATGTTAAAAGACGGCTGATAAAAAACTGGAAACTGGCAACTTCCAAAAGTGATCCTGAAACGAATTTCAGGACAACCCCGAAACTGTATAAATATACCCGCATTTGTATTACGACCGAATACAAATGCAACTGAGACAAAGATATTATACCTAATCAATATAATACTCGGATCCGGCTTAAACCAAAGCCGACCAGTATCATCTGTCCGAAAATCGACATGTGCGTAAACGCACGTGCATTTTCCGAACCCTGCCATAAAACCATACGGCCTCTACAACGTTTCGGCCGAACTTGGGAAACTGTCTGTGGGGGACTCTAATGACTCGTCAGTACCCTGGCAGTGGGTTTAACCACAAACCGTCAGCGGCACTAGCAATGCATAACGGCTGCCCATGGACTGACCTCAAGGGATGCCGATGAGCGCACTCATCCGGAAAACCCTAATGAGCCTAACAGTGACAATGTATATACAGTCTGGTCCGTTCGTCTATGAGTATCGCATATCTGCCTAGGGGGCTAGTAACGTCAGACCCCCAATAGCAGTATAAGTCGTGTCGGAGTGAAGCCTCAATACACCCTGAGATACTACTGGAGTACCTACCAGTAAATCTCCTACCATGGCCATGGATTTGTGTAATGTCTCTCCTAGACACAGCACGATCTCGCCCCCAATACCGGGAGAGACGAATCCCCTGCCGATCCGCTCACGTGCCTCCATATGGCTCAGGACTGTACCCAAAAACTACCTGTTTGCACGACTCCTTTGAGCCGTGGTAGGGTAGAAATCAAAGCACAGTGGGAACTCACACGAGACAAATGACGACCTCAGGTCGATGAACTAACCTGTACACATGTCACCAGGGAACTGCTATCTGACGGTAGATATAATACTAACTAGCAGATTCCCGGCGAGTCCTGTCCGGTGTACTCATAACCCAATGAGCACCTGTATACATCTTAGGTGATCCAACTGACACCAGTGGCTTGTGAGACCGGCCACCGCCCCTCGTCGGGGTCTCGACTGTACACACTAGTCTACTCCGGAGTATCGATGCCCTGTCTCGAAACTCCCACGACTAGGGACCACAATTAAGGATATGCGTATAAACCACCCAACTCTCACTTATATGATCGCCATCATACTGTTGGTGGTAAAGCAAGATCCTAAGGGCTCTATCAAAGTGTAACATGTAATCAGTCACCTGATCATGTACACGACTGATAAAGGCAAACCAGATAGCATACTATCATCTTGAGTAAGACTGTCTTACCGGTATAGGTCCTCCGCAATCATTGCAATCACGTACCTGTGATCCAATAATTGACTATGAGGGCACTATCTCCAACAATCTCCCACTTGCACTCAAGGCTAATTATTGCGATGTCGACTATTCACAGCCCGTGTGAAACCGAACATCCAACTCCTCTACTAATCAGTATCACAAAGCCCGTTTGTAAAACTATTGTGTTCGAGAAATAGCCTTAGTGAGTGGATCCGCCTAGAAGTTTCTTTCTATATCTCTCTAAATCTCAAGTTCGCGGAGAAAACCATCTCCCGAATCGAGTAATACCTGTCTTAGAATATGTCTGGATATCTGATGGGACCCGGTTCATAAATGAACTCCAAATCCAAACTTCTTAGACTGTACCGATCACTGAACCTAATCAGTATCCGGCACTATGCCACCCACAGTATCCTCTTGAACCACCTGTCCATAATACTGTCCCTCTTCGTCAGAGGGAAAAACTATAACTCTGACAATCACTCTGTCATCCATGTCACCTTTGAAGCCTGGAATGGCAACCGTCTCCCGAAAGAGGCTGCCGTCATCAAATCCGTAGAACATGTACTTATGTTCTAAAACTGCTTCCTTATGTTTCTCCAGGATTGGATTAATACAAACTTATTGCATCTAGTGCAAAAACAACATCTGGTGTGGTACTTGACATCTCATGATTGACTCAATTGTCTAAGCAAGTGATCTGCCAATCTTGCACATCCCTCTCCCCTTTAGTCTATACGACACCTTTAGAGAGGGTGACTCCATCACCTGCAGGTACACCACCATGCTAGGAGTCAACTATTCTAAAAACCATTAGAATATTGTCCAAGTACCTACATTGGGAAACTACCCAAATCCAGATCTAAAACCATAGATCTAGAAACCAGAATATCAAATATTATATCCATATCCTGTCTGGAGAAACAACTGTGTGACGACCACAGTACAACCGATCGTAGTATAGGAATTTTACTTCCCACTCTGTGTATGTCATCCAGATACCATGACATCACACCCTACTACCTTCTTAACTGATCCATCCCCTATTCTGATTGAAGTCAAACCCATGACTGTCACATCAAAATTAGATGATCTATCTCCGCTATAACTGCTCAAGTCTATAAATAGATATAAGCATCTTGCCCACTATGCTTCCGTTGCTCCCACTGACTACGACAACCCTCCTACCGGGTCTCATAACCTGGAACAACAGTAGTGTCAAGTCTGGGTAGATAAGAACCTCCCTGTCACCGTCCTTGAGGCTACCGAAGTACCTCTCGGGTGTCTGAGGTTACCCACCAAATCTGCGGAGTGGCTATTGGAATGTCAAACCTGATTGAATATATAGGTCCTATTAAATTTTCCGTAATCGTTCGCGGTTCTGGAATCACTTCCAGTTCTACCATACTCCCACTACTGTTTTCTGAAAAGGATCCATTTTACTAAAACTGTGGCGAGTCAAGAACAATATCACTATTGATCTTCCAGATGGTAGAATATCAACCCTCTTCATAGCCAGGGTCAACCCACAAACAGCCATTACAGAAACGTGCCCTGAGTTATCCAGAGTCTGGTTTTAAGCATAAGCTGGACAGCTCCCCGTACCTTAATTTCTTTTAAGGTACGAACTATTCTATATCCAATATAGAAACTTTGGCACTTATTTAATTGGAACCATATTCAATCCATGCAGCTGTTTCCAGTGCATATCAACTTAATGGAAAGAGGCTAATCAGCATTACTCAACTTAGGAATCCATCCATTTATGAGTAACCTGAAAGAGAAACTCGTTTCTCAAAACCATCACTATCATCTGAATACCACTCACAAGAATCTACATCTTCGATCTCTTTGAAGAATCCCGATACTTGCGATACCTGGTTCTCTACTTTATTCTTATACCCACAACTTCTCAAAACTTAGAACTTGTATTTCTACGAAACACTTGTCTAAATACTAGAGAAGTTATAAGTAAACAGAACATAGTACGAGGACCTACCCCTTTGTCCTGAAGGACACTTGGACAACATACAATACTCTGTATAAGTCCGCTGAGTTAAACAACTCAAAACCTGTGCGTTGTAGGTGGAAAACTGTACCCTGGCGATTTCCTCAAATATCACCAATTACAACGAATTCCGATATAATGAGGATGATCACCTAATTCCCAATATCTTACTCCCACTTATCATCTGTAAAACCATACAGATATGAGAATGAAACCTGGTAAATACATACCCTTGGAGTAAGTGTTTAATCGGGAAAACAGTTTTTCTTTTAACAATGCACTGAAACATGAAAAATGTTTCGTAGGGGTATCCTGGTATTCATAGTAATGCCTCTTCCATAATCCAATTCATGACTTCAACCGTATATTTTATTGCCATCTCTCCAAATCCCTTTATTTGTCTTTAGTCGTTATCTTCTGTACACCATCGTTAGGCTAACTGGTTTTCTTCCTTCCCTACCGTTCGGCACCAGCCTATGGTTTGGAAGAAGACTATCCAGTAAGCATAATAGGTGTACCCTCCTAAACCAAGGAGTACTCGCATCTCGAGAGAAGGTGACGATAAAAGACAACTGAATAATACCTTATTCTTTTAAAGGTGAAATAGGAGCGGCGATGAAGTACGCGGTTTTGGTCGTGAATGATATCAGTCGCAATTTACTTTGCCCTCTTTCTAATCCCTTTATTTTGTCTTTACATATTACCTTCTGCACACCCTACTTAGGCTAATTGGTTTTCTTCATTCCCTACCTTTCGGCACCAGCCTATGGTTTGGAATAAGATTATCCAATAAGCGTAATAGGTGTACTCTCCTAAACCAAGGAGCTCTCGCAACTTGAGAGAAGGTGATAATAAAAGACAACTGAATAAACCAATTCTATTTCTCCTGAACCTGGATCCATCCTCGAAGAAGTCCCTTCGAGTTCGTATATAACCATACGATGGATCTATCCAATGGAAGTGGATATCCGTAGTAATACGGGTGTTCTGAGAAATGCAAAGGGTAGAAGAAGGAGTGGCAATGACTTATGCAACATAGACAATCCAAAAGCCAGTATTTTAAGAAGGTTCGGTCAACCTGGTCACTGAGTCATAGTCTAGGGTCGGTCAAAGGTCGCTGCCAAAGAGAGAGAGAAAAGAAACACTCTGCGTGCACTCTAACCTAGATCAGAATGGTTATCACTTTATCTAATCCGGAAACCTCCCACTGTCCTGTCAAATTCTCCCCCAAACCTAAAGAAGAATCAATCGGGATCACCCGAAGAGTAAACCAACTCATCAGTGGGAATCGGGATCCAACTCTCATCGCATGATAACGTGATGGAATGCATCCACGTTACTCATACTCCAGATGGTATGCGCATACTTGGCAAGTTTCAGTTTCTTTAGAAACTCCCGATATGATTTATGCCCCATGCTCTTATGACCTTGGCGTATGTCAACAAATCATAAGTCACATGTCAAGTTCTGCTCGTCATTATCTTGTTAATTTGAACCCACCCGTACATACCCTTGACGTATGCCAACAAGGTAATACGACTGTCCCAAACCAACTCATCTATCTATGCAACAAACGAATACCCAGCAGCTACCAAACACTATGCCTTGACGTATGCCAACAAACATAGATTGAATACTACTGACCATCCATAAGAAACGACGGAGGGCTACGGCTGGTTTTTGGCGAAAAAACCTTTAATGTAGTGAACTTGATATCGCTGAAGGAACATGATAGCTTTTTAAAATATAGTGGCGAAAACCTTTTGCTAAAGAGGTCATTCCCGGTAATGGGATCTCGGCTCTTTCCTCGTGGAATGAGGTGCAGGATATTCCACTGAATACCACTATGCATAGCAACTTGTAATCGACTATAGTGAAGTTATTACTCTGACGCAAACTTCTGCCCAAGGGGTCAGTCCCGGTGAAGGGATATCGGCCCTTGCCCCGTCGAATGAGGTGCAGGATATTCCACTGAATACCGCTATGCATAACAAAAGGAAACGTCTTTGCAATAACACTTTTTAAATTGTTCCAACAACTGTATACAGGTTTGTTTTACTTTTGCATTGATCAGAATCAACGCAGTCCCATCATTTAATCACACCAGAAAAGAACGAAAAATAAAATGTACGTATATGCCATCCGCATTCGTCACTGGGTCCCGTCATCACTCGTTAGGTTACTTTACTAACGACAGAGCGGGGACTGGACTAGCGCGGGTGTAAAACATATACAACATCTAATAGTATATAAACCAATATACAATAATCGCTCCAGGCGTGATAGTATGCAACATTACAGAAAAGTAATAAGCATCACAGAACAATACAGATAATCTGGGATCCCCGAGTTTCACAGAGCCGCTGCTGAAACTCGACGTTCCCCTGTCGTATGGATAGCCTGTGCAATGAAACCTAGACCCCTACGGGTGAGGCAAGTTACCCGCCAAAACCTGAAGCGAGGCAGCCCCCTACAGCATAGTGAATGGACCACCCAGCACTTCACGGAATCCGGTAATCTTGGGCACCCCTCCTTGGGTCAACCTGTACCCCCTACGAGTGCGGCGAATAGTCTGCCAATTCTAGAGTGGGACCCCTCTGCCTCTCAAAGCCATGAGATGCGGACCCGTTGCCCTCCAGAACCCGGCTATCCGTGTACTCCGTCTCGGGGCAAAACCTAGTACAGTAATGAAAAATAGTACAATAGGTACATCGACCGCAACCTGGTCGTGCCCCAAAAGAATATTATACAGCAGGCAGTGACGGCTGTCCACAAGTTGGACGCTCGTCCCGCAATATCAAATGTACAAATAAACACAAACTGTACTATCATTGCACACTGCTATCCACCACGACAAATCCGCAACATCACAGCACAACACAGAACATCAACGCGAATGTCACGTTCGCAAACCCGTCTAAAAGAACTATAGCAATCAGACGCGGTTTACCGATCAAATGACATTCCCGGTCGGAGATATAATGTAAGCACTGTAAACTAACATGTTTAAATTTCGATCGACCAAATATCAAAAAGTGGGCCCCACGACTTACTGGTGAACAGTAACAAAACCTGGGCGTAAATGATATATACCAAAAACCACAAATTCCAGAGAAGAACCCACACACAAAATTTGGGAGCACGAGCTCACCACGTGGTCGCGGATGCGCGGTCAAACCGTGGGTTTGACCGCGTATCCGCGGCGGTTTGGTGGGGTCACGTGCCCAAATTTTGTCGTGGTTCTTAGAAAAGCCTGCACAGTATTCTGAGATGTGTAGAAAAATTTTATCAGACCATTTAAAATCGACAGAAACTGTTGGCATAAAAAAATGTGATTTTTGATTTCCGGTCGGATCGATATTTTAAACGCGTTAGCATAAGTTAGTATAGCAAAATGGTGAGGCTCTGATACCACTGTAAGTCTACGCTAGCGTCCCGGCCGTCTACAGACGCCAAATGTGGAACAAAAACTTTTTAACTGGCGCTATCGTATACTTTAACCCGGATCTGCCATTATTGCTAAACTAACAAACTGTAAAGAGTGTAGGAATGTTATACCGAACGATCCGAGTCCTTCGTTCTTCAACCATCATCCCAAGCTCCGTTGCGGCTGCTCCGATCTCGTCGATCTCCGATATCCTCGTCGAGGTGGCACCACATCACCGATTCTTTAAACGGGCTCCCGCCTCTGACTCGAGGCAACTCGATCGTCAAGTTTGCTAAAAGAGACGACCAAGAATGATGTAGAGAATGAGTAGATGACTTTGTCTCACTTCGTCCAAGTCCGTGGACGATCGGTTAATGAAGTTGCCGATGGAAATGAAATGGAACAAGAAATGAACTATCAAATTTCCATACACTTTGAACCATAGTCTTTTGTATCAAAAATGAAATCAATCTCTCTCTCTCTCACACAAAGGGGCCGGCCACTATTTGTAGAAGAGGGAGGTGATGGTAGGAGGAGGGAGGTGACCATAGCATGTAACCTTATCATAACCAAAAGATCAAGCAAAATATCTTAAGGAAAACAAGAAGCATTAAACCTAAAGCATGACTCACATAAACACCTCATCAAGTAATAAATGCAAAGATGAGTCACCCTCCACCTCATCATCCTAGTCACCATTTCTAGAACCTTCTAGAATGATGACCCACCATATCTGAAGAAAAGATAAATCCGTCTTTAACCGAATGTTAAAAGACGGCTGATAGAAAACTGGAAACTGGCAACTTCCAAAAGTGATCCTGAAACGAATTTCAGGACAATCCCGAAACTGTATAAATATACCCGCATTTGTATTACGACCGAATACAAATGCAACTGAGACAAAGATATTATACCTACTCAATATAATACTCGGATCCGGCTTAAACCAAAGCCGACCAGTATCATCTGTCCGAAAATCGACACGTGCGTAAACGCACGTGCATTTTCCGAACCCTGCCATAAAACCATACGGCCTCTACAACGTTTCGCCCGAACTTGGGAAACTGTCTGTGGGGGACTCTAATGACTCGTCAGTACCTTGGCAGTTGGTTTAACCACAAACCGTCAGCGGCACTAGCAATGCGTAACGGCTGCCCATGGACTGACCTCAAGGGATGCCGATGAGCGCACTCATCCGGAAAACCCTACTGAGCCTAACAGTGACAATGTATATACAGTCCGGTCCGTTCGTCTATGAGTATCGCATATCTGCCTAGGGGGCTAGTAACGTCAGACCCCCAATAGCAGTATAAGTCGTGTCGGAGTGAAGCCTCAATACACCCTGAGATACTACTGGAGTACCTACCAGTAAATCTCCTACCATGGCCATGGATTTGTGTAATTGCTCTCCTAGACACAACACGATCTCTCCCCCAATACCGGGAGAGACGAATCCCCTGCCGATCCGCTCACGTGCCTCCATATGGCTCGGGACTGTACCCAAAAACTACCTGTTTGCACGACTCCTTTGAGCCGTGGTAGGGTAGAAATCAAAGCACAGTGGGAACTCACACAAGACAAATGACGACCTCAGGTCGATGAACTAACCTGTACACATGTCACCAGGGAACTGCTATCTGACGGTAGATATAATACTAACTAGTAGAATCCCGGCGAGTCCTGTCCGGGGTACTCATAACCCAATGAGCACCTGTATACATCTTAGGTGATTCAACTGACACCAGTGGCTTGTGAGACCGGCCACCGCCCCTCGTCGGGGTCTCGACTGTACACACTAGTCTACTCCGGAGTATCGATGCCCTGTCTCGAAACTCCCACGACTAGGGACCACAATTAAGGATATGTGTATAAACCACCCAACTCTCACTTATATGATCGCCATCATACTGTTGGTGGTAAAGCAAGATCCTAAGGGCTCTATCAAAGTGTAACATGTAATCAGTCACCTGATCATGTACACGACTGATAAAGGCAAACCAGATAGCATACTATCATCTTGAGTAAGACTGTCCTACCGGTATAGGTCCTCCGCAATCATTGCAATCACGTACCTGTGATCCAATAATTGACTATGAGGGCACTATCTCCAACAGAGTCGACCATTCTAAATACTCTTAGAATGCTGTCTAAGTACCCTGATTGGGAAACCACCCAAATCTAGATCTAAAACCATAGATCTAGTAACCAGAATGTCTGATATAAGATCCAATTCCTATGTGGAGAAACTACTGTGTGACGACCAAAGTATAACCGATCGTAGTATAGGAATATCACTTCCTACTCTGTGTATGTCATCAAATACCAGGACATCACACCCTACAACCTTCTCAACAGATCCATCCCCTATTCTGATGAAGTCAAACCTATGACTGTCACATCAGAAATAGATGATCTATCTCCGCTGTATCTGCTTTAGTCTATAAATAGACATAAGCCTGATGTCCACCAATGCTTCTGCTGCTCCCACTGACTACGACAACCTCTGGCAGAGTCATATAGACGTACACTTCTAAATCTAGTTCATAACGACGCTATACTCATCCTCCTACCGGGTCTCATAGTCTGGAACAACAGCAATGGCAAGTCTGGGTAAACAAGAACCTCCCTGCCACCGTCCTTGAGCATACCGAAGTACCTCTCGAGCGCCTGAGGTTACCCACCAAATCTGCGGAGTGGCCAATGGAATGTCAAACAAGATTGAATCTTTAGGTTCTTATCAAATCTTCAGTAATCGTTTGCGGTTCTGGAATCACTTCCAGTTCTACCATACTCCCACTACTGTTTTCTGAAAAAATCCATTTTTAATTAAAACTGTGGCGAGTCAAGAGCAATATCACTATTGATCTTCCAGATGGTAGAATATCAACCCTCGTCATAGCCTGGGTCAACCCACAAACAGCCATTACAGAAACGTTCCTTGAGTTATCCGGAGTCTGGTTTTAAGCATAAGCCAGACAACTCCCCGTATCTTAACAATGTCAAGATATGAACTGTTCTATATCCAATACAGAAACAGAGGCACTGATTTAATTGAACCAGATTCAAATCATGCAGCTGTCTCTAGTGCATGTCAAGTAAATGGAGAGAGGCCGATCAGCGTTACTCAACTTAGGAATACTTCCAATTATGAGTAACCTGAAAGAGAATCAAGTTCTCTTAAACATTACTATCAATTGAATACAATATACAAGTATCTACATCTTCGATCACCTTGAAGAATCCCGATACTTGCAATACCTGGTTCTCTACTTTATTCATATACCTATAACTTCTCAAAACTTAGACCCTGTGTTTCTACGAAACACCTGTCTAAGAACCAGAGAAGTCATAAGTAAACAGAATATAGTACGAGGACCAACCCCTCTGTCCTAATGGACACTGGACAATATACAATACTCTATATAAGTACCCTGAGTCTAGTGACTCATTCACTGTGTGTCGTAGGTTGAAAACTGTATTTATGGTTACGAAGAATTACACCGCTGTTCAATGCTCCTTACCTAACCATCCACTGATATAGGTAAATATCATAGACATAATTTCAAAAAATGTATCTCATTCTATAAAAATAGACTTACAGATATATCAATTTGAAATTGGTGCATAACAACGGATATTCAAAACCAAATATTTGCCGACCGGCAAACAACCCAGGTGACTTCCTCAAATATCACCAATTACAACGAATCCCGATATAATGAGGATGGTCACCTAATTCCCAATAACTTACTCCCACTCATCATCTGTAAAACCATACAGATGAGAGAATAAAACCTGGTAAATACATACCCTGGAGTAAGTGTCTAATTGGGAAATCAGTTTTCTATTAACAGTACACAGTGAACCTGAAACATTGAAATGTTTCGATGGGGTATCCGGGTATTCCTAGTAATGCCTCTTCCATCATCCAGATTCACAACTATAACCGTATAATTCTTTGACACCTCTCCAAATCCCTTTATATGTCTTTAGTCATTACCTTCTGCACACCCCTTTTGGCCAAATGGTTTTCTTCCTTCCCTACCATTCGGCACCAGCCTATGGTTTGGAAGAAGACTATCTAATAAGCACAATGGGTGTACTGTCCTAATCCTAGGAACACTCGCAATACGAGAGAAGGTGAGGATAAAAGATACCTGAATGAACTTTATTCCTATTTCTCCTGAACCAGGATCCATCTCCGAACTGGAACAAGTTCCTTCCGAGTTCGTATATAACCATACGATGGATTATCCAATAAACTGGGATCTTTGTAGTGATACGGAGTGTCCTGGAGAAATACAAAGGTGATTTAGGATTGGCGAAGAAATACTTGGTTTGGTCGTGAATAGCGGTCGCAATTTACTTTTCCCTCTTACTAATCCCTTTCTTTGTCTTGACTTAATACCTTCTGTACACCACCGTTAGGCTAATTGGTTTTCTTCATTCCCTAGCGGTCGGCACCAGCCTAAGGTTTGGAAGAAGACAATCCAATTTGCGTAATAGGTGTACTATCTCCTAAGCCAAGGAGCACTCGCAATCTGAGAGAGAAGGTAAAAGGAAAAGAAAACTGAATAGTCCTATTCGTTTTCTCCAGAACCAGAAACCATCCTCGAATTCCTTCGAGTTCGTATATAACCATACGATGGTTTTGTCCAATGGAAGTGGACGTTCGTAGTAATACGGGGTGTCCTGGAGAAAAGGTTAAAAGTAGGAGTGGCAATGAGGTTTGCAATTCTGACAATCCAAAAGCCAGTGTTAAGAAGGTTCGGTCAACTTTGTCATTGAGTCATAGTCTAGGGTCGGGTCAATGGTCGCTGCCAAAGAGAGAGAGAAAAGAAACACTCAGCGTGCACTCTGACCTAGATCAGAATGGTTATCACTTTATCTAATCTGGAAACCTCCCACTGTAACGCCAAATTCTTCCCCAAACCTGAAAGAAGAATTAGCCGGGATCACCCGAGGAGTAAACCAACTCATCAGTGGGAATCGGGATCCAACTATCATCGCATGATAACGTGACGGAATCTGCTCACGTTATCACACTCCAGAAGGTATGCGCATATCTGGCAAGTTTCAGTTCTTTTGAAACTCCCGATGTGGATTTTTACCCTATGCTCTTATGACTTTGGCGTGAGGTCAAAATGTCATAAGTCACATGTCAAGTTCTACCCATCATTATCCAGGTTAATTTGAACCCCTCGTACATACCCTTGACGAAGGCCAAAATAGTAGTACGACTGTCCCAAACCAACGCATCTATCTATGCTGCAGATAAATATCCGGCAGCTACCAATCACTATGCCTTGGCGTGAGGTCAAAATACATAGCTTGAATACTACCGAATATTTATCTGAAATGATGGAGGGCTACGAATGGTTTCTGGCGAAAACCTTTAACGTAATGAACTTGATATCGTTGAAGGAACTGATAGCTTTTAAAAAATATATTGACGAAAACCTTTGCTAAAGAGGCCACTCCCGGTGAAGGGATCTCGGCTCTTTCCCCGTAGAATGAGGTGCAGGATATTCCAACTGAATACCAAGATGCAAAGCAAAAGTAAACGGCTATAGTGAAGTTACTGCCATGACGCAAACTTTTTTCCAAGGGGTCACTCCCGGTGAAGGGATCTCGGCCCTTGCCTCGTCGACTGAGGAGCAGGATATTCCAACTGAATACCACTGTGCAAAACAATAGTGAACGCCCTTGCAATAACAGATTTTTGAAAAAGTGTTCCAACAACATCAGAATAGGTTTGTTTAGCTTGCATTGATCCGAATCAACGCAGACCCATCAATTGATCACACCACAAAAGAACGAAAATAATAATGTACGTATATGCCATCCGCATTCGCCACTGGGTCCCGTCATCACCCGTTAGGTTACTTAACTAACGACAGAGCGGGGACAGGACTAGCGCGGATGCAAAATATATACAACATCTACTAGTATATATATAATATATAATTTTCGCCCAAGGCGTGATAAAATGCAACAACACAGAAATGTACAGCATCACAGAATAATACAGATATCTGGGATCCCCGGGTTTCACAGAGCCGCTGCTGAAACCCGACGTTCCCCTGGTCGTGTGGATAGCTTGTGCAATGAAATCCTAGACCCCTACGGGCGCGGCAAGTTACCCGCCAAAACCTGAAGCGAGGCAGCCCCCTTTAGCAACGTGAATGGACCACCCAGCACTTCACGGAATCCGGTAACTTGGGCACCCCTCCTGGGTCAACCTATACCCCCTACGAGCGCGGCGAATAGCCCGCCAATTCTAGAGTAAAGCCCCCTCCGTCTCAACGCCATGAGATGCGGGCTCGTTGCCCTCTAGAACCCGGCTATCCGTGCACCCCTCCTTGGGGTAATCCTAGTACAGAAAGTAAAATATACATACAACGGGTACATCGACCGCAACCTGGTCGTGCCCCAAAATAATAATACAAACAGGCAGTGACGGCAGTCCACATGTCGGACGCTCGCCCCGCAATAACAAATGTACATATTAAAACAAAACTGTACTAACATTGCATCCAGGCTATCCCCCACGACCGATCCGCAACATCACAGCACGACACAGAACATCAACGTGAATGTCACGTTCGCAAATCCGTCTAAAAGGGCTATAGCAGATAGACTGGATTTACCGATCGAGTGACATTCACGGTCACAGATATAATGTAAATACTGTGAACTAGCATGTTTAAAATATCCGATCGAACAAATTTATCAAAGTGGGCCCCAAGCATTACTGTAGCACTCACAGAAAATCTGGGCCTAAAAATAATATCCCAAAACCCCTATTTTTAACTCATAAGCTATCTGCAAAATTTTGATCAAGTGATCAATCAAAAGCGCGGCGGAACTGCTGCCCAAGCATGGGTTTGGCCGCGGTTCCGCGGCGGTATGGAGCGATCGCGTGACCAAATTTTCACAGATTGCTTCTATATCCATGCACAGTATTCTGAGACAACGTGAAAAATTTTTGGAGCAAAAAAAAAATTTCGACAGAGAACACATGTGCATTGGAAAATACGGTTTTTGTGGATTTTCTGTTCGATCGAGTTCTAAACAAACAAGAGCAAGCTAGGCATGGTTAATGGCGTGGCTCTGATACCATTGTAAGTGCACGGCGGTGCCCCGGCCGTCGATCCGACGCCGGAAACGCGGAAACAAAAACTTTGCAAAACTAGCAAACCGGCACCACCGCGCACCAAATACCCGGATCGGGCCATTAACCTAGCAACTAGCAAAGTAAAATACGGGTAGAGAAGTATACCAAGCGATCCGTGTCCTTCGGTCTTCGTCTCCACTCCGATCTCCCGCGGATACTTCGTCCGTCACCTCCTCGTCGAAACGGGCACCACATCGCCAAAGTCTTTTACGGGCTCCCACCTCTGGACCGAGGCAACTCCGGCGCGAAGTTGGCTAGCCGATGCGTCCAAGGAGTGCTATAGATGTAGTGTAGAAACTTGTCTCTTTGGGGTCAAGAAGTTGCCATGGATGATGTGGAGGAGAGAATGAAGCTTTTTGGAGAGGCTTGAAAAAGGAGCTATGAACTTTGATGCATGAATGAGATGAACATTTTTCTTCACCACAAAATGAATCCTCCCCTTCCTCCCAAAGTGGCCGGCCTTCATTCTCCATGGGTGTGTGAGAGAGAATCTAATATCAAGAGAAGAAAAAGAATAAGCTAAAAAGATAATGGTCACACCCATTTCTTTTCTCATCAAATCAAACAACCATCAAAACAAAAGCAATGGAAATGACTATAATAGAATCTCATGATTAATAAACAATCATGATGCTTCACATATGCAAGATAGCCCTCCACAAATAAGTTATTTGCAAATGTGCAAATAACCCCCTCCAACGGAAAGTCCGGCCGCGAAGGAACAAAGAAAAAACCGGTCGGAACGGAATACAAACTGGCAACTTCAGAAAACTGATCCCGTAATAAATTACAGGAAAACCCCGCTACTGCAAATACATGCCCGCATTTGTATTCCCACTGAACACAAATGCAAAGAGACAAAACTACACTGTCTAATACTAGGATCCGGCTTAAGCCAAAGCCGGCTAGTAAAATCCGTCCGATCACGATCCGTGCAATACCGCACGTATCTGATCGAAACCTGCCATATCTCCATACGGCCTCTATAGTGTTTCGCCCGAAACCTGAGTAACTGTGTGTGGTGGACTCTAAAGACTCGTCAATACTATGGCTGTGGATTTAACCACTAGCACGTCAGAGGTATAAGCCATACGTGACGGGCCACCAGCTACTGACAAAAAGGGACGTCGATAAGCGAACTCATCCTGACACACTACTGAGCCTGTCAGTGACAATATCCGTACAGTCCGGTCCGTTCGTCTATGAGCATCGCATGGCGGGCCTAGGGGGTTGGTGAATGTCAGACCCCCAAAAGAGGTACAAGTCGTGTCGGAGTGTAGCCCAGAACACCCTGAGATACTACTGGAATACCTACCAGCAAATCTCCTGCCTTGGCCATGGACTTTTCATGTTCTGGCTCTCCTAGACACAGCGCGACCTCACATCCAATACCTGGAGAGACGAACCCCTGCAGATCCGCTCACTGCCTCCATGTGGCTCGGGACTGTACCCAACTAAAACCTGTTTGCACGACTCCTTTGAGCCATGGTAGGGTAGTAATCAAAGCACAGTAGGAACTCACACGAGACAAATGACGATCTCAGGTCGATGAACTATCCTGTACACATGTCACCAGGGAACTGCTATCTGACGTCTGGTATAATCCCAACTAGCAGGTTCCCGGCGAGTCCTGTCCGGTGTACTCATAACCCAATGAGCACCTGTATACATCTTAGGTGAACCAACTGACACCAGTGGCTTGTGAGACCAGCCACCGCCCCTCGTCGGGGTCTCGACTGTATACACTAGTCTACTCTGGAGTATCGATGCCCTGTCTCGAAACTCCCATGACTAGGGACCTTTTAAGGATGTGCTTATAGACTCCAGCTCTCACGTATATGATCGCCCTCATACTGCTGGTAGTCAAGAAAGAATCCTAGGGGCTCTATCAACGTGCAATAGCGACTCGTAAGGTCACCTAAAGCAGTATACGATGATAAAGATAAACCAGATAGCATACTATCATCTTGAGTAAGATTGTCCTACAGGGACAGGTCCTCCCCTCAATCATTGCAATCACGTGCCTGTGATCCAATAATTGACTCTGAGGGCACTATCTCCAACACTCAGGGCTTTATCAACATGTATGAAAGAATAAAAGCATGATCAAATCAACATGTCAGATAAAAAAGAACCAGAAAGCATACTATCATGTCGAGCAAGAATGTACACTGAATATATATATATATATATATATATATATATACATGTATAAATACATCCACTATCATATAATAGCCTCTAGGGCATACATATATCCAACAATCTCCCACTTGCACTAAGGCCAGTTATTGGCGTATCTTATACCCAACATCTCAAAAAGTCGCTCATGCTGCGACTGAGGGAGGGCCTTGGTGAGTGGATCTGCGGCGTTATTCTTTGTGTCTACTCTCTTAATCTCGATCTCACGGCGATCTACAATCTCCCAGATCAAATGAAAGCGTCTCAGGATGTGTCTGGATCGCTGATGGGACCTGGGATCCTTGGCTAACTCCATAGCCCCATTATTATCACAATATAATGGTATTAGATCAATAATGGTTGGAACTAATCCTAGCTCCGAGACGATCTTCCTCATCCAGACGGCTTCCTTGGCGGCATCATTTGCAGTAATGTACTCAGCCTCCATCGTAGAGTCTGCAACGGTATCCTGTTTGGAACTCTTCCAACTTACCGCCCCTCCGTTGAGGGTAAATACAAACCCTAAGATAGATTGCTGTCGTCCTTATCGCTCTGGAAGCTCGAATCGGTAAAGCCTCCATTTGGAGATCTCCATTACCATACACCAAGAACAATTCTTTTGTCCTACGCAAGTACTTAAGAATGTTCTTCGCAGCTATCCAGTGATTCTCCCCTGGGTTGGATTGATACCTGCTTACAACACTAAGTGCATAAGCTACATCTGGGCGTGTACATAACATCGCATACATTATAGATCCTACTGCCGAAGCATAGGGTATAATTCTCATGCGAGCTCTCTCTTCATCTGTCTTTGGATAAGAGTCCTTGGAGAGAGTGACCCCATGGCAAGCGGGTAAGGCACCCCGCTTGGAGTCTTCCATACTAAACCTTTTTAGGATGGTGTTGATGTACCTGGTTTGGGACAATCCCAATAACCTTTTGGATCTATCCCTATAGATCCTAATGCCCAGAATGTATGTGGCATCACCCAGGTCCTTCATGGAGAACCTTAGTGATAAGAAAGATTTGACCGATTGTAGCATAGGAATGTCATTTCCTATCAGAAGAATGTCATCCACGTATAATACGAGGAATGTGACAGCCCTCCCTATAGCCTTCTTATAAACACAAGGTTCATCTGGATTTTTGATGAAATCAAACTCTTTGATAACATCATCGAAATAGATGTTACAACTCCTTGATGCCTGCTTTAACCCATATATGGATTTAAGCAATCTACATGCTTTCCCGCTGCTCCCACTGTCAATGAAGCCCTCCAGCTGATCCATATAAACGCATTCTTCTAAATCTCCATTTAGAAATGCCGTTTTAACGTCCATCTGCCATATTTCATAGTCGTAGTGAGCAGTAATAGCAAGTAGGATCCGAATGGATTTAAGCATGGCTACGGACGAAAAAGTCTCGTCATAGTCCAAACCTGGTCTTTGACGAAAACCCTTCGCCACAAGTCTTGCCTTATAGGTCTCTACCTGCCCATATACACCAATCTTTCTTTTAAAGATCCATTTGCACCCCACAGGTTTTACCCCAGGGGGTACAACGTCCAAAGTCCATACTTTGTTGGTGTACATAGACTCCATTTCGGATCTCATGGCATCCAACCACTTCATAGAGTCTCCACTCGTGATAGCTTGCTGAAAACTGGTAGGATCATCATCCTCCATGATGCAGTCTTCTCTGTCACCATCAATGAGCAAACCGTAGTACCTCTCCGGTGGGCGAGAAGTTCTACCTGACCTACGGAGTGGCCGAGGTTTCTCAGTTTCTATTGCAACAGCCGGTTCAACCAAGTCGTCATTTGTAGTTTGTGTCTCTAGAACCTCATCTAGTTCCACCATATTGCCACCATCTTTATCTGTGAAAAACTCTTTTTCCAAGAATGTGGCATGCTGAGAAACAAACACCTTTTGTTCCTCCTTATGGTAGAATAGATATCCATAAGAGTTCCTTGGATATCCCATAAAGTTACACATGACCGACCGTGTCTCGAGTTTTTCCGAATTCTGCCTTTTAACATAGGCCGAGCAACTCCAAATCTTAATTCTCTTAAGAGATGGTCTCTTCCCATGCCATATCTCATATGGCGTGGTAGACACTGTTTTGGTTTGAACCATGTTCAGCAGAAACGCTGCAGTCTCCAATGCATGCCCCCAAAATGAGACATGTAACTCAGCATCACTCATCATAGATCGGACCATATCTAATAGGGTCCTATTCCGTCGTTCAGACACACCGTTGTGCTGTGGTGTGTAAGGAGGAGTGAGTTGAGAGAGAATCCCATTCTCTTTTAGGAAGTTTGAAAATTCTGTTCTGAGGTACTCCCCACCTCGATCTGATCGAAGCATCTTGATACACAAGACGGTTTGTTTTTCTACTTCTTGTTTATATTCAGTGAATTTCTCGAAAGATTCGGATTTGTGCTTTAATAAAAATACATGACCGAATCTTGAGAAATCGTCAGTGAAAGTAATGAAGTAAGAAAAACCGCCTCTAGCCTGTGTAGACATTGGCCCACATACATCACTATGTATGAGTCCTAGGAGCTCGGTAGCTCTTTCTCCGTGTCCGGTAAACGGAGTTTTGGTCATTTTACCCTTGATAAAAGACTGGCAAGTTGCATAAGATTTATATTCAAAAGGGTTTAAATATCCATCTTTGTGTAACTTGTTTAGTCTTGTTTCGTTAATTATGACCAAGTCTACAGTGCCAAAGAAAAGCTTCATTTATTTCTGAAAGTTTTCTTTTATTAGTGTGTTGTATGCTGAAAACTGTGTGTTGATTTAGGACGTATATCCCGTTATTAAGTGTACCATACCCAACCAACATTTGATTCAGGTGAATATTCATAACATTGTTCTGCAATATAAAGTTATATCCTTCATTGTCTAACAAAGAAATAGATATTATATTACAAAGCATACTTGGTACAAAATAACATGGGTTCAAAACCAATATACACCCAGATGGCAACCCCAAGTGATACTCTCCCACTGCGACTGTATGTACATTAGAGTCATTTCCAACGCGGAGAGTATGGTCACCTGTCTTCAAAACCATGCTATTTGTCAGCCCCTGCATAGAATTGCAAATGTGAGAACCTGAACAGGTATCTAATACCCAGGAAGCAGAGTTTATTGAAAAACAGTTTTCTGTCACAAACACACATGAAGCGGAAGCATCCCCATGCTTATTCTTGAGATTTAAGTACTCGGTACAGTTGCGCTTCCAATGACCTGTTTTGTGGCAATGAAAACATTCCCCTTTCCCTGATTCTCCAGCTTTGGACTTTTCCTTCCCCTTAACCCTTTTTACTCCACCCATAGGATTGGTGGGCTTCTTCTTTTTCTGTCCTTTGGCCTTAGCCTTTGGGCGAGAAGAGGAAGATTGTCCAATAGTCAAAACGGGAGTTTTCACTGATTTCAGTGTGCTCTCTGCACTCCTTAACATATTAAGGAGTTCAGGTAATTCCCTTTCCATGTTGTGCATGTTGAAGTTAACTATGAATTGAGCAAAGGTGGAGGGGAGGGACTGCAGAATAATATCGGTATATTGTTCATTGTCCATCGTCCATCCAAGGTCCTCAAGCTCTTCTATGAGAGCTATCATCTTCAGAACATGGTCTCCTACAGGTGTGCCAGGGGTCATTTGCGTCTGAAACAATTTCTTTGATGCTTCGTATCGTAATACGTGGGATTGCTCTCCATACAACTCCTTTGTATGGAGGAATATGGCTTGAATGTCTATATTCTCGTGCTGCTTTTGTTGTGTGTTGTCCATCGATGCAAGCACGAGGCATTTGGCCGTGGCACAGTCAGCGTCCCATGTCTTGCGGACTTCTTTGTCCGCAACTGAGGATTTTGGACCTGGGACGGGCGGGGCTGAAGCCGTGAGGACATATGATACTTTATCATAAGTCAAGGCTATTTTCAGATTCCTCAGCCATTCTTTATAATTGGTCCCATTCAGTTTATTTTTATCTAGTAGAAGCTTGAGTCCAGTCGTTGGTATCTGCCATTAAGAGAGAGAAAAGAATACACTCAGCGAAAGCTCTTGCAAAGATCAGATTGGTTATTATCTTGTCTAATCGATGTCTCCCACTGCTTTAATCAAGTTTTTCTTTCAAACCATAAAAAAGAAAACTAGCCAGGATTAATTACAGTCTACAACTTCGCTAACCGTTCAGCCAGGCCAGTGTCGGTACTTGAGGGAGGTTCCCCGTGCTTTCGCACGGACCTAATTAAAGTAAACCTCGTTTTCCCAGAGGCGTAGCCCCGTTAACACGTTTCTAGACACCTAATGAGTTAGCTAATTGTAAACTGCAAAACTCTCCTGGGAGCAAGTATTGCCCACAGTGGGATCGAGATCCAACCATCATATGGAAGGTATGCAATCTCATTGCAAATCTCAACACTTGAAATTCCCGATATGATTTTTACCCCTAGCACTCATGACCTTGGCTATGGTCAACAAATCACAAGCACTAGTCAAGTTCAACCCGTCATTTCTTGATTAATCAGACCCGTTTACATGACCCTTGGCTAAGGTCAACAAAGTCATATGCCCGTCCTAATTAATCTGCATCATATGCATTGTAGGAAGACATCACTTAGCTACCGTACACTACGTCTTGGCTAAGGTCAACAAACGTAGCTCGAATACTAAGTACTCTACTTCCTAAAATGACGGAGGGTTGCGGATAATTTTTAAGAAAATCTTTAACGCTTTGAACTTGATATCGTCGTAAAATAAAATGGTTTTCAAAAGGAGTGGCTTGAGCTCCGCAGTTTTGAAATATAGCTTTTTCATAAAGAGCCGAGTGGTTTTCAAATCCGATTCTACAACATCTTTTTAGGTTTATTTTCTTTGCATTAATCATATTAATGTAGTCCCATCATTTAAGTCCTTAAGCCAATCACAGAAAAGAAACGAAAATACAACGTACGCTTATGCCATCCGCATTCGCCGCAATGTTCAGTTATGCACCGTTAGGTTACTTAACTAACGGCATACCGGGACGGGACTAGCGCGGTTGTAAAACATAAGCAACGTCTACTATATATCTCATATATATAATATATCATTCGTCTCAGATATCACAGAACACAAGCAGCAGAAACACAGATATAATGTGGGATATATTAGGACATCCGTATTTAGTATTTAGCCAATAATAGAAAAATACGGATTCCACAGTCGCGATGAATAGCCAAGCCCACACCCCTAGACCCCTACGAGAGTAGCAAGCGACCCTACCAATCCTGGAGTTTAGGAGACCCGGTCTCGACTCCTCGAGATGGCCTCCCACTGAACCCCAGAACCCGGTCACTTGTGCTCCCCTCCTTGGGTCTATCCTAATGCAGAAAAGTAAATAATATACAACACTGGTGACATCAACCTCAACCCGGAAGTGCCCCAAATAAAATAATATTACTTTACATTTGAATTTTACATGAATGAAAATAAAACTCTCATCTCACATAAAACCCCCGGCTATTCAATCGCGGCAATCCTGCACATCATATCTTAGCAACACATAATATCATATATCATCAACGTAAGTAAGTATGCGTACCCCGATTGTCGTTGATGTATAGCAACGAAACCGGCGATAAGCGACATACTACACTTACGGTCACAGAAAAGAAAGTGTAAAACTACAACATTTGGAATCCACATTCTCTTTAGACATCATAAATCCGAAATATCACATACTTCGCATTTCATGCCTAACTATATGAATTCCACATATTGTATCACATTCCAGATAAATAGACAGTATTAAACATTTCGATCGAATAATCAAATACCCAAAATTTCCAAAAGCTCAACACTTGAGCGGAGTTCAAAAAACCCGGAATGTGTCACAGTAGCAGCGGTCCAGCCGTAGAAGGGTCCAGCCAACGCCTCACATGTGGCACGCCGTACTGCCCCAAACCCTAAGGTTCAGAGGCAGTTCAGACGGTCACATAATCGAGTTAAGGTTAGTGTTCTTCTAGAGGGTCCACCACAAAACTTGCACGTATTTCCGAAAGATTTAAACTCGAGAAAAAAAATTCAACACTTGAAAATTTTTCGTTCCGGGAAAAACTGAGTTAATGATATCCGTGAGAACTTTTTAATACTTTCTAAATTATCCGAAAAAGGCACGAAATTAAAATTACGATCGAATCACCGAATCCAAAACCATCCCAAGAACATTGAACACTTGAATCAGATTAAAAATACCCAAAAATATCTACAAGCAGTTCTAAACATTACTGTACAAAAACGAGGCATTATCTCATGTGTACGGCCGCAGAGCCACGGCCCAAGCAAGCTCTGGCCGCGGTTCCGCGGTGGAAGTTACTGTTCATGGCTTCGTTTTTTACAGTGGTGCTTAAATTTCCCTGCTGAATTTTTTAAGGATTTTTAATACTGAAAAAACACAGTTTGGAAAAAATGTCCAGAGAAGGCTCAAAAAACCGTATTTTAGGTTCGATCGTAGTTTTCACTTCGCTAAAGTTTCGCCTAAAGCTCTAGGTTGGCTCTGATACGAATGTTAGGTTTACCTAGCACTTCATGAAGGGTTTGGAAGCATCACATGTCACAAAATCAAATTTTTAAGGTGCTAAGTGAACATACAAAGAATCATCACTAGAAAATTAGGGTTTCATTACAAAGACAACATCACAAGTAATAAAGGCTAGGGTTTTGAGAGTACAACCTTTGTAGCTCTCTACGCTAGACTGCTTGGCTACTTGAGAGTTGGAAGAAGGTTCGCTTGAGGTCTTCTAAGTCCACGACGAACCACCCGAAGCCCCTTTGTCCAAAGCTCCTTGCTTAACTTGATATATCAATGAAGTAGAGCAAACACCCTACACAAACCATCTAGATGTGTGTAGTATGATGATGTGGTTTGTATTCTTTGATCAAAACTCTTTCTTTTTATTAACCTCACTTAAGAAAATAATCAAGAGAGGAAGAAGAAGATGGTGGCTAAACTTTTTCACATAAGAAAAGATATGAGAGAGTGAATAATTGAAGTGAGAAAAGAATAATATATCTTAATCCTTTCTCACTTCAACCATGGTTAGAATTATTTAGATTTTTATCAAATGGGTTAAAGATGAAAGGATAATTAACTCAAGGTTAAATGGTGGTTGAAGCATGGTCGAAGATGATAAGTATAAACCTTGTGTGAATTATCCCTTTTCTTTTTCTAAATGATAAATAAAATAGATAATTCTACAATGTGAGTCTTGCATTGCCACCAAACATGTATCAACAACCATGATACAAAGTATGTATGTATGTATCCATGCACATCATCATGTGTATACATGCATGCATACAAAAATAGAAAAAGGGTTTGATTAAAGATTTAATCTAAAAGTCATTTGTTAAATCAACACTTGATTTTTCAAACCGGTCATATCACATACGACCCGAACAATAGAAAATGCCCGATTAATATACGGTATCACATATCCGTATTTAATCGGGTCCCCGCGCATATCTCATATGCACACCACATCTTTTCGCCTGAGCCAGGAAACTTCATTGTGGGACTCTAAGACTCGTCAATACACCGGCAGTAGGTAATGATCATATCAAATACCTACAAGCCGCAAGCGGTCAGCTAAACGTAACGGCCACCCGGGTAATGAGCGATCAGAAGAAAACAAGCGAACCTGTTACAACTCCCGTCGAGCCAACCGGCAACACTACCGTACAGTCCGGTCTCTTCGTCAGATATGCTGCATATCAAGTATAGGGATGGTAACGTCGACCCCAATAACTCAATAAGTCGTGCCGATGAATGGTCTATAACAGATCGAGAAACTACTGATAACACTTATCAGCAAATCTCAACAGCCCTGGCCAGGGACTTACTGATATAGCCAGTCGAGCACAGCACAGCATCAACTCCCAATACAGGGAGAGACGAAACCCCTCCTATCGCTCATCGCCTTCGTGTGTCTCGAGACTATACCCAACGGCCACCTGTTTGCACGACTCAGTAGAGCCGTGGTAGGGTGATAATCAAAGTACAGTGGGAGAACACATAAGACTCTATGACGATCTCGGGTCTACAGACTAACCTGCACCAGTGTCACCTGAGAACTACTATCCGATGATAGATATAATTCCATATAGGAGTTCTCGGTGAGTCCGTCCAGTGTACCCAGTCACCACTGAGCACCCGTATACGATCTCGATGTCAAACATCGATGAATGTGGGAACATCCATCGCCCATCATATTGGTCTAGTATCATATACGCTAGTTTACACTGGTATATCGATGCCCCGTCTCGATACACCTACGACTAGGGACATTCCAGGATATGCTTATAAACTACTGATGCCCCACTAGTATGATCTCTATCATAAACACAGTAGTCAAGTCTATATCCTCTGGGCTTTATCAACATGTATGAATGAATAAAAGCATGATCAAATCAACATGTCAGATAAAGAAGAACCAGATAGCATACTATCATGTCGAGAAAGAATGTACACTAAATATATATATATATATATACATGTATAAATACATCCACTATCATATAATGGCCTCTAGGGCATACATATATCCAACAGGCGTTACCCTCCAGTTGTCAAACAGAGCGAACTTGCCAAGCTGATACTGATCTTCGACCCAGTTCTTGAAGGTGAAGCAGTCTTCGAGAGGGTGCCTTATTACTCGGTGATAAGAGCAATAGTTCGGGTGTGAGACTTCGCCTGCTTGTTCGGGGTGTTTAGACTCCGGCAGTGTAAGCATCTGGTATTTTATAGCTCGGTCAAGTATCTTCTTCGTCTTGTCCCGAGGAAAAGAGCATGCTCGACTCATCTTCTTTACAAGGGACAGATCTGGACCGCTCGATTCCCGCTTGCGTGGCTTCGTAGTCCCGCTTTGTTTCTGTTGAGCGCCTTTTTCGCCTCTCGACTTATTTCTGCCTCTGTGTCGAGCCTTTTTTTAACAGGTTGACAGGAAGCGGCATTTTCATCTTTCACAGCCTGTTGGAGGAGGCGTTGCGTTTTTGCTTTCTAGTAGATGGCCATTTCGCGGTTATGATCGTCTCGGACTTTTTGGCCAGCTTCCCTTATAAGTTTGTCCATTTGTTCTTCGAACGACGGACTGGGCACTTTTGCATCAGGAACTTTTACTGGTTCAGGATTAGCGTCCCCCCATTGAGCATCCGCTTCTTTATTGAAGTCATGCACGACGTAGCAATCATGGAGTAGATATCGTTTCTTGGACCGAATGTAACCAAGCCCGATTGTTTCCATTCTCCCATTAGTCAACTTGTGCTGAGTTCCGGGAACATTCCAGACCCTGTCATAAAATTTGGCTTTTCGAGTGGTCTTTTTAAAGGATATCCCTTGGCGCTTTAGCAGTCTCTTTAAGCCTTCTGTATAATATCTGGGGAGATGGATGCGCTTTAGCAGTCGCTTTACGACCTGACCGGCTGCCTCAGTCGCCTGATGAACTCGTATCTGCTGAGCTATATATTCGTCCAAGTCAGCTTTGGAGATTGTCTCCTCCTTGGCTGTTGACAGAGCCGTTGGAGGATTTGACGTTTCTCCCCTGTCGTCTTCAAGGACGATCGGAGGATCTTCTTCAGAAGGAGGATCTTGTTGGATCATCATTCCCACCATGTCCTGGAATAGGAGGGCCATTCGCTTTATGTTGGCTGCTTGTTCCGCAGCCTCTTTATCCTTCTTCTCCAATATCCTGCGAAGGAATTCAGCGTCAGTTTCTTGCTCCTGGCGTTGATCCGAGGACGCTTCGGGGCTTTCTTTTGGCCCAGTGAGTGCGGCCATCGCGTTCATCATTTCTTGGAGCTTCTGCTGTTGCTCCTGAGCTTTGGTCACTGACCGTGTAAGTGGTCTATGACCTGTAGATGCACGGCTATCCTCCTTCCCCGATGCCATGTATACAGTATGGACCACGATGCCCCCGGACTTAGGGCGTTTAAGCTCACCGCATTTAGCATTTTCCGCGGGCGTGGGAATTTTCTCCGGCCTCCTTCTCTTGTGGGCCGTTGAAGTTGAAGGGGCCGTTGCTGCGGGCACCCTGGTGGTGGTCGTCCTTTGCTGTTTGTCCGGACGGTTCTTTTCTTCTTGCACTTTTCTTTTCTGTTGGCGAGAGTGATCTTGGTTGATTAGCGAGTCTTGAACCCTTCGCCAAACTTTATAAATTTTGGAGGATAGCCGCTGAGGGGGCTGCTCCAGCTTCATTTCCGGAACCATCTCCGCAGGTGGAGGAGATCTTTTTAGTGTAGCAGTTGGAGAGTTCTTACGTACCCTCCTAAGTGGTTCAAAGCTGTTCCCAGTTGGAACAGCAGCATTAACTTCCAACACTGGAGCAGGTGGAGTTAGCCCTGAGGGGGAGTTGCCCCCGGCCTTCCTTACTCGGCGCCAGTGGCGACGTCGAGCATGACGAGCCGTTGGGGCTGGCTCGGCGACAGAGACAGCTTCTTCTTGCCCCCTGTCTAAATGAGGTGTTGCTGGTGTCAGCCTCTTAAAGACTGATGTTGTCCTTTGAATGGCGATGTTCAATCTGTCAAAGACAGATCCTCGAGTAGGAGCAGGAGCCGGAATAGTCAGCCTTGAAAAGACTGACTCTTTAACAGGAGAAGCCGCCTTGACGACTTCAGGAGTAGGGGTGGCTCTCTTCCTTGGGACGGCCATTTCAGGGTTCATGGGCTTCTTGGCAGGCCCATCAGGGTTCTGGCTCAGCCTGGCAAAGACAGAGGCTGCCGGTTTGATATTGGATGACCCGTTGAAAGGGGCCGTTGTAGCAGTAAGCCGATCGAAGACCGACTTTTTGTTCGCTTCTGGTGCGAGCACTGGCATGGTGAAGCTTGCAGGCGGGATCATGGTTCCGAAAAATAGGCCGGTGGTGGCCTGGGTCACCTGTTCTACTGGCATGGCAAGGATGGAGGCCGCTTGAGGCCCATAAGCTACACCTCCAGGTGAGGTGGAGCGTTGGTTGCACTGGCACTTTGAACAGCTCGAGCAGTTGGAGGCCATTGATGCTTGATTTCTGCGCCAGGCAAAAGACCAAATCTTAATAACTTAAAATCCAAAGGCAACCATTACCAAACCGCGATTCGTTCGCGAAGAAGACACACGAAGTGTGGAGTGGAAAGAGGAAAAGGTCCCACCGGGCGTGCCATAATCTGTTCCCCTCCGAATGACGCGGCGGAGACGCGGTAAACGTCTTGCCTGAAATTCGGGGAAGATGCTATTTAGTTTTATCCGTCCACCTCTCCGAAGATGCCAAGTTGATTTATGGCACCGTGTATCAGAGGTTTAGACGGATACGGCCGATGTAGCAGACCTCGTCAGATTCCCCCTCGCTTGAGGGGTTTTTGATTGTGGGGACGCTCTTCCCTGCAGGCGTAAGCCCCTGCAGTTAATTACGTTACCGCATCGCGGTAGCCACTTTCTCCTTCTCCAGATGTTCACTTCGTGTCGTGTGTGTTTGTTTTGTTTGTGGTTGCCCGTGGATTGTATACGGAGACTAAGTGATGTCGTCGCCCGTAGGACGTGGATTAGTCCAAATCCGTATTTACTTAGATTTGGGTTTGGTGTTATAGTTTAAGGATACGATATTGAGGCTAAGATCAACTTAAACGGGATCGTTTAAATCTGACAAGAGAGCAATTGGCTCTATTGTTTAGTTTAATGACGTTACGGTCGATTTCCAGTTTAGGGACATGGTGGTCCATCATTCCCATTTGGGGACGAGCATTAGTTTAAGGACATTTCGGTCCAACATTCCCATTTTGGGACGAATATTAGTTTAAGGACGTTTCGGTCCAACATTCCTATTTTGGGACGAATATTAGTTTAAGGACGTTTCGGTCCACGAGTTTAAGGATCCCGCAGTCCGTATCGATGTGTGGTTATCGGGACCCGTCACCTCTCTGACGTCGTTGAAGGATTACAACGATAGGTGTCAGAGGAGTTCGGAGATGTACCTTTGAATCGGGTGTAAATTGATTTAGGAGAGCAGTCTTGCTCAGTCAATTTAATTTGAGGACTTACGGCCATGATTGGGTTAAGTCCAGTTGAAAAATGTTCAACGTTTTTATTTATCTTTGGCCTATTAGGCCTATGCTAGGGCTTTGCCCCTTTTTTAATATTGCACTACATTTATTCTGGCCTGCTAGGCCTTTTTGATTTGGGCTCAGTCCCTTTGTAAATGATGCAGAGCATCTGTTTTTGTTTGGGTTCTGTCCTTTTTTAAAATAATGCATTGCATTTTATTAGTCCTGTTAGGCCTTTTCAATTGGGCTTAGCCCTTCTGTAAATAATGCAGTGCATTAATTACTTGACAGTGGATTGTCAGGCGCTTTACGCCAATTACTGAGCGCAAGCGCTTGTCGTGGTGACATGTGTCACACTCTGGTGAGCGCAAGCGCAACAGCGCAGTGCGCTGCGCTGTTGTGCTACTGACACATGGCGCGCTGTGGTGAGTTGCGCCAACTTTAAAGAGCAATGCTCTATTTTAAAAGCGCATAGCGCAAGTGGTTCTGGAGCTGACACGTGGCGCTCTCTGGGGCTTGCGCCAACCCAGGAGCGCAACAGTGCAGTTTCAATAACTTGAGAATCTTTACGATTCCAGAACCAATGGTTCATAAAAAAATGCAAGGCACTGTTATTATTTTTTTTTTATTGAAGGTCATTGATATTGTTCTTAGATCAATGATCTATTAAGAAGGATTTCTTCTCTTTTTTTAAAAGATTTTTACCTTCTTTCCCTTCTTGAGTTTTTCTCAAAATTCTTCAGAGTTCTCTCTGTTTTGTTGTTTTTGAAGTTCTTGATGTTCTTTTTTGAATTGGGTTCTAGGGTCCTTTATATAGTTCCCATTAATTTGTTAAATTTGTTAAAGAGATCATTCTCTGAGTGATTTGGGGAATTTTCCCCACCGTTGGATCTTTGATCCAAGGGCTTCTGTTTTATAGAAGACAATCTTCTTGTTTTAACAAGAACAGAAAGATCTTACTGGAATTTTAATTTTGATTGGCGCAGATGCACCAGCGCTTAACACGTGCGCAATTACGCAAGCGCAACTGCGTTGCCACGTATCGCGCAGCGCAACTGCGCTAGCGCAACTGCGCTGCCATGTGGCGCGCAGCGCACAGCACAGCGCAACTGCGCTGCCACGTGTCACGCAGCGCAGTGCTTGCGCAACTGAAGCGTTGCTTCCTTTAATTTTGTTTTAAATAGAGCCTTGCTCTGATTGGACGCGCTGTCTTGGGTGCTGCGCTCCCTGCGTTGGCGTGTCTGATTTTGACACGTGGCGCTCTGTGCGCAGCGCAGGGGATCTGAAGCGTTGCTTCATTTATTTTAACTTTAATTTTCACTTCAATTTCAAAACAGAGCTTTGCTCTGATTGGTGGAAACAAAAGCGTCGCTTCGTCTCCCGCCTTGGAATTTGAACAGAGCTTTGCTCTGATTGGGGTAAACAATTTCCAACAGACCGCTCCTCCATTGAGGGTAAACACAAAACCCGAGACAGACTTGCTGTCATCCTTGTCACTTTGGAAGCTTGAATCGGTAAAAGACTCCACCTGGAGGTCCCCATTACTGAATACCAGGAACAGTTCTTTAGTTCTTCTCAGGTACTTAAGAATGTTCTTCACTGTTGTCCAGTGGTTCTCACATGGGTTCGACTAATACCGTCTCACCACGCTAACCGCGTAAGCTACATCTGGTCTGGTATATAACATCACATACATTATGGATCCTATCGCCGAAGCATAGGGTATAGTGTTCATGCGAACCCTCTTATCATTAGTCTTAAGAGACTTCTCTTTAAGGAGGGTGATTCCGTGCAATGCAGGTATGTTACCGCACTTGGAATCTTCCATACTAAATCTGTTTAGTACGGACTCTATGTACCTAGACTGTGAAAGTCCCAATAATCTTTTTGATCTATCTTTGTAGATCTTGATCCCCAGAATGTATGAGGCATCACCTACGTCCTTCATGGAGAACCTTTGTGATAAGAACAGCTTTACCGATTGTAGCATAGGAATGTCATTTCCTATTAAAAGAATTTCGTCCACGTACAAGACTAGGAATACGACGGTTCTTTCTACAATCTTCTTATATATGCAAGGCTCATCCTCATTCTTGATGAAGTCAAATTCCTTGACTGTTTCATCAAAATAGATGTTCCAGCTCCGCGATGCCTGCTTTAATCCATAAATAGATTTATGCAATTTGCACACCTTCCCACTGCTCCTACTGTCTACAAAACCCTCGGCATATCCATATAAACACACTATTCCAAACTTCCGTTTAAAAAAGTCGTTTAACGTCCATCTGCTAGATTTCATAGTCATGGAAGGCAGCAATGACAAGTAGGATCCGAATGGATTTGAGCATAGCCACTGGAGAAAATGTTTCGTCATTGTCCACACCTGGTCTTTGACGAAACCTTTTGCAACAAGTCTAGCGATATAGGATTCCACCTGTCCATCTACACCAATTTTCTCTTTGTAGATCCATTTGCACCCAACGGGTTTTATCCCAGATGGAGCAATTTCCAAGGTCCACACTTTATAGGCATACATGGACTCCATTTCAGATTGCATAGCATCCAGCCGCTTATCGGAGTCCCTACTGATAATGGCCTGCCTGAAACTAGTAGGATCATCTTCTTCCAAAATGCAATCCTATCGATCCCCATCTATGAGAAAATCGTAGTATCTCTCAGACGGATGAGAAATCCTACTAGATCTGTAGAGTGGCTGAGGCTCATCCGGGATTATTAAATCTTGAAGTTCCACCAATTCTTCAGTTTGAGTTTGTGGTTCCAGAATTTCTTCCAGTTCTACCGTGCTCCCACTTGTTTCTTTTGCAAGAAATTGCCACTCTAAAAAGGTGGCATAGCGAGATACAAACACCTTCTATTCCTCAGTGTGGTAGAATAGATATCCCATCGACTGTTTTGGATATCCCAAAAACTTGCATAAAACTGAACGTGCCTGAAGTTTGTCCGGATTTTGTATTTTAAAATAGGCCGAACAACCCCATATCTTAATACGTTTAAGATACGGTCTTTTCCCACTCCATATTCCATATGGAGTCTTAGGCACAGATTTGGATGGAACATCAATCAATAAGTATGCCGTTGTCTGAAACGCATGTCCCCAAAATGAAAGAGGCAACTCTGCACTACTCATTATGGAGCGAACCATATCCAATAGGGTACGGTTCCTCCTCTCCGATACACCGTTGTGCTGTGGTGTATACGGACGAGTAAGCTGATAGAGAATTCCATTCTCTTTTAGGTATTCTAGGAATTCCGTGCTTAAGTAATCCTCTCTTCTATCAGATCTGAGGATCTTGATACTTTTTCCAGTCTAGTTCTCTACTTCGTTCTTATATTCTTTGAATTTCTCAAAAGCTTCAGATTTGTGTTTCATTAGATACATATATCTGAACCTAGAGAGATCGTCAGTGAATGTGATGAAGTACGAGACCCACCCCTTGCATGTATAGATATCGGACCACATACATCACTGTGTATGAGTCCCAAGAGCTCTGCTGCTCTTTCTCCGTGTTCGGTGAACGGAGATTTGGTCATTTTTCCTTTAAGACAGGACGGAAAAGTTTCATAAGATGAAAATTCGAACGCGTTCAAATATCCATCTTTATGCAATTTACTCAGTCTTTTCTCTCCGATATGACCAAGTCTACAATGCCATAAGTAGGATTCGTTCTCTTCTGAACTCTTCCTCTTACGTGTGTTTTGTATATAGAAAACTGTCTTTTGATTTAGAACATAGATACCATTAAACAGTGTACCTTCTATAACCAATACCTTATCAAGGTAAATTTTCATGATATTTCTATCAAGAACAAAGTTATATCCATTTTTATCAAGTAAAGAAACTGATATGATGTTGCAAACCATGGAAGGTACATAATAGCAATTGTTCAAAATCATAGTATTGCCACTTGGCAATGCTGGGTGATATTCATCGACGGCAGCAGCATCAACTTGTGCTCCGTTCCCTACTCTGAGGGACATATCACCAGGTCCAACCATCCTACTTTTCCTCAGTCCTTACAATAAATTACAGATATGAGATCCTGATCCGGTATCCGGTACCTAGGAGGTAGGAGTGACCGAAAAGCAATTCTCAATAACAAGAACACCTGAAGGAGACACAATAGTATGCTTCTTCTTCATTGGGGACATCAAGGAATTCATGCAATCCTCTTTCCTCTGCTCATACTCCCGACTGTTGTCATACGTTAGAGCCAAACCGACGTTCCCCAGCCCCGAATAAGAATTCAGATCGGTCAAGCGATATATTTTATTATCTTGATTAGGGCGTGAAATAGTTGCTACCTAGAGAGAGAGAAAAGAAACATTTAGTGTGCGCTCTTGAAAGATTAGATTGGTTATTAATTTATCTAATCAGGATGGCTCCCACTGTTTCCTCGAATTTTCCTTCAAACCTTCAAAAGAAAAACCAGTCGGAATCATTCGCACCTACAAGTTCGCTAACCATTCAGCTAGGTGAGTGTTGGTACTCCGAGGGAGATTCCCCGTGCTTTCGCACGGACCTAATTAAAATAAACCTCGTTTCCGCAGAGGCGTAGCCCCGTTAACACTTTTCTAGACACCTAATATGTTAACTAATTGTGAAGTGAAAAATATCTCCCAAGAGTAATCCTACTCATCGGTGGGACCGGGATCCAACTATCATTGCATGATAAACTAGATGGAAGCCACCCTAGTCACCACACACCAGAAGGTATGTAACACCAGCAAGTTTCCTATATGTTTGAAACTCCCGATATGGTTTTTTCCCCTAGGACCCAAGTGACCTTGACTAAGCTAACATATCATAGGGTCCTAGTCAAGTTCAACACGTCATTATCTTAATTAGATTAGACCCACCTGCATGAGTCCTTGACTAAGCCAAAATGACCACACGACTGTCCTAACCAATCGCATCTAATGCTACAGAAAAGTATTACATAACTATCGAACATTACGCCTCGGCTGACCACGACATACGTAGCATGAATACTAAGCAATACTAATCTGAAATGACGGAGGGCTACGGCTAGTTTTTGGCGAAAAAACCGTTAACGTAATGAAGTTGATATCATTGAAGGAACCGAGTAGTTTTGAAAAGGAGTGGTTTAGGCTCCGCTTTTGAAAACTAGTGGTTTTAAAGAAAACTGAGTAATCTATAGCATAAACTTTTGCTCAAGAGGTCACTCCCCGCAAAAGGATCTAGGCTCTTGCCTCCTAGAATGAGGTGTTGGATGTTCATGACCGAACACCACTATACAAAGCGAAAGAATATTACTACAGTTTTTCGAAATTTGTTCTAACAACATCTTTTAGGTTTCTTATCTTGCACTAACCAAAATTAATACGGTCCCATCAACTAACCTATCACACCAGAAAAGAACGAAAATACAATGTACATATATGCCATCCCATTCGCCACGGGGTCCCGTCATGCACCGTTAGGTTACTTAACTAACGGCAGAACGGGGGCTGGACTAGCGCGGGTGCAAAACATATACAACATCTACTAGTATATATATATATATATAACATTTGTCCCACGCATGATATAAGCAACATCACAGAATCTCAGTAAGCAACACAGAATGTTGGATAATCTTGGAGCCTCGGGTTTCACTTGAGCTGCAAATAAAACCCGACATTCCCGATCGTATGAATAACCTGTGCAATGAAAACCTAGACCCCTATGAGCGCGGCAAGTTACCTGCCAATCCCAGAAGTAAGGCAACCCCAATCAACAAAGTGAATGGGTCACCCAGCACTTCATGGGATCCGGTAACTTGAGTGTCCCTCCGTGGGTCATCCTATACCCCCTACGAGTGTGGCGAATAGCCTGCAATTCTAGAGTAAGGCCCCCTCCGTCTCAACGCTATGAGATGCGGGCCAGTTGCCCTCTAAAACCCGGCTATGCGAGCACTCTACCGCAGGCTAATCCTAGTACAGAAAAAGAAATATATGTACAAAGGTGACATCGACCTCAACCCGGTCATGCCCCAATCAAATAATATACAATCCGGAAAAATGGCAGTCCACATGTCGGACGCTCGCCCCGCAATATGAATATACAAATGAATCTGAACTGTACTACTACCATTGCAACATCGGCTATCCCACACGACAATCCGACCACAATATCAGCACAAACACAAAACATCAACGTGAATGTCATGTTCGCAAACCCGTCTAATAGAACATATAGCAGTTAGGCGGGTTATACCGCCCAATGACATTCACGGTCGCATATAGTAATGTATGCACTGAAACACACGTATTTAAAATTTCGATCGACTAAACTTTTCCGTATAGGCCCCAAGTGCTAACCTGTACTCAAACAAATCTGGGCCAAAAATATACATCCCAAAAATCACAATTCCAGAAAATAGAACCCCAGAAGAACTTTTGAGCACTAAAGCCCCACTTAAGCCGCGGAACCGCCGCAAACATGCATGTTTCGCGGCGCTTCCGCGACGAAATGAAGCGTTTACGTGCTCAAATTTCTTGTTGCTCTATAATATACCCTACATGTATTTTTAAGGCACTCTAAATAATTTTTTGAACACTTTTTAAAAAATGACAGAAAGTATAAAAATGGAATTGCGGTTTTGAAAATATTGGTCAATCGATGTTTTAAACATGTCCAAACTAGCTAGTATGGGTTTATAGGGTGGCTCTGATACCATGTTGCATTATACTAACGTCCTGGCCATCTACCGTGACCGTTTGCGGAACACAATTTTTTTTTGTGTTTGAAAACTGGCGCTAGAATAACTCGTTAACCGGATCTACTATAAACCTAAACAAGCTAAATAAGAGGAGCTGTCTACTATGATAGAAATTCTCACCGAAAGATACGTGCCATTCGGTCTTCTATCCCCTTGTATGCTCCTAGTGGCCTCCATGATCGAGCTTGATCGTCTGTCTCCCTCCGTCGAAAATGATCCATTCGAGAGTATGTACTTTGAGCTTCTACCTCTAAATCTAGGTAACTAGGGTACCTAGTATGCTAATCTAAGTAGCCTAGATGATGCAGAGTATGATTATGGATTGATTTGTCACAAGAACACTAGGTTTCTCAACTCATGAGACAATTAAGGTTTGAGGAAGAAGAAGAGAAGCTTGGGGGGAGAGAGTGTTGATAATGATATGAAGAATGGCTAATGTTGATAATATTGAAACAAATAATAAATCCAATAATTGAATCAAGCATGCTTCAATAGTGATCAGAACCATGAATCACATAGCGAGTCACCAAGTAGCCATGCTTCATTTATTACCAAATAACACCTCATCCTCCGCCTCATTATCCATTTATCAAAAATAGATTAATCAACAAATGAGGTGTCTTCTTCTAGAAGCACTCTTGCATAAATTACAAGAATACCCCTCACCGTATATACATACCCGTATCCGTATTCCGAAAAATACGAATACAAAGAGACAAAAATAATCTAACAATATAATACTAAGATCCGGCTTAAACCAAAGCTAACTATTATTATCCGTCCGAACATCTTCCGTGCAGAAGTACACGTATGTGATCGAACCCTGCCGTAAAACCATACGGCCTCTACATCGTTTCGCCCGAAGTAGAGAAACCCTCTGTGTGATACTTTAAAAACTCAATAGTATGTTTGCAGTGAGTTACTGGATAAATCCATAACTATAAGCACGTCAGCGGCACTAGCTGCACATAACGGCTACCCGGGTACTTGTCGAAAAGGAAGGCCGACGAGCAAACTCATCCGGACCCCTACTAAGCCTATCTGTGGCAATCTCCGTACAGTCTGGTCTCTTCGTCAGAGAGTATCGCATACCGGGTCTAGGGGGTGGTAAACGTTAGACCCTAATAACCCGATAATTCATGCTGATACGGCTCAGGACCAATCTGGGAAACTACTGATCAACATATCAGTAAATCTTAACTGCCTAAGCCAAGGTATTATGGTCCTGACCAATCGACTACAGTGCGATATCGACTCCCAATACTGGGAGAAATAAATCCCTGACAATCACTCACTGCCTCCATATGCCTCAGGACTGCACCCAACCAAAACATATTTGCACGACTCAGTAGAGCCGTGGTAAGGTAGTGATCAAAGCATAATGGGAACTTACACGATACAAATGACGACCTCAGGTCCTAAGACTAACCTGTACACATGTCGCTTGAGAACCACCATTTGACGATAGGTATAATACCATTTAGAGGTTCTCAACGAGTCCGTCTAGTGTACTCACCCCCAGTGAGCACCTGTATACAATCTTTTGTGATCACACCAATGGTTGTGGGACCAACCACCGCCCCTTGTCGGGGTCTAGAAACGTATACACAAGTTTACTCTGGAATATCGATGCCCGATCTCGATACTCCTACGACTTGGAATGTAACATTTCAGAAAAAAAAAAATTTATTTTTGGGAATTTTTATAATTAAATAATAAATATTATGAATATTTTAATAATGCGGTATAATTAAATAACGATAAAGTGGAAAATATTTGGAAAATTATAGGAATTACTGAAATGAGGGTGTTTTATATGATTTAAGCAAATTATAAAATTCTTATGATTAATTTTATTCCATTTTAATGCTGATCGTGATTAAATATCGCTAATCTTGCATTAATCCGGTTTTGTGCACATGACATGCACCATGTCACATTTACAAACACTTGTTACATTTTCCACCATAGTTTCTTTCTTCTTTTCATGTATGGTTTTAATTCAAAAGAGAAGAAAACAAAACAAAACAAAAGAAAAAGAAAAGAAATGAATAAAGAAAGGGAGGTATGGGCATCACAGAGAGAGAGAGAGAGTGAGGGGTCATTTGACCATGTCTTCACCTTCATCATCTTCATCATTCTTTCTCTCCCTCATCTCACCATGGCAGCCCTCTCTCCTCCATCCCCCTATACCTCATCACAACACACCCAAAAACCCATCAAAAGTCCATCTCCATTTTATTTAAAACATGCACAAGCTCACTACAAGCACTTTGGACCAAGAAAGGATGGATTTTGAGCACTTGGGGCAACTCAAGATTTTTCTTGAGTTGCCAAATGAGGTATTTTCTTTACCATTAGCATTGTATTTCCATTACCTTAGCACCCATACAAGTTTAAAAGTGTTTTAATGCGGTTTAGTGAACTTTGAAATTTCCTAGAAGAGGGATGAGGAATTTTTGAGTTGTGTTGGTGCTAATAAGCCTTATTGGTGACCTTAAACCCCCCATGGTGTTAGAAACCCAGACCAAACCCGGACTGAAACCTGAAAACCCAAAACTGAAACTTTCCAATGTCGGTTTGTGTATGATTTAGTGCTTAGAGGGAATCTGGTGTGATCCGGTGCCATTACTAGAAAAGTAAAAAATACCATTGACCTAGATAGACCACTAGGAGGCCACCCTACTAATAAGAACATATTCTGACCCCATTTAACCGAGGTGGCCGGATTTCAAGGGGAAGTGGCCGGCCAAGTTGGGTAGTTTAGTTCCCAGGTTCCTTTTGTAGCTCATGTGACCCCTATACAACACCCCAGTATTGTTTGTGCACCTTATTTTGACCTGAAACAAAATCTGGGACCAGTTTCTTTTGTTGCTGCTTTGTATTCCTTAATGTTTATGAATTTAAGTTTTGATATTTATGTTTGGTACCGGTCACTTGACGTTTGTACGTCGATATCGGGTGTTTTTGGGCTCTTTTGTGTGAGTAGACCATAGGTTTTGACCTATGTGAGATTCGTGTGTCGTTTTGGTTTTGAATTGGATTTTAATGCGGCACGATATGTTATGATATGTAGGTACCCTCACGAGGACTTCGAGACGACAAGAAAGCCCGTGGCGACATCGACAACGGCAAGCGAAGATCAAAGTGAGTAGATATATATCTACGGGGGAAGTCGGTTGGATGGCGTATAGCAACCCCGCAGTTTCGTAGTACAGTGTACAATGTGTTATTGCTATATATTTATGTGTTATTATAGATGTATATACGTAGCTAGAAAATGCTTTAGGTGACTTTGGGTCAGTGTTAGCGTATTTAGAAGTTAATGCTATAGTTTAGTGTAAATCGCGAAACCCTAGAATAGTTGTTGTACGCACATGCACACACTCATGCATACTTTTTATTACCGTGCGTATATGGGGATATGTATATATATGTATACACACATAGATATGGGACTGTATATATATATACATGGATGATGAGGATAGTATATGGTACTTGGAGATGAGTCGATGAGTTTGGGCATGGTGTCATGAGATCGGTGATATGATGTGGTTCGTATTATGAGATACGACATGATATTATAGCGGGTCTTTAGGCGGTGTGTTTTCATACACACGCACATATATATGTAGATGGTATCAGTATTGTACTAGGCTTAGATCAGTACCCCCAGTTCATGGTATATGATGATAGGGATACCAGATGAATAATGAGTTAAATGTGATATTTGACCCATACCTAGATTTGGGATGTCGTACGATGGATTTACTGTACGAGATGAATATTGGTGATTGATCCGCACTCTTGACTCGAGGATGTCATATTATATATATTGTATCGTATGGGATACTATTGAGGTGGGATCATCAACTATTATATATATATATATATATATCGACCCAGACTTAGGTGGTTTTCCTTACCCATTCGACCAGGCTGTTAGTTTAGTCCTGTAGTTTACTTGTAGATGTTTGACTAAACTCGGGTCATACCTATTTCAAAACTAACGAATAGTGAGTATTTTAAAGCAAGACCAAGGGATTCTACGGATATTTCAAAGGACGTACCTTTTCTTAAAAACACCGTAGCCCTATTTTCTAAACACCACGATTCGTGTTATTTCAAACGGCAAAACTTTATGACCCATATATGTTAATGTAGATTCCTTATTGTTGCATTTACTATTCATTTCTGTATATTCGGTATTGCTGCGTTTATTACTCATGCTCCGTTTATTCATGTTTTTATCATCGCATTGCATGTTTATTGTGTATTTTAGTGATTACGAAACCATGCTGCCAGAACACCAGCACCCTTACCGATGATGCGTATGCTCTACGTACACTTTCTTGCCGGCTCACACACATCCTCGTCGGTAATTGCCATGTCACGTACACTTTAGAGAATATTACTCTATTGATATCGTTTGCCAGCTGATAGTTCCAATATGTTATTGTTTCATATGCTAGTTCATCATTGCATTCATTGCTTGATATTTCATGCATATTTATATATTCATTTGTCATGCAATATTATAAGGGCCAGTCCGGATTGCAGGAGCCCAGTACTCATTATTATTGACTATTCAGTTTTGGATTTTGGATTTCTATGAGATTTCTGGATTTGGAGAAACCGCAAGGATGTTTTAAATAGATTATCTTTTAAATGAAAGTTGTGGTTTTCTCATGATATGATTTGAGATATGTCCACTATGAGTTTTCTCGGCTCTTGAGCGATATCATACACCCGATTCGAGGAGGAGGAGGAACCATCTGTGGGTGCATGGTGGACCCGGTGCGGAACCCCGGGGCGAGAAGGTCGCAGATTATGGCGTTGAGCCTGAGACATGTGAGCACTACTAATCGGTGATTTTATTGTGACACGCCGAATATCCGTAGGATACCGACGTGGTCTTGAGATTTATGGTACAGGCTAGTCCGGATAGCCGGAGCCTGAGATTTTGAAATTTATGATACAGGCCAGTCCAGATAGCCGGAGCCTAAGATATTGAGATTTATGATACAGGCCAGTCCGGATAGCCGGAGCCTGAGATTTTGAGATTTGATGATATAGGCCAGTCCGGATAGCCGGAGCCTGAGATATTGAGATTTTGAGATATATATTTTATGTCGATGCTTGACACTAATTTTCTGATTATTTCATTGATGATACGTAAACTTATACATACAGAAATCTCACTAAATTAAGAAAACAATTTTCTCATACTTGATGCATTCTGTTTTCATTATAATTCATTCATACCTCATATTTATGATAGGTTGCTACATGAGGCACTGACACGAGCACTTGGTATTACACTTATGTATAGATGTTTACCCATGTCATTATTAGATCTTCAGGCCATATTATTTGAGGATATTACTGATTGTATGACCTAGGATTGAGTCATACATTCGATTTCTGCTCTGTGAAGTTTTCTACTCACGAGTTGGCAACTCACCCCCGTTGTGCCACAGTTCTTGCAGGTTTGCCGTACAAGTTTCGTTGAGGCTTTGCTGGCACACTGCTTTATTCCGGGTGATTGCTTTAGTAGGTGGGTTCACTCGCATCGTGACCACCATAATACCTTTTATTTATATTCATTTGTATCTAGTAACTCCATTAACCAGACTTGTATATTTAATAGACTTAGAAGACCAGCTGTACATTCTTTCGACCTTAGAGTCGCGCTTGTATTATTATGGTTTTCTTAATGATGTTAGTTTCCTATGAGTTTTGATCAACGCCCTTCGGCGTTGTATATTATATTGCTTGCGTGATTGTGACCGTCAATTGACGAAGAGCTAGCTCCCGCTTGGGGATGCCTTTATTCATATTATGCTTGTTGTACCCTTTGGGGGACGGTATTTACAAAGGAAACTCTGCCGAAATTTTCATAAAAGACTTGAGATTTTAAAAATGCATACTTCGGCTTATGTTATTAACACCACTTGTTTTAAAATTGAAGTTTTCCTTCACCTTCTTCTTCAAATGGTTTTAGATTTCTGGGATTTTTGGCTTACTTGAATTAGATAGGGTCCTATAGACTTCATATGATTCAAGTGCCAGTCACATGCTATTTCGGGTCATGACAAAGTTGGTATCAGAGCGCTAGGTTAACCTTGGTTCGAGTCTATGTTTGACTATGCGGGGTCTAGGGCGTATATTTATTCAGAACCTAGGCATGACCTTACGGAACATAGACTTGGTCGAGGGGGTATTAGACCCGAACTTTCGTCGCATAGGTTGACCTTGGTTGATGGAGTAGGTGATTTAAGGGGAGAGTGACGTACCGTGTGTATGTTCCGCGGCATACTTACGATACGCTACTCCGCTTAAGAAACCTTAGGATGTACATTTCCTTGCACATTATCATATTCATTCCAATGATCTAACCTCATCGATATCGGTTTATGGTTTTTGCTGCCATGATTACACTGGCAGAGAGAGCTACGGCTAGAGTTGCGTTAGCACGAGCTCGTCACGGACGAGGACTGACCAGGGCATGATTCCAGGGACACACGATTGCATAGAGGCGTCGTTTTATTGTGTTTTCGTGCCATGAGCGTTTGATGGATCGCTTTTAAAAGATTTTTCAGACGTGCAGATCAGCACTAGACGATTGGGCCACTGCTAGAGGCCAGCCAGAATGTGATGACCGTCAATGCACCGATTATTTTGATGATTGAGGCACTATTCAGCGTGCGGACGAATGATTCAGTTGTTGCTGCGACTGACGAGATGTCACCCAGATGTTGAGGCTAATGCCGCACGAGTTGTCCTTAGAGATATGATAGAAGATCGCTAGTCACCTAAGGAGGAATGACTAGGACATGTGATTTGTTGCCTACCCCGATGCGAGGTCATCAGATTGATTGATTCTAGCTAGAGACGACTTCACGCGGGTATGTTGAGAGTCGATAGAAGACAATCGAATGTCAGAAAACCATTTTCCAAGTTTAAAGTAGTCGAAAAAACATGCAAGTAATTCCGTGGACCCTCTAGAAGAATGAAACCCTAACTCGATATAATGCTCATGAGAACGCTTCGAAACCTTAGAATTTACAGCAGTTCCGCGGTGCCATTGATGAGGCTTGGGTTTGCCCTTCTACGGTTGGTCCTATTGGGTTGCGTAATGTAAGTCTACGTTAGCGCCCCGGCAGTCTACAGACGCCAAAATGCGGAACAAAACTTTTAAACTGGCGCTATCGTATACTTTAACCCGGATCTGCCATTATTGCTAAACTAACATACTGTAAAGAGTGTAGAATGATTGTACCGAACGATCCGAGTCCTTCGTTCTTCAACCATCATCCCACGCTCCGTTGCGGCTGCTCCGATCTCGTCGATCTCCGATCTCCTCGTCGAGGTGGCACCACATGATCGGTTCTTTAAACGGGCTCCCGCCTCTGACTCGAGGCAACTCGATCGTCAAGTTTGCTAAAAGAGACGACCAAGAATGATGTAGAGAATGAGTAGATAACTTTGTCTCACTTCGTCCAAATCCGTGGACGATCGGTTAATGAAGTTGCCGTGGAAATCGGGTGATGGAATGAAATGAACTGTGAATTCCATACACCCCAAAACTATCATATCTTTTCTAACCGATGAAAATCAACAACCATAAGAGAGAGAGGAGGGGGCCGGCCTCTTATAGTGAAGAGGGAGGTGACCGTAGGAGAGGGGGGTGACCATATGATAAATATCATATGTGAACACTTACAAATATCTAGCATAAAGATCTTAACCAAAACAAGAAATGGTTGAATACAAAGTATGTGTCATAATCCTTGTCACAAATTCTAGAACCTTCTAGAAGCTTCTAGAAGCACGACTCACTCTCATCCAAGAAAAGATAAATCCGCCTTTAACCAAATATTAAAAGACGGCTGATAGAAAACTGGAAACTGGCAATTTCCAAAAGTGATCCTGAAACGACTTTCAGGATAACCCCGAAACTGTATAAATATACCCGCATTTGTATTACGACCGAATACAAATGCAACTGAGACAAAGATATTATACCTACTCAATATAATACTCGGATCCGGCTTAAACCAAAGCCGACCAGTATCATCTGCCCGAAAAGTGACACGTGCGTAAACGCACGTGCATTTTCCGAACCCTGCCATAAAACCATACGGCCTCTACAACGTTTCGCCCGAACTTGGGAAACTGTCTGTGGGGGACTCTAATGACTCGTCAGCACCCTGGCAGTGGGTTTAACCACAAACCGTCAGCGGCACTAGCAATGCGTAACGGCTGCCCATGGACTGACCTCAAGGGATGCCGATGAGCGCACTCATCCGGAAAACCCTACTGAGCCTAACAGTGACAATGTATATACAGTCCGGTCCGTTCGTCAATGAGTATCGCATATCCTCCTAGGGGGCTAGTAACATCAGACCCCCAATAGCAGTATAAGTCATGTCGGAGTGAAGCCCAATACACCCTGAGATACTACTGGAATACCTACCAGTAAATCTCCTACCATGGCCATAGATTTGTGTAATGGCTCTCCTAGACACAGCACGACCTCGCCCCCAATACCGGGAGAGACGAATCCCCTGCCGATCCGCTCACGTGCCTCCATATGGCTCGGGACTGTACCCAAAAGCTACCTGTTTGCACGACTCCTTTGAGCCGTGGTAGGGTAGAAATCAAAGCACAGTGGGAACTCACACGAGACAAATGACGACCTCAGGTCGATGAACTAACCTGTACACATGTCACCAGGGAACTGCTATCTGACGATAGGTATAGTACTAACTAGCAGATTCCCGGCGAGTCCTGTCCGGTGTACTCATAACCCAATGAGCACCTGTATACATCTTAGGTGATCCAACTGACACCAGTGGCTTGTGAGACCGGCCACCGCCCCTCGTCGGGGTCTCGACTGTACACACTAGTCTACTCCGGAGTATCGATGCCCTGTCTCGAAACTCCCACGACTAGGAACAACAATTAAGGATATGCATATAAACTACCCAACTCTCACGTATATGATCGCCATCATACTGTTGGTAGTAAAGCAAGATCCTCAGGGCTCTATCAAAGTGTAACATGCAATCAGTCACCTGAACATGTACACGACTGATAAAGGCAAACCAGATAGCATACTATCATCTCGAGTAAGACTGTGCTACCGGGATAGGTCCTCCGCAATCATTGCAATCACGTACCTGCGATCCAATAATTGACTATGAGGGCACTATCTCCAACAATCTCCCACTTGCACTCAAGGCTAATATTGCGATGTCGACTACTCACAGCCCGTGTGAAACCGACACCCAACTTCTCTACTAAGCAGTATCACAAAGCCCGTTTGTAAAACTATTGTGTTCGAGAAATAGCCTCGGTGAGTGGATCTGCCTGGAAGTTTCTTTCTGTATCTCTCTTAATCTCAAGTTCGCGGAGAAAGCCATCTCCCGAATTGAGTAGTACCTGTCTTAGAATATGTCTGGATATCTGATGGGACCTTAGTTCATAAATGAACTCCATATCCAAACTTCTTAGACTGTATGGATCACTGAATCTAATCAGTATCCGGCACCACGCCACCCACAGTATCCTCTGGAACCACCTGTCCATAATACTGTCCCTCGTCAGAGGGAAAACTAAAACTCTGACAATCACTCTGTCATCCATGTCACCTTTGAAGCCTGGAATGATAACCGTCTCCCGAAAGAGGCTGCCGTTATCAAATCCGTAGAACATGTACTAATGTTCTAAAACTGCTTCCTTATGTTTCTCCAGGATTGGATTAATACAAACTTATTGCATCTAGTGCAAAAACAACATTTGGTGCGGTACTTGACATCTCATGATTGACTCAATTGCCTAAGCAAGTGATCTGCCAATCATGCACATCCCTCTCCCCTTTAGTCTATACGACACCTTTAGAGAGGGTGACTCCATCACTTGCAGGTACACCACCATGCTAGGAGTCAACTATTCCAAAAACCATCAGAATATCTGTCAAAGTACCCACATTGGGAAACTACCCAAATCCAGATCTAAAACCATAGATCTAGAAACCAGAATGTCAAATATTATATCCATATCCTGTCTGGAGAAACAACTGTGTGACGACCACAGTACAACCGATCGTAGTATAGGAATTTTACTTCCCATTCTGTGTATGTCATCCTGATACCATGACATCACACCCTACTACCTTCTTAACTGATCCATCCCCTATTCTGATTGAAGTCAAACCCATGACTGTCACATCAAAATTAGATGATCTATCTCCGCTATAACTGCCTAAGTCTATAAATAGACATAAGCATCTTGCCCACTATGCTTCTGCTGCTCCCACTGACTACGACAACCCTCCTGCCGGGTCTCATATCCTGGAACAACAGTAGTGTCAAGTCTGGGTAGATAAGAACCTCCTTGTCACCGTCCTTGAGGCTACCGAAGTACCTCTCGGGTGTCTGAGGTTACCCACCATATCTGCGGAGTGGCTATTGGAATGTCAATCCTGATTGAATGTATAGGTCCTATTAAATTTTCCGTAATCGTTCGCGGTTCTGGAATCACTTTTCCAGTTCTACCATACTCCCACTACTGTTTTCTGAAAAAGATCCATTTTTACTAAAACTGTGGCGAGTCAAGAACAATATCACTATTGATCTTCCAAATGGTAGAATATCAACCCTCGTCATAGCCAGGGTCAACCCACAAAACAGCCATTACAGAAACGTGCCCTGAGTTATCCAGAATCTGGTTTTAATCATAAGCTGGACAACTCCCCGTACCTTAATATCTTTTAAGGTACGAACTATTCTATATCCAATATAGAAACTTTGGCACTTATTTAATTGGAACCATATTCAACCCATGCATCTGTCTCCAGTGCATATCAACTTAATGGAAAGAGGCTAATCAGCATTACTCAACTTAGGAATCCATCCAATTATGAGTAACCTGAAAGAGAAACACGTTTCTCAAAACCATCACTATCATCTGAATACCAATCACAAGAATCTACATCTTCGATCTCTTTGAAGAATCCCGATACTTGTGATACCTGGTTCTCTACTCTATTCTTATACCCACAACTTCTCAAAACTTAGACCTTGTATTTCTACGAAACACTCGTCTAAATACTAGAGAAGTTATAAGTAAACAGAACATAGTACGAGGACCTACCCCTTTGTCCTGAAGGACACTTGGACAACATACAATACTCTGTATAAGTCCGCTGAGTTAAACAACTCAAAACCTGTGCGTTGTAGGTTGAAAACTGTACCCTGGTGATTTCCTCAAATATCACCAATTACAACGAATTCCGATATAATGAGGATGTTCACCTAATTCCCAATATCTTACTCCCACTCATCATCTGTAAAACCATACAGATATGAGAATGAAACCTGGTAAATACATACCCTTGGAGTAAGTGTCTAATCGGGAAAACAGTTTTTCCTTTAACAATGCACTGAAACATGAAAATGTTTCGTAGGGGTATCCTGGTATTCATAGTAATGCCTCTTCCATAATCCAATTCATGACTTCAACCGTATATTTTATTGCCATCTCTCCAAATCCCTTTATTTGTCTTTAGTCGTTACCTTCTGTACACCATCGTTAGGCTAAATGGTTTTCTTCCTTCCCTACCGTTCGGCACCAGCCTATGGTTTGGAAGAAGACTATCCAGTAAGCATAATAGGTGTACCCTCCTAAACTAAGGAGTACTCGCATCTCGAGAGAAGGTGATGATAAAAGACAACTGAATAATACCTGATTCTTTTAAAGGTGAAATAGGAGCGGCGATGAAGTACGCGGTTTTGGTCGTGAATGATATCAGTCGCAATTTACTTTGCCCTCTTTCTAATCCCTTTATTTTGTCTTTACATATTACCTTCTGCACACCCTACTTAGGCTAATTGGTTTTCTTCATTCCCTACCTTTCGGCACCAGCCTATGGTTTGGAATAAGACTATCCAATAAGCGTAATAGGTGTACTCTCCTAAACCAAGGAGCACTCGCAACCTGAGAGAAGGTGATAATAAAAGACAACTGAATAAACCAATTCTATTTCTCCTGAACCTGGATCCATCCTCGAAGAAGTCCCTTCGAGTTCGTATATAACCATACGATGGATCTATCCAATGGAAGTGGATATCCGTAGTAATACGGGTGTTCTGAGAAATTCAAAGGGTAGAAGAAGGAGTGTCAATGACTTATGCAACATAGACAATCCAAAAGCCAGTATTTTAAGAAGGTTCGGTCAACCTGGTCACTGAGTCATAGTCTAGGGTCGGTCAAAAGTCGCTGCCAAAGAGAGAGAGAGAAAAGAAACACTCTGCGTGCACTCTAACCTAGATCAGAATGGTCATTATTTTATCTAATCCGGAAACCTCCCACTGTCCTGTCAAATTCTCCTCCAAACCTAAAGAAGAATCAATCGGGATCACCCGAAGAGTAAACCAACTCATCAGTGGGAATCAGGATCCAACTCTCATCGCATGATAACGTGATGGAATGCATCCACGTTACTCATACTCCAGAAGGTATGCGCATACTTGGCAAGTTTCAGTTTCTTTAGAAACTCCCGATATAGTTTTTGCCCCATGCTCTTATAACCTTGGCGTTAGGTCAAAATGTCATAAGTCACATGCCAAGTTCTACCCATCACTATCTTGTTAATTTGAACCCACCCGCACATGCCCTTGGCGTTAGGTCAAAATGGCAGAACGGCTGTCCCAAACTAACTCATCTATCTATGCAACAATTGAATACCCAGCAACTACCAAACACTATGCCTTGGCGTTAGGTCAAAATACATAGCTTGAATACTACTGAATACCCAAAAGAAGTGACGGAGGGCTACGGCTGGTTTTTGGCGAAAAACCTTTAGCGTAGTGAACTTGATATCGCTGAAGGAACCTGATAGCTTTTTAAAATATAGTGGCGAAAACCTTTTGCTAAAGAGGTCACTCCCGGTAAAAGGATCTCGGCTCTTTCCTCGTGGAATGAGGTGCAGGATATTCCACTGAATACCGCTATGCAAAGCAACTTGTAATCGACTATAGTAAAGTTATTACTCTGACGCAAACTTCTGTCCAAGGGGTCAGTCCCGGTGAAGGGATATCGGCCCTTGCCCCGTCGAATGAGGTGCAGGATATTCCACTGAATACCGCTATGCATAACAAAAGGAAACGTCTTTGTAACAACACTTTTTAAATTGTTCCAACAACTGTATATAGGTTTGTTTTACTTTACGTTGATCAGAATCAACGCAGTCCCATCAATCAATCACACCAGAAAAGAACGAAAATAAAATGTACGTATGTGCCATCCGCATTCGTCACTGGGTCCCGTCATCACCCGTTAGGTTACTTAACTAACGACAGAGCGGGGACTGGACTAGCGCGGGTGTAAAACATATACAACATCTAATAGTATATAAGCCAATATACAATAATCGCTCCAGGCGTGCTAGTATGCAACATTACAGAAAAGTAATAAGCATCACAGAACAATACAGATAATCTGGGATCCCCGAGTTTCACAGAGCCGCTGCTGAAACTCGACGTTCCCCTGTCGTGTGGATAGCCTGTGCAATGAAACCTAGACCCCTACGGGTGCGGCAAGTTACCCGCCAAAACCTGAAGCGAGGCAGTCCCCCACAACATAGTGAATGGAACACCCGGCACTTCACGGAATCCGGTAAATTGAGCACCCCTCCTTGGGTCAACCTGTACCCCCTACGAGTGCGGCGAATAGTCTGCCAATTCTGAAGTGGGGTCCCTCTGCCTCTCAAAGCCATGAGATGCGGACCCGTTGCTTTCCCGAACCCGGCTATCCGTGCACTCCGTCGCGGGGTAAAACCTAGTACAGTAATGAAAAATAGTACAATAGGTACATCGACCGCAACCTGGTCGTGCCCCAAAAAGAATATTATACAACAGGCAGTGACGGCTGTCCACAAGTTGGACGCTCACCCCGTAATATCAAATGTACAAATAAACACAAACTGTAATACCATTGCACACTGCTATCCACCACGACAAATCCGCAACATCACAGCACAACACAGAACATCAACGCGAATGTCACGTTCGCAAACCCGTCTAAAAGAACTATAGCAATCAGACGCGGTTTACCGATCAAATGACATTCCCGGTCGGAGATATAATGTAAGCACTGTAAACTAACGTGTTTAAATTTCGATCGACCAAAGACCAATTATCAAAAAGTGGGCCCCACTGCTTACTGGTGAACAGTAACAAAACCTGGGCCAAAATTATATATACCAAAAACACCAAAATCCCAACAGGAACCCACAGAAAAAATTTGGTTCACTGATCTTCTAGAACGGCCGCGGATGGGCGGCCAAACCATGGGTTTGGCCGCTAATCCGCGGCTCTCTGGTAAGATTGTGTGCCCAAATTTTGTCCGTACGCTCAAAAAACCCTGAACGGATTTTTAAGACATCCAGAAATCAATTTTGACACCGTTTAAAATTAACAGAAACTGTCGGCTTGGATTTTGCAGTTTTTAGTTTTCCGGTCGAATCGATGTTTTAAACGCGTTAGCACAAGTTAGTATAGCAAAATGGTGAGGCTCTGATACCACTGTAAGTCTACGTTAGCGCCCCGGCAGTCTACAGACGCCAAAATGCGGAACAAAACTTTTAAACTGGCGCTATCGTATACTTTAACCCGAATCTGCCATTATTGCTAAACTAACATACTGTAAAGAGTGTAGAAAGATTTTACCGAACGATCCGAGTCCTTCGTTCTTCAACCATCATCCCACGCTCCGTTGTGGCTGCTCCTATCTCGTCGATCTCCGATCTCCTCGTCGAGGTGGCACCACATGATCGGTTCTTTAAACGGGCTCCCGCCTCTGACTCGAGGCAACTCGATCGTCAAGTTTGCTAAAAGAGACGACCAAGAATGATGTAGAGAATGAGTAGATGACTTTGTCTCACTTCGTCCAAATCCATGGACGATCGGTTAATGAAGTTGCCGTGGAAATCGGGTGATGGAATGAAATGAACTGTGAATTCCATACACCCCAAAACTATCATATCTTTTCTAACCGATGAAAATCAACAACCATCAGAGAGAGAGGAGGGGGCCGGCCTCTTATAGTGAAGAGGGAGGTGACCGTAGGAGAGGGGGGTGACCATATGATAAATATCATATGTGAACACTTACAAATATCTAGCATAAAGATCTTAACCAAAACAAGAAATGGTTGAATACAAAGTATGTGTCATAATCCTTGTCACAAATTCTAGAACCTTCTAGAAGCTTCTAGAAGCACGACTCACTCTCATCCAAGAAAAGATAAATCCGCCTTTAACCAAATGTTAAAAGACGGCTGATAGAAAACTGGAAACTGGCAATTTCCAAAAGTGATCCTGAAACGACTTTCAGGATAACCCCGAAACTGTATAAATATACCCGCATTTGTATTACGACCGAATACAAATGCAACTGAGACAAAGATAGTATACCTACTCAATATAATACTCGGATCCGGCTTAAACCAAAGCCGACCAGTATCATCTGCCCGAAAAGTGACACGTGCGTAAACGCACGTGCATTTTCCGAACCCTGCCATAAAACCATACGGCCTCTACAACGTTTCGCCCGAACTTGGGAAACTGTCTGTGGGGGACTCTAATGACTCGTCAGCACCCTGGCAGTGGGTTTAACCACAAACCGTCAGCGGCACTAGCAATGCGTAATGGCTGCCCATGGACTGACCTCAAGGGATGCCGATGAGCGCACTCATCCGGAAAACCCTACTGAGCCTAACAGTGACAATGTATATACAGTCCGGTCCGTTAGTCAATGAGTATCGCATATCCGCCTAGGGGGCTAGTAACATCAGACCCCCAATAGCAGTATAAGTCATGTCGGAGTGAAGCCCAATACACCCTGAGATACTACTGGAGTACCTACCAGTAAATCTCCTACCATGGCCATGGATTTGTGTAATGGCTCTCCTAGACACAGCACGACCTCGCCCCCAATACCGGGAGAGACGAATCCCCTGCCGATCCGCTCACGTGCCTCCATATGGCTCGGGACTGTACCCAAAAGCTACCTGTTTGCACGACTCCTTTGAGCCGTGGTAGGGTAGAAATCAAAGCACAGTGGGAACTCACACGAGACAAATGACGACCTCAGGTCGATGAACTAACCTGTACACATGTTACCAGGGAACTGCTATCTGACGATAGGTATAGTACTAACTAGCAGATTCCCGGCGAGTCCTGTCCGGTGTACTCATAACCCAATGAGCACCTGTATACATCTTAGGTGATCCAACTGACACCAGTGGCTTGTGAGACCGGCCACCGCCCCTCGTCGGGGTCTCGACTGTACACACTAGTCTACTCCGGAGTATCGATGCCCTGTCTCGAAACTCCCACGACTAGGGACAACAATTAAGGATATGCATATAAACTACCCAACTCTCACGTATATGATCGCCATCATACTGTTGGTAGTAAAGCAAGATCCTAAGGGCTCTATCAAAGTGTAACATGCAATCAGTCACCTGAACATGTACACGACTGATAAAGGCAAACCAGATAGCATACTATCATCTCGAGTAAGACTGTGCTACCGAGATAGGTCCTCCGCAATCATTGCAATCACGTACCTGCGATCCAATAATTGACTATGAGGGCACTATCTCCAACACGTAACACCACCACGAAGCTTAGGAAGGCATCACACATGCCATATTTAAAATTTTGGGGCGCTATAAATCCCTAACCAAGATCTTAACTAGAGAATTACGGTTAATTTTGCATGTAAACAACTTTACATCTAAGAGATAGGGATTACAACGTTTGTAGTCCGTTCCTTTACTTCATAAGCTCCGAGTAGTAGTCCCTTCGCCGCGATCCATGAACTCCCAGACTCTAGAGAGGCTCCACAAGTCGAATGATCCATGCTTGCTTGAAGACTTCGAAATCCAAGATGATATACTTCGAGGAAACACGAACTCAAGCTATGACTTCACTAATTGTGAATTAGTGAATCTAACACGCTAATCTATATGGCTAGTATAGAAGAGGATGATGAAGTAGGAATTTTTCTCACTTTATTATTTAATTACTCACTATTTTCTTCTTGATCTCAAAATCTAGAAAGCAAAATGAGAATGAGGAAGAAGAAGAAGAATGAATGAGAGTGAGGTTAGAAATGCAACTATGGGTCAAGTATATCATCCTTAACCATTGTAGAGAGTTAACCATGGCTATGTGTCATGGTTGGGTTAGAAATATCTAGGGCAAAACAAAAAGTGTGGACTTGGTCAATGGTAATCTACAAGCTTCTTGAAGCTTCATCCATGACTCATTTCCACAATTTGAATTACTTAGATATTTAAACTCAAACATTACATATAGCATGGTATAATTCTCATACATACATGTTGCATGTATAACCTAGCATGCTACAATATTATATATCACATATATAATATTTATGTAACAAAAGAAAACAATACAATAAACATATATCACAAATATGTTAAATGTATCATAAGTGAGAATAATAAATACTTAAGTGACCATATAATATATATAAATATATATATATATATATATAATTTTATTGAATCAACACTTGATCCAATAACCCGGCTATATCACATATAACCGGCCGATATCATATATTGCGAGAATAGAATACGGTATCACATATCGTATTAATCTCGGTCCCCGCAAATATCACATATGTGCTCCTACTCCGTTTCACCTGAGCCAGGAAACCTCTGTGCAGGACTCTAAAGACTCGTCAATACGCCGGCAGTAGGTGATTATCATATCAAACACCTACAAGCTACAAGCGGTCAGCTAAACGTAACAGCCACCCGGGTATTGAGCGACCAGAAGATCAACAAGCAAGAATGTACATACTCCTACGAATCCAGTCAGTAACACTACCATACAGTCCGGTCTCTTCGTCTAATATGTCGCATATCCAGTCTAGGGGTGGTAAACGTCAGACCCCAGTAACCGATAAGTCGTGTCGTTTTGAGGTTCATAACGGGTCGAGAAACTACTGATAACTCTTACCAGTAAATCTCCATATCTGCCCTGGCCAGGGATTTCCAGTTATAGCCAATAGAACACAGTGCAACATCAACCCCCAATACCGGGAGAGAATAAACCCCTCCTATCGCTCATTGCCTCCATGTGATTCGGGACTGTACCCAAAAGCCACCGTTTTGCATGCCCTCTTGGACGTGGTAAGGTGGAAATCAAAGCACAGTGGGAATCACACAAGACTCTATACGACCTCTGATCTACAGATTAACCTGTACCAGTGTCACCGGAGAACTGCTATCTGACGATACGTATAATACCATCTAGGAGTTCTCGGCGAGTCCGTTCAGTGTACCCAGTCTCCACTGAGCACCCGTACACCATCTTTGATGTCCGACACCAATGGATATGGGATCATCCATCGCGCATCATATGGGTCAAGATGCGTGTACGCTAGTCTAATCTGGAGTATCGATGCCCTGTCTCGATACACCCTCGACTAGGTACACTTATAGGATGTACTCGTGGACTACCCTGGCCCCACTAGTATGATCTCATCATAGTCCTAGTAGTCGAGTACATATCCTAAGGGCTTTATCAACATGTGAGAGCAAGACAGTAAACTAATACAAGTCAACATGTTATGACGAAGTGAAACCAGATAGCATATTATCATATCGAGCAAGAAAGTCCTCTCTATATATATCCAAGCATCCATTAAAATATACATCATATGTACAATAATGGCCTCTAGGGCATATACATAACTAACAATCTCCCACTTGTACTAAGGCCAGTTGTTGTAGTATCTCATACCCATCAACCCGAAGAGTCTCTCAAAATGTATCTGGGGTATGGCCTTCGTGAGTGGATCCGCAGTGTTGTCGTTCGTATCAACTCTCCTGACCTCGATATCCCGGCGATCAACTGTCTCCCGGATCAGGTGATACCGCCTCAGAATATGCCTGGATCGCTGATGGGACCTCGGTTCCTTGGCCAAAGCCACAGCTCCATTGTTATCACAATACAGAGGTATTGGATGCTCTATGGACGGAACCACACCAAGTTCAGTGATGAACTTCTTTATCCAGACAACCTTTTTGGCAGCATCGTTGGCAGCGATGTATTCAGCCTCCAACGTCGAGTCTGCCACGGTTTTCTGTTTAGAACTCTTCCAACACACCGCCCCTCCATTGAGGGTAAAGACAAAACCCGAGTGCGACTTAGAGTCGTCCTTATCACTCTGGAAACTCGAATCGGTAAAGGACTCCACCTGGAGTTCTCCGTTACCATACACCAAGTACATCTCCTTAGTCCTTCTCAAGTACTTGAGAATGTTCTTCACAGCTGTCCAGTGATCCTCTCCTGGATCTGCTTGATACCTACTCACTACACTTAGTGAGAATGCTACATTGGATCTGGTACATAGCATCGCGTAAATGATAGAGCGTACTGCCGAAGCATAGGGTATCCCTTGCATACGAGTTCTCTCCAAATCAGTCTTATGAGACATCTCTTTGGAGAGAGTGAGTCCAGAGATCGTGGGTAAGTTCCCATGCTTGGATTCTTCCATACTAAACCTCTTTAGTATGGTGTCAATGTACCTGGATTGGGACAATCTCAGTATCCGTCTAGATCTATCTCTATAGATCTTGATTCCCAAAATGCAGAAGGCATCACCTAGATCTTTCATTGAGAATCTATGTGATAAGAAGAGCTTGACCGAGTGCAGCATAGGAACATCATTTCCTATCAAGAGTATGTCATCCACGTATAATACGACGAAGACAACCTTACTCTCTTCCACCTTCTTGTATATACAAGGTTCATCTACGTTTTTGATGAAATCAAACTCTTTGACTACAACATCAAAACAGATGTTCCAAATCCGCGATGCCAGCTTTGTAGGGTTCCTAGGCACACTAGTGAAGGTTCATAGAGCATCAAACATGCCCGAATAAAATTCTACATTTGCCGAACAACCCAAAGACGGGATCTTTGCTAGATTATTAGGGTTTAGCATGCAAGATAATAACTTTTTATCTAAGTGTGAGGGATTACAACCTTTGTAGTCCGCTCCTTCGCTTCACAAGCTCCGAGTAGAAGTCCCTTTGCCGCGATCCACGATCTCCCAGACTCAAGAGAGGCTCCACGACTCGAACGATCCATGCTAGCTTGAAGTGTTCCGAATCTCCGATGATCTACGTCGAAGTTGCAAAAACCCAAGCTTTCTCACTCTATAGAGATGAACACCCTAATCTCATGGGCTAGATGAGATGAGGATGAGGGAGTGGTATTTATGCTTTCTTTTTAATTCACTTTCTCACAATTTATCATCACAAATGGAATTTCTAGTAAGCTTTTTCTTTTTAACTCAAAAGAGAAGAAGATGATAATGGAAATGATAATTCCTTTTGTGATGAATAGAAAAGAAATCTATATGATTGATATATCAACCATGGTCAAGGATGAGTGGCTAAGAAGTTGTAGAGAATAAACTAGAGTTAGGGTTTGATTAGCTTAAGGATAAGTATCAACCATAATATCATAACCAAGACAAAAGGAAAAGCTTCTAGAATATGCAAGAAGAAGCTAACCCTAATCAAACCCTAATCCCATTTAATCATCCATAAGCATGTTTAATAATAAATCATATCATGTCACAAAAATATATATCACATATATATTATATATTTGCAACAAAAGAAAATAATACATTTAACATATATCGCATATATATCAATGTATTAATCCAGTGAGAAAATGAAATAATAAAGTGAGCCAATATTAGATAATGTAATACAATATATCATATATATTATTATACATTAAATCATCGAATCAACACTTGATCCAACGATCCGGCTATATCGAATATAACCGGCTAATATATCATGTACCGATTCATCGAATCAACACTTGATCCGATGTCCCGATTCAAATCAAAATATCTCGAGAATATAATACGGTATCTCATATCGCATTATCCTCGGTCCTGCACATATCACATATGTGTCTCTACTCCGTTTCGCCTGAGCCAAGAAACCTCTGTGTAGGACTCTAAAGAATCGTCAATACGCCGGTAGCAGGTGATGATCATATCAAACACCTACAAGCTGCAAGCGGTCAGCTAAACGTAACAGCCACCCAGGTATTGAACGATCAGAAGATCAACAAGCTAGCCTGTGCGTTCTCCTGTGAATCCAATCAGTAACACTCCCGTACAGTCCGGTCTGTTCGTCTGATATGTCGCATATCAGGTCTAGGGGTGGTATACGTCAGAACCCAGTAACCGATAAGTCGTGTCGATGTGAGGCACATAACAGGTCGAGAAACTACTGGTAACACTTACCAGTATATCTCTATATCAGCCCTGGCCAGGGACTTCCAGTTATAGCCAATCGAACACAGCACAACATCAACTCCCTATACCGGGAGAGACGAATCCCCTCCTATCGCTCATTGCCTCCATATGATTCGGGACTGTACCCAAAAGCCACCACTTTGCACGCCCTCTTGGACGTGGTAAGGTGGAAATCAAAGCACAGTGGGAATCACACAAGACTCTATGACGATCTCGTGTCTACAGACTACCCTGTACCAGTGTCACCGGAGAACTGCCATCTGACGTATGGTATATCACCAACTGGGAGTTCTCGGCGAGTCCGTCCACTGTACCCAGTCTCCACTGAGCACCTGTACATCATCCTTGATGTCAAACACCGATGGATATGGGATCATCTATCGCCCATCATATGGGTCAAGATGCGTATACGCTAGTCTACTCTGGTGTATCGATGCCCTGTCTCGATATACCCTCGACTAGGAACATTTATAGGATGTACTCATCGACTACCGTGGCCCCACTAGTATGATCTCATCATAATCCCAGTAGTCGAGTACAGATCCTAAGGGCTTTATCAACATGTGAGAGAAAGACAGTAAACCAATACAAGTCAACATGTTAAGATAAAGTGAAACCAAATAGCATACTATCATGACGAGCAAGAAAGTCCTCTCTGTATATATCTAACTATCCATCATAATATACATCAAATGTACAACAATGGCCTCTAGGGCATATACATAACTAACAATCTCCCACTTGCACTAAGGCCAGCTGCTGTAGTATCTCATACCTAGCATCCCGAATAATCTCTCAAACTGTATCTGGGGAATGGCCTTCGTGAGTGGATCCGCAGTGTTGTCCTTCGTATCTACTCTCCTGACCTCGATCTCCCGGCGATCAATTATCTCCCAGATCAGGTGATACCGCCTCAGAATATGTCTGGATTTCTGATGGGATCTGGGTTCCTTGGCCAAAGCCACAACTCCATTGTTATCGCAATACAGAGGTATTGGATGTTCAATGGATGGAACTACACCAAGTTCACTAATGAACATCTTCAACCAGACAGCCTCTTTGGCAGCATCGTTGGCAGCGATGTATTCAGCCTCCATCGTCGAGTATGCATTGGTATCCTGTTTGGAACTCTTCCTACATATCGCCCCTCCATTGAGGGTAAAGACAAAACCCGAATGCGACTTAGAGTCGTCCTTATCACTTTGGAAGCTGGAATCGGTAAAGGACTCCACCCGGAGTTCTCCATTACCATACACCAAGAACATGTCTCTAGTCCTTCGCAAGTACTTGAGAATGTTCTTCACAGCTGTCCAGTGACTCTCTCCAGGATCTGCTTGATACCGACTCACTACACTTAGTGAGTATGCTACATCGGGTCTGGTACATAGCATCGCATACATGATAGAGCCTACTGCCAAAGCATAGGGTATCCCATGCATGCGAGCTCTCTCCAAATCAGTCTTGGGAGACATCTCTTTGGAGAGAGTGAGTCCAGAGATCGTGGGTTGGTTCCCACGCTTGGATTCTTCCATACTAAACCTCTTTAGGATGGTGTCAATGTACCTGGATTGGGACAATCCCAGCATCCGTTTAGATCTATCTCTATAGATCATGATTCCCAATATGCAGGAGGCATAACCTAGATCTTTCATTGAGAATCTCTGTGATAAGAAGAGATTGACTGATTGCAGCATAGGAATATCATTTCCTATCAAGAGTATGTCATCCACGTACAATACGAGGAAGACAACCTTACTCTCTGCTACCTTCTTATAGATACAAGGTTCATCTATGTTTTTGATGAAGTCAAACTATTTGACTACTACATCAAAACAGATGTTCCAACTCCGCGATGCTTGCTTTAACCCATAAATGGATTTAAGCAATTTGCATACCTTTCCGTTGCTCCCACTATCTACGAAGCCCTCTGGCTGAGTCATGTACACGCACTCTTCTAAATCACCATTTAGAAAGGCGGTCTTAACATCCATTTGCCAGATTTCGTAGTCATGGTATGCAGCAATGGCAAGTAAGATCCGGATGGACTTAAGCATAGCCACTGGAGAAAAGGTTTCGTCATAATCCACACCTGGTCGTTGACGAAATCCTTTTGCTATAAGTCTAGTTTTGAAAGTCTCAACTTTTCCATCTACACCAATTTTCCTTTTAAAAATCCACTTGCTCCCAATGGTTTTTACCCCTTCAGGAGCATTTTCTAAAATCCATACTTTATTGGTGTACATGGATTCCATCTCAGATCGCATTGCATCCAGCCATTTCACAGAGTCACCACTCGTGATGGCCTGCTCGAAACTAGTCGGGTCATCATCTTCCATGATGCAATCCTCGCTTCCACCATCAATGAGAAAATCGTAGTATCTCTCAGGTGGACGAGAAACCCTACTAGATCGGCGGAGAGGCTGGGGTTCGTCGGGTACTACTGAATCTTCTGGTTCCACCAAATCATCAGTTGCGGTTTGTGGTGCTGGAACCTCTTCCAGCTCTACCTCTCTGCCACTAATTTCTTTTGCAAGAAATTCCTTTTCCAAAAAGGTGGCATGTTGAGCAACAAACACTTTTTGTTCCTCAGCGTGGTAGAAAAAATATCCTTGAGAATTCTTTGGATATCCCACAAATTTGCAAAGGACTAATCGTGCCTCGAGTTTGTCCGGATTTTGTCTTTTGACATAGGCCGGACAACCCCAAATCTTAACTCGTTTAAAATATGGTCTCTTCCCACTCCATATCTTATATGGTGTGGTAGGTACAGATTTAGACGAAACTAGATTCAATTTGTATATGGCTGTCTCAAGCGCATACCCCCAGAAGGAAATAGGTAACTCAGCATCGCTCATCATAGATCGCACCATATCTAATAGGGTCCGATTCCTTCGTTCCGATACACCGTTGTGCTGTGGTGTATAAGGAGGAGTAAGCTGAGAGAGAATCCCATTCTCTTTTAGATAATCCAGAAAATCATTGCTCAAGTATTCTCCTTCTCGATCAGATCGAAGGATCTTAATACTTTTGCCCGTTTGGTTCTCTACTTCGTGCTTATATTCTCTGAATTTCTCAAAAGCTTCAGACTTGTGTTTCAACAGGAACACATGCCCGTATCTAGAGAGATCATCAGTGAATGTAATAAAGTAGGAAGAACCGTTCCTGGCATGCGTAGACATGGGACAGTATACATCACTATGTACCAGTCCTAAAAGTTCGGTAACTCTTTTTCCGTGTCCACTAAATGGAGCTTTGGTCATTTATCCTTTGAGACATGAATGGCAAGTATCATAAGATGAAAATTCGAATGAATTCAAATATCCATTTTTATGTAACTTAGCTAGCCGTGTCTCATTGATATGACCAAGTCTACAATGCCACAAGAAGGATTCGTTCATTTCTGAACTTTTCCTCTTGTGTGTGTTTTGTATATTGAGTACTGTATTCTGATTTAGAATGAATATGCCATTATGTAACGAGCCTGATGCAATCAACTTTTGATCTAGGAATATGTTCATAACATTATCCTTTACTACAAAATTATATCCTTCTTTACTTAATAAAGAAACTGATATAATGTTGCACATCATGTTCGGTATATAATAGCACTCATTTAGAATCAGTGTATTACGACTTGGCAATACAAGGTGATATTCGCCAACTGCTTTGGCTGCAATACTTGCACCGTTCCCTACTTGAACGGAATGATCACCTTTTCCCAGTTCTCTACCTTTACGTAGCCCATGTAACAATTTACATATGTAGGATCCTGATCCGGTATCTAATACCCAGGACGTAGGATGAACTGAAAAACAGTTCTCACTAACTAACACACCTGAAGAAGATGCATCAATATGCATGTTCTTTTGGGCGGCTTGAGAATCTAGATATTCATCTATTCCCTGTTCAGTCTTATAACTCTTATAAGAAAGAACGGGTCCAACGTTCCCCTGCTCAGTATAATAAGCGGGTTCAGTCAATACATCCATATTATTATCTTGATTATGGCCTGACATGGTCGCTACCTGGAGAGAGAGAGAAGAAAACACTTTAGCGTATGCTCTTGCAAGATTAGATTGGTTATTATCTTATCTAATCAGGATGTCTCCCACTGTTTTTATCAAATCTACCTTCAAACCCTAAAAGGTAAGATTAGCCAGGATTAATTACACCGTACAATTTCGTCAATCTTTCAGCCAGATCAGTGTCGGTACTTTGAGGGAGGTTCCCCGTGCTTTCGCACGGACCTAATTAAAGTAAACCTCGTTTTCCCAGAGGCGTAACCCCGTTAACACTTTTCTAGACACCTACTTGATCGACTAATTGTCCTGTGTAAGACTCTCCCAGGACTAACTCTTACTCGCAGTGGGTATCGGGATCCAACTATCTCATAGGAGGTATGCAATCTCATTACAAATTTCAACACTTGAAATTCCTGATAATGTTTTGCCCCTAGAGATCTATGACTTTGACTAAGTCAACAAACCATAAATCGCAAGTCAAGTTCAACCCGTACATTTCTCGATTGAATTAAACCCACCCGTACGACCCTTGACTGAGTCAACAAGGCCGTACGAATACCCTAATCCAATCACATCTCATGTTTTAGCAGATAAATACTACTTAGCTACCGTACACTACGCCTTGACTAAGTCAACAAACATAGCACGAATACTAAATAATATATATCTGAAATGACGGAGGGCTACACAGGTTTTTTCAGAAAAACCATGAGCGTAATGAACTTGATATCGTCGTAGAATCATATGAAATTTTGAAATGGAGTGTTTTTTTGGCTTTCATTAGTTTTGCTAAAGAGGTCACTCCCGGTGAAGGGATCTCGGCTCTTTCCTCATCGAATAAGGTGCAGGACATATCATATATATCACTGTGCAAAGCAAACACCCCTAAAAGCAATCAAAAGACAAACCGAGTTTTATAGCATCTGCCAGTTTCTCTAAAGAGGTCACTCCCGGTGAAGGGATCTCGGCTCTTTCCTCATCGAATAAGGTGCAGGGTATATCATATATACCACTATGCAAAGCAAAACTGTAGCTACCCTTTTTTTATAAAGTTTTGATTCTACAACATCATTTTAGGTTTCTTTTCTTTTTATTAATCTCATTAATAAAAATCCCATCAGCTTATGCTTCCTAAGCATCACAGATAAATACGACGTACACTTATGCCATCCGCATTCGCCTCGATGTCCCCTCGTGCACCGTTAGGTTAGATAACTAACGACAGAGCAGGGCAGGGCTAGTGCGGGTGTAAAACATAAGTAACGTCTATATAATATATCATATATACTATATACTGTATCCATCACAACATATCAAATGATCACATCACATATATCGCAGCAGAAACATAGATATAATGTGGGATATACTAGGACGTCCGTATTTAGTATTTAGCCAACAATAGAAAATACTGATTCCACAGTCGTGATGAATAGCCAAGCCCACACCCTGGACCCCTACGAGAGCGGCAAGCGACCCTACCAATTTTGGAGTTTAGGAGATCCGGTCTCGACTCCTCGAGATGGTCTCCCACTGAACCCCAGAACCCGGTCACCTGTGCTCCCCTCCTTGGGTCCATCCTAATGCGGAAAAGTAAATAATATACAACACTGGTGGCATCAACCTCAACCTGGAAGTGCCCCAAATAAAAGAATATTACTTTACATTTGAATTTACATGAATGAAAATATAAAATCCTCATCTCACATAAAACCCCCGGCTATTCAATCGCGACAATCCTGCACATCATATCTCAGCAACACATAATATCTTATATCATCAACGTAAGTAAGTATGCATACACCGATCGTCGTCGATGTATAGCAACGACAACCGGCAATACAACTACATACTACACTTACGGTCACAGAAAAGAAATTGTAAAACTACAATATTTGGAATCTACAATCACTTTAGACATCGTAAATCCGAAATATCACATACCTCGCATTTCATGCCTAACACAATGAATTCCACATATTGTATCACATTCCAGATAAATAGACAGTATTAAACTTTTTGAACAGATAATCAACTACCCAGAATTTCCCAAACAGCTCAACACTTGAGCGGAGTTCAAATAATCCCAGAATATGTCACAGCACCAGTGATCCAGCCGTAGAAGGGTCAAGCCAACGCCTCACATGTGGCACGCCGTACTGCCCCAAACCCAAAGGTTCAAAAGGCAGTTCAAGACGGTCACATAATCGAGTTAAGGTTTGTTGTCTTCTAGAGGGTCCATAGCTTAACTTGTACAATTTTTCCGAATGATTTAAACCCAATAAAAATTCAACACTTGAAAGTTTGTCGTTCCGGGATAAAGTGGGTTAATGATATCCGTTCAAATAGTTTAACAGTTTCTAAATATCCAGAAATAAAAACGAATTTAAATATTCCGATCGAATCTACTATTACAAAACAAACCCCAGATCACTCAACCTTTGAGTCAAAATAAAAATACCAGAAACTAAATAAGCACAAATAAAGAATTACTGTAAAAACAAAAATGTCAAATCGAACAGTACTGCCGCGGAACCGCGGCCCAAGCAGGGAATAGCCGCGATTCCGCGGTCGTTTGTACGGATCAATGGCTCGAATTTCACAGTAATTCTTAATTTTCTCTGCTGTATTTTTTAGGTATTTTTAATTCAGAAAAAATCCAGATTTTAAAAAATTTCCAGAGAGGGGGTTATTTTCGTCGGTTCGGGTTCGATCGGAGTTTTAACTTCGTTAACACATAGCCTAATGCTCTAGCTAGGCTCTGATACCATTGTAAGGTTCCTAGGCACACTAGTGAAGGTTCATAGAGCATCAAACATGCCCGAATAAAATTCTACATGTGCCGGACAACCCAAAGACGGGATCTTTGCTAGATTATTAGGGTTTAGCATGCAAGATAACAACTTTTTATCTAAGTGTGAGGGATTACTGTTAGGTCCACGTTGCCCACCCCGGTGCTTACGGGGAGGCGGAAAACATAATAAAAACGGATTTTTATCGACTTAGGCAACATGGACCGAGCTTGTGAGGATCTTTGCTAAACAAAAACTAGCTAAAACAAACTAACAACTAGCTAAGTTGTAGAAAGGTTATACCTTGAGCTCGAAGTCCTTCTCTCCTTGCTCGTCGGAATGGTAGAAAGACCTCACCTTGCTTGTCTTCTTCCGTCAAAGAAGGATCCACCCGAAAGCCTCGACCTTTAGCTTCAACTCCAAGTTAGGAGTAACTAGAGTGCAAGAAATGCTAAGACTTGAACCCTAGAAGAGAGTAGAGAAGATCAAGTGAAGGTTTTTCTCAAGCTTTTTGTTTCTCAACACATGAGAAGGAGAGAGCTTGAGGGAGAGGATGAGCAAGAGAGAGAAATGATATGAGATACTGAATAATTAGTGAGCCATTCTCACTAATATGTGTGTAATATTTTAATTCCATAATTAGCTAGAAAATTGTCATGGTTTAATCAAGAGGTGACCATTATCATTTCAATATTAATGCAAATTGCAAGGATCAAAGAGCATCTTCCAAATGAAATGATTATGGTCAAGTTGTCAACATGGTCAACAAGTCAATGAAGTCAAATGGTCAACAACAACAACCATGCACAATAATTAAGCTAATTATCAATTAACCATAATACACACAAAAGCAATAGGGTTAATAAAATGACAATAGTCATTAACCCTAAACAAGGTCCTCTCCCTCAATCTCAAGCAACTGTGCATACGCACCCGCATTCGTGATCCGAGGAACACGAATACACTGAGAAAAACCAATCTCAAATCATATACTAGGATCCGGCTTAAACCAAAGCCCGCTAGTATAAACTGTCCGGAAAGCAAATGTGCACAAGTGCGCGGATGCGAACGAACCCTGTCGCAAAACCATGCGACCTCTACTCATTTTGCCTAAAGGCGAATAGCTCTCTGTGTGGGACTCTAAACACTCGACACTACGCTGGCAGTGGGTTTAACCACAGACCGCAAGCGGCACTAGCTGTACGTAACGGTCCCCAGGTAGATGTCGATAAGAAGACCGACGAGGTGAACCCTATCTGCACTCCTACTGAGCCTGTATGTGACAGTCTCCGTACAGTCCGGTCTGTTCGTCTGATACATCGCATGGCGGGCCTAGGGGGGCGGTGAACGTCAGTCCCCTAATAGCGGTACAAGTCGTGTCGGAGTGTAGCCCAATACACTCTGAGATAACACTAGAACCTACCAGTAGATCTCGCTTGCCCTGGCCAGGGACTACTTGTGTAATGGCTCTCCTAGACACAGCGCGATGTCAACCCCCAATATCGGGAGAGACGAATCCTGTCTAACCGTCACTGCCTCCAAGTGCTTCGGGACTGCTCCCAACTACTACCTGTTTGCACGACTCAGTAGAGCCGTGGTAGGGTAGTAATCAAAGAACAGTGGGAACACACTCGAGGCGAAGTGAGAGTGTCAAGTCAGCGGACTAAGCTGTACTCATGTCACCTGGGAACTGATAACTGACGATGGGTATATTACCAACCAACAGTTCCCTACGAGTCCTGTCCAGTGTACTCGTAACCTAATGAGCACCCGCATACTATCCCAAGTACAACGTACTAACGGCTGTGGGACAGACCATCTCCCACACTGGGATGAGAAGCGCATACGCTAGTCTACTCCGGAGTATCGATGCCCTATCTCGATAGTCCAACGACCAGGGACCTGTATAAGGATGTGCTTATAGATTACCCAGCCCCCACGAGTGTGATCGCCATCACAACGCCGGTAATCAAGCAAAGATCCTAAGGGCTCCACTAATACGTATAGGTGATATAATAAATAAACACACATGTACACATTAAAGTAGAGACAAACCAAGTAGCATACTACTATATTGAGCAAGATTGTCTGTACAACTGTGAATATCCCAAGCTTCCATCAAGTAATATACATACTAGTATCATACAGTAATGGCCTCTAGGGCATATACACTAACAATCTCCCACTTGCACTAAGGCCATGTACTGGCGTATCGAAGACCTATCATCTCGATCAGCCGCTCGAACTGAGTCTGGGGTAAAGCCTTCGTGAATGGGTCCGCAGTGTTGTCCTTTGTGTCCACTCTCCGCACCTCGATCTCCTGTCGATCAATGATCTCCCTGATCAGGTGATACCGCCTTAAGATGTGCCTGGATTTCTGATGGGACCTTGGTTCCTTCGCTAAAGCTATAGCCCCATTGTTATCGCAATACAAAGGTATTAGGTCAACAATGGACGGAACCACCTGAAGTTCACTAATGAACTTCTTAATCCAGACCGCCTCTTTTGCGGCATCGCTTGCAGCAATGTATTCAGCCTCCATCGTCGAGTCTGCGACGGTATCCTGCTTGGAACTCCTCCAACATACCGCCCCTCCGTTGAGGGTAAACACAAAACCCGACACGGACTTGCTGTCATCTTTGTCACTCTGGAAGCTTGAATCGGTAAAGGACTCGACCCTGAGGTCTCCATTACCGTAAACCAGGAACATCTCCTTAGTCCTTCTTAGGTACTTGAGAATGTTCTTCACTGCTGTCCAGTGGTCCTCCCCTGGGTCTGACTGATACCGGCTTACCGTGCTCAACGCGTAAGCTACATCTGGTCTTGTACATAGCATCGCATACATTATAGATCCTACCGCCGAAGCGTAGGGTATAGTGCTCATGCGAACCCTCTCCTCGTCAGTCTTAGGAGACATCTTCTTGGAGAGGGTAATTCCGTGCAATGCGGGTATGTTACCGCGCTTGGAACCCTCCATACTAAATCTCTTTAGTACGGTCTCTATGTACCTGGACTGTGAAAGTCCCAACAGTTTCTTGGATCTATCTCTATAGATCTTGATCCCCAGAATGTACGAGGCATCACCCAGGTCCTTCATGGAGAACCTTTGTGACAAAAACAGCTTGACCGATTGTAGCATAGGAATGTCATTTTCTATCAAAAGAATGTCGTCCACGTACAAGACTAGGAATACGACAGTTCGTCCTACAATCTTCTTATATACACAGGGTTCATCTTCGTTCTTGATGAAATCAAATTCCTTGATTGCCTCATCAAAACAGATGTTCCAGCTCCGCGATGCCTGCTTTAATCCATAAATGGATTTAAGCAACTTGCACACCTTTCCGCTGCTCCCACTGTCTACGAAACCTTCTGGTTGATCCTTGTAAACGCACTCTTCCAAACAACCGTTTAGGAAAGCCGTTTTAACATCCATCTGCCAGATTTCATAGTCATGGAATGAAGCAATGGCAAGTAGGATCCGAATGGATTTGAGCATAGCCACCGGAGAAAAAGTTTCGTCATAGTCCAAACCAGGTCTTTGACGAAAACCTTTTGCAATGAGTCTAGCTTTATAGGTTTCCACCTGCCCATCTACACCAAGTTTCCTTTTTTAGATCCATTTGCATCCAACGGGTTTTACCCCAGGTGGAGCAATATCCAAGGTCCACACTTTATTGGCGTACATGGACTCCATTTCGGATTGCATTGCTTCCTGCCACTTATCAGAGTCCCTACTGATAATGGCCTGCATGAAACTGGTAGGGTCATCTTCTTCCAAGATGCAATCCTCTCGATCCCCGTCTATGAGAAAACCGTAGTATCTCTCGGGCGGATGAGAAATCCTACCAGATCTGCGGAGTGGCTGAGGTTCGTCTGGGGTTATTGAATCTTGAGGTTCTGTCAAATTTTCAGTTTCAGTTTGTGGTCGCTGAATTTCTTCCAATTCTACCGTGCTCCCACTAATTTCTTTTGCAAGAAACTCCGTTTCTAAGAAAACGGCATGCTGAGCAACAAACACCTTCTGTTCCTCGGTGTGGTAGAATAGATATCCATAACCATTCTTTGGATATCCCACAAACTTGCATAAAACTGATCGTGCCTCTAGTTTATCCGGTTTATGCGTTTTGACATAAGCCGGACAACCCCATATCTTAGATCTTTTAAGATATGGCCTCTTTCCATTCCATATCTCGAACGGAGTCTTAGGCACTGATTTAGATGGAACATCATTCAATAGGTATGCTGCTGTCAATAGCGCATGTCCCCAAAATGAAAGAGGTAACTCGGCATTACTCATCATGGAGCGAACCATATCCAGTAGGGTACGATTCCTCCGCTCCGAAACACCGTTGTGCTGTGGTGTATAAGGAGGAGTAAGCTGAGAGAGAATACCATTCTCTTTTAAGTAATCTAGGAATTCCATGCTCAAGTACTCCCCTCCCCTGTCAGATCGGAGGATCGTGATACTTTTGCCTGTCTGGTTCTCTACTTCGTTTCTGAATTCCTTGAATTTCTCAAAAGCTTCAGATTTGTGATTCATCAGATACACATATCCGAACCTAGAGAGATCATCAGTGAATGTGATGAAGTACGAGAACCCACCCCTTGCATGTATAGACATCGGACCACATACATCACTATGTACGAGTCCCAAGAGCTCGGTTGCTCTTTCTCCATGTCCGGTGAACGGAGATTTGGTCATCTTCCCTTTGAGACAAGACTGACAAGTTCCATAAGATGAAAACTCAAACGCATTCAAGAGTCCATCTTTATGCAACTTACTCAGTCTTTTCTTTCCGATATGACCAAGTCTACAATGCCACAAGTAGGATTCATTCGTATCTGAATTCTTCCTCTTGCGTGTGTTTTGTATATTGAGAACTGTATTCTGATTTAGAACGTAGATACCATTACAGTGTACCCTCTGCAACCAGTACCTTATGAAGGTAAATGTTCATGATATTCTTTTCAAGAACAAAGTTATATCCATCTTTATCGAGTAAAGACACTGATATGATGTTGCAAACCATGGAGGGTACATAGTAGCAATCGTTCAAAATCATAGTCTTGCCATTTGGCAATACTAGGTGATATTCACCGACGGCTGCCGCATAAACATGTGCTCCGTTCGCTACTCTGAGCGACATATCACCCGGTGCAACTTTCCTACTTTTTCTCAGTCCCTGTAATAAATTACAGATATGAGATCCTGATCCGGTATCAAGTACCCAGGAGGTAGGGCTGACCGTAAAACAGTTCTCAATTACAAGAACACCTGAAGTAGATGCAAAACCATGCTTCTTCTTCAACTGGGTATCCTGGAAGTCCATACTTTCCTCTTTCCCATTCTCCTACTCATGACTGTTGTCACAAGTTAGAGCTGAACCAACTTTCCCCAGTCCCGAATAAGAATTCGGATCGGTCAAGCTATACATTTTATTATCTTGATTAGGGCGTGAAAAGGTTGCTGCCTGGAGAGAGAGAAAAGAAACACTCAGCGTATGCTCTTGCAAGATTAGATTGGTTTATTAATTTATCTAACCAGGATGTCTCCCACTGTTTCCTCAAATTCTTCTTAAAACCTTTTTAAAAGAAGAACTAGCCGGGTTTTAATTCACGTCACAATACTTGCTTAACCATTCAGCCAGGCTAGTGTCGGTACTTCGAGGGAGGTTTTCCAACGCTTTCGCGAAGTTCCTTAATTAAAGAACCTCTTTTCCCTGGGGGCGTAACCCCGCTAACACCTTTCTAGACACCTACTAGGTTTATAGCATTGATCGTTAAGTGAAATAATCTCCCGAGACTAAACCAACTCATCAGTGGGATCGGGATCCAACTGTCATTGTGTGATAACCTAGATGGAATCCACTCTAGTCACCACACTCCAGAAGGTATGCTAAATCTGCAAGTTTCAGTTCTTTTGAAACTCCCGATGTGGTTTTTGCCCCTAACGGTTCATGACCTTGACTAGGTCAACAAGCCATAAACTGTTAGACAAGTTCTACCCGTCATAATCCTGATTGCATTAGACCCACCCGTACGTGCCCTTGACTTGGTCAACAAGGCCGCACGACTGTCCTAACCAATCACATTTGCAATCCACAGAAAAATATTATTTAGCTACCGTTCACTACGCCTTGACTAGGTCAACAAACGCAGCACGAATACTGAATAATATTAATCCGAAATGATGGAGGGCTACGGCTGGGTTTTTGGCGAAAAACCCGTTAACGTAATGAACTTGATATCGTTGAAGGAACATGATTTCACCCTTTTTGAAAATATAGTGGCGAAAACTTTTGCTAAAGAGGTCACTCCCTGTGAAGAGATCTCGGCTCTTTTCTCGTCGAATGAGGTGCAGGATATTCCAAACTGAATACCTCGATGCAAAGCAAGCAAAATCGACTATAGTGAAGTTATTACCCTGACGCAAACTTTTGTCCAAGGGGTCACTCCCGGTGAAGGGATCTCGGCCCTTGCCTCGTCGACTGAGGTGCTGGGCATTCACAACCGAATACCGCTATGCAAAACAAAAATGAACGTCCTTGCAATAACAGCTTTTTAAAAATTGTTCCAACAACGTCTTTTAGGTTTATTTTCTTGCATTAGTTCGTTTAATGCGTCCCAACATTTAATCCTACCATTGCAGAAAACAACCAAAATATGACGTACGCTTATGCCATTCGCATTCGCCACGGGGCCCCGTCATCACCCGTTAGGTTACTTAACTAACGACATAGCGGGGGCTGGGCTAGCGCGGCTGTAAAACATAAGCAACGCCTAAATAGTTATTATATATAAATATATAGCAATGATAGACATTACAGATCACAGATGAATACATTGGATATACTAGGAATCCGCAATGCGTTCGAGCCTGCAACTTAAAGCGGATTACACGGTCGCGGTGAATAGCCAATACCCCACCCAAGACCCCTACGGGTGCGGCAAACTACCCGCCAAGCACCCGAAGCGAAGCAACCTCCCTCACCACCGTGAGTAGGCCACTCGGCACTTCGAGATACCCGGTAGTTTGTGCACGCCCTCCATGGGTCTATCCTAGGAGCAAAAACAGTAAAAAGAATTATACAATGACGGCTACAACCCCGACCCGGTTGTGCGGCCATACAAATAATATTATTACATCAATTTACATTTACAATGAATGAAAGAAAACAAAAGCTCATCTCACATCCACCCCGGCTATTCACCCGCGACAATCCAATCCATTCATATCCACAAACCAATAACAATCACAGATCACAGAGATGTATAACCCCGACTAATCGACTTATAGAGATTAGCCGACGTTCAATACATACAAGCATCACAGATATAATCGATATAGTTAAAGTGTAGTGAAGTTCCGAAAAAATACGGATTTATAGGCCCCCAAAAGTAAATTTTAGTTCTGGAAAATCTGGGCACATATAACATATCCTAAAAATCCCAAAACCAACACAGAAACATTCTGCACCAAAATCGAAGCAGAGAGGGGAACAGACGGCCGCGCTTCCGCGGCAAGAGCTTCCTTTTGCCGCGGATCCGCGCTCTTCTGATCGCCTCTCTGGTTCGTATTTGGTGGTTTTCTATACAAAAGCCTGAGATAATTTTTGGTGTATAACAAATGTCATTTTGACCAAAAAAAAATTAACAGAAACTAGGGTTTTGCAAAGTTTGGTTTTTGGATTTTCCGGTTTCGAAACTTCGTTACACTTCACTACATAGCTAGTTTAAGTTTAGTTAGGCTCTGATACCACTGTTAGGTCCACGTTGCCCACCCCGGTGCTTACGGGGAGGCGGAAAACATAATAAAAACGGATTTTTATCGACTTAGGCAACATGGACCGAGCTTGTGAGGATCTTTGCTAAACAAAAACTAGCTAAAACAAACTAACAACTAGCTAAGTTGTAGAAAGGTTATACCTTGAGCTCGAAGTCCTTCTCTCCTTGCTCGTCGGAATGGTAGAAAGACCTCACCTTGCTTGTCTTCTTCCGTCAAAGAAGGATCCACCCGAAAGCCTCGATCTTTAGCTTCAACTCCAAGCTAGGAGTAACTAGAGTGCAAGAAATGCTAAGACTTGAACCCTAGAAGAGAGTAGAGAAGATCAAGTGAAGGTTTTTCTCAAGCTTTTTGTTTCTCAACACATGAGAGGGAGAGAGCTTGAGGGAGAGGATGAGCAAGAGAGAGAAATGATATGAGGTAATGAATAATTAGTGAGCCATTCTCACTAATATGTGTGTAATATTTTAATTCCATAATTAGCTAGAAAATTGTCATGGTTTAATCAAGAGGAGACCATTATCATTTCAATATTAATGCAAATTGCAAGGATCAAAGAGCATCTTCCAAATGAAATGATTATGGTCAAGTTGTCAACATGGTCAACAAGTCAATGAAGTCAAATGGTCAACAACAACAACCATGCACAATAATTAAGCTAATTATCAATTAACAATAATACACACAAAAGCAATAGGGTTAATAAAATGACAATAGTCATTAACCCTAAACAAGGTCCTCTCCCTCAATCTCAAACAACTGTGCATACGCACCCGCATTCGTGATCCGAGGAACACGAATACACTGAGAAAAACCAATCTCAAATCATATACTAGGATCCGGCTTAAACCAAAGCCCGCTAGTATAAAGTGTCCGGACAGCAAACGTGCACAAGTGCGCGGATGCGAACGAACCCTGTCGCAAAACCATCCGACCTCTACTCATTATGCCTAAAGGCGAATAGCTCTCTGTGTGGGACTCTAAAGACTCGACACTACGCTGGCAGTGGGTTTAACCACAGACCGCAAGCGGCACTAGCTGTACGTAACGGTCCCCAGGTAGATGTCGATAAGAAGACCGACGAGGTGAACCCCATCTGCACTCCTACTGAGCCTGTATGTGACAGTCTCCGTACAGTCCGGTCTGTTCGTCTGATACATCGCATGGCGGGCCTAGAGGGACGGTGAACGTCAGTCCCCTAATAGCGGTACAAGTCATGTCGGAGTGTATCCCAATACACCCTGAGATAACACTGGAACCTACCAGTAGATCTCGCTTGCCCTAGCCAGGGACTACTTGTGTAATGGCTCTCCTAGACACAGCGCGATGTCAACCCCCAATACCGGGAGAGACGAATCCTGTCTAACCGTCACTGCCTCCAAGTGCTTCGGGACTGCTCCCAACTACTACCTGTTTGCACGACTCAGTAGAGCCGTGGTAGGGTAGTAATCAAAGAACAGTGGGAACACACTCGAGGCGAAGTGATAGTGTCAAGTCAGCGGACTAAGCTGTACTCATGTCACCTGGGAACTGATAACTGACGATAGGTATATTACCAACCAACAGTTCCCTACGAGTCCTGTCCAGTGTACTCGTAACCTAACGAGCACCCGCATACTATCCCAAGTACAACGTACTAACGGCTGTGGGACAGACCGTCTCCCACGCTGGGATGAGAAGCGCATACGCTAGTCTACTCCGGAGTATCGATGCCCTGTCTCGATAGTCCAACGACCAGGGACCTGTATAAGGATGTGCTTATAGATTACCCAGCCCCCACGAGTGTGATCGCCATCACAACGCCGATAATCAAGCAAAGATCCTAAGGGCTCTACTAATGCGTATAGGTGATATAATAAATAAACACACATGTACACATTAAAGCAGAGACAATCCAAGTAGCATACTACTATATTGAGCAAGATTGTCTGTACAACTGTGAATATCCCAAGCTTCCATCAAGTAATATACATACTAGTATGATACAGTAATGGCCTCTAGGGTATATACACTAACAATTACAACCTTTGTAGTCCGCTCCTTCGCTTCACAAGCTCCGAGTAGAAGTCCCTTTGCCGCGATCCACGATCTCCCGGACTCAAGAGAGGCTCCACGACTCGAACGATCCATGCTAGCTTGAAGTGTTCCGAATCTCCGATGATCTACGTCGAAGTTGCAAAAACCCAAGCTTTCTCACTCTATAGAGATGTACACCCTAATCTCATGGGCTAAATGAGATGAGGATGAGGGAGTAGGATTTATGCTTTCTTTTTAATTCACTATTCATTCTCGTCCTGATCCACCATTGACATTTTCGGTCCATGACATGAGCAAAGAAAGTCAAAAGATCTGAAAATCCTTTCTCACAATTTATCATCACAAATGAAATTTCTAGTAAGCTTTTTCTTTTTAACTCAAGAGAGAAGAAGATGATAATGGAAATGATAATTCCTTTTGTGATGAATAGAAAAGAAATCTATATGATTGATATATCAACCATGGTCAAGGATGAGTGGCTAAGAAGCTGTAGAGAATAAACTAGAGTTAGGGTTTGGTTAGGTTAAGGATAAGTATCAACCATAATATCTTAACCAAGACAAAAGGAAAAGCTTCTAGAATGTGCAAGAAGAAGCTAACCCTAATCAAATCCTAATCCCATTTAATCATCTTTAAACATGTTTAATAATAAATCATATCATGTCACAATAATATATATCACATATATATTATATATTTGCAACAAAAGAAAATAATACATTTAACATATATCACGTATATATCAATGTATTAATCCAGTGAGAAAATGAAATAATAAAGTGAGCCAATATTAGATAATGTAATACAATATATCATATATATTATTATACATTAAATCATCGAATCAACACTTGATCCAACGATCCGGCTATATCGAATATAACCGGCTAATATATCATGTACCGATTCATCGAATCAATACTTGATCCGACGTCCCGATTCATATCAAAAGATCTCGAGAATATAATACGGTATCTCATATCGCATTATCCTCGGTCCTGCACATATAACATATGTACCTCTACTCCGTTTCTCCTGAGCCAAGAAACTTCTGTGTAGGACTTTAAAGAATCGTCAATACGCCGGTAGCAGGTGATGATTATATCAAACACCCACAAGCTGCAAGCGGTCAGCTAAACGTAACAGCCACCCTGGTATTGAGCGATCAGAAGATCAACAAGCTAGCCTGTGCGTTCTCTTGTGAATCCAATCAGTAACACGCCCGTACAGTCCGGTCTGTTCGTCTGATATGTCGCATATCAGGTCTAGGGGTGGTATACGTCAGAACCCAGTAGCCGATAAGTCGTGTCGATGTGAGGCTCATAACAGGTCGAGAAACTACTGGTAACACTTACCAGTATATCTCTATATCATCCCTGGCCAGGGACTTCCAGTTATAACCAATCGAACACAGCACAACATCAACTCCCTATACCGGGAGAGACGAATCCCCTCCTATCGCTCATTGCCTCCATGTGATTCGGGACTGTACCCAAAAGCCACCGTTTTGCACGCCCTATTGGACGTGGTAAGGTGGAAATCAAAGCACAGTGGGAATCTCACAAGACTCTATGACGATCTCGGGTCTACAGACTACCCTGTACCAGTGTCACCGGAGAACTGCCATCTGACGTGTGGTATATCACCAACTGGGAGTTCTCGGCGAGTCCGTCCAGTGTACCCAGTCTCCACTAAGCACTCGTACATCATCCTTGATGTCAAACACCGATGGATATGGGATCATCCATCGCCCATCATATGGGTCAAGATGCGTATACGCTAGTCTACTCTGGTGTATCGATGCCCTGTCTCGATATACCCTCGACTAGGAACATTTATAGGATGTACTCATCGACTACCATGGCCCCACTAGTATGATCTCATCATAATCCCAGTAGTCGAGTACAGATCCTAAGGGCTTTATCAACATGTGAGAGAAAGACAGTAAACCAATACAAGTCAACATGTTAAGATAAAGTGAAACCAAATAGCATACTATCATGACGAGCAAGAAAGTCCTCTCTGTATATATCTAAGCATCCATCATAATATACATTAAATGTACAACAATGGCCTCTAGGGCATATACATAACTAACATGCTTTAACCCGTAGATGGATTTAAGAAGCTTGCACACATTTCCGCTGCTCCCACTGTCTACGAAGCCCTCTGGCTGAGTCATGTACACGCACTCCTCTAAATCACCATTTAGAAATGCGGTCTTAACATCCATTTGCCATATTTCGTAGTCATGGAATGCAGCAATGGCAAGTAGGATCCGGATAGACTTAAGTATAGCCACTGGAGAAAAGGTTTCGTCATAATCCACACCTGGTCGTTGACGTAAACCCTTTGCAACAAGTCTAGCTTTGAAAGTCTCAACTTTTCCATCTACACCAAGTTTCTTCTTAAAGATCCATTTGCTCCCAATGGGGTTTACCCCTTCAGGAGCAACTTCCAAAGTCCATACTTTGTTGGTGTACATGGATTCCATCTCAGATCGCATTGCATCTAGCCATTTCACCGAGTCACCATTCGGGATGGCCTGCTCGAAGCTATTCGGGTCATCATCTTCCATGATGCAATCCTCGTTCCCACCATCGATGAGAAAACCGTAGTATCTCTCAGGTGGATGAGGAACCCTACTAGATCGGCGGAGATGCGGGGGTTCATCGGGAACTACTGAATCCTCTGGTTCCACCAAATTTTCTGTTTCAGTTTGTGTAGCAAGAACTTCTTCCAGTTCTACCTCCTTGCCACTAAATTCTTTTTCAAGAAATTCTTTTTCCAAAAAGGTGGCATGCCGAGAAACAAACACTTTTTTTCCTCGGTGTGGTAGAAGACATACCTTTGTGAGTTTTTGGGATATCCTACAAACTTGCACAGGACAGACCTTACCTCGAGTTTGTCCGGATTGTGCCTTTTGACATAGGCCGGACAACCCAATATCTTAATATAATTAAGCTTTGGTCTCTTCCCTTCCATATCTCATATGGAGTGGTAGGCACTGATTTGGTAAGGACTATATTCAATAGGTGTATGGCTGTCTCAAGCGCATACCCCCAAAAGGAAATAGGCAACTCAGCAGTGCTCATCATAGAGCGCACCATATCTAATAGGGTGCGATTCCTCCGATCCGATACACCATTGTGCTGTGGTGTATAAGGAGGAGTAAGCTGAGAGAGAATCCCATTCTCTTTTAGATAGTCCAGGAACTCATTGCTCAAGTATTCTCCTACTCGATCAGATCGAAGTGCTTTAATACTTTTACCCGTTTGGTTCTCGACTTCGTGTTTATATTCTTTGAATTTTGTTAGTTATGTATATTCCCTAGAGGACATTATTGTACATATGATGTATATTATAGTGGATGCTTGGATATATATAGAGAGGACTTTCTTGCTCGACATGATAGTATGCTATTTGGTTTCACTTTATCTTAACATGCTGACTTATATTAATTTACTGTCTTGCTCTCAAATGTTGATAAAGTCCTTAGGATATGTACTCGACTACTGGGACTATGATGAGATCATACTAGTGGGGCCAGGGTAGTCAACGAGTACATCCTATAACTGTTCCTAGTCAAGGGTGTATCAAGACATGGCATCGATACACCAGAGTAGACAAGCGTATACGCATCTTGAACCATATGATGGGCGTTGGATGATCCCATATCCATCGGTGTTTGACATCAAAGATGGTGTATGGGTGCTCAGTGGAGACTGGGTACACTGAACGGACTCGCTGAGAACTCCTACATGGTATTTTACCTCACGTCAGATAGCAGTTCTCCGGTGACACTGGTACAGGTTAGTCTATAGACCCGAGATCGTCATAGAGTCTTGTGTGATTCCCACTGTGCTTTGATTTCCACCTTACCACGTCCAAAAGGGCGTGAAAAAATGTGGCTTTTGGGTACAGTCCCGAATCACATGGAGGCAATGAGCGATAGGAGGGGATTCGTCTCTCCCGGTATAGGGAGTTGATGTTGTGCTGTGCTCGATTGGCTATAACTGGAAGTCCCTGACCAGGGCTAATATAGAGTACTACTGGTAAGTGTTATCAGTGGGTTCTTGACATGTTATGAGCCTCACATTGACACGACTTATCGGTTACTGGGGTCTGACGTTTACCACCCCTGGACTAGATATGCAACATATCAGACGAAGAGACCGGACTGTACGGTAGTGTTACTGATTGGATTCACAGGGGAATGTACAGGCTTGCTTGTTGATTTTCTGATCACTCAATACCTGGGTGGCTGTTACGTTTAGCTGACCTCTTGCAGCTTGTGGGTGTTTGATATGATCATCACCTACTGCCGGCGTATTGACGATTCTTTAGAGCCCTACACAGAGGTTTCCTAACTCAGGCAAAACGGAGTAGGAGAACATATGTGATATGTGCGGAACCGAGAATAATACGATATGAGATACCGTATTCTATTCTCGCGATTTATGATATCGGCCGGGTATATGTGATATAGCCGGGTCATCGGATCAAGTGTTGATTCGATGAATCGGTACATGTTATATTAGTCGGTTATATGCGATATAGCCGGATTGTCGGATCATGTGATGATTCGATGATTTAATGTATAATTATATATGTGATATATTACATTACGTTAACTAATATAAGCTCGCTTTATTGATTCATTTTCTCACCGGATAATACATTGATATATATGCGATATATGTTAATTGTATTATTTTCTTTTGTTGCAAAATATATTATATATGAGATATATAATATTGTAACAAGTTATGATAACAAATACAACATGATTTGTGGAGATTAAACAAGTTAGGGTTTGATTTAGGTTAGCATTTGGGTTAGCTTTTTCAAGAAGTTTCAAGAAGCTTTCTTTTGTTTTATGCTTACATATTTTGTGTTGATATTTTGTAGATATTTCTTAACCCAACCCAAACCCTTTTTAACGCTTTGAAATTCATTTAGGTTAATTTCGCGTTAGTTAGTAATGATGCGTGTTTCTAAAAAAAACGAAAATCTTAATTTCCTTTTTAACTTGAAAGAAACTAATTCTAATTGTGATGAGAAGTGATTTTATATATAAATGGGGTTTATTAATTATAATTTATCCTGTGTTCACCTTAATTAAAAAATTTCCTTAATTACTTTCCTAAGCTAGGTTTAGTGTAACAACATGCACACTTATCACTTTTTGAAACATAGGTTAAGCGTAACCATTTTCATTTCTTCTTGCATGGTTTATATCCCCAAATAAATCAATTTAAACCTTTTTTTTATAAATAAAATTCAAGGAATGGGAGGTATGGTGGGTTAGGTTAAATTGGGGCTTGACCTTTGACCTTTTCCTCACTCATTTTTCCCTCTCCCCCTCTCATTTCTTCTCTCCAGCAGAGAAAGCAGCAGCAGCAGCAATATCATCATCATTCTCTTCTTCTTTTGCTTCTCTTTGATCCATACACAAACCCTATACAAAAGCTCACCTTTTCTTCATCAAAAACCTTGGAAAAATGGCCCCTTTGTGGATTTTGGTGGCAAATCAGTGCCTTTGAAGGCAAGGGCTGGAAGTTAGGGTTCCCTAGGATCTTTTGGAGGTATTAAACTCACCCATATCACTTTAGTTCATAACTTGTAGTTTTGTTAGCTAAAAATCGTATTTTTGTGTTTTTTAGTGCTAATGAAGGGGAATTAGTGAAGTTTATGTTAAGTTAGCATTTTTATGGCTTGTTTAACTTAATTAAGTGTGGTTAGTGTTGTTTTAACTTAGGTTTTGTTTTAGGTTTCACTAAAACACCATAATGTTTTAGTTTAGTGTTAATATAGCTTTTTAACTAAGTATTGGGCTCTGTTGTGATCTGCTTGTAACCCGTTTGCTTCAGGCAAAAATTGTATTTACTGGAGCATGTACACTAGGTTTAGAGAATACACACAAAGCACGGGAGCACAACTCCCTGGGTTGGCCGCCGGAATAATCATTCTGGCCGCAAATTGTGTCCAGATGGGGGACCTGGGTGTTGGGGTTTGTTGTGTGGGTGTCTGCTACAATTTTAAGACTTATGGTATATGCAACTTTGTAAAATTCTCTCTGTAGGAAAATCTGGAACCATTTACCCTATTTCCTATACTTTAAACTTTCGCGACACGTGTGATACGTGTGTGGGTTCGGTGATTTTCTGCGTATCGCGACGTGTCGGGGTAGCTTCAGGCGTGTAATCACACGTTTTAGCGTATCGGACACACACGCGTTTGGTTCGCGACGCGGGTTTCTCGTTTTGCTTTAATGTCGCGTTTTTTGTAGATTTTATCTTATGTGTATTATTTTGTGAAATTCTAGGTTCGTAGGAGAGTACGACGGACGCCGCGAAGAAGGGGAAATAAGTCGTCGGCTACACATAGCACGAGACCATGGTGAGTAGATTTAACATCTACGGGGAAATTGCCCGTATGGCGTTAAGTGTTACGGTTTGATGGGCTATAGTAGCTGCATAATTGCATTCATATACCTTGGTTGCATACTGTATTTCCTGCTATATATATATATATATATGTATGTATATGAACATAGAATTAATAAAACATCGCACTGTTACTAATGGTTCTCATTGCACGAGCACTAATCTGCATGTTACACACACACCGTTAGTAATTGCCATGATACTCACACTATAGAATTGCCATGAACAATATATTGTAGCTCACCTCATATATGATTTGACATGATTATGTCACATGTGCACATACTCATTTGCATATCCATACTCATGCATATACAATTGTACCTACCTAGATAAGTTGATTTTTGGTAAAAACTGGGGACCACATGATATCTGTTGAAAAACTGAATTTATTTTAAAGAGCGGTTTCTCCCTTTCACTCATAGTACGACTTTTGATGCATATATCACATCGCATAGATTTACGCATTGGTTTTGGATTTCATGTGAATTCTGGATTTGAGAACCGTGGTAATTTTCAAGAAAGCATGCATTGTTTTAAAAAACCCGGTTCCTCTTGATATGATATTTTGGTATGTCCACTACGCGTTTTCTCGGTTCTGAGACGTGTGCTTGAAACCCGATTCGAGGAGTTGGATGATCCGTTTGCGGGTTCGTGGTAGACCCGTTATGGTTCCCCGGGGTGAGAAATGTTTTCATGGAGCAGACGATGAGCCTGGCAGGGTGGCTAGTACCTACCGGTGATTGGTTGGACCTGGCGGTTATCCGGAGGATACTGACCAGAGTCGATAGATGGATACGGGATGACCCGTACTGCCGGGGCCGAGGGCCGATTCCGCAGACAGAGCCCGATATATGAGGATTTGCGTGTCGATGCTGGACACGATTATTTCATGATATTTTCGAGTGCAGATTTTGGGCACTCACGATTCTCATGGATTTACAGGATTTGAGAGCCGATGAGGATGACGGCGCCCGAGTTTTATTGGGATTTCGGTGCATTGATGGACACTGGTTATTTTTCTACGTTGACATTCCGTGTAGATGTTATTTTATCTCATGCTCAGCATTCATTATTATGCATCCCCTCCTGTAGTCGTATTACCTGATAGAGTACTTATGTATGATTATTGCACATCCTGCTCATCGCATATAGATATTATCTGCTGGCATATGTTAGAATAGCGCAGTACGTGTATACTCGTGATTACCTTTATATGTTATCTTCTATTCACGAGTTGGTAACTCACCCCCGTTGTGCCACAGTTCTTGCAGGTTGCCCCTCAAAGTAGTCGCGGCAGGCTGCTTTCTTGTATCTTTTTCGATACGGATACCACTTCAGTTGGTGCGTGAGCTGTTTTGCTACTAGGTGGGTTGTGGTATCCGGTTATTTTCCATTTATACACACTTTTGTATCTAGTACTCTCCATCTACTTTTCATGTATTGACTTAGAGACCTGTGTGAGAACGATGATGTATATTATATGTACTCTGGTGTCGAGCTCGTGTGAGCCGACTTTACTTATGCAGTTTTTATTATTTGTGATGTTTTTCACTTATTGCTCATTTCTTCGCTACGGCGTCATATATTACTCTTGTGGTGATTGTTTCCGCCGTTTGGAGTGATTGCTCCTATTTTGGGGATGCTTTATTATATTGTTTATCATTTTACTCATATCATGTCTTGTACCCGATTTCGGGGTTAGTTTTTACAAAGGAAATGCTGCCAAAATTTTTAAGATAATAACTTGAACTTTAAAGAAAGTTACTAAACTACTTCAGGTTTTCCAAAAGTTTTAAAACAAATGTTTTCAACACTCACTACTTTTAATGGTTTTGATTTCTGGGTTTCGGCTTACTTAGTCGCGTTACGCCTGTAGACGTCACGTGGTTAAGTGCCGGTCACGGGTCGAACTTCAGGTCGTGACAAAGTTGGTATCAGAGCGTAGGTTTTCCTTTCGGAGTGTAGGATGACCCTGGTATGATGGAGTAGGTAGCTGATGCGGAGTGGTGTAGCGTGTGTATGTTCCGCGGCATACTCACGACACGGTACTTCGCCTAAGTGACCTTAGGATTTATTGATTGAGATTCCTCCATGATTATATGCATTCTTGCGATTCGATTTCTGTATCCTTATCGAATCCTATTTCCTTTTCAGCCATTATGCCGCCAAAGACTACGAGGGTGTAGAGAGCGGCCGCGAGAGCCGAGATTAGAGTTGATTCGTCAGAGACGAGGACAGACCCAGGTAGTACACCCGTTGCACCAGAGCAGACTGTTCCTCCTTCGACAGACCAGATCGCTATGCTAGGGGCCGGTATGCAGGAGATGCACCAGATGATGGGATCCGGTATGCAGGAGATGCGCCAGATGATGGGATCGCTAGTTGAGGCACTTCGAGCGCAGCGACCAGAAGTAGTTCCACCCGTTGCAGGGACCGTGATGGTAACCACAGTACAGGCAGTTGCCCCTGCAGCTACAGAAGTTATTACAATATCGCTATCAGAGTTTATGAGGCTGAAGCCTCCGGTCTTAACAGGCACCGATGCAGCCGAGGACCCATAGTCTTTCATTGATAGGATGGCTCGGATATGTTGTTCACTCAGATGCTCAGATGCGAGATGGGTATAGTTCGCGAGCTTTCGCCTGGAAGGTCTTGCGCAGAAATGGTGTGAATCGGTCAAGAAGGGCAGAGCAACAGCTCTTCCTCCTATGACCTGGACAGAGTTCGTGACGGTGTTCCTTGCCCGCTTCCTTCCATGGAGTTTCAGAGATTCTAGAGCGCGCAGGTTCGAGTTCTTACGTCAGACTCCGGAGATGACAGTGGCAGAGTACGACGTGTTAGTGTATATGCCCTAGGGGCCATTATTGTATCATACTTGTATGTTTATTACTTAATGGAAGCTAGGGATATTCATAGTTGTATATACAGTCTTGCTAAAAATGGTAGTATGCTACTTGGTTTGTGTCTACTTTAATATGTGCATATGTTTCTTGTAACGTATCACTTATACATATTAGTATAGCCCAAAGGATCTTTGCTTGATTACCAGCGTTGTGATGGCAGTCACACTAGTGGGGGCTGGGTAGTCTATAAGCAACATCCTATACTTGTCCCTAGTCGTAGGATTATCGAGACTGGGCATCGATACTCCAGAGTAGACTAGTGTGTACGCTTATGATCCCAGTTGGGGAGATGGTCTGTCCCATAGCCATCAATACGTCGTACTGGAGATAGTATACAAGTGCTCGTTAGGTTACGGGTACACCGGACAGGACTCGCTGGGGAACTGTTGGATGGTATTATACCCGTCGTCAGTTAACAGTTCCCAGGTGACATGAGTACAGCATAGTCCGCAGACTTGACACTGTTACTTCGCCTCGAGTGTGTCCCATTGTTCTTAGATTGCTACCCTACCACGGCTCAAAGGAGTCATGCAAACAGGTAGCAGTTGGGTGCAGTCCCGAGCACTTGGAGGCAGTGGCGGTTAAACAGGATTCATCTCTCCTGGTATTGGGAGTTGATATCGCGATGTGTCAGAGAGCCATTACGCAAAGTCCCTGGCCAGGCAAAGAGAGATTTACTGGTAGGTTCCAGTAGTTTCTCAGGGGGTAATGGGCTACGCTCCGACACGACTTATACCGCTATTAGGGGACTGACGCTTGACGACCCCTAGGCTCGATATACGATAGTCTTAGACGAATAGACCGGACTGTACGGAGATTGTCACATCAGGCTCAGTAGGAGTTTGGATGGTTTTCCTCATCGGCCTTCTTATCGACGTCTACCTGGGGACTGTTACGTAAAGCTAGTGCCGCTTGCGGTCTGTGGTTAAACCCACTGCCAGCGTAGTGTCGAGTCTTTAGAGTCCTACACAGAGAGTTTCCCTGCTCCAGGAGAAACGATATAGAGGTCGTATGGTTTTACGACAAGGGTTTAGACGCATACGTGTTTAAACGCACGCACGACGTTCGGACAGTTTTTACTAGTTGGCTTTGGTTTAAGCCAGATTCTAGTATCAAGTTATTGGATTTATACAGTCTAAAGTTTTTCCGTGTTTTCACGGATTGGAGGGGCGTTCTCGTAATTTTCCGGGAAGCTTCTAGAAGCATGATGACTTGGGGGTTATGGTGGCAAAAGCATTAATTGCTTAATGACTCATTTTTGTGATTCATCCTTGGTATTAAATGATGCATTAATTAGTTAATGAGTCATATGATGAATCATACAAGGTGAATGCATCAACCATGATGATTAATCATTTATATTATTTATTTGATAAATTGTTATGGTTGATATATTCTAATGAGCTCATTATTCATATTCATTCTTATCATCACCTTCTCTCTCCTCAAGCTCTCTCATTCTTGAAACCCTAACCCTAACCTCTCATGTGTTGAGATCAAGGGTTAGCTAGACTAATACATCCATAACCTCACTCTATATCTCCTAGGTAGCTTAGATTAGCACTTTGAGCAACCTAGTTATCTCAAGTTGGAGATCAAGCTTAGAGAAGGAGATTTCGGATGGATCGCCTTTGACTCGAGGAGGCCGTTGAGGTGACGTTGTTCCAAGGAGCCTACGAGGAGTGGAGGACTGCGATGAAGACCCGAAGGACATGTAACGTGAGGTATAACTTCGAATCCGAGTAGTTAAACCTCTCGTAGTTTGTTAGTAACGGTTTAGATACGATTCATGCGCTCAAGTCCATGTTACGAAGCTTTGATAATCGTTTTTCATATATTCCGCCTCCCCGCAAGTTCGTGGGGTGCGTGACATGTACTTACAGTGGTATCAGAGCCAACTAAACCATTACTAGCTTGTTAGCAACTGATTAGAACTTCGATCGTCAGAAAACGCGAAAACGAAACCCCGGATACCCTAACAGTTCTGTTAATTTTAAACATGTCTAATAAAATATTTGATATGCCTTAAAATTCACAGCAAATAAATATAAGAATTCTGGGAAAATACAGAGTTCTAACTCGGCTTGATGGCCGCGGATCCGCGGCAAGAGTGTGCTTTTGGCCGCGGATCCGCGGCGGAGTAAACCCCGATTTGCTCTAAAATTCATATATTTTGGTGTTCTGTTTTCCTATATTTTCTGTTTCTGCTCAGGTTGCTTCAGTGCTGGTTTGCTTTTGGGGTAGACACGGAAAAAGGCAGTCGATCGATGTTCTAAATTAATTGCTAATCGGGTTTTTATCTGTAATGTTTAATGTGTTCGTAAACCTCCCCTAACTGCTAGTATGTCGGTTGGCAGGGGTTGCACATTTCTGTAATGTTTACTGTTTGTGTATATGGACTTGATTGGAATGTTGTGATGATTAGCCGGGGTTTGAGATGTGTTTTATATTCATTCATTCGATATAAATGTAATATGATGTAATATTCTTTTGCGGGGCACATCCAGGTTGCGGTTGTAGCCACCGTTGTATTATTTCTTTTTTACTGTTTTTGATCCTGGATAGACCCAAGGTGGGGTGCACAAACTACCGGGTATTTTGAAGTGTTTAGTGGCCTACTCACTTTGTTGAAGGAGACCGCTTCACTTCGGGTACTTGGCGGGTAGTTTGCCGTACCCGTAGGGGTCTAGGGTGGGGTATTGGCTATTCATCACAACTGTGTAATCCGTCTTTGTTGCAGGCTCAAAGCATACGCGGATTGCTTGCATATCCAATAAAGTTCATCTGTAATCTGGAATGCTTATTATTGCGTCTGACGAATGAACAATATCTATATATGATAGCTATTAGACGTCACTTATGTTTTACACCCGCGCTAGCCCACCCCCGCTCTGTCGTTAGTTAAGTAACCTAACGGGTGATGACGGGACCCAGTGGCGAATGCGGATGGCATAAGAGGACGTGGTATTTTCGTTGTTTTCTGCAGTGATAGGATAAATGATGGGACGCATTATTATAATGCAAAGAAAATAAACCAAAGTTCAATCGTTGGAACAAATTTAAAAAACCACTCGGTTATTTTAAAAGATCAGAATTTTTTAATTGCGGGGCTTTAACCACTCCTTTTAAAAAGTATCAGGTTCCTTCGATTATATCAAGTTCACTACGTTCACAGTTTTGCCAAAACCAGTCGTAGCCTTCCGTCATTTCATATGGATAGTCAATAGTATTCAAGCTGTGTTTGTTTGACCAAAGTCAAGGCACAGTGTTTGGTAGCTATTGGATATTCATATGTAGCATAGATAGATGCGTTGGTTTGGGACAGTCATACTGCCTTGTTTGGTCAAAGTCAAGGGTATGTACGGATGGGTTCAAATTAACCTGGAAAATGACGGGTAGAACTTGACATGTGACTTATGATTTGTTTGGCCAAAGTCAAGGTCAGCAAAAATCCACATCAGGAATTTCTAAAGAAACTGAAATTTGCAGACAGAGCATACCATTTTGGAGTTTGATGAATGTTGGTAGGATTCCTTCAACATTATCATACGATGATATTTTGGATCCCGATCCTACTGTGAGTATATACTACTTATCAGGAGATTCGTCACTTAACGATCAATGCTATAAACCAAGTAAGTGCCGAGAAAGGTGTCAGCGGGGCTACGACCCCAGAGAAAAGAGGTTATTTAATTAAGGAACTTCGCGAAAGCGTTGGAAAACCTCCCTCGAAGTATCGATACTAGCCTGGCTGAACGGTTAAGCAAGTATTGTACGGTGAGAATAGTCCTGGATAATTCTTAATTTATGGTTTGAGGAAGGATTCGAGAAACAGTGGGAGCCATCAAGTTTAGATAAATAAAAAACCACTCTAAACTTGCAAGAGCATCATGCTAAAAGTGTTTTCTTCTCTCTCTCTTAATTGCAACGACCTTGTGACCACGACTAGGTTACATCTAGATAACAAATTGACTGAATCTGACTTATATGACTGGAAATGGTCTGTCCAGATGTCCATTGCCTATGACAAGCTGAACCACCCTAATACTACTCAAGATCCCGCCGTCCCAGGTCCAGTTTCCACCGTCGCGGATATGGATATCCGTCAGACAAGGGAAAAGGATAAAACGAAAGCCAAGTGCCTCGTGTTAGCTTCAGTTGATGGTGTATACCAGAAGCAGCACGAGAAGATGAACATAGTTTCCATCTTTCTCCATAACAAAGATTTATATGGAGAGCAATCTCATATCACAAGATATGAGACCTTGAACGAATTAATTCAAGCGAGGTTGGCTGTCGGGTCATCTGTAGGGGACAACGTCCTTACAATGACTAGCTGTATTGATAAGCTGAAGGACCTGGAGACCACGTTGGGAAACGAGTCAGATACTGACTTGATTCTACAATCTCTACCTCCTACCCTGAAGGAAACCAAGGAAGTAGAAGGAAAGAGAAGGGCAAAAGTTTCGGGACTGGATATAGTAAAAAAGGGATGTTCCTATTGTTATAGGATTGGGCATTGGCAGAATGATTGCAGGGCTTTTGAAGCCAGTAGCCAGGATACGAAGCATGTTGTGGCTTCAGCCTCAAGTGTATTTGTAATTGAGAATTGTTTGTCAATTAACTCTACTTCCTGGGTACTAGATACCGGAGCAGGATCTCATATCTGTAATTCATTAAATGCTTTGAGAAACCGTAGAGTTATGAAGATAGGTGATTTGTCTCTCAGAGTTGCAAACGGAATGAGCGTGGACGCTGAATCCGTGGGAGAATATCGCCTAGGTTTGACAAGTGGGCAGATATTGATTCTACGTAACTGTCTGTATGTACCTAGTATGACTTGCAATATCATATCAGTGTCCTCACTTTCTAGAGAGGGATATGATTTTACATTCGTAAGCAATGTAGTTAACATCCACCTAAATCAAGTTCTGATTGGGTCAGGTACATTAGATAACGGTATATACGTATTAAGTCAAGCTCAGGTTTTCAACGTCCAGAACACACTTAAAAGAAAGTCTCCGGAATTATTTCAGGCTTTCTTATGGCATTGTAGACTAGGTCACATCAATGAGAGAAGGTTGACTAAGTTACATAGAGAAGGATATTTGAATCCGTTCGAATATCAATCTTATGCTACTTGTGAATCTTTTCTCATGGGAAAGATGACAAAGACTCTGTTTTCTGGACACGGAGTAAGAGCGAGCGAGCTCTTGGTACTCGTACACAGTGATGTGTGCGGTCCAATGTCTACACATGCGCGAGGTGGTTATTCCTACTTCATTACTTTTACGGATGATTTCTCTAGGTATGAATATGTCTTCTTAATGAAGCATAAATCCGAGGCCTTTGAGAAATTCCAAGAATACAAGAATGAAGTGGAAAACCAAACATGCAAAAGTATCAAGACACTGAGATCTGATCGAGGTGGTGATTACTTAATTGCCGAGTTCCTAGGTTACTTAAAAGAGAATGTAATTCTCTCTCAGCTTACTCCTCCATACACACCACAACACAATGGTGTATCGGAAAGAAGGAATCGAACTCTATTGGATATAGTTCGTTCCATGATAAGTAAGGCTGAGTTACCACGATCATTCTGGGGATATGCACTAGAATCAGATGCATACCTTTTGAACCGAGTTCCAACCAAGACTGTGCCTACTTCACCATATCAGATTTGGTGTGGGAAGAAACCCTATCTTAAGCACATTAAGATATGGGGATGTCCAGCTTTTGTAAAGAAGCAGCATGCGGACAAGCTTGAGGCACGATCAGTACAGTGTAAGTTTATGGGATATCCAAAGAACTCCAAAGGATATTATTTCTATTACGCAGAGGAACAAAAAAATTTTGTTTCTCATAATGCTAGCTTCTTGGAAACTGAGTTTTTAGAAAATCAGATAAGTGGGAGCGCAATAGAACTGGATGAAATTCTAGAACCACAAGCTATTACTGAAACCTTGGTAGAACAAGAAGGTTCAGAAGAATCGGACATCCCGACGCCACTCCGCAGGAGTAGTAGGCAGTCTCATCCGCCCGAGAGATACTACGGTTTTCTCATAGACGGGGATAGAGAGGATTGCACTATTGACTATGATGAGCCTACTAGCTTCCAGCAAGCCATTCAGAGCGGTGACTCAGTAAAATGGCTGGATGCAATGCGGACCGAAATGGAGTCCATGTACACTAACAAAGTATGGACTTTAGACATTGCTCCAGATGGGTTAAAACCCGTAGGATGCAAATGGATCTTCGGAAAGAAGATTGGTGTAGATAGACAGGTTGAAACCTATAAGGCTAGACTTGTTGCAAAGGGTTTCCGTCAAAGACCTGGTTTGGACTATGACGAGACCTTTTCTCCAGTGGCTATGCTTAAATCCATTCGGGTCCTTCTTGCTATTGCTGCCTTCCACGATTATGAGATCTGGCAGATGGACGTAAAGACGGCCTTTCTAAATGGTAATTTGGAAGAGTGCGTCTATATGGATCAGCCAGAGGGATTCATTCAGACTGGGAGCAGCGGTAAAGTATGCAAGTTGCTTAAGTCCATTTATGGACTAAAGCAGGCATCTCGGAGTTGGAACATCTGTTTTGATGATGCTGCCAAAGAATTTGACTTTATCAAAAATCCAAATGAACCATGCATATACAGAAAGATTGTAGGGAGAGCTGTAGTATTCCTCGTCTTGTACGTGGATGACATTCTCCTAATAGGAAATGATATTCCTATGTTACAGTCAGTCAAAAGATTTTTGTCACAGAAATTCTCCATGAAAGACCTTGGTGATGCCACCTACATTCTGGGGATCCAGATCTATCGTGATAGATCAAAGAGGATGTTAGGACTTTCGTAGTCCAGGTACATAGACACCATATTGAAAAGATTCAGTATGGAAGATTCTAAGCGCGGTAATCTACCGGCTTGTTAAGGAATCACCCTCTCCAAAGATATGTCTCCCAAGACCGATTTGGAAAGGGATCGCATGTCAATTATACCCTACGCTTCAGCGATAGGCTCTATAATGTATGCGATGTTATGTACCAGAACAAATGTACCATACGCATTGAGCGTTGTAAGACGGTATCAGGCAAACCCAGGAGAGAATCACTGGATAGCAGTAAAGAACATTCTCAAGTACCTGAGGAGGACTAAGGAGATGTTCTTGGTGTATGGCGGAAAAGACCTCCAGATGGAGGCCTTTGCCGACTCCGGCTTCCAGAGTGACAAGGATGAATCCAAGTCCATGTCGGGTTATGTCTTTACCCTCAATGGAGGGGCGGTTTGTTGGAAGAGTTCCAAACAAGAGACCGTTGCTGACTCAACGATGGAAGCGGAGTACATAGCTGCTTGCGATACCGTAAAAGAAGCTGTCTGGATGAAGAAGTTCCTCACATAACTTCAGGTGGTTCCTACCAGTGTTGATCCAATACCTCTGCATTGTGACAACAACGGCGCTATAGCTTTAGCGAAGGAACCCAGGTCCCATCAGAAGTCCAGACACATCTTAAGGCGGTATCACCTGATCAGGGAGATCGTAGATCGCCGGGAGATCGAGGTGAAAAGAGTAGAGACGGAGAATAACATTGCTGATCCATTCACAAAGGCCATTCCTTAGATGCAGTTTGAGAGGCTATTCGAGATGATAGGTCTACGATATGCCAGCTCATGGCCCTAGTGCAAGTGGGAGATTGTTAGTGTATATGCCCTAGGGGCCATTATTGTATCATACTTGTATGTATATTACTTAATGGAAGCTTTGGATATTCATAGTTGTATATACAGTCTTGCTAAAAATGGTAGTATGCTACTTGGTTTGTGTCTACTTTAATATGTGCATATGTTTCTTGTAACGTATCACTTATACATATTTGTAGACCCCATAGGATCTTTGCTTGATTACCAGCGTTGTGATGGCAGTCACACTAGTGGGGGCTGGGTAGTCTATAAGCAACATCCTATACTTGTCCCTAGTCGTAGGATTATCTAGATTGGGCATCGATACTCCAGAGTAGACTAGTGTGTACGCTTCTCATCCCAGTTGGGGAGATGGTCTATCCCACAGCCATCAGTACGTCGTACTGGAGATAGTATACAGGTGCTCGTTAGGTTACGGGTACACCGGACAGGACTCGCAGGGGAACTGTTGGATGGTATTATACCCGTCGTCATTTAACAGTTCCCAGGTGACATGAGTACAACATAGTCCGCAGACTTGACACTGCTACTTCGCCTCGAGTGTGTCCCAATGTTCTTAGATTGCTATCCTACCACGGCTCAAAGGAGTCGTGCAAACAGGTAGAAGTTGGGTGCAGTCCCGAGCACTTGGAGGAAGTGGCGGTTAGACAGGATTCGTCTCTCCCGGTATTGGGAGTTGATATCGCGCTGTGTCAGAGAGCCATTACGCAAAGTCCCTGGCCAGGGCAAGCGAGATTTACTGGTAGGTTCCAGTAGTTTCTCAGGGTGTAATGGGCTACGCTCCGACACGACTTATACCGTTATTAGGGGACTGACGCTTGCCACCCCATAGGCTCGATATGCGATAGTCTTAGACGAACAGACCGAACTGTACGGAGATTGTCACATCAGGCTCAGTAGGAGTTCAGATGGTTTTCCTCATCGGCCTTCTTATCGACATCTACCTGGGGACCGTTACGTACAGCTAGTGCCGCTTGCGGTCTGTGGTTAAACCCACTGCCAGCATAGTGTCGAGTCTTTAGAGTCCCACACAGAGAGTTTCCCTGCTCTAGGCGAAACGATATAGAGGTCTTATGGTTTTACGACAAGGGTTTGGACGCAAACGTGTTTAAACGCACGTACGACGTTTGGACAGTTTTTACTAGTTGGCTTTGGTTTAAGCCAGATTCTAGTATCAGGTTATTGGATTTATACAGTCTAAAGTTTTTTCGTGTTTTCACGGATTGGAGGGGCGTTCTCGTAATTTTCCGGAAAGCTTCTAGAAGCAAGGTTATTTGGGGGTTAAGGTGGCATAAGGATTAATTGCTTAATGACTCATTTGTGTGATTCATCCTTGGTATTAAATGATGCATTAATTAGTTAATGAGTCATATAAAGAATCACACAAGGTGAATGCATCAACCATGATGATTAATCATTTATATTATTTATTTGATAAATTGTTATGGTTGATATATTCTAATGAGATCATTATTCATATTCATTCTTATCATCACCTTCTCTCTCCTCAAGCTCTCTCATTCTTGAAACCCTAACCCTAACCTCTCATGTGTTGAGATCAAGAGTTAGCTAGACTAATACATCTATAACCTCACTCTATATCCCCTAGGTAGCTTAGATTAGCACTTTGAGAAACCTAGTTATCTCAAGTTAGAGATCAAGATTGGAGAAGGAACTTTCGGGTGGATCGTCTTTGACTCGAGGAGACCGTTGAGGTGCCGATGTTCCAAGGAGCCTACGAGGAGTGGATGACAGCGATGAAGACCCGAAGGACATGTAACGTGAGCTATAACTTTGAATCCGAGTAGTTAAACCTCTCGTAGTTTGTTAGTAACGGTTTAGATACGATTCATGCCCTCAAGTCCGTGTTACGAAACTTTGATAATCGTTTTTCATATATTCCGCCTCCCTGCAAGTTCGTGGGGTGCGTGACATGGACTTACACGACGTGCTGTTCAACGAGCTATCGGTCTATGCCCCATATTTAGTGGCTACTGAGGAGATGCGAGTCAAGAGGTTTGTTCGAGGCTTGCTTACCCCGTTATTTCTTACGGTCAGCGTACAGCATTGCGAGACCTATGCAGCAACTGTAGATGCAGCCTTATTAGTCGAGGAGCGTCTTGCGGAGACTTCGGTAGTTACAGAGCCGAAGAGAGTTCATACTGGTATATCAGCACGTAGACAGACAGTTAGACGCCGGGACAGGTTTCGTTCTGGCACGAGGAGTAGCAGAGATTCGGGACGAGGCCAGATGTTTAGCTCGTATCCACGGGAGGGTCAGCAGTCGTCGTAGGGGTGCCTTAGGTGCGACAGTCTACTTCACCTCGTTAGAGATTGTCCTGAGATACACCGGAGGGAGACAGCAGTACCGCATGTCACCTTACCACCTTCACCACCTCAGAGGGCGTTGCCTATTGTACCTACTGTTGCTCCGCGTTAGACTCATATACAGAGAGGTCGTGGCCGCGGAGGGTTCGTTCAGAGAGGACGGGGTGACTGAGGCAGAGGACAGTCGGTCGCAGGCGGAGGACAGGCACGGGTTTTTTCTTTGACGCATCAGGACGCGTAGGCGTCCAATGCAGTGGTCTCAGGTATCTTTTCCGTATGTTCTGTTGACGCACACGTGTTGTTTGATCCCGGATCCACGCACTCGTATGTTTCCACACACTTCATGCCGAGTTTGGGTAGAGAGTCCGGTTTGCTTGATCAGCCGCTTGTTTTGACCACTACTGTGGGAGATTCGTTTGTTGCTAGACACATGTTCCGATCCTTTATAGTCCGTATTGGCGAGAGAGAGTTGCCAGTCGACTTGATCCTTCTTGAGATATTAGACTTCGACGTTCTTTTAGGCATGGATTGGTTAGCCACGTGCTATGCGTCTGTGGACTGCCGCGAGAAGACAGTTAGTTTTTGTTTTCCCGGTGAGTCGGCTTTTGTTGTGCAGGGGGACCGTGGTGCCGCCCCTCACAGTTTGATTTCTTCTTTTCGCGCTGGACAACTTTTGAGGAAGGGATGTCAGGGATTTCTCGCCTATGTTTGCGATACTAGAGCTACAGAGGTTTCGTTGGATCATGTTCTGATTGTTAGCGAGTTCCCTGATATATTCCCTGATGAGCTTCCTGGGCTACCGCCTGAGCGCGATATTGCTTTCTGAATTAATTTGATTCCCGGCACGGGGCCTATTTCTATACCGCCTTATCGGATGGCCCCGAAGGAATATAGAGAGTTGAAGGGTCAGTTGCAAGATTCGCTGGATAAGGGACTTATTCGACCTAGCGTGTCTCTTTGGGGTGCTCCGGTCTTGTTTGTCAAGAAGAAGGACGGCAGTTTGCGTTTGTGTATCGACTACCGCCAGCTGAACAGGGTTACCGTACGGAACAGATATCCTTTGCCACGCATCGAGGACTTGTTCGACCAGCTTCAGGGGGCAGGATACTTTTCGAGGATCGATTTGCGATCAGCATACCATCAGTTGCGGGTTCGACAGGATGACATTCCGAGGACAACTTTCCGCACGCGCTACGGCCATTATGACTTTTTGGTGATGTCGTTCAGACTCACCAATGCCCCAGCAGCATTCATGGACTTGATGAACCGTATTTTCAGGCCGTATCTTGATCTGTTCATCATCGTATTCATTGACGATATTTTGGTGTATTCCCGGAGCCGAGAGGAGCACGAGCAGCACCTGCGGATCACACAGCAGACCTTGAGGGAGCACCAGCTTTTCGCAAAATTCTCCAAGTGCGCATTCTGGCTTGATAGCATAGACTTCTTGGGTCACGTGATTATACGAGATGGTATATGTATGGACCCGAAGAAGATCGAGGCCGTTCAGCGTTGGCCCAGACCCACATCAGTTACGGAGATCCGCAGCTTTCTAGGACTGTCTGGTTACTACAGGCGATTTGTGCAGGACTCTCCCGTATTGCTGCACCTTTGACCGGGTTGACCCGAAAGGGAGTTCCTTTCGATTGGACGTAGGAGTGCTAGCACAGTTTCCAGCAGCTACGGACTCGATTGACTATAGCGCCGGTGTTATCATTGCCTTCAGGATCGGGCGGATTTGTGGTCTTTTGTGATGCTTCTCGAGTGGGGTTAGGGTGCGTATTGATGCAGCATGAAAGGGCGATCGCGTATGCTTCATGGCAGTTGAAGAAACATGAACAGAACTACCCCACTCATGATTTGGAGATGGCTGCAGTGGTCTTTGCACTCAAGATCTGGCGACATTACCTATACAGCGAGTCGTGCCAGATATTCACTGATCACAAGAGCTTAAAGTATATATTTCAGCAGCGGGACCTGAATCTTAGATAGCGCCGTTGGATGGAATTAGTAAAGGACTACGATTGTGAGATCATGTATCAACCGGGCAAGGCGAATGTAGTAGCGGATGCTTTGAGCAGGAGGCCCGGGGGTAGTCTATCGTGTTTGAACGCAGTGCAGAGACAGTCGTCGGCAGATTGGCAGATTTTATGCGACAGCCGAGTGCAGTTCGAGTTCACGCCGATCGGGGGACAGCTTGCGCATGTTCGTGCACGCCCAGAGTTGCTTGACCGTATACATGCGGCACAGTACAGTGATGACCGTTGTTCAGAGATCATGGCACAGATTGGACACGGCAGATTTTCCGAGTTTGTGATCGATGATCAGGGGATACTGCGATTTGGGACTAGACTGTGCGTACCAGATGCTGAGGGACTGCGGCGTGAGATTCTTGAGGAGGCGCATCGATCGGTGTACAGTGTTCATCCGGGTCCCAACAAGATGTACCATGATATGAGAGATGTTTACTAATGGGACAGAATGAAGAGGGACATCGCAGACTTCGTGTCGAGATGCCTGACTTGTCAGCAAGTCAAGGCCGAGCACCAGAGGCCAGCGGGAGAGCTACAGCCGTTACCCATTCCGGAGTGGAAATGGGAACAGATTTCTATGGACTTCATCGTGGGTCTACCTAGGACTAGGCGAGGTTATGACTCCATTTGGGTGATCGTGGACCGATTGACGAAAGCGGCTTACTTACAGCCGGTGAAGACGACATACGGATTTGCTCAGTATGCCCAGATATACATCGACGAGATCGTATGACTGCATGGAGTCCTGACATGTATCGTGTCCGACCGAGGCACCCAGTTTACCAGCCATCTATGGCAAAGGCTTCAGGAGGCTTTGGGCACCCACTTGAGTTTCAGCACAGCATTTCATCCGCAGACCGACGCCCAGTCAGAGCGGACTATTCAGACTCTCGAGGACATGCTCCGATCGTGCGTCTTAGACTTCGGAGGTTGCTGGGATCATCATTTACCCTTAGTAGAGTTATCTTACAACAACAGCTTCAAGGAGACCATTCAGATGGCACCATTCGAGGCTCTTTATGGGAGGAGATGCAGATCGCCCGCCTGTTGGACGGAGCTCAGCGAGAGCAGTATTTTAGGGCCGCAGATTGTTGAGGAGACGACCGCGAAGATCCAGTTGATTCGCTATAGGATGAGAGCAGCCCAGAGTAGGCAGAGATCTTATGCGGACCGTCGTCGGCGCAGACTTGAGTTTTCTTGAGGGTGTCCCCAATGAAAGGTGTGATGAGATTTGGGAAGAAGGGGAAGCTTAGTCCCAGGTACGTGGGCCCCTTCGAGATCCTCGAGCGTGTTGATGCAGTTGCGTATCGGTTATCCCTTCCACCCAGTTTCCCAGATGTTCACCCAGTATTTCACGTTTCGATGCTCCGCAAGTATCTTCATGATCCCTCGCATATGATTCAGCACCCGACGACCCAGCTGGAGCGCGACCTTTCTTTTGCAGAGCAGCCGGTGGTCATCTTGGATGGACAGGTGAAGAAATTGAGATCGAAGGTTATACCGTCCGTCAAAGACCTTTGGCGTGGCCCGAGCAGCGAGGAGGTCACTTGGGAGACCGAGGGTGAGATGAGGAAGAAATATCCCTATCTCTTTGAAGGTACGCATAGCTAGATTTTTAAATTCGGGGACCGAATTTCTTCAAGGGGGGTAGATTGTAACGCTTTGAAATTCGTTTAGGATAATTTCGCGTTAGTTAGTAACGATGCGTGTTTTTCAAAAAAAAACGAAAATCTTAATTTCCTTTTTAACTTGAATGAAACTAATTCTAATTGTGATGAGAAGTGTTTTTATATATAAATGGGGTTTATTAATTATAATTTAGCTTGTGTTCACCTTAATTAAAAAATTTCCTTAATTACTTTCCTAAGCTAGGTTTAGTGTAACAACATGCACACATATCACTTTTTGAAACATAGGTTAAGTGTAACCATTTTCATTTCTTCTTGCATGGTTTATATCCCAAAAAAAATCAATTTAAACCTTTTTTTTTATATAAAATTCAAGGAATGGTAGGTATGGTGGGTTAGGTGAAATTGGGGCTTGACCTTTGACCTTTTCCTCACTCATTTTTCCCTCTCCCCCTCTCATTTCTGCTCTCCAGCAGAGAAAGCAGCAGCAACATCATTCTCTTCTTCTTTTGCTTCTCTTTGATCCATACACAAACCCTATACAAAAGCTCACCTTTTCTTCATCAAAAACCTTGGAAAAATGGCTCATTTGTGGATTTTGGTGGCAAATCAGTGCCTTTGAAGGAAAGAGCTGGAAGTTAGGGTTCCCTAAGATCTTTTGGAGGTATTAAACTCACCCATATCACCTTAGTTCATAACTTGTAATTTTGTTAGCTAAAAATCATATTTTTGTGCTTTTTAGTGCTAATGAAGGGGAATTAGTGAAGTTTATGTTAAGTTAGCATTTTTATGGCTTGTTTAACTTAATTAAGTGTGGTTAGTGTTGTTTTAACTTAGGTTTTGTTTCAGGTTTCACTAAAACACTATAATGTTTTAGTTTAGTGTTAATATAGCTTTTTAACTAAGTATTGGGCTCTGTTGTGATCTGCTTGTAACCCGTTTGCTTCAGGCAAAAATTGTATTTACTGGAGCATGTACACTAGGTTTAGAGAACACACACAAAGCATGGGAGCACAACTCCCTGGGTTGGCCGCCGGAATAATCATTCTGGACGCAAATTACGGCCAGATGGGGGACCTGGGTGTTGGGGTTTGTTGTGTGGGTGTCTGCTACAATTTTAAGACTTATGGTATATGCAACTTTGTAAAATTCTCTCTATTGGAAAATCTGGAACCATTTACCATATTTTCTATACTTTAAACTTTCGCGACATGTGTGATACGTGTGTGGGTTTGGTGATTTTCTGCGTATAGCGATGTGTCGGGGTAGCTTCAGGCGTGTAATCACACGTTTTAGCGTATCGGACACACACGCGTTTGGTTCGCGACGCGGGTTTCTCCTTTGGCTTTAATGTCGCATTTTTGTAGATTTTAGCTTATGTGTATTATTTTTTGAAATTCTAGGTTCGCAGGCGAGTACGACGGACGCCGCGAAGAAGGGGAAACAAGTCGTCGGCTACATATAGCACGAGACCACGGTGAGTAGATTTAACAACTACGGGGAAATCGCCCGTATGGCGTTATGCGTCAGGGTTTGATAGGCTATAGTAGCTGCATAATTGCATTCATATTCCTTGGTTGCATACTGTATTTCCTGCTATAAATATATGTATATGTACTTAGAATTAATAAAACACCGCACTGTTACTAACGGTTCATGTTGCACGAGCACTAATCTGCATGTTATGCACACCATTAGTAATTGCCATGACACTCACACTATAGAATTTCCATGAATAATATATTGTAGCTCACCTCATATATGATTTGACATGATTATGTTACCAGTGCACATACTCATTTGCATATCCATACTCATGCATATACAATTGTACCTACCTAGATAAGTTGATTTTTGGAAAAAACTGGGGACCGCATGATATCGGTTGAAAAACTGAATCTATTTTAATGAGCGGTTTCTCCCTTTCACTCATAGTACGACTTATGATGCATATATCACAACGCATGGATTTACCCATTGGTTTTGGAATTCTTGTGAATTCTGGATTTGAGAACCATGGTAATTTTCAAGAAAGCATGCATTGTTTTAAAAATCCTGGTTTCTCTTGATATGATATTTTGGTACGTCCACCACGCGTTTTATCGGTTCTGAGACGTGTGCTTGAAACCCGATTCGAGGAGTTGGATAATCCGTTTGCGGGTTCGTGGTAGACTCGGTATGGTTCCACGGGGCGAGAAATGTTTTCGTGGAGCAGACGATGAGCCTGGCAGGATGGCTAGTACCTACCGGTGATTGGTTGGACCTGGCGGTTATCCGGAGGATGCTGACCAGAGTCGATAGATGGATACGAGATGACCTGTACTGCCGGGGCCGAGGGCCGATTCCGCAGACGGAGCCCGATATATGAGGATTTGCGTGTCGATGCTGGACACAATTATTTCATGATATTTTCGAGTGCCGATGTTGGGCACTCACGATTCTCAGGGATTTACAGGATTTGAGGGCCGATGAGGGTGACGGCGCCCGAGTTTTATTGGGATTTGGGTGCATTGATGGACACCGGTTATTTTTCCACGTTGACATTCCATGTAGATGTTATTTTATCCCATGCTCAGCATCCATTATTATGCATCCCCTCCTGTAGTCGTATTACCTGATAGAGTACTTATGTATGATTATTGCACATCCTGCTCATCGCATATAGATATTATCTGCTGGCATATGTTAGAATAACGCAGTACGTGCATACTCATGATTACCTTTATATGTTATTTTCTATTCATGAGTTGGCAACTCACCCCCGTTGTGCCACAGTTCTTGCAGGTTGCCCCTCAGAGTAGTCGCGGCAGGCTGCTTTCTTGTATCTTTTTGGCTACGGATACCACTTCAGTTGGTGCGTGAGCTGTTTTGCTGCTAGGTGGGTTGTGGTATCCGGTCATTTTCCATTTGTACACACTTTTGTATCTAGTACTCTCCATCTACTTTTCATGTATTGACTTAGAGACCAGTGTGAGGACGATGATGTATATTATTTGTACTCTGGTGTCGAGCTCGTGTGAGCCGACTTTACTTATGCAGTTTTTAATATTTGTGATGTTTTTCACTTATTGCTCATTTCTTCGCTACGACGTCGTATATTACTCTTGTGGTGATTGTTTCCGCCGTTTGGCGTGATTGCTCCCGTTTTGGGGATGCTTTATTATATTTTTTTTATCATTTTACTCATATCATGTCTTGTACCCGATTTCGGGGTTAGTTTTTACAAAGAAAATGCTGCCAAAATTTTTAAGATAATAACTTGAACTTTAAAGAAAGTTACTAAACTACTTAAGGTTTTCCAAAAGTTTTAAAACAAATGTTTTCAACACTCACTACTTTTAATGGTTTTGATTTCTGGGTTTCGGCTTACTTAGTCGCGTTACGCCTTTAGACGTCACGTGGTTAAGTGCCGGTCACGGGTCGAACTTCGGGTCGTGACACCCTTTACCTTAGGTTTATTCTCTACATGAGTTAAGCCCTTTATTTCTTAACTCAAGGTTGTTTTGTAACCATAACAATAATTCATTATTCATCACAAAAGACTTCTTCTTCTTCCTCCTTGAAAAGCTTTCTAGCTTTTTAGCAAAGTGATGAATTAAAGTGAGAAATTGAAATAAAAGGAGAGCTAAATTCCTCATCCTTATCTATTCTAGCCATTTAGATTAGGGTCTTCACTTCTCTAATACTTGATTAGAGAAGTGAGAGCTTGAGTTAAAGATTCTTCAAGGTAGATCATCTTCGAAAAGGAATACTTCAAGCAAGAATGGATCATTCGACTTGTGAAGCCTCTCTTGAGTCCGGGAGATCATGGATGGCGGCGAAGGGTCTTCTATTCGGAGCTTATGGAGCGAAGTAACATACTACAAAGGTTGAATCCCCCTCTCTTAGATGTAAAGTTGTTTACATGCTTTGTTAACCCTAATTATCTAGCAAAGATCCTCGCTTTAGGTTGTTCGGCACTTGAAAATTTTAAATTCGGCATGGTTGATTCCTTGTAGAACCTTGTTCTAGTGCCTAGTAACCATACAATGGTATCAGAGCCAGGCTAGAGCATTAGGCGACGTGTAGACGAAGTTAAAAGTCCGATCGAACCCCGAAACGTCAATTTTGACCCCCTCTCTGGAAATTTTTTAAAAATTTGGTTTTTTCCGTATTAAAAATACTCAGAAAATTAAGCAGGTGATTTTATGGATAACTGTGAAATACGAACTCCTAATTCCCTCAAGTCGCCGCGGAACCGCGGCAATAACATGCTTTACGCGGCGGTTCCGCGGCCGTACTTGGGTATTAGGGATAAATATTTCTAGGTAATATCCGTAGGTATTACTACATGCTTCCGGGAATTTTTAATATTACTCAAGTGTTGAGTTTTATGGAGATCTTATGAATTCGTTGATTCGATCGGAAATTTTAACATCGTTTGTTTTTCCTGATAATTTAGAACGTGTTAAAATGTTCGAACGGATATCAATAACTCACTATTTTCCCTGTCGGAAAACTTTCAAGTGCTGGATTTTTTCACGAGTTCAAAACTTTCGGAAAATCATGCAAGCGTATCTGTGGACCCTCTAGAAGAACGTAACCTTAACTCGATTATGTGCCCGTCAAAACTGCCACTGAACCGTAGGGTTTGTGGTAGTTTAGCGTTGCCACATTGAGGCGTTGGTTTGACCCTTCTACGGCTGGTTCATTGGGACTGTGACATGTTCTGGGATTTTTGAACTCCGCTCAAGTGTTGATCTATTTGGGAAATCTTGGGTATTTGATTATTCGATCGGAAAGTTTAATATTGTCTATTTATCTGGAATGTGATACAATATGTGGAATTCATATAGTTAGGCATGAAATGCGAAATATGTGATATTTCGGATTTAAGATGTCTAAAGTGATTATGGATTCCAAATGTTGTAGTTTTACACTCTTTTTTCTGTGACCGTAAGCGTAGTATGTGGTATATCGCCGGCTTCGTTGCTATACAACAACAACAATCGGGATACGCATACTTGCTTACGTTGATGATATGAGATATTATGTGTTGTTGTGATATGTTATATTGGATCGTCGTGTTCTGAATAGCCGCGGGTTTTATTTGAGATGAGAGTTTTTATTTTCTGTAACATTTCAGAAAACATAAAATATTATTTTTGGAATTTAATATTAAAATAATATTTTTCCCGAAAACTGCCCGATTTGCGAAATTGGGGTTTTCGAAAAATGATATAAATATATATACCAATAATTGCGAAATATATGAAAATTAAAATGATTTATTCATTTAATAATATATTTATAGGATTTGGCAATTTTAAAAGTTATTATATGCAATTTTGATAAAAACCCGATTAGTGCACTGCTAATCGCGATTAAGCCAAATCCGTATTTCTACAGCTTTTCATGGTTGGTGCACCATGACATGTTTCATTTGGTTACATGTTATTTCATTTATGGTTTTATATGGGTGTATGTGTTTTTTTTTTGTGAAAAAAAAATGAGAAAAAGGAAAAGTCAAAGGGAGACATAATGAGTGGTTAGGTATACTTTGGAGAGAGAAGAGAGGGTGAGTATTAGTGAGAGAGAGGGGGGCTGCTGCCCAAATTCAATCCCCCACCATTTTCATCACCCTCTTCATCTTCCTCAACTCCACCACCTTCCACTTAAACCCTAGATCTATCTCCAATGGATCCCCAAAACCCAAAACCCCTTTCACTAAAATTTATCCCCATCACCTCCTCTACACGATGAACCGAGCAAAGTAGGATTTTGACGACGTTGGGAAGTTAGTGCTGCCTTGAGTGGACTAGATGGGGTATAATTTCTTCCCTTTAGATTAGTTTTGTGTGATATCGTGTTTTGGATGTCGTTTTAGGATGTTGCTGACCTGCTGTGACCCCGAGCATTCACTGGGAAAACAAACAGTATCATAGTGTTGTACTAGTAAACCTAAGTGACCACCTGAAGAACGAGATCCTTCCTACCGGTTTTGGCCGGCGACCTTGGAGACAAATCCGGCGACCCCGGGTGTATTGGAGAGTTAGGGTGTGGGTTCTGTAGGGTAGTTACCTGAAGGTGTTTAAGGGGGTTTGGTTCTACTTGATTTTTCTGTAATGACTATAGGTGAATTCTAGGGACTTTGGTGAGTGTTTACATGACTATGGTGACAGGATATAGAAGTGAACCCGAGGCACAAACTTTAGGATTGACCCATATCAGTTTGGTGACTTTAGTGTGCCTACTGTGAATCTGGGATGACCTGGGGACTTCCCGAGACAACAAACAATACTATGGGCCTAGACATACTACTAGGAGACCACTCTGACCTGATGAACCCAAACAGAGACCCCATGGCCGGCGAGCTCGGAATTTTGGGTATAGGGGCCGGTCACTTGGTGAGGGTAGGGGCCTAGGTTGGTTCAGTAGCTCACATACACTATATACATCACCCTAGACTTGTTTGCTTAGACTTATCTGACCTGAGTCAAAACCTAGGAATACTTGTGTATGATTTAGGATATGTTTTCCGTATTTGAAATGATGATTTTTCATATCTGGATTCATTTTTGGTTTTCGCATGTTTGTACAACGACAATAAGGGTTGTTTGATTGATTTTGTACGCATATGCTATAGGTTCTAACCTACAAGCAATGCGTGTGCCGTTTTGGTTTTCCGCCTTGATTTTAATATCGTTATGATATGTGTTGTTATTGTAGGTACCTTCGCGTGGATCCCGAAGCGACGGAGCGAGGCGTCATCGACTTCGGTGAGCGAGGACTACGGTGAGTAGATCTATATCTACCGGGGAAGTCGGGTAAATGGCGTATAGCACCCCCGCAACTTTGATGGAAAACAGATTTATAGAATATGATTAAGAGATTAGGAAACTATGGTTAGAATGAGATAGCTATGAAACCATATTAGAAAACTAGAGATAGTTCGAAGTGATATGTTACTACTATCGTAGGATGACGTTTAGCGATATTATCATTTATGGTACTGTAGGAATGGATAGTCGATGTAGATGCGTCATCCGAACCATACTTTTTTCTAAACCGAAGAATCATATGTACCTTTTAAGTATATACCTTGACGGATGTTATGGATTTTCAAATGATATCTCTTTCTTAAAAACACCGTAACCCCTATTTTCAAAACTACGATTCGCTTCTTTAAAAATCCGATTGTATGGTTCAGATGTGTATGTTAGATTAGATATTTATACTTGTAGTGATAGAATGTTTATGCAATTCGATTTGATAGGTGATTTAAATGCGATGAAAGAATATAAGACTAACATGATGATATGATGGTATACGGATGCGAGTCGATCGAGTTGATTTATACCCTGCCGGTCCCCTAATATAAGATTTTTGTGGATGTGAACCGGGACTTAGGCATATAGATATACATACATTTATAGAATGTTGTGAATCATGGATGATAGGCCGTATGTGATATTAGGCCGTACCCTCTTTTGTCGTATAGGATGATAGGATCCCAATTAGTATAATGCCGCCGCACAATGATTTTCCGCGCGTGATGAGTTTGACTTGATGATTGATCCTTACCGTTGACTAGAGGTTGCCGTACGATGGATCATACCGTACGCGATGTTGTTAGGCTGGATGTCGATTGATAGATTCCCAGACTCGGTCATATTAGTTACGTATACCCGTCAGCATTTGCATATGATTTACCTTATGTTGCATTCATATTATTTCCATTGCATTGCTTATACCTGTGCTAGTACACTTGCACCATTATCGATGATGCGTATGTTACACGTACGCAGATTTGCCGGCTCACACACTTCATCATCGATAATTGCCATGTCACTACACAGTAGGGTTGCTGCATCATGACATATACATTGATACATCCATACTTGCGGATATACACATTCGTATATCCATATTGGTGCACATATACCTTGATACACCCATACTTGTGCACATACACATTGTATATCCATATTTGTGCACACATACATTGGTACATCTACACTTGCGCATATTCATATTGTACATATATAGATAACTGGTTTTATTGTAAAATTGGGAACCGCATGTTATATTTTAAAAACTGGAATCATTTTAAAAGAGCGGTTTTCCCTTAATATGTCATATCACTATTCCATGTTGCATGACACATGGATACGCTTACATTTCCATTATATGTCGCATGCATCATACTTTATGATTTTACGAATTGAGATATGTTGTTTTCTTGAGATTTCTGGATTTGAGAACCGTGGACATTTTAAAAGAGATTATGTGTTGTTTTAAAAACCCGGTTTCTCCTGATATGATATTTCAGTGCGTCCACCATGTGTTTTCTCTGTGCTGAGAGCGACATGTGAAACCCGATTCGAGGAGGCGGATGAGGCCGATTGTGGGTACATGGTCGACCCAGTATGGTACCCCGGGGCAAGAAAGGGAAGCTGTGTATATAGACGGTGAGCCTGGCAGAGGGACTACTACCTACCGGTGATAGTTTTGGGCTCGGCGGATATCCGGAGGATACCGACCGGAGTCGAGAGATGGATACGGGCCGACTCGTACTGCTGGGGCCGAGGGCCAATTCTGCAGACGGAGCCCGTGGGCCGATCCGTACTGACGGAGCCCGATATATGAGGATTTACGTGCCGATAATGTGCACGGTTTTCATGATGTTTTCGAGTGTCGATGCTGGGCACTCAGGTTCCATGATTTGATGTGTCGGGAGGGACACCGTTGATATATATATCCTCATACTTTCATGCACACTCTTTATGATATTTACATGCATGATATTGTTGCGTCAGTGGTTGACGCGTGGACTAGATCCACATACATACATACATACATACATACACTGATTCTACTATTGGAGATTATACACATGCTTATAGACATTGATTTATGGGTGGACGAGATCCACAAATCTGCATGCATTGATTATTACTGTTGGATGTTATCCGCATGCATATAGGTATTGACTACCTTGTTGGCACATATACGACCCGGTCACCCTAGATATCATAGTATTACCTTTATGATATAGTTGACCTAGGAGTCATTGTTTATTCGATTTTTATCTGTTGATATTTTTCTACTCACGAGTTGGCAACTCACCCCCGTTGTGCCACAGTTCTTGCAGGTTGACCGCTTGGATCAGTAGCGGCTTCGCTGGCGCACAGTTTCTTTTGGGTGTTTTGCAGTAGTATATGGGACATTTGTATCATACCCGCTCTTGTATTACATTTCATATTGTATCTAGTTAACACTATCAATCAATAAAAATTAGAATTTGTATAAGTAATGAGACTTAGTGGGATTGTGGTTGCGAGACTTAGAGCGAGGGGTTTTTCGCTACTTGTGATATTTATGTCTTGCTTCCTTTTATCTTTGTGGTGATCTTTGCCGTTGGGCGTCGTATACTTATATATACTGTATTGCGTGGTTGTGATCCGCCGTTTGGCGAAGAGCTAGCTCCCTCTTCGGGATGCCATTATCATTATTATGTATTTGTGGTTTTGGATCAAAATATACAAAGGAGGTGCTGCCAAATTTTTTTAAAAGACGAAACATGTTTTCAAACTAGTAAATTTCACTTGCATCATTCAGGTTCTTTTTCTATGCATTAAGAAAACTTGATTTCATTATACCTTTATTTCAAAACCTCACCTCCTTTATTTTTCTTAAAAGGTTTAGATTTCTGGGTTTCAGCTTACTTGAATTCCGTTACGCCTTTAGACGTTGCGTGATTCAAGTGCTGGTCACGAGCTAATATTTCGGGTCGTGAAATTTTCATTCATGTAAAATTCATTGTATGTAATATTCTTTTATTGGGGCACTTCCAGGTTGAGGATGATGTCACCATTGTATATTATTTACTTTTCTGCATTAGGATAGACCCGAGGAGGGGAGCACAAGTAACCGGGTTCTAGGGCCCAGTGGGAGGCCATCTCGAGGAGTCGAGACCGGGCCTCTTAACCCTAGAATTGGCAATGTTACTTGACGCTCTCATAGGGGTCTAAGGAAGTGTGTTTGGCTATTCATCGCGACCGTGGAATCCGTGTTTTATACAGGATCGATATAAAACACGGACGTCCTAGTATATCCAATATTTCATATGTTATTTTCTGCTGCAATGTTCTATGATGAGATCATATTACTTCCTGAGACGAATGCTTATACTATATATATATATATAATAATATAAAAATATTACTGCTTTTGTTTCTTCTGTGATGCTCAGGAAGCATAAATGATGGGATTTATTAATGGGATTAATAAAAGAAAAGAAACCTAAAAGATGTTGTAGAATCAAAAACTTTATAAAAAGGGTAGCTACAGTTTTGCTTTGCATATCGGTATATATGATATACCCTGCACCTTATTCAATGAGGAAAGAGCCGAGATCCCTTCACCGGGAGTGACCTCTTTAACAAAACTGGCAGATGCTACAAACTCGCGGTTTAGTTTTTGATTGCTTCAATAGTTCTTGCTTTGCATAGTGGTATATATGATATACCCTGCACCTTATTCGATGAGGAAAGAGCCGAGATCCCTTCACCGGGAGTGACCTCATTAGCGAAACTAGAAAAGCTTCAAAAACACTCCTTTTCAAAATCACTTGTTTCTACAATGATATCAAGTTCATTACGTAATAGGTTTTCAAAAAAGCCTGTCGCAGCCCTCCGTCATTTCAGATAAGTCCTACTTAGTATTCGTGCTACGTTTGTTGACCTCCGTCAAGGCGTAGTATGCGGTAGCTAACTAGTATTTATCTGTTTATGCATATGATGCAGATTGGATTATGGTAGTCGTACGGCCTTGTTGACCTCCGTCAAGGGTCATGCGGGTGGGTTTGATTCAATCAAGAAATGACGGGTTGAACTTGACTAGCACCCTATGATTTGTTGACCTCCGTCAAGGTCATGGGATGCTTGGGGCAAAATATTATCTGGAATTTCAAGTGTTGAAATTTGCAATGAGATTGCATACCTTCTATGAGATAGATGGATCCTGATACCCACTGTGAGTAAGAATTACTCCTGGAAGAGTTTTATACAGGACAATTAGCCGATCAGGTAGGTGTCTAGAAAGGTGTTAACGGGGTTATGCCTCTGGGAAAACGAAGTTTATTTTAATTAGGTCCGTGCGTAAGCACGGGGAACCTCCCTCAAAGTACCAACACTGGCCTGGCTGAAAGATTGGCGAACTTGTAAGGTGTAATTAATCCCGGCTAGTCTTTTCTTTTAGGGTTTGAAGGAAGATTTGATAAAAACAGTGGGAGACATCCTGATTAGATAAGATAATAACCAATCTAATCTTGCAAGAGCATACGCTAAAGTGTTTTCTTCTCTCTTTCACCAGGTAGCGACCATGTCAGGCCTTAATCAAGATAATAATATGGATGTATTGACTGAACCCGCTTATTATACTGAGCAGGGGAACGTTGGTCCCGTTCTTTCTTATAAGTGTTATAAGACTGAGCAGGGAATAGGAGAATATCTGGATTCTCACACCGCCTAAACGAAGAACAAACACGCTGATGCATCTTCTTCGGGTGTGTTAGTTATCGAGAACTGTTTCTCAGTTCACTCTACGTCCTGGGTATTAGATACCGGATCGGGATCCCACATATATAATATGTTACATGGGCTATGTAAAGTTAGGGAACTGGGAGAGGGTGATCATTCCCTAAGAGTAGGGAATGGTGCAAATGTTGCATCCAAGGCAGTTGGCGAATATCACCTTGTGTTACCAAATGGTAATACATTGGTTCTGAACGAGTGCTATTACATTCCGACCCTGATATGCAATATTATATCAGTTTCTTTATTGAATAAAGAAGGATATAATTTTGTAGTACATGATAATGTTATGAACATATTCCTGAATCAAAAGTTGATTGGATTAGGATCGTTAAATAATGGCATATACGTTCTCAACCAAACTATAGTACTTAATGTACAAAACACACACAAGAGGAAGAGTTCAAAAATGAACGAATCCTACTTATGGCATTGTAGACTAGGTCATGTCAATGCGACATGGCTAGCTAAGTTGCATAAGGATGGATATTTGAATCCGTTCGAATTATCATCTTATGATACTTGCCAGTCATGTCTCAAAGGCAAGATGAACAAAACTCTGTTTAGTGGACACGGAGAAAGTGTTACAGAACTCTTAGGGCTGATACATAGTGATGTATGTGGTCCCATGTCTACACATGCCGGGGATGGTTCTTCGTACTTCATTACGTTCACTGACGATCTCTCAAGATTCGGATATGTGTTCCTGATGAAACACAAGTCTGAAGCTTTTGAGAAAATCAGAGAATATAAGCACGAAGTAGAGAACCAAACGGGAAAAAGTATTAAAATCCTTCGATCTGATCGAGGAGGAGAATACTTGAGCAATGAGTTCCTAGACTATCTAAAAGAGAATGGGATTCTCTCTCAGCTTACTCCTTCTTATACACCACAGCACAACGGTGTATCGAAGCGAAAGAATCACACCCTATTAGATATGGTGCGCTCTATGATGAGCAATGCTGAGTTACATATTTCCTTCTGGGGATATGCGCTTGAGACAGCAGCATACCTACTGAATAAAGTTCCTACCAAATCTGTGCCTACCACCCCATATGAGATATGGGAAGGGAAGAGACCATATCTTAATCTTGTTAAGATATGGGGTTGCCCGGCTTATGTCAAAAGAAAAAAACCGGACAAACTCGAGGCAAGGTCTATTTTATGTAAGTTTGTTGGATATCCAAAGCATTCGCGAGGGTATATCTTCTACCACAGTGAGGAACAAAGGGTGTTTGTTGCTCAACACGCCACCTTTTTAGAAAAGGAATTTCTTGCAAAAGAGATTAGTGGCTCTGAGGTAGAACTGGAAGAGGTTCCAGCAGAACAAACTACAACAAAAGATTTGATGGAACCAGAGGATTCAGTAGTTCCTGACGAACCCCAGCCTCTCCGCAGATCTAGTCGGGTTTCTCATCCACCTGAGAGATACTACGGTTTTCTCGTTGATGGTGGGAGCGAGGATTGCATCATGGAAGATGATGACCCAACTAGCTTCGAGCAGGCCATCACGAGTGGTGACTCTGTGAAGTGGCTGGATGCAATGTTAGTTATGTATATGCCCTAGATTCCATTGTTGTACATATGATGTATATTATAATGGATGCTTGGATATATATAGAGAGGACTTTCTTGCTCGTCAAGATAGTATGCTATTTGGTTTCACTTTATCTTAACATGTTGACTTGTACTGGTTTACTGTTTTTCTCTCACATGTTGATAAAGCCCTTAGGATTTGTACTCGACTACTGGGACTATGATGAGATCATACTAGTGGGGCCACGGTAGTCGATGAGTACATCCTATAACTGTTCCTAGTCGAGGGTATATCGAGACAGGGCATCGATACACCAGAGTAGACTAGCGTATATGCATCTTGACCCATATGATGGGCGATGGATGATCCCATATCAATCGGTGTTTGACATCAGAGATGGTGTACGGGTGCTCAGTGGAGACTGGGTACACTGGACGGACTCGCCGAGAACTCCCAGATGGTGATATACCACACGTCAGATGGCAGTTCTCCGGTGACACTGGTACAGGGTAGTCTGTAGACCCAAGATCGTCATAGTGTCTTGTGTGATTCCCACTGTGCTTTGATTTCCACCTTACCACATCCAAGAGGGCGTGCAAAACGGTGGCTTTTGGGTACAGTCCCGAATCACATGGAGGCAATGAGCGATAGGAGGGGATTCGTCTCTCCCGGTATAGGGAGTTGATGTTGTGCTGTGTTCGATTGGCTATAACTGGAAGTCCCTGGCCAGGGCTGATATAGAGATTTACTGGTAAGTGTTACTAGTAGTTTCTCGACTCGTTATGAGCCATACATCGACACGACTTATCGGTTACTGGGGTCTGACGTTTACCACCCCTAGACTTTATATGCGACATATCAGACGAACAGACCGGACTGTACGGGAGTGTTACTGATTGGATTCACAGGAGAACGCACAGGCTAGCTTGTTGATCTTCTGATCGCTTAATACCTTGGTGGCTGTTGCGTTTAGCTGACCGCTTGCAGCTTGTGGGTGTTTGATATGATCATCACCTGCTACCGGCATATTGACGATTCTTTAGAGTCCTACACAGAGGTTTCTTGGCTCACGCGAAACGGAGTAGAGGCACATATGTGATATGCGCAGGACCGAGGATAATGCGATATGAGATACCGTATTATATTCTCGCGATATTTAGATATGAACCGGGACATCGGATCAAGTGTTGATTCGATGAATCGGTACATGATATATTAGTCGGTTATATTCGATATAGCCGGATTGTCGGATCAAGAGTTGATTCGATGATTTAATGTATAATAATATATATGATATATTGTATTACATTATCTAATATTGGCTCGCTTTATTATTTCATTTTCTCACTAGATGATACATTGATATATATGCGATATATGTTAAGTGTATTATTTTCTTTTGTTGCAAATATATAATATATATGTGATATATATTATTGTGACATGATATGATTTATTATTAAACATGTTTAAGGATGATTAAATGGGATTAGGGTTTGATTAGGGTTATCTTCTTCTTGCACATTCTAGAAGCTTTTCCTTTTTGTCTTGGTTAAGATATTATGGTTGATATTTTTCCATGACTCATTTCTAACCTAACCAAATCCTAACTCTAGTTTATTCTCTACAAGCTCTTAGCCTATCATCCTTGACCATGGTTGATATATCAATCATATAGATTTCTTTTCTATTCATCACAAAAGGAATTATCATTATCTTTTCCATTATCATCTTCTTCTCTCTTGAGTTCCAAAAAGAAAAATGCTTACTAGTTAATTCTTTTGTGATGATTTCTAGTGAGAAAGTGAATTAAAAAGAAAGCATAATTACTACTCCCTCATCCTCATCTAATCTAGCCCATTAGATTAGGGTGTTCATCTCTTTAGAGTGAGAAAGCTTAGGTTATTGCAACTTCGACGTAGATCATCGGAGATTCGGAACACTTCAAGCTAGCATGGATCGTTCGAGTCGTGGAGCCTCTTTTGAGTCCGGGAGATCATGGATCGCGGTGAAGGGACTTCTACTTGGAGCTTGTGAAGCGAAGGAGCGGACTACAAAAGTTGAAATCCCTCACACTTAGGTAAAAAGATGTTATCTTGCTTGCTAAACCCTAATAATCTAGCAAAGATCCTGTCTTTGGGTTGTTCGGCACATGTAAAATTTTATTCATGCATGTTTGATGCTTTATGAACCTTCAAAAGTGTGCCTAGGAACCCTACATGCAATGCGATCTGAGATGGAATCCATGTAAACCAACAAAGTATGGACTTTGGAAGTTGCTCCTAAAGGGGTAAAACCTATTGGGAGCAAATGGATCTTTAAAAAGAAACTTGGTGTAGATGGAAAAGTTGAGACTTTCAAATCTAGCCTTGTTGCAAAGGGTTTTCGTCAACGACCAGGTGTGGATTATGACGAAACTTTTTCTCCAGTGGCTATGCTTAAGTCCATCCGGATCCTACTTGCCATTGCTGCATACCATGACTACGAAATCTGGCAGATGGATGTTAAGACCGCCTTTCTAAATGGTGATTAAGAAGAGTGCGTGTACATGACTCAGCCAGAGGGCTTCGTAGACAGTGGGAGCAGCGGAAAGGTGTGCAAGCTGCTTAAATCCATCTACGGGTTAAAACAGGCATCGCGGAGTTGGAACATCTGCTTTGATGTTGTAGTCAAAGAGTTTGACTTCATCAAAAACGTAGATGAACCTTGTATATATAAGAAGGTTGCAGAGAGTAAGGTTGTTTTCCTCGTATTGTACGTCGATGACATACTCTTGATAGGAAATGATGTTCCTATGCAGCAATCGGTCATGCTCTTCTTATCTCAAAGATTCTCAATGAAAGATCTAGGTGATGCCTCCTGCATACTGGGAATTATGATCTATAGAGATAGATCTAAAAGGATACTGGGATTGTCCCAATTCAGGTACATTGACACCATACTAAAGAGCTTTAGTATGGAAGAATCCAAGCGTGGGAACCAACCCACGATCTCTGGACTCACTCTCTCCAAAGAGATGTCTCCCAAGACTGATTTGGAAAGAGCTCGCATGCAAGGGATACCCTATGCTTCGGCAGTAGGCTCTATCATGTACGCAATGCTATGTAACAGACCCGATGTAGCATACTCACTAAGTGTAGTGAGTAGGTATCAAGAAGATCCTGGAGAGAGTCACTGGATAGCTGTGAAGAACATTCTCAAGTACTTAAGAAAGACTAAGGAGATGTTCTTGGTGTATGGTAACGGTGAACTCCAGGTGGAGTCCTTTACCGATTCAAGCTTCCAAAGTAATAAGGACGACTCTAAGTCGCACTCGGGATTTTTCTTTACCCTCAATGGAGGGGCGGTGTGTTGGAAGAGTTCCAAACAGGAAACCGTTGTAGACTCGACGATGGAGGCTGAATACATCGCTGACAATGATGCTGCCAAAGAGGCTGTCTGGATGAAGAAGTTCATCACTGAACTTGGTGTGGTTCCGTCTATTGAGCGTCCGATACCTTTGTATTGTGATAACAATGGAGCTGTGGCTTTGGCCAAGGAACCCAGGTCCCATCAGAAGTCCAGACATATTCTGAGGTGGTATCACCTGATCCGGGAGATAGTTGACCGCCGGGAGATCGAGGTCAGGAGAGTTGATACGAAGGACAACACTGCGGATCCACTCATGAAGGCCATACCCCAGATACAATTTGAGAGACTCTTCGGGATGTTGGGTATGAGATACTACAATAGCTGGCCTTAGTGCAAGTGGGAGATTATTAGTTATGTATATGCCCTAGAGGCCATTATTGTACATATGATGTATATTATAGTGGTAGCTTGGATATATATAGAGAGGACTTTCTTGCTCGACATAATAGTATGATATTTGGTTTCACTTTATCTTAACAAGTTGACTTATATTATTTTACTGTCTTGCTCTCACATGTTGATAAAGCCCTTAGGATATGTACTCGACTACTGGGACTATGATGAGATCATACTAGTGGGGCCAGGGTAGTCAACGAGTACATCCTATAACTGTTCCTAGTCGAGGGTGTATCGAGATAGGGCATCGATACACCAGAGTAGACTAGCGTATACGCATCTTGACCCATATGATGGGCGATGGATGATCCCATATCCATCGGTGTTTGACATCAAAGATGGTATATGGGTGCTCAGTGGAGACTGGGTACACTGAACGGACTCGTCGAGAACTCCCAGATGGTATTATACTTCACGTCAGATGGCAGTTCTCCGGTGACACTGGTACAGGTTAGTCTGTAGACCCGAGATTGTCATAGAGTCTTGTGTGATTCCCACTGTGCTTCAATTTCCACCTTACCACGTCCAAGAGGGCGTGCAAAATGGTGGATTTTGGGTACAGTCCCGAATCATATGGAGGCAATGAGCGATAAGAGGGGATTCGTCTCTCCCGGTATAGGGAGTTGATGTTGTGCTGTGTTCGATTGGCTATAACTGGAAGTCCCTGGCCAAGGCTAATATAGAGTACTACTGGTAAGTGTTATCAGTGGGTTCTCGACCTGTTATGAGCCTCACATCGACACGACTTATCGGTTACAGGGGTCTGATGTTTACCACCCCTAGACTAGTTATGCAACATATCAGATGAAAAGACCGGACTGTACGATAGTGTTACTGATTGGATTCATAGGAGAATGTACATGCTTGCTTGTTGATCTTCTGATTGCTCAATACCTGGGTGGCTGTTACGTTTAGCTGACCGCTTGCAGCTTGTGGGTGTTTGATATGATCATCACCTACTGCCGGCGTATTGACGATTCTTTAGAGTCCTATATAAAGGTTTCCTAGCTCAGGAAAAACGGAGTAGGAGCACATATGTGATATGTGCAGAACCGAGACTAATACGATATGAGATAACGTATTCTATTCTCGCGATATATGATATCGGCCGAGTATATGTGATATAGCCGGGTCATCGGAACAAGTGTTGATTCGATGAATCGGTACATGTTATCAAACATGTTAGTCGGTTATATGCGATATAGCTGGATTGTCGGATCGAGTGATAATTCGATGATTTAATGTATAATTATATATGTGATATATTACATTACGTTAACTAATATAAGCTCGCTTTATTGATTCATTTTCTCACCGGATAATACATTGATATATATGCGATATATGTTAATTGTATTATTTTCTTTTGTTGCAAAATATATTATATATGTTATATATAATATTGTAACAAGTTATGATTACAAATACAACATGATTTGTCGAGATTAAACAAGTTAGGGTTTGATTTGGGTTAGCATTTGGGTTAGCTTTTTCAAGAAGCTTCAAGAAGCTTTCTTTTGTTTTATGCTTAGATATTTTGTGTTGATATTTCTTAACCCAACCCAAACCCTTTATCTTAGGTTTATTCTCTACATGAGTTAAGCCCTTTATTTCTTAACTCAAGGTTGTTTTGTAACCATAACAATAATTCATTATTCATCACAAAAGTCTTCTTCTTCTTCCTCCTTGAAAAGCTTTCTAGCTTTTTTATGAATTAAAGTGAGAAATTGAAATAAAAAGAGAGCTAAATTCCTACTTCATCATCCTTATCTATTCTAACCACTTAGATTAGGGTGTTCACTTCTCTAATACTTGATTAGAGAAGTGAGAGCTTGAGTTAAAGATTCTTCAAGGTAGATCATCTTCGAAAAGGAAGACTTCAAGCAAGAATGGATCATTCGACTTGTGGAGCCTCTCTTGAATCCGGGAGATCATGGATCGCGGCGAAGGGACTTCTACTCGGAGCTTATGAAGCGAAGGAACGGACCACAAAGGTTGTAATCCCTCTCTCTTAGATGTAAAGTTGTTTACATGCTTTGTTAACCCTAATTATCTAGCAAAGATACTCACTTTAGGTTATTCGGCACTTGAAAATTTTTAATTCGACATGGTTGATGCCTTGTAGAACCTTGTTCTAGTGCCTAGTAACTCTACAAATTTCTCAAAAGCTTCAGACTTGTGTTTCAACAGGAACACATGTCTGTATCTTGAGAGATCGTCAGTGAATGTAATGAAGTACGAGGAACCATTCCTGGCATGTGTAGACATAGGACCGCATACATCACTATGTATCAGTCCTAAGAGTTCTGTAACTCTTTCTCTGTGTCCACTAAACGGAGTTTTGGTCATTTTGCCTTTGAGACATGAATAGAAAGTTTCATAAGATGATAATTCGAACGTATTTAAATAACCATCTTTATGTAACTTAGCAAGTCGTGTCGCATTGATATGACCAAGTCTACAATGCCACAAGAAGGATTCGTTCATTTCTGAACTTTTCCTCTTGTGTGTGTTCTGTATATTAAGAACTGTGTTTTGATTTAGAACGTATATGCCATTATTTAACGAGCCTGATCCAATCAACTTTTGATTCAGGAAGATGTTCATAACATTATCCTGTAATACAAAATTATATCCTTCTTTACTTAATAAAGAAACTGATATAATGTTGCATATCATGCTCGGTATGTAATAGCATTTGTACAGAATCAATGTATTACCACTTGGTAATACAAGGTGATATTCGCCAACTTCTTTGGCTGCAACATTTGCACCATTCCTTACTCTTACGGAATGATCACTCATTCTCAGTTCTCTACCTCTCTTTAGCCCATGCAATATATTGCATATGTGGGATCCTGATCCGATATCTAATGCCCAGGACGTAGAGTGATCTGAGAAACGGTTCTTGTTAACTAAGACATCCGAAGAAGATACATCAACATATTTATTCTTCGTTTGGTCGGCGTGTGAATTCTGGTATCCCCTTATTTCCTGTTCAGTCTTATAACAATGATAAGAAAAACCTGAACCAACGTTCCCCTGCTCAGTATAACAAGCGGGTTCGTTCAATACATCTATATTATTATCTTGATTAAGTCCTGACATGGTCGCTACCTGATGAGAGAGAGAAGAAAACACTTTAGCGTGCGCACTTGCAAGATTAGATTGGTTATTATCTTATCTAATCAGGATGGCTCCCACTGGTTTTATCAAATCTTCTTTCAAACCCAAAAAGGTAAGACTAGCCGGGATTCATTACACCTTTACAAGTTCGCCAATCTTTCGGCCAGGCCAGTGTTGGTACTTTGAGGGAGGTTCCCCGTGCTTTCGCACGGACCTAATTAAAATAAACCTCATTTTCCCAGAGGCATTACCCCATTAAAACGTTTCTAGACACCTAATTGATCGGCTAATTGTCCTGTGTAAAACTCTCCCATGAGTAATTCTTACTCGCAGTGGGTATCGGGATCCAACTATCTCATAGTAGGTATGCAATCTCATTATAAATTTCAACACTTGAAATTCCCGATAATGCTTTTACCCCTAACGTGCTATGATCTTAACGAAAGCTAACAAACCATAGTCCGTTAGTTAAGTTCACCCCATACATTTCAAGATTGAATTAAACCCATCCACACGAACTTTGACGAAAGCCAACAAAGCCGTACGACTACCTTAATCCAATCGCATCATATGCTATATATAAGTAGTAAGTAGCTACCGCATACTACGCCTTGACGAAAGCCAACAAACGCAGCACGAATACTAAATATTACTTATCTGAAATGCCGGAGGGCTACGACAGGTTTTTCAGAAAACCTTTTGCGTAATGAACTTGATATCGTTGTAGAAACAAGTGATTTTGAAAAAGAGTGTTTTTGAGGCTTTTCTAGTTTCGCTAAAGAGGTCACACCCGGTGAAGAGATCTCGGCTCTTTCCTCATCGAATAAGGTGCATGATATTTCATAAATACCGCTGTTCAAAGCAAGAACTATAGAAGCAATCAAAAACTAAATCGTGAGTTTGTAGCATCTGCCAGTTTTGCTAATGAGGTCATTTCGGTGAAGGGATCTCGGCTCTTTCCTCATCGAATAAGGTGCAAGGTATATCACATATACCACTATGCAAAGCAGAAAACTGTAGCTACCCTTATTGAAAATTTTATTCTACAACATCTTTTAGGTTTCTTTTCTTTTATTAATCTCATTAATAAATCCCATCATTTATGCTTCCTAAGCATCACTGAAGAAACGAAAGCTGTAATATTTATATATCATATATATAGTATAAGCATCCGTCTTAGGCAGTAATATGATCTCATCACAGAGCATTGCAGCAGAAGTCAACATATGAAATATTGGATATACTAGGACGTCCGTGTTTTATTTTGAGCCTGTGAAAAACACGGATTCCACGGCCGCGATGAATAGCCAAAACCACATCCCTAGACCCCTACGAGAGCGGCAAGTAACCCTCCCAATTCTATGGTTAGGAGACCCGATCTCGACTCCTCGAGATGGTTTCCTACTGGACCACAGAACCCGGTTACTTGTGCTCCCCATCTTGGGTCTATCCTAATACGGAAAAGTAAATAATATACAATGGTGATATCATCCTCAACCCGGAAGTGCCCCAATAAAAGAATATTACATACAAATGAATTTTACATAAATGAAAAAGAAAACTCTCATCTAACATAAAATCCCCGGCTATTCAAAACACGACGATCGAATATAACTTATCACAGCATAACATAACAACACATGTCATCAACGTACGTAAATATGCCTATCACAATTGTCGTCGATCTATAGCGACGAAAACGGCGATATACCACATATTACACTTACGGTCGCAGAAAAGAAAATGTAAAACTACAATATTTGGAATCCACAATCTCTATAGACATCGTAAACCCGAAATATCACATATTACGGATTTCATGCCTAACTAAATGAATTCCACATATTGTAATCACAACACAGATATCTAGGCGAAGTTACACAATTCGATCGATTCAACGAATTCCCAAAATACCCCAGTGAGTTCAATACTTAAGCAGGAAAAAAATTTTTCCAAAAAGTATGCCCTATCACCTACGGACCGTCGCTGAAGGGCCCGTCCTAAGCCTCCACAGTGGCGCCGTGGAACCGCTGCCAAAACCAGGTTTTGGCAGCGGTTGCGCGGTCAATGTAGCGATGTAGGGACTCGTTCTTTAGATCGGTCCATAGAATTCCCTGCATGATTTTCTAAATATTTTTAATATGAAAAATTTCAACTTTTGAAAAATTTCCAGAGAAGGGGTCTCGTTTGGGTTTTCGGGGTTCGATCGGACTTTAAATTTCGTATAGACAACGCCTAATGCTCTAGATTCATTCTGATACAACTGTTGGGTTGCGTAACACCACCACGAAGCTTAGGAAGGCATCACACATGCAATATTTAAAATTTTGGGGTGCTATGAAACCCTAACCAAGATCTTAACTAGAGAATTAGGATTAATTTTGCATGTAAACAACTTTACATCTAAGAGAGAGGGATTAAAACGTTTTTAGTCCGTTCCTTCACTTCATAAGCTCCGAGTAGTAGTCCCTTCACCGCGATCCATGAACTCCCGGACTCTAGAGAGGCACCACAAGTCGAATGATCCATGCTTGCTTGAAGACTTCGAAATCCAAGATGATCTACTTCGAGGAAACACGAACTCAAGCTATGACTTCACTAATTGTGAATTAGTGAAGCTAACACACTAATCTATATGGCTAGTATAGAAGAGGATGATGAAGTAGGAATTTTGCTCACTTTATTATTTAATTACTCACTATTTTCTTCTTGATCTCAAAAGCTAGAAAGCAAAATGAGAATGAGGAGGAAGAAGAAGAATGAATGAGAGTGAGGTTAGAAATGCAACCATGGGTTAAGTATATCATCCTTAACCATTGTAGAGAGTTAACCATGGCTATATGTCATGGTTGGGTTAGAAATATCTAGGGCAAAACAAAAAGGGTGGACTTCGTCAATAGTAATCTACAAGCTTCATGAAGCATCATCCATGACTCATTTCCACAATTTGAATTACTTAGATATTTAAACCCAAACATTACATATAACATGGTATAATTCTCATATATACATGTTGCATGTATAACCTAGCATGCTACAATATTATATATCACATATATAATATTTATGTAACAAAAGAAAAAAAACAATAAACATATATCACATATATGTTAAATGTATCATAAGTGAGAATAATAAATACTTAAGTGAGCATATAATATATATATATATATATATATATATATATATATATATCATTTTATCGAATCAACACTTTATCCAATAACCCGGCTATATTACATATAACCGGCCGATATCATATATCACGAAAATAGAATACGGTACACATATCGTATTAATTTCGGTCCCCGCACATATCACATATGTGCTCCTACTCCGTTTTACCTGAGCCAGGATCTGTGTAGGACTCTAAAGATTCGTCAATACGCCGGCAGTAGGTGATGATCATATCAAACACCTACAAGATGCAAGCGGTCAGCTAAACGTAACAGCCACCCGAGTATAGAGCGACCAGAAGATCAACAAGCAAGCCTGTACATACTCCTGCGAATCCAGTCAGTAACACTACCATACAGTCCGGTCTCTTCGTCTGATATGTCGCATATCCAGTCTAGGGGTGATAAACGTCAGGCCCCAGTAACCGATAAGTCGTATCGATGTGAGGCTCATAACGGGTCGAGAAACTACTGATAACTCTTACCAGTAAATCTCCATATCAGCTCTAGCCAGGGACTTCCAGTTATAGCCAATCGAACACAGCGCAACATCAACTCCCAATACCGGGAGAGACGAAGCCCCTCCTATCTCTCATTGCCTCCATGTGATTCGGGACTGTACCCAAAAGCCACCGTTTTGCACACCCACTTGGACGTGGTAAGGTGGAAATCAAAGCACGGTGGGAATCACAAGACTCTATGACGATCTCGGGTCTACAGACTAACATGTACCAGTGTCACCGGAGAACTGCTATCTGACGATAGGTATAATACCATCTAGGAGTTCTCGGCGAGTCCGTTCAGTGTACCCAGTCTCCACTGAGCACCCGTACACCATCTTTGATGTCCAACACCAATGGATATGGGATCATCCATCGCGCATAATATGGGTCAAGATGCGTGTACGCTAGTCTACTTTGGAGTATCGATGCGCTGTCTCGATACAACCTCGACTAGGAACACTTATAGGATATACTCGTGGACTACCCTGGCCCCACTAGTATGATCTAACCATAGTCCTAGTAGTCGAGTACATATCCTAAGGCCTTTATCAACATGTGAAAGCAAGACAGTAAACTGATACAAGTCAACACGTTAAGACAAAGTGAAACCAGATAGCATACTATCATGTCGAGCAAGAAAGTCCTCTCTCTATATATCCAAGCATCCATTATAATATACATCATATGTACAACAACGGCCTCTAGGGCATATACATAACTAACAGGTCCATAGGTACTGTGGCATGTACTGGATATTATTAAACTGCACTCAAGAGTTGAGCACTTGGGAGATTATGGAACCTTGACAAATCGATCGAAAGGTTCGTGTCACACCGCGCTTCCCAGTGTACGGCGAAGGGGACACGACTGGCCGCTACGTATTTACTATGAAATAAATACGCTAAGCGTATCTAAGCAATATAAAAGTAAATGCACAAGAGACAAGATATAATAAACAACAACTTTTATTTATTAACATTCTTTTACAGTACATGGAAAAGTAAATACATCTGAGTGAAAGCAATGCCTAAACAGTGGTATAACAGAAAAGGAAAATTACTGAAATGAAAGTGTACAGTGAACTAAAGATCTGGGTCTTCAACGAAGTGGTCCAAGTCTTCAGCATGGGCTCTATCTCAAGGATGTCCAGATCACCTGACGACAGTCAAAGAAGAAAAAAGAGAATGTCGTCAGCGAACAAATCTCTCGGTAAGTCCCAAAGATAAGAGGGAAATAGAATAGACAGAATTAGAAGGTAGATTTTAAAATTGTATTATATTGTTGTAATGTTGTGTTAACGCTGTTGTTTGTAGCTTGGTACAAAAAGATACCAGTGTATACGAGAGGGGTCTCTATATGCTAGAGACCAGGGCAAATGGAATGAACAAGGAACCGTTGGGCCACGGTACAACAGCAACGGAATATAGGTTATGTGTCTTAATCTTACTGTCTCGTGCCACTTCTAACACCTTCCGTATCAATCTACCCTTTAAATTCCTTAGTGTTTTGGTTGTATTGTTGTATTGTATTGTCTTTTATTGTAAACTGTATAAATTGTATAATTGGATGACTTACCGAAACCATGATATCAGTAAACGGATGTAACTATAAGATCATGGATTTAACTATAGAATCATGTAAATGGAAGTATATCCATGGTTCGGTTCAGTCAATATAGATTGAATGTATTGAACAGCTTGAATATAGGGATTCATGTTGAATTGGAATATTGTAGATTGTACTTGAATCATATTCAAGTCAGATTATTAATGAGACTCAGTCTGAGTCAGAAAATTAGAAAAGTAAATTGAAGTCCTGATTGTTTTGATATTATCGGTAACCGCTGCACATGGACGGCAGGATTTGTGTCTTTTTCAAAGACGATTACCGTATTGATAACACCGTTGTTAAGTTGTCTACCTTAAATATGCAAGCACCCACTTCTCAGGCTCCCTGAGGCTCAAGAGATCGGTCCCTCTTAAACCTATGTTTACTAGGGTCCTTAGGGTAATTTATAGAACTTGAGGGGGTTTATGTAAAAAATACTTTTGTATAGTTTTCAAAATACACCCAAGTATTAGTTATCGTCTTTAGAGTTATCATAGGTGTGGATTTTATAATTGTGATATTTCTAGTGAAAATATCCTAAATTCATAATAAAAGGTATTTATTTGTAATATTGACTTTATATGGAATTCATGGTATTTTAACGTAAAATGATTCTTGTGATTTTTGAAAAGAGTTGTAATATTTATATTATTTCAAAATAGATATTTTAATGTTACATATATATATAATTATATAAAAATTATTTTAATATATATTTTATATTTCTAAAAATCTCATTTTCTTAAAATGTCGTATTTTAAATCTTTCGAGACCGAATGCTCCTTGCGGAGGTCTGCATCTCGCACTACTAAGCCCGAGGATGTGCGATAATCCGCACCATCCCGAACGGGTTGCCCAAATGGGTTGTAGCGGCGCTTTGCAAAGATTTGTGTAAAATACTAATCATTAAGAAAAATGGTTTTATTAGTAATGGTATTTATTTGAAAAGGTGTCGTTTTCCCGTATCCTATGTTCCTGAGGGTATTGTGCTATTTTGCATATGAGTGTGTGAGGAGGTAGGTCATTACCTCGTGATCTACTTAAAGGTATAGCAAGTTTAATAGTTTAAATGCCGAAATGAAACTACATGGTATTTTAGTGAAAAAATACGGTAAAATGGAACTAGCAATTTCTTTTGATATAGAACTTGTTCAATATGATTAGTTAGTGTTTAATAGTCAACATGAAGTGGTTTAACAGATTGTATTAATAAAATGTTCGATTTTGAGAAAGAACCGAATCGGAAACCGGATTTATTCCGTTTCCGTCGGGTTTTGGAATTTGGTATTTTTAGAAAAGATTAGAGAAGGGAAATTGGGACTTACGGGTTTCAAACTTAAAGGAGAGGAAGGGGAGAAGAGAGGAGTCGACGGTGCGTCGTTTCGTCGCCGGGATCTCCTAGGGTTGTCGCCGAAAAAATTTTCGGTGCTTCGCCTCTTTACTTCTTCCAAAGTATACTAGGGTTTCTAGGAATTTCTTGAGAGTTGGCTCAGAATTTTCGGTGAGGGGGTAGTGTTTAGGGGTGGTATGTATAGGGTTAGGGTAGATGAAGAGTTTAATTGAAAAAATGTAATAAAATATATTAAAATGTATTAAAAGTAGAGTAAATAGGGTTTTATTGTGTCTCTGGAACCGATCTGGGTAATTGAAGTGTGCAGGGGGTAGGGGCGGCCAAGAGGCACCACATTGGTGTTGGGGACTCGGCGGTCCGGCCGAGTCGGCCGGTCCGCCGGCCGACTCGGCTGAGTCCGGCCGAGTCAGGCCACCTTTGGGTTCCCCGACGGTCCAACTACTCACTGGCGTATTTAACTTTTCATGGGTAATGGGATTTTTGTGAGATATGCACGTGTAAACTCTTGGTATTCTAGAAATTCAAAACAAAATAATATTAAAAATAATGTGGGTATGGGATTTGAACTCTGGTGGCTTGGTTTAGCAATGCAAGGTATTACCTATGAGCTACAAGCTCCTTCTTGTAATTAAAGAGCTAATTAAATATTTAAAGTAGTCACAGCAAAAGTAAATACCCTAAGTATACATTAATTTTTTTAGCAAATTTTTGTACACTACAAATGAAGTTGTTACAGTCTACCCTCCTTACAAAAATTCCGCCCTCGAAATTTACAACATTTATTTGAGGTCTAGTTTACAAAGAGGTGTGGATATCTTGCACACATTTCATCTTCCCTTTCCCAGGTGGACTCTCCTGGAGTTTCTTTTCTCCACATCACTCGGACCAAGTTAACTTCCTTGTTCCGAAGTGTCTTAACTTTCCTGTCCAGAATCTCCATAAGTTGTTGCTCACATGATAAGTCGGGCTGTATAGTGAGCTCGGAATGATCAAAAACATGGCTGGGGTCACTCACATACCTTCTGAGTTGGGATATGTGGAACACATTATGCACTCCTTCCAATGAAGGTGGAAGTGCTAAACGGTATGCCACTTCACTGACTCGTTCGAGTATGTCGAATGGTCCAATGTATCTCGGACTTAGCTTACCCCGTCTTCCAAATCGGATCACTCCGGGGTTCGGATATATCTTCAAGAATACGTGATCTCCTGGCTAGAACTCTAAGTGACGTCTCTTTGCATCATCCCAGTGCTTCTGTCGATCTTGGGTTATGCGCATCCTTTCTTTGATAGTTCGAACAACATCAACAGTCGCTATTATCATCTCCGATCCAAGAAGTTCCCTATCTCCGATGTCGTCCCAACTTAATAGCGATCGACACTTCCTTCTATACAGTGCTGCAGAAGGTGACATTCCTATGCTTGCTTGGTAGCTGTTGTTGTACGAAAACTCCACAAGATGTAGGTGATCTTCCCACGATCCTTTGAAGTCTAACATACATGCTCTGAGCATATCCTCCAAGATCTGAATAGTTCGCTCAGACTGACTATCTGTTTGTGGATGATAAGCCGTGCTGAAGTTCAGACTTGTTCCCAAGCTTGCTCGCAGACTCTGCCAAAATTGCGATCGGAACCTCGTGTTACGATCAGAGACAATGCAGACCGGTACTCCATGAAGTCTCACAATTTCCTGTATGAGTTCATGGGTATCAGAGATAGTACATTATGAAGAGTTTAAATCTTAAGTAGATTATTACCTCCATGTACTTCTTTGCTGGTGGCTCAGTTGAATGGCCAATTCGAAATGGGATGAGGTGAGCCGACTTTGTGAGTCGATCCACAATGACCCATACTGCATCGTTACCTTTTATGCTGCGAGGAAGAGCAGTCAGAAAATCCATCGTGATGTATTGCCACTTCCATTCTAGGATTGGTAACGGTTGAAGTAACTCAGCAGTCCTGTGATGTTCATCCTTTACTTGCTGACACACCAAGCATTTTGCGACGCTTCTGGCTACTGCACGCTTCATTCCATACCACCAATAATTTTGACGTAGATCTTTGTACATCTTGGTACCTCCAGGGTGTACTGAGTAGGGAGAGCTATGAGCTTCTTTCATTAACTCTTCCCGAACAGGACCTTTTGGTACACATAATCTGCTACCATATCTCAAAGATCCGTCTTCATGGATGATGAAGTCTGTTCTGAGTCCATTCTCCACTTGTTCTCTGATCTTTTGCAACTTAGCATCACTTTCTTGAGCTGCTTTGATCTGATTGACAATGGTTGATTGAACTTGTAAATTCATCAAACTTGAAGTGTTACCTGGCATGACTTCTTCAATCTCCATCTGATGCAAGTCTTGTTGAAGCTTCCACTGAGCGGTGAGATTCATCGATAAAGGTTGGCAACTAAGAGCATATGGAACCACATTCACCTTCCCTGGGTGATATTGCAAGTTGATGTCAAAGTCCGCCTTGAGTTCGAACCATCTTCTCTGCCGCATATTCAACTCCTTCTGAGTAAACACATATTTCAGGCTCTTGTGATCGGTGTATATGTTCACTCATTCACCAAGTAGATAATAACGCCAAATCTTGAGAGCAAAGATGACGGCTGCCAATTCCAGATCATGTGTCGGATAATTGCGCTCATGAGTCTTCAGCTGTCTTGAAGCATAAGCCACAAACTTACCGTGCTGATGTAGAACACATCCTAATCCCTTACCGGATGCATCGCAATGCACTTCGAATCATCCAGATTGGTCTGATATAACGAGAATAGGCGCTGATGTCAACCTTGACTTGAGTTCTATGAAAGCTTGTTCGCATGCTTCTGACCACACAAAATCTTCATCTTTACGTGTGAGCTTGGTCAGGGGTGTTGCCATATTTGAAAAGCCTTCAATGAACCTTCTGCAATATCAGCTAGACCCAAGAAACTTCGAATGTCCTTCATTGACTTTGGTGTTGGCCATTCGCTAACTGCTAAAGCTTTTGCTGGATCCGCAGAGATTCCCTCACCTGATACGATATGTCCAAGAAAACCAGCTTGATTTAGCCAAAACTCGCACTTGCTGTACTTGGCAAATAACTGATGTTGACGAAGAGTTTCCAGTACAATTCGTAGGTGCTCGGCATGCTCTTTCCGACTCTTAGAATACACCAGGATGTCGTCGATGAAGATGACAACAAACCTATCTAAGTACTCCCGGAAAACATGATTCATTAGGTTCATGAATATTTCTGGTGCATTGGTCACTCCAAATGGCATCATTAGAAATTCGTAATGTCCATAGCAAGTTCTGAAAGCCGTTTTATGAATATTAGCTTCCTTGACCTTCACCTGATGATAACCTGAACGAAGGTCTAATTTAGAGAAAACACAAGATCCACTTAGCTGATCGAATAAATCGTCGATGCGCGGGAGTGGATACTTGTTCTTTATAGTGACTTCGCTCAAGGCTCTGTAATCGATGCACATTATGTATGAACCTTCCTTCTTCTTCACAAGTAGTACAGGTGATCCCCAACTTGAAGTGCTGGGACGAATCCATCGTTTCGCTAATAGTTCGTCCAACTGTGTTCGGACTTCCTTCAAACCTTCCGGACTTAATCGATAGGTGTTTAGATCACTGGTTGTGCTCCTCATACTAAATCAATGGTGAATTCAAGAGCTCGATCGGGAGGCAAGCCTGATATATCGTCAGGAAACACGTCGTCGAACTCTCTAACCACATCTGGTCTTGATTCTTCCTCCGCTTGAGCTGTTGCAACTACTGCTTCCCTTGGCTTCGCTTTGTATGTACTTGGCTCTAGAGTACGGTCTCCGCTTTTGAAATAAAAGACCGGATGGTCTGGAATCTCGAATACTACCCTCCTTTGACAACAGTCGATGGTAGCATAAAAAGTTCCAAGCCAATCCATACTTAGAACCACATCGAATTTAGGTATGTCCAGCACTTTGAAGTCAGCATAGAACTCTCTACTGCAGACGAATACTGGACACAAGCTGTATCCTAGTGTTGCCTTTAGAACGCCATTTCCTGAACTGACATTCCAGCTGGATACAAGAAGTGTGACTGGAATCGCATTGGTTCGGACGAACTGTTGCGACATAAAGCAGTGAGATACTCCAGTATCTAACAGTGCTAGTGCAGGTATTGAGGGTAATAAGATTGTACCTAAGGTATGTGGGATATGTTTTAGGTATAGGGAAATGTTTGTAGAAAAGTAGCAATACTGAAAGAAAGGTTTGAGAAGAAAGTTTACCAGTGATAACTTGGCCAGTGGCCTCAGCTTCTTCCACGGTCATCGTGAAAGCCTGGTGCCTTGGTACATTCCTCCTGGCCTGATGAGCATTCCTCAGAACGTTCCTTTGAGCTTGATGGAACTGACGAGGAGGTGGTGCATCTTGTGGTCCTCTAGGTGGTGAAGCAGGTAGTGCAAGTCTTGGAGCAGGTGCTTGGATGGCTGGGCGCTTTGGGTAAGTGTTTGTTGGCCTGGGTGCAGCAATTGGATTTTGTATATAAGGACAAGATCCAATATCATGAGCAGCTGAGCCGCAGACTAAGCAAAGACGGTTGGCTCGCCAGCAGTCTTTCATCATATGTCCAGATCTCTTACCGTAGGTACAAAAGGCTGGGCTGGGACGATGGTTCGGTACTCCCGGTCGCCTTGGCACAAAAGGTGGCCTGGACGAGGCTCCTCCTGTCATCTGGTTGACAGGGCGTTTAACTCCTATAGACTGAGGTCTGCCCCTCGCCTTTATCACTGCCTCATAACTACGGGCAGCTGTCAGAGCCTCTTCATGAGTTGGAAATTTCCCTGTGGCTAGTACAACCTGGATTTCTGTGTCCAAGCCTTGTTGAAATCGACGGGCTCTGATCTCGACCGTCGGTATCAAGTGTGCCGCGAATCTTTTTAAAGGATTGTGTTAGCTGTGTAGTATGTGATATTTTAAAAAAATTGAAATATTGTGACATATCTTACTGACTAAGCATTGTGAACTCAGCGTCATACTCATCTACCGACTTGATCCACATCGAACCTTGTTGCAGATGGCTAAACGGATGTTCCATGTCGAACCTGGCAGTCACAGGGAAGTACTTCGCATCGAACTTATCGCGAAAAGTCTTCCGTTCTATGGGCTGATCAAGACGGCTTTCTTCCACCTTCCACCAGTTCTGTGCATTGTCCGTGAGGTGTAATTTTTCCACACGAACCCAAGCTATTTCTGGCACTTGTGCCGCTGCCAGATCATCTTCTATACTTTGTGCCCATTCTTCAGCTTCCAGGGGGCTTCCCTTTCCTGAGAACTGTTTGGGTTGTAAAGCTCTGAATTGCTTTACCCCAGGTGCTTCAGCCTCGGGACGGTTCAAGATTTGCTGCTGTCCCTCAAGGAGGCTGCAGATCGCCTCAAGCAGAACCGTTTGCTCGATAGGTGGAGCAGGAATAGTAGGTATGATTGGTAGTGATGGTGGAGTGTTGTTGAAGTTGTTGCTTGTGTTGTTTGGTGAATCCATAACCTTGAAGAAAAATTTGGGTTAGGACAGATTCAAATTATTTGAAATGATAAGATTCAAGGAACATGAATTGTAAAGAATGTTTTAGTTGCTGGTTCTTGTTTTATATTGCTTAGGTTGTTCACGCAGAACAGAACTGCATGATAGAGTTTCATACAACTCTGACCAGTATCGTCCACCAACAAAACCTGTCACGCCGCGCTTCCCGTTGTACGGCGAAGGGGACGCGACTGGCCGCTACGTATTTACTGTGAAGTAAATACGCTAAGCGTATCTAAGCAATATAAAAGTAAATGCACAAGAGACAAGATATAATAGACAACAACTTTATTTATTAACATTCTTTTACAGTACATGAAAAAGTAATTACATCTGAATGAAGGCAATGCCTAAACAGTGGCATAATAGAAAAGGAAAATTACTGAAATGAATGTGTACAGTGAACTAAAGCTCTGGGTCTTCAACGAAGTGGTCCAAGTCTTCAGTAGTGGGCTCTATCTTAGGGATGTCCAGATCACCTGACGACATTCAAAGAAGAAAGAAAGAGAATGTCGTCAGCGAACAAATCGCTCGGTAAGTCCCATAGATAAGAGAGAAATGGAATAAACAGAGTAAGGAGGTATCTTTTAAAGTTGTATTATAATGTTGTAATGTTGTGTTAACGCTGTTGTTTGTAGCTTGGTACAGAAGGATGCCAGTGTATACGAGAGGGGTCTCTATATGCTAGAGACCAGGGCAAACGGAATGTATAAGGAACCGTTGGGCCACGGTACAACAACAACGGAATATAGGTTAGGTGTCTTAATCATACTGCCTCGTACCACTTCTAACACCTTCTGTACCAATCTACCCATTATACCACGTAGTGTTTTGATTGTATTGTTGTATTGTATTGTCTTGTATTGTAAACTGTATAGATTGTATAATTGGATGACTTACCGAAACCATGATATCGGTAAACGGATGTAACTGTAAGATCATGGATGTAACTATAGGATCATGTAAATGGAAGTATATCCATGGTTCGGTTCGGTCAATATAGATTGAATGTATTGAACAACTTGAATATAGGGATTCATGTTGAATTGGAATATTGTAGATTGTAGATTGTAGATTGTACTTGAATCATATTCAAGTCAGATTATTAATTAGACTCAGTCTGAGTCAGACAATTAGAAAAGTAAATTGAAGTCTTGATTGTTTTGATATTATCGGTAACCGCTGCACATGGGCGGCAGGATTTGTGTCTTTTTCAAAGACGATTGCCGTATTGATAACACCGTTGTTAAGTTGTCTACCTTAAATAGGAAAGCACCCACTTCTCCTGCTCCCTGAGGCTCAAGAGATTGGTCCCGCTTAAACCTATGTTTCTAGGGTCCTTAGGATAATTTATAGAACTTGAGCGGGTATTATGTAAAAAATACTTTTGTATAGTTTTCAAAATACACCCCAAGTATTAGTTATCGTCTTTCGAGTTATCATAGGTGTGGATTTTATAATTGTGATATTTCTAGTGAAAATATCCTAAATTCATAATAAAAGGTATTTATTTGTAATATTGACTTTGTATGGAATTCATGGTATTTTAACGTAAAATGATTCTTGTGATTTTTGAAAAGAGTTGTAATATTTATATTATTTAAAAATATATATTTTAATGTTACATATATATATATATAATTATATAAAAATAATTTTAATATATATTTTATATTTCTAAAACTATCATTTTCTTAAGATGTCGTATTTTAAACCTTTCGAGACCGAATGCTCCTTGCGGTGGTCTGCTTCTCGCACTAGTAAGCCCGAGGATGTGCGATAATCCGCACCATCCCGAACGGGTTCCCCAAATGGGTTATAGTGGCGCTTTGCAAAGATTTGTGTAAAATACTAATCATTAAGAAAAATGGTTTTATTAGTAATGGTATTTATTTGAAAAGGTGTCGTTTTCCTGTATTCTATGTTCCCGAGGGTATTGTGCTATGTTACATATGAGTGTGTGAGGAGGTAGGTTACTACCCCGTAATCTACTTAAAGGTATAGCAAGTTTAATGATTTAAATGCCGAAAGGAAACTACATGGTATTTTAGTGAAAAATACGGTAAAATGGAAATAGCAATTTCTTTTGATATAGAACTTGTTCAATATGATTAGTTAGTGTTTAATAGTCAACATGGAGTGGTTAAACAAGATTGTATTAAGAAAATGTTCGATTTTGAGAATGAACCGAATCGGAAACCGGATTTACTCCGTTTCCGTCGGGTTTTGGAATTTCGTATTTTTAGAAAATATTAGAGAAGGGAAATTGGGACTTATGGGTTTCAAACTTAAAGGAGAGGAAGGGGAGACTAGAGGAGTTAACGGTGCGTCGTTTCGTCGCCGGGATCTCCTAAGGTTGTCGCCGGAAAATTTATCGGGGCTTCGCCTCTTTACTTCTTCCAAAAGTACACTAAGGTTTTTAGGAATTTTTTGAGAGTTGGCTCAGAATTTTGGCTGAGGTGGTAGTGTTTAGGGATGGTATTTATAGGGTTAGGCTAGATGAAGAGTTTAATTGAAAAAAATATAATAAAATATATTAAAATGTATTAAAAATGGAGTAAATGGGGTTTTATTGTGTCTCTGGAACCGATCTGGGTAATTGAAGTGTGCAGGGGGTAGGAGAGGCCAAGAGGCACCACTTTGGTGTTGGGGACTCGGCGGTCCGGCAAGCGGCGACGGCCCAAGTCGGCCAGTCCGCGGCCGACTCGGCCGAGTCAGGCCACCTTTGGGTTCCCCGATGGTCCAACTACTCACTGGCGTATTTAACTTTTCATGGGTAGTGGGGTTTTTGTGAGATATGCACGTGTAAACTCTTAGTATTCTAAAAATTCAAAACAAAATAATATTAAAAATAATGTGGGGTATGGGATTTGAACTCTGGTGGCTTGGTTCAGCAGTGCAAGGTATTACCTATGAGCTACAAGCTCCTTCTTGTAATTAAAGAGCTAATTAAATATTTAAAGTAGTCACAACAAAAGTAAATACCCCAAGTATACATTAATTTTTTTAGCAAATTTTTGTACACAAAAAATGGAGTTTTTACAGTTCGACGTCATTCGGATATCATGTGATGGGATACATTGCTTGGAAGACTCCAGATACGAGTATAGCCGTTGGAGCGCAGTCCATGCAGCCACGAGGAGACGGGTCCGAATCAGTCGACATTAGAGAAAAGTGGAGTAAGAGGTTCGTACGAGATCTTGATGAGATGACGTTCCACTCCGCCGACACCAGAGATGTGGTACACATGCAGAGACGTTGCACATGGATATATCTTCCAGAAGGAGTCGTGATGAGTATGCAGCCGTTCCAGAACAAGAAATAGATTTAGTAAACGATGATAACTTCCGGGCAGTTCAGCAGAAACGGTATTTGTAAGAGACCTCGACAGAATCTTTCTGGAATACAATATGAGAAGACTTGGACTCAGGATCGGTCATGTTACGCACACCTAGTAGGCCAGAGTTCGGCATCGTCGACGAAACATGTTATGAGTGACCATGACAGTTGGCCAGAGATCTTTAGAGGATGTGCCAGAGAAGGACTATTTCTGCTATCTTTGATTTTGATAGTTTGGACGATTTATTTGCATGATTGAGATTTTGTGCACCACAGTTGCACTTGACTTCGATTTGATATCATTCGAGATGTTGATTTTGATTTCATACCTATGGTATGCATGTGATTTGACTTATGCTTTCGGCATCGTTTTCATGAACTTCGAGTATTTTGATTCCATATTGAGCACGCTGATGCATGTGGTTGTGAGATTATATACCACGGTATACCTGATTTGGATTTGGATTGAAATGTGTTGTATACCGTCGATTTCGATTGTGATATTCGATATTTGTTTTCGTGTACCTTGTGCACTTGACTTGGATTCTTGCGCATACTTGGGCACTTGATGCGATTTTGGTGCACGCCAGATGCACTAAATCGAGATTCTTCATGCATATGATATGCACCTGATTATTGTTGTCAGGCACACCCGTTGTAACGTCTTCAAAATAATAAAATATGATTTTTGGGAAATTTTATAATTTAATATTATTTTAATGAATATTTTAATATTCTGGTATAATTAAATACAAATAAATGGGGAAAAATTACGGAAAATTCTAAAACAAGGTATTTTATGGAATTATGCTATTTTAAAGTTTTTAAGATTAGTTATATGCTAATTTAGTGCTAATCGCGATTAAAAATCGCTAATTGGATTTTTAGCATTTTTGTGCAAAAATGTGCACATATCATTTTCTATACTTGTGTTACATTTCTTTTGCCATGGCTTTCTTTTGGGTCTACTATTCAAGTGAGAAGAGTTTAGTGAGGAAAAGAAAAGAAAAAGAAAAAGGTAAGTGATGATGAGGGAGAGAGAGTAGGTGGCTTTTGGACTTTGACCCTTTCCTTCATCATTTTCCTTTCTCATTTTCTCTCTCCCTCTCTCATGGAGCTGCTGCCCTCTCCCTCACTCTCTCACCCTCTTCACTAAAACCCTAGGTCCATCAAGAAAACAATGCCAAAACCCCATTCCCACTTCACAAAAAGTGTTCCCGAGCTCACTAGCTACACATTGAACCTAGCAAGATTGGATTTGGAGGACTTTGAGCAACTCAAGAAAATTCTTGAGTTGCCAAAGGAGGTAAATTCTGCACCTATTAGGGTAGTATCTCATTTCTTTTACATCCATACTAGTTTTGTATCGATATTGTGATGTTTGTGGATTTTAGAGAATTCAAGTTAGGGTTTAGGGTAAAACTGAGAATCAAGATGAAATTGAGGCTTGTTGTGACCTTAGAACCCCTTGTGTAATGCTAAATTGAACCCAAAACTGGAAGTGAAACCAGAATACGGGATTACGGAACCGATATCGGAAAAACTGGAAATCTGGGACTGTTTTGGGTAATCTGCTATCACCCCGAGACCCCAAAAATAAAACTGAGTTGACAGTGAGATGTGCAGGCACTAGAGAACCATCACCCCAAACCCTAGTCCCCAACTCCAAACTGAGGCCGCCAAATTTCCCCTTCTGGCCGCAAATTGCGGCCAGAGCAGGAGGTATCTGCCTCGAACTTCGTGCATGGCCCCATTTCCTCTATTCTTGGCCCTGGGTATGTCTAGTTTTGACTGATTCCATCTAGGGTAAAATCTGGGTTGATTTTCCTATGTTGGTGCATGGTTTACGACTTGATTTAGCATGGATTTTGGTGTTTGGTGATTCATTGCTGTCGGGTGGCGTTTGGACGTCAACGACAAGTGGATATTGATTGTGTTTACATGCGAGTCGATAGGTTTTTACCTATGCGGGTAGCGTGTGCTATTTTGGTTTCCGATGTGGTTTTCATGTGCTTTAGCATTGTGATATACTTGTAGGTACCCTACGAGATGTTGAGGCAAAGAAGATGAAGATGGCGACATCAGGACCGACACATGAGAGGCAAGGTGAGTAGATTATATCTACGGGGAGAAGTCGGGTGGATGGCGTATAGCACCCCCGCAGTCCGTGGTGTGTATACGAATACGTATACACACATATATTTATTATGTGTTGTTTAGGGTTATTGATGGTAATAATGGATTATTGGTGATAAGGATGTATTGGTTGAGTATAGTGCGAAACCCTAGAGTAGTGGTTGCACCCACACTCACACATACACACATACTTGCATACATTCTTTCATATATCGGTGCGCATATGATGGTGGGTATATCTACACATGGGTATGGGACTATGTGTTTATATACGGGTTTTGAGGAAGATACGTGGGATTGAGATGAGTCGATGAGATTCGATTGAGGCCGTGAGATTTGGCGACATGACAGAGTTCGTATTGGAGATGTGATATGATGGTAGTGATGACTGTCATGTGATGAGATAGTATGATATCGACTCAGATTTAGGTGGTTTCCATACCCCTCTCTTTTGACTTGATTGTCGGGTTCGTAGTTCGCATAGTAGGTGTTAGACTAGACCCGAGTCATACCTATTTCAAACTAACGAATCGTGGATATTTTAAAGATAGGCAAAAAGGGTTTATACGGATATTTTCAAAAGGCGCATCATTTCTTAAAACACCGTAGCCCTTATTTTACCAAAAGCCCTGATTCGTCATATTTCAAAAGGCAAGGTTGCATGATATAGCTACTAAGGCAGGTTCTCTACTGTTGCGTTGATTACTCGGTTCCGCACATTCATGCTGTTTGCATTGCATCGCTTATGTTGTTGATATATTTCATTAATGCTGCTAGGACACCAACACCATTATCGATGATGCGTATGTTCCACGTACACTGTTGCCGGCTCACACACTTCATCATCGATAATTGCCATGTCACTACACTGTAGTACTGTTGCATTCAGGATATGACCCTTGCATGACATACTGATATGCTTACCTTTCTGCTATATGTCGCATACATGCTGCTTTCTGATTATACGCATTGAGATATGATGTTTCCATGATATTTCTGGTTTTGGGAACCGTGGGTGTTTCAAAGAGAATATGTAATTGTTTTAAAAACCCGGTTACCCGTGATATGATATTTTGGTGTGTCCACCACGCGTTTTCTCGGTGCTGAGACGTGTGCTTGAAACCCGATTCGAGGAGTGGATGTTCCGTTTGCGGGTTCGTGGTGGGCCCGGTATGGTTCCCCTCGGCGAGATGATCGATGGGTTTTGCCGATTGAGCCTGGAGGTGGGCGAGTACCTACCGGTGATTGGTTGGACCTGGCAGTTGTCCGGAGGATACTGACCAGAGTCGAGAGATGGATGCGGGATGATCCGTACTGCCGGGGCCGAGGGCCGATACCGCAGATGGACCCCGTGGGCCGATCCGGACTGACGGAGCCCGATATATGAGGATTTACGTGCCGATGCTGGGCACAGTTTTCATGATGTTTTCGAGTGCCGATGCTGGGCACTCCGGTTCCATGATTTTGACGTGTCGCGAGGGACACAGGTGGTTTATATCCTCATATTTCCATGCATATGCTGATGATATTTACATGCATGATGGTTATTGTCATTGGGTGACGAGTGGACGGGATCCGCGTACATGCAGATTGATTTCATTGATTGTACCTCACACTTATGATATGCTATTACCTGAGGCACTGGCACGAGTACTTGACACTGCACTTATGTATAGGGATTACATTGCCAGTTTAGCATGTTTCAGACTTATTCATTTTGAGGCTTATATATATCTGATCGTATTGACCTAGGATGGGTCATGCATTCGATCTCTGCTTGTAGATATTTTCTATTCACGAGTTGGCAACTCACCCCCGTTGTGCCCCAGTTTCTTGCAGGTTGCCGTACAGATTCCATAGCGGCATTTCTGGCACACTGCTTCCTTATGGGTAACTTGCGTTGGTAGGTGGGTTCTTTTGTATCAGAACGGCCATTGTTCATGTATTATTTATTGTATCTAGAATTTCCATCAACCAAAACTTGTATATTGTTTCAGACTTGGAAAACAGTGTTGTATTATTTCGACCTTAGAGTCGCGCTTGTAGTTTTAAGGTTTTCTGGCTGTTTTGAGTTTCTTTTTGGATTTGATCCTCGCCCTTTGGCGTTGTATATTATTATTGCTTGCGTGGTTATGACCGTCGATTGACGAAGAGCTAGCTCCCGCTTGGGGATGCCTTTTATCATTTCATATATGTTATTCTTGTTGTACCCCGTTCGGGGCCAGTTTTTACAAAGGAAACTCTGCCGAAATTTTCAGGAAAGGTTACACATTTTAAAAATACACATTCAGCTTAGTTATTTAAAAACTTTGATTTTCGAAACATGATTTCCTTACTTTTCAAAACCACTTTTCCTTATTTATTCTTTAAATGGTTTTTGATTGCTGGGCTTTTGGCTTACTTGGATCAGATGGGGTCCTATAGACTTCATATGGTTCAAGGGCCAGTCACGTGCTCTTTCGGGTCGTGACAAAGTTGGTATCAGATCGCTAGGTTGACCTTGGTTCGAGTCTGAGTTTGACTATGTGGAGCCTAGGGAGTATTTATATACGGAACTTAGGCTTGACCTTACGGAACTTAGACTTAGTCGAGGGGGTATTAAACCCGAACTTTCGTCGTGTAGGATGACGCTTGGTTGATGGAATAGGTGACTAAAGTAGAGTGACGTACCGTGGTTATGTTCCGCGGCATACTTACGACACGCCACTCCCCTTAAGAAACCTTAGGTTGTACATTTCCTTGCACCGTATTATATTCCTTCCTATGATCTACCTTCATCGATACTGGTTATGGTTTTGCTGCCGCGATTGCACGGGCAGAGTGAGCTACGGCTCGAGTTGCGTTAGCATGAGCTCGTTATGGACGAGGGCTGACCGGGACGTGATTCCAGAGACATACGGTTGCTTTGAGGCTTCATATTTTGTGTTTCCGCACTTTGAGCGTTTGACAGATCGCTGTTGCGAGATTTTCCGGTTGTGCTGATCGGCACCAGAGGATTCAGCCACTGATAGAGGCCAGCCAGGATGTGATGACTGTGATATATCGCTTATTCAGGATGATTGATGCGCTGCTTAGCGTACCGACGAATGAGCCAGTTGTTGCTGCGAGTGATGAGATATCGCCCAGATGATTGGAGCTACTACAGCATGAGCATATTCTTAGTGATATGATAGTAAGTCGCTAGTCACCGAGGATTAATGACTAGGACCTGTGGTTCGTTCGCTTACCCCGATGCGAGGTCATCAGATAGATTGATTCCAGCTAGAGGCGACTTCACGCAGATTCGTTGAGAGTCGATTGAGACGATCGAATGTCAGGAACCCATTTTCCAAGTTTAAAGTATTCGGAAAGACATGCAAGCGATTCTATGGACCCTCTAGAAGAATGAAACCCTAACTCGACTTAATGACCGTGTGAAAGCCTTTGAACCTTAGGGTTTGCGGCAGTTCCTCGGCGCCATTAGTGAGGCTTGGGTTTGCCCTTCTACGGCTGGACCACTGATGCTGTGGTATGTACTCGATACTATTAAACTGTACCCGAGATGTTGAGCTGTCACGCCCCGCTTCCCAGAGTACGCTAAAATAGGCATGTGACATAGCCAACCATGCTACCTGTGGTTAGGAAAAATCCTTCCACAGTCACATTACGGCTGTGGAGATATCAAGAACAGGAAAGTAAACTAACTACCTAGTACATGTCCATAAGCCAGAGTAAAAGAGTCAAGAAATGCTATAGTATGCGGAAGCAAAAGATCAAATAAACACCTGGAAAGTAAGACCGGATACCGACATGATCCCTACCGCTCGATCTAACAGCGGCAAAACTCCTGATCAGTCTGCAACAAAGGTAGAGGATCTGGGCCATGCAAAACCCAGACGTCAGCGCATCATAACATCAAGCAATAATAAATGAACAGGATACACGAGATATGCAGGCATGAATCATAAATAGTAACAAGTCAACAGGGATGTATAACAGTGAAGTGTATCAGTGTATGTGACGTGCAGTGATCAATCTAAACTGTGCTACTGGGTTGTCTACTCTAAAGTTTGTTTGAAATCAATTAATGTAATCCTCCATGTAACTCAAAGGATATGTCCCGTTACCCCCCGGGACCACGGATCAGGAATATATGAACCAAGAGTGGTTCTGTCCCGTTACCCCCCGGGACCACGGATCAAGATGTAAGAGTCATGAATGGCTCTGTCCCGTTACCCCCCGGGACCACGGATCAAGTAATATCCTTTTAAGTTACACTTTAGTTTACACTTTTGATTTCCCCATACCCCCAAGGTTATGTTTTCAAGTCACGTATTCCGTAATCAAGAACTAATGCCAACACAGGATCAGGTAGGTGCAGGTTTGTCTGGATAGACAACAGGAACGGTCCGTAAGGACTACATGTCAGGTTTGTTGGCATTAGACACAGGATCTGGTAACGGGTCAGGTCATGGTACATCAGGTCAAGTCAAGCAGTGTACGGTACCTTATCATGTCAAGTAGGAAGTGTAACAGGTCATGTCAGGAAGCACAAGATGTCATGTGGGTGCTCATAATCAAACTAACATAAGCATGTGTATAAATAAACAAGCATGAGTACTATCATAACAATAAACTGGAACATGTAATATGATATGCAAATAGATATAATTTCAAGGATATGATGCACAGTTATCGATTAGGGTTACATTTATAGTTCCAATATTAATTAGGATGCAATTTATTAAACATGGAGTGTTAATATCACATTATTATGTAGTAATGTGATCTATGGATGCAATTATATGTATCTTAAATGCGATGGATGCAAACGGGTATCCGAAAAGTTATAAAACTATAAAATGGTAATGTGGGATGTACAACTAAGCAATATGTGATATAAATATTGATACAATAATATTAATATGGATAGCATATTCAAAGCGATTAATAACTATAAAAGTGGTATTGATTAACCATGCACAAGAAGGTTCCGTTCAGAAATTCAGCGTCACCCTAATTTGTAAAATAACTTAAAAATAACAAACGTTCTCCAAAAGGGACGTGTCTTATACCAAAACAAAGATAATTCAATAAGGTTTTCATTTTCATAAGTATAAACATCTCAGGTTGTCCCTACAAAAAGTTATAAACATCTGAAGTTGGAAGTTTGCTGCTGGAATTTGCCTGGACAGCAGTTTAAAGACATATTCATTTGCATTTTACGTTATTTAAACAATTTATTTTGCAAGTAAATAATTCATAGAGTTATAGTATTCTTAGTTAGCTTCGTAACGAACTAAAGAACGTATACTAATGATTTTTCTATGATTTATAACGAATTTTATAAGGTAAGGTGTACAGTAAATTTCAGATTTGTCATATCCGATTTTTCAACGACTTTTCATGTGTAAACTATAAGATTTTCAAATGTATAACATTATAAAATGAAGATTATAAACTAATTAAAGATAATAATAATAAATATTACGACGACATATATTTTAAATGATATGGTTGCAGTATAATGTAATCTAGTATGTCACAAGATAAGTTTTCATGATCTAGATTTAATATGATATAAACGGATGCAAACGGAACATCGAAACGTTATAAAATTAAACATGGAGCACTAGATTTAAACTATAGGTATGGTATTTATTTAAATAGGTATAAAATGAATTGTATAGCATGTAGCAAGATTAACTTGCCTCGATGGGTCGCGAATCGGGAAAACGGAACGTTAACCGTCGGCGGGGAAAACTCGCGACGGCCGTACGGTTCACGGAATGAACCCAAACGACGAACAAAGGAACCATACGGGTCGGGGTACCTCGCTGGAACGTCGAGAAGCGTCACCGGCACGACGGAATCCCGGCAACAAAAGATCAGTTAAAAAAAAAAGAGAAACGAGACATGAAGCAAGAAGAGAAAGAATGATAAAGAGAAATACGAGAGAATATATGAGAGAGAGAGAAAAAGTAGAGAGAGAGAGAGAGAGAGCTGCAGGTGGGGGCCTACGGAATTAAAAGGAACGCGATTGGCTAAAGAGGAATCGTTAGTTAGTGATAAATATTAATTAAAGATTCAAAACATTTTAAGGAACAGTAGGATATATATATAGGTTAATTTAAAGATTTAAAAGATAGGTAATGAACAGTAAGATATCAGGTTAGTTAGAAAAATACATGCGATGGTTTTAATAATATTAAATTTAAGATTTTGGCGCCAAATAAAACATTTCCAAATCGCACCCGGGTCGAGTCCAAAAATTTGAAATTGAAATAATAGGATTTTAAGCGGGATCCAAAATTTAAAATTAAGTGTTTTATGATTAAAAAGCATACCCCCAAAACGGACACATGTACGCGCGCGTAGCCGTCCAAACTCGCCCGTTTCACTGAACGGGACGAGAACACAATGCACGGACGCTACCACGAGGCTAGGGGTGTCAAGTAGGCCAAGATGAATATTTTCAATTTTATTTTAGATGCCAAAATTTGTTATATGTAGAAATGACTTTGCCGGGTAAATTTACAGTAAGCAACAAACAAGCAAGTTAAATGAAATGAGTACCACATTATGCTCAAACAGTAACTGAAAATAGTAGCATTGGGCTCGGGTGTTACATTATACCCAACTACAAAAAATTTCGTCCTCGAAATTCCAAGAATACAAAGATAGATAACTACAAGAAAAGGTGAGGAAACTTCTGCCGGATTTCATCTTCTCGTTCCCAAGTGGACTCTCCATGCGAGCGATTACCCCAAGAAACAAGCACAAGGGGGATAACCTTGTTCTTAAGAACCTTTTCCCTTCGATCCACGATTTCAATCGGTCGCTCCTCAAAAGTCAAGTCTTCTCGTACTATTAGCTCCGAATGATCCAAAACGTGTGTTTCATCTCGAACATACTTACGGAGTTGAGATACGTGAAACACATCGTGCACATTTGCCAAGGACTGCGGTAACGCCAAAGGATACGCTACCTTACCAACACGCTCCACGATCTCAAGGGTCCAAAGAATCGATAACTAAGCTTTCCTCGACTTCCAAAACGAATCACCCCTCTAGTCGGTAATATCTTCAAGAATACCAAATCACCCACGGTGAACTCTAGAGGTCTTCTTGACGTATCTGCCCAACTCTTCTGTCGGTCCTGTGCTGCCTTCATATGATTTCTGATAGGGTTAACCTTCTCAACTATCTGCACAACCAAATCTGGTCCCAATAATCTTCGTTCACCGACATCGTCCCAACAAACAGGTGAACGGCATTTACGACCATACAAAGCTTCAAATGGAGCCATCTGAATAGTTGCCTGAAAACTGTTGTTGTAAGACAACTCCATCAAAAGTAGATGATCCTCCCAAGATCCCTTGAAGTCCAACATGCATGCTCTCAACATATCCTCAAGAGTTTGGATCGTTCTCTCCGACTGACCATCAGTTTGAGGATGATAAGCTGTGCTAAACTTCAATCGAGTCCCCAAACTTTCCTGTAGACTCCGCCAAAAGTGTGATAAGAACCGAGTGTCCCGATCAGACACGATGCTCACTGGTACTCCATGCAATCTTACAATCTCTTGCATGTACCGCTCTGCCAAAGTCTCTGTTGATTGACCAACCCGAAAAGGAATAAAATGAGCTTCCTTGGTCAATCGGTCAACAATCACCAATATAGCATGGTTGCCTTTTGGACTTCGCGGTAAAGCCGTCACGAAATCCATGGTTATATGTTCCCACTTCCACTGAGGAATCGGAAGTGGTTGCAATAAACCAGCAACCCTTTGATGTTCAGCCTTAACTTGCTGACACACCAAGCACTTTGCCACAAAGAGAGCAATCTCCCGTTTCATGCCCTCCCACCAGAAATGCTGTCAAATATCTCGGTACATCTTTGTGCCTCCTGGATGTACAGAATAAGCTGAACTGTGTGCCTCCTTCATAAGCTCTTCACGAATATCCCCCTTTGGCACACACAAACGGGTACCAAACCTCAACGAACCATCTTCGGGGATTAATAAATCTGTTCGTAGTCCGGCTTCAACCTGTCCTCGAAACTTTTGCAGTCTAGGGTCCTGTGATTGTGCTGCTTTAATATTCTCGATCAATGATGACTGTACCTGCCGCTGCATCAACTGTCCCGTAGAATGCGATGGCACAACCTCCAAGTCAAATCTTCGAAAATCTTCAACGATCTTCTTCTGCGTAGTTAACACCTGAATTGCTGGTAACCGACTAAGCACATCCGGTACGACGTTAACCTTCCCCGGATGGTACTTAAGATCAAGATCGTAGTCAGCCATCAGCTCCAACCATCTACGCTGCCTTATATTAAGCTCCTTCTGTGTGAACGCATACTTCAAGCTCTTATGATCAGTAAAAAACCTTCGACCCTTTCGCCCAGAAGGTAGTGTCTCCAAACCTTCAAAGCGAAAGTCACGCCGCAAGTTCCAAATCATGAGTTGGGTAATTCTTCTCATGGGTCTTCAACTGTCTCGATGCGTATGCTACAACTTTCCCATGCTGCATCAAAACACATCCCAATCCTTTCCCAGATGCGTCGCTGTGAATCACCAATCCTCCGGAATTGTCTGGCACGGTCAGAATAGGGGCGGTTAACAACTTCTGCTTCGACGTCTCAAAAACTAACGCACACTTATCCGTCCATACAAAAGGTACCTCCTTGCGCATAAGCTTGGTTAACGGCTCTGCTAGACGAGCAAAGTTCTCCACAAAGCTTCTGTAGTATCCGGCTAGTCCAAGAAAGCTTCTTATCTCCGCAACACTCTTTGGAATCGGCCAATCACGAACTGCTGCAACCTTTTCTGGATCGACGGCAATTCCATCGCCAAACACAACATGCCCCAAAACTTTACTTCCTCCAGCCAAAACTCGCACTTGCTCATCTTCGCATATAACTTCTCCTGTCTCAACGTCTGCAGTGCGATCTTCAAATGCTCAGCATGCTCCTCAAAACTCTTCGAGTAAACCAGAATATCGTCAATGAATTAAAAAAAACCACGATAAACTGGTCCAAGAACGGTGAAAAGATTCGGTTCATCAAGTCCCTGAATACTGCCGGCGCATTCGTTACTCCGAAAGGCATCACTAAGTACTCGTAATGTCCATACCGAGTTCGGAACGCCGTCTTGCAAATATCTTCTGTTTTCACTCGGACCTGATGATATCCGGATCGCAAATCCAGCTTCGAGAATACCCTCGCGCCACTAAGCTGCTCGAAAAGTTCGCCAATGCGAGGGATTGGGTACTTGTTCTTAATAGTCACCCGGTTTAATTCTCGATAGTCGATGCACATCCTTCTTGTGCCATCCTTCTTCTTTACTAGAAGAACTGGAGCTCCCCAAGGCGGGTTACTGCTTCGAATCCAACCTTTCTCAAGCAATTCTGCAACCTGTTTCTTGACTTCTTCCAATTCTACTGGCGCCATTGGATAATACGCTTCGGATACTGGCGCTGCCCCAGGAATAAGATCAATTGCGAACTCCATGTCTCGCTTTGGCGGTAAACCCAATATATCTTCAAACACGTCCATAAAATCACGAACAACAGCCGGCTCTTTACTTTCATCACTTCCATTGATGCAAGAATATTATTTGTCGGCCTAGCCCTAAACTCGACTGGCCCGACAGAAAAACTCCCCTTCATCCCAGATAAACTGTGCTGCTCTCGGCTGCCGCAAGTACTTATGAGAAAGTGGTCAAACCCAGGGAGACAATCTGCCTCTGGATGTCCACGACCAGGCTGCTCATGAACCTCCGTGCCCTGTCTGCATCGTTAGTAACTAAAGGTCCAGTGAAACTACTAAGTCTCGTCCATTCTGCTGCATGTACATCTACGGGTGCTCCCTTCTGCTTTAGTCCGATGAACTTCTCTTCCATTTCCTCCCGTGCAGTCCGCAGGAAGAACTTCTCCAGGAAACTCTTCGAAAAATCCGCCCACTTGATCGGCTTGGGCAAACGGTTCTCTTCTACAAGCCACCATTCTCGGGCGTAATCCACTAACTGAATGCGTACCACATCAACTCTTTCTCATCTGGAATCTGTGCCGCAATAAGAAAATTCTCTGTGTCAACTAGCCACTGCTCAGTTGGCAACAGCTCCTCCAATCCAGTAAATGTATACGGACCCAAACGTCTGAAATCTGCTACTGTCCCTACTCGGTCAACTGGCTTAGCTCCAACATTGTTCACAGACTGCTGAACGATCTGCAAACCTTCCTGAAACGAGTCCGCTTGCTGCTGGATCAGCTCAGTCTATTTCTTTTGATTCTCCAGCATTCCCCTTATCACTCCAAGCATGGCAGCTTCGTCCACACGCCTTAGTACGTCTTCAAATTCTTACCGGCCATATTCCTGAACTCAAAACACCCAACATTAGCATGATGATAGATTCTGAATATAGATCAAGGCTAGAACTCCAAGATACTTAAATAGAGTGCCGCATTGTAACTATGCCGCGGTATCATAGCCACAATTACATAACTCTACCCAAGTCGCCTAAGTCCTAGAAATAACAAGGAATCAGGTTTCGAGTCGATATGCAAAGGAAGTTTGCACATCGTAAAAGATATAATCAGGAAGAATGTGATTCAAGAATGGTAAACGGTATGGTGGCAGGACATGTTTCCTAAACACGGGTATTCTGATTCGTGTATTGGGTACAACACCCAACTACAAAAGAATCAACCCGACTATCCTATGGCTCTGATACCAAAAGAACCATGTCACGCCCCGCTTCCCAGAGTACGCTAAAATAGGCATGTGACATAGCCAACCATGCTACCTGTGGTTAGGAAAAATCCTTCCACAGTCACATTACAGCTGTGGAGATATCAAGAACAGGAAAGTAAACTAACTACCTAGTACATGTCCATAAGCCAGAGTAAAAGAGTCAAGAAATGCTATAGTATGCGGAAGCAAAAGATCAAATAAACACCTGGAAAGTAAGACCGGATACCGACATGATCCCTACCGCTCGATCTAACAGCGGCAAAACTCCTGATCAGTCTGCAACAAAGGTAGAGGATTTGGTCCATGCAAAACCCAGACGTCAGCGCGTCATAACATCAAGAAATAATAAATGAACAGGATACACGAGATATGCAGGCATGAATCATAAATAGTAACAAGTCAACAGGGATGTATAACAGTGAAGTGTATCAGTGTATGTGACGTGCAGTGATCAATCTAAACTGTGCTACTGGGTTGTCTACTCTAAAGTTTGTTTGAAATCAATTAATGTAATCCTCCATGTAACTCAAAGGATATGTCCCGTTACCCCCCGGGACCACGGATCAGGAATATATGAACCAAGAGTGGTTCTGTCCCGTTACCCCCCGGGACCACGGATCAAGATGTAAGAGTCACGAATGGCTCTGTCCCGTTACCCCCCGGGACCACGGATCAAGTAATACCCTTTTAAGTTACACTTTAGTTTACACTTTTGATTTCCCCATACCCCCAAGGTTATGTGTTCAAGTCAGGTATTCCGTAATCAAGAACTAATGCCAACACAGGATCAGGTAGGTGCAGGTTTGTCTGGATAGACAACAGGAACGGTCCGTAAGGACTACATGTCAGGTTTGTTGGCATTAGACACAGGATCAGGTAACGGGTCAGGTCATGGTACATCAGGTCAAGTCAAGCAGTGTACGGTACCATATCATGTCAAGTAGGAAGTTTAACAGGTCATGTCAGGAAGCACAAGATGTCATGTGGGTGCTCATAATCAAACTAACATAAGCATGTGTATAAATAAACAAGCATGAGTACTATCAGAACAATAAACTGGAACATGTAATATGATATGCAAATAGATAGAATTTCAAGGATATGGATGCACAGTTATCGATTAGGGTTACATTTATAGTTCCAATATTAATTAGGATGCAATTTATTAAACATGGAGTGTTAATATCACATTATTATGTAGTAATGTGATCTATGGATGCAATTATATGTATCTTAAATGTGATGGATACAAACGGGTATCCGAAAAGTTATAAAACTATAAAATAGTAATGTGGGATGTACAACTAAGCAATATGTGATATAAATATTGATATAATAATATTAATATGGATAGCATATTCAAAGCGATTAATAACTATAAAAGTGGTATTGATTAACCATGCACAAGAAGGTTCCGTTCAGAAATTCAGCGTCACCCTAATTTGTAAAATAACTTAAAAATAACAAACGTTCTCCAAAAGGGACGTGTCTTATACCAAAACAAAGATAATTCAATAAGGTTTTTATTTTTATAAGTATAAATATCTCAGGTTGTCCCTACAAAAAGTTATAAACATCTGAATTTGGAAGTTTGCTGCTGGAATTTGCCTGGACAGCAGTTTAAAGACATATTCATTTGCATTTTACGTTATTTAAACAATTTATTTTGCAAGTAAATATTTCATAGAGTTATAGTATTCTGAGTTATCTTCGTAACAAACTAATGAACGTATACTAAGGATTTTTCTATGATTTATAATGAATTTTATAAGATAAGGTGTACAGTAAATTTCAGATTTGTCATATCCGATTTTTCAACGACTTTTCATGTGTAAACTATAAGATTTTCAAATGTATAACATTATAAAATGAAGATTATAAACTAATTAAAGATAATAATAATAAATATTACGACGACATATATTTTAAATGATATGGTTGCAGTATAATGTAATCTAGTATGTCACAAGATAAGTTTTCATGATCTAGATTTAATATGATATAAACGGATGCAAACGGAACATCGAAACGTTATAAAATTAAACATGGGGCACTAGATTTAAACTATAGGTATGGTATTTATTTAAATAGGTATAAAATGAATTGTATAGCATGTAGCAATATTAACTTGCCTCGATGGGTCGCGAATCGGGAAAACGGAACGTTAACCGTCGGCGGGGAAAACTCGCGACGGCCGTACGGTTCACGGAATGAACCCAAACGACGAACAAAGGAACCACACGGGTCGGGGTACCTCGCTGGAACGTCGAGAAGCGTCACCGGCACGACGGAATTCCGGCAACAAAAGAACAGTTAAAAAAAAAGAGAAACGAGACATGAAGCAAGAAGAGAAAGAATGATAAAGAAAAGTACGAGAGAATATATGATAGAGAGAGAGAGAAAAAGTAGAGAGAGAGAGAGAGAGAGCTGCAGGTGGGGGCCCACGGAATTAAAAGGAACGCGATTGGCTAAAGAGGAATCGTTAGTTAGGGATAAATATTAATTAAAGATTCAAAACATTTTAAGGAACAGTAGGATATATATATAAGTTAATTTAAAGATTTAAAAGATAGGTAATGAACAGTAAGATATCAGGTTAGTTAGAAAAATACATGCGATGGTTTTAATAATATTAAATTTAGGATTTTGGCGCCAAATAAAACATTTCCAAATCGCACCCGGGTCGAGTCCAAAAATTTGAAATTGAAATAAAAGGATTTTAAGCGCGATCCAAAATTTAAAATTAAGTGTTTTATGATTAAAAAGCATATCCGCAAAACGGACACATGTACGCGCGCGTAGCCGTCCAAACTCGCCCGTTTCACTGAACGGGACGAGAACACAATGCACGGACGCTACCACGAGGCTAGGGGTGTCAAGTAGGCCAAGATGAATATTTTCAATTTTATTTTAAATGCCAAAATTTGTTATATGTAGAAATGACTTTGCCGGGTAAATTTTACAGTAAGCAACAAACAAGCAAGTTAAATGAAATGAGTACCACATTATGCTCAAACAGTAACTGAAAATATTAGCATTGGGCTCGGGTGTTACATGAGCTCTTAGGGGATTGTGAGGTTCTGACGAGTCGATCGGATGATTCGACATCATTCGGATATCATGTGATGGGACACTGCTTGGGAGACTCCAGGTACAAGCATAGCCGTCGCAGCGCAGTCCGTGTAGCCATGATGAGATGAGTCCGAATCAGTCGATATTGGAGCAAGGTGGAGTAAAGAGTTCGCACGAGATTTCGACGAGATGACGTTTCACTCCGCTGACATCAGAGATGCGATATGCACGCTGAGGACGTGTTCGGCTAGATATCTTATACTGAGTGATGAAGATACCGAGTTCGTGATTTCGAGTCCGTGTTAGAGACTTCGGATGGACCGTAGCCGAGAACATTGCAGTGCGCAGATAAGACGCGACGTCGAATGGTCGATGATACAGACAAGCGGGACAAGAAGTTCGTGCGAGAGGCAGACGAGCTGTTACTACACCCCGTTAAGATTAAAGGTCGGACATGCATACAGAGGTGCAGAGATGCGACCAGCTTCCGAGGAGATGTTGTACTAAGGGTGCAGATGTTCAGAAAGCGAGGAAAGATTACGCCAGAGTACCAGCCTCCTTACAGTCTGGCTTAGGCAAGATCAGAAGATTCCTTGAGTAGGATTCCTTCCAGTACTCTGCTGCAATAAGAGTTGCACCAAGGAGTAGATGTGTGATGTGCATTCAGAGGACCCGAGGTCGGCGACAGAGATGTGATGCTTTACGAGCGGTCGTGAGGATTGACCGAGAGATGACCAGGAAAGTGCAAGAACGGAATCGTTCCTGTCAGCACACCTGACCGGGCCGATGAGCCGATGAATTGCGAGATTGGTAATCTACAGGAAAGATAAGGACCCAGAGGCAGAGGACGCCAGCCGCGAGTAAGAGGCAAGTAGATATCTTGCGCCGTTAGCATCGGATGTACCGGTACCTTCTCGACCTTGAAGAAGGGTATACCGGCGACAGTATTTATGATTTGTGATTTTGTGATTTGACTATCACGTATCCGTTGCTTTGGATTTCGGTATTTTGGGCGATCTATTTGCATGATTTAGTCTTGATGACTGAGTTTCATGATATTTGATTTGTGCACCATGGTTGAACTTACTGGGTATTTATACCGTGCACATAGTTATTACTCTTGAGGTATTGATTGTGATTTCATGCCTATTTTATGCCGGTGATTTGATTTACGCTTCCAGCATAGTTTCATGTACCTTTAGTGTTTGATTTTTGCACTCAGTATAGCTTATATGTGCTTGTAGTGCATTGATATGTATTTTGTGCACGCAGTTGCACACGTTTATGATTTTCTTTATATCTGGGTACACTTAGTGTTGCTGCTTACGCATTTGAGTTATTGCTGGTATTTGTGCATGGGATGCACCAGTTCTGTACTTCGTGCATTTGTCGCACCAGTTTTATATTTCTTGCGTTTACCGCATCAGATTTATATTTCATGCCCTTGTTGCACCGGATTTATATTTCGTGCATTTCGGTTGCACCTGACTTCGATTTGATGCCTTTCGGTATGTCGATTTTGATTGTGAAATTGATGTGGATTCTTGCACTCCGTGCTTTTGACTGGACATACGCATATTCGGCGTTGCCATTGGGTTTTAGTGATTCTGTGCATGTTGAGTGCGCAGGGTTTAGATTTTCATTCGTGCATGATGGATGCACCGATTTGGATTTTCGCGCATGTTGGGCGCATGTTTTGAGATATGATTTTGGTGCACCCCAGATGCACTAAATCGAGATTCTTCGTGCATGTCAGATGCACCTGTTTTGGCTGTCAGGCACACACGTTGCCTATGATAGATGTTTCGTACACAACCGTTGCACCTAGATGTTGTTTTGTGCACCTGTATGGCACATATATGGATTTTGATTTCCGTGCGCACCAGACGCACAGGGTGGTGTTATGTGATTTTTGGGATTTATTCCTTTGGAGCAGTACATTTTTATGATATTGGATATTTGTTTTCATACTGAGCAGGACTAGTCAGAGGACAGTACCTGGATATATTTTACATGCATCGATAGTTATCGAAGGGATTTCCAAGAGTGAGCTATAGTCTCAGTATATACCTACGTGTCCGATATGACACGAAACGTTTTAAAAACAAGGAAACCCTTCTGATTATTTTCAAAACGGCGGAACGTGCTTATTAAACAAAGGATACATATATACACATATCTAGTTATTTTCTTTTGAAAAACGTCCGCCACTGTGCAGTGTTACGCGCATCGCACAGCGATTTAAAAAGATTTGGCATGCTTTTACATCAGTTATTCACATGTACAGATTGGATGTCTACATGTATAGTTCTGATTTAGATCATATTGATTTTTGTATTGGATTTGACATTTGTGTCTTTACTATGACTCCGATGATTGCGGGATGCTTGATGGAGTGTTGCTTTTGGAGTTATCTGCTCAGTACTCATGCGCATGCATTGCGCTGTGACGTTTTATGTGTTGATGATTTCGGAGCCCCGATGACTTGGAATTTGTATCGAAATGTTTTAGTATTTGGGGGTTTTAAATTTAAATTCGGGGACCGAATTTCTTTAAAGGGGGGTAGATTGTAACGTCTTCAAAATAATAAAATATGATTTTTGGGAAATTTTATAATTTAATATTATTTTAATGAATATTTTAATATTCTGGTATAATTAAATACAAATAAATTGGGAAAAATTAAGGAAAATTCTAAAACAAGGTATTTTATGGAATTATGCTATTTTAAAATTTTTAAGATTAGTTATATGCTAATTTAGTGCTAATCGCGATTAAAAATCGCTAATTGGATTTTTAGCATTTTTGTGCAAAAATGTGCACATATCATTTTCTATACTTGTGTTACATTTCTTTTGCCATGGCTTTCTTTTGTGTCTACTATTCAAGTGAGAAGAGTTTAGTGAGGAAAAGAAAAGAAAAAGAAAAAGGTAAGTGATGATGAGGGAGAGAGAGTAGGTGGCTTTTGGACTTTGACCCTTTCCTTCATCATTTTCCCTTCTCATTTTCTCTCTCCCTCTCTCATGGATCTGCTGCCCTCTCCCTCATTTTCTCACCCTCTTCACTAAAACCCTAGATCCATCAAGAAAACGATGCCAAAACCCCATTCCCACTTCACAAAAAGTGTTCCCGAGCTCACTAGCTACACATTGAACCTAGCAAGATTGGATTTGTAGGACTTTGAGCAACTCAAGAAAATTCTTGAGTTGCCAAAGAAGGTAATTTCTGCACCTATTAGGGTAGTATCTCATTTCTTTTACATCCATACTAGTTTTGTATCGATATTGTGATGTTTGTGGATTTTAGAGAATTCAAGTTAGGGTTTAGGGTAAAACTGAGAATCAAGATGAAATTGAGGCTTGTTGTGACTTTAGAACCCCTTGTGTAATGCTAAATTGAACCTAAAACTGGAAGTGAAACCAGAATATGGGATTACGGAACCGATATCGGAAAAACTGGAAATCTGGGACTGTTTTGTGTAATCTGCTATCACCCCGAGACCCCAAAAATAAAACTGAGTTGACAGTGAGATGTGCAGGCACCAGAGAACCATCACCCCAAACCCTAGCCCCCAACTCCAAACAGAGGCCGCCAAATTTCCCCTTCTGGCCGCAAATTGCGGCCAGAGCAGGAGGGATCTGCCTCGAACTTCGTGCATGGCCCCATTTCCTCTATTCTTGGCCCTGGGTATGTCTAGTTTTGACTGATTCCATCTAGGGTAAAATCTGGGTTGATTTTCCTATGTTGGTGCATGGTTTACGACTTGATTTAGCATGGATTTTGGTGTTTGGTGATTCATTGCTGTCGGGTGGCGTTTGGACGTCAACGACAAGTGGATATTGATTGTGTTTACATGCGAGTCGATAGGTTTTTACCTATGCGGGTAGCGTGTGCTATTTTGGTTTCCGATGTGGTTTTCATGTGCTTTAGCATTGTGATATACTTGTAGGTACCCTACGAGATGTTGAGGCAAAGAAGATGAAGATGGCGACATCGGCACCGACACATGAGAGGCAAGGTGAGTAGATTATATCTACGGGGAGAAGTCGGGTGGATGGCGTATAGCACCCCCGCAGTCCGTGGTGTGTATACGAATACGTATACACACATATATTTATTATGTGTTGTTTAGGGTTATTGATGGTAATAATGGATTATTGGTGATAAGGATGTATTGGTTGAGTATAGTGCGAAACCCTAGAGTAGTGGTTGCACCCACACTCACACATACACACATACTTGCATACATTCTTTCATATATCGGTGCGCATATGATGGTGGGTATATCTACACATGGGTATGGGACTATGTGTTTATATACGGGTTTTGAGGAAGATACGTGGGATTGAGATGAGTCGATGAGATTCGATTGAGGCCGTGAGATTTGGCGACATGACAGAGTTCGTATTGGAGATGTGATATGATGGTAGTGATGCCTGTCATGTGATGAGATAGTGTGATATCGACTCAGATTTAGGTGGTTTCCATACCCCTCTCTTTTGACTTGATTGTCGGGTTCGTAGTTCGCATAGTAGGCGTTAGACTAGACCCGAGTCATACCTATTTCAAACTAACGAATCGGGGATATTTTAAAGATAGGAAAAAAGGGTTTATACGGATATTTTCAAAAGGCGCATCTTTTCTTAAAACACCGTAGCCCTTATTTTACCAAAAGCCCTGATTCGTCTTATTTCAAAAGGCAAGGTTGCATGATATAGCTACTGAGGCAGGTTCTCTACTGTTGCGTTGATTACTCGGTTCCGCACATTCATGCTGTTTGCATTGCATCGCTTATGTTGTTGATATATTTCATTCATGCTGCTAGGACACCAGCACCATTATCGATGATGCGTATGTTCCACGTACACTGTTGCCGGCTCACACACTTCATCATCGATAATTGCCATGTCACTACACTGTAGTACTGTTGCATTCAGGATATGACCCTTGCATGACATACTGATATGCTTACCTTTCTGCTATATGTCGCATACATGCTGCTTTCTGATTATACGCATTGAGATATGATGTTTCCATGATATTTCTGGTTTTGGGAACCATGGGTGTTTCAAAGAGAATATGTAATTGTTTTAAAAACCCGGTTACCCGTGATATGATATTTTGGTGTGTCCACCACCCGTTTTCTCGGTGCTGAAACGTGTGCTTGAAACCCGATTCGAGGAGTGGATGTTCCGTTTGCGGGTTCGTGGTGGGCCCGGTATGGTTCCCCTCGGCGAGATGATCGATGGGTTTTGCCGATTGAGCCTGGAGGTGGGCGAGTACCTACTGGTGATTGGTTGGACCTGGCAGTTGTCCGGAGGATACTGACCAGAGTCGAGAGATGGATGCGGGATGATCCGTACTGCCGGGGCCGAGGGCCGATACCGCAGATGGACCCCGTGGGCCGATCCTGACTGACGGAGCCCGATATATGAGGATTTACGTGCCGATGCTGGGCACAGTTTTCATGATGTTTTCGAGTGCCGATGCTGGGCACTCCGGTTCCATGATTTTGACGTGTCGCGAGGGACACAGGTGGTTTATATCCTCATATTTCCATGCATATGCTGATGATATTTACATGCATGATGGTTATTGTCATTGGGTGACGAGTGGACGGGATCCACGTACATGCAGATTGATTTCATTGATTGTACCTCACACTTATGATATGCTATTACCTGAGGCACTGGCACGAGTACTTGACACTGCACTTATGTATAGGGATTACATTGTCAGTTTAGCATGTTTCAGACTTATTCATTTTGAGGCTTATATATATCTGATCGTATTGACCTAGGATGGGTCATGCATTCGATCTCTGCTTGTAGATATTTTCTATTCACGAGTTGGCAACTCACCCCCGTTGTGCCCCAGTTCTTGCAGGTTGCCGTACAGATTCCATAGCGGCATTTCTGGCACACTGCTTCCTTATGGGTGACTTGCGTTGGTAGGTGGGTTCTTTTGTATCAGAACGGCCATTGTTCATGTATTATTTATTGTATCTAGAATTTCCATCAACCAAAACTTGTATATTGTTTCAGACTTGGAAAACAGTGTTGTATTATTTCGACCTTAGAGTCGCGCTTGTAGTATTACGGTTTTCTGGCTGTTTTAAGTTTCTTTTTGGATTTGATCCTCGCCCTTTGGCGTTGTATATTATTATTGCTTGCGTGGTTGTGACCGTCGATTGACGAATAGCTAGCTCCCGCTTGGGGATGCCTTTTATCATTTCATATATGTTATTCTTGTTGTACCCCGTTCGGGGCCAGTTTTTACAAAGGAAACTCTGCCGAAATTTTCAGGAAAGGTTACACATTTTAAAAATACACATTCGGCTTAGTTATTTAAAAACATTGATTTTCGAAACATGATTTCCTTACTTTTCAAAACCACTTTTCCTTATTTACTCTTTAAATGGTTTTAGATTGCTGGGCTTTTGGCTTACTTGGATCAGATGGGGTCCTATAGACTTCATATGGTTCAAGGGCCAGTCACGTGCTCTTTCGGGTCGTGACAAAGTTGGTATCAGAGCGCTAGGTTGACCTTGGTTCGAGTCTGAGTTTGACTATGTGGAGCCTAGGGAGTATTTATATACGGAACTTAGGCTTGACCTTACGGAACTTAGACTTAGTCGAGGGGGTATTAAACCCGAACTTTCGTCGTGTAGGATGACCCTTGGTTGATGGAATAGGTGACTAAAGTAGAGTGACGTACCGTGGGTATGTTCCGCGGCATACTTACGACACGCCACTCCACTTAAGAAACCTTAGGTTGTACATTTCCTTGCACCGTATTATATTCCTTCCTATGATCTACCTTCATCGATACTGGTTGTGGTTTTGCTGCCGCGATTGCACGGGCAGAGTGAGCTACGGCTCGAGTTGCGTCAGCATGAGCTCGTTATGGATGAGGGCTGACCGGGGCATGATTCCAGAGACATACGGTTGCTTTGAGGCTTCATATTTAGTGTTTCCGCACTTTGAGCGTTCGACAGATCGCTGTTACGAGATTTTCCGGTTGTGCTGATCGGCACCAGAAGATTGAGCCATTGATAGAGGCCAGCCAGGATGTGATGACTGTGATATATCGCTTATTCAGGATGATTGATGCGCTGCTTAGCGTACCGACGAATGAGCCAGTTGTTGCTGCGAGTGATGAGATATCGCCCAGATGATTGGAGCTACTGCAGCATGAGCATATTCTTAGAGATATGATAGTAAGTCGCTAGTCACCGAGGATTAATGACTAGGACCTGTGGTTCGTTCGCTTACCCCGATGCGAGGTCATCAGATAGATTGATTCCAGCTAGAGGCGACTTCACGCAGATTCATTGAGAGTCGATTGAGACGATCGAATGTCAGGAACCCATTTTCCAAGTTTAAACTATTAGGAAAGACATGCAAGCGATTCTACGGACCCTCTAGAAGAATGAAACCCTAACTCGACTTAATGACCGTGTGAAAGCCTTTGAACCTTAGGGTTTGCGGCAGTTCCTCGGCGCCATTAGTGAGGCTTGGGTTTGCCCTTCTACGGCTAGACCACCGATGATGTGGTATGTACTCGATACTATCAAACTGTATCCGAGATGTTGAGCTCTTGGGGGATTGTGAGGTTCTGACGAGTCGATCGGATGATTCGACATCATTCGGATATCATGTGATGGGACACTGCTTGGGAGACTCCAGGTACGAGCATAGCCGTCGGAGCGCAGTCCGTGTAGCCATGATGAAATGAGTCTGAATCAGTCGATATTGGAGCAAGGTGGAGTAAAGAGTTCGCACGAGATTTCGACGAGATGACGTTTCACTCCGCTGACATCAGAGATGCGATATGCACGCTGAGGACGTGTTCGGCTAGATATCTTATACTGAGTGATGAAGATACCGAGTTCGTGATTTCGAGTCCGTGTTAGAGACTTCGGATGGACCGTAGCCGAGGACATTGCAGTGCGTAGATAAGACGCGACGTCGAATGGTCGATGATACAGACAAACGGGACAAGAAGTTCGTGCGAGAGGCAGACGAGCTGTTACTACACCCCGTTAAGATTAAAGGTCGGACATGCATACAGAGGTACAGAGATGCGACCAGCTTCCGAGGAGATGTTGTACTAAGGGTGCAGATGTTCAGAAAGCGAGGAAAGATTACGCAAGAGTACCAGCCTCCTTACAGTCTGGCTTAGGCAAGATCAGAAGAGACCTTGAGTAGGATTCCTTCCAGTACACTGCTGCAATAAGAGTTGCACCCAGGAGTAGATGTGTGATCTGCATTCAGAGGACCCGAGGTCGGCGACAGAGATGTGCTGCTTTACGAGCGATCGTGAGGATTGACCGAGAGATGACCTGGAAAGTGCAAGAACGGAATCGTTCCTGTCAGCACACCTGACCGGGCCGATGAGCCGAAGAATTGCGAGATTGGTAATCTACAGGAAAGATAAGGACCCAGAGGCAGAGGACGCCAGCCGCGAGCAAAAGGCAAGTAGATATCTTGCGCCGCTAGCATCGGATGTACCGGTACCTTCTCGACCCTGAAGAAGGGTATACCGACGACAGTATTTATGATATGTGATTTTGTGATTTGACTATCACGTATCCGTTGCTTTAGATTTCGGTATTTTGGGCGATCTATTTGCATGATTTAGTCTTGATGACTGAGTTTCATGATATTTGATTTGTGCACCATGGTTGCACTTACTGGGTATTTATACCGTGCACATAGTTATTACTCTTGAGGTATTGATTGTGATTTCATGCCTATTTTAGACTTGAGTATATCATGTTGGTTTTCGTATTGGATTTTGACATTGGTGTCTTCACCATAACTCCGATGATTGCGGGATACTTGACGGAGTTTTGATTTTGAGTTATATGCTCATTTTTCATGCGCACGCATTGCGCTACGATATGATTTATGTATTTATGATTTCGGAGCCCCGACGACGCGATCATTTTACTGAAATGTTTTAGTATTTGAGGGGTTTAAATTTTAATTCGGGGACCGATTTTCTTTAAGGGGAGAAGACTGTAACATTTCAGAAAAATAAAATATTATTTTTGGGAATTTTTATTATTAAATAATAAATATTATGAATATTTTTATAATGCGGTATAATTAAATAGCGATAAAGTGGAAAATATTTGGAAAATTATAGGAATTACTGAAATGAGAGTGTTTTATATGATTTAAGCAAATTAAAAAATTCTTATGATTAATTTTATTCCATTTAATGCTAATCGCGATTAAATATCGCTAATTTTGCATTAATCCGGTTTTGTGCACATGACATGCACCATGTCACATTTACAAACACTTGTTACATTTTCCACCATGGTTTCTTTCTTCTTTTTATGCATGGTTTTAATTCTAAAGAGAAGAAAACAAAACAAAAGAAAAGAAAAAGAAAAGAAATGAATAAAGAAAGGGATGTATGGGCATGTGAGAGAGAGAGTGAGGGGTCATTTGACCATGTCTTCACCTTCATCATTCTTTCTCTCCCTCATCTCACCATGGCAGCCCTCTCCTCCATCCCCCTCTACCTCATCACAACACATCCAAAAACCCATCAAAAGTCCATCTTCATTTCATTAAAAACATGCACAAGCTAACTACAAGCACTTTGGACCAAGAAAGGATGGATTTTGAGCACTTAGGGCAACTCAAGAATTTTCATGAGTTGCCAAATGAGGTATTTTCTTTACCATTAGCATTGTATTTCCATTACCTTAGCACCCATACAAGTTTAAAAGTGTTTTAATGCGGTTTAGTGAACTTTGAAATTTCCTAGAAGAGGGATGGGGAATTCTTGAGTTGTGTTTGTGCTAATAAGCCTTATTGGAGACCTTAAACCCCCCATGGTGTTAGAAACCCAGAACAAACCCGGACTGAACCTAAAAACCCAAAACTGAAACTTTCCAATGTCGGTTTGTGTATGATTTAGTGCCTACATGGAATCTGGAGTGATCCGGGGCTATTACTAGAAAAGCAAACAATACCATTGACCTAGATGGACCACTAAGAGGCCACCCTACCAATACGAACACATTCTGACACCATTTAACCGAGGTGGCCGGATTTCAAGGGGAAGTGGCCGGCCAAGTTGGGTAGTTTAGTGCCCAGGTTCCTTCTGTAGCTCATGTGACCCCTATACAACCCTCAGTATTGTTTGTGCACCTTGTTTTCACCTGAAACAAAATATGGGACCAGTTTCTTTTGTTGCTACTTTGTATTCCTTAATGTTTATGAATTTAAGTTTTGATATTTGTGTTTGGTATCAGTCAATTGACGTTTGTACGTCGATATCGGGTGTTTTTGGGCTCTTTTATGTGAGCAGACCATAGGTTTTGACCTATATGAGATTCGTGTGTCGTTTTGGTTTTGAATTGGATTTTAATGCGACATGATATGTTATGATATGTAGGTACCCTCACGAGGACTTTGAGACGACAAGAAAGCGCGTGGCGACATCGTCAATGATAAGCGAAGATCAAAGTGAGTGGATATATATCTACGGGGGTAGTCGGGTGGATGGCGTATAGCACCCTCGAAGTTTTGTAGTACGGTGTACAATGTGTTATAGCTATATATTTATGTGTTATTATAGATGTATATACGTAGCTAGAAAATGCTTTAGGTGACTTTGGGTCAGTGTTAGCGTATTTAGAAGTTAATGCTATAGTTTAGTGTAAATCGCGAAACCCTAGAATAGTTGTTGTACACACACGCACACACATGCATACTTTTTATTACTGTGCGTATATGGGGATATGTATATATATGTATACACACATAGGTATAGGGCTATGTATATATATATATATATATATATATATATATATATGTATACATATACATGGATGATGAGGATAGTATATGGTACTTGGAGATGAGTCGATGAGTTTGGGCATGGTGCCATGAGATCGGTGATATGATGTGGTTCGTATTATGAGATACGACATGATATTATAGCGGGTCTTTAGGCGGTGTGTTTTCATACACATGCACATATATATGTAGATGGTATCAGTATTGTACTAGACTTAGATCAGTACCCCCAGTTCATGGTATGTGATGATAGGGATACCAGATGAATAATGAGATAAATGTGATATTTGACCCGTACCCAGATTTGGGATGTCGTACGACGGATTTACCGTACGAGATGAATACTGATGATTGATCCGCACTCTTGACTCGAGTATGTCATATTATATATATTGTATCGTATGGGATACTATTGCGGCGGGATCACCGACTATTATATTTATATATGTATCGACTCAGACTTAGGTGGTTTTCCTTACCCTTTCGATCACGCTGTTAGTTTAGTCCAGTAGTTTACTTGTAGATGTTAGACTAGACTCAGGTCATACCTATTTCAAAAGTAACGAATTGTAAGTATTTTAAAGCAAGGCCAAGGGATTCTACGGATATTTCAAAGGACGTACCTTTTCTTAAAAACACCGTAGCCCTATTTTCTAAACACCACGATTCGTGTTATTTCAAACGGCAAAACTGTATAACCCATATATGTTAATGTAGATTCCTTATTGTTGCATTTACTATTCATTTCTGTATATTCGGTATTGCTGCGTTTATTATTCATGCTCCGTTTATTCATGTTGTTATCATCGCATTGCATGTTTATTGTGTACTTTAGTGATTACGAAACCATGTTGTCAGGACACCAGCACCCTTACCGAGGATGCGTATTCTCCACGTACTCTTTCTTGCCGGCTCACACACATCCTTATTGGCAATTGCCATGTCATGTACACTTTAGAAAATACTACTCTATTGATATCGTTTGCTAGCTGATAGTTCCAATATGTTATTGTTTCATATGCTAGTTCATCATTGCATTCATTGCTTGATATTTCATGCATATTTATATATTCATTTGTCATGCAGTATTATAAGGTCCAGTCCAGATTGCCGGAGCCCAATACTCATTATTATTGACTATTCAGTTTTGGATTTCGGATTTCCATGAGATTTCTGAATTTGGAGAAACCGCAAGGATGTTGTAAAAGATTATCTTTTAAAATGAAAGTTGCGGTTTTCTCATGATATGATTTGATATATGTCCACTATGAGTTTTCTCGGCTCTTGAGCGATATCATACACCCGATTCGAGGAGGAGGAGGAACCGTATGTGGGTGTGGTAGACCCGGTGCGGTACCTCGGGGCTAGAAGGTCGCAAATGATGGCGGTGAGCCTGAGACAGGGGAGCACTACTGACCGGTGATTTTATTGTGACACTCCGGATATCCGGAGGATACCGACGTGGTCTTTAGATTATGATACAGGCCAGTCCGGATAGCCGGAGCCTGAGATTTTGAGATTTATGATACAGGCCAGTCCGGATAGCTGGAGCTTGAGATATTGAGATTAATGATACAGGCCAGTCCGGATAGCCGGAGCCTGAGATTTTGAGATTTAATGATACAGGCCAGTCCGAATAGCCGGAGCCTGAGATATTGAGATTTTGAGATATATATTTTGTGTCGATTCTTGACACTGATTTTCTGATGATTTCATTGATGTTACGTAAACTTATACATACAGAAATCTCACTAAATTAAGAAAACAGTTTTCTCATACTTGATGTATTCTGTTTTCATTATAATTCATTCATACATCATATTTATGATATGTTGCTACCTGAGGCACTGGCACGAGCACTTGGTATTACACTTATGTATAAATGTTTACCCATGTCATTATTAGATGCTTCAGGCTATATTATTTGAGGATATTACTGATTGTATGACCTAGGATTGAGTCATACATTCGATTTCTGCTTTGTGATGTTTTCTACTCACGAGTTGGCAACTCACTCCCGTTGTGCCACAGTTCTTGCAGGTTTACCGTACAGGTTTCGTTGCGGCTTTGCTGGCACATTGCTTTATTCCGGGTGATTGCTTTGGTAGGTAGGTTCACTCGCATCGTGACCACCATAATACCATTTATTTATATTCAGTTGTATCTAGTAACTCAATCAACCAAACTTGTATATTTATTAGACTTAGAAGACCAGTTGTATATTCTTTCGACCTTAGAGTCGCGCTTGTATTATTATAGTTTTCTTGATGATGTTAGTTTCCTTTGAGTTTTGATCCTCGTCCTTCGGCGTTGTATATTATATTGCTTGCGTAGTTGTGATCGTCAATTGACGAAGAGCTAGCTCCCGCTTGAGGATGCCTTTATTCATATTATACTTGTTGTACCCTTTGGGGGTCAGTATTTACAGAGGAAACTCTGCCGAAATTTTCAGAAAAGACTTGAGATTTTAAAAATGCATACTTCGACTTATGTTATTAAAACCACTTGTTTTAAAATTTAAGTTTTCCTTCACCTTCTTCTTCAAATGGTTTTAGATTTCTGGGATTTTTGGCTTACTTGAATTAGATGGGGTCCTGTAGACTTCATTTGATTCAAGTGCCAGTCACGTGCTATTTCGGGTCGTGACATGGGACCTTTAAGGATGTGATTATGGACTACCCAGCTCCTACAAGTAAGATTGCTATAATAATGCTAGTAGTTAAGAAAAATCCTACGAGCTTTATCAACATGTAACCGCCATATATTATATCGAGTATAATATATGGAAATGTTAAGATAAAGTCAAATCTTAATAGTATACTGCTGTATCGAAGCTTTATCAATATGTGCAAGAAGGATAAAACATCAACAAAATGAAATACACATATCATGTTAAAGACAACTCAAATAATATACTATATAACTGAGTAAGATTGTCCTATAGATACATATCCCCAGCATCTGCATGTATACATATACAATAATGGCCTATAGGGCATATATATCCAACAAGCACAGGTGGACACATATAAATCATGACTTGTGCAAGTGGAGAGGCAAGTGGGCATGAGTAATGAGTGAATGAAAAGTTATGATGTTATTTAAAACCATATTTTCCCACCAAATCTATTGAGTGCAAACCAAGCTTATATAGAAAAATCAAATATCTCCAGAGAGATCATTGAGAATGTAGGGTTTCCTTAGCACCAAGCCTAGGGTTAGCAATCATCAAACATGACACAACAAAAAATTAGGGGGTGCTAAGAAAACATTCTAGGAATCGAACTAGAAAACTAGGGTAACAAAACCTTGTGATCAACCATTACAATAGAAGTGAATAAGAGATACAACCTTTGTAGCCCGGTCCTTCACTTCAATAGCTCCGTGTATTCGTCCCTTCTCTCCAAGCATCGATCTCCCAGACTCAAGATGTACTGCACAAAGTGTAGTGAGCAAGCATGCTTGAAGACTTCGAGGCCGAAGATGATCTACGTCGAGGAAACTCAAGCACAAGCTAGCTTTTCTTTAATGGTAGATTAGGGAAGAGAAGATCCTAAACTAAAAGGCTATTAGTAGAGGATGATGAAGTAGGAATTTTTCTCACTTTAGAATTTATTTTCTCACTTGGATTCTTCATCTCCCAAAACCCTAGAGCTTGAAGAGATGAGGAAGAAGATGAACATGAAATCAACAAGAGAATGAGAGTTAGGTTAGAATTGCAGCTATGGGTTAGTTAATGTCATACACTAACCATTGTAGAGACTTAACCATGGCATAGGATAAAGGTTGGGTTAACAAAATATCTTAAAGTAAAACAAATTTAGTGGACTTAGTCAATGGTTAGCAAGCTTCTCCAAGCTTCTAGCTATGACAATTTCCAACCAATTTTTTAATTACTAAGATAAATAAAGCCCTAATTTTATCATGGTTACAGTGTAATTCGCACACACCCAAGTAGCATATATAACCTAGCATGATACATAATATATATCACATATATATAATGTATGCAAAGTGAGAAAAAGAAATGGTCAAGTGAGCAATATTAGTTAATGTAAATTCATATATCAATTATATAATTATACATTCAATCATTACATCAACACTTGACTTAATGATCCGGATATATCACATATAACGGAATAATATCAATAATATCAACTTACCGAATCAACACTTGATTCGATAACCCAGCTATATCACATATACACGTCCGATATCACATATTGTGAGAATACAATACGGTGTCACATACTCGTATCAATATCGGTCCTGCACATATCACATATGTGCTCCTACTCCATTTCACATGAACCAGGAAACCTCTGTGTAAGACTCTAAAGACTCGTCAATACTCCGGCAGTAGCTGATGATCATATCAAACACCCACAAGCCGCAAGCGGTCAGCTAAACGTAACGGCCACCCAGGTATTGAGCGATCAGAAGATCAACAAGCAAGCCTGCTCTAACTCTGCGAATCCAATCTGTAACACTACCGTACAGTCCGGTCTCTACGTCTGATATGTCGCATATCATAGCCTGGGGGTGGTATAACGTCAGACCCCAATAGCCTGATAAGTCATGCCGATGCAAGGTCCATAACGGTTCGAGAAACTACTCATAATACTTACCAGTAAATCTCAGCAACCCTGGCCAGGGATTTCATGTTATGGCCAATCGAGCATAGCGCAACATCAACTCCCAATACCGGGAGAGACGAAACCACTCCTATCGCTCATTGCCTCCATGTGACTCGGGACTGTACCCAAAAACCACCTTTTTGCATGATCTCTTGACCGTGGTATAGTGGAAATCAAAGCATAGTGGGAATCACACAAGACTCTATGACGATCTCGGGTCTACAGACTAACATGTACTAGTGTCACCAGAGAACTGCTATCCGACTATAGGTATAATACTATCTAGGAGTTCCCGGCGAGTCCGTCCAGTGTACCCAGTCTCCACTGAGCACCCATATACCTTCTCTGATGTCAAACACCAATGGATATGGGATCATCCATCGCCCATCACATGGGTCGAGAAGCGTATATGCTAGTCTTCTCTGGAGTATCGATGCCCTGTCTCGATACTCCAACGACTAGGAACAACTATAGGGTGTACTTAGGGACTACCCTCGGCCCGACTAGTATGATCTCCATCATAGTTCCGGTAGTCAAGTACACATCCTAAGAGCTTTGTCAACATGTGAGAGTGAGACAATATCAATTATACAAGTCAACATGTTAAGACAAAGTGCAACCAGATAGCATACTATCATGTCGTGAAAGAAAGTCCTCCCTATATATGTCCAAGCATCCACTACAATATACATCACATGTACAGTAATGGCCTCTAGGGCATACATATAACTATCAATCTCCCACTTTCACTAAGGCCATCTATTGTAGTATCCAATACCCAACAATATAGCAGTGGTTGTAGTATCCCATACTCAACCATCCCAAAATCTCTCAAATAGTATTTGGGGAAGCAGGCCTTGGTGAGTGGATCTTCCGTGTTAACCTTCGTGTCTACTCTCCTATCCTCGATCCCTTGGAGATCATCCATCTCCCTGATCAGGTGATACTGTCCTCAGAATATGTCTGGAATGCTGATGGGACCTGCGTTCCTAGGCCAAAGCCACAACTCCATTGTTGTCATAATAATAGTTATTGGACAATCAATGGTAGGAACCTTGTTCATCTCATGAACAAGAAATGCCCAGACAGCCACTTTGGCAGCATCATTGGTAGCAATGTATTCAGCCTTTATCGTCTATTATGTCACAGTATCTATCTTTGAACTCTTCCAACATACCGTCTCTCCACCGAGGGTAAGATAATGCCTGTGACCGACTTTCAATCGAACTTATGACTCTGGAAGCTGGAACCAAGAACTTTCTTTTAGTGCTTCTCAAGTACATTAAGAATGTCCTCCACAACTTCCAGTGATTCTCCCAAGATCCGATTGATTCCTGATCACTACACCTGGTGAGTCAGCTACATCTGGTTTGGTACATAACATCTCATACATGATAGAGCCTACTGCCGAAGCATAGCGTATCCCTTGCACGTGAGCTCTCTCCAAATCAGTCTTGGAATACATCTTTTTGGAGAGAGTGGTTCCTCAGTAAGTGGGAGAACCGCCGCGTTCAGAATCTTCCATACTAAACCCCTTTAGTATGGTGTTAATGTACCTGGATTTGGGACACTCCCAACATCCACTTAGATCTATCATCATAGATCATAATCCACTTGATGTAGTAGGTATCATCCAGATCGTCCATGGAGAATCCTCGTGATAAGAGGAGCTTGACCGAGTGTAGCATAGGAAACCATTTCCTATCAAGAGTATGTCATCTACGTACAATACGTATAAGACAACCTTACTCTCTACAACATTCTTGTATATACAAGGTTCATCTACCATTTTGATGAAGTCAAACTCTTTGACTGTCACATCAAAACAGATGTTCCATCTCCGCGAAGCTTGGATTGATCCTGATGGACTTAAGCACAGCTTTGAAAGTCTCAACTTTTCCATTTACACCAAGAATCTTCTCAAGATCCATTTGCTCCCAATGGGTTTTACCCCTTCAGGTGAAACATGAAAAGTCATACTTTGTTGGTGTACATGAATTCCATATTTGATCACATAACATCCTGCCATTTCACAAAGTCTCCACTTGTGATGGCCTGCCGGAACCTAGCTGGGCCATCATCTACCATGATGCAATCCTCGCTCCCACTATCACCGAGAAGACCGTAGTATCTCTCAAGTGGATAAGAAACCCTACCAGATTCGCGGAGAGGCTGAGGCTCATTGGAGACTATTGAATCCTTTGGTTTCACCAAATCATCAGCTGTTAGTTTGTCTAGCTGGAACTCCTTCCAGTTCTACCTCATGACCACTAATTTCTTCACAAGAAATACATTTTCTAAGAAGGTGGCATGCTGAGAAACAAAACACCTTTTGCTTCTCAGAGTGGTAGAAGATATTCCCTCACAAATGTTTGGGATATCCTAACAAACCTATACAGAACTGACCTTGCCTTGAGCTTGTCCGGATTCAGCCTTTCAACATAGGCCGGAAAAACCCAATATCTTAACTCGTTTAAGACATGGTCTCTTCCCACATCATATATCATATGTAGTGGTAGGCATTGATTTCGAAGGAGCCCCATTCAATAGGTATGCAGCTTCTCAGGTGCATAACTCCAAAAGGAAATAGGCAACTCAGCAGTACTCATCATAGAGCGCACCATATCTCATTGGGCGTGATACCTCCACCCCGATACACCGTTGTGCTGTGGTGTACTCGAAGGAGCAAGCTGAGAGAGAATCACATTCTCCTTTTAGAAAATCCAGGAACTCCATGCCTTGTATTCTACTCCTCGATCTCATCGAAGGACTTAATACTTCTACCTGTTTAGTTCTCAACTTCAAGCTTATATTCCTTGAATTTATTAAAAGTTTCAGACTTGTGTTTCAATAGAAACATATGTCCGAATCCTGAGAGAAGATCAGTGAATATAATGAAGTACGATGAACCAACCTTGGCATTTGTAGACATAGGATCAGATACATCATCATGCATCTATCCCAAGAGTTCAGTAACTCTTCCTCTGTTTCCTGTAAATGGAGTGTTGGTCATTTTACCTTTGAGACAAGACTAGCATGTATCATAAGATGAAAATTCGAACAGATTCTCATATTCATCCTTATGTAACTTAGTAAGTCGTGTCGCATTGATATGACCTAGTCAACAATGCTACAAGAAGGATTCGTTCATTTCTGAACTACCCCTCTTGTGTGTGTTTTATATTCTTTGAACTGTGGTTTGATTTAGAACGTATATGCTATTATATAACGTGCCTGATCGAACCAACTCTTGATTCATGAAAATGTTCACAACATTATCCTCCAATACAGAATTATATCCTTCTTTAACTTACTAAAGAAACTGATGTAATGTTGTATATCAGGTTCGGTATCTAATAACATTTATTCAGAATCAATGTATTAATACAAGGTGATATATGCCAACAGACTTGGATGCAACAATTGCACCATTCTCTAACACTTATAGACATATCATCCATTCTCAGTTCTCTACCTTTTTGTAGCCCATGTAACATATTGCATATGCGGGATCCTGATCCGATATCACATAACTAGGATGTAGAAGATACTGAGAAACAGTTCTCGGTAATGAAGACACCCGAAGAATATGCATCAACATGATTAATCCTCGATTGGGTGGCATGGGAATCCGGATATTCCCCTATTTCCTTCTCGAACTCATAACAATTATAAGTTGGAGCGGAACCAACGTTCCCTAGCTCAGTATAATAAGCAGGTTCGGTCAATGCATCCATATTATTATCTTGATTAAAGCGTGACATGGTCGCTACCAGGAGAGAGAGAGAAGAAAATACTCTGCGTGCGCTCTGTCAAGATTAGATTGGTTAATATTTTATCTAATCAGGATGGCTCCCACTATTTTTATCAAATCTTCTTTCAAACCCTAAAAGGTAAGACTAGACGGGATTAATTACACCCTACAAGTTCGCCAATCTTTCGTCCAGGCCAGTGTCGGTACTTTGAGGGAGGTTCCCCGTGCTTTCGCATGGACCTAATTAAAATAAACCTTGTTTTCACAGGGGCGTAACCCCATTAACACCTTTCTAGACACCTACTTGATCGGCTAATTGTAATGTGTAAAACTCTCCCAGGAGTAACTCTTACTCGCAGTGGGTATCGGGATCCAACTATCTCATAGAAGGTATGCAATCTTATTGAAAATTTCAATACTTGAAATTCCCGATAATATTTTACCCCTAGCGTCCTATGACATTGACAGAGGTCAACAAACCATAGTGCGCTAGTCAAGTTCAACCCGTCATTTCATGATTGAATTAAACCCAACCGCACGACCCTTGACAGAGGTCAAAAAGGTCGTACGACTACCCTAATGCCACGACCCGAAAAGTACGGAACGTGACTGGCACTTAAATTACGAAACGTCTCATGGCGTACGTAATCTAAGTAAGCCAAAGCTCAGAATTCAAAACCCATTTAAGAAATAGAGTGAAGGAAAACCAAATAAGTCACATCAAAATCCTTTAAAAACAACTTCACATTTTCCTAAAAATTTCGGCAGAGTCCCCTTTGTAAAAACTGGCCCCAAAACGGGTACAAATCACGAATAAACATATAACATAAATAAGGCATCCCCAAGCGGGAGCTAGCTCTTCGCCAAAAGTGGTCTCAACATCACATGCAATAAAAATTATTACTGTGCAAAAATAAGCATGTAAAAAAACCCAAGTAATAAGCATCACGTCGGCTCATGTGAGCTCGACCCAGAGAAACAACATACCTGTCCACAAATCTCAATGTCTCGTCTCTAGGTGAATGTACATCAATACAAGTAGCAGGTATAGTAGATGGAGTACTCTAGATACAATAAGTATACAAGGTGGAAACAAATAATCTCACAACCCACCTACGAGCAAAAGTCTCAAATCCAAGTGAAATGAGCAAAAGGAGCAAGTGCGTCCGCCGCTACAGTGCTGACGGAACGGACCTGCAAAAAGGCTGTGGCACAATGGGGGTGAGTTTCCAACTCGTGAATAATAAGTAACATCTATAAAGGCCATCGTAAGCATGTACGTAAAGGGTCACAACTCAACAATACTGATATAGCATGATGTATTAGCCGGTATGCAACATGAATCAATTCTACGATACTAGTATAGCATGATGTACTGGCAGGTATGCAACATGAATCAATTTTACAATACTAGTGTAACATGATGTACTGGCAGGTATGCAACATGAATCAATTCCACAATACTAGTGTAGCATGATGTACTGGCAGGTATGCAACATGAATCAATTCTACCCGAAATCTGAATATATTTATACGAGCAAAACATCATTTTCATCTTAGAAAAACTCCTGTGAAGTATCTGAAGTAATATCAATGAAATCAACAGAAATCCATGTCCATCATCGACACCTCAAACGATTATCTCAAAATCCCAAGTATCAGTATCACACTATCTCGGGCCTCAGCCGTCCGGCTGGCCCATCTCAAAGTATCAATATCTCACAACCACGGTTGGTATCCTCTAGATCTCCGCCGTGCCAACAATCACCGGTAGGTAGTCCGCCCCTGCCAGGCTCATCGTCTACAACTCGATCTTCTTACCCCGGGGTATCTTATCGGGCCCACAATGTACCCGAAACGGTTCATCCTACTCCTCGAATCGGGTCTCGAAAACTAACAGAAAATCCATGGTGGACGACACATATATCATTTACGAGAAAACCACAACTTGCAATATTTAAAAATGATATCTGGTTTATTAAATCCTTGCGATTGCCCCCCCCAAAAAAACTCATAATCTCAAGTGCAGAAATCCTCAGAAAATCACCATAAGCACGCATGTCAGCTAGAAAGAACCCATGGTATTGACAATACGAACTGCAATATGTAGCTAGAAAACTGTACATGAATGATGATACAATGATTGTAATTTCTCAATTTAGCAAGTTAATTAGTACTTGTGCCGCATAACTCATGATAATGGTGCAATAGTTTAACATTCTCAATTTAGCAAGTTAAATAGTACTTGTGCCGCATAACTCATGATAATGGTGCAATAGTTTCACATTCTCAATTTAGCAAGTTAAATAGTACTTGTGCCGCATAACTCATGATAATGGTGCAATAGTTTGACATTCTCAATTTAGCAAGTTAAATAGTACTTGTACCGCATAACTCATGATAATGGTGCAATGTGATTCTAGATTCCCAATTTAACAAGTTAAATAATACTTGCGCCGCATACTTGTTTTTAATGGTTCGATGGTTCTACATGATGAACAAAGCTAGTCATATAGTACTCGTGTCGCATGTCTCATATTATGGGTTCAATGGATTTATATGATGAACTAACACATATATGGATACAAAAAGTCATGCAATGCAGCAAAATAGATAGCTAGGAACTATACGTAAAATGCATGTACTACTGGAAGTTTTAAAACTATCGGGCGCCTCGCGCAATCCATACGATTTTCCCCCGTAGATGTGTACATCTACTCACCCGTGATCTCGTGCTAGACAGGTCCAACCACCGCTTTTCCCTTCCGCGCCGCGTCCGACGTCCCCGCGATCGATCCTAGAAACACACAAGCAACACACATAAAGCTAAAAACCTACTAAAAACACGATATCAAGGTCAAAAGAGAACTCGCATTGGAAGGTTAACGCATGTGCACTCAATACGTCAAAACGTGTGTAACCTCGCCAGAAACCACCCCGACTCGCTGTGACGCGCAGTGAACAACAAACCCAACTCACAAAACGCACGTGTCGCACAAGTTAAAAAGTATCGAAAACGAGGTTTTAGGTTCCGGATTTTGACTCGAGTGGAAAAAGCAAAAGTTGTATATACCAAAACCATTAGATATATAGCAGACTCCTACAGACCAAGAACCAACACCCACACCCACCCTCTGGCCGCAATTTGCGGCCAGACACATTACATTTGCGGCCAAAAAGGGGAGAGGGGGTTTCGTGCTTCGTATGTGTGGTCCCATCCCAGTCACTAAGCTCCAGTAAATACAACTTTTTCCTGAAGTTCCCGGGTCAAAAGCAGATCTCAAAAAGAACCCAAATCCTAACTAAAACACTATTTAACACTAAAATGATACAATATGGTATTTTGTGAAATCTGGTGTAAAAACTTGGATTAGATGACCTTAATAACACTTAGTTAAGCTGCTTTAGTCATAAAAATCCTAACTTGGCCTAATCTCCACTTAAACCACAAAACTAGCACTAAAATCACATTAAATACTAAATTATGCTAACTAACTATAAGTTTAGCAAAAATGGAAATTGAGTTTAACATTATACCTCAAGTTGGTCCTAGGATGCAAGAGAAGAAGAAGAAGAAGAGAAGGGGGGTTTTACTGCTGCTGTTGTTGGTGATGCTGCTGCTGATGATGATGATGATTATGTTGCTGTTGTTGCTAAAGATGCTGCTGCTGATGATGATGATGATGATGCGAAAGGAAAAAATGAGAGGGAGAAAGATGTGATGAGTGAAAGAAATGAGAGTGAGGTAATGAGTGGGAGTGTGAGGGTGTTAGAGAGTGAGGGTTTGGAAATGTGGGTGAGATTAGTGGAGCCATAGCTCCCCTCTCTCTCCTCACTTTCACAAGTCAACCCCACAACAAACAATGTTAATTTAATTAAGAAAACTAATACCCTTAATTAACTTCATATTAACCTATTGAAATGTTTTAGTTTACCATGGCTACCTAAACATGGCTTAACCCTAAACTTAGCCCTAATTTACATGCACATGTTTGTGCAATCCAAACTAAATTCTAGTAAAATGTTCATTAAATCTTATAAAATATTTGAAAACCGATTTGGTAAGCTTTTTACTAAAAACCCCATATTAAAGCATAAATAACTACTAATCACATTCTAAGGTGTTACACCTAATCCAATCGCATCATATGCTTTGCAGATAAGCACTAATCAGCTACCGCACACTACGTCTTGACAGAGGTCAACAAACGCAGCACGAATACTAAATACTACTTATCTGAAATGACGGAGAGCTACGGCAGGTTTTTAAGAAAACCCTTTGCGTAATGAACTGGATATCGTTGTAGAATCGAGTGATTTTGAAAAGGAGTGTTTTTTAGGCTTTTACTAGTTTCGCTAATGAGGTCACTTCCGGTGAAGGGATCTCGGCTCTTTCCTCATCGAATGAGGTGCAGAATATTTCACAAATACCACTATGTAAAGCAAAAACTATAGAAGAAATTAAAAGACAAACCGAGTTTGTAGCATCTGCTAGTTTCGCTAAAGAGGTCACTCCCGGTGAAGGGATCTCGGCTCTTTCCTTATCGAATAAGGTGTTGGATATTCTACAAGGAATACCGCTATGCAAAGCAAGAACTAGAGCTACCAGTTTTAAACAAGTTTCTACAACATCTTTAGGTTTCTTTTATTTCATTAATCTCATTAATGAAGTCCCATCAAATATTGCTTCCTAAGCATTACAGAAGAAACGAAAGCAGTAATTTTTATTATATCTCATATATATAATATAGGAATTCGTCTCAGAACATATCAAGTGATCACATCACAGAATATCAGCAGCAGAAGAATCACATATGAAATATTGGATATACTAGGAATTCCGTGTTTTATTTAAGCCGGTATAAAACACGGATTCCACGGTCGCGATGAATAGCCAAACCCACATCCCTAGATCCCTACGAGAGAGGCAAGCAACCCTACTAATTTTAGAGTTAGGAGACCCGGTCTTGACTCCTCTAGATGGTCTCCCATTGGACCCTAGAACCCGGTTACTTGTGATCCCCGCCTTGGGTCTATCCTAATGCGGAATAGTAAATAATATATATCAATGGTGACATCATCCTCAACCTGGAAGTGCCCCAATAAAAGAATATTACATACAAGCTTTTACATGAATGAAAATGAAAAACACTCATCTCACATAAAAAACCCCGGCTATTCAAAACACGACGATCCAATATAACATATCACAGCAACACATAACATCACATGTCATCAACATAAGTAAATATGCATATCCCAATTGTCGTTGACGTATACCAATGAAACCGGCGATACACCACATATTACACTTACGGTCGCAGAAAAGAAAGTGAAAAACTACAACAATTGGAATCCGCAACCTCCTTAGACATCATAAACCCAACGTATCACATACTTTGGATTTCATGCCCAACAAAATGAATTCTTTAGACATCATATGCCTAACAATTATAAACCCCGCATTTTATTCTCGATATTGAAAAACTTTCCAATAACCTATCGGGGATTTCAAAAAGATTCCCGATAACCTGATCAAATGCACGTTGGAAACATTAGTAGACGGCCGCATCCCCCGATGCCGTCGACGAAGTGCACTAAGGCGGGACACCGCGGCCGCGAGCACCCGAATGGATGCTTTGGCGACGGGGTTCTCCTACAGTCACTTAGTCGGGGCTATGGGGTGTGTCTATCTAGTAAAGTTACCCGGCGAGTGTCCGCGTACACTACGTAATTGCGACAGACTTTTGATCAACATCAAAATCCCATGGCAACCGATCAAATGAGACTAAGCTGCTAGATTTATAAAATTCAAACTAGTTATCATATAACTAACTATTGTGGATTCCAAATATTGTATCAGAATCAACAAGACGATGTTAAACGTTTCGATCAAATCAACAAACACCCTCATCTCCCTTAGAAGTCAACACTTGAGCAAAGTTGAATACCCAAAACGTGCCACAGTACCTATGGACCAGCCGTAGAAGGGTCAACCAATGCCTCACCTATGGCACCGCGGAACAATGGAAAACCCCATGGTTCGAACGCGGTTCCGTGGGCATAGAATAGAGTTAAGGTTCTTGTTCTTCTAGAGGTCCATAGACTTACTTGCACGACTATTGAATATACTTAACTTAGAAAACTCCAAATCTTGGAGAATTTCAGAGGGGATCATGAGGCGGTGTTTGAAGCTCGTTCGAACTGTTAAACATGGTCTAGGTTACCATTACAATGTTAAAATATATGATTACGAAACACTCCGTATTAGTCCTATATCAAAATTTACATCAAATGAAATTTTGGACTAAACAAACAATACCTGAAATCCCAAAATCTACAGAATAAAGCACAGAAGAAATTTGAGACGAAATGGAGCCAAAGTGGCCGGCCTCCTCGATTTTGAGGTGAGTGTGCTCGGGTCAAATCCGAGCAATGGGTCTCAAATTTCTTCTGTACACTTCTTGCATCACATACAATCTTCTGCAGTTGCTGGAATAATTTTTACAGAACATTTCAAAAACGACAAAGAGCAATTTTGCAGGGTTGCAGAAATCGTATTTTACCGAGTTGTTTCGGTTTCGTACTATTTCTAACATCGTCTAAGTTTCTAGTTTGGCTCTGATACCAATGTAGGGTTTCCTTAGCACCATGCCTAAGGTTAGCAAGTATCAAACATGCCACAACAAAAAATTAGGGGATGCTAAGCAAACATCCTAGGAATCGAACTAGATAACTAGGGTAACAAACCATTACAATAGAAGTGAATAAGAGATACAACCTTTGTAGCCCGATCCTTCACTTCAATTGTAACGTTTTAGAAATCGTTTTGCAAATTTTCCGTTTTTAGGGTAAAATAGTCGGTGTTTTCCGTTTTAACCCGATTGTGATCAAACTTCTGTATAGACTTGTCGGCACCTAGTTTAGCTAGAATGAACCTTGTGCGCGGGCTTTGGGGGTCAATTGGAAGTTTTGGTTCACATAGAATTTTTCCGTAATTAAATATTAATTTAATTCTTTATTTGTGCACTTTATTAGTGGTAATTACTTTTTGGTTTTGGTTTATTACTACTAATGAGAATCATTGCTAATTTAATCACTAGATATTATATTTAAACCTTCTCACCCAAATCTAGATATTTGTGGAGATTAATTGAATTTTAAAGAAAAGGAAATGGTGACAAAATGCTATTTTGTTTTTTATTGCAATTATTGTAATTATCTTCTAGAATTTTCCACACTTAACCACAAAACCCTAGCTCCTTCACAAATGGCCGGCCACTTCCCATGCTTGCTGCCCCATCTCCTTCTTCACCTCATTTCTTCATTTTAAAGCTTGAAAAATTCTTGAAAAATAAAATTTTTATTCATCCAAACTCAAATATAATCAAAACCCATCATTCTTCTTCTTCAAACTAGCTTGGATTTTCGTTCTAGTGAGGATTTTTGGAGGCTAATCTTTGGATTTTCTAATTTCAAGTTGTTTTTCTTTGAAGGTATAAATTCAAACCCTAATCTTTTTATGTGGTGTTAATACTTTAATTAGCTTATTTAGATGTTCAATTTAAGCTTTTATTTTCTTAATTAGAATTTCTAGTAAGGATTTTCTTAATTAAATTAGGGTTTTGATTAGTGAAATGTTTAATTGTTATTTGAAGATTATGAAAACTTAATCAAGTTGCTAAGTTGTTAACTGATATTTTCCTAATCGGATAATTTAGCTAATTAACAAACTAAACTTTTGCTAATCCATATTGGTTGAGATTAAAATTATAGTAAAGGTTTCAATGGTTTAATCTTGCTAAATAGTGATGTTTATAAATGCTAGTTTGGTAAAAACGTGTAGTTTGGTAATAAATGATATATGCTGCTTATTTGGTTTCGGTAAATTTTAGGCGTGGGTTTCTTTTGACGTTGCGACATTAATTATATTGATTCCACGCTATATCTTGTGTTATGAATGCGCGATCAGTACGATCAGGGTCTAGGCTTGGTAGTTGTATCGCTTTGCGTTCCTAGCTAGGGTCGTACCGATGTCGCTCGTGTCTTTTGTAGCTTTTGCTCTTGAGTTGGTTTCGTAGTGTCGCTACGCGTGTTGGCCACTTGACGAACACTTAAGAGTATGTTTGGAGTTGGTGCGTCGGTCAAACGTAGTTTGTACGTGTTATTGGTCGATTGGTAATATATACTTGTTATATTGTTATTTACATTCAGGATCGCATGAGGGGACTTCGAGCGCTGCGAACAGGGGAAAGCGAGTAGTTAGCTTTACTTAGCCAGGAACGTTTGTGATTAGATTTAACATCTACAGGGGAATCTCCCGCATGGCGTTATGCGTCTGGGCTAGAGATGACATGATATTGATACATATTCTATTTCATAGTATAGAGTTGCGCATACACCTTATTGCTTAGTTATTTGTTGTGCTTGGACTTGTACCCTTGGAAACTGCACTATTATTGATGGCTCATGTTGCACGAGCACTGATTGTATGCCACACACACCGTCAATAATTACCATGACACATACAACACATATACCTATGTGATATTGTTTGATTAGGGATATATTGAGACATTGATTCACATTTCTTTATGAATATGACATATAACATACCTGTATACCTACATGCTTACACATATGCCTTGACATGCTTACATGCTAGTTATCATTAGTGATAGGTATATTTCACACATAATGACATAGCTACATGTATACCTTGCATACATACTTCACTTATACATGGAGGGTATATTACATCATTATTGATAAGTAGATACATATACCTTGCTATACCTTCATGTTTACACATATATCTGGTTATAGCTACATGTTTACCTTTATTTGATATTATATAGACTTGGAGAAATTAGGAACCGCACATATATATTTTAACTTGTTGTAGTTATATAGCGGCTTTTCCTTTATATGCTCACATTACAGTTTTCTGTTGCATATATTATATTCATGAATTTTCGCATTGAGATATGGATTTTTCAGGATGTTTTCTGGATTTGAGGACCGTGGTAGTTTCATGAAATTTTGCAAGTATTCTTATTCTTTACTTGATATTTGGATGCATCCACTCTGAGATTTGTTATAAACCGATACGGGGATCGAGAGTGTCGGTGTTTGGCACGTAAGATTCGAAGGACGTATAAACCGATACGGGGATCGAGAGTGTCGGTGTTTGGCACTTAAGATTCGAAAGATGTATAAACCGATACGGGGATCGAGAGTGTTGGTGTTTGGCACTTAAGATTCGAAGGACGTATAAACCGATACGGGGATCGAAAGTGTCGGTGTTTGGCACTTAAGATTCGAAGGACGTATAAACATAATGTTTTTATGTGTCGATGCTTGACACTTTGTTTCATGGTGTTTTTACTCCTAAGTATATATAACAGTGGAATGAGACGCTGTTATATATGCATATATATATATATATATATATATATATATATATATATTAGTGGAATGGGACGCTACTATATATGTATACATATTAATTTATATACATCATCATAATGATTCATGCAATTATACTTATTCAGGATATATGGGATTCACTTGATATTGGATACAGGAATTATAAGATTCACTTGATATTGAATACAGGATATATGAGATTTACTTGAAATTGGACACTCATGATATATGAGACTTATATGATAGGAGAGCCAATTTGGGGGCTGATTTGAGAAACTTGGGATTTGGATTTGTCTTGATGGATTTTGGTCCTACCACGAGGTCAGGATTCCGTGGGAATGACATGTTCTATCCCATACTCCGCATTTATTGTTTATAAGCATTTCTTCATGTATTAGTTGTACCTGCTAGAGTACCTTTCATGACTGTTGCATATATACATTGTTATATCATTTCTTCATGTATTGGTAGTACCTGATAGAGTACCTTACATGATTGTTGCATACAGATTGTCATATTATTACTTCATGTATTAGTTGTACCTACTAGTGTACCTTTCATGACTATTGCATACATATGACCATTTATTGCTATTAGTTTGTATATGTTAGATTCGCGTTGTACGTGCATACTTGCGATTACCTGCATATGTTATTTACTATTCACGAGTTGGCAACTCACCTCCGTTGTGCCACAGGGTTTTGCAGGTTGTTTCCCTAGAGTAGTCGAGGCAGGCTATTCATCTATCTTATCATATTTTGCTGCGGATACCGCTTCGGCTCACAGTGTGCAGTGTTGCTTTAGGTGGGTTTGTGCTTATCCGTTCATGTTTATTGTATATTCGTTGTATCTTGTACTCTCCATCTACCATTATCTTGTATGACTTAGAGACTTGATATGAGGACGATATTGTATATTATTTTGGTGACTTGGATGTCCTTTATGCAATTTTACTTATATCGTCTTTTATTTCTTCGCTACGGCGTCGTATATCTGTTGTGGTGGTTGTTTTCTACCGTTGGGCGTGGATTTGCTCCCGTTGCGGATGCTTTACTAATATTTATGTTGTACCCATTTTTAGGGTTAGTTTTTACAAAGGAGGTGCTGCCAAAATTTTTAAGAAACTAAAATTTGACTTTAAAGAATTTGTACTCGAGATTTTTAAAAGTTTTAACAATGTTCTTATTTCTTAGTACTTTTGATGGTTTAGATTGCTGGGTTTTCGGCTTACTTAAACTTCGTTACGCATGTAGATGTTGCGTAGTTTAAGGGCCGTCACGTGCCAATTTCGGGTCGTGAAAAAGTTGGTATCAGAGCGCTAGGTTTTACCTTTCGGGGTATAGGATGACCTTGGTATGATGGAGTAGGTATCTTAAAGCAGAGTAACGTAGTGTGTGTACGTCCACGGCATACTCACGACGCGGTACGCCGCCTAAAGTGACCTAAGTACAAATTGCTTGAAATTCCTTCCTTGATGATACATATCCTTGTGATTCGATTTCCGTGTTCTTATCGAATCCTTTTTCCATTTATAGCCTTTGCCACTGATGACTATGGGGACTCAGAGTGATGCAGCGAGAGCCGAGGTCAGAGTTGACTCGTGTGGGACGGGGACTGACCAGGATTGCACGCTCGTTGCACTGGAGCAGATGGATCCGCCTTCGACAGATCGTATCGCTAGGCCTGTGGCAGATATGCAGGACTTGCGCCAGACGATGAGTTTATTGGTTGAGGCCATTCGAGCGCAGAGACAGGAGTTGTCACCCCTGTTACCCAGTTGTTCCTTACGATCAGCACACAGCATAGTGTTACGTATACAGCACCAGTGGACGTAGCCCTATTCGACGAGGAGCGTCTTTCCGAGACTTTGGGTGTTCAGGGACCGAGGAAGGCTCGTATAGGTATGTCAGCCCCAAGACAGAAGTCCAGTCGCCGAGACATATTTCGTGACCGTCGCGGGAGTAGAAGAGGTTTTTGACGAGGACAATCGTTCAGCTCTCATCCCCACAAGGGTCTGCAGTTCTTATCTAATGCTATCGGTGCGGGAGTTTGGATCATCGGGTTCGAGTTTGTATAGAGCCACGTGAGCGCATGGCAGCTGTACCGCAGAGAGAAGGAGTTCAGCCAGTTGCGGGTAGTGGGCAGACACGAGAGTTTGCTTATACTCATTGGGACGCGCGGGCGTCCAATGCAGAGTTTTCAGGTATTCTTAATTCGTATGATCTTTTGATGCACTTGTTTGTTTTACACACTTTATGCGTTGGTTGGGGCCGAGAGTCGTGTTAGCTAGATCAGCCGTTTGTTATATTAACTTCTGTCAGCGATTCTTTTGTTGCGCGACGCATATTTCGGTCGTGTGCCTATCGGATAGGAGATAGAGATTCGTCCGTCGTTTTGATCCTTCTAGAGATGTTGGATTTGACGTTCTCCTGGGCACAGACTGGTTAGCTACGTGCTAGGCGTCTGTGGACTGCCGCGAGGAAACAGTCAGGTTTTGTTTCCCCCGCAAGTCAGTTCTTGTTGTGCAGGGGGACAGTGGTGCCACCTCTCACAACTTGAATTCATCCTTTTTCGCTAGTCGTCTTTGAGGAGAGGATGTCGAGAATTCTTGGCTTTCATTCATGATACCAGAGCCACAGTGGGTTTTGTTAGACCGGGTTCCTTTCGTGCGAGAGTTTTTCGACGTTGTTCCAGGTGAGCCGGCGAAGCTTAGGGAGCTTAAGGATCAGCTGCAGAGTTGATAGATAGAGGGGCTTGTGCGTCTGAGTGTTTCGCTTTGGGGAGCTCCTATTCTGTTCGTCAGGGAGGAAGACGGCAGTTTGAGGTTGTGTATTGATTGATCGTCAATTGAACCGGCTTATGGTGCGGATAGGTATCATATACCTCACATTGACGATTTCTTTGATCATCTCCAGAGTGTGAGACATTTTCTATGTTTGTTTGGGATCAGGTCATCATTGGTTGCGGGTTCGGAGCGATGACACTCTGAATACTGCTTTTGTGCGCGCTACGGGCTTTATGTGTTTTGGTGGTGTCGTTGGACTCACCAATGCTCTAGCAGCATTTGTGGATGTGATGAACCAGATTTCTTCAGGCCATTCCTCGACCAGTTGATTGTCATGTTGTTGATGACATTCTGGTCTTTTCCAATGTGTCGTGAGGAACTTGAGTAGCACTTGAGGATTTGCTTTGCAGACATTAGGAAAGCCCCAGCGGTTTGCTAAATTCTCGGAGTGTTCCTTCAGGCTTGTTTGTGGTGACTCCTAGGTCTTGTAGTTACGGAAGACGGTTTTCGTATGGTCCCGAAAAAGATCGAGGCCGTACAGCTTTGGCCCAGACTTTTGTACGGGACGGAGGTCCGCAGATTTTTCGGCTTAGCAGGTTTTTACCGCCGTTTCGTGCAGGATTGCTAGTGTATCGCTCCACCGTTAACTGAACTGACCGAAAAGGAGGTTCTTTTTCTTTGGGATGAGGCATGCGTGCGGAGTTTTCAGCAGTTAAAGTCTCGGTTGACAATTGCACCTGTTCTTTGTTTGCTTTCTGGTTCGGGCGACTTTGTTGTTTAACTGTGATGTTTCGCGAGTAGGGCTCGATTGTGTACTGATGTGACACTATAGAGTTATCGCTTATACTTCCCTACAGTTGGAGCAAATATGAGCAAGATATCCCACTCCTGATCTAGAGATGGCTGCGGTAGTCGTGCGTTGGAGATTTGGAGACACTACTTGTTCGGAGAGTCGTGTCAGAGTTTCACGGACCACCAGAGCTTAATGTACATCTTCCTGCTGCGGGTTTTTGATTGTTGTGACAGACTTCTGCAGATTTACAGTTCTTGTGCGATCATGGAGTACAACTTAAGTTCTCCTCTACTCAGGGGACAGCTTGCTCATGTCTGCGCCCGTCCACTTTTCCTTAATCATTTACGCGAGGCACAGCCCGCCGAAGCTCGTTCGTCTGAGATTCTTGAGCATACTCGGCTGGGTAAAGATTCAGAGTCCTTGATTTGTGACCAGATGTGCTACGTTTAGGGACGCGTTTGTGTGTACCTGTTGCTGATGGGCAGAGACGCGAAATCCTAGAGCAGGCACCTCAGTCAGCGTTCAGTGTTCATTCAAGTTCCACCAATTTTTAGATTGACTTGTGAGATAGTTACGGATGGATAGAGATGAAGAGCGAAGTTTCGGATTTTGTTTCGAGGTGTCTGTCTTGTTGTGAGCTAAGGGTGAGCATCTGAGACCGGCTGGAGAGTTGCAACCTTTAACCGTTCCAGAGTGGGAATGGGAGCAAATCTCCATGAATGCCGTTGTGGTGTCTTCCCTGGTTTAGTCAGGGTGTGACTCCATTTGGGTGTTTGTTGTCCGGTTTTTCTTAGTTTTCTCAGTTGTTCTTCGTTAAGTTATGTGTTTGCATGGAGTTCCTTTATGCGTTGTATCCAATAGATGCACCATTTTCGCTTGCCGTCTTGGGCAGAAGTTTCTGGAAGTCTTGGGTACTGGATGAGCTTTAGCTCCGCTTTTCTATCCACAGGATGAGAGTTTGTGAGAGCGGGCTACACAGACTCTGGAGGATATGCTTGTGCATGAATACTAATTGTTGTCAGCAGTTGGGATCATCACTTGCCATTGTTAGGATTCTCCTTCGATAGCAGTTATCAGGAGACATTCCAATTGGCAACCTTTAAATTTTTGTTTGGTAGGTCGTGTCGATCGCCAGTCTATTTTTCTGGCTCTGTAAGAGTAGGATTTTTGGACCCCAGCTAGTCTAGAGACTTCGGAGATGATCCAATTGGTTCAGGTCAGGATGAGAGCAGCCCAGGGCAGACATATGTCTTATGCCGACCGTGGTGGTCGCAGACTTGATTTCGCAGTGGAAGATCTTGTATTCCTAAGGATTTTCCGATGATTGACGTGTTGAGTTTTAGGAAGCTTATTCCAGGATTGTAGGTCCTTTTGAGGTCCTCAAGCGAGTTAGTTCCGTTGCCTATAAATTAGCACTTCCGCCCAGATCATTGAGTATTCACCCCGTATTTCCTTGTGTCGATACTTTTCAAATACCTTCATGACCTTTCTCACATGATTTAGCACCAAACCATTTAATTGGGACGCGATCTTTTCATTCACCAGCAGCCAAGTGTGTTAATGGATCGGCAGGTGGAGAAACTTCGGTCAAGGGTCTTGCCATCTGTGGAGGGTTTTCTTTGGCGTAGCCGTATAGTAAGGTGATCACTTAGGAGGCTGCGAGCAAGATTTGGGAGTTTTGTACCCTTCTCTTTGAAGGTACGCTTAGTAAGAATTTTAAATCCGGAGACCGAATTTCTTTAGGGGGGAGATTGTAACGTTATAGAAATCGTTTTGCAAATTTTCCGTTTTTAGGGTAAAATAGTCGGTGTTTTCCGTTTTAACCTGATTGTGATCAAACTTCTGTATAGACTTGTCGACACCTAGTTTTGCTAGAATGAAGCTAGTGAACGGGCTTTGGGGGTCAATTGGAAGTTTTGGTTCACATAGAATTTTTCCGTAATTAAATATTATTTTAATGCTTTATTTGTGCACTTTATTAGTGGTAATTACTTTTTGGTTTGGGTTAATTACTATAAATGAGAATCATTACTAATCTAATCACTAGATATTATGTTTAAACCTTCTCACCTAAATATCTAGATATTTGTGGAGATTAATTGAATTTTAAGGAAAAGGAAATGGTGACAAAATGCTATTTTGTTTTTTATTGCAATTATTGTAATTATCTTCTAGAATTTTCCACACTTAACCAAAAAACCTAGCTCCTTCACAAATGGCCGGCCACTTCCCATGCTTGCTGCCCCATCTCCTTCTTCACCTCATTTCTTCATTTTAAAGCTTGAAAAATTCATGAGAAATCCAAATTTATTCATCCAAACTCAAATATAATCAAAACCCATCATTCTTCTTCTTCCAACTAGCTTGGGTCTTCATTCTAGTGAGGATTTTTGGAGGTTAATCTTTGGATTTTCTAGTTTCAAGTTGTGTTTCTTTGAAGGTATAAATCCAAACCTTAATCTCTTTATGTGGTGTTAATACTTTAATTAGCTTATTTAGAAGTTTAATTTAAGCTTTTATTTTCCTAATTAGAATTTCTATTAAGGGTTTTGTTAATTAAATTAGGGTTTTGATTAGTGAAATGGTTAATTGTTATTTGAAGATTATGAAAACTTAATCAAGTTGCTAATTTGTTAACTGATATTTTCTTAATCGGATAATTTAGCTAATTAACAAACTAAACTTTTGCTAATCCTAATTGGTTGAGATTAAAATTATAGTAAAGATTTAAATGGTCTAATCTTGCTTATTAGTGATATTTGTAAATGCTAGTTTGGTAAAAACTTTTAGTTTGGTACTAAATGATATATGCTGCTTACTAGGTTTCGGTAAATTTTAGGCGTGGGTTTCTTTTGACGTTGCGACGTTAATTATATTGATTCCACGCTATATCTTCTGTTGTGAATACGTGATCGGTACGATCAGGGTCTAGGCTTGGTAGTTGTGTCGCTTTGCGTTCCTAGCTAGGGTCGTGCCGATATCGCTCGTGTCTTTGTGTAGCTTTTGCTCTTGAGCTGGTTTCGTAGTGTCGCTACGCACGTTAGCCACTTGACTAACACTTGAGAGTATATTTGGAGTTGGTGCGTCGGTCAAACGTAGTTTGTACGTGTTATTGGTCGATTGCTAATATATACTTGTTATATTATTATTTGCTTTCAGGATCGCAGGCGGGGACTTCGGGCACTGCGAACAGGGGAAAGCGAGTAGTTGGCTTTACTTAGCCAGGAACGTTTGTGAGTAGATTTAACATCTACAGGGGAATCGCCCGCATGGCGTTATGCATCTGGGCTAGAGATGACATGATATTGTCGCATATTCTATTTCATAATATAGAGTTGCGCATACACCTTATTGCTTAGTTATTTGTTGTGCTTGGACTTGTACCCTTGGACACTGCACTATTATTGACGGCTCATGTTGCATGAGCACTGATTGTATGCCATACACACCGTCAATAATTGCCGTGACACGCACTACACATATACCTAGATGATATTGTTTGGTTAGGGACATTGAGACATCGATTCATATTTCTTTATGCATATGACATATAGCATACCTGTATACCTACATGCTTACATATATGCCTTGACATGCTTACATTCTAGTTACCATTAGTGGTATGTATATTTCATTCATAATGACATAGCTACATGTATACCTTGCATACATACTTCACTTATACCTGGAGGGTATATTACATCATTATTGATAAGTAGATACATATACCTTGCTATACCTTCATGTTTACACACATATATGGTTATAGCTACATGTTTACCTTTATTTGATGTTATATAGACTTGGAGAAATTAGGAACCACACATATATATTTTAACTTGTTGCAGTTAAATAGCGGCTTTTCCTTTATATGCTCATATTACAGTTTTCTGTTGCATATATTATATTCATGAATTTTCGCATTGAGATACGGATTTTTCATGATGTTATCCGGATTTGAGAACCGTGGTAGGTTCATGAAATTTTGCAAGTATTCTTATTCTTTACTTGATATTTGGAAGCATCCACTCTGAGATTTGTTATAAACCGATACGGGGATCGAGAGTGTCGGTGTTTAGGACTTAAGATTCGAAGGACGTATAAACCGATACGGGGATCGAGAGTGTCGGTGTTTGGCACTTAAGATTTGAAGGACGTATAAACCGATAAGGGGATCGAGAGTGTCGGTGTTTGGCACTTAAGATTCGAAGGACGTATAAACCGATACGGGGTCGAAAGTGTCGGTGTTTGGCTCTTAAGATTCGAAGGACATATAAACATGATGTTTTTGTGTGTCGATGCTTGACACTTTGTTTCATGATATTTTTACTCCTAAGTATATATAACAGTGGAATGGGACGCTGTTATATATGCATATATATATATATATATATATATTAGTGGTAGGACGCTAATATATATGTATACATATTAATTTATATACATCATCATAATGATTCATGCAATTATACTTATTCAGAATATATGAGATTAACTTGATATTGGATACAGGAATTATGAGATTCATTTGATATTGGATACATGATATATGAGATTTACTTGAAATTGGACACTCGAGATATGAGACTTAAATGATATGAGAGCCAATTTGGGGGCTGATTTGTGGAAATTGGGATTTGGATTTGTCTTGATGGATTTTGGTCCTACCACGAGGTCAGGATTCCGTGGGAATGTCATGTTTTATCCCATACTCCGCATTTATTGTTTATATGTATTTCTTCATGTATTAGTTGTACCTACTAAAGTACCTTTCATGACTGTTGCATATATACATTGTCATATCATTTTTTTCAAGTATTGGTAGTACCTGATAGAGTACCTTACATGATTGTTGCATACAGATTATCATATTATTGTTTCTTGTATTAGTTGTACCTTCTAGTGTACCTTTCATGACTATTGCATACATATGACCATTTATTGCTATCAGTTTGCATATGTTAGATTCGCGCTGTACGTGCATACTTGCGATTACCTGCATATGTTATTTACTAGTCATGAGTTGGCAACTCACCCCCGTTGTGCCACAGGGTTTTGCAGGTTGTTTCCCTAGAGTAGTCGAGGCAAGCTATTCATCTATCTTATCATCTTTTGCTGCGGATACCGCTTCGGCTCACAGTGTGCAGTGTTGCTTTAGGTGGGTTTTGTGCTTATCCGTTCATGTTTATTGTATATTCGTTGTATCCTGTACTCTCCATCTACCATTATCTTGTATGACTTCGAGACTTGATGTGAGGACGATATTGTATATTAATTTGGTTACTTGGATGTCCTTTATGCAGTTTTACTTATGTCGTCTTTTATTTCTTCGCTACGGCGTCGTATATTTGTTATGGTGGTTGTTTTCCGCCGTTGGGCGTGGATTTGCTCCCGTTGGGGATGCTTTACTTATATTTATGTTGTACCCATTTTTGGGGTTAGTTTTTACAGAGGAGGTGTTGCCAAAATTTTAAGAGACTAAAATTTGACTTTAAAGAATTTGTACTCGAGATTTTTAAAAGTTTTAACAATGTTCTTATTTCTTACTAATTTTGATGGTTTAGATTGCTGGGTTTTCGGCTTACATAAACTTAGTTACGCCTGTAGACGTTGCGTAGTTTAAGGGCCGTCACATGCCAATTTTGGGTCGTGACATCAATAGCTCTGTTTAGTCTTCCCTTCGCTCCAAGCATCGATCTCCGGGACTTAAGATAGACTTCACAAAGCGTAGTGAGCAAGAATGCTTGAAGACTTCGAGGCCGAAGATGATCTACGTCGAGAAAACCCAAGCACAAGCTACCTCTTCTATAATGGTAGATTAGGGAAGAGAACACCGTAAACTAAATGGCTAGTAGTAGAGGATGATGAAGTAGGAATTTTGCTCACTTTAGATTTTATTTTCTCACTTGGATTCTTCATCTCCCAAAACCCTAGAGCTTGAAGAGATGAGGAAGAAGATGAACATGAAATCTACAAGAGAATGAGAGTTAAGTTAGAATTGCAACCATGGGTTAGTTAATGTCATACACTAACCATTGTAGAGACTTAACCATGGAATAGGATAAAGGTTGGGTTAAAAAAATATCTTAAAGTAAAATAAATTTGGTGGACTTAGTCAATGGTTAGCAAGCTTCTCCAAGCTTCTAGCCATGACAATTTCCAACCAATTTTGTTAATTAAGATAAATCAAACCCTAATTTTATCATTGTTATGGTGTAAGTCTCACACACCCAAGTTACATATATAACCTAGCATTATACATAATTTATATCACATATATATAATGTATGCAAAGTGAGAAAAATAAATGGTCAAGTGAGCAATATTAGTTAATGTAAATTCATATATCAAATATATAATTATACATTAAATCATTAAATCAACACTTGACTTAATGATCCGGATATATCACATATAGCCGACTAATATCAATAATATCAACTTACCGAATCAACAATTGATTCGATAACCAGGCTATATCACATATACCCGTTCGATATCACATATCGCGAGAATACAATACGGTATCACATACTCGTATCAATCTCGGTCCCGCACATATCACATATGTGCTCTACTCCATTTCGCATGAACCGGGAAACTTCTGTATAGGATTCTAAAGCCTCGCCAATACTCCAGCAGTAGGTGATGATCATATCAAACATTCACAAGCTGCAAGCGGTCTGCTAAACGTAACGGCCACCCGGGTATTGAGCGATCAGAAGATCAACAAGCAAGCCTGCTCATACTCCTGCGAATCCAATCTATAACACTACCGTATAGTCCGGTCTCTTCATCTGATATGTCGCATATCACAGCCTGGGGGTGGTATAAGGTCAGAACCCAATAGCCTGATAAGTCATGCCGATGCAAGGTCCATAACGGTTCGAGAAACTACTGGTAACACTTACCAGTAAATCTCAGCAACCCTGGCCAAGGATTTCATGTTATGGCCAATCGAGCATAGCACAACATCAACTCCCAATACCGGGAGAGACGAAACCCCTCCTATCGCTCATTGCCTCCATGTGACTCAGGACTGTACCCAAAAACCACCTTTTGCACGATCTCTTGACCGTGGTATGGTGGAAATCAAAGCACAATGGGAATCATACAAGACTCTATGACGATCTCGGGTCTACAGACTAACCTGTACCAGTGTCACCAGAGAACTGCTATCCGACGATAGGTATAATACCATCTAGGAGTTCTCGGTGAGTCCGTCCAGTGTACCCAGTCTCCACTGAGCACCCGTATACCTTCTCTGATTTCAAACACCAATGGATATGGGATCATCCATCGCCCGTCACATGGGTCGAGAAGCGTATACGCTAGTCTACTCTGGAGTATCGATGCCCTGACTCAATACTCCCATGACTAGGAACAATTATAGAGTGTACTTGCAGACTACCCTTGGCCCCACTAGTATGATCTCCATCATAGTCCTGGTAGTCAAGTGCACATCCTAAGGGCTTTGTCAACATGTGAGAGCAAGACAATATCACTTATACAAGTCAACATGTTAAGACAAAGTGCAACCACATAGCATACTATCGTGTCGAGCAAGAAAGTCCTCCCTATATATGTCCAAGCAACTACTACAATATACATCACATGTACAGTAATGGCCTCTAGGGCATACATATAACTAACAGAGAACACAAAGGATCACCACACAAATACGGGCCCCACATCTCAACAGATGATCGGCGAGAATCTCCATATTGCCGGCGCCGCCGGCCCCACCATGAGAAAAACGCTCCATGTTTCTTCTGGTCATCCCTTGTTTTCACATCATCATTGTTTTATTGTTTGTTTATTCTGATTTTGTGCCTATAAATACCAGAATAGAGAGCAAGGGGAGGGATATACTTGATCAATTTCTTTAGTTCAATATTTTTTACAAGTTTTAGTTTAAGCTTTGAAGAGAGTTGTGTGGAGCTCAAGCATGGTTTTCTTCTTCTTTTTCCCTCTTGAAGCTCTCATTTGAGAGCTTCATTAAGGAGGTTGAATAAGTAACCAGCATCATGTATCTCAACTCCTTCATTTGTTAATACAATTGTTCTTTCTTTGTTTATTTGCTTCTTAACTTCTTATGTTTTTTTTCATTTCTTTTTAGTATGATGTTTGAGTAATCTTATGGTTATGGTAATGGTTAGGGTGGTGACGAATGGAAAAGCCTTCCTCCATCTCTTGTGAATGTTTGGTATGCTTAATTGAGGTTGTAGCCTTAAGATTGCTAGATGTGTTGGTTTGATATGATATGTAATTCTATGGTTACTTGGTAACCTCATTACACACCATATTCTCTCCAAAACCCCATGTTGCAATATTAAGGTTAGAATCACATTAGTGTTAAGGTTGCAAAGTGTTAGATGGGTTATTTTGTTAACATGTTGATTGACACACTTCTTCATTTCATATGCCCGATACTATCAATATTCACTTAGCAAGTTTAATGCTAAAATCACTTGCTTTCATATGCTAATTTGTGTATTTGATGTTAATGTATGCTTTCTAACCCTTGTGCTTAGTGTTGATACATCAAGCTTGGACATACAAATGGTAAGTGAGACAGTACGGATTCTTTTCGTATCTTGCGTCGAACTTTAATATCTTGATGACTTGTGCTTCGCAAACACCTTGACAAGCCATGCTTCATGTCGGAATCAACACAAGGATGGACAACTCAAGATCAAGGGAGCGTTGAAGAATTTTCCGCGATTCAACCATCCGAACCAAAGCCACGACCATTTTCCTTAACTAGTTCTATATTTCCGTATTTTCCATTTTTGTGACAAAAACCCAAATTCTTTCTTCTCGAGCCTTAAGCAACAATCCTTAATCACCAATTCCCTGTGGATCGACCCGTACTTGCCGGCTCGCTACAACGCGTCGTGCATTTACGGTTTATAAATTTTAAAACGAGACCGAGGTCGCGTGCGCACTATTTCTAAAACCATTTCTTTTCAAAACCGTAAAGGCGCGCGGGGGTAAAGTCCCAACAAGTTTTTAGCACCATTGCCAGGGATGCGGTAGTCATTAGGGGTTATTATTTTTGGTTCAAACTAACAAACTAATTTTAACTTAAAAAAATTACACGACTAACAAAACATACATTTCTAACTTTTCTTCTCTGTCTTTGTGACCTACCAACACTCTGTGATTAAACTAAAAAATCAAAGTATAGCATAAGAATACAAATAAACCCTAAAGAACCCACAATAAATTTGAGCACCCACATTTTTAATTTGGTCGGCGGATTCTTCAATTTTCCCGGTGCCACCGGCCAAATTGATGGGGTTTTGGAACTTTCTTTTTGGGTTGTCTCTTGTATCTTGTTAGTACTCAACTGTTGTTGTTTGATTTTTATAATTTTTTGTGTGCAGGGGTTTGGGCAGATATATCGCTTTTTGCACTAAATATCGTATTTTCGACATTTTCAGATTTCAACGGAATTACGAGCAGCGATCGTACGGAGTAAGGTTCAATTTCAATAACAAGGAGTTAGTGAACTACGGTGCCAAAGACCCGAGTAGTTTGACCCACGCAAGCAAACATTCAAGTACCTATGATCACTTTACAAGGGGTTTCTTAACCCAAATCGCATCGGTACGTATTTTTCAAACACTTTCGCTCAAATCCGACGCATTCCACTATTATATCTTCTGCCGGATTCTTCACAAAAATTTGCCGCCAATAGAACAGAGAACTAACCCGTATTTGTTGCAGCACTTAATCCCAAAACATATAAGATTTGCTTGATTTATTGATTTGCTTAAATTCTTTTATTGATTTGTGCATTTGCATCTTAATACGGATATTAAGGGCACGAGAACCAAACAAGATACGGTAAATGATTTTATCACCTTTTTTCGTGGCCCATAAATCACAAAACTACATTCTTGCATACCCACAGTAATTTTAAAATCAATCAGAACTCTGACTTTAAGGATTCGCGCTCAATAGGACAAGTTAATTGTGTTTAGAACACCGCTTAATATTATATTGTTCACAAGGTGTCTAGACAAGTGTTGGAGCAACCGCCAAAGGAGAAAGGGTTATTCTAATTAAGGAATTTCACGAAAGCGTTGGACAAGCTCCCCTTATCTCTGCACTTACCTGGCTTTGTGATCCATACATCATGAGCCCGTTTTTAGACACAGTTTTACTTTGAGAACCAGGTTCTTGAGCAGGTCTAGTTGATTTAGCATAATATAGACTGCTAGGGGTATGATATTCTTTGTTTTTGTGATTTTGTGAGTACTTGTTAATATGGGTGATACACAGTTCGATTCGATTTTTCACTATCCTTATTCTTTTGTTTATACTCATTCCTAATTCTTTTGTTCAAATTTCCACGATTCTTCCCATATTCATGAAAATTGTCCTTTCTTAGGGGGTGGCCAACCGTCCCAGAATTTTGATATCGGTCACCCACCTAACACTATTGAACCCAATCCCACTTCAAACATAGATCAAATGATTGAAAACTTAAAGAAAGAGGTCGAAAAGATGACGGCTTTAGCATCGCTACCATTACAACCCTCTCTTCTTGAAACAATTGACACGTCATTAGGGTCTGATGATGAGATGGATGCTAGGTTGACCGCTTTAGAGAAAGGTATTAAGGTGATGATTGCATTCGAGAATCAAACAGCTTCGACGCTAGCCATGTTCATACAACAATCTAATCAATTGTTCTACGCTCAAGCTCAATCATTGGCTAAAATCGACGAACATGTGAAATATTTAGCTGTGAGGATTCTAGGGAGTGAACACAGTCAATTTGAACCCAATATTGTCAACATCTATCATCTAGGAAGTTAGCCAAGTGAGATAAAGGATCATAAAAATTTGATGGTTTCATAGATGATGGTGTTGTAATTGAGTTGACTAAGTGTTATCAGGACAAACAAGAAAACCCTCCGAGTCAGTCCAACACTAGCCTTCACGAACCAAATAGGCCTCTTGTCACCTGTGATCTTGAAAATGATTTAACCGATATACTACTTGAAGATTAGATTCTTGCACCGACTGATTTTTGTGCTAAAATTTTAGAGGAAGGAGCTTGTGAATTTGATGGGTATGGTGTCGATGTAGTGTTCGATATAATTCACAATCAGGAACCCACAATTTTAGTATCACCTATTGACATAATTTTGGACGAAACATTAGTGTGGGAACCTACATTTTTAGATGACTTGGACCTACCCATATGTGAATGTGATGAGGGAGAACTAGTTTTAGAAGATGTGAGCTGTGACGACGAGAGTAGGATTGTGCAGGATCATAGGGAGGAAGACAACCTCGAGAAACATTCTTTCTTGCTGAGTTTTGAGGAGATATTTGCGGATGAACTTGATATTCTTTATGAGTTTCAGTCAAGATCATTTTGGAAACATCCTACGGACCTGTCTTTTACTGAACCTTTTGAGGATGAACTCCAGTTTTTGAACAAACCTGACCTCGAAACTCAACACATGCTTCTTGAACATACAATTCATTCGGGCAACAATTCTTTGACTTCTTCAAAACTTCGTCTTCACCTTCTGCATCATTTGATCCCTAGTTTCATGAACCCATGCCCTTTAATGACATCTAACCATACCACTAACATGTAAATTTTCTTTTTCATAAACTTTTTCTTTTACCAGTCCTGGCCTTATATCGACAAAAATTTTGAATGGCCGGTATTAATTTCTAGACTAACGCAGTCTCTCAACTTATGAATATTGTAATTAGCTCTTGGAGTTTTCTTTCTGTGAATAAAATCTCACCCTGATTTCTAAGTCTAGCTACTGGAGATGGGGGCAACGATGAGGACATCGTAGATCTCAGGTTTGGGGGTGAGCACTGCGTTTACTTTGATGCATCATGTGTAAATTCTGCATAAATATATTGAAAAACACATAAAAATTTGAAAAAAAATTCAAAATATAAAAACTTTGTCATCATGTTAGCTAGCAGGGAAACTTAGACTTGAAGTCTAACGGTTCAGTTGATAAGATAGAAGCTACTAAATCCTTTTCGAGAAATCAAAAACCCGAAAGATAACCCTTCTTTGAGTTTAACCGTAGCTAATATACGTCTTTTATAACACTTTACTTATGTCATTTGTTTTTGAGAATTAGATAAAAGGTCTAAAATGTCTTTAAACTTTTGAAAATTGATAAGCGTCTTTAGGATTAAACAGGTTTGTACTAAATTAGGTAATATCAAGAATAATTCGTAAAGTGAAGTGGATATGAAGGATATTATTGAAGTTTTAATAGAAGCTAAAAGTCTGAAAAATAACCCATATGGATCCTCGTTGGAGTGATTACACACCTTATCCACAAGAACACGTCTTTGGGATTGAAAAGAAAAACTGGCAATATCTCCGTTCGCACTGCTTTCAGAATATTTTAAACGCATAAAAATGAGTCTTTTATTTTGTGGCCTTGATCACTTGGGCAATTAAGTCCTAAGGGTGTTTCTACACCTAATGCCCTACAACCATCTGGTTTGGGAGTCATTGACCTAAAGCTCTCTAAGTCTCCAATCGTCAAATAAAACGAGCTAAGCAGGTGTTCTCTTCGAGTTAAAAGTCCCCACGGTTCTTTGTGGGAGAATAATCTTCGCGGTGACGAGTTTTCTATTATAACAGTTTTTTAGCGGAGATATGAAGGTTTAAATTATAAGACTTTCTGCACAATCACGTAAGGTATGTATGAACAAAAACAGGTGAAGGGTACGAGTGAAGAATAAGACTTAGTTCTTTATTAAAAATGATAGAAATTCTGACTTGAAAGTTAACTAGAGAACAAAACTTGAAAAAATCTTAAATCTTTTCAAACTCGTGTGATCCTTTAGAAGTCTGTCCTGATCCATATTTATGACATGATGACCCTAATCGAATTCTTAAAAACTCTACGACACAATCGCACAACCACGTAAAGACGTGTATAAGCTTATGTTAAATGAGATACGAGGAGTGAAAATAAGGGTTGGATGTTTCTGACTAGGGTAATAGAACTTCTAGCTTTGATACTTAAACTTTAAGATTAGAATCAACAGTTTCCTCATGAAACTAACTTGACGGGATTTTGTGGATGTAATCCGCTGAAAACCCTCAGGAGACAAAACTCCTCCTACTAGGGACACCTAGAGGTTTAACGGCTTGTTGCACGGGCTCAGTGCAATCACGTTCTCTACAAAAGTGAGGTTAGGATTTTGTTTTGCTCGGTTCGATCAAAAGATAAGTTTGGCGTTATTTATTCATCACGGAAAACTACATTTCAATACCGCTCATTCATTATCATTTTTGAGATATATCGGTACTATTAACTCGTGTCTGTTCAACAAATATAGATTACAGGTATTCGTGTCAAAATACTGGAAACACACTCAAATGCACGGATATGATATTTGTGAGCCGACACTGCAACCGGAACAGAAAACCGATCAGTATTCAAAGTGTTTCTTTTTGCAACATGCATGTATAGATAATTTTTATGCAAAACGGTCAAACACAATACAAGTGAGAACACATTGTGATGCATGAACCTTGGTGGGCTTCCTAGCGAAAGTGGGCACATATAAATCATGACTTGTGTAAGTGGAGAGGCAAGTGAGCATGAGTCATGAATGAATGAAAAGTTATGATGTGATTTAAAACCATATTTTCCCTCCAAATCTACTGAGTGCAGAACAATATTATATAGAAAAATAAAACATCACCAGAGAGATCATGGAGAACACAAAGGATCACCACACAAATACGGGCCCCACAACTCAACAGATGACCGACGAGAATCTCCATATTGCCGGCGCCACCAGCCCCACTATGAGAAAAACGCTCTATCTTTCTTCTGGGCATCCCTTGTTGTCATATCATCATTGTTGTATTGTTTGTTTATTCTGATTTTGTGCTTATAAATACCAGAACAGAAAGCAAGGGAAGGGATATACTTGATCCATTTCTTTAGTTCAATATTTTGTACAAGTTTTAGTTTAAGCTGTGAAGAGAGTTGTGTGGAGCTCAAGCATGGTTTTCTTCTTCTTCCCTCTTGAAGCTCTCATTTGAGAGCTTCATTAAGGAGGTTGAACAAGTAACCAACATCATGTATCTCAACTCCTTCATTTGTTAATACAATGGTTCTTTCATTGTTTATTTGCTTCTTAATTTCTTATGTTGTTTTTCATTTCTTTTTAGTATGATGTTTGAGTAATCTTATGGTTATGGTAATGGTTAGGGTGGTGATGAATAGCAAAGCGTTCCTCCATCTCTTGTGAACGTTTATATGCTTAATTGAGCTTGTAGCCTTAAGATTGCTAGATAATTTGGTTAGATATGATATGTAATTCTATGGTTACTTGGTAAGCTCATTACACACCATATTCGCTCTAAAACCACATGTTGCAATGTTAAGGTTAGAATCACATTAGTGTTAAGGTTTCTAAGTGTTAGATGGGGTATTTTGTTAACAAGTTGATTGACACACTTCTTCATTTCATATACCCTATACTATCAATATTCACTTAGAAAGTTTAATGCTAAAACCACTTTCTCTCATATGCTAATTTGTGTATTTGATGTTGATGTATGCTTGCTAACCCTTATGCTTAGTGTTGATACATCAAGCTTGGACATACAAATGGTGAGTGAGAAAATACGGATTCGTTTCGTGTCTTGCGTCGAACTTCGATATCTTGATGACTTGTGCTTCGCAAATGCCTTGACAAGCCATGCATCATGTCAAAATCAACACAAGGACAAACAACTCATGATCAAGGGAGTGTCGAAGAATTCGCTGTGATTAAACCATCCGAACCAAAGCCACGGCCATTTTCTTTAACTAGTTCTATATTTCCATATTTTCCATTTTTGTGACAAAAACCCAATTTTTTTCTTCTCGAACCATAAGCAACAATCCTTAATCACCAATTCCCTATGGATCAACCTGTACTTGCCGGCTCTCTACAACGCGCCGTTCACTTGCGGTTTATAAATTTTAAAACGAGACCAAGCTCGCGTGCGCACTATTTCTACAATCATTTCTTATCAAAACCGTAAAGACGCGCGCGGGTAAAGTCTCAACAGTACCTTCATATGGACATCCGATACGACGAAAAAGAACAAGACGTTCATCGATTTCAGCTAGAGCGAGTATAGTAGGTGAGATGTATATCTACGGGGGAAGTCGGGTGGATGGTGTATAGCACCCCCACAACCGTAGTATTAGGATACTTATATATAGTTATATATGTGTATATATATATATATATATATATATATTTCAATGTTAGATATATATACTTAGCTAATAGGGTACTAGGAGACTATAAGCTATAATAAGCGTACTCGTAGGAAGGTATACCCTTTACTCTTATTTTTCTTAGCTTTGAGCCATTGGTATATATGTTGTCATACACACACACACATACTTGGTATGATATTTGTGTATGTGTGTGTATATGTATATGTACATACACACATACATGTAAATTTGAGGATAATTTTGATATGACATAACGAGATGAGGATATGACATGTTAGAATGATTTGAGTTGATATGATCGGATATGATGTCACGAGGCTAAGTTATATGATATGAGATTGAAACGTCATGATATGACATGATATATTATATGGACATTAGGTGATATATATTTATAACATGCGACGACATGTGACTAGATGAGATGATAGAATGTACATTACCATAGATCCGTACCCTTGATTTATGATATCGTACGACGGATTATATCGTACGAGATATGATATACATGATGATTGATCCGCACTCTTGATTCGAGGATGCCGTATGATAGATTATATCGTACGTGATATGATATGCCTGAAGATTGATCCACACTCTTGACTCGAGGATGCCGTACGATGGATTATATGGTACGTGATACTTTGAGGCTGGATCGTCGAATGATGGATGTATCTCGAATACCCTGCTGGGATCGAGGTGCGAAGAGTTGCTACAGAGGACAACACTACAGATCTATTCACAAAGGCCATCTTTCAGACACAGTTCGAGAGGCTATTCGAGATGATAGGTCATTGATATGCCAGCACATGGCCTTAGTGCAAGTGGGAGATTGTTAGTGTAATATGCCCTAGAGGCCATTATTGTATAGTACTAGTTTGTATATTACATTTTGGAAGCTTGGGATACATACACGGATTTATAACAGTCTTGCTCAATATGGTAGTATGCTACTTGGTTTGTATCTATCTAAATATGTGTATATGGTTCTTTTGACGTATCGCTAATACATATTGATAGAGACCTTAGAATCTTTGCTTGACTACCAGCGTTGTGATGGCAGTCACACTAGTGGGGGCTGGGTAGTCTATAATCACATCCTTATACTGGTCCATAGTCGTAGGATTATCGAGATAGGGCATCGATACTCCAGAGTAGACTAGTGTATACGCTTCCCATCCCAACAGGGGAGATGGTCTGTCGCACAACCATCAGTACGTCGTACTGGAGATAGTATGCAGGTGCTCATTGGGTTATGAGTTACACTGGACGGACTCGTGGGGTACTGCTGGTTGGTACTATACCTATCGTCAGGTAGCAGTTCCCAGGTGACATGAGTACAGCTTAGTCCGTTGACTTGACACTGCTTCGCCTCAAGTGTGTTCCCACTGTTCTTAGATTGCTACCCTACCACGGCTCTATTGAGTCATGCAAACAGGTAGTAGTTGGGTGCAGTCCCGAAGCACTGTAACACCTTAGATTGGGATTAGTGGCTAATTATACTTTATTGTATGGTTTTTAGCAAAAAGTTTACCAAAACGATCTTTAAATATTTTATCAAAATTAATGAATATTTTATTAGAATTTATTTAGGCTTGCACACACTTGTGCATGTAAACTAGGGTTAAGTTAGGGTTAGACCATGATTAGAAACCATGGTGGACTAACCATTTTTGTTAAGCCAATTTGATTTTAATTAAGTTTTTTGGTTTTCTTTTTTTAAAATGAAAAATGAATTAGTTTAGGTGTTGACTTGTGTAGGTAAGGGGGAGAGAGAGAGGGCATGATGGCTTGAGCCATGCTCACATTTAATGAGGAGAGAGAGGGGGGGTTGACTAGCTTTGGCTCTCATTCTTTTTTTCTTTTGTTAACTCATTCACATTTCTCTCTCTCACTCTCACTCTCACTCACACAGCAACAAGCAGCAGCAGAAGAAGAAGCAACAACAGCAGCAACACAAGATGAAGCAGCAGCAGAAGTAGCAGCAGCAGCAGCCAGCAACAACAACAACAAATAGCAGTAGCAACAGCACACGGCAGCAGCTGTAGCAAGCAGCAGCAGCACCCCAGCAGCAGCAGCAGCCCTTCCCTTCTCCTTCTCCTCCTTCTCCTTGCACCTAGGGTCAAGTGAGGTATAATTCTTAGCCCAACCTCTTTGCTTGCTAAACTTATGTGTTATTTAGCCTCGATTAGTGTTTATGTGTTCATTAGTGCTAGAGTTGTGTTTTAAGTGAAGATTTAGCTAAGTTAGGGTTGTTATAGCTTAATGAACCTAATTAGGTGTTATATATGCTGTGAAAACCTAGTAGTGTCACTAGATTTAGCTTAATCACCTTTAAGTCGCAAACTTGGAACTTTAAAACACGGTCTTGGAGAATAATGTAGGATATATGAGATCTTCTACAACTGTGATCATTTTCTAGCTTAGCAAACACATACAGTATAGTGTGCAGGTTTTTTTGTGTGGTCTGTAGAAATCCGAGCCCACCCCTTCCCAAAAATCCGGCGACCATCCCCCAAATTCCGGCGTCGCCGGCCCCCTGATGTTCTGGTTGTTTGTGCTTTGTGTAGGGGGGTGTCTGTGGGGATTTCTCTATGACTGGTATTATTTATTTTCCTTGTTTGTTGCATATAGAAATGGTAGTTATATAACACCACACTGTCACTAACGGTTCAAGCTGCACGAGCACTATTTATATGTTACACTCACACAGTTAGTGATTGCCATGACAGTCGAACTATAGGATTTCTACGAACTATACATCATTTCGATTACCGCACATTGATGATTAGACATGTTTCTGCCATATATTGCGCACATTCATATTGTATATTGACATCGATGCACACATACATGATATACCTATATTGCGCACATTCGTATTGTACATTGACATAGATGCACACATACATGATATACCTATATTGCGTACATTCATATTGTATATTGACATTGATGCACACATACATGATATACCAATATTGTGCACATTCATATTGTATATTGACATTGATGCACACATACTTTATATACCTATATTGCGCACAAGTCATATTGTATATCCATATTGGTGCACACATACCTTGACATATCTATACTTGTGCACACACACATTGTCTATCCCTATTAGTGCACATATACTTTGACATATCTATACTTGCGCACATATACATTGTGTATCCATATTAGTGCATATATACATTGCTACACTCATATTTGCGTATATATCCACTTGCACATCCATACCTATATACATACATATGTTACATACATGGATGATATTGACTTGATTTCTAGAAAATATCGACCGCATGAGATATTTTCAAAACTGGTTCGTTATAAAAGAGCGGATTTCCTTTTTTACTCTCAATGTCATACGACAGATTGCATGGATTTACGTATTGAGTTTTGCATTCATGTGATTTCTGGATTTGAGAACCGTGGTATTATTTTATGAAAATACGCACTGTTTTAAAAACCCGGTTTCTCTTGATATGATATTTCAGTGCGTCCACCATGCGTTTTCTCGGTGCTGAGACGTGTGACATGTGAACCCGAATCGAGGAGCTGGATGAGGCCGATTGCGGGTACATGGTGGACCCGGTATGGTACCCCGGGGCGAGAACAGATCGCTGTGCAGTAGACGGTGACCCTGGCAGAGGGACTACTACCTACCGGTGATTGGTTGGACATGGCGGTTATCCGGAGGATACTGACCAGAGTCGATAGATGGATACGGGACGACCCGTACTGCCGGGGCTGAGGGCCGATACCGCAGACGGAGCCCGTGGGCCGATCCGGACTGACGGAGCCCGAAACTTGAGGATTTGCGTGTCGATGCTAGACACGATGATTTCATGATATTTTCGGGTGCCAATATTGGGCACTCACGATTCTATGATATTTACAGGATTTGAGGGCCGATTAGAGTGACGGCGCCTGAGTTTTACTGGGATTTGGGTGTATTTGATGGACACCAGTTATTTTTCCACGTTGATATTCCGTGTAGATGATATTTTACCCCATGCTCAGTATTCATTGTTATGCATATCATCCTGTAGTTGTAGTACCTGATAGAGTACATTGGCATGATTATTGCATACCCTGCTCATCATATATAGATGTTATTAGCTTACACTTATTATGCATGATTATTGCATACCCTGCTCATCACATATAGATGTTATCTGTTGGCATATGTTAGAGTATCGCAGTACGTGCATACTCGCGATTACCTTTATATGTTATCTACTATTCACGAGTTGGCAACTCACCCCTGTTGTGCCACAGTGTTTGCTGGTTGCCCCTCAGAGTAGTTACGGCAGGGCTATTTTCTTGTATCTTTTGCTACGGATACCACTGCAGTTGGTGAGTGAGCCTTTTTGCGGATAGGTGGGTTTTTACGGTATCCGTTTATTTTTCAGTTGTACACTCTATTGTATCTAGTACTCTCCATCTACTATTCATGTATTGACTTATTGACCCGTTGTGAGGACGATGTATATTAGTTTGTACTCTGGTGTCGAGCTCGTTGTGAGTCGACTTTATTTATGCAGTTTTATCTTTCATGATATTTTTCCACTTATATTGTTCATTTCTTCGCTACGGCGTCGTATATTATTGTGGTGGTTGTTTCTGCCGTTGGTCGTGATTGCTCCCGTTTGGGGATGCCTTATTCTTATTGTATGTCATTTTCACTTATATCTTGTCTTGTACCCGATTTCGGGGCTAGTTTTTACAAAGGAAATGCTGCTGAAATTTTTAGGAAAACAACTTAAACTTTAAAGAACTTTACTAAATTACTCAAGGTTTTATAAATATTTTAACAAGTGTTTTTATTAAATGTTTTCAACACTCACTACTTTTAATGGTTTTGATATCTGGGTTTCGGCTTACTTAGTCGCGTTACGTCTGTAGACGTTACGTGGTTAAGTGCCGGTCATGAGCCGAACTTTGGGTTATGACATGCACTTGGAGGCAGTGGCGGTTAGATATGATTCGTCTCTCCCGGTATTTGGGGTTGATGTCGCGCTGTGTTCGGAAAGCCATTACACAAAGTCCCTGGCCAGGGCAAGCGAGATTTACTGGTAGGTACTCCAGTAGTTTCTCAGGTCGTTTTACGCTGTACTCCGACATGACTTATTGCGCTATTAGGGGTCTGACGTTTATCGTCCCCTAGGCCCGATACGCGATAATCTTAGACGAACAGACCGGACTGTACGAAGATTGCCACAGACATGCTCAGTAGGAGTTTGGATGAGTTTTCTCATCGGCCTTTTTATCGACAGATACCTTGGTAGCCGTTATGTGCAGCTAGTACCGCTGACGTGCTTGTGGTTAAACCCACTGCCGGCGTACTGTCGAGTCTTTAGAGTCCCACAGAGGGCTTCCCTGCTTCGGACGAAACGATGTAGAGGTCGTATGGTTTTACGACAGGGTTCGTTCACATACGTGTACTTGTGCGCATGTGATATTCAAGCGGATAATACTAGTAGGCTTTGGTTTAAGCCGGATCTTAGTATTTGATTGTTTGATTAGTTTCGTTTCATTGTATTCGTGTTTCTCGAAACACGGATGCGGGTATGTATATACAGATGAGAGGGGTATAGAAGGAGACACCTCATTTGGGTTTTGACCATTGACTTGATTAAAACAATTATGAGGTGGAAAAATGTATTTGTTATTTTTGCAAATGATAATTGTGGCATGGCTACTTGTTATTGACCACTTGACTTGGTTTGACCACTTGACTTGGGTTGAACACTTGACTTGGTTTGACTATTTGACTTTAGATATTTTTGTGAGATATTTTGTGGCACTAGATATTTTGGATGAGATATTTTTCATGCCATGTTTGTGGTCATGTCAAGTTAGCCATCTCATTTTCAATTATCATTATCAAAAATCATTTCTCTTTCCTCAAGTTCACTCTCTCCTTCTTCCTCTCAAAATCCTAGTGTCTCATGTGTTGAGAATCAAGAGTTAGAGAGACTTAGCTACCCAAAATCTCACTCTACTCATTCTAGGCTACTTAGTTTAGCACACCAAGTGACCTAATTGCATCAACTTGGAGGTTAAGCTCAAGGTTGGAACTCTCGTGTGGATCTTATTCGACTTCGAGAAGCCGACGAGGAGGTGCTATTCATTTCAACTCCAAGGAGCTCGTGAGGTGAAGGAGGACAGAGAGAAGACAATAAGGACATGATACTATGAGGTATAACATTCATCCGAGTAGTTAAACCTCATATAGTTTGCTAGCTAGGTTTTATTTTCGGTCCTTGTTCAAATTCGGTGTTGCGAAGCCCGTAAAAACCATTTTTTGCTAATTCCGCCTCCCCGCGAAAACGTGGGGTGTGTAACATCAACTAACAGTGGTATCAGAGCCTCTCATAAACCCTAGATATCTTGTAACGATAATAGAATTCCGCCGTTTTTGTGGCGGAAAAACTGTCGACAAAAACAGTTTTCAAAAGTGATATTTTGAATTGTTTGCGCACCTCGCGGGCTTACGATTTGAATAGAGAAGCCGCAGGGTGAAGCGTGCGCACCCCGGGTGGGCAATGGCCGGGACCACCCTCCAAGACCACCACTTGGTGGCCTTGGGGCTGGTGATCCGAGAGCACCACAATTTGGTGCTCTCGGGTCTGTCTTCCCTTTGGGGCCACCTTGTGGTGGCCACCTCGTGGTGGCCCCCAAGGGTGGGTACCCCACCTGAGGCCCTATATTCGACAGTAATTCATGTGTCTTTGCCTCTGCGAAGATTCGGGCGTGTTTCGGTTTCGTTTCGACTCCCGGATTGGCTCAAAACTATCGGTTTTGGAACTTTAGCTCACTGGAATTTCAAGTCTTGGAATTTTTTTTAAGTTTGCTAATTGCGTGCGGAATTCTAATGTCGTACTTACTTTAGAAGCTTTGTGTTGTATAAATGTGTTTGGAAATTTCGACTAATTGCTTTACATCGATTAGTCGGGGTTGCACATATCTGTGATGATATTATGTTGGTTTGTGTATATGAACTTGTTGGATCGTCGTGGATGAATAGCCTGGGATGTGAGATGAGGGTTTTCATTATTTGATTCGATGTAAAATTTTTAATGCGATGTAAAATTAATTTTGCGGGGCACATCCGAGTTGAGGTTGTAACCACCGTTGTATTATTTCTTTTACTGTTTTTGCTCCTAGGATAGACCCAAGGTAGGGTGCACAAACTACCGGGTACTTTGAAGTGTCGAGTGGCCTACTCACTTTGTTGAGGGAGGTTGCTTCACTTCGGGTATTTGGTGGGTAGTTTGCCGCACCCGTAGAGCTCTAGGGTGGGTTTTTTTATTCATCACAATCGTGGAATCTGTCTTTCGTTACAGGCTCAAACGAAATGCGGAATTCCTAGTATATCCAATGTGTTCATCTGTGATCTGGAATGCCTATCATTGCGTCTGACGAATGGATATTATTATATATGTATTATATAATATACGTTGCTTATGTTTTGCATCTGCGCTAGTCCATCCCCCGCTCTCTCGTTAGTTAAGTAACCTAACGGGTGATGACATGGCGGATGGCGTAAATGTACGTTGTATTTTCGTTGTTTTCTGCAATGGTAGGTTAATTGATGGGACTGCATTACATTAATACTAAGAAAACAAACCAAAGTTGGATCGTTGGAATAATTTCAAAACCACTCGGTTTTTTCAAAACAGCAAAACTTTTAAAATGCGGAGGTTAAACCACTCCTTTTAAAAGCTATCAGGTTCCTTCGATTATATCAAGTTCACTGCGTTTACGGTTTCGCCAAAACCATTCATAGCCCTCCGTCATTTTAGTTGGATATTCAGTAGTATTCAAGCTGTGTATTTTGACCTTCGCCAAGGCATAGTGATTGGTAGCTGCTGAATATTTATCTGTAGCATAAATAGATGCATTGGTTTGGGACAGTCGTACTGCTATTTTGGCCTTCGTCAAGGGTATGTACGGGTGGGTTCAAATTAACTTGGACAATGACTGGTACAACTTGACATGTGACTTATGATATGTTGGCATTCGTCAAGGTCATAAGAGCATGGGGCAAAAATCCACATCGGGAGTTTCTAAAGAGACTGAAACTTGCTAGTGTTGCATACCATTCGGAGTGTGATAATTTTTGTAGAATTCCTTCAACTTTATCACACGATGTTATTTGGATCCCGATCCTACTATGAGTATATGCTATTCCTCGGGAGATTTTTTCACTTAACGATCAATGCTATAAACAAAGTAGGTGTCTAGAAAGGTATTAGCGGGGCTACACCCCTAAGGAAAAGAGGTTATTTAATTAAGAAACTTCGCGAAAACGTCGTAAAACCTCCCTCGAAGTACCGACACTAGCCTAGCTGAACGGTTAAGAAAGTATTGTACGGTAAGATTAATCCTGACTAATTCTTCTTTTATGGTTTGAGGAAGGATTCGAGAGACAGTGGGAGCCATCCTATTTAGATAAACTAAAAACCGATCTAAATTTGCAAGAGTATCATGCTAAAGTGTTTCTTCTCTCTCTCCTAATTGCAGCGACCAAACATGACGGGCCTTAAGTTACTGTTAGATAAAAATATACTGACAGAGCCATACTATAAAGATTGGATGAGGACTGTCAAGATGGCTATCACTTATGAAAAATTGGGCTATGTTCTTACTACTAAATCCCCCGCCGTCTCAGGCCCAGAATCCAGCGTCGCGGATAGGGAAATCCGTAAGACCTAGGAAATTGATTGCGCGAAAGCCAAGTGCCTCGTGCTGGCCTCCATGGACAATGAACACCAGAGACGGCACGAGAATATGGATCTTGAATCCATATTACTCCATACAAAAGAATTGTAGGGTTTCTATGAACGGCAGCAAGGTTTTGGGATGCATCGTCCATGCCATTTTCAAAATTTTTACGTTTTAAAGAACCCTAAACTAGAATCGATAACTAGAGAATCATACGAAACACAAACTAAACTTCTTTACATCTAAGTGTTTGCGGAATACAACCTTTGTAGACCGGTACTTCGCTTCTAAAGCACCGAGTTGAATTCCCTTCGCTGCGATCCAAGTCCCGGACTCTTGCATGGCTTCTCATGGTGAAAAGAACGATCTTGCTTGAAGTCTTCGAGGCCGAAGATGATCTACGTCGAGGAGACACTAACTCAAGCTACTACTTCACTAATGAGAGATTAGTGAAGCAGACACCCTATACTAAAAGTGCTAATGTAGTAGAGGATGATGAAGTAGGAAGTGGGCCCACTTTAGTTTTATTTTTCTCACAATATTTTCTCTCTTTAGAAAACCCTAGCAAGCTTTTGCTCAAAGAAGAAGAAGATGAGCTCAAGAGATGAGAATGAACTAATGAGGTGAGAGAAAGTACCATGGGTGAGTTTGTATCATATACTAACTCATGTAGAGACATAACCATGGCTAAATTATAATGGTTAGGTTAATAAATATCTTAGGTAAAACAAAACTAGTGGACTAAGTCAATGCATCCACAAGCTTCATGAAGCTTCATGCATGTGACTAATTATGCACTAATTTGGATTTACTATAAATATTTAAAACCCAACATTATAATCAGTATGGTGTAATTCTCATACACCCACGTAGTGTGTATCAACAACCATGATACAAAATAAAACACAATTAATAGACATCACATATATATTAAGTGTGCACATGTAAGAATAATAAATGCTTAAGTGAGATAATATTAGTTAATGTAAATTAGTATATCAAATATACAATTATACACTAAATTATCAAATCAACATTTGATTTAATAATCCGGCTACATCACATATAACCGACTAATATTAAATGTACCAACTTATTGAATCAACACTTGATTCGATAACCCGGCTATATCACATATAACCGTCCGATACAAATAAATCGCGAGAATATAATACGGTATCACATACTCGTATTATTCTTGGTCCCGCACATATCACATATGTGCTCCTACTTCGTTTTGCCTGAGCCAGTAAAACCTCTATGTAGGACTCTAATGACTCGTCAATACGCCGGCAGTAGGTGATGATCACATCAAGCAACCACAAGCCGTCAGCGGTACTAGCTGGACGTAACGGCTACCCGGGTATTGAGCGATCAGAAGATCAACAAGCAAGCCCGCTCTAGCTCCTGCAAAATCCTGACAGTTACACTACCGTAAATTCCGGTCTCCTTGTCTGATATGTCGCATATCCGGTGTAGGGGTGGTAAACGTCAGACCCCAATAACCGATAAGTCATGTCGATATGAGACTCATAACGGGTCGAGAAACTACTGAAAACTCTTACCAGTAAATCCCTAAATCAGCCCTTGCTAGGGACTTCCCTGTTATGGCCAATCGAGCACAGCACGACATCAATCCCCAATACCGGGAGAGACAAAACCCCTCCTATCGCTCATTGCCTCCATGTGACTCGGGACTGTACCCAAAAACCACCGTTTTGCACGTCCTCTTGAACATGGTAAGGTGGAAATCAAAGCACAGTTGGAATCACACAAGACTCTATGACAATCTCGGGTCAACAGACTAAAATGTACTAGTGTCACCAGAGAACTGCTACCTGACGTGAGGTATAATACCATCTAGAAGTTCTCATCGAGTTGTTCATATCAGATTTTTGCATTTTCATACCGCCCAAATTTTATCACATTGCATATCGGTAGATACTCTTGAGCCGTGTTTGCTAGTAAATTGCAGGTTACAGGTTCTCGGTTCTAAAACGGTGAAATTCATGGAAAACACAACAAAATCCGGGTTCCTGCCAACCACAGAGAAAACACGGTCTCCGCTCTTCATCCGTATGTTGCCAGATACCAGTTTAGGAAGACAAAATGTCAAATAAATGTCACTCTCATGCACAAGGCTCAATGGTAGCACAAAATCCAAGAAATCTACGCGGAGCTCGAGGCAATCATGACAAAATCTTGACAAAAAGTCCACCTTTCCCTCAACAGAAATTCTGGAAAAATCTTGGAGCCAAATTGAGAAAATATATATACCAGATTGAAGCTCACATCAAACCAGGGTCCCACCAAAAATACCCAAGCCCAACTCATCTAAACGGCCGCGGAACCGCGGCCAAAGGAGGGTCTAGGCCGCGGTTCCGCGGCCATACTGGCGCCAAAATTGAAGAATTTGCAGGGGCACTATGGTCTTTTCATATGAGTTCTGGTGGTTGCCATAGGTTTCCATTCTCCAGCCTATAAATAGCCCAGAAGTTTGAGAAGGAAGGGGTCCATTCTTGTATTTCATTTTGCTAGGTTTTAGTTTACATGTTCTTCTTCCTCTTCTCACCTCTTCTCCATTAAACTTGTAAGTGAGCTTTTGAGTGAAGAGTGATGAATAAAGAAGACCATTTTATTATCATGCTTGTCTCCTTATCTTTATGCTTGTTGTAATTTTAATTCGTTAAGTAGTTGTTGTTATTTCCTTGTTGTTTATTTCTTCTCTCTTTTTCTTTATCATTCATACGACAATGATACTTACGCTCGATCCTCGCCAAGATGAGGTCGCAAATAGTTAGTCGTATTCTCCTAATCTCCTTCTTTCTATCTTCCTCCTTTGTTTTGTTTTGTTTTTCCGTATTATGAAGTGTGAGTAGTTTTATACTTGTTAGGGTTGGATAAGGGAAGTTTGAGAGAAGGAAATCTCTCTCACTCTTTCCTTGCCCAACAACTTAAATCGACTCCCGTTAATTCAACCACAATTCGCTCCTTACGGCACCCTATCCTACATGATAGCGGTGATTCCGTAGTGAGACAGGTTGTGGTTGAATTAACCGGAGGTTATGGATAAGAGCCAAGAACGGACGGACAAGCACCAAAAGGAAGGACTATGCGTTGGAAAGCCTAGCTTATACTCGCAAGTTCCTTCCTAGTCGTGCTAATCCCCGTTGTTGCCGATTACCGTAACACCGATATTAAGTGGGGCAACGAAAGATGTGGAGACTCCTAACTCAAACTAACCTAATCCTAACCCTAACAAGCTCTCTTTAAATATCAACTCAACACTTAGATAGTTACAAACAAAATCTGAACAACCGGACTTAACTCGTGAAAACACTTTGAAAAAGACTCCCATCTCCCTGCGGACGACCCGTACTCAACCGGCTAGCTACAAGCAAAACCGTCTTGATTGCGGTATTTAAACTAGAACTTGAACACGCACGTATCCTATCAATCAAATGGCGCCGTTGCCGGGGAGACGGTAGTTTGTTTCTTTGTGTAATTTCAGGTTAATTTGTAAGTATAAAAAAAAACGAAAAAATATATATACATTGTAAACAAAACCATCTTGTTATTCTTGATTAGTTTTTGTGCAAGTGGGCAGGAAAGTACGAAGTTCAAGATCGATGCTAAAGACGTTGAAAATACGGAGTTCAAGTACAGTGCCAAAGACGTGGGAAGATAGACCCACATTTCGCGGCTACACCGCGACGGACAAAAACGAAGCATCCGGTCTACTGTACAAATCTGGAGCAAATACAGTGAGCAAATCAAGATTCAGTACATCCAGACAAGTACGAGACAACCACAGGAGCACACCCAGAAAGTTTTGAAGTCCAATCTCTCCACATAGCCGCGGATCCGCGGCCATTGCATGCGTTTGGCCGCGGAAACGCGGCCACTTGGTGGCTTCAGAGCCCCAAAATTTCTCTGTAAGTCCCTCTGCCTCTCTCCACTCCTCTGAACTCCACTGAACTGTGTTTTCTGCAGCCTTCTTTGCGCAAACTCTTCTCCCCCTTCCAATAAACTGTTCTTGTGCAGGATTCTTTGCGCCGCAAATAAAAATTGTTTGCAGTTGATTTGTTACTGTTTTGCATTCTTTAATACGGACTTAAGGGGCTTGAAACCAATCCAGATTGGGTGGGGATTTCATCACCCTTTCCAGGACCCCAAAAATCACTAAAGCATATGCATTGTCCATTGTAAATTAAAAAAATACTAGACTTCAGCCCTAAGGACTTCGCGCTCATTAGGAGAAGATAAACCGTGTTTAGAACCTCGCTTAACCGTACATTATTTACGGGGTGTCTAGGAAAGTGTTAAAGGCGCAACCGCCGAAAGAGAAAGGGTTATTTAATTAAGGAACTTCGCGAAAGCGTTGGACAACCTCCCCTTATCTCTGCACTTACCTGGCCCCGTGATCGGTGTATTTTTAAGCTTGTTTCTCGATACTGTTTAACTTCGACAATCAAGTTCAGGAGCAGGTCTAGTAGACCTAGGCGACCGTAGATCTAGGTGTGATTGTGCATATCTTGTTTGTGATTGCTTAAGCCGTATTTCCGTACATACTTCTGTAAATATCTTTCCAAAAAAAAAAAATCAAAAACTTCTATAAAAACTTGCCCTTTTGTCACCAAATCCATTTTCACCCACCACCCATCGCCTTTCTCCATTGACGTTTTCTTACCCTCACCTTCTCCGCTTTGACTATACTAAACTTGTTTAGTGTATGTCCGCTTGGACTCGGGACACTAGCGCCCGTCTAGTCCGCGTTACGTTAGTCGCGACCGACTACGCGATCGACTCCGAAGTCGATACTCCGTCCACTCCTCTTTCACCCCTTCCTTTGCCGGCCAACTCCGACGTTGACCGGAATTCTGTTCATACATCTTCACCTTCACCTTCACCAACCTCTTCTTCCGCGATGTCGGGATTTAATCCGAACATCTCTTTGACCACCGCTGGATTGGCTCCACCTCCTACGGAGACCAATCTTCCACCACCTCCGCCTGTTGTAGCGCCGCAGCGAATTGCGCTCCAGGATCGTTTCTACCCCACCCGTTCTGCACTTCCCACCTGCCTTTCTCTTCCTCCGGCTAATGGGGACAACTTTGAAATTAAGCCCCATTTCATCAACATGCTTCCACGTTTTCATGGGCTTGAAACTGAAGATGCCTATATCTTCATCAATAAATTTCAAAATGTCTGTGCCATGATGAAAACCACCCAGCTGTCGGACGATGCTATACGTCTACGGGTCATTCCGTTCACTTTATGCGATCTTGCTGAAAAATGGCTGTATAGCACCGCTTCCCACTCAATCACCAGCTGGGACGAGTTTGTTTTAGCGTTTCTGAAAAAATTCTATCCAAATCATAAGACCGCAAGAATTCGAAATGAAATCAACCAATTCTCCCAGCTTCCTTCTGAACCCTTCTGGAAGTGCTTTGACCGGTACAAAGACCTTCTTGTTCAGTGTCCTCACCACGGTATAGAGAAATGGCAACTCTGCCAAACCTTATACGAGGGACTGAACCCAGCAACGAAGCAGTTGCTGGAAACCATCTGTCAGGGCCACTTCCTATCGAAATCTGACGAGGAAGCGTGGCAGTTCTTTGACGATCTTGCGGAGCAAACGCTACAGTGGGAGAGCACCAGACCGACTTCTTCTTCTTCTACCTCCACTTCTACCGGTCAGTCTAGGGTAGGAATCCACCAACTCGATGTCTCTATCGCGATGAAAGCTGAAATGGCTGCAATAACACGAAAGCTTGAAGCGATAGAGAGCAAATTTTCTGCTCCTGCTCCTGGTCCTGTTCTCCCCCTTCGTACCATCTGCGCTTGTTGTTCCGATCCTCCCCAGGATCAGGTTAATGTTGCCTTCCAGCAAAGACCGAGGAATGATCCATACTCTTCCACCTACAATCCCGGTTGGAGGAACCACCCCAATTTCGCCTGGAATCAGAATCAGAATCAATTCCAAGGCAACAATTTCCAAAGGGCCCCTCCACCGCAACAACAAGCGCCACAACAAACTCAACATCAATATCAGCAGCCCTTCCAACCCCAACCTTTCCAAAACCAGACGAACAACTTTGCACCGAACAATTCTTTTCCACCAAACAACTTTGTTCCGTCGAACAACGATAAGGTTTCCTCGCTTGAGAGAAGTCTGGAGGCGTTTGTTAAACAATCGACTCAATCCACCGCCAACATCCAGTCTTCGATTCAATCTTTAGTGCAACACACTGCCGCACACGGGCAAAGCATCAAGACCATTGAGGCCCAGATTGCACAGCTGAACGCGGCCTTGAGCGAGCGAGAGAAGGGGAAGCTCCCATCCCAGCCACTTCCAAATCCCGGTCACCCACATAATGCACATGTTGCTCTTGAACAACAAAACCATAATGTGAGTGCCGTGACTACACTGAGATTGGGAAGGATGCTGCAAAACAACATTGGCAAGCGAATCAACGATGACACCCCGGCCGCCGCTTCTTCTTCTTCTTCTTCTTCTTCTTCTTCGTCTTCTGAGCCCATTCTCCGTTCTTCACAAGGCTCCTCTTCCTCTTCTTCTGCTCTGAACGGACCCACTTCTCACTCCACGAAAACACCTATTCTGGGATCCGTTCCAACTCCAAAATCTCCTCCTCCAGCATTAGACTCAACCAATTTTCAAAATGTTCCATTTCCAAACCGGTTGAGGTCTAACAAACAAAATCCTCAGATGGAGAAGATTTTGGAGTTATTCAAGCAGGTTAACATTAATATTCCTCTTTTAGATGCTGTCCAACAAGTCCCGTCCTACGCGAAAATCTTAAAGGACTTGTGCACGAAAAAAAGGAAATCTCAGGTACCCAAGAAAGTTTTCTTGGCTAGTGCTGTGAGTGATGCCCTTACCCAATCTTTACCACAAAAACGGAAGGACCCTGGCTGTCCTACGGTTTCAATTACCATTGGGGATAAGAACATCAACCGCGCACTATTAGATCTTGGTGCCAGTGTTAACTTGCTTCTGTATTCAGTATACGAGCAATTAGGCGTCGGAGAGCTGAAACCCACGCACTGCACTCTCCAAATGGCCGACCGATCAATCACCCATCCTAGGGGAGAGCTAGAGGATGTGTTGATAAGAGTCGGGGACTTCATATTCCCCGTTGACTTCATTGTATTAGATACACAGCCTGTAGCTAACCCCCGGAATCAAATTCCGGTGATACTCGGTCGCCCATTTCTCGCAACCTCAAATGCTGTGATCAATTGTCGCAACGGTTCAATGAACCTCTCTTTTGGAAATATGACGATTGAACTCAACATTTTTAGGTTAGGGAATCAGCCCGCCGAACCTAATGCTCATATACTGGACGTCTGCTCGATCCAGGAGATCATACCAGAAGAGTGTGAATTCGAGGAGTTTCTGTTTGATCACGATAATCTTGACTCCACTAGTGCGTTTCTCTTCGAACCTGCTGCTGTTTCTGCGCCCGATAACGAATACGAGTGTTTCACGTTCTCGAACGATCTTAGCCGCGCACAACCCGAGTTCGAATCTTTCGACTTTCCGGATGAGTTACCTGAACCATCCGACTCGGTTGCCTACACTCGTTTTGAACCTTTGCTGGAGTCCTTTGAGTTCGAGACCTTTGCACCAGTCTTGCCTTCCATCATTTCACCTCCAACGCTCGAACTCAAGCCGTTGCCGTCTCACCTTAAGTATGCTTACTTAGGTGAGAACGAGACCCTCCCTGTCATCATTTCGGCTTCTCTAGCTCCCGAGCAAGAGAAAGCCCTTCTCGCGGTCTTGCACAGCAACAGGCAAGCTTTTGGCTGGTCCATGGCGGACATCAAGGGGATTAGTCCCCTGATCGTTGAGCATCACATTCATCTGATGGATGATGCCAAACCAGCCCGGGATCCACAAAGACGTCTTAATCCAGTCATGAAGGAGGCTGTGAAGAAGGAGATCGTCAAATGTCTAGATAGTGGTATCATTTACCCTATCTCTGATAGCCAGTAGGTTAGCCCCATTCATGTTGTCCCCAAGAAGTCGGGCATCACGGTCATAACCAACGAGGCGAATGAGTTAATCCCTACTCGCACCCAAACTGGGTGGCGAGTTTGCATTAATTACAGAAAACTCAACGCCGCTACGCGGAAAGACCACTTTCCGCTACCCTTCATTGACCAGATGCTTGAACGATTAGCCGGACATGAGTACTATTGCTTTCTAGATGGCTACTCTGGCTACAATCAAATTCCCATCGCCGAAAAAGACCAGGACAAGACCACTTTCACTTGTCCTTTCGGCACGTTTGCATATCGACGCATGCCCTTTGGGTTATGCAATGCGCCCGCTACCTTCCAGCGGTGTATGATGGGAATTTTCTCTGACATGGTGGAAAATTTTTTGGAGATTTTCATGGATGACTTCTCCATCTTCGGCGACTCCTTTGACGAGTGTTTGCTGCATCTTGACGCTGTCCTTATCCGATGTAAGGACAAGAATCTCATTTTGAACTGGGAGAAATGCCACTTCATGGTGCGCGAAGGTATTGTCTTAGGAAATATCATCTCGCAAAATGGCATAGAGGTTGACAGAGCAAAGATTGAGGTCATTTCCAATCTGCCTCCTCCCCGATGCATCAGAGATATCCGAGCCTTCCTTGGCCATGCCGGTTTCTATAGACGGTTTATCAAGGACTTTAGCAAGATTGCTAGGCCCTTGACGCTTTTGCTGGCCAAGGACACGCCTTTCGACTTCGACTCGAGCTGTGTGACTGCATTCGAGTCACTGAAACGCTCACTCACTTCTGCTCCCGTTCTTTCTTCTCCTGACTGGACGCACCCATTCGAGATTATGTGCGATGCATCCGACTTTGCCATCGGTGCTGTCCTTGGACAGCACATCAACAAGATGCCGCACGTAATCTATTACGCAAGCCGGACCCTGAACGACGCCCAACTTAACTATACAACAACTGAGAAGGAATTCTTGGCTGTTGTATTTGCTTTAGAAAAGTTCAGGCCCTACCACATCGGCTCTCCAGTCATTGTCTATACGGACCATTCAGCTCTGCGCCATCTTTTTGCGAAGAAAGATGCCAAATCTCGGTTAATACGTTGGATCCTCTTGCTTCAAGAGTTTGACCTTGTCATCAAGGACAAAAGAGGATGTGAAAACGTGGTTGCCAACCATCTCTCACGACTTCCTTCTTCGCCTTCGCTTCCAATTCCAATTAACGACGTTTTTCCGGATGAACAACTCTTGACAGTATCATGCGAACCCTGGTTCGCAGATATTGTGAACTATTTGGCCACGGGATTACTACCGACCGAATGGTCACGTCAGGACAGACTTCGCTTCTTATCCCAAGTAAAACACTTTTACTGAGACGAACCCTACTTGTTCAAGTAAAGTCCCGACCAGATTATTCGTCGGTGTGTCCCTGATGAGGAATTTAAGAGTGTGCTGTCATTTTGCCACGATCAAGCGTGCGGCGGGCATTTTGGGCCCAGAAAGACAGCTGAGAAGATCTTGCAATATGGTTTCTACTGGCCACAACTTTTCAAAAACGCTCACGACTATTGCAAGACTTGCTCCCGGTGCCAACACATGGGCCGGATATCCCGGAGGAACGAGATGCCGCTCCAACCGATCTTGGTTGTGGAGATTTTCGATGTTTGGGGGATAGACTTCATGGGGCCGTTTCCCAGCTCTTTTGGGAACTTGTATATCCTTCTAGCTGTTGATTACGTCTCTAAATGGGTCGAGGCTGTGCCCAGCCGAACTAACGACAACAAGGTTGTCGTTAGGTTCCTTAAAGAAAACATTTTCTCACGGTTTGGGCACCCCCGAGCGATCATTAGCGACAATGGAAGTCATTTCTGCAATAGGACTTTCGAGGCCTTGATGCGGAAATACTCCATTAATCATAAGCTTTCTACGCCCTACCACCCCCAAACCTGCGGGTAGGCCGAAGTTTCAAATCGGCAAATCAAGCAGATATTGGAGAAGACGGTTTCCAAGAACCGTAAGGATTGGTCTCTGAAACTCACTGATGCCCTTTGGGCGTTTAGAACCGCTTATAAGACCGACCTTGGCATGTCTCCCTATCGGCTTGTATTCGGAAAAGCCTTCCACCTACCTGTCGAAATCGAGCATCGCGCATTTTGGGCGATTAAGGAGCTGAATCTGTCTCTTGAGGATGCGGGCAGCCATCGGAAGCTGCAGTAGAACGAACTGAACGAGCTTAGGGATGAGGCTTACGACAACGCGGTTGTCGTTAAGAATCGAACGAAGGTGTTTCACGATAAACACCTGTTGCGCAAAACCTTCGTACCTGGTCAGCAGGTACTTCTTTACGACACCCGACTTCATTTCCATCCAGGAAAGCTCAGATCTCGCTGGAAAGGGCCGTATTTTGTGCGGAATGTGTATCCGCAGGGCGCTGTGGATTTGGAAAATCCAAAGGACGGTTCGCTCTTCAAGGTAAATGGACACCGATGCAAACCGTACCTTAGCGCCGAACCAACAGAGGAGCTCCTGTTCTTACAGGAGCCGGTTTACCCTGCATGATCTTCCTCTGCCTACCTCCAAACTTCGGTTATCCAGCCAAGAACAGTGGACACTGTTCCAAATAAGTTTGGGGGTATGTACAAACCATTTTTTGTGTATATTCTTTTTCTTTTAAAAACAAAAACAAATAAAAATTTGTATATTGCTAACCGACAATTTTGAACCTTCCAACTACTCTCTTCATGCAACGACAGTGAGGACACTGTCCGGTTTAAGTTTGGGGGTACGCTCGGTACGCATTTCTTACCTTCGCATTCATATGTATATTTTGCATCTGCATATTAATAAAATCCATAAAAATTTGAAAATTTTCTTAAAAAAAAAATATAAAAACTTCTTTGTCAAGTTAGCTTGTGGAAGAACTCTGATTCAACATTCGACGGTTTTTGTTTGAAAAAATAGGAATAACTAAATCTTATGTTTGGATTTTGAAAACCTGAAAGATAACTCTCCTTTGAAGTTAACTATAGCTGATATACGTCTTTACATCACACTACACGTGTCGTAAGATTTTGGGAATTAGATGACAAGTCTTTCATGTTTAAACTTTTAAACAGATAAATGATTTTCTGAGGATCAAATAGGTTTGTTCTGAAATAAGTAATGTCAAGAATATTTTATGAAGTAAAGCGAATATGAAGGAATGTTATTAATGCCTTAATTGGAGCTAAGTCTGAAAAATAACCCATCTAAAAACTTGATTGGAATGATTACACACCAAACACACCAAACACGTCTTTTATCCAAAAAAATATTTGAACTGCCAGTTATATCTCCGTTCGTATCAAATCATCTGATTTTCACGCCAAACTGTCTTTTGTTTTTGGACCTAGGTAACTTGAGTAATTAAGTCCGCTGGGGTGTTTCTACACCTAATGCCCTAAAATCAACTGGTTTGGGTGCATTGGCCCAAAGCTCGCTAAGAAGCCTAGAAAGTCCAGTTTAAAACAAAGTCAAGCAAGTGTTTTCTCCGAGTTAAAATTCTTAACGGTTCTTTGTGTGAGAATAATCTTGATAAAAGACAGGCTTTTAAAAAAAAAATTTAACGGAGATATGAAGGTTTTACTCTTTGATAAAGACTATTGCACGTTCACAGAAGTGTGTGAAAACAAGAAAAAGGTGGAGTGAAAAATAAGACTTAGTTTCCTGTTAAGGAAGAGAGAAATTCTGAAGTTGAAACCTTACTGGAAAACGAAACTTGAAAAATGCTTAACTCTTTATAAAACTTGTGTGATCCTTTTTAAATTGTTATCTGGGCTTTATTGTACGACATGATGACTTTAATCGATCCTTCTAGAACTTAACGACACTATTTGCACTACACGTAAAGACATATAAAATCTGTAGTTAAATAAGAAGCGAGGTGTGAAAAATAAAGGTTCGATGGTCTAGACTTAGGATTATAGAATTGTTATTTTCTAAAACAAAACTTTAGGGTTTGAAGCTTAGTTATTTTACAAAACCAACTTGACCGGATTTTGTGGGTAGTATCCGCTGAAAACCCTCAGGAGACAACACTCCTTCTACTAGGGACACCTAGAGGTTTAACGGCTTGTTGCACATGCTCAGTGCAATCGCGTTCCCTGCGAAAGTGAGGTTAGGAAATTTTTTTTGTGAATAAATGGGCTTTGCTCGGGACGAGCAAATGATAAGTTTGGGGGTATCTGTTCATATCAGATTTTTGCATTTTCATACCGTCCAAATTTTATCACATTGCATATCGGTAGATACTCTTGAGCCGTGTTTGCTAGTCAATTGCAGGTTACAGGTTCTCGGTTCTAAAACGGTGAAATTCATGGAAAACACAACAAAATCCGGGTTTCTGCCAACCACTGAGAAAACACGGTCTCCTTTCTTCATCCGTATGTTGCCAGATACCATTTTAGGAAGACAAAACGTCAAATCAATGTCACTCTCATGCACAAGGCTCAATGGTAGCACAAAATCCAAGAGATCTACGCGGAGCTCGAGGCAATCATGACAAAATCTTGACAAAAAGTCCACATTTCCCCCAACAGAAATTATGGAAAAATCTTGGAGCCAATTTGAGAAAATACATATACCAGATTGAAGCTCACATCAAACCAGGGTCCCACCAAAAATACCCAAGCCCAACTCATCTAAACGGCCGCGGAACCGCGGCCAAAGGAGGGTCTAGGCCGCGGTTCCGCGGCCATACTGGCGCCAAAATTGAAGAATTTGCAGGGGCACTATGGTCTTTTCATATGAGTTCTGGTGGTTGCCCTAGGTTTCCATTCTCCAGCCTATAAATAGCCCAGAAGTTTGAGAAGGAAGGGGTCCATTCTTGTATTTCTTTTTGCTAGGTTTTAGTTTACATGTTCTTCTTCCTCTTCTCACCACTTCTCCATTAAACTTGTAAGTGAGCTTTTGAGTGAAGAGTGATGAATAAAGAAGACCATTTTATTATCATGCTTGTCTCCTTATCTTTATGCTTGTTGTAATTTTAATTCGTTAAGTAGTTGTTGTTATTTCCTTGTTGTTTATTTCTTCTCTCTTTTTCTTTATCATTCATACGACAATGATACTTACGCTCGATCCTCGCCAAGGTGAGGTCGCAAATAGTTAGTCGTATTCTCCTAATCTCCTTCTTTCTATCTTCCTCCTTTGTTTTGTTTTGTTTTTCCGTATTATGAAGTGTGAGAAGTTTTATACTTGTTAGGGTAGGATAAGGGAAGTTTGAGAGAAGGAAATCTCTCTCACTCTTTCCTTGCCCAACAACTTAAATCGACTCCCGTTAATTGAACCACAATCCGCTCCTTACGGCACCCTATCCTACATGATAGCGGTGATTCCGTAGTGAGACCGGTTGTGGTTGAATTAACCGGAGGTTATGGATAAGAGCCAAGAACGGACGGAAAAGCACCAAAAGGAAGGACTATGCGTTGGAAAGCCTAGCTTATACTCGCAAGTTCCTTCCTAGTCGTGCTAATCCCCGTTGTTGCCGATTACCGTAACACCGATATTAAGTGGGGCAACGAAAGATGTGGAGACTCCTAACTCAAACTAACCTAATCCTAACCCTAACAAGCTCTCTTTAAATATCAACTCAACACTTAGATAGTTACAAACAAAATCTGGACAACCGGACTTAACTCGTGAAAACACTTTGAAAAAGACTCCCATCTCCCTGCGGACGACCCGTACTCAACCGGCTAGCTACAAGCGAAACCGTCTTGATTGCGGTATTTAAACTAGAACTTGAACACGCACGTATCCTATCAATCACGAGTCCATCCAGTGAACTCAGTGTAGGGTTAGCTTAGCACCATAGCAAGGTTTTGGCAAGCATCAAACATGCTATATTAAAAATTTTGGGGTGCTAAACAAACCAACCAAGTAATCGAACTAGAGAATTAGGGTTAACTTTGCATGTAAACAACTTTGCTTCTAAGAGTTTGGGATTACTGTTGGATATAGTGCCCTCAGAGTCAATTATTGAATCGCAGGCACGTGATTGCAATGATTGAGGGATGACCTATGCCGGTTGGACAGTCTTACTCAAGATGATAGTATGCTATCTGGTTTATCTTTATCATCGTGTACAGCTTTAGGTGACCTTACAGGTCGCTATTACACGTTGATAGAGCCCTTAGGATTCTTGCTTGACTGCCAGCAGTATGATGGCGATCATATACGTGGGAGCTGGGGTCTATAAGCACATCCATAAAAGGTCCCTAGTCGTGGGATTTTTCGAGACAGGGCATCGATACTCCGGAGTAGACTGGTGTATACAGTCGAGACCCCGACGAGAGGCGATGGCCGGTCTCACAAGCCATTGGTGTCAGTTGGTTCACCAAAGATGTATACAGGTGCTCATTGGATTATGAGTACACCGGACATGACTCGCCGGGAACATGCTAGTTGGTATTATACCTGACGTCAGATAGCAGTACCCTGCTGACATGTGTACAGGTTAGTTCATCGACCTGAGATCGTCATTTGTCTCGTGTGAGTTCCTACTGTACTTTGATTACTACCCTACCACGGCTCAAAGGAGTCGTGCAAACAGGTTTTAGTTGGGTACAGTCCCGAGCCATATGGAGGCAGTGAGCGGATCGGCAAGGGTTTCGTCTCTCCCGGTATTGGGGGTGAGATCGCGCTGTCTAGGAGAGCCATTACACGAAGTCCTTGGCCGAGACAGGAGATTTACTGGTAGGTATTCCAGTAGTATCTCAGGATGTTCTGGGCTACACTCCGATACGACTTGTACCGCTTTTGGGAGTCTGACTTTTAGCAACCCCCTAGGCCCGCCATGCGATGCTCATAGACGAACAGACCGCACTGTACGGATATTGTCACTGACAGGCTCAGTAGGGTGTCACGATGAGTTCGCTCATCGACCTCCCTTTTGGTCAATACCTGGTAGCCCGTTACGTACGGCTAGTACCTCTGACGTGCTAGTGGTTAAATCCACAGCCAAATTATTGACGAGACTTTAGAGTCCCCCACAGACAGTTTCTCAAGTTTCGGGTGAAACGTTGTAGAGGCCGTATGATATATGGCAGGGTTCGATCATATACGTGCAGTAGCGCACGCATCATGATCGGACAGATCATACTAGTGGGCTTTGGTTTAAGCCGGATCCTAGTATTAGATTTGTTGGATTACTTTAGTCTAATCGCATTCGCATTCGGTCGGAATGCGGATGCAGGTATTTATATACAGGTGAGGGGTATCCTTGTGATCCGTCACGAGTTTACTTTAGATGTTTCTGTATCTTTTTGTTGTTGTAAACATTTGGGTTAATGTTTACAAGTGGAAATTATGAGCTAGAAATCATGATTAGGAGTATTAATTGTGACACATGCACAAGTGGTGACTCATGGTCTCTTTCTTTGTGCATGTGTCACATTATGTGATTTATTTGTGGATGAAATGAGAGGAGGAGAGAGGAAGGGCAGCCATATGAGTCTTTTGCTCTTGTATTTTTCATACACACACTCTCTCATTTGATCATAGAACAAAAGAATGAAAATGGCTCCTCTTCTTCTTCCTCCTCTGGCTCACTATTTCCATTGATGGCTTCACCTTCAACCTCCATCCATACACTCTCATGTGATGAGAATCAATGGATGCTTGAGACAAAGTGATCACACACATTCTCTACATCGCCTTGGACACGTCGGCTAGCGATCTTCGTGCCCGAGTTGCTTCGGATGAAGCGGGAGATCGTAAAAAGACTCGAAGATGTGGTGCCCTTTCCGACGAGGAGATCGAGATCGGAGATGCCGCGAGGAGCTTGGGATGGTGGCCAAAGACCGAAGGACACGGATCGATCGGTATAGCCTTTCCAACCCTCCTCTTGTTTGCTAGTTGTAGGTTAATGGTTCGATCCGGGTTTATAGTGTACGATAGCACCGGTTTCAAGTTTTGAAAAAGTTTTCGTTTCCGCATTTTGGCCTCGGACAGACGGCCGGGGCGCTACCGTAGACTTACATGGTATCAGAGCCACGTCATTAACCTTTACTAGCTTGCTCTAACATGTTTAGAACTTCGATCGAACGAAATTTCCAAAACCGTGATTCCAATTTATGCAGTTTCTGTCAAAAATTTTTTGTCATCAAAAAATTATTTTGAGTGTGTCAGAAAATCAGGCAGGCATTTCTAAGAACACTGCAGAAATTTCATAGCATGATGTCACTATAGCGCCGCGAAACCGCGGCATTACCCTTGTTTTGGTCGCGGTTCCGCCGCACTCCTGTAGCATCGATGCACCAAATTTCCTATAGTGGTCTCTGACTTGGAATTGGGGTTTCTGATATTTTTTGTTTTGGCCCAGCTTATTTTGAGTACTGGGAATTGTGCTTAGGGCCCACTTCGGGAAATTTTGTCCATCGAAAATTTAAATATGTTAATTTACAGTACTTACATTATATCTGTGATCGTGAATGTCATTTGATCGGTAAATCCTGTCTAATTGCTATAGCTCTTTTAGATGGATTTGCGAACGTGACATTCACGTTGATGTTCTGTGTTGTGCTGTGATGTTGCGGATTTTTCGTGGTGGATAGCCTGGTTGTAATGGTAGTACAGCTTTTTTGTATTTGTACATTTGATATTGCGGGGCGAGCGTCCGATATGTGGACTGTCGTCACTGCCTGTTTGTATATTATTCTTTTAGGGTACGATGGGGCTGAGGTCGATATACCCGTTGTATATATTTTTTACTTTCTGTACAAGGATTACCCCGCGGTGGGGTGTATGGATAGCCGGGTTCCAGAGGGCAACGGGACCGCATCTCATGGCTTTGAGACGGAGGGGGCTTTACTCTAGAATTGGCGGGCTATTCGCCGCACTCGTAAGGGGTATAGGTTGACCCAAGGAGGGGGTGCTCATGTTACCGGATTCCGTGAAGTGCTGGGTGGTCTATTCACTTTGTTGAAGGGGGCTGCCTCGCTTCAGGTTTTGGCGGGTAACTTGCCGTGCCCGTAGGGGTCTAGAATTTCATTGCACAGGCTATCCACACGACCAGGGGAACGTCGGGTTTCAGTAGCGGCTCTATAAAACCCGGGGATCCCAGATTATCTGTATTGTTCTGTGATACTTATTACATTTCTGTGATGTTGCATTTTATCACGCCATGAGCGAATATTATATATTGATATATATACTAGTAGATGTTGTATATATTTTGCACCCGCGCTAGTCCAGTCCCCGCTCTGTCGTTAGTTAAGTAACCTAACGGGTGATGACGGGATCCAGTGGCGAATGCGGATGTCATATACGTACATCATATTTTCGTTCTTTTGTGGTGTGAATAATTGATGGGACTGCATTGATTTGGATCAATGAAAGCTAAACAAACCTGTTTTGATGTTGTTGGAACAATTTTCTAAAAAGCTGTTATTACAAGGACGTTCTCTTTTGTTTTGCACAATGGTATTCAGGTATGAATATTCTGCACCTCAATCGATGAGGAAAGGGCCGAGATCCCTTCACCGGGAGTGACCCCTTGGACAGAAGTTAGCGTCAGGGTAATAACTTCACTATAGTCGATTACTTTTTGCTTTGCATCATGGTATTCAGTTAGAATATCCTACACCTCATTCTACAGGGAAAGTGCCGAGATCCCTTCACCGGGAGTGACCTCTTTAGCAATGGTTTTCGCTACTATACATTTGAAAAAAGTTATCCGGTTCCTTCAACGATATCAAGTTCATTATGTTAAAGGCTTTTCTCCAAAAACCATCCGTAGCCCTCCATCATTTCAGATTAGTATTGCTTAGTATTCGCGCTACGTTTTTCGTTCCTATTTGCCGAGGCGTAGTGTGCGGTAGCTCTGTAATGCTTTTCTGTCGCATGGATATGTGGATTGGTTAGGACGTTCGTACGACTTATTGATTATTCGTCAAGGTTCGTGCGTGTGGGTTTAACGCAATCAAGATAATGACGGGTTGAACTTGACTAGGACCTTTTGATTTGTTGATTATTCGTCAAGGTCACTTGGGTCCTAGGGGTAAAAATCTCATCGGGGGTTTCTAAAGAAACTGAAACTTGCCAGATATGCGCATACCTTCTGGAGTATGATAACGTGAGTGAATTCCATCACGTTATCATGCGATGATAGTTGGATCCCGATTCCCACTGATGAGTTGGTTTACTCCTCGGGTGATCCCGACTAATTCTTCTTTCAGGTTTGGAGGAGAATTTGAGGTTACAGTGGGAGGTTTCCTGATTAGATAAATTGGTAACTATTCTGATCTAGGTTAGAGTGCACGCAGAGTGTTTCTTCTCTCTCTCTCTTTGGCAGTGACCATGGCCCGACCCTTGACTATGACTCAGTGACCAAGATTAACCGAACCTTCTTAAAACACTGGCTTTTGGATTGTCTGAGTTACATACCTCATTGCCACTCCTACTTTTACCCTTTTCTCCAGAACACCCCGTATTACTACGATCATCCACTTCCATTGGATAAAACCATCGTATGGTTATATACGAACTCGAAGGAACTTATTCGAGGATGGTTTCCGGTTCTGGAAAAAATGAATAGGACTGTTCAGTTGTCTTTTCTTTTTACCTTCTCTCAGGTTGCGAGTGCTCCTTGGATTAGGACGGTACACCTGTTACGCAAATTGGATAGTCTTCATCCGAACCATAGGAAGGTGCCGAACGGTAGGGAATGAAGAAAACCATTTAGCCTAAAAGGTGTACAGAAGGTATTAAGTAAAGGCAAATAAAGGGATTAGAAAGAGGGCAAAGTAAATTGCGACTGCTATTCACGACCAAACCAAGTATTTCATTACCACTCCTACTTCACCTTTGTATTTCTCCAGAACACTCCGTATCACTACGAAAATCCACAGTTATTTGGATACTCCATCGTATGGTTATATACGAACTCGAAGGAACTTGTTCCAGTTCGGAGATGGATTCTGATTCAGGAGAAATAGGAATAAGGTTTATTCCGTTGTCTTTTATCTTTACCTTCTCTCGCGTTGCGAGTGCTCCTAGGACTAGGAAAGTACACCTATTACGCTTAATGGATAGTCTTCTTCCAAACCATAGGCTGGTGTTGAACGGTAGGGAAGGAAGAAAACCATTTATCCTAAAGGGCAGAAGGTAATGACTAAAGACATATAAAGGGATTTGGAGAGATGGCAAAGAAATATACGGTTACAGTTGTGAATCTGATAATGGAAGAGGCATTACTAGGAATACCCGGATACCCCTTCGAAACATTTATATGTTTCAGTTTCACTGTGTATTGTTAAAAGAAAACTGATTTCCCAATTAGCCCTTGCTCCAGGGTATGTATTTACCAGGTTTGATTCTCACATCTGTATGGTTTTACAGATGATGAGTGGGAGTAAGTTATTGGGAATTAGGTTATCATCCTCATTATATCGGGATTCGTTGTAATTGGTGATATTTGAGGAAATCGCCTGGGTTGTTTGCCGGACGGCAAATATTTAGTTTTGAATATTCGTTGTTTTGCACCAATTTCAAATTGATATATCTGTACATTTATTTTTATAAAGTGAGATATAACTTTTTGAAATTATGTCCATGACATTTACTTATATCAGTGGATGGTTAGGTAAGGAGCATTAAACGGCGGTGTAATTCTTCTTAACCATAAGTACAGTTTTCAACCCACGACACACGAGGAATGAGTTATTAGACTCAGGGGACTTATACAGAGTATTGTATGTTGTCCAGTGTCCATTAGGACAGAGGGGTTGGTACTCGTACTATATTCTGTTTACTTGTGACTTCTCTAGTTCTTAGACATGTGTTTCATAGAAATACAAGATCCATGTTTTGAGAAGTTATAGGTATATGAATAAAGTAGAGAACCAGGAATTACAAGTATCAGGATTCTTCAAGGTGATCGAAGATGTAGATACTTGTGTATGGTATTCAGTTGATAGTAATGATTATGAGAACTTGCTTCTCTTTCAGGTTACTCATATCTGGATGTATTCCTAAGTTGAGTAATGCTGATCGGCCTCTCTCCATTTAGTTGACATGCACTGGAGACAGCTGCATGATTTGAATCTGGTTCCAATTAAATCAGTGCCTCTGTTTGTATATTGGATATAGAATAGTTCATATCATAACAATGTTAAGGTACGGGGAGTTGTCCGGCTTATGCTTAAAACCAGACTCTGGATAACTCAAGGCACGTTTCTGTAATGGCTGTTTGTAGGTTAACCCGGGCTATGACGAGGGTTGACTTTCTACCATCTGGAAGATCAATAGTGATATTGTTCTTGACTCGCCACAGTTTTAGTAAAATGGATTTTTCATAAAACAGTAGTGGGAGTATGGTAGAACTGGAAGTGATTCCAGAACCGCAAACGATTACTGAAAATTTAATAGGACATAAAAATTCAATCTGGATTGACATTCCATTGGCCACTCCGCAGATACGGTGGGTAACCTCAGGCACTCGAGAGGTACTTCGGTATGCTCAAAGACGGTGACAGGGAGGTTCTTGTTTACCCAGACTTGACACTACTGTTGTTCCAGGCTATGAGATCCGGTAGGAGGATGAGTATAGCGTCGTTCTGAACTGGCCTTAGAAGTGCACGTGTATATTATTCTGCCAGAGGGTTGTCGTAGTCAGTGAGAGCAGCGGAAGCATAGTGGACAAATGGCTTATGTCTATTTATAGACTAAAGAAGATATAACGGAGATAGATTATCTATTTCTGATGTGACAGTCATAGGTTTGACTTCATCAGAATAGGGGATGGACCTGTTAAGAAGGTAGTAGGGTATGATGTCCTGGTATTTGGATTACATACACATAGTAGGAAGTGAAATTCCTATACTATGATCGGTTATACTTTGGTTATCACACAGTGGTTTCTCCACATAGGATATATATATTATATCAAACATTCTGGTTACTAGATCTATGGTTTTAGATCTAGATTTGGGTTGTTTCCCAATCTGGGTACTTTGACAGCATTCTACAGCTGTTTTAGAATGGACGACTCCTGGCACGGTAGTATACCTGCAGGTGATGGAGTCACCCTCTCTAAAGTTGTCTTACAGACTAAAGGGGAGAGGGATGTGTATGATTGGCAGATCACTTGCTTAGGTAATTGAGTTGATCATGAGATGTCAAGTACCACACCAGATGTTGTTTTTGCACTAGATGCAATAAGTTGAAATTGATCCAATCCTGGAGAAATGTTCGGAAGCAGTCTTAGAACATAAGTGGATGTTCTAGGGATATGATAACAACACCCTTTTTGAGGAGACGGTTATCATTCCAGGCTTTCAAGGTGACCTGGATGACAGAGTTATAGTTTTCCCTCCGACGAGGGGCAGTAGTTTGGACAGGTGGTCCAAGTGGATACTGAGGGAGGCATGGCGCAGGATACTGATTAAGTTCAGTTGACGATACAGTCTAAGAAGTTTGGATTTAGAGTTCATTTATGAACTAAGTCCCATCAGATATCCTAACATATTCTAAGACAGGTATTGCTCATTTCGGGAGATGGCTTTCTCCGCGAACTTAAGATAAAGAGAGACAAAGAAAGAAACATCAGAGCGGAACCACTCACTGAGGCTATTCCTCGAACACAATAGTTTCACAAATGGGCTTTGTGAGACTGATTAGTAGAGGAGTTGGGTGTTCGGTATCACACGGGCTGTGAGTATGCGACATCGCAATAATTAGCCTTGAGTGGAAGTGGGAGATTGTTGGATATAGTGCCCTCAGAGTCAATTATTGGATCGCAGGCACGTGATTGCAATGATTGAGGGAGGACCTATGCCGATAGGACAGTCTTACTCAAGATGATAGTATGCTATCTGGTTTATCTTTATCATCGTGTACAGCTTTAGGTGACCTTACAGGTCGCTATTACACGTTGATAGAGACCTTAGGATTCTTGCTTGACTGCCAGCAGTATGATGGTGATCATATACGTGGAAGCTGGGGTCTATAAGCACATCCTTAAAAGGTCCCTAGTTATGGGAGTTTTCGAGACAGGGCATCGATACTCCGGAGTAGACTGGTGTATACAGTCGAGACCTCGACGAGGGGCGGTGGCCGGTCTTACAAGCCATTGGTGTCAGTTAGTTTACCTAAGATGTATACAGGTGCTCATTGGGTTATGAGTACACCGGACAGGACTCGCCGGGAACAAGCTAGTTGGTATTATACCTGACGTCAGATAGCAGTTCCCTGGTGACATGTGTACAGGTTAGTTCATCGACCTGAGATCGTCATTTGTCTCGTGTGAGTTCCCACTGTACTTTGATTACTACCCTACCATGGCTCAAAGGAGTCGTGCAAACAGGTTTTAGTTGGGTACAGTCCCGAGCAACATGGAGGCAGTGAGCGGATCGGCAAGGGTTTCGTCTCTCTCGGTATTGGGGGTGAGATCGCGCTGTATCTAGGAGAGCCATTACACGAAGTCCTTGGCCGAGGCAGGATATTTACTGGTAGGTATTCCAGTAGTATCTCAGGGTGTTCTGGGCTACACTCCGACACGACTTGTACCACTTTTGGGAGTCTGACTTTTAGCAACCCCCTATGCCCGCCATGCGATGCTCATAGACGAACGGACCGGACTGTACGGATATTGTCACTGACAGGCTCAGTAGGGTGTCAGGATGAGTTCGCTCATCGACCTCCCTTTTGGTCAATACCTGGTAGCCCGTTACGTACGGCTAGTACCTCTGATGTGCTAGTGGTTAAATCTACAGCCAAAGTATTGACGAGTCTTTAGAGTTCCCCACAGACAGTTTCTCAAGTTTCGGGCGAAACGTTGTAGAGTCCGTATGATATATGGCAGGGTTCGATCATATACGTGCAGTAGCACATGCATCATGATCGGACGGATCATACTAGTGGGCTTTGGTTTAAGCCGGATCCTAGTATTAGATTTGTTGGATTACTTTAGCCTCATCGCATACGCATTCGGTCGGAATGCGGATGCAGTTATGTATATACAGGTGAGGGGTATCCTTGTGATCCGTCACGAGTTTACTTTAGATGTTGCCGTATATTTTTGTTGTTGTAAACATTAGGGTTAATGTTTACAAATGGAAATTATCAGCTTGAAATCATGATTAGGAGTATTAATTGTGACACATGCACAAGTGGTGACTCATGGTCTCTTTTTTCGTGCATGTGTCACATTATGTGATTGATTTGTGGATGAAATGAGAGGAGGAGAGAGGAAGGGCAGCCATATGAGTCTTTTGCTCTTGTATTTTTCATACTCACACTCTCTCATTTGATCATAGAACAAAAGAAAGAAAATGGCTCCTCTTCATCTTCTTCCTTTAGCTCACAATTTCCATTGATGGCTTCACCTTCAACCTCTATCCATACACTATAATGTGATGAGAATCAATGGATGCTTGAGACAAAGTGATCACACACATTCTCTACATCGCCTTGGACACGTCGGCTAGCGAACTTCGTGCCCGATTTGCTTCGGATGATGCGGTGGCCCGTAAAAAGACTCGAAGATGTGGTGCCCTTTCCGAAGAGGAGATCGAGATCGGAGATGCCGCGAGGAGCTTGGGATGGTGGCCAAAGACCGAAGGACACGGATCGATCGGTATAGCCTTTCCAACCCTTCTCTAGTTTGCTAGTTGTAGGTTAATGGTTCGATCCGGGTTTATAGTGTACGATAGCGCCGGTTTCAAGTTTTTCGTTTCCGCATTTTGGCCTCGGACAGACGGCCGGGGCGCTACCGTAGACTTACAATTACAACCTTTGTAGTCCATTCCTTTTCTTCATAAGCTCCGTGTTGAGGTCCCTTTGCTGCGATCATCATGAACCCGGACTCTAGAGTGGTTCCATGAGGTGAATGAGGCATCTTGCTTGAAGTCTTCCTTTTCGAAGATGATCTACCTTGAAGAATCTCAAAACCAAGCTCGCACTTCTCTAATTAAGTATTAGTGAAGTGAACACCCTAATCTAAGTGGCTAGAATAGATAAGGATGATGAAGTAGGAATTTTGCTCTCGTTTGTTTTCAATTTCTCACTTTAAATCATCACAACACAAAAAGCTAGAAAGCTTTTTCAAAGGAGGAAGAAGAAGAAGAAAGCTTTTGTGATGAATAATGAATTGTAGTGTGGTTAGAATTGCAACCATGGGTTAAAGATAACATCCTTAACCCTTGTAGAGACTTAACCATTTGCTATGGTTAGAGTTAGGTCAACAAATATCTTAAGGAAGACAAAAATGGTGGACAAAGTCAAAGAAGCCTACAAGCTTCCATCAAAATATCAACCACGGATAATTCCACCATTATTTGTATTTCCTTAATACTAATTATAAACCCTAATCTAACCCTAGCATGGTTCAAGTCTCATAAACCCTAGTTGCAATTTTAACCTAGCACGTTACAATATTATATATCACATATATAATATATAATGTAACAAAAGAAAATAATACAATTAACATATATCGCATATACATCAATATATTATTTATATGAGAAAAAGAATCAATAAAGCGAGATTATATTAGTTAATGTAACATAATATATCTCATATATAATTATACATTAAATTATCGAATCAACACTTGATCCGATAACCCGGCTATATTACATATAACCGGCTAATATAACAAGGACCATGTCTTCGAATCAACACTTGATCCGATGACCCGGCTATATCACATATACCCGGCCGATATCACATATCGCGAGAATAGAATACGGTATCTCATATCGTATTAGTCTCGGTCCCGCACATATCGCATATGTGCCCTTACTCCGTTTTGCCTGAGCCAGGAAACCACTGTGTAGGACTCTAAAGAATCGTCAATACGCCGGCAGTAGGTGATGATCATATCAAACACCCACAAGCTGCAAGCGGTCAGCTAAACGTAATAGCCACCCGTGTATTGAACGATCAGAAGATCAACAAGAAAGCATGTACATTCTCCTGTGAATCCAATCAGTAACACTCCCGTACGTCCGATCTCTTCGTCTGATATGTTGCATTTCTAGTCTAGGGGTGGTAAACGTCAGACCCCAGTAACCGATAAGTCATGTCGATGTAAGGCTCATAACAGATCGAGAAACTACTGATAACACTTACCAGTAGCACTGCAAATCAGCCCTGGCCAGGGACTTCCAATAATAGCCAATCGAACACAGCACAACATCAACTCCCTATACCGAGATAGACGAAACCCCTACTATCGCTCATTTCCTCCATGTGATTCGGGACTGTACCCAAAAGCCACCGTTTTGCATGCTCTCTTGGACGTGGTAAGGTGGAAATCAAAGCACAGTGGGAATCACACAAGACTCTATGACGATCTCGGGTCTACAGACTAACCTGTACCAGTGTCACCATAAAACTGCTATCTAACGATAGGTATAATACCATCTAGGAGTTCTCGGCGAGTCCGTTCAGTGTACCTAGTCTCCACTGAGCACCCATACACCATCTTTGATGTCCAACACCAATGGATATGGGATCATCCATCGCCCATCATATGGGTCAAGATGCGTGTACGCTAGTCTACTCTGGAGTATCGATGCCCTGTCTCGATACACCATCGACTAGGAACAGTAATAGGATATACTCGTGGACTACCCTGGCCCCACTAGTATGATCTCATCATAGTCCTAGTAGTCGAGTACATATCCTAAGGGCTTTATCAACATGTGAGAGCAAGAAAGTAAACTAATACAAGTCAACATGTTAAGACAAAGTGAAACCAAATAGCATACTATCATGTCGAGCAAGAAAGTCCTCTCTATATATATCAAAGCATCCATTATAATATACATCATATGTACAACAATGGCCTCTAGGACATATATATAACTAACAATCTCCCACTAGTACTAAGGCCAGCTGTTGTAGTATCTCATACCCAACAACCCGAAGAGTCTCTCAAAATATATCTGGGGTATGGCCTTCGTGAGTGGATCCGTAGTGTTGTCCTTCGTATCAACTCTCTTGACCTTGATCTCCCGTCGATCAACTATCTCCCGGATCAGGTGATACCGCCTCAGAATATGCCAGGATCGCTGATGGGACCTGGGTTCCTTGGCCAAAGCCACAGCTCCATTATTATCAGAATACAGAGGTATTGGATGCTCAATGGACGGAACTACACCAAGTTCAATGATGAACTTCTTTATCCAGACAACCTCTTTGGCAGCATCGTTGGCAGTGATGTATTCAGCCTCCATCGTCGAGTCTGCCACGGTGTCACGACCCGCAATTCGGCCCGTAACCGGCACTTAACTACGTAACGTCTACAGGCGTACGTAACTTAAGTAAGCCGAAAACCCAGAAATCTAAACCACCCAAAACTGGATCAACGGAGAAAACATAATTTAAAAGTGTTAGAGTTGCCATTTAAAATCTCTAACTCTAGTTTTTCTTTCATAAAAATTTCGGCAGCACCTCCTTTGTAAAACTGGCCCCGTAAACGGGTACAACACAGATAATATATAAATCATCCTAAGTGGGAGAAAAATCACGCCCACCGGCGGAGACAATCACCACAACAAGTATACGACGCCAAAGCGAAGAAATATCAAAGAGAACGACTATATCAAGAAGTAAACATCTCCAAAATAACCTGCTTCTACGAGTACGGTTCCCAAAACCAATATACAACACTGATATCTCACAAGTCGTCTCTAAGTCATATACAACAAGGGTAGATGGAGAATACTAGATCCAACCAAAAAGATATACAATGTACAATGGATAACCGCAAACCCACCTATAATGCAACGGCCTCACTGCCCAAGGTAGCGGTATCCCCAAAAGTAGTGATGATAAGCTGCCCTGCCGCGACTACTCAGAGGGTAAGTCCTGCAAAACACTGTGGCTCAACGGGGGTGAGTTGCCAACTCGTGAATAGTAATTAACATCATACAGTAATCGCAAGTATGCACTAACAGCAATGATCAATAACATGTGAACTGATAGCATGAGTATGACAATATGAATATGCAACTATCATGATATCCATATCAATTTTTACACTGAGTGCGGGATAGTAAATAATCTCATGCACAAATCGTAAGCATAGAAAACACGGTGTAACTCAGCAACACCCAAATCCCAAAATACTCAGATCGGCCCTCAGATCGGCCCTCAAATCCTGTACATCTCAATGAAACCTGAGTGTCAAACATCGACACTCAAAAACATCATAAAAACCAGTGCCTATCATCGACACATAAATACTGATATCCATACGTTCCTCGAAACCCAAGTATCCCACCTCGACACTTGTATTTCCACGTATCGGTCTTTCTGATATCCATACGTTCCTCGAAACCCAAGTATCCCACCTCGACACTTGTATTTCCACGTATCGGTCTGTCAAATCCCATATATCTCTCGGAAAGTAAGTGCCCAAGATCGACACTTTAATTTCCCATATCGCATCTCAAATGCATAAATCCATATAAAGTAGCATGTGCAACATAAAACATCAATATGAGCATATCACGGAACAATTCGCCAAATAATGAATCAAGTCATTAAATGTATCTCGCGGTTCCCAAAAATCCAAATCCAGAATACATATATATACAGCGTCCCATACCACCGATATATATGCAATACAATTCATGTAAATCCAAATCCAAAATACATATATACACAGCGTCCCATACCACCGATATATATGCAATAAAAACTGATCATATAACAATAGCAAGGTATATGTGCGAACGAGTAATATAACATGGCATACATATGAGCATGTAGGTATACAGGTATGTTCTATGTAATATGCATTGTCGCACAAGTATAACAGTTTAATGTCGCTAACTAATAGCAAGGTATACAATAAGCATTTGTATTGTGCGTGTCATGGCAATTACCGACAGGGTGTGTGTAGCATATCATTGGTGCTCGTGCAACATGGACTGTCGATAATAGTGTAGTGTACAACAGGTACAGTACTAAGCATAAGTAACTATATGCAACATGAACCATGCATTGTTTCTATATAAGCAAATAAGCATACGGCTAATATTATATCATGTCTAGGCCCGACGCGTAGCGCCATACGGGCGATTCCCCGTAGATGTTAAATCTACTCACACTGTGGTCTCCAGCTATGAAGATCCGACCACCTGCTTCCCTTTGTTCGGGTAAAAACGGAAAATACCGACAACTTCCACACAGTTTAGGGTATTTTTGTGATAGGTTTTCAGAATTTTGAGGATTTTGTGATAGAAATGAGTTAAAATGATAAGGGAATTGGGCAAGGGCAGTAGAGGGATGAAGGATTTCGGCCAACGGGTGAGGTGGAGGGTTGGTGGTGAATTTCCTAGCAATTTCCCTCATTTATTGCAACATAAATGCATACACACCTACACACTCACTCATGCATGCATCTCCTTTATCTCTTTCTTTTCTTTTTCAATTAAATCCCAACTAAAATCCTAGGCCACACAATATATTCCTAGGTGAAGTGAGAAGGATTCTTAACTTAAAGGTTTTAAAGAAAAGATCGCAAACAGAAATTTTTCCCAAAATTCGAATACCGTATTAAAATAATATTAAAAATTGGGAAAAATCAAATTGAACCAAAACGTCCCATATACTCCCAAAGCTCGCGCACTAGCTTTATTTTAGCTAATCTAGGTGCTGGCAAGTCTATATGGGCGTTTGTTCACAGTCGGGTAAAAACGGAAAATACCGACAACTTACCCTAAAACGGACGAAATCGCATAACGATTTCCAAAACGTTACACACGGTTTCCTGTTTGGAACTCTTCCAACACACCGCCCCTCCATTGAGGGTAAAGACAAAACCCGAGTGCAACTTAGTGTCACGACCCGAAAAGTACGGAACATGACCGGCACTTAAATTATGAAACGTCTCGAGGCATACGTAATCTAAGTAAGCCAAAACCCAGAAATCCAAACCAAGTAAAGTAGTAGAGTGAAGGAAAAACCAATTTAAATCAAGTAGTTTAGCAACATAAGCCGAATATGTATTTTAAAAAAAATCACAATTCTTTTCTAAAAATTTTGGCAGAGTTTCCTTTGTAAATACTGGCCCCGAACGGGGTACAACATGATAAATATATGCATCAATGATAAAAGGCATCCCTAAGAGGGAGCTAGTTCTTCGTCAATCGACGGACAAACCACACAGTGCAATATAATATACAACGCCGAAAGGCGGGGATCAAAACTCAAAATGGACTCAAAACAGCATGAAATCTATAATAATACAACGCGCGACTCTAAGGTCGAAAGAATACACATCACTGGTCTCTAAGTCAATAAAATATACATGTCTGGTTGATTGAGTTTACTAAATACAACTGAATAACACATATACAATGGTGGTCCTGATGCAAAAGAACCTACCTACCAAACCAATCACCCGGAAAGGGAGCAGTGTGCCAGCAAAGCCGTAACGAAACCTGTACGGCAAAACCTGCAAGAAACTGTGGCACAACGGGGGTGAGTTGCCAGCTCGTGAGTAGAAAACATCTACGAGTAGAAATTCGCATGCATGAAACAATCCTAGGTCATAACAAGTAATATCCTCAAATAAACATCCTGGTCCATCTATGTATGAGTGTAATACTACATGCTCTTGTCAGTGCCTCAGATAGCAACATATCAGATATATGATGTATGAATGCATGACGAATGGAAACAGAATACATCATGAATGAGACAACCGTTTTCTTTATTTTATGAGATTTCTGCATGTATATAAAATCGCGTATCATCAATGAAATCGACAGATAAAACAAAGTCCAGCATCGACACAAAACATAAATCTCAGTATCTTAATACCTCAGGCTCCGGCTATCCGGACTGGCCTGTATTATCAAATCTGAATATCTCAGTGTCTCAAGTCTCAATATCTCAATACCTCTGGCTCCGTCGGTCCGGATCGTCCCATATTATCAATCATACAACCACGAATGGTATCCTCCGGATATCCTCCGCGCTAGGTAAAATCACCGGTAGGTAGTCTGCCCCTGCCAGGCTCATCGTCTACACCTCGAGCTTCTTGTCGCGGGGTACCTTACCCGGTCCACCATGTACCCGAGACGGTTCATCCAACTTCTCGAATCGGGTCTCGAAAACATCTCAGAACCGAGAAAACATCATGGTGGACAATACTCAACATATCAAAGAAAAACCGCATTTTTCTCTTTAAAATAATTCATTAGTTTTACAAAACTTTCACATGCGGTTTCCAAATCTAGAAAATATCAAGAATAATCCGAAATAATCAATTCACCATGTCAATAATAATGAAAACCGGCATAAATCTCTATAATACTGCCTAACCAATGAATACATGAATGCATCTGATATCATGCAATGAATGCAATAGTTAAACTAGCACATGAAAACTATAACATATTGCAACTATCAACTTAGCAAGCTATGTCAAAGAATAGTATTTTCTAAAGTGTACGTGACATGGCAATAACCGATGATGATGTGTGTAACGTTTTGAAAATCGTTTCGGTGAAATTTCGGAAAATCGGTAAAATAAGGGGGTTTTCTGTAAAAAGTCAAAATACAAATATCTTTATTATAAAATAAAATATACATATTCTAGCTATGTAATTATTAGTATTTGGTGTTTATTGAGCCACTGGTGAAATTTCAAATTTTCTGAATTTTTTTCCGAAATTAATTATTTTAATATTATTTTAAGCCGTCACTAATACATTTAATTAGGGAAAATTATAAATTGGAATGAGTTGAAACAAATTTTATGCATCATAACACATTAAAAAAAATTTTATCATGTGGTTTTTGAAATGGAATGATGTTGTTAAACGGTGTTAGAAAATATCGAAGAAAAAGGCTTAAATAGTGAATTTAGTGTTAATGGATGTTTGAGGTATAGTATTTATCATTTTCCATCACCCCACACCCATTTTCTCTTCTCCTTGGCTGAATTTTCAGAAGCCACCTCCCCCATGTCCCCAGTTCTTTTGATAAAGAAAGAAAACAAAAGGAAAAGAGAGAAGGAAAGAATAAAGAAATGAGAGTGTGCTTTGACCTTGTGGACTTGACTTCACTTTCCCCACCTCACTCTCTCTCCTCTCCCCTCATTTCTGGTCGAGCCCCCCCCCCATTCCCTGCATCAATATCAGCCCCTCTTTCTCCCTCTCTCATTTTGCATCAAAAATCCACAAAATGCTTCAAAAATCAACACAAAATCAAAGCTAAATCCAAATCCAACGCTTATCCATTGTTCTTTAGCCCATCTAGCATGGATCTTGGGGCATAGAAGCTAATTTGGGAGGCTAAGATGCATGTAGATCTACAAGTCTTGGAGGTATAATCTTTTCCAAATGGCTAAATTGTTGTTTAATTATGCTAATCTAATGTATTCAAGTGTTAAATTGGTTAAATTTGCTAGTTAGAAATTTTAAAGTTAGGGTTTGGAAATTCTAGAATTGGGTTTTTAAAATCAAGTCAGGATTTTATTAAAATGTTTATAATTGCATAGTGTAGTTAACATGCTAAGTCATGCAAAGTGTAATCTAAATGCTAAATTTGCTAATTTTTACATCTAAATTATTCTAATTAAGCTAATTACAAACTAGTTTTTTTTTAGATCTATTATAATTAGTGAGTTTACAATTTAGTTTGGTTTTGGGTGACTTAATTAAGTTATTTAGTGAGCATTTTAGCCACAAAAAAAATTGTTGAAATGTTTTTGTTGATTAAAATACCAAGTTTTGAGCTAAAATGGAAAATTGTACTAATTTTGTTAACTAGGTTTTGTAATTATATATATTTTGATGAGAATAAATTATTGGAATGGTTTATATGACTTGGTTATGTTATTGAGTGGATATTGCGGCCTCTAAATTTGTTTAAACGTCGAGTTTTGTACAAAAACGGTAAATTTTGCTTGCTAGATTTTCGGAAAAATAGCTTTTAAAGTGAGTTTGAGGTTTTTGTGAATTTTAACCTATTTTATATTATAATTAGTGCTTGTGAATGTGAAAATGAGTGTGTTTGGGTTTTTCTCGATGGTTTGGCGTTTGTACGCCGACGTCGAGGGTTTTTGGGTTGATTTGTGGAAGCAATCATAGGTTTTGACATATGTGGGATTCGTGTGTCGTTTTGGTCATGAGTCAGATTTTAATGTGATACGGTGCGTTATGATATGTAGGTATCCCATGTGGACTTCGAGACGACAAGAAAGCGCGTGGCGACGTCGGCACCGGCGAGCGAGGACCAGGTGAGTAGATTTATATCTACGGGGAGAAGTCGGGTAGATGGCGTATAGCACCCCCGCAGTTCGTGGTGATGTATACGAATACGTATGCACACATATACATTGATTTTATATTGTTGAGTTTATTGATGATAAAGATAGATTTTAGGTGTGATTGGATAGGTTTAGTGTTGCGAAACCATAGATTAGTGGTTGCACCACACATACACACACCCATACTTACATGCATTCTTCTTTCATATGTGCGTATATGGGGTTATATTATTATGTGTTCACATGGGTATGGGACTTTGTGTTCACATACTGGATTTGAGGATAGTATTTGGGATTTGAGATGAGTCGATAAGATTTGATTGAGACCGCGAGAACGGTGATATGGCAGGATTCGTACTTGAGATACGTCCTGATGTTATAGCGGATCTTGGGACGGCGATACATGTGAATAGTGTTATACATTGAATGGTTGACATGTGATCGTGATATGAGATAAGATATGTTAAGATATTCATAATAGGTCGCATTAGGCGATGTATACCTCTTTATGACGATATATGATGATGATATCGGTTTGTATGAGGCTGTAGATCAGCAGTCAGATCATGACTATATTGATGATATTAGTATCGTACTAGACGTAGATCAGTACCCCGGATTATGATCTTTGATACAGAGGATACCAAATAATTAATTTGATGAATGTGATACTGACCCGTACCCAGATTTGGGGATGCCGTACGACGGATTTACGTACGAGCTATATATTGATGTTTGATCCGCAATCTTGACTTTGGGATGTCTGATTATAGATATGGTATCGGATGTGATATTATCGAGGTGGGATCACCGATTAATATATATATATATATATATATACATATGTATCGACTCAGACGTCAGGCGGCTTCCTTACCTTTAGTTTAGCTTAACAGCTTAGCCCTAATAGTTTAGTGTAGTTGTCAGCCCATATTAGTTGTTGTTGTGTCTAGTATTCAGCTCCCGCTCATTATTGTTGTTCGCTCCGCATCACATACTTATATTATGTTTCATATTCTATTGTTGATATCATGCTGTTAGGACACCAGCACCATTACCGATGGCGCGTATGTACCACGTACACTTACTTGCCGGCTCACATACATCTTCATCGGTAATTGCCATGTCACGAACACTTTAGAAAATACTATTTCATTTGACATAGGTTGTTAGCTAATAGTTTAGACATGATGTTAGTATACTTGCCTTATATGCTAGTTTAGACATTGTAGTTATTACTAGCTACTTCATGCTTGTTATGCCGCATTCATGGATTTTATGTCTATATTCACTGTTTACATGCTATTGAGGATTTGGATTCGGATTTCCATGAGATTTTCTGGATTTGGGGGAAAACCGCAAAACTTATATAAACTTCTGTTCTCTCTTTTAAATAAAAAGTGTGGTTTTTCCATGATGTATGAGTCGTCCACCATGAGTTTGCTGATGGATTTCGAGACCCGAGTTCGAGGAGTGGAAGAACCGTTTCGGGTACATGGTGGACCCGGTACGGTACCCCGGGGCAAGAGGATCGCAGATGATGGCGTTGAGCCTGGCAGAGGAGCACTACCGACCGGTGATATTACCCGACGCGTCGGATATCCGGTGGATACCGTCGTGGTCTTGAGATTGATGTTAGGGGCCGGTCTGGACTGACGGTGCCCTAGATAGTGAGATTGAGACATACAGAGATATTTGAGATATTGAGGTACAGAGATTGCGACACAGAGATATCAAGATATTTGGATATTTGTTTTGTGTCGATGCTAGGCACTGTTTATACTGATTTCATTTATGATACCTCGTTTTTAAAAAAGAAGATACAGAAATCCCACTAATTTATGAAAGCAGTTTTCTTCAGTACATGCATTCTGTTTCATGCATTCATACATCGTCCATATGATATATTGCTACCTGAGATACTGACACGGGAATATGGGATTACACCCGGGTTAGATATTTACCTTAGCCATTGTTATAGGCTGCAAGTTATATTTATTTGAGGATATACTATGATCGTTGAACTAGGATTGCGTTGTTCAAGCGGTTTCTGTTCGTAGATGTTTTTCGACTCACGAGTTGGAAACTCACCCCCGTTGTGCCACAGTTTCTTGCAGGTTTTGTCGTACAGGTTTCATTACGGCTTTGCTGGCACTGCTTCTTTCGGGTGACTTGCTAGTACGTGGGTTTATTGGTATCGTACCCATCATATTACTTTGTATAATATTATTCAGTTGTATCTAGTAAATTCCATCAACCAAACATGTATTTACTTTTGAGATAGAGACCAGTGAAGTTATTCCTTCGACCTTAAAGTCGCACGTTATATTTCTGTGGATTTCTTGTTGTTTTGAGTTTCCTTTTGAGTTTTGATCCTCGCCCTTGGCGTTGTATATTATATTGCTTGTGTGGTTGTAACCGTCGATTGACGAAGAGCTAGCTCCAGCTTGGGGATGCCTTTTATTGATTTCGTATACTATTCATGTTGTATCCCATTTGGGGGCCAGTATTTATAAAGGAGACTCTGCCGAAATTTTCAGGAAATATTTGATGTTTTTAAAAACGCATAATTCGGCTTATGCTATTAAAACCATTTGATTTAAATTGGTTTTCCTTCACTCTACTACTTTTCTTGTTTTGTTTTTCTTGGTTTTCGGCTTACTTAGATTACGTATACCTCGAGACGTTTCGTAGTCTAAGTGTCGGTCATGTTCCGTACATTCGGGTCGTGACAAAGTTGGTATCAGAGCGTTAGGATTTACCTTCGGAGCGTAGGATGACCCTTGGTTGATGGAATAGGTGACTAAACTAGAGTGACGTACCGTGGGTATGTTCCGCGGCATACTTACGATACGCTACTCCACTTAAGAAGCCTTAAGATGTACATTTCATTGTTCAGTGTTATATTCATCCCTGATCTAGCCTCATCGGTACCAGTTATGGTTTTGCTGCCACGATTACGGGCAGGGAGGGCTACGGCTAGAGTTGCGGTCAGCACGAGCTCGTTAAGAATGAGGACTGACCAGGGCATAATTTCGGCGACATACGATTGCAGAGATGTGTCTTTTTACTGTGTTTTCGCGCCACGAGCGTAGGATGGACCGCTGTATGAGGTTACTCGGACGTGCCGATCAGTACCAGAGGATTAAGCCAATGATATAGGCCAGCCAGGTTTTGATGACCGTTGGCGTATTGCTTACTCCTGATGATTGAGGCGTTGTTCAGCGTGCAGACGAGTGAGCCAGTAATTGCTGCGAACGATGAGATATCGCCCCAGATGTTGGAGCTATTGCTGTACGAGTTGTACTAAGAGATGATAGAAGGTCGCTAGTCACCCGAGGATGAATGACTAGGACATGTGGTTCGTTCGCCTACCCCGATGCGAGGTCATCAGATAGATTGATTCCAGCTAGAGACGACTTCACGCGGAGACGTTGAGTGTCGACAGAGACGATCGAATGTTAGAAACCTATTATTCTAAGTTTAAAGTATTCGAAAAGATATGCAGGCAATTCTATGGACCCTCTAGAAGAATGAAACCTTAACTCGACTTAATGACCGTGTGAAAGCCTTTGAACCTTAGGATTTGGGCAGTTCCACGGCGCCATTAGTGAGGCTTGGGTTTGCCCTTCTACGGCTGGACCATCGATGTTGTGGCACGTACTCGATACTATTAAACTGTACCCAAGATGTTGAGCTCTTGGGGGATTATGAGGTTTTGACAAATCGATCGGATGGTTCGACTTCATTCGGATGCTAGGTGGTGAGATGCATTTCTTGGGAGACTCCAGATATGAGGATAGCCGTTGGAGCTCAGTCCATGCAGCCATGACGAGACGAGTCCGAAGCAGTCGACATTAGAGAAAGGTGGAGTAAGAGGTTCGTACAAGATCTGGATAAGAAGACGTTCCACTCCGCCGACATCAGAGATTCGATACGCATACCGAGGCATTGTACTTGGATATACCTTCCAGAAGGAGTCGCGAAGTATATGTAGCCGTTCTGAAACAAGAAACAGATATAGTAAAGGACAATGATTTCCGGACAGTTAGGTAGAGACGGGATTTGGGAGAGACCTCGATAAGACCTTTCTGGAATAAATTACGAGAAGACTTGGACCCAGGAGTGGTCATGTTATGCACACCGGCAGGCCAGAGTTCAGTATCGTCGACGAGACATGCTATGAATGACCACGACAGTTGGCCAGAGATTCTTGGAGGATGTGCTTGGGCGGGACTATTCCGCCACACTTGATTGCAGTATTTTGGACGATTTATTCACATGATTTGGTTTTGATGATTGAGTTTCATGATATTTGTTTACATGTACCATGGTTGCACCTATTGAGTATTTACGATTTTTGCACAGTTGTTGCACTTGATATCATTTTCGTGCCTTGGTTTCGCAAGTTTATGATTTTATAGGTTTCATACAGTTGAGTTGATTTTGTGCGTATGTACGCACATGATTTAGTTTTTGAACTCGGTATAGTTCATGTATGCTTGCAGTGCAGTGTTACGTATGTTGTGCATTAAGATGCACTGGACTTCGATTTCGATTATGATGTTCGTTTATTTGTTTTGTGCACCTTGTGCACCTGATTGGATTTTGCGCATGTTCGGCGCTTGATATTGGATTTCATGATTTCATGCACGATGGATGCACCTGATTTGGATTTTCGCGCATGTTGGGCGCATGTTTTGAGGTGCGATTTTGGTGCACACCAGATGCACTAAATCGAGATTCTTCGTGCATGTCAGATACACCTGATTTTGCTGTCAGGTACCCACGTTGCCTATGACAGATGTTTCGTGCACACCCGATGCACTTAGATCTTTTTTCTGTGTACATGTTGGCACATATATGGATTTTGATTTCCGTGCGCACCAGACGCACATAGTATTCATATGCGTATTTTGGGATTGATTTCTTATGGAGTAGTGCATTTTTATGATGTTATTATGGTTTTCGTACTGAGCAGGACTAGTCAGAGGACAGTACCTGAGTATATTTTGCATTGATAGCTATCGAAGGGCATTTCCAAAAAACGAGCTATAGTCTCAGTATTTACCTACGTGTCTGATAGGACACGAAACATTTTTAAAAAATATGGGAACCCTTTTCTAAATTATTTTCAAAAACGGCGGAACGTACATGTTAAACAAAAGATATATATGTATACTTATACGAGGCGTCCGCCACTGTGCAGTGTATGCGCATTGCACAGCGACTTTAAAAGATTTGGCATGCATTTTCTTCAGATATTTACATATATAGAGTTGATATTTACATGTATAGTTTTGAGATTATATCATATCGTTTTTTCTTTGGATTTGGCATATGTGTCTTCACCTTGACTCCGATGATTGCAGGATGCTGGATGGAGTTTTGATTTTGAGTTATATGCTCATTTTTCATGCGCACGCGCTACACTACGATTTGTTTTATGTATTTATGATTTCGGAGCCCCGATAACTTAATGGTTTTGCTTATATGTTTTAGTATTTGGGGGGAGTTTTAATTTAAATTCGTGGACCGAATTTCTTTAAGGGGGAAGATTGTAACGTTTTGAAAATCATTTCGGTGAAATTTCGGAAAATCGGTAAAATAAGGGGGTTTTCTGTAAAAAGTCAAAATACAAATATCTTTATTATAAAATTAAATATACATATTATAGCTATGTAATTACTAGTATTTGGTGTTTATTGATCCACTGGTGAAATTTCAAATTTTCTGAAATTTTTTCCGAAATTAATTATTTTAATATTATTTTAAGCCGTCACTAATACATTTAATTAGGGAAAATTATAAATTGGAATGAGTTGAAACAAATTTTGTGCATCATAACACATTAAACAAAATTTTAACATGTGGTTTTTGAAATGGAATGAAGTTGTTAAACGGTGTTAGAAAATATCGAAGAAAAAGGCTTAAATAGTGAATTTAGTGTTAATGGATGTTTGGGGTATAGTATTTATCATTTTCCATCACCCCACACCGATACCCACACTCACATGCCCCCATTTTTCCTTCTCCTTGGCAGAATTTTCAGCAGCCACCACCCCCATGTCCCCACTTCTTTTGATAAAGAAAGAAAACAAAAGGAAAAGAGAGAAGGAAAGAATAAAGAAATGAGAGTGGGCTTTGACATTGTGGACTTGACATCACTTTCCCCAGCTCACTCTCTCTCCTCTCCCCTCATTTCTGGCCGAGCCCCCCCCCCATTCCCTGCATCAACATCAGCCCCTCTTTCTCCCTCTCTCATTTTGCATCAAAAATCCACAAAATGCTTCAAAAATCAACACAAAATCAAAGCTAAATCCAAATCCAACACTTACCCATTATTCTTTAGCCCATCTAGCATGGATCATGGGGCATAGAAGCTAATTTGGGAGGCTAAGATGCATGTAGATCTACAAGTCTTGGAGGTATAATCTTTTCCAAATGGATAAATTGTTGTTTAATTATGCTAATCTAATGTATTCAAGTGTTAAATTGGTTGAAATTGCTAGTTAGAAATTTTAATGTTAGGGTTTGGAAATTCTAGAATTGGGTTTTTAAAATCAAGTTAGGGTTTTATTAAAATGTTTATAATTGCATAGTGTAGTTAACATGCTAAGTCATGCAAAGTGTAATCTAAGTGCTAAATTTGCTAATTTTTACATCTAAATTATTCTAATTAAGCTAATTACAAACTAGTTTTTTTAGATCAATTATAATTAGTGAGTTTAAAATTTAGTTTGGGTTTGGGTGACTTAATTAAGTTATTTAGTGAACATTTTGGCCACAAAAAAATTGTTGAAATGTTTTTGTTGATTAAAACACCATGTTTTGAGCTAAAATGGAAAATTGTGCTAATTTTGTTAACTAGGTTTTGTAAATATATATATTTTGATGAGAATAAATTATTGGAATGGTTTATATGACTTGGTTATGATATTGAGTGGATATTGCGGCCTCTAGATTTGTTTAAACGTCGAGTTTTGTACAAAAACGGTTAATTTTGCTTGCTAGATTTTCGGAAAAATAGCTTTTAAAGTGAGTTTAAGGTTTTTGTGAATTTTAACATATTTTATATTATAATTAGTGCTTGTGAATGTGCAAATGAGTGTGTTTGGGTTTTTCTCGATGGTTTGGCATTTGTAGACCGACGTCGAGGGTTTTTGGGTTGATTTGTGGAAGCAATCATCGGTTTTGACATATGTGGGATTCGTGTGTCGTTTTGGTCATGAGTCAGATTTTAATGTGATACGGTGCGTTATGATATGTAGGTATCCCATGTGGACTTCGAGACGACAAGAAAGCACGTGGCGACGTCGGCACCGGCGAGCGAGGACCAGGTGAGCAGATTTATATCTACGGGGAGAAGTCGGGTGGATGGCGTATAGCACCCCCGCAGTTCGTGGTGATGTATACGAATACGTATACACACATATACATTGATTTTATATTGTTGAGTTTATTGATGATAAAGATAGATTTTATGTGTGATTGGATAGGTTTAGTGTTGCGAAACCCTAGATTAGTGGTTGCTCCACACATACACACACACCCATACTTGCATGCATTCTTCTTTCATATGTGCGTATATAGGGTTATATTATTATGTGTTCACATGGGTATGGGACTATGTGTTCACATACTGGATTTGAGGATAGTATTTGGGATTTGTGATGAGTCGATAAAATTTGATTGAGACCGCGAGAACGGTGATATGGCAGGATTCGTACTTGAGATACGTCCTGATGTTAAAGCGGATCTTAGGACGACGATACATGTGAATAGTGTTATACATTGAATGGTTGACATGTGATCGTGATATGAGATAAGATATGTTAAGATATTCATAATAGGTCGCATTAGGCGATGTATACCTCTTTATGACGATATATGATGATGATATCGGTTTGTATGAGGCTGTAGATCAGCAGTCAGATCATGACTATATTGATGATATTAGTATCGTACTAGACGTAGATCAGTACCCCGGATTATGATCTTTGATAAAGAGGATACCAAATGATTAATTTGATGAATGTCATACTGACCTGTACCCCGATTTGGGAATGCCGTACGACGGATTTACGTACGAGCTATATATTGATGTTTGATCCGCACTCTTGACTTGGGGATGTCTGATTATAGATATGGTATCGGATGTGATATTATCGAGGCGGGATCACCGATTAATATATATATATATATATATATATATATATATATATATACATATGTATCGACTCAGACGTTAGGCAACTTCCTTACTTTTAGTTTAGCTTAACAGCTTAGCCGTAATAGTTTAGTGTAGTTGTTAGCCCATATTAGTTGTTGTTGTGTCTAGTTTTCAGCTCCCGCTCATTATTGTTGTTCGCTCCGCATCGCATGCTTATATTATGTTTCATATTCTATTGTTGATATCATGTTGTTAGGACACCAGCACCATTACCGATGACGCGTATGTACCACGTACACTTACATGCCGGCTCACACACATCTTCATCGGTAATTGCCATGTCACGAACACTTTAGAAAATACTATTTCATTTGACATAGGTTGTTAGCTAATAGTTTAGACATGATATTAGTATACTTGCCTTATATGCTAGTTTAGACATTGTAGTTATTACTTGCTACTTCATGCATGTTATGCCGCATTCATGGATTTTATGTCTATATTCACTGTTTACATGCTATTGAGGATTTGGATTCGGATTTCCATGAGATTTTCTGGATTTGGGGGAAAACCGCAAAACTTATATAAACTTTTGTTCTCTCTTTTAAATAAAAAGTGCGGTTTTTCCATGATGTATGAGTCGTCGACCATGAGTTTGCTGATGGATTTCGAGACCCGAGTTCGAGGAGTGGAAGAACCGTTTCGGGTACATGGTGGACCCGGTACGGTACCCCGGGGCAAGAGGATCGCAGATGATGGCGTTGAGCCTGGCAGAGGAGCACTACCGACCGGTGATATTACCCGACGCGTCGGATATCCGGTGGATACCGTCGTGGTCTTGAGATTGATGGTAGGGGCCGGTTTGGACTGACGGCGCCCTAGATAGTGAGATTGAGACATACAGAGATATTTGAGATATTGAGGTACAGAGATTGCGACACAGAGATATCAAGATATTTGGATATTTGTTTTGTGTCGATACTAGGCACTGTTTATACTGATTTCATTTATGATACCTCGTTTTTAAAAAAAAGATACAGAAATCTCACTAATTTATGAAAGCAGTTTTCTTCAGTACATGCATTCTGTTTCATGCATTCATGCATCATCCATATGATATATTGCAACCTGAGGCACTGACACGAGCACATGGGATTACACTCGGATTAGATATTTACCTTAGCCATTGTTATAGGCTGCATGTTATATTTATTTGAGGATATACTATGATCGTTGAACTAGGATTGCGTTGTTCAAGCGGTTTCTGTTCGTAGATGTTTTTCGACTCACGAGTTGGCAACTCACCCCCGTTGTGCCACAGAATCTTGCAGGTTTTGCCGTACAGGTTTCATTACGGCTTTGCTGGCACTGCTTCTTTCGGGTGACTTGCTAGTAGGTGGGTTTATTGGTATCGTACCCATCATATTACTTTGTATAATATTATTCAGTTGTATCTAGTAAATTCCATCAACCAAACATGTATTTATTTTTGAGATAGAGACCAGTGATGTTATTTCTTCGACCTTAGAGTCGCGCGTTATATTTCTGTGGATTTCTTGTTGTTTTGAGTTTCCTTTTGAGTTTTGATCCTCGCCCTTGGCGTTGTATATTATATTGCTTGTGTGGTTGTGACCGTCGATTGACGAAGAGCTAGCTCCCTCTTGGGATGCCTTTTATTGATTTCGTATACTATTCATGTTGTATCCCGTTTGGGGGCCAGTATTTACAAAGGAGACTCTGCCGAAATTTTCAGGAAATATTTGATGTTTTTAAAAACGCATAATTTGGCTTATGCTATTAAAACAATTTGATTTAAATTGGTTTTCCTTCACTCTACTACTTTTCTTGTTTTGGTTTTCTAGGTTTTCGGCTTACTTAAATTACGTACGCCTCGAGACGTTTCGTAGTCTAAGTGCCGGTCATGTTCCGTACTTTCGGGTCGTGACAATGTGTGTGAGCCGGCAAGCAAGTGTATTTGGAGCATATGCATCATCGGTAATGGTGCTGGTGTCCTGACAGCAGGGTTTCATGATGATTACAGATAACATATGTACAAGCATGCAATGCGATGAAACATCATGAAATGTACAGAAAGTGATGTAGTAACAACAACACTGAAAACATACCTACCGAATATACGAGTCATACAGTTTGGTATACAAACATACTCACGACTCCCCACTTTTGAAAATGAGTATGACTCGAGCCCAGTCAAAAGGGTAAGAGAATCCGCCTAACTCTAAGTCGATCTATAGATACATACCTAGTAGTCGGTGATCTCGCCTCAACAGTATCACGTACGATACAATAAATAATATGACATCCTCGAGTCAAGAGTGCGGATCTATCCTCATAACTATCTCTCGTATGGTAAATCTATCGTACGGCATCCCAAATCTGGGTACGGGTCAAATATCTTATCTCATTATCCATCTGATATACACATCATCACATATCGTGAGCAGGGGGTACTGATCTAAGTCTAGTACACTACTAATATCATCGACACTAATCATGATCTGGCTACTGATCTACTGCCTCATACATCCATACTTATCATCATATAGGAGTATACATCGCCCAAGCAATCCATTATAATATCTTAACATATCATACCTCATATCTTGATATATAACTCGTCAACTATCATAATATATCATCAACATAGTATCGTCGTCCAACGACCCGCTATAACATCATGACATATCTCGGTCGCGCACTACATATCTCACGGCATTATGCCCGATCAGATCGACTCATTCCCAAATATCATATAACATTCTCTTCATCCAAGCATAGGAATACAAATATAAATATGTCCCCAATACACACAAGGAAGTCAAAGTATGCGAGTATGTGTATGTGCATGTATGCAAATCTTTACCCTAGGGTTTCGGGACTAAGAAATCGACTAGAGTCCTTTCATCCAAACTCGCTAACACTAACCCCTAACCTCCTAAAGATTTCTTGCTAATGCTCATATCAAATCCTAACATATAAAGGTATATATATCGTATCCCATCACATAATTCCTTACAACTTTGTGGTGGTGCTATACTCAATCCACCCGACTTCTCCCCGTAGATATAAATCTACTCACCTTGCATCTTGTATGTCGATGCCAATGTCTCCATCTTCATCTTCAATGTCTCGACATCACGTGGGGTACCTACACATATACACAATCGCAAATGCGCTTTAAAATCACATCGGAAAACCAAAACGACACGCTAAAGGCCTATACGTTAGAACCTATGAACCACGCTTTCAAAACCACCAAAAACCCTCGATATCGTCGTACAAACGTCAAGTGATCGAGGCAAAACATAGATACAAAAATCCAGAATTCAAAATATGAGAAACGAAACCCCGAATCAAAACAACAACTCTTGAAAATGGTCCCAGATTTTTCCCTAGGTCAAATCAGTCAATTTTGCATATGCTAAGGGTCTAGTTTACGGGAGATGGAGCCATGGAAGAAACACGAATCAAAATGGTGGGACCCAGGCCGCAATTTACGGCCATCTGGGTTAAATCTGCGGCCAGGTTAGGGTGGTAGGGGCTAGGGTTTTGGGTGAAGCTTCCTAGGTGCCTGCATGTATCACTGTCCTTGCTAAATAATTTTCAGGTCACCCGGGTGTTAGCAGATTTCCAAATACCATCAAAATTTCACAGTTTTTCCGATATCGGGTTTCTAAATTCGTATTCCAGGTTTATTATATGGTTTAAATCCACAATACAATCCCTACAGGGGTTTATGGTCACTATTAAGCCTCAATTGCACCTTTGGAATCAAATCAAAACCCTAAGCTTAACTTTAAATTTTCAAAGTTCACAATTCATCACTAAATCGGTTCTAAACAATTATGGGTAATAAAGTAAATGGAATACGATATTATTTGTGAAAGGATTACCTCATTTGGCAACTCAAGAATTTTCTTGAATTGCCCAAGTGTCCAAAATGCAAGCTTTCTCGGTCCAATGTGTAACTAGTGAGCTCATGCATCTTTTTATTGAAATGGGGATGGGGTTTTGATGTGGGGTTGAGGGTGTTTTGCATGGTTGAAGAGGAGGTGGAGGTGGTGCTGCCATGGAGTTAAGGGATAGAGAAAGAGATGAAGAAAATGAGGGGGAGAAAAAAGGGTAAGGCTCTCTCTTGACCCCTCACGCTCTCTCACTTGCCCATGCTTGATTCTTTATTCATTTCCATTTTCTTTTCTTTGTTTTCTTCTCTCCTCAATAGTAAATCCAAAACAAATAACCATACACCAAAAAATCATGTAGGAAAAATGTAACAAGTGTTAAAATGATATGTGCAAGTCATGTGCACAAAACACGCTTAAAGCCCGATTGGCGATTTTTAATCGCGATTAGCACAAAATTAATGTCAAATAAATCATAAACACTCATAATTTGCTTAAATTACATAAAGTACCCTCTTTTTTGTAATTTCCATAATTTTCTAAATTTTTCCCAATTTATCGGTATTTAATTATACCGCCTTATTAAAATATTCAATATTTTAATATTTAATTATAAAAAATCCCAAAAATAATATTTTATTTTTCTGAAATGTTACAGTCTTCCCCCATAAGGAAATTCGGTCCCCGAATTTAAATTTAAACCCCTCAAATACTAAAACATTTCAGTAAAAAGTCTAAGCCGTCGGTGTCCCGAAATCATAAATACATAAAACACATCATAGCGCAATGCATGCGCATGAACAGTGAGCAGATAACTCAAAAACAAAACTCCGTCAAGCATCCCGTAATTATCGGAGTCATGGGGAAGACATCAATGTCTAAATCCAATACGAACAACAATATGATATACATCAACACTATATATGTAAACATCTGAAGGAAATGCATGCCAAACCTTTTTAAGTCGCTGTGCGATGCGCATAACACTGCATAGTGGCGGACGTCTCTAGTAAGAAAATAACTCTCTATATATATCCTTTGTTAACAGGCACGTACCGCCGTTTTGAAAACAATTTAGAAGGGTGTCACGACCCGAAAAGTACGGAACATGACCGGCACTTAAATTACGAAATGTCTCAAGGCGTACGTAATCTAAGTAAGCCAAAACCCATAAATCAAAACCAAAGAAGCAGTAGAGTGAAGGAAAAACCAATTTTAAGCAAGTAGTTTTAATCAACATAGGCTGAAGTATGTATTTTTAAAATCTCAAGTATTTTCTGAAAATTTCGGCAGAGTCTCCTTTGTAAATATTGGCCCCATACGGAATACAACATGAATAGTATACGAAATGAACAAAAAGGCATCCCCAAGCGGCAGCTAGCTCTTCGTCAATCGACGGTCACAACCACGCAAGCAATATAATATACAACGCCGAAGGTGAGGATCAAATCTCAAAGAAACCCAAAATCAGCATGAAAACCATAATAATACAATGCGCGACTCTTAGGTCGAAAGAATAATAGGTCTGGTTTTCTATCTCTCTCTCAAATATACAATCTGGTTGATGGAGTTTCTAGATACAACAGAAATAATAAATAAATAATGGTGGTCCTGATTCAAAGAACCCACCTACCAAAGCAATCACTCGGAAGGAACAGTGTGCTAGCAAAGCCGCAACGAAACCTGTACGGCAAAACCTGCAAGGAACTGTGGCACAACGGGGGTGAGTTTCCAACTCGTGAGTAGAAAATATCTACAAGTAGAAATCGCATGCATAACGCTATCCTAGGTCATATCCTTAAATAATATCCAGATGCATCAAAATGTAAGTGCAATACTACGTGCTCGTGTCAGTGCCTCAGATAGCTACATATCAGATATATGATGTATGAATGCATGAATATGGTATGCAATTTCTATACAATGAAAGCAGAATACATCATGATGGAAAAACTGTTTTCTTATTTAATGAGGTTTCTATATGTATACCAATCAAGTATCATCAATGAATGCAACAGAGAAATCAGTGTCAAGCATCGACACAAAACATAAGTCTCAGTATCTCAATATCTCAAATCTCAAATATCAATATGTCAGGCATCCGTATCATCTGCGGGATCGGCCCGCGGGCTCCGGCAGAACGGATCGGCCTATAACCATCTCATGACCCCGGTCGGTATCCTCCGGATAACCGACGAGTCCAAATAATATCACCGGTAAGTAGAGCTCCCCTGCCAGGCTCATCGAATACAACTCGAGCTTCTTGCCCCGGGGTACCATACCGGGCGCACCATGTACCCGAGACGGTTCATCCAACTCCTCGAATCGGGCTTCCAAATCCAACAACAATCATGAAAACTCATGGTGGACGACTCATACATCACTAGAAAAACGCAATTTGCATTTTAAAATGATGATACTAAGCTTTTATTAAATTCTTGCGGTTTTCCCCCAAATCCAGAAATCTCATGTAAATCCGAAATCATCAAAATCATGATACCAATAAACAGTGAATACCGGCATAAATCTCCATAATACTGCATAACCAATGAATATATGGATGCATTTGATATCATGCAATGATTGAAATAATTAAACAAGCATATGGAAACTATAACATATTACAACTATCAGCTAGCAAGCTATGTCACTGAAATAGTATTTTCTAAAGTGTACGTGACATGGCAATTACCAATGAAGATGTGTGTGAGCCGGCAAGCGAGTGTACGCGGAGCATACGCGTCATCGGTAATGGTGCTGGTGTCCTAACAGCATGGTTTCATAATTACTACGTACACAATATCATGCAATGAGGCGATAACAACATAATAAGGAAAATGAATAGTAAATACAACAATAATGTGCGGAACATGAATATTAACGTGACAACAAGTAATCTACCTTACTATACATGTGTTATACTGTTTTGCCTTTTGAAATAGTACGAATCGTGGTGTTTGAAAATAAGGACTACGGTGTTTTTAAGAAAAGATAAGTATTTTAAAATATCCGTAGTATCCCTTGGTATGACTTTAAAATTCTCATGATTCGTCAATTTTAGAAATAGGTATGACTCGGGTCCAGTCTGACATCTACTAGGTAAACTACAGGTTAAACTAACAACCAATCGAAAAGAATATGGAAACCACCTACATCTGAGTCGATACATATATACATTTTAACTGCACGGCGGCGTCCCGACCGTCAATCCGAGGCCAAAATACGGAAACGATACTTTTCTTTAAACTTGTAAACCGGCACCACCGCGCACTTTAAACCCGGATCAGGCAATTAATCTAGTCCTAGCTAACTAAAGAACGGGTAGAGAGATATACCGAGCGATCCGTATCCTTCGGTCTTCTCGTCGTCGTCCCGATCTCCCCGCGGAGTCTCCGGTCTTCACCTCCTCGCCGGAAGGGCACCACGTCGCCGGCCTCTTTTACGGGCTCCCACCTCTGGACCGAGGCAACTCGGGTACGAAGTTGGCGAGCCGACGTGCCCAAGGATGCTGTAGGTTAACTGTATAACTCTATGTCTCTTTGGGGTTGTGGAAGTTGCCTTTTGGTGGAGGAATAAGATATACATAATTGGAGATGGAGCTTTGGGATTTTTGTGAAGCCAAAAGACCAAAAATCCCACCACAAAATATTGGGACAGCCCCCCTTCATGTTGTGGCCGGCCATCCTCAAGGAGAGAGTGAGAGGAGAGTGAGTGTATGAATGAAAAAGAATGAGCCCCATAATGCAAGAGAGAGAGAGAAGGTTATCATGAAGAATCATCATCACAAAACCAAGTCACACAAAACCATCATAACCAACCATCATCATCAAGCATGATGACTCCAAAAGTAAACCATGATGAATAAGAAAGTCAAGCAATGTTTATTCAAGGAAAGTCAAATGAGGGTGCGACCATCATGAAGAAAATACTTGCAAAAACCACCCTCCAAACTGCTTATTTGCACAAATGCAAATAAGCCCTCCTCCACCATTTTTCGGCCAAAGAAAGATACAAAGGAAAATGGCCGAAACCGGAAAACAAACTGGCAACTCCAAAAAACTGATCCCGTAATAAATTACAGGAAAACCCTGCTACTATATATACATACCCGTATTTGTATTGCGACCGAATACAAATGCAATGAGACAAATCTACACTGTACAATTCTAGGATCCGGCTTAAACCAAAGCCCGCTAGTATTAACCGTCCGATCATGATCCGTGCAATACCGCACGTATCTGATCGAACCCTGCCATATCTCCATACGTCCACTACAGCGTTTCGCCCGAAACTTGAGAAACTGGTATGTGGGGAACTCTAAAGACTCGTCAATACTATGGTTGTGGATTTAACCACTAGCACGTCAGAGGTATTAGCCTATATGTAACGGGCTACCAGGTATTGACCAAAAGGGACGTCGATGAGCGAACTCATGCTGACACCCTACTGAGCCTGTCAGTGACAATATCCGTACAGTCCGGTCCGTTCGTCTATGAGCATCGCATGGCGGGCCTAAGGGGTGGGTAAAAGTCAGACCCCCAAAACCGGTACAAGTCGTGTCGGAGTGTAGCCCAGAACACCTTGAGATACTATCGGAATACCTACCATTAAATCTCCTTCCTTGGCCAAGGACTTCATGTAGGGGCTCTCCTAGACACAGCGTGACCTCACCCCCAATACCGAGAGAGACGAACCCCTGAAGATCCGCTCACTGCCTCCATGTGGCTCGGGACTGTACCCAACTAAAACCTGTTTGCACGTCTCCTTTGAGCGTGGTAGGGTAGTAATCAAAGTACAGTGGGAACTCACACGAGACAAATGACGATCTCAGGTCGATGAACTAACCTGTACACATGTCACTAGGGAACTGCTATCTGACGTCAGGTATAAGACCAACTAGCATGTTCCCGGCGAGTCCTGTCTGGTGTACTTATAATCCAATGAGCACCTGTATACATCTTAGGTGATCCAACTGACACCAGTGGCTTGTGAGACCGGCCACCGCCCCTCGTCGGGGTCTCGACTGTATACACTAGTCTACTCTGGAGTATCGATGCCCTGTCTCGAAACTCCCACGACTAGGGACCTTTTAAGGATATGCTTATAGACTACCAGCTCCCACGTATATGATCGCCCTCATACTGCTGGCAGTCAAGCAAGAATCCCAGGGGCTCTATCAACGTGCAATAGTGACCTGTAAGGTCACCTAATGCAGTACACGATGATAAAGGTAAACCAGATAGCATATTATCATCTTGAGTAAGACTGTCCTACCGGAATAGGTCCTCCCTCAATCATTGCAATCACGTGCCAGTGATCCAATAATTGATCCTGAAGGCACTATCTCCAACAATCTCCCACTTGCACTCAAGGCTAATTATTGCGATGTCGCATACTCACAGCCCGTGTGATACCGAACACCCAACTCCTCTACTAATCAGTCTCACAAAACCCGTTTGCGAAACTATTGCGTTTGAGGAATAGCCTCAGTGAGTGGATCCACCTTGATATTTCTTTCTATGTCTCTCTATATCTCAAGTTCGCGGAGAAAACTATCTCCCGAAATGAGCAATACCTGTCTTAGAATGTGTCTGGATGTCTGATGGGACCTAGCTCATAAATGAACTCCAAATCCAAACTTCTTAGACTGTATCGTCAACTAAACTTAATCAGTATCCTGCGCCATCATTCCCTCAGTATCCACCTGGACCACCTGTCCAAAATACTGCCCCATCAGAGGTAAAACTACAACTCTGACAGCCACTCTGCCGTCCATGTCACCTTGGAAGCCTGGAATGATAACCGTCTCTCAAAAGAGGCTGTTGTTATCATATCCCTAGAACATCCACTTATGTTCTAAAACTGCTTCCGACCGTTTCTCCAGGATTGGATTAATATCAATTTATTGCATCCACTGCAAAAACAACATCTGGTGTCGTACTTGACATCTCATGATTGACTCAATTGCCTAAGCAAGTGATCTGCCAATCATGCACATCCCTCTCCCCTTTAGTCTGTAAGACACCTTTAGAGAGGGTGACTCCATCACCTGCAGGTACACCACCATGCCAGGAGTCGTCCATTCTAAATACCTTTAGAATGTTGTCTAAGTACCCAGATTGGGAAACTACCCAAATCTAGATCTAAAACCATAGATCCAGTAACCAGAATGTCTGATATAATATCCAAGTCATTTGTGGAGAAACCACTGTGTGACAACCAAAGTATAACCGATCGTAGTAGAGGAATATCACTTCCTACTCTGTGTATGTCATCCAAATACCAGGACATCACACCCTACTACCTTCTCAACAGATCCATCCCATATTCTGATGAAGTCAAACCTATGACTGTCATATCAGAAATAGATGATCTATCTCCGCTATATCTGCTTTAGTCCATAAACATAAGCTACTTGTCCACCAATGCTTCCGCTGCTCCACTGACTACGACAACCCTCTGGCAGAGTCATATACACGTACACTTCTAAAGCTAGTTTAGAACGACGCTATACTCATCCTCCTGCCGGCTCTCGCAGCCTGGAACAACAGCAATGGCCAGTCTGGGTAAACAAGAACCTCCCTGCCACCGTCCTTGAAGCTACCGGAGTACCCCTTGGGTTCCTGAGGCTACCCACCGTATCTGCGGAGTGGCCAATGGAATGTCAAACAAGATTGAATCTTTAGGTTCTTATCAAATCTTCAGCAATCGTTTACGGTTCTGGAATCACTTCCAGTTCTACCATACTCCCACTACTGTTTTCTGAAAAAATCAATTTTTATTAAAACTGTGGCGAGTCTAGAACAATATCACTATCGATCTTCCAGATGGTAGAAAGTCAACTCTCGTCATAGCCTGGGTCAACCCACAAACAGCCATTACAGAAATGTGCCTTGAGTTATCCAGAGTCTGGTTTTAAGCATAAGCCGGACAACTCCCCGTACCTTAACATCGTTAAGATATGAACTGTTCTATATCCAATATAGAACCAGAGGCACCGATTTAATTGAACCAGATTCAAATCATGCAGCTGTCTCCAGTGCATGTTACCTAAATGGAAAAAGGCCGATCAGCATTACTCAACTTAGGAGCACTTCCAATTATGAGTAACCTGAAAGAGAAGCAAGTTCTCTTAACCATTACTATCAACTGAATACCATACACAAGTATCTACATCTTCGATCACTTTGAAGAATCCCGATACTTGCAATACCTGGTTCTCTACTTTATTCAAATAACTATAACTTCTCAAAATTCGGACATTGTGTTTCTACGAAACACCTGTCTAAAAACTAGTGAAGTCATAAGTAAACCGAATATAGTACGAGGACCAACCCCTCTGTCCTAATGGACACTGGACAACATACAATACTCTGTATAAGTCCTTTGAGTCTAATAACTCAAACCCTGTGTGTCGTAGGTTGAAAACTGTACTTTTGGTTATGAAGAATTACATCGTTGTTTAATGCTCCTTACCTAACCATCCACTGATATAGGTAAATGTCATCGACATAATTTCAAAAAGGTATATCTCACTCTATAAAAATAGACTTACAGATATATCAATTTGAAATTGGTGCATGACAGCGGATATTCAAAACCAAATATTTGCCGTCCGGCAAACAACCCAGGTGACTTCCTCAAATATCACCGATTACAACGAATCCCGATATAATGAGGATGATCACCTAATTCCCAATAACTTACTCCCACTCATCATCTGTAAAACCATACAGATGTGAGAATCATACCTGGTAAATACATACCCTGGAGTAAGGACTAATTGGGAAATCGGTTTTCTTTTAACAGTACACAGTGAAACTGAAACATTAAAATGTTTCGTTGGGGTATCCTGGTATTCCTAGTAATACCTCTTCCATTATCCAGATTCACAACTATAACGGTGTAATTCTTTGCCATCTTTCCAAATCCTATTATACATTTTTAGTCATTACCTTCTGCACACCCTCTTAGGCTAAATGGTTTTCTTCCTTCCCTACCGTTCGGCACCAGCCTATAGTTTGGAAGAAGACTATCCAATAAGCATAATGGGTGTACTGTCCTAATCCTAGGAGCACTCGTAATGCGAGAGAAGGTAAAGATAAAAGACAACTGAATAAACCTTATTCCTATTTCTCCTGAACCAGAATCCATCCCCGAACTGGAACAAGTTCCTTTCGAGTTCGTATATAACCATACGATGGAGTATCCAATAAACTGTGGATCTTCGTAGTGATACGGAGTGTCCTGGAGAAATACAAAGGTGATTTAGGATTGGCGAAGAAATACTTGGTTTGGTCGTGAATAGCAGTCACAATTTACTTTGCCCTCTTACTAATCCCTTTATATGTCTTTACTTAATACCTTCTGTACACCATCGTTATGCTAATTGGTTTTCTTCATTCCCCACCGTTCGGCACCGGCCTAAGGCTTGGAAGAAGACTATCTAATTTGCGTAATAGGTGTATTATCTCCTAAACCAAGGAGTACTCGCAACCTGAGAGAAGGTAAAAGTAAAAGACAATTGAATAGTCCTATTCGTTTTCTCCAGAACCGGAAACCATCCTCGAATAAATTCCTTCGAGTTCATATCTAACCATACGATGGTTTTTTCCAATGGAAGTGGACGTTCGTAGTAATACGGGGTGTCCTGGAGAAAAGGGTAAAAGTAGGAGTGACAATGAGGTATGCAACTCTGACAATCCAAAAGCCAGTGTTTAAGAAGGTTCGGTCAACTTGGTCACTGAGTCATAGTCTAGGGTCGGGTCAATGGTCGCTGCCAAAGAGAGAGAGAAAAGAAACACTCAGCGTGCACTCTATCCTAGATCAGAATGGTTAACAATTTATCTAATCTGGAAACCTCCCACTGTACCGTCAAATTCTCCTCCAAACCTGAAAGAAGAATTAGTCGGGATTACCCGAGGAGTAAACCAACTCATCAGTGGGAATCGGGATCCAACTATCATCGCATGATAACGTGACGGAATCCGCTCACGTTATCACACTCCAGAAGGTATGCGCATATCTGGAAAGTTTCAGTTTCTTTAGAAACTCCCGATGTGATTTCTACCCCATGCTCTTATGACCTTGACTTTAGCCAACAAATCATAAGTCACATGTCAAGTTCTACCCATCATTCTCCAGGTTAATTTGAGCCCACCCGTACAAGCCCTTGACTTTGGCCTACAAGGCTATACGACTGCCCCAAACCAACGCATCTATCTATGCTGCATATGAATACCCAATAGCTACCAATCACTGTGCCTTGACTTTGGCCAACAAACACAGCTTGAATACTTATTGACTATCCATATGAAACGACGGAGGGCTACGAATGGTTTCTGGCGAAAACCTTTAACGTAATGAACTTGATATCGTTGAAGGAACTGGATAGCTTTTAAAAATATAGTGACGAAAAACCTTTGCTAAAGAGGTTACTCCTGGTGAAGGGATCTCAACTCTTTCCCCGTAGAATGAGGTGGAGGATATTCCAACTGAATACCACGATGCAAAGCAAAAGTAATCGGCTCTAGTGAAGTTATTGCCCTGACGCAAACTTCTGTCCAAGGGGTCACTCCCGGTGAAGGGATCTCGGCCCTTGCCTCGTCGACTGAGGAGCAGGATATTCCAACTGAATACCACTGTGCAAAACAAAAGTGAACGTCCTTGCAATAACAGCTTTTTGAAAAATGTTCCAACAACATCATAATAGGTTTGTTTAGCTTGCATTGATCCAAATCAACGCAGTCCCATCAATTGATCACACCAATAAAGAACGAAAATAATGATGTACGTATATGCCATCCGCATTCGCCACTGGGTCCCGTCATTACCCGTTAGGTTACTTAACTAATGACAGAGCGGGGACAGGACTAGCGTGGATGCAAAACATATACAACATCTACTAGTATATATATCAATATATAATATTTCGCTCAAGGCGTGATAAAATGCAACATCACAGAAATGTAATAAGCATCACAGAACAATACAGATATCTGGGATCCCCGGGTTTCATAGAGCCGCTACTGAAACCCGACGTTCCCCTGGTCGTGTGGATAGCCTGTGCAATGAAATCGTAGACCCCTACGGGCGCGGCAAGTTACCCGCCAAAACCTGAAGCGAGGCAGCCCCTTTCAGCAACGTGAATGGACCACCCAGCACTTCACGGAATCCGGTAACTTGGGCACCCCTCCTGGGTCAACCTTTACCCCCTACGAGTGCGGCGAATAGCCCGCCAATTCTAGAGTAAAGCCCCCTCCGTCTCAATGCCATGAGATGTGGGCCCGTTGCCCTTTAGAACCCGGCTATCCGTGCACCCCACCTTGGGGTAATCCTAGTACAGAAAGTAAAATATACATACAACGGGTACATCGACCTCAGCCCGGTCGTGCCCCAAAAGAATAATATACAAACATGCAGTGACGGCAGTCCACATGTCGGACGCTCGCCCCGCAATATCAAATGTACATAAATAACCAAGCTATACTAACATTGCATTCAGCCTACGCCCCACGACCAATCCGCAACATCACAGCACAACACAGAACATCAACGTGAATGTCACGTTCGCAAATCCGTCTAAATGGGCTATAGCAGTTAAACAGGATTTACCGATCAAATGACATTCACGGTCGCAGATATAATGTAAATACTGTGAACTAACATGTTTAAAATTTTTGATCGACTGAATTTTCCGAAGTGGGCCCCAAGCACAACTGTAGCACTCAAAAACATCTGGGCCCAAAAAGAATATACTAGAAACCCTATTTCCATGTCAGAGAGCCACTTTAAAAATTTGATGCAGTGAAGCCAAAATTCGGTGGCAGATCCGCGGCCAAAACGTGGTTTTGGCCGCTGATCTGCCGCGCTACAGTAACTTCAGCCTACCAAATTTTCACAGAATGCATAAAAAACCCTGCATGTATTTTTACAATGTACCAAATAATTTTTAAAGCACTGGAAAAATTCGACAGAAACTTAACATGGAAACGCGGTTTTTTGAAAATCCGTTCGATCGAACTTGTAAACACGTTAGAGCAAGCTAGACAAGGTTAATGGCGTGGCGATGATACCAGTGTAAGTGCACGGCGGCGGCCCAGCCGTCAATCCGAGGCCAAAATGCGGAAACGATACTTTTCTTTAAACTTGTAAACTGGCACCACCGCGCACTTTAAACCCGGATCGGGCCATTAATCTAGTCCTAGCTAACTAAAGAACGGGTAGAGAGATATACCGAGCGATCCGTGTCCTTCGGTCTTCTCGTCGTCGTCCCGATCTCCCCGCGGAATCTCCGGTCTTCACCTCCTCGCCGGAAGGGCACCACGTCGCCGGCTTCTTTTACGGGCTCCCACCTCTGGACCGAGGCAACTCGGGCACGAAGTTGGCGAGCCGACGTGCCCAAGGATGTTGTAGGTTAACTGTAGAACTCTATGTCTCTTTGGGGTTGTGGAAGTTGCCTTTTGGTGGAGGAATAAGATATACATATTTGGAGATGGAGCTTTGGATTTTTGTGAAACCAAAAGACCAAAAATCCCACCACAAAATATTGGGACAGCCCCCCTTCATGTTGTGGCCGGCCATCCTCAAGGAGAGAGTGAGAGGAGAGTGAGTGTATGAATGAAAAAGAATGAGCCCCATAATGCAAGAGAGAGAGAGAAGGTTATCATGAAGAATCATCATCACAAAACAAAGTCACATCAACCATCATAACCAATCATCATCATCAAGCATGATGACTCCAAAAGTAAACCATGATGAATAAGAAAGTCAAGCAATGATTATCCAAGGAAAGTCAAATGAGGGTGCAACCATCATGAAGCAAATACTTGCAAAAACCACCCTCTAAAGTGCTTATTTGCACAAATGCAAATAAGCCCTCCTCCACCATTTTTCGGCCAAAGAAAGATAAAAAGGAAAATGGCCGAAACCGGAAAACAAACTGGCAACTCCAAAAAACTGATCCCGTAATAAATTATAGGAAAACCACGCTACTGTATATACATACCCGCATTTGTATTGCGACCGAATACAAATGCAATGAGACAAATCTACACTGTACAATACTAGGATCCGGCTTAAACCAAAGCCCGCTAGTATTAACCGTCCGATCATGATCCGTGCAATACCGCACGTATCTGATCGAACCCTGCCATATCTCCATACTGCCTCTACAGCGTTTCGTCCGAAACTTGAGAAACTGGTCTGTGGGGAACTCTAAAGACTCGTCAATACTTTGGTTGTGGATTTAACCACTAGCACGTCAGAGGTATTAGCCTATACGTAACAGGCTACCAGGTATTGACCAAAAGAGACGTTGATGAGTGAACTCATGCTGACACCCTACTGAGCCTGTCAGTGACAATATCCGTACAGTCCGGTCCGTTCATCTATGAGCATCGTATGGCGGGCCTAGGGGGTTGGTAAAAGTTAGACCCCCAAAAGCGGTACAAGTCGTGTCGGAGTGTAGCTCAGAACACCCTGAGATACTACTGGAATACCTACCAGTAAATCTCCTACCTTGGCCAAGGACTTCGTGTAGGGGCTCTCCTAGACACAGCGCGACCTCACCCCCAATACCGGGAGAGACGAACCCCTGAAGATCCGCTCACTGCCTCCATGTGGCTCGGGACTGTACCCAACTAAAACCTGTTTGCACGTCTCCTTTGAGTGTGGTAGGGTAGTAATCAAAGTACAGTGGGAACTCACACGAGACAAATGACGATCTCAGGTCGATGAACTAACCTGTACACATGTCACCAGGGAACTTCTATCTGACGTTAGGTATAAGATCAACTAGCATGTTCCCGGCGAGTCCTGTCCGGTGTACTCATAATCCAATGAGAACCTATATACATCTTAGGTGATCCAACTGAAACCAGTGGCTTGTGAGACCGGCCACCGCCCCTCGTCGGGGTCTCGACTGTATACACTAATCTACTCTGGAGTATCGATGCCCTGTTGTAACATTTCGAAATAATAAAAATATTATTTTTGGGAAATTTATAATTTAATATTATTTTATTGAATATTTTAATAATTCGGTATAATTAAATACAAATAAATGGGGAAAATTTTTGGAAAATTCTAAAATTGGGTAAATTAGAGAATTACGCCATTTATAAGTTTAATTGATTAGTTATATGCTAATTTAGTGCTAATCGCGAATAAAAATCGCTAATCGGTTTTTTTTAGCATTTTTTGTGCAAAACATGCACATATCACTTTTTCACACTTGTGCATTTTCTTGCCAGGGTTCACTTTAGGTTTACTATTCTTGGGAGAAGGATTTTGAGAGAATAAGAAAAAGAAAAGGAAAAGAAAATGGGAAAAGAATAAAGATATGAGGTATGGTGAGAAAGAGAAAGGTATGGGTTTTCTTTGACTTTGGACTTAGCTATTCTCTTCATTCCTCATTCATTTTCCCTCCCTCTCCCTCCATTGCTGCTGCTGCTCCTGCACGTCACCTCCCTCCCCTCTTCAATGCCCTCTAAACACCTCTAAAACAATTCCAAAACCCCACTCTCATTTCATTAAAAGTGTGCATAAGCTCAAGATCTACACTTAGAGCTAAAGAAGCAATGATTTTGGCCACTAGGGGCAACTCAAGAAAATTCTTTAGTTGCTAAATGAGGTATTTTCTGAATCATTAACTTAGTTTTAGCATTTCCTTTACCCCCATGTTTAGATTGAACCGATATTGTGTGATATTGTGGAGTTAAGGAAAACCTAGTTAGGGTTTGAGGAAATTATGAGTTGTAATGTGAAATTGAGTTCAGTAGAGGCTTCACCAACACCCTAGTGTAAGAATTGAGATCCAAACCTAAGACTTAAGACCCGGATTATGGATTTAGAAACCGATATCGGGGAATTTATGAAATCTGTGAGGGGTATATTGAATCTGCTATCATACGAGACATCCTAAATTAAAATTGATTGGACAGTGACATGTGCAGGCACCCAGGAAGCTACCACCAAGACCCCAACCCCTAACTCATCAAGCCGGCCGCAGATTTATCTATTCGGGCCGCAATTTGCAGCCAGACCATGGTGGATTTGCCTCATTTTGGTTTTGGTGTTCCCTTATCTGTAGATTAGGCCCCTGGTATATATAGATTTGTCCAATTTGTCCTAGGGTGAAATCTGGAACATATTTCCTAAGTTGCTGTTTTGGATTCGTGTTTCCGTATTCCGTATTCTTAATTCTGAATTTGTGTCTTGTGTTTTACCTCGACTATTTGGCATTTATACGACGATATAGAGGATTTTATTGATGGTTTTGAAGGCGTGCCATAGGTTCTAACCTATATGCCCCTTATCGTATCGTTTTGGGATTCGTATGCCGTTTTAGTTTTGAATTGGTTTTAATGCGCATATACGACACTTTGATGTGTTGGTACCCCATGAAGACTTCGGGACGACAAGCAAACGCGTGGTGGCATCGAAAGATAAAGACGCAAGGTGAGTAGATTATATCTACAGGGGGAAGTCGGGTGGATGGCGTATAGCACCCCCGCATTCCGTAGTTCTTATTATATATGATAGTTAGGTGTATTATGGATAGTATAAGGTTAGAGGTGACTAGTGTAGTTCATAGTCGCGAACCCTAGAATAGATTTACACCTACACGCACACCCTTGAATATTCCTTTCACTTGCACTGTGTTTGATGATATTGGATGGCATTGGAGATGAGTCGATAATGTTAGGCATTGTGCCGCGAGATCGGTGATTTGATGTGATTCGTATTTGGGATACGACATGTGATTCTTGCGGGCTTTGGATGTGCGTTTACCCCCGCATTCATGCTTTATAAATGGTATCGATTTGTACTAGACTTAGATCAGTACCCCAGATTATGTGTTATGATGATAAGGATACCTGATATCTGATGAGAGGAATGTGATATTGACCCGTACCCAGCTATTGGGATGCCGTACGATGATTTACCGTACGAGCCTATATTGATGATAGATCCGCACTCATGACTCGAGGATGTCTTACGATATACTGTATCGTACGCGATATTATTGAGGCGGGATCACCGACTAGTATATCTATATATATATCGACTCAGATTTAGGTGGTTTCCATACCTCTCCCGATTGACTTGATACTTAGATCTGTAGTTTGCATAGTAGATTCTTCACTGTGGTGTTGATTACTTGATTTCCGCATATTCATGCTATTCGCATTGCTTGCATATGTTTATCGCTATATTATTATTATGCTGTTAGGACACCAGCACCATTATCGATGATGCGTATGTTTCACGTACACTATTTGCCGGCTCACACACTTCATCATCGATAATTGCCATACCACTACACTGTAGTACTGTTGCATCATGATATGATTCTTGCTTGGCTTATTGTACACTTATACCTGTACACAAACATAGATGATTCTGTCTTGATTAGAGATTTGGGAACCGCAAGATGTTCTTCAAAACTGATTCGTTTTAAAAGAGCGGTTTCCCTCGACATGTGCACATTACTATTCCATGTTGCATGACTCCTGATATGCTTACCTTTTTTTACATGTCGCATACATCATGTTTTGATTATACGCATTGAGATATGTTGTTTCCATGATATTTCTGGATTTGGGAACCGTGGGTATTTCAAAAGAGAATATATAATTGTGTTAAAAACCCGGTTACCCTTGATATGATATTTCAGTGCGTCCACCATGTGTTTTCTCGGTGCTGAGAGCGACATGTGAAACCCGATTCGAGGAGGCGGATGAGGCCGATTGCGGGTACATGGTGGACCCGGTATGGTACCCCGGGACGAGAACGGTTTCGCTGTGTAGTAGACGGTGAGCCTGGCAGAGGGACTACCATCTACCGGTGATTGGTTGGACCTGGCGGTTATCCAGAGGATACTGACCTGAGTCGATAGATGGATATAGGTGTACTGCCGGGGCCGAGGGCCGATTCCGCAGACATAGCCCGTGGGCTGATCTGGACTGACGGAGCCCGATAGATGAGGATTTACGTGTCGATGCTAGGCACGGGTTTCATGATGTTTTCCATGATTTGATTATATCCTCGCATTTGCATGCATGATGTTTATTGTCATTGGGTGACGGGTGGACGGGTTCCACGTTTATTGTCATTGGGTGACGGGTGGACGGGTTCCACGTTTATTGTCATTGGGTGACGGGTGGACGGGTTCCACGTTTATACAGACTTGATCACATACAGACTGGATTTACATTGATCAAACTTCTTGCAGACATACCTTATACTGATGACATGTTATTACCTGAGTACTTGGCACTACATATATGCTTAGATGTTACATTGCCACTTTATCATGCTTCAGACGTACTCTTGTGGTTTATATTTTACTGATTGTTTGACCTAGGTTTATGTCTTGCATTCGGTTTCTGCTTGACATAGCCCGTGGGCTGATCTGGACTGACGGAGCCCGATAGATGAGGATTTACGTGTCGATGCTAGGCACGGGTTTCATGATGTTTTCCATGATTTGATTATATCCTCGCATTTGCATGCATGATGTTTATTGTCATTGGGTGACGGGTGGACGGGTTCCACGTTTATTGTCATTGGGTGACGGGTGGACGGGTTCCACGTTTATTGTCATTGGGTGACGGGTGGACGGGTTCCACGTTTATACAGACTTGATCACATACAGACTGGATTTACATTGATCATACTTCTTGCAGACATACCTTATACTGATGACATGTTATTACCTGAGTACTTGGCACTACATATATGCTTAGATGTTACATTGCCACTTTATCATGCTTCAGACGTACTCTTGTGGTTTATATTTTACTGATTGTTTGACCTAGGTTTATGTCTTGCATTCGGTTTCTGCTTGTAGATATTTCTATTCATGAGTTGGCAACTCACCCCCGTTGTGCCACAGTTCTTGCAGGTTTTGCCGTACATGTTCCATTGCGGCATTTCTGGCACACTGCTTGCTTGTGGGTGAATTGCATTTGGTAGGTGGATTCTTTTGCATCAAGAACCACCATTGTACTTGTATTATTCATTGTATCTAGAATTTCCATCAACCAAAACTTGTATATTGTTTCAGAATCAGACACCAGTGATGTATTATTTCGACCCTAGAGTCGCGCTTAGTAGTGTTACAGTTTTCATGCTTATCTGGGTTTCTTTTGAATTTTGATCCTCGCTATTCGGCGTTGTATAGTATATTGCTTGTTGTTTATTTATCCTTAAAATGGTTTTAGATTTCTGGGTTTTTGGCTTACTTGGATCAGATGGAGTCCTATAGACTTCATATGGTTCAAGGGCCAGTCACGTGCTCTTTCGGTTCGTGACAAAGTTGGTATCAAAGCGCTAGGTTGACCTTGGTTCGAGTCTAAGTTTGACTATATGGAGCCTAGGGCGTTTATATATATATACGGAACTTAGGCTTGACCTTACGGAACTTAGACTTAGTCGAGGGGGTATTAGACCCGAACTTTCGTCGTATAGGATGACCCTTGGTTGATGGAATAGGTGATTAAAGTAGAGTGACGTACCGTGGGTATGTTACGCGGCATACTTACGACACGCCACTCTGCTTAAGGAACCTTAGGATGTACATATTTTCGAGATCATTGACTCTCTTCATATCCATGATTATACATCCATTTGAGATCCTCGATTCTATTAGTTTCATGATCATACCTTCATTGATGTTGTTCCTTCTTATGATCATGTATCCACTCTGGATCTGTTGTTCTCTTTCTTGCCATTGATCTGCTCTCTTCGATACTCGATTGAGGTTCATGTCGCCATGTTTGAGCGCAGTTTAGGCTGCTGCTAGGGTTACGGTCAGGGCGAGCTCGTCTGGTACGAGGGCCGACCATTGTGTTTTCTGGTGACATGGGAACGTATCGAGTTAGTATTGATGGCTGTGACCTCTAGTGGGGGCGAGTGCTTGGTTTTGCACCGGATGATCGGGCCATGGTTAGAGCTGCCAGTTGAGAGAGGACTGTTGATGTACAACATACCTCAGAGATTATGATGTCGCCTACCGTGCAGACAGATGGACCAGCTGTTGCTGAGATTGACAGGATGTCGCTTCCGGAGCTTACGAGCTGAGACTGCCGGAGCTTCCAGGCAGATATGAGACAGATGATAGCTAGTCTACCCTATTTGAGAGACGAAGGTGATTCGTCCGATTTATGCGCCGGAGCGGGCCCAGTTGAGTTGAAGATTTCCATCGTGGAGAGTCTTACTCAGATCTAGAGCAGACCTATTCAGAGATGACCGCCAATGTATTGCCTTTCCTGGAGGATTGAGGCGCTGTTCGGCGTACTGGCGAATGAGCCAGTTGTTGCTGCAAATGACGAGATATCGCCCAGATGGTTGGAGCTACTGCAGCATGAGCATATACCTAGAGATATGATGGACGGTCGCTAGTCACCTGAGGATGAATGACTAGGACATGTGGTTCGTTCGTTTACCCCGATGCGAGGTCATCAGATAGATTGCTTCCAGCTAGAAACGACTTCACGCAGGTTCGTTGAGAGTCGATAGAGACGATCGAATGTCAGGAGCCTATTTTCCAAGTTTAAAGTATACGGAAAGACATGAAGATGATTCTATGGACCCTCTAGAAGAATGAAACCCTAACTCGACTTAATGACCGTGTGAAAGCCTCTGAACCTTAGGGTTTGCGGCAGTTCCGCGGCGCCATTAGTGAGGCTTGGGTTTGCCCTTCTACGACTGGACCACCGACGCTGTGGCATGTACTCGATACTATTAAACTGTACTCAAGATGTTGATCTCTTGGGGGATTATAAGTCTCTGACGAGTCGATCGAATGATTCGCCATCATTCGGATATCATGTGATGCGATGCATTGCTTGGGAGACTCCAGATACGAGTATAGCCGTTGGAGCACAATCCATGCAGCCACGATGAGACGAGTCCGAATCAGTCGACATTGAAGCAGAGTGAAGAAAAGAGTTCGCAAGAGATTTCGACAAGATGACGTCCCACTCCGCTGACATCAGAGATGTGATACGCACCCAGAGGCGTTGTATATGGATATATCTTCCAGAAAGAAACACAATAAGTATGCAGCCGTTCTGGAATAAGAATTAGCTTCAGCAATGGATGATGACTTCCGGGCAATTCGGCAGGAACGAGATTTGAGAGAGAAACCTCGACAGGACCTTTCTGGAATACGATACGAAAAGACCTAGACCCAGGAGTGGTCATATTGCGCAGACCCAGCAGGCCAGAGTTCGGCATCGTCGACGAGGTAGTTGACCAGGTTCGGATAAAGGAACTTACCCAGATGCGTTGTAAATTGATCAAGGACAGACGAGTATTGAGTATTCCTCCGATGGTTGGGACGTGTCCCCGAGGACCTGTTCGGCCATTCATCTTCTATAGAATGATGAAGCTACAGAGTACGCGATTTCGAGTCCGTGCGAGGGACTTCGGATCGACCATGGCCGAGAACAATGCAGTGCGTAGATAGCATGGCGTGACGTCGAAGTGGACGGAAATACAGACAAGCGGACAAGAGGTTCGTGCGAGACGCTGATGAGCTGTCATTACTTCCCGTCGAGACCCGAGGTCAGATATGCTTACAGAGACGTTGGGATGCAACCAGATTCCGAGAAATGTTGTGCTGATGACACAGATGACCATTGAGCGAGAAGAGATTATGCAAGAGTACCAGCCTCCGTACAGATCGGCATAGGCATGATTGGAAGAGACCCTGAGCAGGATTCCTTCCAGGACACTGCTGCAACGATGCTTGCACCTAGGATCAGATGTGTGATGTGCATTTAGAGAGCCAGAGGCCGATGCCAGTAATATGCAGCTTCATGAGTGGTCGTGAGGATTGACCGAGAGATGACCAGAGAAGTGCCAGAACGGAATCGTCCCCATTAGCACACCTGACATGACCGATGAGCCGATTGACTGCGAGATTGGTAATCCACAGAGAAGATAAGGACCCAGAGTCAGAGGACGCCAGACCGTGAGCAAGAGGCAAGTAGATATCTTGCGCTACTAGCATTGGATGCACCGACTCCTTCTCGACCTTGAAGGAGGAACTACCGACGACGATATTTATGATTTGTGATTTTGTGATTCGATTATCACGTATCCGTCATCTTGGAATTTTGGTATTTTGGGCGATCTATTGCATGATTTAGTTTTGATGACCGAGTTTCATGATATTGTTTCATGCACCCACTGGATATTTATATTTTGCGCATAAGTTATTACATTTGAGCTATTGATTGTGATTTCACGCCTATCTTATGCAGTGATTTGATTTACACTTCCAGCATAGTTTTCATGCACCTTTAGTGTTTTGATATACGATTTTGGTGCACGCCAGATGCACTAAATCGGGATTCTTCGTGCATGTCACATGCACCTGATTTTGCTGTCAGGCACACACGTTGCCTATGACAGATGTTTCGTGCACGCCACTTGCACCTAGATATTGTTTTGTACACCTGTATGACACATATATGGATTTTGATTCCGTGCGCACCAGACGCACCGGATGTTCTTATATACTTTTTTGGGGTTTTAAATTTAAATTCGGGGACCGAATTTATTTAACGGGGGTAGATTGTAACATTTCGAAATAATAAAAATATTATTTTTGGGAAATTTATAATTTAATATTATTTTATTGAATATTTTAATAATTCGGTATAATTAAATACAAATAAATGGGAAATTTTTTTTGGAAAATTCTAAAATAGGGTAAGTTAGAGAATTACGCCATTTCTAAGTTTAATTGATTAGTTATATGCTAATTTAGTGCTAATCGCGATTAAAAATCGCTAATCGGCTTTTTTAGCATTTTTTGTGCAAAACATGCACATATCACTTTTTCACACTTGTGCATTTTCTTGCCATGGTTCACTTTGGGTTTACTATTCTTGGGAGAAGGATTTTGAGAGAATAAGAAAAAGAAAAGGAAAAGAAAATGGGAAAAGAATAAAGAAATGAGGTATGGTGAGAGAGAGAAAGGTATGGGTTTTCTTTGAGTTTGGACTTAGCTATTCTCTTCATTCCTCATTCATTTTCCCTCCCTCTCCCTCCATTGCTGCTGCTGCTCCTGCACCTCACCTCCCTCCCCTCTTCAATGCCCTCTAAACACCTCTAAAACAATTCCAAAACCCCACTATCATTTCATTAAAAGTGTGCGCAAGCTCAAGATCTACACTTGGAGCTAAAGAAGCAAGGATTTTGGCCACTAGGGGCAACTCAAGAAAATTCTTTAGTTGCCAAATGAGGTATTTTCTGGATCATTAACTTAGTTTTAACATTTCCTTTACCCCCATGTTTAGATTGAACCGATATTGTGTGATATTGTGGAGTTAAGGAAAACCTAGTTAGGGTTTGAGGAAATTATGAGTTGTAATGTGAAATTGAGTTCAGTAGAGGCTTCACCAACACCCTAGTATATGAATTGAGACCCAACCTGAGACTTAAGACCCGGATTATGGATTTAGAAACCGATATCGGGGAATTTATGAAATCTGTGAGGGGTATATTGAATCTGCTATCATACAAGACATCCTAAATTAAAATTGATTGGACAGTGACATGTGCAGGCACCCAGGAAGCTACCACCAAGACCCCAACCCCTAACTCATCAAGCCAGCCGCAGATTTATCCATTCTGGCCGCAATTTGCGGCCAGACCATGGTGGATTTGCTTCGTTTTGGTTTTGGTGTTCCCTTATCTGGAGATTAGGCCCCTGGTATATATAGATTTGTCCAATTTGTCCTAGGGTGAAATCTGGAACATATTTCCTAAGTTGCTATTTTGGATTCATGTTTCCGTATTCTGTATTCTTAATTCTGAATTTGTGTCTTGTGTTTTACCTCGACTATTTCGCATTTATACGACGATATAGAGGATTTTATTGATGGTTTTGAAGGCGTGCCATAGGTTCTAACCTATATGCCCCTTATCGTATCGTTTTGGGATTCGTATGCCGTTTAAGTTTTGAATTAGTTTTAATGCGCATATACGACACTTTGATGTGTAGGTACCCCATGAAGACTTCGGTACGACAAGAAAACGTGTGGTGACATCGAAAGATAAAGACGCAAGGTGAGTAGATTATATCTACAGGGGGAAGTCGGGTGGATGGCGTATAGCACCCCCGCAGTCCGTAGTTGTTATTATATATGATAGTTAGGTGTATTATGGATAGTGTAGGGTTAGAGGTGACTAGTGTAGTTCATAGTCGCGAACCCTAGAATAGATTTACACCTACACGTACACCCTTGAATATTCCTTTCACTTGCACTGTGTTTGATGATATTGGATGACATTGGAGATGAGTCGATGATGTTAGGCATTGTGCCGCGAGATCGGTGATTTGATGTGATTCTTATTTGGGATACGACATGTGATTCTTGCGGGCTTTGGATGTGCGTTTACCCCCGCATTCATGCTTTATAAATGGTATCGATTTGTACTAGACCTAGATCAGTACTCCAGATTATGTGTTATGATGATAAGGATACCTGATATCTGATGAGAGGAATATGATATTAACCCATACCCAGCTATTGGGATGCCGTACGATGATTTACCGTATGAGCCTATATTGATGATAGATCCGCACTCATGACTCGAGGATGTCTTATGATATACTGTATCATACGCGATATTATTGTGGCGGGATCACCAACTAGTATATCTATATATATATCGACTCAGATTTAGGTGGTTTCCATACCTCTCCCGATTGACTTGATACTTAGATCTGTAGTTTGCATAGTAGATTCTTCACTGTGGTGTTGATTACTAGATTTCCGCATATTCATGCTATTCGCATTGCTTGCATATGTTTATCGCTATATTATTATTATGCTGTTAGGACACCAGCACCATTATCGATGATGCATATCTTTCACGTACACTATTTGCCGGCTCACACACTTCATCATCGATAATTGCCATGCCACTACACTGTAGTACTGTTGCATCATGATATGATTCTTGCTTGGAATATTGTACACTTATACCTGTACACAAACATAGATGATTCTGACTTGATTAGAGATTTGGGAACCGCAAGATGTTCTTCAAAACTGATTCGTTTTAAAAGAGCGGTTTCCCTCGACCTGTGCATATTACTATTCCATGTTGCATGACTCCTGATATGCTTACCTTTCTTTACATGTCGCATACATCATGTTTTGATTATACGCATTGAGATATGTTGTTTCTATGATATTTCTGGATTTGGGAACCGTGGGTATTTCAAAAGAGAATATATAATTGTGTTAAAAACCCGGTTACCCTTGATATGATATTTCAGTGCGTCCACCATGTGTTTTCTCGGTGCTGAGAGCGACATGTGAAACCCGATTCGAGGAGGCGGATGAGGCCGATTGCGGGTACATGGTGGACCCGATATGGTACCCCGGGGCGAGAACGGTTTCGCTGTGTAGTAGACGGTGAGCCTGGCAGAGGGACTACCATCTACCGGTGATTGGTTGGACCTGGCGGTTATCCAGAGGATACTGACCAGAGTCGATAGATGGATATGGGTGTACTGCCGGGGCCGAGGGCCGATTCCGCAGACATAGCCCGTGGGCTGATCCGGACTGACGGAGCCCGATAGATTAGGATTTACGTGTCGATGCTAGGCACGGGTTTCATGATGTTTTCCATGATTTGATTATATCCTCGCATTTGCATGCATGATGTTTATTGTCATTGGGTGACGGGTGGACGGGTTCCACGTTTATTGTCATTGGGTGACGGGTGGACGGGTTCCACGTTTATACAGACTTGATCACATACAGACTGGATTTACATTGATCATACTTCATGCAGACATACCTTATACTGATGACATGTTATTACCTGAGTACTTGGCACTACATATATGCTTAGATGTTACATTGCCACTTTATCATGCTTCAGACGTACTCTTGTGGTTTATATTTTACTGATTGTTTGACCTAGGTTTATGACTTGCATTCGGTTTCTGCTTGTAGATATTTCTATTCACGAGTTGGTAACTCACCCCCGTTGTGCCACAGTTCTTGCAGGTTTTGCCGTACAGGTTCCATTGCGGCATTTCTGGCACACTGCTTCCTTGTAGGTGAATTGCATTTGGTAGGTGGATTCTTTTGCATCAAGAACCACCATTGTACTTGTATTATTCATTGTATCTAGAATTTCCATCAACCAAAACTTGTATATAGTTTCAGACTCAGACACTAGTGATGTATTATTTCGACCCTAGAGTCGCGCTTAGTAGTGTCACAGTTTTCATGCTTATCTAGGTTTCTTTTGAATTTTGATCCTCGCCATTCGGCGTTGTATAGTATATTGCTTGTTGTTTATTTATCCTTAAAATGGTTTTAGATTTCTGGGTTTTTGGATTACTTGGATCAGATGGAGTCCTATAGACTTCATATGGTTCAAGGACCAGTCACGTGCTCCTTCGAGTCGTGACACCTGTCTCGAAACTCCCACGACTAGGGATCTTTTAAGGATATGCTTATAGACTACCAGCTCCCACGTATATGATCGCCCTCATACTGCTGGCAGTCAAGCAAGAATCCTCGGGGCTCTATCAACGTGCAATAGTGACCTGTAAGGTCACCTAAAGCAGTACACGATGATAAAGGTAAACCAGATAGAATACTATCATCTTGAGTAAGACTGTCCTACCGGAATAGGTCCTCCCTCAATCATTGCAATCACGTGCCTGTGATCCAATAATTGACTATGAGGGCACTATCTCCAACATACATATATATAGTCGGTGATCCCGCCTCAATAATATCTCATACGATACATCATCTAATAGGACATCCTCGAGTCTAGTGTGCGGATCTATCATCAATAGCTCGTACGGTAAATCCATCGTATGGCCCCAAATTAGGGTACGGGTCAAATATCGCATCCATCTCATTATTCATTGGGTATCCACTTTATCAAAAAAAACATGATCCGGGGTACTGATTTACGTCTAGTACAAAACTGATACCATCTATGAAATGCATGTGTGTGTATGAAAACACCACGCCTAAAGAACCCGCTAAAATATCATGTCGTATCTCAAATACGGACCATATCACCACACTGATCCCACGACCTCAAGCCCGTTCTCATCGAGTCATCTCCAAATATCACATAATATCCTCAACATTCACGCATGTGTATATTAATGTATATATGCATAGTCCCATACCCATACGTATCTACATATATACACATTCCCATATACGCACAAGAAGTAAAAGTATGCAAGTGTGCATGTGCGCGTGTACGCAAAACCTTACTCTAGGGTTTCGTGACTAAAAATCCGCTATAGTCCTTTCTTCAATTCACGCTAACTCTAAAGCCATAAGCTCCTAAGGCTTCTCTTACTCGGTGTTCATATCTCATATTAACATTTAAAAGTATATCGTTACCACATCACCTCATTCCTCATAACTTTGCGGGGGTGCTATACGCCATCCACCCGACTTCCCCCGTAAATAAAATCTACTCACCTGATCTTCGCTCGCCGATGCCGACGTCGCCACGCGCTTTCTTGTCATCTTGAAGTCCACATGGGGTACCTACATGTCATATATAGCATCGTAAATGAAGTCACGCACGAAAACCAAGTCGGCACGCGTATCACGCATAGGTCAAAACCTATCGCCTACGCATGCAAGAACAGCCAAACCAACCCTCGATGTCGATGTACAAACGACAAACCATCGAGAAAAACACCAAACATACCAATCATGGTTTCACAAATCACTAATTATATAAGAAATTGGTTAAAATTCACAAAAACCCCAAACTAGCTTTAAAAATTATTTTTCCGAAAACCTAGTAAACAAAAATTAACCGTTTCAGTACAAAACTTGATGTTTTACCAAAACTAGTTGTCACACTATTCACTAATTATATGAGAATTAGGGTTTAATGCATCAAGACCAAAAATTTAAACAAATCGTTATATTTTTAAAAACCCAGTTTGCAATTTTAACCAATTTCGACCATTTTATAGCAAAAATGCACAAATAACAATCTAGCTTGGATTTGCATGATCTAAAGCTTTAAACTACAATTTGAAATATTAATGAAGTCTTGAAAAACCTAATTACATTTTTCTCTTAATCAAATTCATAGTTTACAAAAACCTAGTTTGTTAAAAAGCTTAAATTTGGACATTTTTCAAGTAACTACTTGTAATTAGCAACTAGATTAGTTTTTAACAAGTTTCAAGATGCTAGCCCACATCACATAACCATGCACAATTGATCACAACCCAACTCCAAAACAAAACCCTAACTTGAATTCCTTAATCATGCAATTGAACCCATTTAAAACCTAATAACACTTGATTAAAAACAAAGATTAGAACTGGTATCAATTGGAAAAGGGTTATATCTCAAACAAGTTTGAAATGAGATCCACACTTTCCAAAACATAGCACCCAAAATGCAAACTTTTCACCAAGATCTATACTATAAGGGCTAAGGAAAAATGGGTAGGAGTTGGATTTGGATTTTAGCTTGATTTTTGATGGAAATTGATGAATTTTTTGATGGAAGAAGAGTGGGATTTTGGGGGAAATGGGGCTGCTGCAGGTGAGGGAGGGCTCGGCCCTGAGGTGAGGAAGAGAGGAGAGAGAGTGAGGTTGGGAAAAAAATGATATCAAGTCAACCCAAGGTCAAAGTCCATTCTCATTTAACTTTCTCTCATTTCCTTTGTTTTCTTCTCTTTCTTTTCCAAAAGGGTGAAGGAAATTGGGGGGTTTCCTGCTAGGTTCAGCCTCTTTAATGGGGTTTTTGGGTGTGTGTGGGAGTGTGGGTTAAGGGAAAAATGTTAACACCAAAACCCCCAAGTCAAACTAGCACCGTACCTCCATTTATTTTCACAAAATAAGCCTTTTTCTTCAATATTTTCAAAACCGATTAACAACTTAATTTCATTTCAGAAACAATATTTTACATGTTAGTTTAGTGTGTCATGATGCACAAAATTTGTATTAACCCATTCCAATTTGTAATTTTCCCTAATTAAATGTATTAGAGACGGCTTAAAATAATATTAAAATAATTATTTTCGAAATTTTTTTCAGAAATTTAGAAATTTTACCAGTGGCTCAATAAACACCAAATACCAACAATTTCATAGCTAGAATATGTATATTAAATTTTATACTAAAAGATATTGATATCTTGATTTTTACTTAAACACCCGTTATTTTACCGATTTACCGAAATTTCACCTAAACGATTTTCAAAACGTTACAATCTTCCCCCCTTAAAGAAATTCGGTCCCCGAATTTAAATTAAACCCCCCCCAAATACAAAAACATTTAAGCAAGACCATCAAGTCGTCGGGGCTCTAAAATCATAATTACATAAAACACACCGTAGCGCAATGCATGCGCATGAAAAACGGATATATAAACAAAAATCAAAACTCCGGCAAGCATCCCGCAATCTTCGGAGTTATGGTGAAGACACCAATGTCAAGATCCAAAATGAGATCAATATGATATACATCAAAGCTATACCTGTAAACGTCAGAACTATACAGGTAACATCATTAAAACATCTCGAAGCAATGCATGCCAAACCTTTTTCAAATCGCCGTACGATGTTCGCAACACTGCACAGTGGCGGACGTCTATTGTAAGAAAATAACTATATATATATATACATATATATATGTATATCCTTTGTTTAATATCCACGTCCCGCCGTTTTGAAAGCAATTTTAGAAGGGTTTCTTTTATAAAAAGTTTTTGTGTAATCACGGACACGTTGGTAAATACTGAGACTATAGCTCCTATTTGGAAATCCCTTTGATAACTATCAATGCATGCAAAAATATACTCAGGTACTGTCCTCTGACTAGTCCTGCTCAATACTAAACCAAATAGTAAGTATCATAAAATATACTGCTCCAAAAGAAATCAATCCCAAATATATATGAATGCTACGTGCGTCTGATGTGCACGGAAATCGAAATCCATGAATGTGCCATACATGTGCATAGAAACAGCATCTAAGTGCAACGAGTGTGCACAAAAACACCTGTCAAAGGCAACGTGTGTGCCTGATAGTAAAACCAGGTGCATCTGATATGCACGAAGAATCTCGATTTAGTGCATCTAGTGTGAACCTAAATCGCATCTAGCGCCTTACGTATGCGCAAAATCCGAGTCAAGTGCACAAGGTGCACGAAAACAAATATCGAATATCAAAATCGAAATCGACGATATACAACATATCTCAATCCAAATCCAAATCAGGTATACCGTGGTATATAATCTCATAACCATGTGCATCAGCGTGCACAAAATCAAATCTAAATACTAAAGGTGCATGAAAACTATGCCGAAAGCATAAGTCAAATCATATGCATGCCCTAGGCGTGAAATCAAATATCATGAAACTCGGTCATCAAATCTCAATCATGAAATAAATCACCCAAAAATACTGAAATCCAATGTGACGGATACGTTATAGTCAATCACAAAATCACAAATCATAAATGTCGTCGTCGATATGTCCGTCCTTCAAAGTCGAGAAGGTGTCGGTGCACCCAATGCTAGCAGAGCAAGATATCTACTTGCCTCCTGATCATGGCCTGTCGCCTGGTGCCCTTAGGCTCTCGTCTCTCACTGCGAATTGCTAAGTACATAGCTCCTCGGCTCAACGGTCCAATATGGAAACGATAACGGAAGCAGTCCGCTCTGAAACATCCTCTAAAGATCTCTGGTCAACTATCATGGTTACTCATAACATGTCTCGTCGACGATGCCGAACTCTGGCCTACTAGGTGTGCGTCATATGACAGTTCCTGGGTCCAGGTCTTCTCGTTTAGAATTTCCAGAAATATCTTGTCGGGGTCTCTCCCAAATCTCGTTCCTGCCGAACTGCCCAGAAATTATCATCTCTTAATAAATCTATATCTGGTTCCGGAACGGCTGCATACTCATCACGACTCCTTCTGGAAGATATATTCATATACAACACCTCTGCATGCGTATCACATCTCTGATGTCGGAGGAGTGGAACGTCATCTCATCAAGATCTCGTACGAACCTCTTACTTCACTTTTCTCTAATGTCGACTGCTTCGGACTCGTCTCTTCGTGGTTACATGGACTGCGCTCTAATGGTTATACTCGTATCTGGAGTCTCCTAAGCAATGCATCCCATCACCTGATATCCGAATGAAGTTGAATCATCTGATCGATTTTTCAAAACCTCATAATCCCCCAAGAGCTCAACATCTTGGGTATAGTTTAATAGTATCGAATAGATGCCACAGCACCTATGGACCAACCGTAGAAGGGCAGACCCAAGCCTCACTAATGACACCGCTAAACTGCCGCAAACCCTAAGGTTCACCGGCGTTCCATGGTCATTAAATCGAGTTAGGGTTTCATTCTTCTAGAGGGTCCGTAGAATTGATTGCATTGTTTTCCGAATACATTAAAGTTGGAAAATGGGTTCCTGACATTCGATCGTCTCTATCGACTCTCAACGTATCCGCGTGAAGTCGTCTCTAGCTGGAATCTATCAATCTGATGACCTCGCATCGGGGTAGGCAATGAATCACATGTCCTAGTCTTTCATCTCTGGTGACTAGGAATCTCCTATCATATCTCGAAGTATAACTCGTGCGGCGTTAGCTTCAAACATCTGGGGCGATATCTTTTCATTCGCCAAAATCACTGGCTCATTCGTCCGCATGCTGAACAGTGCCTCAATCATCAAAATATTCTGTGCTCTGACGGTCATCACAATCTGGCTGGCCCCTTGAAGTGGCCCAATCCCCTAGTGCTGATATGCACGTCCGAGAAATCTCGTAAAAGCGATCCATCAAATGCTCGTGGCGTGAAAACACAATAAAACAACGCCTCTATGCAATCGTATGTCCCTGGAATCATGCCTTGGTCAGCCTTCGTCGATGACGAGCTCATTCTGACCGCAACTCTAGCAGTAGCTCTCTCTTCCCGTACCACCGGGATAACAAAACCATAAATTGGTACTGATAAGGCTAGATCGTAGGAATGAATATAATACTGTGCAAGGAAATGTACATCCTTAGGCTTCTTAAGCGGAGTAGCGTACCGTAAATATGCCGCGGAACATACGTACGGTACATCACTCTACTCAAGCTACCTACTCCATCAACCAAGGGTCATCCTACACTCCGAAGGTAAAACCTAACGCTCTGATACCAACTTTGTCACGACCCGAAAAGTACGGAACATGACCGACACTTAAATTACGAAACGTCTCGAGGCGTACGTAATCTAAGTAAGCCAAAACCCAGAAATCATAACCAAAGAAGCAGTAGAGTGAAGGAAAAACCAATTTTAAGCAAGTAGTTTTAATCAACATAGACCGAAGTATGTATTTTTAAAATCTCAAGTATTTTCTGAAAATTTCGGCAGAGTCTCCTTTGTAAATACTGGCCCCAAAGCAATACAACATGAATAGTATACGAAATGAAAAAAGGCATCCCCAAGCGGGAGATAGCTCTTCGTCAATCAACGGTCACAACCACACAAAAAGTATAATATACAACGCCGAAGGGCGAGGATCAAAACTCAAAGAAACCCAAAATCAGCATGAAAACCATAATAATACAACGCGCGACTCTAAGGTCGAAAGAATAATAGGTCTGGTTTTCTATCTCTCTCTCAAATATACAATCCAGTTGATGGAGTTTCTAGATACAACAGAAACAATAAATAAACAATGGTGGTCCTGATGCAAAGAACCCACCTACCAAAGCAATCACCCGGAAGGAACAGTGTGCCAGCAAAGCCGCAATGAAACCTGTACGGAAAAACCTGCAAGGAACTGTGTCACAACGGGGGTGAGTTGCCAACTCGTGAGTAGAAAACATCTACAAGTAGAAATCGCATGCATAACGCTATCGTAGGTCATATCCTCAAATAATTTCCAGATCCATCAACATGTAAGTGCAATACTACGTGCTCGTGTCAGTGCTTCAGATAGCTACATATCAGATATATGATATATGAATGCATGAATATGGAATGCAATTTCTATACAATGAAAGCAGAATACATCATGATGGAAAAACTGTTTTCTTATTTAATGAGGTTTCTATATGTATACCAATCAAGTATCATCAATGAATGCAACAGAGAAATCAGTGTCAAGCATCGACACAAAACATAAGTCTCAGTATCTCAATATCCCAAATCTCAAATATCAATATCTCAGGCATCCGTATCATCTGCGGGATCGGCCCGCGGGCTCCGGCAGAACGGATCAGCCTATAACCGTCTCATGTCTCCGGCCGGTATCCTCCGGATAACCGACGAGTCCAAATAATATAACCGGTAGGTAGTGCTCCCCTGCCAGGCTCATCGAATACAACTCGAGCTTCTTGCCCCGGGGTACCATACCGGGCCCACCATGTACCCGAGACGGTTCATCCAACTCCTCGAATCGGGTTTCCAAATCCAACAACAATCATGAAAACTCATGGTGGATGACTCATACATCACGAGAAAACCGCAATTTGCATTTTAAAATGATGATACAAAGCTTTTATTAAATTCTTGTGGTTTTCCCCCAAATCCAGAAATCTCATGTAAATCCGAAATCATCAAAATCATGATACCAATAAACAGTGAATACCGGCATAAATCTCCATAATACTGCATAACCAATGAATATATGGATGCATCTGATATCATGCAGTGATTGCAATAATTAAACTAGCATATGAAAACTATAACATATTACAACTATCAGCTAGCAAGCTATGTCACTGAAATAGTATTTTCTAAAGTGTACGTGACATGGCAATTACCGATGAAGATGTATGTGAGCCGGCAAGCGAGTGTACGTGGAGCATACGCGTCATCGGTAATGGTGCTGGTGTCCTAACAACATGGTTTCATAATTACTACGTACACAATATCATGCAATGAGGCGATAACAACATAATAAGGAAAATGAATAGTAAATACAACAATAATGTGCGGAACATGAATAATAACGTGACAACAAGGAATCTACCTTACTATACATGTGTTGTACTGCTTTGCCGTTTGAAATTGTACGAATCGTGGTGTTTGAATATAAGGAATACGGTGTTTTTAAGAAAATATACGTCTTTTAAAATATCCGTAGTATCCCTTGGTATGTCTTTAAAATTCTCACGATTCGTCAGTTTTGGAAATAGGTATGACTCGGGTCCAGTATGACATCTACTAGGTAAACTACAGGTCTAACTAACAACCAATCGAAAAGGATATGGAAACCACATACATCTGAGTCGATACATATATACATATATATAGTCGGTGATCCCACCTCAATAATATCTAATACGATACATCATTTAATAGGACATCCTCGAGTCAAGAGTGTGGATCTATCATCAATAGCTCGTACGGTAAATCCATCGTACGGCCCCAAATTAGGGTACGGAACAAATATAACATCCATCACATTATTCATCTGGTATCCTCTTTATGAAAAAAAACATGATCCGGAGTACTGATCTACGTCTAGTACAAAACTGATACCATCTATGAAATGCATGCGTGTGTATGAAAACACCACGCCTAAAGAACCCGCTAAAATATCATGTCGTATCTCAAATACGGACCATATCACCTCACTGATCCTACGGCCTCAAGCCCGATCTCATCGACTCATCTCCAAATATCACATAATATCCTCAACATTCACGCATGTGTATATTAATGTATAAATGCATAGTCCCATACCCATACGTATCTACATATATACACATTCCCATATACGCACAAGAAGTAAAAGTATGCAAGTGTGCATGTGTGCGGGTATGCAAATCCTTACTCTAGGGTTTCGTGACTAAGAAATCTTCTATAGTCCTTTCTTCAATTCACGCTAACCCTAAGCTCCTAAGGCATCTCTTATTCGGTGTTCATATCTCATATTAACATATAAAAGTATATCGTTACCACATCACCTCATTTCTCATAACTTTGTGGGGGTGCTATACGCCATCCACCCGACTTCCCCCGTAGATAAAATCTACTCACCTGATCTTCGCTCGTCGTTGCCGATGTGGCCACACGCTTGCTTGTCGTCTAGAAGTCCACATGGGGTACCTACATGTCATATATAGCATCGTAAACGAAGTCACGCACGAAAACCAAATCGGCACGCATATCACGCATAGGTCAAAACCTATCGCCTACGCATGCAAGAACAGCCAAACCAACCCTCGATGACGATGTACAAAAGTCAAACCATCGAGAAAAACACCAAACGTACCAATCATGGTTTCACAAATCACTAATTATATAAGAAATAGGATAAAATTCACAAAAACCCTAAACTCGCTTTAAAAGCTATTTTTCCGAAAACCTAACAAGCAAAAATTAACCGTTTCAGTACAAAAATTGATGTTTTAGCAAAACTAGTGGTCACACTATTCACTAATTATATGAGAATTAGGGTTTAATGCATCAAGACCAAAAATTTAAACAAATCATTATATTTTTAAAAACCTAGTTTGCAATTTTAACCAATTTCGACCATTTTATAGCAAAAATGCACAAACAACAATCTCGCTTAGATTTGCATGCGCTAAAGCATTAAACTACAATTTAAAATGTTAATGAAGTCATGAAAAACCTAATTACATTTTTCTCTTAATCAAATTCATAGTTTGCAAAACCTAGTTTGTTAAAAAGCTTAAATTAGAACATTTTTCAAGTAACAACTTGTAATTAGCAACTAGATTAGTTTTAACAAGTTTCAAGATGCTAGCCCACATCACATAACCATGCATAATTGATCACAACCCAACTCCAAAACAAAACCCTAACTTGAATTCCTTATCATGCAATTGAACCCATTTAAAACCTAATAACACTTGATTAAAAACATAGATTAGAACAAGTATCAATTGGAAAAGAGTTATACCTCAAACAAGTTTGAAATGAGATCCACACTTGCCAAAACATAGCCCCCAAAATGCAAACTTTTCACCAAGATCCATGCTATAAGGGCTAAGAAAAAATGGGTAGGAATTGGATTTGGATTTGGATTTTAGCTTGATTTTTTATGGAAATTGATGAATATTTTGATGGAAGAAGAGTGGGATTTTGGGGGAAATGGGGCTGCTGCAGGTGAGGGAGGCCTCGGCCCTGAGGTGAGGAAGAGAGGAGAGAGAGTGAGGTGGGGAAAAAATGATATCAACTCAACCCAAGGTCAAAGTCCACTCTCATTTAACTTTCTCCCATTTCCTTTGCTTTCTTCTTTTTCTTTTCCAAAAGGGTGAAGGAAATTGGGGGGTTTCATACTGGGTTCAGCCTCTTTAAGGGGGTTTTGGGTGTGTGTGGGAGTGTGGGTGAAGGGAAAAATGATAACACCAAAGCCCCTAAGTCAAACTAGCACCGTACCTCCATTTATTTTCACAAAATAAGCTTTTTTCTTCAATATTTTCAAAACCGATTAACAACTTCATTTCATTTCAGAAACAATATTTTACATGTTAGTTTAGTGTGTCATGATGCACAAAATTTGTATTAACCCATTCCAATTTGTAATTTTCCCTAATTAAATGTATTAGAGACGACTTAAAATAATATTAAAATAATTATTTTCGGAAAAAATTCAGAAATTTAGAAATTTTACCAGTGGATCAATAAAAACCAAATACCAACAATTTTATAGCTAGAATATGTATATTAAATTTTATATTAAAAGATATTTATATCTTAATTTTTACTGAAAACACCCGTTATTTTACCGATTTACCGAAATTTCACATAAACGATTTTCAAAACGTACAAAGGGTTTCCTTGTTTTTAAATGTTTCGTGTCATCTCAGACATGTAGGTAAATACCGGGACTATATCTCTCCTTTGGAAATCCCTTCGATAACTATCAATGCATGCAAAATACATCCAAGTACTGTCCTCTACCTAGTCCTGCTCAGTACGAAAACAATAGTAAATATCATAAAAACGTACTGCTCCATAAGAAATCAATCCCAAAATATGCATATGAATGTTACGTGCGTCTGGTGCGCACGGAAATCAAAATCCATGAATATGTCATACATGTGCACAGAAACAAATCTAAGTGCATCGGGTGTGCACGAAACATCTGTCAAGGGCAACAGATGTGCCTGACAGCAATATCAGGTGCATCTGATATGCACAAGAAATCTCAATTTAGTGCATCTGGTGTGTACCAAAATCGCATCTCATAACATGCGCCCAACATGTGCGAAAGTCCAAATCAGCTGCATCCATCATGCACGAATAAAAAAATCTAATATCAAGCGCCGAACTTGCGCAAAATCCAATCCAAGCGCGTCAAATATGCACAAGAATCCAGTCTGGTGCACAAGGTGCACAAAACAAATATCGTGTATCACAATCAAAATCCATGCCTCAAATGATATCAAATCGTAGTCCAGTGCAACTGCGGTGCACAAATACGTATCAATGCACTGCAAGCATATATGAACTATATCGAGTGCAAAACCAAATCGTGTGCGTACATATGCACAAAATCAACTCAACTGTATAAAACCCATGAAATCATAATGTAATGTTTTGAAAATCGTTTCGGTGAAATTTCAAAAAAACGGTAAAATAAGGGGGTTTTCTGTAAAAAGTCAAAATTCAAATATCTTTATTATAAAATTAAATATACATATTCTAGCTATGAAATTGCTAGTATTTGGTGTTTATTGAGTCACTGGTAAAATTTCAAATTTTCCAAAAAAAAATATTTTTAATATTATTTTAAGCCGTCACTAATACATTTAATTAGGGAAAATTAAAAACTGGAATGGGTTGAAACAAATTTTGTGCATCATATTACATTAAGGAAAATTTTAATATGTGTTTTTTTGAATTAAAATGAAGTTTCTAAGCGGTGTTAGAAATATCGAAAAAGGCTTTTTTTGGTGAAATTAGCGAAAACTTGCAATTTGGTAACTTGAGGGGTTCTTTTTGCATGGAACTTTTTTTGTCATTCACTCACTCACATGCTCACCCCTCCTTGGCCGGCCCCACCCCCATCAACAGCCCATATTTTCTTCCCTCTTGTTTGTCTTCATCTCATGTGAAGGAAATGGTTTAAAAAGGGTTATATATATATATTATTTTGAGGTAAGGGTATTGTGGTAATTGGGAGGGGCATTGACTTGGAACTTTTTGGCACCATCCCCTCACCTTTTCCCCTCCTTCCCTTGGCCGAAACCTGCACAGCAGCAGCCCCCATTTCTTCTCCTCTTTTCTCTTCAAAACTCCATCCAAAATGCTTCAAAAAAATCCTACAAAATCAAATTCTAATCCCTACCCATTTCTTCTTGACCTGTTCTAGTGTGGATCATGGATCAAGAGAGCAAATTGGAGACCAAGATTTTGGTGTTAGATCTCTAATTTTGTGAGGTATAATCTTAGCATTTTGCATAAGTTTTTGTTTGATTACTTGAATCTAGCTCTTATGTGTTTAATTAGGAGTTAATTGTGGTTTTGATAATAAAGATTTAACTTTCAAGAAAGGGTTTTGAATGCAACTTAGGGTTTTATGATGTGAGATTATGGTTGTGTGATGCTTTTGACATATTAATGTTATGCTAAATCAAATCTAGTTGTTAGTTGAATTTTTTGTTAATTTAAATTGTGTTAATTACGCTAATTTGCTAACTAGGTTTTTTATAATTGGTTAAATAATTAAAAGAAAAATGTGATTAGGGTATTCATAATATTACTAACATTATAAAATGTAGTTTAATTCTTTAGTTCATGAAAATCCAATCTAAATTGTTGTTTGTGCATTTTTGCTATAAAATTGTTAAAATTGGGTATATTGTGAACTAGAATTTTGGGGTTAATGAAATTTAATAAGATTAAATTGTGGAAATTGTTTTGATGACTTATTTAAGTTATTTAATAAGTATTATGACCGCTAGAATGGTTTAAACGTCGAGTTTTGTACTAAAACGGGAAATTTTGCTTGCTAGTTTTTCGGAAAAACGGCTTTTAAAGTGAATTTGGGGTTTTTGTGAGTTTTAACCTATTTTATATTAAAATTAGTGTTCGTGAATATGCAAATGAGTGTATTTGGGTTTTTCTCGATAGTCTGGCGTTTGTACGCCGATGTCGAGGGTTTTTGGGTTGATTTGTGGAAGCAACCATAGGTTTTGACCTATGTGGGATTCGTGTGTCGTTTTGGTCATGAGTCGGATTTTAATGCGATGCCGTGCGTTATGATATGTAGGTACCCCCATGTGGACTTCGAGACGGCAAGAAAGTGCATGGCGACGTCGGCACCGGCGAGTGAGGACCAGGTGAGTAGATTTATATCTACGGGGAGAAGTCGGGTGGATGGCGTATAGCACCCCCGCAGTCCGTGGTGGTATATACGGATGCGTATACACACCAACAATTATTATATGTTATTTGGGATTAGTAACGATGTTAGGATGGATATTGGTGTATTGGATTATTTTAGTGTTGCGAACCCTAGGGTAGTGTTGCACTACACACACATACATACTTGCATTCATTCCTATTTATATGTGCTCATGGGATTCTTTATAGTTATGTGTTCACATACGGATTTGAGGATGATACTTGGGATTGAGATGAGTCGATGAGATTTGTGTTGATGTTATGATATCGGTGATGTGGCAGGATTCGTACTTGAGGTACGTCCTGGTGTTATAGCGGATCTTGGGGCGGCGATATGGGTGAATAGTGTTATAAATAAAGTGGTCGACATGTGATCGTGATATGAGATATGATATGCTAGGATATTGATATTAGGCTGTATCGGACGATGTATACCCCTTGATGATGATATGTGCTGATGATATCGGTTTGTACGAGATTGTCGATCAGTAGTCAGATCATGAGTATATTGAGGATATTAGTATTGTACTAGACATATGTCAGTACCCTAGACTATGATCTTGGATAAAGAGGATACCAGAGGAATAGTGTGAGGAATATGATATTGACCCGTACCCAGATCTGGGGATGCCGTACGACGGATTTACGTACGAGCTATATCTTGATGATTGATCCGCACTCTTGACTTGGGATGTCTGATTGTAGATATGGTATCGGATATGATATTATTGAGGCGGGATCACCGACTAATATATATACAGGTATGTATATGGATCGACTCAGATGTTAGGCGGTTTCCTTACCTGTTGTCTAGCTTGTTAGCTTAGCCCTTTAGTTTAGTTTAGTTGTTAGATTAGATTCGATTCTTACCTATTTCAAAAACTAACGAGTCATGGGTATTTTAAAAGGCAGCCCAAGGGACCCTACGGATACTTCAAAAGACGTATCTTTTCATAAAAACACCGTAGCCCCTATTTTCAAAACTCCATGATTCGTGTTATTTCAAAAGGCACCATTTGTAGGACTTATATTAGATTAATGCAGGTTAGTTACAGTTGCGTCTAGTTTTCAGCTCCCGCTTATTATTGTGGTTCGCTTCGCATCGCTTACTTATGTTATAATTTCTTATTGCAATGTTGATATCATATTGTTAGGACACCAGCACCATTACCGATGATGCGTATGTACCACGTATACTTACTTGCCGGCTCACACACATCTTCATCGGTAATTGCCATGTCACGTACACCTTAGAAAATATTATTGCTTGACTTAGCTTGTTAGTTAGAAATTTGACATGATATTAATATACCTGCCTTATATGCCAGCTTAGCATTGTAGTTATTACTTGTCACTTCATGCATACTGTTATTCATTGTTATGCCTACATTCATGGTTTTACATGCTATTGATGATTTGGATTCGGATTTCCATGAGATTTTCTGGATTTAGGGGGGGGACCGCAAAAACTTATATAAACTGATTTCTCTCTTTTTAAATAAAAAAAGTGCGGTTTTTCCCATGATGTATGAGTCGTCCACCATGAGTTTGCTGATGGATTTCGAGACCCGATTCGAGGAGACGGATGAACCGTTTCAGGTACATGGTGGACCCGGTAAGGTACCCCGAGGCAAGAAGCGCGTGATGATGACGATGTGAGCCTGGCAGGGGAGCACTACCTACCGGTGATTTGTTAGTTATATGTATGCCCTAGAGGCCATTACTGTACATAGGATGTATATTGTAGTGGATGCTGGGACATATATAGGGAGGACTTTCTTGCTCGACATGATAGTATGCTATCTGGTTACTCTTTACCTTAACGTGTATAATGATTGTCTCTCTGTTACATGTTGGTAAAGCCCTTAGGATGTGTACTTGACTACCTGGACTATGATGCGGATCATACTAGTGGGGACATGGTAGTCCATAAGTACATCCTTCAAAGTCCCTACTCGTGGGTGTATCGAGATGGGGCATCGATATACCAGAGTAGACTAGCGTGTACCTTCTCGACCCATACAGATGGGCGATGGATGATCCCATATCCATCGGTGTTTGACATCAGAGATGATATACGGGTGCTCAGTAGAGACTGGGTACACTGGACGGACTCGCCGAGAACTCCCAGATGGTATTATACCTCACGTCAGATGGCAGTTCTCTGGTGACACTGGTACAGAGTAGTCTGTTGACCCGAGATCGTCATAGAGTCTTTTGTGGTTCCCACTGTGCTTTGATTTCCATCTTACCACGTCCAAGAGGGCGTGCAAAACGGTGGTTTTTGGGTACAGTCCCGAGTCACATGGAGGCAATGAGCGATAGGAGGGGATTCGTCTCTCCCGGTATAGGGAGTTGATGTTGCGCTGTGTTCGATTGGCTATAACCAGAAATCCCTGGCCAGGGTTGCTGAGATTTACTGGTAAGTGTTACCAGTAGTTTCTCGAATTGTTATAGACCTCATATCGACACGACTTATCGAGCTATTGGGGTCTGACGTTTACCACCCCTAGGCAAGATATGCGACATATTAGACGAAAAGACCGGACTGTACGGTAGTGTTACTGGTTGGATTCACTGGAGTGTGAGCGGGCTTGCTCGTCGATCTTCTGATCGCTCAATACCCGGGTGGCCGTTACGTTTAGCAGACCGCTTGCGGCTTGTGGGTGTTTGATATGATCATCATCCGCTGCCGGCGTATTGACGAGTCTTTAGAGTCCTACACAGAGGTTTCCTGGCTCAAGCGAAACGAAATAGGAGCGCATATGAGATATGTGCGGGACCGAGAATAATGCGTGTATGTGATACCGTATTTAATTCTCGCGATGAATGTATCGAATGCTTGTATGCGATATAACCTAGTTATCGATTCAAGCGTTGATTCGATAAGCCGATACATTGTATACTAGTCGGTTGTGTGCGACATGACCGGATCAATGAATCAAGTGTTGATTTAATGATTTAATGCATAATTATATATTTGATATATTACTTTGCACTAACTAGTATTGGTTCACTTTAAATGGATTTTCTCACTCGGGATGTGCACATTGTATATGTGGTATACTTTTGTACACATGATTGTATCATGTTTGATGATACATGTTTACCTGGTTAAGTGTAAAGAATTAAACCATGGTTAAACATATAATTAGGGTTTTATTTTTCCATTACTTATTTATTCATTTATTTATTTGTTTATACATTTTGGAAAATAAATGGAAAAGAGAAAAGAATGATGGCTTTATTTGTTGTTTAGTTGAAGCTTCATGAAGCTTTGACTTAGTCCACTATTCTTATCTCATCCTTAACCCTAACCATTACTTTAACCTTGGTCAATTCTTTACACATAACCATAGTTAGAATTATGATAAGAATTTATTTTCTATTCTAAAAAAAACTTATCATAACACTTTCTTCTTTTTCTCCATCTTCAACCTTGAAGAAACCTTTCTACCAACAATGGTGGAATGTGAAAATGAGTGAGAAATCCAATTCTAAAGTGAACCCACTTCCTATTTATTCATCCTCTACCTCTTGCCATGTAGTAGAGTGTGTTTCCTTCACAAGTTTTCATGGCTTGGTGAAGGTGGAGCTTGATCTAGTGATGCTTCGACGTAGATCATCTTCGGCACGTCGTCGATGACCTAGCCCGTCCATTCTCCGATGAAGCAGACGCTAGAGCCCGGGGTTCGACTTGGACAGCGTGGAGACTTCATTGCGGAGCTATGGAGGTGGAGAAACGGATCTACAAAGGTTGTATTTCCATATTCTTTTAGTTAAGTGTTAACTAGTTTGTGTTTCGCCTAGACATCTAGCCAACGATCCGTAGTCTAGGGTTTCTCGGCACCGTAATTTTTGAAATTGGCATGGTTGATGCCTTGTGAGACCTCTTGAGAGTGCCTAGGAACCCTACATGATTTTACCCGACGCGTCGGATATCCGGAGGATACCATCGTGGTCTTGAGATGGATGGTAGGGGCCGGTCTGGACTGACGGCGCCCTAGATATTGAGACTGTGATATTGAGATTTCGAGATATTGAGGTACAGAGACTGTGATACCGAGATATCGAGATATTGGGATTACGTTTTGTGCCGATGCTAGGCACTGTTTTATGCTGATTTCATTATGATACCTCATTTTAGAAATACAAAGGAAATCTCACTAAATTATGAAAACGGTTCTTCATTTACATGTATTCTGTTTTCATGCATTCATACCTCATTCATATGATATATTGCTACCTGAGGCACTGACACGGGCACATGAGATTACACTCGGGTTAGATATCTACCCTAGCCTTGTTATAGGTTGCATGTTATTCTTATATTTGAGGATATATTATGATCATTGACCTAGGATTGTGTTATTTATGCGATTTCTTTTCGTAGATGTTTTTCTATTCACGAGTTGGCAACTCACCCCCGTTGTGCCCCAGTTTCTTGCAGGTTTGCCGTACAGGTTTCATTACGGCTTGCGGGCATAGTTTCCTTCGGGTGATTTGCTAGTAGGTGGGTTTACCTGTATCGTACCCCCCATTATATAACTTGTATATTATTATTCAGTTGTATCTAGAAGTTCCATCAACCAAATATGTATTTATTTTGAGATAGAGACCAGTGATGTTATTCTTTCGACCTTAGAGTCGCGCGTTATATTTCTGTGGATTTCTTGTGATTTTGAGTTTCCTTTTGAGTTTTGATCCTCGCCATTGGCGTTGTATATTATATTGCTTGTGTGGTTGTGACCGTCGATTGACGAAGAGCTAGCTCCCGCTTGGGGATGCCTTTTATTGATTTCGTATACTATTCATGTTGTATCCCGTTTGGGAGCCAGTATTTACAAAGGAGACTCTGCCGAAATTTTCAGGAAATATTTGATGTTTTTAAAACCGCATAATTCGGCTTATGCTATTAAAACTACTTGATTTTAAATTGGCTTTCCTTCACTCTACTACTTTTCTTGGTTTGGATTTCTGGGTATTCGGCTAACTTAGATTACGTACGCCTCGAGACGTTTCGTAGTTTAAGTGCCGGTCATGTTCCGTACTTTCGGGACGTGACACATAAACATGTGCAACTAAGGCACAAAAAAATATCATGAAACTCGGTCATCAAAACTCAATCATGCGAATAGATCGCCTAAAATACCGAAATCAAGTATGGCGGAATAGTCCCGCTCAAGCACATCCTCTAAGAATCTCTGGCCAACTGTTATGGTCACTCGTAATATGTCTCGTCGACGATGCTGAACTCTGGCCTACTGGGTGTGCGTAAAATGACCACTCTTGGGTCCAAGTCTTCTCGTGCGTTATTCCAGAAAGGTCCTGTCGAGGTCTCTCCCAAAATCCCGTTTCTGCTGAACTGCCCGAAAGTCATCGTCCTTTACTAAACCAGTTTCTTGTTCCGGACCGGCTGCATACTCATCATGGCTCCTTCTGGAAGATATATCCATATACAACTCCTCTGCATGCGTGTCAAATCTCTACTGTCGGCTGATTGGAACGTCATCTCATCAAGATCTCGTACGAACCTCTTACTCCACTTTTCTCTATTGTCGACTGCTTCGGACTCGTCTCTTCGTGGCTGCATGGACTGCGCTCCAACGGCTATACTCGTATCTGGAGTCTCCCAAGAAATGCATCTCACCACATAGCATCCGAATGAAGTCGAACCATTCGATTGAGTCATCAAAACCTCATAATCCCCCAAGTGCTCAATATCTTGGGTACGGTTTAATAGTATCGAGTACATAACACAACATCGGTGGACCAACCATAGAAGGGCAAACCCAAGCTTCACTAATGGCACCGCAGAACTGCCGCAAACCCTAAGGTTAAAAGGCTTTCACACGGTCATTATGTCGAGTTAGGGTTTCATTCTTCTAGAGGGTCCATAGAATTGCTTGCATGTCTTCCGAATACTTTAAACTTGGAATATGTGTTTCTGACATTCGATCGTCTCTATCGACTCTCAGCGTACCTGCGTGAAGTCGTCTCTAGTTGGAATCCATCTATCTGATGACCTCGCATCGGGATAAGCGAACGAACCACATGTCCTAGTCATTCATCCTCGGGTGACTAGCGACTTTCCATCATATCTCTAAGTACAACTTGTACTGCAATAGCTCCAACATTTGGGGCGATATCTCGTCGTTCGCAGCAACAACTGGCTTATTCATCCGCAAGCTGAACAGTGCCTCAATCATCATGAATAAGAGATACATCAATGGTCATCACATTCTTGATGTCCTCTATCAGTGGTTCAATCTTCTGGTGAAATTCTGCACGCCCGAGAAATCTCATAACAGCGATCCATCCAACGCTCATGGCGCGAAAACACAATAACACGGCGCATCTATGCAAATCGTATGTCCCTAGAATCACGCCGTGGTCAGTCCCCATTCGTGACGAGCTCGTGCTGACCGCAACTCTAGCCGTAGCACTCTCTGTGCCCGTACAACCGTGGTAACAAAACCATAACCGGTACCGATGAGGCTAGATCATAGGAAGGAATATAATACTATGCAAGGAAATGTACATCCTAAGGCTTCTTAAGCGGAGCAGCGTATCGTAAGTATGCCGCGGAACATACGTACGGTACGTCACTCTACTCAAGGAACCTACTCCATCAACCAAGGGTCATCCTACACTCCGAAGGTAAAACCTAACACTCTGATACCAACTTTGTCACGACCCGAAAAGTATGGAACATGACCGACACTTAGATTATGAAACGTCTCGAGGCGTACGTAATATAAGTAAGCCAAAACCCAGAAATCCAAACCAAGTAAAGCATTAGAGTGAAGGAAAAACTAATTTAAATCAAGTAGTTTAGCAACATAAGCCGAATATGTATTTTAAAAAAAATCACAAGTCTTTTCTAATAATTTCGGCAGAGTTTCCTTTGTAAATACTGGCCCCGAACGAGGTACAACATGATAAATATATGCATCAATGATAAAAGAAATCCCCAAGCGGGAGCTAGCTCTTCGTCAATCGACGGACAAATCACACAGTGCAATATAATATACAACGTCGAAAGGCGAGGATCAAAACTCAAAATGAACTCAAAGCTGCATGAAATCCATAATAATACAACGCGCGACTCTAAGGTTGAAAGAATACACATCACTGGTCTCTAAGTCAATAAAATATACATGTCTGGTTGATGGAGTTTACTAGATACAACTGAATAACACATATACAATGATGGTCCTGATGCAAAAGAACCCACCTACCAAAGCAATCACCCGGAAAGGGAGCAGTGTGCCAGCAAAGCCGTAACGAAACCTGTACGGCAAAACCTGCAAGAAACTGTGGCACAACGGGGGTGAGTTGCCGACTCGTGAGTAGAAAACATCTACAAGTAGAAATTCGCATGCATGACACAATCCTAGGTCATAATAAGTAATATCCTTAAATAAACATCCTGGTCCATCTATGTATGAGTGTAATACTACATGCTCGTGTCAGTACCTCAGATATCTACATATCAGATATATGATGTATGAATGCATGACGAATGGATACAGAATACATCATGAATGAGACAACTGTTTTCTTTATTTTATGAGATTTCTGTATGTATATAAAATCACGTATCATCAATGAAATCGACAGATAAAACAGTGTCCAGCATCGACCCAAAACATAAATCTCAATATCTCAATACCTCACACTTCGGCTATCCAGACTGGCCTGTATCATCAAATCTCAATATCTCAGTGTCTCAAGTCTCAATATCTCAATACCTCGGGTTCCGTCAGTCCGGATCTGCCCATATCATCAATCATACAATCACGAATGGTATCCTCCGGATATCCGCCGCGCCAGGTAAAATCACCGGTAGGCAGTCTGCCCCTGCCAGGCTCATCGTCTACACCTCGAGCTTCTTGCCCCGGGATACCTTACTGGGTCCACCATGTACCCAAGACGGTTCATCCAACTCCTCGAATGGGGTGTCGAAAACATCTCAGAACCGAGAAAATTTAATGGTGGACAATACTCAACATATCAAGGAAAACCGCATTTTTCTCTTTAAAATAATTCATCAGTTTTATAAAACTTTCACATGTGGTTTCCAAATCCATAAAATATCAAGAATAATCCGAAATCATCAAGTCACCATGTCAATAACAATGAAAACCGGCATAAATCTGCATAATACTGCATAACCAATGAATACCTGAATGCATCTGATATCATGCAATGAATGCAATAGTTAAACTAGCACATGAAAGTTATAACATATTGCAACTATCAACTTAGCAAGCTATGTCAAAGAATAGTATTTTCTAAAGTGTACGTGACATGGCAATTACCGATGATGATGTGTATGAACCGGCAAGCAAGTGTATGTGGAGCATACGCATCATCGGTAATGGTGCTGGTGTCCTAACAGCAGGGTTTCATGATGATTACAGATAACATATGTACAAGCATGCAATGCGATGAAACATCATGAAATGTACAGAAAGTGATGTAGTAACAGCAACACTGAAAATATACCTACCTAATATACGAGTCATACGGTTTGGTATAAAAACATACTCACGACTCCCCACTTTTGAAAATGAGTATGACTCGAGCCCAGTCAAAAGGGTAAGGGAATTCGCCTAAGTCTGAGTCGATCTATACATACATACCTAGTAGTCGGTGATCTCGCCTCAACAGTATCACGTGCGATACAATAAATATTATGACATCCTTGAGTCAAGACTGCGGATCTATCCTCATAACTATCTCTCGTACGGTAAATCTATCGTACGGCATCCCAAATCTGGGTACGGGTCAAATATCATATTTATCTCATTATTCATCTGATATCCACATCATCACATATCATGAGCAGGGGTACTGATCTAAGTCTAGTACACTACTAATATCATCGACATTAATCATGATCTGGCTACTGATCTACAGCCTCATACAATCCGGTGTCATCCATACTTATCATCATATAGGAGTATACTGCAAGTCCACGTTACCTCTCCCGGTACTTACGGGCTTGCGGAAATGATGAAAAATGATTTTTTGTTTTGGTGGTAACATGGACTCAAAATACGGATCTTTGTTAAACAACTATCTAACAATCCTAACAAGAGTTTTACCTACTCGGTTAGGGGTTATACCTTAACTTGAACTCCTTCTCTTGGTCTTCTTGTGGTGGTCGGATGGTTCTCTCCTCGTCGTCTCTTTGTGCCGAAGATGGATCCACCTGAAAGCTTCCACCTTTGGCTTCACTTCAAACTAGAAGAAACTAGAACACTTGGTTTGCTAAACCTTGTAAACTAGGATGAGTAGAGGAGTGTGTTGGGTTTTATCTCTATGGTTCTTGCTTCTCAACACATGAGACAAGTGAACCATAGACTAGAGAGAGAGCAAGAGGAAGAGGGAGAGCTCAAGCATGAGAGAGAAAGGAAATGAAAGAATGAGCAAGACTTTTGCCATCCAAGCTCTCATAATCCAAAATAATCATAACCCATAATAGTAATTGAGTATTATGTGATGGTTCAAGTCAAAATGGCCATATCAATTCATGCACTCATTTTGCAAAAAGAAACAAGCAAGCAAAAGTCTTTGCCATGAAATGATAGCCATTGTAATGATGATGGTCAACTAGTCCAACCTAGTCAACCGGTCAACAAAGTCAACAAGTCAACAAAGTCAACCCATCAACAACCATGTCACAATAATACTTAATTAATATTATTATTAATCATATTTCTTATTCTCATTAGGGTTTAGCAAAAGTCAACAGTCAACAACCCCAATGAGAATCGTCTGCCTCTGTCTCTCTGTCAACTGTGCATACACACCCGCATCCGCGTTCCGAGGAACACGAATACAAATGAGATAAAACCAATCCCAAAACGTACACTAGGATCTAGCTTAAACCAAATCCCACTTGTGTTAACTGTCCGGACAATAAACGTGCACAAGTGTACGGATGTGACCGAACCCTGTCGCAAAACCATGTGACCTCTACTCTTTTGCCTAAAGGCGAATAGCTTTCTGTGTGGGACTCTAAAAACTCGACACTACACTAGCAGTGGGTTTAACGACAGACCGCAAGCGGCACTAGCTGTGCGGAACGGTCCTCAGGTAGATGCCGATAAGAAGACGGACGAGGTGAAACCCATCTGAACTCCTACTGAGCCTGAATGTGACAATCTGCGTACAGTCCGGTCTGTTCTTCTGAGAACATCGCTTGGCGGGCCTAGGGGGGCGGTAAATGTCAGTCCCCTTATAGCGGTACAAGTCATGTCGGAGTGTAGCCGAGAACACCCTGAGATAACACTGGAAACCTACCAGTATATCTCGCTTACCCTGGCCAGGGACTTTGTGTAATGGCTCTCCTAGACACAGCACGATATCAACCCCCAATGCCGGGAGAGACGAATCCTGTCTAACCGTCACTGCCTCCAAGTGCTTCGGGACTGCACCCAACTACTACCTGTTTGCACGACTTCTTTGAGCCATGGTAGGGTAGTAATCTAAGTACAGTGGGAACACACTCGAGGCGAAGTGATAGTGTCAAGTCAGCGGACTAAGCTGTACTCATGTCACCTGGGAACTGATAACTGACGATAGGTATAGTACCAACCAACAGTTCCCGACGAGCCCTGTCCAGTGTACTCGTAACCTAACGAGCACCCGCAAACTATCTCAAGTACGACGTACTGACGGCTGTGAGAAAGACCGTCTCCCACACTGGGATGAGAAGCGCATACGCTAGTCTACTCCGGAGTATCGATGCCCTGTCTCGATAGTCCTACGACTAGGGACCTGCATAAGGATGTGCTTATGGATTACCCAGCCCCTGTTCATAACAGAATACTGCATTTTATACTGCCCATTCTTATGCTCGTGTGTTTATAGGTAGGTGCTTTTAATCTGTGTTTGCTACATATTTACAGGCCACAGGTTTCTTGTCCAAAATAACGCAATTAATACAAAATCTCCACAGTTACACCAAAATACAGAACATCTGTTGACAACAGATAAAAGACGGGTTCCGGTCATCCATATCCGTCCAGTGCCGAGTACCAGTTCCAGAGACAAGACATATGACAGTGGTCATTCGTGTCTCGGACAAGCACAGAGCACGAGGGGGGCAGCACAAGAATCAATGGGTGCGCGGAGCTCGAGGGAGAAAATGTCAAAAGTATTATCTTTGATGCCATTTTGGATCATTGCAGATCTGAAACAATTGTGAAAGAAATTTGAAATTTGGTATATGTATAACAGCATACGACAGCAAACCAGGAAATCACCCAAAACCCGAGGAGCCAACTCCTCTAAACCGCCGCGTTTCCGCGGAATAAACCTGCTTAGGCCGCGGAAACGCGGCCGTACTGGCTCCTCGGGTGATGAATTTTCAGGGGCTTTTTGGACTTTTCCTGTAGGGGCAGATTGTTGCCCTAGGTTTTCAGTTCACCTCCTATAAATACCCCAGAACTAGCCAAGCTTTAGGTGTTCATTCTTTGTTCTTCTTTTTGTTATGATTTAGTCTTTTTCTTCTTCTTCTTCATCTTTTCTCTATGAAAATTGTAGTGAGAGCTTTTTGAGTGGAAGATCAATGAAGATGAGGGCTTTTGTATCATTCTCTTTTGTTTAACTTCCCCTTGAGATTCTTGCTTCCTCTTGATCTTTCAACCTCTTCATTGAGCTTGAAAGGTTAAGGGTTAGTTATTGATCTCAAGGGTCGTATTTTCTTATGAAATTAGAACTTCATTTCACATGCGTTCTCTACCCTTCTCTTGATCTTGCAACCTCTTGATTGAGCTTGCAAGTTTAAGGGTTGGCTATTGATCACATGCTTGTCTTGAGTTCTAGTTTCTAATTCTTTTTATTGCTTATTTAATACTTGCTTTTTATTACCTTGCTTTACTTTCTTGCAATTTATATTCATGCACTTAATTACTTGTAATCTTTTCTTTTCTTTGTTCTTTTCTTTTTGTTCTCTCTTTTTGGTTCTTTTTTGTGAATGAATGTAATTATCGTTGTTAAGAATAAATACGATATTGTAAGTTAAGATTTTCTTTTCTCATTTCCTTTTCCCGTTATTTTCCATCGAACTCCGCCCAAACCATACGCAAGCGCTCCGTTAGGCACCCTACCCTAACAAGGTAACGGTGATTCCTAACCGCGACCGGTTGCGTTCGGTTTGGCCGGAGGCGAAAGCAAGAGACAAGAACGGAAGGACAAGGGTAAATAAGCCGTATTCCACGAATACCGTGCTTAAATCCCTTAATCCACGTTGCTGCCGATTGCTCTAGCTTCAATTGGTCAAGACTCGGCTCAAAGGTTTTGAGTACGGATTTCTTTAGCTTACAGTTTCGTATCTTTTTCTTAACAACTTTATACTTGCAAATAATACACATAGGATAGTCTCGAACAAACATACACAAATTCTTTATTGACTCGTCTAAAACAAGAAAGGACATACAACCATCTCCCTGTGGATCGACCCGTGCTCAACCGGCTAGCTGCATAGCGACACCGTCTTGATTGCGGTTAACTTTAAATTCTTCCAATCAAATGGCGCCGTTGCCGGGGAGACGGTAGCGTATTTTCTTTCTTGTTATTCGGGTTAATATTCTTTTTGTATATATTTATAAAAAAAAATAAAATATCTTTTTGTTATTTTTGATAATTTATGTGGGTAAGTGTGCAGATTTTTGCGTATTTGCAAACTGCAATTGTGGGGAGCAAAGTGTACGTTCAAGGTTAAGGTGATTACGAAGTACAGTGCCAAAGATCCGGGTAGTTTGACCCGCGCAAGCGAACTTTTCAAGCTTACCGGATTTGATTCAACGGGGGTTTCCTAACCCAAAACTTAACGGTACGTATTTTACTAACACCTTCTTCTCAAATCCGACGCATCCAATATACTATTCTTTGCAGGATTCTTTGCAAGTTCGCTAGCAAACGCTAAAAATTGACTAACCCGTATTTGTTGCAGCGCCGTGCTTAAACTAAAAAACGATTGTTTGATTCTTTATAGAATTTTTTTGAATTGCGCATTGCATACATTAATACGGACTTAAGGGCAAGCGAACCCCACAATATACGGTAAAGGATTTCATCACCTTTTCCGTGGCCCACAAATCACGAACTTGAGCATAACGATTACCCGCACAAATTTTAAAAGAAATTAGACTTTAAGCCTTAAGGACTTCACGCTCACTAGGAGAAGTTAACTGTGTTTAGAACCTCGCTTAACGGTATATTGTTTACGGGGTGTCTAGGAAAGTGTTAACGGCGAAACCGCCAAAAGAGAAAGGGTTATTTAATTAAGGAACTTCGCGAAAGCGTTGGAAAACCTCCCCTTATCTCTGCACTTACCTGGCCTCGTGATCAGTGTATCTTGAGCCCATTTCTCGACACAGTTTTACTTCGACAATCATGTTCTGGAGCAGGTCTAGTTGACCTAGGTGAACCCTAGAACGATTAGGTGTGTGGTATTTTTGTGTCGTGATTGTTTTTGTCCATATTTTTTTGTGTATATTTCATTCTTTTAATAACTAAAAAAAAAATATCACATTCTTTTTCCCCTCCTTTTCTCTGCCTTTCTTTCTTTCTCTCTTCATATCATGGGTACTCCACCTCGCAAAACTCTTGCCGAACTTTGGTACCCACAACCAGACATTACTTCTTACGGTTCTTGCTTTGGCCGAACATCGAACGACCCCTCCATGCCCAAAGTTTCACTGAAAGATCGCATAGCAGCGTCTAGGACAAACACTTGCACTCCTCATTCCACTTTGTATCAACCTTTTCAACCTCCCGCACCCGTTTATGTTGATACCCCTTCTGCAAGTCGTCCTTTGTCCATCGCTGAACGTATTGAACAATCCCGTAGCCGATCTTTCACTCCTTTCACCACTTCAAATTCTTGGGATCAACAATTCCATTCACCTTCTTATCCAACTGTTGATCCTACCCCTGTCCAACCATTCAATTCCTACCAGTCCTACCTAACTTTTGCACCTTCCCTAGACATTGCTTCTACACAGCCTTTTGGGAATTTTCAGTATCCAAACAACTTTGAATCTTTTACTGAAACCCCTTCACAACCCATGTCCAGTCTGGAACAGTCATTGGAAGACTTTAGGGTAGCGTCAAGCCAACAGATGATGGATTTGAATGCGTCCATGGCTGCTCTCATACAACCTACTGACCCGGTAGCTAGTTTCCAACTAGCTCCAAATTTTCCAATGTATGAAGAAGCGGCAGGACATGCTGTGAATTTGAGTGGAGAGAGTGAGATGTACCCCCTTCCAAATCAAACCTACCCGTCCCAAATTGAATCCCACAACTCCTGTTTTGAAAGTCTATCGAGTATCACACATGCTTTATCAATGGAAGATAGAATGATTAATGAGTTGTGCGACTTTGTAGTGTTTGATTTACCTGATTGTGAAGGGTCCCTTCCAAGTGAAACCACACCCAATCCTTTTGACCTCTACACCTCCATCTTAGAACCTGAATTGATTGAAATCCATGCTTTTGATGAGGTGTCTGAGAAAATTGACTTTCACTTGATTAAGGATATTGACGCTGGGACTATTTTGGATGATGAACCTGTAGATTTGGCTGAGTTTTTCTCTTCAAATCATCATCCCGAGTCATTAAATGTTTTTTCCGAACCCCAAATGCGTCTGGATTTTGAAGAGAAGTGCATGGATGTGCTAAATTTTGAGGAGAATATTGAGGATAGTTTTGAGGATGAACCAATTTTAATTGATGAGTCGGATTTTCCCATTCATCCTGTCCCTGTCATTGACTGTGTACACCCTCCTGAACCTTTAACCGATACCCCTCCTCGATCACTTCCCTCCATTCTTTCCGTCATTCCGACCTTGCAAGAAACCGTCTCACTTTCATTTCGTATGTCTGGTTTACCGAGTTCGGCGTACCCATGGTTTCTTACGAATCTTGAGGGATTTGACCCAATCTCTCGACGGGTTAATAGATTAGCACAATCGCTGTTTACACATCGCTCATCACAAATTGTGCTAATCTATTCACTCCATTTGCACCCTCAAGTTCGTACTCCACTTCTTTTTCCCTTCCGCCATTCTTCTTCTGATATACCGAGACCGTATTCCGCTTCTATCTCCATACGGTCTCGCGTAGTCTCCATTTCTTACCTCTCCGTATTCTTTCACCAGCCACTGCTTTATCACGATAAGATCTTTGAATGGTTGGTGCTCACTTTTGGCCTGTGTAAGGCCTTGTATAGCTTGATACTGTTCTCTTTCCCCCTAATCCTGAACTTCAACGCTTAACAGTGGAAACACTGTTTTACTTAAGTTTGGGGGGGACACCTTTTTTTGTATATATTTTTGGTTTTCCTTTTTGTATATAATTTGTTTTTAGGGGGAGCACCGACAATTTTGACCCTCTTGGTATAGCCTGACAGTGAGGGCACTGTCAAGTTTAAGTTTGGGGGTGTGCTCGGTAAGCTTTCTTCCTTCGCATTAATTTGTATATTTTGCATTTGCATACCTTATTAAAAAAAATAATAAAAAATCGAAATTTTTCCAAAAATATAAAAACTTTGTCGTCAAGTTAGCTAATAGGGTAACTTAGATCTTTATTCCGAAAGATTAGTTGATATGATAGAAATAACTAAATTCTAGGCTTAGGAATTGAAAACCCTAAAAATAACCCTCATTCTGTTTAAACTTGGTAAGTATACGTCCTTACAATTTTTTTGAGAAATAGGTAATCTTGAGTTCAGTTCTTTAGTTAAGTCAAGATGAAGGGAAAGTATTGATGCTCTACTGAAGGATAAGTCTGAAAAATAGTTTCTTTTCTTGAGTTCAAATTTAGAAAGTATATACCCTACAAACTGCACCTACACGTACCTTGAAACTTGGAATAGTAGAGGATACCTAGAAATACTCTTGCCTGAAAGCCTAGTATGAAAGAAAAAACGGTATTTAAAGCTAAACACCAAAAGAGCATATTGAAAAATATATCCGGTCTTGAAAAAGAAAAAGAAAAAGAAAAAGAAAAATAGAATAAAGTCAAGACCTGGAAACTGCTATTTACGCTTTAAGTTCACACATTCAGTAATCGGCTGTTAGTGCCTCAAGAAGCATTAATAGTCGCATGAAAGGTGTGTGAGCAAAACCGTCCATCCTTAATGAAAAGAAGTAGTATTAGGTATTAGGGCAAGGGTATTATAGCTTGAATTGAATTCTTGAGTGTAGGGGTGCAAATATACACACACGTAGGGGTATACAATCGATGTTTGAATAAAAGATAGAAATAAAGAATAACATTTGTGTTTTCTGTAAAGTTGATAAAAATCCCTGATTTGAGGACGCACTTTAGAAGGAAAACTCAGGAGAACCAACATCTTTCTAAACTTTTTTGGAACGTATAGGACCTAAGGTTAAATAGATAGGAAGTGTGAAAAATAAAGGTTGGATATTTCTAACTTAGGATGATAGAGTTTCTAACGTAAATACTAAACTGTAGGAGTAGAGTCGATGTTAACTTATGACACTAGCTTGACGGGATTTTGTGGGTAGTATCCGCTGAAAACCCTCAGGAGACAACACTCCTCCTACTAGGGACACCTAGAGGTTTAACGGCTTGTTGCACATGCTCAGTGCAATCGCGTTCCCTGCGAAAGTACGGTTAGGATTTTATTTTTGTGAATAATTGGTTTTGCTCGGGACGAGCAAAAGTTAAGTTTGGGGGTATTTGTTCATAACAGAATACTGCATTTTATACCGCCCATTCTTATGCTCGTGTGTTTCTAGGTAGGTGCTTTTAATCTGTGTTTGCTACATATTTACAGGCCACAGGTTTCTTGTCCAAAATAACGCAATTAATACAAAATCTCCACAGTTACACCAAAATACAGAACATCTGTTGACAGCAGATAAAAGCCGGGTTCCGGTCATCCATATCCGTCCAGTGCCGAGTACCAGTTCCAGAGACAAGACATATGACAGTGGTCATTCGTGTCTCGGAGAAGCACAGAGCACGAGGGGGGCAGCACAAGAATCAATGGGTGCGCGAAGCTCGAGGGAGAAAATGTCAAAAGTATTATCTTTGATGCCATTTTGGATCATTGCAGATCTGAAGCAATTGTGAAAGCAATTTGAAATTTGGTATATGTATAACAGCATAAGACAGCAAACCAGGAAATCACCCAAAACCCGAGGAGCCAACTCCTCTAAACCGCCGCGTTTCCGCGGCATAAGCCTGCTTAGGCCGCGGAAACGCGGCCGTACTGGCTCCTCGGGTGATGAATTTTCAGGGGCTTTTTGGACTTTTCCTGTAGGGGCAGATTGTTGCCCTAGGTTTTCAGTTCACCTCCAATAAATACCCCAGAACTTGCCAAGCTTTAGGTGTTCATTCTTTGTTCTTCTTTTTGTTAGGATTTAGTCTTTTTCTTCTTCTTCTTCATCTTTTCTCCATGAAAATTGTAGTGAGAGCTTTTTGAGTGGAAGATCAATGAAGATGAGGGCTTTTGTATCATTCTCTTTTGTTTAACTTTCCCTTGAGATTCTTGCTTCCTCTTGATCTTTCAACCTCTTCATTGAGCTTGAAAGGTTAAGGGTTAGTTATTGATCTCAAGGGTCGTATTTTCTTATGAAATTAGCACTTCATTTCACATGCGTTCTCTACCCTTCTCTTAATCTTGCAACCTCTTGATTGAGCTTGCAAGTTTAAGGGTTGGCTATTGATCACATGCTTGTCTTGAGTTCTAGTTTCTAATTCTTTTTATTGCTTATTTATTACTTGTTTTTTATTACCTAGCTTTACTTTCTTGCAATTTATATTCATACACTTAATTACTTGTAATCTTTTCTTTTCTTTGTTCTTTTCTTTTTGTTCTCTCTTTTGTGTTCTTTTTTGTGAATGAATGTAATTATCGTTGTTAAGAATAAATACGGTATTGTAAGTTAAGATTTTCTTTTCTCATTTCCTTTTCCCGTTATTTTCCATTGAACTCCGCCCAAACCATACGCAAGCGCTCCGTTAGGCACCCTACCCTAACAAGGTATCGGTGATTCCTAACCGCAACCGGTTGCGTTCGGTTTGGCCGGAGGCGAAAGCAAGAGACAAGAACGGAAGGACAAGGGTAAATAAGCCGTATTCCATGAATACCGCACTTAAATCCCCTAATCCACGTTGTTGCCGATTGCTTAAGCTTCAATTGGTTAGGACTCGGCTCAAAGGTTTTGAGTACGGATTTCTTTAGCTTACAATTTCGTATCTTTTTCTTAACAACTTTATACTTGCAAATAATACACATAGGATAGTCTCGAACAAACATACACAAATTCTTTATTGACTCGTCTAAAACAAGAAAGGACATACAACCATCTCCCTGTGGATCGACCCGTGCTCAACCGGCTAGCTGCATAGCGACACCTCTTGATTGCGGTTAACTTTTAATTCTTCCAATCAGCCCCCACGAGTGTGACTGCCATCACAACGCTGGTAATCAAGCAAAGATCCTAAGGGCTCCACTAATGTGTATAGGTGATATACTAAAATAAACACATGTACACATTAAAGTAGAAACAAACCAAGTAGCATACTACTATTTTGAGCAAGATTGTCTATACAAGGTGAATATCCCAAGCTTCCATTAAGTAATATACAAACTAGTATGATACAGTAATGGCCTATAGGGCATATACACTAACAATCTCCCACTTGCACTAAGGCCATGTACTAGCGTATCGAAGACCTATCATCTCGATCAGCCGCTCGAACTGAGTCTGGGGTAAGGCCTTCGTGAGTGGATCAACAGTGTTATCTTCCGTAGCAACTTTCCGAACCTCGATCTCCTGGCGACCCACGATCTCCCTGATCAGGTGATACCGCCTCAAGATGTGTCTGGACCTCTGATGGGACCTGGGTTCCTTCGCTAAATCTATAGACCCGTTGTTGTCGCAATACAGAGGTATTGGATCAACAATGGACGGAACTACCTGAAGTTCTGTCAAGAACTTCCTTATCCAGACAGCTTCTTTTGCGGCATCTGCAGCAGCAATATATTCCACTTCCATCGTCGAGTCAGCAACGGTTTCCTGTTTGGAACTCTTCCAACACACCGCCCATCCATTGAGGGTAGAGACATAACCCGACATGGACTTGGAATCATCCTTGTCACTCTGGAAGCTGGAGTCAGCAAAGGCCTCGATCTGGAGGACTTTTCCGCCATACACCAAGAACTTCTCCTTAGTCCTTCTCAGGTACTTGAGAATGTTCTTTACCGCTATCCAGTGCTTCTCCCCAGGGTTTGACTGATACCAGCTTACCACACTCAGTGCATAAGCTACATCTGGTCTGGTACACAACATCGCATACATTATAGAGCCTACCGCAGAAGCGTAGGGTATAATAGACATGCGATCCCTTTCCAAATCAGTCTTGGGAGACATCTCTTTGGAGAGGGTGATCCCGTGACAAGCCGGTAGATTACCGCGCTTGGAATCTTCCATACTGAATCTTTTCAGTATGGTGTCTATGTACCTGGACTGTGAAAGTCCTAATATCCTCTTGGATCTGTCACGATAGATCCGGATTCCCAGAATGTAAGAGGCATCACCCAGGTCTTTCATGGAGAACCTGTGCGACAAGAACCCCTTGACAAATTGTAGCATAGGAATGTCATTTCCTATCAAAAGAATGTCATCCACGTACAAAACGAGGAATACGACAGTTCTTGCTACAAATCTACCATAGATGCATGGTTCATCTGGATTTTTGATAAAGCCAAATTCTTTGACCGTCTCATCAAAACAGATGTTCCAACAACGCGATGCCTGCTTTATCCCATAGATGGACTTAAGCAACTTGCACACCTTTCCGCTGCTCCCACTCTGAATGAAACCCTCTGGCTGGTCCATATAGACACACTCATCTAAATTTCCATTCAGAAAAGCGGTCTTTACGTCCATCTGCCAAATCTCATAATCGTGGAAGGCAGCAATGGCAAGAAGGATCCGAATGGATTTCAGCATAGCCACTGGAGAATAGGTCTCGTCATAGTCCAAACCAGGTCTTTGACGAAAAACCTTTGCAATAAGTCTAGCCTTATAGGTCTCAACCTGTCCATCTACACCAATCTTCCTTTTGAAGATCCACTTGCATCCTACGGGTTTTACCCCATCTGGAGCAACGTCCAACGTCCATACATTGTTAGTGTACATGGACTCCATTTCGGTCCGCATTGCATCCAGCCATTTTACCGAGTCAACGCTCTGAATGACCTGCTGGAAGCTAGTCGGCTCATCATAATCAATGATGCAATCTTCTCTATCCCCGTCTATGAGAAAACCGTAGTATCTCTCGGGCGGATGAGACTGCCTACTACTCCTGCGGAGCGGCGCAAGAATGTCCTGATCTTTCGAACCCTCTGGTTCTACTAAGCTTTCAGTAATAGCTCGTAGTTCTGGAATTTCTTCCAGTTCTATTGTGCTCCCACATATCTGATTTTCCAAAAACTCAGTTTCCAAGAAGTGGGCATGACGAGAAACAAAAACCTTTTGTTCCTCTTCGCAATAGAAGAAATATCCCTTGGAGTTCTTTGGATATCCCATAAACTTGCACTGTACTGAGCGTGCCTCGAGTTTGTCCGCATGCTGCTTTTTGACAAAAGCTGGACATCCCTATGTCTTAATGTGCTTAAGATAGGGTTTCTTCCCACACCACATCTGATATGGTGTGGTAGGCACAGTCTTAGTTGGAACTCGGTTCAAAAGGTATGCAGCTGATTCTAGTGCATATCCCCAGAATGATCACGGTAACTCAGCGTTACTCATCATGGAACGTACCATATCCAATAGGGTCCGGTTCCGTCTCTCCGATACTCCGTTATGTTGCGGAGTGTATGGAGGAGTAAGCTGAGAGAGAATTCCATTCTCTTTTAAGTAATCCAGGAACTCGGCACTCAAGTATTCACCACCTCGATCAGATCTTAGTGTCTTGATACCTGTGCCGGTTTGTTTTTCTACTTCATTCTTATATTCCTGGAATTTTCCAAAGGCTTCAGATTTATGTTTCATTAAGAAGACATATCCGTACCTTGAAAAGTCATCCGTAAAAGTAATGAAGTAAGAATAACCGCTTCGTGCATGCGTAGACATTAGACCACACACGTCGCTGTGTACGAGTCCCAAGAGCGAGCTCGCTCTTACTCCGTGTCCAGTGAACGGAGTCTTTGTCATCTTTCCTTTGAGACAGGATTGACAAGTGGCATACGATTGATATTAGAACGGATCCAAATATCCTTCTGTATGTAACTTCGTCAACCTTCTCTCATTGATGTGACCCAGTCTACAATGCCATAAGAAAGCCTGGTTTGTTTCTGGAGACTTTCTTTTGTGTGTATTACAGACATTGAAAATCTGTGGTTGGTTTAATACATATATACCATTGCTTAATGTACCTGACCCAATCAGAACTTGATTAAGGTGAATGTTCACAACATTGCTTACAAATGCAAATTCATAACCTTCTTTAGATAATAAAGATACAGAAATGATATTACAAGTTGCATTAGGTACAAAATAGCAATTACGCAAAAACAAAACGTGTCCATCTGACAACCCCAGGTGATAGTCCCCTACGGACTCAGCATCCATGCTAGCTCCGTTTGCAACTCTGAGGGTCATATCACCTGCCTTCAAAACCCTACGCCTTCTCAGTGCCTGTAAAGAATTACAGATATGAGATCCTGATCCGGTATCCAATACCCAGGATGTAGAGTTTATTGATAGACAGTTTTCAATAACATACACACCTGAAGCTGAAGCCGCAACTTGCTTCAGATTCTGGCTTCTGGCCTTCCAAGCCCTGCAATCCTTTTTCCAGTGTCCACTCTTGTGACAGTAAAAGCATTCTTCCTTTCCCACAAGCTTTCCCGCTAACTTTGTTGCCTTTGTCTTTCCCTTCGTATCCACTTTACTAACACCGCCCCTTGGTTTGGCGGGGGCTTTCTTCTTCTTTCCCTTGGCTTTCGCCTTGGACCTAGAAGAGGAAGATCCTCCTACAAACAAAGTGGATGTTTCCCTACCTTTCTGTAGGGTGCCCTCTGCACTCCTCGGCATGTTGAGGAGTTCTGAAAGTTCAACTTCTTTTTCTTGCAAGTTGAAGTTCAGGATGAACTGGGAGTAAGTGGAAGGAAGGGACTGGAGAATCAAGTCCGTGTAGAGCTCATTCTCTAACATGGTCCCAAGGTCTGCGAGCTCCTCAATGAAGCTAATCATCTTAAGCACGTGTTCCGCTACCGATGATCCGACGGCCAATCTTGTCGAAAACAGCTTTTTCGAGACTTCGTATCTGGCGATACGGGATTGCTCTCCATACAGTTCTTTTGTATGGAGAAATATGGATTCAAGGTCCATATTCTCGTGCCTTCTCTGATGTTCGTTGTCCATAGAGGCAAGCACGGGGCACTTGGCCTTCGCGCAATCGATTTCCCAGGTCTTACGGATTTCCTTATCCGCGACGCTGGTTTTGGGACCTGGGACAGGGGGAGCTTTGGTGGTAAGGAAATACCCCAACTTGTCATAAGTGATTGCCATTTTGACATTCCTGAGCCAATCTTTGTAGTTTGGCCATGTCAGTATGTTTTTATCTAGTAGTAACTTAAGTCCAGTTATGATGTTTGGTCGCTGCAATTAGAAGAGAGAGAAGAAACACTTTAGCCTGATGCTCTTGCAAGTTTAGAGTGGTTTTTTAATTTGTCTAAACAGGATGGCTCCCACTATCTCTCGAATCCCTCCGCAAACCAAAAAGGAAGAATTAGTTAGGATCAATCTCACCGTACAATTCTTGCTTAACCGTTCAGCCAGGCTGGTGTCGGTACTTCGAGGGAGGTTTTCCAACGCTTTCACGAAGTTCCTTAATTAAATAACCTCTTTTCCCTGTGAGCGCAGCCCCGCTAACACCTTTCTAGACACGTACTTGGTTTATAGCATTGATCGTTAAGTGAGAAATTTCCCGAGGAGTAGCATATACTCACAGTAGAATCGGGATCCAAATATCATTGCGTGACAAAACTGAAGGAATCCTACCAGAATCATCACACTCCAAATGGTATGCAGCGCTAGCAAGTTTCAGTTCTTTTGAAACTCCCGATGTGGATTTTTGCCCCATGCTCTTATGACCTTGACTTTGGCTAACAAATCATAAGTCACATGTCAAGTTCTACCCGTCATTCTCCAGGTTAATTTGAACCCACCCGTACCTACCCTTGACTTTGGCCAACAAGGCAGTACGACTGTCCCAAACCAACACATCTATCTATGCTGCATATGAATACCCAATAGCTACCAATCACTATGCCTTGACTTTGGCCAACAAACATAGCTTGAATACTATTGACTATCTATGTGAAACGACGGAGGGCTACGAATGGTTTTGGCGAAACCGTGAACGTAGTGAACTTGATATAATCGATGGAACGAGATAGCTTTTAAAAGGAGTGACTTAAGCTCCGCGTTTAAAAGTTATTTTTTCGAAAAGAAACCGAGTGGTTTTGAAAGTGTTCCAACGACTCAACTTTGGTTTATTTTCTTGCATTAATTTAATGCGTCCCATCATTTAATCCTACTATTGCAGAAAACAACGAAAATATGACGTACGCTTATGCCATCCGCATTGGCCACGGGGCCCCGTCATTACCCGTTAGGTTACTTAACTAACGACAGAGCGGGGGCTGGACTAGCGCGGATGCAAAACATAAGCAACGCCTAAATAGATATCATATATAGATATACACATTCGTCACATGCAATGATAGCCATTCCAGATCACAGATGAACACATTGGATATACTAGGAATCCGCAATCCGTACGAGCCTGTAATGAAGAGCGGATTACACGGTCGCGATGAATAGCCAAGACCCCACCCTAGACCCCTATGGGTGCGGCAAACTACCCGCCAAGTACTCAAAGCGAAGCAACCTCCCTCAACACCGTGAGTAGGCCACTCGGCACTTCGAGATACCCGGTAGTTTGTGCACCCCACCTTGGGTCTATCCTAGGAGAAAAAACAGTAAAAGAAATTATACAATGACGGATACAACCCCATCCCGGTTGTGCGGCCATATAAATAATATTACATCAATTACAAATTACATGAATTAAAAGAAAAAGAAAACTCTCATCTCACATCCCCCCGGCTATTCATCCGCGACAATCCAATGAATTCATATACACATACCATCAACATTACAGATCACAGATATGTATAACCCCCACTTATCGACGTATAGCGATTAGCAGACGTTCAATACATATATCACATCACAGATATAACCCGTTAGCTTAAGCCTTTAGAAGTTCGATCAAAATACGGATTTTTAGACCCCAAAAACAAAATTTTCTTTCTGGAAAATCTGGGCAGAAAAAACATATTGTAAAAATCCCAAAACATCCCACTGAACACACTGCAAGAAAATTCGCCCACGACCGAGTCAACTCGACCGCGAATTCGCGGCGGGAGCATTCTCCTGCCGCGGTTCCGCGGCGGTTTGACCGAGTCCCTGGACCAATTTTCTACAGTGTGTTATAAAAAACCTGAGCCGATTTTTAATGTAAGATTTATTATTTTTTGAACAAGAAAAAAAATCGGCAGAAATTATACTTTTCGGGCGTGTTTCGTGACTTTTTCTCCGATCGAACTTCTCGTTACTTTGCTAACATGTTAGATAGTGTTTAACTAGTCTCTGATACTACTGTAAGTCCACATTACCTCTCCCGGTAGTTACAGGCTTGCGGAAATGATGAAAAACGAATTTTTCTTTTGGTGGTAACATGGACTCAAAATACGGATCTTTGTTAAACAACTATCTAACAATCCTAACAAGAGTTTTACCTACTCGGTTAGGGGTTATACCTTAACTTGAACTCTTTCTCTTGGTCTCCTTGTGGTGGTCGGATGGTTCTCTCATCGTCGTCACTTTGTGCCGAAGATGGATCCACCTGAAAGCTTCTACCATTGGCTTCACTTCAAACTAGAAGAAACTAGAACACTTGGTTTGCTAAACCTTGTAAACTAGGATGAGTAGAGGAGTGTGTTGGGTTTTATCTCTATGGTTCTTGCTTCTCAACACATGAGACAAGTGAACTATAGACTAAAGAGAGAGCAAGAGTAAGAGGGAGAGCTCAAGCATGAGAGAGAAAGGAAATGAAAGAATGAGCAAGACTTTTGCCATCAAGCTCTTATAATCCAAAATAATCATAACCCATAATAGTAATTGAGTATTTTGTGATGGTTCAAGTCAAAATGGATATATCATTTCATGCACTCATTCTGCAAAAAGAAACAAGCAAGCAAAAGTCTTTACCATGAAATGATAGCCATTGTAATGATGATGGTCAACTAGTCCAACCTAGTCAACCGGTCAACAAAGTCAACAAAGTCAACCCATCAACAACCATGTCACAATAATACTTAATTAATATTATTATTAATCATATTTCTTATTCTCATTAGGATTTAGCAAAAGTCAACAGTCAACAACCCCAATGAGAATCCTCTGCCTCTGTCTCTCTGTCAACTGTGCATACACACCCGCATCCGCGTTCCGAGAAACACGAATACGAACGAGATAAAACCAATCCCAAAATGTACACTAGGATCTGGCTTAAACCAAAGCCCACTAGTGTTAACTGTCCGGACACTAAACGTGTACAAGTGCACGGATGTGACCGAACCCTGTCGCAAAACCATGCGACCTCTACTCTTTTGCCTAAAGGCGAATATCTTTCTGTGTGGGACTCTAAAGACTCGACACTACGCTAGCAGTGGGTTTAACCACAGACCGCAAGCGGCACTAGCTGAGCATAACGTTCCCCAGGTAGATGCCGATAAGAAGACGGACGAGGTGAAACCCATCTGAACTCCTACTGAGCCTGAATGTGACAATCTGCATACAGTCCGGTCTGTTCGTCTGAGAACATCGCATGGCGGGCCTGGGGGGAGGTAAACGTCAGTCTCCTAATAGCGGTACAAGTCGTGTCGGAGTGTAGCCCAGAACACCCTGAGATAACACTAGAAACCTACCAGTATATCTCGCTTGCCCTGGCCAGGGACTTTGTGTAATGGCTTTCCTGGACACAGCGCGATATCAACCCCCAATACCGGGAGAGACGAATCCTGTCTAACCGTCACTGCCTCCAAGTGCTTCGGGACTGCACCCAACTACTACCTGTTTGCATGACTCCTTTAAGCCGTGGTAGGGTAGTAATCTAAGTACAGTGGGAACACACTCGAGGCGAAGTGATAGTGTCAAGTCAGCGGACTAAGCTGTACTCATGTCACCTGGGAACTGATAACTGATGATAGGTATAGTACCAACCAACAGTTCTCGACGAGTCTTGTCCAGTGTACTCGTAACCTAACGAGCACCCACATACTATCTCAAGTACGATGTACTGACGACTGTGAGACAGACCGTCTCCCACACTGGGATGAGAAGCGCATACGCTAGTATACTCCGGTGTATCGATGCCCTGTCTCGATAGTCCTACGACTAGAGACCTGCATAAGGATGTGCTTGTGGATTACCCAGCCCCCACGAGTGTGACTGCCATCACAACGCTGGTAATCAAGCAAAGATCCTAAGGGCTCCACTAATGTGTATAGGTGATATACTAAAATAAATACATGTACACATTAAAGTAGAAACAAACCAAGTAGCATACTACTATTTTGAGCAAGATTGTCTATACAAGGTGAATATCCCAAGCTTCCATTAAGTAATATACAAACTAGTTTGATATAGTAATGGCCTCTAGGGCATATACACTAACATATACATCGCCCAAGCGATCCATTATAATATCTTAGCATATCATACCTCAAATCTCGATATATAACTGGTTAACTATCATAATATATCATCAACATAGTATCGTCGTCCAACGACCCGCTATAACTTCATGACATATCTCGGTCGCGCACTACATATCTCACGGCATTATGCCTGATCAGATCGACTCATTCCCAAATATCATATAATATTCTCATCATCCAAGCATAGGAATACAAATATAAATATGTCCCCAATACACATAAGGAAGTCAAAGTATGCGAGTATGTGTATGTGCATGTATGCAAATCTTTGCCCTAAGGTTTCGGGACTAAGAAATCGACTAGAGTCCTTTCATCCATACTCGCTAACCCTAACCCCTAACCTCATAAAGCTTTCTTGCTAAGGCTCATATCACATCCTAACATATAAAGGTATATATATCGTATCCCATCACATAATTCCTTACAACTTTGCGGGGGTGCTATACGCCATCCACCCGACTTCTCCCCGTAGATATAAATCTACTCATCTTGCTTCTTGTGTGCCGATGCCAATGTCTCCATCTTCATCTTCAACGTCTCGACAACACGTGGGGTACCTACACATATGCACAATCGCAAATGCGTATTAAAATCACATCGGAAAAACAAAACGACACGCTAAAGGCCTATAGGTTAGAACCTATGGACCACGCTTTCAAAACCACCACCAACCCTCGATATCGTCGTACAAACGTGAAGAGATCGAGGAAAAACACAGATACAAAAATCAAGAATTCAAAATACGAGAAACAAAACCTCGAATCAAAAAAGCAACTCTTGAAAATGGTCCCAGATTTTACCCTAGGTCAAATCAGCCAATTTTGCATATGCCAATGGTCTAGTTTACAGGAGATGGAGCCATGGAAGAAACACGAATCAAAATGGTGGGACCCAGGCCACAAATTATGGCCATCTGGGTTAAATCTGCGGCCAGGTTGGGGAGGTAGGGGCTAGGGTTTTGGGTGATGCTTCCTAGTTGCTTGCATGTATCACTGTCCTTGCTAAATAATTTTCAGGTCACCCGGGTGTTAGGAGATTTCCAAATACCATCAAAATTTCATAGTTTTTCCGATATCGGGTTTCTAAATTCGTATCCCGGGTTTATTCTATGGTTTCAGTCCACAATATAATCCCTACAGGGGTTTAAGGTCACAATTAAGCCTCAATGGCACCTTTGGAATCAAATCAAAACCCTATGCTTAACATTAAATTTTCAAAGTTCACAATTCTTCACTAGATCGGTTCTAAACAATTATGGGTGCTAAAGTAAATGAAATACGATATTATTTGTGAAAGGATTGCTTCATTTGGCAACTCAAGAATTTTCTTGAGTTGCCCAAGTGTCCAAAATGCAAGCTTTCTCGGTCCAATGTGTAGCTAGTGAGCTCATGCATCTTTTTTTTGAAATGGGGATGGGGTTTTGATGTGGGGTTGAGGGTGTTTTGCATGGTTGAAGAGGAGGTGGAGGAGGTGCTGCCATAGAGTTAAAGGAGAGAGAAAGAGATGAAGAAAATGAGGGGGAGACAAAAGGGTAAGGCTCTCTCTTGACCCCTCACATTCTCTCACTTGCCCATGCTTAATTCTTTATTCATTTCCATTTTCCTTTTTCTTTTCTTTGTTTTCTTCTCTCCTCAATAGTAAACCCAAAAAAAATAACCATACACCCAAAAATCATGTATGAAAAATGTAACAAGTGTTAAAATGACATGTGCAAGTCATGTGCACAAAACACGCTTAAAGCCCGATTAGCGATTTTTAATCGCGATTAGCACAAAATTAGTGTCAAATAAATCACAAACTCTCAGAATTTGCTTAAATTACATAAAGTACCCTCTTTTTAGTAATTTCCATAATTTTCCAAATTCTTCCCAATTTATCGGTATTTAATTATACCGCCTTATTAAAATATTCAATATTTTATTATTTAATTATAAAAATTCCCAGAAATAATATTTTATTTTTCTGAAATGTTACACTTAGAGTCGTCCTTATCACTCTGAAAGCTCGAATCGGTAAAGGAATCCACTTGGAGTTCTCCGTTACAATACACCAAGAGTATCTCTTTAGTCCTTCTCAAGTACTTGAGAATGCTCTTCACAGCTTCATGAAGCTTGATAACAAAAGAGTTGGCTTTGTCAATGTTTATCAAGCTTCATGAAGCATGATAACTTTGACCAAAGTCACACTCTTTTGTTATATGCTAGGAAAATAGTAAACCCTAATTTAACCCTGATTTGGTTCAAGTCTCATACACTCAACTTGTTTGTATCATCAAGCATGATACAAACATGTACACTTGCATATATCACATATAAACAATGTGCACATTCAAGTGAGAAAATCAATCTTAAGTGAACCAATACTAGTTAATGTAAAGTAATATATCAAATATATAATTATACATTAAATCATTAAATCAACACTTGATTTAACGATCCGGTCATATTGCATATAACCGACTAATATCAATAGTAACAACTTATCGAATCAACACTTGATCCGATAACCCGGCTATATCGCATACAACCGATCAATGTCACATCGCGAGAATAGAATACAGTATCACATACTGGTATTATTCTCGGTCCCGCACATATCTCATATGCGCTCCTATTTCGTTTCGCTTGAGCCAGGAAACCCCTGTGTAGGACTCTAAAGACTCGTCAATACGCCGACAGTAGGTGATTATCATATCAAACACCCACAAGCCGCAAGCGGTCTGCTAAACGTAACGGCCACCCGGGTATTGAGCGATCAGAAGATCAACGAGCAAGCCCGCTCACACTTCTGTGAATCCAACCAGTAACACTACCGTACAGTCCGGTCTGTTCTTCTGATATGTCGCATATCTTTTCTAGGGGTGGTAAACGTCAGACCCCAATAACTCAATAAGTCGTGTCGATATGAGGCTCATAACGGGTCGAGAAACTACTGGTAACACTTACCAGTAAATCTCTAAAGCAGCCTTGGCCAAGGACTTCCTGTTATAGCCAATCGAGTACTGCGCAACATCAACTCCCTATACCGGGAGAGACGAAACCCCTCCTATCGCTCATTGCCTCCATGTGATTCGGGACTGTACCCAAAAACCACCGTTTTGCATGCCCTCTTGGACGTGGTAAGGTGGAAATCAAAGCACAGTGGGAATCACACAAGACTCTATGACGATATCGGATTTACAGACTAACCTGTACCAATGTCACCTGAGAACTGCCATCTGACGTAAGGTATAATACCATCTGGGAGTTCTCGGCGAGTCCGTCCAGTGTACCCAGTCTACACTGAGCACCCGTATATCATCTCTGATGTCAAACACCAATGGATATGGGATCATCCATCGCCCATCTATATGGGTCGAGAAGCTACACGCTAGTCTACTCTGGTATATTGATGCCCCGTCTCGATACACCCACGACTAGGGACTTTGAAGGATGTGTAAGTCGATGTAGTACACCCCAGTACTTGTGGGGAGGCGGAATTTTCAAAAACGATCAAGTTTAAAGAACGAACATCGACTAACCGCTTGAATCGAAGCTAAACTATAAATAACCGTACACAAAGAGTTTCTTTTCACTTGTGTTTAGGGATTATACCTAATGAAACCGGTCCTTCGTCTTTGTGTCCTCCTTTGTTCTCCTCGACCTTCTCTAGGTAGTAGACGATCCACCCGAGAGCAAAACACCAAGCTACACCTCTAACTTGAGGCAACTAATCTACTTTGATTGCTAATCAAAGAAGAAAGGATGATATAGAGTGAAGGTAATGGATGTTTAAGTCTAACTAAACCTTTGATCTCAACACATGAGGATTAAGGATTAGTATCTTGAAGATGAGAGCTTGAGGAGAGAGAATGTGAGATAAGATAATGAGATGAGAGAGAGTGTGTATCATAATATATTATGAAGCATTCTTATTTATCAACAAAAGAAAATGAGTGATGAATAAGCATGCTTCACAAATATCTAATGGTGATTCATTAAGCATGTGTCATTATCATTTATGGTGCAATAATGATAATGATGAATCACTCCCATGACTCACTTTCTTATCCAAAGTAACCTCCTTAGTCACATCTTCTAGAAGCTTCTCGTACAATTACGAGAACGCCCCTCCAATCCGCAAAAATACGGAAAAACTTTAGACTGTAAAAATCCAATAACCGGATACCAGTAACTGGCTTAAACCAAAGCCGACTGGTAAAAACTGTCCGAAAGTCGTACGTGCGTAAACGCACGTATGCGTCCGAACCCTTTGTCGCAAAACCATGCGACCTCTATATCGTTTCTCCTTGAGTAGGAAACTCTCTGTGTGGGACTCTAGAGACTCGACTACTACGCTGGCAGTGGGTTTAACCACAGACCGCAAGCGGCACTAGCTGTACGTAACGGTCCCCAGGTAGTTGTCGATAAGAAGGCCGATGAGAAAACCCATCCGAACTCCTACTGAGTCTGATGTGACAATCTCCATACAGTCCGGTCCGTTCGTCCAAGACTATCGCATATCGGGCCTAGGGGGGCGGCAAGCGTCAGTCCCCTAATAGCGGTATAAGTCGTGTCGGAGGGAAGCCCATTACACCTTGAGAAACTACTGGAACCTACCAGCAAATCTCGCTTGCCCTGGCCAGGGACTTTGCGTAATGGCTCTCTGACACAGCACGATATCTACTCCCAATACCGGGAGGGACGAATCCTGTCTAACCGCCACTGCCTCCAAGTGCTCGGGACTGCACCCAACTGCTACCTGTTTGCACGACTCCTATGAGCCGTGGTAGGGTAGCAATCTAAGAACAGTGGGACACACTCGAGGCGAAGTAGCAGTGTCAAGTCTGCGGACTACGCTATACTCATGTCACGTGGGAACTGTTCACTGACAACTGGTATCAAACCAACCAACAGTTCCCTGTGAGTCCTGTCCGGTGTACCCGTAACCTAACGAGCACCTGTATACTATCTCCAGTACGACGTACTGACGGCTGTGGGACAGACCATCTCCCCAACTGGGATGAGAAGCGTAAACACTAGTCTACTCCGGAGTATCGATGCTCTGTCTCGATAATCCAACGAACAGGGACCTGAATAAGGATGTGCTTGTAGACTAACCAGCCCCCACTATTGTGACTGCCATCACAACGCTGGTAGACAAGCAAGATCCTAAGAGCTCTATCAATACGTACACTCACATATTAAGATAGAAAAACCAAGTAGCATACTACCATGTTTAGCAAGACTGTTATATACATGTGAATATCCCAAGCTTCCATTAAGTAATATACAAGCTAGTATGATACAGTAATGGCCTTCTAGGGCATAAACACTAACAATCTCCCACTTGCACTAGGGCCATGTACTGGCATATCGTAGACCAATGATCTCGAGCAGCCTCTCGAACTGAATCTGAGGAAGGGCCTTCGTGAATGGATCAGCAATGTTCTCTTCTGAAGCAACTCTCCGAACCTCGATCTCCTGACGATCAATGATCTCCCTGATCAGGTGATACCGCCTCAAGATGTGTCTGTACTTCTGATGGGATCTTGGTTCCTTCGCTAAAGCTATAGCTCCGTTGTTGTCGCAATACAGAGGTATTGGATCAACTATGGTAGGAACCACCTGAAGTTCTGTTAGGAACTTCTTCATCCAGACTGCTTCTTTTGCGGCATCGCAAGCAGCTATATACTCCGTTTCCATCGTCGAGTCAGCAACGGTGTCCTGCTTGGAGCTCCTCCAGAACACCGCCCCTCCATTGAGGGTAAAGACATAACCCGACATGGACTTGGAATCGTCCTTATCACTCTGGAAGCCGGAATCAGCAAAGGCCTCCAACCTGAGGTCTTTTCCGCCGTAAACCAAGAACATCTCCTTAGTCCTCCTCAGGTACTTGAGAATGTTCTTTACTGCTATCCAGTGTTTCTCCCCTGGGTCTGACTGATACCGGCTTACCACGCTTAGTGCGTAAGCTACATCTGGTCTGGTACACAACATCGCATACATTATAGAGCCTACCGCAGAAGCGTAGGGTATAATAGACATGCGTTCCCTTTCCAAATCAGTCTTGGGAGACATCTCTTTGGAGAGGGTGATTCCGTGACAAGCCGGTAGATTACCGTGCTTAGAATCTTCCATACTGAATCTTTTCAGTACAGTGTCGATATACCTGGACTGCGAAAGTCCCAACATCCTTTTGGATCTATCACGATAGATCCGGATCCCCAGAATGTAAGAGGCATCACCCAGGTCTTTCATGGAGAACCTCTGTGACAAGAATCCTTTGACAGATTGTAGCATAGGAATGTCATTTCCTATCAATAGAATGTCATCCACGTACAAGACGAGGAATACGACACTTCTGGCCACAACTTTACTATATATGCACGGTTCATCTGGATTTTTGATAAAGTCATATTCTTTGACTGTCTCATCAAAACAAATGTTCCAACTCCGCGATGCCTGCTTTAGTCCGTAAATGGACTTAAGCAGCTTGCATACTTTCCCGCTGCTCCCACTCTGATTGAAACCCTCTGGCTGATCCATATAGACGCTCTCTTCTAAATTTCCATTTAGAAAAGCCGTCTTTACGTCCATCTGCCAGATTTCATAATCATGGAAGGCAGCAATAGCAAGAAGGACCCGAATGGATTTGAGCATAGCCACCGGAGAAAAAGTTTCGTCATAGTCCAAACCAGGTCTTTGACGAAAACCCTTTGCAACAAGTCTAGCCTTATAGGTTTCCACCTGTCCATCTACACCAATCTTTTTCTTGAAGATCCATTTGCATCCTATGGGTTTTACCCCATCTGGAGCAAAGTCCAAAGTCCATACTTTGTTGGTGTACATGGACTCCATTTCGGTCCGCATTGCATCTAGCCATCGTACCGAGTCGCCGCTCTGGATGGCCTGCTGGAAGTCAGTAGGTTCATCATCATCTATGATGCAATCCTCTCTATCCCCGTCTATGAGAAAACCGTAGTATCTCTCAGGCGGATGAGACGGCCTACTACTCCTGCGGAGGGGTGCGGGAATGTTCTGTTCTTCTTGAACCTATGGTTCTACCAAACTTTCAGTAGCAGTTTGTGGTTCTGGAATTTCTTCCAGTTCTATTTCGCTCCCTCTTGATTCCTTTTCTAAAAACTGATGTTCTAGAAAATGGGCATTACGAGAAACAAATACCTTTTGTTCCTCTGCGTAATAGAATAGATATCCCCTGGAGTGCTTTGGATATCCCACAAACAAACACTTTACTGATCGTGCCTCGAGCTTGTCCACATGCTGCTTTTTAACAAAAGCTGGACATCCCCAAATCTTTATATACTGTAGATGGGGTTTCTTCCCACTCCACATCTGATATGGAGTGGTAGGCACAGTCTTGGTAGGTACCATGTTCAAAAGATATGCCGCTGATTATAGCGCATGTCCCCAGAAAGATCGCGGTAACTCAGCATTACTCATCATGGATCGTACCATATCCAATAGGGTTCGATTCCGTCTCTCCGATACACCATTATGCTGTGGAGTGTACGGAGGAGTAAGCTGAGAGAGAATTCCTTTCTCTTTTAGGTAACCTAGGAACTCGGCACTCAAGTATTCTCCACCTCGATCAGATCTAAGTGTCTTTATACTTTTGCCGGTTTGGTTTTCTACTTCATTCTTATACTCTTGGAATTTCTCAAAAGCCTCGGATTTATGTTTCATCGGATAAATGAATCCGTATCTTGAGTAATCATCCGTGAAAGTAATGAAATAGGAAAAACCACCTCTCGCATGTGTAGACATTGGACCGCATACATCACTGTGTATGAGTCCTAAGAGCTCGCTCGCTCTTACTCCTTGTCCAGTGAATGGAGTCTTTGTCATTTTTCCTTTGAGACAAGATTGACAAGTGTCATAAGTTTGATATTCGAACGTGTCCAAATATCCTTCTCTATGCAACTTAGTCAACCTTCTCTCATTGATGTGACCCAGTCTACAATGCCATAAGAAAGCTTTATTTAAATCTGGAGACTTTCTTTTTAGTGTGTTCTGGACATTGAAAATTTGGAGTTGGTTTAAAACATATATGCCGTTATTTAGATTACCGGACCCAATCAAACCATGATTAAGGTGGATGTTGACAACATCTCTTACAAACGTGAAATCATAACCTTTATTTGATAACAAGGAAACTGATATGATATTACACGTTAAGCTGGGTACAAAATAACAGTTATGTAAAACCAAAATGTGTCCACTCGTCAATCCTATGTGATAATCCCCGACGGACGCAGCTCCCACGCTAGCTCCGTTAGCAACCCTGAGGATCATATCACCTTCCTTCAGCACTCTACGGTTTCTCAGTGCCTGCAATGAATTGCAAATATGAGATCCTGATCCGGTATCTAATACCCAGGAAGTAGAGTTGATCGACAGACAATTCTCAATTACAAACACACCTGAAGTCGAAGCCACAGCTTGCTTCGGTTCCTGGTTCTTGGCGTTCCACGCCTTGCAATCCTTCTTCCAGTGCCCTTTCCTGTGACAATGGAAGCACTCATCCTGACCAACTATCGGTACTGCTTTCTTTTTCTTTCCCTTCCCTCCCACCTTACTAACACCTCCTCTAGGTCTGGGTGCGGCCTTCTTCTTCCTTCCTTTGGCCCTAGCCTTGGACCCGGAAGAAGATGAACCGCCAACAAACATAGCGGGTGTTTCCCTTGATGTCTTCAAGGTGCCCTCTGCACTCCTTAACATGTTCAGGAGTTCCAGAAGTTCAACTTCTTTTCTTTGAAGGTTGAAGTTCAGGATAAACTGGGCGTAGGTGTGAGGAAGGGACTGGAGAATAAGGTCTGTATAGAGCTCATTATCCAAAGTCGTCCCAAGGTCTGCGAGCTCTTCAATATAGCTGATCATCTGTAGGACATGTTCACCTACCGATGACCCGGCAGCCAACCTCGCTCGAAACAAGTTCTTAGAGGTCTCGTATCTTGCTATACGAGATTGCTCTCCAGAAAGTTCCTTTGTATGGAGAAATATGCCATCTAGGGACATATCCTCGTGCCTCCTCTGATGTTCATTGTTCATCGAGGCAAGTACGATGCACTTGGCTCTCGCGCAATCTAAATCCCAGGTTTTGCGGATTTCCTTATCCGCATTGCTGGATTTGGGACCAGGGACAGCAGGTGCCGTAGCGGTGAGGACGTACCCCAGTTTGTCATAGGTCAAAGCCATTTTGACATTCCGCAGCCAATCTTTATAGTTTGGCCCCGTCAGTATATTTTTCTCTAAAAGTAACTTAAGTCCAGTCATTTTCAGGGTCGCTGCAATTAGGAGAGAGAGAAGAAAAACTCTTTAGCATGATGCTCTTGCAAGTTTAGAGTGGTTTTTAGTTTATCTAAACTGGATGGCTCCCACTGTTTCTCGAATCCTTCCTCAAACCATAAAAGAAGAATTAGCCAAGACTATTCTCACCGTACAATACTTGCTTAACCGTTCAGCCAGGCCGGTGTCGATACTTCGAGGGAGGTTTTCCAACGCTTTCGCGAAGTTCCTTAATTAAATAACCTCTTTTCTCTGGGGGCGTAACCCCGCTGACACTTTTCTGGACACCTACTAGGTTTATAGCATTGATCGTTAAGTGACGAATATCCTGATAAGTAGCATATACTCACAGTAGGATCGGGATCCAAATATCATCGTATGATAATGTTGAAGGAATGCTACCAACATTCATCAAACTCCAAATGGTATGCATCTCTTTGCAAATTTCAGTTTCTTTAGAAATTCCCGATATAAGTTTTTGCCCCATGCTCTTATGACCTTGGCGTTAGGTCAAAATGTCATAAGTCACATGTCAAGTTCTACCCATCATTATCTTGTCAATTTGAACCCATCCGTATATATCCTTGACGTTCGGCCAAAATGATAATACGACTGTCCCAAACTAACTCATCTATCTATGCAACAAATGAATATCCAGCAGCTACCAAACACTATGCCTTGGCGTTAGGTCAAAATACATAGCTTGAATACTACTGAATACCCAGATGAAATGACGGAGGGCTACGAATGGTTTTGGCGAAACCGTGAACGTAGTGAACTTGATATAACCGAAGGAACCTGATAGCTTTTAAAAGGAGTGGTTAAATCTCTGCATTTAAAAATATATGTTTTAAAAATAACCGAGTGGTTTCTTTTAAATTGTTCCAACGATTTAAACTTTGGTTTGTTTTACTTTGCATTATAGATAATGCGTCCCATCTTTAACCTATCATTGCAGAAAACAACGAAAATACAACGTCCTCTTATGCCATCCGCATTCGCCACGGGGTCCCGTCATCACTCGTTAGGTTACTTAACTAACGACAGAGCGGGGGCTGGGCTAGCGCGGGTGTAAAACATAAGTGACGTCTAAATAGCTATAATAAATATAGATATTTTACATTCGTCTGACGCAATGATATTCATTCCAGAACACAGATAAACAATATTGGATTTGCAAGCAATCTGTATTTCTTTTGTGCCTGCAAGAAAAGACAGATTACACAGTTGTGATGAATAGCCGTTACCCCACCCTCGACCCCTACGGGTACGGCAAACTACCCGCCCGGCAGTTTGTGTACCCCACCTTGGGTCAGTCCTAGGAGCAAAAACAGTAAAATGAAATAATACAACGGTGGCTACGACCGCAACCTGGAAGTGCCCCGCAAAAATAATATTACAACAAATTACATTTACAACAAATGAATTAAACAATAACCCATTGCTAACCCCGGCTATACACCACAACAGTCCAATACAGTTTATATGCACAAACAGATATAACCATTTCAGAAATGTGCAACCCCCTGCCAACCGACATACTAGCAGTTGGGGGAGGTTTACGAACACATTAAACAATCACAGATATAATCCAATATGCAAATACTGTACAATTTCGATCGATTAAACAACATCAATATGGCTCCAAAATCTGCTCTGTTAAACAGTAACCTGAGCAAATATTAAATATTCCAGAAAACCCCAAATTTCACAGAGAAGCAACAGAAGAAAAATCGGCTCCTGACTCGCCAACTCGGCGGCGGAAGCGCGGCGACTCAGTAGGCTGAGGCCGCGGTTCCGCGGCGAGTTGGGCGATTCAGACGACTGTTTTTCTTGGGTGTTCTACTGGTGTCATGTCAAGCACTCTGAGCTCACCTGAAAAATTTTCTGACATCGTTTTAAATTCGACAGAAACTTGCATTTTTTAGGGTTTTCCGGCTTCGTTTTTCCGTTCGAAATTCGTACAAATTTGCGATTAAGTTATTTAGTGTTTAGCGAGGCTCTGATACCACTGTAAGTCGATGTAGTACACCCCAGTACTTGTGGGGAGGCGGAATTTTCAAAAACGATCAAGTTTAAAGAACGAACATCGACTAACCACTTGAATCGAAGCTAAACTATAAATAACCGTACACAAAGAGTTTCTTTTCACTTGTGTTTAGGGATTATACCTAATGAAACCGGTCCTTCGTCTTTGTGTCCTCCTTTGTTCTCCTCGACCTTCTCTAGGTAGTAGACGATCCACCCGAGAGCAAAACACCAAGCTACACCTCTAACTTGAGGCAACTAATCTACTTTGATTGCTAATCAAAGAAGAAAGGATGATATAGAGTGAAGGTAATGGATGTTTAAGTCTAACTAAACCTTTGATCTCAACACATGAGGATTAAGGATTAGTCTCTTGAAGATGAGAGCTTGAGGAGAGAGAATGTGAGATAAGATAATGAGATGAGAGAGAGTGTATCATAATATATTATGAAGCATTCTTATTTATCAACAAAAGAAAATGAGTGATGAATAAGCATGCTTCACAAATATCTAATGGTGATTCATTAAGAATGTGTCATTACCATTTATGGTGCAATAATGATAATGATGAATCACTCTCATGACTCACTTTCTTATCCAAAGTAACCTCCTTAGTCACATATTCTAGAAGCTTCTCGTACAATTACGAGAACGCCCCTCCAATCCGCAAAAATACGGAAAAACTTTAGACTGTAAAAATCCAATAACCGGATACCAGTAACTGGCTTAAACCAAAGCCGACTGGTAAAAACTGTCCGAAAGTCGTACGTGCGTAAACGCACGTATGCGTCCGAACCCTTTGTCGCAAAACCATGCGACCTCTATATCGTTTCGCCTGGAGTAGGAAACTCTCTGTGTGGGACTCTAGAGACTCGACTACTACGCTGGCAGTGGGTTTAACCACAGACCGCAAGCGGCACTAGCTGTACGTAACGGTCCCCAGGTAGTTGTCGATAAGAAGGCCGATGAGAAAACCCATCCGAACTCCTACTGAGTCTGATGTGACAATCTCCATACAGTCCGGTCCGTTCGTCCAAGACTATCGCATATCGGGCCTAGGGGGGCGGCAAGCGTCAGTCCCCTAATAGCGGTATAAGTCGTGTCGGAAGGAAGCCCATAACACCCTGAGAAACTACTGGAACCTACCAGCAAATCTCGCTTGCCCTGGCCAGGGACTTTGCGTAATGGCTCTCTGACACAGCACGATATCTACTCCCAATACCGGGAGGGACGAATCCTGTCTAACCGCCACTGCCTCTAAGTGCTCGGGACTGCACCCAACTGCTACCTGTTTGGACGACTCCTATGAGCCGTGGTAGGGTAGCAATCTAAGAATAGTGGGACACACTCGAGGCGAAGTAGCAGTGTCAAGTCTGCGGACTACGCTGTACTCATGTCACCTGGGAACTGTTCACTGACGACTGGTATCAAACCAACCAACAGTTCCCTGTGAGTCCTGTCCGGTGTACCCGTAACCTAACGAGCACCTGTATACTATCTCCAGTACGACGTACTGACGGCTGTGGGACAGACCATCTCCCCAACTGGGATGAGAAGCGTACACACTAGTCTACTCCGGAGTATCGATGCTCTGTCTCGATAATCCAACGACCAGGGACCTGAATAAGGATGTGCTTGTAGACTACCCAGCCCCCACTAGTGTGACTGCCATCACAACGCTGGTAGACAAGCAAGATCCTAAGAGCTCTATCAATACGTACACTCACATATTAAGATAGAAAAACCAAGTAGCATACTACCATGTTTAGCAAGACTGTTATATACATGTGAATATCCCAAGCTTCCATTAAGTAATATACAAGCTAGTATGATATAGTAATGGCCTTCTAGGGCATAAACACTAACAGGATGTACTTATAGACTACCACGTCCCCACTAGTATGATCCATATCATAGTCCAGGTATTCAAGTACAAATCCTAAAGGATTTACCAACATGTAACAGCGAGACAATTAGTGTACACGTTAAGGTAAAGAGTAACCAGATAGCATAATATCATATCGAGCAAGAAAGTTATCCCTATATATGTCCAAGCATCCACTACAATATACATCCTACGTATAGTAATGGCCTCTAGGGCATACATATAACTAACAATCTCCCACTTGCACTAGGGCCATCTGATAGCAGTGGTTGTAGTATCTCGTACTCAACCATCCCATAAAAGTCTCTCTCTGGGAAAAGGCCTTTGTGAATGGATCCGCCGTGTTGTCCTCTGAGTCTACTCTCCTAACCTCGATCCCCTGGAGAACAACCATCTCCACGATCAGGTGATACTGTCTAAGAATATGTCTGGATCACTGATGGGACGGGCGTTCCTTGGCATAAGCCACAACTCCATTGTCACACAATGGAAGGAACAAAGTTCATCTCATGAACAAATATATACCCAGACTTCCTCTTTGGTAACATCTTTGGTAACGATGTATCTTGCCTTTAATCGTCCAGTATGTCACGGTATCTAGCTTGGAACTCTTCCAACATACCGTCCCTTTACTGAGGGTAAAGACAATGCCTGTGACTGAAATTCAGTCATCCTTATCACCCTGGAACCTTTCCAGTGATTCTCCCCAGGATCAATTGATACCATCTCACTACAACTAATGAGTATCCTAATATCCAATTAGATCTATCTCTTAGATCCAAAACCCAGGATTCAGGAGGTATCATTATGATCCTATATGAAGAATCCTTGTGATAAGCGGAGATTGACATAGGATAGCATAGGAAACTACTTCCCTATCATGAGTATGTCATCCACGTACTATACGAGGATCACCACCATACTCCCTACTACCTTTTTGTATATACAAGGTTCATATACCATTTTGTTGATGTCACACTCTTTGACTAACTCATCAAAACAGATGTTCCAACTCCGCGATGCCTGCTTTATCACATAAAACATCTTGCACACGTTTCCGCTGCTCCCACTGTCTACGAAGCCCTCTGACTGTGTACTTATAGACTCTGTCTTCTAAATCATTATTTAGAAAAGCAGTCATGACACCCAACCGCCAGATATCGTAGTCATGGTATGTAGCCATGGTAAGTAGGATCTGGATGGACTTAAGCATAGTTACTTAGAAAAGGTTTCATTATAATCCATACATGGTCAATGATGCAAACCTTTAACAAGTATAGCTTTGAAAGTCTTAACTTTTCCATGTACACAAAGTAATCTTCTCAAGATATACTTGCTCCTGATGGGGATTTAACCCTTCAGATAAAGCAACCAAAGTCCATACTTTGTTGGTGTATAAGGATTCCATCTCAGATCTTTAAGCATCCAACCATTCTTATAGTGTCCCGCTCCTGATGGCCAGCTCGAAACTAGTTGGGTCATCATCTCATGATGCAATCCTCGCTCCCACTGTCATAGAGAAACCAAAGTATCTCTCAGGTGGGTGAGGAACCCTGCTAGATCGGCGGAAAGGCTGAGGTTCGTTGGTGGCTATTGAATCCTTTGGTTCTACCAAATCATCAGCTGCAGTTTGTATAGCTGGAACTGTTTCCAGTTCCACCTCATGACCAATAATTTCTTCACAAGAAATTCCCTTTCACAAAGGTGGCATGCTGAGAAACAAAACATTTTTGTTCCTCGGTTAGGTAGAAGATATTCCCTTACGTATGGTTGGGATATCCAACAAACTTCCACAGATTTGACTTTGCCTCGAGCTTGTCCAGATTTTGCTTTAAGACATAGGCCGGACAACCCCAAATCTTAACTGACTTAAGAGATCTGCTCTTCCCTTTCCATATCTCATATGAAATGGTAGGCATCTGATTTGATCGGAACCCTATTCAATAGGTATGCAACTTCATAAGTGCATAACTCCCTAAAAGGAAATAGGAAACTCAGTAGTACTCATCATAGAGCACACCATATCACATAGGATGCTATTGCTCCGCCCCGATACACCGAGGTGCTGAGGTGTATACGGAGGAGTAATGCTGAGAGAGAATCTTATTCTTAGAATAGTCCAGGAATCCCGTGCTCAAGTATTCTCCTCCTTGATCACATCAAAGGACATAATACTTATACCCGTTTTTTGTTCTCTACTTCTAACTTATATTCTGTGAATATCTCAAAAGGTTCAGACTTGTATTTTAACAGGAACATATGTCTGAATCTTGAGAGATCATCAGAGAATGTAATGAAGTACAAAGAACCGGTCTTGGCATGTGTAGACATGGGACCTTCATACATCAGCATGTATCAATCCCAAGAGTTCAATAACTCTTTCTCTGTTTCCAATAAACAGAGCTATGGTCATCTTATCTCTGTGACATGACTGGCAAGTTTCATAAGATGTAAATTCAAACTAATTTAAATATGCATCTTAATGTAACTTCAGCTAGTTGGGTCGCATTGATATGACCTAGTCTACAATGCCTCAAGAAGGATTCGATCATTTCTGAACTCTTCCTCTTGTGTGTGTTCTGTATACTAAGAACTGTAGTTTGATTTAGAACGTTAATGCTTTTAGATAACGTGCCTGAACCGATCAACTCTTGATTTAGGAAATGTTCAAAACATTATCCAACAATACAAAATCATATCCTTCTTTATCTAAATAAAGAGACTGATATGATTTTGTGTATCAGGTTCGGTATCTAATAACATTTGTTCAGAATCAATGTATTCTGGTAATACAGGGTGACAGTGACCAACAGACTTGGCTGCAACACTTGCACCGTTTTCAGCCTCATGAAACTTATCACCCGTTCTTAGTTCTCTACCTTTCTGTAGCCCATGTAATGTATTACATATGTGGGATTCTAATCCGGTATCAGATACCCAGGACGCAGAGGATACTAAGAAACAGTTCTGTGTAACGAACACACCCGAAGATGATGCATCAACATGCACTTTCTTCGTTTGGGCTGCACGGGAAATCTGGTATTCCCCAATTTCCTGCTCTATCTTATAACAATTATAAGTTGGAGCGGGACCAACGTTCCCCAGCTCAGTATAACAAGCGGGTTCGGTCAATATATCCGTTTTATTATCTTGATTAAGGCGTGACATGGTCGCTACCTGGAGAGAGAGAGAAGAAAACACTCTGCGTGCGCTCTTGCAAGATCAGATTGGTTATTATTTTATCTAATCAGGATGGCTCCCACCGTTTTTATCAAATCTTCCTTCAAACCCTAAAAGGAAAGACTAGCCGGGATTAATTACACGCTACAAGTTCGCCAATCTTTCAGCCAGGCCAGTGTCGGTACTTTGAGGGAGGTTCCCGTGCTTTCGCACGGACCTAATTAAAGTAAACCTCGTTTTCCCAGAGGCGTAACCCCGTTGACACCTTTCTAGACACCTACTTGATCGGCTAATTGTAATGTGTAAAACTCTCCCAGGAGTAACAATTACTCGCAGTGGGTATCGGGATCCAACTATCTCATAGAAGGTATGCAATCTCATTACAAATTTCAACACTTGAAATTCCCGATAATTTTGCCCCTAGCGTCCTATGACCTTGACAAAGGCCAACAAACCATAGGCTGCTAGTCAAGTTCAACCCGTCATTTCTTGATTGAATTAAACCCACCCGCACGGCCCTTGACAAAGGCCAACAAGGTCGCACGACTACCCTAATCCAATCTGCATCATATGCATAAGCAGTTAAGTACTATTCAGCTACCGCACACTACGCCTTGACAAAGGCCAACAAACGCAACACGAATACTAAACAGTCCTTATCTGAAATGACGGAGGGCTACGACAGGTTTTTCTGAAAACCTATTGCGTAATGAACTTGATATCGTTGTAGAATCAAATGATTTTAAAATGGAGTGTTTTTGAGTCTTTTCTAGTTTTGCTAAAGGGGTCACTTCCGATGAAGGGATCATCGGCCCTTTCCTCATCGAATAAGGTGCAGGATATATCACATATACCGCTGTGCAAAGCAAGAACTATAGGAGCATTCAAAAGACAAACCGAGGGGTGTAGCATCTGCCAGTCATTGCTAAAGGGGTCACTCCCGGTGAAGGGATCTCGGCCCTTTCCTTATCGAATAAGGTGCAGGATGTTCTACAAGGAACACCATGATGCAAAGCAAGAACTGTAGCTACCTGTTTTTGAAAATTCGATTCCACAACATCTTTTAGGTTTCTTTTCTTTCATTAATCATATTAATGAAGTCCCATCATTTAAATCACCTAAACATCACAGATAAATACGTCGTACACTTATGCCATCCGCATTCGCCTCGATGTCCCCTCGTGCACCGTTAGGTTAGGTAACTAACGGCAGAGCGGGGCAGGGCTAGAGCGGGTGTAAAATATAAGTAACGTCTATATAATATATCATATATACTATATACTGTATCTATCACAACATATCAAATGATCACATCACAGATATCGCAGCAGAAGAAACATATGAAACATTGGATATACTAGGACGTCCGTGTTTTCAATACGAGCCTGTATAAAACACGGATTCCACTGTCGCAATGAATAGCCAAACCCACACCCCTAGACCCCTACGAGAGTGGCAAGCAACCCTACCAATTCTAGAGTTAGGAGACCCGGACTCGACTCCTCGAGTTGGTCTCCCACTGGACTCTAGAACCCGGTTACTTGTGCTCTCCTCCTTGGGTCTATCCTAGTGCGGAAAAGTAAATAATATACATCAACGGTGACATCTTCCGCAACCAGGAAGTGCCCCAATAAAAGAATATTACATACAAATGAATTTTACATGAATGAAAATAAAAGCTCTCATCTCACATAAAAAAACCCGGCTATTCAAAACGCGACGATCCAATATAACATATCCAGCAACACATAACATCACATGTCATCAATGTAAGTAAATGTGCGCATCCCAATTGTCGTTGACATATAGCAACGAAACCGGCGATATCACATATTACACTTACGGTCACAGAAAAGAAAGTGAAAAACTAAAACAGTTGGAATCCACAACCTCCTTAGACATCGTATGCCTAACAGTTATAAACCCAGCATTCTAGTCTCTATATCCAAAACTCTTTTCAATATCAAGTCGGGCAATTCAACAAGATTCCCGATAAACTGATCGAATGCTCGTCGCAAACTTTAGTAGACGGCCGCACCCCCGGATGCCGTCGACGAAGTGCACTAAGGCGGAATACCGTTGCCGCGAGCACCCGAACGGATGCTTTTGGCGACGGGGTTCTCCTACAGTCACTTGGTCGGGGCTATGGGGCATGGCTGTCTATTTAGTTTACCCACGAGTATCCGCGTACGCTACGTGATTGCGACGGACTTTTGATCACATCAAAATTCCGTGGCAACCAATCAAACAAGACTAAAGTGCTAGATTTATAACATTCAAATCAGTTATCTCATAACTATTTGTGGATTCCAAATATTGCATCACATTCCAGATAAATAGACAATGTTAAACTTTCCGATCGAATAATCAAACACCCAAGTTTTCCCGAAAAGCTCAACACATGAAATAAGTTTAAAAACATCCACTTCATGCCACAGTACCAACGGTCCAGCCGTAGAAGGGTCAAGCCAACGCCTCACATGTGGCACGCCGTACTTCCCCAAACCCTAAGGTTCAAAGGGCAGTTCAAGATGGTCACATAATCGAGTTAAGGTTTGTTGTCTTCTAGAGGGTCAATCGCGTTACTTGCACTACTTAGAACGTTCTGAAACTACGGAAAAATCCAACACTTGGTAATTTCCCGGCAGGGGAAAAAATGGGTATTTATATCCGGTCGAACTTTTTAACAGTTTCTAAAATATCCGGAAAAACATAAACGAAGTTAAATTATCCGATTGAATTAACGAGTCCCCAATAAAACCCTAGAAAACTCAACACTTGAGTGGAATAAAAAAATTCCCAGAAAAAAATGACAAGAAAGGACCTAAGAATAAATATGTGAAGTTTGAGGGACTAATTCACAATTTGGGCCGCGGAACCGCCGCGAAAGACTTGGTTTGGCCGCGGTTCCGCGGTCTAATTTTTGAGTTAGGGGTCCGTACTTCACAGTACTTCTTATATTTTCCTGCTTAATTTTCTGAGCATTTTTAATTCACAAAAATCCACAGTTTGAAAAAATGTACAGAGATGGGTTTTGATCGGGGTTTCGGGGTTCGATCGGATCTCTAACTTCGTCTACACTTCTCCTAAAGCTCTAGCTAGGCTCTGATACCACTGTAGGGTTCCTAGGCACACTCAAGAGGTTCCACAAGGCATCTACCATGCCAAATTCAAATTTTTATGTGCCGAGAAACCCTAATGAAGATCATTAACTAGAGAATAGGCGAAACTACAAGTGCAAGCAAACTACTTTGCTACTATGTGAATGGAAATACAACCTTTGTAGACCCGGTCCTCCACTTCTAAAGCTCCGTGTTGACGTCCCTCCGCTGCGATCATCGGATCCCGGACTCTAGCGATGGTTTCGTCGGAGAAATGATCGGGCTAGGTCGTTGACTTCGAGACCGAAGATGATCTACGTCGGGGAGACTCAAACTCAAGCTATTCTTTCACTTAGTCAAAAACTTTGTGAAGAGAACACCCTATACTGCATGGCAAGTGGTAAAGGATGAAGAAATAGGAAGTGGGTTCACTTTAGAATTGGATTTCTCACTCTTTTTCTCATGGCGCCAGTGGAGCTAGCAAGCTTTTGTGAGCTTGATGAAGGAGAAGAAGAAGAAAAAGAAAAGAATTATATCTCCAAATGAAAACTTATCCAATAAATAATGGCACCATGGTTGAGTTAAGCCCTCATGCTTAACTCATGTAGAGAATTAACCAAAGCATTAGGTTAACGGTTGGGTTAACTAATATCTTATACAAATGACAAAAGAGTTGACTTTGTCAATGTTTATCAAGCTTCATGAAGCTTGATAACTTTGACCAAAGTCACACTCTTTTGTTATATGCTAGGAAAATAGTAAACCCTAATTTAACCTTGATTTGGTTCAAGTCTCATACACTCAACTTGTTTGTATCATCAAGTATGATACAAACATGTACACTTGCATATATCACATATAAACAATGTGCACATTCAAGTGAGAAAATCAATCTTAAGTGAACCAATACTAGTTAATGTAAAGTAATATATCAAATATATAATTATACATTAAATCATTAAATCAACACTTGATTTAACGATCCGGTCATATTGCATATAACCGACTAATATCAATAGTAACAACTTATCGAATCAACACTTGATCCGATAACCCGGCTATATCGCATACAACCGATCAATGTCACATCGCGAGAATAGAATACAGTATCACATACTGGTATTATTCTCGGTCCCGTACATATCTCATATGCGCTCCTATTTCTTTTCGCTTGAGCCAGGAAACCCCTGTGTAGGACTCTAAAGACTCGTCAATACGCCGGCAGTAGGTGATGATCACATCAAACACCCACAAGCCGCAAGCGGTCTGCTAAACGTAACAGCCATCCGGGTATTGAGCGATCGAAGATCAACGAGCAAGCCCGCTCACACTCCTGTGAATACAACCAGTAACACTACCGTACAGTCCGGTCTGTTCGTCTGATATGTCGCATATCTTGTCTAGGGGTGGTAAACTTCAGACCCTAATAACTCAATATGAGGCTCATAACGGGTCGAGAAACTACTGGTAACACTTACCAGTAAATCCCTAAAGCAGCCTTGGACAAGGAATTCCTATTATAGCCAATCGAGCACTGCGCAACATCAACTCCCTATACCGGGAGAGACGAAACCCCTCCTATCGCTCATTGCCTCCATGTGATTCGGGACTGTACCCAAAAACCACCATTTTGCATTCCCTCTTGGACGTGGTAAGTTGGAAATCAAAGCACAGTGGGAATCACACAAGACTCTATGACGATCTCGGGTATACAGACTAACCTGTACCAGTGTCACCTGAGAACTGCCATCTGACGTAAGGTATATTACCATTTGGGAGTTCTCGGCGAGTCCGTCGTGTATCCAGTCTACACTGAGCACCCGTATATCATCTCTGATGTCAAACACCAATGGATATGGGATCATCCATCGCCCATCTATATGGGTCGAGAAGCTACACGCTAGTCTACTCTGGTATATCGATCCCCCGTCTCAATACACCCACGACTAGAGACTTTGAAGGATGTACTTATGGACTACCACGTCCCCACTAGTATGATCCATATCAAAGTCCAGGTAGTCAAGTACACATCCTAAGGACTTTACCAACATGTAACAGAGAGACAATTAGTGTACACGTTAATGTAAAGAGTAACCAGATAGCATACTATCATATCAAGCAAGAAAGTTATCCCTATATATGTCCAAGCATCCACTACAATATACATCCTATATATAGTAATAGCCTCGAGGGCATACATATAACTAACACATAGCATCGCGTACATGATAGAGCCTACTGCCGAAGCATAGGATATCCCTTGCATGTGAGTTCTCTCCAAATCAGTCTTACGAGACATCTCTTTGGAGAGAGTGAGTCCAGAGATCGTGTGTAAGTTCCCATGCTTGGATTCTACCATACTAAACCTCTTTAGTATGGTGCCAATGTGCCTCGATTGGGACAATCCCAGTATCCGTCTAGATCTATCTCTATAGATCTTGATTCCCAAAATGTAGGAGGCATCCCCAAGATCTTTCATTGAGAATCTATGTGATAAGAAGAGCTTGACCGAGTGCAGCATAGGAACATCATTTCCTATCAAGAGTATGTCGTCCACATACAATACGAGGAAGACAACCTTACTCTCTGCCACCTTCTTGTATATACAAGGTTCATCTACGTTTTTTATGAAGTCAAACTCTTTGTCTACAGCATCAAAACAGATGTTCCAACTCCGCGATGCCTACTTTAACCCGTAGATGGATTTAAGCAGCTTGCACACCTTTCCGCTACTCCCACTGTCTACGAAGCCTTCTTGCTGAGTCATGTACACGCACTCCTCTAAATCACCATTTAGAAAGACGGTCTTAACATCCATTTGCCAGATTTCGCAGTCATGGAATGCAGCAATGGCAAGTAGAATCCGGATGGACTTAAGCATAGCCACTGGAGAAAAGGTTTCGTCATAATCCACACCTGGACGTTGAAGAAAACCCTTTGTAACAAGTCTAGCTTTGAAAGTCTCAACTTTTCCATCTACACCAAGTTTCTTCCTAAAGATCCATTTGCTCCCAATAGGTTTTACCCCTTCAGGAGCAACTTCCAAAGTCCATACTTTGTTGGTGTAAATGGATTCCATCTCATATCACATTGCATCCAGCAATTTCACAGAGTCACCACACGTGATGGCCTGCTCGAAACTAGTCGGGTCATCATCTTCCATGATGCAATCCTCGCTCCCACCATCGATGAGAAAACCGTAGTATCTTTCAGGTGGATAAGGAACCCTACTAGATCGGCAGAGAGGCTGGGGTTCGTAGGGAACTACTGAATCCTCTTGTTCCATCAAATCCTCTGTTGCAGTTTGTGTAGCTGGAACTTCTTCTAGTTCTACCTCATTGCCACTAATTTCTTTCATAAGAAAAACCTTTTCTAAAAAGGTGGCATGTCGAGAAACAAACATCTTTTGTTCCTCGGAGTGGTAGAAGATATACCCTCGTGAATGCTTGGGATATCCAATAAACTTGCACAGAACCGACCTTGCCTCGAGCTTGTCCGGATTTTGTGTTTTCACATAGGCCGGACAACCCTATATCTGAATAAAATTAAGACATGGCCTCTTCCCATTCCATATCTCATATGGAGTGGTAGGCACTGATTTGGTTGGAACTCTATTCAATAGGTATGCAGCTGTCTCCAGCACATAGCCCCAAAAGGAAATAGATAACTCAGCAGTGCTCATCATAGAGCGTACCATATCTAATAGGGTGCGATTCCTTCGCTCCGATACACCGTTGTGCTGTGGTGTATACGGAGGAGTAAGCTGAGAGAGAATCCCATTCTCCTTTAGATAATCCAGGAACTCATTGCTCATGTATTCTCCTCCTCGATCAGATCGAAGGATCTTAATAATTTTACCTGTTTGGTTCTCTACTTCGTTCTTATATTCTCTTAATTTCTCAAAAGCCCCAGACTTTTGTTTCAACAGGAACACATGTTCGTATCTTGAGAGATCATCAGTGAATGTAATGAAGTATGAGGAATCATTCCTGGCATGTGTAGACATGGGACCGCATAAATCACTATGTATCAGTCCCAAGAGTTCCGTAACTCTTTCTCCGTGTCCACTAAACGGAGTTTTGGTCATTTTGCTTTTGAGACATGAATGACATGTTTCATAAGATGATAATTCGAACGTATTTAAATAACCATCCATATGTAACTTAGCAAGTCGTCTCGCATTGATATGTCCAAGTCTACAATTCCACAAGAAGGATTCGTTCATTTCTGAACTTTTCCTCTTGTGTGTGTTCTGTATATTAAGAACTGTGTTTTAATTTAGAACGTATATACCATTATTTAACGATCCTGATCCAATCAACTTTTGATTCAGGAAGATGTTCATAACATTATCTTGTACTACAAAATTATATCCTTCTTTACTTAATAAAGAAACTGATATAATGTTGCATATCATTCTCGGTATGTAATAGCATTCGTTCAGAATCCATGTATTACCACTTGGTAATACAAGGTGATATTCGCCAACTGCTTCGGCTGCAACATTTGCATCATTCCCTACTCTCACGGAATGATCACCCATTCCCAGTTCTCTACCTCTTTTTAGCCCATGCAATATATTGCATATGTGGGATCCTGATCCGTTATCTAATGCCCAGGACGTAGAGTGAACTGAGAAATAGTTCTCGGTAACTAACACATCCGAAGAAGATGCATCAACATGTTTATTTTTCATTTGGGCGGCGTGTGAATTATGGTATTCTCCTATTTCCTATTCAGTCTTATAACAATTATAATAAAGAATGGAACCAACGTTCCCCTGCTCAGTATAATAAGCGAATTCTGTCAATACATCCATATTATTATCTTGATTAAGGCCTGACATGGTCGCTACCTGGAGAGAGAGAGAAGAAAACACTTTAGCATATGCTCTTGCAAGATTAGATTGGTTATTATCTTATCTAATCAAGATGGCTCCCACTGTTTTTATCAAATCTTCCTTCAAACCTTAAAAGGTAAGACTAGCCGGGATTAATTACACCTTACAAGTTCGCCAATCATTCAGCCATATCAGTGTTGGTACTTTGAGGGAGGTTCCCCGTGCTTTCACACGGACATAATTAAAATAAACCTCGTTTTCCCAGAGGCTTAACCCCGTTAACACCTTTCTAGACACCTACTTGATCGGCTAATTGTCATGTGTAAAAATCTCTCAGGAGTAACTCTTACTCGCAGTGGGTATCGGGATCCACTATCTCATAGAAGGTATGCAATCTCATTGCAAATTTCAACACTTGAAATTCCCGATAATATCTTTTACCCCTAGCGTCTTATGACCTTGACGGAGGCCAAACTACCCATAAGGCGCAAGTCAAGTTCAACCCGTCATTTCCTGATTGAATTAGACCCATCCGCACGACCCTTGACGGAGGCCAAACAACGTTGTACGAATACCCTAATCCAATCTCATCTCATGCTTCAGGTAAGTACTAAATCAGCTACCGTACACTACGCCTTGACGGAGGCCAAACTACCGTAGCAAGAATACTAAAATAGCACCTATCTGAAATAACGGAGGGCTGCACAGGTTTTTAAGAAAACCTTTTGTGTAATGAACTTGATATCGTTGTAGAAACAAGTGATTTTGAAAAGGAGTGTTTTTGAGGCTTTTCTAGTTTCTCTAAAGAGGTCACTCCTGGTGAAAGGATCTCGGCTCTTTCCTCATCGAATAAAGTGCAGGATATTTCATAAATACCGCTGTGCAAAGTAAGAACTATAGAAGCAATCAAAAACTAAACCGTGAGTTTGTAGCATCTTCCAGTTTTGCTGAAGAGGTCACCCCCGGTGAAGGGATCTCGGCTCTTTCCTTATTGAATAAGGTGCTGGATATTTTACAAGGAATACCGCTATGCAAAGCAAAAACTAGAGCTACCCTTTTTTTTATAAAATTTGATTCTACAACATCTTTTAGGTTTCTTTTCTTTCCGTTAATCTCATTAATGAAATCCCATTATTTAAGCTTCCTAATCAACACAGAAGAAACGAAAGCTGTAATATTTATATATCATATATATTGTATAAGCATTCGTCTCACGCATATAAAATGATCACATCACAATATATCAGCAGCAGAAGAATCACCTATGAAATATTGGATATACTAGGAATTCCGTGTTTTATTTAAGCCAGTAAAAACGCGGATTCCACGGTCGTGATGAATAGCCAAACCCACATCCCTAGACCCCTACAGGTGCGGCAAGCAACCCTACCAATTCTAGAGTTAGGAGACCCGACTCGACTCCTCGAGTAGGTCTCCCATTGGACTCTAGAACCCGGTTACTGGTTCTGCCCGCCTTGGGTCTATCCTAATGCGGAAAAGTAAATAATATACAACAATGGTGACATCATCCTCAACCCGGAAGTGTCCCAATAAAAGAATATTACATACAAATGAATTTTACATTAATGAAAATAAAAACTCTCATCTCACATAAAACCCCCGGCTATTCAATACACGACGATCCAATATAACATATCACAGCAACACATAATCATCACAGATAACTAGGCGAAGTTAGATAATTCGATAGATACAACGAATTCCCAAAAATTCCCAGAGAGCTCAACACTTGAGCACAATTAAAATTAACCAGAGACATACCACAGTACCTACGGACCAACAGCTGAAAGGCCGACCCAAGCCTCTCAAGTGGCGCCGCGGTTCCGCCGCCAAAACCAGGTATTGGCCGCGGATCCGCGGTCACTTAAACGAGGTAGGGTTTCGTTCTTCAGGTGTGTCCATAGAATTCCCTGCATGATTTTCTGAGTAATTTTAACATGGAAAAATTCAACTTTTTGAAAAATTTCCAGAAAAGGGGTCGTTTCGGGGTTTCAGGATTCGATCGGACTTCTAACTTCGTCTAGACAACTCCTAATGCTCTAGCTTGGCTCTGATACCACTGTAGGGTTAGCTTATCACCTTAGCAAGGTTTTGGCAAGCATCAAACATGCTATATTAAAATTTTTGGGGTGCTAAACAAACCAACCAAGTAATCGAACTAGAGAATTAGGGTTAACTTTGCATGTAAACAACTTTACTTCTAAGAGTTTGGGATTACAACCTTTGTAGTCCGTTCCTCCGATTCATAAGCTCCGTGTTGAGGTCCCTTCGCTGCGATCATCATGAACCCGGACTCTAGAGAGGCTCCATGAGGTGAATGAGGTATCTTGCTTGAAGTCTTCCTTTTCGAAGATTATCTACCTTGAAGAATCTCAAACCCAAGCTCTCACTTCTCTAATTAAGTATTAGTGAAGTGAACACCCTAATCTAAGTGGCTAGAATAGATGAGGATGATGAAGTAGGAATTTTACTCTCTTTTGTTTTCAATTTCTCACTTTAAATCATCACAACACAAAAGGCTAGAAAGCTTTTTCAAAGGAGGAAGAAGAAGAAGAAAGATTTTGTGACGAATAATGAATTGTAGTGTGGTTAGAATTGCAACCATGGGTTAAAGATAATATCCTTAACCCTTGTAGAGACTTAACCATTTGCTATGGTTAGAGTTAGGTCAACAAATATCTTAAGAAAGACAAAAATGGTGGACAAAGTCAAAGAACCCTACAAGCTTCCATAAAAATATCAACCATGGATAATTCCACCATTATTTGTATTTCCTTAATAATAATTATAAACCCTAATCTAACCGTAGCATGGTTCAAGTCTCATAAACCCTAGTTGCAATTTTAACCTAGCACGTTACAATATTATATATCACATATAAATATATAATGTAACAAAAGAAAATAATACAATTAACATATATCGCATATATATCAATGTATTATCTATGTGAGAAAAAGAATTAATAAAGTGAGCTTATATTAGTTAATGTAACGTATTATATCTCATATATAATTATATATTAAATTATCGAATCAACACTTGATCCGATAACCCGGCTATATTACATATAACCAGCTAATATAACAAGTACCATTTCATCGAATCAACACTTGATCCGATGACCCGGTTATATCATATATACCCGGCCGATATCACATATCGCGAGAATAGAATACGGTATCTCATATCGTATTAGTCTCGGTCCCGGACATATCGCATATGTGCCCCTACTCCGTTTTGCCTGAGCCAGGAAACCTCTGTGTAGGACTCTAAAGAATCGTCAATACGCCGGCAGTAGGTGATGATCATATCAAACACCCATAAGCTGCAAGCGGTCTGCTAAACGTAACAGCCACCCGTGTATTGAACGATCAGAAGATCAACAAGTAAGCTTGTACATTCTCCTGTGAATCCAATCAGTAACACTCCCGTACAGTCCGATCTCTTCGTCTGATATGTTGCATATCTAGTCTAGGGATGGTAAACGTCAGACGCCAGTAACCGATAATTCGTGTCGATGTAAGTCTCATAACAGGTTGAGAAACTACTGATAACACTTACCAGTAGCACTCCAAATCAGCCCTGGCCAGGGACTTCCAGTTATAGCCAATCGAACACAGCACAACATCAACTCCCTATACCGGGAGAGATGAAACCCCTCCTATCGCTCATTGCCTCCATGTGATTCGGGACTGTACCCAAAAGCCACCGTTTTGCACGCCCTCTTGGATGTGGTAAGGTGGAAATCAAAGTACAGTGGGAATCACACAAGACTCTGTGATGATCTCGGGTCTAAAGACAAACCTGTACCAGTGTCACAAGAGAACTGCTATCTAACGATAGGTATAATACCATCTAGGAGTTCTCGGCGAGTCCGTTCAGTGTACCCAGTCTCCACTGAGCACCCGTACACCATCTTTGATGTCCAACACCAATGGATATGGGATGATCCACCGCCCATCATATGGGTCAAGATGCGTGTACGCTAGTCTACCCTGGAGTATCGATGCCCTGTCTCGATACACCCTCGACTAGGAACAGTTATAGGATGTACTCGTGGACTAACCTGGCCCCACTAGTATGTTCTCATCATAGTCCTAGTAGTCGAGTACATATCCTAAGGGCTTTATCAACATGTGAGAGCAAGACAGTAAACTAATACAAGTCAACATATTAAGACAATGTGAAACCAGATAGCATACTATCATGTCGAGCAAGAAAGTCCTCTCTATATATATCAAAGCATCCATTATAATATACATCATATGTACAACAATGGCCTCTAGGGCATATACATAACTAACACCCAGTCTCCACTGAGCACCCGCATATCATCTCTGATGTCAAACACCAATAGATATGGGATCATCCATCGCCCATCTCATGGGTCGAGATGCGTATACGTTAGTCTACTATGGTGTATCGATGCCCCGTCTTGATATACCCACGACTAGGAACATTAAAGGATGAACTTATGGGCTACCACGGCCCCACTAGTATGATCTGCATCATAATCCTGGTAGTCAAGTACACATCCTAAGGGCTTTACCAACATGTAACCATAAGACAGTATCAAGAGACAAGGATACATGTTAAGATAAAGAGCAACCAGATAGCATACTATCATGTCGAGAAAAAAAGTCTTCTCTATATATGTCCAAGCGTCCACTATAATATACATCATATGTGCAATAATGGCCTCTAGGGAATATATACAACTAATAATCTCCCACTTGCACTAGGGCCAGCTGCTGTAGTATCACATACCCAGCATCCCGAAGAGTCTCTCGAACTGTATCTAGGGAATGGCCTTCGTGAGTGGATCCGCAGTGTTATTCTTCGTGTCAACTCTCCTGACCTCGATCTCCCGGCGATCAACTATCTCCCGGATCAGGTGATACCGCCTCAGAATATGCCTGGATCACTAATGGGACCTGGGTTCCTTGGCCAAAGCCACCGCTCTATTGTTATCGCAATACAAAGGTATTGGATACTCAATGGATGGAACCACTCCAAGTTCAGTTATGAACTTCTTCATCCAGACAGCCTCTTTGGCAGTATCATTGGCAGCGATGTATTCAGCCTCCATCGTCGAGTCAGCCATGGTTTCCTGCTTGGAACTCTTTCAGCATACCCCCTTTCCCTTGAGGGTAAATACAAATCTCGAGTGCGACTTAGAGTCGTCCTTATCATTCTGTAAGCTCGAATCGATAAGGGACTCCACTTGGAGTTCTCCGTTACCATACACTAAGAGCATCTCTTTAATCCTTCTCAAGTACTTGAGAATGCTTTTCACAGCTGTCCAGTGACTCTCTCCAGGATCTGCATGATACCTACTCACTACACTTAGTGAGTATGCTACATCGGGTCTGGTACATAGCATCGCGTATATGATAGAGTCTACTGCCGAAGCATAGGGTATCCCTTGCATGCGAGCTCTCTCCAAATCAGTCTTGGGAGACATCTCTTTGGAGAGAGTGAGTCCTGAGATCGTGGGTAAAAACCCACGCTTGGATTCTTCCATACTAAACCGCTTTAGTATGGTGTCAATGTACCTGGATTGGGACAATCCCAATATCCGTTTAGATCTATCTCTATGGATCTTAATCCCCAAGATGTAGGAGGCATCCCCTAGATCTTTCATTGAGAATCTTTGTGATAAGAAGAGCTTGACCGATTGCAGCATAGGAATGTCATTTCCTATCAAGAGTATGTCATCCACGTACAATACGAGGAAAACAACCTTACTCTCTTCCACTTTCTTGTATATACAAGGTTCATCTACGTTTTTGACGAAATCAAACTCTTTGATAACGACATCAAAACAGATGTTCCAACTCCGCGATGCTTGCTTTAAACCGTAGATGGATTTAAGCAGCTTGCACACCTTTCCGCTGCTCCCACTGTCTACGAAGCCCTCTGGCTGAATCATGTACACGCACTCATCCAAATCACCATTCAGAAAGGCGGTCTTAACATCCATTTGCAAGATTTCGTAGTCATGGTATGCAGCAATGGCAAGCATGATCTGGATGGATTTAAGCATAGCCACTGGAGAAAAGGTTTCGTCATAATCCACACATGGTCGTTGACGAAAACCCTTTGCAACAAGTCTAGGTTTGAAAGTCTCCACTTTCCCATCTACACCAAGTTTTTTTTTTGAAGATCCACTTGCTCCCAATGGGTTTTACCCCTTCAGGAGCATCTTCCAAAGTCCATACTTTGTTGGTGTACATGGATTCCATCTCGGATCGCATTGCATCCAGCCACTTCACAGAGTCCCCACTCGTGATGGCCTGCTCGAAGCTAGTTGGGTCATCATCCTCCATGATGCAATCCTCGTTTCCACCATCAACGAGAAAACCATAGTATCTCTTAGGTGGACGAGGAACCCTACTGGATCGGCGGAGAGGCTGAGGTTCGTTGGGAGCTATCGAATCCTCTGGTTCTACCAAATCATCTGTTGTAGTTTGTCCCGCTGGAACCTCTTCCAGTTCTACCTCCTTGCCACTAATTTCCTTTGCAAGAAATTCCTTTTCTAAAAAGGTGGCATGTTGAGCAACAAACACCTTTTGTTCCTCAGGGTGGTAGAAGATATGTCCATGCGAATGCTTAGGATATCCTACAAACTTACACAGAACAGACCTTGCCTCGAGCTTGTCCGGATTTTGCTTTTTAGCATAGGCCGGGCAAACCTATATCTTAACAAAATTACGATACGGTCTCTTCCCCTCCCATATCTCATATGGAGTGGTAGGCACGGATTTGGTTGGAACTCTATTCAATAGGTATATAGCTGTCTCAAGCGCATACCCCCAAAAGTAAATAGGTAACTCAGAGATGCTCATCATAGAGCGCACCATATCTAATAGGGTGCGATTCCTCCGTTCCGATACACCGTTGTGTTGTGGTGTATATAGAGGAGTAAGCTGAGAGAGAATCTCATTCTCTTTTAGAGAGTCCAAGAACTCCGTGCTCAAGTATTCACCTCCTCGATTGGATCGAAGGATTTTAATACTTTTACCCATTTGGTTCTCGACTTCGGATTTATATTCCTTGAATTTCTCAAAAGTTTCAGACTTGTGTTTCAACAGGAACACATGTCCGAATCTTGAGAGATCGTCATTGAATGTAATGAAGTATGAGGAACCATTCCTGGCATGTATAGATATAGGACCACATACATCACTATGTATCAGTCCTAAGGGCTCACTAGCTCTTTCTCCCTATCCTGTAAATGGAGTTTTGGTCATCTTGCCTTTGAGACATGACTGGAAAGTGTCATAAGATGAAAATTCGAACGGATTCAAATATCCATCCTTATGCAACTTAGCGAGTCGTGTCGCATTGATATGACCCAGTCTACAATGCCACAAAAAGGATTCGTTCATTTCTGAACTCTTCCTCTTGTGTGTGTTTGTTATGCTCAGAACTGTTGATTGATTTAGAACATAAATGCCATTGTACAACGTGCATGATCCAACCAACTTTTGGTTCAAGAAGATGTTCATAAAATTATCCTATACTACAAAATTATATCCTTCTTCACTTAATAAAGAAACTGATATAAGATTGCATATCAGGGTCGGAATGTAATAGCATTCGTTCAGAATCAATGTATTACCATGTCACGACCCGAAATGGCACGTGACTGGCACTTGAATCATATGAAGTCTATAGGGCCCCATCTAATTCAAGTAAGCCAAAAATCCCAAAAATCTAAACCATTTTAAATAAGAAGTGAAGAAAACATGTTTTAAAACAAGGGTTTTTAAAAAACATAAGCCAAATATGCATTTTAAAAAAAATCTCAAGTCTTTTCTGAAAATTTCGGCAGAGTTTCCTTTGTAAAAACTGGCCCCAAATGGGGTACAACATGCATAATATGAATAAAGGCATCCCCAAGCGGGAGCTAGCTCTTCGTCAATCGACGGTCAAAACCACGCAAGCAATATAATATATAATGCCGAAAGGCGAGAATCAAAACTGAAAAGGAAACTCAAATCAACATGAAAACCCATAATAATACAACGCGCGACTCTAAGGTCGAAAGAATATACACTGGTCTTCTAATTCTAATAAATATACAAGTCTGGTTGATGAAGTTTCTAGGTAAAACAATGAAAATAATATACAAGGGTGGTCACGATGCGAGTGAACCCACCTACTAAAGAAATCACCCAGAATGGAAGCAGTGTGCCAGAAAGCCGCAATGAAATTTGTACGGCAAAACCTACAAGAACTGTGGCACAACGGGGGTGAGTTTCCAACTCGTGAGTAGAAAACATCACAGAGCAGAAATCGTATGTATGACTCAATCCTAGGTCAAACGATCAGTAATATATATCCTCAATATAATAATGTCTGAAACATGAAAATGTGGCAAAGGTAAGAATCTATACCAAGTGTAATACCAAGTGCTTGTGTCAGTGCCTTAGGTAGCAACATATTATAAACATGAGGTATCATCAATGAAATCAGTGCCAACTATAGCATGAAGTCTAAGAATGTAGATATCATCCAACTATGTAATCAATGCCTGTATGCGTGTGGATCTCCTCCACGGGTCAACCAATGACATAAAACATCATGCATGTAGATATAATAAAGCATATGCATGAAAGTATGAGGATATAAATCAATGTGTGTCCCATGCGACACATCAAAATCATGGAACCTGATTGTCTAGCATCGACACTCGAAAACATCATGAAACCTGTGCCTAGCATCGGCACGTAAATCCTCATATATCGGCTCCGTCAGTCTGGATCGGCCCGTATCATCTCTCGACTTCGGTCGGTATCCTCCGGATACCCGCCGAGCCCAAATGCTATTACCGGTAGGTAGTAGTCCCTCTGCCAGGCTCATCGTCTATATACACAGCATCCCTTTCTTGCCCCGGGGTACCATACCGGGCCCCACCATGTACCCGCACACAGCCCACGACGCTACTCGCATGGGGTATATATATATCAGAACCGATAAAACTCATGGTGGCCACTGAAATATCATATCAAGAGAAACCGTTTTTTTAAAACAGTACAAACCTTCTTTTGAAATATCCACGGTTCTCAAATCCAGAAATATCATAGAAACAACATATCTCAATGCGTATAATCGTAAAGCATGATGTATGCAACATATAATAGAAAGATATGTATATCCGTAAATCATGCGACATGGAACAGTAATATGCACATAATAAGGGTAAACCGCTCTTTTAAATGAATCCGGTTTTTAAAATGTCTCTTGCGGTTCCCGATTTCTCCAAAGTCAAATGCAACATAGTATTAGAGTGCATATGTAACTGTAGCAAGTAAATTGTGCAAGGAGTCATGTCATGATGCATCAATCCTACTGTGTAGTGACATGGCAATTACCGATGATGATGTGTGTGAGCCGGTAAGTAGGTATGCGTAGAGCATACGCATCATCGGTAATGGTGCTGGTGTCCTGATAACATGGGTTTAATATAACGATAAACACATTCAAACATGCAATGCGATGCGAAAAGCAAGGATATGCGGGAAATGAATAATAAACACAATACTGAAGAATCTACATCAATATATATGGCATACAGTTTTGCCATTTGAAATGAGACGAATCGTGGTGTTTAGAAAAATAAGGGCTACGGTGTTTTTAAGAAAAGATGCGTCTTTTGAAAATATCCGTAGAATCTCTTGGCCTGTCTTTAAAATACTCATGATTCGTTAGTTTTGAAATAGGTATGACTCGAGTCTAGTCTAACATCTATAAGTACACTACAGGACTAAACGAACAGTCTAACCGAAAAAGTAAGGGAAAACCACCTAAATCTGAGTCGATATATATATAAATATAATAGTCGGTGATCCCGCATCAATAGTATCACATACGATACAATATACAATATGGCATCCTTGAGTCAAGAGTGCGGATCTATCATCAATATATAGCTCGTACGTAAATCCGTCGTACGGCATCCCAAATCTGGGTACGGGTCAAATATCACATTCATCTCATTATTCATCGGGTATCCATTATCATCATATCTCATGAACTGGGGGTACTGATCTAAGTCTAGTATAAACTGATACCATCTGCATAAATATGCGTTTATGAAAACTCACGCCTAAAGGCCCGCTAAAATCTCATGTCGTATCTCTTAATACGAATCTAAACATATCACCGATCTCATAGCATCATGCCAAATCTCATCGACTCATCTCCAAATATCATCCACTATCCTCATTATCCATGTATAGGTATACGTATATATATATTCCTAGTCCTATACCTATATATATATATATATATATATATATATATATATATAGACGTATCCCCATATACGCACAAGTAATAACAATAATGCATGCAAGGGTGTGCGTGCGTTGTGCAAACCTATTCTATGGTTCGCGACTAAGAAATTAACTACGACACTATCATCCAAATTCACAACACATATGTAAATATATAACATATCATCAACTACACTACGAACTACGGGGGTGCTATACGCCATCCACCCGACTTCCCCCGTAGATATATATCTACTCACTTTGCTCTTCGCTTGCCGTTGCCGACGTCGCCACGCGCTTGCTTGTTTCGAAGTCCTCGTGGGGGTACCTACACATCATAACGTATTGTATCGCATTAAAAACCAAATCAAAACCAAAACGACACGCTAAAAGCCTATAGGTTAGAACCTACGGACTATGCCTTTCAAACCACCAAACAACCCTCGATATCGTCATACAAACGTCAAGTGATCAAGGTAAAACGCAAATACTATAATACAGAATCCAAAATACGAAAATATAACTCGAATCAAAACAGCAACTCATGAAAATAGTCCTAGATTTTACCCTAACTGAAATTAGACAATTTTGCATATGTGGAGGGTCTAGATTACAGATACTGGAGCCATGAAACAAACACGAACCAAAATGACCCTACCCTGGCCGCAATTTGCGGCCAGGAACAATAAATATGCGGCCTGGAAGTGGGGTTAGGGTCCAGGGTTTTGGGTATAGGTTCTACGTTGCCTGCTTGTGTCTCTGTATTTGCTAAATATTTTTCAGGTGTCCCTGGTGATAGGAGATACCAAAATACATCATAATTTCCATAAAATCTGCCGATGTCGGGGTTTCTAAGTTTGGGTTTGGGGTTCTATTCTCTGGTTTCAGTCCATTTTACAAACCCTACAGGGGTTTAAGGTCACTATTAAGCCTCAATTTCACCTTTGGATTCATTTCAAAACCTTAAGCTTAACTTGGAACTTTCAAAGTTCGCCAAACTAAACAATATCGATACTAAACATATATGGATGCTTAAGGAATTGAAATACTATTCTAAAGGTGCAGAAATTACCTCATTTTGCAACTCAAGAAAATTCTTGAATTGCCCTGTAACATTTTGAAAATTTTAGAAAAATAAATAAATTTAATTAATTAAATAATAATAGGTTAATTTAAAAAGTTATTAAAACCAAATAGGGCATTTTCATAAGTAGTATATGAAACTAAAAAAAATTGGAATTTTAGTTATAACATTAGTAAATTTCAAGGGATTTAGTGGATAATTTAGCTTCATTTTAACAAAATGGTGTTTATATAATAACTTAGAAAATGAGGGGTTTTGTGAAAAGACTGTGTAATTGGGTTTTGTGTGAGGTCCTTTTTGCAAAGGTGCTAGGTCATGGTTAGAGTAAGTTGAACCTCACACACACCATAACTCTAAATGAACCTTAAGCTCACACCTCCTTCTTGCATGAAAATACTACCCCCTTTTATTCTTACGCCTCCTTCTTCCTCTCATGCCACCTCCACCTCTTAACATGCACTTCATGCTTGCTCTACATGCCTCCTCACCTATTTATTTATGATACCCAGAAATCCTTTAGTAGCCCCAACTGAAACACTACACTTTCAGCCCCAAACCAAAAATATTCTAAGTATTCCTACCAAAATAAAGAGAGCAATGAGTTCCTTCTTCAAGTGTGCACTTTTCCAAACTTGTGATACTACAAATCATAGATGTTCCCACATACCAACCTTGAGCTGGTGCTCTCTTGTGAATCATTCAATAGGTATAAACTCAACCCTACTGTTCTTAGTTCAATACTGTTTTTGTGTGATATCGTACTTTGATAGATTAGGCTCTGTTTATGAATCTGCTATAGTTTAAAGGTAAATTAGAAAATCTAAACAGTGCTTTAACCTTGTAAATTGGACCTAGAGTAATCCACAGGAAGACGAACCCCTACCTCGGAGATGAGCCGGCGACATAAAGGGGATTTCCGAGCTCGCCGGTCTGCATAAGGATTTGGGTGTTGAAATATTGAGGGTAGCTCTATTTGTCTATATTATGAGATTTGGTATTGTTTGTTTAAGTTAATTTATTAATTTTGGAAATCAGGGAGCAAACTTTAGTTGTGGGGTTAAGATTCTTATATATGACATGGATATATCGTACCATACGTTCTGTTTTTATATGTCATGATCAGGAAAGGGTTGGATCGGAATAACTTAAGTTCTGTAACTCACAATATCATCACATAGCAGGTTTGGTTTGGGCAGTATCATAAACTAGGATTTTGTGTATCAAGTTCACTGTAAATGAATCTAGAATAACTAGGTATAATCACTAAAAAAATCCAGCAAGACCAAAAGTATACTGAGATTACTAGGAGACACCACTTCAAATACGAGCCCTAAGTACCCTAGAAAATCCGGCGGCACGTAGCCAAATTCCGGCGACGTCGGCCCCCCTTGAGAGTTTGGTGTTGGTTTCTCTCCTGTAACTTTGTTTTGGTATTTTATAAGTCTCTGTATTGTTTATTTTTGCCTAATTATTCATACAGAGAAATCTGGAAATGTTTTAAAAACGGTTTTACCAAAATTCATATATTTATGATACGAAGTTTTCGTATTTCGATGTTGCAGCTGAACCGTTAACGTTTATACGTTAACAACAGAATTATATAGACGTTTTTGGGTTATGTGTGTTGTAGGTTCTAACCTACGGGTGTTTAGCTTGTTATTTTGGTTTTCAATATGATATTTACTTCTATGCGATTTAAATACGAATATAGGTACGATTCGAGGATTTCGAGATAGAGTTGGCGATGTACCAGCGTGGATTCAGCGAGTTCTCAAGTTGGTGAGTAGATTTATATATACTGGGGAAGTCGGGTGGATGGCGTATAGCACCCCCACAACCTTATAAATAGTATTATGATTCTAGTTAGTATAGTAGTTATTCAAGATATTGATATAGTATCGCATTTTATATGTCCTTCATTTGCATAGAGTTCATAAATAGTTTTAAGTAAGACTGGTACATGATGTTGGATCCATACGCTGTGGGTACGATTTGATGAGTTTGTACGATAGATCATGCCGTACTTAAGATGATATGGATATAGCGATATGGTGAGTTATAATACAAGGATTTATACGTATTGGAAATGATGAACTTTGTATGCTGAATAACGGCCAAATTATTCTTTGACTCGTGGAGTTAAATTATATTCTGTTTTAGGATGTAATACTAGTATGAGCTATTATCTTTTAAAAAACACGGTTCGTTGTCCTTTAAATAAACTATCAGGATGCGTGCCAGTTTCTAAAACAAACATCTATTTTAAATCTAAGGCAGCTTCCTTATTTCAAACTTAACGTTCCGATCATTTCTAAAGATAATGGTATAGATCATACCAAGTAATTACAATAAGTACGTTTAGATTAATTTATAGGTTTGCATTATATTATCTATAATATACGTTTCTGCGTTACTCACTCTCTGATAGAACACTGCACAAACACCAATGAGTACCATGCTGCACAAGCATGTAAATATATGTTACACTGCACCTCATTGGTACTGCCATGTCACTGTAGAACCGTGCTGTTATATGTGTATTAAAATAATTAGGTTGTTACACCGTAGAACACTTGCACAAATACTAATGATTGCCATGTTGCACGAGCACAGACGCGTATGCTACACTACACATCATTAGTAGTACCATGACACAGTAGAATTGGAATCCATAATTATGTGATATAATTACGTAGTCTTCTCTATGCTGTTGTAAATTGCGAATATTACTAATATCAATGTTGTATTTGATTCTTTGGATTTTCTTGGTATTTTACTCCTGATGATATATATATATCGGTGGTATGGGACACTGTTATATATGTATATATGTAATATATCATCAATACAATCTATGCAAGTTTCTTATTCCTCGCTTGATATTTTAATATGATGAGTAAACGTCCACCATGAGATTTGTGCTTTCTGATTTTGATATCCGGACCGAGTCGGTGGGTATACGGTTACGGATTTACAGTTTTATCCAGACTGAGTCGGTGGGGATACAGTTGGATACATGGTGGACCCAGTCGAGACCGAGGGGCAGGATAGCCGCATTATAGGAGGGGAGCCTAACGAGGTGACTCGATTCCGGAGATAAAAAAATGAACACGGTAGATATCCAGGGGATACTAACCGTAGATAGAAACGAGCACGACAGATATCCAGGAGATACCGGCCGGGGTTCGATTGGGCACGGCGGATATCTAGGGGATACTGATCGTAGCCAGGGATATCGGGCGGCGATCATCTGTTGAGATGGTGTCGACGGTACCTATATTTACGTGTCGATGATGGACACGAGAGATTTCGGATTTGAGATGTTGATGCTGGACATCTATATATATATATATATTGATATGGTCATTATCATGAGGTACACAGTTCGATATTAATTATTGGATTCATCAGGACTGATTCGGGAAAACGGTACCTATATATATTTGTACAGATATTCATAGACAAAAAGGGAATTCCAATATGGATTATTGATTCATGATTTTGACTCATATGACATTGAGGTACTATATTTGGGATTGCATGATAGTTAGAATTGCACCTATGCATATCATATAGTAAATCGATATAGATTATGATAGTACTATACTTATGACTTAGGTATCGTCATGCATTTCGATTTCTACCTTTAGATGTACTTTTATTCACTGAGTTGGCAACTCATCCCCGTTGTGCCACAGTTTCTTGCAGGTTTTACCGCTTGGATTATCAGCGGCTTGGGCACAGATTCTTTTGGGGATTGAAGGGTAAATGGGTTATTATTGTATCATACTCACTTTTGATTATTCATATATTCTTGTATCTAGCGAAAACTCCATCAACTTAGAAGTGGTATATTATGGACTAGAAGCAAGACTTAGAGTATTTGTGTTGCGATGTCGCACTCTTTGGAGTCGATTTCTGATTTAGATTGTTGGTTGCTCCATTGTTTGGACATGGAGACTAGCTTCCGTTGGGTTGCTATGTTTTTATGTTGTATCGGGTTTTATTAAACTACCAAGGAGGTGATGTTAAGTTTTCAAAACGTCATAAATGTTTTTCAACATACTTAGTTAAATCTAGATGTTATTTTAAATGGATTTTGTTGGATGATCATTTAAACCTCACCTCCAATGTTTTAAGAAAAAGGTTTAGATTCCGGGTGTAGGGTGTTTTTCGTCACCCCATTGAGATGGGAATACGCGCGCGCTTGTCAGGCGTATACTACAGATTCCCCCTGCCTAGGATAGGCCGGGGTTTAATGATTGTGGGGATCCGAATCTCCGGCAGCCGTGAACTAAGCTGCCGTTAATTACCCCCCGCCTTTTGGGCGAGGGAACCTCCGATTAACGGGTTAAACTGGTCATGCGAACTCAATGTGCAGTGGACGTGTGTTGTGTTTTGGAGGGGGGGTTTAAATATATCAGGAACCACGCAGAGTTTTGACGGGGGTCCCGCTACCCGGATAGCGGGCTGGGGGTCAAGGGGGCTAGCAGCCCCCTTGCGGGGTGCGGGGCAGCGTCCCGTTAGAAATTTTTTCTAACAGGGACAGTGTCGTGGAGTATGTATATGTGTACATTTGTATACATATGTATATATATACATGTATATATAAATAAAGGGGAAAAAGACATCCAAAGGATGCGTGGGGCCAGCGCCTAGGCGCTTGAGCGCAAGCGCGCCACGTGTCGGCACGTGGGCGCTTTGCTCTGGAGCGCAGAGCGCTGGAGCGCAGAGTGCTGGAGCGCAACGCGCTATGTGTCGGCACGAGGGCGCTTTGCGCTCGAGAGCAGAGCGCTGGAGCGCAAGTGCGCCACGTGTCGGCACGTGGGCGCTTTGCGCTCGAGCGCAGAGCGCTGGAGCGCAACGCGCCACGTGTCGGCACGTGGGCGCTTTGCGCTCGAGCGCAAGTGCGCCACGTGTCGGCACGTGGGTGCTTTGCGCTCGAGCGCGAGGCGCTGGAGCGCAAGCGCGCCACGTGTCGGCACGTGGGCGTTTTGCGCTCGAGCGCAGTGCGCTGGAGCGCAAGCGCGCCACGTGTCGGCACGTGGGCGCTTTGCGCTCGAGCGCTAGCGTACCAGTAAGGAAAAGGGGGGTTTTTAGACCCGGAAATTCTCTAAAGAGAAAATAGGGTGGAGTTAAACTCCTAATATGCTTTGGGTTAAAGAAATGGGTCGTTCTTCTTCCATTGCTGGCCGGATCTTGGAGTTAAAGAGATGTGAGATTTAAAAATCTTTTCTTTTTGAGATCTGATGGCAGATCTGAGTTCCCCTTAATGGGTTTTGTGGTGGAAAACTATTTAGTTTTGAAAAAGGAAGAGTAAAACTCTTGATTTAATTCAAAAGAAAGAAGAAGGTTTTGGAACCTTGAAGAAGGAAGAAAGATCTCAGATCTGAAACTTTTTTGGAGAGAGAAAAAGTTGTTGAGATATTTCATTATCTTTGCCTTTATAGGCCATACATTTTACACATAGCCCCTTGGGCTTCACAAAATGGCATTTTGCCTATCCCATGGCTCATGTGCCATTTCTTTTTGCACATAAGCCATGGGCTTTACAAAAATTTGGCTTTATGCCTATTTTTCTTACATTTATCCAAAAATAAAATAAAATAAATACAACAAAATTATTTATTACAAAATTTTTATCTTGGCATGGGGAGGTCGGCCGCTTCATGTACGGGCTCGACCCAGGCATGGGCCCACTGGATCTGGGCATGGGCTCACTTGGCTTGGGGTTGACTTTGATTTTGACTTGGTCAACCGGGGTGTAAATTTTTACCCCAACAAATTGCCCCCCATCAATAAATGCACACCACATATGTGGGTCGTGTGCATGAAATTGATGGATCTTCTTTCACGTGGAGGCGACTTGATTTGGTTCTCGCTTTTTGGGAAGCTGGCACTGCCCTTTTTACGACATGGACGGTCGTTGCTTGACATGTCTCCGTGACGGAGTGTCCGTGATAGACGTTTCCCTAGCCCGGAGTGATCCGTTTCCCGCTTTGTAGGAATCCTGCGCTGCCCTTTTTACGACACGGACGGTCGATGCTGCCCTTTTTGCGACTTGGACGGTCGATGCTGCCATTTTAGTGACGTGGACGGTTGATGCTGCCATTTTAGCGACGTGGACGGTCGATGCTGCCCTTTTTGCCACTTGGACGGTCGATGCTGCCCTTTTTGCGGCTTGGACGGTCGGTTCTGCCATTTTAGCGACGTGGACGGTCGATGCTGCCATTTTAGCGACGTGGACGGTCGATGCTGCCCTTTTTGCGACTTGTACGGTCGATGCTGCCATTTTAGCGACTTGGACGGTCGGTTCTGCCCTTTTTGCTACATGGACGGTCGGTGCTGCCCTTTTTGCGACTTTGATGGTCGATGCTGCCCTTTTTGCGACGTGGACGGTCGGTGCTGCCCTTTTTGCGACTTGGACGATCGGTACTGCCCTTTTAGCGACGTGGACGGTCGGTGCTTGATTTGACTTGCTCTGCTTCTTGCAGTGTCAGGGGTAGACTTTACTTGCTCCGCGTCTTGCGGTGTCGAGATTGGATTCTGACTCGTCCCGCTTTCTGCGGTGTCGGAGTAGAAGTTGACTTGTTGATTTTGATTTGGGTTGACATCAGCATCGCTATACTGGAATATGGTACCAGGAGCGAATCATCATCTGTCATTGAGAGAATTTTGGGATTTTGGTTTTTGTTTGGCATCTGCATTGCTGCACTGGAATAATGCCAGGAGCAACTCATCATTTGCCCCGAGAGAATTTGAGAATTGATGGCTTAGGAGGCAGGTTTAGATCCCCATCACCTAAGACTTTTCAATTTTATGGGCCGTGAGGGTCCCATAAAAGCATTTTCTGCCTACGAGTCGAAAGGATCTCGTAGGTGTATTTTCTCCATAGGAGTCATGGGGACTCCTAAGTGTGTTGCTCCTTTGTGAGTCGTAAGGATCTCACGCGGGAATTTTCTCCTCTCAAAGTCGAGAGGACTTTGAGAGTGCATTTCATCTCCTTTTCACGAGTTTGCGCCCTTTCAGGTTTTCACAAACTCGCCGGCAGCCCTGCTGTTTTTACTCACGGAGCCCTTTCGGGTTTTCCTCCGTGCCCTATTTTGCTTGTGGACATACCCTTTTTTTATTATTTTTTTCTTCTTTTTTTTCTCTTTTTTTTTGGAGAGATCGGGATTGTTTTACGCCCGTGGATTGTATACGGTTTTGCAGGATGTATGATCCAGACCGTAGGGCCGGAAAAATTTCAGGGCTTTGTTGGCGTCTGCATCGCTGCACCGGAATGTGGTACCAGGAGCGACTCATCATTCGCCGTTGGGGTATGGGATTTGGAATTTGGTTGGCGTCTGCATCGCTACACTGGAATATGATACCAGGAGCGACTCATCATTCGCCGTTACCCGTTGGGGAACGATGGCTTAGGAGATAGGTTTGGGTCCCTACCACCTAAGGCTTTTCAATTTTATGGGCCGTGAGGGTCCCATAAAAGCATTTTCTCTCTACGAGTCGTAAGGATCCCGCAGGTGTATTTTCTCCTTAGGAATCGTGAGGATTCCTAAGTGTGTTGCTCCTTTGTGAGTCGTAAGGATCTCATGCAGGGGTTTTCTCCTCACAAGGTCGAGAGGACTTTGCGAGTGTATTTCATCTCTTTTCACGAGTCAGCGCCCTTTCGGGTTTTCACAGACTCGCCTGTAGTCCTGCTGTTTTTACTCACGGAGCCCTTTCGGGTTTTCATCCGTGCCCGTTTTGCTTGTGGACATACCGTTTATTTCTTCTTCTTTTTTTCTTTTTCTTTTTTTTTTTGCCGCTGGTGGGACTTTAAAAGTAGTCTCACCGGCAGGATTTGGGAGAAATAGGGGTCATTTACGCCCGTGGATTGTATACGGTTTTGCAGGATGTCTGATCCAGACCGTAGGGCTGATGTGCTCAATTCTCCTGTGACTTGGAGCATTCATGTGTAGTATTTCTTGAGATATCGGCCATTGATGGGTGGAATGGGCCTTTCTCCCTCGGCACTTATTAGTTGGTAGGATCCTCCGTCGAACACTTTCTCGATGACGTATGGTCCTTCCCAGTTCGGCTCGAATTTTCCCTTGGCATGTCGATTGGGGATAATCAGTCTTTTGAGGACCAACACCAATTCACCTTTCTTGAAAGCGTGGAGACGGATTATCTTGTCATAGGCCCGTGACATTTGGGCTCGGTATAGCTCCAGACTTTGCTGCACCGCGAGCCTCTTTTCATCGAGGGCATCGAGTTCTTCAAGTCGAAGGAGCACGTTTTCCTCCTCCGTCAACTCATGCTGAACGACCATTCTTAAACTTGGAACTTCGACTTCGAGGGGGAGGACCGCCTCCACTCCGAAGAGTAATGAGTATGGAGTGGACTGAGTTGGAGTACGGTGCGTGGTACGATATGCCCACAATGCCTCGTGAAGTTTGAGATTCCAGTCTCTCTTGTTGGCTTAAGCATTTTTCCTCAGGAGCTTGCATAGAGTCTTATTGAAGGCTTCGGCTAGCCCATTGCTCTTGGATTATAGATGGAGGAATATCTCCAGTCTATCTTGTGCTGAGTAGCGAACCTTGAGACATTGAAGCTCTTGAAAGAAGGCCTGTTGTCAGAAATGATTCTTCTTGGTGTACCGAAACGGTATAGAATATTATGCTGGAAGAATGTCAGAATATCTTTTGTCTTGACTTCTTTTAGCGGGACAGCTTCAGCCCACCTCGAGAAGTAGTCTGTCGCAGCCAGTATGAACCGGTAGCCTTTAGATGACGGAGGATCAATTGGGCCAACAATGTCGGTGCCCCAGACTTCGAAGGGCCACGACGCCACCGTAGGATGCAATGGATTGGGATGCTTGTGAATAAAATCACCGTGAATTTGGCAGATATAACATTTCTTTGCATGCTCTCCGCAATCCCGTATCATGGTGGGCCAGTAATACCCAAGCCGTTCGATTTGAAGTCGCATCTTGAGGCCAGATTGGTGAGCACCGCAAACGCCCGAGTGGACATCTTTCATGAGCTTTTGGGCTTCGGCCAATGACAGACACCTGAGCCAGAGTTGGTCATATGACCTGTGGTATAACGTGTCATTTACAAACACGTATCGGAGAGCTCTTTTCTTCAGCTGAATCCTCGCGGATTTTTCTTCGGGCAGCTTGTCGTATCGGAGGTACTCTATGAAGGGTTCTCTCCAATCGGGCTCGCCTTGGATGATCGAAGCTTCTTCCGCAGGACTGCTCTTCTGTTCCGCGCTTTTCTCTTCTCGTAGAGAGACTGGGGGTAGAATTTGCCGGCTCCTGACTGTGATCAGAATTTCGTCCATGTCAGGATCAGCCAACTCCTTGGCCAAGCGAGCGAGTACATCAGCCTTTCCGTTCAACGCTCTAGGGATTCTCATTAGTTCAATGTGAGTGAACCGTTTCATGAGTTCCACCACCCGGCTTCTGTACCGAGCTAACTCAGGTTTGTATATCTTATAGTCGCCGCTTACTTGGTTGACGACAAGCTGGGAGTCACCATAAACCCGTAGCCGAAGGATTTCCATTTCTATGGCGAGTTCCAAACCAGCTATCAGAGCTTCATACTCAGCTTCATTGTTTGTCCGAGGCTCGGTGAGAGCAAAAGAATGTCGTAGGGTTCCCATTGATGGTGTGATGAACACCAATCCTATCCCTGCTTTTATCTCCGGGACGCTTGATTTACTGGGGGTCCTTATTGACGAGGCTCCATCGAAGTAGAGCTCCCAACATGGCTCATCTTCCTCGAGGTGCAGCACTTGTTCATCGGGTAACTCACAATTTAGCGGCGACCCTTCTGGTATGGGATGAGCGGCGAGAAAGTCTGCAATAGCTTGCCCTTTTACTGCTTTCTGAGGGGTATAAACTATGTCAAACTCAAGTAGCATGACAGCCCATCTTGCCATTCTGCCGGCTAGGCTTGCTTTGGTCATCAAGTGTTTGAGCGGGTCGACCTTGGAGATCAGCATAACCCGATGAGCGAGCAAATAGTGCCTCAGCTTCTTCACAGCAAATATTAGATCCAGGCATTGCTTTTCGATTGGGGAGTAGTTGTGTTCCGCCCCGACTAGAGTTCGACTGAGGTAGTAGAGGGCATTTTCTTTTCCTTCCTCGTTATTCTGGGTAAGGAGCGCACCGAGTGACTCGTCCAGCGCGGCAGTGTAGAGAATCAGCGGTTTATTTGGAATGGGAGCGGCCGGCACTGGAGGGTGCAACAAGTATTGTTTGATGCTTTCGAACGCTGCTTGACATTCGGCATCCCAGATAAAAGGAGCTCCTTTCTTCATGAGCTTTGAGAAGGGCCTACATCTCCCTGATAAATTTGAGATAAACCTCCGTATATAAGCAAGCTTGTCTTGAAATGATCTTAGCTGCGTCCGACTCTTCGGAGGGGGCATCTCCATGATGGCCTTTATCTTTGATGGGTCAACTTCGATCCCTCGATGACGGACTATGAAGCCTAGGAATTTTCCCGATGACACGCCAAAAGCGCACTTCAGAGGATTCATCTTCAGATCGTATTCCCTCAGTCTGGTGAGAACGGTCCTGAGATCTTGGATATGATCGGCCTTGGCTTTAGCCTTGACGACCAGATCATCAACATAACATTCGACGACTTTATGGATTAGGTCATCAAAGATATTAGTCATTGCCCTTTGATATGTAGCACCTGCGTTCTTCAGTCCGAATGGCATTACCTTGTAGCAATATATTCCGATCGGGGTTCAAAATGCTGTTTGCTTCTCATCCTCAGGCGACATCTTGATCTGATTATATCCAGACGAGCCTTCCATAAAGGTGAACAGTTCGTAATTTGAGGTGTCATCGACCATCATTTCCATGACCGGTAGCGGGAAGTCATCTTTAGGACATACCTTGTTGAGGTCCCTGAAATCGACACAAACTCGGATCTGCCCAATTTTCTTCTTCACTGGGACTATGCATGCGATCCCGTCTGCATATTTCTCTTCCCTGATGAAGCCGGCATCGATGAGTTTCTTGGTTTCCTCGATGACCTTTTCTTCCAACTCCCTTCTCATTCTTCGAGGAGCTTGTTTGACTGGCTTAGCATCAGGAGATATAGCCAGCTTATGCACGGCTACCTCAGGGGAAAGGCTAGGCATTTCTTTGTACGTCCACGGGAAGCAGTCGATGAACTCACGCAGCAGGGCAATTATCTGCTCTTTTATTTCCTCCGACAAGAGTGAGCTGATGTAGGTCGGCCTTGTATTATCGGGCGTTCCTAAGTCAATCTCGGTTAGCTCATCAAAGGTTGCTTGTCCGCCATCTTCGAGCTCTTGAGGAGCTTCTTCTGGCTCGGCTATCTCGTCATCATCATTTGATCTTTCGCTGGCCTCACCAATATGAATCATGTAGCACGCTTTGGAATCAGGTTGAATGTAGCCTATGCCCCGTCTATCTGGATTTCGTCCATCGATGAGTGCTCGGACCTGGGGCGGATACCATAGCCCTTCGTAAAACCTTGCTTCGGACTCCGTTTGATATAACCGGCATCCGCACTTCTTAAAGTATTCCCGCATCTCGGGCGCATAGTATCTGGGATTGAGGACGGCTCTTATGCCTCTCTCATAGGGAAGGCACACGACAGAAAGGTCGTCCGGGTGCACAACGGGGTTTGACCTGTAAAACAGGATGCCCTTCTGTCCATTTTTCCTCCCGGGCACGTAGAAAGTTTTCAGCTGGTCAACGGTAGAGACTGATAATGCGTCGAGCTCTTTGCACATCCGTTCCGGCACCCTTGTGATGGCCAGGGACCCTTCTGCGACTTCGAAGGTCTCTCGTAGTTTCGCTTGCTGCATGGGGGGCCGATCTGCACAGCTGTTGCACGGCAGGTCCTCTTCTTCTGACTCTTCAGTGTCACTGCCAAGATGAGGGCGGACTTTGCTGCTAGATGGGCCTTCAGTAACAGATTCTTCCGTATCGCTGCCGAAATGAGGGCGAGTTTTGCGGAAGGACGGGCTTCCAGCGTCGGACTCATCAGTGTCGCTGCCGAAATGCGGGCGCACTTGGGTATTTTTGCTTTTGAAAGTGATAGGCGGCGCAGATTTGCTTTTGAGTCTTGGGGCCGTTCTATCCTCAGTCAGTTGTGACTTAGCATTTTGGTGGTTCGTAAAGTACCGAGAATCTTCATATCGGACTTCATGCACACCGAACGGCTGGATGTCTCCGTCAATGCGTCTTTCTTCGCCATTTTTAGTATACTTCATGCATTGATGGAGAGTTGACGGAATGATGCCGTAATCGTGGAGCCACGGCCGCCCCAAGAGAATCCTATAAGATGTGTCGGCGTCGATCACGTATATCTTAGCTTCAGTTTGCAGATCCCCAAATTTGATTGGCAAAGCTATAGACCCCAGAACTTGCTGGCAATTTTGGTTGAAGCCTTGAATGACAATCCTTTCCCTTGACAGGTGTCGGACGTCCATTGATAAACTCTTCAGAGTTCGCAAGTTCATGATGTTCACTGAGGACCCCGGATCAATCAATATGTGATTAATTCGATCTCCGTCGCTGTACCCGGTCACGTAAAGCGGCCGATTATGCTCTGCCGTTCCCAGTAGCAAGTCTTCATCCTTAAATGTGACTGCGGCGGCATGAAAAGCGTGCTGGGCTTCTTTCATATTAATTTCCGCAAAGTGAGCCTGATACCGCTCGGGATTTTGTAGAGCGTGAATGAGAACATCTCTAAGCTCCTTAGATAGGACCAAGGCGTCGTAGATGCTCAGGAGAGACGGAAGCTTCCGGAGATGCGCCAAGACATTATAGTCTACCGAGGAAGGACTTATGTTTTCATCAGCCGGTTCTCTGCCATCTTCTTCATTAGCGACTTGTTTTTCCTTCCCTTTTGGGGCGTTGCCCTGATTTTGCGGTAGAGCCCTGCCGCTTCTGAGCTGGATTTGATTGGCCTTTGTGGTGAGCTCCTCGTCCTCTTCCGGAAAACAGAGATCATCCTCGGAGTCGCTGCCAAGATGGATGGAGTAGCAGGTCACTACTGGGATCTCTTCATTGGAGTCTTCTTCTAACTCCTCCAGAATTTCAGCCGCTTGTACAGGGAAGAACTCCTTCAATTGAATCAATGTTCTTTCCTTTTGTTCATATTCTTCGAGGGAATCGATATATTTTTGAATGGTCGATCTCCCTGCAGACACTTTTTCGCGCAGAGCTGCACTTTTCTTCTTCTTGAGCTTCTTGGATTTTGAGCCTGATGGAGCCGCATTGGCGGCTGGACTGGTAGGCTTCTTCTGTCCTTCCCCTTCCATCCTGGACTCTTCCTGAAGTAGCTTTAGCATCTTATTCGTCTTATTAGATATGTGCGTACTCCACGGGGTTCGCGATGAGTCAGTTTCTTTTTTCAGGGCAGCAGGTTCAGCTGTCTGCTCCCTGAAGGCTTCAACTTCTGTCTGTATAAAGTTGGCGGTTGCAACTTGATTGTTCACCAACACGCTTTTGGATAGCTCGATCTCTCCAGCCTTGTACTGCTTCTCGACCCAGTCTTTGAAGATATAGCAATCCTCGATCGCATGGCTCACTATTCGGTGGTACGGGCAATACAGAGGATTGTCGGTCATTTTTGCTTCTTGGGGTCTTTTTGACTCCGGCAATTGTAGGCCATTGTTCAAGGCATCTTTAAATATCTTGCGGACCTTGTCCCTTCTGAAAGAGTAAACCTTGTTCTTTTTCTCCTCTAGGGAAGGCCCATCTCCTCCCAGCAATGGCTTTCGAGACCGGTTGGTTTTGGATTCGCCCGCCCTTCGCTTTTCTTCATTGTCGGAGGCATTGAAGACATTGGTACTGCTGGAACTCCCGCTTCTATGGTTGTCGTCCCGCTTGCTTTTCCAGGTTTTGTCTCTCTGAGAGTCCGGCGGGGACTCTTGCTTCGAGCGTTCTAGTATTTGGAATTTCTTGGTTAGCTCCTGAAATGTCTTGAGGCCCGCCGTACACAAGAATGGGACCATCTAATTGCTGAGGTTCCCAATGAGAAGGCTGACGGACTGGTCCTGCTCCAGCGGCGGTTCGCACTTGACTGTGAGATTGCGCCATCGGGCGATAAAGTCGGTGTTGCTTTCATTCTTCCCCGGCTTGGTCCTCACAAGGTCGGCAATGGAGATTTTATCACTGACACTCATGAACCTTTGCCGAAACAGGGACTCCATTTGGGCAAAGGTAATGACGGACCCGTCCGGTATACTCGCATACCAGTCGAAGGCGACGCCGGTCAGGCTGTTGAAAAACTGACGAAGAAGGAGCGCGTCATTGCCCCCTGTATTTCCGCACGATGCTTTGAAGTGGGCGACGTGCTGGTTTGCATTCCCCGTTCCATCAAATCTTCCGAACTTAAGAATGACGTAGCCGCTTGGGAACTCAATCAGATCGTACTGCGCGGGATATGGCCGCCCACTACTGCCGATTTCTTTCTGAGCTTCAGCTTCGGCCACCAATGTTTTAACCTTGCTGGTGACCAAATCCATTATCCGATCCTGTATTAGCAGGATAGTGCTATCTGGGGCCAAGGCATCCCCAGAAGCGGAATGTGGTCGGCTTTCATTCGGCTCAACCAGTCTTGGTCCCAAAGGAACAGGCATTGGCTGCCTCGGATTGTCATCACCCGGCTGATTAGTAGCGGCTTGTGCCTGATTGGGAGGCGCTCGACCAATTTGAGCCGTAAGCTGCATCACCACGTTCGTTAAGTCATCAATCTTCGAATAGAGCTTGGCCATCTCTTTATCTTTGGTCATGAGCTGTTTTCGAAGCTCTTGAAGCAGCTCCTGCTCCGCAGTCCTGGGGCGGAAAGTCGGCTCTTCCTCGCTATCAGAGCTTGACTCTACATGGACCGAGGGGTCTATCTGCCTATCATCCTCATCGAGAGGGTTTTCTTCATCCAGCGGGGGCGGCTGTTCTTGGGCGGCGGCAACCACATTCAGGCTAGATTGGGCATGGGATGTGGTGGCCCCGTCCTTGCTTTTGCTGCGAAGGTTGTCGCTGGGGCGCCCGCCCGCCATATAGACCGTATGGATGGTATATCCGGACGTCTTTCTATCATTGACAGCTGATTTCACGGATCGCTGTCTTGACCCCCTTGTTTCGGTAGCTGGTAGTCGATTGAAGGCGGCTGGCCTAACCAGGTTCTTAAATGGTGTTGGCGCTTCTTTCCTGGGTTTGCCCCGCTACTTTCGTGCGGCACAGAGCGCCTGATAGACCCTTGAAGAGATAGTGTCGTACTTTTTCTGTTGGGGCCGGGACACGTCTCTTTGTGGCACTGTTCGGACTGCTGTCTTCTTGATTCTGGCGGTCATGGCATTTTTCTGAACCCACTTTAGAGGCTCGAAGGAATTGCTGATTCTTACGTCCGACTCCGCCGTCGTCGCGGGGCAACCCTGCACTTGGAACTTCACACGATTCCATTTGGCCGAAGCCTTGGCCCTTTTGTTGGCTCGATACCTGAGCCGCTTCTGCCTTAACTTTTCTGTTCTAAGCACCTGGCAGACTTCGGCTTTTTGGGAAGACGCCGCAGACCGGGCGATGGAGGGCCTTGGAGATACGCTCGATTGTTCATTTGTTGGAGTTATCGCCTGAGCTCATCCGCAACATTTGATGTTGCCCTTTGTACCGAAGTTCTTGCCCCCCGCTGGAGCACCATAGAATCGTTCAGATAGCGTCTTGAGTTTCGGTTGTGGTGCCTTGGCGATCACGACATTCGGCCTCTTTCCCCTTGAGACCGGTTTAGCCACCTGTTCCGCCGGGATCTCCGCCAGATGAGCGCTTCCGGCAGGGTAGATGAAGACGGAGCCGAACTGGCGGGGCGGTTCCTCCCACTGTCGACTGAGGCTTGCGGGGAGAACCACACGAGCGTTGATCATGACCACGTACGGAATCGGGGTCACGTTGGAAGCTGAATTCGTCTGGGGAGACATTGTCGTCGAAGGTTGATTGCATGAAAATCTGCATGAAAAAGCATTATTTTAGTATAAATACAGGTATGTATATTGATTAAGTTCGCATGAACGTTTAACCCGAAATATGGGAGGAGAGATTGGTCCCACCGGGCGTGCCAGAATTTGTAGGGTGTTTTTCGTCACCCCATTAAGATGGGAATACGCGCGCGCTTGTCAGGCGTATACTACAGATTCCCCCTGCCTAGGATAGGCCGGGGTTTAATGATTGTGGGGATCCGAATCTCCGGCAGCCGCGAACTAAGCTGCCGTTAATTACCCCCCGCCTTTGGGGCGAGGGAATCTCCGATTAACGGGTTAAACTGGTCAAGCGAACACAATATGCAGTGGACGTGTGTTGTGTTTTCGATGGGGGTTTAAATATATCGGGAGCCACGCAGAGTTTTGATGGGGGTCCCGCTACCCGGATAGCGGGCTGGGGGTCAAGGGGGCTAGCATCCCCCTTGCGGGGTGCGGGGCAGCGCCCCGTTAGAAATTTTTTCTAACAGGGACAGTGTCGTGGAGTATGTGTATGTGTACATTTGTATACATATGTATATATATACATGTATATATAAATAAAGGGGAAAAACATCCAAAGGATGCGTGGGGCCAGCGCCTAGGCGCTTGAGCGCAAGCGCGCCACGTGTCGTCACGTGGGCGCTTTGCGCTCGAGCGCAGAGCGCTGGAGCGCAAGCGCGCCACGTGTCGGCACGTGGGCGCTATGCGCTCGAGCGCAGAGCGCTGGAGTGCAACGCGCCACGTGTCGGCATGAGGGCGCTTTGCGCTCGAGCGCAGAGCGCTGGAGCGCAAGCGCGCCACGTGTCGGCACGTGGGCGCTGTGTGCTCGAGCGCCGAGCGCTGGAGCGCAGAGCGCTGGAGCGCAACGCGCCACGTGTTGGCACGTGGGCGCTTTGCGCTCGAACGCAGAGCGCTGGAGCGCAACGCGCCACGTGTCGGCACGTGGGCGCTTTACTCTCGAGCGCAGAGCGCGAGCGCAGAGCGCGTGTCGGCACGCGGGCGCTTTGCGCCCGAGCGCAGAGCGCGAGCGCGCCACGTGTCGGCACGCGGGCGCTTTGCGCTCGAGCGCAGAGCGCTGGAGCGCAAGCGCGCCACGTGTCGGCACGTGGGCGCTTTGTGCTCGAGCGCGAGGCGCTGGAGCGCAAGCGCGCCACGTGTCGGCACTTGGACGCTTTGCGCTCGAGCGCTAGCGCACCAGTGAGGAAAAGGGGGGTTTTTAGCCCCGGAAATTCTCTAAAGAGAAAATAGGGTGGAGTTAAACTCCTAATATGCTTTGGGTTAAGGAAATGGGTCCTTCTTCTTCCTTTGCTGGCCGGATCTTGGATATAAAGAGATGTGAGATTTAAAAAAAATTTATTTTTGAGATCTGATGGCAGATTTGAGTTCCCCTTAATGGGTTTTGTGGTGGAAAACTATTTAGTTTTGAAAAAGGAAGAGTAAAACTCTTGATTTAATTGAAAAGAAAGAAGAAGGTTTTGGAACCTTGAAGAAGGAAGAAAGATCTCAGATCTGAAACTTTTTTGGAGAGAGAAAAAGTTGTTGAGATATTTCATTATCTTTGCCTTTATAGGCCATACATTTTACACATAGCCCCTTGGGCTTCACAAAATGGCATTTTGCCTATCCCATGGCTCATGTGCCATTTCTTTTTGCACATAAGCCATGGGCTTTACAAAAATTTGGCTTTATGCCTATTTTTCTTACATTTATCCAAAAATAAAATAAAAGAAATACAACAAAATTATTTATTACAAAATTTTTATCTTGGCATGGGGAGGCCGGCCGCTTCATGTTCGGGCTCGACCCGGGCATGGGCCCACTGGATCTGGGCTTGGGCCCACTTGGCTTGGGGTTGACTTTGATTTTGACTTGGTCAACCGGGGTGTAAATTTTTACCCCAACACCGGGTTTTGGCTTACTTGAACCACGTCGATGTCTTTAGATGTCACGTGATTTAAGTGCCGGTCACGTGCCACATTTGGGTCGTGACATGCCCCAAGTGTCCAAAATCAAATTTTGCTTGGTTCACCATGCTTGTAGTGAGCTAGTGCATGTTTTTTTTGTTAAAAAGAGATGGTGTTTTGATGAGAGAATGAGGGTGTTTGTGAGGGTTTTGATGAAGAGGGAGATGGATGCTGCCATGGGGGTAAGAGAGAGAAAGGAGATGAAGGAAACAATGAAGGGAGCAAGTGCCATGACCTAGGTTTGACCCCTCACCCTCTCTCTCATGCCCATGCTTTATATAATAATGTTTTCCTTTTTCTTTTCTTTTCTATTCTTTTCTTTTTACCTCCCAAAATGAAATGATCATGAAGGAAAACCATGATAAAAATGTAACAAGTGTTAAAAATGACATGTGCATGTCATGTGCACAAAACACGCTTAAAGCACGATTAGTGATATTTAATCGCGATTAACATTAAAATAGAATATAATAAATCATAAAATTTCACAATTTTCTTAAATCCAATAAAACGCCCTCTTTTTAGTAATTTCTATAATTTTCCAAATTTTTCCCAAATTTATCGGTATTTAATTATACCGCCTTATTAAAATATTCAATATAATATTATTTAATTATAAAAATTCCCAAAAATAATATTTTATTTTTCTGAAATGTTACAATCTTCCCCCCTTAAAGAAATTCGGTCCCTGAATTTAAATTTAAACCCCTCAAATACTAAAACATTTCAGTAAAACTCTAAGTCGTCGGGGCTCCGAAATCATCAATACATAAAACGCATCGTAGCGCAATGTATGTGCATGAACAATGAGCAGATAACTCAAAATCAAAACTCCGTCAAGCATCCCGCAATCATCGGAGTCATGGTGAAGAATCAACGTCAAAATCCAATACGAAAACTAACATGTAAACATCTGAAGGAAATGCATGCCAAACCTTTCATGTTATTGTGCGATGTGCGTATCTCGGCACAGTGGCGAGCGTCTATTGTAAGAAAATAACTATATATATACTTATCCTTTGTTTAATATATACGTCCCACCGTTTTTGAAAAAATAATTTAGAAGGGTTTCCTTGTTTTAAACGTTTCGTGTCATATCAGACACGTAGTTAAATACTGAGACTATAGCTCCCCTTTTGGAAATCCCTTCGATAACTATCAATGCTTGCAAAAACATATTCAGGTACTGTACTCTGACTAGTCCTGCTCAGTACAAAAACAAATAACAAATATCATAAAAACGTGCTGCTCCATAAGGAATCAATCCTAATATGTGCATATGAATGCTACGTGCGTCTGGTGCGCACGGAAATCAAAACCCATGAATGTGCCATACATGTGCACAGAAACAAAATCTAAGTGTAATGGGTATGCATGAAACACCTGTCATAGGCAACGGGTGTGACGGACAGCAATATCAGGTGCATCTGATATGCACGAAGAATCTCGATTTAGTGCATCTAGTGTGCACCAAAATAGCATCAAGCGCCCAAGCATGCGCAAGAATCCAAATCAAGTGTACGAAAACAAATATCGAATATCAAAATCGAAATCGACGGTATACAATAAACCTCAATCTAAATCAGGTATACCGCGGTATATAATCTCACAACCGTGTGCATCAGCGTGCACAAATCAAATCAAAACACTAAAAGTGCATGGATACTATGCCGAAAGCACAAATCAAATCACATATATATTATAGATATGAAATCAAGATCAACGTCTTGAATGATATCAAATCGAAGTCAGGTGCAACTTGTTTGATATAGTGCCCTCTAAGACAATTATTGGATCGCAGGTACATGATTACAATGATTGAGGGAGGACCTATACCGATATGACAGTCTTGCTCGAGATGATAGTATGCTATCTGGTTTGTCTTTATCATCGTATACAAGCTTTAGTTCGCTATTGTATGATTGATAGAGCCCATAGGATTTTTGCTTGACTGCCAGCAGTATGATGGCGATCATATACATGGGAGCTGGGGGTCTGTAAGCACATCCTTAAAGTGTCCCTAATCGTGGGAGTTTCGAGACAGGGCATCGATACTCCAGAGTAGACTAGTATATACAGTCGAGACCCCGACGAGAGGCGGTGGCCGGTCTCACAAGCCATTGGTGTCAGTTGGTTCACCTAAGATATAGACAGGTGCTCATTGGGTTATGAGTACACCGGACAGGACTTGCCGGGAACCTGCTAGTTGGTATTATACCTAGCGTCAGATAGCAGTTCCCTGGTGACATGTGTAGAGGTTAGTTCATCGACCTGTGGTCATCATTTGTCTCGTGTGAGTTCCCACTGTGCTTTGATTTCTACCCTACCACGGCTCAAAGGAGTCGTGCAAATAGGTCTTTTTTGGGTAATTCCCGAGCCACATGGAGGCAAGTGAGCGGATCGGCAGGGGATTCGTCTCTCCCGGTATTGGGGGTGAGATCGGGCTGTGTCTAGGAGAGCCACTACACAAAGCCCTCGGCCGAGGCAGTAGATTTACTGGTAGGTACTCCAGTAGTATCTCAGGGTGTTCTGGCCTACTCTCTGACACGACTTATATCGCTAATGGGGGTCTGACGTTACCAGCCCCCTAGGCAGATATGCGATACTCATAGACGAACGGACCGGACTGTATGTATATTGTCACTGTTAGGCTCAGTAGGGTTTCTGGATGAGTTCGCTCGTCAGCTTCTCTTCCAATGAATACATAGGCAACCGTTACGTACAGCTTGTACCTCTGACGTGCTAGTGGTTTTACCTAGAGCCAGTGTGTTGATGAGTCATTAGAGTCCCCCACAGACCGTTTCCCAAGTCCGGGCGAAATGTTGTAGAGGCCGTATGGTTTTATGGCAGGGTTCGGAAAATGCACGTGCGTTTACTCACGTGTCATATTTCGGGCAGATAATACTGGTAGGCTTTGGTTTAAGTTTGATCCGAGTATTATACTGTGTAGATATAATATGTTTGTCTCAGTTGCATTTGTATTCGGTCGTAATACAAATGTGGGTATGTTTATACTGTTACGGGGTTATCCTGAAATTCGTTTCAGGATCGCTTTTGGAAGTTGCCAGTTTCCAGTTTTCTATCACTCGTCTTTAACATTCGGTTAAAGACGGATTTATCTTTTCTTGGGTGAGTCGTGTTTCTAGAAGGTTCTAAATAGTGACTAGGAAGGTGAGGTGGCTTAGTGCGTTAATTGGTCATTAAATGAGTTGATGACTAGGTTTATTTGATTCATTGTATGCATTAATGAGATGCAAGGTGTTGTTATGACTCATTCATCAATTAATGCTTGTGGTCACCTTCCCCCGCCTATACTCACATCCCCCTCATCTTAAGTGGCCAGCCCCTCTTTGAAAATGTCATGGTTGCATGAAAAAAGATTTATGATACCTTTGGGATTCATGGAAATTAGATAGAAACATTCCTCATTTCATTCCAATCCGAAAAAGAAACTTCATTAACCGTTCGTCCATAGCTTTGGACGTAACGCGACAAACTGTTCTACTCATTCTCTACATCAATCTTGGTCATCTCTTTTAGCAAACTTGATGATCGAGTTGCCTCGGTTCAGAGGCGGGAGCCCGTTTAAAGATCCGTCGACGTGGTGCCACCTGGACGAGAAGATTGGAGATTCAGGAGATCGGAGCAGCCGCAACAAAGCATGGGATGATGGTTGAAGACCGAAGGACTCGGATCGTTCGGTATAACATTTCTACCCACTTTGTAGTTTGTTAGTTTAGCTTTAATGGCAGATCCGGATTATAGTATACGATAGCGCCAGTTAAAAAGTTTTTGTTCCGCATTTGGCGTCTGTTAGACGGCCGGGGCGCTACCGTGTACTTACATTGGTATCAGAGCCTCACCATTAAGCTTTACTAACTTGTGCTAACACGTTTAAAATATCGATCGAACGGATTTTTGAAAACTACAATTTTTCTGTACAAAGTTTCTGTCGATTTTAAATCTGGTCTAAAAATTATTTTGAGCATCACAGAAAATTGTGCAGGCTTTTCTAAGCAAACTAGTGAAATTTGGTCACGTGATCCCACAGAACGGCCGCGGATCCGCGGCCCAAACCAGGGTTTGGCCGCAGATCCACCGCGCTTTTGTGGGAATAGTGAGCCAAATTTCTACAGTATGTTCTACATGGAAAATTGTGGCTTTTGGAATATTTCTTTTGGGCCCATATTTTGTTACTATACTGCAGATGTACGTGGGGCCCACTTCGGGAAGTTTTGTCGATCGAAATTTTAAACTTGTTAGTATGCAGTACTTATATTATATCTCCGACCGGGAATGTCATTCGAACGGTAAATTGCGTCTAATTGCTATAGTCCTTTTAGACGGATTTGCGAACGTGACATTCGCGTTGATGTTCTGTGTTGTGCTGTGATGTTGCGGATTTGTCGTGGTGGATAGCAGTGTGCAATGGTAGTGCTATTTTAATTTATTTGTACATTTGATATTGCGGGGCGAGCGTCCAACATGTGGACTGCCATCACTGCCTGTTTGTATAATATTCTTTTTGGGGCACGATCGGGCTGAGGTCGATGTACCCGTTGAACATATTTTTATTTCTGTACTAGTTTTACCCCGCGACGGAGTGCACGGATAGCTGGGTTCTGGAGGGCAACGGGTCCGTATCTCATGGCTTTGAGTGGCAGAGGGGCCTCACTCTAGAATTGGCAGACTATTCGCCGCACTCGTAGGGGGTACAGGTTGACCCAAGGAGGGGTGCTCAAGTTACCGGATTCCGTGAAGTACCGGGTGGTCAATTCTTTATGCTGTAGGGGGCTGTCTCTCTTCAGGTTTTGGCGGGTAACTTGCCGCATGATTGATCTTATTTTCCATTGTCGGTATTTAGAAACTTGTATGAAATCACAACCAAAAGATTTGACCGCAATCAATAACGGTGTCAGTTTGTAGCGCATTTATGAGTGCGGATCGTCCACAGGGATTGTGCGATTCGTTCGTATTTTATTTTGTTTGAATCGAAAATTTAATAGAAAAGAAAAGAAAAAATGATTCAAGATTTATATCGATGAATTTCAAGAATCAACTAAATCAAATCAAGAATCAAGAAAGCGATAAACGTCAAGAATCAAGAGAGATAGAATTCCAATCAATTTAGGTTTCAAGATTTGAAGTAAAGCTCGTAGGAATCGATTAGATCGTAGATGTGAAGAAGACTAGAAATTAATGTTTCTTATCCATTAACGAATTGATGCTAAATCGATGTAGATTCATCAAGGATCAAGGAGCTTGCGAAGAATTAGGATTCCTCATCCTATCCTTTGTCCATTCGATGAATTACATTCACTAGATAGCTTCTAGGAAATCGAATGATCGATTGTTGATCTCTAGATCGTGCGAAAAGAATCAAGAATGCATTTCGCATCGATCTAGATCATCGATCACTCAATTTCAAGAATTTACAATTTTTAAGACTTAAGAAAACATTTTAAGATTCATCAACATCATCATTCTACAATCATTTCGATTCCTCCACGAGCGGAGTTTTACTCAAGCATCATCACGAAGAATACATTCAAGAATTGAATATGAATCATAATGCTCGACTTGAAATATAAGCAAGTTTAAAAAATCTTCACCTTTATTATATCAACAATTAGTTACAACTCTCAAGAACTACAAGAGGAAGGAACTTCGATCGTCGAATCTAGCGTTGCATCGGCTCCTTGAGTCATGGATCGGCTTGGATCTCGTGCTCCGTTGAAGTCCGGTTCCGCTTCTAAAGGATCGTTGTTGACTTGCTTTGCTTGCACTCAAAGGATCTTGAATTCTTGATCTTGGATTGGATTAGGGTTAGGGTTTTGAGGTGGTAGTTGTTGGGTTGAAGATGAAGAACAACCACAACAATTGAATTAAGCAACTAAAGATTAGCCAAATATTTAACAACTAATGAACAACTCAAGATTAGCCCTTTCAAGAGAGGCCTAGGGTCTTTTTATAGGTTTCCCAAACCCTAGCTCTAGGAATTCAAATTTGAATTTTCCTTCCAAAAGTTAGTTATAGGGAGAGGCATCTAGAAGTAGTTAGTTAGGGCTTAGCTTCTACCCTAAGCTAGGAGGTTAGGGAGAAGGTTCTAGGTCCTTAATGGAGTTTAGGTGAAGCTTGGGGTGTTTAGTTAGGAACCCTAGAGCTTGCTGATCTGGAAGAATGTTCATGATCTTTCTGTAATTTGCAGTGTATTTCTGAGGTGTACACACTGAGGGAAGAGGGCTGCAGCAGCAGAGGGAGGGCTGACGTGGTAGCGCCGCCGCGGAACCGCGGCGCAAGGCGGCTCCGGTCGCGGTTCCGCGGCCACTTGGCTTCCTTGGTGCTTCAATCTTCTGCTGTGGACTCTTGATAACTTGTTGGTATTTTTATGATATGATGAATCTCTGAATGCTTCTTAGATCATTGCCAGATTCTAAATCCTTGAGTTGTCGTATTTTAACAGTCTTTGTTTTGTAAATTTGATCATTCTCCTTGAATTTCCTGCACAGACTTCGAAACACAAGTTGCGATATATATAGGAATGATGCGATGCTATGAAATACAGTCAATTTCCCTTATAGTGCCGGTTTTATAGTCTAATACATGCAATCTGATATTTTACCACTTTTTTGCTAATATGTGTAATATGAATACCAAACACTTCTAGATAAGTGCAAATGATAGGGAAATTGCCGGTTTAAAGATGCAGTATTTTTGACTGATCACCGCACCCCGTAGGGGTCTAGGTTTCATTGCACAGGCTATCCACACGACCAGGGGAACGTCGGGTTTCAGTAGCGGCTCTGTGAAACCCGGGGATCCCAGATTATCTGTATTGTTCTGTGATGCTTATTAGTTTTCTGTAATGTTGCATATTATCACGCCTGGAGCGATTATTGTATATTGGTATATATACTATTAGATGTTGTATATGTTTTACACCCGCGCTAGTCCAGTCCCCGCTCTGTCGTTAGTTAAGTAACCTAACGGGTGATGACGGGACCCTGTGGCGAATGCGGATGGCATATACGTACATTTTATTTTTCGTTCTTTTCTGGTGTGATTGATTGATGGGACTGCGTTGATTCTGATCAATGCAAAGTAAAACAAAACTATATTTGATGTTGTTGGAACAAATTTTAAAAAGGTGTTATTACAAAGATGTTTCCTTTTGTTTTGCATAATGGTATTCAGTTGGAATATCCTGCACCTCATTCCACGAGGAAAGAGCCGAGATCAATTCACCGGGAGTGACCTCTTTAGCAAAGGTTTTTCGTCACTATATTTTTATAAAAATCTAGCAGGTTCCTTCAACGAGATCAAGTTCATTACGTTAAAGGTTTTCCGCCAAAAACGAGCCGTAGCCCTCCGTCATTTCTTTTAGGTATTCAGTAGTATTCAAGCTATGTATTTTGACCTTTCGCCAAGGCATAGTGTTTGGTAGCTGCTGGGTATTCATTTGTTTCATAGATAGATGCGTTGGTTTGGGACAGTCGTACTACTATTTTGGCCTTCGTCAAGGGTATGTACGGGTGGGTTCAAATTGACCTGGACAATGACGGGTAGAACTTGACATGTGACTTATGATATTTTGGCCTTCGTCAAGGTCATAAGAGCATGAGGCAAAAAATTACATCGGGAGTTTCAAACAAACAGCAAACTTGCCAGGAATGCGCATACCTTCTGGAGTGTGATAACTTGAGTGGCTTCCATCAAGTTATCATGCGATGATAGTTGGATCCCGATTCTCACTGATGAGTTGGGTTACTCTTCGGGTGATCCCGACTAATTCTTCTTTCAGGTTTGGAGGAGAATTTAAGAAAACGGTGGGAGGTTTCCTGATTAGATAAAGTGATAACCATTCTGATCTAGGTTAGAGTGCACGCAGAGTGTTTCTTTTCTCTCTCTTTCTCTTTTTGGCAGCGACCATTGACCGACCCTAGACTATGACCCCGTGACCAAGTTGACCGAACCTTCTTAAAATACTGGCTTTTGGATTGTCTAAAGTTGCATAAGTCATTGCCACTCCTTCTTTTACCCTTTGTATTTCTCAGAACACCCCGTATTACTACGAACATCCACTTCCATTGGATAGATCCATCGTATGGTTATATACGAACTCGAAGGGACTTCTTCAAGGATGGATCCAGGTTTAGGAGAAATAGAATTGGTTTATTCAGCTGTCTTTTATTATCACCTTCTCTCAGGTTGCGAGGGCTCCTTGGTTTAGGAGAGTACACCTATTACGCTTATTGGATAGTCTTCTTCCAAACCATAGGCTGGTGCCGAAAGGTACGGAATGAAGAAAACCAATTAGCCTAAGTAGGGTGTAAAGAAGGTAATATCTAAAGACAAAATAAAGGGATTAGAAAGTGGGCAAAGAAAATTGCGACTGCTAATATTCACGACCAAACCGCGTACTTCATCGCCACTCCTATTTCACCTTTGCATTTTTTCCCCAGTCTGGGAGAAATGGAATAAGGTATTATTCAGTTGTCTTTTATCATCACCTTCTCTCAAGTTGCGAGTACTCCTTGGTTTAGGAGGGTACACTTATTATGCTTACTAGATAGTCTTCTTCCATACCATAGGCTGGTGCCGAACAGTAGGGAAGGAAGAAAACCATATAGCCTAACGATGGTGTGCAGAAGGTAACGACTAAAGACAAAATAAAGGGATTTGGAGAGATGGCAAAGAAATATGCGGTTATAGTCATGAATTGGATTATGAAAGAGGCATTACTATGAATACCAGGATACCCCTACGAAACATTTTGATGTTTCGATGCATTGTTAAAGGAAAACTGATTTCCCGATTAGATACTTACTCCAGGGTATGTATTTACCAGGTTTTATTCTCATATCTGTATGGCTTTACAGATGATGAGTGGGAGTAGGTTATTGGGAATAAGGTGATCATCCTCATTATATCGGAATTCGTTGTAATTGGTGATATTTGAGGAAGTCGCCTGAGTTTTTGCCAGACGGCATGTATTTGGTTTTGAATATCCGTTGTTGTGCACCAATTTCAAAATGATATATCTGTACGTTTATTTTTATAAAGTGAGATATAACTTTTTGAGATTATGTCCGTGACCTTTACCTATATCAGATACGATTGGGTAAGGAGCATTGAACAACGGAGTAGTTCTTAACCATAAGTACAGTTTTTCAACCTACGACGCACAGGTTTTGAGTTATTCAACTCAGCGGACTTATACAGAGTATTGTATGTTGTCCAGTGTCCATCAGGACAAAGGGGTTGGTCCTCGTACTCTGTTCTGTTTACTTGTAACTTCTCTAGTTATTAGACAAGTGTTTCGTAGAAATACAAAGTCTAAGTTTTGAGAAGTTGTGGGTATAAGAATAAAGTAGAGAACCAGATGTCGCAAGTATCGGGATTCTTCAAAGAGATCGAAGATGTAGATTCTTGTGATTGGTATTCAGTTGATAGTAATGATTTTGAGAAACTTGTTTCTCTTTCGGGTTACTCATAATTGGATGTATTCCTAAGTTGAGTAATGCTGATTAGCCTCTCTCCATTAAGTTGATATGCACTGGAAACAGCTGCATGATTTGAATCTGGTTCCAGCTAAATTAGTGCCTATATTACTATATTGTATATAAAATGGTTCATATCTTAACGATGTTAAGATACGGGGAGTTGTCCGGCTTATGCTTAAAACCAGACTCTGGATAACTCAAGGCACGTTTCTGTAATGGCAGTTTGTGGGTTGAGCCGGGCTATGTCGAGGGTTGATTTTCTACCATCTGGAAGATCAATAGTGTAACGTTTTGAAAATCGTTTCGGTGAAATTTCGAAAAAATCGGTAAAATAAGGGGGTTTTCTGTAAAAAGTCAAAATACAAATATCTTATTATAAAAATTAAATATACATATTCTAGCTTTGTAATTGCTATTATTTGGTGTTTATTGAGCCGCTGGTGAAATTTTAAATTTTCTGAAAAAAATATTATTTTATTACAGATTAGTTATAGTCGCGTCTAGTATTCAGCTCCCGCTCATTTTTACTGTTCGCTCCGCATCGCATACTTATATTATAATTTCTTATTGCATTATTAACATCATGCTGTTAGGACACCAGCACCATTACCGATGACGCGTATGTACCACGTACACTTACTTGCCGGCTCACACACATCTTCATCGGTAATTGACATGTCACGAACACTTTAGAAAATACTACTTCATGCATTTTATTATTCACTGTTGTGTCGCATTCATGGATTCTCATGCCTATATTCACTGTTTACATGCTATTGATGACTTGGATTCGGATTTCATGAGATTTCTTGGATTTGGAGGAAAACCGCAATGACATAAATAAACCTTTTCTCCCTTTTTAAATAAAAAGTGCGGTTTTCCCATGATGTATGAGTCGTCCACCATGAGTTTGCTGATGGATTTCGAGACCCGATTCGAGGAGTGGAGGAACCGTTTCGGGTACATGGTGGGCCCGGTATGGTACCCCAGGGCAAAAGGAATGTGGTGTTGACGTTGAGCCTGGCTGGGGAGCACTACCTACCGGTGATATTACCCGACGCGTCGGATATCCGGAGGATACCGTCATGGTCTTGAGATGGATGGTAGGGGCCGGTCTGGACTGACGGCGCCCTAGATATTGAGATTGAGACATTGATATTTCGAGACAGTGAGATTTATGTTTTGTGTCGATGCTAGACACTGTTGATACTGATTTCATTTATGATACCTCAGTTTAAAAATACGAAGGAAATCTCACTAATTTATGAAAACAGTTTCTTCATTTACATGTAATCTGTTTTCATGCATGCATACCTCATTCATATGATATATTGCTACCTGAGGCACTGACACGGACACATGAGTTTTCACTCGGGTTAGATATTTACCCTAGCCATTGTTAGGCTGCATGTTATATACATATTTGAGGATATATTATGATCATTGACCTAGGATTGCGTTATTTATGCGATTTCTGTGCGTAGATGTTTTTCTATTCACGAGTTGGCAACTCACCCCCGTTGTGCCCCAGTTTCTTGCAGGTTTTGCCGTACAGGTTTAATTACGGCCTGGCGGGCTCAGTTTCATTCGGGTGACTTGCTAGTAGGTGGGTTTTTCTTTTATCGTACCCATCATATTACCTTGTATAATATTATTCCGTTGTATCTAGTAAATTCCATCAACCAAACATGTATTTTTTTGAGATAAAGACCAGTGTTGTTTATTCTTTCGACCGTAGAGTCGCTCGTTATATTTCTGGTGGTTTTGAGTTTCCTTTTGAGTTTTGATCCTCGCCGTTGGCGTTGTATATTATTTTGCTTGTGTGGTTGTGACCGTCGATTGACGAAGAGCTAGCTCCCGCTTGGGGATGCCTTTTTCTTGATTTCGTATACTATTCATGTTGTATCCCGTTTGGGGGCCAGTATTTACAAAGGAGACTCTGCCGAAATTTTCAGTAAATTTTTGATGTTTTAAAAACCGCATAATTCGGCTTATGCTATTAAAATTACTTGCTTTAAGTTGGTTTTTCCTGCACTCTACTACTTTTCTTGGTTTGGATTTCTGGGTTTTCGGTTTACTTAGATTACGTACGTCTTGAGACCTTCGTAGTTTAAGTGCCGGTCATGTTCCGTACTTTCGGGCCGTGACAAATAGTGATATTGTTCTTGACTCGCCACAGTTTTAGTAAAATGGATTTTTTCAGAAAACAGTAGTGGGAGTATGGTAGAACTGGAAGTGATTCCAGAACCGCAAACGATTACGGAAAATTTAATAGGACCTATATATTCAATCAGGTTTGACATTCCATTAGCCACTCCGCAGATATGGTGGGTAACCTCAGACACCTGAGAGGTACTCAGGTAGCCTCAAGGACGGTGACAGGGAGGTTCTTGTTTACCCAGACTTGACACTACTGTTGTTTCAGACTATGAAACCCGGCAGGAGGATATGTATAGAGTTGTTCTAAACTAGATTTAGAAGTGTACGTATATATTATTCTGCCAGAGGGTTGTCATAGTCAGTGGGAGCAGCGGAAGCATAGTGGGCAAGTAGCTTATGTCTATTTATAGACTTGAGCAGAAATAACAGAGAAAGATCATCTAATTTTGATGTGACAGTCATGGCTTTGACTTCATCAGAATAGGGGATGGATCTGTTAAGAAGGTAGTAGGGTGTGATGTCCTGGTATTTAGATGACATACACATAGTAGGAAGTAAAATTCCTATACAACGATCGGTTGTACTGTGGTCGTCACACGGTTGTTTCTCCACAAAGGATATGGATATAATATCAGACATTCTGGTTTCTAGATCTATGGTTTTAGATCTAGATCGGGTAGTTTCCCAATCAGGGTACTATGGTTTTAGATCTAGATCGGGTAGTTTCCCAATCCTGGTATTCTAATAGTATTTTAGAATAGATGACTCCTGGCATGGTGGTGTACCTGCAGATGATGGAGTCACCCTCTCTAAAGGTGTCTTACAGACTAAAGGGGAGAGGGATATGCATGTTTGGCATATCACTTGCTTAGGTAATTGAGTCAATCGTGAGATGTCAAGTACCACACCAGATATTTTTTTTTGCACTAGATGCGATAAGTTTATATTAATCCAATCCTGGAGAAACATAAGGAAGCCGTTTTAGAACATAAGTGCATGTTCTACAGATTTGATGACGGCAGCCTCTTTCGGGAGACGGTTATCATTCCAGGCTTCAAGGGTGACATGTATGACAGAGTGATTGTCCGAGTTATAGTTTTCCTTCCAACGAGGGATGGTATTATGGATATGTGGTCCAAGAGGATACTGTGGGAGGCTTGGTGCTGGGTACTGATTAGGTTCAGTTATCGATACAGTCTAAGAAGTTTGGATTTGGAGTTCATTTATGAACTAGGTCTCATCAGATATCCAGACATATTCTATGACAGGTATTACTCGATTCAGGGGATGGTTTTCTCTACGAACTTGAGATTAAGAGAGACATAGAAAGAAACATCAGGGCGGATCCACTCACTGCAGCTATTTCTCGAACACAATAGTTTTACAAACAAGCTTTGTGAAACTGATTAGTAGAGGAGTTGGATGTTCGGTATCACACGGGCTGTGAGTATGCGACATCGCAATAATTAGCCTTAAGTGCAAGTGGGAGATTGTTGGATATAGTGCCCTCTAAGTCAATTATTGGATCGCAGGTACGTCATTACAATGCTTGAGGGAGGACCTATACCGATATGACAGTCTTGCTCGAGATGATAGTATGCTATCTGGTTTGTCTTTATCATCGTATACAAGCTTTAGTTCGCTATTGCACGATTGATAGAGCCCATAGGATTCTTGCTTGACTGCCAGCAGTATGATGGCGATCATATACGTGGGAGCTGGGGGTCTTTAAGCACATCCTTAAAGTGTCCCTAGTCGTGGGAGTTTCGAGACAGGGCATCGATACTCCAGAGTAGACTAGTGTATACAGTCGAGACCCCGACGAGGGGCGGTGGCCGGTCTCACAAGCCATTGGTGTCAGTTGGTTCACCTAAGATGTATACAGGTGCTCATTGGGTTATGAGTATACCGGACAGGATTCGCCGGGAACCTGCTAGTTGGTATTATACCTCGCGTCAGATAGCAGTTCCCTTGTGACATGTGTACAGGTTAGTTCATCGACCTGAGGTCATCATTTGTCTCTTGTGAGTTCCCACTGTGCTTTAATTTCTACCCTATCACGGCTCAACGGAGTCGTGCAAACAGGTCTTTTTTGGGTACAGTCCAGAGCCACATGGAGGCAAGTGAGCGGATCAGCAGGGGATTCGTCTCTCCCGGTATTGGGGGTGAGATCGCGCTGTGTCTAGGAGAGCCATTACACAAAGCCCTCGGCCGAGGCAGGAGATTTACTGGTAGGTACTCCAGTAGTATCTCAGGGTGTTCTGGGCTACTGTCTGACACGACTTATACCGCTAATGGGGGTCTGACGTTACCAGTCCCCAAGGCAAATATGCGATACTCATAGACGAACGGACCGGACTGTATATATATTGTCACTGTTAGGCTCAGTAGGGTTTCTGGATGATTTCGCTCGTCAGCTTCCCTTCCAATCAATACATAGGCAACCGTTACGTACAGCTTGTACCTCTGACTTGCTAGTGGTTATACCCAGAGCCAGTGTGTTGATGAGTCATTAGAGTCCCCCACAGACCGTTTCTCAAGTTCGGGCAAAACGTTGTAGAGGCCGTATGGTTTTATGGCAGGGTTCGGAAAATGCACGTGCGTTTACGCACGTATCATATTTCGGGCAGATAATACTGGTAGGCTTTGGTTTAAGCCGGGTCCGAGTATTATACTGTGTAGATATAATATGTTTGTCTCAGTTGCATTGTATTCGGCCGTGATACAAATGCGGGTATGTTTATACTGTTACGGGGCTATCCTGAAATTCGTTTCAGGATCGCTTTTGGAAGTTGCCAGTTTCCAGTTTTCTATCACCCGTCTTTAACATTCGGTTAAAGACGGATTTATCTTTTCTTGGGTGAGTCGTGTTTCTAGAATGTTCTAGATGGTGACTAGGATGGTGAGGTGGCTTAGTGCATAGTTTGGTCATTAAATGAGTTGATGACTAGGTTTATTTGATTCATTGTATGCATTAATGAGATGCAAGGTGTTGTTATGACTCATTCATCAATTAATGCTTGTGGTCACCTTCCCCCTCCTATACTCACCTCCCCCTCATCTTAAGTGGCCGTCCCATCTTTGAAAATGTCATGGTTGCATGAAAAAAGATTTATGATAGCTTTGGGATTCATGGAAATTAGATAGAAACATTCCTCATTTCATTCCAATCCGAAAAGGCAACATCATTAACCGTTCGTCCATAGCTTTGGACGTAACGAGACAAACTGTTCTACTCATTCTCTACATCAATCTTGGTCATCTCTTTTAGCAAACTTGATGATCGAGTTGCCTCGGTTCAGAGGCGGGAGCCCGTTTAAAGATCCGTCGACGTGGTGCCACCTGGAAGAGAAGTTTGGTGATTCAGGAGATCGGAGCAGCCGCCACAAAGCGTGGGATGATGGTTGAAGACTGAAGGACTCGGATCGTTCGGTATAACATTTCTACCCACTTTGTAGTTTGTTAGTTTTGCTTTAATGGCAGATCCGGGTTATAGTATACGATAGCACCAGTTAAAAAGTTTTTGTTCCGCATTTGGCGTCTGTTAGACGGTCGGGGCGCTACCGTGTGCTTACATAACTGTGGTACACAAAATCTCAGTCATGCAAATAAATCATCCAAAATACCGAAATTCAAGGTGACGGATATGTGATAGTCGAATCACCAAATCACAAATCATAAATACCGTCGTCGATATGTCCTCCTTCAAAGTCGAGAAGGTGTCGGTGCATCCAATTCTAGCAGAGCAAGATATCTACTTGCCTACTGTTCGTGGCCTGTCATCTGGTGCCTTTAGGCTCTCGTCTCTCACTGCAGATTGCTAAGTGCATAGCTCCTCGGCTCAACGGTCAAATATGGAAACGACAATGGAAGCAGTCCGCTCTGGTACATCCTCTAAAGATCTCTGGCCAGCTATTATGGTCACTCTTAACATGTCTCGTCAATGATGCCGAACTCTGGCCTGCTGGGTGTGCATAATATGACCGCTCCTGGGTCCAAGTCTTCTCGTGTAATATTCCAGAAAGTTCATGTCGAGGTCTCTCCCAAATCCCGTTCCTGCCGAACTGCCCGGAGGTTACCACCTTTTACTATATCACTTTCTGATTCCGGAACGACTGCATACTCATCGCGACTCCTTATGGAAGATATATCCATATACAACGCCTCTGCATGCGTATCACATCTCTGATGTCGGCGGAGTGGAACGTCATCTCATCAAGATCTCGTACGAACCACTTACTCCACTTTTCTCTAACGTCGACTGCTTCGGACTCGTCTCTTCGTGGCTGCATGGACTGCGCTCCAACGGCTATACTCGTATCTGGAGTCTCCCAAGCAATGTATCCCATCACATAATATCCGAATGACGTCGAACATTTCGATCGATTCGTCAAAGTTCCAAAATCCCCCAAGAGCTCAACATCTTGAGTACAGTTTAATAGTATTCCAGTACATGCCACTGTACCTACGGACCAACCGTAGAAGGGCAAACCTAATCCTCACAAATGGCACCGCTGAACTGCCGCAAACCCTAAGGTTCAAAGGCATTCCATGGTCATTACGTCGAGTTAGGGTTTCATTCTTCTAGAGGGTCCATAGCATTACTTGCATTTGTCTCTAAATACTTTAAACTTGAAAAATGGGCTCCTGACATTCGATCGTCTCTATCGACTCCCAACGTACCTGCGTGAAGTCGTCTCTAGCTGGAATCAAACAATCTTATGACCTCGCATCGGGGTAGGCAACATATCGCATGTCCTAGACCTTCCTCCATAGGTGACTAGCGATCTTCTATCATATCTCTAAGTACAACTCGTGCTGCAGTAGCTCCAATCATCTGGGGCGATATCTCTTCATTCGTAACAACAGATGGCTCATTCGTCTGCACGCTGAACAGTGACTCAATCATCAAGAATAATCTGTGCATTGACGGTCATCACATTCTGGCTAGCCTCTAGCAGTAGCTTGATCCACTGGTGCTGATCTGAACGTCCGAGAAATCTCGTAAAAGCGATCCATCAAACGCTCATGGCGCGAACATAATAAAATGATACCTCTTTCGCAATCGTGTGTCCCTGGAATCACGCCCTGGTCAGTCCTCATCCGTGACGAGCTCGTGCTGATGCAACTCTAGCCGTAACTCTCTCTGCCCGTGCAATCGTAGCAGCAAAACCATAACCAATAATGATGAGGATAGATCATAGGAATGAATATAATACTGTGCAAGGAAATGTACATCCTAAGGCTCCCTAAGCGGAGTAGCGTATCGTAAGTATGCCGTGAAACATACACACGATATGTCACTCTACTGAAGTCACCTACTCCATCAACCAAGGTCAATCTACGCGACGAAAGTTCGGGTATAATACCCCCTCGACTAAGTCTAAGTTCCGTAAGGTCAAGCCTAGATTCCGTATATATACAAACGCCCTAGGCTCCTCATAGTCAAATATAGACTCGAACCAAGGTTAACCTAGCGCTCTAATACCAACTTTGTCACGACCCGAAATGGCACGTGACTGGCACTTGAAGCATATGAAGTCTATAGGACCCCATCTAATTCAAGTAAGCCAAAAATCCAAGAAATCTAAATCATTTTAAATAAGAAGTGAAGAATATATGTTTTAAAACAAGGTATTTTTAAATAACATAAGCCGAATATGAATTTTAAAAAAAATCTCAATTCTTTTCTAAAAATTTCGGCAGAGTTTCCTTTATAAGAACTGGCCCTAAAAGGGGTACAACATGCATAATATGAATAAAGGCATCCCCAAGTTGGAGCTAGCTCTTCGTCAATCGACGGTCACAACAAATCAAGCAATATAATATACAACGCCGAAGGGCGAGGATCAAAACTGAAAAGGAAACTCAAATCAACATGAAAACCCATAATAATACAACATGCGACTCTAAGGTCGAAAGAATATACACCGGTCTTCTAAGTCTAATAAATATACAAATCTGGTTGATGAAGTTTCTAGATACAACAATGAAAATAATATACAAGGGTGGTCACGATGCGAGTGAACCCACCTACCAAAGCAATCACCCAGAATGGAAGCACTGTGCCAGAAAGCCGCAATGAAACCTGTACGGCAAAACCTGCAAGAACTGTGGCACAACGGAGGTGAGTAGCCAACTCGTGAGTAGAAAACATCACAGAGTAGAAATCGTATGTATGACTCAATCCTAGGTTAAACGATCAGTAATATATATATCCTCAATATGTTAAAGTCTGAAACATGAAATGGTGGCAAAGGTAAACATCTATACCAAGTGTAATACCAAGTGCTCATGTCATTGCCTCAGGTAGCAACATATCATAAACATGAGGTATCATCAAAGAAATCAGTGCCAACTATAGCATGAAGTCTAAGTATGTGGATATCATCCAACTATGTAATCAATGCCTGTATGTGTGTGGATCTCGTCCACTGGTCAACCAATGACATAACACATCATGCATGTAAATATCATAAAGCATATGCATGAAAGTATGAGGATATAAATCAACGTGTGTCCCTCGCGACACATCAAAATCATGGAACCTGAGTGTCTAATATCGACATTCGAAAACATCATGAAACCTGTGCTTAGCATCGGCACGTAAATCCTCATATACCGGGCTCAGTTAGTCCGGATCGGCCCGTATCATCACTCGACTCCGGTCGGTATCCTCCGGATATCCACCGAGGCCAAATGCTATCACCGGTAGGTAGTAGTCCCTCTGCCAGGCCTACCGTTTGTATACACAGCATCCCTTTCTCGCCACGGGGTACCATATCGGGCTCCACCATGTACCCGCACACGGCCCACGACGCTCCTCGCATGGGGTATATATATATCAGAACCGATAAAACTCATGATGGCTGCTGAAATATCATATCAAGAGAAACCGGGTTTTTTAAAACAGTACATACCTTCTTTTGAAATACCCACGGTTCTCAAATCCAGAAATATCATTGAAACAACATATCTCAATGCCTAAAATCATAAAGCATGATATATGCAACATATAATAGAAAGGTATGCATATCCGTAAATCATGCGACATGGAACAGTAATATGAACATAACAAGGGTAAACCGCTCTTTTAAATGAATCCAGTTTTTAAAATGTTTCTTGCGGTTCCCGATTTCTCCAAAGTCAAATGCAACATCGTATAAGAGTGCATATGCAACTGTAGCAAGCAAATTGTGCAAGGAGTCATGTCATGATGCTGCAATCCTACTATGTAGTGACATGCCAGTTACCGATGATGATGTATGTGAGCCGGCAAGTAAGTGTGCGTGGAGCATACGCATCATCGGTAATGGTGTTGGTATCCTGATAACATGGGTTTAATATAAGGATAAACACATTCAAACAAGCAATGCGATGTGAATAGCAAGGATATGCGGGAAATGAATAATAAACATAACAGTGAAGAATCTACATCAATATATATGTCATACAGTTTTTCCATTTGAAATGAGACGAATCATGGTGTTTAGAAAAATAAGGGCTACGTCGTTTTTAAGAAAAGATGCGTCTTTTGAAAATATCCATAGAATTCCTTGGCTTGTCTTTAAAATACTCACGATTCGTTAGTTTTGAAATAGGTATGACTCAAGTCTAGTCTAACATCTATAAGTAAACTACAGGACTAAACGAACAGTCTAACCGAAAGGGTAAGGGAAAACCACCTAAATCTGAGTCGATATATATATAAATATAATAGTCGGTGATCCCGCCTCAATAGTATCACATACGATACAATATACAATATGAAATCCTTGAGTCAAGAGTGAGGATCTATCATCAATATATAGATCGTACGTAAATCCGTCGTACGGCATCCCAAATCTGGGTACTGGTCAAATATCACATTCATATCATTATTCATTTGGTATCCATTATCATCATATCTCATGAACTGGGGTTACTGATTTAAGTCTATTATAAACTGATACCATCTGCATAAATATGCGTGTATGAAAACACACGCCTAAAGGCCCGCTAAAATCTCATATCGTATCTCATAATACGAATCTAAACATATCACCGATCTCATAGCATCATGCCAAATCCCATCGACTCATCTCCAAATATCATCCACTATCCTCATTATCCATGTATAGGTATACGTATATATATGCCTAGTCCCATACCTGTGTGTGTGTACGTATCTCCATATACGCACAAGTAATAACAATAATGCATGCAAGGGTGTGCGTGCGTGTGTGCAAACCTATTCTATGGTCCGCGACTAAGAACCGAACCACGACACTATCATCCAAATTCACAACACATATGTTAATATATAACATATCATCAACTACACTACGAACTGCGGGGGTGCTATACACCATCCATCCGACTTCCCCCATAGATATATATCTACTCACTTTGTTCTTCGCTTGCCGTTGCCGACATCGTCACGCGCTTGCTTGTCTCGAAGTTCTCGTGGGGGTACCTACACATCATAACGTATCGTATCGCATTAAAAACCAAATCAAAACCAAAACGACACGCTAAAAGCCTATATGTTAGAACCTACGGACTATGCCTTTCAAACCACCAAACAACCCTCGATATCGTCATACAAACTGTTAGTATATATGCCCTAGAGGCCATTACTGTATCATACTAGTTTGTATATTACTTGATGGAAGCTTGGGATATTCACCTTGTATAGACAATCTTGCTCAATATTAGTATGCTACTTGGTTTGTTTCTGCTTTAATGTGTGCATGTGTTTCTTTTAGCATATCTCCTTTACACATTAGTGGAGCCCTTAGGATCTTTGTTTGATTACCAGCGTTGTGATGGCAGTCACACTCGTGGGGGCTGGGTAATCCATAAGCACATCCTTATGCAGGTCCCTAGTCGTAGGACTATCGAGACAGGGCATCGATACTCCGGAGTAGACTAGCGTATGCGCTTCTCATCCCAGCTTGGGAGACGGTCTGTCCCACAGCCGTCAGTATGCCGTACTTGAGATAGTATGCGGGTGCTCGTTAGGTTACGAGTACACTGGACAGGACTCGTTGGGAACTGTTGGTTGGTACTATACCTATCGTCAGTTATCAGTTCCCAGATGACATGAGTACAGCTTAGTCCGTTGACTTGACACTGTCACTTCGCCTCGAGTGTGTTCCCACTGTACTTTAATTACTACCCTACCACGGCTCAAAGGAGTCGTGCAAACATGTAGTTTTTTGGTGCAGTCCCGAAGCACTTGGAGGCAGTGACGGTTAGACAGGATTCGTCTCTCCCGGTATTGGGGGTTGATATCGCGCTGTGTCTAGGATAGCCCTTACACAAAGACCCTGGCCAGGGCAAGCGAGATAGACTGGTAGGTTTATAGTGTTATCTCAGGTGTTCGGGGCTACACTCCGACACGACTTGTACCGCTAGTAGGGGACTGACGTTTACCGCCCCCCTAGGCCCGCCATGCGATGTTCTCATACGAACAGACCGGACTGTACGGAGATTGTCACATTCAAGCTCAGTAGGAGTTCAGATGGGTTTACCTCGTCAGTCTTCTTATCGGCATCTACCTGGGGACCGTTACGTACAACTAGTGCCGCTTGCGGTCTGTGGTTAAACCCACTGCCAACGTAGTATCGAGTCTTTAGAGTCCCACAGAGAGGGTTATTTGCCTTTGGGCAAAACAGAGTAGAGGTCGCATGGTTTTGCGACAGGGTTCGTTCACATCCGCGCACTTGTGCACGTTTGGCGTACGGACAGACATTACTAGCGGGCTCTGGTTTGAGCCGGATCCTAGTATATGCTTTGGGGTTAGTTTTATCTCATAGTATTCATGTTCCTCGGAACACGAATGCGGGTGTGTATGCACAGTTGATTGAGGCGGAGGAAGAGGTTTTTCATTAGGGTTTTGGAACGGGTGCGTATGCACAGTTGACAGTCGTCTTTTTCCAAACCCTAATGAATTTGTGTAATATCAATTGATAATGTTATTTAAATGAAATTGTGTCATGGTTGGGTTTGTTGACTTGTTGACCAAGGTTGACTAGTTGACCATGGTTGAAACTTTGACCATCATCATTTCTTTTCTAGATGCTCTTTGATCTTTGCAAAATCATTTAATGTGAAATGATAATGGTCTTATCAAACCAACCATCACCTTTTTGATTTTGGATTAATATTATTAATTTGATAATTCACATATATTGTTATGGTTGTAAAAACTATTCTCATTCTATCATAATCATTCTCTCTCCTCTCTTCATCTTCCCCCTCCTCTAGTTCAAGGAGAATCATTCTCATGAGTTGAGAAACCTCTCCTTGGAGATAAAACACCCTAAGCCACTCTCTACTCTTCCTAAGGTTGAAGGTCTAGCAAGCCGGAGACTTTAGTTCTCTCAAATTCGGGAAAGGAGCTCAAGGAAGAAACCCTCAGGTGGATCCATCTTCGACAAGTGAAGGCAACGAGGAAAGCACCATCCGACCACCATCAAGAGTCAAAGAGAAGGAGTTCAAGTTGAGGTATAACCCCTAACCGAGTAGATAACTCTCTTGTTAGTTGCTAGTGTGTAGTTTAGCCAAGATCCGTTTTAGTAGTCCATGTTACCTAAACCCTAAAAATCGTTTTTTACCATTTCCACAAGCCCGAAAGAACCGGGAGAGGTAACGTGGACTTACAGAGGTATCAGAGCCTAACTAAACATACCCTAGCATGTTAACAAAGTATCTAGAATTTCGACCAGACAAAAAAACCGCGAAATACCCCGGAAAATCCTGGTTTCTGCCGATTTTTATTTCTGCTCCAAAAATAATAAATCATGTCTTAAAAATCGGCTCATGCTTTTTAATGAACAGGCAAGAAAAACGATCCAACGAACCGACCAACTCACCGCGGTTCCGCGGCAGAAGCTTGCTTCTGCCGCGGATCCGCGTCCGAGTTGACTCGGCCGTGGATCGTTTCTCCTGCAGTTTGTTTCTGGTGGTATTTTGTGATTTTTGAGATGGTTTGTTTCTGCCCAGAATTTCCAGAGAAAAAATTTGTTTTTGGGGTGGTTACAAATCCGTATTTTGGTCGATTTTCTGTAGACTTTGGCTAATGGGTTATATCTGTATTGTTATATATGTATTGAACGTCTGCTAATCGCTATACGTCGATTAGTGGGGGTTATACATATCTGTGATCTGTAATGTTGATGGATTGTGTATATGAATTCGTTGGATTGTCGCGGATGAATAGCCGGGGGTTGTGTGATGAGATTTTTGTTTATCTTTCTATTCTTGTAATATGTAAATTGATGTAATATTATTTGTATGGCCGCACAACCGGGTCGGGGTTGTAGCCGTCATTATATAATTTCTTTTTACTGTTTTTGCTCCTAGGATAGACCCAAGGTGGGGTGCACAAACTACCGGGTACCTCAAAGTGCCGAGTGGCCTACTCACGTCGTTGAGGGAGGTTGCTTCACTTCGGATACTTGACGGGTAGTTTGCCGCACCCGTATGGGTCTAGGGTGGGGTATTGGCTATTCATCGCGACCGTGTAATCCGCTCTTCGTTACAGGCTCGTACGAATTACGGATTCCTAGTATATCCAATGTATTCATCTGTGTTCTGAAATGGCTATCATTGCATGCGACGAATGTTTATATATATCTATATGATATCTATTTAGGCGTTGCTTATGTTTTGCATCCGCGCTAGTCCAGCCCCCGCTCTGTCGTTAGTTAAGTAACCTAACGGGTGATGACGGGACCCCGTGGCGAATGCGGATGGCATAAGTGTACGTCATATTTTCGTTGTTTTCTGCAATGGTAGGATTAATTGATGGGACGCAGTAAAATTTAATGCAAGAAAAATAAACCTAGGTAAAAGTCGTTGGAACACTTTCAAAACCCATTCGGTTTTTTTTCAAAATAACTTTTAAACGCAGAGCTTAAACCACTCCTTTTAAAAGCTATCTCGTTCCATCGATTATATCAAGTTCACTACGTTCACGGTTTCGCCAAAACCATTCGTAGCCCTCCGTCGTTTTACATGGATGGTCAATAGTATTCAAGCTATGTTTGTTGGCCAAAGTCAAGGCATAGTGATTGGTAGCTATTGGGTATTCATGTGCAGCATAGATAGATGTGTTGGTTTGGGACAGTCGTACTGCCTTGTTGGCCAAAGTCAAGGGTAGGTGCGGGTGGGTTCAAATTAACCTGGAGAATGACGGGTAGAACTTGACATGTGACTTATGATTTGTTGGCCAAAGTCAAGGTCATAAGAGCATGGGGCAAAAATCCACATCGGGAGTTTCAAAAGAACTGAAACTTGCTAGCGCTGCATACCATTTGGAGTGTGATGATTCTGGTAGGATTCCTTCAGTTTTGTCACGCAATGATATTTGGATCCCGATCCTACTGTGAGTATATGCTACTCCTTGGGAAAATTCTCGCTTAACGATCAATGCTATAAACCTAGTAGGTGTCTAGAAAGGTGTTAGCGGGGCTGCGCCCCCAGGGAAAAGAGGTTATTTAATTAAGGAACTTCGCGAAAGCGTTGGAAAACCTCCCTCGAAGTACCGACACTAGCCTGGCTGAACGGTTAAGCAAGTATTGTATGGAGAGATTGATCCTGACTAATTCTTCCTTTTTGGTTTGAGGAGGGATTCGAGAGACAGTGGGAGCCATCCTGTTTAGACAAATTAAAAACCACTCTAAACTTGCAAGAGTATCATACTAAAGTGTTTCTTCTCTCTCTCCTAATTGCAGCAACCAAACATCATGACTGGACTTAAGTTACTACTAGATAAAAACATACTGACAGGGCCAAACTACAAAGATTGGCTCAGGAATGTCAAAATGGCAATCACTTAGGACAAGTTGGGGTATCTCCTTACCACCAAAGCTCCCCCTGCCCCAGGTCCCACCTCCAGCGTCGCGGATAAGGAAATCCGTAAGACTTGGGAGATTGATTGCGCGAAGGCCAAGTGCCTCGTGCTTGCCTCTATGGACAATGAACACCAGAGGAGGCACGAGAATATGGACCTTGAATCCATATTTCTTCATACAAAAGAACTGTATGGGGAGCAATCCCGTATCGCCAGATACGAAGTCTCGAAAAAGCTGTTTTCGGTGAGATTGGCCATCGGATCACCGGTAGCGGAACACGTGCTTAAGATGATTGGCTTCATTGAGGAGCTCGCGGACCTTGGGACCACGTTGGAGAATGAGCTCTATACGGACTTGATTCTCCAGTCCCTTCCTTCCACTTACGCCCAGTTCATCCTGAACTTCAACTTATAGGAAAAGGAAGTTGAACTTTCAGAACTCCTTAACATGCTGAGGAGTGCAGAGGGCACCCTACAGAAAGGTAGGGAAACATCCACTTTGTTTGTAGGAGGATCTTCATCTTCTAGGTCCAAGGCGAAAGCCAAGGGAAAGAAGAAGAAAGCCCCCGCCAAACCAAGGGGCGGTGTTAGTAAGGTGGATACGAAGGGAAAGACAAAAGCAACAAAGGAAGCGGGAAAAATTCTGGGAAAGGAAGAATGCTTTTACTGTCACAAGAGTGGACACTGGAAGAAAGATTCCAGGGCTTGGAAGGCCAGAACACTGGATCTGAAGCGAGTTGCGGCTTCAGCTTCAGGTGTGTATGTTATTGAAAACTGTCTATCAATAAACTCTACTTCCTGGGTATTGGATACCGGATCAGGATCTCATATCTGTAATTCTTTGCAGGCGTTGAGAAACCGTAGGGTTTTGAAGGCAGGTGATATGACCCTCAGAGTTGCGAACGGAGCTGGCATGGATGCTGAGTCTGTGGGGGACTATCACCTGGGGTTGTCAGATGGACACATTTTGGTTTTGCGTAATTGTTATTTTGTACCTAATGCAACTTGTAATATCATTTCTGTATCTTTTGTTTCTAAAGAAGGTTATGAATTTGCGTTTGTAAGTAATGTTGTAAACATTGACCTTAATCAAGTTCTGATTGGGTCAGGTACATTAAATAATGGAATATACGTATTAAACCAACCACAGATTTTCAATGTCCAGAATACACACAAAAGAATGTCTCCGGAAACAAATCAGGCTTTCTTATGGCATTGTAGACTGGGTCACATCAATGAGAGAAGGTTGACGAAGTTACATACAGAAGGATATTTGGATCCGTTCGAATATCAATGATATGCAACTTGTCAATCCTGTCTCAAAGGAAAGATGGCAAAGACTCCGTTCACTGGACACGGAGTGAGAGCAAGCGAGCTCTTGGGACTCGTACACAGCGACGTGTGCGTACCAATGTCTACACATGCGCGAAGCGATTATTCTTACTTCATTACTTTTACGGATGAATTTTCAAGGTACGGTTATGTCTTCTTAATGAAACATAAATCCGAAGCCTTTGGAAAATTCCAGGAATATAAGAATGAAGTGGAAAAACAAACAGGCAAAAGTATCAAGACACTAAGATCTGATCGAGGTGGTGAATACTTAAGTGCCGAGTTCCTGGATTACTTAAAAAAGAATGGAATTCTCTCTCAGCTTACTCCTCCATACACTCCGCAACATAACGGTGTATCGGAGAGACGGAACCGGACCCTATTGGATATGGTACGTTCCATGATGAGTAACGCTGAGTTACTGTGATCATTCTGAGGATATGCACTAGAATCAACTGCATACCTTTTGAACCGTGTTCCAACTAAGACTGTGCCTACTACACCATATCAGATGTGGTGTGGGAAGAAACCCTACCTTAAGCATATTAAGACATGTGGATGTCCAGATTTTGTCAAAAAGCAGCATGCGGACAAACTTGAGGCACGCTCAGTACAGTGCAAGTTTGTGGGATATTCAAAGAACTCTAAGGGATATTTCTTCTATTGCGAAGAGGAATAAAAGGTTTTTGTTTCTCGTCATCCCCACTTCTTGGAAAATGAGTTTTTGGAAAATCAGATAAGTGGGAGCGCAATAGAACTGGAAGAAATTCCACAACCGCGAGCTATTACTGAAAGCTTAGTAGAACCAGAGGGTTCAAAAGATCAGGACATTCCTACGTCGCTCCGCAGGAGTAGTAGGCAGTCTCATCCGCCCGAGAGATACGGTTTTCTCATAGGCGGGGATAGAGAGGATTGCATCATTGATAGTGATGAGCCGACTAGCTTCCAGCAGGCCATTCAGAGCGCTGACTCGGTAAAATGGCTGGATGCAATGCGGACCGAAATAGAGTCCATGTACACCAACAAAGTATGGACGTTGCTCTAAATGGGGTAAAACCCGTAGGATGCAAGTGGATCTTCAAAAGGAAGATAGGTTTAGATGGACAGGTTGAGACCTATAAAGCTAGACTTGTTGCAAAAGGTTTCCGTCAAAGACCTGGCTTGGACTATGACGAAACATTTTCTCCAGTGGCTATGCTGAAATCCATTCGGATCCTTCTTGCCATTGCTGCTTTCCACGATTATGAGATCTGGCAAATGGACGTAAAGACCGCTTTTCTAAATGGAAATTTAGAGGAGTGTGTCTATATGGACCAGCCAGAGGGTTTCATTCAGAGTGGGAGCAGCGGAAAGGTGTGCAAGTTGCTTAATATAGTAGTATGCTACTTGATCAGGGAGATCGTGGGTCGCCAGGAGATCAAGGTTCGGAGAGTTCTACGGAAGATAACATTGCTGATCCATTCACAAAGGCCTTACCCCAGACTCAGTTCGAGCGGCTGATCGAGATGATAGGTCTTCGATACGCCAGTACATTGACTTAGTGCAAGTGGGAGATTGTTAGTGTATATTCCCTAGAGGCCATTACTGTATCATACTATTTTGTATATTACTTGATGGAAGCTTGGGATATTCACCTTGTATAGACAATCTTGCTCAATATAGTAGTATGCTACTTGGTTTGTTTCTGCTTTAATATGTGCATGTGTTTCTTTTAGCATATCGCCTTTACACATTAGTGGAGCCCATAGGATCTTTTCTTAATTACCAGCGTTGTGATGGCAGTCACACTCGTGGGGGCTGGGTAATCCATAAGCACATCCTTATGCAGGTCCCTAGTCGTAGGACTATCGAGACAGGGCATCGATATTCCGGAGTAGACTAGCGTATGCGCTTCTCAACCCAGCTTGGGAGACGGTCTGTCCCACAGCCGTCAGTATGCCGTACTTGAGATAGTATGCGGGTGCGCGTTAGGTTACGAGTACACTGGACAGGACTCGTCGGGAACTGTTGGTTGGTACTATACCTATCGTCAGTTATCAGTTCCTAGGTGACATGAGTACAGCTTAGTCCGTTTACTTGACACTGTCACATCGCCTTGAGTGTGTTCCCACTGTACTTTGATTACTACCCTACCACGGCTCAAAGGAGTCGTGCAAACAGGTAGTTTTTGGGTGCAGTCCCGAAGCACTTGGAGGCAGTGACGGTTAGACAGGATTCGCCTCTCCCGGTATTGGGGTTGATATCGCGCTGTGTCTAGGAGAGCCATTACACAAAGTCCCTGGCCAGGGCAAGCGAGATAGACTGGTAGGTTTCCAGTGTTATCTCAGGTGTTCTGGGATACACTCCGACACGACTTGTACCGCTAGTAGGGGACTGACGTTTACCTCCCCCCTAGGCCCGGCATGCGATGTTCTCAGATGAACAGACCGGACTGTACGGAGATTGTCACATTCAGGCTCAGTAGGAGTTCAGATGGGTTTACGTTGTCAGTCTTCTTATCGGCATCTACCTGGGGACCGTTACGTACAGCTAGTGCCGCTTGCGGTCTGTGGTTAAACCCACTACCAGCGTAGTGTCGAGTCTTTAGAGTCCCACACAGAGGGTTATTCGCCTTTGGGCAAAACAGAGTAGAGGTCGCATGGTTTTGCGACAGGGTTCGTTCACATCCGCGCACTTGTGCACGTTTGGCGTCCGGAAAGACATTAATAGCGGGCTCTGGTTTGAGCCAGATCCTAGTATATGCTTTGGGGTTAGTTTTATCTCATAGTATTCATGTTCCTCGGAACACGAATGCGGGTGTGTATGCACAGTTGATTGAGGCGGAGGAAGAGGTTTTTCATTATGGTTTTGGAACGGGTGCGTATGCACAGTTGACAGTCAACTTTTTCCAAACCCTAATGAATTTGTGTAATATCAATTGATATTGTTATTTAAATGAAATTGTGTCATGGTTGGGTTTGTTGACTTGTTGACCAAGGTTTACTAGTTGACCATGGTTGAAACTTTGACCATCATCATTTCTTTTCTAGATGCTCTTTGATCTTTGCAAAATCATTTAATGTGAAATGATAATGGTCTTATCAAACCAACCATCACCTTTTTCATTTTGGATTAATATTATTAATTTGATAATTCATATATATTGTTATGGTTGTAAAAACTATTCTCATTCTATCATAACCATTCTCTCTCCTCTCTTCATCTTCCTCCTCCTCTAGTTCAAGGAAAATCATTCTCATGAGTTGAGAAAGCTCTACTTGGAGATAAAATACCCTAAGCCACTCTCTACACTTCCTAAGGTTGAAGGTCTAGCAAGCCGGAGACTTTAGTTCTCTCAAAGTTCGGGAAAGGAGCTCAAGGAAGAAACCCTCAGGTAGATCCATCTTCGACAAGAGAAGGCAACGAGGAATGCACCATCCGACCACCATCAAGAGTCAAAGAGAAGGAGTTCAAGTTGAGGTATAACCCCTAACCGGGTAGATAACTCCTTTGTTAGTTGCTAGTGTGTAGTTTAGCCAAGATCTGTTTTAGTAGTCCATGTTACCTAAACCCTAAAAATCGTTTTTTACCATTTCCGCAAGCCCGAAAGAACCGGGAGAAGTAACGTGGACTTACACAAACGTCAAGTGATCGAGGTAAAATGAAAATACTAAAATACAGAAGCCAAAATACGAAAATATAACCCGAATCAAAACAGCAACTCATGAAAATAGTCCCAGATTTTACCCTAACTGAAATTAGCCAATTTTACATATGTGGAGGGTCTAGATTACAGATACTGGAGCCATGAAACAAACACGAACCAAAATGACCCTACCCTGGCCGCAAATTGCGGCCAGGAACAGTAAATCTGCAGCCTGGAAGTGGGGTTAGGGTCCAGGGTTTTGGGTATAGGTTCTAGGTTGCCTGCTTGTGTCTCTGTATTTGCTAAATATTTTTCAGGGGTCCCGGGTGATAGGAGATACCAAAATACATCACAATTTCCATAAAATCTGCTGATGTCGGGGTTTCTAAGTTTTGGTTTGGGGTTCTATTCTCTGGTTTCAGTCCATTTTACAAACCCTATAGGGGTTTAAGGTCACTATTAAGCCTCAATTTCGCCTTTGGATTCATTTCAAAACCCTAAGCTTAACTTGGAACTTTCAAAGTTCGCCAAACTACACAATATCGATACTAAACATATATGGATGGTTAAAGAATTGAAATACTATTCTAAAGGTGCAGAAATTACCTCATTTGGAAACTCAAGAAAATTCTTGAGTTTCCCCAAGTGTCCAAAATCAAATTTTGCTTGGTTCACTATGCTTATAGTGAGCTAGTGCATGTTTTTTGTGAAAAAGAGATGGTGTTTTGATGAGAGAATGAGGGTGTTTGTGAGGGTTTTGATGAAGAGGGAGATGGGTGCTTCCATGGGGGTGAGAGAGAGAAAGGAGATGAAGGAAACAATGATGGGAGCAAGTGCCATGACCTAGGTTTGACCCCTCACCTTCTCTCTCTCATGCCCATGCCTCATATAATAATGTTTTCCTTTTTCTTTTCTTTTCTTTTCTATTCTTTTCATTTTAAGTAAAAAAAATGAAATGATCATGAAGGAAAACCATGATAAAAATGTAACAAGTGTGAAAAATGACATGTGCATGTCATGTGCACAAAACACGCTTAAAGCACGATTAGCGATATTTAATCGCGATTAGCATTAAAATAGAATATAATAAATCATAAAATTTCACAATTTGCTTAAATCCAATAAAACGCCCTCTTTTTAGTAATTTCTAGAATTTTCCAAATTTTTCCCAAATTTATCGGTATTTAATTATACCGTCTTATTAAAATATTCAATATAATATTATTTAATTATAAAAATTCCCAAAAATAATATTTTATTTTTCCGAAATGTTACATACCATTTGGTAATACAAGATGATATTCGCCAACTGCTTTGGCTGCAACATTTGCCCCATTCCCTACTCTTACGGAATGATCACCCATTCCCAGTTCTCTACCTTTCCTTAGCCCATGTAACATATTACATATGTGGGATCCTGATCCGGTATCTAATACCCAGGACCTAGAGTGAACTGAGAAACAGTTCCCCAGCACAGTATAACATGCTGGTTCGGTCAATACATTCATATTATTATCTTGATTAAGACGTGACTTGGTCGCTACCTGGAGAGAGAGAGAAGAAAACACTTTTGCGTATACTTTTGCAAGATCAGATTGGTTATTATTTTATCTCATCCGGATGGCTCACACTGTTTTTATCAAATCTTCCTTCAAACCCTAAAAGGAAAGACTAGCCGGGATTAATTAAACCCTACAATTTCTCCAATCATTCAGCCAAGCCAGTGCCGGTACATTGAGAGAGGTTCCCCGTGCTTTCGCACGGACTTAATTAAAATAAACCTCGTTTTCCCAGAGGCATATGTTAGTTATATGTATGCCCTAGAGGCCATTACTGTACATTGGATGTATATTGTAGTGGATGCTGGGACATATATGTAGGGTGTTTTTCGTCACCCCATTGAGATGGGAATACGCGCGCGCTTGTCAGGCGCATTATAGATTCCCCCTGCCTAGGGTAGGCCGGGGTTTATTGATTGTGGGGATCCAAATCTCCGGCAGCCGCGGACTAAGCTGCCGTTAATTACCCCTCGCTTTTGGGGCGAGGGAACCTCCGATTAACGGGTTAAAATGGTCATGCGAACTCAATGTGCAGTGTACGTGTGTTGCGTTTTGAAAGGGGGGTTTGGATATATCGGGAGCCACGCAGAGTTTTTACGGGGGTCCCGCTACCCGGATAGCGGGCTGGGGGTCAAGAGGGCTAGCAGCCCCCTTGCGGGGTGCGGGGCAGTGTCGCGGAGTATGTGTGTGTGTAAATATGTATACATATGTGTATATATACATGTATATATATAAAAAGGGGAAAAGAAATCCAAAGGATGCGTGGGGCAGCACCTTGGGCGCTGTGTGCCTAGGTGCTGTGCGCTCAGGCGCTGGAGTGCCACGTGTCGGCATGTGGGCGCTCTGCGCTTGAGCACTAGGCGCTGGAGCGCAAGCGCGCCACGTGCCGGCACGGGGGAGACTTGCGCTGGAGCGCTTGCGCTGGAGCGCAAGCGGGCCACGTGTCGGCACGGGGCGACTTGCGCTGGAGCGCAAGCGCGCCACGTGTCGGCACGGGGGCGCTCTGCGCTCGAGCGCTGAGCGCTGGAGCGCAAGCGCGCCACGTGTCGGCACGCGGGCGCTCTGCGCTTGAGCGCCGGCGAGAAAAGGAGGCTTTTAGCCTAAGAAACAGAAGCTATGCTTCAGAAAGGAAATATTTATTATATATATATATATATGTAAATATATGGAGTTAAACTCCTAAAATGTTTTGGTTGATGAAAGGGGCTCTTCCTCTTCCTCCTCTGTTGGCTGGATCTTGATGATCAAGAGATGTGAGATCTAAAAATCTCTCCTTTCTGAGATCTAATGGTAGATCCAAGTTCCCCTTTGTGGGTTTTGTGGTGGAAGACTTCTTAGTTTTTGAAAAGAAAGAGTAAAACTCTTGATTTAATTCAAAAGAAGTGAGAAGGTTTGGAACCTTAGAGAAGGAGCAGGAGGCACAAAAGATCTCAGATCTAAAATTTTTATGGAGAGAATGAAAAGTTGTCTTTTTTTTATTCATCATGTTGCCTTTTATAGGCTTACATATTTACGTATAGCCCATTGGGCTTCACAAAATGGCATTTTGCCTATCCCATGGCTCATGTGCCATTTCATTTTTATACATAAGCCATGGGCTTACAAAAATTTGGCTTTATGCCCATTTTGCATACATTCATGTATAAAAAATTACATGAAAATTATTTATTACATGATCTATATTTTAGCATGGAGGAGGCTGGCCGCGGGCTCGACTTGGGCATGGGCCCGCTTGACCTGGGCTTGGGCCCACCTGGCTTGGGGTTGACCTTGACTTTGACTCGGTCAACGGGGGTGTAAATTTTTACCCCAACAAAGTGCCCCCATCAATAAATGCACACCGCACATTTGAGTTGTGTGCATGAAATTGATGGATCTTGAAGCTGAACTTCGATGTGGAACATCATTCCAGAGGCGAAGCATCATCCTGGGGAGCATGATTCCCGAGGATCGAAGCATCATTCCTATTTGCGGAGCATAATTCCAATGTCAGTGCATCATTCCGAAGCGCGGAGCATAATTCCAGGGTCGGAGCATCATTCCGATTTGCGGAGGATAATTCCAGGGACCGGAGCATCATTCCGGAGTTCGGAGCATCTTTCCGAAGAGCGGAGCATGATTTCAAAGTTCGGAGCATCTTTCCGAAGAGCGGAGTATAATTCCAAGGATAGGAGCATCATTCCAATGAGCGGAGCATCATTCCAATTTGCGGAGCATAATTCCAAGGATCGGAGCATCATTCCGATGAGCGGAGCATGATTCCAGGGATCGGAGCATCATTCCGATGAGCGGAGCATCATTCCAGGATTCGGAGCATCATTCCGAAGAGCGGAGCATAATTCCAGGATTCGGACCATCATTCCGATGGGCGGAGCATAATTCCAAGGATCGGAGCATCATTCCGAAAGGCGGAGCATGATTCCAGGGATCGGAGCATCATTCCGATGAGCGAAGCATCATTCCAATTTGCGGAGCATAATTCCAAGGATCGGAGCATCATTCCGATGAGCGGAGCATGATTCCAGAGTTCGGAGCATCTTTCCGAAGAGCGGAGCATAATTCCAAGGATCGGAGCATCATTCCGGAGTTCGGAGCATCTTTCCGATGAGCGGAGCATGGTTCCAGGGATCGGAGCATCATTCCGAAGGGCGGAGCATGATTCCAGGGATCGGAGCATCATTCCGATGAGCGAAGCATAATTCCAGAGATCGGAGCATCATTCCAATGATCGGCAGACATTCTGACCGAAGGATGATTTCGATGCAGAGGTAGATTCCTAGGCGAAGTATAATTCCGAGAAGGGAGGCAAATATTCCGAGGCGAAGCATTGATTTCGACACGGGGTATATTTTGAGACGGAGCATGATTCCGGCGCAGAGCTTGTTGGCTGACTTGATTCCGAGGCGAAGCATAATTTCGACAGGGAAGGAAGGTACACCGAGGCGAAGCATCATTTCGACACAGGGTGCACATTCTGAGACGAAGCTTGATTCCGACGCAGAGCTGGTTGGTTGATTTGATTCCGAGGAGGAGCATAATTCCGGCAAGGAAGGTAGATATCCCGAGGCGAAGCATGATTTCGACACGGGGTAAATTCTAGGACGAAGCATGATTCCGCCGTAGAGGTTGTTGGTTTGATTTGATTTGGGTTGACATCAGCATCGCTACACTAGAATATGGTACCGAGAGCGAATCATCACTTGTCATGAGAGGATTTGGGAATTGGTTTTTTTGGTTTGGCATCAGCATCGCTACACTGGAATATGGTACCAGGAGCGAACCATCATTTGCGTTTGCTTATTAGGAAATGATGGCTTAGGAGACGGGTTTTAGGTCCCTATCACCTAAGACTTTTCAATTTTGTGAGACGTAAGTGTCTCACAAAGCATTTTCTCCCTACGGGTCGTAAGGATCCCGTAAGTGTATTTTCTCCTTGGGAGTCGTGGGGACTCCCAAGTGTGTTGCTCCATTGTGAGTCAAAAGGATCTCACGCGGGAATTTTCTCCTCACAAAGTCGAGAGGACCTTGTGAGGGCATTTCATCTCTTTCTCACGAGTTTGCACCCTTTCGGGTTTTCACAAACTCGGCGGCAGTCCTGCTGTTTTTACTCACGGAGCCCTTTCGGGTTTTCATCCGTGCCTATTTTGCTTGTGGACATACCTTTTTTTTTTATTTTATTTTTTTTTGGAGAGATTAGGATTGTTTTACGCCCGTGGATTGTATACGGTTTTGCAGGATGTATGATCCAGACCGTAGGGCCATAAAATTTCGGGACTTTGTTGGCGTCTGCATCACTGCGCTGGAATATGGTACCAGGAGCGACTCATCATTCGCCATTGGGGCATGGGATTGGAATTTGGTTGGCGTCTCCATCGCTGCACTGGAATATAGTACCAGGAGCGACTCATCATTCGCCGTTGGGGTATGGGATTTGGAATTTGGTAGGCGTCTGCATCGTTGCACTGGAATATGGTACCAGGAGCGACTCATCATTCACCACTTGGGGTATGGTATTGGAATTTGGTTGGCGTCTTCATCGCTATACTGGAATATGGTACCAGGAACGACTCATCATTCGCCACTTGGGTATTGGGGAGCGATGTCTTAGGAGACAGGTTTAGATCCCTATCGCCTAAGGCTTTTCAATTTTATGGGCCATGAGGGTCCCATAAAAGCATTTTCTCCCTACGGGTCGTAAGGATCCCGTAGGTGTATTTTCTCCTTAGGAGTCGTTAGGACTCCTAAGTGTGTTTTTCCTTTGTGATTCGTAAGGATCCCACAAAGGTTTGTTCTCCTCATGTATCGTGAGGACACATGAGTGGGTCTTTTCAATGGAGCATAATTCCACAGGCGGAGACTAGCCGCGTAACTGGTGATTGCGGTGGGGCATGGGTATGCTGAGAATTATTTGAGCCCGTGGATTGTATATGGCAGTCAATTTGGGGAATGGCCGTAGGGCTGGAAGAATTTTGGGAAATTGGATTTTGGTTAGCGTCTGCATCGCTGCACTGGAATATGGTACCAGGAGCGACTCATCATTCGCCGTTGGGGTATGGGATTTGGAATTTGGTTGGCGTCTGCATCGCTGCACTGGAATATGGTACCAGGAGCGACTCATCATTCGCCACTGTTTTGTTTTTTTTTTCGTTTTTTTTTACCGCGATTGCTCTATCATTTCAGCTTTTCTTATCGCGAAGATCGCGATTGTAACGTTTTAGAAATCGTTTTGCGAATTTTCCCGTTTTAGGGCAAAATTGTCGGTTTTTCCCGTTTTAACCCGATTTCGATCAAACGACCGTATAAGCTTACCGACACCTAATTTGGCCAAAATAAAGCTTGTGCGCGAACTTTGGGAGTATTTGGGAGGTTTTGGTTCAGATAGATTTTTTCCCGAAAAAAATATTATTTTAAGCGGTGTTTTGTGCACGTAAATCGGGAAAATTTTTCTTTTGTGAATAAATTAATTTTGTCACTAGAATTATTTTAGAAACTTCTTTTTAAATATCTAGATATTTTTGGAGTGCAAAAGGAATTAATTTAAAAAGAAAAGAAAATGTGAAAAGGTGGCAAAATGCATTTATTAGCTTTTATTACTCATTTTCCTAGCAATTTCTTCATCCAAAATTCACAAAAATACCCCCCCACCCACCTTGGCCGACCCTAACTCCCCCATTTCTGTCCAAAAAAATTCCAAGCTCATTTCTCTCTCATTTTCTTTCAAAAACACAAAAAGATATCCAAAAATTTCTATATAAATATTAAACCTTTTTCCTTCACTAATCCTTCATGGATCTTCTTCAAAGCTTGAGTTTTGGAGGCTAAAGTGATGGATCTAAGTTCTTTTTGTTGTTCTTGAGGAGGTATAATTTCTTAGCTTAATCCATAATTAATTGCTTTAATCTTTAACTAGCTAATTTAGTTAACTAGTTAAGTGCTTAGTTTAGCATTTAAATCATGATTAATTCATTATATTTGGTTTAAGAAATTCATGTTAGGGTTAAATTTTGATTAAGTGATTAGTGTTTAATTCAAGTGTTAAATTGTGTTTTGGAAAAGAATAATCTAGTAGAAAGTGTTAAAATTTGCTAATAAGTATTTTGTTTAATTAAGCAAAATTGCTTACTAGATTTTTGCTAAATCATAATTAGCGAGTGTAAAAAATATAGGATTGGTTTAGATAGCTTAGTTAAGCTATTTTAAGGTATTTGTAATTGTTAGATTTGTGTTATCTTGAATCTAGTGCGATATATTGCGATAGGTTGCTTACTAGATTTCGGCGTTTTCCGACGTAGGGTTCGTTTGGTAGTTGCGAGGTTATATCCAGTGTATTCCTCGTAATTTTTTTGTTGTGTTGCGCGATCGGGACGATCGGGGTCCAGACTTGGTGTTTTGTAGTTTAGCGACCCTAATTAGGGTTTTGGCCGGTATCGTGCGCGATAGATGAGCTAAGCGCGCAGTGTAATTTTCCGGGCGTTTTCGTCGCGTTTCGTTGTCTTTCCGTCATTTTAGGATATTTAGCTTATGTGTTGTATTTAAGAAATTTTTGGTTCGCAAGCAGGGATTTCAGGTGCTGCGGACAAGGGGAAGCAGGTGGTCGGATTTTCTTAGCTCGAGACTATCTGTGAGTAGATTTAACATCTACGGGGAAATCGCCCGTATGGCGTTATGCGTCGGGCGAATATGATATGATAGCTGCATGTTTTTGCATATTAATTACTTTCATATGAATATCATTGCATAGCATTATCTGTTGTACTTGACTCGTACCTTTAGATATAACACATTACTGACGGTTCATGTTGCATGAGCACTAAATTGTATGCTACACCCACACCGTTTGTAATTGCCATGACACGCACAAACACCTACATATGTGATATGATAGTGGATAGGAATGATTAGAGTAGTAACTCATATTCTATTGTGCATATGAAATACTGTGGACACATACATACGTGATATTGCATTGGGCAGGAATAGTTAAGGTAGTGAACCTTATTCCACTTCACTTATATCTTGCTATAATTACTTATACATCATGCATACAAATTGACATGTACACCCTCATACTTGATTACATGTAGATACTTAAACCTTACTACACTTACATGTACACTTCAAATGATACTGCATTTATTTTCGAAGGAATTGGGAACCGCATGATATGTTTTTAAAGCTAGATTCAATTTAAAGAGCGGTTTTCCCTTTATATGCTCATATTGATGTTTTATGTTGCATATATCAGTTTTATATGGATTTTACGCATTGAGATATGGATTTCATATGATTTATGGATTTGAGAACCGTGGGGGATATTTTCAAGAAAACATTGTATTGTTTGAAAACTCGGTTTCTCTTGATATGATATTTGATGCGTCCACCATGTGATTTCTCGGTTCTGAGATTTGTCATGTGATACCCGATTCGAGGAGCGGGATGCACCGTCTGCGGGTACATGGTGGACCCAGTATGGTACCCCGGGGTGAGTGGTGATTTCGTGGTGTAGACGATAAACCTGACGGTGGGACCACTACCTACCGGTGATTGTATTTGGACTCGGCGGTTATCATGGAGATACCGACCGGAGTGAGGTATGTCATATCGTCAGGGCTAGTCATGGTGACAGCGCCTGAGTTATGAGGATTTACGTGTCGATGCTAGACACGGGTTTCATGATGTTTCGAGTGTCGGTGTTTGACACTTAGGTTTTCGTGAGACATACAGGATTTGAGGACCGATCTTAGGATGCGGTGCCTGAGGATTTAGGATTTGATGTGTCAGTGAGGGACACTGGTGTTTTTCCATGCTGATGATTTTTGCATGAGATTTTATATTATATCATCCCACACTTAGGATTATGTTGATATGCATTGTTTCATGTAGTTGTAGTACCCTGATGATGTACCTTTACATGATTGTTGCATATTCACCTATCATACTTATGCTATCGGATTACTTGTGATAGATAGATCGCTGTTCGTGCATACTTGCGATTACTGTATGATGTTAGTTACTATTCACGAGTTGGCAACTCACCCCCGTTGTGCCACAGTGTTGTGCAGGACTTACCCTCTGAGTAGTCGCGGCAGGGCATCTTTTCATCTCTACTTTTGCGGATACAGCTACGGTTGGCTGTGAAGCCTTGCTTTTAGGTGGGTTGCGGTTATCTGTTTGTACTTTGTATATTTTTTTGTTGGATCTAGTATTCTCCATCTACCACTATGTTGTATATGACTCATAGACGACTTGTGAGGATTCAGTGTTATATTTTGTGGTGACTTTGGGTGCCGTGCTCGTGGGAGCCGGTTTTTATTGAAAAGTTTTACTTCTTTATGCAGTTTCTTTTATATTTCTTCACTTCGGCGTCGTATATATGTTGTGGTGGTTGTCTCCGCCGTTGGGCGTGATTTGCTCCCGTTTGGGATGCTTTTATTATTATCTATGTTGTGCCCGTTTTCGGGGTTAGTTTTTATAAAGGAGGTGCTGCCGAAATTTTTAAGAACGAAAACTAAACTTAAAGATTTTTACTTGAAAATTTCCGAATATTTAAAACTATGTTTTTCTCCGTTGATCCAGTTTTGGGTGGTTTAGATTTCTGGGTTTCGGCTTACTTAAGTTGCGTACGCCTTTAGACGTACGTAGTTTAAGTGCCGGTTACGGGCCAAATTTGGGTCATGACAAAGTTGGTATCAGAGCGCTAGGTTTTTACCTTTCGGGGTGTAGGATGACCTCGGTATGATGGAGTAGGTAGCTTAAGCAGAGTGGCGTAGCGTGTGTATGTTCCGCGGCATACTTACGACACGGTACTCCGCCTAAGTGACCTTAGGACTTATTGATTTAAATTCCTTCCGTGATTGATATACATCCTTGTGATTCGATTTCCGTTTCCTTATCGAATCTTGTTTCAATTTCCAGCCTATATGCCGCCGAAGACTACGAGGGCACAGAGAGCGGCCGCGAGGGCCGAGGCCAGAGTCGACTCGTCTGAGGCGAGGGTTGACCAGGGCGATACACCTGTCGTACCGGAGCACATTGCTATGATTGGGGCTGGTATGCAGGATCTGCGCCAGATTGTGGGGACTTTAGTAGAGGCCATTCAAGCACAAAGGCAGGCTGTTGTTCCACCCGTTGCAGGGACCACGATGGTACCTACTGATCCGGCAGTTGTAGTTTCAGCTCCAGAGGTTATTACCGTGTCACTGACGGAGTTCTTGAGGCTGAGGCTTCCGGTGTTTACCGGCACAGATGTTACTGAGGATCCGCAGTCGTTCATCGACCGGATGACCAGGATTTGTCGCTCACTCCGATGCTCTGACGAGAGATGGGTAGAGTTTGCGAGTTTCCGGCTGGAGGGTATGGCCCAGAAGTGGTATGAGTTGTTGGAGAGGGGCAGAGCCACTGGTCTTGCTCCTATGACCTGGGCTGAGTTTGTGACGTCGTTTCTTGCCCGTTTTCTTCCACTGAGCGTCAGGGATGCGCGAGCGCGCAGATTTGAGTCTTTACGTCAGACGCCGGGGATGACGGTGTCGGAGTATGATGTATTGTTTACCGAGCTGTCGGTGTATGCTCCGTACTTGGTGGCGACTGAGGAGATGAGGGTGAAGAGGTTTGTTCGAGGCCTGCTTACCCAGTTGTTCCTAGCCATCAGCATTCAGCATTGCGACACGTATGCGGAAGCTGTCGATGCAGCCCTATTGGTGGAGGGGCGTCTAGCTGAGTCATCGGTTGTTCCAGAACCGAAGAGGACTAGTACGGATGAGCCAGCATGAGGACCGAGGTTTGTCCACAGAGGCAGAGTTCCATCAGAATCGGGGAGTAGCAGAGACGTGGGACGTGGCCAGTTATTCAGTTCTTATTCCCAGGAGGGCCAGCGACCGTCTTATGGATGCTTTGGTTGTGGCAGTTTGCAGCATCTTGTTCGGAATTGTACTGTGGTGCGTCAGAGAGGGCCAGCAGTACCGCAGGTTACCTTACCACCTTCTCCGCCTCAGAGAGCGTTGCCTCTTATTCCTGTTGTTGCGCCGCGTCGGACTCCTACTCAGAGAGGTCGTGGTCGCGGTGGTTTTGTGCCGAGAGGACGAGGTGGCAGAGGCAGAGGACAGCCAGTAGCCGGTAGAGGGCAGGCACGGGTTTTTGCCTTGACTCGCCAGGACGCTCAGGCGTCTAATGCTGTGGTTTCAGGTACCCTTTCCTTATGTTCTTTTGATGCACATGTTCTTTTCGATCCGGGATCTACGCATTTGTATGTTTCTACGCACTTCGCGCCGAGGTTAGGCCGAGAGTCGTGTTTGCTAGATCAGCCGTTAGTAGTGACTACTCCTGTGGGAGAGTCGTTTGTTGCGCGGCACATGTTCCGATCATGTGTTGTCCGTTTAGGAGACAGAGATCCGTCCGTCGACTTGATCCTTCTTGAGATGTTGGACTTCGACGTTCTGTTGGGCATGGATTGGCTAGCTACTTGCTATGCGTCCGTGGACTGCCGCGAGAAGACAGTTAGATTTTGTTTTCCCGGCGAGTCAGTGTTTGTTGTGCAGGGAGACCGTGGTGTCGCCCCTCACAGTTTGGTTTCTGTTCTGTGCGCTAGTCGGCTTTTGAGGAGGGGATGTCGGGGATTCTTAGCTTTCATTCATGATACTGGAGTTACGGTGGAGTCGTTGGACCAGGTTTCTACCGTGCGAGAATTTTCCGATGTCTTTCCCGATGAGTTACCTGGGTTGCCGCCAGAGCGCGATATTGAGTTTGGCATTGATCTTATTCCTGGCACGGAGCCTATTTCTATACCGCCTTATCGGATGGCTCCGGCAGAGCTTAGAGAGCTTAAAGATCAGTTGCAATAGTTGCTTGTTTTGGGACTTGTGCGTCCGAGTGTTTCGCCGTGGGGAGCTCATATTCTGTTCGTCAAGAAGAAGGACGGCAGTTTGAGGCTATGTGTGGATTATCGTCAGTTGAACCGAGTTACGGTGCGGAACAGGTATCCTTTACCCCGCATTGACGATTTATTTGATCAGCTCCAGGGTGCGAAACATTTTTCGAAGATTGATTTGCGTTCGGGTTATCATCAGTTGCGGGTTCGGAATGATGACATTCCGAAGACTGCTTTTCGTACGCGCTATGGGCATTATGAGTTTTTGGTGATGTCGTTCGGACTCACCAATGCGCCAGCAGCATTCATGGATCTGATGAACCGGATTTTCAGGCCGTTCCTCAACCAGTTCATTATAGTGTTTATTGATGACATACTGGTCTACTCTAGGAGTCATGAGGAGCATGAGCAGCACTTGAGGATTACTTTGCAGATATTGAGAGAGCACCGGCTGTATGCTAAATTCTCAAAGTGCGCATTTAGGCTTGATAGAGTTGACTTCCTGGGTCATGTGGTGACTGGTGATGGTATTCTTGTGGACCCGAGGAAGATCGAGGCTGTGCAACTTTGGCCCAGACCTGTATCGGTGACGGAGGTCCGCAGCTTTTTGGGCTTAGCTGGTTATTATCGACGTTTTGTGCAGGATTTCTCGAGTATCGCTGCACCGCTGACTGGACTGACCCGGAAGGGGATTCCTTTTCTCTGGACTGATGCGTGCGAGCAGAGTTTTCAGCAGTTGAAGACTCGGTTGACGACAGCACCAGTTCTTTCTTTACCTTCTGGATCGGGCGGCTATGTTGTTTATTGTGATGCTTCTCGAGTGGGGCTCGGCTGTGTTTTGATGCAGCATGATAGGTTGATTGCATATGCTTCTAGGCAGCTGAAGAAGCACGAGCAGAATTACCCCACTCACGATCTTGAGATGGCAGCGGTAGTCTTTGCGTTGAAGATTTGGAGACACTACTTGTACGGAGAGTCGTGTCAGATCTTCACGGATCACAAGAGTTTGAAGTACATCTTCCAGCAGCGAGATCTGAACCTGAGACAGCGCCGATGGATGGAGCTAGTGAAGGATTATGATTGTGAGATCCTTTATCACCCGGGCAAGGCGAATGTGGTAGCTGATGCTTTGAGTCGTAGGCCCGTGGGTAGCTTGTCCCAGTTGAGCGCAGTTCAGTGTCAGTCTTCTGCAGATTGGCAGCTCTTGTGTGATAGTAGAGTGCAGTTCGAATTCACTTCCGCTGGGGGACAGCTTGCTCATGTCCGCGCCCGTCCACTTCTTTTTGATCGTATCCGTGAGGCGCAGCCCAGCGATGCCCGTTTGATTGAGATTCTTGAGCTTGTTCGGCAGGGAAGAGTTTCGGAGTTCATGATTGATGACCAGGGTGTGCTACGATGCGGGACTCACTTGTGTGTACCAGATGTTGATGGGTTGAGATGCGAGATCCTAGAGCAGGCACATCAGTCGGCCTTTAGCGTTCATCCAGGTTCAACCAAGATGTACCGTGACTTGAGGGACTTCTACTGGTGGGAAGGGATGAAGCGTGATATATCGGACTTCGTTTCGAGGTGCCTGACTTGTCAGCAAGTCAAGGCTGAGCATCAGAGACCGGCTGGAGAGTTGCAGGCTTTACCTGTTCCGGAGTGGAAATGGGAGCAGATTTCCATGGACTTCATTGTGGGTCTACCCAGGACCAGTCGAGGGTATGACTCCATTTGGGTTATTGTAGACCGGTTGACGAAAGCGGCTCACTTTCTTCCAGTGAAGACCACTTTCGGTTATGCTCAGTATGCTTAGTTATACATAGATGAGATTGTGCGTTTGCACGGTGTTCCCACATGCATAGTATCCGACAGAGGCACCTAGTTTACTAGCCGTCTTTGGCAAAAGCTTCAGGAAGCTTTGGGTACCCGGCTGAGTTTTAGTACCGCTTTTCATCCACAGACCGATGGCCAGTCGGAGCGGACTATACAGACTCTGGAGGATATGCTCCGTGCATGTGTGCTTGATTTTGGTGGCGGTTGGGATCGTCACTTGCCGTTGATTGAGTTCTCCTACAACAACAGCTTTCAGGAGACTATTCAGATGGCACCTTTTGAGGCTTTATATGGTAGGAAGTGTCGATCGCCAGTCTGTTGGACCGAGCTTAGTGAGAGTTTGGTTTTGGGACCCCAGCTAGTTCAGGAGACCACGGAGAAGATCCAGCTGATTCAGGATAGGATGAGAGCAGCCCAGTGCAGGCAGAAGTCTTATGCCGACCGTCGTCGTCGCAGACTTGAGTTCGCAGTGGGGGATCATGTATTCCTGAGGATTTCTCCGATGAAGGGCGTTATGCGATTTGGGAAGAGAGGGAAGCTCGGTCCCAGATTTGTAGGTCCTTTCGAGATCCTTGAGCGAGTGGGTTCTGTTGCTTATCGTTTGGCGCTCCCGCCCAGTTTTCCGGATGTTCAGCCCGTTTTTCATGTGTCGATGCTTCGTAGATACCTTCATGATCCTTCTCACACGATTCAGCACGAGACCATTCAGCTTTAGCGCGATCTTTCGTTCACCGAGCAGCCGGTTTTTATTTTGGATCGGCAGGTGAAGAAACTTCGGTCAAAGGTCTTGCCATCTGTGAAGGTTCTTTGGCGTAGCCCGACTAGTGAGGAGATCACTTGGGAGGCCGAGAGTGAGATGCGGAAGAAATTCCCTCATCTTTTTAAAGGTACGCTTAGTATGAAATTTTAATTCGGGGACCGAATTTCTATAAGGAGGGGAGATTGTAACATTTTAGAAATCGTTTTGCGAATTTTCCCGTTTTAGGGCAAAATTGTCGGTTTTTCCCGTTTTAACCCGATTTCGATCAAACGACCGTATAAGCTTACCGACACCTAATTTGGCCAAAACAAAGCTTGTGCGCGAACTTTGGGAGTATTTGGGAGGTTTTGGTTCAGATAGATTTTTTCCCGAAAAAAATATTATTTTAAGCGGTGTTTTGTGCACGTAAATCGGGAAAATTTTTCTTTTGTTAATAAATTAATTTTGTCGCTAGAATTATTTTAGAAACTTCTTTTTAAATATCTAGATATTTTTGGAGTGCAAAAGGAATTAATTTAACAAGAAAAGAAAAGGTGAAAAGGTGGCAAAATGCATTTATTAGCTTTTATTACTCATTTTCCTAGCAATTTCTTCATCCAAAATTCACAAAAATACCCCCCACCCACCTTGGCCGACCCTAACTCCCCCATTTCTGTCCAAAATAATTCCAAGCTCATTTCTCTCTTATTTTCTTTCAAAAACACAAAAAGATATCCAAAAATAAATCCAAAAATTTCTATATAAATATTAAACCTTTTTCCTTCACTAATCCTTCATGGATCTTCTTCAAAGCTTGAGTTTTGGAGGCTAAAGTGATGGATCTAAGTTCTTTTTGGTTTTCTTGAGGAGGTATAATTTCTTAGCTTAATCCATAATTAATTGCTTTAATCTTTAACTAGCTAATTTAGTTAACTAGTTAAGTGCTTAGTTTAGCATTTAAATCATGATTAATTCATTATATTTGGTTTAAGAAATTCATGTTAGGGTTAAATTTTGATTAAGTGATTAGTGTTTAATTCAAGTGTTCAATTGTGTTTTGGAAAAGAATAATCTAGTAGAAAGTGTTAAAATTTGCTAATAAGTATTTTGTTTAATCAAGCAAAATTGCTTACTAGATTTTTGCTAAATCATAATTAGCGAGTGTAAAAAATATAGGATTGGTTTAGATAGCTTAGTTAAGCTATTTTAAGGTATTTTTAATTGTTAGATTTGTGTTATCTTGAATCTAGTGCGATATATTGTGATAGGTTGCTTACTAGATTTCGGCGTTTTCCGACGTAGGGTTCGTTTGGTAGTTGCGAGGTTATATCCAGTGTATTCCTCGTAATTTTTGTGTTGTGTTGCGCGATCGGGACGATCGGGGTCCAGACTTGGTGTTTTGTAGTTTAGCGACCCTAATTAGGGTTTTGGCCGGTATCGTGCGCGATAGATGCGCTAAGCGCGCAGTGTAATTTTCCGGGCGTTTTCGTCGCGTTTCGTTGTCTTTCCGTCATTTTAGGATATTTAGCTTATGTGTTGTATTTATAAAATTTTAGGTTCGCAAGCAGGGATTTCAGGTGCTGCGGACAAGGGGAAGCAGGTGGTCGGATTTTCTTAGCTCGAGACTATCTGTGAGTAGATTTAACATCTACGGGGAAATCGCCCGTATGGCGTTATGCGTCGGGGCGAATATGATATGATAGCTGCTTGTATTTGCATATTAATTACTTTCATATGAATGTCATTGCATAGCATTATCTGTTGTACTTGTCTCGTACCTTTAGATATAACACATTACTGACGGTTCATGTTGCACGAGCACTAAATTGTATGCTACACCCACACCGTCTGTAATTGCCATGACACGCACAAACACCTACATATGTGATATGATAGTGGATAGGAATGATTAGAGTAGTAACTCATATTCTATTGTGCATATGAAATACTGTGTACACATACATACGTGATATTGCATTGGGCAGGAATAGTTAAGGTAGTGAACCTTATTCCACTTCACTTATATCTTGCTATAATTACTTATACATCATGCATACAAATTGTCATGTACACCCTCATACTTGATTACATGTAGATACTTAAACCTTACTACACTTACATGTACACTTCAAATGATACTGCATTTATTTTCGAAGGAATTGGGAACCGCATGATATGTTTTTAAAGCTAGATTCAATTTAAAGAGCGGTTTTCCCTTTATATGCTCATATTGATGTTTTATGTTGCATATATCAGTTTTATATGGATTTTACGCATTGAGATATGGATTTTCATATGATTTATGGATTTGAGAACCGTGGGGGATATTTTCAAGAAAACATTGTATTGTTTGAAAACTCGGTTTCTCTTGATATGATATTTGATGCGTCCACCATGTGATTTCTCGGTTCTGAGATTTGGCTTGTGATACCCGATTCGAGGAGCGGGATGCACCGTCTGCGGGTACATGGTGGACCCGGTATGGTACCCGGGGTGAGTGGTGATTTCGTGGTGTAGACGATAAACCTGACGGTGGGACCACTACCTACCGGTGATTGTATTTGGACTCGGCGGTTATCATGGAGATACCGACCGGAGTGAGGTATGACATATCGTCAGGGCTAGTCATGGTGACAGCGCCTGAGTTATGAGGATTTACGTGTCGATGCTAGACACGGGTTTCATGATGTTTCGAGTGTCGGTGTTTGACACTTAGGTTTTCGTGAGACATACAGGATTTGAGGGCCGATCTTAGGATGCGGTGCCTGAGGATTTGGGATTTGATGTGTCAGTGAGGGACACTAGTGTTTTTCCATGCTGATGATTTTTGCATGAGATTTTATATTATATCATCCCACACTCAGGATTATGTTGATATGCATTGTTTCATGTAGTTGTAGTACCCTGATGATGTACCTTTACATGATTGTTGCATATTCACCTATCATACTTATGCTATCGGATTACTTGTGATAGATAGATCGCTGTTCGTGCATACTTGCGATTACTGTATGATGTTAGTTACTATTCACGAGTTGGCAACTCACTCCCGTTGTGCCACAGTGTTGTGCAGGACTTACCCTCTGAGTAGTCACGGCAGGGCATCTTTTCATCTCTACTTTTGCGGATACAGCTACGGTTGGCTGTGAAGCCTTGCTTTTAGGTGGGTTGCGGTTATCTGTTTGTACTTTGTATATTTTTTTGTTGGATCTAGTATTCTCCATCTACCACTATGTTGTATATGACTTAGAGACGACTTGTGAGGATTCAGTGTTATATTTTGTGGTGACTTTGGGTGCCGTGATCGTGGGAGCTGGTTTTTGTTGAAAAGTTTTACTTCTTTATGCAGTTTCTTTTATATTTCTTCGCTTCGGCGTCGTATATATATTGTGGTGGTTGTCTCCGCCGTTGGGCATGATTTTCTCCCGTTTGGGATGCTTTTATTATTATCTATGTTGTGCCCGTTTTCGGGGTTAGTTTTTACAAAGGAGGTGCTGCCGAAATTTTTAAGAACGAAAACTAAACTTAAAGATTTTTACTTGAAAATTTCCGAATATTTAAAACTTTGTTTTTCTCCGTTGATCCAGTTTTGGGTGGTTTAGATTTCTGGGTTTCGGCTTACTTAAGTTGCGTACGCCTTTAGACATACGTAGTTTAAGTGCCGGTTACGGGCCAAATTTGGGTCGTGACAGCGATTGCCCCATCATTTCGGCTTTTATTCGCGGTTGCCCCATCATTTCGGCTTTATTTTCATCTTTATTTTACTCGCTGATTTTTATTGCGAGTTGCCCCATCATTTCGGCTTTTCTTTATTTTTCTTTTATTTACACTTTTTTTTATTTACACATATGTATATATTTTTTTTACATTCCCAGTTAAACGACTTAGAGGTCGATTATTCCTAGTTTAGTGACATGGTGGTCAACCGTTCCCAGTTTAATGACGTGGTGGTCGATTGTTTTCAAAGAAAGGCAGATGTCTGAGAGAATCGGTTTCACGAAGAACTTCGGTTTCCATTTGTATGAAATTGGCGGTTGCAGATTGACTGTTTGTTAACACGCCTTTGGACAGTTCTATCTCTCCTACCTTGTATTGCTTTTCGACCCAATCTTTGAAGACGAAGCAGTCCTCAATGGCATGGCCTATCACTCTGTGATAGGGGCAGTATTTAGGGTCGTCGGTCCTATTCGCTTCCTGCGGTCTTTTCGACTCTGGTAGTTGTAGACCGTTCTTCAGGGCGTCTTTGAATATTTTATGGATTTTGTCCCTTCTGAAGGAATAGACCTTATCCAGCTTCTCTTTCAGTGGAGATTCTCCTCCCTCTTCGAACATTGGCTTCCAAGGCTGGTTGGCGCTAGGTCCGCTCATCCCTTGCTTATTTCGGTTAACCGAAGTCTTGAAAGATTCAGAATCATCGGAGTTTCCTCCTTTGCGATTATCGTCCTTCCGGTTTCTCCAGGACTTATTGTTATTTTGAGAATCTGAGGAGGATTCCTCTTTTGAGCGCTCCGGCATCTGGACTTTCCTGGTCAGCGCTTGGAATGTTTTGAGACCCGCGGTGCATAAAAACGGGGCCATCCAGTTATTGAGATTTCCGACAAGGAGACTGACAGATTGGTCCTGCTCTATCGGCGGTTCATATTTGACGGGGAGATTGCGACATCGGGTTATAAAATCCGTGCTACTTTCGTTGTTCTTGGGCTTGGTCCTTACGAGCTCGGCAATGGTGATCTTATCGCTGACGCTCATGAATCTTTGTCGAAATAAAGATTCCATTTGGACGAAAGTAGTAACAGAGCCATCCGGTATGCTCGCGTACCAGTCGAAAGCAACATCGGTCAAGCTATTAACGAACTGGCGGAGGAGAAGCGCATCATTTCCCCCAGTATTCCCGCATGAGGCTTTGAAGTGGGCGATGTGTTGATTCGCATTTCCCGTCCCATCAAATCTTCCGAATTTAGGGATGACATAGCCGCTGGGAAACTCTATCAGATCATACTGAGCAGGATATGGTCTCCCACTACTGCTGATATCTTTTTGCGTTTCGGCTTCGGCCACCAATGTTTTGACTTTGCTGGCAACCAAATCCATGATTTGATCTTGAGTTACCGGGCTACTGTCATCGGTAGCCAAGACATTTCCCGAGATAGGATGCGACTGGTTTTCATGTAGTTCGCCCACTTTTGGATTTGAGGGAATAGGCGTCGGCTGCTTTGGGACACCATTTCCCGGTTCACGAGCAGAGCCCTACGCTTGATTGGGCGGCTGAGAGGCAAGTTGGGCCGTGAGCTGCATCACGACATTCGTCAATTCATCGATTTTGGAGTAGAGTTTGTCCATCTCCTTGTCTTTGTTTCTGAGCTGCTTTCGGAGCTCTTGTTCCGCGGTCCTGGGGCGGAAAGTCGGCTCTTCTTCGCTTTCCGAGCCCGACTCCTCATGGACCGAAGGGTCTTTCCGCCTATCATCCTCATCAAGAGGGTTTTCATCACCCAGCAGAGGCGGCTGTTCTTGGGAAGAGACCACCACATTCAAGCCAGATTGGGTTTGAGATGTGGTAGCCCCGTCCTTGCTCTTGCTGCGCGTGCCTACCGTGTAGACAGTGTGGACCACATACCCAGCCATTTCCTCATCTTCGGCGGGGTAACCCTGTTCTTCGAACCTCATGAGGTTCAGCCTGGCAGGAGCCCTAGCCCTTTTGTTGGCTCTATATCTGAGCCTTTTCTCTCTCAGCTTCTCGATTTTGAAGGCTTGGCGGGCATCCGCTACTCGGGAAGCCATTGTGAGTTGATCAGTGGGGAGCTTAGAGAAGACACCCGATCGAGCATTTGTCAGGGACGCCGCTGGAGCTTGATCGGGACGCGTTGTAGCTTTGTTGGTGTTGATGGCCTTGCCCCCAGCTGGGGCCAAGGAAAGTCGTTCAGATACCGACTTGCGTTTGGGTTGGGGCACCCTTGAGATCACCACATTTGGTCTCCTGCCTTTCGAGACCGGTTTGTCTGCCACCGGGGCATGAGGAGATGGGATGGCGCCAACTGGCATGAACATAATAGAGCCGAATGGTAGCAGCGGCTCCTCCCATTGTCGCCCGAGACTGGCCGGAAGGACCGTCCTAGAGTCTATCCTCATCGTGTAGGAGACGGGAGATGAGTTCATCAACGAAGACATCGTCGGAAGGTGATTGCTTGAAAATCTACATGAAAAAGCATTATTTTTAGTATAAATACAGGTATGTATATTGATTGAGTTCGCATGAACGCTTAACCCGAAATATGGGAGGAGAGATTCGTCCCACCGGGCGTGCCAGAATCTGTAGGGTGTTTTTCGTCACCCCATTGAGATGGGAATACGCGCGCGCTTGTCAGGCGCATTACAGATTCCCCCTGCCTAGGGTAGGCCGGGGTTTATTGATTGTGGGGATCCAAATCTCTGGCAGCCGCGGACTAAACTGCCGTTAATTACCCCTCACTTTTGGGGCGAGGGAACCTCCGATTAACGGGTTAAAATGGTCATGCGAACTCAATGTGCACTGTACGTGTGTTGCGTTTTGAAAGGGGGGTTTGGATATATCGGGAGCAACGCAGAGTTTTTACGGGGGTCCCCTTGCGGGGTGCGGGGCAGCGTCCGTTAGAAATTTTTTCTAACAGGGACAGTGTCGCGGAATATGTGTGTGTGTAAATATGTATACATATGTGTATATATACATGTATATATATAAAAAGGGGAAAAGACATCCAAAGGATGCGTGGGGCAGCACCTTGGGCGCTGTGCGCTCAGGCGCTGGAGTGCCACGTGTCGGCATGTGGGCGCTCTGCGCTTGAGCGCTGGGCGCTGGAGCGCAAGCGCGCCACGTGTCGGCACGGGGGCGACTTGCACTCGAGCGCTTGCGCTTGAGCGCAAGTGCGCCACGTGTCGGCACCGGGGCGACTTGCTCTCGAGCGCTTGCGCTGGAGCGCAAGCGCGCCACGTGTCGGCACCGGGGCGACTTGCGCTCGAGCGCTTGTGCAGGAGCGCAAGCGCGCCACGTGTCGGCACGGGGGCGACTTGCGCTCGAGCGCTTGCGCTTGAGCGCAAGCGCGCCACGTGTCGGCACGGGGGCGCTTTGCGCTCGAGCGCTGAGCGCTGGAGCGCAAGCGCGCCACGTGTCGGCACGCGGGCGCTCTGCGCTTGAGCGCCGGCGAGAAAAAGAGGCTTTTAGCCTAAGAAACAGAAGCTATGCTTCAGAAAGGAAATATTTATTATATATATATATATATATATATATGTAAATATATGGAGTTAAACTCCTAAAATGTTTTGGTTGATGAAAGGGGTTCTTCCTCTTCCTCCTCTGTTGGCTGGATTTTGATGATCAAGAGATGTGAGATCTAAAAATCTCTCCTTTCTGAGATCTAATGGTAGATCCAAGTTCCCCTTTGTGGGTTTTGTGGTGTAAAACTCTTGATTTAATTCAAAAGAAGTGAGAAGGTTTAGAACCTTAGAGAAGGAGCAGGAGGCACAAAAGATCTCAGATCTAAAATTTTTGTGGAGAGAATGAAAATTTGTCTTTTTTTTTATTCATCATGTTGCCTTTTATAGGCTTACATATTTACATATAGCCCCTTGGGCTTCACAAAATGGCATTTTGCCTATCCCATGGCTCATGTGCCATTTCATTTTTGCACATAAGCCATGGGCTTACAAAAATTTGGCTTTATGCCCATTTTGCATACATTCATGTATAAAAAATTACATGAAAATTATTTATTACATGATCTATATTTTAGCATGGAGGAGGCTGGCCGCGGGCTCGACTTAGGCATGGGCCCGCTTGACCTGGGCTTGGGCCCACCTGGCTTGGGGTTGTACTTGACTTTGACTCGGTCAACGGGGGTGTAAATTTTTACCCCAACAATATATAGGTAGGACTTTCTTGCTCGACATGATAGTACGCTATCTGGTTGCTCTTTATCTTAACATGTATACTTTCTGTCTCTCTGATTACATGTTGATAAAGCCCTTAGGATGTGTACTCGACTTCCTGGACTGTGATGAAGATCATACTAGTGGGGCCTGGGTAGTCAATGAGTACATCCTTCATTGTTCCTTGTCGTGGGAATATCGAGACGGGGCATCGATATTCCAGAGTAGACTAGCGTATATCTTCTCGACCCATGTGATGGGCGATGGATGATCCCATATCCATTGGTGTTTGACATCGGAGATGGTATGCGGGTGCTCAGTGGAGACTGGGTACACTGAACGGACTCGCCGAGAACTCCCAGATGGTATTATACCTCACGTCAGATGGCAGTTCTCTGGTGACACTGGTACAGCTTAGTCTGTTGACCCGAGATCGTCATAGAGTCTTGTGTGTCTCCCACTGTGCTTTGATTTCCACCCTACCACGGCTCTACTGAGTCGTGCAAACAGGTGGTTTTTGGGTACAGTCCCGATTCACATGGAGGCAATGAGCGATAGGAGGGGATTCGTCTCTCCCGGTATTGGGGGTTGGATGATGCGCTATGCTCGACTGGCCATAACAGGAAATCCCTGGCCAGGGTTACAGTGATATACTGGTAAGAGTTATCAGTAGTTTCACGAATGTTATGGACCTTACGTCGGCATAACTTATCAAGCTACTGGGGTCTGACGTTTACCACCCCTAGGCGAGATATGCGACATATCAGACGAACAGACCGGACTGTACGGTAAGTGTTACTGGTTGGATTCACAGGAGTGTGAGCGGGCTTGCTCGTCGATCTTCTGATCGCTCAATCCCCGGGTGGCCGTTACGTTTAGCAGACCGCTTGCGGCTTGTGGGTGTTTGATATGATCATCACCTGCTGCTGGCGTATTGACGAGTCTTTAGAGTCCTACACAGAGGTTTCCTGGATCAAGCGAAACGAAATAGGAGCGCATATGAGATATGTGCGGGACCGAGAATAATGCATGTATGTGATACCGTATTCCATTCTCGCGATTAATGTGTCGAATGGTTGTATGCGATATAACCTAGTTATTGAATCAAGGATTGTTTCGATAAGCCGATACATTGGATATTAGTCGGTTATATGCGATATGACCGGATCGGTAAATCAAGTATTGATTTAATGATTTAATGCATAATTATATATTTGATATATTACTTTGCATTAACTAGTATTGGTTCACTTTAAATAGATTTTCTCACTTGAAATGCACAAGTTGTATATGTGATATACTTTTGTGCACTTGTTTGTATCATGTTTGATGATACATGCTCACTTGGGTTTGTGTAAAGAATTAAACCATGGTTAAGTTAATGATTAGGGTTTTGTTTATTTAATTACTTATTTATTTATTTATTTTTTCATTTTGGAAAAGATAAATAAGAAATGGTGGCTTTCTTTGTTTGCTTGTTGAAGCTTCATGAAGCTTTGAACAAGTCCACCATTCTTGTCTCATGCTTAACCCTAACCATTCAAATTAACCATAGTCTATTCTCTACACCTAACCATGGTTGACATATGATAAGTATTCATTTTATTTTTCTTTTTGAATAATACTTATCATATTCTTTTCTTCTTCTTCTTCATCTTCAACAATGGAGAAACCTTGCAACCATCAATGGCAACTTGAGAAAAAGAGTGAGAAATCCAATTCTAAAGTGAACCCACTTCCTATTTCTTCATCCTCTACCACTTGCCAAGTAGTATAGGGTGTTTTCTTCACAGGTCTCATGGCTTGGTGAAGTTGGAGCTTGATCTTGTGTTGCCTCGACGTAGATCATCTTCGGCATCGAAGTCGAAGACCTAGCCCGCCCTTTTCTCCGATGAAGCCGATGCTAGATTCCGGGATTCGATATGGACAGCGGAGGGACGTCATCACGGAGCCTAAGAGGTGGAGGACCGGATCTACAAAGGTTGTAGCCTCTTTCCTTTAGCAATAAATTCGTTTACTTGCTTGCATCGCCTATACATCTAGTTAACGATCCGTATTAGGGTTTGTAGGCAGTTGTAAAAATTTGAATTGGCCATGCTTGATCACTTGTGAGATCTCATTAGTGTGCCTAGGAACCCTACAGTGGTATCAGAGCCTAGCTAGAGCCTTAGGCGATTCACAGACGGAGTTAGAAGTCCGATCGAACCGAAACCCTAACACAAATTTGCTCTCTGGACTTTTTTCAAAAAATGGGTTTTTTCCAGATTAAAAATATGCAGAAAAATAAGCAGGCATATCTAAGAATTACTGTGAATTTCGAGAACCTGATTCCATCATAGCGCGGCGGAACCGCGGCATTAGCATGGCTAATGCGGCGGTTCCGCGGCCAATTAGTCACTTCTTCAGTTGATTTCTGCACAGTAATTCCTATTTTGCAGTGCTGGTTTTCCTGGGAAGTTTTAATCTGAACTCAAGAGTTGAGTTTTCTGGGTTGTATTAGGAGTTCACAGATTCGATCGGATTATCAAACTTTGTCTATGTGTTTTTCTGGATAATTTTAGAATATGTTAAAAAGTTCGACCAGATATAAATACCCACTTTTTCCCCTGCCGGGAAATTTCCAATTGTTGGATTTTTCCGTAGTTTAACGACGTTCTAAGTAGTGCAAGTAACGCGATGGTCCCTCTAGAAGACAACAAACCTTAACTCGATTATGTGACCGTCTTGAACTGCCCTTTGAACCTTAGGGTTTGGGGCAGTACGGCGTGCCACATGTGAGGCGTTGGCTTGACCCTTCTACGGCTGGACCGTTGGTACTGAGGCACGAACTGAATGTTTTTAGACTTATTTCATGTGTTGAGCTGTATCGGGAAAACTTGGGTGTTCGATTGTTCGATCGGAAAGTTTAACATTTTCTATCTTATCCGGAATGTGATACAATAATTGGAATTCACAAGTAGTTGTGAGATAGCTGAATGAATATTATAAACATAGCAGTTTAGTCTCACTTGATCGGTTGCCACGGAATTTTGATGTGATCAAAAGTCCGTCGCAATTACGTAACGTACGCGGATACTCGCCGGGTAAACTTAATAGACAACCTCGCCCCATAGCCTCGACCAAGTGACTGTAGGAGAACCCCGTCGCCGAAAGCATCCGTTCGGGTGCTCGCGGCAGTGGTGTTCCTCCTTGGTGCACTTCGTCGACGGCGTCGGGGGTGCGGCCGCCTACTAAAGTTTGCGACGAGCATTCGATCAAAATGTCGGGAATCTTATTGAATTGCCCTACTTGATATTGAAAAGAGTTTTCGATAATGAGACTAAAATGCGGGGTTTATAATTGTTAGGCATGCGATGTCTAAGTATTTCATTTGATTAGGCATGCGATGTCTAAAGAGGTTGCGGATTCCAACTGTTGTAGTTTTACACTTTCTTTTCTGTGACCGTAAGTGTAATATGTGATATCGCCGGTTTCGTTGCTATATGTCAACGACAATTGGGATGGGCATATTTACTTACGTTGATGACATGTGATGTTATGTGTTGCTGGATATGTTATATTGGATCGTCGTGTTTGAATAGCCGGGTTTTTTTTATGTGAGATAAGTGTTTTTCTTTTTCATTCATGTAAAAACTTGTATGTAATATTCTTTTATTGGGGCACTTCCAGGTTGCGGAAGATGTCACCCATTGTATATTATTTACTTTTCCGCATTAGGATAGACCCAAGGAGGGGAGCACAAGTAACCGGGTTCTGGGGTCCACTGGGAGACCAACTCGAGGAGTCGAGTCCGGGTCTCCTAACCCTAGAATTGGTGGGGTTGCTTGCCGCTCTCATAGGGGTCTAGGGGTATGGGATTGGCTATTCATCACGACCGTGGAATCCGTGTTTTATACTGGCTCGTATTGAAAACACGGACGTCCTAGTATATCCAATATTTCATATGATACTTTCTGCTGCGTTATCTGTGATGTGATCATGTGATTTGTTCCGATAGATAGTATATAGTATATAGTATATATGATATATTATATAGACGTTGCTTATGTTTTACACCCGCGCTAGCCCTGCCCCGCTCTGCCGTTAGTTACCTAACCTAACGGTGCAGACGGGACATCGAGGCGAATGCGGATGGCATAAGCGTACGTTATATTTATCTGTGATGATTAGGTGGACTTAAATGATGGGATATTCATTAATGAGATTAATGAAAGAAAATAAACCTAATTGATGTTGTGGAATCGAATTTCAAAATAAAAAAAAAGGTAGCTACAGTTCTTGCTTTGCATCGCGGTGTTCCTTCTAGAACATCCTGCACCTTATTCGATAAGGAAAGGACCGAGATCCCTTCACCGGGAGTGACTCCTTTAGCAATAACTGGCAGATGCTACAACATTCGGTTTGTCTTTTGATTGCTTCTATAGTTTCTGCTTTGCACAGTGATATATATGATATATCCCGCACCTCATTCGATGAGGAAAGGGCCGACAATCCCTTCACCGGGAGTGACCCCTTTAGCAAAACCAGAAAAGCTTCAAAAACATTCCATTTAAAAACCATTTGATTCCGCAACAAGATCAAGTTCAAAGCGTTAAAGGTTTTCATAAAAACCAGCCGCAACCCTCCATCATTTTAGGAAGTAGAGTACTTAGTATTCGTGCTGTGTTTGTTGACCTTAGTTAAGGCACAGTGTATGGTAGCTAAGTGATGTCTTCCTACACCGCATATGATGCGATTAGTTAGGACAGTCGCGTGACTTTGTTGACCTTAGTTAAGGGTCATGTGGGTGGGTCTAATTAATCACGAAATGACGGGTAGAACTTGACTAGTGCTTATGATTTGTTGACCATAGTTAAGGTCATAGGTGCTAGGGGTAAAAACCTTTATCGGGAGTTTCAAGTGTTGAAATTTGCAATGAGATTGCATACCTTCTATGTGATAGTTGGATACCGATACCCACTGCGAGTAATTGTTACTCCTGGGAGAGTTTTGCACTTTACAATTAGCCGATCAAGTAGGTGTCTAGAAAGGTGTCAATGGGGTTACGCCTCTGGGAAAACGAGGTTTACATTAATTAGGTCCGTGCGAAAGCACGGGGAACTTCCCTCAAAGTACCGACACTGGCCTGGCTGAAAGATTGGCGAACTTGTAGAGTGTAATTAATCCCGGCTAGTCTTTCCTTTTAGGGTTTGAAGGAAGATTTGATAAAAACAGTAGGAGCCATCCTGATTAGATAAAATAAATAACCAATCTGATCTTGCAAGAGCGCACGCAGAGTGTTTTCTTCTCTCTCTCTCCAGGTAGCGACCATATCACATCTTAATCAAGATAATAATATAGATGTATTGACCGAACCCACTTGTTATACTGAGCTGGGGAACGTTGGTCCCGCTCCAACTTATAATTGTTATAAGACAGAGCTGGAAATAGAGAATACCAGAATTCCTATGCCGCCCAAACGAAGAAAGTGTATGAGATGCATCTCCTTCGGGTGTGTTCATTATAAAGAACGGTTTCTCGGTATCCTCTGAATCCTGGGGATTTGATACCGGATCAGGATCCCTGATATGTAATCTGTTACATAGGGCTACAAAAGGTAGAAAAACTGAGAACGGGTGATAAGTTTCATGAGACAGAAACCGGGGCAAGTGTTGCAGCCAAGTCTGTTGGTCACTGTCACCCTGTATTACCAATGCATTGATTCTGAACAAATGCTATTAAATACCGAACCTGATATACAAAATCATATCGGTCTCTTTATTAATAAAGAAATGATAAAATTTTGTATTGATGGATAATGTTTTGAACATTTCCTATATCAAAAGTTGATCGGTTCAGGCACGTTATCTAAAAGCATTGACGTTCTAAATCAAACTACAGTTCCTAGTATACAGAACACACACAAGAGGAAGAGTTCAGAAATGAACGAATCATTCTTGAGGCATTGTAGACTAGGTCATATCAATGCGACCCGACTGACTGAAGTTACATTTTAGATGCATATTTAAATCAGTTTGAATTTACATCTTGTGAAACTTGCCAGTCATGTCACAAAGATTAGATGACCATAGCTCCGTTTACTGGAAACAGAGAAAGAGTTAGTAAACTCTTGGGACTAATACATGATGATGTATGTAAGGTCTCCTGTCTACACATGCCAAGACTGGTTCTTTATACTTCATTACGTTCTCTGATAATCTCTCAAGATTCAGACATATGTTCCTGTTGAAACACAAGTCCGAACCTTTTGAGATATTCACAGAATATAAGCTAGAAGTAGAGAACCAATACGGGTATAAGTATTATGTCGTATGATAAGATCAGGGAGGAGAATACTTGTGCATGGCATTCCTGGACTATTCTAAAAGAAAATGAGATTCTCTCTCAGTATTACTCCTCTGAATGCACCACAGCACAACGGTGTATCGGGGTGGAGCAATCGCACCATATTAGATATGGTGTGCTCTATGATGAGTACTACTGAGTTACCTATTTCCATTTGGGGTTGTGCACTTGAGAAGCTGCATACCTATTGAATCAGGTTCGAATCAAATCAGTGCCTACCACTCCATATAAGATATGGTATGGGAAGAGCTTATCTCTTAAGTAAGTTAAGATTTAGGATTGTCCGGCCTATGTCTAAAGCAAAATCCGGACAAGATCGAGGCAAAGTCAGTTCTGCAGAACTGGAAAGGTTCCAGCTATACAAACTGCAGCTGATGATTTGACAGAACCAAAGGATTCAATAGCTCCTGACGAACCTCAGCCTCTCCGCCGATCCGGTAGGGTTTCTCATCCGCCTGAGAGATACTTCGGTTTCTCGATGACAGTGGGAGCGAGGATTGCATCATGAGATGATGACCCAACTAGATTCGAGAAGGTCATCGAGAGTAGAGACTCTGTAAGAATGGCTGGATGCTTAGCGATCTGAGATGGAATCCATGTACACCAACAAAGTATGGACTTTGGATGCTATATCTGAAGGGTTAAATCCCCATCAGGAGCAAGTATATCTTGAGAAGATTACTTCGTGTAGATGGAAAAGTTGAGACTTTCAAAGCTAGCCTTGTTAAAGGTTTTCGTCATCGACCAGGCATGGATAATGATGAAACCTCTTCCAGGGACTATGCTTAAGTCCATCCAGATCCTACTTGCCATTGCTACATACCATGACTACGATATCTGGTGGTTGGGTGCCATGACTACTTTTCTAAATAATGATTTAGAAGAGAACGTCTATAAGAACACAGCCAGAGGGCTTCGTAAACAGTGGGAGCAGCGAAATCGTGTGCAAGTTGCTTTACATGATAAAGCAGGCATCGCGGAGTTGGAACGTCTGTTTTGATGTGATAGTCAAAGTGTTTGACTTTATCAAAAATAGTAGATGAACCTTGTATATACAAAACGGTAGTAGAGAGTAAGGTTGTCATCCTCGTATTGTACGTGGACAACATACTCTTAATAGGAAAAGAGTTTCCTATACTACGCTCGGTCAATCTCCGCTTATCACAAGGATTCTCCAATAGGATCAAAGTGATACCTCCTAAATCCTGAGATTTCATCTATGAGATAGATGTAATTAGATGCTAAGATTCTCACTAGATATAGTGAGATGGTATCAATCGATCCTGGGGAGAATCACTGGAAGGGTTCCAGGGTGATAAAGATGACCGAATGTCAGTCACAGGCATTGTCTTCACCCTCAGTGGAGGGACGGTATGTTTGAAGAGTTCCAAGCTAGATACCGTGGCAAACTAGACGATAAAGGCTGGTAACATCGCTATTAAAGATACTACCAAAGAGGCAGTTTGGGTGTATATTGGTTCATAAGATGAACTAGGTTCCCACCATTGTGTGACAATGGAAGTGTGTCTTTGGCTAAGGAACCATGATCCCATCAGTGACCAGACATATTCTGAGGCAGCATCACCTGATCATGGAGATAGTTGATCTCCAGGGTGATTGAGGTAAGGAGAGTAGCCTCAGAGGACAACACAGCGGATCCACTCACGAAGGCCTTTTCCCAAAGAGAGACTTTTATGGGATGGTTGAGTATGTGATACTGCAACCACTGCTACAGATGGCCCTAGTGCAAGTGGGAGATTGTTAGTTATATGTATGCCCTAGAGGCCATTACTGTACATTGGATGTATATTGTAGTGGATGCTGGGACATATATAGATAGGACTTTCTTGCTCGACATGATAGTACGTTATCTGGTTGCTCTTTATCTTAACATGTATACTTTCCGTCTCTCTGATTACATGTTGATAAAGCCCTTAGGATGTGTACTCGACTTCCAGGACTGTGATGAAGATCATACTAGTGGGGCCTGGGTAGTCAATGAGTACATCCTTCATTGTTCCTAGTCGTGGGAATATCGAGACGGGGCATCGATATTCCAGAGTAGACTAGCGTATATCTTCTCGACCCATGTGATGGGCGATGGATGATCCCATATCCATTGGTGTTTGACATCGGAGATGGTATGCAGGTGCTCAGTGGAGACTGGGTACACTGAACGGACTCGCCGAGAACTCCCAGATAGTATTATACCTCACGTCAGATAGCAGTTCTCTGGTAACACTGGTACAGCTTAGTCTGTTGACCCGAGATCGTCATAGAGTCTTGTGTGTCTCCCACTGTGCTTTGATTTCCACCCTACCATGGCTCTACTGAGTCGTGCAAACAGGTGGTTTTTGGGTACAGTCCCGATTCACATGGAGGCAATGAGGGATAGGAGGGGATTCGTCTCTCCCGGTATTGGGGGTGGATGTTGCGCTATGCTCGACTGGACATAACAGGAAATCCCTGGCCAGGGTTGCAGTCATATACTGGTAAGAGTTATCAGTAGTTTCACGAATGTTATGGACCTTACGTCGGCATGACTTATCAAGCTACTGGGGTCTGACGTTTACCACCCCTAGGCGAGATATGCGACATATCAGACGAACAGACCAGACTGTACAGTAAGTGTTACTGGTTGGATTCACAGGAGTGTGAGCGGGCTTGCTCGTCGATCTTCTGATCGCTCAATCCCCGGGTGGCCGTTACGTTTAGCAGACCGCTTGCGGCTTGTGGGTGTTTGATATGATCATCACCTGCTTCCGGCGTATTAACGAGTCTTTAGAGTCCTACACAGAGGTTTCCTGGATCAAGCGAAACGAAATAGGAGCGCATATGAGATATGTGCGGGACCGAGAATAATGCGTGTACGTGATACCGTATTCCATTCTCGCGATGAATGTGTCGAATGGTTGTATGCGATATAACCTAGTTATCGAATCAAGGATTGTTTCGATAAGCCGATACATTGGATATTAGTCGGTTATATGCGATATGACCGGATCGTTAAATCAAGTATTGATTTAATGATTTAATGCATAATTTTATATTTGATATATTACTTTGCATTAACTAGTATTGGTTCACTTTAAATGGTTTTTCTCACTTGAAAAGCACAAGTTGTATATGTGATATACTTTTGTGCACTTGTTTGTATCATATTTGATGATACATGCTCACTTGGGTTTGTGTAAAGAATTAAACCATGGTTAAGTTAATGATTAGGGTTTTGTTTATTTAATTACTTATTTATTTATTTATTTATTCATTTTGGAAAAGATAAATAAGAAATGGTGGCTTTCTTTGTTTGCTTGTTGAAGCTTCATGAAGCTTTGAACAAGTCCACCATTCTTGTCTCATACTTAACCCTAACCATTCAAATTAACCATAGTCTATTCTCTACACCTAACCATGGTTGACATATGATAAGTATTCATTTTATTTTTCTTTTTGAATAATACTTATCATATTCTTTTCTTCTTCTTCTTCATCTTCAACAATGGAGAAACCTTGCAACCATCAATGGCAACATGAGAAAAAGAGTGAGAAATCCAATTCTAAAGTGAACCCACTTCCTATTTCTTCATCCTCAACCACTTGCCAAGTAGTATAGGGTGTTTTCTTCACAAGTCTCATGGCTTGGTGAAGTTGGAGCTTGATCTTGTGTTTCCTCGACGTAGATCATCTTCGGCATCGAAGTCGACGACCTAGCCCGCCTTTTCTCCGATGAAGCCGATGCTAGAGTCCGGGATTCGATATGGACAGCGGAGGGACATCATCACGGAGCCTAGGAGGTGGAGGACCGGATCTACAAAGGTTGTAGACTCTTTCCTTTAGCAATAAATTCGTTTACTTGCTTCCATCGCCTATACATCTAGTTAACGATCCGTATTAGGGTTTGTAGGCACTTGTAAAAATTTGAATTGGCCATGCTTGATCACTTGTGAGATCTCATTAGTGTGCCTAGGAACCCTACAGCATAACCCCGTTGACACCTTTCTACACACCTACTTGATCGGTTAATTATCCTGTATAAAACTCTCCCTGGAGTAACCCTTACTCGCAGTGGGTATCAGGATCCAACTATCACATAGAAGGTATGCAATCTTATTGCAAATTTCAACACTTGAAATTCCCGATAATATTTTTCCCCTAGCATCCTCTGACCTTGACGGAGGTCAACAAACCATAGGCTGCTAGTCAAGTCCAACCCGTCATTTTTGATTGAATTAAACCCACCCGCACGACCCTTTACGGAGGTCAACAAGTCCGTACGACTACCCTAATCCAATCTGCATCATATGCATAAGCAGATGAATACTAGTCAGCTACCGCACACTACACCTTGACGGAGGTTAACAAACGTAGGACGAATACTAAGTAGGACTTATCTGAAATGACGGAGGGCTACGATAGGTTTTTCAGAAAACCTTTTGCGTAATGAACTTGATATCGTTGTAGAATCGAGTGATTTTGAAATGGAGTGTTTTTTAGGCTTTTACTAGTTTTGCTAAAGAGGTCATTCCCGGTGAAGGGATCTCGGCTTTTTCCTCATCGAATAACGTGCGGGATATAACACATATATCACTATACAAAGCAAGAAACTCTAAAAGCAATCAAAATACAAACCGAGTGTTGTAGCATCTGCCAGTTATTGCTAAAGAGGTCACTCCCGGTGAAGGGATCTCGGCTCTTTCCTTATCGAATAAGGTGCGGGATATAACTGTAGCTACCCTTTTTGAAAATTTGATTCTACAACATCTTTTAGGTTTCTTTTTCTTTCATTAATCATATTAATGAAGTCCCATCATTTAAGCTTCCTAAGCATCATAGAAAATGAAACGAAAATACAACGTATGCTTATGCTATCCGCATTCACCACAGTGTCCCGTTATGCACCGTTAGGTTACTTAACTAACGGCATACCGGGACGGGACTAGCGCGGGTGCAAAATATAAGCAACGTGTAATATATATCTCATATATAATTTATATCCATTCGTCTCAGAATCCACAGTGATCACATCACAGAGCAGCAGAAAAAACATATGAAATATTGGCTATACTAGGAGGTCCATGTTTTATTTTGAGCCTGTATAAAACACGGATTCCACGGTCGCGATGAATAGCCAAACCCACATCCGTAGACCACTACGAGAGCGGCAAGCAACCCTACCAATTCTAGAGTTAGGAGACCCAGACTCGACTCCTCGAGTTGGTCTCCCACTGGACTCTAGAACCCGGTTACTTGTGCTCCCCTCTTTGGGTCTATCATAATGCAGAAAATTAAATAATATACATCAACGGTAACATCTTCCTCAACTCGGAAGTGCCCCAATAAAAGAATATTACTGTTGGAGATAGTGCCCTCATAGTCAATTATTGGATCGCAGGTACGTGATTGCAATGATTGCGGAGGACCTATCCCGGTAGCACAGTCTTACTCGAGATGATAGTATGCTATCTGGTTTGCCTTTATCAGTCGTGTACATGTTCAGGTGACTGATTGCATGTTACACTTTGATAGAGCCCTTAGGATCTTGCTTTACTACCAACTGTATGATGGCGATCATATACGTGAGAGTTGGGTAGTTTATATGCATATCCTTAATTGTAGTCCCTAGTCGTGGGAGTTTCGAGACAGGGCATCGATACTCCGGAGTAGACTAGTGTGTACAGTCGAGACCCCGTCGAGGGGCGGTGGCCGGTCTCACAAGCCACTGGTGTCAGTTGGATCACCTAAGATGTATACAGGTGCTCATTGGGTTATGAGTACACCGGACAGGACTCGCCGGGAATCTGCTAGTTAGTACTATACCTATCGTCAGATAGCAGTTCCCTGGTGACATGTGTACAGGTTAGTTCATCGACCTGAGGTCGTCATTTGTCTCGTGTGAGTTCCCACTGTGCTTTGATTTCTACCCTACCACGGCTCAAAGGAGTCGTGCAAACAGGTAGCTTTTGGGTACAGTCCCGAGCCATATGGAGGCACGTGAGCGGATCGGCAGGGGATTCGTCTCTCCCGGTATTGGGGGCGAGGTCGTGCTATGTCTAGGAGAGCCATTACACAAAGTCCATGGCCATGGCAGGAGATTTACTGGTAGGTACTCCAGTAGTATCTCAGGGTGTAATTGGGCTTCACTCCGACACGACTTATACTGCTATTGGGGGTCTGACGTTACTAGCCCCCTAGGCAGATATGCGATACTCATTGACGAACGGACCGGACTGTATACACATTGTCACTGTTAGGCTCAGTAGGGTTTTCAGGATGAGTGCGCTCATCGGCATCCCTTGAGATCAGTCCATGGGCAGCCGTTACGCATTGCTAGTGCCGCTGACGGTTTGTGGTTAAACCCACTGCCAGGGTACTGACGAGTCATTAGAGTCCCCCACAGAAAGTTTCCCAAGTTCGGGCGAAACGTTGTAGAGGCCGTATGGTTTTATGGCAGGGTTCGGAAAATGCACGTGCGTTTACGCACGTGTCGATTTTCGGACAGGTGATACTGGTCGGCTTTGGTTTAAGCCGCATCCGAGTATTATATTGAGTAGGTATAATATCTTTGTCTCAGTTGCATTTGTATTCGGTCGTAATACAAATGCGGGTATATTTATACAGTTTCGGGGTTGTCCTGAAATTCGTTTCAGGATCACTTTTGGAAGTTGCCAGTTTCCAGTTTTCTATCAGCCGTCTTTTAACATTCGGTTAAATACGGATTTATCTTTTCTTCAGATATGAGTGAGTCATCATTCTAGAAGCTTCTAGAAGTGATGATGAGGCTAATTGGTGTTGTGTTCTAATTGGTTGCATTTATTACTTGATGAGGTGTTATTAGTGAGTCATTGTTTTCTTTAATGATTCTTGTTTTGGTTAAGATCTTTTGTGAGAAGCTTTTCTCTTATAGTCACCACCTTTGCTCCTACACTCACCCTCCTCATTCTATATATATGAAAAGCCTCCTCTCTCTCTCCTTCACTCTCACTTGTTGGTTTCATTTTAGAGAGAAAAGATTATGATAGGTTTTATCGGTGTATGGAATTTCACAGTCCATTTCATTCTATCACCCGATTCCTTCGGCAACTTCATTAACCGTCCGTCCATAGCTTTGGACGGAACGAGACAAAGTCATCTACTCATTCTCTACATCAATCTTGGTCGTCTCTTTTAGCAAACTTGACGATCGAGTTGCCTCGAGTCAGAGGCGGGAGCCCGTTTAAAGAACCGATCATGTGGTGCCACCTCGACGAGGAGATCGGAGATCGACGAGATCGGAGCAGCCGCAACGGAGCGTGGGATGATGGTTGAAGAACGAAGGACTCGGATCGTTCGGTATAACCATTCTACACTCTTTACAGTTTGTTAGTTTAGCAATAATGGCAGATCCGGGTTAAAGTATACGATAGCGCCAGTTAAAAGTTTTTGTTCCGCATTATCTCGTCTGTAGACTGCCGGGGCGCTAACGTAGACTTACAGTGGTATCAGATCCTCACCATTTTGCTATACTAACTTGTGCTAACGCGTTTAAAATATCGATCCGACCGGAAATCGAAAATTGCAAAAATCACAATTTTTATGCCCGACAGTTTCTGTTAATTTTAAACGGTCTCAAAATTGATTTCTGGATGTCTTAAAAATCCGTGCAGGCATATTTAAGAACCATGACAAAATTTGGGGTCGTGATCCCTCCAGGCCGCCGCGGAAGAGCGGTCAAACCCATGGTTTGGCCGCCCATCCGCGGCCACGTGGGGAGCACGTGCTCCCAAATTTTCTCAGTGGGTTCTGTGTTGGTTTTTGGTAAATATATTTTTGGCCCAGGTTTTGTTACTGTTCACCAGTAAGCAGTGGGGCCCACTTTTTGATATTTGGACTTTGGTCGATCGAAATTTAAACACGTTAGTTTACAGTGCTTACATTATATCTCCGACCGGGAATGTCATTTGATCGGTAAACCGCGTCTGATTGCTATAGTTCTTTTAGACGGGTTTGCGAACGTGACATTCGCGTTGATGTTCTGTGTTGTGCTGTGATGTTGCGGATTTGTCGTGGTGGATAGCAGTGTGCAATGGTAGTACAGTTTGTGTTTATTTGTACATTTGATATTGCGGGGCGAGCGTCCAACTTGTGGACTGCCGTCACTGCCTGTTGTATAATATTCTTTTGGGGCACGACCAGGTTGCGGTCGATGTACCTTTTGTACTATTTTTCATTACTGTACTAGGTTTTGCCCCGAGACGGAGTGCACGGATAGCCGGGTTCGGGAGGGCAACGGGTCCGCATCTCATGGCTTTGAGAGGCAGAGGGGTCCCACTTCAGAATTGGCAGACTATTCGCCGCACTCGTAGGGGGTACAGGTTGACCCAAGGAGGGGTGCTCAATTTACCGGATTCCATGAAGTGCCGGGTGTTCCATTCACTATGCTGTGGGGACTACCTCGCTTCAGGTTTTGGCGGGTAACTTGCCGCACCCGTAGGGGTGTAGGTTTCATTGCACAGGCTATCCACACGACAGGGGAACGTCGAGTTTCAGCAGCGGCTCTGTGAAACTCGGGGATCCCAGATATCTGTATTGTTATGTGATGCTTATTACTTTTCTGTAATGTTGCATACCATCACGCCTGGAGCGATTATTGTATATTGGTTTATATACTATTAGATGTTGTATATGTTTTACACCCGCGCTAGTCCAGTCCCCGCTCTGTCGTTAGTTAAGTAACCTAACGGGTGATGACGGGACCCAGTGACGAATGCGGATGGCATATACGTATATTTTATTTTCGTTCTTTTCTGGTGTGATTGAAAGATGGGACTGCGTTAATTCTGATCAATGCAAAGTAAAAACAAACCTGTATACAGTTGTTGGAACAATTTAAAAAGTGTTGTTACAAAGTCGTTTCCTTTTGTTATGCATAGCGGTATTCAGTGGAATATCCTGCACCTCATTCGACGGGGCAAGGGCCGATATCCCTTTACCGGGACTGACCCCTTGGACAGAAGTTTGCGTCAGAGTAATAACTTCACTATAGTCGATTACAAGTTGCTTTGCATAGCGGTATTCAGTGGAATATCCTGCACCTCATTCCACGAGGAAAGAGCCGAGATCCCTTTACCGGGAGTGACCTCTTTAGCAAAAGGTTTTCGCCACTATATTTTAAAAAAGCTATCAGGTTCCTTCAGCGATATCAAGTTCACTACGCTAAAGGTTTTTCGCCAAAAACCAGTCGTAGCCCTCCGTCACTTCTTTTGGGTATTCAGTAGTATTCAAGCTACGTATTTTGACCAACGCCAAGGCATAGTGTTTGGTAGCTGCTGGGTATTCAATTGTTGCATAGATAGATGAGTTAGTTTGGGACAGTCGTTCTGCCATTTTGGCCAACGTCAAGGGCATGTGCGGGTGGGTTCAAATTGACAAGATAGTGACGGGTAGAACTTGGCATGTGACTTATGACATTTTGACCAACGCCAATGTTATAAGAGCATGGGGCAAAAATGATATCAGGAGTTTCTAAAGAAACTGAAACTTGCCGAGTATGCGCATACCTTCTGGAGTATGAGTAACGTGGATGCATTCCATCACGTTATCATGCGATGAGAGTTGGATCCTGATTCCCACTGATGAGTTGGTTTACTCTTCGGGTGATCCCGATTGATTCTTCTTTAGGTTTGGAGGAGAATTTGACAGGACAGTGGGAGGTTTCCGGATTAGATAAAATGATGACCATTCTGATCTAGGTTAGAGTGCACGCTGAGTGTTTCTTTTCTCTCTCTCTCTCTCTTTGGCAGCGACCTTTGACCGACCCTAGACTATGACTCAGTGACCAGGTTGACCGAACCTTCTTAAAATACTGGCTTTTTGGATTGTCTGAGTTGCATAAGTCATTGCCACTCCTTCTTTTACCCTTAGAATTTCTCAGAACACCCGTATTACTACGGATATCCACTTCCATTGGATAGATCCATCGTATGGTTATATACGAACTCGAAGGGACTTCTTCGAGGATGGATCCAGGTTCAGGAGAAATAGAATTGGTTTATTCAGTTGTCTTTTATTATCACCTTCTCTCAGCTTGCGAGAGCTCCTTGGTTTAGGAGAGTACACCTATTACGCCTATTGGATAGTCTTATTCCAAACCATAGGCTGGTGCCGAAAGGTAGGGAATGAAGAAAACCAATTAGCCTAAGTAGGGTGTGCAGAAGGTAATATGTAAAGACAAAATAAAGGGATTAGAAAGAGGGCAAAGTAAATTGCGACTGATATCATTCAAGACCAAAACCGCGTACTTCATCGCCGCTCCTATTTCACCTTTAAAAGAATAAGGTATTATTCAGTTGTCTTTTATCGTCACCTTCTCTCGAGATACGAGTACTCCTTGGTTTAGGAGGGTACACCTATTATGCTTACTGGATAGTCTTCTTCCAAACCATAGGCTGGTGCCGAACGGTAGGGAAGGAAGAAAACCATTTAGCCTAACGATGGTGTACAGAAGGTAACGACTAAAGACAAATAAAGGGATTTGGAGAGATGGCAATAAGATATACGGTTGAAGTCATGAATTGGATTATGGAAGAGGCATTGCTATGAATACCAGGATACCCCTACGAAACATTTTCATGTTTCAGTGCATTGTTAAGGAAAAGCTGTTTTCCCGATTAGACACTTACTCCAAGGGTATGTATTTACCAGGTTTCATTCTCATATCTGTATGGTTTTACAGATGATGAGTGGGAGTAAGATATTGGGAATTGGGTGATCATCCTCATTATATCGGAATTCGTTGTAATTGGTGATATTTGAGGAAATCACCAGGGTACAGTTTTCCACCTACAACGCACAGGTTTTGAGTTGTTCAACTCAGCGGACTTATACAGAGTATTGTATGTTGTCCAGTGTCCATCAGGACAAAGGGGTAGGTCCTCGTACTATGTTCTGTTTACTTATAACTTCTCTAGTATTTAGACGAATGTTTCGTAGAAATACATGGTCTAAGTTTTGAGAAGTTGTGGGTATAAGAATAAAGTAGAGAACCAGGTATCACAAGTATCGGGATTCTTCAAAGAGATCGAAGATGTAGATTCTTGTGATTGGTATTCAGATAATACTGATGGTTTTGAGAAACGTGTTTCTCTTTCAGGTTACTCATAATTGGATGGATTCCTAAGTTGAGCAATGCTGATTAGCCTCTTCCCATTAAGTTGATGTGCACTGGAGACAGCTGCATGTTTTGAATATGGTTCCAATTAAATAAGTGCCAAAGTTTCTGTATTGGATATAGAATGGATCGTACCTTAAAAGAAATTAAGGTACGGGGAGTTGTCCAGCTTATGATTAAAACCAGACACTGGATAACTCAGGGCACATTTCTGTAATGGCTGTTTGTGGGTTGACCCTGGCTATGACGAGGGTTGATAATCTACCATTTGGAAGATCAATAGTGATGTTGTTCTTGACTCGCCACAGTTTAAGTAAAAATGGATCTTTTTCATAAAACAGTAGTGGGAGTATGTTAGAACTGGAAGTGATTCCAGAACCGCAAACGATTACGGAAAATTTAATAGGACCTATACATTCAATCAGGTTTGACATTCCAATAGCCACTCCGCAGGTATGGTTGGTAACCTCAGACACCCGAGAGGTACTTCGGTAGTCTCAAGGACGGTGACAGGGAGGTTCTTATCTACCCAGACTTGACACTACTGTTGTTCCAAGATATGAGACCCGGTAGGAGGGTTGTCGTAGTCAGTGGGAGCAACGGAAGTATGGTGGGCAAGTAGCTTATGTCTATTTATAGACTAGAGCAGTTATAGCGGAGATAGATCATCTAATTTTGATGTGACAGTCATGGGTTTGACTTCAATCAGAATAGGGGATGGATCAGTTAAGAAGGTAGTAGGGTGTGATGTCATGGTATCTGGATGACATACACAGAGTAGGAGGTAAAATTCCTATACTACGATCGGTTGAACTGTGGTCGTCACACAGTTGTTTCTCCAGACAGGATATGGATATAATATTTGACATTCTGGTTTCTAGATCTATGATTTTAGATCTGGATTTGGGTAGTTTCCCAATGTGGGTACTTTGACAGATATTCTAATGGTTTTTTGAATAGTTGACTCCTAGCATGGTGGTGTACCTGCAGGTGATGGAGTCACCCTCTCTAAAGGTGTCTTACAGACTAAAGAGGAGAGGGATGTGCATGATTGGCAGATCACTTGCTTAGGCAATTGAGTCAATCATGAGATGTCAAGTACCACACCAAATGTTGGTTTTGCACTAGATGCAATAAGTTTGTATTAATCCAATCCTGGAGAAATATAAGGAAGCAGTTTTAGAACATAAGTACATGTTCTACGGATTTGATGACGGCAGCCTCCTTCGGGAGACGGTTATCATTCCAAGCTTCAAAGGTGACATGGTTGACAGAGAGACTGTCAGAGTTTTAGTTTTTCCCTCTGACGAAGAGGGACAGTATTATGGACAGGTGGTCCAAGAGGATACTGTGGGAAGCTAGGTGACCGATAATGATTAGGTTCAGTGATCGATTCTGTCTAAGAAGTTTGGATATGGAGTTCATTTATGAACCAGGTCCCATCAGATATCCAGATATATTCTAAGACAGGTATTACTCAATTCGGGAGATGGTTTTCTCCGCGAACTTGAGATTAAGAGAGATATAGAAAGATACTTCTAGGCGGATCCACTCACCGAGGCTATTTCTCGAACACAATAGTTTTACAAACGGGCTTTGTGAAACTGATTAGTAGAGGAGTTGGATGTTCGGTTTCACACGGGCTGTGAGTAGTCGACATCGCAATATTAGCCTTGAGTGCAAGTGGGAGATTGTTGGAGATAGTGCCCTCATAGTCAATTATTGGATCGCAGGTACGTGATTGCAATGATTGCGGAGGACCTATCCCGGTAGCACAGTCTTACTCGAGATGATAGTATGCTATCTGGTTTGCCTTTATCAGTCGTGTACATGTTCAGGTGACTGATTGCATGTTACACTTTGATAGAGCCCTTAGGATCTTGCTTTACTACCAACTGTATGATGGCGATCATATACGTGAGAGTTGGGTAGTTTATATGCATATCCTTAATTGTAGTCCCTAGTCGTGGGAGTTTCGAGACAGGGCATCGATACTCCGGAGTAGACTAGTGTGTACAGTCGAGACCCCGACGAGGGGCGGTGGCCGGTCTCACAAGCCACTGGTGTCAGTTGGATCACCTAAGATGTATACAGATGCTCATTGGGTTATGAGTACACCGGACAGGACTCGCCGGGAATCTGCTAGTTAGTACTATACCTATCGTCAGATAGCAGTTCCCTGGTGACATGTGTACAGGTTAGTTCATCGACCTGAGGTCGTCATTTGTCTCGTGTGAGTTCCCACTGTGCTTTGATTTCTACCCTACCACGGCTCAAAGGAGTCGTGCAAACAGGTAGCTTTTGGGTACAGTCCCGAGCCATATGGAGGCACGTGAGCGGATCGGCAGGGGATTCGTCTCTCCCGGTATTGGGGGCGAGGTCGTGCTGTGTCTAGGAGAGCCATTACACAAAGTCCATGGCCATGGCAGGAGATTTACTGGTAGGTACTCCAGTAGTATCTCAGGGTGTAATTGGGCTTCACTCCGACACGACTTATACTGCTATTGGGGGTCTGACGTTACTAGCCCCCTAGGCAGATATGCGATACTCATTGACGAACGGACCGGACTGTATATACATTGTCACGGTTAGGCTCAGTAGGGTTTTCAGGATGAGTGCGCTCATCGGCATCCCTTGAGGTCAGTCCATGGGCAGCCGTTACGCATTGCTAGTGCCGCTGACGGTTTGTGGTTAAACCCACTGCCAGGGTACTGACGAGTCATTAGAGTCCCCCACAAACAGTTTCCCAAGTTCGGGCGAAACGTTGTAGAGGCCGTATGGTTTTATGGCAGGGTTCGGAAAATGCACGTGCGTTTACGCACATGTCGATTTTCGGACAGGTGATACTGGTCGGCTTTGGTTTAAGCTGCATCCGAGTATTATATTGAGTAAGTATAATATCTTTGTCTCAGTTGCATTTGTATTCGGTCGTAATACAAATGCGGGTATATTTATACAGTTTCGGGGTTGTCCTGAAATTCGTTTCAGGATCACTTTTGGAAGTTGCCAGTTTCCAGTTTTCTATCAGCCGTCTTTTAACATTCGGTTAAAGACGGATTTATCTTTTCTTCAGAGATGAGTGAGTCATCATTCTAGAAGCTTCTAGAAGTGATGATGAGGCTAATTGGTGTTGTGTTCTAATTGGTTGCATTTATTACTTGATGAGGTGTTATTAGTGAGTCATTGTTTTCTTTAATGATTCTTGTTTTGGTTAAGATCTTTTGTGAGAAGCTTTTCTCTTATTGTCACCACCTTTGCTCCTACACTCACCCTCCTCATTCTATATATATGAAAAGCCTCCTCTCTCTCTCCTTCACTCTCACTTGTTGGTTTCATTTTAAAGAGAAAAGATTATGATAGGTTTTATCGGTGTATGGAATTTCACAGTCCATTTCATTCTATCACCCGATTCCTTCGGCAACTTCATTAACCGTCCGTCCATAGCTTTGGACGGAACGAGACAAAGTCATCTACTCATTCTCTACATCAATCTTGGTCGTCTCTTTTAGCAAACTTGACGATCGAGTTGCCTCGAGTCAGAGGCGGGAGCCCGTTTAAAGAACCGATCATGTGGTGCCACCTCGACGAGGAGATCGGAGATCGACGAGATCGGAGCAGCCGCAACGGAGCGTGGGATGATGGTTGAAGAACGAAGGACTCGGATCGTTCGGTATAACCATTCTACACTCTTTACAGTTTGTTAGTTTAGCAATAATGGCAGATCCGGGTTAAAGTATACGATAGCGCCAGTTAAAAGTTTTTGTTCCGCATTATGGCGTCTGTAGACTGCCGGGGCGCTAACGTAGACTTACAACATACATTGAATTTTACATGAATGAAAATAAAAACTCTCATTTCACATAAAACCCCCGGCTATTCATAACACGACGATCCAATATAACATATACAACAACACATAACATCATATGTCATCAACGTAAATAAATATGCGCATCCCAATTATCGTTGACATATAGCAATGAAACCAGCGATACACCACATATTACACTTACGGTCCCAGAAAAAGCTAGACGATGTTAAACATTCCGATCGAATCAACAAACACCCAAAATTACCCAAAAAGCTCAACACTTGAGCGTAGTTTAAAATTATTCAGCACATGCCACAGTACCAATGAACCAGCCTTATAAGGGTCAACCAAGACCTTACATGTGGCACCGCTAAACCACCACAAACCCTAGGGTTTAGTGGCGGTTCTGACGGTCACATAATCGAGTTAGGATTTCGTTCTTCTAGAGGGTCCATTGAATAACTTGTATGATATTTGAATGCTTTTTAACTACGGAAAAATCCAACGCTTGGAAAATTTTCCGGCAATGGTTAAAGCGGGTATTTGATATCCGATTGAACTTTTTAACACCGTCTAAAGTAACCCGAAAACAGTTAGAATTACGACTATTAAACACTTCGAGTTGCCTTTTGCAGTAAGTTAATCATCACATGAAAAAGCAGCAAAATCAAACAACACCTGAAACACCAAAACCCAGAGACCAGAACACAAAAAAAATTTGGACCCAGAACACCCCAAAGGGGCCGGCCTGCTCGGAATTTAGGGCTTGGGGATCGGCCAAAAACCGGGCAGTGGTGTCCAAATTTCTTCTGTGTTCTTATATTGTCCCATACAACATTCTGCACTTGTCTGAAAATTTTTTAGAGTTGATATAAAAATCGACAGAAACTGTGGTTTGGTGTTGCAAGTTTCGGAGTAGTTTCGTTTTCGTAATCCTACACAATCCGTCTAATTCGCTAGCTTGGCTCTGATACAACTGTAGGGTTCTTATTAATGATAGTAAGGTTTCGGGAGGTATCGTCCATGCCATTTTCAAAATTTTGTCGTTTCAAAGAACCCTAAACTAGAATCGATAACTAGAGAATCATACGAAACACAAAGTAAACTACTTTACATCTAAGTGTTTGCAGAAAACTGTAGGGTTAGCATAGCACCATAGCAAGGTTTAGGAAGGCATCACACATGCCATATTGAAATTTTTGGGGTGCTAAACAAACCCTAACAAAGATCTTAACTAGGGAATTATGGTTAACTATGCATGTAAACAACTTTACATCTAAGAGAGAGGGATTACAACCTTTAAAGTCCGTTCCTTCGCTTCATAAGCTCCGAGTAGTAGTAACTTTGCCGTGATCCATGATCTCCCGGACTCAAGGCTCCACAAGTCTAATGATCCATTCTTGCTCGAAGTCTTCCTTTTCGAAGATGATCTACCTTGAAGAATCTCAAGATCAAATTTTACTTCTCTAATCAAGTATTAGTGAAGTGAACACCCTAATCTAAGTGGCTAGAATAGATGAGGATGATGAAGTAGGAATTTTGCTCTCTTTTGTTTTCATTTTCTCACTTTAAATCATCACAAGTCAAAAGGCTAGAAAGCTTTTTCAAGAAGGAAGAAGAAGAAGAAAGCTTTTGTGATGAATAATGAATTATATTGTTGTGGTTACAAATCCAACCTTGAGTTAAGAATGAAGGCTTAACCCTTGTATAAAATAAACAAGGGTAAAGGGTTTGGGTTGGGTTAAGAAATATCTACACAAAATATCTAAGCTAGAAACAAAAGAAAGCTTCATGAAGCTTCATGAAAAAGCTAACCCAAATGCTAACCCAAATCAAACCCTAACTTGTTTTAATCTGCACAAAACATGTTGTATTTGTAACCCTAACTTGTTACAATATTATATATCACATATATAATATATTTTGCAACAAAAGAAAATAATACAATTAACATATATCGCATATATATCAATGTATTATCCGGTGAGAAAATGAATCAATAAAGCGAGCTTATATTAGTTAACGTAATGTAATATATCACACATATAATTATATATTAAATTATCGAATCAACACTTGATCCGACAATCCGGCCATATAGCATATAACCGACTAATATAACATGTACCGATTCATCGAATCAACACTTGATCCGATGACCCGACTATATCACATATACCCGGCCGATATCAAATATCGCGAGAATATAATAAGGTATCTCATATCGTATTATTCTCGGTCCCGCACATATCACATATGTGCTCCTACTCCGTTTTGCCTGAAATAGGAAACCTCTGTGTAGGACTCTAAAGAATCGTCAATACGCCAGCAGTAGGTGATGATCATATCAAACACCCACAAGCTGCAAGCGGTCAGCTAAACGTAACAGCAACCCAGGTATTGAGTGATCAGAAGATCAACAAGCAAGCCTGTACATTCTCCTATGAATCCAATCAGTAACACTCCCGTACAGTCCGTTCTCTTCATCTAATATGTTGCATATCTAGTCCAGGAGTGGTAAACGTCAGACCCCAGTAACCGATAAGTCGTGTCGATGTAAGGCTCATAACGGGTCGAGAAACTACTGATAACACTTACCAGTAAATCTCCATATCAGCCCTGGCCAGGGACTTCCAGTTATAGCCAATCGAACACAGGACAACATCAACTCGCTATACCGGGAGAGACGAAACCCCTCCTATCGCTCATTGCCTCCATGTGATTCAGGACTGTACCCAAAAGCCACCGTTTTGCACGTCCTCTTGGACGTGGTAAGGTGGAAATCAAAGCACAGTGGGAATCACACAAGAATCTATGACGATCTCGGGTCTACAGACTAACCTGTACCAGTGTCACCGGAGAACTGCTATCTGACGATAGGTATAATACCATCCAGGAGTTCTCGGCGAGTCCGTTCAGTGTACCCAGTCTCCACTGAGCACCCGTACACCATCTTTGATGTCCAACACCAATGGATATGGGATCATCCATCGCCCATCATATGGGTCAAGATGCGTGTACGCTGGTCTACTCTGGAGTATTGATGCCCTGTCTCGATACACCCTCGACTAGGAACAGTTATAGGATGTACTCGTTGACTACCCTGGCCCCACTTGTATGATCTCATCATAATCCTAGTAGTCGAGTACATATCCTGGAGGCTTTATCAACACGTGATCACAAAGCAGTATTCGTTAACATGTTAAGATAAAGTGAAAACAGATAGCATACTTTCATATCGAGCAAAAAAATCCCCTCTATATATATCCAAGCATCCATTATAATATACATCACATGTACAACAATGGCCTCTAGGGCATACATATAACTGACAATCTCCCACTTGCACTAAGGCCAGCTGTTGTAGTATCTCATACCCAACATCCTAAAGAGTCTCTCAAATTGTATCTAAGGAATGGCCTTTGTGAGTGGATCCCCAGTGTTGTCCTTCGTATCAACTCTCCTGACCTCGATCTCCCGGAGATCACCTATCTCCCAGATCAGGTGATACCGCCTTAGAATATGTATGGACTTCTGATGGGACCTGGGTCCTTCGCCAAAGCCACAGCTCCATTGTTATCACAATACAGAGGTATTGGATACTCAATGGACGGAACCACACCAAGTTCAGTGAAGAACTTCTTTATCCAGACAGCCTCTTTGGCAGCATCGTTGGCAGCGATGTATTTATCCTCCATCTTCGAGTCTGCCATGGTTTCCTGTTTGGAACTCTTCCAACAAACCATCCCTCTATTTAGGGTAAAGACAAATCCCGAGTGCGACTTTGAGTCATCCTTATCACTCTGGAAGCTCGAATCGGTAAAGGACTCCACCTGGAGTTCTCCGTTACCATACACCAAGAACATCTCTTTAGTCCTTCTTAAGTACTTGAGTATGTTCTTCACAGCTGTCCAGTGATTCTCTCCAGGATCTGCTTGATACCTACTCATTCCACTTAGTGAGTATGCTACGCCGGGTCTGGTACATAGCATTGCGTACATGATAGAGCCTACTGCCGAAGCATAGGGTATCCCTTACATGCGAGCTCTTTCCAAATTAGTCTTGGGAGACATCTCTTTGGAGAGAGTGAGTCCAGAGATCGTGGGTAAATTCCTATGCTTGGATTCTTCCATACTAAACCTCTTTAGTATGGTATCAATGTACCTGGATTAGGACAATCCCAATATCCTTCTAGATCTATCTCTATATATATTAATTCCCAAAATGCAGGAGGCATCACCTAGATATTTCATTGAGACTCTATGTGATAAGAAGAGCTTGACCGAGTGCAGCATAGGAATATCATTTCCTATCAAGAGTATGTCATCCACGTAAAATATGTAAGTGCATGGCGGCGCCTCGGCCTCCATCCCGAGGCCAAAATGCGGAAGCAGTGATATACTTAAATTTTTCATGAACTGGCACCACCGCGCACTAATACCCGGATCGAACCATTAACTAGTCCTAGCTAACTACAAGATGGGGAATAGAGATATACCGACTGATCCGAGTCCTCCGATCTTCTCGTCGTCATCCCGATCTCCCGCGGAAAACCCCGGTCGTCGCCTCCTTGCCGGAAGGGCACCACGTCGTCTGCATCTTTTACGGGCTCCCACCTCAATACCGAGGCAACTCGGGCACGAAGCTGGCTAGTCGACGTGCCCAAGGTTTGCTGTAGAATGTGTAGTGCTTAAGTCTCATTTTGGTTATGGAGTTGCCTTTGGTGGAGGAATGATACTTGGAGTTTTGGAGATTGATCTTGTGGGATTTTTGCAAAGCCAAATGAACAAAACCCCACACCAAAATGAATTGGGCAGCCCCTCCCTCAAAGTGGCCGGCCTTCTTAGGTGAGAGAGGAGAGAATGAGAGAGTGAGTCAAAAATGAAGGGAGCCACACACATATCATCCAAGAGAGAGAGAGGAATGGTTATCATATGAAGTAATGATCACAAAGAAAATCCAACACTCATACAACCATCATCAACAACCATGATTGCTCACAAAGTCAAGTAATCATGAACTCTAGAAAGTCAAGGTCAACAAGAGCTATCATGAATCAACAAAATGCAAAGAATCCCCTCCACTAATGCTTATTTGCACAAATGCAAATAATCCCTCCTCTACCAATCTTCGGCCAATGAACGATACAAATGAAAATGACCGAAACGGAAAACAAACTGGCAACTCCGGAAAACTGGTCCCGTAATAATGTCACGACCCAAAATTGGCCCGTGACGGCCCTAATACTACGCAACGCCTAAAGACGCAACGTAGTAAAAGAAAGCCAAACCCAGAAATCTAAACCATAAAAATACGGAAAAGATAATATAAGTTTTGAAACATTTGAAATCGCAACCCAAATTCTTTAAAAAGTCTTACTTTCTTTCTTTAAAATTTTAGCAACACCCATTTGTAGAAACCAGCCACAATGAATACAACAGAAAATAATAACAGTAGCGATAGAAGCTGTATATACATAAGACCTCAAATCCACAATAAAACACATATCGTCCTCACCAAGTCTCTAAGTCAAATATACAATAGTACAATAGTAGATGGAGAGTACAATACAACGAATGTACAATATGAAATACAGATAACCACCAACCCACCTAAGCAAAACGGTACTATGAGCTGGTACGGTGTCTGTAGCAAAAGATGGTAGCTGGATAGCTGAATAAAGGAATAGCCTGCCTCGACTACTCTGGGGAAAAACCTGAAACACCTGTGGCACAACGGGGGTGAGTTGCCAACTCGTGAATAGTATAAAACATATGCAGGTAATCGCAGGAATGCACGTACAGCATGAATCTAAGATATGCGATTACAATAATAATATATCATGCAAATGCTGAAATAGGGAGAGTACACTAGCAGGTACAATCAATATGTGAAGCAATGATGGCATGATAGTAGTATGCAATGTCTATGCAATAGAGATATGAGAAAGCAAATATGCAACTATCATAAGGGTACACTACAAGTACTACCAATATATGAATCTGTGCATAAGATAGGTAATGGTGAGGTATAGGGTGGAATATGTCATTTTCCACGGAAACCTGACGTCGTGGCAGGATCACAATCCATCAAGATACTCCAATCCCAAATCCTCAGATCAGCCCCCACATTGGGCACTCACATCATATAAGTCTCACCTCTCCTCAATGTACAATATCGAGTAATCTCCTATATCCCGAATGTACAAATCACCAATCACATAGGTATGTCCAATATCCAATCTCAACGAATCACCTAGTATCCCAAGTCCAATCTCAAGTATGTTTCTAACATCCTAAAGGTATGTATATATATATGTACAGAAATAAATATGATGGGGGCAATACACATATATTAGCGTCCCATACCACTAATATTGGTGTAAGGGTATATATAACAACGGCTAAATCCCCTGTTATATATACAAAAAGGGGGTTAAAGAAATATCATGAAACCGTGTGCCAAGCATCGACACAGAAATCCTCGTATATGGGGCTCCGTCAGTCCGGATCAGCCCACGGGGTCCGTCTGCAGTGTCGGCCCTCGGACTCGACAGTACAGGTCATCCCGCATCCACCTCTCTACTCTGGCCAGTAGCCTCCAGACAACTGCCAGGTCTAAACAATCACCGGTAGGTACTCGCCCGCCTCCAGGCTCAATCGGCAAACCCATCGATCTTCTTGCCGAGGGGAACCATACCGGGCCCCACCATGTACTCTCATACGGCAACCACACATCGTATGGAGCATAAAATCAGCACCGATAAAACTCATGGGGGACACTCGAAATATCATATCAAGGGAACCGGGTTGTTACATGTATGCATAATTTCATGAACTCCCGCGGTTCCCAAATCCCGAAAACATCATGAAAAATCCAGATAAACAATGCGCAATCCAGGAATAATGTATGCGATATATCTGAATGCGAGCAGGTAAACACAAGTATATAGCTGAACCAGATGTATGCGAAATCATGATAAGGTACAGCTAAGTAACATCAGTAAATGTGAATATGCGACAACAACTGAGTATGTATCTAACATACAGGTGTAGCGAAGTATAGGTATCTACCTATAGAAACTGATGTCGTATACCCCCTGGGTATAAGTAACATATGTAGGAAATCCCTCCCGGTATAGGTAAAATATGTAGGAGGTATACCTGTAGCTGTATCGCAAAGTGAAAATATACCTATCACTAAAGGTATGATACACTATAGGTATACCGATAAACTAGATGTCAAGTGTGGCAAGCAATGGTAGCTATAAGGGGTATTGTGTGACATGGCAATTATTGACGGTGTGTGTGTAGCATGCAATCCGTGCTTGTGCAACATGAACCGTCAATAATGTGTGCAGTGTCCTACGGCAGCTAGTCACAGTATATAACTATATCAAGGAAATGCAGTAAATGCGCAATTCTACAATGACGTAGAATGTGCGACAGGTAAATGAATCCTAGCCCAGACGCATAACGCCATGCGGGCGATTTCCCTGTAGATGTTATATCTACTCACCTATACTCCACGCTAGGTGAATCCTACCATCTGCTCCCCCTGTAGCCGTGTCCGTAGTCCCTGCCTGCAAACCTGCAAATAAGATAAGGAAATCACATATAAGCCAAATATCTCGCGAAACGCGATATCGAATCGAAACGAGAAACTCGCGTCGCGAACTAAACGCGCGTGTGCACGATACGCTGAATCGTGTGTGTACGCGTCTAAAACCCATCGCGACACGCCGCGATACGCTGAATCACAGAACCCACTCACGTATCGCGCGTATCGCGCAAACACAAATAACACCAAAACGACATATAGTCTCAGATTTTCCTACAGGTAAGATATTACAAAACTAGACATGTCAAAGACCTAGAAAACACAGCAGGGAGCCCTACACCAAAACCCCAACACCCAAGCTCCCCACTGGGCCGCAATTTGCGGCCAAAACAAGGAAATTGGCGGCCAGAGTTAGGAGTTAGGGGGTCGTCTTCTGGTGGTGTTATCTAAACCTAGGTATCATGTCCCAGTTTTCTCAATTTTTACCTGAAGGCATCAGGTCTATAGCAGATTCCAAAAGTCACTAATATTATCTTAAAAACACTAATTGCACAATTAAAGAAACCTATGGTATTTTAGTGTAATCTGGCTAAATTCTCAGTTGAAGTGGCCTTACTAACACTAAATTTACCTAGGGTAGCTAACCAAATCAACAATTTTCCACAATTACCCACAAAACACCAAAATCTAGCACTAATCTCATAATTAACACAAACCGACACCAATTATCACACAACTAAGCAAACTAGGAATTGGGGTTTAGAAATATACCCACAAAGATCACAAGAAGGCAGGTGGAGGTGTGGAGAAGTGCTCCTGCGAGAGCTGGGGTCCCTGTTGCTGCTGTTGCTGCTGCTTCTGTTTCTGCTGCTGCTATTGTTGCTGTGGCTGCTGCTATTGTTGTTGTGGTTGTAGTTGTTGATGCTGGTGATGATGTTTGCTACCTCCTCTTCTTGCCACTGCTGCTGCCTCAGCTTGCTGATGCTGCTGCTTCTCTCTCTCTCTCTTAGCAGTGTGTGTGTGTGTGTGTGCAGGTGAAGCTGCTGCTGCTGCTGTTGCCTTGCTATTGCTGCTGCTTCTGATGCTGATGATAATGATGTTGATGATGTTGGTGTTGCTGCTGCTACCGATCCTGTTGCTGCTGCTGATGCTGAGGGATGTGTGTGTGTGTTTGTGAGAGAGTGAGAGAATGAGAGATAGAAAATGAGGTGGAGAAATGAGAGCACACCCCAAAGACCCCTTCTCACTTTCTCTTTCCTATTAAATGAGGCATGGCAAAGGCCATGATGCCCCATGCTCTCTCTCTCTCCCTCTCTCTCAAAGTCAACCATGCACCAAAACACCAATTCAAAATTAAAACCCATTTAAAACTATCATGACACATAAACAAGTAATAAAACTAGGTTAGAGAAAAAGGTTTGTTAACCATGGTTGCCAATCATGGCTTAACCCCAAAAACAACCCAAGTTAACATGCACAAGTGTGTGTGTGCCTAACAAAATTCTAATAAAATATACATTAAATAGGATAAAATATTTAAAACTTAATTTGGTAAACTTTTTATTAAAAACTATATATTAAAATATAATTAGCTACAAAACACATTCTAAGGTGTTACAATCTCCCCCCCTTAAAAGAAATTCGTCCCAGAATTTAAAACTTATACTGTTACGCGTACCTTCAAAAGAAGATTAAAATCCTCAAATCTCGCTCGCAGCCTCCCGAGTGACTACCTCACTATACGGCTACGTCCAAGAAAACCCTTCACAGGTGGCAAGACCCTTGACCGACGTTCCCCCACCTGCCGAGCCATGAACACAATTAGCTGCTGGTGAACGAAAGAGCGCGTCAAAGCTAAAAGGTCTGGTGCAAAACATGTGAGAAAGGTCAAGAAGGTAATTGTAAAGTATCATTACAAGGAATGCGGGTGAAAATCCAATAATCTGGGCGGAAGTGCCAAGTTGAAGGCAACAAAACTAACTCGCTCATAGGATCTAGAAGGACCTAAAATCCTGGGACAAACTTCCCAAAATCCAACACGTCATTCATCGGAAGTCCATAGGCATACATGATCTGTCCTACGAACTCGAGTCTATGACCAACACAGTCGTCATAAGACCTTAGTTCGAAATGGACAATCTCCATCCTGACCTAACACAACTGGACCGTCTCCGAAGTCTCTAGACTAGCTGGGGTCCAAAGTCCTACTTACGCAGAGTCAGAAGACAACAGGCTGGCGATCGACACGACATAACCCCTAAGCCTAAGGGTGGCCAATTGGAGTGTCTCCTGCTAACGGCTATCGAAGGAGAACCCTAACGATGGCGAGTGACGATCCCAAGCTGCTGACGACCAAACAAAACAAACACACAACTTAACAAACACAAATGAGCACATTGAGTAAAACCGGACAACAAGAATCCGAATGGAGTCATACCCTAACTAACTGTGTAGAAACCATAACGGAATTCATGGAGATCTGCTCCCATTCCTTCTTCGGAACGGTAAAAAGATTGCAATTCTCCAGCCGGCCTCAGATGCTCGACCCAAAGCACACAACAAGACAAACACTTGAAACGAAACCTGAAACTTCTCCTTACATTCCTGTCCACTTGTAACTATCTCACAAGTCACGCCAAAGCTGGTGGAGCTTGAATGCATAGAGGGAGTTGACAGATGTGCATGTTCTAGGATTACACGTCTCTACCTGATAATGGCAAGTACACAAACGCGTCCCTAACTTAGCACACCATTGTCACAATTCAAGGTCTCCGAATCATTACCCAGCCGAATATGCTCAAGTATCTCTGACGTACGAGCTTCGACGGGCAGTGTCTCGCGAAAACGATTTAAGGAAAGTGGTCGGGCACGGACATGAGCAAGCTGTCCCCTCCGTAGAGACGAACTAAGCTATACTCGACGATCACACAAGAACTGTAAATCTGCAGAAGACTAACACAACAATCCAAATCTGCTGCAGGAAGATGTACATTAAGCTCTAGTGGTCCGTGGAAAATCTGACACGACTCTCAAGTAAGTAGTGTCTCCAATTCTCCAACGCAAAACCATCGCGGCCATCTCCAGATCATGAGTGGAATATCCTTCTCGTACTTCCTACAAACGTAGGGAAAGCAAAAGCGATATCTCTATAGTGTCACCTCAGTAGACCCTCGAGCCCACTCAAGAAACATTACAGTTAAACAACAAAGTCGCCCGAACCAAAAGCAAAGAAAGACTGATGCAGTTGTTAACTGAATCTTCAACTGCCGAAAACTCCGTACACATGCCTCAGTCCACAGAAAAGAAACCTCCTTCTGGTCCATTCAGTCACTGGTGCAGCACCACTCTAGCAATCCTGCCTGAAACGGCGGTAAAACCCTGCTAAGCCCAACAATCTGCGGATCTCCGTCCTGCACACATGTCTGGACTTAGGCCGTACGGTCACAATCTCCCTCGGAACCATACGAAACCGTCTCCCGTGACTACAAGACCTAGGAGTCAACACAAAACAAGCCTGAAGAAACACTCTGAGAATTTAGCAAACTGCTGGTGCTCTCCCAGCATCTGCATAACAAATCCTCAAGTGCTACTCCTGTCCCTCAAGACACATTAAATAGACCAGAGTGTCGAAAATAACACAACAAAAACTGGTCGAGGAACGGCCTGAAGAAATCTGGTTCATCATATCTACGAATGCTGCTAGGGCATCAGGGAATCCAACGACTCACCGAAACACACAAAGCCCGTAGCACGCATAAGGCAGTATTCGGAATGCCATCATCCCGAATCCGCAATAATGATGACCTGATCCCAAGCACACTTAGAAAAATGTCTCGCACTCTGGAGCTGATTGAAGAAATCGCCACGGCAAGGTGAAGGATACCTATCCGCACCGCAAGCCGGTTCAATTGACGATCCGTCAATACGCAACCCCAAACTGCCGTCTTTCTCCTTGACGAACAGAAATAGGAGCTTCCAAAAGCGAAACACTCAGACGCACAAAACTCCCCAAACCAAAACTCTGCAGCTGATCCTTAAGCTCCCTCAGCTTCGCCAGCTCATCTGGAACAACGTCGGAAAACTCTCGCACGAAAAGAACCCGGTCCAACAATCCTACGGTGGCTCCGGTATCACGAATGAACATCAAGAATCCACGACATCTCCTCAGTAGCCGACTAGCTAAAAAAAGGCTGAATTCAAGCTGTGAGAGGCGGCACAACTATCTACCTGCACAACAAGAACTGACTTGCCGGGGAAAACAAAACCTAACTTGTTTCCACACGGTAGTCCACAGACGCCTAGCACGTAGTTAACCAGTCCGTGCCCAGGAGAACGTCAAATCCAACATCTCTAGAAGGATCAAAACGACGGACGAAATCTCTATCTCCTATCCGATTGGCACAAAACTGAAATACGTGTCGCGCAACAAAAGAATCGCTGACAGAAGTCAACACCACTACGACTAATCTACCCAACCATGGTACAAGCAAGAGAACAAACGAATACCTGAGAAGAACATATAACTCAAAGGGTACCTGAAAACTCCACATTGGACGTCTGCGCGTCCCGATGAATAGAAGCAAACTCCTGTGTCTGCCCTCTACTCGCAGCTGGATGAACTCCTCTGGTAGCCTGAGCCCTCTGAGCAAATCCTCCACGTCCACGGCCTCTCTGAATACGATCCTGACGCCGTGCTGAGGAACAATCCCTGACGAAGTGCTGAAGGCTTCCGCATCGAAAACATCCACGTGCTGACTGCTGACCATCCTGGGGATGAGAGCTGAACGACTGTCCTCGTCCTAAGCCTCTGCTACTCCCGTAGTGGCCACGAAATCTGTCTCGACGACCAAACCTCTGTCTCTGGGCTGGTACGCTGGTACGAGTCCTCCACTGTCCTGGAACTCTCTGAGCCTCTGTAATATGCGCCTCGTCAACTGGAGCTGCAACCACTGGTGCTATGTAGGTGACGGACTGCTGCATACTGATCGTAAGGGATAGCTGAGTAACGGGGGTGACAACCTCCTGTCGTAGCTCCCGAACGACGTCAACTAAAGAACTCATCGTCTGGCGGAACTCCTGCATCTCTACCAAAAGTCTTTCCATAGTATAGGTCGTAGGCTGCTCCGTCTGCACCTGTGCAACTAGAGTGCCATCCTGGTCAGTACTCGTCTCACCCGAGCTAACTCTGACCTCGGCCCTCGCTGCATCACTCTGAGTCCCCATAGTCATCGGCGGCAAGGCTATAAATAGATATAAGATGAGATTCGATAAGAATGAGGAAATCGAATCCCAAAGATATGAATCATCAAGGAAGGAATGTCAAGCAAATTGTACTTAGGTCACTTAATGCAAGGTACCGCGCTGTGGGTATGCTGCAGACATACACACACTACGTTACTCTGCTTAAGCTGCCTACTCCATCATACTAATGCCATCCTACACTCCGAAAGGTAAAACCTAACGCTCTGATACCAACTTTGTCACGACCCAAAATTGGCCCGTGACGGCCCTAATACTACGCAACGCCTAAAGACGCAACGTAGTAAAAGAAAGCCAAACCCAGAAATCTAAACCATAAAAATACGGAAAAGATAATATAAGTTTTGAAACATTTGAAATCGCAACCCAAATTCTTTAAAAAGTCTTACTTTATTTCTTTAAAATTTTAGCAACACCCATTTGTAGAAACCAGCCACAATGAATACAACAGAAAATAATAACAGTAGCGATAGAAGCTGTATATACATAAGACCTCAAATCCACAATAAAACACATATCGTCCTCACCAAGTCTCTAAGTCAAATATACAATAGTACAATAGTAGATGGAGAGTACAATACAACGAATGTACAATATGAAATACAGATAACCACCAACCCACCTAAGCAAAACGGTACTATGAGCTGGTACGGTGTCTGTAGCAAAAGATGGTAGCTGGATAGCTGAATAAAGGAATAGCCTGCCTCGACTACTCTGGGGAAAAACCTGAAACACCTGTGGCACAACGGGGGTGAGTTGCCAACTCGTGAATAGTATAAAACATATGCAGGTAATCGCAGGAATGCACGTACAGCATGAATCTAAGATATGCGATTACAATAATAATATATCATGCAAATGCTGAAATAGGGAGAGTACACTAGCAGGTACAATCAATATGTGAAGCAATGATGGCATGATAGTAGTATGCAATGTCTATGCAATAGAGATATGAGAAAGCAAATATGCAACTATCATAAGGGTACACTACAAGTACTACCAATATATGAATCTGTGCATAAGATAGGTAATGGTGAGGTATAGGGTGGAATATGTCATTTTCCACGGAAACCTGACGTCGTGGCAGGATCACAATCCATCAAGATACTCCAATCCCAAATCCTCAGATCAGCCCCCACATTGGGCACTCACATCATATAAGTCTCACCTCTCCTCAATGTACAATATCGAGTAATCTCCTATATCCCGAATGTACAAATCACCAATCACATAGGTATGTCCAATATCCAATCTCAACGAATCACCTAGTATCCCAAGTCCAATCTCATGTATGTTTCTAACATCCTAAAGGTATGTATATATATATGTACAGAAATAAATATGATGGGGGCAATACACATATATTAGCGTCCCATACCACTAATATTGGTGTAAGGGTATATATAACAACGGCTAAATCCCCTGTTATATATACAAAAAGGGGGTTAAAGAAATATCATGAAACCGTGTGCCAAGCATCGACACAGAAATCCTCGTATATGGGGCTCCGTCAGTCCGGATCAGCCCACGGGGTCCGTCTGCAGTGTCGGCCCTCGGCCTCGACAGTACAGGTCATCCCGCATCCACCTCTCTACTCTGGCCAGTAGCCTCCAGACAACTGCCAGGTCCAAACAATCACCGGTAGGTACTCGCCCGCCTCCAGGCTCAATCGGCAAACCCATCGATCTTCTTGCCGAGGGGAACCATACCGGGCCCCACCATGTACTCTCATACGGCAACCACACATCGTATGGAGCATAAAATCAGCACCGATAAAACTCATGGGGGACGCTCGAAATATCATATCAAGGGAACCGGGTTGTTACATGTATGCATAATTTCATGAACTCCCGCGGTTCCCAAATCCCGAAAACATCATGAAAAATCCAGATAAACAATGCGCAATCCAGGAATAATGTATGCGATATATCTGAATGCGAGCAGGTAAACACAAGTATATAGCTGAACCAGATGTATGCAAAATCATGATAAGGTACAGCTAAGTAACATCAGTAAATGTGAATATGCGACAACAACTGAGTATGTATCTAACATACAGGTGTAGCGAAGTATAGGTATCTACCTATAGAAACTGATGTCGTATACCCCCCTGGGTATAAGTAACATATGTAGGAAATCCCTCCCGGTATAGGTAAAATATGTAGGAGGTATACCTGTAGCTGTATCGCAAAGTGAAAATATACCTATCACTAAAGGTATGATACACTATAGGTATACCGATAAACTAGATGTCAAGTGTGGCAAGCAATGGTAGCTATAAGGGGTAGTGTGTGACATGGCAATTATTGACGGTGTGCGTGTAGCATGCAATCCGTGCTTGTGCAACATGAACCGTCAATAATGTGTGCAGTGTCCTACGGCAGCTAGTCACAGTATATAACTATATCAAGGAAATGCAGTAAATGCGCAATTCTACAATGACGTAGAATGTGCGACAGGTAAAGGAATCCTAGCCCAGACGCATAACGCCATGCGGGCGATTCCCCTGTAGATTTTATATCTACTCACCTATACTCCACGCTAGGTGAATCCTACCATCTGCTCCCCCTGTAGCCGTGTCCGTAGTCCCTGCCTGCAAACCTGCAAATAAGATAAGGAAATCACATATAAGCCAAATATCTCGCGAAACGCGATATCGAATCGAAACGAGAAACTCGCGTCGCGAACTAAACGCGCGTGTGCACGATACGCTGAATCGTGTGTGTACGCGTCTAAAACCCATCGCGACACGCCGCGATACGCTGAATCACAGAACCCACTCACGTATCGCGCGTATCGCGCAAACACAAATAACACCAAAACGACATATAGTCCCAGATTTTCCTACAGGTAAGATATTACAAAACTAGACATGTCAAAGACCTAGAAAACACAGCAGGGAGCCCTACACCAAAACCCCAACACCCAAGCTCCCCACTGGGCCGTAATTTGCGGCCAGAACAAGGAAATTGGTGGCCAGAGTTAGGAGTTAGGGGGTCGTCTTCTGGTGGTGTTATCTAAACTTAGGTATCATGTCCCAGTTTTCTCAATTTTTACCTGAAGGCATCGGGTCTATAGCAGATTCCAAAAGTCACTAATATTATCTTAAAAACGCTAATTGCACAATTAAAGAAACCTATGGTATTTTAGTGTAATCTGGCTAAAATCTCAGTTGAAGTGGCCTTACTAACACTAAATTTCCTAGGGTAGCTAACCAAATCAACAATTTTCCACAATTACCCACAAAACACCAAAATCTAGCACTAATCTCATAATTAACACAAACCGACACCAATTATCACACAACTAAGCAAACTAGGAATTGGGGTTTAGAAATATACCCACAAAGATCACAAGAAGGCAGGTGGAGGTGTGGAGAAGTGCTCCTGCGAGAGCTGGGGTCCCTGTTGCTGCTGTTGCTGCTGCTTCTGTTTCTGCTGCTGCTATTGTTGCTGTGGCTGCTGCTATTGTTGTTGTGGTTGTAGTTGTTGATGCTGGTGATGATGTTTGCTACCTCCTCTTCTTGCCACTGCTGCTGCCTCAGCTTGCTGATGCTGCTGCTTCTCTCTCTCTCTCTCAGCAGTGTGTGTGTGTGTGTGTGTGTGCAGGTGAAGCTGCTGCTGCTGCTGTTGCCTTGCTATTGCTGCTGCTTCTGATGCTGATGATAATGATGTTGATGATGTTGGTGTTGCTGCTGCTGCCGATCCTGTTGCTGCTGCTGATGCTGAGGGATGTGTGTGTGTGTTTGTGAGAGAGTGAGAGAATGAGAGATAGAAAATGAGGTGGAGAAATGAGAGCACACCCCAAAGACCCCTTCTCACTTTCTCTTTCCTCATTAAATGAGGCATGGCAAAGGCAATGATGCCCCATGCTCTCTCTCTCTCCCTCTCTCTCAAAGTCAACCATGCACCAAAACACCAATTCAAAATTAAAACCCATTTAAAACTATCATGACACATAAACAAGTAATAAAACTAGGTTCGAGAAAAAGGTTGGTTAACCATGGTTGCCAATCATGGCTTAACCCCAAAAACAACCCAAGTTAACATGCACAAGTGTGTGTGTGCCTAACAAAATTCTAATAAAATATACATTAAATAGGATAAAATATTTAAAACTTAATTTGGTAAACTTTTTATTAAAAACTATATATTAAAATATAATTAGCTACAAAACACATTCTAAGGTGTTACAAATAAATTACAGGAAAACCCCGATACTGTGCATACACACCCGCATTTGTATTCCGACCGAAATACAAGTGCAATGAGACAAAGTCTACACTGTACTATACTAGGATCCGGCTAAAACCAAAGCCGGCTAGTAATATCCGTTCGATCCTGATCCGTGCAATACCGCACGTATCTGATCGAACTCTGCCATATATCCATACGGCCAGTAGTACAAACTGTCCGATCCTGATCCGTGCAATACCGCACGTATCTGATCGGACCTTGCCATATCTCCATACGGCATCTACAGCGTTTCGCCCGAAAGCTGAGTAACTGAATGTGGGGGACTCTAAAGACTCGTCAATACCTTGGTTGTGGATTTAACCACTAGCACGTCAGAGGTATAAGCCAATACGTAACGGGCTACCAGGTATTGACTAAAAGGGACGTCTGTGAGCGAACTCAGCCTGACAACCCTACTGAGCCAGTCAGTGACAATATCCGTACAGTCCGGTCCGTTCGTCTATGAGCATCGCATGGAGGGCCTAGGGGGTTGGTAAAAGTCAGACCCCCAAAAGCGGTACTAGTCGTGTCGGAGTGTAGACCAGAACACCCTGAGATACTACTGGAATACCTACCAATAAATCCCCTTGCCTCGGCCGAGGGCTTCATGTAATGGCTCTCCTAGACACAGCGCGACCTCACCCCCAATACCGGGAGAGACGAACCCCTGAAGATGCGCTCACTGCCTCCTTGTGGCTCGGGACTGTACCCAACTAAAACCTGTTTGCACGACTCCTTTGAGCCGTGGTAGGGTAGTAATCAAAGTACAGTGGGAACTCACACGAGACAAATGATGATCCCCAGGTCGATGAACTAACCTGTACACATGTCACCAGGGAACTGACATCTGACGTCTGGTATATGACCAACTAGCATGTTCCCGGCGAGTCATGTCCGGTGTACTCATAACCCAATGAGCACCTGTATACATCTGAGGTGAACCAACTGACACCAGTGGCTTGTGAGACCGGCCACCGCCCCTCGTCGGGGTCTCGAATGTACACACTAGTCTACTCTGGAGTATCGATGCCCTATCTCGAAACTCCCACGACTAGGGACCATTTAAGGATGTGCTTATAGACTACCAGCTCCCACGTATATGATCGCCTTCATACTGCTGCTGGTCAAGCAAGAATCCTAGGGGCTCTATCAACGTGCAATAGTGACCTGTCAGGTCACCTAAAGCAGTACACGATGATAAAGATAAACCAGATAGCATACTATCATCATGAGTAAGACTGTCCTAGCGGGATAGGTCCTCCATCAATCATTGTAATCACGTGCCTGTGATCCAATAATTGACTCTGAGGGCACTATCTCCAACAAAATACGAGGAAGACAACCTTACTCTCTGCCACCTTTTTGTATATACAAGGTTCATCTATATTTTTAATGAAGTCAAACTCTTTGACTATAACATCAAAACAGATGTTCCAACTCCGCGATGCCTGCTTTAACCCGTAGATGAATTTAAGCAGCTTGCACACCTTTCCGCTTCTCCCACTGTCTACGAAGCCCTCTGGCTGAGTCATGTACACGCACTCTTCTAAATCACCATTTAGAAAGGCGGTCTTAACATCCATTTGCCAGATTTCGTAGTCATGGTATGCAGCAATGGCAAGTAAGATCCGAATGGACTTAAGCATAGCCACTGGAGAAAAGGTTTCATCATAATCCACACCTGGTCGTTGACGAAAACCCTTTGCAATAAGTCTAGCTTTGTAAGTCTCAACTTTTCCATCTACACCAAGTTTCTTGTTAAAGATCCATTTGCTCCTAATGTGTTTTACCCCTTCAGGAGCAACTTCCAAAGTCCATACTTTGTTGGTGTACATGGATTCCATCTCAGATCGCATTGCATCCAGCCATTTCACAGAGTCACCACTCGTGATGGCCTGCTCGAAACTAGTCGGGTCATCATCTTCCATGATGCAATCCTCGCTCCCACCATCGATGAGAAAACCGTAGTATCTCTTAGGTGGATGAGGAACCCTACTAGATCGGCGGAGCGGCTGAGGTTCGTCGGGAACTACTGTATCCTCTGGTTCCAATAAATCATCAGTCGTAGTTTGTGCTGCTGGAACTTCTTCCAGCTCTACCTCTTCGCCACTAATTTTTTTTACAAGAAATTCCTTTTCTAAAAAGGTGGCATATTGAGAAACAAACACCTTTTGTTCCTCGCCGTGGTAGAAGATATATCCATAGGAATCTTTTGGATATCCCACAAACTTACATAGACCTGATCTTGCCTCAAGCTTGTCCGGATTTTGCTTTTTAACATAGGTCGGACAACTCCATATCTTAACTCGTTTAAGAGATGGTCTCTTCCCATTCCAAATCTCATATGGAGTGGTAGGCACTGATTTAGTTGGAACTCTATTCAATAGGTATGCGGCCGTCTCCAGCGCATAACCCCAAAAGGAAATAGGTAACTCAGCGGTGCTCATCATAGAGCGCACCATATCCAATAGGGTGTGATTCTCCCGCTCCGATACGCCGTTGTGCTGTGGTGTATAGGGAGGAGTAAGCTGTGAGAGAATCCTATTCCATTTTAGATAATCCCGGAACTCATTGCTCAAGTATTCTCCTCCTCGATCAGATCGAAGGATTTTAATACTTTTACCCGTTTGGTTCTCTACTTCGTTCTTATATTCTCTGAATTTCTCAAAAGCTTCAGACTTGTGTTTCAACAGGAACACATGTCCGTATCTTGAGAGATCGTCAGTGAATGTAATGAAGTACGAGGAACCATTCCTGGCATGTGTAGACATGGTACCGCATACATCACTATGTATCAGTCCCAAGAGTTCTGTAACTCTTTCTTCATTCCACTAAACGGAGTTTTGGTCATTTTGCCTTTGAGACATGAATGGAAAGTTTCATAAGATGATAATTCGAACGGATTCAAATATCCATCCTTATGCAACTTATCTAGTCATGTCGCATTGATATGACCTAGTCTACAATGCCAAAAGAAGGATTCGTTCATTTCTGAAATTTTTCTCTTGTGTGTGTTTTGTACATTAAGGACTATAGTTTAATTGAGAACGTATATGCCATTAAATAACGAACCTGATCCAATCAACTTTTGATTTAGGAATATGTTCATAACATTATCCTGTACTGCAAGATTACATCCTTCATTACTCAATAAAGAAACTGATATAATATTGCATATCATGCTCAGAATGTAATAGCATTCGTTCAGAATCAATGTATTACCATTTGACAACACAAGGTGATATTCGCCAACAGCTTTGGCTGCAACATTTTCACCATTCCCAACCCCTACGGAATGATCACCCTCTCCCAGTTCCCTACCTTTTCGTAGCCCATGTAACATATTACATATTGTCATGACCCGAAAGAGCACGTGACTGGCCCTTGAACCATATGAAGTCTATAGGACCTCATCTGATCCAAGTAAGCCAAAAGCCCAGAAATCTAAAACCATTTTAAGGAGTAAATAAGGAAAACTGGTTTTAAGAAGTAAAGAAATCATGTTTTGTAAATCAAACTTTCTAAATAACTAAACCAAAATGCATTTTAAAAAAAATGTGTAGTCTTTTCTGAAAATTTTGGCAGAGTTTCCTTTGTAAAAATTGGCCCCAAACGGGGTACAACAAGAATAATATATATGGAATGATAAAAGGCATCCCCAAGAGGGAGCTAGCTCTTCGTCAATCGACGGTCACAACCACGCAAGCAATAATAATATACAACGCCAAGGGCGAGGATCAAAACCCAAAAAGGAACTCAAAACAGCCAGAAAACCGTAATACTACAAGCGCGACTTTAAGGTCGAAATAATACATCACTGTCTCTAAGTCTAAAACAATATACAAGTTTTAGTTGATGGAATTTCTAGATACAATGAATAATACAGGAACAATGGCGGTTCTGATGCAAAAGAACCCACCTATCAACCCAAGTCACCCATAAGAAGCAGTGTGCCAGAAAAGCCGCTATGGAATCTGTACGGCAAAAACCTGCAAGAACTGTGGCACAACGGGGGTGAGTTGCCAACACGTCAATAGAAAATATCTACAAGCAGAGATCGAATGTATGACCCATCCTAAGTCAATACAATCAGATATAAATAAACCTCAATATGAATAAGTATGAAGCATGCTAAACTGGCAATGTAATCTCTATACATGAGTGTGGTGCCTAGTGCTCGTGCCAGTGCCTCAGGTAATAGCATATCATAAATGTGAGGTATGATCAATGTAATCAAATCTGCATGTATGTGGATCCCGTCCACTCGTCACCCAATGATAATAACCATCATGCATATAAATATCATAAAGCCTATGCATGGAAAAAAATATGAGGATATAAACCATACGTGTCCCTCGCGACACGTCAAAATCATGGAACCGGAGTGCCCAGCATTGACACTCGAAAACATCATGAAAGCTGTGCCCAGCATCGGCATGTAAATCCTCATATATCGGGCTCCGTCAGTCCGGATCAGCCCACGGGCTACGTCTGCGGAATCGGCCCTCGGCCCCGGCAGTACGCCCATATCCATCTATCGACTCTGGTCAGTATCCTCCGGATAACCGCCAGGTCCAACCAATCACCGGTAGGTACTCGCCACCCTGCTAGGCTCATCGTCTACTCCACGAAAAACATTTCTTGCCCCGGGGAACCATACCGGGTCCACCATGTACCCGGAATCGGCCTCATCCGCCTCCTCGAGTCGGGTTTCACATGTCGCTCTCAACACCGAAAAAACACATGGTGAACGCACTGAAATATCATATCAAGGGTAACCGGGTTTTTAAAGAAATGACATATTCTTTTCTGAAATACCCACGGTTCCCAAATCCAGAAATATCATAGAAATAGCAACTTTCAATGCGTATAATCAGAAAGCATGATGTATATGACATGTAAAAGAAATGTAAGCATATCAGTCTGTCATGCAAGAATCATATACCGAATGCAACAGTACTACAGTGTAGTGACATGGCAATTATCGATGATGAAGTGTGTGAGCCGGTAAACAGTGTACGTGGAACATACGCATCATCGATAATGGTGCTGGTGTCCTAGCAGCATGACTGTAATATATCAATAAACACAAGCAATGCAATGCAAATAGCATGAGTATGCGGAATCGAATAATCAACGCAACAGTAAAGAATCTATCTCAATAAATATATCATGCAGCCTTGCCTTTGAAATAAGACGAATCAGGGTTTTTGGTAAAATAAGGGCTACGGTGTTTTATGAAAAGATGTGTCGTTTTGAAAATATCCGTAGAATCCTTTTTTCCTATCTTTAAAATATCCCCGATTCGTTAGTTTTGAAATAGGTATGACTCGGGTCTAGTCTAACGCCTACTATGCGAACTACGAACCCAACTATCAAGTCAATCGGCAGGGGTATGAAAACCACCTAAATCTGAGTCTATATCATATTATCCCATCACATGACAGGTATCACTACCATCATATCACATCTCAAATACGAACTCTGTCATATCGCCGATCTCATGGCCTCAAATCAAATCTCATCGACTCATCCCAATCCCACGTATCATCCTCAAATCCCGTATATGAACACATAGTCCCATACCCATGTGTACATATACACACCTCCATATGCGCACAGATAAATGAAAGAATGTATGCAAGTATATGTGTACGTGTATGTGTGAGTGCACCCACTACTCTAGGGTTTCGCACTACTGAACCAATACATCCTTATCATCAATAATTTCATTATAACCATCAATAATCCTAACAACACATAATAAATATATGTGCGTATACGTATTCGTATACATCACCATGGACTGCGGGGGTGCTATACGCCATCCACCCGACTTCTCCCCGTAGATATAAATCTACTCACCGTACTTCTCATGTGCCGATGCCGATGTCGCCATCTTCATCTTCTTCGCCTCAACCTCACGTAGGGTACCTACAAGTATATCACAACGCTAAGGCACATGAAAATCACATCGGAAACCAAAACAGCACACACTGCTCGCATAGGTAAAAACCTATCGTCTCGCATGTAAACACGATCAATATCCACTTGTCGTTGACGTCCAAATACCACCCGACAAAAACTAATCACCAAATACCAAAATCCATGCTAAAACAAGTCGTAAATCTTACGCCAACTCAAGAAAATCAACCCAGATTTTACCCTAACTGGAATCAGTCAAAACTAGACATACCCTGGGTCAAGTCTACAGGGTATAAGGCTACAGAACCAAAACGAGCACCAGAACCCCTGCTCTGGCCGCAAATTGCGGCCAGGGGGATTAAATCTGCGTCCAGAATTTGGAGTTGGGGGCTAGGGTTTGGTGTGGTGGTTCCATGGTGCCTGCACATCTCACTGTCAACTCAGTTTTATTTTTGGGGTCTCGGGGTGAAAGCAGATTTCAAATTACGATCACAGATTCATAGTTTTCCCCGATATCGATTCCGTAAATCCGTATTCTGGTTTCAAGTTCAGGTTTGGGTCCAAATTAGCATCACACAAGGGGTTCTAGGGTAATCACAAGTCTCAGTTTCACTTTTAATTTCAGGTCTAACCCTAAACCCTAACTTGAAGTTCACAAGTCCATCCAACGACACCATATCGACATGAAACTAGAATTGATGCAATAAGAATTGAAATACTAAACTAGGGGTGCAGAAATTACCTTCTTTGGCAACTCAAGAAAAATCTTGAGTTGCACAAAGTCCTCAAGATCAGCCCTTGCTTAGTCCATTGTGTAGCTATTGAGCTTGGGAGCAACTTTTGTGAAGTGGGAATGGGGTTTTGGTGAGGGAAATGAGAGGGATCTATGAAGTGAAGGGGAGGGAGATGAGGGAGCAGGAGCAAGAGCAGCAACAACTCTTGTTTGAAGAGGGGAGAGAAAATGAGAAGGGAAATGATGGAGGAAAGGGTTAAAAGTCAAAAGCAACCTACTCTCTCTCTCTCTCTCTCATCATCACTTACTTTTTCTTTCTTTTCTTTTCTTTTCCCACCATGGTGAACCCTAAGCAACTATGCACCCAAAACATGTAACAAGTGTGGAAAATGATATGTGGACATTTTTGCACAAGAAAAGCTAAAAATCCGATTAGCGATTTTTAATCGCGATTAGCACTATATTAGCATATAAATAATCTTAAAAACTCTAAAATGGCATAATTCCATAAAATACCGTATTTTAGAATTTTCCATAATTTTTCACCATTTATTTGTATTTATTTATACCGGAATATTAAAATATTCATTAAAATAATATTAAATTATAAAAATTCCCAAAAATAATATTTTATTATTTTGAAACATTACAATCTACCCCCTTTAATGAAATTCGGTCCCCGAATTTAAATTTAAACCCTCAAATACTAAAATATTTCGATACAAATCCCAAGTCGTCGGGGCTCCGAATCATCAGTACATAAAACATCATAGCGCAATGCATGCGCATGAGTACTGAGCAGATAACTCAAAAGCAACACTCCGTCAAGCATCCCGCAATCATCGGAGTCATGGTAAAGATACAAATGTCAAATCCAATACAAAACCAATATGATATAGATCAAAACTATACATGTAGACATCCAATCTATACATGTGAATAGCTGATGTAAATGCATGCCAAATCTTTTTAAATCGCCGTGCGATACACGTAACACTGCACAGTAGCGGACGTTTTTCATAAGAAAATAACTATATACGTATATATCCTTTGTTTAATAGGTACGTTCCGCCGTTTTGAAAACAATTTAGAAGGGTTTCCTTGTTTTTAAAACGCTTCGTGTCATATCGGACACGTAGGTATATATATACCGAGACCATAGCTCGCTCTTTGGAAATCCCTTCGATAACTATCAATGCATGCAAAACATATCCAGGTACTGTCCTCTGACTAGTCCTGCTCAGTACAAAACGAATATCAAATATCAAAAAATGTACTGCTCCAAAAGGAATAAATCCCAAAAATGCACATAACACCACCCTGTGCGTCTGGTGCGCACGGAAATCAAAATCCATATAAGTGTCATACAGGTGCACAAAACAACATCTAGGTGCAACGGGTGTGCACTAAGTATTTGTCATAGGCAACGTGTGTGCCTGACAGCCAAAACAGGTGCATCTGACATGCACGAAGAATCTCGATTTAGTGCATCTGGTGTGCACCAAAATCGTATCTCAAAACATGCGCCCAACATACGCGAAAATCCAAATCGGTGCATCCATCGTGCACGAATGAAAATCTAAACCCTGCGCACTCAATATGTACGGAATCACGAAATCCAATGGCAAACGCCGAACATGCGTAAGTCCATTCAAAAGCACGGAGTGCAAGAATCAACATCAATATCAGAATCAAAATCGACATATCGAATGACATCAAATCGAAGTCAGGTGCAACCGTAGTGCAAAAAATATAAATCCGATGCAACAAAGGCACGTAATATAAATCGGATGCGATAACCGCAAGAAACATAAAACTGGTGCGACAAACCCACGAAGTATAGAACTGTTGCATCCTATGCACAAATACCAAGCAATAACTCAAATGCGTAAGCAACAACACCAAGTGTACCTAGGTATAAATGAAATCATAAACGTGTGCAACTGCGTGCACAAAACACATATCAATGCACTACAAGCACATATAAGCTATACCGAGTGCAATAATCAAATCGTGTGCGTAACATATGCACAACCTCAAATCAACCGTATGAAATCCATGAAGTCATAAGCAGGTGCAGCCAAGGCATGAAACGATATACAATGCGGCTCAATCAGAACCAGGTGTACCGTTATGGAAAATCTCACAACCTCGTGCATCAGCGTGCACAAATCAAATCAAAACACGAAAAGTACATGAAAACTATGCTGGAAGCGTAAATCAAATCACCGGCATAAAATAGGCATGAAATCACAATCAATACCTCAAGAGTAATAACTATGCGCAAGGTATAAATACCCAGTAGGTGCAACCATGGTGCAAGAAAACAAATACCATGAAACTCAGTCATCAAGACTAAATCATGCGAATAGATCGTCCAAAATACCGAAATCCAAAGTGTCGGATACGTGATAGTCAAATCACAAAATCACAAATCATAAATACCATCGTCGGTATATCCTCCTTCGAAGTCGAGAAGGTGCCGGTACATCCAATGCTAGCGGCGCAAGATATCTACTTGCCTCTTGCTCGCGGCTGGCGTCCTCTGCCTCTGGTTCCTCATCTTTCATGTGGATTACCAATCTCGCAATCCATCGGCTCAACGGCCCTGTCAGGTGTGCTAACGGAAACGATTCCGTTCTGGCACTTCTCTGGTCATCTCTCGATCAATCCTCACGACCGCTCGTAAAGCAGCACATCTCTGGCGCCAACCACTGGTCCTCTGAATGCACATAACACATCTGCTCCTGGTGCAAATCTTATTGCAGCAGTGTACGGGAAGGAATCCTGCTCAAGGTCTCTTCTGATCTCGCCTAAACCAAACTGTACGGAGGCTGGTACTCTGGCATAATCTTTTTCTCGCTCTCTGGACATCCGCTTCCTTAGTACAACATCTACTCGAAAGCTGGTCGCATCCCTGCGCATCTGTATGCATATCCGACCTTTAATCTTGACGGGGAGTAGTAACAGCTCGTCTGCATCTCGCACGAACTTCTTGTCCCGCTTGTCTGTATCATCATCCATTTCGATGCCGTGTCTCTATCTGCGCACTACAATGCCCTCGGCTACGGTCCATCCGAAGTCCCTCACACGGACTCGGAATCACGAACTCAGTATCTTCGTCACTCAGTAGAAGATAAAAGCCGAACACGTCCTCAGCGTGCATATCGCATCTCTGATGTCAGCGGAGTGGAACGTCATCTCGTCGAAATCTCATGCGAACTCTTTACTCCACTCTGCTTCAATATCGACTGATTCGGACTCATCTCATCGTGGCTACACGGACTGCGCTCCAATGGCTATGCTCGTTTCTGGAGTCTCCCAAGCAGTGTCCCATCACATGATATCCGAATGATGTCGAATTGTCCGATCGACTCGTCAGAACCTCACAATCCCCCAAGAGCTCAACATCTCGGGTACAGTTTAACAGTATCGAGTACATACCACAGTATCGGTGGTCCAGCCGTAGAAGGGCAAACCCAAGCCTCACTAATGGCACCGTGGAACCGCCGCAAACCCTAAGGTTCAAATGCTTTCACACGGTCATTATGTCGAGTTAGGGTCTCATTCTTCTAGAGGGTCCATAGAATCGCTTGCATGCCTTTCCGAATACTTTAAACTTGGAAAATTGTTTCCTGACACTCGATCGTCTTAATCGACTCTCAACGAATCTGCGTGAAGTCGCCTCTAGCTGGAATCAATCTATCTGGTGACCTCGCATCGGGGTATGCGAACGAACCACATGTCTTATTCATTCATCCTCGGTGACTAGCGACTCACCAACATATCTCTAAGTATATGCTCATGCTGCAGTAGCTCCAATCATCTGGGCGATATCTCATCGTTCGCAGCAACAACTGGCTCATCCGTCCGTACGCTGAACAGCGCATCAATCGTCCTGGATAAACGATATATCAATGGTCATCACATCCTGGCTGGCTTCTATCAGTGGCTCAATTCTCTGGTGCCAATCAGCACAACCGAGAAATCTCGTAAAAGCGATCAATCCAACGCTCATGGCGTGAAAACACAATAAGACGATGCCTCAATATGCAATCGTATGTCTCTGGAAACACGCCATGTGTCAGTCCTCGTCCACGACGAGCTCATGCTGACGCAACTCGAGCCGTAGCTCACTCTGCCCGTTCAATCGTGGCAGCAAAACCACAACCAATATCGATAAGGATAGATCATAGGAAGGAATATAATACGGTACAAGGAAATGTACATCCTAAGGTTTCTTAAGCGGAGTGGCGTGTCGTAAGTATGCCGCGGAACATACGTACGGTACGTCCCTCTACTCAAGCTACCTACTCCATCAACCAAGGGCCATCCTATGCGACGAAAGTTGGGGTATAATACCCCCTCGACTAAGTCTAAGTTAGTCAAACTTAGACTCGAACCAAGGTCAACCGAGCGCTTTGATACCAACTTTGTTACGACCCGAAAGAGCACGTGACTGGCCCTTGAACCATATGAAGACTATAGGACCTCATCTGATCCAAGTAAGCCAATAGCCCAGAAATCTAAAACCATTTTAAGGAGTAAATAAGGAAAACTGGTTTTAAGAAGTAAAGAAATCATGTTTTGTAAATCAAAGTTTCTAAATAACAAAGCCGAAATGCATTTTTTAAAAAAATGTGTAGTCTTTTCTGAAAATTTTGGCAGAGTTTCCTTTGTAAAAACTGGCCCCAAACGGGGTAAAACAAGAATAATATATATGGAATGATAAAAGGCATCCCCAAGCGGGAGCTAGCTCTTCGTCAATCGACGGTCACAACCACGCAAGCAATAATAATATACAACGCCAAGGGTGAGGATCAAAACCCAAAAAAGAACTCAAAACAGCCAGAAAACCGTAATACTACAAGCGCGACTCTAAGGTCGAAATAATACATCACTGTCTCTAAGTCTGATACAATATACAAGTTTTAGTTGATGGAATTTCTAGATACAATGAATAATACAGGAACAATGGCGGTTCTGATGCAAAAGAACCCACCTATCAACGCAAGTCACCCATAAGAAGCAGTGTGCCAGAAAAGCCGCTATGGAATCTGTGCGGCAAAAACCTGCAAGAACTATGGCACAACAGGGGTGAGTTGCCAACTCGTCAATAGAAAATATCTACAAGAAGAGATCGAATGTATGACCCATCCTAGGTCAATACAATCAGATATAAATAAACCTCAATATGAATAAGTCTGAAGCATGCTAAACTGGCAATGTAATCTCTATACATGAGTATGGTGCCAAGTGCTCGTGCCAGTGCCTCAGGTAATAGCATAGCAAAAATGTGAGGTATGATCAATGTAATCAAATCTGCATGTACGTGGATCCCGTCCATTCGTCACCCAATGACAATAACCATCATGCATATAAATATCATAAAGCCTATGCATGGAAAAAAATATGAGGATATAAACCATCTGTGTCCCTCGCGACACGTCAAAATCATGGAACCGAAGTGCCCAGCATCGACACTCAAAAACATCATGAAAGCTGTGCCCAGCATCGGCACGTAAATCCTCATATATCGGGCTCTGTCAGTGCGGATCAGCCCACGGGCTCCGTCTATGGAATCGGCCCTCGGTCCCGGCAGTACGCCCATATCCATCTATCGACTCTGGTCAGTATCCTCCGGATAACCGCCAGGTCCAACCAATCACCGGTAGGTACTCGCTGTTGCGCCACGGCAGCGCCCCGGCCGTCTTACCGAGGCCAAAATGCGGAATCAAAAATTTTCCTTACTTGGAAACTGGCGCTACCGCGGACAATGAAACCCGGATCGTTAACCATTAACCTATACTAGCTAACAAGAGATGGGAAGAGAAGTATACCAAGTGATCCGAGTCCTCCGGTCTTCTCGTCATCGTCCCGATCTCCCGCGGAAACTCCGGTCGTCGCCTCCTCGCCGGAAGGGCACCACATCGCCTACGTCTTTTACGGGCTCCCACCTCAATACCGAGGCAACTCGGGCACGAAGCTGGCAAGTCGACGTGCCTAAGATGTATTGTAGAATGTAGTGTAGATGATGCTTGTCTCTTTGGGGTTATGTTGCCTTGATGGAGGAATGAAGAACTTTGGAGAGGGTTTCTCTTTTGTTGCATGAATGAATAATATGAGATAGATAAAAATGAGAACAACCATACTCTCTCATTTTTCTCTCCTCTCTCATAGGAAATGTGGCCGGCCCCTACAAATGGAGAATGGTGGAGGGATAAACAAAACTCATGAAGGGAGGTGAGTGTAGGAGAAAAAGAAAAGGTGACCACATCATAAAGCAAAGCTCCCATCATAACACAAATCAATCCTAATCTTTCCAATCTCATAAAGCAAGGAAAAGACTAAGAAAGCATCTCATCATGAAGAACTATCACGATGCTACCAATAAGCAAGAAACCCCCTCCCCAAAAGTAATTTGCAAAACTGCAAATTACCCCCTCCATCGGAAAAGTCCGGCCGGGAAAGAACAAAGGAAAACCGGCCGGAACGGAATGCAAACTGGCAACTCCAGAAAACTGGTCCCGTAATAAATTATAGGAAAACCCCGATACTGTGCATACACACCCGCATCTGTATTCCTACCGGATACAAATGCAATGAGACAAAATCTACACTGTACTAAACTAGGACCGGCTTAAGCCAAAGCCGGCTAGTAATATCCGTTCGATCCTGATCCGTGCCACTAGTACAAAACTGTCTGATACTGATCCGTGCAATACCGAACGTATCTGATCGGACCCTGCCATATCTCCATACGGCCTCTACAGCGTTTCGCCCGAAAGCTTGAGTAACTTTAAGTGTGGTGGACTCTAAAGACTCGTCAATACTATGGCTGTGGATTTAACCACTAGCACGTCAGAGGTATAAGCCAATACGTGACGGGCCACCAGCTATTGACCAAAAGGGATGTCGATGAGCGAACTCATCCTGACACCCTACTGAGCCTGTCAGTGACAATATCCGTACAGTCCGGTCCGTTCGTCTATGAGCATCTCATGTCGGGCCTAGGGGGTTGGTAAAAGTCAGACCCCCAAAAGCGGTACAAGTCGTGTCGGAGTGTAGCCCAGAACGCCCTGAGATACTACTGGAATACCTACTAGTAAATCTCCTGCCTCGGCCGAGGGCTTTGCGTAATGGCTCTCCTAGACACAGCGCGACCTCACCCCCAATACCGGGAGAGACGAACCCCTGAAGATCCGCTCACTGCATTCATGTGGCTCGGGACTGTACCCAACTAAAACCTGTTTGTACGACTCCTTTGAGCCGTGGTAGGGTAGTAATCAAAGCACAGTGGGAACTCACACGAGACAAATGACGATCTCAGGTCGATGAACTAACCTGTACACATGTCACCAGGGAACTTCTATCTGACATCTGGTATAAGACCAACTAGCAGGTTCCCGGCGAGTCCTGTCCGGTGTACTCATAACCCAATGAGCACCTGTATACATCTTAGGTGAACCAACTGACACCAGTGGCTTGTGAGACCGGCCACCGCCCCTCGTCGGGGTCTCGACTGTATACACTAGTCTACTAATGGAGTATCGATGCCCTGTCTCAAAACTCCTACGACTAAGGACCTTTTAAGGATGTGCTTATAGACTACCAGCTCCCACGTATATGATCGCCATCATACTGCTGGTAGTCAAGCAAGAATCCTAGGGGCTCTATCAACGTGTAATAGCGACATGTCAGGTCACCTAAAGCAGTACACGATGATAAAGATAAACCAGATAGCATACTATCATCTCGAGTAAGACTGTCCTACCGGGATAGGTCCTCCCTCAATCATTGCAATCACGTGCCTGTGATCCAATAATTGACTCTGAGGGCACTATCTCCAACAATCTCCCACTTGCACTCAAGGCTAATTATTGCGATGTCGCATACTCACAGCCCGTGTGATACCGAACACCCAACTCCTCTACTAGTCTGTCTCACAAAACCCGTTTGCGAAACTATTGCGTTCGAGGAATAGCCTCAGTGAATGGATCCGCAGGATGTTTCTTTCTATGTCTCTCTATATCTCAAGTTCGCGGAGAAAGCCATCTCCCGAAAAGAGCAACACCTGTCTTAGAATGTGTCTGGATGTCTGATGGGACCTAGCTCATAAATGAACTCCAAATCCAAACTTCTTAGACTGTATCGTCAACTGAACTTAATCAGTATCCTGCACCATGCCTTCCCTCAGTATCCACCTGGACCACATGTCCAATATACTGCCCCTCGTGAAAGGGAAAACTATAACTCTGACAACCACTCTGCCATCCAGGTCACCTTGGAAGCCTGGAATGATAACCGTCTCCTAAAGGAGGCTGTCGTTATCACATCCCTAGAACATCAACTTATGTTCTAAAACTGCTTCCGACTGTTTCTCCAGGATTGGATTAATATCAACTTATTGCACCTACTGCAAGAACAACATCTGGTGTGGTACTTGACATCTCATGATTGACTCAATTGCCTAAGCAAGTGATCTGTCAATCATGCACATCCTCTCCCCTTTAGTCTGTATGACACCTTTAGAGAGGGTGACTCCATTATCTGTAGGTATACTACCGTGCTAGGAGTCGTCCATTCTAAATACTCTTAGAATGCTGTCTAAGTACCTTGATTGGGAAACCACCCAAATCTAGATCTAAAACCATAGATCTAGTAACCAGAATGTATGATAAAATATCCAAGTCCTATGTGGAGAAACCACTGTGTGACGACCAAAGTATAACCGATCGTAGTATAGGAATATCACTTCCTGCTCTGTGTATGTCATCCAAATACCATGACATCACACCCTACTACCTTCTTAACAGATCCATCTCTTATTCTGATGAAGTCAAACCTATGACTGTCACATTAGAAACTGATGATCTATCTCCGCTATATCTGCTTTAGTCTATAAATAGACATAAGCCTGATGACCACCAATGCTTCCGCTGCTCCCACTGACTACGACAACCCTCTGCCAGAGTCATATAGACGTGCACTTCTAAAGCTAGTTTAGAACGACGCTATACTCATCCTCCTGCCGGGTCTCACAGTCTGGAACAACAGCAATGGTAAGTCTGGGTAAACAAGAACCTCCCTGCCACCGTCCTTGAGCATACCGAAGTACCTCTCGAGTGCCTGAGGTTACCCACCATATCTGCGGAGTGGCTAATGGAATGTCAAACCAGATTGAATCTTTAGGTTCTTATCAAATCTTCAGTAATCGTTTGCGGTTCTGGAATCACTTCCAGTTCTACCATACTCCCACTACTGGTTTTGAAAAAATCCAATTTTAATAAAACAGTGGCGAGTCTAGAACAATATTTCTATTGATCTGCCAGATGGTAGAAAGTCAACCCTCGTCATAGCCTGGGTCAACCCACAAACAGCCATTACAGAAACGTGCCTTGAGTTGTCCAGTGTCTGGTTTTAATCATAAGCCGGACGACTCCCCGTACCTTAACAACGTTAAGATATGAACTGTTCTACATCCAATATAGAACCAGAGGCACTGATTTATTTTAAACAGATTCAAATCATCAGCTGTCTCCAGTGCATGTCAACTAAACGGAGAGAGGCCGATCAGCGTTACTCAACTTAGGAATGCTTCCAATTATGAGTAACCTGAAAGAGAAGCTATTTCTCTTAATCATTACTATCAACTGAACACCATACACAAGTATCTACATCTTCGATCATTTTGAAGAATCCCGATACTTGCTACACCTGGTTCTCTACTCTATTCAAATACCTATAACTCCTCAAAACTTAGACCCTGTGTTCCTACGAAACACATGTCTAAGAACTAGAGAAGTTAAAAGTAAACAAAATATAGTATGAGAACCAACCCCTCTGTCCTAATGGACACTGGACAACATACAATACTCTGTATATGTCCGCTGAGTCTAACAACTCTTTCACTGTGCATCGTAGGTTGAAAACCGTACTTATGGTTAAGAAGAATTACACCGCTGTTTAATGCTCCTTACCTAACCATCCACTGATATAGGTAAATGTCATCGACATAATATCAAAAGGTATATCTCACTCTATGAAAATAGACGTACAGATATATCAATTTGAAATTGGTGCACAACAGCGGATATTCAAAACCAAATATTTGCCGACCGGCAAACATCCCAGATGATCTCCTCAAATATCACCGATTACAATGAATCCAGATATAATGAGGATGATCACCCTATTCCCAATTACTTACTCCCACTCATCATCTGTAAAACCATACAGATGTGAGAATCATACCTGGTAAATACATACCCTGGAGTAAGTATCTAATCGGGAAATCAGTTTTCTTTTAACATTACACAGTGAAACTGAAACATTGAAATATTTCGGTGGGGTATTCCGGTATTCTTAGTAATGCCTCTTCCATTATCCAGATTCACAATTATAACCGTATAATTCTTTGCCACCTCTCCAAATCCCTTTATATGTCTTTAGTCATTACCTTCTGCACACCCCTTTAGGCCAATTGGTTTTCTTCCTTCCCTACCGTTCGGCACCAGCCTATGGTTTGGAAGAAGACTATCCAATAAGCATAATGGGTGTACTGTCCTAATCCTAGGAGCACTCGCAATGCGAGAGAAGGTGAAGAGAAAAGACAACCGAATAAACCGTATTCCTATTTCTCCTGGACCAGAATCCATCCCCGAACTGGAACAAGTTCCTTTCGAGTTCGTATATAACCATACGATGGAGTATCCAATAAACTGTGGATCTTCGTAGTGATACGGAGTGTTCTGGAGAAATACAAAGGTGATTTTAGGATTGGCGAAGAAATACTTGGTTTGATCGTGAATAGCAGTCACAATTTACTTTGCCCTCTTACTAATCCCTTGCTTTATCTTAACTTAATACCTTCTGCACACCATCGTTATGCTAATTGGTTTTCTTCATTCCCTACCGGTCGGCACCAGCCTAAGGTTTGGAAGAAGACTATCCAATTTGCGTAATAGGTGTACTATCTCCTAAACCAAGGAGTACTCGCAACCTGAGAGAAGGTAAAAGGAAAAGACAACTGAATAATCCTATTCGTTTTCTCCAGAACCAGAAACCATCCTCGAAGTCCTTCGAGTTCGTATATAACCATACGATGGTTTTGTCCAATGGAAGTGGACGTTCGTAGTAATACGGGGTGTCCTGGAGAAAAGAGTAAAAGTAGGAGTGGCAATGAGGTTTGCAACTCTGACAATCCAAAAGCCTGTGTTAAGAAGGTTCAGTCAACTTGGTCACTGAGTCATAGTCTTAGGGTCGGGTCAATGGTCGCTGCCAAAGAGAGAGAGAAAAGAAACACTCAGCGTGCACTCTAACCTAGATCAGAATGGTTATCACTTTATCTAATCTGGAAACCTCCCATTGTACCTCAAATTCTCCTCCAAACCTGAAAGAAGAATTAGTCGGGGTCACCCGAGGAGTAAACCAACTCATCAGTGTGAATCGGGATCCAACTATCATCGCATGATAACTTGACGGAATCCACTCAAGTCACCACACTCCAGAAGGTATGCGCATGCCTGGCAAGTTTCAGTTCTTTTGAAACTCCCGATGTGTGTTTTTACTCCTAGGACTCAAGTGACCTTGACGGAGTCAACAAATCAAAGAGTCCTAGTCAAGTTCAACCCGTCATTATCTGGATTGCATTAAACCCACCCGTACGTGCCCTTGACGGAGTCAACAAGGCCGCACGACTGTCCTAACCAATCCCATTTATGCAACAAACAAGCACCACTTAGCTACCGTACACTACGCTTTGACGGAGTCAACAAACGCAGCATGAATACTAAATAATACCCATAAGAAATGACGGAGGGCTACGAATGGTTTTTGGAGAAAAACCATGAACGTAATGAACTTGATATCGTTGAAGGAACTGCATAGCCTTTTATAAAAATATAGTGACGAAAACCTTTGCTAAAGAGGTCACTCCCGGTGAAGAGATCTCGGCTCTTTCCCCGTAGAATGAGGTGCGGGATATTCCAACTGAATACCACGATGCAAAGCAAAAGTAATCGGCTATAGTGAAGTTAATGCCCTGACGCAAACTTCTGTCCAAGGGGTCACTCCCGGTGAAGGGATCTCGGCCCTTGCCTCGTCGACTGAGGAGCAGGATATTCCAAATGAATACCACGATGCAAAACAAAAGTGAACGTCCTTGCAATAACAGCTTTTTGAAAAATGTTCCAACAACATCAGAATAGGTTTGTTTATCTTGCATTGATCCGAATCAACGTAGTCCCATCAATTGATCACACCACAAAGAACGAAAATATACTGATGTACGTATATGCCATCCGCATTCGCCACTGGGTCCCGTCATCACCCGTTAGGTTACTTAACTAACGACAGAGCGGGGACTGGACTAGCGCGGATGCAAAACATATACAACATCTACTAATATATATACCAATATATTATATTCGCTCAAGGCGTGATAAAATGCAACATCACAGAAATATACAGCATCTCAGAACAATACAGATAACTGGGATCCCCGGGTTTCACAGAGCCGCTGCTGAAACCCGACGTTCCCCTGGTCGTGTGGATAGCCTGTGCAATGAAATCCTAGACCCCTACGGGCGCGGAAAGTCACCCGCCAAAACCTGAAGCGAGGCAGCCCCCTTCAGCACCGTGAATGGACCACCCAGCACTTCATGGAATCCGGTAACTTGGGCACCCCTCCTGGGTCAACCTGTACCCCCTACGAGTGCGGCGAATAGCCCGCCAATCCTAGAGTGAACCCTCTTCCGTCTCAATGCCATGAGATGCGAGCCCGTTGCCCTCTAGAACCCGGCTATCCGTGCACCCCTCCGCGGGGCAATCCTAGTACAGAAAGTAAAATATACATACACTGGGTACATCGACCGCAACCAGGTCGTGCCCCAAAAGAATAATACAAACAGGCAGTAACGGCAGTCCACATGTCGGACGCTCGCCCCGCAATATCAAATGTATATAATACAACAAAAACTGTACTAGCATTGCATCCAGGCTATCCCCACGACCGATCCGCAACATCACAGCATAAACACAGAACATCAACGTGAAAATCACGTTCGCAAATCCGTCTAACCGGGCTATAGCAGTTAGACAGGATTTACCGATCAAGTGATATTCACGGTCGCAAATATAATGTAAATACTGTGAAATAATGTGTTTAAAATATCCAATTGACCAAAATATACCAAGTGGGCCCCAAAGCATTACTGTAGCACTTGCAGAAACTCTGGGCCCAAACAAAATATACCAAAACCCTTATTTCCAGCCCACAAGCCCACTGTAAAAATATGGCGAAGTGATCCCAACTTCCTGCGGCGGAACCGCGGCCAAAGAGGGGTTAAGGCCGCGGTTCCGCGGTCGTACGGAAGAATTGGGTTACCAAATTTTTCCAGTGTTCTTAGGATTCTCTGTACATCATTCTGGAATCACCTGAAAAATTTTTAGAGTCCAAAAAATTTCGACAGAAACTGATGTGAAGGAAAACACGGTTTTTGGAATTTTGGTCGATCGGATAAGTAAAACGCATTAGAACAAGCTAGGCAAGGTTAATGGCGTGCCTCTGATACCATGTTGCGCCATGGCAGCGCCCCGGCCGTCTTACCGAGGCCAAAATGCGGAATCAAAAATTTTCCTTACTTGGAAACTGGCGCTACCGCGGACAATGAAACCCGGATCGTTAACCATTAACCTATACTAGCTAACAAGAGATGGGAAGAGAAGTATACCAAGTGATCCGAGTCCTCCGGTCTTCTCGTCATCGTCCCGATCTCCCGCGGAAACTCCGGTCGTCGCCTCCTCGCCGGAAGGGCACCACATCGCCTGCGTCTTTTACGGGCTCCCACCTCAATACCGAGGCAACTCGGGCACGAAGCTGGCAAGTCGACGTGCCCAAGATGTGCTGTAGAATGTAGTGTAGATGATGTTTGTCTCTTTGGGGTTATGTTGCCTTGATGGAGGAATGAAGAACTTTGGAGAGGGTTTCACTTTTGTTGCATGAATGAATAATATGAGATAGATAAAAATGAGAACAACCATACTCTTTCATTTTTCTCTCCTCTCTCATAGGAAATGTGGCCGGCCCCTACAAATGGAGAATCGTGGAGGGATAAACAAAACTCATGAAGGGAGGTGAGTGTAGGAGAAAAAGAAAAGGTGACCACATCATAAAGCAAAGCTCCCATCATAACACATATCAATCCTAATCTTTCCAATCTCATAAAGCAAGGAAAAGACTAAGAAAGCATCTCATCATGAAGAACTATCATGATGCTACCAATAAGCAAGAAACCCCCTCCCCTAAAGTAATTTGCAAAACTGCAAATTACCCCCTCCATCGGAAAAGTCCGGCCGGGAAAGAACAAAGGAAAACCGGCCGGAATGGAATGCAAACTGGCAACTCCAGAAAACTGGTCCCGTAATAAATTACAGGAAAACCCCGATACTGTGCATACACACCCGCATCTGTATTCCGACCGGATACAAATGCAATGAGACAAAATCTACACTGTACTAAACTAGGACCGGCTTAAGCCAAAGCCGGCTAGTAATATCCGTTCGATCCTGATCCGTGCAATACCGCACGTATCAGATCGAACCCTGCCATATAACTATACGGCCACTAGTACAAAACTGTCTGATCCTGATCCGTGCAATACCGCACGTATCTGATCGGACCCTGCCATATCTCCATACGGCCTCTACAGCGTTTCGCCCGAAAGCTTGAGTAACTTTAAGTGTGGTGGACTCTAAAGACTCGTCAATACTATGGCTGTGGATTTAACCACTAGCACGTCAGAGGTATAAGCCAATACGTGACGGGCCACCAGCTATTGACCAAAAGGGACGTCGATGAGCGAACTCATCCTGACACCCTACTGAGCCTGTCAGTGAAAATATCCGTACAGTCCGGTCCGTTCGTCTATGAGCATCGCATGTCGGGCCTAGGGGTTGGTAAAAGTCAGACCCCCAAAAGCGGTACAAGTCGTGTCGGAGTGTAGCCCAGAACGCCCTGAGATACTACTGGAATACTTACCAGTAAATCTCCTGCCTCGGCCGAGGGCTTTACGTAATGGCTCTCCTAGACACAGCGCGACCTCACCCCCAATACCGGGAGAGACGAACCCCTGAAGATCCACTCACTGCCTCCATGTGGCTCGGGACTGTACCCAACTAAAACCTGTTTGCACGACTCCTTTGAGCCGTGGTAGGATAGTAATCAAAGCACAGTGGGACTCACACGAGACAAATGACGATCTCAGGTCGATGAACTAACCTGTACACATGTCACCAGGGAACTGCTATCTGACATCTGGTATAAGACCAACTAGCAGGTTCCCGGCGAGTCCTGTCCGGTGTACTCATAACCCAATGAGCACCTGTATACATCTTAGGTGAACCAACTGACACCAGTGGCTTGTGAGACCGGCCACCGCCCCTCGTCGGGGTCTCGACTGTATACACTAGTCTACTAATGGAGTATCGATGCCCTGTCTCGAAACTCCTACGACTAGGGACCTTTTAAGGATGTTCTTATAGACTACCAGCTCCCACGTATATGATCGCCATCATACTGCTGGTAGTCAAGCAAGAATCCTAGGGGCTCTATCAACGTGTAATAGCGACATGTCAGGTCACCTAAAGCAGTACACGATGATAAAGATAAGCCAGATAGCATACTATCATCTCGAGTAAGACTGTCCTACCGGGATAGGTCCTCCCTCAATCATTGCAATCACGTGCCTGTGATCCAATAATTGACTCTGAGGGCACTATCTCCAACACTCGCCACCCAGCTAGGCTCATCGTCTACTCCACGAAAAACATTTCTTGCCCCGGGGAACCATACCGGGTCCACCATGTACCCGCAATCGGCCTCATCCGCTTCCTCGAGTCGGGTTTCACATGTCGCTCTCAGCACCCAGAAAACACATGGTGGACGCACAGAAATATCATATCAAAGGTAACCGGGTTTTTAAAGCAATGATATATTCTCTTCTGAAATACCCACGGTTCCCAGATCCAGAAATATCATAGAAATAGCAACTTTCAATGCGTATAATCAGAAAGCATGATGTATATGACATGTAAAAGAAATGTATGCATATCGGTCTGTCATGCAAGAATCATATACCGAATGCAACAGTACTGCAGTGTAGTGACATGGCAATTATCGATGATGAAGTTTGTGAGCCGGCAAACAGTGTACGTGGAACATACGCATCATCGATAATGGTGCTGGTGTCCTAGTAGCATGACTGTAATATATCAATAAACACAAGCAATGCAATGCAAATAGCATGAGTATGCGGAATCGAATAATCAACGCAACAGTAAAGAATCTATCTCAATAAATATATCATGCAGCCTTGCCTTTGAAATAAGACGAATCAGGGTTTTTGGTAAAATAAGGGCTACGGTGTTTTATGAAAAGATGTGTCGTTTTGAAAATATCCGTAGAATCCCTTTTGCCTATCTTTAAAATATCCCTGATTCGTTAGTTTTGAAATAGGTATGACTCGGGTCTAGTCTAACGCCTACTATGCGAACTACGAACCCAACTGTCAAGTCAGTCGGCAGGGATATGAAAACCACCTAAATCTGAGTCAATATCACATTATCCCATCATATGACAGGTATCACTACCATCATATCACATCTCAAATACGAACTCTGTCATATCGCCGATCTCACGGCCTCAAATCAAATCTCATCGACTCATCCCAATCCCACGTATCATCCTCAAATCCCGTATATGAACACATAGTCCCATACCCATGTGTAGATATACACACCTCCATATGCGCACAGATAAATGAAAGAATGTATGCAAGTATATGTGTACGTGTATGTGTGAGTGCACCCACTACTCTAAGATTTCGCACTACTAAACCAATACTTCCTTATCATCAATAATTTCATTATCACCATCAATAATCCTAACAACACATAATAAATATATGTGCGTATACGTATTCGTATACATCACCACGGACTGCGGGGGTGCTATAAGCCATCCACCCGACTTCTCCCCGTAGATATAAATCTACTCACCTTGCTTCTCATGTGTCGATGCCGATGTCGCCATCTTCATCTTCTTCGCCTCAACATCACGTAAGGTACCTACAAGTATATCACAACGCTAAGGCACATGAAAATCACAACGGAAAACAAAACAGCACACGCTGCTCGCATAGGTAAAAACCTATCGTCTCTCTTGTAAACACGATCAATATCCACTTGTCGTTGACGTCCAAACGCCACCCGACAAAAACGAATCACCAAATACCAAAATCCATGCTAAAACAAGTCGTAAATCGTACGCCAACTCAAGAAAATCAACCCAGATTTTACCCTTACTGGAATCAGTCAAAACTAGACATACCCAGGGTCAAGTCTACAGGGTATAACGCTACAGAACCAAAACGAGCACCAGAACCCCTGCCATGGCCGCAAATTGCGGCAAGGGGTATTAAATCTGCGGCCAGAATTTGGAGTTGGGGTCTAGGGTTTGGTGTGGTGGTTCCATGGTGCCTGCACATCTCACTGTCAACTCAGTTTTATTTTTGGGGTCTCGGGGTGAAAGCAGATTTCAAATTACGATCACAGATTCACAGTTTTCCCCGATATCGATTCCGTAAATCCGTATTCTGGTTTCAAGTTCAGGTTTGGGTCCAAATTAGCATCACACAAGGGGTTCTAGGGTTATCACAAGTCTCAGTTTCACTTTTAATTTCAGGTCTAACCCTAAACCCTAACTTGAATTTCACAAGTCCATCAAATGACACCATATCGACATGAAACTAGAATTGATCCAATAAGAATTGAAATACTAAACTAGGAGTGCAGAAATTACCTTCTTTGGCAACTCAAGAAAATTCTTGAGTTGCACCATGTCCTCAAGATCAGCCCTTGCTTAGTCCATTGTGTAGCTATTAAGATTGGGAGCAACTTTTGTGAAGTGGGAATGGGGTTTTAGTGAGGGAAATGAGAGGGATCTATGAAGTGAAGGGGAGGGAGATGAGGGAGAAGGAGCAAGAGCAGCAGCAACTCTTGTTTAAAGAGGGGAGAGAAAATGAGAAGGGAAATGATGGAGGAAAGGGTCAAAAGTCAAAAGCAACCTACTCTCTCTCTCTCTCATCATCACTTACTTTTTCTTTCTTTTCTTTTCCCACCATGGTGAACCCTAAGCAACCATGCACCCAAAACATGTAACAAGTGTAATAAGTATGGAAAATGATATGTGCACATTTTTGAACAAGAAAAGCTAAAAATCCGATTAGCGATTTTTAATCGCGATTAGCACTATATTAGCATATAACTAATCTTAAAAACTTTAAAATGACATAATTACATAAAATACTCTATTTTAGAATTTTCCATAATTTTTCCCCATTTATTTGTATTTATTTATACCGGAATATTAAAATATTCATTAAAATAATATTAAATTATAAAAATTCCCAAAAATAATATTTTATTATTTTGACACGTTACACATATTGTAACATTTCCAAATAATAAAATATTATTTTTGGGAATTTTTATAATTTAATTTTATTTTATTGAATATTTTAATATTTCGGTATTATTAAATACAAATAAATGGGAAAAATTTTGGAAAAATTATGGAAAATTATAAAATAGGGTATTTTATAGAATTATGGCATTTTTAAGTTTTTATGATTAGTTATATGCTAATTTAGTGTTAACCGCGATTAAAAATCGCTAATCGGTTTTTTACCATTTTTGTGTAAAACATGCACATATCATTTTTATCACACTTGTGCATTTTTCTTGCCATGGTTCACTTTGGGTTTACTATTCTTGGGAGAAGGATTTTGAGAGAATAAGAAACGAAAAAGAAAATGGAAAAGGGGAATATTATATGAGGTTTGGTGAGAGAGAGAGGTATGGGCTTCTTTGACCAAGACTTAGCCATTCCTCCATTGTCTTCACCATTTCTCTCTCCCTCTTCTTTGCTTGCTGCTGCTCCTCCTGCACCTCATTCTCCCTCCCCTCTTCAACTCCTTAAATCACCATGAAAACAACTTCAAAACCCCACTCTCATTTCATTAAATATGTGCACAAGCTCAAGATCTACACATTGAACTAAAGAAGCAAGGATTTTGGCCACTAGGGGCAACTCAAGAAAATTCTTGAGTTGCCAAATGAGGTATTTGCTGAACCATTTGCTTAGTTTTAGCGTTACTTATGCCCCATGTTTAGATTGAACCGATATTGTTTGTTATTGTGGAGTTAACGGAAACCTAGTTAGGGTTTAAGGAAATTTTGTGTTGAAATATGAAATTGAGCTCAGTAGAGCCTACACCAACACCCTAGTGCATGAATGGAGACTCAAAACCTGAGAGTTGAAACCTGGAATACGGATTTAGAAACCGATATCGGAGAAATTGTGAAATCTGTGAAGGTTTTATTGAATCTGCTTTCACCCGAGACATCCTAAAATAAAATTGATTGGACAGTGAGATGTGCAGGCACCCTAGAACCACCACACAAGACCCCAACCCCTAACTAATTGACCCGGCCGCAGATTTATTCTGTTTGGCCGCAATTTGCGGCCTGGACCCCACCAAACTTGCTCGTTTTGGTTTTGGTGTTCCCTTATTTGTAGATTAGGCCCTTGGTATGTATAGATTTGTCTAGTTTGACCTAGGATGAAATCTGGAGCCTATTTCTTAAGTTGTTGTTTTGGATTCGTGTTTCCTTATTCCGTATTTTTAATTCTGCAATTGTGTATTGTGTTTTACCTCGACTATTGGGCGTTTATACAAAGATATCGAGGATTGATTGATGGTTTTGAAGGCGTGCCCATAGGTTCTAACCTATAGGCCCCTTATCGTATCGTTTTGGGTTTCGTATGCCGTTTTAGCTTTGATTTGGTTTTAATGCGCATATACGATATTTTGATATGTAGGTACCCATGAAGACTTCGGGACGACAAGGAAGCGCGTGGCGACGTCCAAAAATGAAGACGTAAGGTGAGTAGATTATATCTACAGGGGGAAGTCGGGTGGATGGCGTATAGCACCCCCGCAGTCCGTAGTTGTTATATTATATATATGATAGTTAGGTGTATTATGGATAGTGTAGGGTTAGAAGTGACTAGTGTAGTTCATAGTCGCGAGCCCTAGAATAGATTTACACCTACACGCACACCCTTGCATATTCATTATACTTGCACTGTGTTTGATGATATTGGATGACATTGGAGATGAGTCGATGATGTTGGGCATTGTGCCGCGAGATTGGTGATTTGATGTGATTCGTATTTGGGATACGATACATGATCTCTAGCGGGCCTTGGGACGTGTGCTTGCACACGCAGTATATAAATGGTATCGATTTGTACTAGACTTAGATCAGTACCCCAGATTATGTGTTATGATGATAATGATACCTGATATCTGATGAGAGGAATGTGATATTGACACGTACCCAGCTATTGGGATGCCGTACGACGATTTACCGTACGAGCCTATATTGATGATAGATCTGCACTCATGACTCGAGGATGTCTTACGATATACTGTATCGTACGCGATATTATTGAGGCGGGATCACCGACTATTATATATATATATATATATATATATCGACTCAGATTTAGGTGGTTTCCATACCTCGCCCGATTGGCTTGATACTTAGATCTGTAGTTTTCATAGTAGATTATTCACTGTGGTGTTGATTATTTGATTTCCGCATATTCATGCTATTCACGTTGCTTTGCATATGTTTATTGCTGTATTATTACCATGCTGTTAGGACACCAGCACCATTATCGATGATGCGTATGTTCCACGTACACTATTTGCCGGCTCACACACTTCATAATCGATAATTGCCATGCCACTACACTGTAGTACTGTTGCATTCATGATATGATTCTTGCATGGCATATTGTACACTTATACCTGTATACAAACATAGATGATTCTGACTTGATTAGAGATTTGGGAACCGCAAGATATTCTTCAAAACTGATTCGTTTTAAAAGAGCGATTTCCCTCGACATGTGCACATTACTATTCCATGTTGCATGACTTCTGATATGCTTACCTTTCTTTACATGTCGCATACATCATGTTTTGATTATACGCATTGAGATATGTTGTTTCCATGATATTTCTGGATTTGGGAACCGTGGGTATTTCAAAAGAGAATATATAATTGTTTAAAAAACACGGTTACCCTTGATATGATATTTCAGTGCGTCCACCATGTGTTTTCTCGGTGCTGAGAGCGACATGTGAAACCCGATTTGAGGAGGCGGATGAGGCCGATTGGGGGCACATGGTGGACCCGGTATGGTACCCCGGGGCGAGAACGGTTTCGCTGTGTAGTAGACGGTGAGCCAGGCAGAGGGACTACTACTTACCGGTGATTGTATTTGAGCTCGGCGGATATCTGGAGGATACCGACCAGAGTTGAGAGATGGACATGGGTTGACCCGTACTGCCGGGGCCGAGGGCCGATACCGCAGACGGAGCCCCATATGTATGAGGATTTACGTGCCGATGCTAGGCACTGGTTTCATGATGATTTCCATGATTTTGATTATATCCTCATATTTGCATGCATGATGCTTATTGTCGTTGGATGACAGGTGGACAGGATCCACATATATACAGACATTGATTACATACAGACTTTGACTACATTGATCATACTTCATTTGTATATATAACAGGGTATGAGGGTGCTGTTATATATACCCTTACACCAATATTAGTGGAATGGGACGCTAATATATGTGTATTGATATCCATTTTGATACTTCATGCAGACATACCTTATATTTATGACATGTTATTACCTGAGGCACTGGCACGAGTATTTGGCACTACCTACATGTTTAGATGTTACATTGCCACCTTATCATGCTTCAGACTTACTCTTGAGGTTTATGTCATATACTGATCGTATTGACTTAGGATTATGTCTTGCATTCGGTTTCTGCTTGTAGATATTTTCTATTCACGAGTTGGCAACTCACCCCCGTTGTGCCACAGTTCTTGCAGGTTTTGCCGTACAGGTTCCATAGCGGCATTTCTGGCACACTGCTTCCTTACGGGTGAATTGCTTTTGGTAGGTGGGTTCTTTTGTATCAAGAACCACCATTGTACTTCTATTATTCATTGTATCTAGAAATTCCATCAACCAAAACTTGTATATTGTTTTAGACTTAGACATTAGTGATGTATTATTCGACCTTAGAGTCGCGCTTAGTTGTATTGCGGTTTTCATACTTATTGAGTTTCTTTTGGATTTGACCCTCGCCTTTCGGCGTTGTATATTATCGCTTGCGTGGTTGTGACCGTCGATAGACGAAGAGCTAACTCCCGCTTGGGGATGCCTTTTATTCATTGCATATATACATTGTTCTTGTTGTACCCCGTTCGGGGCCAGTATTTACAAAAGAAACTCTGCCGAAATTTTTAGAAAAGACTTTACATCTTTTAAAATGCATATTCGGCTTAGTTATTTAAAAACCTTGACTTCAAAACATGTTTTCTTTACCTATTAAAACCAATTTTCTTTATTTATCCTTAAAATGGTTTTAGATTTCTGGGCTTTTGGCTTACTTGGATCAGATGGAGTCCTATAGACGTCATATGGTTCAAGGGCCAGTCACGTGCTCTTTCGGGTCGTGACAAAGTTGGTATCAAAGCGCTAGGTTGACCTTGGTTCGAGTCTAAGTTTGACTATGTGGATCCTAGGGCGTTTATATATATACGGAACTTAGGCTTGACCTTACGGAACTTAGACTTTGTCGAGGGGGTATTAGACCCGAACTTTCGTCGCGTAGGATGACCCTTGGTTGATGGAATAGGTGACTAAAGTAGAGTGACGTACCGTGGGTATGTTCCGCGGCATACTTACGACACGCCACTCCGCTTAAGGAACCTTAGGATGTACATATTTTCGAGATCAGTGATTCTCTTCATATCCATGATTATACATCCATTTGAGATCCCCGATTCTATTAGTTTCATTATCATACCTTCATTGATGCTGTTCCTTCTTATGATCATGTATCCACTCTGGATCTGTTGTTTCCTTTCTTGCCATTGATCTGCTCTCTTCGATACTCGATTGAGGTCCCTGTCGCCATGTTTGAGCGCAGTTTAGGCTGCTGCTAGGGTTACGGTCAGGGCGAGCTCGTCTAGTACGAGGGCCGACCATTGTGTTTTCTGGTGACATGGGAATGTCTCGAGTTAGTATTGATGATTGTGACCTCTAGTGGAGGCAAGTGCTTGGTTTGGCGCCGGATGATTGGGCCATTGTTAGAGCTACCAGTTGAGAGAGGACTGTTGATGCACAGCATACCTCAGAGATTATGATGTCGCCTACCGTGCAGACAGATGGACCAGCTGTTGCTGAGATTGACAGGATGTCACTTCCGGAGCTTACGAGCTGAGATTGCCGGAGATTTCAGGCGGATATGAGACAGATGATAGCTAGTCTACCCGATTTGAGAGACGAAGGTGATTCGTTCGATTTATGCGCCGGAGCAGGCCCAGTTGAGTTGAAGATTTCTAGTGCGGAGAGTCTTAGTCAGATCTAGAGCAGACCGATTTAGAGATGACCGCCAATGTATTGCCTTTCCTGGAGGATTGAGGCGTTGTTTGGCGTACAGACGAATGAGCCAGTTGTTGATGCAAATAACGAGATATCGCCCAGATGATTGGAGCTACTGCAGCATGAGTTTATACTTAGAGATATGATGGACGGTCGCTGGTCACCTGAGGATGAATGACTAGGACATGTGGTTCGTTCGCTTACCGATGCGAGGTCTTCAGATAGATTATTTCCAGCTAGAGACGACTTCACGCAGGTTTGTTGAGAGTCGATAGAGACGATCGAATGTCAGGAGCCCATTTTCCAAGTTTAAAGTATACGGAAAGATATGCAGGTGATTCTATGGACCCTCTAGAAGAATGAAACCCTAACTCGACTTAATGACCGTGTGAAAGCCTTTGAACCTTAGGGTTTGCGGCAGTTCTGCGGCGCCATTAGTGAGGCTTGGGTTTGCCCTTCTACGGCTGGACCACCGACGCTGTGGCATGTACTCGATACTATTAAACTGTACTCAAGATGTTGATCTCTTGGTGGATTATAAGGTTCTGACGAGTCGATCGAATGATTCGACATCATTCGGATATCATGTGATGGGATGCATTGCTTGGGAGACTCCAGATACGAGTATAGCCGTTGGGGCACGGTCCATGCAGCCACGATGAGACGAGTCCGAATCAGTCGACATTGAAGCAGAGTGAAGTAAAGAGTTCGCTAGAGATTTCGACGAGATGACGTTCTCCTCCGCTGACATCAGAGATGAGATAAGCACGCGGAGGCATTGTATATGGATATACCTTCCAGAAAGAGGCGCGATGAGTATGCAGCCATTCCGGAACAAGAATTAGCTTCAGCATTGGACGATGACTTCCGGGCAATTCGGCAGAAAAGAGATATACGAGAGACTTCGGATCGACCGTAGCCGAGAGCATTGCAGTGCGCAGATTGAGAAGTGACGTCGAAGTGGACGGAAATACAGACAAGCGGACAAGAGGTTCGTGAGAGACGCTGACGAGCTGTCATTACTTCCAGTCGAGGCTAGAGACCTGATATGCTTACAGAGGCGTTGGGATGCGACCAGATTCCGATAAATATGGTGCTAAGGACGCAGATGTTCATTGAGTGAGAAAAGATTATGCAAGAGTACCAGCCTCCGTACAGTTTGGCATAGACATGATTGGAAGAGATCTTGAGCAGGATTCCTTCCAGGACACTGCTGTAATGATATTTGCACCCAGGATCAGATGTGTGATGTGCATTCAGAGAGCCAGAGGCCGACGCCAGTAATATGCAGCTTTATGAGTGGTCGTGAGGATTGACCGAGAGGTGACCAGAGAAGTGCCAGAACGGAATCGTCCCCGTTAGTACACCTGACAGGGCCGATGAGCCGATTGACTACGAGATAGGTACTCCGCAGAGAAGATAAGGACCCAGAGTCAGAGGACGCCAGACCGTGAGCAAGAGGCAAGTAGATATCTTGCGCTGCTAGCAATGGATGCACCGACTCCTTCTCGACCTTGAAGGAGGAACTACCGACGACGGTATTTATGATTTGTGATTTTGTGATTCGATTATCACGTATCCGTCATCTTGGATTTCGGTATTTTGGGCGTTCTGTTTGCATGATTTAGTTTTGATGACTGAGTTTCATGATATTTGTAACATTTGGAATATTTAGAAATAAATAAAATTAATTAAGTTAATAATAAATTGATAAATCACAAACCGGTTAAAATCAAATATGTCAATCTTCATAAGTTATATGTAATACAAATTAAATTAAAATTATTATATGCAAATTAAATAAGTTATAAGGGTTTTAGTGACAAATTTAGCTTCATTTTAACAAAATGTGTGTTTTATAATAAGTTTGGTTGTGAGGGGTTTATATATAAAAATTTAAGTTTTTATGCAAATAGGATATTGTGGAAGGTATAAGTGAAAGTGAGTGGAATTTATTTTAGTTCAGAATTTATATTCAAATTAAAACTAAAATTTAAGATAAAGCAAGAACACATCATGCTTCCATACACTTACTCACCTTCCACCTCCTTCTTGCATGAAAGCCATACACTTTAAACCTTGACACCACCACCTTCCCTTATCCTTTCCCCATTCACTTATATAACAAATTTTTCTGTTCAAAACTCAGAATCAAAACTGAAAAGAATTAAAAGAAAAGAAAAGTAAAAGAGAAAAGAAAACAAGAGGAAGAAGAAAGGAGCTTAATTCTTGGAATTGTTCAACGTTAAGCTAGGAGGAACTTGGCATTCTTGGAGGGTTATTCCTACAGAAATTTCGGAGGGTAAAATCCTTAATCACAGTAGGTAGATAGGCTCTGTAGATTAGTTAGTATAGATTGAACATGTCACATTATATCGTATTTTAGTTAAATTTAATCTCTGTTAAAATCTGCTTTAATCTGGAAAATATTTAACTTAACTAAACAGAGTTAAAATGACGTTGGTAACCATTAGAATAAACCACAAGACCACGACACCAAGGGGCCGGTTTTTGGCCGGCGGCCATATAGGAAAATCCGGCGTCGCCGGCCATGGGGGGAGCTTTGTGGTTTTGCTCTGTTGGGTAGTTTACAGTACACAATCTTGGTTATTTTGGTACTGTTTAATTAAATTAGTTTCACAGCAGTTAAAATCTGAAAACATATATCGGAAAGGGTATCGTAAAACGCTAAATACGACACGGTTAAAATACGTCGTGATTTAGTTTCTGTAACAATACAGATTTAAGTTAAAATCCAGCAAGATTGAGTGTTTAATAACCTGATATAATCAAATAATACATAACTTATACGTAGGAGCGGGTATTTTTCATTTCCGTTATATCGGAATAGCCGTTTTTCTTATATGCGTTAAATTGTAAATTTAGATTCAGATACAAGAATTACGGAAGCAGCAAGGAAAGGGAAAGGATTAGCAATTCCGGAGTAGATTCGACCTTTCCGGTGAGTAGACTAAACATCTACCGGGGAATTTTGTAAAGATGGCGTGTTTCGCCCGTAGTTTTACTTAACTTAATGTTATAAATTGTTATGCCCAATTGATAATTTACATTCATTATATACACATATAAATTGATTAGTTGTTAGAACACTTCACAGTTATCGACGAGCCATGCCACGTGCATATCTTATATGCTACACACACCTCGTCGATATTGCTATGTCACTTACACTTAAACATCATACTTGTTAACCTGAATTCATATCGTATTTCACATATCAATAATAGTAGTAAATTGCATCTTTACATCATGTTACTATATGCGTATTTCTGTGTTATACATGAGCTAAATGCAGAATTGAGGATTTATGGTTTTGAGTTTTGAATGCTAATACATAAATCCAGTGTTTTCATGATTGATGTGTCATATCCACCATGAGATGATTTCTGTTTTGGTTTTATTCCGGACCGAGTGGGGGAGATATACGGTCGTGGATTTTATGTTATCCATACTGAGTGGGGGAGATATACAGTTGGATACATGGTGGACCCGGTCGAGACCGAGGGGCAGGATAGCCGTATTGAGACGGGAGAGCCTAGCGAGGTTACTTGATACCGGAGTTAGTGATAAATATACGGCGTGTATCTTGATGATAACGACCGGTATTATGATTCAGGATCATTCAGGGAATGATGCCTATTTGAAATGGAAGTTTTGTGTCGTTGATGGACACTGAGAAATGATTTTATTGAGTTGAGATTTCCATAGTATCATGAGATTTATTATTGAACTTCACATATACCCATAACTCATATTGATTCATATTTCAGTAGTATGATTGTCATATTTACTTTATTCACCGTTATATGTTAGTCATATTCACTGAGTTGGCAACTCACCCCCGTTATGCCATAGTTGCTTGCAGGGGTGGAGTGGACGGTTAGCTGCGAGGCAGAGCTACTTTTGCAGTGGTATTTCATCTTTTGATAGGTAGGTTACATGTGTAGTAACCTTTCTTTTGTTTGATTTTGTATATTGTATCTAGAAAGTCTCCATCAAACCTGTATCTTGACTTAGAATGAGAGATTATATATATATGGACAGTTGAAATCAATTGGTCATTTTTTTATAGTTTCTTTATTTATGAGATTCATAATGATATTTTATATGTTTATCTTCATGTTCATTGTTAATATTGTTGATCCCAACTAGGGATACAACTAAACCCAACCCTTTATACTTGTTAATAAATTAATTTCATAAATGGGGATTTTTACTTAAAAAAAAACTAAATTTTCATAAATAATTCCGCAATAAGGTATTTTGATCTTGGTTTCGGCTTACTTGGACTTTGTACATATCTTTAGATATGATACAATCTAAGTGCCGGTCACATCCAAACTTGGGTCGTGACAAAGTTGGTATCAAAGCTTAGGAGTAACCTTACGGAATTAAGTAAGGGATCTCAATAGGTTGATATGAGTCCGAGAGTTAGGATGACCTTTGGTTTGATGGAGTAGGTGAATTAGGATGAATGCAGTACCGTACGTATGTTCCGCGGTATATTTACGTTATCGTATTCAGCCTAACTAACCTTAGGATGTTTATCTTGATCTATTCTTCCGTTGATTCTCCGTTATTGATTGCTTCTGTTCCTACACCTTATCAACTCTCGTTTCTTGTTCCAGTTGCTATGGCTACGCGGGCTAGGCGAGCCGCAGCCAGAGATGCAGCTAGGAAGAGTCCGCCTGTGACGACGACTGATACACCGGACGTTCCGGCGGTGCATGAGCATGTTGGTCCTCCTCCTCCAGATCGCATGACTAGGATTGAGGAGGGTATGTTGGGATTACAGCGAGTGGTAGGACGTTAGCTGAGGCCACTCGAGTACTGAGACCGGATCCAGCACCGACCGTAGCAGAGTCCGAGGTACAGCCTACACAGACGGTGGCACTAGTAGATACGATAGTGATGGAGGTATCACTTGCAGAGTTTATGCGATTGAGACCTCCGGTATTTACGGGGACCGATGTGGCGGAAGATCCTCAGTCTTTTCTTGATAGGATGGCGAGGATCGGCAGATCATTGTGATGTTCTGATGCGAGGTCAGTAGAGCTGACTAGCTTTCGTTTGGAGGGACTTGCACAGGAGTGGTTTGAGTCGATGGAGAGAGGTCGAGCTACGAGTCTTCCTCCGATGACGTGGACCGAGTTTTCTACGGTTTTTCTTGCTAGATTTCTTCCCCAGAGTGTGAGGGACGCTACAGCTAGCAGTTTTGAAGCATTGAGGAAATCTGCAAGTATGTCAGTAGCAGATTATGACTTACGATTCACCCAGCTATCGCGCTATGCCCCATACTTAGTACCTACGGAAGAGCTTCGGGTGAAGAGGTTCCTAAGGAGTTTGGACACACAGTTGTATCTGGTGACAGGCTCCCAGCATTTTGATACGTATGCACAGGCTATGGATGCGGCAATTCGAGTAGAGGAGCGTTTGAGCGAGTCAGTGGTCGTTCCGGAGCCAAAGAGGAATAGACCGATCGTGCCGACGAATAGACAGTTTGGCAGAGGTAGAGGGTCACATCCAGGCAGATATACTCTAGGCCGCAGTGTCGGACGAGGTCGGACACAGGGCCAGATGTTCAGTTCTTATCCTGATGATCAGAGATCACCATCTACCTGTTTTTGTTGTGGACTTCCCGGACACTTTGCGCGGGATTGTAGATCTCAGGGAGGGACCGTTGCTCCTCAGGTTTCTTTACCCCTTCCACCTCCTATGCTGATGGCTTTACTTCCTCCCCCAGTTGGCGCTACACGCCAGGCAGTTGCACCACGAGGACGAGGCTTTACAGGACGTATTCAGAGAGGTCGAGGAGATCGAGGTAGAGGACGACAGGATGCGGGCAGGGGCCAGGCACGAGTATTTGCGCTGACTCCACAGGATGCCCAGACATCAAATGCAATCGTGACAGGTACTCTTATAGTATGCTCATTAGAGGCACATGTTTTATTTGATCCCGGTTCTACGCATTCATATGTATCTTCACGATTCGCACTTTTGTTGGGGAAAGAGTCGTCATTACTAGAGTTGCCATTGGTAGTGATTACCCCCGTTGGAGATTCCTTTATAGCTCGGCACGTATTCAGATCGTCTTCGGTGCGCATTGGTGATAGAGATTCGCTAGTTGATCTGATTCTCCTAGACATGTTAGATTTTGACACACTTCTTGGTATGGATTGGTTAGCCGCTTGTCATGCCTATGTAGATTGTCGAGGAAAAGCGGTTAGATTTGGTTTTCCAGGTGAACCGGTGTTTGTTGTGCAGGGGGATTGCAAATTAATCCCTGTCAACATGATTTCTGCTCTTTGTGCGGGGCGACTCTTGATAAAGGGTTGTCGTGGGTTCCTGGCTTTCGTTCAGGACTCAGAGGTCGCTGAGGTTCCATTGGATCAGATTCCGATCATACGAGAATTTCATGAGATATTTCCTGCTGAGTTACCAGGATTGCCACCCGATCGGGACATCGAATTTTGTATCGACTTGATTCCGGGTGCGGGGCCTATTTCTATACCACCCTATCGAATGGCACCGACGGAATTGAAGGAACTCAAAAGCCAGTTGCAAGAATTGTTAGATAGAGGAATTGTTCGTCCAAGTGTATCACCGTGGGGAGCTCCTGTTTTATTTGTAAAGAAGAAGGACGGTAGTATGAGAATGTGCATCGACTACCGACAGCTGAATCGTGTCACTGTGCAAAATAGGTATCCACTACCACGTATAGATGATTTGTTCGATCAGTTGCAAGGAGCTGGGTTTTTCTCGAAGATTGACTTGAGGTCAGGGTATCATCAGTTGTGGGTTCGGAAGGACGATATTCCGAAGACGGCGTTTCGTACGAGATATGGGCACTATGAATTTCTGGTGATGTCGTTCGGACTCACCAATGCTCCAGCAGCTTTTATGGATATGATGAACCGTATCTTTAGACCATTTATTGATCGGTTTATTATAGTATTCATAGATGATATTCTTATATATTCTCGGAGTCAGACGGAGCATGAGCAGCATTTACGTATCACGTTGCAGACCTTGAGAGAGCATCAGCTGTATGAAAATTCTCTAAGTGTGCTTTTTGGCTCGATAGTGTGGAGTTCTTAGGTCACATAGTTACGAGAGAAGGTATATGTGTGGACCCAAAGAAAATTGAAGCGGTACAACACTGGCCCAGGCCTATGTCTGTTACGGAGGTTCGGAGTTTCTTAGGTCTGGCAGGTTATTACAGACGCTTCGTACAGGATTTCTCACGAATAGCGGCACCTTTGACAGGATTGACTAGGAAGGAAGTTCCATTTCAGTGGACAGATGCGTGTGAGCAGAGTTTCCAGCAACTGAAGACGCGTTTGACGACTGCACCTGTATTATCTTTACCTTCCGGGTCAGGGGGTTTCGTCGTGTATTGCGATGCTTCTAAAGTGGGTCTAGGTTGTGTACTGATGCAACACGGCAGAGTTATAGCTTATGCTTCTCGACAGTTAAAGAGGCATGAACAAAATTACCCCACTCATGATCTAGAGATGGCTGTTGTAGTATTCGCATTGAAGATTTGGAGACATTACTTGTATGGAGAATCGTGTCAAATCTTCACAGATCATAAAAGCTTAAGGTATATCTTTCAGCAGAGAGATCTGAACCTCAGGCAGCGTAGATGGATGGAACTGGTGAAAGATTACGATTGTGAAATCTTGTACCATCCAGGCAAGGCGAATGTTGTAGCAGATGCCTTGAGTAGGAGGCCTAGAGGTAGCTTATCTCATTTGAGCATTTTGCAGAGACAGTCTTCTACGGACTGGCAGATCTTATGTGATAGTCGTATACAGTTTGAGTTCACGTCGGCAGGAGGCCAGCTAGCACATGTTTGCACCAGACCTCAGTTATTAGATCGCATTCGAGAGGCGCAGCCTACAGATACTCGTATATTGGAGATTATGGATCAGGTTAGGCAGGGCAGGGAGACGGGGTTTATGATTGATGATTATGGAGTATTACGCTTTAGGACTCGTCTCTGTGTGCCAGATTCTGACGGATTGAGGCGTGAGATTTTGGAGGATGCCCACAGATCAGTATACAGTATTCATCCTGGTTCCACCAAAATGTATCGTGACTTGAAAGATGTTTATTGGTGGGAAGGAATGAAGAGGGACATTGCAGAATATGTTTAAAGATGCTTGACTTGTCAGCAAGTCAAAGCAGAACACCAGAGGCCAGCGGAGAGCTGCAGCCCTTACCCATTCCAGAGTGGAAATGGGAACAGATTTCCATGGATTTTATGGTGGGTCTACCCAGGACTAGCAGAGGGTATGATTCCATTTGGGTGATTGTAGATAGATTGACAAAGGCCGCTAATTTTCTTCCAGTAAAGACGACGTATGGATTTGCTCAGTATGCACAGGTTTATATCGATGAGATTGTACGTCTACATGGAGTGCCGACATGCATAGTATCAGATCGAGGTGCCCAGTTCACTAGCAGGCTATGGCAGAAACTTCAGAACGCTTTTGGTACACGGCTGAGTTTTAGTACAGCTTTCCACCCACAGACAGACGGTCAGTCGGAGCGGACCATTCAGATACTGGAGGATATGCTTCGGGCTTGTAGCCTAGATTTCGGCGGTAGTTGGGATCGTCACCTACCTTTGGTAGAATTCTCGTACAACAACAGTTTTCAAGAGATGATCCAGATGGCACCCTTTGAAGCTTTGTATGGAAGGAAATGTCGATCACCCGTTTGCTGGACGGAACTTAGTGAGAGTTGTATATTGGGACCGCAGATAGTACAGGAAACTACAGAGAAGATTCAATTGATACGAGATAGAATGAAAGCGGCTCAATGTAGACAAAAGTCATATGCAGATCGACGACGACGTAAACTCGAGTTTGATGTGGGAGATCATGTGTTTCTTCGAGTATCTCCAATGAAAGGTGTGATGCGTTTCGGGAAGAAAGGGAAGCTCAGCCCCAGATATGTTGGACCTTACGAGATTTTAGAAAGAGTGGGCGCTGTAGCTTATCGGTTAGCACTTCCTCCTAGTTTTCCCGACGTACATCCGGTGTTTCACGTTTCGATGCTTCGCAGATATCTTCACGATCCATCTCACGCGATCCAGCATCAAATCTTACAGCTTGAGCCAGATTTATCCTATACAGTGCAGCCAGTCGCTATTCTAGACAGATAGGCAAAGCAACTACGATCAAGGATACTTCCGTCTTTAAAGGTTCTCTGGCAAGGGAAGGATCGCGAGGAGACTACTTAGGAGACGGAGGACGCAATGCGAAAGAAATTTCCACATCTTTTCGTAGGTATATCTAGTAATTATTTTAAATTCGGGGACCGAATTTTCTTAAGGGGGGATATTGTAACATTTGGAATATTTAGAAATAAATAAAATTAATTAAGTTAATAATAAATTGATAAATCACAAAACAGTTAAAATCAAATATGTCAATCTTCATAAGTTATATGTAATACAAATTAAATTAAAATTATTATATGCAAATTAAATAAGTTATAAGGGTTTTAGTGACAAATTTAGCTTCATTTTAACAAAATGTATGTTTTATAATAAGTTAGGTTGTGAGGGGTTTATATGTAAAAATTTAAGTTTTTATGCAAATAGGATATTGTGGAGGGTATAAGTGAAAGTGAGTGGAATTTCTTTTAGTTCAGAATTTATATTCAAATTAAAACTAAAATTTAAGATAAAACAAGAACACATCATGCTTCCATACACTTACTCACCTTCCACCTCCTTCTTGCATGAAAGCCACACACTTTAAACCTTGACACCACCACCTTCCCTTATCCTTTCCCCATTCACTTATATAACACATTTTTCAGTTCAAAACTCAGAATCAAAACTGAAAAGAATTAAAAGAAAAGAAAAGTAAAAGAGAAAAGAAAACAAGAGGAAGAAGAAAGGAGCTTAATTCTTGGAATTGTTCATCGTTATGCTAGGAGGAACTTGGCATTCTTGGAGGGTTATTCCTACATAAATTTTGGAGGGTAAAATCCTTAATCACAGTAGGTAGATAGGCTCTGTAGATTAGTTAGTATAGATTGAACATGTCACATAATATCGTATTTTAGTTAAATTTAATCTCTGTTAAAATCTGCTTTAATCTGGAAAATATTTAACTTAACTAAACAGAGTTAAAATGATGTAGGTAACCATTAGAATAAACCACAAAACCACGACACCAAGGGGCCGGTTTTTGGCCGGCGGCCATATAGGAAAATCCGGCGTCGCTGGCCATGGGGGGAGCTTTGTGGGTTTGCTCTGTTGGGTAGTTTACAGTACACAATCTTGGTTATTTTGGTACTGTTTAATTAAATTAGTTTCAAAGTAGTTAAAATCTGAAAACATATATCGGAAAGGGTATCGTAAAACGCTAAATACGACACGGTTAAAATACGTCGTGATTTAGTTTCTGTAACAATACAGATTTAAGTTAAAATCCAGCAAGATTGAGTGTTTAATAACCTGATATAATCAAATAATACATAACTTATACGTGGGAGCGGGTATTTTTCATTTCCGTTATATCGGAATAGCCGTTTTTCTTATATGCGTTAAATTGTAAATTTAGATTCGGATACAAGAATTACGGAAGCAGCAAGGAAAGGGAAAGGATTAGCAATTCCGGAGTAGATTCGACCTTTCCGGTGAGTAGACTAAACATCTACCGGGGAATTTTGTAAAGATGGCGTGTTTCGCCCGTTGTTTTACTTAACTTAATGTTATAAATTGTTATGCCCAATTGATAATTTACATTCATTATATACACATATAAATTGATTAGTTGTTAGAACACTTCACAGTTATCGACGAGTTATGCCACGTGCACATCTTATATGCTACATACACCTCGTCGATATTGCTATGTCACTTACACTTAAACATCATACTTGCTAACCTGAATTCATATCGTATTTCACATATCAATAATAGTAGTAAATTGCATCTTTACATCATGTTACTATATGCGTATTTCTGTGTTATACATGAGCTAAATGCAGAATTGAGGATTTATGGTTTTGAGTTTTGAATGCTAATACATAAATCCAGTGTTTTCATGATTGATGTGTCATGTCCACCATGAGATGATTTCTGTTTTGGTTTTATTCCGGACCTAGTGGGGGAGATATATGGTTGCGGATTTTACGTTATCCATACTGAGTGGGGGAGATATACAGTTGGATACATGGTGGACCCGGTCGAGACCGAGGGGCAGGATAGCCGTATTGAGACGGGGGAGCCTAGCGAGGTTACTCGATACCGGAGTTAGTGATAAATATACGGCGTGTATCTAGATGATAACGACCGGTATTATGATTCAGGATCATTCGGGAATGATGCCAATTTGAAATGGAAGTTTTGTGTCGTTGATGGACACTGAGAAATGATTTTATTGAGTTGAGATTTCCATAGTATCATGAGATTTATTATTGAACTTCACATATACTCATACCTCATATTGATTCATATTTCAGTAGTATGATTGTCATATTTACTTTATTCACCGTTATATGTTAGTCATATTTACTGAGTTGGCAACTCACCCCCGTTGTGCCACAGTTCCTTGCAGGGGTGGAGTGGACGGTTAGCTGTGAGGCAGAGCTACTTTTGCAGTGGTATTTCATCTTTTGATAGGTAGGTTACATGTGTAGTAACCTTCCTTTTTTTTGATTTTGTATATTGTATCTAGAAAGTCTCCATCAAACCTGTATCTTGACTTAGAATGAGAGATTATATATATATGGACAGTTGAAATCAATTGGTCATTTTTTTATAGTTTCTTTCTTTATGAGATTCATAATGATATTTTATATGTTTATATTCATGTTCATTGTTAATATTGTTGATCCCAACTAGGGATACAACTAAACCCAACCCTTTATACTTGTTAATAAATTAATTTCATAAATGGTGATTTTTACTTTAAAAAAACTAAATTTTCATAAATAATTCCGCAATAAGGTATTTTGATATTGGTTTCGGCTTACTTGGACTTTGTACATATCTTTAGATATGATACAATCTAAGTGCCGGTCACATCCAAACTTGGGTCGTGACAATATTTGTTTCATGCACCCACTGGGTATTTATATTTTGCGCATAGTTATTACATTTGAGCTATTGATTGTGATTTCACGCCTATCTTATGCAGTGATTTGATTTACACTTCCAGCATAGTTTTCATGCACCTTTAGTGTTTTGATATACGACTTTGGTGCACACCAGATGCACTAAATCGGGATTTTTCGTGCATGTCATATGCACCTGAATTTGCTGTCAGGCACACGCGTTGCCTATGACAGATGTTTCGTGCACACCCGTTGCAACTAGATGTTGTTTTGTGCCCATGTATGGCACATACAAGGATTTTGATTCATTGCGCACTAGACGCACGGGATATTCTTATATATACATTTTGGGGATTGATTTCTAGTAGAGCAGTACATTTTTATGTTATTCGCTTTGTATTGATGTTTTCGGAGCCCCGACAATTTGGATTTTTTTTTCTGAAATGTTTTAGTAGGGTTTAAATTCAAATTCGGGGACCGAATTTCTTTTAAGGGGGGTAGATTGTAACATTTCCAAATAATAAAATATTATTTTTGGGGAATTTTTATAATTTAATATTATTTTATTGAATATTTTAATATTTCGGTATTATTAAATACAAATAAATGGGAAAAAATTTGGAAAATTATAAAATAGGGTATTTTATAGAATTATGCCATTTTAAAGTTTTTATGATTAGTTATATTCTAATTTAGTGTTAATCGCGATTAAAAATCGCTAATCGGTTTTTTAGCATTTTTGTGCAAAACATGCACATATCATTTTTATCACACTTGTGCATTTTTCTTGCCATGGTTCACTTTGGGTTTACTATTCTTGGGAGAAGGATTTTGAGAGAATAAGAAAAGAAAAAGAAAATGGAAAAGGGGAATATTATATGAGGTTTGGTGAGAGAGTGGTATGGGCTTCTTTGACCAAGACTTAGCCATTCCTCCATCGTCTTCACCATTTCTCTCTCCCTCTTCTTTGCTTGCTGCTGCTGCTCCTGCACCTCATTCTCCCTCTCCTCTTCAACTCCTCAAATCACCATGAAAACAACTTCAAAACCCCACTCTCATTTCATTAAATATGTGCACAAGCTCAAGATCTACACATTGAACTAAAGAAGCAAAGATTTTGGCCACTAGGGGCAACTCAAGAAAATTCTTGAGTTGCCAAATGAGGTATTTGCTGAACCATTTGCTTAGTTTTAGCGTTACTTATGCCCCATGTTTAGATTGAACCGATATTGTTTGTTATTGTGGAGTTAAGGAAAACCTAGTTAGGGTTTAAGGAAATTTTGTGTTGTAATATGAAATTGAGCTCAGTAGAGGCTACACCAACACCCTAGTGCATGAATGGAGATCCAAAACCTGAGAGTTGAAACCCGGAATACGGATTTAGAAACCGATATCGGAGAAATTATGAAATCTGTGAAGGTTTTATTGAATCTGCTTTCACCCAAGACATTCTAAAATAAAATTGATTGGACAGTGAGATGTGCAGGCACCCTAGAACCACCACACAAGACCCCAACCCCTAACTCATTGACCCGGCCGCAGATTTATTCTGTTTGGCCGCAATTTGCGGCCTGGACCCACCAAACTTGCACGTTTTGGTTTTGGTGTTCCCTTATTTGTAGATTAGGCCCTTGGTATGTATAGATTTGTCTAGTTTGATCTTGGATGAAATCTGGAGCCTATTTCCTAAGTTGTTGTTTTGGATTCGTGTTTCCTTATTCCGTATTTTTAATTCTGCAATTGTGTATTGTGTTTTACCTCGACTATTGGGCGTTTATACGAAGATATCGAGGATTGATTGATGGTTTTAAAGGCGTGCCAATAGGTTCTAACCTATAGTCCCCTTATGGTATTGTTTTGGGTTTCGTATGCCGTTTTAGCTTTGATTTGGTTTTAATGCGCATATACGATATTTTGATATGTAGGTACCCATGAAGACTTCGGGACGATAAGGAAGCGCGTGGCGACGTCCACAAATGAAGACGCAAGGTGAGTAGATTATATCTACAGGGGGAAGTCGGGTGGATGGCGTATAGCACCCCTGCAGTCCGTAGTTGTTATATTATATATATGATAGTTAGGTGTATTATGGATAGTGTAGGGTTAGAAGTGACTAGTGTAGTTCATAGTCGCGAACCCTAGAATAGATTTACACTTACACGCACACCCTTGCATATTCATTATACTTGCACTGTGTTTGATGATATTGGATGACATTGGAGATGAGTCGATGATGTTGGGCATTGTGCCGCGAGATCAGTGATTTGATGTGATTCGTATTTGGAATACGATACATGATCTCTAGCGGGCCTTGGGACGTGTGCTTGCACACGCAGTATATAAATGGTATCGATTTGTACTAGACTTAGATCAGTACCCCAGATTATGTGTTATGATGATAATGATACCTGATATCTGATGAGAGGAATATGATATTGACACGTACCCAGCTATTGGGATGCCGTAAGACGATTTACCGTACGAGCCTATATTAATGATAGATCTGCACTCATGACTCGAGGATGTCTTACGATATACTGTATCGTACGCGATATTATTGAGGCAGGATCACCGACTATTATATATATATATATATATCGACTCAGATTTAGGTGGTTTCCATACCTCTCCCGATTGGCTTGATACTTAGATCTGTAGTTTGCATAGTAGATTATTCACTGTGGTGTTGATTATTTGATTTCCGCATATTCATGCTATTCACGTTGCTTTGCATATGTTTATTGCTGTATTATTATCATGCTGTTAGGACACCAGCACTATTATCGATGATGCGTATGTTCCACGTACACTGTTTGCCGGCTCACACATTTCATAATCGATAATTGCCATGCCACTACACTGTAGTACTGTTGCATTCATGATATGATTCTTGTATAGCATATTGTACACTTATACCTGTACACAAACATAGATGATTCTGACTTGATTAGAGATTTGGGAACCGCAAGATATTCTTCAAAACTGATTCGTTTTAAAAGAGCGGTTTCCTTCGACATGCGCACATTACTATTCCATGTTGCATGACTTCTGATATGCTTACCTTTCTTTACATGTCGCATACATCATGTTTTGATTATACGCATTGAGATATGTTGTTTCCATGATATTTCTGGATTTGGGAACCGTGGGTATTTCAAAAGAGAATATATAATTGTTTAAAAAACACGGTTACCCTTGATATGATATTTCAGTGCGTCCACCATGTGTTTTCTCGGTGTTGAGAGCGACATGTGAAATCCGATTTGAGGAGGCGGATGAGGCCGATTGCGGGTACATGGTGGACCCGGTATGGTACCCCGGGGCGAGAACGGTTTCGCTGTGTAGTAGAAGGTGAGCCTGGCAGAGGGACTACTACCTACCGGTGATTGTATTTGAGCTCGGCGGATATCTGGAGGATACCGACCGGAGTTGAGAGATGGACATGGGCTGACCCGTACTGCCGGGGCCGAGGGCCGATACCGCAGACGGAGCCCCATATGGATGAGGATTTACGTGCCGATGCTAGGCACGGGTTTCATGATGATTTCCATGATTTTGATTATATCCTCATATTTGCATGCATGATGCTTATTGTCGTTGGATGACAGGTGGACAGGATCCACATATATACAGACATTGATTACATACAGACTTTGACTACATTGATCATACTTCATTGTATATATAACAGGGTATGAGAGCGCTGTTATATATACCCTTACACCAATATTAGTGGAATGGGACGCTAATATATGTGTATTGATATCCATTTTGATACTTCATGCAGACATACCTTATATTTATGACATGTTATTACCTGAGGCACTGGCACGAGTATTTGGCACTACCTACATGTTTAGATGTTACATTGCCACCTTATCATGCTTAAGACTTACTCTTGAGATTTATATCATATACTGATCGTATTGACTTAGGATTATGTCTTATATTCGGTTTCTTCTTATAGATATTTTCTATTCACGAGTTGGCAACTCACCCCCGTTGTGCCACAGTTCTTACAGGTTTTGCCGTACAGGTTCCATAGCGGCATTTCTGGCACACTGCTTCCTTGCGGGTGAATTGCTTTTGGTAGGTGGGTTCTTTTGTATCAAGAACCACCATTGTACTTGTATTATTCATTGTATCTGGAAATTCCATCAACCAAAACTTGTATATTGTTTCAGACTTAGACATTAGTGATGTATTATTCGACCTTAGAGTCGCGCTTAGTAGTATTGCGGTTTTCATACTTATTGAGTTTCTTTTGGATTTGACCCTCGCCTTTCGGCGTTGTATATTATCGCTTGCGTGGTTGTGACCATCGATAGACGAAGAGCTAGCTCCCGCTTGGGGATGCCTTTTATTCATTGCATATATACATTGTTCTTGTTGTACCCCGTTCGGGGCCAGTATTTACAAAAGAAACTCTGCCGAAATTTTTAGAAAAGACTTTACATCTTTTAAAATGCATATTCGGCTTAGTTATTTAAAAACCTTGACTTCAAAACATGTTTTCTTTACCTATTAAAAACCAGTTTTCTTTATTTATCCTTAAAATGGTTTTAGATTTCTGGGCTTTTGGCTTACTTGGATCAGATGGAGTCCTATAGACTTCATATGGTTCAAGGGCCAGTCACATGCTCTTTCGGGTCGTGACACATATATGGGATCCTGATCCGGTATCTAATACCCCAGACGTAGAGTGAACTGAGAAACAGTTCTCGATAACTAACACACCAGAAGAAGATGCATCAACATGCTTATTCTTCGTTTGGGCGGCATGTGAATTCTGGTATTCCCCTATTTCATGTTCAGTCTTATAACAATTATAAGAAAGAACGGAACCAACGTTCCCCTGCTCAGTATAACAAGCGTGTTCGGTCAATACATCCATATTATTATCTTGATTAAGGCCTGACATGGTCGCTACCTGGAGAGAGAGAGAAGAAAACACTTTAGCGTGCGCTCTTGCAAGATTAGATTGGTTATTATCTTATCTAATCAGGATGGCTCCCACTGTTTTAATCAAATCTTCCTTCAAACCCTAAAAGGTAAGATTAGCCGGGATTAATTACACCTTACTAGTTCGTCAATCTTTCAGCCAGATCAGTGTTGGTACTTTGAGGGAGGTTCCCCGTGCTTTCGCACGGACCTAATTAAAATAAACCTCATTTTCCTAGAGGCATAACCCCGTTAACACCTTTCTAGACACCTACTTGATTGGCTAATTGTCCTGTGTAAAACTCTCCCAGGAGTAACTCTTACTCGCAGTGGGTATCGGGATCCAACTATTTGATAGAAGGTATGCAATCTCATTGCAAATTTCAACACTTTGAAATTTCCGATAATGCTTTTACCCCTAGTGACTTATGACTTTAACTATGGTCAACAAATCATAAGCACTAGTCAAGTTCTATCTGTCATTTCTTGATTAATTTAGACCCACCCATATGACCCTTAACTATGGTCAACAAAGTCATATGACTGTCCTAATTAATCACATCATATGTTATATAAGAAAACATCACTTAGCTACCGTACACTGCGCCTTAACTATGGTCAACAAACGCAGCATGAATACTAAGTACTCTATTTTCCTAAAATGACGGAGGGTTACGCAGGTTTTTCAGAAAACCATATGCCTAATGAACTTGATATCGTTGTAGAAACAAGTGATTTTGAAAAGGAGTGTTTTTGAGGCTTTTCTAGTTTTGCTAAAGAGGTCACTCCTGGTGAAGGGATCTCGTCTCTTTCCTCATCGAATAAGGTGCAGGATATTTCATAAATACCGCTGTGCAAAGCAAGAACTATAGAAGCAATCAAAAACTAAACCGTGAGTTTGTAGCATCTGCCAGTTTTGCTAAAGAGGTCACTCCCGATGAAGGGATCTCGGCTCTTTCCTCATCGAATAAGGTGCAGGGTATATCATATATACCACTATGCAAAGCAAAACTGTAGCTACCCTTTTTATAATGTTTTGATTCTATGACATCTTTTAGGTTTCTTTTCTTTTATTAATCTCATTAATAAATCATATCATTTAAGCTTCCTAAGTATAAGGTTACTAGGCACTCACACAAGGGACTATAAGGCATCAACTATGCCCGATTTAAAATTTAGACGTGCCGAACAACCCTAACCAAGATCTTTAAACTAGAGATTAGGCGAAACAAAGCATGTTAAACACTTTAACATCTAAGAGATAGGGATTACTACCTTTGTAGTCCGTTCCTTGACTTCTAAACCTCTGTGTTGTGGTCCATTCGCTGCGATCATCAAGTTCCCGAACTCTAGAGAGGCTCCACGAAGAGAAAGATGCAAGCTTGCTTCCGATCTTCGATAACTAAGATGATCTCTCACCCACTAAATGAAGTGAACACCCTAATATAATTGGCAAGAATAGATTAAGATGATGAAGTTGGAATTTAGCTCTCATTTGTTTTCGATTTCTCACTCATTTTCACCACCTTTGAAAAAGCTTGAAAGCTTTTCAAGGAAGAAGAAGAAGAAGAAGATCAAAATCCTTTTGTGATGAATAATGAAAAGTGTGTGAGGTTAGAAATGCTACCATGGGTTAAGAATGAATTCTTAACCCATGTAGAGAGTTAACTATGGTGAAGGGTTGGGTTGGGTTAAGCAAATATCTACACAAAATATCCAAAGTCAAAGTCAAAGCTTCAAGAAGCTTCTTGAAAGCTTCATGCAAGCTTAACCCTAATCCAAACCTTAACCATATTTAATCTCCATAAAACATGTTGCATTTATAACCATAACATGTTACAATATTATATATCACATATACAATATTTATTGTAACAAAATACAATTAACATATATCGCATATATATCAATGTATTACCCGAGTGAGAAAAAGAATCTTTTAGTGAGCTTATATTAGTTAATGTAATTTAATATATCAAATATATAATTATACATTAAATTATCGAATCAACACTTGATCCGATAATCCTGCTATTTCACAAATAACCGACTAATATAATCTGTATCAGTTCATCGAATCAACACTTGATCCGATGACCCGGCTATATCACATATACCCCGTCGATATCTCATATCGCGAGAATCTAATACGGTATCACGTACACGTATTGTTCTCGGTCCCGCACATATCACATATGTGCTCCTGCTCCGTTTTGCATGAGCCAGAAAACCTCTGTGTAAGACTCTAAAGAATCGTCAATACGCCGGCAGTAGGTGATGATCATATCAAACACCCACAAGCTGCAAGCGGTCGGCTAAATGTAACAGCCACCCCGGTATCGTGTCGATATGAGGTCTATAACAGTTCGAGAAACTACAGATAACACTTACCAGTAAATCTCAGCAACCCTGGCCAGGGATTTCCAGTTATAGCCAATCGAACACAGCGCAACATCAACTCCCTATACCGGGAGAGACGAATCTCCTCCTATCTCTCATTGCCTCCATATGATTCGGGACTGTACCCAAAAGTCACCTTTTTGCACGCCCTCTTGGACGTGGTATGATGGAAATCAAAGCACAGTGGGAATCACACAAGACTCTATGACGATCTCGGGTCTACAAATTAACCTGTACCAGTGTCACCAGAGAACTGCCATCTGACGTGAGGTATAATACCATCTGGGAGTTCTCGGCGAGTCCGTCCAGTGTACCCAGTCTCCACTGAGCACCCGTACACCATCCTTGATGTCAAACACCGATGGATATGGGATCATCCATCGCCCATCATATGGGTCAAGATGCGTATACGCTAGTCTACTCTGGTGTATTGATGCCCTGTCTCGATACTCCCTTGACTAGGAACAGTTATTGGATGTACTCGTCGACTACCATGGCCCCACTAGTATGATCTCATCATAGTCTGAGTAGTCGAGTACATATCCTAAAGGCTTTATCAACATGTAACATAGAGACAATCAGAGTACATGTTAACATAAAGTACAACCAGATAGCATACTATCATGTCGAGCAAGAAAGTCCTCCCTATATATGTCCAAGCATCCATTACAATATACATCATATGTACAGTAATGGAATCTAGGGCATACATATAACTAACAATCTCCCACTTGCGCTTAGGCTATCTGTTGTGGTATCGCATACCCAACAATCAGCTGTGGTTGAAGTATCTCATACTTAACCATCCCATAATAGTCTCTACTGGAAAATAGGCCTTTGTGAGTGGATCCACGCTGTTGTCCTCTGTGTCTACTCTCCTAATCTCGATCTCCCTATAGATCAACCATCTCCATGATCAGGTGATACTGCCTAAGAATTATATCTGGATTTCTGATGGGAAGGGTTCCTTGGCATAAGCCACAACTCCATTGTCATACAATGGTAGGAACGAAGTTCATCTCATGAACTTATATATATCCAGATTGCCTCTTTTGTAGTATCCTTGGTAACTATGTAACTTGCCTTTAATCGTCTAGTATGTCACGGAATCTAGCTTGGAACTCTTCCAACATACCGTCCCTCCACTGAGGGTAAAGACAATGCCTGCGACTGACATTCAGTCGTCCTTATCACCTTGGAACTTTTCCAGTGATTCTCCCCAGGATTGATTGATACCATCTCACTACACCTAGTGAGAATCCTAACATCCATTTAGATCTATCTCATAGATATAAAACCTAGGATTTAGGAGGTATCACTTGATCCTATATGGAGAATCCTTATGATAAGCGGTGATTGACCGAGCGTAGCAAAGGAAACTCATTCCCTATTAAGAGTATGTCATCCACGTACTCTACGAGGATCACCACCATACTCTCTACTACCTTTTTGTATATACAAGGTTCATCTACCATTTTGATAAAGTCAAACTCTTTGACTACTTCATCAAAACAGACGTTCCAACTCTGCGATGCCTGATTTATCACATAAAATATCTTGCTCACGTTTCTTTTGCTCCCACTGTTTACGAAGCCCTCTGGCTGTGTACTTATAGACGCTCTCTTACAAATCAATATTTAGAAAAGTAGTCATGACACCCAACCGCCGGATATCGTAGTCATGGTATGTAGCCGTGGCAAGTAGGATCTGAATGGACTTTAAGCATAGCTTTGAAAGTCTCAACTTTTCCATGTACACCAAGTAATCTTCTCAAGATATACTTGCTCCTGATGGGGATTTAACCCTTCAGATAAAGCAACCAAAGTCCATACTTTGTTGGTGTTTAAGGATTCCATCTCAGATCGCTAAGCATCCAGCCATTCTCATAGAGTCCCACTCCTTATGGCCTGCTCGAAACTAGTTGGGTCATCATCTCATGATGCAATCCTCGCTCCCACTGTCATAGAGAAAACCGAAGTATCTCTCAGGCGGGTGAGAAACCCTACTAGATCGGCGGAGAGTCCATAGTTCGTTAGAAACTATTGAATCCTTTGGTTCTACCAAATCATCAGTTGCAGTTTGTATAGATGGAACTCTTTCCAGTTCTACCTCATGACCACTAATTTCTTCACAAGAAATTCCCTTTCAAAAAGGTGGCATGCTGAGAAACAAAACATCTTTTGTTTCTCGGTTTGGTAGAAGATATTCCCTTGCGAATGCTTGGGATATCCAACAAACTTCCACATAACTGACTTTGCGTCGAGCATGTCCGGATTATGCTTTAAGACATAGGCTGGACAACTCCAAATCTTAACATACTTAAGATATGGGCACTTCCCATTCCATATCACATATGAAGTGGTAGGCAACTGATTTGATTGGAACCCTATTAAATAGGTATGCAGCTTCACAAGTGCATAACTCCCAAAAGGAAATAGGAAACTCAGTAGTACTCATCATAGAGTGCACCATATCAAATAGGGTGTGATTGCTCCGCCCCGATACACCGACGTGTTGTGGTGTATACGGAGGAGTAATGCTGAGAGAGAATCTCATTCTCCTATAGAATAGTCCAGGAATCCCGTGCTCAAGTATTCTCCTCCTTGATCTCATCAAAGGACATAATACTTATACCCGTTTTTGGTTCTCTACTTCTAACTTATATTCTGTGATTATCTCAAAAGTTTCGGACTTGTGTTTCAACAGGAACATATGTCTGAATCTTGAGAGATCATCAGTGAATTTAATGAAGTACAAAGAACCAGTCCTGGCATGTGTAGACAGGGGAGCTTCATACATCAGCATGTATCAATCCCAAGAGTTCACTAACTCTTTCTCTATTTCCAATAAACGGAGCTGTGGTCATCTTATCTTTGTGACATGACTGGCAAGTTTTACAAGATGTAAATCCAAACTAATTTAAATATGCATCTTTATGTAACTTCAGCTAGTCGGGTCGCATTGATATGACCTAGTCTACAATGCCTCAAGAAGGATTCGTTCATTTCAAAAATCTTCCTCTTGTGTGTGTTCTGTACATTAAGAACTGTAGTTTGATTTAGAACGTCTATGCTTTTAGATAACGTGCCTGAACCGATCAACTCTTGATATAGGAAATGTTCAAAACATTATCCAACAATACAAAATTATATTCCTTCTTTACTTATAAAGAGACTGATATGATGTTGTATATCAGGTTCGGTATCTAATAACATTCGTTCAGAATCAATGTATTCTGGTAATACAGGGTGATAACTACCAACAGACTTGGCTGCAACACTTGCACCGTTTCTATCTCATGAAACTTATCACTCGTTCTCAGTTCTCTACCTATCTGTAGCCCATGTAACATATTACATATCTGGGATCCTGATCCTGTATCATATACCCAGGACGTAGAGAATTCTGAGAAACAGTTCTTGGTAATAAACACACCCGAAGAAGATGCATCAACATGTACTTTCTTCGTTTGGGCGGCACGGGAATTCTGACAATCCCCAAATTCCTGCTCTGTCTTATAACATTTATAAGTTGGAGCGGGACCAACGTTCCCTAGCGCAGTATAACAAGCCGGTTCGGTCAATACATCCGTATTATTATCTTGATTAAGGCGTGACATAGTCGCAACCAGGAGAGAGAGAGAAGAAAACACTCAGCGTGTGCTTTTACAAAATTAGATTGGTTATCAATTTAACTAATCAGGATGGCTCCCACTGTTTTAGTCAAATCTTCCTTCAAACCCTAAAAGGAAAGACTGGCCGGGATTAATTACACTCTACAAGTTCGCCAATCTTTCAGCCAGGACAGTGCCGGTACTTTGAGGGAGGTTCCCCGCGCTTTCGCACGGACCTAATTAAAATAAACCTCGTCTTCCCAGGGGCGTAACCCCGTTAACACCTTTCTAGACACCTATTTGATTGGCTAATTGTAATGTGTAAAACTCTCCCAGGAGTAACTCTTACTCGCAGCGGGTATCAGGATCCAACTATCTCATAGAAGGTATGCAATCTCATTGCAAATTTCAACTCTTGAAATTCCCAATAATATTTTACCCCTAGCAGCTATATGACCTTAACATAGTCAACAAATCATAAGTGCTAGTCAAGTTCAACCCGTAATTTCACGATTGAATTAAACCCACCCGCACGACCCTTAACATGGTCAACAAAGTCGCACGACTACCCTAATCCAATCGCATCATATGCTTATACAGATAAGCACTAATCAGCTACCGCACACTACGCCTTAACATGGTCAACAAACATAGCACGAATACTAACTAGTACTTATCTGAAATGACGGAGGCCTACGACAGATTTTTAAGAAAACCCTTTGCGTAATGAACATGATATCGTTGTAGAATCGAGTGATTCTAATAGGAATTTTTTTGAGGCCTTTTCTAGTTTTGCTAAAGAGGTCACACCCGGTGAAGGGATCGTCGGCTCTTTCTTTATCGAATAAGGTGCAGGATATTTCCCAAATATCACTATGCAAAGCAAGAACTATAGAAACAATAAAAAGACAAACCGAGTTTGTAGCATCTTCTAGTTTCGCTAAAGAGGTCACTCCCGGTGAAGGGATCTCGGCTCTTTCCTTATCGAATAAGGTGCTGGATATTCTACAAGGAACACCGCTATGCAAAGCAAGGACTAGAGCTACCAGTTTTTAAACAAGTTTCTACAACATCTTTAGGTTTCTTTTAGTTTCATTAATCTCATTAATGAAGTCCCATGTTATTATGCTTCATAAGCGTCACTTTTGAAACGAAATCTGCAATATAACATATATCTCATATATATAATATAAACATTCGTCTCAGGCAGTAATATGATCTCATCACAGAACATTGCAGCAGAAGAACACAAATGAAATATTGGATATACTAGGACGTCCGTGTTTTAATACGAGCCTCCATAAAACACGGATTCCACGGTTGTGATGAATAGCCAAACCCACATCCCTAGACCCCTACGAGAGCGGCAAGCAACACTGCCAATTCTGGGGTTTGGAGACCCGGTCTCGACTCCTCGAGATGGTCTCCCACTGGACCCAAGAACCCGGTTACTTGTGCTCCCCGCCTTGGGTCTACCTAATGCGGAAAAGTAAATAATATACAATGGTGACATCATCCTCAGCCCGGAAGTTCCGCAATAAAAGAATATTACATACAAACGAATTTTACATGAATGAAAATAAAAACCATCATCTCACATAAAACCCCCGTCTATTCAACACACGACGATATAATATAACATATCACAGCAACACATAATATCATATATCATCAACGTAAGCAAGTATGCGTATCCTGATTGTCGTTGATGTATAGCAACGAAGCCGGCGACACACCACATACTACGCTTACGGTCGTAGAAAAGAAAGTGTAAAACTACAACAGTTGGAATCCACAACCTCCTTAGACATCTCATGCCTAACCAAATGAATTCTTTAGACATCGCATGCCTAACAATTATAAACCCCGCATTTTAGTCTCATTATTGAAAAATCTTTTCAATATCAAGTGGGGAAATTCAACAAGATTCCCGACATGCTGATCGAATGCTCGTCGCAAACTTTAGTAGACGGCCCCACCCCCGAATGCCGTTGACGAAGTGTACTAAGGCGGAACACCGCTGCTGCGAGCACCCGAACGGATGCTTTTGGCGATGGGGTTCTCCTACAGTCACTTGGTCGAGGTTATGGGGCATGGCTATCTATTAAGTTTACCCGACGAGTATCCGCGTACGCTACGTGATTGCGACGAACTTTTGATCGCATCAAAATCCCGTGGCAACCGATCATCTGAGACTGAACTGCTAGATTTATAACATTCAAATTAGTTATCTCATAACTACTTGTGGATTCCAAATATTGTATCACATTCCAGATAAATAGACAATGTTAAACTTTCCGATCGAATAAACAAACACCCAAGATTTCCCTAATAGTTCTCAACACTTGAAATTAGTTTTAAAACATCCATCACATGCCACAGTACCAATGGTCCAGCCGTAGAAGGGTCAAGCCAACGCCTCATATGTGGCAACGCCGTACTGCCCCAAACCCTAAGGTTTAGAGGTGGTTCAGACGGTCACATAATCGAGTTAAGGTTTGTGTTCTTCTAGAGGGTCCACTGCGTTACTTGCACGACTTAGAACATTCTTAAACTACGGAAAAATCCAACACTTGGAAATTTTCCGGCAGGGGAAAAAGTGAGTTATTGATATCCGTTCGAACTTTTTAACACGTTCTAAAATTACCCCGAAAAAATTAAACGAAGTTAAACTTTCCGATCGAATCAACGAGTTCCCAATACAACCCAGAAAACTCAACACTTGAGTATAATTAAAAATTCCGAGATGCAACAGGAAGTACATACGGATGTTACTGTGAAGAATGAAAACCATAATAACACTGTTTGGTCGTGGAACCGCCGCGCAAGCCATGGTACGGCTGCGGTTCCACGACGCTTTAATTGTATTGGTTGCTAGTTTTAAAAAGTAATTCTTGTATTTCCCTGCTTAATTTTCTGAGTATTTTTAATATGAAAAATGTCAACTTTTGAAAAAATTCCCAGAAACTAGGTTTTATCGGGTATTCGGAGTTCGATCGGACTTTAAACTTCGCCTAGACTTCGCCTAAAGCTCTAGCTTGGCTATCATACTACTGTAGATTTCTAGGCACTCTCACAAGGGTCTATAAGGTATCAACCATGCCCGATTTAAAATTTAGACGTCCCGAACAACCCTAACCAAGATCTTTAAACTAGAGATTAAGAGAAACAAAGTATGTTAAACACTTTAACATCTAAAAGATAAGGATTACAACCTTTGTAGTCCGTTCCTTCACTTCTAAAGCTTCGTGTTGTGGTCCCTTCGCTGCGATCATCAAGTTCCCGAACTCTAGAGAGGCTCCACGAAGAGAAAGATGCAAGCTTGCTTCCGATCTTCGATAACTAAGATGATCTACCTTGAAGTTTCTTTAACACAAGCTCTCACTCACTAAATGAAGTGAACACCCAAATCTAATTAGCAAGAATAGATTAGGATGATGAAGTAGGAATTTAGCTCTCATTTGTTTTCGATTTCTCACTCATTTTCATCACCTTTGAAAAAGCTAGAAAGCTTTTCAAGCAAGAAGAAGAAGAAGAAGAAGATCAAAATCCTTTTGTGATGAATAATGAAAAGTGTGTGAGGTTAGAAATGCAACCATGGGTTAAGAATGAAGTCTTAACCCATGTAGAGAGTTAACTATGGTAAAGGGTTGGGTTGGGTTAAGCAAATATCTACACAAAATATCCAAAGTCAAAGTGAAAGCTTCATGCAAGTTTAACCCTAATCCAAACATTAACCACATTTAATCTCCATAAAACATGTTGCATTTATAACCATAACATGTTACAATATTATATATCACATATACAATATTTATTGTAACAAAATAAAATAATACAATTAACATACATCGCATATATATCAATGTATTACCATAGTGAGAAAAAGAATCTTTTAGTGAGCTTAAATTAGTTAGTGTAACTTAATATATCAAATATATAATTATACATTAAATTATCGAATCAACACTTGATCCGATAATCCGGCTATTTCACAAATAACCGACTAATATAATCTGTATCAGTTCATCGAATCAACACTTGATCCGATGACCCGACTATAACCCATATACCCAGTCGATATCTCATATCGCGAGAATCAGTACGGTATCACATACACGTATTGTTCTCTGTCCCGCACATATCACATATGTGATCCTACTCTGTTTTGCCTGAGCCAGGAAACCTCTGTGTAGGACTCTAAAGAATCGTCAATACGCCGGCAGTAGGTGATAATCATATCAAACACCCACAAGCCGCAAGCGGTCAGCTAAATGTAACGGCCGCCCAGGTATTGAGCGATCAGAATATCAACAAGCAAGCCTGTACTTTCTTCCGTGAATCCAACCAGTAACACTCACGTACAGTCCGGTCTCTTCGTCTGATATGTCGCATATCTCGCCTAGGGGTGGTAAACGTCAGACCCCAGTAGCTTGATAAATCGTGTCGATATGAGGTCTATAACTGTTAGAGAAACTACAGATAACACTTACCAGTAAATCTCAGCAACCCTGGCCAGGGATTTCCAGTTATAGCCAATCGAACACAGCGCAACATCAACTCCCTATACCGGGAGAGATGAATCTCCTCCTATCGCTCATTGCCTCCATGTGATTCGGGACTGTACCCAAAAGCCATCTTTTTGCACGCCCTCTTTGACGTGGTATGATGGAAATCAAATCACAGTGGGAATCACACAAGACTCTATGATGATCTCGGGTCTACAGACTAACCTATACCAGTGTCACCAGAGAACTGCCATCTGACGTTAGGTATAATACCATCTGGGAGTTCTCAGCGAGTCCGTCCTGTGTACCTAGTCTCCACTGAGCACCCGTACACCATCCTTGATGTCAAGCACTGATGAATATGGGATCATCCATCGCCCATCATATGGGTCAAGATGCGTATACGCTGGTCTACTCTGGTGTATCGATGCCCTGTCTCGATACACCCTCGACTAGGAACAGTTATAGGATGTACTCGTCGACTACCGTGGCCCCACTAGTATGATCTCATCATTGTCCCAGTAGTCGAGTACATATCCTAAAGGCTTTATCAACATGTAATATAGAGACAATCAGATTACGTGTTAAGATAAAGTACAACCAGATAGCATACTATCATGTCGAGCAAGAAAGTCATCCCTATATATGTCCAAGCATCCATTACAATATACATCATATGTATAGTAATGGCCTCTAGGGCATACATATAACTAACACTAAGCATCACAGAAGAAACGAAAGCAGCAATATTTATATATCAACATATAGTATAAGCATTCGTCTCAGGCAGTAATATGATTTCATCACAGAACATTGCAGCAGAAATAACATATGAAATATTGGATATACTAGGAGATCCGTGTTTTCTTTTGAGCCTATATAAAACACGGATTCCACAGTCGCGATGAATAGCCAAAACCATATCCCTAGACCCCTACGAGAGAGGCAAGTAACCCTGCCAATTCTAGGGTTAGGAGGCCCGGTCTCGACTCCTCGAGATGGCCTCCCACTGGACCTTAGAACCCGATTACTTGTGCTCTCCGCCTTGGGTATATCCTAATGCGGAAAAGTAAATAATATACAATGGTGACATCAAGCTCAACCCGGAAGTTCCCCAATAAAAGAATATTACATACAGATGAATTTTACATGAATGAAAAAGAAAACTCTCATCTCACATAAAACCCCCGGCTATTTAATACACAACGATCCAATATAACATATCACAGCAACACATAAACATCACAGATAACTAAGCGAAGTTAGATAAGGCGACAGACACAACTAATTCCCAAAATACCCCAGTAAGTTCAACACTTAAGCAAAAAATAAAAAATTCCCAGTAGCATGCCCCAGCACCTATGGACCGTTGCTGAAGTGCCCGTCCCAAGCCTCCATAGTGGCGCCGCGGAACCGCCGCAAAAACTAGGTTTTGGCCGCGGTTATGCGGTCACTGTAGCGAGTTAGGGATCCTTTCTTCAAGTGGGTCCATAAAATTCCTTGCATGATTTTCTGAGTATTTTTAATATGAAAAATTTCAACTTTTGAAAAAATTTCCAGCAAGAGAGGGATTACAACCTTTGTAATCCGTTCCTTCGCTTCATAAGCTCCGAGTAGTAGTCCCTTTGCCGCGATCCATGATCTCCCGGACTTAAGAGTGTTAGTGATATGTATGCCCTAGAGGCCATCACTGTACGTACGATGTATATTGTAGTGGATGCTTGGACATATATATGGAGGACTTTCTTGCTCAACATGATAGTATGCTGTCTGGTTGCTCTTTATCTTAACATGTACTTTGATTGTCTCTATGTTACATGTTGATAATGCCCTTAGGATGAGTACTTGACTACCAGGACTATGATGCAAATCATACTAGTGGGGACAGTGTAGTCGCTAAGTACATCCTTCAAATGTTCCTAGTCGTAGGTGTATCGAGACAGGGCATCGATATACCAGAGTAGACTAGCGTATGCTTCTTGACCCATGTAGATGGGAGATGGATGATCTCATAACCATTGGTGTTTGACATCAGAGACAGTATATGGGTGCTCAGTGGAGACTGGATACACTGGACGGACTCGCCGAGAACTCCTAGATGGTATTATACCTCACGTCAGACGGCAGTTCTCTGGTGACACTGGTACAGGTTAGTCTGTAGACCCGAGATCGTCATAGAGTCTTGTGTGATTCCCACTGTACTTTGATTTCCACCTACCCACGTCCAAGAGGGCATGCAAAACGGTGGCTTTTGGGTATAGTCTCGAATCACACGGAGGCAATGAGCGATAGGAGGGGTTTCGTCTCTCCCGGTATAGGGAGTTGATGTTGCGCCGTGTTCGATTGGCTATAACTCAAAATCCCTGGCCAGGATTGCTGAGATTTACTAGTAAGTGTTATCAGTAGTTTCTCGAACTGTTATAGACCTTATATCGACACGACTTATCGGTTACTGGGGTCTGACGTTTACCACCCCTAGACTGGATATGCGATATATCAGACGAAGAGACCGGACTGTACGGTAGTGTTACTGATTGGATTCGCAGGAGAATGTACAGGCTTGCTTGTTGATCTTCTGATTTCTCAATACACGGGTGGCTATTACGTTTAGCTGACCGCTTGCAGCTTGTGGGTGTTTTGATATGATCATCACCTACTGCCGGCGTATTGACGATTCTTTAGAGTCCTACACTGAGGTTTCCTGGCTCAGGAAAAACGGAGTAGGAGCACATATGTGATGTGTGCGGGACCGATAATAATACGATATGATATACCGTATTCTATTCTCGCGATATATGATATCGGCCGAGTATATGTGCTTTAGCCGGGTCATCGGATCAAGTGTTGATTCGATGAATTGGTACATGTTATATTAGTCGGTTATATACAATATAGCCGAATTGTCGGATCAACTGTTGATTCGATAATTTAATGTATAATTATATATGTGATATATTACATTACGTTAACTAATATAAGCTCGCTTTATTGATTCATTTTCTCACCGGATAATACATTGATATATATGCGATATATGTTAATTGTATTATTTTCTTTTGTTGCAAAATATATTATATATGTGATATATAATATTGTAACAAGTTATGATTACAAATACAACATGATTTGTGGAGATTAAACAAGTTAGGGTTTGATTTGGGTTAGCATTTGGGTTAGCTTTTTCTTGTAGCTTCTAAAAGCTTTATTTTGTTTTAAGCTTAAATATTTTATATTGATATTTTGTGTAGATATTTCTTAACCTAACCCAAACACTTTACCCTAGTTAATTCTCTACAAGGGTTAAGCCTTTATTCTTAACCCATGGTTGGTTTTGTAACCATAACAAGTTTTCATTATTCATCACAAATAGATTTCTTCTTCTTCTTCCTCTTGAAAAGCTTTCTAGCTTTTGGGTTTGTGACGATTTTGAGTAAGAAATTGAAAACAAAAGGGAGCAAAATTCCTACTTCATCATACTCATCTATTCTAGCCACTTAGATTAGGGTGTTCACTTCACTAATACTTGATTAGAGAAGTAAAAGCTTGATCTTGAGATTCTTCAAGGTAGATCATCTTCGAAAAGAAAGACTTCAAGCAAGAATGGATCATTCGACTTGTGGAGCCTCTCTTGAGTCCGGCAGATCATGGATCACGGCAAAGGGACTACTACTCGGAGCTTATGAAGCGAAGGAACGGACTATAAAGGTTGTAATCCCTAACTCTTAGAAGTAAAGTTGTTTACTTGTAATGTTTAACCTAATTCTCTTGTTAAGATCTTGATTAGGGTTTATTTAGCACCCCAAAATTTTTAAAGTAGCATGATTGATGCTTGCCAAAACCTTCACAAGGTGCTATACTAACCCTACAAAAAGAGGCTCCACAAGTCGAATGATCCATTCTTGCTCGAAGTCTTCCTTTTCGAAGATGATCTACCTTGAAGAATCTCAAGATCAAGCTTTTACTTCTCTAATCAAGTATTAGTGAAGTAAACACCCTAATCTAAGTGGGTAGAATAGACGAGGATGATGAAGTAGGAATTTTTCTCTCTTTTGTTTTCATTTTCTCACTTTAAATCATCACAAGTCAAAAAGCTAGAAAGCTTTTTCAAAGAGGAAGAAGAAGAAGAAAGCTTTTGTGATGAATAATGAATTATATTGTTGTGGTTACAAATCCAACCTTGAGTTAAGAATAAAGGCTTAACCCTTGTAAAGAATAAACTAGGGTAAAGGGTTTGGGTTGGGTTAAGAAATATCTACACAAAATATCAACACAAAATATCTAAGCTAAAAACAAAAGAAAGTTTCATGAAGTTTCATGAAAAAGCTAACCCAAATGCTAACCCAAATCAAACCCTAACTTGTTTTAATCTCCACAAAACATGTTGTATTTGTTACCCTAACTTGTTACAATATTATATATCACATATATAATATATTTTGCAACAAAAGAAAATAATACAATTAACATATATCGCATATATATCAATGTATTATCCGATGAGAAAATGAATCAATAAAGCGAGCTTATATTAGTTAACGTAATGTAATATATCACATATATAAATATACATTAAATTATCGAATCAAAACTTGATCCGACAATCCGGCCATATAGCATATAACCGACTAATATAACATGTACCGATTCATCGAATCAAAACTTGATCCGATGACCCGGCTATATCACATATACCTGGCCGATATCATATATCGCGAGAATAGAATACGGTATCTCATTTCGTATTATTCTCGGTCCCGCACATATCACATATGTGCTCCTACTCCGTTTTTCCAGAGCTAGGAAACCTCGGTGTAGGACTCTAAAGAATCGTCAATACGCCGGCAGTAGGTGATGATCATATCAAACATCCACAAGCTGCAAGCGGTCAACTAAACGTAACAGCCACCTAGGTATTGAGCGATCAGAAGATCAACAAGCAAGCCTATACATTCTCCTGTGAATCCAATCAGTAACACTCCCGTACAGTCCGGTCTCTTCGTCCAATATGTTGCATATCTAGTCTAGGGGTGGTAAACGTCAGACCCCAGTAACCGATAAGTCGTGTCGATGTAAGGCTCATAACGGGTCGAGAAACTACTTATAACAGTTACCAGTAAATCTCCATATCAGCCATGGCCGTGGACTTCCAGTTATAGCCAATCGAACACAGCACAACATCAACTCCCTTTACCGGGAGAGACGAAACCCCTCCTATCGCTCATTGCCTCCATGTGATTCGGGACTGTACCCAAAAGCCACCGTTTTGCACGCCCTCTTGGACATGGTAAGGTGGAAATCAAAGCACATTGGGAATCACACAAGACTCTATGACGATCTCGGGTCTACAGACTAACATGTACCACTGTCACCGGAGAACTTCTATCTGACGATAGGTATAATACCATCCAGGAGTTCTCGGCGAGTTCGTTCAGTGTACCTAGTCTCCACTGAGCACCCGTACACCATCTTTGATGTCCAACACCAATGGATATGGGATCATCCATCGCCCATCATATGGGTCAAGATGCGTGTACGCTAGTCTACTCTGGAGTATCGATGCCCTGTTTCGATACACCCTCGACTAGGAACAGTTATAGGATGTACTCGTTGACTACCCTTGCCCCACTAGTATGATCTCATCATAGTCCTAGTAGTCGAGTACATATCATAGGTGCTTTATCAACACGTGATCATAAAACAGTATTCGTTAACATGTTAAGATAAAGTGAAAACAGATTGCATACTATCATATCGAGCAAGAAAGTCCTCTCTATATATATCCAAGCATCCATTATAATATACATCACATGTACAACAATGGCCTCTAAGGCAAACATATAACTAACAAATACAACCTTTATAGACCGGTCCTTCCCTTCTAAAGCTCCGGGTTGAAGTCCTTTCACTGCGATCCAAGTCCCGAACTCTTACATGGCTTCTCAAGTTGAAAAGAACGATCTTGCTTGAAGTCTTCGAGGCCGAAGATGATCTACGTCGAGGAGACACTAACTCAAGCTACTATTTCACTAATGAGAGATTACTGAAGCAAACACCCTATACTAAAGTGCTAATCTATTAGAGGATGATGAAGTAGGAAGTGGGCTCACTTTAGTTTTATTTTTCTCACAATATTTTCTCTCTTTAGAAAACCCAAGAAAGCTTTTGCTCAAGAAAGAAGAAGATGATCTCAAGAGATGAGAATGAACTAATGAGGCGAGAGAAAGAACCATGGGTGAGTTTGTATTATATACTAACTCATATAGAGACATAACCATGGCTAAATTATAATGGTTAGGTTAATAAATATCTTAAGTAAAACAAAACTAGTGGACTAAGTCAATGCATCCACAAGCTTCATGACGCTTCATGCATGTGACTAATTATGCACTAATTTGGATTTACTATAAATATTTAAAACCCAACATTATAATTAGTATGGTGTAAGTCTCATACACCCATGTAGTGTGTATCAACAACCATTATACAAAATAAAACACAATTAATATATATCACATATATATTAAGTGTGCACATGTGAGAATAATAAATGCTTAAGTGAGCTAATATTAGTTAATGTAAATTAGTATATCAAATATACAATTATACACTAAATTATCAAATCAACACTTGATTTAATAATCCGGCCATATCACATACAACCGACTAATATTAAATGTACCAACTTATCGAATCAACACTTGATTCGATAACTCGGCTATATCACATATAACTGTCCGATAAAAATATCGCGAGAATAGAATACGGTATCACATACTCGCATTATTCTCGTCCCGCACATATCGCATATGTGCTCCTACTTCGTTTTTCCTGAGCCAGTAAAACCTCTATGTAGGACTCTAAAGACTTGTCAATACGCCGGCAGTAGGTGATGATCACATCAAGCACCCACAAGCCGTAAGCGGTACTCGCTGGATGTAACGGCTACCCGGGTATTAAGCGATCAAAAGATCAACAAGCAAGCCCGCTCTAGCTCCCGCAAAAGCCTGACAGTAACACTACCATAAAGTCCGGTCTCATCGTCTGATATGTCGCATATCCAGTCTAGGGGTGGTAAACGTCAGATCCCAATAATCGATAAGTCATGCCGATATGAGGCTCATAACGGGTCGAGAAACTACTGATAACTCTTACCAGTAAATCTCTAAATCAGCCCTGGCCAGGGACTTCCCTGTTATGGCCAATCGAGCACAGCGCGACATCAACCCCCAATACCGGGAGAGACGAAACCCCTCCTATCAATCATTGCCTCCATGTGACTCGGGACTGTACCCAAAAACCACCATTTTGCATGTTCTCTTGAACGTGGTAAAGTGGAAATCAAAGCAAAGTGGGAATCACACAAGACTCTATGACGATCTCGGGTCAACAGACTAACCTATACCAGTGTCACCAGAAAACTGCTATCTGACGTGAGGTATAATACCATCTAGGAGTTCTCGACGAGTTCGTCCAGTGTACCCAGTCTCCACTGAGCACCCGTATATCATCTCTGATGTCAAACACCAATGGATATGGGATCATCCATCGCCCATCTCATAGGTCGAGATGCGTATACGCTAGTCTACTCTGGTGTATTGATGCCCCATATCGATATACCCATGACTAGGAACATTAAATGATGAACATATGGACTACCACGGCCCCACTAGTATGATCTGCATCATAATCCTGGTAGTCAAGTACACATCCTAAGGGCTTTACCAACATGTAACCATAAGACAGTATCAAGTGACAAGTATACATGTTAAGATAAAGAGCAACCAGATAGCATATTATCATGTTGACCAAGAAAGTCCTCTCTATATATGTCCAAGCATCCACTATAATATACATCATATGTGCAATAATGGCCTCTAGGGCATACATACAACTAACAGGAATTATATGGAGAGCAATCTCGTATCGCAAGATACGAGACCGCGAAGAAGCTATTTCAGGCGAGGTTGGCTATCATGTCATCTGTAGGGGAACACGTCCTTAAGATGATCAGCTACATTGAGGAGCTCGCGAACCTTGGGACCACGTTAGAGAACAAGCTGTATACAGACTTAATTTTCTAGTCCCTTCCTTCCACCTACGCCCAGTTTATCTTGAATTTTAATATTCAAGGTAAAGAAGTTCACCTTCCGGAACTCCTCAAAATGTTGAGGAGTGCTGAGGGCATACTGAAGAAATTCAGGGAAACATCCGCTCTGTTTGTTGGTGGAGCTTCCTCTTCTAGATCTAAGGCGAAAGCCAAAGGAAAGAAGAAGAAGGCCCCCACCAAGCCGAGAGGCGGTGTTGGTAAGGTGGAAGCAAAGGACAAGGAAAAAGTGGCAGGGCCAACAGTAGGGAAGAAAGAATGCTTCTACTGTCATAAAAATGGCCACTGGAAGAAAGATTGCAGGGCTTGGAGAGCCAAGAACCAGGACCCGAAGCAAGTTGTGGCTTCAGCTTCAGGTGTGTTTGTAGTTGAAAACCGTCTGTCAATCAACTCTACTTCCTGGGTATTGGATACCGAATCAGGATCTCATATCTGTAATTCTTTGCAGACACTGAGAAGTCGTAGAGTTCTGAAGACCGGAGATATGAACCTCAGGGTTGCTAACGGAGCGAGCGTGGATGCTGTGTCCATAGGCCAATATCACTTAGGATTGACGAGTGGACATATTTTGGTTTTGCGCAATTGTTTTTATGTACCTAGTTTGACTTGTAATATCATTTATGTATCTTTGTTATCAAAAGAAGGTTATGATTTTACATTTGTAAGCGATGTTGTAAACATCCACCTTAATCATGGTCTGATTGGGTCGGGTACACTAAACAACGGTATATACGTATTAAACCAACCACAAGTTTTCAATATGCAGAACACACATAAAAGAAAGACTCCAGAATTAAATCAAGCTTTCTTATGGCATTGTAGACTGGGTCACATCAACGAAACAAGGTTGACCAAATTACATAAAGAAGGATATTTGGATCCGTTCGAATATCAATCTTATGCAACTTGTCAATCATATCTCAAAGGAAAGATGACAAAAACTCAATTCACTGGACACGGAGAAAGAGCGAGGGAGCTCTTGGGACTCATACACAGCGACGTGTATGGTCCAATGTCTACACATGCATGAAGTGGTTATTCCTATTTCATTACTTTTACGGATGATTTCTTTAAGTATGGACATGTCTTCTTGATGAAACATAAATCCGAGGCCTTTGAGAAATTCCGAGAATATAAGAATGAAGTGGAAAAAAACCGGCAAAAGTATCAAGATACTGAGATCTGATAGAGGTGGTGAATACTTGAGTGCCGAGTTCCTGGATTACTGAAAAGAGAATGGAATTCTCTCTCAGCATACTCCTCCATACACGCCACAACACAGCGGTATATCGGAGAGACGGAACCGAACCTTATTGGATATGGTACGTTCCATGATGAGTAACGCTGAGTTACCGTGATCATTCTGGGGCTATGCACTCGAATCAGCTGCATATCTTTTGAACAAGGTTCTTACTAAGACTATGCCTACCACACCATATCAGATGTGGAGTGGGAAGAAACCCTATCTTCAGTATCTGAAGATACGGGGACGTCCAGCTTTTGTCAAAAAGCAGCATGCAGACAAACTCGAGGCACGCTCAGTACTGTGTAAGTTTGTGGGATACCCAAAGAACTCTAATGGGTATCTTTTCTATTACGCAGAGGAACAAAAGGTTTTTGTTTCTCGTCATGCCCACTTTTTGGAACATCAATTTTTAGAAAAAGAAACTAGTGGGAGCGCAATAGAACTGGAAGAAATTCCAGAACCACAAGCTATTACTGAGAGCTTGGTGGAACCAGAATTTTCAAAAGAACACGACATTCCCGCGCCACTCCGCAGGAGTAGTAGGCTGTCTCATCCGCTCGAGAGATACTACGGTTTTCTTGTAGACGAGGATAGAGAGGATTGCATCATTGATAATGATGAGCCAACAAACTTCCAGCAAGCCATTCAGAGCTCAGACTCGGTAAAATGGCTGGTTGGAATGTTGACCGAGATGGAGTCCATGTACACCAACAAAGTGTGAACTTTGGACATTGCTCCAGAAGGGGTAAAACCCGTAGGCTGCAAATGTTAGTTATATGTATGCTTTAGAGGCCATTACTGTACATACGTTGTATATTGTAATGGATGCTTGGACATATATAGGGATGACTTTCTTGCTCGACATGATAGTATGCTATCTGGTTACACTTTATCTTAACATGTACTCTGATTGTCTCTATGTCACATGTTGATAAAGCCCTTTTGGTGAGTACTTGACTACCAGGACTATGATGCAGATCATACTAGTGGGGACAGAGTAGTCGCCAAGTGCATTCTTCAAATGTTCCTGGTCGTGGGAGTGCCGAGACAGGGCATCGATACTCCAGAGTAGACTAGCATATGCGCTTCTTGACCCATATGATGGGCGATGGATGATCCCATATCAATTGGTGTTTGACATCAGAGAAGGTATAAGGGTGCTCAGTGAAGACTGGGTACACTGGACGGACTCGCCGAGAACTCCCGGATGGTATCATACCTCATGTCAGATGGCAGTTCTCTGGTGACACTGGTACAGGTTAGTCTGTAGACCCGATATCGTCATAGATTCTTGTGTGATTCCCACTGTGCTTTGATTTCCATCATACCATGTCCAAGAGGGCGTGCAAAAAGGTGGCTTTTGGGTACAGTCCTGAATCACATGGAGGCAATGAGCGATAGGAGGGGTTTCGTCTCTCCCGGTATAGGGAGTTGATGTTGCGCTGTGTTCGATTGGCTATAACTGGAAATCCCTGGCTATGGTTGCTGAGATTTACTGGTAAATGTTATCAGTAGTTTCTCGAACTGTTATGGACCTCATATCGACATGACTTATCAAGCTACTGGGTCTGACATTTACCACCCCTAGGCGAGATATGCGGCATATCAGACGAAGAGACCGGACTATACGGGAGTGTTACTGGTTGGATTCACGGGAGAAAGTACATGCTTGCTTGTTGATCTTCTGATTGCTCAATACCTGGGTGGCTGTTACATTTAGCTGACCGCTTGCGGCTTGTGGGTGTTTGATATGATCATCACCTACTGCCGGCGTATTGACGATTCTTTAGAGTCCTACACAGAGGATTCCTGGCTCAGGCAAAATAGAGTAGGGGCACATATGTGATATGTGCGGGGCTGAGAACAATACGTGTATATGATACCGTATTAGATTCTCGCGATATGTGATATCGGCCGGGTATATGTGATATAGCTGGGTCATCGGATCAAGTGTTGATTCGATGAACTGATACAGATTATATTAGTCGGTTATTTGTGAAATAGCCGGATTATCGGATCAAGTGTTGATTCGATAATTTAATGTATAATTATATATTTGATATATTAAATTACATTAACTAATATAAGCTCACTTAAAGATTCTTTTTCTCACTCGGGTAATACATTGATATATATGTGATATATGTTAATTGTATTATTTTATTTTGTTACAATAAATATTGTATATGTGATTTATAATATTGTAACATGTTATGCTTATAAATGCAATGATTTGTGGAGTTTAAATATGGTTAGGGTTTGGATTAGGGTTAAGCTTTCATGAAGCTTTCAAGAAGCTTCTTGAAGCTTTAACTTTGACCTTGATATTTTGTGATATTTTGCAAAGATATTTCTTTAACCCAACCCAACCCTTTAACCATAGTTAAATCTCTAAATGGGTAAAGTCTTCTTACTTAACCCATGGTTGCATTTCTAACCTCACACTTGATTCATTATTCATCACAAAAGTCTTGATCATCTTCTTCCTTCTTCTTTTTATGAAAAGCTTTCTAGCTTTTTCATGTGTGATGAAAATGAGTGAGAAATTGAAAACAAAAGAGAGCAAAATTCCTACTTCATCATCCTCATTTATTCTAGCCGCTTAGATTAGGATGTTTGCTTTGCTAATATTTGATTAGCAAAGCAAGAGCTTGGGTTTGAGTTTCTTCAAGGTAGATCATCTTTATTATTGAAGATCGGAAGCAAGATTGCATCTTTCTCTTCATGGAGCCTCTCTAGAGTCCGGGTACTCAATGATCGTAGTGAAGGGACCTCAACACAGAGCTTTAGAAGTGAAGGAACGGACTACAAAGGTTGTAATCCCTAACTCTTAGATGTAAAGTTGTTTACATGCTTTGTTTCACATAATCTCTAGTCTAAGATCTTGGTTAGGGTTGTTCAGCACATGAAAAATTTGATTTTGGCATGGTTGATGCCGTGTAGAACCTTGTGACAGTGCCTAGTAACCCTACAGTGGTATCAGAGACAAGCTAGAGCTTTAGGCGAAGTCTAGACGAAGTTTAAAGTCCGATCGAACCCCGAAACGTCGATGTATACCCCCTCTCTGGAAATTTTTTAAAATGTTGATTTTTTATGTATTAAAAATACTCAGAAAAATAAGCAGAGAAATATAAGAATTACTGTGAAGTACGAGCCCATAACTCCATCAAGGGAGCGCGGAACCGCGGCCAAACCATGGGTTTAGCGGCGGTTCCACGGCCACCCTTGGGAGTTAGGGGCCAATGCTTCTGGGGTGTATTCTTGTTCAATTTTGCATGCCTCTGGGAATTTTTAATTTTACTCTAGTGTTGAGTTATCTGGAGATCTTTTGTATTCGTTGATTCGATCAGAAAGTTTAACTTCGTTTAAGTTTTTTCGGGTAGTTTAGAAAGTGTTCAAAAGTTCGAACGGATATCAATAACTCACTTTTTCTCCTGCCGGAAAATTTCCAAGTGTTGGATTTTTTCCTTAATTAAAGAACATTCATAGTCGTGCAAATAACGCGGTGGACCCTCTAGAAGAACACAAAGCTTAACTCGATTATGTGACCGTTTGAACCGCCTCTAAACCTTAGGGTTTGGGGCAGAACGGCGTTGCCACATGTGAGGCGTTAGTTTGACCCTTCTACGGCTGAACCATTGGTATTGTGGCATGTGATGGATACTTTTTGAACTACGCTCAAGTGTTGAGCTATTTGTGAAATCTTGGGTGTTTGTTTATTCGATCGGAAAGTTTAACATTGTCTATTTATCTGGAATGTGTTACAATATTTGGAATCCACAAGTAGTTATGAGATAACTAATTTGAATGTTATAAATCTAGCAGTTTAGTCTCAGAAGATCGGTTGCCACAGGATTCTGATGCGATCAAAAGTCCATCGCAATCACGTAGAGTACGTGGATACTCGCTGGGTAAACTTAATAGATAGCCACGCCCAAATCCCTGACCAAGTGACTGTAGGAGAACCCCGTCGCCAAAAGCATCTGTTCGGGTGCTCACGGCAGCGGTGTTCCACCTTAGTGCACTTCGTCGATGGCATAGGGGGTGCGGCCGTCTACTAAAGTTTCCGACGAGCATTCGATCAGGATGTTGGGAATCTTGTTGAATTGCTCGACTTGATATTGAAAAGAGTTTTCGATATTGAGACTAAAATGCGCGGTTTATAATTGTTAGGCATGCGATGTCTAAGGAGGTTGCGGATTCCAACTGTTGTAGTTTTACACATTCTTTTCTGTGACCGTAAGTGTAATATGTGGTGTATCGCCGGTCTCGTTGCTATACATCAACGACAATTGGGGTATGCATATTTACTTACGTTGATAATATGAGATATTATGTGTTGCTGTGATATGTTATATTGGATCGTCGTGTTCTGAATAGCTGGGGGTTTTATGTGAGATGAGAGTTTTTCTTTTTCAATAATGTAAAATTCATTGTATGTAATATTCTTTTATTGGGGCACTTCCGGGCTGAGGATGATGTCACCATTGTATATTATTTACTTTTCCGCATTAGGTAGACCCAAGACGGGGTGCACAAGTAACCGGGTTCCAGGGTCCAGAGGGAGGCCATCTCGAGGAGTCGAGACCGGGTCTCCTAACCCTAGAATTGGCAGGGTTACTTGCCGCTCTCGTAGGGGTCTAGGGATGTGGGTTTGGCTATTCATCACGACCGTGGATGTAACACTTTGATTTTCCGTTGAGTGTCTTTCGTGATAATTAGTATTCGTGCATGTTTTTATATATGTGTTTATAAGATTATTAGTATATTTAGTAGTGTTTGCATATTGGGAATTTTCTTGTGTTAGTGCACACTTGCACACTTAACCATTTTTGAGACATAGGGTTTTTGGTAGAATGTTAACCATTCTTTTGTGCATGGTTGCTAACTTATTCCCCACCATTTTAATCTTTCCAAAACCCTTTTTCATAATTCAAATTCTATTAAACAAATGATGCATGGGGGTTAGGTAAAAAGCTTAACTTTTGACCCATTTTTCCCTCTCTTCTCTCACTCTTTCCCCACTCCAGAATTCTGGAGAATTTCCAGCAGCAAACCCTCCATTTTCCTCCATATTCTCTTCTCTTTTCATTCCCCTTTGATCCATACACAAAACCCTATACATATCAACTCATTTTCTTCACAAAATGATGGAAAAGTGAGGTTCTTGAGGTGTTCAAAGGCAAATCTGCACACTAGAGGGAAAAGCTGAGACTTTTGGTCTTCTACAAGGTTCTTAGAAGGTATTATCTCATATTTGCACTCCTTTTCCATACACTTGTTGTATTCTTTAGTAAAAATCTCATTTTTGTGCTTTTTAGTGATATTAATGGATATTTGCGAAGTATATGTTAGATTGGTGTTTTCATAGTTTAGATAACTCCTTTAAGTGTTATTAGAGCTATTTTAATCAAGTTGTACTTCAGGTTTGCACAAAAATACCCTAAAGTTCCATTTTTGTGCAAAGTGTGGATTTTAAACTAGAAATAAGGCCCTGTAGGATCTGCTGCTACCCGAGATATTTCAAAGTAAAACTAGATGTTACTGTAGCATGTATGGGGGGTATAGAGTGCACACACAAAACCTGGGAGCCCAATTCCCTACCCAGGCCGCCGAAATGTGCATTCTGGCCGCAAATTGCGGCCAGATGGGGGAGTTTTGGGTTGGGGTTTGGGGGTGTGGGTATCTTCTGCTATGTGGGTTGTTTTGGTATATATAGTTTTACAATATCTTTTCTGTATCAAAATCTGGAGGTGATTACCTATTTTCCCGTATTTTTAGTCTTCGCGACACGCGTGATACGTGTTTGTGGGTTTTGGGTTTCTGCGTATCGTGACGCGTCGGAGTGGTTTCAGGCGCGTAACCGCACATTTTAGCGTATCGTGCACACGCGCGCTTGGTTCGCGACACGAGTTACGAGTTCGGCTTTAATGTCGCGTTTGTGTGACTTCAAGCTTACGTGTGATATATTGTGTAATTCTAGGATCGCAGGCGAGTACGGCGGACGCCGCGCAGAAGGGAAAACAAGTTGTTGGCTATACCTAGCGAGAGACTACGGTGAGTAGATTTCACATCTACGGGGATATCGCCCGCATGGCGTTCTACGTCAGGGCTGATAGGACTTTATAGTTTCCTTTGTATACATTGACTATTCATGGCTACTATTTAGTGCATGCTACATTCCCTGCTATATGGATATAAACTAGAATTGATAGAACACCGCACCATTACTAACGGTCCATGTTGCACGAGCACTATCCTGCATGTTACACACACACCGTTAGTAATTGCCATGACACGCATACTGTAGGAATTTATATATCACATCGGATCATTATATTATAGCTTATCTACATGTGACTTGACATGATATTCATACCTGATGCATGTATCACATCGGATCATTATATTGTAGCTTATCTACATGTGACTTGACATGATATTCATACCTGATGCATGTATCACATCGGATCATTATATTATAGCTTATCTACATGTGACTTGACATGATATTCATACCTGATTCATGTATCACATCGGATCATTATATTATAGCTTATCTACATGCGACTTGACATGATATTCATACCTGATGCATGTATCACATCGGATCATTATATTGTAGCTTATCTATATGTGACTTGACATGATATTCATACCTGATGCATGTATCACATCGGATCATTATATTGTAGCTTATCTATATGTGACTTGACATGATATTCATACCTGATGTATGTATCACATCGGATCATTATATTGTAGCTTATCTATATGTGACTTGACATGATATTTACATTTGACGCACATATCATATCGGATCATTGACTTGCATTTTGGGTTGGATTACATGTGACTTCTGGATTTGGGAACCGTGGCTATTTCAAATATGTAATCATTTAAAAACCCGGTTCCCTTGATATGATATTTCGGTGCGTCCACCATGTGTTTTCTCGGTGCTAGAGTGATATATGCGAACCCAAATCGAAGAGCTGGTTGAGGCCGATTACGGGTACATGGTGGACCCGGTATGGTACCCCGGAGCGAGAACGGTTTCGCTGTGTAGTAGACGGTAAGCCTGGCAGAGGGACTACTACCTACCGGTGATTGGTTGGACCTGACAGTTATCCGGAGGATACTGATCAGAGTCGATAGATGGATGTGGGGTGATCCGTACTGCCGGGGCCGAGGGCCGATACCGCAGACGGAGCCCGTAGGCTGACCTGGACTGACGGGGCCCGATGGATGAGGATTTGCGTGTCGATGCTGGACACGAGTATTTATGATATTTGGGTGCCGATGTTGGGCACTCGGGATTCTCAGAGATGTACAGGATTTGAGGGCCGATGAGAGTGCCGGCGCCTGAGCTATTTGGGGGATCTGGGTGCATTGATGGACACCGATTATATATTCCACGTTGACATTCCGTGTAGATATTATATTGCCCCTGCTCAGCATTTACTATTGTACCTCATCCTGTAGTTACATTACCTGATAGAGTACTTGCATGATTATTGCACATACTTCTTATCACATATTGATATCATCTGTTGGCATATGATAGAGTAGCGCAGTACGTGCATGCTCACGATTACCTTTATATGTTATCTCTATTCACGAGTTGGCAACTCACCCCCGTTGTGCCACAGTGTTTGCAGGTTGCCCTTCGGAGTAGTCGCGGCAGGCTGCGGTTGCATCTTTTGACACAGATACCCCCAATGTTGGTGTACTAGCTCTTTTGCTGATAGGTGGGTTTTGTGCGGTATCTGTTTATCTTTCAGTTATGTACATTGTTGTATCTAGTATTCTCCATCTACCATGTATGTATTTGACTTAGAGACAGTGTGAGGACGATGATGTATTTTATTTGTATTCTGGTGTCGAGCTCGTTGTAAGCCGACTGTACTTGCAGTTTATCCTATCTGTGATGTTCCCACTTGTGGATCTTGATCTTCGCTACGGCGTTGTATATTACTATCTTGGTGATTGTTTACTTAGATTTCTTATCATGTTAGTAAGTGCTTTCTTTTAAAAACTTATAACACTCTCTACTTTCACTGGTTTGATTTCTGGGTTTTCGGTTCACTGGGTCGCGTTACGCCTGTAGACGTTACGTGATTAAGTGCCGGTCACGGGCCAAAGTTTGGGTCATGACAGTGGAATCCGTGTTTTATACAGGCTCGTATTAAAACACGGACCTCCTAGTATTTCCAATACTTCATATATGTTCTTCTGCTGCAATGTTCTGTGATGCGATCATATTACTGACTCAGACGAATGTTTATATTATATATATGAGATATATGTTATATTGCAGATTTCGTTTCAAATGTGATGCTTGTGAAGCATAATAAAATGGACTTCATTAATGAGATTAATGAAATAAAAGAAACCTAAAGATGTTGTAGAAACTTGTTTAAAAACTGGTAGCTCTAGTTCTTGCTTTGCATAGCGGTATTCCTTGTAGAATATCCAGCACCTTATTCGATAAGGAAAGAGCCGAGATCCCTTCACCGGGAGTGACCTCTTTAGCGAAACTAGCAGATTCTACAAACTCGGTTTGTCTTTTGATTGTTTTTATAGTTCTTGCTTTGCACCGTGGTATTTATGAAATATCATGCACCTTATTCGATAAGGAAAGAGCCGAAATCTCTTCACCGGGAGTGACCTCTTTAGCAAAACTAGTAAAAGCCTCAAAAACACTCCATTCAAAATTCACTCGATTCTACGACGATATCAAGTTCATTACGCGAAGGGTTTTCTTAAAAACCTGTCGTAGCCCTCCATCATTTCAGATAAGTAGTATTTAGTATTCGTGCTGCGTTTGTTAGCCTTTGTTAAGGCATAGTGTGCGGTAGCTGATTTCTGCTTATCTGTATAAGCATATGATGTGACTGAGTTAGGGTAGTCGTGCGACCTTGTTGGCCTTTGTCAAGGGTCGTGCAGGTAGGTTTAATTCAATCAGGAAATGACAGGTTGAACTTGACTAGCATCCTATGGTTTGTTTGCCTTTATCAAGGTCTAAGGAGGTTAGGGGTAAAATATTATTGGGAATTTCAAGTGTTGAAATTTGCAATGAGATTGCATACCTTCTATGAGATAGTTGGATCCCGATACCCACTGCGAGTAAGAGTTATTCCTGGGAGAGTTTTACACATTACAATTAGCCGATCAAGTAGGTGTCTAGAAAGGTGTCAACGGGGTTACGCCCGTGGGAAACGAGGTTTATTTTAATTAGGTCCGTGCGAAAGCACGGGGAACCTCCCTCAAAGTACCGGCACTAGCCTGGCTGAAAGAATGGCAAACTTGTAGGGTGTGATTAATCCCGACTAGTCTTTCCTTTTAGAGTTTGAAAGAATATTTCACTAAAACAGTGGGAGCCATCCTGATTAGATAAATTGATAACCAATCTAATCTTGTAAAAGCGCACACTGAGTGTTTTCTTCTATCTCTCTCCAGGTAGCGACCATGCCACGCCTTAATCAAGATAATAATACGGATGTATTGACCGAACCCGCTAGTTATACTGCGCTAGGGAACGTTGGTCAAGACAGAGCAGGAAATAGGGGATTACCAGAATTCCCGTACCGCCCAAACGAAGAAAGTGCATGTTGATGCATCATCTTCGAGTATGTTCATTACCGAGAACTGTTTCTCAGTATCCTTTACGTCCTGGGTATGAGATACCGGATCAGGATCCCGCAAATATAATTTGTTACACGGGCTACAGATAGGTAGAGAACTGAGAACAGGTGATAAGTTTCAAGAGTTGGAAATGATGCAAGTGTTGCAGCCAAGTCTGTTGGCAATTATCACCCTGTATTATCAGAATACATTGATTCTGAACGAATGTTATTAGCTACCGAACCTGATATACAACATCATATCAATCTCTTTATTAGTAAAGAAGGATATAATTTTTTATTGTTGGATAATGTTTTGAACATTTCCTATATCAAGAGTTGATCGGTTCAGGCACGTTATCTAAAAGCATAGACCTTCTAAATCAAACCACGGTTCTTAACATACAGAACACACACAAGAGGAAGAGTTCAGAAATGAACGAATCCTTCTTGAGGCATTGTAGACTAGGTCATATCAATGCGACCCGACTGGCTGAAGTTACATAAAGATGCATATTTAAATTAGTTTGGATTTACATCTTGTAAAACTTGCCAGTCATGTCATAAAGATAACATGACCATAGCTCCGTTTATTGGAAACAGAGATAGAGTTAGTGAACTCTTGGGATTGATACATGCTGATGTATGAAGGTCCCCTGTCTACACATGCCAAGACCGGTTCTTTATACTTCATTACATTCACTGATTATCTCTCAAGATTCAGACATATGTTCCTGTTGAAACAAAAGTCCGAAACTTTGAGATAATCACAGAATATAAGTTAGAAGTAGAGAACCAAAAACGGGTATAAGTATTATGTCCTTTGATGAGATCAAGGAGGAAAATACTTGAGCACGGAATTCCTGGACTATTCTAAAGGAGAATGAGATTCTTTCTCAACATTAATCCTCGTATACACCACAGCACGTCGGTGTATCGGGGTGGATCAATCTCACCCTATGAGATATGGTGTGCTCTATGATGAGTACTACTGAGTAGCCTATTTTCTTTTGGGGTTATGCACTTGAGAAGTTGCACACCTATTGAATAGGGTTCCAACCAAATCAGATGCCTACCACTCCATATGTGATATGGTATGGGAAGAGCCCATCTCTTAAGGAAGTTAAGATTTGGGGTTGTCCGGCCTATGTCAAAAGCAAAATCCGGACAAGCTCGAGGCAAAGTCATTTCTGTGGAAGTTTGTTGGATATCCCAAGCATTAGCAAGGGAATATCTTCTACCACACCGAGGAACAAAAGATGTTTTATTTCTCGGCATACCACTTTTTGAGAGAAAAGGGAATTTCTTGTGAAGAAATTAGTGGTCATGAGGTAGAACTGGAAGGAGTTCCAGCTATACAAACTGCAGCTGATGATTTGGTAAACCCGGAAGATTCAATAGTTTCCAACGAACCTCAGCCTCTCCGCCGATCTGGTAGGGTTCCTCATCCACCTGAGAGATTCTTCGGTTTCTCTATGACAGTGGGAGCAAGGATTGCATCATGAGATGATGACCCAACTAGTTTCGAGCAGGCCATCAGGAGTGAGGACTCTGTGAGAATGGCTGGATGCTTAGTGATCTGAGATGGAATCCTTATACACCAACAAAGTATGGACTTTGGTTGCTTTATCTGAAGGGTTAAATTACCATCAGGAGAAAGTATATCGTTACCAAGGATGCTACCAAAGAGGCAGTCTGGATATAAAAATAAGTTCATGAGATGAACTTCGTTCCTACCATTGTGTGACAATGGAGCTGTGGCTTATGCCTTGGAACGACCGTCCCATCAGAGATCTAGACATATTCTTAGGCAGTATCGCCTGATCATAGAGATGGTTGATCTCCAGGGAGATCGAGGTTAGGAGAGTAGACACAGAGGACAACAGCGCGGATCCACTCACAAAGGCCTATTTCCTAGTAGAGACTTTTATGTGATGGTTGAGTATGAGATACTTCAACCACAACTTATTGTTGGGTATGAGATACTACAACAGCTGGCCCTAGTATAAATGGGAGATTGTTAGTTATATGTATGCCCTAGAGGCCATTACTGTACATACATTGTATATTGTAGTGGATTCTTGGACATATATAGGGAGGACTTTCTTGCTCGACATGATAGTATGCTATATGTTTACACTTTATCTTAACATGTACTCTGATTGTCTCTATGTCACATGTTGATAAAGCCCTTAGGATGAGTACTTGACTACCAGGACTATGATGCAGATCATACTAGTGGGGACAGTGTAGTCGCCAAGTACATCCTTCAAATGTTCCTAGTCATAGGAGTGCCGAGAGAGGGCATCGATACTCCAGAGTAGACTAGCGTATGCGCTTCTTGACCCATATGATGGGCGATGGATGATCCCATATCCATTGGTGTTTGACATCAGAGAAAGTATACGTGTGCTCAGTGGAGACTGGGTACACTAGACGGACTCGCCGAGAACTCCCAGATGGTATTATACCTCACGTCAGATGGAAGTTCTCTGCTGACACTGGTACAGGTTAGTCTGTAGACCCGAGATCGTCATAGAGTCTTGTGTGATTCCCACTGTGCTTTGATTTCCATCATACTACGTCCAAGAGGGCGTGCAAAAAGGTGTCTTTTGGGTAGAGTCCCGAATCACATGGAGGCAATGAGCGATAGGAGGGGTTTCGTCTCTCCCGATATAGGGAGTTGATGTTGCACTGTGTTCGATTGGCTCTAACTGGAAATCTCTGGCCAGGGTTGCTGAGATTTACCGGTAAGTGTTATCAGTAGTTTCTCAAACTATTATGCACCTCATATCGACACGACTTATCAAGCTACCGGTGTCTGACGTTTACCACCCCTAGGCGAGATATGCGACATATCAGACGAAGAGACCGGACTGTACGGGAGTGTTACTGGTTGGATTCATTGGAGAAAGTACAGGCTTGCTTGTTGATCTTCTGATCGCTCAATACCTGGGTGGCTGTTACGTTTAGCTGACCGCTTGCGGCTTGTGGGTGTTTGATATGATCATCACCTACTGCCGGTGTATTGACGATTCTTTAGAGTCCTACACAGAGGATTCCTGGCTCAGGCAAAATAGAGTAGGGGCACATATGTGATATGTGCGGGGCCGAGAACAATACGTGTATGTGATACCGTATTAGATTCTCGCGATATGTGATATCGGCCGGGTATATGTGATATAGCCGGGTCATCGGATCAAGTGTTGATTCGATGAACTCATACAGATTATATTAGTCGGTTATTTGTGAAATTGCCGGATTATCGGATCAAGTGTTGATTCGATAATTTAATGTATAATTATATATTTGATATATTAAATTACATTAACTAATATAAGCTCACTTAAATATTCTTTTTCTCACTCGGGTAATACATTGATATATATGTAATATATGTTAATTGTATTATTTTATTTTGTTACAATAAATATTGTATATATGATATATAATATTGTAACATGTTATGCTTATAAATGCAACATGATTTGTGGAGTTTAAATATGGTTAGAGTTTGGGTTAGGGTTAAGCTTTCATGAAGCTTTCAAGAAGCTTCTTGAAGCTTTCAAGAACCTTCTTGAAGCTTTGACTTTGACCTTGATATTTTGTGATATTTTGCAAAGATATTTCTTTAACCCAACCCAACCCTTTAACCATAGTTAAATCTCAACATGGGTTAAGTCTTCTTACTTAACCCATTGTTGCATTTTTAACTTCACACTTGATTCATTATTCATTACAAAAGACTTGATCATCTTCTTCCTTCTTCTTTTGATGAAAAGCTTTCTAGCTTTTTCATGTGTGATGAATATGAGTGAGAAATTGAAAACAAATGAGAGATAAATTCCTACTTCATCATCCTCATCTATTCTAGACGCTTAGATTAGGGTGTTTGCTTTGCTAATACTTGATTAGCAAAGCAAGAGCTTGGGTTTGAGTTTCTTCATGGTAGATCATCTTTGTTATTGATGATCGGAAGCAAGATTGCATCTTTCTCTTCATGGAGCCTCTCTAGAGTCCGGGTACTCGATGATCGCAGCAAAGGGACCTCAACACAGAGCTTTAGAAGTGAAGGAACGGACTACAAAGGTTGTAATCCCTAACTCTTAGATATAAAGTTGTTTACATGCTTTGTTTCGCCTAATCTCTAGTCTAAGATCTTGGTTAGGGTTGTTCGGCACATGAAAAATTTGATTTTGGCATGGTTGATGCCTTGTAGAACCTTATGACAGTGCCTAGTAACCCTACAGCAAATGGATCTTCAGAAAGAAGATTGATATAGATGGACAGGTTGAAACCTATAAGGCTAGACTTGTTGTAAAAAAATTTCATCAAAGACCTGGTTTGGACTATGATGGAAACCTTTTCTCCAGTGGCTATGCTCAAATCCATTTAGATCCTTCTTGCCATTTTTTCCTTCCACGCTTATGAGATTTGGCAGATGGACGTAAAGACAGCTTTTCTAAATTGACATTTGAAAGAGTGCGTCTATATGGACCAGCCAGAGGGTTTCATTCAGAGTGGGAGCAGTGGGAAAGTGTGCAAGTTACTTAAGTCCATTTTTGGATTAAAGCAGGCATCGCGGAGTTGGAACATCTGTTTTGATGAGATGGTCAAAGAATTTGACTTTATCAAAAATCCAGATGAGCCGTGCATTTATAGTAAGATTGTAGCAAGAACTGTAGTATTCATCGTCTTGTACGTGGATGACATTCTCTTGATAGGAAATGATATTCCTATACTACAATCTGTCAAAGGATTCTTGTCACAAAAGTTCTCCATGAAAGACCTGGGTGATACCTCTTACATTCTAGGGATCCAGATCTATCTTGATAGATCTAAGGGGATGTTAGGACTTTCACAGTCCAGGTATATCTACACCATACTGAAAAGATTCAGTATGGAAGATTCTAAGTGCGGTAATTTACCGGCTTGTCACGGAATCACCCACTCCAAAGAGATGTCTCCCAAGACTGATTTGGAAAGGGATTGCATGTCTATTATACCTTACGCTTCTGCGGTAGGCTTTATAATGTATGCGATGTTTTGTACAAGACCAGATGTTGCTTACGCACTGAGCGTGATAAGCCGATATCAGTCGAAACCTAGGGAGAAGCACTGGATAGAAATAAAGAACATTCTCAAGTACCTGAGAAGGACTAAGGAAATGTTCTTGGTGTACGGCGGAAAAGACCTCCAGATCGAGGCTTTTGCTGACTCCAGCTTCCAGAGTGACAAGGATGACTCCAAGTCCATGTCGGGTTATGTATTTACCTTCAATGGAGGGGCGGTATGTTGGAATAGTTCCAAGCAAGACTCCATTGTTGACTTGACAATTGAAGTGGAGTATATCGCAGCTTCTGATGCCGCAAAAGAAGCAGTCTGGATGAGGAAGTTCTTAACAAAACTTCTGGTGGTTCCATCCATTGTTGATCCAATACCTCTGTATTGTAACAACAACGGGGCTATAGCTTTAGCAAAGGAACCCAAGTCCCATCAGATGTCCAGACACATCTTGAGGCGGTATCACCTGATCAGGGAGATCGTGGATCACCGGGAGATCGTGGTGCGGAGAGTTGCTACAGAGGACAACACTGCAGATCCATTCACAAAGGCCATCTCTCAGACACAGTTCGAGAGGCTATTCGAGATGATAGGTATGCGATATGCTAGCACATGGCCTTAGTGCAAGTGGGAGATTGTTAGTGTAATATGCTCTAGAGGTCATTATTGTATAGTACTAGTTTGTATATTACATTTTGGAAGCTTAGGATATAGACACGGATTTATAACAGTCTTGCTCAATATGGTAGTATGCTACTTGGTTTGTATCTATCTAAATATGTGTATATGTTTCTTTCGACATATCGCTAATACATATTGATAGAGCCCTAGGATCATTCCTCGACTACCAGCGTTGTGATGGCAGTCACACTAGTGGAGGCTGGGTAGTCTATAAGCACATCCTTATACTGGTCCCTAGTCGTAGGATTATCGAGATAGGGCATCGATACTCGAGAGTAGACTAGTGTATACGCTTCTCATCCCAGAAGGGGAGATGGTCTATCCCACAGCCGTCAGTACGTCGTACTGGAGATAGTATGCAGGTGCTCATTGGATTATGAGTTACACTGGACGGACTCGTGGGGTACTGCTGGTTAGTACTATACCTATCGTCAGGTAGCAGTTCCCAGGTGACATGAGTACAGCTTAGTCCGTTGACTTGACACTGCTACTTCACCTCAAGTGTGTTCCTAGTGTTCATAGATTGCTACCCTACCATGGCTCTATTGAGTCGTGCAAACAGGTAGTAGTTTGGTGCAGTCCCGAAGCACTTGGAGGCAGTGGTGGTTAGATAGGATTCATCTCTCCCGGTATTGGGGGTTGATGTCGCGTTGTGTTCGGAAAGCCATTACACAAAGTCCCTGGCCAGGGCAAGCGGGATTTACTGGTAAGTACTCCAGTAGTTTCTCAGGGTGTTTTGCATTGTACTCCGACATGAATTATTTCACTATTAGGGGTCTGACATTTACCGCCCCCTAGGCCCGATATGCGATACTCTTAGATGAACAGACCGGACTGTACGGAGATTGCCACAGACAGGCTCAGTAGGAGTTTGGATGATTTTTCTCGTCGGCCTTCTTATCAACAGATAACTGGATAGCCGTTACGTGCAGCTAGTACCGCTGACGTGCTTGTGGTTAAACCCACTGCTGGCGTACTGTTGAGTCTTTAGAGTCCCACACAGAGGGTTTCCCTGCTTCGGGCGAAACGATGTAGAGGTCGTATGGTTTTACGACAAGGTTCGTTCACATACGTGTACTTATGCGCGTGTGATGTTCGAGCGGACAATATTAGTGGGCTTTGGTTTAAGCCGGATCCTATTATTTGATTGTTGGATTAGTTTCGTCTCATTGTATTCGTGTTTCTTGGAACACGAATGCGGGTATGTATATACGGATGAGAGGGGTATAGAAGGAGACACTTCATTAGGGTTTTGAGTATTGACTTGATTAAAACAATTATGAGGTGGAGAAAAGTATTTGTTATTTTTTCAAATTATAATTGTGACATGGCTACTTGTTATTGACCACTTGACTTGGTTTGACCACTTGACTTGGGTTGACCACTTGACTTAGTTTGACTATTTGACTTTAGATATTTTTGTGAGATATTTTGTGGCACTAGATATTTTGGATGAGATATTTTTCATGTCATGCTTGTGGTCATGTCAAGTTATCCATCTCATTTTCAATTATCATTATCAAAAATAATTTCTCTTTCCTCAAGTTCACTCTCTCCTTCTTCCTCTTAAAACCCCAGTGTCTCATGTGTTGAGAATCAAGGGTTAGTGAGACTTAGCTTCCCAAAATCACACTCTAGTCATTCTAGGCTACTTAGTTTAACACACCAAGTGACCTAGTTGCCTCAACTTGGAGGTTAAGCTCAGGGTTGGAACTCTCGGGTGGATCTTCTTCAACTTCGAGAAGTCGACGAGGAGGTGCTATCCATTTCCACTCCAAGGAGCTCGCAAGGTGAAGGAGGACAGCGAGAAGACAAGAAGGACACGATACTACGAGATATATCATTCATCCGAGTAGTTAAACCTCATATAGTTTGCTAGCTAGGGTTTTATGTTCGATCCTTGCTCAAAGTCGGTGTTGCGAAGCCCGTAAAAATCATTTTTTGCTAATTCCGCCTCCCCGCGAACACGTGGGGTGCGCAACATCGACTAAAAGGATCAAAATTTACGAAGGAGGTGCTGCCCAATTTTCAAATGAAGAAATTGTTTTCAACTTGCAGGGTTCCCTAGGCGGCCGCTGGATTTCGGGAGGCATCGACCATGCCATTTTAAAAAAAAATGGCGCGCTAAAGAACAATAACGCTAGAATCTAAACTAGAGAATTAGATGAACAAGCATGTAACATCTTAACATCTAAGTAAATGAGGAATACAACCTTTGTAGACCGGACCTTCACTTCAATAGCTCCGTGTAGTAGTCCCTTCGCTCCAAGTAGTGATCTCCCGGACTCCAGTGAGGCTCCACAAGGTGAAATGAACAAGCTTGCTTGAAGTCTTCGAGGCCGAAGTTGATCTATGTTGAGGAGACAATAACTCAAGCTACCTTTTCACTAAGTGATGAACTTGGTGACGAAACAACCCAATCTAAATAGCTAGTAGAGAAGAGATTGATGAAGTAGGAATTTTGCTCACTTTAGAAATTATTTTCTCTCAATTTTTCTTCATCTCTCATAAACCTAGAGAGCTTTGCTCTTGATGAAGAAGAAGATAAAGAGAGAAGAGAATGAAACTCATGCGGTGAGAATAGTAACCATGGATGAGTTTTTTTCATACACTAAGTCATGTAGAGAATAAACCATGGCTAAACAATAATGGTTTGGTTAATAAATATCTTCAAGTAAAACAAAAAGAGTGGACTTGGTCAATTGTTCTACACGCTTCTACAAGCTTCAACCATGTGATAATTTCCAACTAATTTGATTTATTTTAAATAAATAAAATCCATCATTATTATAAGCATGGTGTGAGTCTCATACACCCATGTAGCATGTGGTATCAAGCATGACACAAAATAATGTACATTAATATATATCATATATATATTGAATGTACACAAGTGAGAAAAAGAAAGTTTAAGTGAGCTAATATTAGTTAATGTAAATTAATATATCAAATATATAATTATACATTAAATTATTAAATGAACACTCGATTTAATAATCCAGCTATATCACATACAACTGACTAATATCAAAAGTATCAACTTGTCGAATCAACACTTGATTCGACAACCCGGCTATATCACATATAACCGAACAATATCACATATCGCGAGAATAGAATACGGTATCACATACGCGTATTAATCTCGGTCCCGCACATATCACATATGTGCTCCTACTTCGTTTCACTTGAGCCAGGAAACCTCTGTGTAAGATTCTAAAGACTCATTAATACACCGGCAGTATGTGGTGATCATATCAGTCACCCACAAGCCGCAAGCGGTCTGCTAAACGTAACGGCCACTCGGGTATTGAGCGATGAGAAGATCAACAAGCAAGCTTGCTCATACTCCTGCGAATCCAATCAGTAACACTACCGTACAGTCCGGTCTCTTCGTCGGATATGTCGCATATCATAGCCTGGGGGTGGTAAAACGTCAGACCCCAATAGCCTGATAAGTTATGATGATGCAAGGCCCATAAAAGTTCGAGAAACTACTGATAACACTTACCAGCAGATCTCAGCAATCCTGGCCAGGGATTTTCTGTTATGGCCAATCAACCATAGCGCAACATCAACCCCCAATACTGGAAGAGACGAATCCCCTCCTATCGCTCAGTGCCTCCATGTGACTCGGGACTGTACCCAAAAACCACCATTTTGCACGATCTCTTGAACGTGGTAAAGTGGAAATCAAAGCACGGTGGTAATCACATAAGTCTCTATGACAATCTCGGGTCGACAGAGTAAGCTGTACCCGTGTCACCAGAGAACTGCTATCTGACGATAGGTATAATACCATCTAGGAGTTCTCGACGAGTCCGTCCAGTGTACCCAGTCTCCACTGAGCACCCATATACCATCTATGATTTCAAACACCAATGGATGTGGGATCATTCATTGCCAATCATATGGGTCGAGAAGCATATAGGCTAGTCTACTCTGGAATATCGATGCCCTGTCTCGATTCTCCCACGACCAGGAACATTTGAAGGATGTACATACCGACTACCGTTTCCCCACTAGTATGATCTGCATCATAATCCTGGTAGTCAAGTACTCATCCTAAGGGCTTTATCAACATGTAATAGAGAGACAATAAGTGTACATGTTAAGATAAAGTGCGTCCAGATAGCATACTATCATGTGGAGCAAGAAAGTCCTACCTATATATGTCCAAGCATCCACTACAATATACATCGCATGTACAGTAATGGCCTCTAGAGCGTACATATAACTAACAATCTCCTACTTGCACTTAGGCCATTTGTTGCAGTATCTCATACTCAACGTCCTATAGAAGACTCTCTAGGGAAAGGCCTTTGTGAGTGGATCCGCCGTGTTATCCTTCGCGTCAACTCTCCTAATCTCGATCCCCTAGAGATCAACCATCTCCTTGATCAGGTGATACTATCCTCAGAACATGTCTGGAACGCTGATGGGACCTGCGTTCCTAGACCAAATCCACAACTCCATTGTTGTCACAATAACATTTATTGGACGCTCAAAGGTAGGAACCATGTTCATCTCATGAACACGAAATGTCTAGACAACCACTTTGGCAGCATCATTGGTAGCAATGTATTCAGCCTTTATCGTCTAGTCTGCCACGGTATCTAACTTGGAACTATTCCAACATACCGTCCCTCCACGGAGGGTAAAGACAAAGCCTGTGACTGACTTTCAGTCGACCTTATTGTTAGTTATATGTAGCCCTAGAGGTCATTATTGTACATGAGATGTATATTATAGTGGATGCTTGGACATACATAGGGAGGACTTTCTTGCTTGATATGATAGTATACTATCTGGTTGCACTTTATCTTAACATGTACACTGATTGTCTCTCTGTACCATGTTGATAGAGCCCTTAGGATGTGTACTTGACTACCTGGATTATGATGCAGATCATACTAGTGGGACAAAGGTAGTCGGTAAGTACATCCTTTGATGTCCCTAGTCGTGGGTATATCGAGACGGGACATCGATATACCAGAGTAGACTAGCGCATACCTTCTCGACCCATGTAGATGGGTGATGGATGATCCCATATCCATTGGTGTTTGACATCAGAGATGATATACCGGTGCTCAGTAGAGACTGGGTACACTGGACGGACTCGCCGAGAACTCCTAGTGTAACATTTTCAAAAGTATAAAATATTAATTTTGGGAATTTTTATAATTTAATATTATTTTATTGATTATTTTAATATTAAATGCAAATAAATAGGAAAAATGTTAGAAAAATTATGAAAAATTATGGAATATTCTAAAATAGGGTAAATTAGTGAATTATGACATTTTTAAGTTTTTGTGATTAGTTTGACACTAATTTAGCGCTAATCGCGATTAAAATCGCTAATCGGGTTTTTTGGCAATTTTGTGCAAAACTTGCACATATCACATTTTCTCACACTTATGCATTTTCTTTAATGATTTTCTTATTTGGGGTTACTATTGAGGTGAGAAGGTTTGGATTAAGGATTAAAAGAGAAAAGGAAAAGAAAAAGAAAAGAAATTAGAGTGAGGGTAGGTGAGAGAGAGGATGGGCATTGTTGACTACCACCCTTAGCCATTTCTCTCATCATTTTCTTCCCTCTTCTTCCTCCTCCTACTGCTGCAACTTCACCTCATTCCCTCCCCTCTTCAAAGCCCAAAAACACCTCTAAAACTACACCAAAATCCAATGTCCGTTTCTTTAAAAAGATGCACAAGCTCGAGATCTACAAGATGGACTAAGAAAGCATGGATTTGGCCACTAGAGGGCAACTCAAGAAAATTCTTGAGTTGCCCAATGAGGTAATTTCTGGACCCTTATGTTTAATTCTAGCTTTCTTTATACCCCGATGTGTTATAGAACCGATATTGTGTGATATTATGAACTTGATGAAAAACCTAGTAAGGGTTTGAGAGAAACTTGAGTTGTAATGTGAAATTGAGCTCAGTAGAGGACTTGTAAACATCCTAGTGCATGAATTGAGACCCTAACCTGAGAACCAAACCACAGGATACGGATTTTAGAAACCGATATCGGGGAAAATGTGAAATCTGGGAAGGTTAAATTGAATCTGCTATCACCCCGAGACCCCTAAAATAATATTGAGTGGAAATTGAGATGTGCAGGCACCATAGAACCAACACCCCAAACCCTAGCCCCCAACTCATCCGTACGGCCGCCAATTTTGCTCTTTTGGCCGCCAATTGCGGCCTGGGTCCCACCTTTTTGTCTCGTTTTCGTTCTGTAGCTCCTACATTGTTAGTTTAGGCCCCTGGTATATATAGATTTGTATAAAGTGACCTGGGGTAAAATCTGGAACACCTTTCATGAGTTGCTGTTTTGGACTTTAGTTTCCGTATTCCGTATTTTCATTTCTGCATTGGTGTGTTTCGTTTTAGCTCGACTATTTGGCGTTTATACGACGATATAGAGGATTTATATGTGGTTTTGAAGGCGTGCCATAGGTTCTCACCTATAGGCCCCCTTATCGTATCGTTTTGGATTTCATGCGCCGTTTTAGCTTGGATTTGGTTTTAATGCGCATATACGATATTTGATGTGTAGGTACCCATGAAGACTTCGGGACGACAAGCAATTGCATGGTGATGTCCGCAAATGATGATGCAAAGTGAGTAGATTATATCTACAGGGGGAAGTCGGGTGGTTGGCGTATAGCACCCCCGCGGTCCGTAGTTAGTATAATATATATAGTAGATGTGTGATAGTTATAGTGTGTTGTAGCTTTGTGATAGGTGTATCATGGATAGTGTAGGGTAGAAGTGACTAGTGTAGTTCATAGTCGCGAACCCTAGGGTAGAATTACACCTACACACACACACCCTTGCATATTACTTGTACTTACACGGTGTTGGATGATATGGATTGACTTTGGAGATGAGTCGATGATGTGGGCTTGATGACGTGAGATCGGTGATTGGATACGATTCATTATGGGATATGACTTGTGATTTCTTGTGGGCTTGGAATATGTGTTTACCCCGCATGCATACCTCACTGATGGTATCGTTTGGTGCTAGATATAGAGTAGTACCCCAGGCTATGTGATCTGATGATAGTGATACCTGTTATGTGATGAGATAGTGAGATGTTGACCCGTACCCAGCTATTGGGATGCCGTACGATGATTACCGTACGAGCCGATATTGATGATAGATCCGCACTCATAACTCGAGGATATCTTATGATATGACATTGAGGCGAGATCACCGACTATATACCTTTATATATGTATCGACTCAGATTTAGGCGGTTTCCATACCCCTCCAGACTTGCATGATACTTAGATCAGTAGTTGCATAGTAGATGTTAGATTAGACCAGAGTCATACCTATTTCAAACTAACGAATCGGGAATATTGCAAGATAGGGAAAAGGGGATTCTACGGATATTTTCAAATGTGTAGCGTATATTTTCTAAACACCGTAGCCCTTGTTTTACCAAAGACCCCGATTCGTCGTATTTCAAAAGGCAAGGTTGCACGATATAGCTTTTGAGTTAGATTCTTCACTATTGCGTTGATTATTCGATTGCACCTGTTCATACTATTTGTATGGCATTACTTGTGCTTATTGTTATATTGCCATCATGCTGTTAGGACACCAGCACCATTATCGATGATGCGTATGTTCCACGTACACTGATTGCCGGCTCACACACTTCATCATCGATAATTGCTATGCCACTACACCGTAGTACTACTGCATTCATGGTATGATTTCCGCATAGCATATTGTACACATAGACCTGTACACAGATATATACGATTTGACTTGATATTCATACCTGATACATATGTCACACCTGATCTTTATATTGTAACTCATTTATATGTGACATGACTTGATACTCACATTTGATACATATGTCACACCTGATCTTTATATTGTAACTGATTTATATGTGACATGACTTGATACTCACATTTGATACATATGTCACACCTGATCTTTATATTGTAACTCATTTATATGTGACATGACTTGATACTCACATTTGATACATATGTCACACCTGATCTTTATATTGTAACTCATTTATATGTGACATGACTTGATACTCACATTTGATACATATGTCACACCTGATCTTTATATTGTAACTCATTTATATGTGACATGACTTGATACTCACATTTGATACATATATCACACCTGATCATTTTATTATAGCTCATTTATATGTGACATGACTTGATACTCACATTTGATGCTTATATCACACCTGATCATTTTATTGTAGCTCATCTATATGTGACTTGACATGATATTTATGTTTGACGCACATATCATATCAGATTAGTGACTTACATTTTGGTTTGGATTATATGTGATTTCTGGATTTGGGAACCGTGGCTATTTCAAATATGTAATCATTTAAAAAACCCGGTTCCCTTGATATGATATTTCGGAGCGTCCACCATGTGTTTTCTCGGTGCTAGAGTGATATATGAAAACCCAAATCGAGGAGGCGGTTGAGGCCGATTACGGGTACATGGTGGAACCGGTATGGTACCCCGGGGCGAGAACGGTTTCGCTGTGTGATAGACGGTGAGCCCGGGAGAGGGACTACTACCTACCGGTGATTGTACTTGAGCTCGGCGGATATCTGGAGGATTCCGACCGGAGCCCAGAGATGGATATGGGCTGACCCGTACTGCCGGGCCCGAGGGCCGATACCGCAGACGGAGCCCAGAGATGGACATGGGTTGACCCGTACTGCCGGGGCCGAGGGCCGATACCGCAGACGGAGCCCCATATGGATGAGGATTTACGTGTCGATGCTTGGCACGGGTTTCATGATGTTTTACCATGATTTGTTTACATCCTCATATTGCATACACGATGCTTATTGTCATTGGGTGACGGGTGGACGGTTTCCACGCATATACAGACATAGATCATATACAGATATGGATCATATACAGACATGGATCATATACAGACATGGATCATATATATACAGACTGGATTTACACTTATCATACTTCATTTGTATATATAACAGGGTATGAGGGCGCTGTTATATATACCCTTACACCAATATTAGTGGTATGGGACGCTAATATATGTGTATTGATATCATTTGATACTGCATCATATTTACTTCTTGCAGACATACCTTATACTGATGACATGTTATTACCTGAGTACTTGGCACCACATACATATTTAGATGTTACCTTGCCACCTTATCACACTCAGATGTACTCTTGTGGATTATATTACTGATTGTTGACTTAGGTTTATGTCTTGCATTCGGTTTCTGCTTGTAGATGTTTCTATTCACGAGTTGGCAACTCACCCCCGTTGTGCCACAGTTCTTGCAGGTTCTGCCGTACAGATTCTATTGCGGCATTTCTGCCACACTTCCTTCTTGCGGGTGAATTGCTTTTGGTAGGTGGATTCTTTCGCATCAAGAACCGCCCTTGTATTTATTTTATTCATTGTATCTAGAGTTTCCATCAACCAAAACTTGTATATTGTTTCAGACCTAGACTTTAGTGATGTATTATTCGACCTTAGAGTCGCGCTTAGTAGTATTGCGGTTTCTTGTTGCTTGAGCTTTCTTTTGGGTTTGATCCTCGCCACTTGGCGTTGTATATTATTGTTGCATGTGTGGTTGTGACCGTCGATGGACGAAGAGCTAGCTCCCGCTTGGGGATGCCTTTATCATTGCATATATATTGTCATTCTTGTTGTACCCCATTCGGGGCCAGTTTTACAAAAGAAACTCTGCCGAAATTTTTAGAAAAGACTTACTGTTTTAAATTGCATATTCGGCTTAGTTATTTAAAAACCTTGATTGTTAAACATGTAGTTCTTTACTTCTTTAAAACCAGTTTTCTTTACTTATTCTAAAAAAAAAGGGTTTTAGATTTCTTGGTTTTCGGCTTACTTAGTCGCGTTACGCCTGTAGACGTTACGTGGTTAAGTGCCGGTCACGGGCCAAACTTTGGGTCGTGACAAAGTTAGTATCAGAGCGCTAGGTTGACCTTGGTTCGAGTCTAAGTTTGACTATGTGGAGCCTAGGGCGTTTATATATATACGGAACTTAGGCTTGACCTTACGGGACTTAGACTTGGTCGAGGGGGTATTAGACCCGAACTTTCTTCGTGTAGGATGACCCTTGGTTGATGGAATAGGTGACTAAAGTAGAGTGACGTACTGTTGCTATGTTCCGCGGCATACTTATGACACGCCACTCCGCTTAAGGAACCTTAGGATGTGCATATTTTTAAGATCAGTGATTCTCTTCATATCCAGGATTATACATCCATTTGAGATCCCCGATTCTATTAGTTCATGATCATATCTCCATTGATGCTGTTCCTTCCTATGATCATGTATCCACTCTGGATCTGTTGTTTCCTTCTTGTCACTGATGTGCTCTTTTTGAAACTCGATTGAGATTCCTGTCACCATGTTTGAGCGCAGTTTGGGCTGCTGCTAGGATTACGGCCGGTGTGAGCTCGTTTGGTACGAGGGCCGACCATTGTGTTTTCTGGTGACATGGGAATGTCTCGAGTTAGTATTGGTGATTGTGACCTCTAGTGGAGGCGAGTGCTTGGATTTGCACCGGATGATCGGGCCATTGTTAGAACTGCCAGTTGAAAGAGGACTGTTGATGTACAGCATACCTCAGAGATTGTGATGTCGCATACCGTGCAGACAGATGGACCAGCTGTTGCTGAGATCGACAGGATGTTGCTTCTGAAGCTTACGAGCTGAGATTGCCGGAGCTTTCAGGCAGATATGCGACAGATGATAGCTAGTCTACCCGATTCGAGAGACGAAGGTGATTCGTCCGATTTTGCGCCAGAGCGGGCCAAGTTGAGTTGAAGAATTCCAGTGTGGAGAATCTTACTCAGATCTAGAGAAGACCGATTCAGAGATGACCGCCTATGTATTGCCCTTCCTGGAGGATTGATGCATTGTTCGGCGTACAGGCGTATGAACCAGTTGTTGCTGAAAATGATGAGATATCGCCCAGATGATTGGAGCTGTTGCAGCGTGAGCATATACTCAGAGAGATGATAGCGAGTCGCTAGTCACCTGAGGATGAATGACTAGGACATGTGGTTCATTCGTTACCGATGCGAGGTCATCAGATAGATCGTTTCCAGCTAGAGACGATTTCACGCAGGTTCGTTGAGAGTCGATTGAGACGATTGAATGTCAGGAGCCCATTTTCCAAGTTTAAAGTATACGGAAAGACATGCAGGTGATTCTATGGACCCTCTAGAAGAATGAAACCCTAACTCGACTTAATGACCGTGTGACAGCCTTTGAACCTTAGGGTTTACGGCGGTTCCGCGGCGCCATTAGTGAGGCTTGGGTTTGCCCTTCTACGGCTGGACCACCGACGCTGTGGCATGTACTCGATACTATTAAACTGTACCCGAGATGTGAGCTCTTGGGGGATTATGAGGATCTGACGAGTCGATCGGATGGTTCGACATCTTTCGGATATCGTGACGGGATACTGCTTGGGAGACTCCAGATGCGAGCGTAGCCGTCGGAACGCAGTTCGTGTAGCCACAATGAGTTATGTCCGAATCAGTCGACATTTGAGCAGAGTGAAAAAAAAAAGGGTTCGTACGAGATTTCGACGAGATGACGTCCCACTCCGCCGATATCAGAGATGTGATATGCACCTAGAGGCGTGGTATATGGATATATCTTCTAGAAAGAAGCGCGATGAGTATGCAGCCATTCCGGAATAAGCTTTAGCTTCAGCATTGGATGATGACTTCCGGGCAATTCGGCAGGTATGAGATTTGAGAAAGGAACCTCGACAGGACCTTTCTGGAGTACGATACGAGAAGACCTAGACCAGGAGTGGTCGTATTGCGCGCACCCAGCAGGACAGAGTTCGGCATTATCGACGAGGTAGTTGACCAGGATCGAATAAAGGGACTTACCCAGATGCGTTGCGAATTGATCAAGGGCGGACGAGTGATGAGTATTCCTCCGATGGTTGGGACGTGTTCCCGAGGACCAGTTCAGCCTGACATCTTCTGTAGAATGATGAAGCTACAGAGTACGCGATTTCGAGTCCGTGTGAGAGACTTCAGATTGGCCGTGGCCGAGAACAGTGCAGTGCAAGGTGACTTGGCGTGACGTCATAGTGGACGATGATAGAGACATGTGGAACCAGAGGTTCGTGTGAGACAATGACGAGCTGTCATTATTTCCCGTCGAGACTAGAGACCAGATATGCTTATAGAGACGTTGGGATGTGACCAGTTTCTGAGAAATATTGTGCTGAGGACACAGGTGTCTTTTGAGAGAGAAGAGGTTGTGTAGGAAAGCCAGCCTCTGTGCAGATCGGCATAGGCAGGATTGGAAGAGACCTTAAGCAGGATTCCTCCCAGGACATTGCAGCAATGATGTTTGCACCCAGGATCAGATGTGTGACGTGCATTCAGAGAGCCGGAGGCCGACGCCAGCGATGTGCTGCCTTACGAGTGGTCATGAGGATTGACCGAGAGGTGACCAGAGAAGTGCCAGAATGGAAATCGTCCCCGTTAGCACACCTGACAGGGCCGATGAGCCGATTGACTGCGAGATAGGAAATCCGCAGAGAAGATAAGGACCCAGAGTCAGAGGATGCCAGACCGCGAGCAAGAGCACGTAGATATCCTGCGCTGCTAGCAGTGGATTGCACTGACTCCTTCTCGACCTTGAAGGAGGAACTACCGACGACGGTATTTATGGTTTGTGATTTTGTGATTCGATTATCACGTATCCGTCACTTTGGATTTCGGTATTTTGTGCATTCTGTTTACATGATTTAGTTTTGATGACTGAGTTTCATGATATTGGTTTCATGCACCCACTGGATATTTATATATTTTGCGCTGAGTTATTACATTTGAGATGTTGATTGAGATTTCATGCCTATCGTATGCAGGGATTTGATTTGCACTTCCAGCGTAGTTTTCATGCACCTTTAGTGTTTTGACATACGATTCTGGTGCACGCCAGATGCACTAAATCGGAATTCTTCGTGCATTTCTTATGCACTTGATTTTTCTGTCAGGCACACACGTTGCCTACGACAGATGTTTCGTGCACACCCGTTGCACTTAGATGTTGTTTTCTACACTTGTTTGACACATATATGGATTTTGATTCCTTGCGCACCAGACGCACAGGATATTCTTATATATGCATTTTGGGGATTGACTGCTAGTAGAGTAGTACATTTCTTTTTTTTTTATGATATTCTCTATGTGTTGATGTTTTCGGAGCCCCGACAAATGGATTATTACTGAAATTATTTTAGTAGTGGGGGTTTAAATTTAAATTCGGGGACCGAATTTCTTTAAGGGGGGTAGATTGTAACATTTTCAAAAGTATAAAATATTAATTTTGGGAATTTTTATAATTTAATATTATTTTATTGATTATTTTAATATTAAATGCAAATAAATAGGAAAAATGTTAGAAAAATTATGAAAAATTATGGAAAATTCTAAAATAGGGTAAATTAGTGAATTATGACATTTTTAAGTTTTTGTGATTAGTTTGACACTAATTTAGCGCTAATCGCGATTAAAATCGCTAATCGGGTTTTTTGGCAATTTTGTGCAAAACTTGCACATATCACATTTTCTCACAATTATGCATTTTCTTTCATGATTTTCTTATTTGGGTTACTATTGAGGTGAGAAGGTTTGGATTAAGGATTAAAAGAGAAAAGGAAAAGAAAAAGAAAAGAAATTAGAGTGAGGGTAGGTGAGAGAGAGGATGGGCATTGTTGACTACCACCCTTAGCCATTTCTCTCATCATTTTCTTCCCTCTTCTTCCTCCTCCTACTGCTGCAACTTCACCTCATTCCCTCCCCTCTTCAAAGCCCAAAAACACCTCTAAAACTACACCAAAATCCAATGTCCGTTTCTTTAAAAAGATGCACAAGCTCGAGATCTACAAGATGGACTAAGAAAGCATGGATTTGGCCACTAGAGGGAAACTCAAGAAAATTCTTGAGTTGCCCAATGAGGTAATTTCTGGACCCTTATGTTTAATTCTAGCTTTCTTTATACCCCGATGTGTTATAGAACCGATATTGTGTGATATTATGAACTTGATGAAAAACCTAGTAAGGGTTTGAGAGAAACTTGAGTTGTAATGTGAAATTGAGCTCAGTAGAGGACTTGTAAACACCCTAGTGCATGAATTGAGACCCTAACCTGAGAACCAAACCACAGGATACGGATTTTAGAAACCGATATCGGGGAAAATGTGAAATCTGGGAAGGTTAAATTGAATCTGCTATCACCCCGAGACCCCTAAAATAATATTGAGTGGAAATTGAGATGTGCAGGCACCATAGAACCAACACCCCAAACCCTAGCCCCCAACTCATCCGTACGGCCGCCAATTTTGCTCTTTTGGCCGCCAATTGCGGCCTGGGTCCCACCTTTTTGTCTCGTTTTCGTTCTGTAGCTCCTACATTGTTAGTTTAGGCCCCTGGTATATATAGATTTGTATAAAGTGACCTGGGGTAAAATCTGGAACACCTTTCATGAGTTGCTGTTTTGGACTTTAGTTTCCGTATTCCGTATTTTCATTTCTGCATTGGTGTGTTTCGTTTTAGCTCGACTATTTGGCGTTTATACGACGATATAGAGGATTTATATGTGGTTTTGAAGGCGTGCCATAGGTTCTCACCTATAGGCCCCCTTATCGTATCGTTTTGGATTTCATGCGCCGTTTTAGCTTGGATTTGGTTTTAATGTGCATATACGATATTTGATGTGTAGGTACCCATGAAGACTTCGGGACGACAAGCAATTGCGTGGTGATGTCCGCAAATGATGATGCAAAGTGAGTAGATTATATCTACAGGGGGAAGTCGGGTGGATGGCGTATAGCACCCCCGCAGTCCGTAGTTTGTATAATATATATAGTAGATGTGTGATAGTTATAGTGTGTTGTAGCTTTGTGATAGGTGTATCATGGATAGTGTAGGGTAGAAGTGACTAGTGTAGTTCATAGTCGCGAACCCTAGGGTAGAATTACACCTACACACCCACACCCTTGCATATTACTTGTACTTACACGGTGTTGGATGATATGGATTGACTTTGGAGATGAGTCGATAATGTGGGCTTGATGACGTGAGATCGGTGATTGGATACGATTCATTATGGGATATGACTTGTGATTTCTTGCGGGCTTGGAATATGTGTTTACCCCGCATGCATACCTCACTGATGGTATCGTTTGGTGCTAGATATAGAGTAGTACCCCAGGCTATGTGATCGGATGATAGTGATACCTGTTATGTGATGAGATAGTGAGATGTTGACCCGTACCCAGCTATTGGGATGCCGTACGATGATTACCGTACGAGCCGATATTGATGATAGATCCGCACTCATAACTCGAGGATATCTTATGATATGACATTGAGGCGAGATCACCGACTATATACCTTTATATATGTATCGACTCAGATTTAGGCGGTTTCCATACCCCTCCAGACTTGCATGATACTTAGATCAGTAGTTGCATAGTAGATGTTAGATTAGACCAGAGTCATACCTATTTCAAACTAACGAATCGGGAATATTGCAAGATAGGGAAAAGGGGATTCTACGGATATTTTCAAATGTGTAGCGTCTATTTTCTAAACACCGTAGCCCTTGTTTTACCAAAGACCCCGATTCGTCGTATTTCAAAAGGCAAGGTTGCACGATATAGCTTTTGAGTTAGATTCTTCACTATTGCGTTGATTATTCGATTGCACCTGTTCATACTATTTGCATGGCATTACTTGTGCTTATTGTTATATTGCCATCATGCTGTTAGGACACCAGCACCATTATCGATGATGCGTATGTTCCACGTACACTGATTGCCGGCTCACACACTTCATCATCGATAATTGCTATGCCACTACACCGTAGTACTACTGCATTCATGGTATGATTTCCGCATAGCATATTGTACACATAGACCCGTACACAGATATATACGATTTGACTTGATATTCATACCTGATACATATGTCACACCTGATCTTTATATTGTAACTCATTTATATGTGACATGACTTGATACTCACATTTGATACATATGTCACACCTGATCTTTATATTGTAACTCATTTATATGTGACATGACTTGATACTCACATTTGATACATATGTCACACCTGATCTTTATATTGTAACTCATTTATATGTGACATGACTTGATACTCACATTTGATACATATGTCACACCTGATCTTTATATTGTAACTCATTTATATGTGACATGACTTGATACTCACATTTGATACATATGTCACACCTGATCTTTATATTGTAACTCATTTATATGTGACATGACTTGATACTCACATTTGATACATATATCACACCTGATCATTTTATTATAGCTCATTTATATGTGACATGACTTGATACTCACATTTGATGCTTATATCACACCTGATCATTTTATTGTAGCTCATCTATATGTGACTTGACATGATATTTATGTTTGACGCACATATCATATCAGATTAGTGACTTACATTTTGGTTTGGATTATATGTGATTTCTGGATTTGGGAACCGTGGCTATTTCAAATATGTAATCATTTAAAAAACCCGGTTCCCTTGATATGATATTTCGGTGCGTCCACCATGTGTTTTCTCGGTGCTAGAGTGATATATGAAAACCCGAATCGAGGAGGCGGTTGAGGCCGATTACGGGTACATGGTGGACCCGGTATGGTACCCCGGGGCGAGAACGGTTTCGCTGTGTGATAGACGGTGAGCCCGGCAGAGGGACCACTACCTACCGGTGATTGTACTTGAGCTCGGCGGATATCTGGAGGATTCCGACCGGAGCCCAGAGATGGATATGGGCTGACCCGTACTGCCGGGGCCGAGGGCCGATACCGCAGACGGAGCCCAGAGATGGACATGGGTTGACCCGTACTGTCGGGGCCGAGGGCCGATACCGCAGACGGAGCCCCATATGGATGAGGATTTACGTGTCGATGCTTGGCACGGGTTTCATGATGTTTTACCATGATTTGTTTACATCCTCATATTGCATACACGATGCTTATTGTCATTGGGTGACGGGTGGACGGGTTCCACGCATATACAGACATAGATCATATACAGATATGGATCATATACAGACATGGATCATATACAGACATGGATCATATATATACAGACTGGATTTACACTTATCATACTTCATTTGTATATATAACAGGGTATGAGGGCGCTGTTATATATACCCTTACACCAATATTAGTGGTATGGGACGCTAATATATGTGTATTGATATCATTTGATACTGCATCATATTTACTTCTTGCTGACATACCTTATACTGATGACATGTTATTACCTGAGTACTTGGCACCACATACATATTTAGATGTTACCTTGCCACCTTATCACACTCAGATGTACTCTTGTGGATTATATTACTGATTGTTGACTTAGGTTTATGTCTTGCATTCGGTTTCTGCATGTAGATGTTTCTATTCACGAGTTGGCAACTCACCCCCGTTGTGCCACAGTTCTTGCAGGTTCTGCCGTACAGATTCTATTGCGGCATTTCTGCCACACTTCCTTCTTGCGGGTGAATTGCTTTTGGTAGGTGGATTCTTTCGCATCAAGAACCGCCCTTGTATTTATTTTATTCATTGTATCTAGAGTTTCCATCAACCAAAACTTGTATATTGTTTCAGACCTAGACTTTAGTGATGTATTATTCGACCTTAGAGTCGCGCTTAGTAGTATTGCGGTTTCTTGTTGCTTGAGCTTTCTTTTGGGTTTGATCCTCGCCACTTGGCGTTGTATATTATTGTTGCATGTATGGTTGTGACCGTCGATGGACGAAGAGCTAGCTCCCGCTTGGGGATGCCTTTATCATTGCATATATATTGTCATTCTTGTTGTACCCCATTCGGGGCCAGTTTTACAAAAGAAACTCTGCCGAAATTTTTAGAAAAGATTGTACTGTTTTAAATTGCATATTCGGCTTAGTTATTTAAAAACCTTGATTGTTAAACATGTAGTTCTTTACTTCTTTAAAACCAGTTTTCTTTACTTATTCTAAAAAAAAAGGGTTTTAGATTTCTGGGTTTTCGGCTTACTTAGTCGCGTTACGCCTGTAGACGTTACGTGGTTAAGTGCCGGTCACGGGCCAAACTTTGGGTCGTGACACCTAGATGGTATTATACCTCACGTCAGATGGCAGTTCTCTAGTGACACCGGTACAGATTAGTCTGTCGACCCGAGATCATCATAGAGTCTTGTGTGATTCCCGCTGTGCTTTGATTTCCACCTTACCATGTTCAAGAGAACGTGCAAAACGGTGATTTTTTGGGTACAGTCCCGAGTCACATGGAGGCAATGAGCGATAGGAGGGGATTTCGTCTCTCCCGGTATTGGGGGTTGATGTTGCGCTGTGCTCGATTTGCTATAATAGGAAGTCCTTGGCCAGGGTTGTTTTTGAGATTTACTGGTAAGTGTTATCAGTAGTTTCTCAACCCGTTATGAGCCTCACATCGGCATGACTTATCAAGCTATTGGGGTCTGACGTTTACCACCCCCAGGCGAGATATGCGACATATCAGACGAAGAGACCGGACTGTACGGTAGTGTTATCGATTGGATTCGCAGGAGTATGAGCAGGCTTGCTTGTTGATCTTCTGATTTCTCAATACCCGGGTGGCCGTTACGTTTAGCAGACCGCTTGCGTCTCGTGGGTGTTTGATACGATCATCACCTATTGCCGGCGTATTGACGAGTCTTTAGAGTCCTACATAGAGGTTTCCTGGTTCATGCGAAACAAAATAGGAGAACATATGTGATATGTGCGGGACCGAGATTAATGCGCGTATGTGATACCGTGTTAGATTCTCGCGATATGTGATATCGGACGGTTATATGAGATATGGCCGGGTTATCGGATCAAGTGTTGATTTGATAGGATGTTACTTTTGATATTAGTCGGTTATATATGATATAGCCGGATTATTAAATCAAGTGTTGATTTAATAATTTATTATATAATTATATATTTGGTATATTAACATACATTAACTAATATTAGCTTACTTATGATTTCTTTTCTCACTTGATTGTGCACATAGTATATATGTTATATATATTAGTGTACAATATTGTATGTTATGCTAGATGCCACATGAGACATGGGTGTATGAGACTTACACCATACTAATAATAATGATAAGATTTTATTTATCTAAAGTAAATCAAAATTAGTGGAGTTTAGTCACATGGTTAAAGCTTGTAGAAGCTTGTGGAACCATTGATCAAGTCCACTCGTTTTGTTTTACTTGTAGATATTTTTTAACCTAACCATTATTGTTAGCCATGGTTTATTCTCTACATGGGTTACTGTATGATACTAACTCACCCATGGTTGCTATTCTCACCTCATTAGTTCATTCTCATCTCTTCACTTCATCTTCTTCATCTTTGAGAAAAAGCTTTCTAGCTTTTGAAAAAGTGAGAAAATATCGTGAGAAAAATAAAGCTAAATTGAGTCCACTTCCTACTTCATCATCCTCTACTATTAGCCATTTAGTTTAGGGTGTTTGCTTCACTAATCTACCATTAGTGAAGAGGTAGCATGAGCTTGAGTCTCCTCGACGTAGATCATCTTCGGCCTCGAAGACTTCGAGCAAGCTTGTTCGTTTCTACGGGAGAACCCTTTCTAAACTTCAGTTGTTCATGACTTGCAGTGAAGGGACTACTGTACGGAGCATTAGAAGTGAAGGACCGGTCTACAAAGGTTGTATTTCTCATTCACTTAGATGTAAAGTAGTTTATATATCGTATCGTAGCATTTTCTAGTAAAGATTCTATGGTTAGGGTTAGCTAGAACGGCAAATTTTTGAAATTGCCATGGACGATGCCTCCCGAAACCTTGCTTCCGTGCTAGGCAACCCTGCAATTATCACTCTGGAATCTCGAACCAAGAAAATTCTTTTTGTGCTTATCAAGTACATAAGAATGTCCTCCACGACTGTCCAGTGATTCTCCCAAGATCCGATTGATTCCTGATCACTACACCTAGTGATTTAGCTACATCTAGTCTGGTATATAACATCACATACATGACAGAGCCTACTGCCGAAGCATAGGGTATCTAGTGCACGCGAGCTCTCTCCAAATCAGTCCCGGGAGACATCTTTTTGGAGAGAGTGATTCCTAAGTAAGTGGGCGAACCACCACGCTTAGAATCTTCCAAACTAAACCTCTTTAGTACGGTGTTAATGTACCTGGATTTGGGACACTCTCAACATCCTCTTAGATCTATCACCATATATCATAATCCACAAGATGAAGTAGGTATCATCCAGATCTTCCTTGGAGAATTCTCGTGATAAGAGGAGCTTGACCAAGTGTAGCATAGGAAACCCTTTCCTATCAAGAGTATGTCATCTACGTACAATACGTGGAAGAAAACCTTACTCTCTACAACCTTCTTGTATATACAAGGTTCATCTACCTTTTTGATGAAGTCAAACTCTTTGACTGCCACATCAAAATAGATGTTCCAACTCCGTGATACCTGCTTTAATCCTGATGGACTTAAGCATAGCCACTGGAGAAAAGGTTTCATCATGAACCACACCTGGTTATTGACGAAAAACCATTTACTACAAGTCTAGCTTTGAAAGTCTCAACTTTTCCATTTACACCAAGAATCTTCTCAAGATCCACTTGCTCCCGATGGGTTTTACCCTTTCAGGTGCAACATCTAAAGTCAAACTTTGTTGGTGTATATGGATTCCATCTTTGATCGCATAATATCCAACCATTTCACAGAGTCGCCACTCATGAGGTCCTGCTTGAACCTAGTTGGGTCTTAATCTACCATGATGCAATCCTCACTCACACCGTCACCGAGGAAACTGTAGTATCTCTCAGTGTAACATTTTCAAAAATATAAAATATTAATTTTGGGAATTTTTATAATTTAATATTATTTTATTGATTATTTTAATATTAAATGCAAATAAATAGGAAAAATGTTAGAAAAATTATGAAAAATTAGGGAAAATTCTAAAATGGGTTAATTATTGAAATTATGACATTTTTAAGTTGTTGTGATCATTTTGACACTAATTTAGTGCTAATCGCGATTAAAATCGCTAATTGGGTTTTTTGGCAATTTTGTGCAAAACTTGCACATACCACTTTTTCTATACTTGTGTATTTTTCTAGCCATGGTTTTCATTTGGGTTTACTATTCTTGTGAGAAGGTTTAGGGATTTAAAAGAAAAGGGAAAAAGAAAAAGAAAGTGTAATGATGAGGGTAGGTGAGAGAGAGGGTTGAACCATTGACCAAACCCTTAGCCATTTTCATCATTTCTCTCCCTCTCCCTTTGCTTTGCTGCTGCTGCCTCTTCCTCCCCCTTCCTCCACCTTCAACCTCCCCACTTCATCTCATAAAACACCCCAAAACATCACACTCACTTCATTAAAAATGTGCAAAATCCCTAGATCTACACATGGAGCTAAAGAAGTATGGATTTGGCCACTAGAGGGCAACTCAAGAATTTTCTTGAGTTGCTAATGAAGGTAATTTCTGAACCATTTGTTTAAGTATAGCCTTTCCTATAACCCCATGTTAAGATTTAATCGATATTGTGGATTTTAGTGGAATTGAGAGAAACCTAGTTAGGGTTTGAGTGGAATTGATGTTGCATTATGAAATTGGGCTCAGTATTGATCTTACCAACACCCTAGTGTTTGAATTGGAGCCCAAAACCTGAAGCAAACACCAGAATACGGATTTTAGAAACCAATATCGGGGGAAAAACTGGAATCTGCCACTGTTAAATTGAATCTGCTAACACCCCGAGAACCCTAAAATAATATTGAGTGGAAATTGAGATGTGCAGGCAACATAGAGGCAACACCCAAAACCCTAGCTCCCCACTCCACCTTCTGGCCGCCAAAAACTCCATTCTGGCCGCAATTTGCGGCCAGACCAGTGAGGAACTTCCTCGTTTTCTGTGCACAGCCCCAATTCCCCAATTCTTGGCCCTGGGTACTTCTAGTTTTGACAGATTCTGTCTAGGGTGAAATCTGGGACATATATCCTATGTTGTCGTTTTGGATTCGTGTTTCCGTATTCCGTATTTTTGGATTCTGAAATGGTGGAATGTGTTTTGCCTCGACTATTGTCGTTTATACGACGATATGGAGGACTATGGATGGTTTCGAAGGCGTGCCATAGGTTCTCACCTATAGGCCCCCTTATCGTATCGTTTTGGAGTTTATGCGCCGTTTTAGATTGGATTTGGTCTTAATGCGCATATACGATATTTTGATGTGTAGGTACCCATGAAGACTTCGGACGACAAGCAAATGCATGGTGATGTCCGCAATTGGTGATGCAAGGTGAGTAGATTATATCTACGGGGAAAGTCGGGTGGATGGCGTATAGCACCCCCGCAGTCCGTAGATAGCTTATATTATAGTATTGTGATATTAGGTGTATTTTGGATAAGGTAGGGTTAGAAGAGACTAGTGTAGTTCATAGTCGCGAACCCTAGGATAGAGTTACACCTATACCTATACCCTTGCTTTTCACATGTACTTACACTGTGATTGATGCTATGTGACGACTTTGGAGATGAGTCGATATTGTGGGCTTGGTGCCCTGGGATCGGTGATTTGATACGATTCATACGTGGGTTATGACTTGTGATTCTTGCGGGCTTGGGATGGTGTTTACCCCCGCATGCATACTTTACCGATGTTACCGTTTGTACTAGATATAGAGTAGTACACCCAGACTATATGATCTGATGATGGTGATATTTGTTATGTGATGAGACAGTGAGATGTTGACCTGTACCCAGCTTTTGGGAATGCCGTACGACGGTTTACCGTACGAGCTGATATTGATGATAGATCCGCACTCATAGCTAGAGGATATCTTACGATATGACATTGAGGCGGGATCACCGACTATATATCTACATATATACTTAGACTCAGTTTTAGGTGGTTTCCACACCTACCCCTCCTGATTGACAGGATACTTAGATGTAGTTGCATAGTAGATACTTCACTGTGCTGTTGATTACTAGATTTCCGCATGTTCATACTATTCGCATTGCTGGCATATGTTCATTACCATGTTATTATCATGCTGTTAGGACACCAGCACCATTATCGATGATGCGTATATTTCACGTACACTATTTGCCGGCTCACACACTTCATCATCGATAATTGCCATGTCACTACACAGTAGTACTATTACATTCGTGATATGATGCTTCCTCTGACATATGCGCATTCCTATTCCATGTTGCATGATTTCCGATATGATTACTCTCTTTACATGTCGCATATATCATGGATTGATTGCATAGTACATCGCATTGGATTTACTGCTGGATGTTGGATTTTCATGTGATTTCTGGATTTGGGAACCGTAGCCTTTTTGAGTAAGTAACCATTTAAAAACCCGGTTCCCTTGATATGATATTTGGGGCGTCGCCCCGTGTTTTCTCGGTGCTAGAGGATGTACTGAGATAGGGTATGCTCCGGAATGACGGATGCCCGATGGATTGAGATAGGGTATGCTCCGGAATGACGGATGCCCGATGGATTGAGATAGGGTATGCTCCGGAATGACGGATGCCCGATGGATTGAGATAGGGTATGCTCCGGAATGACGGATGCCCGATGGATTGAGATAGGGTATGCTCCGGAATGACGGATGCCCGATACAGGAGGATTTACGTGTCGATGCTAGGCACGGGTTTCATGATGTTTTTCCATGATTTTGTTTATATCCTCACATTGCATACATGATGCTTATTGTCATTGGGTGACGGGTGGACAGGTCCCACATATATACAGACATGGTTCATATACAGACTGGATTTACACTTATCTTACACCAATATTAGTGGTATGGGACGCTAATATATGTGTATTGATATTATTGATATTTCTTCATTGATACTTCATGCAGACATACCTTACACTGATGACATGTTATTACCTGAGTACCTGGCACTATATTCATGATTAGATGTTACCTTGCCACCTTATTATACTCAGATGTACTCTTGTGGATTATATTATTGATCGTTGACTTAGGATTATGTCTTGCATTCGATTTATCCTTGTAGATGTTTCTATTCACGAGTTGGCAACTCACCCCCGTTGTGCCACAGTTCTTGCAGGTGTTGCCGTACAGGTTCTATTGCGGCATTTCTGGCACATTTCCTTCTTGCGGGTGATTTGCTTTGGTAGGTGGATTCTTTCGTATCAGGAATCACCTTTGTATCTATTTATTCCATTGTATCTAGAAATTGTCCATCAACCAAAACTTGTATATTCTTTCAGACTCAGAGACAGTGTTGTATTATTCGACCTTAGAGTCGCGCTTAGTAGTATTGCGGTTTTCTTATTGCTTTTGAGTTTTCTTTGGATTTGATCCTCGCCACTTGGCGTTGTATATTATCATATCATTGCGTGGTTGTGACCGTCGATTGACGAAGAGCTAGCTCCCGCTTGGGGATGCCTTTATCATTTACATATATCGATATCCTTGTTTTACCCCATTTGGGGCCAGTTTTTACAAAAGAGACTCTGCCGAAATTTTTAGAAAAGACTTATTGTTTCCAAAACGTACCTTCGGCTTAGTTATTTTAAAAACCTTGATTTCAAACCTGTATTTCTTCACTCCTTTAGACCAGTTTTCTTTACTTATTCTTCAAAATGGTTTTAGATTTCTGGGCTTTTGGTTTACTTGGATCAGATGGAGTCCTATAGGCTTCATAGGGTTCAAGGGCCAGTCACGTGCTCTTTCGGGTCGTGACAAAGTTGGTATCAAAGCGCTAGGTTGACCTTGGTTCAAGTTTAAGTTTGACTATGTGGAGCCTAAGGAGTTGTTTACATACGGAACTTAGGCTTGACCTTACGGAACTTAGACTTGGTTGAGGGGGTGTAAACCCGAACTTTCGTCGTTTTAGGATGACCCTTGGTTGATGGATTAGGTGACTAAAGTAGAGTGACGTACCGTTGGTATGTTCCGCGGCATACTTACGACACGCCACTCCGCTTAAGGAACCTTAGGATGGACATTTGTTTTGAGATCAGTGATTCTTTTCATATCCAGGATTATACATCCAATTGAGATCCCCGATTCTATTAGTTTCATGATCATACCTTCATTGATACTATTCCTTCCTATGATCATGTATCCACTTTGGATCTGTTGTTTCCTTTCTTTCCATTGATGTGCTCTTTTGATACTCGATTGAGGTTCCTGTCACCATGTTTGAGCGCAGTTTGGGCTGCTGCTAGGGTTACGGCCGGTGTGAGCTCGTTTGGTACGAGGGCCGACCGTTGTGTTTTCTGGTGACATGGGAACGTCTCGAGTTTGTGTTGGTGATTGTGACCTCTAGTGGAGGCGAGTGCTTGGTCTTGCACCGGATGATCGAGCCACTGTTAGAGCTGCCAGTTGAGAGAGAACTGTTGATGTACAGTATACCTCCGAGATTGTGATGTCGGCTACCGTGCAGACAGATGGACCAGCTGTTGCTGAGATTGACAGGATGTCGCTTTCGGAGCTTACGAGCTGAGATTGCCGGAGCTTTCAGGCAGATATGCGACAGATGATAGCTAGTCTACCCGATTTGAGAGACGAAGGTGATTCGTCCGATTTTGCGCCAGAGCGGGCCCAGTTGAGTTGAAGATTTCCAGTGTGGAGAGTCTTACTCAGATCTAGAGCAGATCGACTCAGAGATGACCGCTTATGTATTGCCTTTCCTGGAGGATTGAGGCGTTGTTCGGCGTACAGGCGTATGAGCCAGTTGCTGCTGCAAATGACGAGATATCGCCCAGATGATTGGAGCTACTGCAGCATGAGCATGTTCTTAGAGAGATGATAGCGAGTTGCTAGTCACCAAGGATGGATGACTAGGACGCGTGGTGAGTTCGCTTACCCCGATGCGAGATCGTCAGGTGGATTGATTGTTTCCAGATAGAGACGACTTCACGCAGGTTCGTTGAGAGACGATTGAGACGATCGAATGTCAGGAGCCATTTTCCAAGTTTAAGGTATACGGAAAGACATTAGAGATCCAAAGTGAGGGTTTACGGCGGTTCCGCGGCGCCATTAGTGAGGCTTGGGTTTGCCCTTCTACGGCTGGACCACCGACGCTGTGGCATGTACTCGATACTATTAAACTGTACCCGAGATGTGAGCTCTTGGGGGATTATGAGGATCTGACGAGTCGATCGGATGGTTCGACATCTTTCGGACATTGTGATGGGACACTGCTTGGGAGACTCCAGATGCGAGGATAGCCGTCGGAGCGCAGTTGTGTAGCCATGATGAGACGAGTCCGAATCAGTCGACATTTGAGCAGAGTGAAGAAAAGAGTTCGTACGAGATTTCGACGAGATGATGTTCCACTCCGCTGACATTAGAGATGTGATACGCACCCAGAGGCGTGGTTTATGGATATATCTTCCAGAAAGAAACATGATAAGTATGCAGCCGTTCCGGAATGAGCTTGAGTTTCAGCGTTGGATGATGACTTCCGGGCATTTCGGCAGGATTGAGAGTTGAGAAAAGAACCTCGGCAGGACCTTTCTGGAGTACGATACGAGAAGACCTAGACCAGGAGTGGTCGTGTTGCGCACACCCAGCAGGCCAGAGTTCGGCATTGTCGACGAGGTAGTTGACCAAGTTCGGATAGAGGAACTTAACAAGATGCGTTGCGAATTGATCGAGGACGGACGAGTGATGAGTATTCCTCCGATGGTTGAGACGTGTTCCCGAGGACCAGTTCGGCCTGACATCTGCTACAGAGTGATGAAGCTACAGAATACGCGATTTCGAGTCCGTGTGAGAGACTTCAGATTGACCGTGGCCGAGACGGTGCAGTGCATAGTAGCTTGGCGTGACGTCATAGTGGACGACGATAGAGACAGTTGGAACAAGAGGTTCGTGTGAGACCCTGACGAGCTGTCATTGCTTTCCGTCGAGACTAGAGACCTGGGATACTTACAGAGACGTTACGATGTGACCAGTTTCTGGAGAAATATTGTGCTGAGGACACAGATGCCCTTTGAGCGAGAAGAGGTTATGCAGGAGAGCTAGCCTCTGTACAGATCGGCATAGGCATGATTGGAAGAGATCTTGAGCAGGATTCTTCCAGGACATAGCTGCCATGATGTTGCACCTAGGATCGGATGTGTGACGTGCTTTCAGAGAGCCAGAGGCCGACGCCAGTGATATGCTGCCTTACGAGTGGTCGTGAGGTTTGACCGAGAGGTGACCAGAGAAGTGCCAGAACGGAATCGTCCCCGTTAGCACACCTGACAGGGCCGATGAGCCGATTGACCGCGTGATAGGTAATCCGCAGAGAAGATAAGGACCCAGAGAGTCAGAGAACGCCAGATCGTGAGCAAGAGGCAGGTAGATGTCCTGCGCTGCTAGCAGTGGATTGCACCGACTCCTTCTCGACCTCGAAGGAGAAACTACCGAAGACGGTATTGGTGATTTGTGATTTTGTGATTCGATTATCACGTATCCTTCATTTTGGATTTCGGTATTTTGGGTGTTCTGTTTGCATGATTTAGTTTTGGTGACTGAGTTTCATGATATTGGTTTCATGCACCCACTGGATATTTATATATTTCGCGCAGAGTTTTCATGCATTTTAGTGTTATGCTATGATTCGTGCACGCTGATGCACACGATTGTGAGATTTTCCTTGGAGGTACACCTGATTTTGGTTTGAGACGCATTTTATCGTTGATTTTGACCCGGATTTTGATGGTTGGTTTTGCACTCCGTGCTGGTGATGTGCTTTACACCTATTCGATGTTTGTTATTGGATTTCGTGATTCCGTGCATGTTGAGTGCGCAGGGTTTAGATTTTTCATTCGTGCACGATGGATGCACAGATTTGGATTTTTGCGCATGTTGGGCGCATGTTTTTAGATACGATTTTGGTGCGCACCCGATGCACTAAATCGAGATTTCTTCGTGCATGTTAGATGCACCGGACCTTGGCTGTCAGGCACATACGTTGCCCATGACAGAGGTTTCGTGCACACCCATTGCACCTAGATGTTGTTTTGTGCACCTGTTTAGCACATATTGGTTTTTTTTGATTTCCGTGCGCACCAGACGCACAGGGTTGTGCTATGTACATTTTTGAGATTTATTCCCTTTGGAGCAGTACCTTTTATGATGTTGGGTTTTTGCTTTCATGCTGAGCAGGACTAGTCAGTAGACGATACCTGGATATACTTTTGCATGTTTTACATCAGCTTTTTACGTGTATAGATTGGATGTCTACATGTGTAGTTTCGATCCATATCATATCGGTTTTGTATTGGATTTGACATTGTGTTTTTACATCGACTCCGATGATTGCGGGATGCTTGACGGAGTTTTGTTTTTGAGTTATCTGCTCAGTACCCTTGCGCATGCATTGCGCTGTGACGTTCTTTGTGTTGATATTTTCGGAGCCCCGACAAATTGGATTATTACTGAGATTGTTTTAGTAGTGGGGTTTTAAATTTAAATTCGGGGACCGAATTTCTTTAAGGGGGGTAGATTGTAACATTTTCAAAAATATAAAATATTAATTTTGGGAATTTTTATAATTTAATATTATTTTATTGATTATTTTAATATTAAATGCAAATAAATAGGAAAAATGTTAGAAAAATTATGAAAAATTAGGGAAAATTCTAAAATGGGTTAATTATTAAAATTATGACATTTTTAAGTTGTCGTGATCATTTTGACACTAATTTAGTGCTAATCGCGATTAAAATCGCTAATTGGGTTTTTTGGCAATTTTGTGCAAAACTTGCACATACCACTTTTTCTATACTTGTGTATTTTTCTAGCCATGGTTTTCATTTGGGTTTACTATTCTTGTGAGAAGGTTTAGGGATTTAAAAGAAAAGGGAAAAAGAAAAAGAAAGTGTAATGATGAGGGTAGGTGAGAGAGAGGGTTGAACCATTGACCAAACCCTTAGCCATTTTCATCATTTCTCTCCCTCTCCCTTTGCTTTGCTGCTGCTGCCTCTTCCTCCCCCTTCCTCCACCTTCAACCTCCCCACTTCATCTCATAAAACACCCCAAAACATCACACTCACTTCATTAAAAATGTGCAAAATCCCTAGATCTACACATGGAGCTAAAGAAGTATGGATTTGGCCACTAGAGGGCAACTCAAGAATTTTCTTGAGTTGCTAATGAAGGTAATTTCTGAACCATTTGTTTAAGTATAGCCTTTCCTATAACCCCATGTTAAGATTTAATCGATATTGTGGATTTTAGTGGAATTGAGAGAAACCTAGTTAGGGTTTGAGTGGAATTGATGTTGCATTATGAAATTGGGCTCAGTATTGATCTTACCAACACCCTAGTGTTTGAATTGGAGCCCAAAACCTGAAGCAAACACCAGAATACGGATTTTAGAAACCAATATCGGGGGAAAAACTGGAATCTGCCACTGTTAAATTGAATCTGCTAACACCCCGAGAACCCTAAAATAATATTGAGTGGAAATTGAGATGTGCAGGCAACATAGAGGCAACACCCAAAACCCTAGCTCCCCACTCCACCTTCTGGCCGCCAAAAACTCCATTCTGGCCGCAATTTGCGGCCAGACCAGTGAGGAACTTCCTCGTTTTCTGTGCACAGCCCCAATTCCCCAATTCTTGGCCCTGGGTACTTCTAGTTTTGACAGATTCTGTCTAGGGTGAAATCTGGGACATATATCCTATGTTGTCGTTTTGGATTCGTGTTTCCGTATTCCGTATTTTTGGATTCTGAAATGGTGGAATGTGTTTTGCCTCGACTATTGTCGTTTATACGACGATATGGAGGACTATGGATGGTTTCGAAGGCGTGCCATAGGTTCTCACCTATAGGCCCCCTTATCGTATCGTTTTGGAGTTTATGCGCCGTTTTAGATTGGATTTGGTCTTAATGCGCATATACGATATTTTGATGTGTAGGTACCCATGAAGACTTCGGACGACAAGCAAATGCATGGTGATGTCCGCAATTGGTGATGCAAGGTGAGTAGATTATATCTACGGGGAAAGTCGGGTGGATGGCGTATAACACCCCCGCAGTCCGTAGATAGCTTATATTATAGTATTGTGATATTAGGTGTATTTTGGATAAGGTAGGGTTAGAAGAGACTAGTGTAGTTTATAGTCGCGAACCCTAGGATAGAGTTACACCTATACCTATACCCTTGCTTTTCACATGTACTTACACTGTGATTGATGCTATGTGACGACTTTGGAGATGAGTCGATATTGTGGGCTTGGTGCCCTGGGATCGGTGATTTGATACGATTCATACGTGGGTTATGACTTGTGATTCTTGCGGGCTTGGGATGGTGTTTACCCCCGCATGCATACTTTACCGATGTTACCGTTTGTACTAGATATAGAGTAGTACACCCAGACTATATGATCTGATGATGGTGATATTTGTTATGTGATGAGACAGTGAGATGTTGACCTGTACCCAGCTTTTGGGAATGCCGTACGACGGTTTACCGCACGAGCTGATATTGATGATAGATCCGCACTCATAGCTAGAGGATATCTTACGATATGACATTGAGGCGGGATCACCGACTATATATCTACATATATACTTAGACTCAGTTTTAGGTGGTTTCCACACCTACCCCTCCTGATTGACAGGATACTTAGATGTAGTTGCATAGTAGATACTTCACTGTGCTGTTGATTACTAGATTTCCGCATGTTCATACTATTCGCATTGCTGGCATATGTTCATTACCATGTTATTATCATGCTGTTAGGACACCAGCACCATTATCGATGATGCGTATATTTCACGTACACTATTTGCCGGCTCACACACTTCATCATCGATAATTGCCATGTCACTACACAGTAGTACTATTACATTCGTGATATGATGCTTCCTCTGACATATGCGCATTCCTATTCCATGTTGCATGATTTCCGATATGATTACTCTCTTTACATGTCGCATATATCATGGATTGATTGCATAGTACATCGCATTGGATTTACTGCTGGATGTTGGATTTTCATGTGATTTCTGGATTTGGGAACCGTAGCCTTTTTGAGTAAGTAACCATTTAAAAACCCGGTTCCCTTGATATGATATTTGGGGCGTCGCCCCGTGTTTTCTCGGTGCTAGAGGATGTACTGAGATAGGGTATGCTCCGGAATGACGGATGCCCGATGGATTGAGATAGGGTATGCTCCGGAATGACGGATGCCCGATGGATTGAGATAGGGTATGCTCCGGAATGACGGATGCCCGATGGATTGAGATAGGGTATGCTCCGGAATGACGGATGCCCGATGGATTGAGATAGGGTATGCTCCGGAATGACGGATGCCCGATACAGGAGGATTTACGTGTCGATGCTAGGCACGGGTTTCATGATGTTTTTCCATGATTTTGTTTATATCCTCACATTGCATACATGATGCTTATTGTCATTGGGTGACGGGTGGACGGGTCCCACATATATACAGACATGGTTCATATACAGACTGGATTTACACTTATCTTACACCAATATTAGTGGTATGGGACGCTAATATATGTGTATTGATATTATTGATATTTCTTCATTGATACTTCATGCAGACATACCTTACACTGATGACATGTTATTACCTGAGTACCTGGCACTATATTCATGATTAGATGTTACCTTGCCACCTTATTATACTCAGATGTACTCTTGTGGATTATATTATTGATCGTTGACTTAGGATTATGTCTTGCATTCGATTTATCCTTGTAGATGTTTCTATTCACGAGTTGGCAACTCACCCCCGTTGTGCCACAGTTCTTGCAGGTGTTGCCGTACAGGTTCTATTGCGGCATTTCTGGCACATTTCCTTCTTGCGGGTGATTTGCTTTGGTAGGTGGATTCTTTCGTATCAGGAATCACCTTTGTATCTATTTATTCCATTGTATCTAGAAATTGTCCATCAACCAAAACTTGTATATTCTTTCAGACTCAGAGACAGTGTTGTATTATTCGACCTTAGAGTCGCGCTTAGTAGTATTGCGGTTTTCTTATTGCTTTTGAGTTTTCTTTGGATTTGATCCTCGCCACTTGGCGTTGTATATTATCATATCATTGCGTGGTTGTGACCATCGATTGACGAAGAGCTAGCTCCCGCTTGGGGATGCCTTTATCATTTGCATATATCGATATCCTTGTTTTACCCTATTTGGGGCCAGTTTTTACAAAAGAGACTCTGCCGAAATTTTTAGAAAAGACTTATTGTTTCCAAAACGTACCTTCGGCTTAGTTATTTTAAAAACCTTGATTTCAAACCTGTATTTCTTCACTCCTTTAGACCAGTTTTCTTTACTTATTCTTCAAAATGGTTTTAGATTTCTGGGCTTTTGGTTTACTTGGATCAGATGGAGTCCTATAGGCTTCATAGGGTTCAAGGGCCAGTCACGTGCTCTTTCGGGTCGTGACACTCAGGTGGATGAGGAACCCTACCAGATTCTCGGAGAGGCTGAGGTTCGTTGGAGACTATTGAATCCTTTGGTTTCACCAAATCATCAACTGTTAGTTTGTCTAGCTGGAACTTCTTCCTGTTCTACCTCATGACCACTAAATTCATCACAAGAAATTCCTTTTCTAAAAAGGTGGCATGCTGAGAAACAAAACAACTTTTTCTCTTCAGTATGGTAGAAGATATATCCTCATGAATGTTCGGGATATCCAACAAACTTACAGAACTGACCTTGCCTCGAGCTTGTCCGGATTTTTCTTTTCAATATAGGCCGGACAACCCCATAACTTAACTTGTTTAAGACATGGTCTCTTCCCATTCCATATCTCATATGTAGTGGTAGGCACTGATTTGGACGGAACCCTATTCGATAGGTATGCAGCTTCTCAAGTGCATAACTCTAAAAGGAAACAGGCAACTCAGCAGTACTCATCATAGAGCGCACCATATCTTATAGGGTGTGATACCTCCGCCCCGATACAACGTTGTGTTGTGGTCTATACAAAGGAGTAAGCTGAGAGAGAATCCCATTCTCCTTTTAGAAACTTTAGGAACTCCATGCGCAAGTATTCTACTCCTCGATCTCATCGAAGGACTTTAATACTTCTACCCGTCTAGTTCTTAACTTCAAGCTTATATTCCTTGAATTTCTCAAAAGTTTCAGGCCCATGTTTCAACAGGAACACATGTCCGAATCTTGAGAGATCGTTGATGAATGTAATGAAGTACAAAGAACCAACCCTGGCATTTGTAGACATAGGACCGTATACATCATCATATATCTGTCCCAAGAGTTCAAAAACATTTTCTCTGTTTTCAGTAAATGGAGTATTGGTCATTTTACCTTTGTGACAAGACTGGCAAGTATTATAAAATGAAAATTCGAACGGATTCAAATATTCAATCTTATATAACTTAGCTGGTCGTGTCGCATTGATATGACCTAGTATACAATGCTATAAGAAGGATTCGTTCATTTCTGAACTACTCCTATGCGTTCTATATACTTTGAACTGTGGTTTGATTTAGAACATTTATGCCATTACGTAACGTGCCTGATCTAATCAACTCTTGATTCAGGAAAATGTTCACAACTTTATCCTTCCATAAAAAATTATATCCTTCTTCAACTTATTAAAGAAACCGATGTAATGTTTGTAAGTCCACGTTGCGACCCCCGGTTCTTACGGGGAGGCGGAAACGGTATAAAATCAAAATTTTAACGCAAGAGGCAACATGGACTAAGCTAGGTCGGGATCTTTACCTAAACTAAAACTAGCATACTAAGCTAAAGATATTTAGCTACTCGGATGAAGATGGTTATACCTAAACTTGAACTCCTTCTCTTCAAGCTCCGATGGTGGTTCGATGGCTCCTTCTCGTTGTCTCCGTACGCCGAAGATAGATCCACTTGAAAGCTCCAACCTTTAGCTCCTTCTTCGTTCTTTGAAGAAACTAGTTCACTTGGTTTGCTAAACCTAGTGAACTAGAATGAGTAGAGATGATTTAGAATGGGATTTTATCAATGGTTCTTGATTCTCAACTCATGAGACAAGAGAACCATAGATCAAGAGAGGGAGCAAGAGGTTGAGGGTGAGAGCAAGAGGAGAGCTCAAGAACAAGAGAGAGAATGAGCAAGAAAGAATGAGCAACTCTTTTGTCTCTCACCCTCTCATAATCCAAAGTAATCATAACTCATCATATTAACAAAAGTCTTATGTGATGGTAGAAGCAACCATAAGCTTATCATGTCATGCACTCATTTTACTTAAATGAACAAGCAAGTAAAAGTCTTTGGCATGAAATGATAGCCATGGTTATCATGATGGTCAACTAGTCAAGCCTAGTCAACCGGTCAACAAAAGCAACAAGTCAACAAAAGTCAACAAGTCAACAAAGTCAACAACCAAGTCACCATAATACTTAATTAATATAATAGTTAATCACATATCATATTCTCATTAGGGTTGAGCAAAAAGTCAAAAAGTCAACGGTCAACTGTCAACAACCCTAATGAGAATCCGCTGTCTGTGCCTCCCTGTCAACTGTGCATACACACCCGCATCCGCGTTCCGAGGAACACGGATGCAAACTGGATAAATCCAATCCCATAAGGTACACTAGGATCTGGCTTAAACCAAAGCCCGCTAGTGCAAACTGTCCGGACACTGTACGTGCACAAGTGCACGGATGTGACCGAACCCTGTCGCAAAACCATGCGACCTGTCGCAATACCATGCGACCTCTACTCTTTTGCCTAAGGCGAAAAGCTTTCTGTGTGGGACTCTAAAGACTCGACACTACGCTGGCAGTGGGTTTAACCACAGACCGCAAGCGGCACTAGCTGTGCGTAACGGTCCCCAGGTAATGCCGACAAGAAGACCGACGAGGCGAAACCCATCTGAACTCCTACTGAGCCTGAGTGTGACATTCTCCGTACAGTCCGGTCTGTTCGTCTGATACATCGCATGGCGGGCCTAGGGGGCGGTAAACGTCAGTCCCCCAATAGCGGTACAAGTCGTGCCGGAGCGAAGCCCAAAACACCCTGAGATAACACTGGAAACCTACCAGTATATCTCGTTTGCCCTGGCCAGGGACTACTCGTGTAATGGCTCTCCTAGACACAGCGCGATGTCAACCCCCAATACCGGGAGAGACGAATCCTGTCTAACCGTCACTGCCTCCAAGTGCTTCGGGACTGCACCCAACCACCACCTGTTTGCACGACTCCTTTGAGCCGTGGTAGGGTAGCGATCAAAGTACAGTGGGAACACACCCGAGGCGAAGTGACAGTGTCAAGTCAGCGGACTAAGCTGTACTCATGTCACCTGGGAACTGATAACTGACGATAGGTATAATACCAACTGGTCAGTTCCCGACGAGTCCTGTCCAGTGTACCCGTAACCCAACGAGCACCCGCATACTATCTCAAGTACGACGTACTGACGGCTGTGGGACAGACCGTCTCCCACACTGGGATGAGAAGCGCATGCGCTGGTCTACTCCGGAGTATCGATGCCCTGTCTCGATAGTCCTGCGACCAGGGACCTACATAAGGATGTGCTTCTAGATTACCCAGCCCCACTAGTGTGACGGCCATCACATCGCTGGTAATCAAGCAAAGATCCTAAGGGCTCCACTAATGTGTATAAGCAATATACAAAGATAAACAGATGTACACATTGAAGTAGAAATAAACCAAGTAGCATACTACCATTTTGAGCAAGATTGTATATACAAGGTGAATATCCCAAGCTTCCATTAAGTAATATACATACTAGTATGATACAGTAATGGCCTCTAGGGCATATACACTAACAATCTCCCACTTGCACTAAGGCCATGTACTGGCGTATCGAAGACCTATCATCTCGATCAGCCGCTCGAACTGAGTCTGGGGAAGGGCCTTGGTGAATGGATCTGCAGTGTTGTCTTCTGAAGCGACTCTCCGAACCTCGATCTCCTGGCGATCCACGATCTCCCTGATCAGGTGATACCGCCTCAAGATGTGCCTGGATCTCTGATGGGACCTGGGTTCCTTCGCTAAAGCTATAGCCCCGTTGTTGTCGCAATACAGAGGTATTGGATCAACAATGGATGGAACCACCTGAAGTTCTTTCAAGAACTTCCTTATCCAGACAGCTTCTTTTGCGGCATCAGATGCAGCGATGTATTCCGCTTCCATCGTCGAGTCTGCAACGGTTTCCTGTTTGGAACTCTTCCAACACACCGCCCCTCCATTGAGGGTAAAGACAAAGCCCGACATGGACTTGGAATCATCCTTGTCACTCTGGAAGCTGGAGTCAGCAAAGGCCTCGATCTGGAGGTCTTTTCCGCCATACACCAAGAACATCTCCTTAGTCCTTCTCAGGTACTTGAGAATGTTCTTTACCGCTATCCAGTGTTTCTCCCCAGGGTTAGACTGATACCGGCTTACCACACTCAGTGCATAAGCTACATCCGGTCTGGTACACAACATCGCATACATTATAAAGCCTACCGCAGAAGCGTAGGGTATAATAGACATGCGATCCCTCTCCAAATCAGTCTTGGGAGACATCTCTTTAGAGAGGGTGATCCCGTGACAAGCCGGTAGGTTACCGCGCTTGGAATCTTCCATACTGAATCTCTTCACTATGGTGTCGATGTACCTGGACTGAGAAAGTCCTAATATCCTCTTGGATCTGTCACGGTAGATCCGGATACCCAGAATGTATGAGGCATCACCCAGGTCTTTCATGGAGAACCTGTGTGACAAGAACCCCTTGACAGATTGTAGCATAGGAATGTCATTTCCTATTAAGAGAATGTCATCCACGTATAAAACGAGGAATACTGCAGTTCTCGCTACAAATCTACTATAGATGCATGGTTCATCTGGATTTTTTATAAAGCCAAATTCTTTGACCGTCTCATCAAAGCAGATGTTCCAACTCCGCGATGCCTGCTTTAGTCCATAGATGGACTTAAGCAACTTGCACACCTTTCCGCTGCTCCCACTCTGAATGAAACCCTCTGGCTGGTCCATATAGACACACTCCTCTAAATTTCCATTTAGAAAAGCTGTCTTTACGTCCATTTGCCAAATCTCATAATCGTGGAAGGCAGCAATGGCAAGAAGGATCCGAATGGATTTCAGCATGGCTACTGGAGAGAAGGTTTCGTCATATTCCAAGCCAGGTCTTTGACGAAAACCCTTTGCTACCAGCCTAGCTTTATAGGTCTCAACCTGTCCATCTACACCAATCTTCCTTTTGAAGATCCACTTGCATCCTACGGGTTTTACCCCATCTGGAGCAATGTCCAACGTCCATACCTTGTTGGTGTACATGGACTCCATTTCGGTCCGCATTGCATCCAGCCATTTCACTGAGTCAACGCTCTGAACGGCCTGCTGGAAGCTAGTAGGCTCATCATAATCTATGATGCAATCCTCTCTATCCCCGTCTATGAGAAAACCGCAGTATCTCTCGGGCGGATGAGACTGCCTACTACTCCTGCGGAGCGGCGTAGGAATGTCCTGTTCTGTTGAACCCTCTGGTTCCACTAACCTTTCAGTAATAGTCTGTGGTTCTGGAATTTCTTCCAGTTCTACTACGCTCCCACTAATTTCCTTTTCCAAGAACTGGTGTTCTAGAAAGTGGGCATTACGAGAAACAAGGACTTTTTGTTCCTCTGCGTAGTAGAAAAGATACCCCCTGGTGTTCTTTGGGTATCCCACAAACTTGCACAGTACTGAACGTGCCTCGAGCTTGTCCGCATGCTGCTTTTTGACAAAAGCCGGACATCCCCAGATCTTCAGATATTGAAGATAGGGTTTCTTCCCACTCCACATTTCATATGGTGTGGAAGGCACAGTTTTAGTCGGAACTCGGTTCAAAAGGTACGCAGCTGATTCTAGCGCATACCCCCAGAATGATCGCGGTAACTCAGCGTTACCCATCATGGACCGCACCATATCCAATAGGGTGCGGTTCCGTCTCTCCGATACACCGTTATGTTGCGGGGTGTAAGGAGGAGTAAGCTGAGAGAGAATTCCGTTCTCTTTTAAATAGTCCAGGAACTCGGCACTTAAGTATTCTCCACCTCGATCCGATCTTAGAATCTTAATACTTTTGCCGGTCTGTTTCTCTACTTCATTCTTATACTCCTGGAATTTTCCAAAGGCTTCGGACTTATGTTTCATTAAGAAGACATAACCGTACCTTGAGAAGTCATCCGTAAAAGTAATGAAGTAAGAATGTCCGCTTCGGGCATGTGTAGACATTGGACCGCACACGTCACTGTGTACGAGTCCCAAGAGCTCGCTCGCTCTTACTCTATGTCCAGTAAACGGAGTCTTTGTCATCTTTCCTTTGAGACAGGATTGACAAGTGGCATACGACTGATATTCGAACGCATTCAAATACCCTTCTGTATGTAACTTAGTCAATCTTCTCTCATTGATGTGACCCAGTCTACAATGCCACAAGAAAGTCTGATTTATTTCTGGAGACATTCTTTTGTGTGTATTCTGGACATTAAAAATCTGTGGTTGGTTTAACACGTATATACCATTACTCAAAGTACCTGACCCAATCAAAACTTGATTAAGGTGAATGTTTACAACATTACTTACAAACGCAAATTCATAACCTTCTTTAGAAACTAAAGATACAGAAATGATATTACAAGTTGCGTTGGGTACAAAAAAGCAATTACGCAAAACCAAAACATGTCCATCTGACATTCCCAGGTGATAGTCCCCCACGGCTTTAGCATCCATGCTAGCTCCGTTCGCAACTCTGAGGGTCATGTCACCTGCCTTCAAAACCCTACGGTTTCTCAACGCCTGCAAAGAATTACAGATATGAGATCCTGATCCGGTATCCAATACCCAGGAAGTAGAGTTTATTGAAAGACAGTTTTCAATAACATACACACCTGAAGCTGAAGCTGCAACCTGCTTCAATTCCTGTGTTCTGGCCTTCCAGGCCCTGCAATCATTCTTCCAGTGTCCTTTCTTATGACAATAGAAGCATTCTTCCTTATCCACAAGCTTCCCTGCTATCTTTGTTGCTTTCCCTTTTCCCTTCGTATCCACTTTACCAACACCGCCCCTTGGTTTGGCGGGGGCCTTCTTCTTCTTTCCCTTGGCTTTTGCCTTGGACCTAGAAGAAGATGATCCTCCTACAAACAAAGTGGATGTATCCCTACCTTTCTGTAGGGTGCCCTCTGCGCTCCTCAGCATGTTGAGGAGCTCTGATAGTTCAACCTCTTTTTCTTGTAGGTTGAAGTTCAGTATAAACTGGGCGTAAGTGGAAGGAAGGGACTGGAGAACTATATCTGTATATAGCTCACTCTCCAATGTGATCCCTACGTCAGCGAGCTCCTCAATGTAGCCGATCATCTTTAGCACGTGCTCGGCTACTGATGATCCGACGGCCATTCTTGTCGAAAATAACTTTTTCGACGCTTCGTATCTTGCGATACGAGATTGCTCTCCATACAGTTCTTTTGTATGGAGCAATATGGATTCCATGTCCATATTCTCATGCCTCCTCTGATGTTCGTTGTCCATCGAGGCAAGCAAGAGGCACTTGGCCTTCGCGCTATCAATCTCCCAAGTCTTGCGGATTTCCTTATCCGCGACGCTGGAAGTTGGACCAGGGACAGGGGGAGCTTTGGTGGTAAGAAGATACCCCAGCTTGTCATAAGTGATTGCTATCTTGACATTCCTGAGCCAATCTTTGTAGTTTGGCCCTGTCAGTTTGTTTTTATCTAGGAGTAACTTAAGTCCAGTCATGTTGATTGGTCGCTGCAATTTGGAGAGAAGAAGAAACACTCAGCATGATGCTCTTGCAAGTTTAGAGTGGTTTTTAGTTTGTCTAAACAGGATGGCTCCCACTGTTTCTCGAATCCCTCCTCAAACCATAAAGGAAGAATTAGTCAGGATCAATCCCACCGTACAATACTTGCTTAACCGTTCGGCCAGGCTGGTGTCGGTACTTCGAGGGAGGTTTTCCAACGCTTTCGCGAAGTTCCTTAATTAGAGAACCTCTTTTCCCTGGGGGCGTAGCCCCGCTAACACCTTTCTAGGCACCTACTAGGTTTATAGCATTGATCGTTTAGCGAGAAATTTCCCGAGGAGTAGCATATACTCACAGTAGGATCGGGATCCAAATATCATCGCGTGACGAAACTGAAGGAATCCTACCAGAATCATCACACTCCAAATGGTATGCAAATCTAGCAAGTTTCAGTACTTATGAAACTCCCGATATGGATTTTTGCCCCATGCTCTTATGACCTTGGCGTGAGGTCAAAATGTCATAAGTCACATGTCAAGTTCGTCCCATCATTATCCAGGTTAATTTGAATCCACCCGTACATACCCTTGACGTAGGCCAAAATGGCAGTATGACTGTCTCAAACCAACGCATTCTATCTATGCAACAGATAAATATCCGGCAGCTACCAATCACTATGCCTTGGCGTGAGGTCAAAATACATAGCTTGAATACTACCGAATATTTAACTGAAATGATGGAGGGCTACGGATGGTTTTGGCAAAACCGTGAACGTAGTGAACTTGATTTAGTCGATGGAACGAGATAGCTTTTAAATGGAGTGGCTCAAACTCCGTATTTTAAAAGTTTGTTTTGAAAAGAACCGAGTGGTTTTTCGAAAGTGTTCCAACGACTTTAACTTGGTTTATTATCTTGCATTAGTTCTTTTAATGCGTGATATTCTTGCATTAGTTCTTTTAATGCGTCCCATCAATTAATCCTACCATTGCAGAAAACAACCAAAATATGACGTACGCTTATGCCATTCGCATTCGCCACTGGGCCCCGTCATTACCCGTTAGGTTACTTAACTAACGACAGAGCGGGGGCTGGGCTAGCGCGTCTGTAAAACATAAGCAACGCCTAAATAATATCATATATAGATATACTGCAATGATAAACATTTCAGATCACAGATAAATACATTGGATATACTAGTAATCTGTAATTTGTACGAGCCTGTAACAAAAACAGATAACACGGTCGCGGTGAATAGCCAATACCCCACCCAAGACCCCTACGGGTGCGGCAAACTACCCGCCAAGTACCCGAAGCGTAGCAACCTCCCTCATCTCCATGAGTAGGCCACTCGACACTTCGGCATACCCGGTAGATTGTGCACCCCTCCATGGGTCTATCCTAAGAGCAAAAACAGTAAAAAGAAATTATACAATGACGGCTACAACCCCGACCCGGTTGTGCGGCCAAACAAATAATTATTACATCAATTTACAAATTTACATGAATTGCAAGAAAAGTAAACTCTCGTCTCACAACCCCCGGCTATTCACCCGCGACAATCCAACATATTTATATACACATTCCAGCACATTACAGATCATGTATAACCCCGACTAATCGACTTATAGCGATTAGCCGACGTTCAATACATGCAAACATCACAGATATAACCATCATAGTCAAAGTGCAGTGAAGTTCGGAAAAAATACGGAATTATAGGACCCCAAAAGGAAATTTCTTTTCTGGAAAATCTGGGCACATATAATATATTTTAAAAATCCCAAAACCAACACACAAATACACTGCACGAAAAACGATGCAGAGAAGACGACAAAGCGCGGCGGTTGCGCGGCACGAGCCTACCTCGTGCCGCGGAAGGGCGGCGCTTTGAGCTCAACAGTGGATCGTTTTTCATGGGTACACTCACAAAACCCTGAGACGATTGTACAAGTATAAATTTTTCCATTTTGAGCCAAAAAAATTTCAACAGAAACTCAGGTTTTGTAATATTCCGGTTTTGTGATTTTTTTCGGTTCCGAACTTCGTTACACTTTACTACCAAGCTAGTTTAAGTTTAGTTAGGCTCTGATACCACTGTAAGTCCACGTTGCGACCCCCGGTTCTTACGGGGAGGCGGAAACGGTATAAAATCAAAATTTTAACGCAAGAGGCAACATGGACTAAGCTAGGTCGGGATCTTTACCTAAACTAAAACTAGCATACTAAGCTAAAGATATTTAGCTACTCGGATGAAGATGGTTATACCTAAACTTGAACTCCTTCTCTTCAAGCTCCGATGGTGGTTCGATGGCTCCTTCTCGTTGTCTTCGTACGCCGAAGATAGATCCACTTGAAAGCTCCAACCTTTAGCTCCTTCTTCGTTCTTTGAAGAAACTAGTTCACTTGGTTTGCTAAACCTAGTGAACTAGAATGAGTAGAGATGATTTAGAATGGGATTTTATCTATGGTTCTTGATTCTCAACTCATGAGACAAGAGAACCATAGATCAAGAGAGGGAGCAAGAGGTTGAGGGTGAGAGCAAGAGGAGAGCTCAAGAACAAGAGAGAGAATGAGCAAGAAAGAATGAGCAACTCTTTTGTCTCTCACCCTCTCATAATCCAAAGTAATCATAACTCATCATATTAACAAAAGTCTTATGTGATGGTAGAAGCAACCATAAGCTTATCATGTCATGCACTCATTTTACTTAAATGAACAAGCAAGTAAAAGTCTTTGGCATGAAATGATAGCCATGGTTATCATGATGGTCAACTAGTCAAGCCTAGTCAACCGGTCAACAAAAGCAACAAGTCAACAAAAGTCAACAAGTCAACAAAGTCAACAACCAAGTCACCATAATACTTAATTAATATAATAGTTAATCACATATCATATTCTCATTAGGGTTGAGCAAAAAGTCAAAAAGTCAACGGTCAACTGTCAACAACCCTAATGAGAATCCGCTGTCTGTGCCTCCCTGTCAACTGTGCATACACACCCGCATCCGCGTTCCGAGGAACACGGATGCAAACTGGATAAATCCAATCCCATAAGGTACACTAGGATCTGGCTTAAACCAAAGCCCGCTAGTGCAAACTGTCCGGACACTGTACGTGCACAAGTGCACGGATGTGACCGAACCCTGTCGCAAAACCATGCGACCTGTCGCAATACCATGCGACCTCTACTCTTTTGCCTAAAGGCGAAAAGCTTTCTGTGTGGGACTCTAAAGACTCGACACTACGCTGGCAGTGGGTTTAACCACAGACCGCAAGCGGCACTAGCTGTGCGTAACGGTCCCCAGGTAATGCCGACAAGAAGACCGACGAGGCGAAACCCATCTGAACTCCTACTGAGCCTGAGTGTGACATTCTCCGTACAGTCCGGTCTGTTCGTCTGATACATCGCATGGCGGGCCTAGGGGGCGGTAAACGTCAGTCCCCCAATAGCGGTACAAGTCGTGCCGGAGCGAAGCCCAAAACACCCTGAGATAACACTGGAAACCTACCAGTATATCTCGTTTGCCCTGGCCAGGGACTACTCGTGTAATGGCTCTCCTAGACACAGCGCGATGTCAACCCCCAATACCGGGAGAGACGAATCCTGTCTAACCGTCACTGCCTCCAAGTGCTTCGGGACTGCACCCAACCACCACCTGTTTGCACGACTCCTTTGAGCCGTGGTAGGGTAGCGATCAAAGTACAGTGGGAACACACCCGAGGCGAAGTGACAGTGTCAAGTCAGCGGACTAAGCTGTACTCATGTCACCTGGGAACTGATAACTGACGATAGGTATAATACCAACTGGTCAGTTCCCGACGAGTCCTGTCCAGTGTACCCGTAACCCAACGAGCACCCGCATACTATCTCAAGTACGACGTACTGACGGCTGTGGGACAGACCGTCTCCCATACTGGGATGAGAAGCGCATGCGCTGGTCTACTCCGGAGTATCGATGCCCTGTCTCGATAGTCCTGCGACCAGGGACCTGCATAAGGATGTGCTTCTAGATTACCCAGCCCCACTAGTGTGACGGCCATCACATCGCTGGTAATCAAGCAAAGATCCTAAGGGCTCCACTAATGTGTATAAGCAATATACAAAGATAAACAGATGTACACATTGAAGTCGAAATAAACCAAGTAGCATACTACCATTTTGAGCAAGATTGTATATACAAGGTGAATATCCCAAGCTTCCATTAAGTAATATACATACTAGTATGATACAGTAATGGCCTCTAGGGCATATACACTAACAATGTTTTATATCAGGTTCGGTATGTAATAACATTCGTTCAGAATCAATGTATGAATACAAGGTGATATTTGCCACCTGGTTTGGCTGCAACACTTGCACTATTCTCTACACTTAGAGACATATCACCCTATCCCAGTTCTCTACCTTTATGTAGCCCATGTAACATATTACATATGCGGTATCACATACCCAGGACGTAGAGGATACTGAGAAACAGTTCTTGGTAATGAACACACCCGAAGAATATGCATGAACATGCTTATTCCTCAATTGCGTTGTGTGGAAATCCGGATAATCCCCTATTTCCTGCTTGGACTTATAACAATTATAAGATAAAGCGGAACCAACGTTCCCCAGCTCAGTATAATAAACAGGGTCGGTCAAAACATCCATATTATTATCTTGATTAAGGCATGATATGGTCGCTACCAGGAGATAGAGAGAAGAAAACGCTCTGCGTGCACTCTTGCAAGATCGGATTGGTTATTATTTTATCTAATCAGGATGGCTCCCACTGTTTTTATCAAATCTTCCTTCAAACCCTAAAAGGTAAGACTAGCCGGGATTAATTACACCCTACAAGTTCACCAATCTTTCGGACATGCCAGTGTCGGTACATTGAGGGAGGTTCCTCGTGCTTTCGCACGGAACTAATTAAAATAAACCTCTTTTTCCTAGGGGTTTAACCCTGTTAACACCTTTCTAAACACCTACATGATCGGCTAATTATAATGTGTAAAACTCTCCTAGGAGTAACTCTTACTCGCAGTGGGTATCGGAATCCAACTATCTCATAGAAGGTATGCAATCTCATTGCAAATTTCAACACTTGAAATTCCTGATAAGCCTAGAAAGTTATGACCTTAACAAGGTCAACAAATCATAAGCGCTAGCTAAGTTCAACCCGTCATTTCTTGATTGAATTAAACCCACCCATACGACCCTTAACATAGTCAACAAAGTCGTACGACTACCCTAATCCAATCGCATCATATGCTTTAGCAGATAAGCACTAATCAGCTACCGCACACTATGCCTTAACATAGTCAACAAACATAGCACGAATACGAAATAGTACTTATCTGAAATGACGGAGGGCTACGAGAGGTTTTTAAGAAAACCTTTTACGTAATGAACTTGATATCGTTGTAGAATCGAGTGATTTTGAAAAGGAGTGTTTTTGAGACTTTTGCTAGATTTTCTAAAGAGGTCACTCATGGTGAAAGGATCTTGGCTCTTTCCTCATCGAATGAGGTGCTGGATATTTCACAAATACCACTATGCATAGCATGAACTAAAAAAGCAATCAAAAGACAAAACCGAGTGGGTTGTAGCAACTGCTGGTTTCGCTAAAGAGGTCACTCCCGGTGAAGGGATCTCGGCTCTTTCCTTATCAAATAAGGTGCCGGATATCCAACTAGGAATACTGCTATGCAAAGCAAGAACTAGAGCTACCAGTTTTTAAAACAAGTTTCTACAACATCTTTAGGTTTCTTCTTCTTTCATTAATCTCATTAATGAAGGCCCATCAATTATGCTTCCTAAGTATCACAGAAGAAACGAAAGCAGCAAAATTAATTATATATCATATATATAATATAAGCATTTGTCTCAATATATAAAGTGATCATATCACAGAATATCAGCAGCAGAAGATACACATATGAAATATTTGATATACGAGGAATTCCGTGTTTTAATTAAGCCAATAAAAAACGTGAATTCCACGGTCACGATGAATAACCAAACCCACATCCCGAGACCCCTACGAGAGAGACAAGCAACCCTTCCAATTCTAGAGTTAGGAGACCCGGTCTCGACTCGTCGAGATGGTCTCCCACTGGACCCTAGAACCCGGTTACTTGTACTCTCCTCCTTGGGTCTATCCTAATGCGGAAAAGTAAATAATATACCTCAATGGTGACATCATCCTCAACCCGGAAGTGCCCCAATAAAAGAATATTAAACACAAGTTTGTTTTACATGAATGAAAATGAAAAACTCTCATTTCAAATAAAAAAAACCCGGCTATTCAAAACACGACGATCCAATATAACATAACACAGCAACACATAACATCACATGTCATCAACGTAAGTAAATATGTGTATCCCAATTATCGTTGACATATATCAACAAAACTGGTGATACACCATATATTACACTTACGGTCACAGAAAAGAAAGTGAAAAACTACAACAATTGGAATCCGCAACCACCTTAGACATCATAAACCCAATGTATCACATACTTTGGATTTCATGCCTAGCCAAATGAATTCCTTAGACATCGCATGCCTACCAATTATAAACCCTGCATTTTAGTCTCGATATTGAAAACACTTTCCAATAACTAGTCGGGTAATTCAACAAGATTCCCGACATCCTGATCGAATGCTCGTCGGAAACTTTAGTAGACGGCCGCACCCCTGATGTCATTGACGAAGTGCACTTAGGCGGAACACCGCGGCCGTGAGCGCCCGAACGGATGCTTTTGGCAACGGGGTTCTCCTATAGTCACTTGGTCGGGGCTATGGGACGTGGCTATCTAGTAAGCTTACCCGGCGAGTATCCGTGTACGCTACGTGATTGCGACGGACTTTTGATCCACATCAAAATTCCGTGGCAACCGATCAAATGAGACTAAACTGCTAGATTTATAAAATTCAAATTAGTTATCACATAACTAATTATGTAGATTCCAAATATTGTATCACAATCACAGAAACTATATGATGTTAAACTTTTCGATCGAATCAACAAACACCCAAAATTTTCCAAAGTGCACAATACTTGAGCGGAGTTTAAAAAGTACCTAGAACATGCCACAACACCTATGGACCAACCATAGAAGGGTCAACCCTTGCCTCACCTATGGCGCCGCAGAACTGCCACAAACCCTAGGGTTTGGTGGTTGTTCCAACGGTCATAGAATCGAGTTAGGATTTCGTTCTTCTAGAGGGTCCACAGAAAACACCTACATGATTTTCTGAAGATTTTAAACTTGGAAAAAATCCAACTCTTGGAAAATTTCCAGCGAGGGAAAATATGTGTTATTGATATCCGTTCTAAATTTTTAACGTCGTCTAAATAACCCGAAAAGATGTTAGAATTACGACTAAGAAGTACTCTGAATTTCCTTTGCACAAAGATAACATCACATGCAAATTTAGCAAAAAAAAGCAACATCTGAAATACCAAAACCCAGAGACTGGAACACGATAAAAATTTGAAGCCCAGAACTATTCCCAAAACCGGCCAGGCCGGATTTTCAGGCAATGTGGCCGGCCATTTTCTGGCGAGAAGGGTTCAAATTTCTACTGTGTTCATGTTACATCTCATGCAACATTCTGCAACTGCTTAAAAAACATTTTGACTCTCTAAAAATTTCAACAGAACCTGGTCTTTGTATCGGGTGTTTCGGAGTTGTTTCGGTTTCGTAATCCTACAATATCGTCTAATTCTCTAGCTTAGCTTTGATACCACGTAGGGTTCCCTAGACGGCCGCTGGGTTTCGGGAGGCATCGACCATGCCATTTTAAAAAAAATTGGCGCGCTAAAGAACCCTAACGCTAGAATCTAAGCTAGAGAATTTGACGAACAAGCATGTAAACATCTTTACATCTAAGTGAACGAGGAATACAACCTTTGTAGAAAGGTTCTTCACTTCAATAGCTTTGTTCAGTAGTCCCTTCGCTCCAAGTAGTGATCTCCCGGACTCTAGTGAGGCTCCACAATATGAAATAAACAAGCTTGCTTGAAGTCTTCGAGGCCGAACATGATCTACATCGAGGAGACACTAACTCAAGCTACCTCTTCACTAAGTCATGAACTTGGTGAAGAAACAACCCAATCTAAATGGTTAGTAGAGAAGAGGTTAATGGAGTAGGAATTTTTCTCACTTTAGAAATTATTTTCTCACTATTTTTCTTCATCTCCCATAAACTTAGAGAGCATTGCTCTTGATGAAGAAGAAGATGAAGAGAGAAGAGAATGAAACTCGTGAGGTGAGAATAGCAACTATGGGTTTCTTTATGCCATACACTAACTCATGTAGAGAATAAATCATGGCTAAACAATAATGGTTGGGTTAATAAATATCTTCAAGTAAAACAAAAGGAGTGGGCTTGGTCAATGGTTCCACAAGTTTCTACAAGCTTCAACCATGTGACAATTTCCAACTAATTTGATTTACTTTAAATAAATAAAATCCATCATTATTATAATTATGGTGTGAGTCTCATACACCCATGTAGCATGTGGCATCAAGCATGACACAAAATAATGTAATTAATATATATCACATATATACTAAATATAAACAAGTGAGAAAAAGAAATCTTAAGTGAGCTAATATTAGTTAATGTAAGTTAATATATCAAATATATAATTATACATTAAATTATTAAATCAACATTTGATTTAATAATTCGGCTATATCACATACAGCTGACTAATATCAAAAGTGTCTACTTGTCGAATCAACACTTGATTCGACAGCCCGGCTATATCACATATAACAGACCGATATCATATATCGCGAGAATAGAATACGGTATCACATTCGCTTATTAATCTCGGTCCCGCACATATCTCATAAATAACACCTTTTATAAAAATTAATTAATATTTTATTAATATTTATTTCGGGCTTGCACACACATGTGCATGTTAACCTATGGTTAATTAGGGTTAACCATGCTTAAGTAGCCATGGCACCCTAACCTAAATGTCATGACATTTGTTTTATGTAATTATCTAAATTAATTAGTTTTAAATGTAAAAGAGGTTTGAATTTTGGTTGACTTGATAGAGGAAGAGAGGGCATGATGAGCATGGGGTAAGCATGTCTTGCATTAAATGAGGAGAGAGAAGAGGGAGGCATGGCTCATACACTAAACTCACACCCTCATTCCCTCACACATACACCTTCATTCCCCTCACTCTCTCATTCACAACATATTTTCTTCACCTCATTTCCTCCCCCACACCCTCAAACTGAAACCCTAACCTAATCCTCATAAAACCCAAACCAAATCACCATTACAACTCACTAAAACCCTTCATAAGCCAAGTTTGGCCACTAAGATCACTTGGAGCATGGAAAGCTAGGGTTCTTGAGCAAGTGTGGATAGATAACGATCCGTAACTGCTAATTAGGTTCTTTTAATGTTGTATTATCTAGTAGTTGTTGTCTAGAACCATAAAGATATAGTTTTGGTGTAATATCATATTTTTAGTGTCATTTTAGGATGTCTGTGATCTGCTGTGACAACGAATGTTCACTGTAAAAAATAGTGATGTAGTGGTGTTGTATTAGAGGCATTGAATGTTTACCTGAAACACTAACCCCACCTGACCTGTTTTGGGCGGCGACACTTGATGGAATTTCGGCGAGCTCGGCCGTGTAGGGGACTGGGGTGTTGTGTTTTTGTGGGTAACTGTCTGCAGTTGTTTTAGGGTGTTTGGTACTGCTAGATTTTTAGGTTTTGACAGTATGTGAAATCCGAGATCAATTTGCTAGTTTTTAGTGTTTCGACGACGCGCGTTACGATTGATCCGACGTAGTTTTAGTGTTTCAGGTAGCTTGCTGTCGTGGGTTTGTTTTCGTGATGTCTCCACATACGTTAGCCGCTAAGCGAACCCTTTTGTAGCTTAAGGGGACCGATTCGTTAAAAAGGCATTGTGTTCGTTATTATTGCATAGTTTGCTAAATCCACGCGTTATTGTGTTTTGTGTTAATAGGATCGCAGGCGGGGACTTCGGACGCTGCGAAGAAAAGGAAGCAGGTGGTTGGATTTACCTAGCTCGAGAGGCTCGGTGAGTAGATTTAACATCTACAGGGAAATCGGCCGTATGACGTTAAGAGTCAGGGCTAGATATGATTTTATAGTCGCATGTTTATATGCTTATATGTTGATTGTGCGTGAGCATCATTGCATACCATTACTTGTTGTGCCTTGACTTAGTACCTATTAGACACTGCACCATTACTGACGGTTCATGTTGCACGAGCACTAATTGTATGCTACACCCACACCGTCGGTAATTGCCATGACACGCACAACCTATACACATATGCGGTATTGTATTGTTATTGACATTGAGACATTGATACTTGTTCTATTGCGCTTATGAAATGCGTCGTGCATAAATAGCTACATGTACACCCTTATATGATGTTGCATTTGATTTTGGAAGAATTGGGAACTACATGATATATTTAAAAACTGGATTCATTTAAAAGAGCGGTTTTCCCTTGATATGCTCATAGTACTATTTTATGTTGCATATATCATATTTCATGGATTTACGCATTGAGATACGGATTTCATGTGATTTATGGATTTGAGAACCGTGGGGATATTTCAAGAAAGTATGCATTGTTTTGAAAACCCGGTTTCTCTTGATATGATATTTCAGTGCATCCACCATGAGTTTTTTCGGTTCTGAGATTGTGTTAGAAACCCGATTCGAGGAGCTGGATGATCTGTTTGCGGGTTCATGGTGGACCCGGTATGGTACCCCGGGGCAAGAAAGGGATGTTGTGCAGTAGACGATGAGCCTGGCGGAAAGACTACTACCTACCGGTGATTGGTTGGACCTGGCGGTTATCCGGAGGATACCGACCGTAATCGAGAGATGGATATGGGCCGATCCGGACTGACGGAGCCCGTGGGCCGATCCGGACGGACGGAGCCCGAGTTATGTGGATTTGCGTGCCAATGTTGGACATGAGTTTTCATGATGTTTTCGAGTGCCGATATTGGGCACTCAGGTTCCATGAGATTTACAGATATGAGGGCCGATCAGAGTGACGGCGCATGAGGTATTGGGATTTGGGGTGTCGTTGATGGACACCGTTTTTTCCACGATGATGATTCATTGATGATGACATGTTTTATCCCATACTCAGCATTCATTTGATATGCATTGCTTCATGTATTTGTAGTACCTGATAGAGTACCTTTCATGATTGCTGCATATCCAGATTACCATATTTATGCTATCAGATTACATATGATAGATTATCGCTTCATGTGCATGACTACGATTATCTGTATGATGTTACTTACTATTCATGAGTTGGCAACTCACCCCCATTGTGCCACAGTGTTTTGCAGGCTTGGCCCTCAGAGTAGTTGCGGAAGGGCTTCTTATTGTATCTTTTTGCAGCGGATACCGCTACGGTTGGCTGTGAGCCGTTTTGCTGTAGGTGGGTTGCGCTTATCCGATTTTATATCCAGTGTATATTTCATTGTATCTAGTACTCTCCATCTACCACCTTTATGTATTGACTTAGAGACGAGTTGTGATGACGATAATGTATATTTTGTGACTCTGGGTGTCGAGCTCGTGTGAGCCGGAATTTAATATGCAGTTTTATCTCTTATGCTGTTTTCACTTTATATTGTCTATTTCTTCACTACAGCGTCGTATATTATGCTTTTGGTGGTTGTTTCCGCCTTTGGGCATGATTTGCTCCCGTTTGGGGATGCTTTACTTATATCTTATGTTTGTACCCGTTTCAGGGCTAGTTTTTACAAAGGAGGTGCTGCCGAAATTTTTAAGAAAATAAACTTAAGTATAAAGATTTTTATTTGAGATTTCCAAATGTTTTTAACAATGTTTTTATCACTTACTACTTTTGATGGTTTAGATTTTTAGGTTTTCGGCTTACTTAAATTGCTTTACGCCTGTTGACTTCACGTGGTTTAAGTGCCGGTCACATGCTAAATTTTGGGTCGTGACAACATATGTGCTCCTACTTCGCTTCTCTTGAGCCAGGAAACCTCTGTGTAGGACTCTAAAGACTCGTCAATACGCCGGTAGTAGATGGTGATCATATCAGTCAGCCACAAGCCGCAAGCGGTCTGCTAAACGTAACGGCCACCCGGGTATTGAGTGATCAGAAGATCAACAAGCAAGCCTGCTCATACTCTTGCGAATCCAATCAGTAACACTACCGTACAGTCTGGTCTCTTCATCAGATATGTCGCATATCATAGCCTCGGGGGTGGTAAAACGTCAGAGCCCAATAGCCTGATAAGTCATGCCGATGCAAGACCCATAACGGTTCGAGAAACTACTGATAATACTTACCAGTAGATCTCATTAACCCTCGCCAGGGATTTTCTGTTATGGCAATAAATCATAGCGCAACATCAACCCCCAATACTGGGAGAGACGAATCCCCTCCAATCGCTCATTGCCTCCATGTGACTCGGGACTGTACCCAAAAACCACCATTTTGCACGATCTCTTGAACGTGGTAAGGTGGAAATCAAAGCACGGTGGGAATCACACAAGACTCTATGACGATCTCGGGTCGACAGAATAACCTGTACGAGTATCACCAGAGAAGTGCTATCTGACTATAGGTATAATACCATTTAGGAGTTCTCGGCGAGTCCGTCCGGTGTACCCAGTCTCTACCGATCACCCGTATACCTTCTTTGATTTCAAACACCAATGGATGTGGGATCATCCATCGCCCATCATATGGGTCGAGAAGCGTATACGCTAGTCTACTCTGGAATATCGATACCCTGTCTCGATACTCCCACGACTAGGAACATTTGAAGGATGTACTTACCGACTACCGTTGCCCTACTAGTATGATCTGCATCATAATCCTGGTAGTCAAGTACTCGTCCTAAGGGCTTTATCAACATGTAATAGAGAGACAATAAGTGTACATGTTAAGATAAAGTGCAACCAGATAGCATACTATCATGTCGAGCAAGAAAGTCCTCCATATATATGTCCAAGCATCCACTACAATATACATCGCATGTACAGTAATGGCCTCTAGGGCATACATATAACTAACACAACTATAGTATACAACCCACTTGTATTTTTATATAACATTATTTATACCTTTAAAGAAGAACTTGATTTTCATTATAACTTTATTTCAAAATTTCACCTCCATTATTTTCCTAAAAAGGTTTACATTTCTGGGTTTTCGGCTTACTTGGATTATGTGGAGTCATATAGACATCACGTGATTCAAGTGCCAGTCATGTGCCACTTCCGGGTCGTGACAACATCATATTCCTGGTACACAAGCAAAACATTTTAAGGGCTTTATCAACATGTATCAATGAAATAGTAAACTAAAACAAGAGAACATGTTTAGATAAAAATTTACCGGATAGTATACTATCATGTTGAGCAAGAATGTTCTATATATATATATATATATATATATATATATATATATATATATATAACTAAGAAACCACTATAATTTACAATTATAGCCTCTACGGCATACATATCGCTAACAAGAAAAAGGCCCTAGGAGGTTTTTTGCATTAGGTGGCGGCAAAAGGTACGCTCTTCATCATTTTATTCGACGATCGGCACCTTTCAATTTGATATACATTCTCTAATTTGTCGATACACCAAATTTTATATGATTACAACACCATTTCACCGTTGATTTAGCAATATTAAAGGTTCTATTGTCGGTAAACCGTTAATTTTGCACCTACTAAATCAACGGTGAAATGATATTGTATTCATATGAAATTTGGTGTATCGACAAATTAGAGGATGGATATGTAACATTTCAAAAATAAAAAATATTCTTTTTGGAATTCAAATAATTAAAATAATGAATTTTAGGAATATTATAAAAAGTATGGAAATTGGTTTTAATGGGATGGTATGATTATATACATATAGTTTGTAAAATGTTTGGAAATTAATATGAATTATTGATTTTGAAGTATTTATTTTTTTTTGACATTTATAAGTTATTATACAATTATTTGTATACAAGTTTAATGCTAAACCTGATTATTATTTTACTAATTATGCTTTAACCTTATATATGTATCATGACACGCAACATATCATATTGTAACACTTTTTCATATTTGCAACCATGGCTTCATTTGCTTTCAAACGGTTTTTTTTTTCAGAAGAGAAAAGAAAAGATAAGATAAATAAAGAGGGTGGGGACAAGAGTATGATTGAGAGAGGGAGAGGGAGAGGGAGAAGGGGAATGTTCTACACCCTTCCTAGCATTTTCTTCACCTCCTCATTCTTTTCCATTTTTCCTCCTCTCCCATTTCTTCTTCTCCTCCTCCTTCATCCTCCATCACCTTAGTACCACCCCAAGTCCATCCTCAAAACCACCACAAAACCCCATACAACCTTCACAAAAATTACTCCCAATCCCACTACAAACACCATGGTAGGATCAAGTTGGGACTTTGAGAACTTTTGATCATCTAGGGTTTTTCTTTTGTTGCTCCATGAAGTAAAACCATCACCATTCTTCTATGTTTTTAAGTTTCCTAAGCTCAAGTGTAGTTTAGAGTTAAACTAGTGTAGGGTTATGATCTTGGAAAATTCTAAGATGAGATTTAGGGGATGTTTTGATTTGTGAAAGTGTATTTGAGGCTTAGTTAGTGACCGCAACCCTTTTAGTGATAGAATTCTGGACTAAACTTCAGTTTAGAGCTTGAACTTGAAGTTTTCCGATATCGTGGTTTTTTGGCAAATGTGATGATAAATTGAGATCTGCTATGACCCAGAGACTCTGAAAAATATTTAGGGAACACAGAGAGATGTGCAGGCCACGTACAGACTACCCTAGAAATCCAAGACCCAACTCCCTTGTATGGCCGCAGATTTAACCCCCACGGTCGCAAATTGCGGCCTGACCAGTAAGTATGGGTTTGGTTCTTAGTCCAGGGTTCAATCACCTGATATTTAGACCTACTACATATTCAAAATGTCCCAATTCAACCTAGAGTAAAATCTGGGAGTGTTTTCCCATGGTGTTGTTTTCGTTTTGCAACTTTTATTAACTTGAGTTTTGGTATTTGCGTTTTTTTCTCGGTTGTTCGATGTTTGTACGTCAACGTTGAGAGTTGTTTGGTTATTCTTGCAAGCGTAGACCATAGGTTCTAACCTATGTATGTCTCGTTTGTCGTATCGGTTTTCGGACTTGATTTTGATGTCGATACGATGTGCGTTGAACTGTAGCTACCTTAGGGATGACAAGGAAGAGCAAGGCGTTCATTGACTTCGGCTAAAGTAAGGATAGTAGGTGAGTAGATGTATATCTACGGGGGAAGTCGGGTGGATGGCGTATAGCACCCCCCACAAACGTAGATTAGGGTGGTGTGTGTGTGTGTGTGTGTGTGTATGTCAATATTGGAAATGTAAACTTAACTAATAGGTTTCCAGGAGACTTTAGGTTAGAATAAGCGTACTCGTAGGAAGGTATACGCGTAGCCTTATTTTTCTCTTAGTCTTGAGCCTTTGGGATATATGTTGTCGCGCGCGCACGCGCGCGCACGCTTGGTTTGAGATGTGTGTGTGTGTGTGTGTCTAGGTATGTATATGTTTATACACACACACACATACATGTAAAGGTAAGAAGAGGATATGATATGTTTGATGGATATGAGTCGATATGATCGGACATGATATCACGAGATTATGATATACCATTTGAGATTGAGACATCATATTATGATATGATATATTAATGGATCATTGGGCGACATGCACCTAACATGTGATAACATGTGACTAGATGAGATAATAAAATGTATGTGACCTTAGATCCGTACCCTTGATCAAGATACTGTACAACAGATTATACCGTACGAGATATGATATATATGATGATTAACCCATATTCTTGATTCGATGATATCGTACGACGGATGATACCGTATGAGATATGATATATATGATGATTGACCCGTATTCTCGATTCGATGATATCGTACGACGGATGATACCGTACGAGATATGATATATATGATTATTGACCCGTATTCTCGATTCGATGATATCGTATGACGGATATATATGATGACTGATCCGCACTCTTAACTTGAGGATGTTGTATGCGGAACTATACCGTACATGATATTATAAGGCTGGATCGCCGAATGATAGATGTATCGACTCGGAAATCTTATAGATTTTCTAATCACTTTCGACTCGGAATTAGTTTAGCCTTTTAACCAGTTAAGTAGATGTTAGAATATAATTAGAGCCATACCTATTTTCAAAACTAACGAATCGTATACATTTTCAAAAAGCAAACTCGAGGGATGCTACGGATTTTCAAATGGTATCTCTTTTTCTCAAAAACACCGTAGCTCCTATTTTTCTAAATACAACGATTTGTGCTATTTTAAATAGTATAACTGTATGGCTTGTATATTGATATATATTTTATACTGTTACGTTTACTGTTTACTTTTCTGCTATGCTCATATTATTCTCTTTGCATTTTATATACATGTTCTTTTCATTATCTTATATAACATCGTTTGCTAGGACACATGCACCATTACCGATGATGCGCATGTTGCATGTACACTTACTTGCCGGCTCACACACATTATCATCGGTAATTGCTATGTCACGTACACATTAGAAACCGTTACTTCACTCGTACAACCTGATAACTAGCAGCTTAATAGTATTGATTAGCATTCATGATCTCACATGCTAGTTTAGATATTGCATTCGTACTTAGATGCCGCATTCTTTATACATACATTCTGGTTATGCACTGTAGATTGGCTCTATGCCGGTATTCATTGTTTCATTATTGGCTCATGATTATGAGATTTCGGTTTTCATGAGATTTCTGGATTTGGGAAACCGTATGTGAATTTTGAAAACTTATGATCGTTTTAAAAGAAAAATGCGATTTTCCTTGATATGATGTGTTGCGTCCACCATGAGTTTTCTCGGTTCTTGAGCTATATATATACCCGATTCGAGGAGAGAGGAGGCACCGTCTGTGAGTACATGGTGGACCCGGTGCGGTACATTGGGGCAAGAAGATCGTATAGAAAGACGTTGAGCCTGACAGGGTAGCACCACCGACCAGTGACAGTTTGGCTCGACGGATATCCGGAGGATACTGACCGTAGTTGTGAAATCAGATGGATATGAGGGCCGATCCAATGAGACGGCGCCCGAGATATGAGGATTATGTGTCGCTGCTGGACACGGTTTTGATGATGTTTTCAAGTGTCGATTCTAGGCACTTCGGTTTTATTATGATTTGGTGTGTCATTGCTGGACATACATTGGATGATGCATTTATACATGATACACATGACATGTTACCACTTTATGACCCGGACACGAGTACATTGGTATTATACTTATGCTTATACTATTACCCTTGTACCACTCGACGTCATTATATTATTATTATTATACTGTATGACATAAGAGGTCGTCATACATTCGATTTCTACCTGGTAATGTCTTCTACTCACGAGTTGGCAACTCACCCCCGTTGTGTTAAATATATGTATGCCCTAGAGGCCATTATTGTATATTATAGTGGATGCTTAGACATGTATATATATATAGGACTTTCTTGCTCGACATGATAGTATGCTATCCGTTTGTTCTTTATCCTGGCATGTTCAATTGATTATGTTTTCTATCTATTTGATACATGTTGATAATGCCCTTAGGATATTTTCTTGACTAACATGACTATGATGCAGATCATACTAGTGGGGCATGTGTAGTCCACAAGCACATCCTTAAAAGTTCCTAGTCGATGGAGTGTCGAGACAGGCCATCGATATTCTAGAGTAGACTAGTGTATACGTTTCTTGACCCTGTTTAGGGGCAATGGATGATCCTATATTCATTGGTGTTTGACATCAAAGATTGTATACAGGTGCTCATTAGAGACTGAGTACACTGAACGGACTCGCCGAGAACTCCTAAATGGTATTATACTTATCGTCAATTAGCAGTTATCCGGTAACACTTGTACATGTTAATCTGTAGACCCGAGATCGTCATAGTGTCTTGTGTGCTTCCTATTGTGCTTTGATTTCCACCCTACCACGGCTCTGTTGAGTCGTACAAACAGATGGATTTTGGGTACAGTCCTGAAACACATGGAGGCAGTGAGCAATAGGAGGGGTTTCGTCTTTCCCAGTATTGGGAGTTGATGTTGTACTATGCACGATTGGTTATAACCGTAAGTCTCTGGCCTGGGCTAATGAGGTTTACTGGTAAGTGTTATCGGTAGTTTCTCGATTGGTTATAGGTCACACATCAGCATGTCTTATTGAGTTATTGGGCTTGAATATTCCAACCCCAGACTCAATATGCGACATATCAGACGAAGAGACCGGACTGTATGGTAAGTGTTGCTTATTGACTCTACGGGAGTTTGAACAAGTTTGCTTGCTGATCTTTTATTCGTTCAATGCCTGGGTAGCCGTTAAGTCCAGCTAGTACCACTGACGTCTTGTGGGTAGCTGATATGATCATTACCTACTGCTAGCGTATTGAAGAGTCTTAAGAGTCCCACATAGGGGTTTCCAAACTCAAACGAAACAAAGTAGGGCACGTATGGAGATATGTACGAGAGCTTGATTAACTACGAGTATTTGATAACGTGTTTTAATCTAGCATTTTTTATTAATCAGGTTATATGTGATATGACCCGATTATTAAATAAAGTGTTGATTTAATAAATTGACTAATCACTCATTTAAAATTCCTTTCTTTATATATATGTGTGTGTGTGTATGTGTGTGTGTGTGTGTGTGTCATACTTGATGATACATGGAACTAGGCAATGTAAGAATCACATTGGAGATATATTGGATATTTAATTAAAAGAAAATGAAAATATCTAGTGATGAGTCATTATTTCTACACTATTCTTAAAATATCTAGCACCATGGATCATTATTTTTATTCATTCTTATCTTTAAATATCTATAAGATATCTCTAATGTTTATCTCAACCATGGCTATGATCATCCTCTTCATCTAAGCTTTCTAGATTTTTCTATGAGCTAAAAAGAAAAAAGAAAAGAAAGGATCTTGAGTGAAAAACTTCTCTACTTCTTCTACATATTATCAACTAACAATTTAGTATAGGTTGTTGCCTTCACTTGTTCATCTATTAGTGAAGCAAGAGCTTGAGAGTGAGAAGCCTCGGGTGGATCATCGTAGACAATGAAGGCCTCAAGCAACCTTGTTACAACTTCAAATGAGCCAAAGAGGAGATCAATGACTTCTACACGGAGCCATTGAAGAGAATGAGTGGTCTACAAAGGTTGTAGTTCTCTTTCACTTGGCATTATACACTCTTTTACCTTGCTAGTAACCCTAATCTCTAGTTCGATTCATGGTTAGTTAACATAGCACCAAACAAAATTAAAATAACTCACTTGCTTAGATTGACACCCTTGTTTGTGGTGCTGAGATTGACTTACATGGTATTAGAGCCAAGCTAGTGCATTAGGGTAGTCTAAACGACGTTAAAATGTTCGATCGAAGTTCAAAACCCGAACTTTTTCAAATTTCGGTCCATTTTTCCAAAAGTTAGTATTTTACAGATTAAAAATATTCAGAAAATTGTGCAGGTAAATATATGGAGCCCCAAGAATTTCGAGACCCTCTCTCTTCCATGTCGCCACGGAACAGCGGCCTAACTAATGGTTTGGCTACGGTTCCGTGGTTAACTTATAGAGATATGGGCTCGTTTTTCTTCTGCTGCTCCATTGTGACATTTCTGGGCTTTTGGGTATTTTTATTGATGCTCAAGTTGTTGAGGTCTCTGTGTTCTGCTGAAGTTTGAAATATCGATCGAAGTGTTTAGCATCATCTAGATCATTTGTGTATGAGATACAATTGTTAGAATCCACATTGATTGGTTTTGTGAAAACTAGTTATTACGTATCAAATCTCACATTTCAGCCTTGCTTTAATGATTGCCACAGAATTTAGATTTCAATCTAAATTCCGCCCTAATTTATTTTTATATGTGAATGCTCGCCTGAAAACAATAGTAGTTGGCCATGCTCCATCGCCTCGACCAAGTAACTATGGGAGAACCCCATGGCCTAGAGCATCCATGTCATGACCTGAAATATTAGCTCGTGACAGGCACTTAAATCACGCTACGTCTAAAGACGTAACATAAATTAAGTAAGCCGAAGCCTAGAAATCAAAAACCTTTTTAAAGAAAATAGAATAGGTGAAGTTTTGAAATAAAGGTATGATGAAATCAAACGTTTTCTTAAATGTATAAATAATGGAATATGAAAATGCAAGTGGATTTAGTAGTTGAAAACATGTTTCTCTTTTAAAAATTTGTGCAGCGCCTCCTTTGTATATTTTGTTCCAAAACCACATACATATAATAATATAAAAGGCAATCCCAAGCGGGAGCTAGCTCTTCGCCAATCAGCGGATTCACAACCACGCAAGTCATAAAATAAGTATACGACGCCTAACGACGAAGATCAACACAAAAGATAATGAATAAAGCAAGACATCAAAACCACAAGTAGCGAACATAAACCCTCGCTCTATGTCTCGCAACCACAAGTCTCACTAAGTCTTACTAATTATACAAATACTAGTTTTCTGATTGATGGAGTTAACTAGATACAACGGAATAGTAAATACAATAGTGGCACGATCCAACATGTACCACCTACCAAAGCAAATCACACGAAGTAAGCTGTGTGCCAACGATGCCGCTACTAATCCATGCGGTCAACCTACAAGAACTATGGCAGAACGGGGGTGAGTTGCCAACTCGTGAGTAGAAAACATCATCAGGTAGAAATCAAAATAACAACTATTCCTAAGTCAACTATATCATAAAGGTAATACTATTATATCTAGGGTGACCGTGTCTACATATATGCCAACAATAATCAATGCCAGTATGCATGTGGATATCATCCAACAATATAATAAATGCCTGTATGCATGTGGATCTCGTCCACTCGAAACATCATAAAAGTATATGTATGTAAATATATGAGGATATCAAAGAATGTGTGTCCATCAATGACAAATCAAATCATGGAACCTGAGTGTCCAGCACTGACACTGGAAACATCATGAAACCCGTGTCTAGCATCGACACGTAAATCCTCATATCTCAGGCACCGCATCCTCAGATCGGCCCTCAGGCACCGCCTACTCTGGTCGGCCCTCATATCCATCTCATGACTCCAGTCGGTATCCTTCGGATAACCGCCAGGTCCAAATACTATCACCGGTAAGTAGTACTCCGTTGCCAGGCTTACCGCCTAACAATACGAGTCTTTTTGCCCGGGGTACCTCACCGAGTCCACCATGTACCCGCAGACGGTGCCTACCGCTCCTCGAATCGGGTTTCACATGCCAATCTCAGAACCGAGAAAACACATGGTGGACGTCTCGAAACATCTTATCAATAGAAACTGGGTTTTTAAAACAATATATACTTTCTTTTGAAATAACCACGGTTCTCAAATCCAGAAATCTCATGAAAATAGCATCTCGGTGCATATAATCGTAAAGCATGATATATGTGACATATAAAAGAATGTAAGCATATCCGTATATCATGCAACTTGGAACAGTGATGTGAGCATGGGCATATCATCATAATGTGAGCATAGCAATATAATAGCATGATGTAACAATTCTACTGTGTGAGTGACATAGCAATTATCGATGATGAAGTGTGTGAGCCGGCCAATCTGTGTAAGTGTAACATACGCATCATCGATAATGGTGTAGGTGTACTAGCACAGGTGTATGTAATGCAATGAGAGCGACATGATCGTAGCATAAAGTAAATCGTAGGCGCAAAGCTATAAGGTATACTTCTCTACAATATAACCGAGTCGGTGAATCTATCAATCGGCAGCCGGTCTCACAACATCACGTATGGTATAATCCATCGTACGGTAGCCTCTGGTCAAGGGTATGGGTCAATCATCAAATAAGACTCATCACGTATGGTAACTCATCGTACAGTGGCATTAATCAATTAGGGATTCTATCAACCTATATGACAATGAGAGTACAGACCTAACGTCTCGTATGACATATCACTCATGATCCACAACATTATATATATTTATATACCTATATCCCATGTCACATCCATAACAATCTCATGTCAGGGGACCGGCAAAGGTATCAATCCTCTCATATCGACTCGTATCCGTATACCGACGTATCAATCAAGTCATCATATCACATCGTATATTCTTTCCATCACATTAAGTCATCTTACATGTACATTCTAGCTTATTAATTTCGTGTCATGCTACTCTAAATCTTCTACTTATTCTTTTATAACTACATACCTATATGTCGTGATTCACATTCACTTTTCATATCCTCATTTATCAATTCGAGACATTATTTCTATCATATCAAGTCTAAGAGTCATATCCCTATAGTTTTCAACTTATATCCCGATATGTATATTCAATCATTCCTATCATCTCTAACTATCTTATTAACCACATCCTTAGTTTTCTAATATAGGTTTCCTTAACCATATCCTATATATATCGGTTTCCATCAAAATTTGCGGGGGTGCTATACGCCATCCACCCGACTTCCCCCATAGATATAGATCTACTCACCTTGATCCTTACTTGTCGAAGTCGTGACGCCATGCTCCGTCGTCTCGGAATCCACGCGAAGGTATCTACAATAAATACATAGTCGCAATGCTATTAACATCAAGTCCGGAAAACCAATGCGGCACGCGGTGCGCTTATAGGTTAGAACCTATAACCTAAGCATGGAAAACAATCAAACAACCCTTGTTATTGACGTACAAACGCCCAACAACCAAATACAAATCCAAACATCAAAACCAAGCATTCAAAACTCGGAAAACATAGCCAAAAACACCCTAATATGCTCTCAGATTTTTCTCAGGTTACATTGGGACAAAACTAGCAAGTATATGGAGTTGTATATGGAGTATGTGAGCTACAGGACCAACCTAGACAAAAAATACCCTAAACTGGCCAGCCACAAGCCCTAAAAATCCGGCCACCTCAGCCCAAACTGCTCCGTTAGGGTTCGTCTTCTCAGGGTGATCTCCTATTGGTCTAACTAGGTCTCTGGTACTGTTTGTTTTTGTTGGCTATTGTGTAGGGTTCCTAGGCACTCTTGTGAAGGTTCATAAAGCATCAAACATGCCCGAATAAAATTTTACATGTGCCGAACAACACAAAGACGGGATCTTTGCTAGATTATTAAGTTTTAACATGCAAGATAACATCTTTAAAGCTAAGTGTGAGGGATTACAACCTTTGTAGCCCGCTCCTTCGCTTCACAAGCTCCGAGTAGAAGTCCCTTTGCCGCGATCCACGATCTTCCGGACTCAAGAGAGGCTCCACGACTCGAACGATCCATGCTAGCTTGAAGTGTTCCGATTCTCCGATGATCTACGTCGAAGTTGCTATAACCCAAGCTTTCTAACTCTAAAGAGATGAACACCCTAATCTAATGGGCTAGATTAGATGAGGATGATGGAGTAGTATTTATGCTATCTTTTTAATTCACTTTCTCACAAGAAATTATCACAATAAGAATTTCTAGTGAGCTCTCTCTCTCAAAAACTAAAGAGAGAAGAAGATGAAGAATGAAAAATATAATCCTTTTGTGATGAATAGTGGTCAAGAGTATATGATTGATTATAGAACCATGGTCAAGGATGAGAGGCTAAAACTTGTAGAGAATAAACTAGAGTTAGGTTTTGGTTAGGTTAAGGATAAGGATCAACCATAATATCTTAACCAAGACAAAAGAGAATCCTTCTAGAAAGTGCAAGAAAGAGCTAACCCTAATCAAACCCTAATCCCTTTTTATCATCCTTAAACATGTTTCATAATAAATCATATCATGTCACAATAATATATATCACATATATATTATATATTTGAAACAAAAGAAAATAATACAATTAACATATATCGCATATATATCAATGTATTAATCCGGGGAGAAAATGAAATAATAAAGCGAGCCAATATTAGATAATGTAGTAGAATATATCATATATATCATTATACATTAAATCATCGAATCAACACTTGATCCGACGATCCGGTTATATCGAATATAACCGACTAATATATCATGTACCGATTCATCGAATCAACACTTGATCCGATGTCCCGATTCATATCTAAATATCGCGAGAATATAATATGATATCTCATATCGCATTATCCTCGGTGCTGTACATATCACATATGTGTCTCTACTCCGTTTTGCCTGAGCCAAGAAACCTCTGTGTAGGACTCTAAAGAATCGTCAATACACCGGTAGCAGGTGAGGATCATATCAAACACCCACAAGCTGCAAGCGGTCAGCTAAACGTAACAGCCACCCAGGTATTGAGCGATCAGAAGATCAACAAGCTAGCCTGTCCGTTCTCCTGTGAATCCAATCAATAACACTCCCGTACAGTCCGGTATGTTCGTCTGATATGTCGCATATCAAGTCTAGGGGTGGTATGCGTCAGACCTCAGTAACCGATAAGTCGTGTCGATGTGAGGCTCATAACAGGTCGATAAACTACTAGTAACACTTACCGGTATATCTCTATATCAGCCCTGGCCAGGGACTTCCAGTTATAGCCAATCGAACACAGCACAACATCAACTCCCTATACCGGGAGAGACGAATCCCCTCCTATCGCTCATTGCCTCCATGTGATTCGGGACTGTACCCAAAAGCCAACGTTTTGCATGCCCTCTTGGACGTGGTAAGTTGGAAATCAAAGCACAGTGGGAATCATACAAGACTCTATGACGATCTCGGGTCTACAGACTATCCTGTACTAGTGTCACCGGAGAACTGCCATCTGACGTGTGGTATATCATCATCTGGGAGTTCTCGGCGAGTCCGTCCAGTGTACCCAGTCTCCACTGAGCACCCGTACACCATCTCTGATGTCAAACACCGATGGATATGGGATCATCCATCGCCCATCATATGGGTCAAGATGCGTATACGCTAGTCTACTCTGGTGTATCGATGCCCTGTCTCGATATACCCTCGACTAGGAACAGTTATAGGATGTACTCATCGACTACAATGGCCCCACTAGTATGATCTCATCATAGTCCCAGTAGTCGAGTACAGATCCTAAGGGCTTTATCAACATGTGAGAGTAAGACAGTAAACCTGTAACGTTTTGGAAATCGTTATGCGATTTCGTCCGTTTTAGGGTAAGTTTGTCGGTATTTTCCGTTTTTACCCGACTGTGAACAAACGACCATATAGACTTGCCAGCACCTAGATTAGCTAAAATAAAGCTAGTGCGCGAGCTTTGGGAGTATATGGGACGTTTTGGTTCAATTTGATTTTTCCCAATTTTTAATATTATTTTAATGCGGTATTCAAATTTTGGGAAAATTTCTGTTAGCAATCTTTTCTTTAAAACCTTGAGTTAGGAAATCCTTCTCACTTCACCTTGGGATTCATTGTGTGGCCTAGGTTTTAAGTTAGGAATTAAAAGAAAAAGAAAAGAAAAGAAAGAAGTAGATGCATGCATGAGTGAGAGTGTGTGTGTGTATGCATTAATTGGCAATAAATGGAGGAAATTGCTAGGAAACCCTCACAACTCCACCTCCTCACTCCCTTGGCCGAAATTCCCTTACCCTCTACTGCACTTGCTCCATTATTCCTCATACTTTATCAATCCAAACTCACAAAATCCTCAAATTTCTGAAACCTATCACAAAAATACCTTAAACTTGGGATTTCTTGATCTTGATCACTTGGAGATAGGGAAAAGCTTGGACTTGAGAGCAAAGTTGTTAGGTATATCCCTTCTACTGCTAATTTATAGTTTTTGTGTGGTTTTGATCGTTAATTTCTGCGTAGATCGTAGTTTATATCGTTTGAGGCGATATCGGGTTTTTAGTGACTTTTTAGTGATATTGGTATCTGCTGTGACTTGGGAATTTTAGTGATTGAGGAAACAACTTTAGAGAGATGTGCAGGTTGACCTGAGACACCACCAGAGAGACGGGGGCCATCCCACCGGCCGGGGCCGGCGAGACTCGATGAGGGGGCCGGCGACGCCGGCCGATTAGATGAGGGTTGGGGTGGGGTTTCTGTGGGTGTTGTCTGCTATGGTTTTGGGTCGTTTGGCACTGTTGATTTTGTTATCAGATTCTGTATGCAAAATCTGGGATCGATTACCTATAATCGTGTGTTTTGAGTTCGCGTGATACGTGTTGCGACACGAGTCGTGTGTCGTGCTGCGACGTGCTCAGTTTGGGTTTAGGTATCGTTTCGTGTGTTTGCGCTAGACTTGTATTCGTGTGTTGGTTTAGTGCGTTGATACGTTTTATAATACGTAGTTTTACGTTATTGTGATTGCTTCTGAGATGTTCGCTTTATTTCTTGTATTTGTGATATTATAGCGTCGCAAGCGGGGACTTCAGACGCTGCGAACAAAGGGAAGCAGGTGGTCGGATCTTCATAGCTGGAGACCACAGTGTGAGTAGATTTAACATCTACGGGGAATCGCCCGTATGGCGCTACGCGTCGGGGCTAGATATGATATAATATTAGCCGTATGATCATTTGCTTATATAGAGATATTGCATGATTCATGTTGCATATAGTTACTTGTGCTTAGTACTGTACCTGTTGTACACTGCACTATTATCGACAGTCCATGTTGCACGAGCACCAATGATATGCTACACACACCCTGTCGGTAATTGCCATGACAGGCACAATACAATTGCTTATTGTATACCTTGCTATTAGTTAGCGACATTAAACAGTTATACCTGTGCGACAATGCATAGTATATAGAACATACCTGTATACCTACCTGCTCATATGTATACCATGCTATATTACTCGTTCGCACATATACCTTGCTATTGTTATATGATCACTTTTTATAGCATATATATCAGTGGTATGGAACGCTGTATATATATGTATTTTGGATTTGGATTTACATGATTTGTATTGCATATATATCGGTGGTATGGGACGCTGTATATATATGTATTCTGGATTTGGCGATTCGTTCCGTGATATGCTCATATTGATGTTTTATGTTGCATATGCTACTTTTTATGGATTTATGCATTTGAGATGCGATATGGGAAATTAAGGTGTCGATGTTGGGCACTTAATTTCCGAGAGATATATGGGATTTGACAGACCGATACGTGGAAACGCAAGTATCGAGGTGGATACTTGGTTTTCGAGGAACGTATGAATATCAGAAAGACCGATACGTGGAAACGCAAGTATCGAGGTGGATACTTGGTTTTCCAGGAACGTATGAATATCAGAAAGACCGATACGTGGAAACGCAAGTATCGAGGTTGGATACTTGGTTTTCGAGGAACGTATGGATATCAGTATTTATGTGTCGATGATAGGCACTGGTTTTTATGATGTTTTTGAGTGTCGATGTTGGACACTCAGGTTTCATTGAGATGTACAGGATCTGAGGGCCGATCTGAGGGCCGATCTGAGTATTTTGGGATTTGGGTGTTGCTGAGTTACACCGTGTTTTCCATGCTTATGATTTGTGCATGAGATTATTTACTATCCCGCGCTCAGTATTCACTTGATATGGATATCATGATAGTTGCATATTCATATTGTCATACTCATGCTATCAGTTCACATGTTATTGATCATTGCTGTTAGTGCATACTTGCGATTACTGTATGATGTTATTTACTATTCACGAGTTGGCAACTCACCCCCGTTGTGCCACAGTGTTTTGCAGGACTTACCCTCTGAGTAGTCGCGGCAGGGCAGCTTATCATCACTACTTTTGGGATACCGCTACCTTGGCAGTGAGGCCGTTGCATTATAGGTGGGTTTGTGATTATCCGTTGTACATTGTATATTTTGGTTGGATCTAGTATTCTCCATCTACCCTTGTTGTATATGACTTAGAGACGACTTGTGAGATATCAGTGTTGTATATTGGTTTTGGGAACCGTGCTCGTAGAAGCAGGTTATTTTGGAGATGTTTACTTCTTGATATAGTCGTTCTCTTTGATATTTCTTCGCTTTGGCGTCGTATACTTGTTGTGGTGATTGTCTCCGCCGGTGGGCGTGATTTTTCTCCCACTTGGGATGTTTTATATTATATGTGTTGTACCCGTTTACGGGGCTAGTTTTACAAAGGAGGTGCTGCCGAAATTTTTATGAAAGAAAACTAGAGTTAGAGATTTTAAATGGCGACTCCTAACACTTTTAAATTATGTTTTCTCCGTTGATCCAGTTTTGGGTGGTTTAGATTTCTGGGTTTTCGGCTTACTTAAGTTACGTACGCCTGTAGACGTTACGTAGTTTAAGTGCCGGTTACGGGCCGAATTTGCGGGTCGTGACAAAGTTGGTATCAGAGCGTTAGGTTTTACCTTTCGGAGTCTAGGATGACCTTGGTATGATGGAGTAGGTAGCTTAAGCAGAGTGACGTAGCGTGTGTATGTTCCGCGGCATACTTACGACACGGTACTCTGCCTAAGTGACCTTAGGGCTTGTTGATTGATATTCCTTCCGTGATTGATATACATCTTGTGATTCGATTTCCGTTTCCTTATCGAATCTTGTTTCAATTTATAGCCCATATGCCGCCGAAGACTACGAGGGCTCAGAGAGCGGCCGTGAGGGCCGAGGTCAGAGTTGACTCGCCTGAGGCGAGGACTGACCAGGGTGGTACGCCTGTTGTACCGGAGTATATTGCTATGATTGGAGCTGGTATGCAGGATCTGCGCCAGATTGTGGGGACTTTGGTAGAGACCATCCGAGCGCAGGGGCAGGCAGTTGTTCCACCCGCTGCGGAGGCTACGATGGTACCTACGGTTCCGATAGTCGCAGTTGCAGCTCCGGGGGTTATTGCTGTGTCGTTGATGGATTTCATGAGGTTGAGACCTCCGGTGTTTACGGGCACATATGTTACCGAGGATCCGCAGTCGTTTATCGACCGGATGGCCAGGATTTTTCGCTCACTCCGATGTTCCGACGAGAGATGGGTAGAGTTTGCCAGTTTTCGTCTGGAGGGTATGGCCCAGAAGTGGTGTGAGTCGTTGGAGAGGGGCAGAGCCGCTGGTCTTGCTCCTATGACCTGGGCTGAGTTTGTGACGTCGTTTCTTATTCGTTTTCTTCCACCGAGCGTCAGGGATGCGCGAGCGCGCAGATTTGAGTCTTTACGTCAGACGCCTGGGATGACGGTGTCGGATTATGATGTATTGTTTACTGAGCTGTCGATATATGCTCCATACCTGGTGGCGACTGAGGAGATGAGGGTGAAGAGGTTTGTTCGAGGCCTGCTTACCCAGATATTCTTAGCCATCAGCATTCAGCATTGTGACACATATGCGGCAGCGGTGGATGCAGCTCTTTCGGTAGAGGAGCGTCTAGCTGAGTCATCAGTCGCTCCGGGACCGAAGAGAGTTCGTATAGGTGATTTGGCAGCGAGGCAGACGTTTAGACGTCGAGACAGTTTCCGTTCTGATGGTGGCGGTTCGGGACGAGGTAGACTTTATGGTTCCTACCCTCAGGATGATCGGCAGTTTGCTTCGGGATGTTACCGGTGCGGTAGTTTTGGTCATCGGATTCGAGATTGTACGGAGCCGCGTGTGAACGAGCCAGCTGTACCGCAGGTTACCTTACCACCTTCTCCACCTCAGAGAGCGTTGCCTCTTGTTCCTGTAGTTGCGCCGCGTCAGACTCCTGTTCAGCGAGGTCATGGTCGCGGAGGTTTTGTACCGAGAGGTCGAGGTGGCAGAGGCAGAGGACAGCCAGTAGCCGGTAGAGGTCAGGCTAGGGTTTTTGCCTTGACTCACCAGGATGCTCAGGCGTCCAATGCCGTGGTTTCAGGTACTCTTTCTGTATGTTCTTATGATGCGCATGTTCTTTTTGATCCGGGATCCACGCATTCGTATGTTTCTACGCACTTCGTGCCGAGGTTAGGCCGAGAGTCGTGTTTGCTGGATCAGCCGCTGATCGTGACTACTCCTGTGGGAGAGTCGTTTGTTGCGCGTTATGTGTTTCGATCTTGTGTCGTCCATATTGGTGACAGGGATCTGCCCGTCGACTTGATCCTTCTGGAGATGTTGGACTTCGACGTGTTGTTGGGCATGGATTGGCTAGCTACTTGCTATGCGTCCGTGGACTGCCGCGAGAAGACAGTTAGATTTTGTTTTCCCGGAGAGTCGGGGTTGGTTGTGCAGGGGGACCGTAGTGCCGCCCCTCACAGCTTGATTTCTGTTTTGTGCGCTAGTCGGCTTTTAAGGAGGGGATGTCGGGGATTCTTGGCGTTCATTCATGATACTGGAGCCACAGTGGAGTTGTTGGACCAGGTTTCTACCGTGCGAGAGTTTCCCGATGTTTTTCCCGATGAGTTACCTGGGTTGCCGCCAGAGCGCGATATTGAGTTTTGCATTGATCTGATTCCTGGCACGGAGCCTATTTCTATACCGCCTTATCGGATGGCTCCGGCAGAGCTTAGAGAGCTTAAAGATCAATTGCAAGAGTTGCTTGATTTGGGACTTGTGCGTCCGAGTGTTTCGCCGTGGGGAGCTCCTGTTCTGTTCGTCAAGAAGAAGGACGGCAGTTTGAGGTTATGTGTGGATTATCGTCAGTTGAACCGTGTTACGGTGCGGAACAAGTATCCTTTACCCCGCATTGACGATTTATTCGATCAGCTCCAGGGTGCGAAACATTTTTCGAAGATTGATCTGCGTTCGGGTTATCATCAGTTGCGGGTTCGGGATGATGACATTCCGAAGACTGCTTTTCGTACACGCTATGGGCATTATGAGTTTTTGGTGATGTCGTTCGGACTCACCAATGCGCCAGCAGCGTTCATGGATCTGATGAACCGGATTTTCAGGCCGTTCCTTGACCAGTTCATTATCGTGTTTATTGATGACATACTGGTTTACTCTAGGAGTCGAGAGGAGCATGAGCAGCACTTGGGGATTACTTTGCAGATATTGAGAGAGCACCAGCTGTATGCTAAATTCTCAAAGTGCGCATTTTGGCTTGATCGAGTGGACTTCCTGGGTCATGTGGTGACTAGTGATGGTATTCTTGTGGACCCGAGGAAGATCGAGGCTGTACAGCTTTGGCCCAGACCTGTATCGGTGACTGAGGTCCGCAGCTTTTTGGGCTTAGCTGGTTATTATCGCCGTTTTGTGCAGGATTTTTCGAGTATCGCTGCACCGCTGACTGGACTGACCCGGAAGGGGGTTCCTTTTCTCTGGACTGATGCGTGCGAACAGAGTTTTCAGCAGTTGAAGACTCGGTTGACGACAGCACCAGTTCTTTCTTTACCTTCTGGATCGGGAGGCTACGTTGTGTATTGTGATGCTTCTCGAGTGGGGCTCGGCTGTGTTTTGATGCAGCATGATAGGGTGATTGCATATGCTTCCAGGCAGTTGAAGAAGCACGAGCAGAATTACCCCACTCACGATCTTGAGATGGCTGCGGTAGTCTTTGCGTTGAAGATCTGGAGGCACTACTTGTATGGGGAGTCGTGTCAGATCTTCACGGATCACAAGAGTCTGAAGTACATCTTCCAGCAGAGAGATCTGAACCTGAGACAACGCCGATGGATGGAGCTAGTGAAGGATTATGATTGTGAGATCCTTTATCACCCGGGCAGGGCGAATGTGGTAGCCGATTCTTTGAGTCGTAGGCCCGTGGGTAGCTTGTCCCAGCTGAGCGCCGTTCGGTATCAGTCTTCTGCAGATTGGCAGCTCTTGTGTGATAGTAGAGTGCAGTTCGAGTTTACCTCCACTGGGGGACAGTTTGCTCATGTCCGCGCCCGTCCTCTACTTGTTGATCGTATTCGTGAGGCGCAACCCAGTGATGTTCGCTTGTCTAAGATTCTTGAGCTTGTTCGACGAGGTACAGTTTCGGAGTTCAGGATTGATGACCAGGGTGTGCTACGACGCGGGACTCGCTTGTGTGTACCAGATGTTGATGGGTTGAGACGCGAGATCCTAGAGCAGGCACATCAGTCGGCTTTTAGCGTTCATCCAGGATCCACCAAGATGTACCGAGACTTGAGAGACTACTACTGGTGGGAAGGGATGAAGCGCGATATTTCGGACTTCGTTTCGAGGTGCCTGACTTGTCAGCAAGTCAAGGCTGAGCATCAGAGACCGGCTGGAGAGTTGCAGCCTTTACCCATTCCGGAGTGGAAATGGGAGCAGATTTCCATGGACTTCATTGTGGGTCTACCCAGGACCAGTCGAGGGTATGACTCCATTTGGGTTATTGTAGACCGGTTGACGAAAGCGGCTCACTTCCTTCCAGTGAAGACCACTTTCGGCTATGCTCAGTACGCTCAGCTTTATATAGATGAGATTGTGCGTTTGCACGGTGTTCCCACATGCATAGTATCCGACAGAGGTACCCAGTTTACTAGCCGTCTATGGCAGAAGCTTCAGGAAGCTTTGGGTACCAGATTGAGTTTTAGCACCGCTTTTCATCCGCAGACAGATGGTCAGACGGAGCGGACTATTCAGACTCTGGAGGATATGCTCCGTGCATGTGTGCTTGGTTTTGGGGGCAGTTGGGATCGTCACTTGCCGTTGATTGAGTTCTCCTATAATAACAGCTTTCAGGAGACTATTCAGATGGCACATTTTGAGGCTTTATATGGCAGGAAGTGTCGATCGCCAGTCTGTTGGACTGAGCTTAGTGAGAGTTTGGTGTTGGGACCCCAGCTTGTTCAGGAGACTACGGAGAAGATCCAGCTGATTCAGGACAGGATGAGAGCAGCCCAGTGTAGGCAGAAGTCTTATGCCGACCGTCGTCGTCGCAGACTTGAGTTCGCAGTAGGAGATCATGTATTCCTGAGGATTTCTTCGATGAAGGGCGTTATGAGATTTGGGAAGAGAGGGAAGCTCAGTCCCAGATTCGTAGGTCCTTTCGAGATCCTCGAGCGAGTGGGTTCGGTTGCTTATCGTTTAGCACTCCCGCCTAGTTTTCCAGATGTTCACCCCGTTTTTCATGTGTCGATGCTTCGTAGATACCTTCATGATCCTTCTCATATGATTCAGCACGAGACCGTTCAGCTTGAGCGTGATCTTTCGTTCACCGAGCAGCCGATAGTTATTTTGGATCGGCAGGTGAAGAAACTTCGGTCTAGGGACTTGCCTTCTGTAAAGGTTCTGTGGCGTAGTCCGACTGGTAAGGAGATCACTTGGGAGATCGAGAGCGAGATGCGGAAGAAATTCCCTCATCTTTTTGAAGGTACGTTTAGTATGAAATTGTAATTCGGGGATCGAATTTCTATAAGGGGGGGAGATTGTAACGTTTTGGAAATCGTTATGCGATTTCGTCCGTTTTAGGGTAAGTTTGTCGGTATTTTCCGTTTTTACCCGACTGTGAACAAACGACCATATAGACTTGCCAGCACCTAGATTAGCTAAAATAAAGCTAGTGCGTGAGCTTTGGGAGTATATGGGACGTTTTGGTTCAATTTGATTTTTCCCAATTTTTAATATTATTTTAATGCGGTATTCAAATTTTGGGAAAATTTCTGTTAGCAATCTTTTCTTTAAAACCTTGAGTTAGGAAATCCTTCTCACTTCACCTTGGGATTCATTGTGTGGCCTAGGTTTTAAGTTAGGAATTAAAAGAAAAAGAAAAGAAAAGAAAGAAGTAGATGCATGCATGAGTGAGAGTGTGTGTGTGTATGCATTAATTGGCAATAAATGGAGGAAATTGCTAGGAAACCCTCACAACTCCACCTCCTCACTCCCTTGGCCGAAATTCCCTTATTATCTACTGCACTTGCTCCATTATTCCTCATACTTTATCAATCCAAACTCACAAAATCCTCAAATTTCTGAAACCTATCACAAAAATACCTTAAACTTGGGATTTCTTGATCTTGATCACTTGGAGATAGGGAAAAGCTTGGACTTGAGAGCAAAGTTGTTAGGTATATCCCTTCTACTGCTAATTTATAGTTTTTGTGTGGTTTTGATCGTTAATTTCTGCGTAGATCGTAGTTTATATCGTTTGAGGCGATATCGGGTTTTTAGCGACTTTTTAGTGATATTGGTATCTGCTGTGACCTGGGAATTTTAGTGATTGAGGAAACAACTTTAGAGAGATGTGCAGGTTGACCTGAGACACCACCAGAGAGACGGGGGCCATCCCACCGGCCGGGGCCGGCGAGACTCGATGAGGGGGCCGGCGACGCCGTCCGATTAGATGAGGGTTGGGGTGGGGTTTCTGTGGGTGTTGTCTGCTATGGTTTTGGGTCGTTTGGCACTGTTGATTTTGTTATCAGATTCTGTATGCAAAATCTGGGATCGATTACCTATAATCGTGTGTTTTGAGTTCGCGTGATACGTGTTGCGACACGAGTCGTGTGTCGTGCTGCGACGTGCTCAGTTTGGGTTTAGGTATCGTTCCGTGTGTTTGCGCTAGACGTGTATTCGTGTGTTGGTTTAGTGCGTTGATACGTTTTATAATACGTAGTTTTACGTTATTGTGATTGCTTCTGAGATGTTCGCTTTATTTCTTGTATTTGTGATATTATAGCGTCGCAAGCGGGGACTTCAGACGCTGCGAACAAAGGGAAGCAGGTGGTCGGATCTTCATAGCTGGAGACCACAGTGTGAGTAGATTTAACATCTACGGGGAATCGCCCGTATGGCGCTACGCGTCGGGGCTAGATATGATATAATATTAGCCGTATGATCATTTGCTTATATAGAGATATTGCATGATTCATGTTGCATATAGTTACTTGTGCTTAGTACTGTACCTGTTGTACACTGCACTATTATCGACAGTCCATGTTGCACGAGCACCAATGATATGCTACACACACCCTGTCGGTAATTGCCATGACACGCACAATACAATTGCTTATTGTATACCTTGCTATTAGTTAGCGACATTAAACAGTTATACCTGTGCGACAATGCATAGTACATAGAACATACCTGTATACCTACATGCTCATATGTATACCATGCTATATTACTCGTTCGCACATATACCTTGCTATTGTTATATGATCACTTTTTATAGCATATATATCAGTGGTATGGGACGCTGTATATATATGTATTTTGGATTTGGATTTACATGATTTGTATTGCATATATATCGGTGGTATGGGACGCTGTATATATATGTATTCTGGATTTGGCGATTCATTCCGTGATATGCTCATATTGATGTTTTATGTTGCATATGCTACTTTTTATGGATTTATGCATTTGAGATGCGATATGGGAAATTAAGGTGTCGATGTTGGGCACTTAATTTCCGAGAGATATATGGGATTTGACAGACCGATACGTGGAAACGCAAGTATCGAGGTGGATACTTGGTTTTCGAGGAACGTATGAATATCAGAAAGACCGATACGTGGAAACGCAAGTATCGAGGTGGATACTTGGTTTTCCAGGAACGTATGAATATCAGAAAGACCGATACGTGGAAACGCAAGTATCGAGGTTGGATACTTGGTTTTCGAGGAACGTATGGATATCAGTATTTATGTGTCGATGATAGGCACTGGTTTTTATGATGTTTTTGAGTGTCGATGTTGGACACTCAGGTTTCATTGAGATGTACAGGATTTGAGGGCCGATCTGAGGGCCGATCTGAGTATTTTGGGATTTGGGTGTTGCTGAGTTACACCGTGTTTTCCATGCTTATGATTTGTGCATGAGATTATTTACTATCCCGCACTCAGTATTCACTTGATATGGATATCATGATAGTTGCATATTCATATTGTCATACTCATGCTATCAGTTCACATGTTATTGATCATTGCTGTTAGTGCATACTTGCGATTACTGTATGATGTTATTTACTATTCACGAGTTGGCAACTCACCCCCGTTGTGCCACAGTGTTTTGCAGGACTTACCCTCTGAGTAGTCGCGGCAGGGCAGCTTATCATCACTACTTTTGGGATACCGCTACCTTGGCAGTGAGGCCGTTGCATTATAGGTGGGTTTGCGGTTATCCGTTGTACATTGTATATTTTGGTTGGATCTAGTATTCTCCATCTACCCTTGTTGTATATGACTTAGAGACGACTTGTGAGATATCAGTGTTGTATATTGGTTTTGGGAACCGTGCTCCTAGAAGCAGGTTATTTTGGAGATGTTTACTTCTTGATATAGTCGTTCTCTTTGATATTTCTTCGCTTTGGCGTCGTATACTTGTTGTGGTGATTGTCTCCGCCGGTGGGCGTGATTTTTCTCCCACTTGGGATGTTTTATATTATATGTGTTGTACCCGTTTACGGGGCTAGTTTTACAAAGGAGGTGCTGCCGAAATTTTTATGAAAGAAAACTAGAGTTAGAGATTTTAAATGGCGACTCCTAACACTTTTAAATTATGTTTTCTCCGTTGATCCAGTTTTGGGTGGTTTAGATTTCTGGGTTTTCGGCTTACTTAAGTTACGTACGCCTGTAGACGTTACGTAGTTTAAGTGCCGGTTACGGGCCGAATTTGCGGGTCGTGACAAAACCAATACAAGTCAACATGTTAAGATAAAGTGAAACCAAATAGCATACTATCATGACGAGCAAAAAAGTCCTCTCTGTATATATCCAAGCATCCATCATAATATACATCATATGTACAACAATGGCCTCTAGGGCATTTACATAACTAACATATTGTGCCCTCAAGGCAATTATCATAGTCGCAGGCACGTGATTATGATAATTGTGGGAGGACCTATACCGATAAAACAGTCATACTCAAAATGATAGTGTGCTATCTGGTTTGTCTATATCATCATGTAAATGTTGATAGAGCCCATAAGATTCTTGCTTGACTACCAGCATTGTGATGGCGATCACAAACGTGGGAGCTGGGGGTCTATAAGCACATCCTTAAATGTCCCTAGTCGTGGGAGTATCAAGACTGGGCATCGATACTCCAGTGTAGACTGGTGTATACTTATCTAGACCATGACGAGGGGCGGTGTCCGGTCTCACAAGCCATTGGTGTCAGTTGTTCACCTAAGATAGTATACAGGTGCTCATTGGGTTATGAGTACACTGGACGGACTCGCCGGGAAAATGCTAGTTGGTATTATACCTATAGTCAGATAGCAGTTCCCTGGTGACATGTGTACAAGTTAGTCTGTCGACCTGAGATCGTCATTTGTCTCTTGTGAGTTCCCACTGTGCTTTGATTACTACCCTACCATGGTTCAAAGGAGCCGTGCAAACAGGTTTTAGTTGGGTACAGTCCTGAGCCACATGGAGGCAGTGAGCGGATCGTCGGGGATTTGTCTCTCCCGGTATTGGGGGTTGATGTCGTGCAGTGCACGGGTGGCGATCACTAGAAATCATCGGCCGGGGTATGTGAGAATTACCAATCCAGGATCGATAGTTTCTCCGGTAGTCATGGGTTTCATACCGACATGAATTATCGCCTTATTAGGGGTCTGACTTTATCTACCCCCTAAACTCGATATGCGATACTCTTAAACTAACAGACCGGACTGTACGGATATTGTTACTGACAGGCTCAGTAGGGGTTCAGGATGAGTTTACTCGTCGGCCTCCCTTTCGCTCAATACCTGGGTAGCCGTTATGTACAGCTAGTGCCGCTGACGTACTGTGGTTAAACCTACTGCCAGCGTATTGATGAGTCTTTAGAGTCCCACACAGAGGGTTTCCCTTGTTCTGGAGAAATGATGTAGTAGCCGTATTGGATACGTGCAGGGTTCCGATCGATTGATGTACTTAGTACTCGGACTTTCGATCAGACAGTTGATAATGCTAGCCGGCTCGGATTTTGAGCCGGATTATTAAATTAAGTATTGATTTAATAATTTACATATATGTATTTCGATATGTATATTCTAGTATTATATTCTTTGTGTTATACTATCTCTTTGGGTCTTCGTATTTCGGTACGAATGCAGGTATGTATATACAGTAGAATGTAATCCGTATTTTTTACCAGATAACATTTTAGAAGGCGCCACCTCATTTATGATTTGACCATTTTCATTAAAATGGATAATGAGGTGGAAAATAGCATGAAGAGGTATGGTGAGAACCATGCTCGGAATAGTGCACACAAATGAATTAACAATTCATTTGTGTGCACTATTCAAGCATGGTAGGATTTTTAAAATTGTTTTTACAAAACAATGCAAGCTTGATTTTCTCTTTCTAAGTCTTCATATTTTTTGCTAGCATGCTAAGTTTTTCTACTTGGTTTTCATGAGCTCCCCCTCACCATTTGTTCTTCACCTCTTCTAGCTATCATGCTTGCTTCCACCTTCTTCATGATATGAGATAGCAAACACTAAGAATACATGACACTACATCCTAGGCTTTCTAGGGTAGCATCCTAGAGACCCTAGTTTCTCCACTAGCATCTTGGCATGGAACTAGAGCCGGAATTACATCCCTCGGGTGGATCATCGGAGATGGAGGAAGACCGGCGACCAAAGTCGATCCGCAACATCACCAGGAGCTTGGAGATGGTTGAAGACCCGAAGGACTTGGTTCATTAGGTATAACCATTCCTATCTCTTTTCTTAGATTGCTTGTTTTACGGTTAATTGTTTCGATTTTGTTAATCGGGTAATGGTAGCGCCGGGTTTTAGAAATTTTTGTTCCGCATTTGGCCACGGTTCGATGGACGGGGCGCTCCCAAAACCCTTCATGGTATCAGAGCCACCCATTAACCCGTAATCTAGCTTGTTTAGACAATGTTAACATATCGAAATCGAAAAAAAACCAATTCACTGCCCTGCAGATTTGCTTCTCTGTTGTTTTTCAAAAGGTCCAGAAAAATTATTTAAACATGTGCAGAAGACTACTAAAGGAGACACAAGACCACACCCCAAAGATGGACCCCACCCCTCGGTTTTTGGCCGAGCCTAAGGGCACCAAAACCGAGGAGGCCGGTTTTCTGAAGGCCTTGTGAGTTGGTGTTTTGTGTGTGGTTTGTTCTCTGGGAAGTTGGTTCATTGGTGTTGTTTGTTTGGCCCATTTTGGATAAAGTTTTATCAGGATACTTGGGGCTATTCTGGGGTTATTTCGGAGTCGATAAGTTTTAATATTGTTTAAAGTTTGCCATACTTTACATTTCTATCTGTGATCGTGAATATCATTTGATCGGTAAATCTTGTCTAATCGCTATTGTCCTTTTAGACGGATTTGCGAACGTGACATTCACGTTAATGTTCTGCGTTGTGCTGTGATGTTGCGGATTGTCTTGGTGGATAGCTTGCGTGTGGTAGTGCAGTTTCGTTGTATTTGTACATTTGATATTGCGGGGCGAGCGTCCGACATATGTACTGCCGTCACTGCCTGTTTGTATATTATTCTTTTGGGGCACGACCGGGTTGAGGTCGATGTAACCGTTGTATAAATTTTCTTTTCTGTACTAGGATTACCCCGCGGTGGGGTGCACAGATAGCCGGGTTCTAGAAGGCAACGGGCTCGCATCTCATGGCGTTGAGACGGAGGGGGATTCACTCTAGAATTGGCGTGCTATCTGCCGCACTCGTAAGGGGTACAGGTTGACCCAAGGAGGGGTGCTCAAGTTACTGGATCCCGTGAAGTGTTGTGTGTTCCATTAACTTTGCTGAAGGGGGCTACCTCGGTTCAGGTTTTGGCGGGTAACTTGCCGCGCTCGTAGGGGTCTAGGAGTTCATTGCACAGGCTATCCACACGACCAGGGGAACATCGGGTTTTCAGTTGTGGCTCAAAGGAAACCCGGGGCTCCCAGATTATCTGTATTGTTCTGTGATGCTTATTATTTTTCTATGATGCTGCATTTATCATGCCTGGGATGATTGTTATACACACACACACACACACACACACACACACACTAGTCGATGCTGTATATGTTTTGCACCCGCACTAGCCCAGCCCCCGCTCTGTCGTTAGTTAAGTAACCTAACGGGTGATGACGGGACCCAATGGTGAATGCGTGTGACATATACGTACATTTTATTTTCGTTCTTTTCTGGTGTGATTAATTGATATGACTGCGTTGATTCTTATCAATGCAAGGAAAACAAACCTATTATATGATGTTGTTGGAACCAAGATTTTTTTTATAAAAAAGCTGACATTACAGACATTGGCTTTTGCTTTGCACAGTGGTATTCGGTTATGAATATCCAACACCTCATTCGACGAGGCAAGGGCCGAGATCCCTTCATCGGGAGTGACCCCATGGGCAGAAGTTTGCGTCAACGTAATAACTTCACTATAGTCGATTACTTTTTGCTTTGCATCGTGGTATTCAGTTTGGAAAATCCTGCACCTCATTCGACGGGGAAAGAGCCGAGATCCCTTCACCTGGAGCGACCTCTTTAGCAAAAGTTTTCGCCACTATATATTTACAAAACCACTTGGATTCCTTCAACGATATCTAGTTCATTACATTAAAGGTTTTTCGCCAAAAACCAGCCGTAGCCCTCCGTCATTTCTTTCAGGTAGTACCTAGTATTCGTGCTGTGTTTGTTGGCATTTGTCAAGGCGAGTGTGCGGTAGCTGGGTATTACTTGTCTATTGCATTGAGTTGCGATTATCTAAGACATTCGTATAACTTTTTTGGCCTTTGTAAAGGGTTTGTGCGGATGGGTCTAGAGTAATCCAGGATAATGACGGGTTGAACTTGACTTGTGGTTTATGATTTGTTGGCCTTTGTCAAGGTCATAAACTGCTTGGGAGAAAAATCATATCGGGAGTTTCAAACATACAAGAAACTTGCCAGGCTTGCACATACCTTCTGGAGTGTGGTGACTTGAGTGGCTTCCATCAAGTTATCATGCGATGATAGTTGGATCCTGATTCCCACTGCTGAGTAGGATTACTCCTCGGGTGATTCCGACTAATTCTCCTTTTAGGTTTGGAGAGAATTCGAGGATACAGTGGGAGCCATCCAGATTAGATAAAATGATTATCCATTCTGATCTAGGTTAGAGTGCACGCTGAGTGTTTCTTTTCTCTCTCTCTCTGACAGCGACCATGACCCGACCCTAGACTATGAATCAGTGACCAAATTAACCGAACCTTTTTAAAAACACTGGATTTTGGATTGTCGGAGTCGCATACCACATTGCTACTCCTACTTTTACCCTTTGCATTTCTCCAGAACACCCCGTGTTACTATGAATATCCACTTCCATTGGGTAAAACCATCGTATGGTTACATACGAACTCGAAGAAACTTTTTCGAGGATGGTTTCCGGTTCTGGAGAAAATGAATAGGACTATTCAGTTGTCTTTTCCTTTTACCTTCTCCCAGGTTATGAGGGCTCCTAGGATTAGGAGACGGTACACCTATTACGCTTATTAGATAGTCTTCTTCCAAACCATAGGCAGGTACCGAACGGTAGGGAATGAAGAAAACCAATTAGCCTAAGTGTGGTATACAGAAGGTAATAAGTAAAGACAAATAAAGGGACTAGAAAGAGGGCAAAGTAAATTGCGACTGCTATTCACGACCAAACCAAGTCTTTCAACGCCACTCCTACTTCACCTTTGAATTTCTCCAGAACACCCCATATCACTACGAACATCCAATCCTATTGGATAAATCCATCGTATGGTTATATACGAACTCGAAGGAACTTTTTCGATGATGGATTCTGGTTCAGGAGAAATAGGAATAAGGTTTATTCAGTTGTCTTTTATCTTTACCTTCTCTCAAGTTGCGAGTACTCCTAGGATTAGGAGAGTACACCTATTACGCTTATTGGATAGTCTTCTTCTAAACTATAGGCGAGTGCCGAACAGTAGGGAAGGAAGAAAACCATTTAAGCCTAACGAAGGTGTACAGAAGGTAACGACTAAAGACAAATAAAGGGATTTAGAGAGATGGTAAGGAAATATACGGTTATAGTCATGAATCTGCATAATGGAAGAGGAATTACTAGGAATACCGGGATACCCCTTCGAAACATATTCATGTTTCAGTTTCACTGTGTATTGATAATAGAAAACTGATTTCCTAATTAGACCCTTGCTCCAGGGTAAAAAATTAACCAGGTTTGATTCTCACATCTGTATGGTTTTACAGATGATGAGTGGGAGTAAGTTATTGGGAATTAGGTGATCATCCTCATTATATCGGAATTCGTCGTAATTGATGATATTTGAGGAAATCGCCTGGGTTGTTTGCCGGACGACAAGCATTTGGTTTTGAATATCCGTTGTTATGCACCAATTTCAAACTGATATATCTGTACGTTTATGTTTTATAAAGTGAGATATAACATTTTGAAATTATATCCATGATATTTACCTATATCAGTTGATGGTTAGGTAAGGAGCATTCAACAGCGGTGTAAGTCTTCATAACCATAGTACAGTTTTCGACCTACGACGCACAGGGTTTGAGTTATTAAACTCGGGGGACTTATATGATGTATTGTATGTTGTCCAGTGTCCATTAGGACAGAGGGTTGGTACTCGTACTATATTCTGTTTACTTGTGACTTCTCCAGATTTAGACACGTGTTTCGTAGAAATACAAAGTCTAAGTTTTGAGAAGTTATAGGTACAAGAATAAAGTAGAGAACCATGTGTTGCAAGTATCGGGATTCTTCAGGGTGATCGAAGAAGTAGTGTCACGACCCGAAATTTCGGAACATGACCGGCACTTAAGTTACGAAATGTCTCAAGGCGTCCGTAAAATAAGTAAGCCGAAGCCCAGAAATCCAAACCAAGAGAAGTAGTAGAGTGTAGGAAAAACCTTATGTGAATCAACCTGTAGCAACATAATATACAACGCCTAAAGGCGAGGATCGCAACAGAAAAGGGAACTCCAACCAGCATGAAATCCATGGAAATATAACACGCGACTCTAAGGTCGAAAGAATAAACATCACCGGTCTCTATCTCAAGTAAATACATGTTTTGGTTGATGGAACTTCTAGATACAACTGAATATAATATACAATGTATAATGATGGGTATGATACAAATAACCCACCTACTAGCAAGTCACCTGAAGAAGATGTGCCCGCAAAGCCGTAATGAAATCAGTACGGCAACACCTGCATGAAACTGGGGCACAACGGGGGTGAGTTGCCAACTCGTGAGTAGAAAAAGATCTACGAACAGAAAATCGCATGTATAACGCAATCCTAGGTCATACGATTATGATATATAATCCTCAAATATATAACCAGCAATCTAAAACCATGGCTAGGGTAAATATCTAACCCAAGTGTAATCCCATATGTCCATGTCAGTGCATCAGGTGGCAATATATCATATGGATAATGTATGAATGCATGAAACAGAATGCATGTACTGAAGAAACTACATTCATAATTTGTGAGATTTCTGTATTTTTAAAATGAGGTATCGTAAATGAAATCAGTATAAACAGTGCCTAGCATCGGCACAAAACATAAGTCTCAGTATCTCGATACCTCTGTATCACAATCTCTGTACCTCAATATCTCGAAATCTCAATGTCTCAATCACAAAATCGAGGGCGCCGTCAGTCCGGATCGGCCCCTACCATCCATCTCATGACTACGACGGTATCCTCCGGATATCCGACGCGTCGGGTAATATCACCGGTCGGTAGTGCTCCCCTGCACAGGCTCAACGCCATCATCTGCGATCTTCTTTCCCCGGGGTACCGCACCGGGTCCACCATGTACCCGCAATCGGTCTCATCCGCCTCCTCGATTCGGGTTTCACATGTCGCTCTCAGCACCGAGAAAACACATGGTGGACGCACTGAAATATCATATCAAGGGTAACCGGGTTTTTAAAACATTTACATAATCTCTTTGAAATGCCCACGGTTCCCAAATCCAGAAATAACATAGAAACAACATATCTCAATGCGTATAATCAGGAAGCATGATGTATGTGACATATAAATGGAATGCAAGTATAACAGTATATCAAGCAACATGGAATAATAGTATGCACATACAAGGGTCATATCCAGATGCAATAATACTACTGTGTAGTGACATGGCAATTACCGATGAAGAAGTGTGTGAGCTGGCAGGTAAGTGTATGTGGAACATACGCATCATCGGTAATGGTGCTGGTGTCCTAACAGCATGATATCAAAATGGAATATGAATCACAATAAGTATGCGATGCAGAGTAACAACAATAATATGCGGGAGCTGAGTGCTAAAACACAATGATAGCTGAACTGCATCTAATGTCATAAGAGTCATACAGTTATGCCAACAATAAGGCTGAGCTAATAAGCTAACTGCAGCTAAGGGAAACCGCCTAACCTCTGAGTCGATACATATAATAATATATATATAGTCGGTGATCCTGCCTCGATAATATCACATCTGATACCATATCTCTATAATCGATTATTCCCAAGTCAAGAGGGCGGATCAAAGATCAAATATAGCTCGTACGTAAATCCGTCGTACGGCATCCCCAAATCTGGGCACGGGTCAATATCATAATCAATATATCATTCATATGGTATTTTCTTTATCGAATATCATCATCTGGGTACTGACCTATGTCTAATACAATGCTAACATCACTACAATCAAGATCTGACTACTGGTCGACAATCCAGTATAAATCGATATCATCAGCACATATCATCTCAAGGAATATACCTCGCCCAAGACGGCCTATTATAAATATCCTTTCATATCATATAATATCTCGTATCATAATCACATGTCGATCATTTACATATTTATGTCACTATTCCTATGGCATCATTATCCCAAAATCCGCTAAAACATCAAGACTTATCTCAATTACGAATTTTACCATATCACCGATATCATAACCTCGGATCAAATATCATCGACCCATCTCAATCCCATGTATCATCCTCAAATCCGTATGTGAACACATAATCCCAAACCCATGTGAACACACATCTAGATAGAATCCCATAACCACGTATGAAGTAAGGATGTATGCAAGTATGTATGTGTGGGAGTGTGTATGTGTAGTGCACCCACTACCGTAGGGTTTCGTAACCTTTCACCAATCCAACATACCAATATCCATTTAAACATCAATAATTAATCCCAACAACATATAATAATTGTTAGTGTGTATACGCATCCGTACACATCACTACGAACTACGGGGTGCTATACGCCATCCACCCGACTTCTCCCCATAGATATAAATCTACTCACCTTGTTATATGCGTGCCGGTGCCGTTGTCGCCAAGCATCTCCAACGCTTTGACGCCACGTGGGGTACCTATAAGGATATCACACGCTAAAACACATGAAAACCATGTCGGAAACCAAAAATGGTACACACTACGCTCATAGGTAAAAACCTGTGACCTTGTGTGCAAACACTGCCAATATCCACTGTCGTTGACGTCCAAACGCCACCCGACGGAAATGAATCATCGTATACCAAAAACCATAAGAAAACAAGTCGTAAATCATACGCCAACTCATGAAAATCATCCCAGATTTTACCCTGGTTGGAATCAGTCAAAACTGCACATACCCAGGGTCAAGTTTACATGAAATAGGGCCTTGCACGCAAAACGAGGCAATTTCACCCAGGTCTGGCCGCAAATTGCGGCCAGAATGAATAAAATTGCGGCCGTAAAAATGAGGTGGGGGTTAGGGCTTTGTGGGATGGTTCCAGGGTGCCTGCACAGCTTTCTGCCAAGTCAATTTTACTTTAGGAGGTCCCGGGTGATAGCAGTTTCCAGAAAGGTCAAAAAGTCGATAAAATTGCTAAAATACGCCAAGTCAAAACTTTCAGGTAACTTACTGAAAATCTGGGGAATTCTGGGGTTAACTGGTCTCGAATACACCTAATAGGGTTATACCAACCATCAAAACCATCTCTTGGCCAAATCTCACTCAAAATCCCTAAACTAGCACTAGATTACAGATATAACAGTAAATTTCAGTTTTAACAGCTATAGCTTGTAAGATAGGAATTGGGTTGCAAGATTATACCTCAAGAGGGTCCTAGGATGAAGGGGAGGGGAAGGAGGAAGGATTGTTGCTGCTGACGTTCCTGCTTGTGGTAGTTTTCTCATTGCTGATGTTATTTCTGCAGCTGCTGCTGCTTGCAACTCTCCCTTTCTCTCATTTACTTTTCTTTCTTTCTTTCCTTTTTTTTCTAAGTGTTGCAGGAGCAGCTGCTTCACTTGAAGAAGGGGGGTATATATGGTGCATTTGATGTGGTGTGATGAGGGTGTGGGTTGTTACTGGTGTTGCTGTTGTTTTGTAGAAACCATGGGCTGAAATGCAGCAGTAGGTGTAGGGGAGGGGCTGATTGGTGGCTGAAGTCAGCCATTGGGGGCTGATAAGTCATGATGGGGGAGTGTAGGTCAGCTATGGGGGCTGAAGAGTCATGATGGGGGTGTGTAGGTCAGCTATGGGGGCTGAAGAGTCATGATGGGGGTGTGTAGGTCAGCTATGGGGGGCTGAAATGAGCTGAGGTTAGGCTGATGTTCACATCAGCTGCTTTTGCAGCTCATGATGGTGTTGCTGATGCTGATGTAGCTGATGTATTTTTTTTGAAATGTTACAGTCTTCCCCCCTTAAAGAAATTCGGTCCCCGAATTTAAATTTAAACCTCCCAATTCTAAAACATTTCAAATAAATGTCTAAGTCAACGGGGCTCCGAAATCATCAATATATAAAAGGCATCATAGCGCAATACATGCGCATGAGTAATGAGCAGATAACTCGAAGTCAAAATTCCGTCAAGCATCTTGCAATCATCGGAGTCAAGGTGAAAACACGAATGCCAAATCCAAAGCAAAACCGATACGCTATAAATCGGAACTATGCATGTAAATACCAAATCCGTACATGTAAATATCTGAAGGGAATGCATGCCAAGTCTTTAAATTCGATGTGCAATGCGTATAACACTGCACAGGGGCGGACGTCTCTTGTAAGAAAATAACCATATACGTATATATCTTTTATTTACTATGTACATTCCGCCGTTTTGAAAACAATTTAGAACGGTTTCCTCATTTTAAATGTCTTGTGTCATATCGGACACGTATGTAAATAATGAGACTATAGCTCGCTTTTGGAAATCCCTTTGAAATCTATCAATGCATGCAAAATATACCCAGGCACTGTCCTCTGACTAGTCCTGCTCAGTACGGTAACACATAGCAAATATCATAAAAATGTACTGCTCCATAAGAAATCAATCCCAAAAATGTGCATATAAAAACCCTGTGCGTCCGGTGCGCACGGGAATCAAAATCCATGAATGTGCCATACATGCGCACAGAAACAATATCTAAGTGCATCGGATGTGTACGAAACATCTGACAGCACAAACAGGTGCATCTGACAGCACAAACAGGTGCATCTGACATGCACGAAGAATCTCGGTTTAGTGCATCTGGTGTGCACCAAATCGCATCTCATAACTGCACCCAACATGCGCTAAAAATCCAAATCCGGTGCATCCATCATGCACGAAACAAATATCGAGCATCACCATCGAAATCGAAGTCCAGTGCATCCAAGTGCACGAAATACGAATCATTGCACTGTGAGCATACGTGAACTATACCGAGTGCAAAAACCACATCGTGTGCATATATACGCACGAAATAAACTCTAATGTCTAAAACCCTTAAAATCACAAACATGTGAAACCAAGGCACGAAAACGATATCAAGTGCAACAACTGTGCAAAAATCGCAAATCCTCAATCATCAAAATCAGTCATGCGAATAGATCGCCCAAAATACTAAAATCAAGTATGGCGGAATAGTTACGCTCAAGCACATCTTCTAAGAATCTCTGGCCAACTGTCGTGGTCACTCATAGCATGTTTCATCGACGATCCTGAAATCTGGCCTGCTGGTGTCCATAACATGACCACTCCTGGGTCCAAGTCTTCTCTGTAGATTACCAATCTCACGATCCATCGGCTCATCGGCCCTGTCAGGTGTGCTAACGGGGACGATTTCGTTTTGGCACTTCTCTGGTCATCTCTCGGTCAATCATCGCGACCACTCGTAAAGCAGCATGTCACTGGCGTCGGCCTCTGGCTCTCTGAATGCACGTTACACATCTGATCCTGGGTGTAAATATCATTGCAGCAGTGTCCTGGAAGGAATCCTGCTCACGGTCTCTTCCAAATCCCGTCTCTGCTTAACTGTCCGGAAGTCATCGTCCTTACTATATCTGCTTCTTATTCTGGAATGGCTGCATACTCATCGCGACTCCTTCTGGAAGGTACATCCAATTATAATGCATAGGCATGCTTACCGCATCACTGATGTCGGCGGAGTGGAACGTCGTCTTATCCAGATCTTGTACGAACAACTTACTCCACTTTTCTCTAATGTCGACTACTTCGGACTCGTCTCGTCATGGCTGCATGGACTGAGCTCCAACGGCTATCCTCGTATTTGGAGTCTCCCAAGAAATGCATCTCACCATCTAGCATCCGAATTAAGTCGAGCCATCTGATCGTTTCGTCAAAACCTCATAGTCCTCCAAGATCTCAACATCTTGGGTACAGTATAATAGTATCGCGTACATACCACAGCATCGGTGGTCCAGCCGTAGAAGGGCAAACCCAAGCCTTACTAATGGCGCCGCAGAACTGCCGCAAACCCTAAGGTTCAAGGCTTTCACACAGTCATTAAGTCGAGTTAGGGTTTCATTCTTCTAGAGGGTCCATAGAATGGCCTGCATGTCTTTCCTGAACACTTTAAACTTAGAATAATAGGTTTCTGACATTCGATCGTCTCTGTCGACTCTCAACGTCTCTGCGTGAAGTCGTCTCTAGCTGGAATCAATCTATCTGATGACCTCGCATCGGGGTAGCGAATGATCCACATGTCCTAGTCCTTCATCCTCGGGGACTAGCAATCTTCTATCATCTCTTAGTACACTCGTACCGCAATAGCTCCAACATCTGGGGCGATATCTCGTTGTTCGCAGCAATAACTGGTTCACTCGTCTGCACGCTGAACTGTGCCTTAATCATCAGGAGTAAGCAATACGCCAACGGTCAACAAAGTCTGGCTGGCTTCTACCGGTGGCTCAATCCTCTGGTGCTAATCTGCACGTCCGAGCAATCTCATACAGCGATCCACCCCACACTCGTGGCGCAAAATACAAACAAGGAAACACCTCTACAATCGTGTGTCGCCAGAATCAAGCCCCGGTCAGTCCTCGTTCATGACGAGCTCATGCTGACCGCAACTCTAGCCTTAGCTCTCCCTGCCCGTAATCGTGGCAGCAAAACCGTACTGGTACTGATGAGGCAAGATCAGGAATGAATATGATACTGAACAAAGGAATGTACATCCTAAGGCTCCTTAAGTGGAGTGGCGTGTCGTAAATATACCGCGAAACATACCAACGGTACGCACTCTACTTTAGTCACCTATTCCATCAACCAAGGGTCATCCTACGCTTCGAAGGTAAAACCTAACGCTCTGATACCAACTTTGTCACGACCCGAAATTTCGGAATATGACCGGCACTTAAGTTACGAAACGTCTCAAGGCGTCCGTAAAATAAGTAAGCCGAAGCCCAGAAATCCAAACCAAGAGAAGTAGTAGAGTGTAGGAAAAACCTTATGTGAATCAACCTGTAGCAACATAATATACAACGCCTAAAGGCGGGGATCGCAACAGAAAAGGGAACTCCAACCAGCATGAAATCCATGGAAATATAACACGCGCCTCTAAGGTCGAAAGAATAAACATCACCGGTCTCTATCTCAAGTAAATACATGTTTTGGTTGATGGAACTTCTAGATACAACTGAATATAATATACAATGTATAATGATGGGTATGATACAAATAACCCACCTACTAGCAAGTCACCTGAAGAAGATGTGCCCGCAAAGCCGTAATGAAATCCGTACGACAACACCTGCATGAAACTGGGGCACAATGGGGGTGAGTTGCCAACTCGTGAGTAGAAAAAGATCTACGAACAGAAAATCGCATGTATAACGCAATCCTAGGTCATACGATTATGATATATAATCCTCATATATATAACCAGCAATCTAAAACCATGGCTAGGGTAAATATCTAACCCAAGTGTAATCCCATATGTCCATGTCAGTGCATCTGGTGGCAATATATCATATGGATAATGTATGAATGCATGAAACAGAATGCATGTACTGAAGAAACTGCTTTCATAATTTGTGAGATTTCTGTATTTTTAAAATGAGGTATCGTAAATGAAATCAGTATAAACAGTGCCTAGTATCGACACAAAACATAAGTCTCAGTATCTCGTTACCTCTGTATCACAATCTCTGTACCTCAATATCTCGAAATCTCAATGTCTCAATCACAAAATCGAGGGCGCCGTCAGTCCAGATCGGCCCCTACCATCCATCTCATGACCATGACGGTATCCTCCGGATATCCGACGCGTCGGGTAATATCACCGGTCGGTAGTGCTCCCCTGCACAGGCTTAACGCCATCATCTGCGATCTTCTTGCCCCGGGGTACTGCACCGGGTCCACCATGTACCCGCAATCGGTCTCATCCGCCTCCTCGATTCGGGTTTCACATGTCGCTCTCAGCACCGAGAAAACACATGGTGGACGCACTGAAATATCATATCAAGGGTAACCGGGTTTTTAAAACATTTACATAATCTCTTTGAAATGCCCACGGTTCCCAAATCCAGAAATAACATAGAAACAACATATCTCAATGCGTATAATCAGGAAGCATGATGAATGTGACATATAAATGGAATGCAAGTATAACAGTATATCATGCAACATGGAATAATAGTATGCCCATACAAGGGTCATATCCTGATGCAATAAGACTACTGTGTAGTGACATGGCAATTACCGATGAAGAAGTGTGTGAGCTGGCAGGTAAGTGTATGTGGAACATACGCATCATCGGTAATGGTGCTGGTGTCCTAACAGCATGATATCAAAATGGAATATGAATCACAATAAGTATGCGATGCAAAGTAACAACAATAATATGCGGGAGCTGAGTGCTAAAACACAATGATAGCTGAACTGCATCTAATGTCATAAGAGTCATACAGTTATGCCAACAATAAGGCTGAGCTAATAAGCTAACTGCAGCTAAGGGAAACCGCCTAACCTCTGAGTCGATACATATAATAATATATATATAGTCGGTGATCCTGCCTCGAGAATATCACATCTGATACCATATCTCTATAATCGATTATTCCCAAGTCAAGAGGGCGGATCAAAGATCAAATATAGCTCGTACGTAAATCCGTCGTACGGCATCCCCAAATCTGGGCACGGGTCAATATCATAATCATTATATCATTCATATGGTATTTTCTTTATCGAATATCATCATCTGGGTACTGACCTATGTCTAATACAATGCTAACATCACTACAATCAAGATCTGACTACTGGTCGACAATCCAGTATAAATCGATATCATCAGCACATATCATCTCAAGGAATATACCTCGCCCAAGACGGCCTATTATAAATATCTTGTCATATCATATCATATCTCGTATCATAATCACATGTCGATCATTTACATATTTATGTCACTATTCCTATGGCATCATTATCCCAAAATCCGCTAAAACATCAAGACTTATCTCAATTACGAATTTTACCATATCACCGATATCATAACCTCAGATCAAATATCATCGACCCATCTCAATCCCATATATCATCCTCAAATCTGTATGTGAACACATAATCCCAAACCCATGTGAACACATATCTAGATAGAATCCCATAACCACATATGAAGTAAGGATGTATGCAAGTATGTATGTATGGGAGTGTGTATGTGTAGTGCACCCACTACCGTAGGGTTTCGTAACCTTTCACCAATCCAACATACCAATATCCATTTAAACATCAATAATTAATCCCAACAACATATAATAATTGTTAGTGTGTATACGCATCCGTACACATCACTACGAACTGCGGGGTGCTATACGCCATCCACCCGACTTCTCCCCATAGATATAAATCTACTCACCTTGTTATATGCGTGCCGGTGCCGTTGTCGCCATGCATCTCCAACGCTTTGACGCCACGTGGGGTACCTACAAGGATATCACACGCTAAAACACATGAAAACCATGTCGGAAACCAAAAATGGTACACACTACGCTCATAGGTAAAAACCTGTGACCTTGTGTGCAAACACTGCCAATATCCACTGTCGTTGACGTCCAAACGCCACCCGACGGAAACGAATCATCGAATACCAAAAACCATAAGAAAACAAGTCGTAAATCATACGCCAACTCATGAAAATCATCCCAGATTTTACCCTGGTTGGAATCAGTCAAAACTGCAAATACCCAGGGTCAAGTTTACATGAAATAGGGCCTTGCACGCAAAACGAGGCAATTTCACCCAGGTCTGGCCGCAAATTGCGGCCAGAATGAATAAAATTGCGGCCGTAAAAATGAGGTGGGGGCTAGGGCTTTTTGGGATGGTTCCAGGGTGCCTGCACAGCTTTCTGCCAAGTCAATTTTACTTTAGGAGGTCCCGGGTGATAGCAGTTTCCAGAAAGGTCAAAAAGTCGATAAAATTGCTAAAATACGCCAAGTCGAAACTTTCAGGTAACTTACTGAAAATCTGGGGAATTCTGGGGTTAACTGGTCTCGAATACACCTAATAGGGTTATACCAACCATCAAAACCATCTCTTGGCCAAATCTCACTCAAAATCCCTAAACTAGCACTAGATTACAGATATAATAGTAAATTTCAGTTTTAACAGCTATAGCTTGTAAGATAGGAATTGGGTTGCAAGATTATACCTCAAGAGGGTCCTAGGATAAAGGAGAAGGGAAGGAGGAAGGATTGTTGCTGCTGACGTTCCTGCTTGTGGCAGTTTTCTCATTGCTGATGTTATTTCTGCAGCAGCTGCTGCTTGCAACTCTCCCTTTCTCTCATTTACTTTTTTTTCTTTCTTTCCTTTTTTTCTAAGTGTTGCAGGAGCAGCTGCTTCACTTGAAGAAGGGGGGTATATATGGTGCTTGTGATGTGATGTGATGAGGGTGTGGGTTGTTACTGGTGCTGCTGTTGTTTTGTAGAAACCATGGGCTGAAATGCAGCAGTAGGTGTAGGGGAGGGGCTGATTGGTGGCTGAAGTCAGCCATTGGGGGCTGATAAGTCATGATGGGGGAATGTAGGTCAGCTATGGGGGCTGAAGAGTCATGATGGGGGTGTGTAGGTCAGCTATGGGGGCTGAAGAGTTATGATGGGGGTGTGTAGGTCAGCTATGGGGGGCTGAAATGAGCTGAGGTTAGGCTGATGTTCACATCAGCTGCTGTTGCAGCTCATGATGGTGTTGCTGATGTATTTTTTTTTGAAATGTTACATGTAGATACTTGTGTATGGTATTCAGTTGATAGTAATGGTTTTGAGAAACTAGTTTCTCTTTCAGGTTACTCATAATTGGATGCACTCCTATGTTAAGTAATGTCGATCGGCCTCTCTCCATTTGATTGACATGCACTGGAGACAGATGCATGATTTGAATCTGGTTCAAATTAAATTAGTGCCTCTATTTCTATATTGTATATAAAATGGTTCGTATCTTAACGATGTTAAGGTACGGGGAGTTGTCCAGCTTATGCTTAAAACCAGACTCTGGATAACTTAAGGAACGTTTCTGTTATGGAAGTTTGTGGGTTAACCCAGGCTTTGACGAGGGTTAAATTTCTACCATCTGGAAGATCAATTGTGATATTGTTCTTGACTCGCTACAGTTTTAGTAAAATGGACTTTTTTCAGAAAAAAGAAGTGGGAGTATGGTAGAACTGGAAGTGATTCCTGAACAACAAACGATTACTGAAAATTTAATAAGAACCTAAAGATTCAATCAGGTTTGACATTCCATTGGCCACTTTGCAGATATGGAGGGTAACATCAAGCACCCGAGAGGCACTTCGGTAGCCTCAAGGACGGTGACAGAGAGGTTCTTGTTTACCCAGACTTGAAACTACTGTTGTTCCAGACTATGAGACCCGGCAGGAGGATAAGTATAGGGTCAATCTAAACTAGCTTTAGAAGTGCACGTGTATATAGTTCTGCCAGAGGGTTGTCGTAATCAGTGGGAGCAGCGGAAACGTAGTCGACAAGTAGCTTGTGTCTATTTATAGACTAAAGCGGATATAGAGGAGATAGATCATCTATTTATGATGTGACAGTCATGGGTTTTGACTTTATGAGAATAGGGGATGGATTTATTAAGAAGGTAGTAGGGTGTGATGTCCTGGTGTTTGGATGACATACACAGAGTAGGAAGTGAAATTCCTATACTACGATCGGTTATACTTTGGTTGTCACACAGTAGTTTCTCCACATAGGTTATGGATATTATATCAGGCATTCTGGTTACTAGATCGATGGTTTTAGATCTAGATTTGGGAAGTGTCCCAATCTGGGTACTTAGACAGTATTCTAAAAGTATTTTAGAATGGACGGCTCCCGGAATGGTGGTGTACCTGCAGGTGAAGGAGTCACACTCTCTAAAGGTGTCATACACACTAAAGGGGAGAGAGATGTGCATGATTGACATATCACTTGCTTAGGCAATTGAGTCAATCTAGAGATGTCAAGTACCACACCAGATATTTTTTTTCCACTAGATGCAATAAATTGATATATTGATCCAATCATGGAGAAAACGATTGGAAGCAACTTATGAACATAAGTGGATGTTCTAGGGATTTGATAACGAAAGCCTCCTTTAGGAGACGGTTATCATTCCAGGCTTCCAAGGTGACCTGGATGACAGAGTGACTGTGAGAGTTATAGTTTTTCCTCTGATGAGGGGCAGTAGTTTGGACAGATGGTCCAAGAAGATACTGAGGAAGGTATGGCGCAGTATACTGATTAAGTTCAGTAGACGATACAGTCTAAGAAATTTGCTGGATTTGGAGTTCATTTATGAACTGGGTCCCATCAGATATCCAGACATATTATAAGACTGGTATTGCTCAATTCGAGAGATACCTTACTCCGCGAAGTTGAGATATAGAGAGATACAGAAAGAAACACTTGAGCGGATCCACTCACTTAGGATATTTCTCGAACGCAATAGTTTTACAAACGAGGTTTGTGAAACTGATTAGTAGAGGAGTTGGGTGTTCGGTATCACACGGGCTGTGAGTATGCGACATCGCAATAATTAGCCTTAAGTGCAAGTGTGGGATTGTTGGCTATAGTGCCCTCAAGGCAATTATCGTAGTCGCAGGCACGTGAATATGATAATTGTAGGAGGACCTATACCGATAAAAAAGTCTTACTCAAAATAATAGTGTGCTATCTGGTTTGCCTTTATTATCATGTAAATGGTTATAGGGCCCATAGGATTCTTGCTTGACTACCAGCATTGTGATGGCGATCACATGCATGGGAGCTGGGGGTCTATAAGCACATCCTTAAATGTCCCTAGTCGTGGGAGTATCGAGACGGGGCATCGATACTCTAGTGTAGACTGATGTATACTTATCTAGACCCTGACGAGGGGCGGTGGCCGGTCTCACAAGCCATTGGTGTCAGTTGTTCACCTAAGATAGTATACAGATGCTCATTGGGTTATGAGTACACTAGACGGACTTGCCGGGAACATGCTAGTTGGTATTATACCTATAGTCAGATAGCAGTTCCCTGGTGACATGTGTATAGGTTAGTCTGTCGACCTGAGATCGTCATTTGTCTCGTGTGAGTTCCCACTGTGCTTTGATTACTACCCTACCACGGTTCAAAGGAGTCGTGCAAACAGGTTTTAGTTGGGTACAGTCCCGAGCCACATGGAGGCAGTGAGCGGATCGTCGGGGATTTGTCTCTCCCAGTATTGGGGGTTGATGTCGTGCAGTGCATGGGTGGCCACACTAGAAATCCTTGGCCGGGTATGTGAGAATTACCGATCCAGGATCGATAGTTTCTCGGGTAGTCATGGGTTTCATACCGACACGAATTATCGCGTTATTAGAGGTCTGACTTTATCTACCCCCTAAACTCGATATGCGATACTCTTAAACGAACAGACTAGACTGTACGGATATTGTTACTGACAGGCTCAGTAGGGGTTCAGGATGAGTTTGCTCGTCGGCCTCCCTTTCGTTCAATACCTTGGTAGCCGTTACGTACAGCTAGTGCCGCTGACGTGCTTGTGGTTAAATCCACAGCCAGCGTAATGACGAGTCTTTAGAGTCCCACACAGAGGGTTTCCCTGGTTATGGCAAAATAATGTAGTAGCCGTATTGGATACGTGCAGGGTTCCGATCGATTGATGTACTTAGTACTCAGACTTTCGATCGGACAGTTGATAATACAAGCCGACTCGGGTTTTGAGCCGGATTATTAAATCAAGTATTGATTTAATAATTTACATATATGTATTTCGATACGTATATTCTACTATTATATTCTTTGTGTTATACTATCTCTTTTGGTATTCGTATTTCGATACGAATGCAGGTATGTATATACAGTAGAATGTAATCCGTATTTTTTACCGGATAACATTCTAGAAGGTGCCACCTCATTTATGATTTGACCATTTTCATTAAAATGGATAATGAGGTGGAAAATAGCATGAAGAGGTATGGTGAGAACCTTGCTTGGAATAACAACGATTCCTAAGTCAACTATATCATAAAGGTAATACTATTAAATCTAGGGTGACCGTGTCTACATATATGCCAACAATAATCAATGCCAGTATGCATGTGGATATCATCCAACAATATAATAAATGCCTGTATGCATGTAGATCTCGTCCACTCGAAACATCATAAAAGCATATGTATGTAAATATATGAGGATATCAAAGAATGTGTGTCCATCAATGACACATCAAATCATGGAACCTTAGTGTCCAGCACTGACACTCGAAACATCATGAAACCCGTGTCTAGCATCGACACGTAAATCCTCATATCTCAGGCACCGTATCCTCAGATCGGCCCTCAGGCACTGCCTACTCTGGTCGGCCCTCATATCCATCTCATGACTCCAGTCGGTATCCTTCGGATAACCGCCAGGTCCAAATACTATCACCGATAAGTAGTACTCCATTGCCAGGCTTACCGCCTAACAATACGAGTCTTTTGCCCGGGGTACCTCACCGGGTCCACCATGTACCCGCAGACGGTGCCTACCGCTCCTCGAATCGGGTTTCACAAGCCAATCTCAGAACCGAAAAAACACATGGTGGACGTCTCGAAACATTTTATCAATAGAAACTGGGTTTTTAAAACAATATATACTTTCTTTTGAAATAACCACGGTTCTCAAATCCAGAAATCTCATGAAAACAGCATCTCGGTGCATATAATCGTAAAACATGATATATGCGACATATAACAGAATGTAAGCATATCCGTATATCATGCAACATGGAACAATGATGTGAGCATGGGCATATCATCATAATGTGAGCATAGCAATATAATAGCATGATGTAACAATTCTACTGTGTGAGTGACATAGCAATTATCGATGATGAAGTGTGTGAGCCGGCCAATCTGTGTAAGTGTAACATATACATCATCGTTAATGGTGTAGGTGTACTAGCACAGGTGTATGTAATGCAATGAGAGCGACATGATCGTAGCATAAAGTAAATTGTGGGCGCAAAGCTATAAGGTATACTTCTCTACAATATAACCGAGTTGGTGAATCTATCAATCGGCATCCGGTCTCACAACATCACGTATGGTATAATCCATCGTACGGTAGCCTTTGGTCAAGGGTATGGGTCAATCATCAAATAAGACTCATCACGTATGGTAACTCATCGTACGGTCGCATTAATCAATTAGGGATTCTATCAACCTATATGACAATGAGAGTACGGACCTAACGTCTCGTATGATATATCACTCATGATCCACAACATTATATATATCGATATACCTATATCCCAGGTCACATCCATAACAATCTCATATCAGGGGACCGGCAAAAGTATCAATCCTCTCATATCGACTCGAATCCATATACCGACGTATCAATCAAGTCATCATATCACATCGTATATTCTTTCCATCACATTAAGTCATCTTACATGTACATTCTAGCTTATTAATTTCGTGTCATGCTACTCTAAATCTTCTACTTATTCTTTTATAACTACATACCTATATGTCGTGATTCACATTCACTTTTCATATCCTTATTTATCAATTCGAGACATTATTTCTATCATATCAGGTCTAAGAGTCATATCCCCATAGTTTTCACCGATATGTATATTCAATCATTCCTATCATCTCTAATTATCTTATTAACCACATCCTTAGTTTTCTAATATAGGTTTCCTTAACCATATCCTATATATATCGGTTTCCATCAAAATTTACGGGGGGGCTATACGCCATCCACCCGACTTCCCCCATAGATATAGATCAACTCACCTTGATCCTTACTTGTCGAAGTCGTGACGCCATGCTCCGTCGTCTCGGAATCCACGCGAAGGTATCTGCAATAAATACATAGTCGCAATGGTATTAACATCAAGTCTGGAAAACCAATGCGGCACACGGTGCGCTTATAGGTTAGAACCTATAGCCTACGCATGGAAAACAATCAAACAACCCTTGTTGTTGACGTACAAATGCCCAACAACCAAATACAAATCCAAACATCAAAACCAAGCATTCAAAACTCGGAAAACATAGCCAAAAACACCCTAATATGCTCTCAGATTTTTCTCAGGTTACATTGGGACAAAACTAGCAAGTATATGGAGTTCTATATGGAGTATGTGAGCTACTGGACCAACCTAGACACAAAATAACCCAAACTGGCCAGCTACAAGCCCTAAAAATCCGGCCACCTCAGCCCAAACTGCTCCGTTGGGGTTCGTCTTCTCAGGGTGATCTCCTATTGGTCTAACTAGGTCTCTGGTATTGTATGTTTTTGTTGGCTATTATGTAGGGTTCCTAGGCACTCTTGTGAAGGTTCATAAAGCATCAAACATGCCCGAATAAAATTTTACATGTGTCCAACAACACAAAGACGGGATCATTGCTAGATTATTAGGGTTTAACATGCAAGATAACATCTTTAAAGCCAAGTGTGAGGGATTACAACCTTTGTAGTCCGCTCCTTCGCTTCACAAGCTACGAGTAGAAGTCCCTTTGCCGCGATCCACGATCTCCCGGACTCAAGAGAGGCTCCATGACTCGAACGATCCATGCTAGCTTGAAGTGTTCCGATTCTCCGATGATCTACGTCGAAGTTGCTATAACCCAAGCTTTCTCATTCTAAAGAGATGAACACCCTAATCTAATGGGCTAGATTAGATGAGGATGATGGAGTAGTATTTATGCTATCTTTTTAATTCACTTTCTCACAAGAAATTATCACAATAAGAATTTTAGTGAGCTCTCTCTCTAAAAAACTAAAGAGAGAAGAAGATGAAGAATGAAAAATATAATCCTTTTGTGATGAATAGTGGTCAAGAGTATATGATTGATTATAGAACCATGGTCAAGGATGAGAGGCTAAAACTTGTAGAGAATAAACTAGAGTTAGGGTTTGGTTAGGTTAAGTATAAGGATCAACCATAATATCTTAACCAAGACAAAAGAGAATCCTTCTAGAAAGTGCAAGAAAGAGCTAACCCTAATCAAACCCTAATCCTTTTTTATCATCCTTAAACATGTTTCATAATAAATCATATCATGTCACAATAATATATATCACATATATATTATATATTTGCAACAAAAGAAAATAATACAATTAACATATATCGCATATATATCAATGTATTAATCCGGTGAAAAAATGAAATAATAAAGCGAGCCAATATTAGATAATGTAATACAATATATCATATATATCATTATACATTAAATCATCGAATCAACACTTGATCCGACGATCCGGTTATATCGAATATAACCGACTAATATATCATGTACCGATTCATCGAATCAACACTTGATCCGATGTCCCGATTCATATCTAAATATCGCGAGAATATAATACGATATCTCATATCGCATTATCCTCGGTGTTGTACATATCACATATGTGCCTCTACTCCGTTTTGCCTGAGCCAAGAAACCTCTGTGTAGGACTCTAAAGAATCGTCAATATGCCGGTAGCAGGTGATGATCATATCAAACACCCACAAGATGCAAGCGGTCAGCTAAACGTAACAGCCACCCAGGTATTGAGCGATCAGAAGATCAACAAGCTAGCCTGTCCGTTCTCCTGTGAATCCAATCAATAACACTCCCGTACAGTCCGGTCTGTTCGTCTGATATGTCGCATATCAAGTCTAGGGGTGGTATACGTCAGACCCCAGTAACCGATAAGTCGTGTCGATGTGAGGCTCATAACAAGTCGAGAAACTACTAGTAACACTTACCAGTATATCTCTATATCAGCCCTGGCCAGGGACTTCCAGTTATAGCCAATCGAACACAGCACAACATCAACTCCCTATACCGGGAGAGAAGAATCCCCTCCTATCGCTCATTGCCTCTATGTGATTCGGGACTGTACCCAAAAGCCAACGTTTTGCATGCCCTCTTGGACGTGGTAAGGTGGAAATCAAAGCACAGTGGGAATCACACAAGACTCTATGACGATCTCGGGTCTACAGACTACCCTGTACCAGTGTCACCGGAGAACTGCCATCTGACGTGTGGTATATCACCATCAGGGAGTTCTCGGCGAGTCCGTCCAGTGTACCCAGTCTCCACTGAGCACCCGTACACCATCTCTGATGTCAAACATCGATGGATATGGGATCATCCATCGCCCATCATATGGGTCAAGATGCGTATACGCTAGTCTACTCTGGTGTATCGATGCCCTGTCTCGATATACCCTCGACTAGAAACAGTTATAGGATGTACTTATCGACTACAATGGCCCCACTAGTATGATCTCATCATAGTCCCAGTAGTCGAGTACAGATCCTAAGGGCTTTATCAACATGTGAGAGTAAGACAGTAAACCAATACAAGTCAACATGTTAAGATAAAGTGAAACCAAATAGCATACTATAATGACGAGTAAGAAAGTCCTCTCTGTATATATCCAAGCATCCATCATAATATACATCATATGTACAACAATGGCCTCTAGGGAATATACATAACTAACATATTGTGCCCTCAAGGCAATTATCGTAGTCGCAGGCACGTGATTATGATAATTGTGGGAGGACCTATACCGATAAAACAGTCAAACTCAAAATGATAGTGTGCTATCTGGTTTGTCTATATCATCATGTAAATGTTGATAGAGCCCATAAGATTCTTGCTTGACTACCAGCATTGTGATGGGGATCACAAACGTGGGAGCTGGGGGTCTATAAGCACATCCTTAAATGTCCCTAGTCGTGGGAGTATCGAGACTGGGGATTGATACTCTAGTGTAGACTGGTGTATACTTATCTAGACCATGACGAGGGGCGGTGTCCGGTCTCACAAGCCATTGGTGTCAGTTGTTCACCTAAGATAGTATACAGGTGCTCATTGGGTTATGAGTATACTGGACGGACTCGCCGGGAAAATGCTAGTTGGTATTATACCTATAGTCAGATAGCAGTTCCTTGGTGACATGTGTACAGGTTAGTCTGTCGACCTGAGATCGTCATCTGTCTCGTGTGAGTTCCCACTGTGCTTTGATTACTACCCTACCACGGTTCAAAGGAGCCGTGCAAACAGGTTTTAGTTGGGTACAGTCCCGAGCCACATGGAGGCAGTGAGCGGATCGTCGGGGATTTGTCTCTCCCGGTATTGGGGGGTTGATGTCGTGCAGTGCACGGGTGGCCATCACTAGAAATCCTCGGCCGGGGTATGTGAGAATTACTGATCCAGGATCGATAGTTTCTCGGGTAGTCATGGGTTTCATACCGATACAAATTATCGCGTTATTAGGGGTCTGAATTTATCTACCCCCTAAACTCGATATGCGATACTCTTAAACGAACAGACCGGACTGTACGGATATTGTTATTGACAGGTTCAGTAGGGGTTCAGGATGAGTTTGCTCGTCGACCTCCCTTTCGCTCAATACCTGGGTAGCTGTCACGGCCCGAAAGTACGGAACATGACCGGCACTTAAACTACGAACGTCTCTAGACGTACGTAATCTAAGTAAACCGAAAACCCAGAAATCCAAACCAAGAAAAGTAGTAGAGTGCAGGAAAAACCAACTCAACTGTTTAAAACCGTAAAATCACAAACATGTGAAACTAAAGCACGAAAACGATATCAAGTGCAACACTGTGCAAAGATCGTAAATCCTCAATCATCAAAATCAAATCATACGAATAAATCACCCAAAACATCGAAATCAATAATGGCGGAACAGTACCGCTCAAGCGCATCCTCTAAGAATCTCGGGCCAACTGTCGCGGTCACTAGTGGGACGTCTCGTCGATGATCATGAACTCTGGCCTGCTGGTGTGCGTAACAATGACCACTCCTGGGTCAAGGTCTTCACTGGGAATTACCAATCTCTCGGTCCATCGGCTCATTGGCCTTGTCAGGTGTGCTAACGGGGATGATCCCGTTCTGGCACGTCTCTAGTCATCTCCCGGTCAGTCATCGCGACCACTCGTAAGACAGCATATCACTGGCGTCGGCCTCTGGCTCTCTGAATGTACGCGACACATCTGATCCTGGGTGCAAGTATCATTGCAGCAGTGTCCTGGAAGGAATCCTGCTCACGGTCTCTTCCATGTCTCGTCTCTACCAACTGTCCAGAAGTCATCATCCTTTACTATATCTGTTTCTTGTTCCGGAACGGCTGTATACTCATCGCGACTCCTTCTGGAAGGTATATCCAAGTAAAATGCCTCGGCATGCGTATCGCATCTCTGATGTCGGAGGAGTGGAACATCATCTTATCTAGATCTGGTACGAACCTCTTACTCCACTTTCTCTAATGTTGACTGCTTCGGACTCGTCTCATCGTGGCTGCATGGACTGAGCTCCAACGGCTATCCTCGTATCGGGAGTCTCCTAAGAAATGCATCTCACCACCTAGCATCCGAATTAAGTCGAGCCATCCGATCGAGTCGTCAAAACCTCATAATCCCCCAAGAGCTCAACCTCTTGGGCACAATTTAATAGTATCGAGTACATACCACAGCATCGGTGGTCCAGCCGTAGAAGGGCAAACCCAAGCTTCACTAATGGCGCCGTAGAACTGCCGCAAACCCGAAGGTTCAAAGGCTTTCACACGGTCATTAAGTCGAGTTAGGGTTTCATTCTTCTAGAGGGACCATAGAATTGCCTGCATGTCTTTCCGACTACTTTAAACTTAGAATAATAGGTTTCTGACATTCGATCGTCTCTGTCGACTCCCAACGTCTCCGCATGAAGTCGTCTCTAGCTGGAATCAATCTATCTGATGACCTCGCATCGGGGTAGGCGAACGATCCACATGTCCTAGTCATTCATCCTCGATCACTAGCGACCTTCTATCATTGGCTGCATCCTCCGGTGCTGATCTGCCCGTCCGAGTAATCTCACACAGCGATCCATCAACCCTCGTGGCGCGAAAACACAATAAAAAGACACATCTCTGCAATCGTGTGTCGCCGGAATCACGCCCTGGTCCGTCCTCGTTCGTAACGAGCTCGTGCTGACCGCAACTCTAGCCGTAGCTCTCCCTGCTCGTAATCGTGGTAGCAAAACCATAACGGGTACTGATGAGGCTTGATCGGAATGAATATAATATTGAGCAAAGAAATGTACATCCTAAGGCTTCTTAAGTGGAGTAGAGTATCGTAAATATGCCGCGGAACATACCCACGGTACGTCACTCTACTTTAGTCATCTATTCCATCAACCAAGGGTCATCCTACGCTCCTAAGGTAAAACCTAACGCTCTGATACCAACTTTGTCACGGCCCGAAAGTACGGAACATGACCGGCACTTAAACTACGAACGTCTCGAGACGTACGTAATCTAAGTAAACCGAAAACCCAGAAATCCAAACAAAGAAAAGTAGTAGAGTGCAGGAAAAACCAACTTAAAACAAGTAATTTTAATAGCATAAGCCGAATTATGCGGTTTTTAAAACATCAAAAATTTACTGAAAATTTCGGCAGAGTCTCCTTTGTAAATACTGGCCCCCAAACGGGATACAACATGAATAGTATACGAAATCAAGAAAAAGGCATCCCCAAGCGGGAGCTAGCTCTTCGCCAATCGACGGTCACAACCACACAAGCAAAATAATATACAACGCCAACGGCGAGGATCAAAACTCAAAAGGAAACTCAAAACCACCAGAAATATAACGAGCGACTCTACGGTCGAAAGAATAAACAACACTGGTCTCTATCTCAAAAAAATACATGTTTGGTTGATGGAATTTACTAGATACAACGGAATAATATTATACAAGGTAATATGATGGGTACGATACAAGAAAAACCCACCTACTAGCAAGTCACCCGAATGAAACTGAGCCCGCCAGGCCGTAATTAAACCTGTACGGCAAAACCTGCAAGAAACTGGGGCACAACGGGGGTGAGTTGCCAACTCGTGAATAGAAAAACATCTATGCACAGAAATCGCATAAATAAAGCAATCCTAGGTCAATGATCATAATATATCCTCAAATATGTACATAACATGCAGCCTAATAATGGCTAGGGTAAATATCTAACCCGAGTGAAAACTCATGTGCCCGTGTCAGTGCCTCAGGTAGCAATATATCATATGAATGAGGTATGCATGCATGAAAACAAATTACATGTAAATGAAGAAACTGTTTTCATAAATTATTGAGATTTCCTTCGTATTTTTAAACTGAGGTATCATAAATGAAATCAGTATCAACAGTGTCTAGCAACGACACAAAACATAAATCTCACTGTCTCGAAATATCAATGTCTCAATCTCAATATCTAGGGCGCCGTCGGTCCAGACCGGCCCCTACCATCCATCTCAAGACCACGACGGTATCCTCCGGATATCCGACGCGTCGGGTAATATCACCGGTAGGTAGTGCTCCCCAGCCAGGCTCAACGTCAACACCACATTCCTCTTGCCCCGGGGTACCATACCGGGCCCACCATGTACCCGAAACGGTTCCTCCACTCCTCGAATCGGGTCTCGAAATCCATCAGCAAACTCATGGTGGACGACTCATACATCATGGGAAAACCGCACTTTTTATTTAAAAAGGGAGAAAAGGTTTATTTATGTCTTTGCGGTTTTCCTCCAAATCCAAGAAATCTCATGAAATCCGAATCCAAGTCATCAATAGCATGTAAACAGTGAATATAGGCATGAGAATCCATGAATGCGACACAACAGTGAATAATAACATGCATGAAGTAGTATTTTCTAAAGTGTTCGTGACATGTCAATTACTGATGAAGATGTGTGTGAGCCGGCAAGTAAGTGTACGTGGTACATACGCGTCATCGGTAATGGTGCTGGTGTCCTAACAACATGATGTTAATAATGCAATAAGAAATTATAATATAAGTATGCGATGCGGAGCGAACAGTAAAAATGAGCGGGAGCTGAATACTAGACGCAACTATAACTAATCTGTAATAATCTAATAGAAGTCCTACAAATGGTGTCATTTGAAATAACACGAACCGCGGGGTTTTGAAAATAGGGCTACGGTGGTTTTTAAGAAAGGATACGTCTTTTGAAATATCCGTAGATCCCTTGACCTGTCTTTTAAAATACCCACGATCCGCTAGTTTTGAAATAGGTAGGAGTCTAATCTAATCTAACAACTACACTAAACTATACGGCTGAACTAACAAGCTGAACTACAGGTAAGGAAACCGCCTAACATCTGAGTCGATCCATATACATACCTGTATATGTATAGTCGGTGATCCCGCCTCAATAATATCATATCCGATACCATATCTATAATCAGGCATCCCAAGTCAAGAGGGCGGATCAATCATCAATATAGCTCGTACGTAAATCCGTCGTACGACATCCCAAATCTGGGTACGGGTCAATATCACATTCATCCTACTATTCACCTAGTATCCTCTTTATCCAAGATCATAGTCTAGGGTACTGACCTATGTCTTATACACTACTGATACTGCCTAAGTATGCATGGACGTGTGTGAAACACTACGTTAAGGACCCGCTACAACGTCATGTCGTATCTCAAGTACGAACCCTGCTATGTCACCGAATTCACAGCTTCAATACAAATCTCATCGACTCATCTCAAACCCAAATATCATCCTCAAATCCGTATGTGAACACATAGTCCCATACCCATGTGAACACATAACTATAAAGAATCCCATGAGCACATATCAATAGGAATGTATGCAAGTATGTATGTGTGTATGTGTAGTGCAACACTACCCTAGGGTTCGCAACACTAAAGTAATCCAACACACCAATATCCATATTATCATCAATATACTCAAACAATATATATATGTGTGTATACGTATTCGTATACATCACCACGAATTGCGGGGGTGCTATACGCCATCCACCCGACTTCTCCCCGTAGATATAAATCTACTCACCTGGTCCTCGCTAGCCGGTGCCGACGTCGCCACGTGCTTGCTTGTCGTCTCGAAGTCCACATGGGGGTACCTACCTGTCACAACGTATCGTATCGCATAAAAATCAAATCCGAAATCAAAACGGTATACGAAAACCAATTTGGCACGCGTATCACGCATATGTCAAAACCTATCGTCTACGCATGCAAGAATAGCTAAACCAACCCTCGATGTCGATTTACAAACGTCAAACCATCGAGAAAAATCCAAACACACTCATTTGTACATTCACAAACACTAATTATAATATGAAATAGGTTAAAATTCACAAAAACCCCAAACTCACTTTAAAAGCTATTTTTCCGAAAACCTAGCAAGCAAGGTTTACCGTTTTTGTACAAAACATGATGTTTTAACAATTCTAGTGACCAAGATGATAACTTAATATCTTAATTATGCCATAGAAACCATTACGTAAATTTTAAACCCACAATTTATTTCAATTTCAAAAACCTAGTTTGCAATTTTAACCAATTTCGACCATTTTATAGCAAAAATGCACATACAACAATCTAGTTTGGATTTGCATGATCTAAAACATTAAACTACATTTTATAATGTTAATAAAGTCATAAAATTCTTAGTTAGATTTTAAATCACCCATTTGCAACTAAAAACTAAAACCTAGTTTGCTTAAATAACTAAATTTGGACTTTTAGATGCAACAATTTACAAATTATCTTCTAGATTAGGTTTAACATGTCTTAACATGCTAACTACACCATGCAACCTTAAACAAGTGACAACAACCCTATTGAATTTAAAACCCAAACTTTTCAATTCAAACTCCTTCTCTTTAGATTTCCAAACTTGCAATTAAACCATATTTAAGCACCTAATAAGAAACATTAAGGAATTTAACCCAACAATTGAACAATAGGTTAGGATTTATACCTTAAAACCATCTTGAGATCAACATGAAACTAGACCTCCAAATTGAAATCTTTGCACCAAGATCCATGCTAAAAGAGATAAGAGAAAATGGGTAGGGCTTTGATTTGAATTTTAGCTTTGATCTTTGATGGAAAATGAGTGAATTTTTTGATGGAAAATGAGAGGAGAAGAGGGAAGGAGGGGCTGCCGTTGGGGCTGAGAATTTTCGGCCATAAATTGAGGGAGTGAGGAGAGAGAGGGAGGGGTTGAAAGTAGGGAGAAAAGACAAAGTCCACATTGACTTTCTTTCATTTTCTTTTCTTTTCATTGTTTTCTTCTCTTTTCTTTTTGAAGTGGGGAAAAGAGTGGGAGTGGGGCAGCAAGGGTTCAGCCATCATGATGGGGAAATGGGGGTTTGGGTGTGTGTACGGGTGTGGGGTGATGAAAAATGATAAATACAATACCCCAAACATCCATTTACGCTAAAAAAGCCTTTTTTCTTCAATAATTTCTAAACCGTTTTGGCAAATAATTTCGTTCCAAAAACCACATGATAAAATTTTATTTAATGTTTTATGATGCACAAAATTTGTTTCAACTCATTCCAATTTGTAATTTTCCCTAATTAAATGTATTAGTGACGGCTTAAAATAATAATAAAATAATATTTTTTTCAGAAAATTTAAAATTTCACCAGCGGCTCAATAAACACCAAATAATAGCAATTACATAGCTAGAATATGTATATTTAATTTTTATAATAAGATATTTGTATTTTGACTTTTTATAGAAAACCTCCTTATTTTACCGATTTTTTCGAAATTTCACCGAAACGAATTTCAAAACGTTACAGTAGCCGTTACGTACAGCTAGTGCCGCTGACGCACTTGTGGTTAAACCCACTGCCAGCGTATTGACGAGTCTTTAGAGTCCCACACAGAGGGTTTCCCTGGTTCTGGTGAAATGATGTAATAGCCGTATTGGATACGTGCAGGGTTCCGATCGATTGATGTACTTAGTATTCGGACTTTCGATCGGACAGTTGATATTAATAGCCGGCTCAGATTTTGAGCCGGATTATTAAATTAAGTATTGATTTAATAATTTACATATATGTATTTCGATATGTATATTCTAGTATTATATTCTTTGTGTTATACTATCTCTTTGGGTCTTCGTATTTCGGTACGAATGCAGGTATGTATATACAGTAGAATGTAATCCGTATTTTTTACCGGATAACATTCTAGAAGGTGCCACCTCATTTATGATTTGACCATTTTCATTAAAATGGATAATGAGGTGGAAAATAGCTTGAAGAGGTATGGTGAGCACCCTGCTTGGAATAGTGCTCACAAATGAATTGTTAATTCAATTGTGTGCACTATTCAAGCATGGTAGGATTTTTAAAATTGTTTTTACAAAACAATGCATGCTTGATTTTCTCTTTCTAAGTCTTTATATTTTTTGCTAGCATGCTAAGTTTTTCCACTTGGTTTTCATGAGCTCCCCCTCACCATTTGTTCTTCACCTCTTCTAGCTATCATGCTTGCTTCCACCTTCTTCATGATATGAGATAGCAAACACTAAGAATACATGACACTACATCCTAGGCTCTCTAGGGTAATATCCTAGAGACCCTAGTTGCTCCACTAGCATCTTGGCGTGGAACTAGAGACGAAATTACATCCCTCGGGTGGATCATCGGAGATGGAGGAAGACTGGCGACCTAAGTCGATTCGCAACATCACTAGGAGCTTGGAGATAGTTGAAGACCTGAAGGACTTGGTTCACTAGGTACAACCATTCCTATCTCATTTCTTAGATTGCTAGTTTTACGGTTAATGGTTTCGATTTTGTTAATCGGGTAATGGTAGCGCCGGGTTTTAGAAATTTTTGATCCGCATTTGGCCACGGTTCGATGGCCGGGGCGCTCCCATAACCCTTAAGTTTTTCTCAGAATTACCCCAGGTTGGTCCAGATTCCCTGTAGGCCACTAAAATATCACAAAACCGACAAGGTGAAATTCCTAAGTTTGTATTTTGGTTTCTATACTCAATTCCAGGTCTTGAAATCAATCCCTAAGGTCTTGTAACAGCCATTACACCTCACTACAACACAACTCAAACCCTAATCCTTATCTTGGAATTTCCAAACTTTACAATCTAAATTGATTTAACTCCAAACTAATATAGGATGCTAAGAAACTAAAAACTAAACTAAATGAAAGGAATTATACCTCATTTGGACAACTCAAGGAAAACCCTAACTTGTCCAAAGTCTCTAAAATCCAACTTTGATTGGTCCAATGTGTAGAGGATGAAGTGGGGATCATTTTTAATGAAGAGGGCGTAGGGTTTTGATGAAGATTTGGAGATGATATTTGGAGGTGGAGGTGGAGGGAGATGAGGAGTAAGAAGATGAAGGAAAATAATGGGGAGGGAATGAAATGGCAGCCCCCCCTCTCTCTTATTCTCACTCTCACTTTCACTTACGCTATGCCCCTCTCTCTCTCTCCAATAATTCATTTTTTCTTTCCTTTTCTCTTTTCTTCTCACAATAATAAAACCAAATATCATAAATGTAAATGAAACAATATGTAACATGTCATGGTGCACTAGCCATGGAAAACTATAGAAACACGGATTTGGCTTAATCGCGATTAGTAGTGCACTAATCGGGTTTAATTTTAAACTTGCATATAATTAATTATAAAAAATGCCAAATCCAATAAATATATATTTAAATGAATAAATAATTTTAATCTCGAATTATTTCATAAATATTGGTATATATTTATAACAATTTACGAAAACCCCAAATTCGCAAATCGGGTAGATTTCGCGAAATATATTATTTTAATATTAAATTCCAAAAATTATATTTTATATTTTCTGAAATGTTACAATCCACTAGGGTGCTCAAGGAGATGGTGTTCTACCAAAGTCTACTTAGTTGATCCCTTCGGGGGTACAACCATCAACTAATGTTCCTGACGAGCCTTCAAAAATTCTGGGTTTTTTGGTGAATTGCCCAGCTTTATTTTTTGAAAAGAGTTTTCAATTCAAGGCTTAAATGTGAGGTTTAAAACATATGACATGAAATTTGGAATATGCGATAATCCAGGTTTATGATGTCCATTAATGCAGATTCAAATCATTATAGTTTATCATTTCTTTTCTGCGACCGTAAGTGTAATATGTATCCCTAATCTAGTTGCTATACGTCAACGACATTAGGAATATACATATTTACTTAAGGTGTTGATTTTTAATGATATTTTGATATGATATATAGGATCGTCATGATTGAATAGCTAGGGGTTTTATGTGAGATGAGAGATTTTCTTTTTCATTCATGTAAAATAAATGTATGTAATATTCTTTTATTGGGACACTTCCGGGTGGAGATTGGTGTCTCCATTTGATGTATATTATTAACTTTTCCGTATTAGGATAGACCCAAGGTGGGGGGCACAAGTAATCGGGTTCTAGAGTCCAGTAGGATGCCATTTCGAGGAGACGAGACCGGTCGCCTAACTCTAAAATTGGCAGGGTTGCTTGCCGCTCTCATAGGGGTCTAGAGGTGTGGGCTTGGCTATTCATCACGACCATGGAATCCGTGTTTTTCATTATTGGCTTAATTTAAAACATGGACCTCTTAGTATATCCTATATTTCATATGTTTTCTTCTGCTGCTGTTACTCTGTGATGTGATCATATAACTGCGTGAGACGAATGCTATATATATATGATATATAATAAACGTTGCTTATGTTTTGCACCCGCGCTAGTCCAGCCCCCGCTCTGCCGTTAGTTAAGTAACCTAACGGTGCATGACGAGGCCCCGTGGCGAATGTGGATGGCTTAAGCGTACGTTTTATTTTCGTTTCTTCTGTGATGAGTAGAAGCTTAAATGATGGGACAACATTAATGAGATTAATGTTAAGAAAAAGAAATCTAAAGATGTTGTAGAATAAAATTTGAAACATACTCGGCCTTTTTACGAAAAAGAAAATATTTTAAATGCGGAGCTTAAGCCACTCCCTTTTCAAACTACTAAGTTCTACAACAATATCAAATTCAAAATGTTCAAGGTTTTCATCAAACCATTCGTAGCCCTCCGCCATTTTAGGAAGCAGAGTACTTAGTATTCGTGCTACGTTTGTTGACCATAGTTAAGGCGTAGTGTAGGGTAGCTAAGTGATATCTTCCTATAAAGCATATGATGCGATTGATTAGGACATTCGTACGACTTTGTTGATTATAGTTAAGTGTCATACAAATGTGTCTAAATCAATGAAGAAATGACGGGTAGAACTTGACTAGCGCTTATGATTTGTTGACCATAGTTAAGTTCAGAAGACGCTAGGGGTAAAAACTATATCGGGAATTTCATGTGTTGAAATTTGCAATGAGATTGCATACCTTCTATTTTGATAGTTGGATCCCGATCCCACTGTGAGTAATAGTTACTCCCGGGAGAATTTTATTCTTTACAATTAGCTAACCTAGTAAGTATGTAGAAAGGTGTCAACGAGGTTATGCCTCTAGGGAAACAAGGTTTATTTTAATTAGGTCCGTGCGACAGCACGGGGAACCTCCCTCGGAGTACCGACACAGGCCTAGCAGACCAGTTGGCGAACTTGTAGAATATAATTAATCCTGGCTAATTTTCTTTTTAGGGTTTGAAGGAAAATTTTATGGAAGCAGTGAGAGACATCGATTAGATAAGATAAAATAACCAATCTAATCTTGCAAAAGGTTTCACTGAGTGTTTTCTTTTCTCTCTCCTGATGGCAGATACCAATGACAGGACTTAAGCTTTTATTAGAGAAAAATAAATTGACAAGACCTAATTTGTCATGACCCGGAAAAGACACATGACTGGAACTTGAATCATGTGAAGTCTATAGGACCCTACCTAATTCAAGTAAGCAAAAATCCCAGAAATCTAAACCTTTTTAGCGAAAATAGTGGAGATGATGTTTTGAAATAAGGTTTAATGAAATCAGGTTCCTTCTTTAAATACGCAGGTAATATAATATGAAAACGATGTTTTGTAGCTATTTGAAAACATTTTTCGTCTTTGAAAATTTGGGAAGCACCTCCTTTGTATATTTTAACCCGAAGAACGGTACAAACAATGATATATATAGGCATCCCTAAGCGGGAGCTAGCTCTTCGCCAAACAACGGAAACAACCACGCAATGATATAAATATACAACGCCGAAAGGCGAGGATCAAAACACGGAAAGAAAGAAAGAAACTAACATCATCAAGAAAAAACCATAAACAATAATGAAAATAAATGAGCGCGACTCTAAGGCCGAAAGAATACACAACAATGGTTTCTAAGTCTACTAAATATACTGTTAGTTATATGTATGCCCTAGAGGCCATTACTGTACATTGGATGTATATTGTAGTGGATACTGGGACATATATAGGGAGGACTTTCTTGCTCGACATGATAGTATGCTATCTGGTTGCTCTTTACCTTAACGTGTACATTGATTGTCTCTCTGTTACATGTTGGTAAAGCCCTTAGGATGTGTACTTGACTACCTGGACTATGATGAGGATCATACTAGTGGGGACATGGTAGTCCATAAGTACATCCTTCAAAGTCCCTAGTCGTGGGTGTATCGAGACGGGGCATCGATATACCAGAGTACACTAGCGTATACCTTCTCGACCCATACAGATGGGCGATGGATGATCCCATACCCATTGGTGTTTGACATCAGAGATGATATACGGGTGCTCAGTAGAGACTGGGTACACTGGACGGACTCGCCGAGAACTCCCAGATGGTATTATACCTCACGTCAGATGGCAGTTCTCTGGTGACACTGGTACAGAGTAGTCTGTTGACCCGAGATCGTCATAGAGTCTTGTGTGGTTCCCACTGTGCTTTGATTTCCATCTTACCACGTCCAAGAGGGCGTGCAAAACGGTGGTTTTTGGGTACAGTCCCGAGTCACATGGAGGCAATGAGCGATAGGAGGGGATTCGTCTCTCCCGGTATAGGGGGTTGATGTTGCGCTGTGTTCGATTGGCTATAACAGGAAATCCCTGGCCAGGGTTGCTGAGATTTACTGGTAAGTGTTACCAGTAGTTTCTCGATGTGTTATAGACCTCATATCGACACGACTTATCGAGCTATTGGGGTCTGACGTTTACCATCCCTAGGCAAGATATGCGACATATCAGACGATCAGACCGGACTGTACGGTAGTGTTACTGGTCGGATTCACAGAAGTGTGAGCGGGCTTGCTAGTCGATCTTCTGATCGCTCAATACCCGGGTGGCCGTTACGTTTAGCAGACCGCTTGCGGCTTGTGGGTGTTTGATATGATCATCATCTGCTGCCGGCGTATTGACGAGTCTTTAGAGTCCTACACAGAGGTTTCCTGGCTCAAGCGAAACGAAATAGGAGCGCATATGAGATATGTGCGGGGCCGAGAATAATGTGTGTATGTGATACCGTATTCCATTCTCGCGATCAATGTATCGATTAGGTTATATGCGATATACCCTAGTTATCGAATCAAGGGTTGATTCGATAAACCGATGCATTGCATACTAGTCGGTTATATACGATATGACCGGATCGTTAAATCAAGTGTTGATTTAATGATTTGATGCATAATTATATATTTGATATATAACTTTGCGTTAACTGGTATCGGTTCACTTTAAATGGATTTTCTCGCTCGGATGTGTGCATTACATATGCGATATGATTTTGTGCACTTGATTGTATCATGTTTGATGATACATATCTTTTTGGTTAAGTGTAAAGATTTAAACCATGGTTAAGTGGATAATTAGGGTTTTACTTATTCATTTATTTATCCTTTTATTTTTGGAAAAGAAATGAAATGAAATGAGAGAAAAATGGTGGCTTATTTTGTTTGCAACATGAAGCTTCATGAAGCATTCATGAAGTGACCATTTTTTTCTCATCTCCTTAACCCTAACCATTCTTTAACCTTGGTCAAATCTCTACACTTAACTTGGGTTAATATTATGATAAGAATAAATGTATTATTCTTTTTATCATAACTTATCATAATTATTATCTTCTTCTTCCTCATTTTTCTTCAAGTGAAGAAAGCAAGGTCATCAATGGTGATTGATGATAAAGAGCGAGAAATCCAATTCTAAAGTCTACCCACTTCCTATTTCTTCATCCTCTACCTCTTGCCAAGTAGTAGAGTGTGTTTCCTTCACAAGTTTTTAGGGCTTGGTGAAGGTGGAGCTTGATTTAGCGATGCCTCGACGTAGATCATCTTCGGCATGGACATCGACGACCTAGCTTGCCCATTCTCCGACGAAGCCGACGCTAGAGCCCGGGACATCTTATGGACAGCGAGGGGACTTCGTTGCGGAGCTATGGAGGTGGAGCAAACGGATCTACAAAGGTTGTATTTCCGTATTCCCTTAGTTAAGTGTTAACTAGATTGCTTTTCGCTTAAATATCTAGCCAACGATCTTGTTAGGGTTTGTAGGCACCGTTAAAATTTGAAATTGGCATGTTCGATGCCTTGTGAGACCTCACTTGGGTGCCTAGGAACCCTACAGTGGTATCAGAGCCTAGCTAGAGCCTTAGGCGAAGTTTAGACGGAATTTGAAACCCGAACGAATCCGAAAACCAACTCAAAAATGCTCTCTGTCCTTTTTTCAAAACTGTGCATTTTTCCACATTAAAAATTTTCAGAAAATCAAGCAGGGTTTTATATGAATTACTGTGAAATACGGAGGTCTAATTCAAATAATCCACCGCGGAACCGCGGCACGAGCTATGCATGCGCGGCGGTTCCGCGGCAGTTTGGTCTCCTCCTGCGTAGACTTTTGCACAGTAATCCCTATTTAACAGTTCTTAGTTCTCTGGGTATTTTTAAGTTTTATTCAAGAGTTGAATAATCTGGGATGTTTTGGAACTTCGATAATTCGATCGGGTTTATCAAATTTTGTCTGTTTGGCTTTCCGGATAAACTTTAGAATATGTTAAAAAGTTTGACTGGATATAAATACCCAATTTTTCCCCTGTCGGGAAATTTCCAAGTGTTGGATTTTTCCGTAGTTTAACGACGTTCGAAGTAGTGCAAGTAACACAATGGACCCTCTAGAAGACAACAAACCTTAACTCGATTATGTGACCGTCTTGAACTGCCCTTTGAACCTTCGGGTTTGGGGCAGTACGGCGTGCCACATGTGAGGCGTTGGCTTGACCCTTCTACGGCTGGACCGTTGGTACTGAGGCACGAACTGAATGTTGTTAGACTTATTTCATGTGTTGATCTATATCGGGAAAACTTGGGTGTTCGATTGTTCGATGGGAAAGTTTAACATTTTCTGTTTATCCGGAATGGGATACAATACTTGGAATTCACAATAAGTTATGTGATAACTGAATGAATGTTATAAACGTAGCAGTTTAGTCTCACTTGATAGGTTGCCACGGAATTTTGATGTGATCAAAAGTCCGTCGCAATCACGTAGCGTACGCGGATATTCGCCGGTAAACTTAATAGACAGCTACACCCCTTAGCCCCGACCAAGTGACTGTAGGAGAACCCCGTCGCCGAAAGCATCCGTTCGGGTGCTCCCGGTAGCGGTGTTCCGCCTTGGTGCACTTCGTCGACGGTATCGGGGGTGCGGCCGCCTACTGAAGTTTGCGACGAGCATTCGATCAGGATGTCGGGAATCTTGTTGAATTGCCCGACTTGATATTGAAAAGTGTTTTCGATAATGAGACTAAAATGCGGGGTTTATAATTATTAGGCATGCGATGTCTAAAGAATTCATTTGGTCAGGCATGTGATGTCTGAGGTGGTTGCGGATTCCAACTGTTGTAGTTTTACACTTTCTTTTCTGTGACCGTAAGTGTAATATGTGATATCGCCGGTTTCGTTGCTATATGTCAACGACAATTGGGATGGACATATTTGCTTACGTTGATGACATGTGATGTTATGTGTTGCTGGATATGTTATATTGGATCGTCGTGTTTGAATAGCCGGGGGTTTTTATGTGAGATGAGTGTTTTTCATTTTCATTCATGTAAAAACTTGTATGTAATATTCTTTTATTGGGGCACTTCCAGGTAGCGGAAGTAGTCACCGTTTGTATATTATTTACTTTTCCGCACTAGGATAGACCCAAGGAGGGGAGCACAAGTAACCGGGTTCTGGAGTCCAGTGGGAGACCAACTCGAGGAGTCGAGGCCGGGTCTCCTAACTCTAGAATTGGTAGGGTTGCTTGCCGCTCTCGTAGGGGTCTAGGGGTGTGGGCTTGGCTATTCATCACGACCGTGGAATCCGTGTTTTATACTGGCTCGTATTGAAAACACGGACGTCCTAGTATATCCAATATTTCATATGATTCTTCTGCTGCGATATCTGTGATGTGATCATGTGATGTTCTATGATAAATGCTGTATATAGTATATATGATATATTATATAGACGTTACTTATGTTTTACAGCCGCGCTAGCCCTGCCCCGCTCTGTCGTTAGTTACCTAACCTAACGGTGCATGAGGGGATATCGAGGCGAATGCGGATGGCATAAGTGTACGTCGTATTTATCTGTGATGTTTAGGTACTTAAATGATGGGACTTCATTAATATGATTAATGAAATAAAAGAAACCTAAGATGTTGTAGAATCGAATATCAAAATAAAACAGGTAGCTACAGTTCTTGCTTTGCATAGCGGTATATATGATATATCCTGCACCTTATTCGATAAGGAAAGGACCGAGATCCCTTCACCGGGAGTGACTCCTTTAGCAATAACTGGCAGATGCTACACACTCGGTTTGTCTTTTGATTGCTTTTAAGTGTTTTTGCTTTGCACAGTGATATATATGATATATCCCGCACCTCATTCAACGAGGAAAGGACCGACGATCCCTTCACCGGGAGTGACTCCTTTAGCAAAACTGGAAAAGCCTCAAAAGCACTCCATTTTAAAATCATTTGATTCTACAGCGATATCAAGTTCATTACGCAATAGGTTTTCAGAAAAACCTGTCGTAGCCCTCCGTCATTTCAGATACGTACTAGTTAGTATTCGTGCTGTGGTTGTTTGGCCTCCGTCAAGGCGTAGTGTGCGGTAGCTAACTAGTGCTTATCTGCTAGCATATGATGCGATTGGATTAGGGTATTCGTACGGCGTTGTTTGGCCTCCGTCAAGGGTCGTGCGGGTAGGTTTAATTCAATCAGGAAATGACGGGTTGAACTTGACTAGCGGACTATGGGTTGTTTGGCCTCCGTCAAGGTCATAGGACGCTAGGGGTAAAATATTATCGGGAATTTCAAGTGTTGAAATTTGCAATGAGATTGCATACCTTCTATGAGATAGTTGGATCCCGATACCCGCTGCGAGTAAGTGTTACTCCTGGGAGAGTTTTATACATTACAATTAGCCGATCAAGTAGGTGTCTAGAAAGGTGTTAACGAGGTTACGCCTCTGGGAAAACGAGGTTTACATTAATTAGGTTCGTGCGAAAGCACGGGGGACCTCCCTCAAAGTACCGACACTGGCCTGGCTGAAAGATTAGCGAACTTGTAGTGTGTAATTAATCCCGGCTAGTCTTTCCTTTTAGGGTTTGAAGGAAGATTTGATAAAAAGCAGTGGGAGCCATCCTGATTAGATAAAATAATAACCAATCTATTCTTGCAAGAGCGCACGCTGAGTGTTTTCTTCTCTCTCTCCTGGTAGCGACCATATCACGCCTTAATCAAGATAATAATACGGATTATTGACCGAACCCGCTTGTTATACTGAGCTGGGGAACGTTGGTCCCGCTCCGACTTATAATTGTTATAAGACAGAGCAGGAATTTGGGGAATACCAGATTTCCCGTGCCACCCAAACGAAGAGAGAGCATGATGATGCATCATCTTCGGGTGTGTTCATTATACAGAACTGTTTCTCAGTGTCCTCCGCATCCTGGTATTTGATACCGGATAAGGATCCTAGATATGTAATCTGTTACATTGGGCTACAAAAGGGTAGAAAAAACTGAGAACGGGTGATAAGTTTCATGAGGTAGAAAACGGGGCAAGTATTGCAGCCAAGTCTGTCGGTCACTGTCACCCTGTATTGTAATACATTGATTCTGAACGAATGTTATTAGATACCGAACCTGATATACAAAATCATATCAGTCTCTTTAAAAAGTAAAGAAATGATAAAATTTTGTATTGTTGGATAATGTTTTGAACATTTCCTATATCAAAAGTTGATCGGCTCAGGCACGTTATCTAAAAGCATTGATGTTCTAAATCAAACTACAGTTCTTAGTATACAGAACACAAACAAGAGGAAGAGTTCAGAAATGAACGAATCCTTCTTGAGGTATTGTAGACTAGGTCAGATCAATGTGACACGACTAGCTAGAGTTACATAAAGATGCATATTTAAATTAGTTTGAATTTACATCTTATGAAACTCGCCAGTCATGTCACATAGATAAGATGACCACAGCTCTGTTTATCGGAAACAGAGAAAGAGTTAGTGAACTCTTGGGATGATACATGTTGATGTATGTAGGTCCACTGTCTACACATGCCAAGACTGGTTCTTTATACTTCATTATATTCTCTGATAATCTCTCAAGATTCAGTCATATGTTCCTGTTGAAACACAAGTCAGAACCTTTTGAGATATTCACAGAATATAAGTTAGAAGTAGAGAACCAAAATACGGGTAAAAGTATTATGTCCTTTGATGAGATCAAGGAGGAGAATACTTGAGCACGGAAATCCTGGAATATTCTAAAGGAGAATGAGATTCTCTCTCAGCATTACTCCTCCGTATACACCATAGCAGATGGTATATCGGGGCGGAGCAGATACACCCTATTTGATATGGTGTGCTCTATGATGAGTACTACTGAGTTACCTTTTTCCTTTTGGGTGTTATGCACTTGAGAAGCTGCATACCTATTGAATTAGGTTCGAATCAAATCAGTGCCTACCACTTCATATGTGATATGGAAAGGGAAGAGCCCATCTCTTAAGTCAGTTAAGATTTGGGGTTGTCCGGCCAATGTCTAAAAGCAAAATCCGGACAAGCTCGAGGCAACGTCTGTTATGTAGAACTGGAAATGTTCCAGCCATACAAACTGCAGCTGATGATTTGACAGAACCAAAGGATTCAGTAGATTCCAACGAACCTCAGCCTCTCCGCCGATCTAGTAGGGTTCCTCACCCACCTGAGAGATACTTCTGTTTCTCTATGACAGTGGGAGCGAGGATTGCATCATGAGATGATGACCCAACTAGCTTCGAGCTAGCCATCAGGAGTGAGACTCTGTAAGAATGGCTGGATGCTTAGCGATCTAAGATGGAATCCATGTACACCAACAAAGTATGGACTTTGGTTGCTGTATCTGAAGGGTTAAATCCCCATCAGGAGCAAGTATATCTTGAGAAGATTACTTGGTGTAAATGGAAAAGTTGAAACTTTCAAAGCTAGACTTGTTAAAGGTTTTCGTCATTGACCAGGCATGGATAATGATGAAACCTTTTTCCAGTACCTATGCTTAAGTCCATCCAGATCCTACTTGCCACGGCTACATACCATGACTACGATATCTGGTGGTTGGGTGTCATGACAGCTTTTCTAAATGATGGTTTAGAAGAGAGCGTCTATAAGTACACAGCCAGAGGGCCTCGTAGACAGTGGGAGCAGCGGAAACGTGAGCAAGATGCTTTATCTGATAAAGCAGGCATCGCGGAGTTGGAACATCTGTTTTGATGGATTAGTCAAAGAAGTTGACATCATCAAAATGGTAGATGAACCTTGTATAAACAAAAAGGTAGTAGGGAGTATGGTGGTGATCCTCGTAGAGTACGTGGATGACATACTCTTGATAAGAAAGGAGTTTCCTATGCTACGCTCGATCAATCTCCGCTTATCACAATGATTCTCCACATAGGATCAAAATGATACCTACTAAATCCTGGATTTTGGATCTATGAGATAGATCTAAATGGATGTTAGGATTCTCACTAGTTGTAGTGAGATGGTATCAATCGATCCTGGGGAGAATCACTGGAAGGGTTCCAGGGTGATAAAGACGACTGAATGTCAGTCGCAGGCATTGTCTTTACCCTCAGCAAAGGGATGGTATGTTGGAAGAGTTCCAAGCCAGATACCGTGACATACTAGACGATAAAGGCAGGATACATCGCTACTAAAGATGCTACCAAAGAAGTTGTTTGGGTGTATATCGGTTCATGAGATGAACTATGTTCCTACCATTGTGTGACAATGGAGTTGTGGCTTATGCCAGGAACCCTCGTCCCATCAGTGATCCAGACTTATTCTAAGGCAGTATCACCTGATCATGGAGAAGGTGATCGAGGTTAGGAGAGTAGACTCGGAGGACAACACGGCGGATCCACTCACGAAGGCCTATTCCCAGAGAGAGACTTTTATGGGATGGTTGAGTATGAGATACTACAACCACTGCTACAGATGGCCCTAGTGCAAGTGGGAGACTGTTAGTTATATGTATGCCCTAGAGGCCATTACTGTACATTGGATGTATATTGTAGTGGATGCTGGGACATATATAGGGAGGACTTTCTTGCTCGACATGATAGTATGCTATCTGGTTGCTCTTTACCTTAACGTGTACATTGATTGTCTCTCTGTTACATGTTGGTAAAGCCCTTAGGATGTGTACTTGACTACCTGGACTATGATGCGGATCATACTAGTGGGGACATGGTAGTCCATAAGTACATCCTTCAAAGTCCCTAGTCGTGGGTGTATCGAGACGGGGCATCGATATACCAGAGTAGACTAGCGTATACCTTCTCGACCCATACAGATGGGCTATGGATGATCTCATATCCATTGGTGTTTGACATCAGAGATGATATACGGGTGCTCAGTAGAGACTGGGTACACTGGACGGACTCGCCGAGAACTCCCAGATGGTATTATACATCACGTCAGATGGCAGTTCTCTGGTGACACTGGTACAGAGTAGTCTGTTGACCCGAGATCGTCATAGAGTCTTGTGTGGTTCCCACTGTGCTTTGATTTCCATCTTACCACGTCCAAGAGGGCGTGCAAAACGGTGGTTTTTGGGTACAGTCCCGAGTCGCATGGAGGCAATGAGCGATAGGAGGGGATTCGTCTCTCCCGGTATAGGGGGTTGAAGTTGCGCTGTGTTCGATTGGCTATAACAGGAAATCCCTGGCCAGGGTTGCTGAGATTTACTGGTAAGTGTTACCAGTAGTTTCTCGAAGTGTTAGAGACCTCATATCGACACGACTTATCGAGCTATTGGGGTCTGACGTTTACCACCCCTAGGCAAGATATGCGACATATCAGACGATCAGACCGGACTGTACGGTAGTGTTACTGGTCGGATTCACAGAAGTGTGAGCGGGCTTGCTCGTCGATCTTCTGATCGCTCAATACCCGGGTGGCCGTTATGTTTAGCAGACCGCTTGCGGCTTGTGGGTGTTTGATATGATCATCATCTGCTGCCGGCGTATTGACGAGTCTTTAGAGTCCTACACAGAGGTTTCCTGGCTCAAGGGAAACGAAATAGGAGCGCATATGAGATATGTGCGGGACCGAGAATAATGTGTGTATGTGATACTGTATTCCATTCTCGCGATCAATGTATCGATTACGTTATATGCGATATACCCTAGTTATCGAATCAAGGGTTGATTCGATAAACCGATGCATTGCATACTAGTCGGTTATATACGATATGACCGGATCGTTAAATCAAGTGTTGATTTAATGATTTGATGCATAATTATATATTTGATATATTACTTTGCATTAACTGGTATCGGTTCACTTTAAATGGATTTTCTCGCTCGGATGTGCGCATTACATATGCGATATGAGTTTGTGCACTTGATTGTATCATGTTTGATGATACATATCTTTTTGGTTAAGTGTAAAGATTTAAACCATGGTTAAGTGGATAATTAGGGTTTTACTTATTCATTTATTTATCCTTTTATTTTTGGAAAAGAAATGAAATGAAATGAGAGAAAAATGGTGGCTTATTTTGTTTGCAACATGAAGCTTCATGAAGCATTCATGAAGTGACCATTTTTGTCTCATCTCCTTAACCCTAACCATTCTTTAACCTTGGTCAAATCTCTACACTTAACTTGGGTTAATATTATGATAAGAATAAATGTATTATTCTTTTTATCATAACTTATCATAATTATTATCTTCTTCTTCCTCATTTTTCTTCAAGTGAAGAAAGCAAGGTCATCAATGGTGATTGATGATAAAGAGTGAGAAATCCAATTCTAAAGTCTGCCCACTTCCTATTTCTTCATCCTCTACCTCTTGCCAAGTAGTAGAGTGTGTTTCCTTTACAAGTTTTTAGGGCTTGGTGAAGGTGGAGCTTGATTTAGCGATGCCTCGACGTAGATCATCTTCGGCATGGACATCGACGACCTAGCTTGCCCATTCTCCGACGAAGCCGACGCTAGAGCCCGGGACTTCTTATGGACAGCGAGGGGACTTCGTTGCGGAGCTATGGAGGTGGAGCAAACGGATCTACAAAGGTTGTATTTCCGTATTCCCTTAGTTAAGTGTTAACTAGATTGCTTTTCGCTTAAATATCTAGCCAACGATCTTGTTAGGGTTTGTAGGCACCGTTAAAATTTGAAATTGGCATGTTCGATGCCTTGTGAGACCTCACTAGGGTGCCTAGGAACACTACATATACAAGTCTGGTTGATGGAGCTTTTAACTAGAAACAACTGGAATAAAATATACAAGTATATAATAGTGGTCACGATGCAATATGTTCCACCTAACGATGCAATATGTTCCACCTATCAATGCAATCACCTTGAAGGAAGTGGTGTGCTAGCAAGCCGCAAGGGAACCTGTGCGGTCAACCTGCAAGAAAACTGTGGAACAACATGGGTGAGTTGCCAACTCGTGAGTAGAAGATATCACCGAGAAGAAACCGAATGTATGACTATCTCCTAGGTCATACAATGCTATACAATAGCAATATAATGACGTCGAGTAATAACAAGGATAACGGCATAAGCATAAGTGCAAACTAAGGTACTCGCGTCGGAGTCATATGTGGTAACAGACATATGTAAATATATGCATGAATGTAAATGCATCAATGAATGTGTGCCCAGCAACGACACACTAAATCAAGATAAAACCTGAGTGCCCAGCATCGACACTCGAAAACATCAAGGAAGCTGTGCCCATCTGTGAAAATAGTGTTATTTATGTATATGCCCTAGAGACCATTATTGTACATATGATGTATATTATAGTGGATGCTTGGATATATAGAGAGAGGACTTTCTTGTTCGACATGATAGTATGCTATCTGGTTGCTCTTTGTCTTAACATGTTGACTTGTATTGTGTTACTGTCTTGCTCTCACATGTTGATAAAGCCATTAGGATATGTACTTGACTACTAGAACTATGATGGAGATCATACTAGTGGGGCCCGGGTAGTCCACGAGTACATCCTATAATTGTTCCTAGTCGAGGGTGTATCGAGACAGGACATCGATACTCCAGAGTAGACTAGCGTATACGCATCTTGACCCATATGATGGGCGATGGATAATCCCACATCCATTGGTGTTTGACATCAAAGATGGTATACGGGTGCTCAGTGGAGACTGGGTACACTGAACGGACTCACCGAGAACTCCTAGCCGGTATTATACATATCGTCAGATAGTAGTTCTTTGGTGACACTGGTACAGGTTAGTCTGTAGACCCGAGATCGTCATAGAGTCTTGTGTGATTCCTACCATGCTTTGATTTCCACCTTACCACGTTCATGAGAATGTGCAAAACGGTGGCTTTTGGGTACAGTCCCGAATCACATGGAGGGAATGAGCGATAGGAGGGATTTCGTCTCTCCCGGTATTGGGAGTTGATGTTGCGCTGTGTTCGATTGGCTATAACTGGATGTCCCTGGCCATGGCTGATATGGAGATCTACTGGTAAGTGTTATCAGTAGTTTCTCGACCCGTTATGAGCCTCACATCGACATGACTTATTGGTTACTGGGTCTGACGTTTACCACCCCTAGACTGGATATGCGACATATCAGACGAAGAGACCGGACTGTACGGTAGTGTTACTGATTGGATTCGCAGGAGTTTGTACAGGCTTGCTTGTTGATCTTCTGATCGCTCAATAACAAGGTGGATGTTATGTTTAGCTGACCTCTTGCAGCTTGTGGGTGTTTGATATGATCATCGCCCACTGCCGGCGTATTGACGAGTCTTTAAAGTCCTACACAGAGGTTTCCTGGCTCAGGCGAAACGGAGTAGGAGCACATATGTGATATGTGCCGGACCGAGATTAATACGATATGTGATACCTTATTCTATTCTCGCGATATGTGATATCGGCCGGTTATATATGATATAGCCGGGTTATCGGATCAAGTGTTGATTCGATAAAATGATACAAATTATATTAGTCGGTTATATGTAATATAGCCGGATTATTAAATCAAGTGTTGATTTAATAATTTAATGTAGAATTATATATTTGATATATTAAATTACATTAACTAATATTAGCTCACTTAAGAATTACTTTTTCTCACTTATGGATACATTTAACATATATGTGATATATGTTTATTGTATTCTTTTCTTTTGTTACAAAATTATATATATGTGATATGTATAGTTGTAACATGCTAGGTTATACATGCAACTAGGGTTTACGAGATTCACACTATGGCTAGTAATTAGGGTTAGATATATATTTATTTTAGTTAATTCAAAATTGTGGACTTTTGTTATGATATTTATTTATGTAGACTAAGTCCACTCTCTTGATATTTACTAAGATATTTTCTATCCTAACCCTAATCCTAGATCATGGTTTATTCTCTAAATGAGTTAGCAATAACATTCTTAACCCTTGGTTGCATTTCTAACCTCATCAAGATTCACTTCATCTTCTTCATTCTTCATTTTTCATCTCAATTCTAGCTCTCTTGACTTGAGCACTTGAAGAAAAATTGTGAGAAAAAGAAAAATAATGTGAGCCCACTTCCTACTTCATCATCCTCTTCTATACTAGTCATTTAGATTAGGGTGTTAGCTTCACTAATTTCATATTAGTGAAGAGAAAGCTTGAGTTCGTGTTGCCTCGACGTAGATTATCTTGGATTGTGAAGACTTCAAGCAAGGATGCATCATTCACCTCATGGAGCCTCTCTAGAGTCCGGGAGCTTAATGATCGCAGCGAAGGGACCACAACTTGGAGCTTTAGAGGTGAAGGAGAGGACTACAAAGGTCGTAATTTCTAATCACTTAGAAGTAAAGTAGTTTACTTTTCATTTCCGCATGATTCTTTAGTTAAAGATCATGTTTAGGGTTGTTTAAGCATGGCAAAATTTTAATTTGGCATAGATGATGCAACCCGAAACCTTGCTATTGTGGTTAGGAACCCTACAGTGGTATCAGAGCCTAGCTAAAGAATTAGATGAATTGTGTAGGATTACGAAACCGAAACAACTCCGAAACACCCGAATACGAACCCTAGTTTCTGTCGAAATTTTCTGAGAGTCAAAATTCTTTTTAAATAGTTGCAGAATGTTGTATGTGATACAATATGAAAACAGAAGAAATTTGAACCCAGCTCTCAGGAAAATGGCCGGCCACTTTGATTAAATGTCCAGCCTGCTCTGCCAAGTTGAAGAGTTCGGGGTTGAAATTTTTACTGTGTTCTATTTTCTGGGGTTTGGTACTTCAGGTGTTCTTTGTTTTTGCTAAATTTGTATGTGATGTTATCTTTTTACAAAGGCAATTCGGAGTGTTTAGTATTCGTAATTCTAGTTTGTTTACGGGTTATTTAGACGGTGTTAAAAAGTTCGATCGGAAATCAAATACCCATTTTAACCCTTGCTAGAAATTTTTCCAAGTGTTGGATTTTTCATTAGTTTAAAACTTTCTGAAACCCATGCAAGCGATTCTGTGGACCCTCTAGAAGAACGAAACCCTAAATCGATTCTGTGACCGTCAGAACCGCCACCAAACCTTAGGGTTTGTGGTAGTTCAGCGGTGCCACAGGTGAGGCATTGGTTGACCCTTCTATGGCTGGTTCATAGGAGTTGTGGCATGTTCTGGGACCTTTTGAACTCCGCTCAAGTGTTGAGCTCTTTGGAAAATTTTGGGTGTTTGTTGATTCGATCGGAATGTTTAACGTCATGTAGCTTTTTCTGAAATGTGATACAATATATAGAATTCATATAGTTAGGCATGAAATCCGTAATATGTGATATTTCGGGTTTATGATGTCTAAGGTGATTGTGAATTTCAAATATTGTAATTTGACATTTTCTTTTCTGCGACCGTAAGTGTAATATGTGGTGTATCGCCGTTTTCGTTGCTATATGTCAACGACAATTGTGATACGCATATTTACTTACGTTGATGACATGTGATGTTATGTGTTGCTCTGATATGTTATATTGGATCGTCGTGATTTGAATAGCCGGGAGTTTTATGTGAGATGAGAGTTTTTATTTTCATTCATGTAAAATTCAATGTATGTAATATTCTTTTATTGGGGAACTTCCGGGTTGAGGATGCTGTCACCATTGTATATTATTTACTTTTTCGCATTAGGATAGACCCAAGGAGGAGAACACAAGCAACCGGGTTCTAGGGTCCAGTGGGAGACCAACTCGAGGAGTCGAGTCCGGGTCTCCTAATGCTAGAATTGGGAGGGTTGCTTGCCGCTCTCGTAGGGGTCTAAGGATGTGGGTTTGGCTATTCATCGCGACATTGGAATCCATGTTTTATACAGGCTCAAAATAAAACACGGACCTCCTAGTATATCCAATATTTCATATGTTATCTTCTGTTGCTGATATTCTGTGATGTGATCATTTTATATGCATGAGACGAATACTTTATTATTGTATATATGATATATAATAAATGTTGCTTATGTTTTTCACCCGCGCTAGTCCCGCCTCGGTATGCCGTTAGTTAAGTAACCTAACGGTGCATATCGGGACACTGTGACGAATGCGGATGGCTTAAGCTTACGTTGTATTTTCGTTTCTTCTGTGATGCTTAGGAAGCATAAATGATGGGACTTCAGTAATGAGATTAATGAATGAAAAAGAAACCTAAAAGATGTTGTAGAATCAAATTTTCAAAAAGTGTAGCTCTAGTTTTTGCTTTGCATAGCGGTATTCCTTGTAGATTATCCAGCACCTTATTCGATAAGGAAAAAGCCGAGATCCCTTCACTGGGAGTGACCTCTTTAGTGAAACTAGAAGATGCTACAACTCACTCGGTTTTGTTTTTGATTGCTTCTATAGTTTTTTGCTTTGCATAGTGAGTTTTTTGAAATATCCTGCACCTTATTCGATAAGGAAAGAGCCGAGATCCCTTCACCGGGAGTTACCGCTTTAGAGAAACTAGTAAAAGCCTCAAAATCACTCATTTTCAAAATCACTTGTTTCTACAATGATATCAAGTTCATTACGCAAAAGGTTTTCATAAAAACCTGTCATAGCGCTCTGTCATTTCAGATAAAGATTATTTAGTATTCGTGCTGCGTTTGTTGACCTCTGTCAAGGCGTAGTGTGCGGTAGCTGATTAGTACTTATCTGTAAAGCATGTGATGAGATTGGATTAGGGTAGTCGTACAACCTTGTTGACCACTGCCAAGGGCCGTGCGGGTGGGTTTGATTCAATCAAGAAATGACGGGTTGAACTTAACTAGTGTACTAAGGTTTGTTGACCTCTGTAAAGGTCATAGCACGCTAGGGGCAAAAGTATTATCCAGAATTTCAAGTGTTGAAATTTGCAATGAGATTGCATACCTTCTATGAGATAGTTGGATCCTGATACCCACTGCGAGTAAGTGTTACTCCTGGGAAAATTTTACACATCACAATTAGCCGATCAAGTAGGTGTCTAGAAAGGTGTTAACGGGGTTATGCCTCTGGGAAAACGAGGTTTATTTTAATTAGGTCCGTGCGAAAGCATGGGGAACCTCCCTCAAAGTTCTAACACTGGCCTGGCTGAAAGATTGGCGAACTTGTAAAGGTGTAATTAATCCCGACTAGTCTTACCTTTTAGGGTTTGAAGGAAGATTTGATAAAAGCAGTGGGAGCCATCCTGATTAGATAAGATAATAACCAATCTAATCTTGCAAGAGCATACGCTAAAGTGTTTTCTTCTCTCTCTCTCTCCAGGTAGCGACCATGTCAGGCCTTAATCAAGATAATAATATGGATGTATTGACTGAACCCGCTTATTATACTGAGCAGGGAAACGTTGGTTCCGTTCTTTCTTATAATTGTTATAAGGCTGAGCAGGGAATAGGGACATATCCGGATTCCCACGCCGCCCAAATGAAGAATAAGCATGCTGATGCATCTTCTTCGAGTGCGTTAGTTATCGAGAACTGTTTCTCAGTTCACTCTATGTCCTGGGTATTAGATACCGGATCAGGATCCCACATATGTAATATGTTACATGGTCTAAAGAAAGGTAGAGAACTGGGAAAGGGTGAATATTCCGTAAGATTAGGCAATGGTGCAAATGTTGCAGCCAAAGCAGTTGGCGAATATCACCTTGTATTGCCAAATGGAAATACATTGATTCTTAACGAATGCTATTACATTCCGACCCTGATATGCAATCTTATATCAGTTTCTTTATTAAGTAAAGAAGGATATAATTTTGTAAAACAGGATAATATTATGAATATCTTCCTGAATCAAAAATTGATTGGATCAGGCTTGTTAAATAACGGCATATACGTTCTAAATCAAACTACAGTTCTTAATATACAGAACACACACAAGAGGAAGAGTTCATAAATGAACGAAACCTTCTTGTGGCATTGTAGACTAGGTCATATCAATACGACACGACTAGCTAAGTTGCATAAGGCTGGATATTTGAATCCGTTCGAATTTTCATCTTATGACATTTGTCAGTCTTTTCTCAAAGGCAAGATGACCAAAACTCCATTTAATGGACACGGAGAAAGAGTTACGGAACTTTTAGGACTGATACATACTAATGTATGTGGTCCCATGTCTACACATGCAATGGATGGTTCCTAGTACTTCATTACATTCACTGACGATCTCTCAAGATACGGACATGTGTTCCTGTTGAAACACAAGTCTGATGCTTTTGAGAAATTCAAAGAATATAAACACGAAGTCGAGAACCAAAAGGGTAAAAGTATTAAAATCCTTCGATCTCACCGAGGAGGAGAATACTTGAGCAATGAATTTGGGACTATCTAAAAGAGAATGGGATTCTCTCTCAGCTTACTCCTCCGTATACACCACAGCACAACGGTGTATCGGAAAGAAGGAATCTCACCCTATTAGATATGGTACGCTCTATGATGAGCACCACTGAGTTACCTATTTCCTTTTGGGGTTACGCGCATGAAGCAGCAGCATACCTATTGAATCAGGTTCCATCAAAATTTGTACCTACCACACCATATGAGATATGGAGTGGGAAGAGACCATGTCTTAAACGAGTTAGGATATGGGGTTGTCCGGCCTATGTCAAAAGGCGAAATCCAGAAAAACTCGAGGCATGATCAAATCATTGTAAGTTTGTTGGATATCCTAAACATTCGAATGGATATCTATTCTACCACAGTGAACAACAAAAGGTGTTTGTTGCTCAACATGCCACCTTTTTAGAAATGGAATTTCATGCAAAAGAAATTAGTGGCGAAGAGGTAGAGCTGTAAGAAGTTCCAGCACAACAAACTACAACTGAAGATTTAGTGGAACCAGAGGATTCGATAGCTCCTAACGAACCTCAGCCTCTCTGCCGATCTAGTAGGGTTCCTCATCCACCTGAGAGATATTACGGTTTTCTCATTGATGGTGGGAGCGAGGATTGCATCATGAAAGATGACGACCTGACTAGCTTCGAGCAGGCCATCATGAGTGGAGACTCTGTGAAATGGCTCGATGCAATGCGATCTAAGATGGATTCATATACACCAACAAAGTATGGACTTTGGAAGTTGCTCCTGAAGGGGTAAAACCCATTGGGAGCAAATGGATCTTTAAGAAGAAAATTGGTGTAGATGGAAAAGTTGAGACTTTCAAAGCTAGACTTGTTACAAAAGGTTTTCGTCAACGACCAGGTGTGGATTATGATGAAACCTTTTCTCCAGTGGCTATGGTTAAGTCCATCCGGATCCTACTTGCCATTGCTGCTTACCATGACTACGAAATCTGGCAAATGGATGTTAAGACCGCCTTTCTAAATGGTGATTTAGAAGAATGCGTGTACATGACTCAGCCAGAGGGCTTCGTAGAAAGTGGGAACAGCGGAAAGGTATGCAAGCTGCTTAAATCCATCTACGAGTTAAAGCAGCAATCGCGAAGTTGGAACATCAGCTTTAATGTGGTAGTCAAAGAGTTTGACTTCATCAAGAACGTAGATGAACCTTGTATTTAAACGAAGGTGGCAGAGAGTAAGGTTGTCTTCCTCGTATTGTATGTGGATGACATACTCATGATAGGAAATGATGTTCTTATGCTGCACTCGGTCAAGCTCTTCTTATCACAAAGATTCTCAATGAAAGATCTAGGTGATGCCTCCTGCATTTTGGGGATTAAGATCTATAGAAATAGATCTAAACGGATACTGGGATTGTCCCAATCCAGGTTCATTGACACCATACTAAAGAGGTTTAGTATGGAAGAATCCAAGAGTGGGAATTTACCCACGATCTCTGGACTCACTCTATCCAAAGAGATATCTCCCAAGACTGATTTGGAGAGAGCTCGCATGCAAGGGATACCCCATGCTTCAGCAGTAGGCTCTATCATGTAAGCGATGCAATGTACCAGACCCGATGTAGAATACTCACTAAGTATAGTGAGTAGGTATCAAGAAGATCCAGGATGGAGTCACTGGACAGCTGTGAAGAACATTCTCAAGTACTTGAGAAGGATTAAAGAGATGTTCTTGGTGTATGGTAATGGAGAACTCCAGGTGGAGTCCTTCACCGATTCGAGCTTCCAGAGTGATAAGGACGACTCTAAGTCGAACTCAGGATTTGTATTTACCCTCAATGGAGGGGTGGTTTGTTGGAAGAGTTCCAAACAGGAAACCATGGCTGACTCGACGATGGAGGCTGAATACATCGCTGCCAACGATGCTGCTAAAGAGGCTGTCTGGATGAAGAAGTTCATAACTAAACTTGGTGTGGTTCCGTCCATTGAGCATCCAATACCTTTGTATTATGATAACAATGGAGCTGTGGCTTTGGCCAAGGAACCCAGGTACCATCAGAGATCCAGGCATATTCTGAGGCGGTATAATCTGATCTGGGAGATAGTTGATCACCGGGAGATCGAGGTCAGGAGAGTTGACACGAAGGACAACACTGCGGATCCACTCACGAAGGCCATACCCCAGATACAATTTGAGAGAATCTTCGGGATGTTGGGTATGAGATACCACAACAGCTGGCCTTAGTGCAAGTGGGAGAATTTTAGTTATGTATATGCCCCAGAGGCCATTATTGTGCATATGATGTATATTATAGTGGATGCTTGGATATATATAGAGAGGACATTCCTGCTCGACATGATAGTATGCTATCTGGTTGCTCTTTGTCTTAACATGTTGACTTATATTGTGTTATTATCTTATTCTCACATGTTGATAAAGCCCTTAGGATATGTACTTGACTACTAGGACTATGATGGAGTTCATACTAGTGGGGCCGGGGTATTCCACGAGTATGTTCTATAATTGTTCCTAGTCAAGGGTGTATCGAGACAGGGCATCGATACTCCAGAGTAGACTAGCGTATACGCATCTTGACCCATATGATGGGCGATGGATGATCCCACATCCATTGGTGTTTGAAATCAAAGATGGTATACGGGTGCTCAGTGGAGACTGGGTACACTGAACGTACTTCCTGAGAACTCCTAGATGGTATTATACCTATCGTCAGATAGCAGTTCTCTGGTGACACTGGTACAGGTTATTCTGTAGACCCGAAATCGTCATAGAGTCTTGTGTGATTCCCACCGTGCTTTGATTTCCACCTTACCATGTTCATGAGAACATGCAAAACGGTGGATTTTGGGTACAGTCCCGAATCACATGGAGGCAATGAGCTATAGGTGGGATTTCGTCTCTCCCGATATTGGGGGTTGATGTTGCGCTGTGTTCGATTGGCTATAACTGGAAGTCCCTGGCCAGGGCTGATATGGAGATCTACTGGGGTCTGACATCAACACGTTATGAGCCTCACATCGACACAACTTATCGGTTACCGTGGTCTGACGTTTACCACCCCTAGACTGGATATGTGACATATCAGACGAAGAGACCAGACTGTACGGTAGTGTTACTGATTGGATTCGCAAGAGTATGTACAGGCTTTCTTGTTGATCTTCTGATCGCTCAATACCCGGGTGGCTGTTACGTTTAGATGACCGCTTGCTGCTTATGGGTGTTTGATATGATCATCACCCACTGCCGGCGTATTGACGAGTCTTTAGAGTCCTACACAGAGGTTTCCTAGCTCAGGTGAAACGGAGTAGGAGTACATATATGATATGTGCGGGACCGAGATTAATACGATATATGATACCGTATTCTATTCTCGCGATATGTGATATCGGCCGATTATATGTGATATAGCCTGGTTATCGGATCAAGTGTTGATTCGATAAAATGATACATATTATATTATTCGGTTATATGTAATATAGCCGGATTATTAAATCAATTGTTGATTTAATAATTTAATGTAGAATTATATATTTGATATATTAAATTACATTAACTAATATTAGCTCACTTAAGAATTACTTTTTCTCACTTATGGATACATTTAACATATATGTGATATATGTTTATTGTATTCTTTTCTTTTGTTACAAAATTATATATATGTGATATGTATAATTGTAACATGCTAGGTTATACATGCAACAAGGGTTTATGAGATTCACACCATGGTTAGTAATTAGGGTTAGATATATATTTATTTTAGTTAATTCAAAAATTATGGACTTTTGTTATGATATTTATTTATGTTGACTAAGTTCACTCTCTTGATATTTACTAAGATATTTGTTAACCTAACCCTAACCCTAACCCTAACCCTAGCTCATGGTTTATTCTCTACATGAGTTAACCATGACATTCTTAACCGTTGGTTGCATTTCTAACCTTATCAAGATTCACTTCATCTTCTTCATTCTTCATCTCAATTCTTGCTCTCTTTACTTGAGCACTTGAAGAAAAATTGTGAGAAAAATAAAACTAAAGAGCGCCCACTTCCTACTTCATCATCCACTTCTATACTAGCCATTTAGATTAGGGTGTTAGCTTCACTAATTTCATATTAGTGAAGAGAAAGCTTGAGTTCGTGTTGCCTCGTCGTAGATCATCTTGGGTTGTGAAGACTTCAAGCAAGGATGCATCACTCACCTCATAGAGCCTCTCTAGAGTCCGGGAGCTTGATGATCGCAGCGAAGAGACTACAACTTGGAGCTTTAGAAGTGAAAGAGAAGACTACAAAGGTTTTAATCCCTAATCACTTAGAAGTATAGTAGTTTACTTTTCGTTTCCGCATGATTCTCTAGTTAATGATCTTGTTTATGGTTGTTTAAGCATGGCAAAATTTTAATTTGGCATAGATGATGCCACCCGAAACCTTGCTAGTGTACTTAGGAACCCTACAAACAGTATCCTCATATATGTCAGGCTTCGCATCCTCAGATCGGCCCTCAAATATGTCAAATCACACTTCTCCGGTCGGTATCCTCCGAATGACCGCCGGGTCAATAATAACCGTTAGGTAGTGCTCCCCTACCGGGCTCAACGTCTATCGATACGACCCTCTTGCCCCGGGGCACCTTACCGGGTCCACCATGTACCTACAGAAGGTGTCTCTCTCATTGAATCGGGTATATGTACTGTCACGACCCGAAGGTAAGGAACGTGACTGGCAATTAAATTACGAAACGTCTCAAGGAGTAACATAATCTAAGTAAGCCAAAGCCCAGAAAATTTAAACCATTTAAGGAAATAGAATGAAGGAAATCTTTTTTAAAGAAAACAATTTTAACAAAATAAAGTCACATTAAAACATTTTAAAAACATCAAAATTTTCCCGAAAATTTCGACGGAGTCTCCTCTGTAATTACTGGCCCCGAAACGGGTAGGTACAACATAAAATATGCATAAGAAAAGAATAAAGGCATGCCCAATCGGGTGCTACCTCTTCGCCAAAGGCGGAATCACAACCACACGCAATATATGTGTGTGTGTGTGTGTGTGTGTGTCATGACCAAAATTTAGGCACATGACCGGCACTTAAACCACATGACGTCAATAAGCGTAACGCAATTTAAGTAAGCCGAAAACCCAAAAATCTAAACCATCAAAAGAAGTAAGTGATAAAAATATTGTTAAAAACATTTGGAAATATCAAGTAACAATATTTAAACTTAAGTTTATTTATCTTAAAAATTTCGGCAGCACCTCCTTCGTAAAAACTAGCCCCGAAACGGCTACTAACATAGAATATAAATAAAGCATCCCCAAAAGGGAGCAAATCACACCTAAAGGCGGAAACAACCACCACTGGCATAAATATACGACGTCGTAGCGAAGAGATAGACAATATAAATGAAAAACAACATAAAGAGGTAAAACTACATAATAAAAGCCGGCTCACACGAGCATGACACCCAGAGTCACAAAATATACAATATCATCCTCACAACTCGTCGCTAAGTCAATACATGAAAGTGGTCGATGGAGAGTACTAGATACAATGAGGTATACAATGGATAATCAGATAACCGCAAACTCACCTATAGAAAAAATGCTCAAAGCCAACCGTAGCGGTATCCGCTGAAAAAGATACAATAAGAAGCCCTGCCGCGACTACTCTGATGGTCAAGCCTCCAAAACACCGTGGCACAACGGGGGTGAGTTGCCAACTCGTGAAAAGTTAGTAATATCATACAGATAATCGCAGGTATGCACGTATAGCGATAATCTATCACATGCAATCTGATAGAATAAATATGGTAATATGGATATGCAACAATCATGATCAAGGTACTCCATCAGGTACTACAAATACATGAAGCAATGCATATCAAATAACTACTGAGTATGGGATAAAACATATCATCATCAGTGAATAATCATTGTGGAAAAACCGGTGTCCATCAAAGACACCCCAAATCCCAATACCTCAGGCGCCGTTACATTGATCGGCCCTCATATCTGTAAATCTCATGGAACCTGAGTGCCCAACATCGGCACTCGAAAACATCATGAAAACTCGTGTACAACATCGACACGTAAATCCACATAAATTGGGCTCCGTCGGTCCAGATCAGCCCACGGGCTCCGTCAGTCCGGATCGGCCCATATCCATCTCATGACTGCGGTCGGTATCCTCCGGATAACCGCCAGGTCCAACCAATCACCGGTAGGTATTGCTCCCTCTGCCATGCTCATTGTCTACACCACAAAAACCATTTCTTTTCCCGGGGTACCATACCGGGTTCACCATGTACCCGCGGACGGTGCCTGCCGCTCTTTGAATCGTGTTTCAACACAAGTCTCAGAACCGAGAAAACTAATGGTGGACGCACCAAAATATCATATCAAGAGAAACCAGATTTTCAAAACAATGCATACTTTCTTGAAATATCCCCACGGTTCTCAAATCCATAAATCACATGAAATCCGTATCTCAATGCGTAATCCATGAAATATGATATTTGCAACATAAAACAGTAATATAAGCATATCAAGGGAAAACCGCTCTTTTAAATGAATCCATTTTTTAAATATATCATGCGGTTCCCAATTCCTCTAAAATCAAATGCAACATCATATAAAGGTGCACATGTAGCTATAGAAAGGTATGGGTGTACACATGTAAGTATCTATGCAGGATGCATTTCATATGTGCAATAGAACAAGAATGAACGTCTCAATTTCATTAACAAATACAATACCACAAATGTGTATAGGTTGTGCGTGTCATGGCAATTACCGACGGTGTGGGTGTAGCATACATTTTAGTGCTCGTGCAACATGAACCGTCAGTAATGGTGCAGTGTCCACTAGGTACTAAGTCGAGGGACAATAAGTAATGGTATGCAATGATGCTCATGAACAATCAACATATATTCATATAAACATGCGGCTATAATATCATATCTAGCCCTGACGCTTAACGCCATGTGGGCGATTTCCCCGTAGATGTTAAATCTACTCACCGATGATCTCGAGCTAGGTAAATCCAATCACCTGCTTTCCTTTCTTCGTAGCGTCCGAAGTCCCTGTCTGCGATCCTATTAACACAAAACACAATAACGCGTGGATTTGGCAAACTACCCAATAAAAAAAAAACACAACGCCAATTAACGAATCGATTTCCTTAAGCTACAAAAGGGTTCGCTTATCGGCAAACGTGTGTAGCGACATCATCAAAACCAGCCCACGACTGCAAGCTACCCGAAACACTTAAACTACGTCGGATCAATCGTATCGCACTTTGCCGAAACGCCTAAATTTAGCTAAGTTCTCCTAGATTTTACCTACTGTCAAAACCTAAAAATCTACCAGTACCAAACACCCCAAAACACCTACACACAGCTACTCTAAAAATCCCAACTCCCCAGTCCCCATAAAAATTGAGCTCTCCAGAATTTCCCCATGTGTCGTCGGCCAAAACAGGTGGAATTGGGTTCGGGTTTCAGGTGAACACTCAGGGCTTATAACAAAACACTACTATATTGCTAGATTTTACAGTAAAGATTCGTGGTCGTAGCAGATCACAGTGACCCTAATATGACACTAAAAATACGATAAGTGCTCAAAACTATATCTTTAGTGTTCTAAACGACAACTACTAAGCAACATCACATAAGAACAACCTAATTAGCAGTTAGAGATCATTATCTATCCATACTTGCTCAAAACCCTAGCTTTCCATGCTCCAAGTCATCTTAGCGGCTTAATCTTGACTTGTGTAGGGTTTTAGCGGGGTTTAGTGGTGATTTGGTTTGGTTTAGTGAGGATTTTGGTAAGGTTTCAGTTTGAAGGGAAGAGAATAAGAAGGTGAACAATTAGAGAGGGTGTGGGTGTTAGGGAAAAGAAATGGGGAGTGTGAGGGTGGGGAAGACAAATGGGGGTGTGAGATTAGAGTGAGCCATGCCCCTTTCTCTCTCCTAATTAAATGCAAGCCATGATTGCCTCATGCTTCATCATTCGCATGGTCAACCCTCCCTCTCTCTCTCAAGTAAACCCTAAAACAACTCTTATTTTAAAAACTAATTAACTTAAATAATTACATAAAACTTAATGGAAATGGTGTTAAGGTGCCATGGCTACTTAAGCATGGTAAACCCTAATTAAGCCTAGGTTAACATGCACAAGTGTGTGCAAGCCCGAAATAAATAATAATAAAATATTAATTAATTTTTATAAAATATGTGAAAACTATTTTGGTAAACGTTTTACTAAAAATCCGCATTATCGCTTAATTAACACTAATCGCATTCTATGGTGTTATAATCTTCCCCCTTAAAGAAATTCGTCCCTGAATTTAAAAATCTTACTATGCGTACCTTCAAAGAGATAAGGGAATTTCTTCCGCATCTCGCTCTCGGCCTCCCAAGTGACCTCTTCAGTATTCGGGCCATGCCAAAGAACCTTCACCGATGGCAAGACCTTTGACCGAAGTTTCTTCACCTGCCGATCCAATATAACTACCGGCTGCTCGGTGAACGAAAGTTCGCACTCTAGCTGAACGGTCTGGTGGTGAATCATGTGAGAAGGGTCATGAAGGTACTTGTGAAGTATCAAAACATGGAATACGGGGTGAACATCCGGAAAACTGGGCAGAAGTGCCAAACGATAGGCAACGGTACCAACTCGCTCAAGGATCTCAAAAGGACCTACAAATCTGGGACTAAGCTTCCCTTTCTTCCCAAATCTCACCACGCCCTTCATCGGAGAAATCCGTAGGAATACATGATCCCGTACTGCGAACTCGAGCCTGCGACGATGACGGTCGGCATAAGACTTCTGTCTATACTGGGCTGCTCTCATCCTATCCTGAATCAACTGGATCTTCTCCATAGTCTCTTGAACTAGCTGGGATCCTAAGATCCTGCTCTCGCTGAGCTCGGTCCAACAGACTGAGGATCGACACTTTCTACCATACAAAGCCTCAAAAGGTGCCATCTGAATCGTCTCTTGATAACTAATATTGTAGGAGAACTCTATCAACGGCAAGTGACGATCCCAACTGCTACCAAAATCAAGCACGCACGCATGAAGCATATCCTCCAGAGTCTGTGTAGTCCGCTTTGACTGGACATCAGTCTACGGATGGAAAGCGGTGCTAAAACTCAATCAGGTACCCAAAGCTTCCTGAAGCTACTGCCAAAGACGGCTAGTGAACTGGGTGCCCCTGTCGGATACGATGCATATGGGAACGCCATGCAAACGCACAATCTCATCAATATACAACTGAGCATACTGAGCATAACCGAAAGTGGTCTTCACTAGAAGTAAGTGAGCCGCTTTCGTCAATCGGTCAACAATCACCCAAATAGAGTCATACCCTCGACTGGACCTGGGTAGACCCACAACGAAATCCATGGAGATTTGTTCCCATTTCCACTCCTGAACAGGTAATGGCTGCAATTCTCCTGCCGGTCTCTGATGCTCATCCTTGACTTGCTGACAAGTCAGGCACCTCGAAACAAAATCCGAAACATCACTCTTCATTCCTGCCCACCAGTAGATATCTCTCAAGTCACGATACATCTTGGTGGAACCTGGGTGAACACTATAAGCTGACTGATCTGCCTGCTCTAGGATCTCGTGTCTCAACCCATCGGTATCAGGTACACACAAGCGAGTCCCGGAACGCAGCACACCCTGGTCATCAATCAAGAACTCTGAATCTCTACCCTGCCGAACATGCTTAAGAATCTCAGACATACGGGCATCGGCGGGCTGTGCCTCACGAATACAATCTAATAGAAGTGGACGGGCGCGGACATGAGCAAGCTGTCCCCCAGTAGAAGTGAACTCAAACTGTACTCTGCTGTCGCACAAGATCTGCCAATCTGCAGAAAACTGTCTCTGAACTGTGCTCAATTGGGACAAGCTACCCCTGGGCCTACGAATCAAAGCATCAGCTACCACATTCGTCTTGCCCGGGTGATAATGGATCTCACAATCATAATCCTTCACAAGATCTATCCAACGGCGATGTCTCAAATTCAGATCCCGCTGCTGGAAGATGAACTTTAAGCTCTGGTGGTCTGTGAAAATCTGACATGACTCCCCATACAAGTAGTGTCTCCAAATCTTAAGTGCAAAGACAACCGCGGCCATCTCAAGATCATGAGTGGGATAATTCTGCTTGTGCTTCTTCAACTACCGGGAAGCATAAGCGATAACTCTATCATGCTGCATCAATACACAACTGAGCCCCACTCGAGAAGCATCATAGTAAACGACAAAGCCGCCCGATCCAGAAGGTAAAGATAAAACTGGCACAGTCTGACCGAGTCTTCAACTGCTGAAAACTCAGCTCACTTGCCTCTGTCGAAAGAAAAGGAACTCCCTTCTTGGTCAGTTCGGTCAGCAGTGCAGCGATACTCGAGAAATCCTGCAAGAAACGGCGGTAATAACCGGCTAACCCTAAAAAGCTGCGGACCTCTGTCACTGATACAGGTCTGGGCCAAAGTTGTACGACCTCGATCTTCCTCGGGTCTACACAAATACCCTCTCCCGTAACCACATGACCTAGGAAGTCAACACAATCAAGCCAAAAGGCACACTTCTAGATTTTAGCAAATAGCTGGCGCTCTCTCAATGTCTGCAAAGCAATCCTCAAGTGCTGCTCATGCTCCTCTCGACTCTTGGAATAAACCAGAATGTCATCAATAAACACAATAATAAACTGGTCAAGGAACGACCTGAAAATCTGGTTCATCAAATCGATGAACGCTGTTGGGGCATTGGTGAGTCCGAACGACATCACCAAAAACTCATAATGCCCGTAGCGCATACGAAAAGCGGTCTTCGGAATGTCATCATTCCGAACCTGCAACTGATGATAACCCAATCTCAAATCAATCTTGGAAAAATTTCCCGCACCCTGGAGCTTATCAAAAAAATCGTCAATGCAAGGTAAAAGATACCTATTCCGCACCGTAGCTCGGTTCAGTTGACGATAATCAATGCACAACCTCAAACTACCGTCCTTCTTCTTGACGAACAGAATAGGAGCTCCCCAAGGAGAAACACTCGGACGTATAAGTCCCCTATCAAGCAACTCATGCAGCTGATTCTTAAGCTCCTTAAGCTCCGTCGGGGCCATCCGATAAGGCGGTATAGAAATAGGCCCCGTGCTAGGGGTCAAATCAAAGCAAAACTCAATCTCATGCTCTGGCGGCAATCCAGGCATCGGAAAAAACGTTAGGAAACTCTCTCACGATAGGAACCCGGTCCAACAAATCTACCGTGGCTCCGGTATCTGGTATGAAAGCCAAGAATCCCCGACATCCTCTCCTCAAAAGCCGACTAGCGCAAAGGGCTAAATTCAAACTGTGAGGGGCGGCACTACGGTCTCCCTGCACAACAAGAAATGACTCGCCGGGAAAACAAAACCTGACTGTCTTCTCATGGCAGTCCACAGACGCATAGCAAGTAGCTAACTAGTCCATGCCCAGGAGAACGTCGAAGTCCAACATCTTAAGAAGGATAAAGTCAACGGACGATTCTCTCTCTCCAATATGGATGGCACACGACCGAAACACATGTCGCGCAACAAATAACTCGCCAAAAGGAGTAGTCACGACAAGCGGCTGATCTAGCAAACACGACTCTCGCCCCAACCTCGGCATGACGTATGTAGAAACATACGAGTGCGTAGATCCCGGATCAAACAAAACGTGTGCATCGAAGGAACATACTGAAAGTGTACATGAAACCACTACATTGGACGCCTGCGTGTCCTGATGAGTCAAAGCAAATACTTGAGCCTGCCCTCTACCGGCAACTGGCTGCCCTTCGCCTCTGCCACCCCGTCCTCTCTGAACAAAACCTCCGCAACCACGACCTTTCTGAGCAACAGTCTGACATGGAGCATCAACAAGCGTAGGAGGCCGCTCTCTAAGGTGAAGGTGGTAAGATAACATGTGGAACCGCTGCCACCCTCTGGCGTATCACGGTACAATCCCTAACGAGGTGATGTGGACTGCCATACCCAAAACACCCAGATGACGACTGCTGACCCTGTGGGTAAGAGCTAAATAACTGGTCTTGTCCCAAGCCTCTGCTACCCCTACGACCTGAACGAAATCTGTCGCGGCGTCTATGTACCGGTCCCCGGGCTGGTACATCAGTACAAATTCTCTTCGGTCCCGGAATGACCGAAGTCTCGGATAGGCACTCCTCAACCAGTAGGGCTGCGTCCACCGCGGCTGCATATGTGTCAAACTGCTGGGAGCAGATAGTGAGGAACAACTGGGTAATCGGGCCTCGGACAAATCTCTTGATCCACATCTCCTCGGTATCTACCAAATATGGAGCATATAGAGATTACTGGGTAAACTGAATGTCATACTCTGCCACCGTCATACCTGGAGTCTGGCGTAACGACTCAAAACTGCGAGCTCGAGCATTCCTGACGCTCTGCGGAATCACAACCACACACACACACACAATATATATATATATATATATATGTCATGACCCAAATTTAGGCACGTGACAGGCACGTAAACCAGGTGACGTCAACAGGCGTAACGCAATTTAAGCCGAAAACCCAGAAATCTAAACCATCAAAAGAAGTAAGTGATAAAAACATTGTTAACAACATTTGGAAATCTCACGTAACAATCTTTAAACTTAAGTTTATTTATCTTAAAAATTTCGGCAGCACCTCCTTTGTAAAAACTAGCCCCGAAACGGTTACTAACATAGAATATAAATAAAGCATTCCCAAACGGGAGCAAATCACGCCCAAAGGCTGAAACAACCACCATAAGCATAAATTTACGGCGTCGTAGCGAAGAGATAGACAATATAAATGAAAAACAACATAAAGAGGTAAAACGACATAATGAAGGTCGGCTCACACGAGCACGACACCCAGAGTCACAAAATATACAATATCGTCCTCACAACCCGTCTCTAAGTTAATACATGAAAGTGGTAGATGGAGAGTACTAGATACAATGGGGTATACAATGGATAATCAGATAACCGCAAACCCACCTATTGCAAAAAGGTTCAAAGCCAACCGTAGCGGTATCCGCTGAAAAAGATACAATAAGAAGCCCTGCTGCGACTACTCTGAGGGTTAAGCCCTGCCGCGACTACACTGTGGCACTACGGGGGTGAGTTGCCAACTCGTGAATAGTTAGTAACATCGTACATATAATCGCAGGTATGAACGTACAACGATAATCTATCACATGCAATCTGATAGCATAAATATGGTAATATGGATATGCAACAATCATGATCAAGGTACTCCATCAGGTACTATAAATACATGAAGCAATTCATATCAAATAACTACTAAGTATGGGATAAAACATATCATCATCAATGAATCATCATTGTGGAAAAACCGGCGTCCATCAACGACACCCTAAATCCCAATAGCTCAGGTGTCGTCACTCTGATTAGCCCTCATATCTATAAATCTCATGGAACCTGAGAGCCCAACATCGGCACTCGAAAACATCATGAAAACTCGTGTCCAACATCGACACGTAAATCCACATAACTCGGGCCCCGTCAGTCCGGATCGGCCCACGGGCTCCGTCAGTCCGGATCGGCTCATATCTATCTCACGACTCCGGTCTGTATCCTCCGGATAACCGCCAGGTCTAACCAATCACCGGTAGGTAGTGATCCCTCTGCCAGGGTCATTGTCTATACCACAAAAACCATTTCTTTCCCCGAGGTACCATACCGGGTCCACCATGTACCCGCAGACGGTGCCTACCGCTCCTCGAATCGGATTTCTATCATAAGTCTCAGAACCGAGAAAACTCATGGTGGACGCACCGAAATATCATATCAAGAGAAACCGGGTTTTCAAAACAATGCATACTTTCTTGAAATATCCCCACGGTTCTCTAATCCATAAATCACATGAAATCCGTATCTCAATGCGTAATCCATGAAATATTATATATGCAACATAAAACAGTAATATGAGCATATCAAGGGAAAACCGCTGTTTTAAATGAATCCAGTTTTTAAATATATCACGCGGTTCCCAATTCTTCCAAAATCAAATGCAACATTATATAAAGGTGTACGTGTAGCTATAGCAAGGTATGGGTGTATACATGTAAGTATGTATTCATGATGCATTTCATATGCGCAATAGAACAAGAATCAATGTCTCAATGTCAATAACAATTACAATACCACATATGTGTATAGGTTGTGCGTGTCATGACAATTACCGACGGTGTGGGTGTAGCATACAATTTAGTGCTCGTGCAACATGAACCGTCTGTAATGGTGCAGTGTCCACTAGGTACTAAGTCAAGGCACAACAAGTAATTGTATGCAATGATGCTCATGCACAATCAACATATATTACGTGTCGCTATAATATCATATCTAGCCCTGACGCTTAACTCCATGCGGGCGATTTCCCCGTAGATGTTAAATCTACTCACCGATGATCTCGAGCTAGGTAAATCCAATCACCTTCTTTCCTTTCTTTGTAGCGTCCGAAGTCGCCGCCTGCGATCCTATTAACACAAAACACAATAACACATGGATTTAGCAAACTACCCAATAAAAAACAAACACAACGCCAATTAACGAATCAGTTCCCTTAAGCTACAAAAGGGTTCGCTTATCGGCTAACGTGTGTAGCGACATCATCAAAACCAGCCCACGACTGCAAGCTACCCGAAACACTTAAACTACGTCGGATCAATCGTATCGCACTTTGCCGAAACGCCTAAATTTAGCTAAGTGCTCCCAGATTTTTCCAACTATCAAAACCTAAAAATCTACCAGTACCAAACACCCTAAAACACCTACAGACAGCTACTCTAAAAATCCCAACTCGCCAGTCCCCATAAAAACCGTGCTCGCTAGAATTTCCCCAAGTGTCGTCGGCCAAAACAGGTGGAAATGGGTTCGGGTATCAGGTGAACACTCAGGGCCTACAACAAAACACTACAATATTGCTAGATTTTACAGTAAAGATTCATGGTCATAGAAGATCACAGTGACCATAATATGACACTAAAAATACGATATGTGCTCAAAACTCTATCTTTAGTGTTCAAACGACAACTACTAAGGAACATCTCATAATAACAACCTAATTAACAGTTAGATATCATTACATATCCACACTTGCTCAAAACCTAGATTTCCATGCTCCAAGTCATCTTAGTGGCTTAATCTTGACTTGTGAAGGGTTTTAGTGGTGATTTTGTTTGGTTTAGTGAGGATTTTGGTAAAGTTTCAGTTTGAGGGGTAGAGAATGAGAAGATGAAAAATTAGAGAGGGTGTGAGTGTTAGGAAAAATAATTGGGGAGTGTGAGAGTGGGGAAGACAAATGGGGGTGTGAGTTTAGAGTGAGCCATGCCCTCTTCTCACTCCTCATTAAATGCAAGCTATGCTTTTCCCATGCTTCATCATTTACATGGTCAACCCCCCTCAAGTCAACCCTAAAACAACTCTTATTTTAAAAAAACTAATTAACTTAAATAATTACATTAAACTTAATGGAAATAGGGTTAAGGTGCCATGGCTACTTAAACATGGTTAACCCGAATTAACTCTAGGTTAACATGCACAAGTGTGTGCAAGCCCGAAATAAATAATAATAAAATATTAATTAATTTTTACAAAATATGTGAAAACTATTTTGGTAAACTTTTTACTAAAAATCCGCATTATCGCTTAATTAAAACTAATCGCATTCTAATGTGTTACAATATATATATATATATATATATATATATATATATATATATATATATATAGCGCAAATAGCATATAAAAACACGAAAACAAGAAAACATCACGTCGGCTCAAGTGAGCTCGACCCCAAGAGAAACAACACATATACTAATCTCACTGACACATTTTTTAGGTCACATATACAATGGTAGAAATGATAGATGGAGAATATGTCACGACCCCGAAATTGGCACGTGACGGCCCTAATACTACGCAACGCCTAAAGACGTAACGCAGTAAAAGAAAGCCAAAAACCCAGAAATCTAAACCATGAAAATACAGAAAAGATAATAAAAGTTTTTGAAACATTTGAAATCGCAACCCAAATTCTTTAAAAGTCCCACTTTCTATATTTAAAATTTTGGCAACACCCCCTTTTTGTAAAAATTGGCCCAAAGGCGGAAAATAATCTACATCACAAATATACGACGCCGTAGCGAAGAAATAAGAGACAATAGAGATAAAGCTGTATATAAGACAACAAAGCCACAATAATATACAATATCGTCCTCACCAAGTCTCTAAGTCAACAACATAATAGTAGATGGAGAGTACAAGATACAACGAATGTACAATACAAAATACAGATAACCACCAAAACCCACCTAAGCAAAATAGCCCACTGCGAGCCGATGCGGTATCAGTAGCAAAAGATGATAGGTGAATAGCTGAATAACCTGCCTTGACTACTCTGGGGAACACCTGCAATACCTGTGGCACAACGGGGGTGAGTTGCCAACTCGTGAATAGTAAATAACATATGCAGATAATCGCAGGAATGTACGTACATCATGAATCTAAGATATACAATTTACAGTAATAACAGGTCATGTGAATGCAGAATAATGGAAAGTAGACTAGCAAGTACAATCAATATATGAAGCAATAATAACATGACAGTAGTATGCAATAACCATGAAATAGGGATATGAGAATGTAGATATGCAGCAAGCATGAAGGGTACACTAACAGGTACTCCTAATACATGGAACAGTGCATATGTGAAAAGGTATGAGGTATGGAGTGAAATATGTCATCCCATGGAATCCTGTCATCGTGGTAGGATCACAATCCATCAAGACACTCAAATCCCAATTCCTCAAATCAGCCCCCAAGTTGGGCTCTCACATCATATAAGTCCCACATCTCCTCAATGTACAATATCGAATAATCTCCTATATCCCGAAGGTACAAATCAGTAATCCCATATGTATGTCCAATATCCAATCTGAATGAATCACCTAATACCCCCAAATAAAATCTCAAGTAGAATTCTAACATCCTAAAGGTATATATTTGCATAAATAAATATGATGGGGTCAATACACATATATTAGCGTTCCATTCCTCTAATATTGGTGTAAGGGTATATATAACAACGGCTAAATCCCCTGTTAAATATACAAAGGTGTTTAAAGGAAATATCATGAAAACAATGTGCCAAGCATCGACACAGAAATCCTGATAGGTACGTATCATACGCTATCCCGAAAGCACGAGTGCCTAGCTCTGACTCTCGCCTTTCGACGTATGCATACGTGCATGACTCCCAACGGTATCTCCCTGATCCCCGCCGAGTCATTAGTACTTTCACCGGTAGGTACTCGCCCGCCTCCAGGCTCAATCAGCAAAGTCCATCGATCATCTTGCCGAGGGGAACCATACCGGGCCCCACCATATACTATCATACGGCAACCACACCTCGTATGGAGTATATAATCAGAACCGATAAATCTCATGGGTGGCTGCGCAAATATCATATCAAGGAAACCGGGTTTTTCAATGTATGCATAATTTCATGAACCCCCGAGGTTCCCAAATCCAGAAAACATCATGTAAAATCCAAATAGACAATGCGCAAATCCAGGAATAAATATATGCGATCTATCTGAAATGCGAGCATATAAGGAAAATAGATGTATGCAAAATCAATAAGGTACAGCTGAGTATAGGTGTCTACCTATAAGTAAGTGATGTCGTATACCCCCCTAGGTATAAGTAAAATATGTAGGATACCCCCTGGGTATAAGTAAAACATGAGCAAGGTATACCTGTAGCTGTATCGTAAAGTGTATATGTACCTATCACTAATGGTATGATACACTATAGGTATACCGACAAGCTAGATGTCATGTGTGAGAAGCAATATAGTACCTGTAAGGAGTTTGTGTGTGACATGGCAATTATTGACGGTGTGTGTGTGACATACAATCCGTGCTCGTGCAACACGAACCGTCAATAATATGTGCAGTGTCCTACGGCTGCTAGTCACAGTATCATTATATCTAATAAATAGGGTAAGGCACAATTCTAACAATGACGTAGAATACGCAACAAGTATTAGAATCCTAGCCCAGACGCATAACGCCATGCGGGCGATTCCCCTGTAGATGTTAAATCTACTCACCTACGCTCCACGCTAGGTGAATCCTACCACCTGTCTTCCTCTGTAGCCGTGTCCGTAGTTCCCGCCTGCAAACCTGAAAATGAGACAAGGAAATTATATATAAGCCAAATATTCCGCAAAACGCGATATCAAACCCAAACGAGAAACTCGCGTCGCGAACTAAACGCGCGTGTGCACGATACACTAAAACGTGTGTATACGCGTCTAAAACTACCGCGACACGCCGCGACACGCTGGATCGCAGAACCCACTCACGTATCGTGCGTATCGCGCAAACACAACGGACATGAACTACGATATTTGATCCCAGATTTTCTTACAGGTCAAATCTTACAAAACTACACATGCCAAAACACTACAATACACTGCAGAAATCCCTAGCCAAGACCCCAACACCCAACTCCTCTTCCTGGCCTTAATTTGCGGCCAGATTGCTTTAATTGGCGGCCTGGGTAGGGAATTAGGGGCTCGTGTTCTTGTGGTGTTGTCTATACCTAGTGAGCATACTGTAGTTTTCTCAATTTTAACCTGAAAGGTCCGGGTCAAAAGCAGATCACAGATTGCCAAAATATCGCATAAAAACACCAATTTTGCACAAAGATCAAACCCTATGGTATTTTAGTGAAATCCGGGGTTACTTTCAGTTAAGGTGACCCTAACAACACTAAAATAAGCTAGGTTAACTAACACAATCATCGCTTAGACAACATTCCACATAAATCACCTTAATTCGCACTAAACTCATAATTAACACAAACCGACACAAATTACACACAAGCTAAGCAAATAGGAAATTGGGTCAAGAAATATACCCTAAGGGGCCCTAGGAATCAAGAGAAGAAGAGAATGGGGGAGGATGAGCTGCTGCAAGAGCTGGAGCTGTTGCTGCCTCTGTTGCTGCCTGCTGTTGCTACTGCTGTTTGCTGATGCTGTTGTTGCTGATGGAGCTGTTGTTGTTTCTGTTGTTGTTGTTGCTGCTGCTTCAGCTGAAGATGAGTGTGTGTGTGTGTGTGTGTGTATGAGAGAATGAGATAACAAGAGAAATGAGAGTGAGGGTGAGAATGAGAATGAGAGAAATTCAAACACCCCCTCTTCTCACTCTCTCTCACCTCATTTAATGGGCATGGCACAAGCCATGTAGCCCCATGCCCCCTCTCTCTCTCCCAAAGTCAACAATGAAAGTCAAACTTTAAAACCCCATTTAAATTCATTTTTCTTTTAAAGAACAACCATGCACACTTAAAACCCAAAACACTTAAACAAATTTATAAAACTAGATTAAGAAATGGTTAAACCCCAAATTAACACCCTAGTTATCATGCACAAGTGTGTGCAAGCCTAGGAAAAATCTAACAAAATATTCATTAAATAGGATAAAATAATTAAAAACCAAATTGGTAAACTTTTTATTAAAAACCATACATTAAAATATAATTAGCCACAAAACACATTCTAAGGTGTTACAATCTCCCCCCTTAAAAGAAATTCGTCCCCGAATTTAAAAATATACTGCTGCGCGTACCTTCAAAGAGAAGATTACAACTCTCAAATCTCGCTCGCAGCCACCCAAGTGATTACCTCACTATACGGCTACACCCAAGAAAAACCATTCACAGATGACAAGACCCTTGACCGACGTTCCTCCACCTGCGAGCCATTAACATAACTGGCTGCCGGTGAGCGAAACGATCGCGTCCAAGCCGAAAGGTCTGGTGCCAATCATGTGAGAAAGGTCAAGAAGGAAATTGTAAAGTATCATCACAAGGAATACGGGGTGAAAACTCAATAATCTGAGCGGAAGAGCTAAACTAAAGGCAACGAAACTAACTCGCTTATAGGATCTCGAAAGGACCTAAAATCCCGGGATAAGCTTCCTAAAACTCAACATGTCATTTATCGAAAAAATCCGCAGGAATACATAATTTTCTACTGCGCACCTAAGTCTACGACCAACACAGTCGGCATAAGACCTCTATTTGCACTGGCTATTCTCATCCTGACCTGAAATAATTGGATCATCTCCGAAATCTCTAGACATAGCTGGGGTCCAAAATCCTACTTACGCAGAGTCAGAAAAACAACAGACTGGTGATCGACACGACCTAACCCCTAATCCTAAAGGTTGCCAATTGGAGTGTCTCCTGATAACAGCTATCGAAGGAGAACCCTAACGATGGCGAGTGACGATCCCCAACTGCTGACAACAATTAACACAAACACACAACTTAACAAAGAACAACTGAGCAAACTGAGTAGAACCGGACGACAAGAATCCGAATGGAGTCACACCCTAACTAAACCTGCGTAGAAGCCATAACGAAATTCGTGGAGATCTGCTCCCACTCCTACTTCGGAACGGTTAAAGGTTGCAACTCTCCAGCCGGCCTCAGATGCTCAACCCAAGCACACCACAAGACAGACACTCTGAAACGAAACCTGAAACTTCTCTTTACATCCTTGTCCACCCGTAACTATCTCACAAGTCATATCGAGGTTGGTGGAACTTGAATGAATACAGAGAGTTGACTGATGTGCTTGCTCTAGGATTTCACGTCTCTACCCGATAACATCAGGTACACAAACGCGTCCTTAACTTAGCACACCCGCATCACAAATCAAGGACTCCGAATCATTACCCATTCGAGTATGCTCAAGTATCTCTGACGAACGAGCATCGTGTTAGTGTATATGCCCTAGGGGCCATTATTGTATCATACTTGTATGTATATTACTTAATGGAAGCTTGGGATATTCACAGTTGTATATACAGTCTTGCTAAAAATGGTAGTATGCTATTTGGTTTGTGTCTACTTTAATATGTGCATATGTTTCTTGTAACGTATCACTTATACATATTAGTAGATCCCATAGGATCTTTGCTTGATTACCAGCGTTGTGATGGCAGTCATACTAGTGGGGGCTGGGTAGTCTCTAAGCAACATCCTATACTTGTCCCTAGTCGAAGGATTATCGAGACTAGGCATCGATACTCCAGAGTAGACTAGTGTGTATGCTTCTCATCCCAGTTAGGGAGATGGTTTGTCCCACAGCCATCAGTACGTCGTACTGGAGATAGTATACAGGTGCTCGTTAGGTTACGGGTACACCGGACAGGACTCGCAGGGGAACTGTTGGTTGGTATTATACTAATCGTCAGTTAACAGTTCCCAGGTGACATGAGTAAAGCATAGTCCGCAGACTTGACACTGCTACTTCGCCTCGAGTGTGTCCCACTGTTCTTAGATTGCTACCCTACCACGGCTCAAAGGACTCGTGCAAACAGGTAGCAGTTGGGTGCAGTCCCGAGCACTTGGAGGCAGTGGCGGTTAGAAAGGATTCATCTCTCCCGGTATTGGGAGTTGATATCACGTTGTGTCAGAGAGCCATTACGCAAAGTCCCTGTCCAGGGCAAGCGAGATTTACTGGTAGGTTCCAGTAGTTTCTCAGGGTGTAATGGGCTACGCTCTGACACAACTTATACCGCTATTAGGGGACTGACGCTTTCCGCCCCCTAGGCTCGATATGCGATAGTCTTAGACGAACAGACCGGACTGTACGAAGATTGTCACATCAGGCTCAGTAGGAGTTCGGATGGGTTTCCTCATCGGCCTTCTTATCGACATCTACCTGGGGACCGTTATGTACAGCTAGTGCCGCTTGCGGTCTGTGGTTAAACCCACTGCCAGCGTAGTGTCGAGTCTTTAGAGTCCCACACAGAGAGTTTCCCTGCTCCAGGCAAAACGATATAGAGTTCGTATGGTTTTACGACAAGGGTTCGGACGCATACGTGTGTTTACGCACTACGACGTTCGGACAGTTTTTACTAGTCGGCTTTGGTTTAAGCCAGATTCTAGTATCAGGTTATTGGATTTATACAGTCTGATGTTTTTCCGTGTTTTCACGGATTGGAGGGGCATTCTCGTAATTTTCCGGGAAGCTTCTAGAAGCATGGTGACTTGGGGGTTAAGGTGGCATATGCATTATTGGATTAATGAGTCATGTAGTGATTCATACAATGAGTTAATGATTCATTTAATGTTTTATATGACTCATGTGATGAATCACTTTGTGTATTAATGAAACATGGTGATAATTCATTATTTATTATTTACTTAATATTATCATATGTTTCATATATACACAAATGATTTCATTCATCCAAAAAGATTTCACTTTCTCACCTTCTCTCTCATCAAGCTCTCTCTCTTCAAACCCTAACTCTAACCTCTCATGAGTTGAGATCAAGGGTTAGCTAGACTAATACATCCATAACCTCACTCTATATCCCCTATGTAGCTTAGATTAGCAATTTGAGCAACCTAGTTATCTCAAGTAGAGATCAAGCTTGGTGTAGGAGCTCTCGGGTGGATCGTCTTTGACTCGAGGAGGCCGTTGAGGTGCCGATATTGCAAGGAGCCTACGAGGAGTGGAGGATAGCGATGAAGACCCGAAGGACAAGTAACGTGAGGTATAACTTCGAATCCGAGCAGTTAAACCTCTCGTAGTTTGCTAGTAACGGTTTAGATACGATTCATGCGCTCAAGTCCATGTTACGAAGCTTTGATAATCGTTTTTCATATATTCTGTCTCCCCGCAAGTTCGTGGGGTGTGTAACATGGACTTACAGTGGTATCAGAGCCAACTAAACCATTACTAGCTTGTTAGCAACTAATTAGATGTTCGATCGACGGACAAACGCGAAAAACGAAAACCTAACCCTAACAGTTTCTGTTAATTTTAAACGTGTCGAAAAAAATATTTGATATGCCTTAAAATTTACAGCAGGGGATTATAAGAATTCTGGGAAAATACGAGACTTCAACTCGGTAATACGGCCGCGGATCCGCGGCAAGATAGTGATTTTGGCCGCGGATCCGCCGCCGAGTCAACTCCGAGTTGACTCGGATTTGCTCAGTAATTCATATTATTTGGTTTTCTGTTTTCCAGAATGTTCTGTTTCTACCCAGGTTACTTCAGTGCAGGTTTGCTTTTGGGGTAGACACGGATAAAGGTTGTCGATCGATGTTCTAAGTTATTTGCTAATTGGGTTTTTATCTGTAATGTTTAATGTGTTCGTAAACCTCCCCTAACAGCTAGTATGTCGGTTGGCAGGGGGTTGCACATTTCTGTAATGTTTACTGTTTGTGTATATGGACTTGATTGGAGTGTTGTGATGATTAGCCGGGGTTTTAGATGGGTTTAATATTCATTCATTCGATGTAAAAGTAATAGATGTAATATTCTTTTGCGGGACGCATCCAGGTTGCGGTTGTAGCCATCGTTGTATTATTTCTTTTTACTGTTTTTGCTCCTAGGATAGACCCAAGACGGGGTACACAAACTACCGGGTACTTCAAAGTGTTTAGTGTCCTACTCACTTTGTTGAGGGAGACCGCTTCACTTCGGGTACTTGGCGGGTAGTTTGCCGTACCCGTAGGGGTCTAGGGTGGGGTAATGGCTATTCATCACAACTGTGTAATCCGTCTTTTATTGCAGGCTCAAAGCAAATGCGGATTGCTAGTATATCCAATAAAGTTCATCTGTGATCTGGAATGCTTATTATTGCGTCTGACGAACGTACAATATCTATATATGATAGCTATTAGACATCACTTATGTTTTACACCCGCGCTAGCCCAGCCCCCGCTCTGTCTTTAGTTAAGTAACCTAACGGGTGATGACGGTACCTAGTGGCGAATGCAGATGGCATAAGAGGACGTGGTATTTTCATTGTTTTCTGCAATGATAGGATAAATGATGGGACGCATTATTTTAATGCAAAGAAAATAAACTATAGTTTAATCGTTGGAACAAATTTAAAAGAAACCACTCGGTTATTTTAAAAGATCAGAATGTTTAAATTACGGAGCTTTAACCACTCCTTTTAAAAAGTATCAGGTTCCTTCGATTATATCACGTTCACTACGTTCACGGTTTTGCCAAAACCATTTGTAGCCCTCCGTCATTTCTTATGGATGGCCAGTTGTATTCAAGCTATGTTTGTTGGCCCTTAGTCAAGGCATAGTGTTTGGTAGCTACTGGGGTATTCATTTGTTGCATAGATAGATGCGTTGGTTTGGGACAGTCGTATTACTTTGTTGGCCCTTAGTGAAGAGTATGTACGGGTAGGTTTAAATTAACATGGATAATGACGGGTAGAACTTGACATGTGACTTATGATTTGTTGGCCCTTAGTCAAGGTCATAAGAGCATGGGGCAAAAATCCACATCGGTAATTTCTAAAGAAACTGAAATTTGCAGAGAGAGCATACCATTTTGGAGTTTGATGAATGTTGGTAGGATTCCTTCAACATTATCATACGATGATATTTTGGATCCCGATCCTACTGTGAGTATATATTACTTATCAGGAGATTCGTCACTTAACGATCAATGCTATAAACCAAGTAGGTGTCGAGAAAGGTGTCAGCGGGGCTACGCCCCCAGAGAAAAGAGGTTATTTAATTAAGGAACTTCGCGAAAGCGTTGGAAAACCTCCCTCGAAGTATCGACACTGACCTGGCTGAACGGTTAAGCAAGAATTGTACGGTGAGAATAAATCCTGGCTAATTCCTCTTTTATGGTTTGAGGAGGGATTCGAGAAACAGTGGGAGCCATCCTGTTTAGATAAATTAAAAACCACTCTAAACTTGCAAGAGCATTATGCTAAAAGTGTTTTCTTCTATCTCTTAATTGCAGCGACCTTGTGACCACGACTAGGTTACATCTAGATAACAAATTGACTGATTCTGACTTATATGACTGGCAAAGGTCTGTCCAGAAGTCCATTGCCTATGACAAGCTGGACCACCCTATTACTACTGAAGATCCTACCGTCCTAGGTCCAGTTTCCACCGTCACGGATATGGATATCCGCCAGACAAGGGAAAATGATAAAGCGAAAGCCAAATTCCTCGTGTTAGCTTCAGTTGATGGTATATACCAGAAGTAGCACGAGAAGATGGACTCAGTTTCCATCTTTCTCCATAACAAAGATTTATATGGAGAGCAATCTCATATCGCAAGATATGAGACCTCAAACGAATTAATTCAAGCGAGGTTGACTTTCGGGTCATCTGTAGGGGACAACGTCCTTACAATGACTAGCTGTATTGATGAGCTCCGGGACCTGGAGACCACGTTGGGGAACGAGTCAGATACTGACTTGATCCTAAAGTCTCTGCCTTCTACCCTGAAGGAAACCAGGGAAGAAGAAAGAAAGAGAAGGGCAAAAGTTTCGGGACTGAATGTAGTAAAAGAGGAACGTTCCTATTGTTATGGGACTGGGCATTGGCAGAAAGATTGCAGGGCTTTAGAAGCCAGTAGCCAGGATAAGAAGCATGTTGTGGCTTCAGCCTCAAGTGTATTTGTTATTGAGAACTGTTTGTCAATTAACTCTACTTCCTGGGTACTAGATACCGTAGCAGGATCTCATATCTGTAATTCAATACATGCTTTGAGAAACCGTAGAGTTATAAAAGTAGGTGATTGGTCTCTCAGAGTTGCAAACGGAATGAGCGTGGACGCTGAATCCGTGGGAGAATATCGCCTAGGTTTGACAAGTGGGCATATATTGATTCTACGTAACTGTTTGTATGTACCTAGTATGACTTGTAATATCATATCAGTGTCCTCACTTTCGAGAGAGGGATATGATTTTACATTCGTAAGCGATGTAGTTAACATCCACCTAAATCAAGTTTTGATTGGGTCCGGTACATTAGATAGCGGTATATACGTATTAAGTCAAGCTCAGGTTTTCAATGTCCAGAACACACTTAAAAGAAAGTCTCCAGAAATAAATCAGGCTTTCTTATGGCATTGTAGACTAGGTCACATCAATGAGAGAAGGTTGACTAAGTTACATAGAGAAGGATATTTCAATCCGTTCGAATATCAATCTTATGCTACTTGTGAATCTTGTCTAATAGGAAAGATGACAAAGACTCCATTTACTGGACACTGAGTAAGAGCAAGCGAGCTCTTAGGACTCGTACATAGTGACGTGTGCGGTCCAATGTCTACACATGCGCGAGCAGGTTATTCCTACTTCATTACTTTTACGGATGATTTCTCTAGGTATGGATATGTCTTCTTAATGAAACATAAATCCGAGGCCTTTGAGAAATTCCAAGAATACAAGAATGAAGTGGAAAACTAAACCGGCAAAAGTATCAAGACACTGAGATCTGATCGAGGTGGTGAATACTTAAGTGCCGAGTTCCTAGGTTACTTAAAAGAGAAAGGAATTCTCTCTTGGCTTACTCCTCCATACACACCACAACACAACGGTGTATCAGAAAGGAGGAATCGAACCCTATTGGATATGGTTCATTCCGTGATGAGTAAGGCTGAGTTACCGCGATCATTCTGGGGAGATGCACTAGAATCAGCTGCATATCTTTTGAACCAGGTTCCTACCAAAACTGTGCCTAACACACCATATCAGATGTGGAGTGGGAAGAAACCCTGTCTAAAACATTTTAAGACATGGGGATGTCCAGCTTTTGTAAAAAGGCAGCATGCGGACAAGCTCGAGGCACGCTCAGTGAAGTGTGTTTGTGGGATATCCAAAGCACTCAAAGGGATATTATTTCTATTACGCAGAGGAACAAAATGTTTTTGTTTCTCGTCATGCCCATTTCTTAGAAGCTGAATTTTTAGAAAATCAGAAGAATGGGAGAGAAATAGAATTGGAAGAAATTCCAGAACCAAAAACTACTACTGAAAGTTTGGTAGAACCAGAGATTTCAGAAGAAAGGGGCATCCCGACGCCACTCCGTGGGAGTAGTAGGCAGTCTCATCCACCCGAGAGATACTACGGTTTTCTCATAGACGGGGATAGAGAGGATTGCACTATTGACTATGATGAGCCTACTAGCTTCCAGCAAGCCATTCAGAGCGGTGACTCAGTGAAATGGCTGGATGCAATGCGGACCGAAATGGAGTCCATGTACACTAACAAAGTATGGACTTTGGACTTTGCTCCAGATGGGGTAAAACCCGTAGGATGCAAATGGATATTCAAAAAGAAGATTGGTGTAGATAGACAGGTTGAAACCTATAAGGCTAGACTTGTTGCAAAGGGTTTCCGTCAAAGACCTGGTTTGGACTATGACGAAACCTTTTCTCCAGTGGCTATGCTCAAATCCATTCGGGTCCTTCTTGCTATTCCTGCCTTCCACGATTTTGAGATCTGGCAAATGGACGTAAAGACGGCCTTTCTAAATGGAAATTTGGAAGAGAGCGTCTATATGGATCAACCAGAGGGATTCATTCAGAGTAGGAGCAGCGGTAAAGTATGCAAGCTGCTTAAGTCCATTTATGGACTAAAGCAGGCATCGCGGAGTTGGAACATCTGTTTTGATGATTCTGTCAAAGAATTTGACTTTATCAAAAATCTAGATGAACCATGCATATACAGTAAGATTGTAGGGAGAACTGTAGTATTCCTCGTCTTGTACGTGGATGACATTCTCCTAATAGGAAATGATATTCCTATGTTACAGTCAGTCAAAAGATACTTATCACAGAAATTCTCCATGAAAGACCTGGGTGATGCCACCTACATTCTAGGAATCCGGATCTATCGTGATAGATCAAAAAGGATGTTGGGACTTTCACAGTCCAGGTACATAGACACCATAGTGAAGAGATTCAGTATGGATGATTCTAAGCACGGGAACCTACCGGCTTGTCAAGGAATCACCCTCTCCAAAGAGATGTCTCCCAAGACTGATTTGGAAAGGGATCACATGTCGATTATACCCTACGCCTCTGCGGTAGGCTCTATAATGTATGCGATGTAATGTACCAGACCAGATGTAGCATACGCATTAAGCGTTGTAAGCCGGTATCAGGCAAACCCAGGGGAGAAGCACTAGATAGCCGTAAAGAACATTCTCAAGTACCTAAGGAGGACTAAGGAGATGTTCTTGGTGTATGGCGGAAAAGACCTCCAGATGGAGGCCTTTGCCGACTCCGGCTTCCAGAGTGACAAGGATGACTCCAAATCCATGTCGGGTTATGTCTTTACCCTCAATGGAGGGGCGGTCTGTTGGAAGAGTTCCAAGCAGGAGACCGTTGCTGACTCAACGATGGAAGCGGAGTACATAGCTGCTTGCGATGCCGTAAAAGAAGCTGTCTGGATGAAGAAGTTCCTCACAGAACTTCAGGTGGTTCCTACCAGTGTTGATCAAATACCTCTGTATTGTGACAACAACGGCGCTATAGCTTTAGAGAAGGAACCCAGGTCCCATCAGAACTCCAGACACATCTTAAGGCGGTATCACCTGATCAGGGAGATTGTAGATCGCCGGGAGATCGAGATAAAGAGAGTAGAGACAGAGAATAACATTGCTGTTCCATTCACAAAGGTCATTCCTCAGACGCAGTTCGAGAGGCTATTCGAGATGATAGGTCTACGATATGCCAGCTCATGGCCCTAGTGCAAGTGGGAGATTGTTAGTGTATATGCCCAAGGGGCCATTTTTGTATCATACTTGTATGTATATTACTTAATGGAAGCTTGGGATATTCACAGTTGTATATACAGTCTTGCTAAAAATAGTAGTATGCTACTTGGTTTGTGTCTACTTTAATATGTGCATAGGTTTCTTGTAACGTATCACTTATACAAATTAGTAGAGCCGATCTTTGCTTGATTACCAGCGTTGTGATGGCAGTCACACTAGTGGGGGCTGGGTAGTCTATAAGAAACATCCTATACTTGTCCCTAGTCGAAGGATTATCGAGACTGGGCATCGATACTCTAGAGTAGACTAGTGTGTACACTTCTCATCCCAGTTAGGGAGATAGTCTATCCCACAGCCATCAGTACGTCGTACAGGAGATAGTATACATGTGCTCGTTAGGTTACGGGTATACCGAACAGGACTCGCAGGGGAACTGTTGGTTGGTATTATACCAATCGTCAGTTAACAGTTCCCAGGTGACATGAGAACAGCATAGTCCGCAGACTTGACACTGCTACTTCGCCTCGAGTATGTCCCACTGTTCTTAGATTACTACCCTACCACGGCTCAAAGGAGTCGTGCAAACAGGTAGCAGTTGGGTGCAGTCCCGAGCACTTGGAGGCAGTGGCGGTTAGAAAGGATTCGCCTCTACCGGTATTGGGAGTTGATATCGTGCTATGTCAGAGAGCCATTACGCAAAGTCCCTGGCCAGGGCAAGCGAGATTTACTGGTAGGTTCCAGTAGTTTCTCAGGGTGTAATGGGCTACGCTCCAACACGACTTATACCGCTATTAGGGGACTGACGCTTGCCGCCCCCTAGGCTCGATATGCGATAGTCTTAGACGAACAGACCGGACTGTACGGAGATTGTCACATCAGGCTCAGTAGGAGTTCGGATGGGTTTCCTCATCGGCCTTCTTATCGACATCTACCTGGGGACCGTTACGTACAGTTAGTGCCGCTTGCGGTCTGTGGTTAAACCCACTGCCAGCATAGTGTCGAGTCTTTAGAGTCCCACACAGAGAGTTTCCCTGCTCCAGGCGAAACGATATAGAGGTCGTATGGTTTTAAGACAAGGGTTCGGACGCATACGTGTGTTTACGCACGTAAGTCGTTCGGACAGTTTTTACTAGTCGGCTTTGGTTTAAGCTAGATTCTAGTATCAGGTTATTGGATTTATACAGTCTAAAGTTTTTCCATGTTTTCACGGATTGGAGGAGCGTTCTCGTAATTTTCCGGGAAGCTTCTAGAAGCATGGTGACTTGGTGGTTAAGGTGGCATATGCATTAATTGGATTAATGAGTCATGTAGTGATTCATACAATGAGTTAATGATTCATTTAATGTTTTATATGACTCATGTGATGAATCACTTAGTGTATTAATGAAACATGGTGATAATTCATTATTTATTATTTACTTAATATTATCATATGATTCATATATACACAAATGATTTCATTCATCCAAAAAGATTTCACTTTCTCACCTTCTCTCTCTTCAAACCCTAACCCTAACCTCTCATGAGTTGAGATCAAGGGTTAGCTATACTAATACATCCATAACCTCACTCTATATCCCCTAGGTAGCTTAGATTAGCACTTTGAGCAACCTAGTTATCTCAAGTTAGAGATCAAGCTTGGCGTAGGAGCTCTCGGGTGGATCGTCTTTGACTCGAGGAGGCCGTTGAGGTGCCGATATTCCAAGGAGCCTACGAGGAGTGGAGGACAACGATGAAGACCCGAAGGACAAGTAACGTGAGGTATAACTTCGAATCCGAGTAGTTAAACCTCTCGTAGTTTGCTAGTAACGGTTTAGATACGATTCATGCGCTCAAGTCCGTGTTACGAAGCTTTGATAATCGTTTTTCATATATTCCGCCTCCTCGCAAGTTCGTGGGGTGCGTGACATGGACTTACACATCGGCGGGCAGTGTCTCGCGAAAACGATTAAAGAAAAGTGGTCGGTCGCGGACATGAGCAAGCTGTCCCCTCTGTAGAGACGGACTTAAATTGTACTCAACGATCGCACAAGAACTGTAAATCTGCATAAGACTATCACAACAATCAAAATCCACTGCAGGAAGATGTACATTAAGCTCTGGTGGTCCGTGAAAATCTGACACGACTCTCGAACAAGTAGTGTCTCCAAATCTCCAACGCAAAACCACCGCTGCCATCTCCAGATCATGAGTGGAATATCCTTCTCGTACTTCCACCAAATGTCGGGAAGCAAAAGCGATAACTCTATAGTGTCACCTCAGTACACACTCGAGCCCACTCAAGAAACATTACAGTTAAATAACAAGGTTGCCCGAACCAGAAAGCAAAGGAAGAACTGATGCAGTTGTTGACAGAATCTTCAACTGCTGAAAACTCCGCACACATGCCTCAGTCCAAAGAAAGAAACCTCCTTTCCGGTCAATTCCGTCAACGGTGCAGCACTACTCTAGTAATCCTGCAAGAAACGGCGGTAAAAACCTGCTAAGCCCAAAAATCTGCGGATCTCCGTCCTGCACACAAGTCTGGACCTAAGCTGTACGGCCACGATCTCCCTCGGGACCATACAAAACCGTCTCCCGTGACAACAAGACCTAGGAGTCAACACAAACAAGCCTGAAGAAACACTCCAAGAATCTAGCAACTGCTGGTGCTCTCCCAGTATCTGCATAACAAATCCTCAAGTGTTACTCATGTCCCTCGAGACACATTAAATAGACCAGAATGTCGTAAATAACACAACAATAACCGGTCGAGGAACGGCCTGAAGAAATCCGGTTCATCATGTCTACGAATGCTGCCAGGGCATCAGTGAATCCAATGACTCACTAATACACGCAAAGCTCGTAGCACGCATAAGGAAATCTTCGGAATGCCATCACTCTGAACCCGCACTAATGATGACCTGATCCCAAGCAAACTTAGAAAATGTCTCGCACTGTGGAGCTGGTCGAAGAAATCGTCAATGAGAGGTAAAGGATACCCATCCGCATCGTAAGACGGTTCAATTAACGATCCGTCGATACACAACCTTAAATTGACGTCTTTCTCCTTGACGAACAGAAATAGGAGCTTCCAAAAGCGAAACACTCAGACGCACAAAACTCCCTAACAAACAACTCTGCAGCTGATTCTTTAGCTCCCAAGCTTCGCCGGCTCATCCGGAACAACATCGGAAAAACTCTCGCACGAAAGGAACACCGGTCCGACAACCCTCTGTGGCTACGGTATCATGAATGAACGCCAAGAATCCACGACATCTCCTCAGTAGCCGATTAGCGAAAAAGGCTGAATTCAAGCTGTGAGAGGCAACACAACTATCCACCTGCACAACAAGAACTGACCTGCCGGGGAAAACAAACCTGACTGTTTCCTTACGGTAGTCCACAGACGCCTAGCACGTAGCTAACCAGTCCGTTCCCAGGAGAATGTAAAATCCAACATCTCTAGAAGGATCGAAACGACAGACGAATCACTATCTCCTATCCGATTGGCACACAACTGAAATACGTGTCGCGCAACAAAAGAATCGCTGACAGAAGTTAACACAAGAAAACGGCTAATCTACCTAACACGGCACAAGTATGAAAAACAACGAATACATCAAAAGAACATGCGAATTAAGGATACCTGAAAACTCCCCATTGGACGCCTGTGCGTCCCAATGAATAGAAGCAAACTCCTATGTCTGCCCTCTACCCGCAACTGGCTGAACTCCTCTGGTAGACGGATTCCTCTGAGCGAACCTTCCACGCCCACGGCCTCTCTGAATATGATCCTGAAGAGGTGCTAAGGAACAATCCCTGACAAAGTGCTGAAGGCTTCCGCATCAAAAACATCCACGCACTGACCGCTGACCATCCTGGGGATGAAAGCTGAACGACTGTCCTCGTCCTAAGACTCTGCTACTCCCGCGACGGCCACGAAATCTGTCTCGATGACCAAACCTCTGTCTCTGGGCTGGTACACTGGTACGAGTCCTCCACTGTCCTGGAACTCTCAGCGTCTCTGGAATATGTGCCTCGTCAACTAGGGCTGCAACCACTGGTGCTATGTAGGTGACGGACTGCTGCATGCTGATCGTAAGTGACAACTGAGTAACAGAGGTGACAACCTCCTTTCGTAGCTCCCGAACAACATCAACCAATGAACTCATCGTCTGGCGGAAGTCCTGCATCTCTGCCACAAGCCTATCGATAGTATATGTCGTAGGCTGATCCGTCTGCACCTGTGCAACTAGAGTGCCATCCTGGTCAGTACTCGTCTCACCCGAGCCAATTCTGACCTCGGCCCTCGCTGCATCACTCTGAGTCCCTATAGTCATCGGCGGCAAGACTATAAATAGAGATAAGATTCGATAAAAATAAGGAAATCGAATCGCAAGTATATGAATCATCAAGGAAGGAATTTCAAGAAATTTGTACTTAGGTCACTTAAGGCGAAGTACCGCATCGTGGGTATGCTGCAGACATACACACTACGTTACTTTGCTTAAGCTACCTACTCCATCATACCAAGGTCATCATACACTCCGAAAGGTAAAACCTAGCGCTCTGATACCAACTTTGTCACGACCCGAAATTGGCACGTGGCGGCCCTAATACTACGCAACGCCTAAAGACGTAACGCGGTAAAAGAAAGACAAAAACCCAGAAATCTAAACCATGAAAATACGGAAAAGATAATAAAAGTTTTTGAAACATTTGAAATCGTAACCCAAATTCTTTAAAAGTCCCACTTTCTATATTTATAATTTTGGCAACACCCCTTTTTGTAAAAACTGGCCCAAAGGCGGAAAACAATCCACATCACAAATATACGACGCCGTAGCGAAGAAATAAGAGACAATAGAAATAAAGCTGTATATAAGACAACAAAGCCACAATAATATACAATATCGTCCTTACCAAGTCTCTAAGTCAACAACATAATAGTAGATGGAGAGTACAAGATACAACGAATGTACAATACAAATTACAGATAACCACCAAAACGCACCTAAGCAAAATAGCCCACTGTGAGCCGATGCGGTATCTGTAACAAAAGATGATAGGTGAATAGCTGAATAGCCTGCCTCGACTACTCTGAGGAACACCCTGCAATACCTGTGGCACAACGGGGGTGAGTTGCCAACTCGTGAATAGAAAATAACATATGCAGGTAATCGCAGGAATGTACGTATAGCATGAATCTAAGATATACAATTTACAGTAATAACAGGTCATGTGAATGCAGAATAATGGAAAGTACACTAGCAGGTATAATCAATATGTGAAGCAATAATAACATGACAGTAGTATGCAATAACCATGCAATAGGGATATGAGAATGTAGATATGCAGCAAGCATGAAGGGTACACTAACAGGTACTCCTAATACATGGAACAGTGCATAAGTGAAAAGGTATGAGGTATGGAGTGAAATATGTCATCCCACGGAATCCTGTCATCGTGGTAGGATCACAATCCATCAAGACACTCAAATCCCAATTCCTCAAATCAGCCCCCAAGTTGGGCTCTCACATCATATAAGTCTCACATCTCCTCAATGTACAATATCGAGTAATCTCCTATATCCCGAATGTACAAATCAGTAATCCCATATGTATGTCCAATATCCAATCTCAATGAATCACCTAATATCCCAAATCAAATCTCAAGTAGAATTCTAACATCCTAATGGTATATATTTGCAGAAATAAATATGATGGGGTCAATACACATATATTAGCGTCCCATTCCACTAATATTGGTGTAAGGGTATATATAACAACGGCTAAATCCCCTGTTATATATACAACGGTGTTTAAAGGAAATATCATGAAAACAATGTGCCAAGCATCGACACAGAAATCCTGATAGGTACGTATCATACGCTATCCCGAAAGCACGAGTGCCTAGCTCTGACTCTCGCCTTTCGATGTATGCATACGTGCATGACTCCCAACGGTATCTCCATGATCCCCGCCGAGTCATTAGTACTGTCACCGGTAGGTACTCGCCCACCTCCAGGCTCAATCGGCAAAGTCCATCGATCATCTTGCCAAAGGGAACCATACCGGGCCCCACCATGTACTCTCATACGGCATCCACAACTCGTATGGAGTATATAATCAGAACCGATAAATCTCATAGTGGCTGCGCAAATATCATATCAAGGAAACCGGGTTTTTCAATGTATGCATAATTTCATGAACCACCGCGGTTCCCAAATCCAGAAAACATCATGTAAAATCCAAATAGACAATGCGCAAATCCAGGAATAAATATATGCGATATATCTGAAATGCGAGCATTTAAAGGAAAATATGTAGCTGAAACCAGATGTATGCAAAATCAATAAGGTACAGCTGAGTATAGGTGTCTACCTATAAGTAAGTGATGTCGTATACCCCCCTAGGTATAAGTAAAATATGTAGGATACCCCCTGGGTATAAGTAAAACATGAGCAAGGTATACCTGTAGCTGTATCGTAAAGTGTATATGTACCTATCACTAATGGTATGATACACTATAGGTATACCGACAAGCTAGATGTCATGTGTGAGAAGCAATATAGTATCTGTAAGGAGTTTGTGTGTGACATGGCAATTATTGACGGTGTGTGTGTGACATACAATCCGTGCTCGTGCAACACGAACCGTCAATAATATGTGCAGTGTCCTACGGCTGCTAGTCACAGTATCATTATATCTAATAAATAGGGTAAGGCACAATTCTAACAATGACGTAGAATACGCAACAAGTATTAGAATCCTAGCCCAGACGCATAACGCCATGCGGGCGATTCCCCTATAGATGTTAAATCTACTCACCTACGCTCCACGCTAGGTGAATCCAACCACTTGTCTCCCTCTGTAGACATGTCCGTAGTTCCCGCCTGCAAACCTGAAAATGAGACAAGGAAATTATATATAAGCCAAATATTCCGCAAAACGTGACATCGAACCCAAACGAGAAACTCACGTCGCGAACTAAATGAGCGTGTGCACGATACGCTAAAACGTGTGTATACGCATCTAAAACTACCGCGACACGCCGCGACACGCTGGATCGCAGAACCCACTTACGTATCGCGCGTATCGCGCAAACACAACGGACATGAACTACGATATTTGATCCCAGATTTTCCTACAGGTCAAATCTTACAAAACTACACATGCCAAAACACTACAATACACTGCAGACATCCCTAGCCAAGACCCCAACACCCACCTCCTCTTCCTGGCCGCAATTTGCGGCCAGATTGCTTTAATTGGCGGCCTGGGTAGGGAATTAGGGGCTTGTGTTATTGTGGTGTTGTCTATACCTAGTGAGCATACTACAGTTTTCTCAATTTTAACCTGAAAGGTCCGGGTCAAAAGCAGATCACAGATTGCCAAAATATCGCATAAAAACACCAATTTTGCACAAAGATCAAACCCTATGGTATTTTAGTGAAATCCGGGGTTACTCTTATTTAAGGTGACCCTAACAACACTAAAATAAGCTAGGTTAACTAACACAATCATCGCTTAGACAACATTCCACATAAATCACCTTAATTAGCACTAAACTCATAATTAACACAAACCAACACAAATTACACACAAGCTAAGCAAATAGGAAATTGGGTTAAGAAATATACCCTAAGGGACCGTAGGAATCAGGAGAAGAAGTGAATGGGGGAGGAAGAGCTGCTGCAAGTAGCCGGAGCTGTTGCTGCCTCTGTTGCTGCCTGTTGTTTGCTGATGCTGCTGTTGCTGATGGCGCTGCTGTTGTTTCTGTTGTTGTTGTTGATGCTGATGTTGCTGCTGCTTCAGCTGAAGATGAGTGTGAGTGTGTGTGTGTGTATGAAAGAATGAGAGAACAAGAGAAATGAGAGTGAGGGTGAGAATGAGAGAAATTCAAACACCCCCTCTTCTCACTCTCTCTCACCTATTTAATGGGCATGGCACAAGCCATGTAGCCCTATGCCCCTCTCCCTCTCTCCCAAAGTCAACAATGAAAGTCAAATTTTAAAACCCCATTTAAATTCATTTTTCTTTTAAAGAACAACCATGCACACTTAAAACCCAAAACACTTAAACAATTTTCTAAAACTAGATTAAGAAATGGTTAAACCCCAAATTAATACCCTAGTTATCATGCACAAATGTGTGCAAGCCTAGGAAAAATCTAATAAAATATTCATTAAATAGGATAAAATAATTAAAAACCAAATTGGTAAACTTTTTATTAAAAACCATACATTAAAATATAATTAGCCACAAAACACATTCTAAAGTGTTACAGAATACTAGATACAAATAATAATACAGAGTGGAAACAAAAGTATCCTCGCAACCCACCTACGAGCAAAGCCGCAAGTCCAAGCAAAAGAAGCAAAAGAAGTAGCACGCCCGCCGCTACTATGCTGATTGGTCGGACCTGCAAGATACTGTGGCACAATGGGGGTGAGTTGCCAACTCGTGAGTAGTAAGTAACATCTAATAAGGCTATCGTAAGCATGCACGCAATGCGTCACATCCTACATATATCAATACAATGTGATGCACTCGTATGGAAGCAATATGAATGCATAATCAAACACGAAACTTGAACATGTCTGGTATGAGAAAATCTTTATTGTCATCTTAGAAAAACCTCTGTGCAATAAACCGAAGTACCATCCATGAAATCAATAAAAAATACGTGTCAAGCATCGAAAAAATATATGTATATCTCAGTATCTCAATGTCTCGATATCTCAATGTCTCAATATCACAATGTCGCTGGCTCCGTCAGTCCGGATCGGCCCATCTCATCAAATCTCACGACTACGGTCGGTATCCTCCAGATATCCGTCGCGCCAGACATCACCGGTAGGTAGTCTGCCCCTGCTGAGCTCATCGTCTACAACTCGAGCTTCTTACCCCGGGGTACCATACCGGGCCTACCATGTACCCGAGACGGTTCATCATACTCCTCGAATCGGGTCTCGAAAACCAACAGAAATCAGGAAAACTCATGGTGGACGACACATACATCATATCATGAGAAAACCGCAACTTACATTTTTTAAATGGTAATAAGCTCTTAAAATCCTTGCTGTTTTCCCCCAAAATCCAGAAATCTCATAAGCATTAAAATCCTCAAGAAGAATCACAATAAGTAAACATGCCGGTGATGATGAATGTCTATGATACGATAGTATATACCATGCGACGTATAACCAGAAGCCATGTATGAAGTATGATGCAATGAAGTATGTGTATGTGACTAGCCATCCTACGTATCAATCTTGATGAAATGAACACAACTACCAATTTACATATCATATATGTAGCATAGCAATTACTAATGGCGTGTGTGTTCGCATTAATAGTGCACGTGCGGTATGAACCAATGGTAATGGTGCAAGTGTCCTGGGTAGTGACATCATATGTAAAAAGATGCGATGCATGATATGAATGGTTTGAAAATACGCATATAGATGAAAGAATACTAATAACCCTAACTATCGGGCTATGTATAAAGATGCAAGAACTACTAATAACCCTAACTATCGGGCGTCTTGCGCCATCCAGACGATCCCTCCATAGATGTGTACATCTACTCACCAGGACGCCTCGGCTAATCTGATTTGATCTCGGCCTTTCCTTTCCACATCACGTCCGACATCTCTGCACCCGATCCTAGAATCACACACAAGTTAATAAAATGATAGATATATAACATTCGTGGACACAAACGATACAAGTCAACCACGCGCACTAACTAGACGCGCGCGCACTTGGTACACAAAACGCGCTCGCGACAACGCCACAAACCATAACTAGGCGTCGCTATGCATAGCAATCCCCTAACCTAGAACCCAATCGTACCAATCGCGCATTCACAACATACTAAATATTTTAGGAAATAGGTTATAGATCATCAAAACCTCAAACTTAATTAAAATCGATTTATTCCAAAAACCTAGTAAGAAACAACTTACCATTTTAGTGCAAATCTAGATGTTTTAGCAAAACTAGTGGCCACAATATTCATTTATTATATTAATTAGGCTACACAATTATTAACTAGATTTTAATCTCACCTACTTTAGATTAATCATGAAAATAGTTTGCAAGAATTTTTAATTAGGAAAATTTAACAGTAACAATTAGTAAATTAAAAATTAGATTAAAATTTTCAAGTCTTAAGATGTTAAACCACACATTGCAACTATAATCAAGTGATAAAAACCCTAACTTGATCCTAAACCCTTCTCTTGAAAACTAAATCTTGAAATTAAAACTATATTTAAACACCTAAATAAATTTGATTGAAGTAATTAACCAACAAGTAACCATTGGGTTAAGATTATACCTCAACAATCATGAGATCTAACTTGCAACATAGCCTTCCTAAATTCTTTCTTACTCCTAGATCCAAGTTAATTTAGGTCAAGAACTTTTGGGTAAAGGTTTAATTATGAATTGGTGAGACTTTGTATGGATTTTTGATGAAATTTTGAAGATTTTTGAAGTGGAAAAGAAGTGGAGAAATGGGGGAGGCTGTAGGTTTGAGCTCGACCAGCAGTGGGGAGAGGTGAATGAAGTGAGGGTGTGTCAAGTCAAGAAGCCCCCCAATTATTACTCCTATTAACCTACATCCAAATTAATTTATTTTCTAATTACTTTATCCTAGAATTTTTGTAACACCTTAGAATGCGATTAGTGTTAATTAAGCTTTAATGCGGGGTTTTAAGGAAAAGTTTACCAAATCGGGTTCATCACATTTTATATCAATTAATTAATATTTTATTATTATTTGATATGGCTTGCACACACACGTGTACGTTAATGTGAGGGTTAGTTAGTGTTAATCTCGTTAAGTGACCATGACACCTCAAGCAATCCATGTCCTAATTAACCTTGCCTTAACCTTTCCCAAGATATTTTGTGTGAGAAATATCTTGTTTGGATTGAGAGAGGTAGCTAATGAGTCATGAGGCATTAATGTGTGCATTAATGAGGTGAGGGAGAGAGTGAGTGTAAGGCTTTGACTCACCCTACACTCACCTCTCACCATTTTGATCTCTCACTCTCTTATTCTTCTCTCATTTCAATTATTCTTCATCATCTCCACTCTCAAACTAAAACCCTCACTCCCTCTTCACAAAAACCTTGCAAAACTTCACAAAATCCTTTTTAAACACTTCAAAAGTCTTGATTTAGCCACTTGGTTGCCTTGGAGCTTGGAAATCTAGGATTTTTGAGTAAAAGCGGCTAGGTAAAGACCTCAAACTGATATTTAGGAGTTATATTGTTGTGTTGCCTTGTTTTAATGGATTAGAACAATAAAGGTAGCGTTTTGTGAAAATATCGTATTTTTTAGTGTCAACTTGATGTCTCTGTGATCTGCTGTAGAACCAGGTATTTGTTGGAAAAGTTCCTATCACAGTGACCTAGTGTTGTGTTTTAGAACCAACCATAAAAACCTGAGACCACCCCTTCATTATTGGGCCGCAGATTTATTGGTTTTGGCCGCAAATTGCGGCGAGAGTGGGGGCTGGGGTGTTGGTTCTTTGACGAGGGGTTTCTGGGGTTGTGTGTAGTCTCGTGGCACTTGCAACTTTCACCAATTGTTTGTATATAAAAACATGGGACCCTTTTGCTATATTCTAGTGTTTTGAGTACGCGTGTTACGTTATCCGACACGGTTCGTGATCTTGTGTTGCTGCTGCACTTGGGCTGGTTTTGGTGTGTCTCTACACACGTTAGCCTTTAGACGAACACTTGTGAGTTGGATTGGAGTTAGTGCGTCGGTCAAACGTAGTGTGTACGTGATATTGATCGATTTCTGAGATTTGCACCGGTTATGTTTTGTGTTAATAGGATCGCAGGCGGGGTCTTCGGACGCTGCGAAGAAAAGGAAGTAGGTGATTGGATTTACCTAGCCCGCGATTGTCGGTGAGTAGATTTAACATCTACAGAAAAATCGCCCGTATGGCGTTAAGCGTCTGGGCTAGATATGATATGATAGTAGCCGCATGTTTATATGTACATATAGAGATGGTGCATGAACTTCATTGCATATAGTTACTTGTTGTGCCTGAACCTGTACCCATTGTACACTACACTATTATTGGCAGTCCATGTTGCACGAGCACCAATTGTATGCTATACACACACTGTCGGTAATTGCCATGATATGTACAACATAAATATTCATATGATATACCTTGCTATTGGTTAGCGATATTGAGGAATTGATTCTTATGCGATGGTGCATATGAAATGTAGTATACATGCATACCTACATGCTTACACATATACCTTGCTATAGCTATTTGTTCACCGTTATATGATGTTGCATTGGATTTGGATAATTGGGAACCGCGTAATATATTTAATGACTTGGTGCAATTAAATAGCGGATTTTCCCTTGATATGCTCATATTATTGTTCTATGTTGCATATATCATATTACAAGGATTTACGCATTGAGATATGGATTTTATGTAATTTTCCGGATTTGAGAACCGCGGGGATATTTCAAGAAATGTGTATTGTTTTGAAAACCCGGTTTCTCATGATTTGGGGATTTCGATTGTCGATGTTGGGCACTTATGTTCCGAGAGATATATGGATTTGGGGATTTCGAGTGTCGATGGTGGGCACTTATGTTCCGTGAGATATATGATATGGGGTTTGCGAGTGTCGAGGTTGGACATTCAGGTTCCGAGGATTTCGAGTGTCGGGTTGGACACTTAGGTTCCGTGAGATGTACAGATACGATATGTGGATTTACGTGTCGAAGTTGGACACGAGTATTTCATAATGTTTTCAGGTGCCGATGTTGGGCATTCAGGTTCCATTAGATTTACAGGTTATAGGGGCCGATCTGAGGGCCGATTGAGGAATTTGGGATTTAGATTGTCTTGATGGACACGGGTCCTGCCACGATGAGTGTTCCGTGAGGATGACATGTTTTATCCCATACTCCGCATTTATTTGATATGCATTGCTTCATGTATTAGTAGTACCTGATAGAGTACCTTTCATGACTGTTGCATATATACATATTGCCATACTTATGCTATCAGATTACATGTGATAGATTATCGCTGTTAGTGCATACTTGCGATTACAGTATGATGTTATTTTCTATTCACGAGTTGGAAACTCACCCCCGTTGTGTCGCAGTGTTTTGCAGGTTTGATCCTTAGAGTAGTCGCGACATGGCGCCTTATTATCTCTACTTTTGCGGATACCGCTACGGTTGGATGTAAGGCCTTTTGCTTTAGGTGGGTTGCGGTTATCCGATGATGTACATTGTATATTTTTGTATCTAGTACTCTCCATCTACCACCTTCATTTATTGACTTAGAGACGAGTTGTGAGGATCGATGTTGTATAGTCTTATGACTCTGGTTGTCGTGCTCGTGTGAGCCCGCCTTTATTTATGTGGATTATCTCATTTCTTCACTACGGCGTCGTATATCTGTTGTGGTGGTTGTTTCCACCGTTGGGCGAGATTTGCTCCCGTTTGGGGATGCTTTCCTTATATCTTATGTTTGTACCCGTTTTGGGGCTAGCTTTTACAACGGAGGTGCTGCCGGAATTTTTATGAAAACAAACTTAAGTTTAAAGTTTTGCATCGAGTTTTTTTTAAGGTGATCTATCTTTTCCTTCTAGAAATGGTTTTGATTGCTAGGTTTTCAGCTTACTTAGAGTGTGTTACGGCTGTTGACGTTACGTAGTCTAAGTGCTAGTCATGTGCCTAAATTGGGTCGTGACAAAGTTGATATCAGAGCGCTAGGTTTTACCTTACGGAATGTAGCATTACCTTGGTATGATGGAGTAGGTAGCTTAAGCAGAGCTACGTAGCGTGTGTATGTTCCGCGGCATAATTACGACACGGTGCTCCGCCTAAGTGACCTTATGACTTATTGCTTGAAATTTCTTCCGTGATTATATACATCCTTGTGATTCGATTTCTGTGTCCTTATCGAATCCTATTTCAATTTCCAGCCTTTATGCCGCCGAAGACTATGAGGGCGCAAAGAGCTGCCATGTGGGCCGAGGTCAGAATTGACTCGTCCGAGACGAGGACTGACCCGGGCGGTACGCCCATTGTGCAGGAGCAAATTGTTCCACCTTCGACAGACCATATGGCTATGCTAGGGGCTGGTATGCAGGATTTGCGCCAGATGATGGGGTCATTAGTTGAGGCTATTCGAGCGCAGGGGCAGGTGGTTGTTCCACCCGTTACAGGGACAGTGTTGGTGCCTACTGTTCCGACAGTCGTACCTGCAGCTACAGAGGTGATCACCGTATCGTTATTGGAGTTCATGAGGCTGAGGTGTAGGGTTCCTAGGCACTCTTACAAAGGTCTATAAGGTATCAACCATGCCCGAATAAAAATTTAGACGTGCCGAACAATCCAAAGCCGGGTTCTTTGCTAGATTATTAGGGTTTAACATGCAAGTAAACATCTTTACAACTAAGTATGAGAGATTACAACCTTTGTAGTCCGCTCCTTCGCTTCATAAGCTCCGAGTAGAAGTCCCTTCACCGCGATCCATGATCTCCCGGACTCAAGAGAGGCTCCACAACTCGAACGATCCATGCCAGCTTGTAGTCTTCCTTTTCTCCGATGATCTACCTCGAAGTTTCTATAACTCAAGCTCTCTCTCTCTAATGAGGTGAACACCCTAATATAATTGGCTAGATTAGATGAGGATGATGGAGTAGTATTTTTGCTCTCTTTTCTTATCAAATTCTCACTCTTAATCATCACAAAATGAAAACCTAGAAAGCTTTCTCAAAGCTCAAGGTTGAAGAAGAAGAAGAAATAATGGATAAATCCTTTTGTGATGAATAATGAAATGATATATGATTAATAATGCAACCATGGTTAACTATGACAAGGCTAACCCATGTAGAGAATTAAGTAAGGCTAAGGGTTTGGGTTGGGTTAAGAATGAGTCACTAGAAAATATCAACCATAATATCTTAGCTCAAAACAAAAAGAAACCTTCTAGAAGGTTCATGAAAGAACTAACCCAATTCAAAACCTAACCTTGTTTAATCTCCACTAAACATGTTGCATTAGTAATCATATCATGTTACAATAATATATATCACATATATATTATTTATTTGTAACAAAAGAAAATAATACAATTAATATATATCGCAAATATATCAATGTATTACCCGGTGAGAAAATGAAATAATAAAACTAGCCAATATTAGATAATGTAATGCAATATATCATATATATTATTATACATTAAATTATTGAATCAACACTTGATCCGACAATCCGGCTATATCGAATATAACCGACTAATATATCATGTACCGATTCATCGAATCAACACTTGATCCGATAACCCGGCTCATATCAAAATATCGCGAGAATATAATACGGTATCTCATATCGCATTATCCTTGGTCCTGCATATATCACATATGTGCCCTTACTGCGTTTTGCCTGAGTCAAGAAACCTCTATGTATGACTCTAAAGAATCGTCAATACGCCGACAGTAGGTGATGATCATATCAAACACCCGCAAGCTGCAAGCGGTCAGCTAAACGTAACAGCCACCCAAGTATTGAGCAATCAGAAGATCAACAAGCAAGCCTGTACATTCTCCTGTGAATTCAATCAGTAACACTCCCGTACAGTCCGGTCTCTTCGTCTGATATGTTGCATATCTAGTCTAGGGGTGGTATACGTCAGACCCCAGTAACCGATAAGTCGTGTCGATGTGAGGCTCATAACGGGTCGAGAAACTACTGGTAACACTTACTAGTAAATCTCTATATCAGCCCTGGCCAGGGACTTTAAGTTATAGCCAATTGAACACAGCACAACATCAACTCCCTATACCGGGAGAGACGAATCCCCTCCAATCGCTCATTGCCTCCATGTGATTCGAGACTGCATCCAAAAGCCACCGTTTTTCACGCCCTCTTGGACGTGGTAAGGTGGAAATCAAAGCACAGTGGGAATCACACAAGACTCTATGACGATCTCGGGTCTACAGACTACCCTGTACCAGTGTCACCGGAGAACTGCCATCTGACGTGTGGTATATCACCATCTGGGAGTTCTCGACGAGTCCGTCCAGTGTACCCAGTCTCCACTGAGCACCCATACACCATCCTTGATGTCGAAACACCGATGGATATGGGATCATCCATCGCCCATCATATGGGTCAAGATGTGTATACGCTAGTCTACTCTGGTGTATCGATGCCCTGTCTCGATATAACCTCGACTAGGAACAGTTATAGGATGTACTCATCGACTACTGTGGCCCCACTAGTATGATCTCATCATAGTCCCAGTAGTCGAGTACAGATCCTAAGGGCTTTATCAACATGTGAGAGTAAGACAGTAAACTAATATAAGTCAACATGTTAAGATAAAGGGAAACCAAATAGCATACTATCATGACGAGCAAGAAAGTCCTCTCTATATATATCCAAGCATCCATTATAATATACATCATATGTACAACAATGGCCTCTAGGGCATATACATAACTAACAATCTCCCACTTGCACTAAGGCCAGCTGCTGTAGTATCTCATACCTAGCATTCCGAATAATCTCTCAAACTGTATCTGGGGAATAGCCTTCGTGAGTGGATCCGCAGTGTTGTCCTTCGTATCTACACTCCTGACCTCGATCTCTCGGCGATCAACTATCTCCCTGATCAGAGGATACCGCCTCAGAATATGTCTGGACTTTTGATGGGACCTGGGTTCCTTGGCCAAAGCCACAGCTCCATTATTATCGCAATACAGAGGTATTGGATGTTCAATGGATGGAACCACACCAAGTTCACTAATGAACTTCTTTATCCAGACAGCCTCTTTGGCAGCATCGTCGGCAGCGATGTATTCATCCTCCATCGTCGAGTCTGCAACGGTATCCTGTTTAGAACTCTTCCAACATACCACCCCTCCATTGAGGGTAAAGACAAATCCTGAGTGTGACTTAGAGTCGTCCTTATCACTTTGGAAGCTGGAATCGGTAAAGGACTCCACCTGGAGTTCTCTGTTACCATACACCAAAAACATCTCTTTAGTCCTTTGTAAGTACTTGAGAATGTTCTTCACAGCTGTCCAGTGACTCTCTCCAGGATCTGCTTGATACCGACTCACTACACTTAGTGAGTATGCTACATCGGGTCTGGTACATAGCATCGCATACATGATAGAGCCTACTGCCGAAGCATAGGATATCCCTTACATGCGAGCTTTCTCCAAATCAGTCTTGGGAGACATCTCTTTGGAGAGAGTGAGTCCTGAGATCGTGGGTTCGTTCCCACGCTTGGATTTTTCCATACTAAACCTCTTTAGTATGGTGTCAATGTACCTTGATTGGGACAATCCCAGTATCCGTATAGATCTATCTCTATAGATCATGATTCCCAATATGCAGGAGGCATCACCTAGATCTTTCTTTGAGAATCTTTGTGATAAGAAGAGCTTGACTGATTGCAGCATAGGAACATCATTTCCTATCAAGAGTATGTCATCCACGTACAAAATGAGGAATACAATCTTACTCTCTGCAACCTTCTTATAAATACAAGGTTCATCTATATTTTTGATGAAGTCAAACTCTTTGACCACTGTAAGTCTACGCTAGCGCCCCGGCCGTCTACAGACACCAAATGCGGAACAAAAAACTTTTAAATGGCGCTATCGTATACTTTAACCCGGATCTGCCATTATTGCTAAACTAACAAACTGTAAAGAGTGTAGAAAGGTTATACCGAACGATCCGAGTTCTTCGTTCTTTAACCATCATCCCACACTCCGTTGCGGCTTCTCCGATATCGTCGATCTCCGATTTGCTCGTCCAGGTGGCACCACGTCGACGATTCTTTAAACGGGCTCCCGCCTCTGACTTGAGGCAACTCGGTCGTCAAGTTTGCTAAAAGAGACGACCAAGAATGATGTAGAGAATGAGTAGATGACTTTGTCTCACTTCGTCCAAGTCCGTGGACGATCGGTAAATGAAGTTGCCACTCGAATCGGGTGATGGAATGAAATGAGCTGTGAAATTCCATGCACCCCAAATACTATCATATCTTTTCAAATGAAAACTCAAGTATATGTGAGGGAGAGGAGGGGCCGGCCATATATAGGGAGGGGGTGAGTGTAGGAGAGAAGAGGGTGACCATAACAAAGAAATATCATGTGTGAACACAAGAAAAATATCCTTAAGCAAACAAAACCTCATTAATGCAAATGGTGATTCATTAACCTAGTCACCATTGCATTAATGGCTCCATTATTACACTAATGACTCACCATGCCAAGTCACCCTTTCTAGAACCTTCTAGAAGCATGACTCACCCTCATCCAAGAAAAGATAAATCCGTCTTTAACCGAATGTTAAAAGACGGCTGATAGAAAACTGGAAACTGGCAACTTCCAAAAGTGATCCTGAAACGACTTTCAGGACAACCCCGTAACTATATAAATATACCCGCATTTGTATTACGACCGAATACAAATGCAACTGAGACAAAGATATTATACCTACTCAATATAATACTCGGATCCGGCTTAAACCAAAGCCGACCAGTATCATCTGCCCGAAAAATAACACGTGCGTAAACGCACGTGCATTTTCCGAACCCTGCCATAAAACCATACGGCCTCTACAACGTTTCGCCAGAACTTGGGAAACTGTCTGTGGGGGACTCTAATGACTCGTCAGTACCCTGGCAGTGGGTTTAACCACAAACCGTCAGCGGCACTAGCAATGCGTAACTGCTGTCCATGGACTGACCTCAAGGGAGGCCGATGAGCGAACTCATCCGGAAACCCTACTGAGCCTAACAGTGACAATGTATATACAGTCCGGTCCGTTCGTCTATGAGTATCGCATATCTGCCTAGGGGGCTAGTAACGTCAGACCCCCAATAGCAGTATAAGTCGTGTCGGAGTGTAGCCCAATAACACCCTGAGATACTACTGGAGTACCAACCAGTAAATCTCCTGCCACGGCCGTGGGCTTTGTGTAATGGCTCTCCTAGACACAGCACGATCTTGCCCCCTATACCGGGAGAGACGAATCCACAGCCGATCCGCTCATGTGCCTCCATATGGCTCGGGACTGTACCCAAAAACTACCTGTTTGCACGACTCCTTTGAGCCGTGGTAGGGTAGAAATCAAAGCACTGTGGGAACTCACACGAGACAAATGACGACCTCAGGTCGATGAACGAACCTGTACACATGTCACCAGGGAACTGCTATCTGACGATAGGTATAGTACTAACTAGCAGATTCCCGGCGAGTCCTGTCCGGTGTACTCATAACCCAATGAGCACCTGTATACATCTTAGGTGATCCAACAGACACCAGTGGCTTGTGAGACTGGCCACCCCCCTCGTCGGGGTCTCGACTGTATACACTAGTCTACTCCGGAGTATCGATGCCCTGTCTCGAAACTCCCACGACTAGGGACCACAATTAAGGATATGCATATAAACTACCCAACTCTCACGTATATGATCGCCATCATACAGTTGGTAGTAAAGCAAGATCCTAAGGGCTCTATCAAAGTGTAACATGTAATCAGTCACCTGAACATGTACACGACTAATAAAGGCAAACCAGATAGCATACTATCATCTTGAGTAAGACTGTCCTACCGGTATTGGTCCTCCGCAATCATTGCAATCACGTATCTGCGATCCAATAATTGACTCTGAGGGCACTATCTCCAACAATCTCCCACTTGCACTCAAGGCTAATTATTGCAATGTCGACTACTCACAGCCCCTGTGAAACCGAACATCCAACTCCTCTACTAATCAGTTTCACAAAGCCCGTTTGTAAAACTATTGTGTTCGAGAAATAGTCTCAGTGAGTGGATCCGCCTAGATGTTTCTTTCTATATCTCTCTTAATCTCAAGTTCGCGGAGAAAGCCATCTCCCGAATCGAGTAATACCTGTCTTAGAATATGTCTGGATATCTGATGGGACCAAGTTCATAAATGAACTCCAAATCCAAACTTCTTAGACTGTATCGATCACTGAACCTAATCAGTATCGTGCACCAAGCCTCCCACAGTATCCTCTTGGTCCACCTGTCCATAATACTGTCCCTCGTCAGAGGGAAAACTATAACTCTGACAATCACTCTGTCAACCATGTCACCTTTGAAGCCTGGAATGATAACCGTCTCCCGAAGGAGGCTGCCGTCATCAAATCCGTAGAACATGTACTTATGTTCTATAACTGCTTCCTTATGTTTCTCCAGGATTGGATTAATACAAACTTATTGCATCTAGTGCAAAAACAACATTTGGTGTGGTACTTGACATCTCATGATTTACTCAATTGCCTAAGCAAGTGATCTGCCAATCATGCACATCCCTCTCCCCTTTAGTCTGTAAGACATCTTTAGAGAGGGTGACTCCATCACCTGTAGGTACACCACCATGCTAGGAGTCATCTATTCTAAAAACCATTAGAATACTGTCAAAGTACCCACATTGGGAAACTACCCAAATCCAGATCTAAAACCATAGATCTAGAAACCATAATGTCTGATATTATATCCATATCCTGTCTGGAGAAACAACTGTGTGACGACCACAGTACAACCGATCGTAGTATAGGAATTTTACTTCCTACTCTGTGTATGTCATCCAAATACCATGACATCACACCCTACTACCTTCTTAACAGATCCATCCCCTATTCTGATTGAAGTCAAACCCATGACTGTCACATCAAAACCAGATGATCTATCTCCGCTATAACTGCTCAAGTCAATAAATAGATATAAGCATCTTGCCCACTATGCTTCCGCTGCTCCCACTGACTACGACAACCCTCCTACCGGGTCTCATATCCTGGAACAACAGTAGTGTCAAGTCTGGGTAGATAATAACCTCCCTGTCACCGTCCTTGAGGCTACCGGAGTACCTCTCGGGTGTCTGAGGTTACCCACCATATCTTCGGAGTGGCTATTGGAATGTCAAACCTGATTGAATATATAGGTCCTATTAAATTTTCCGTAATCGTTCGCGGTTCTGGAATCACTTCCAGTTCTACCATACTCCCAATACTGTTTTCTGAAAAAGATCCATTTTTACTAAAACTGTGGCGAGTCAAGAACAATATCACTATTGATCTTCCAAATGGTAGAATATCAACCCTCATCATAGCCAGGGTCAACCCACAAACAGCCATTACAGAAACGTGCCCTGAGTTATCCAGAGTCTGGTTTTAAGCATAAGCTGGACAACTCCCCGTACCTTAATATCTTTTAAGGTACGAACTATTCTATATCCAATATAGAAACTTTGGCACTTATTTAATTGGAACCATATTCAAACCATGCAGTTGTCTCCAGTGCATATCATCTTAATGGAAAGAGGCTAATCAGCATTACTCAACTTAGGAATCCAACCAATTATGAGTAACCTGAAAGAGAAACACGTTTCTCAAAACCATCACTATCATCTGAATACCAATCACAAGAATCTACATCTTCGATCTCTTTGAAGAATCCCGATACATGTGACACCTGGTTCTCTACTTTATTCTTATACCCACAACTTCTCAAAACTTAGGCCTTGTATTTCTACGAAACACTTGTCTAAATACTAGAGAAGTTATAAGTAAACAGAACATAGTATGAGGACCTACCCCTTTTTCCTGATAGACACTGGACAACATACAATACTCTGTATAAGTCCGCTGAGTTTAAGCAACTCAAAACCTGTGCGTCGTAGGTTGAAAACTGTACCCCGGCGATTTCCTCAAATATCACCAATTACAACGAATTCCGATATAATGAGGATGATCACCTAATTCCCAATAACTTACTCCCACTCATCATCTGTAAAACCATACAGATATGAGAATGAAACCTGGTAAATACATACCCTTGGAGTAAGTATCTAATCGGAAAAACAGTTTTCCTTTAACAATGCACTGAAACATGAAAATTTTTCGTAGGGGTATCCTGGTATTCATAGTAATGCCTCTTCCATAATCCAATTCATGACTTCAACCGTATATCTCTTTGCCATCTCTCTAAATCCCTTTATTTGTCTTAAGTCATTACCTTCTGTACACCATCGTTAGGCTAAATGGTTTTCTTCCTTCCCTACCGTTCGGCACCAGCCTATGGTTTGGAAGAAGACTATCCAGTAAGCATAATAGGTGTACCCTCCTAAACCAAGGAGTACTCGTATCTTGAGAGAAGGTGATGATAAAAGACATCTGAATAATACCTTATTCTTTTAAAGGTGAAATAGGAGTGGCGATGAAGTACGCGGTTTGGTCGTGAATAATAACAGTCGCAATTTACTTTGCCCTCTTTCTAATCCCTTTATTTTATCTTTACATATTACCTTCTGCACACCCTACTTAGGCTAATTGGTTTTCTTCATTCCCTACCTTTCGGCACCTGCCTATGGTTTGGAATAAGACTATCCAAAAAGCGTAATAGGTGTACTCTCCTAAACCAAGGAGCCCTCGCAACCTGAGAGAAGGTGATAATAAAAGACAACTGAATAAACCAATTCTATTTCTCCTGAACCTGGATCCATCCTCGAAGAAGTCCCTTCGAGTTCGTATATAACCATACGATGGATCTATCCAATGGAAGTGGATATCCGTAGTAATACGGGTGTTCTGAGAAATGCAAAGGGTAGAAGAAGGAGTGGCAATGACTTATGCAACATAGACAATCAAAAAGCCAGTATTTTAAGAAGGTTCGGTCAACCTGGTCACTGAGTCATAGTTTAGGGTCGGTCAAAGGTCGCTGCCAAAGAGAGAGAGAAAAGAAACACTCTGCGTGCACTCTAACCTAGATCAGAATGGTTATCAATTTATCTAATCCGGAAACCTCCCACTGTCCTGTCAAATTCTCCTCCAAACCAGAAAGAAGAATCAATCGGGATCACCCGAAGAGTAAACCAACTCATCAGTGGGAATCGGGATCCAACTCTCATCGCATGATAACGTGATGGAATGCATCCACGTTACTCATACTCCAGAAGGTATGCGCATACTTGGCAAGTTTCAGTTTCTTTAGAAACTCCCGATATAATTTTTTCCCCATGCTCTTATAACCTTGGCTTTGGTCAAAATGTCATAAGTCACATGCCAAGTTCTACCCGTCACTATCTTGTCAATTTGAACCCACCCGCACATGCCCCTGACTTTGGCCAATCGGCAGAACGACTGTCCCAAACTAACTCATCTATCTATGTAACAAATGAATACCCAGCAGCTACCAAACACTATGCCTTAACTTTGGCTAAAATGCATAGCTTGAATACTACTAAATACCCAAAAGAAGTGACGGAGGGCTACGGCTGGTTTTTGGCGAAAAACCTTTAACGTAGTGAACTTGATATCGCTGAAGGAACCTGATAGCTTTTTAAAATATAGTGGCGAAAACCTTTTGCTAAAGAGGTCACTCCCGATGAAGGGATCTCGGCTCTTTCCTCGTGGAATGAGGTGCGGGATATTCCACTGAATACCGCTATGCAAAGCAACTTGTAATCGACTATAATGAAGTTATTACCCTAACGCAAACTTCTGCCCAAGGGGTCAGTCCCGGTGAAGGGATATCGGCCCTTGCCTCGTCGAATGAGGTGCAGGATATTCCACTGAATACCGCTATGCATAACAAAAGGAAACGTCTTTGCAATAACACATTTTAAATTTGTTCCAACAACTGTAAACAGGTTTGCTTTACTTTGCATTGATCAGAATCAACGCAGTCCCATCAATCAATCACACCAGAAAAGAACGAAAATAAAATGTACGTATATGTCATCCGCATTCGTCACTGGGTCCCGTCATCACCCGTTAGGTTACTTAACTAACGACAGAGCGGGGACTGGACTAGCGCGGGTGTAAAACATATACAACATCTAATAGTATATAAACCAATATACAATAATCGCTCCAGGCATGATAATATGCAACAGAAAAGTAATAATCATCACAGAAAAGTAATAAGCATCACAGAACAATGCAGATAATCTGGGATCCCCGAGTTTCACAGAGCCGCTGCTGAAACTCGATGTTCCCCTGTCGTGTGGATAGCCTGTGCAATGAAACCTAGACCCCTACGGGTGCGGCAAGTTACCTGCCAAAACCTGAAGCGAGGCAGCCCCCTACAGCATAGTGAATGGATCACCCAGCACTTCACGGAATCCGGTAATCTTGGGCACCCCTCCTTGGGTCAACCTGTACCCCCTACGAGTGCGGCGAATAGTCTGCCAATTCTAGAGTGTGGCCCCTCTGCCTCTCAAAGCCATAAGATGCGGACCCGTTGCCCCTCCAGAACCCGGCTATCCGTGCACTCCGTCGCGGGGCAAAACCTAGTACAGTAATGAAAAATAGTACAACAGGTACATCGACCGCAACCTGGTCGTGACCCAAAAGAATATTATACAACAGGCAGTGACGGCAGTCCACAAGTTGGACGCTCGCCCCGCAATATCAAATGTACAAATAAACTCAAACTGCACTATCATTGCACACTGCTATCCACCACGACAAATCCGCAACATCACAGCACAACACAGAACATCAACGCGAATGTCATGTTCGCAAACCCGTCTAAAAGAACTATAGCAATCAGACGCGGTTTACCGATCAAATGACATTCCCGGTCGGAGATATAATGTAAGCACTGTAAACTAACATGTTTAAATTTCAATCGACTAAATATCATGAAGTGGGCCCCACAAACAACTGGTCAACAGTAACAAAACCTGGGCCCAAAAGATATATACCAAAAACCCCAATTTTCAGAGAAGAACCCACTGAGCAAATTTGGGGGCATGATGACACAGAATGGCCGCGGATCCGCGGCCAAACCATGGGTTTAGCCGCGTTTCCGCGGCAGTCTTGTCGAATCATGATCCCAAATTTGTACGGTGTTCTAATATAACCCTGCACAGATTTCTGAGATATGTAGAAAAATTTTAGGACTTCATTTAAAATCGACAGAAACTGTGAAGCTAGAATTTTGCAGTTTTTGATTTCTGGTTCGATCGATGTTTTAAACACGTTAGCACAAGTTAGTAAAGCAAAATGGTGAGGCTCTGATACCACTGTAAGTCTACGCTAGCGCCCCGGCCGTCTACAGACACCAAATGTGGAACAAAAAACTTTTAACTGGCGCTATCGTATACTTTAACCCGGATCTGCCATAATTGCTAAACTAACAAACTGTAAAGAGTGTAGAAAGGTTATACCGAACGATCCGAGTCCTTCGTTCTTTAACCATCATCCCACGCTCCGTTGCGGCTTCTCCGATCTCGTCGATCTCCGATTTGCTCGTCCAGGTGGCACCACGTCGACGATTCTTTAAGCGGGCTCCCGCCTCTGACTTGAGGCAACTCGGTCGTCAAGTTTGCTAAAAGAGACGACCAAGAATGATGTAGAGAATGAGTAGATGACTTTGTCTCACTTCGTCCAAGTCCGTGGACGATCGGTAAATGAAGTTGCCACTCGAATCGGGTGATGGAATGAAATGAGCTGTGAAATTCCATGCACCCCAAATACTATTATATCTTTTCAAATGAAAACTCAAGTATATGTGAGAGAGAGGAGGGGCCGGCCATATATAGGGAGGGGGTGAGTGTAGGAGAGAAGAGGGTGACCATAACAAAGAAATATCATGTGTGAACACAAGAAAAATATCCTTAAGCAAACAAAACCTCATTAATGCAAATGGTGATTCATTAACCTAGTCACCATTGCATTAATGGCTCCATTATTACACTAATGACTCACCATGCCAAGTCACCCTTTCTAGAACCTTCTAGAAGCATGACTCACCCTCATCCAAGAAAAGATAAATCCGTCTTTAACCGAATGTTAAAAGACGGCTGATAGAAAACTGGAAACTGGCAACTTCCAAAAGTGATCCTGAAACGACTTTCAGGACAACCCCGTAACTGTATAAATATACCCGCATTTGTATTACGACCGAATACAAATGCAACTGAGACAAAGATATTATACCAACTCAATATAATACTCGGATCCGGCTTAAACCAAAGCCGACCAGTATCATCTGCCCAAAAAATAACACGTGCGTAAACGCACGTGCATTTTCCGAACACTGCAATAAAACCATACGGCCTCTACAACGTTTCGCCCGAACTTGGGAAACTGTCTATGGGGGACTCTAATGACTCGTCTGTACCCTGGCAGTGGGTTTAACCACAAACCGTCAGCGGCACTAGCAATGCGTAACGGCTGCCCATGGACTGACCTCAAGGGAGGCCGATGAGCGAACTCATCCGGAAACCCTACTTAGCCTAACAGTGACAATGTATATACAGTCCGGTCCGTTCGTCTATGAGTATCGCATATCTGCCTAGGGGGCTAGTAACGTCAGACCCCCAATAGCAGTATAAGTCGTGTCGGAGTGTAGCCCAATAACACCCTGAGATACTACTGGAGTACCTACCAGTAAATCTCCTGCCACGGCCGTGGGCTTTGTGTAATGGCTCTCCTAGACACAGCACGATCTCGCCCCCAATACCGGGAGAGACGAATCCACTGCCGATCTGCTCACGTGCCTCCATATGGCTCGGGACTGTACCCAAAAACTACCTGTTTACACGACTCCTTTGAGCCGTGGTAGGGTAGAAATCAAAGCACAGTGGGAACTCACACGAGACAAATGACGACCTCAGGTCGATGAACTAACCTGTACACATGTCACCAGGGAACTGCTATCTGACGATAGGTATAGTACTAACTAGCAGATTCCCGGCGAGTCCTGTCCGGTGTACTCATAACCCAATGAGCACCAGTATACATCTTAGGTGATCCAACAGACACCAGTGGCTTGTGAGACCGGCCACCGCCCCTCGTCGGGGTCTCGACTGTATACACTAGTCTACTCCGGAGTATCGATGCCCTGTCTCGAAACTCCCACGACTAGGGACCACAATTAAGGATATGCGTATAAACTACCAAACTCTCACGTATATGATCGCCATCATACAGTTGGTAGTAAAGCAAGATCCTAAGGGCTTTATCAAAGTGTAACATGTAATCAGTCACCTGAAGATGTACACGACTGATAAAGGCAAACCAGATAGCATACTATCATCTTGAGTAAGATTGTCCTACCGGTATAGGTCCTCCGCAATCATTGCAATCACGTACCTGTGATCCAATAATTGACTCTGAGGACACTATTTCCAACAACCACAACATCAAAACAGATGTTCCAACTCCGCGATGCTTGCTTTAACCCATAAATGGATTTAAGCAGCTTGCACACCTTTCCGCTGCTTCCACTATCTACGAAGCCCTCTGGCTGAGTCATGTACACGCACTCTTCTAAATCACCGTTTAGAAAGGCGGTCTTAACATCCACTTTCCAGATTTCGTAGTCATGGTATGCAGCAATGGCAAGTAAGATCCGGATGGACTTAAGCATAGCCACTGGAGAAAAGGTTTCGTCATAATCCACACCTGGTCGTTGACGAAAACCTTTTGCAACAAGTCTAGCTTTGAAAGTCTCAACTTTTCCATCTACACCAAATTTCTATTTAAAGATCCACTTGCTCCCAATGGGTTTTACCCCTTCTCGAGCATTTTCCAAAGTCCATACTTTGTTGGTGTATATGGATTCCATCTCAGATCGCATCGCATCCAGCCATTTCACAGAGTCACCACTCGTGATAGCCTGCTCGAAACTAGTCGGATCATCAACTTCCATGATGCATTCCCTGCTTCCACCATCAATAAGAAAACCGTAGTATCTCTCAGGTGGATGAGAAACCCTGCTAGATCGGCGGAGAGGCTGGGGTTCGTCGGGAACTACTGAATCCTCTGGTTCCATCAAATCTTTTGTTGTAGTTTTTTCTGCTGGAACTTCTTCCAGTTCTACCTCAGAGCCACTAATCTCTTTTGCAAGAAATTCCTTTTCTAAAAAGGTGGCGTGTTGAGCAAAAAACACCATTTGTTCCTCACTATGGTTGAAGATATACCCTCGCGAATGCTTTGGATATCCAACAAACTTACACATAACAGATCTTGCCTCGAGTTTGTCCGGTTTTTGTCTTTTGACATAGGCCGGGCAACCCCATATCTTAACAAAATTAAGATATGGTCTCTTCCCTTCCCATATCTCATATGGAGTGGTAGGCACAGATTTCGTAGGAACTTTATTCAGTAGGTATGCCGCTGTCTCAAGCGCATATCCCCAGAAGGAAATAGGCAACTCAGCAGTGCTCATCATAGAGCGTACAGTATCTAATAGGGTGCGATTCCTCCACTCCGATACACCGTTGTGCTGTGGTGTATAAGGAGGAGTAAGCTGAGAGAGAATCCCATTCTCTTTTAAATAATCTAGAAACTCATTGCTCAAGTATTCTCCTCCTCGATCAGATCGAAGGATTTTAATACTTTTGCCCGTTTGGTTCTCTACTTCATGCTTATATTCTCTGAATTTCTCAAAAGCTTCAGACTTTTGTTTCATCAAGAACACATGTCCGTATCTAGAGAGATCGTCAGTGAATGTAATGAAGTAGGAAGAACCGTTCCTGGCGTGTATAGACAAAGGACCGCATACTGTAAGTGCACGGCGGCGCCCCGGCCGTCAATTCGACGGCCAAATACGGAAGCGGTGATAAACTTTAAATTTTCTTGAACTGGCAAACCGCCGCGCACTAATAGCCGGATTGAACCACTAACTGGTCCTAGCTATCTACAAGAAAGGGAAGAGAGATATACCGACAGATCCGAGTCCTACGGTCTTCTCGTCGTCGTCCCAATCTCCTGCGGAATGTCCCGTCTCCTCCTCGTCGCCGGAAGTGCACCACATCGCCTACTTCTTTTACGGGCTCCCACCTCAATGCCGAGGCAACTCGGGCACGAAGCTGGCTAGTCGACGTGCCCAAGATTTGCTGTAGAATATAATGTGGATTACATGTCTCATTTAGGATTATGGAGTTGCCCTTTTTGTGGAGGAATTGAAGTGAACTTTTGGAGAGGGAGTTGTAGGGATTTCTCAAAGCTCAAGATACAAAAATCCCTCTTACAATGAAATGAATCCCATCCATTCTCTAGGAATGGCCGCCCCCCCCCCATGTGTGATTGGAGAGAGAGAGAACAAAGACAAGGGGGTGGGTGGAAAGTGAGTGATGATGAAAAGTCAAATGATCACCACAAAAACCCAACACTCAATCAACAACCATGAAAGCAAAAGTCAAGCCATCATGAAGCATGGAAGGTCAAGGGATGGGCTCCATCATGAAACCATCATGATACAACAAAAATGCAAAGAACCCCCTCCACAATCACTTATTTGCAACAATGCAAATAAGCCCTCCTCCACCAATCTTCGGCCAATGAACGATACAAAGGAAATTGGCCGAAACGGAAAGCAAACTGGCAACTCCAGAAAACTGGTCCCGTAATAAATTACAGGAAAACCCCGATACTGTGCATACACACCCGCATCTGTATTTCGACCGAAATACAAATGCAATGAGACAAAATCTACACTGTACTATACTAGGATCCGGCTTAAACCAAAGCCGGCTAGTAATATCCGTTCGATCCTGATCCGTGCAATACCGCATATATCTGATCGAACCCTGCCATATATCCATACGGCCTATAGTACAAACTGTCCGATCCTGATCCGTGCAATACCGCACGTATCTGATCGGACCTTGCCATATCTCCATACGGCCTCTACAACCTTTCGCCCGAAAGATGAGTAACTGAATGTGGGGGACTCTAAAGACTCGTCAACACCTTGGTTGTGGATTTAACCACAAGCACGTCAGAGGTATAAGCCAATACGTAACGGGCTACCAGGTATTGACTAAAAGGGATGTCTGTGAGCGAACTCAGCCTGACAACCCTACTGAGCCTGTCAGTGACAATATCCGTACAGTCCGGTCCGTTCGTCTATGAGCATCGCATGGCGGGCCTAGGGGGTTGGTAAAAGTCAGACCCCCAAAAGCGGTACAAGTCGTGTCGGAGTGTAGCCCAGAACACCCTGAGATACTACTGGAATACCTACCAGTAAATCTCCCGCCTTGGCCAAGGACTTCGTGTAATGGCTCTCCTAGACACAGCACGACCTCACCCCCAATACCGGGAGAGACGAACCCCTGAAGATACGCTCACTGCCTCCATGTGGCTCGGGACTGTACCCAACTAAAACCTGTTTGCACGACTCCTTTGAGCCGTGGTAGGGTAGTAATCAAAGTACAGTGGGAACTCACACGAGACAAATGACGATCCCCAGGTCGATGAACTAACCTGCACACATGTCACCAGGGAACTGCCATCTGACGTCTGGTATATGACCAACTAGCATGTTCCCGGCGAGTCCTGTCCGGTGTACTCATAACCCAATGAGCACCTGTATACATCTTAGGTGATCCAACTGACACCAGTGGCTTGTGAGACCGGCCACCGCCCCTCGTCGGGGTCTCGACTGTATACACTAGTCTACTCTGGAGTATCGATGCCCTGTCTCGAAACTCACACGACTAGGGACTATTTAAGGATATGCTTATAGACCCCAGCTCCCACTTATATGATCGCCCTCATACTGCTGGTGGTCAAGCAAGAATCCTAGGGGCTCTATCAACGTGTAATAGCAACTTGTCAGGTCACCTAAAACAGTACACGATGATAAAGGTAAACCAGATAGCATACTATCATCTCGAGTAAGACTGTCCTACCGGGATAGGTCCTCTATCAATCATTGCAATCACGTACCTGTGACCTAATAATTGACTCTGAGGGCACTATCTCCAACAATCTCCCACTTGCACTCAAGGCTAATTATTGCGATGTCGCATACTCACTGCCCGTGTGATACCGAACACCCAACTCCTCTACTAGTCAGTCTCACAAAGCCTGTTTGAGAAACTATTGCGTTCGAGGAATAGCCTTAGTGAGTGGATCCGCTTTGTTGTTTCTTTCTATGTCTCTCTATATCTCAAGTTCGCGGAGAAAGCCATCTCCCGAAATGAGCAATACCTGTCTTAGAATGTGTCTGGATGTCTGATGGGACATAGCTCATAAATGAACTCCAAATCCAAACTTCTTAGACTGTATCGTCAACTGAACTTAATCAGTATCTTGCGCCATGCCACCCTCAGTATTGCCTTGGACCACCTGTCCAAAATACTGCCCCTCATCAGAAGGAAAAACTATAACTCTGAAAACATCCTTGTCGTCCATGTCACCTTGGAAGCCTGGAATGATAACTGTTTCCCGAATGAGGCTGTCGTTATCATATCTCTAGAACATCCACTTATGTTCTAAAACTGCTTCCGACCGTTTCTCTAGGATTGGATTAATGTCATCTTATTGCATCTAGTGCAAGAATAATGTCTGGTGTGGTACTTGACATCTCATGATTGACTCAATTGCCTGAGCAAGTGATCTGCCAATCATGCACATCCCTCTCCAATTTAGTCTGTAAGACCCCTTTAGAGAGGGTGACTCCATTACCTGCAGGTACACTACCGTGCCAGGAGTCGTCCATCCTAAATACTCTTAGAATGCTGTCAAGTACCCTGATTGGGAAACCACCCAAATCTAGATCTAAAACCATAGATCTAGTAACCAGTATGTTAGACATAAAGTCCAAGTCCTTTGTGGAGAAACCACTGTGCGACGACCAAAGTATAACCGATTGTAGTATAGGAGTTTCTTTTCCTACTCTGTGTATGTCATCCAAATACCAGGATATCACACCCTACTACCTTCTCAACAGATCCATCCCCTATTCTGATGAAGTCAAACCCATGATTGTCACGTCAGAAATAGATGATCTATCTCCGCTGCATCTGCTTTAGTCTATAAATATACATAAGCTACCTGTCCACCAATGCTTCCGCTGCTCCCACTGACTACGACAACCCTCTGGCAGAGTCATATAGACGTACACTTCTAAAACTAGTTTGGAACGACGCTATACTCATCCTCCCGCCGGGTCTCGCAGCCTGGAACAACAGCAATGGTAATTGTGGGTAAACAAGAACTTCCCTGTCACCGTCCTTGAGGCTACAGTAGTACCTCTCGGGTGCCTGAAGTTACCCACCTTATCTGCGGAGTGACCAATGGAATGTCAATCCAGATTGAATCTTTAGGTTCCTTATCAAATCTCCAGTAATCGTTTGTGGTTCTGGAATCACTTCCAGTTCTACCATACTCCCACTACTGTTTTCTGAAAAAAAAATCCATTTTTAATAAAACTGTGGCGAGTCTAGAACAATATTGCTATTGTTCATCCAGATGGTAGAAAGTCAACCCTCGTCATAGCCTGGGTCAACCCACAAACAGTCATTACAGAAACGTGCCTTGAGTTTATCCAGAGTCTGGTTTTAATCATAAGCCGGACAACTCCCCGTAACTTAACATCGTTAAGATACGAACTGTTCTATATCCCATATAGGACCAGAGGCACTGATTTAACTGAACCAGATCCAAATCATGCTACTGTCTCCAGTGCATGTCAACTAAATGGAAGAAGGTCGATCAGCGTTACTCAACTTAGAAATGCTTCCAATTATGAGTAACCTAAAAGAGAAGCAAGATCTCTTTATCATTACTATCAACTGAATACCATACACAAGTATCTACATCTTCGATCTCTTTGAAGAATCCCGATACTTGCTACACCTGGTTCTCTACTCTATTCAAATACCTACAACTTCTCAAAATTCGGACCCTGTGTTTCCACGAAACACTTGTCTAAAAACTAGAGAAGTCATAAGTAAACCGAATATAGTACGAGGACCAATCCCGCTGTCCTGATGGACCCTGGACAACATACAATACTCTGTATAAGTCCCTTGAGTCTGATAACTCATTCACTGTGTGTCGTAGGTTGAAAACTGTACTTATGGTTAAGAAGAATTACACCGCTGTTTAATGCTCCTTACCTAACCATCCACTGATATAGGTAAATGTCACAGACATAATTTCAAAAAGGTATATCTCACTCTATGAAAATAGACGTACAGATATATCGATTTGAAATTGGTGCATAACAGCGGATATTCAAAACCAAATATTTGCCGTCCGGCAAACAACCTAGGTGACTTCCTCAAATATCACCGATTACCACGAATCCCGATATAATGAGAATGATCACCCAATTCCCAATAACTTGCTCCCATTCATCATCTGTAAAACCATACAGATGTGAGATCAAACCTGGTAAATACATACCCTTGAGTAAGTATCTAATCAGGAAATCAGTTTTCTTTTAACATTACACAGTGAAACTGAAACATTGAAATGTTTCGATGGGGTATCCTGGTATTCCTAGTAATGCCTCTCCCAGATTCACGACTGTAACCGTATAATTCTTTGCCACCTCATCAAATCCCTTCATTTGTCTTTAGTCTTTACCTTCTGCACACCCCTTTAGGCCAAATGGTTTTCTTCCTACCCTACCGTTCGGCACCAGCCTATGGTTTGGAAGAAGACTATCCAATAAGCATAATGGGTGTACTGTCCCAATCCTAGGAACACTCGCAATGCGAGAGAAGGTGAAGATAAAAGACACCTGAATAAATCTTATTCTTATTTCTCCTGAACCAGAATCCATCCCCGAACTGGAAAAAGTTCCTTTCGAGTTCGTATATAACCATACGATGGAGTATCCAATAAACTGTGGATCTTCGTAGTGATACGGAGTGTCCTGGAGAAATACAAAGGTGATTTAGGATTGGCGAAGGAATACTTGGTTTGGTCGTGAATACCTGTTGCAATTTCCTTTGCCCTCTTACTAATCCCTTGCTTTGTCTTAACTTAATACCTTCTGCACACCATCGTTATGCTAATTGGTTTTCTTCATTCCCTACCGGTCGGCTCCTGCCTATGGTTTGGAAGAAGACTATCCAATTTGCGTAACAGGTGTACTATCTCCTAAACCAAGGAGTACTCGCAGCATGAGAGAAGGTAAAAGGAAAAGACAACTGAATAATCCTATCCGTTTCCTCCAGAACCGGGAACCATCCTCGAATAAATTCTTTCGAGTTCGTATCTAACCATACGATGGTTTTGTCTAATGGAAGTGGACGTTCGTAGTAATACGGGGTGTCCTGGAGAAAAGGGTAAAAGTAGGAGTGGCAATGAGGTTCGCAACTCTGACAATCCAAAAGCCAGTGTTTAAGAAGGTTCGGTCAATCTTGGTCACTGAGTCATAGTCTTAGGGTCGGGTCAATGGTCGCTGCCAAAGAGAGATAGAAAAGAAACACTCAGCGTGCACTCTAACCTAGATCAGAATGGTTACCAATTTATCTAATCTGGAAACCTCCCACTGTACCGTCAAATTCTCCTCCAAACCTGAAAGAAGAATTAGTCGGGGTCACCCGAGGAGAAAACTAACTCATCAGTGGGAATCGGGATCCAACTCTCATCGCATGATAACGTGACGGAATCCGCTCACGGTATCACACTCCAGAAGGTATGCGCATATCTGGCAAGTTTCAGTTCTTTTGAAACTCCCGATGTGATTTCTGCCCCATGCTCTTATGACCTTGACTTTGGCCAACATATCATAAGTCACATGTCAAGTTCTACCCATCATTCTCCAGGTTAATTTGAATCCACCCGTACATACCCTTGACTTTGGCCAAAATGGCAGTACGATTGTCCCAAACCAATGCATCTATCTATGCTGCATATGAATGCCCCAATAGCTACCAATCAATGTGCCTTGACTTTGGCCAACATACACAGCTTGAATACTATTGACCACCCATATGAAACGACGGAGGGCTACGAATGGTTTCTGGCGAAAACCTTTAACGTAAAGAACTTGATATCGTCGAAGGAACGGATAGCTTTTTAAAAATATAGTGACGAAAACCGTTGCTAAAGAGGTCACTCCCGGTGAAGGGATCTCGGCTCTTTCCCCGTAGAATGGGGTGCAGGATATTCCAAATGAATACCGCGATGCAAAGCAAAAGTAATCGGCTATAGTGAAGTTAATGCCCTGACGTAAACCTTTTGTCCAAGGGGTCACTCCCGGTAAAGGGATCTCGGCCCTTGCCTCGTCGACTGAGGAGCAGGATATTCTAACTGAATACCACGCTGCTAAACAAAAGTGAACGTCCTTGCAATAACAGCTTTTTGAAAAGTGTTCCAACAACATCAGATCAGGTTTGTTTTCTAAAGTTGCATTGATCCGAATCAATGCAGTCCCATCAATTGATCACACCAAAAAGAACGAAAATATACTGATGTACGTATATGCCATCCGCATTCACCACTGGGTCCCGTCATTACCCGTTAGGTTAGCTAACTAACGACAGAGCGGGGACTGGACTAGCGCGGATGCAAAACATATACAACATCTACTAATATATATACCAATATATTATATTCGCTCAAGGCGTGATAGAAATGCAACATCACAGAAATGTACAGCATCACAGAAACAATACAGATATCTGGGATCCCCGGGTTTCACAGAGCCACTACTGAAACCCGACGTTCCCCCGGTCATGTGGATAGCCTGTGCAATGAAATCCTAGACCCCTACGGGCGCGGCAAGTTACCCGCCAAAACCTGAAGCGAGGCAGCCCCCTTCAGCACCGTGAATGGACCACCCAGCACTTCATGGAATCCGGTAACTTGGGCACCCCTCCTGGGTCAACCTGTACCCCCTACGAGTGCGGCGAATAGCCCGCCAATCCTAGAGTAAAGCCCCTTCCGTCTCAATGCCATGATATGCGGGCTTGTTGCCCTCTAGAACCCGGCTATCCGTGCACCCCTCCGCGGGGTAATCCTAGTACAGAAAGTAAAATATACATACAACGGGTACATCGACCGCAACCAGGTCGTGCCCCAAAATAATAATACAATCAGGCAGTGACGGCAGTCCACATGTCGGACGCTCGCCCCGCAATATCAAATGTACATAATACAACCACAACTGTACTAGCATTGCATCCAGGCTATCCCCCACGACCGATCCGCAACATCACAGCAAAAACAGAACAACAACGTAAAAGTCACGTTCGCAAATCCGTCTAACCGGGCTATAGCAGTTAGACAGGATTTACCAATCAAGTGACATTCACGGTCGCAGATATAATGTAAATACTGTGAAATAATGTGTTTAAAATATCCGATCAACCAAATTTTAACAAGTGGGCCCCCAAGCATTACTGTAGCAGATCAAGAAATTCTGGGCCCAAAATTAATATTCCAAAACCCATATTTTAAGCCCACAAAGACACTGTAGAAATTTGGTGCAGGGATCTCCACAGTGCGCGGCGGAACCGCGGCCCAAAGGGTGTTTTGGCCGCGGTTCCGCGCCTCCACTGTCGATTCACCCTGTCGAATTTCTACAGTAGCCTAGTGGTCTCCAGTACATCAATTTTATACAACCTGAAAAATTTTTGGAGACCAAAAAATTTCAACAGAAAACTGTCGATTGGAAAAACACGGTTTTGGAACTTTTTGATCGATCGGAAATGCAAACACATTAAACCAAGCTAGACTAAGTTAATGGCGAGGCTTTGATACCACTGTAAGTGCACGGCGGCGCCCCGGCTGTTAATCCGACGGCCAAATGCGGAAGCGGTGATAAACTTTAAATTTTCTTGAACTGGCAAACCGCCGCGCACTAATAGCCGGATCGAACCACTAACTAGTCCTAGCTATCTACAAGAAAGGGAAGAGAGATATACCGACAGATCCGAGTCCTCCGGTCTTCTCTTCGTCGTCCCAATCTCCTGCGGAATGTCCCGTCTCCTCCTCGTCGCCGGAAGTGCACCACATCGCCTACTTCTTTTACGGGCTCCCACCTCAATGCCGAGGCAACTCGGGCACGAAGCTGGCTAGTCGACGTGCCCAAGATTTGCTGTAGAATATAATGTGGATTACATGTCTCATTTGGGATTATGGAGTTGCCCTTTTTGTGGAAGAATTGAAGTGAACTTCTGGAGAGGGAGTTGTAGGGATTTCTCAAAGCTCAAGATACAAAAATCCCTCTTACAATGAAATGAATCCCATCCATTCTCTAGGAATGGCCGCCCCCCCCCCCATGTGTGATTGGAGAGAGAGAGAACAAAGACAAGGGGGTGGGTGGAAAGTGAGTGATGATGAAAAGTCAAATGATCACCACAAAAACCCAACACTCAATCAACAACCATGAAAGCAAAAGTCAAGCCATCATGAAGCATGGAAGGTCAAGGGATGGGCTCCATCATGAAACCATCATGATACAACAAAAATGCAAAGAACCCCCTCCACAATCACTTATTTGCAACAATGCAAATAAGCCCTCCTCCACCAATCTTCGGCCAATGAACGATACAAAGGAAATTGGCCGAAACGGAAAGCAAACTGGCAACTCCAGAAAACTGGTCCCGTAATAAATTACAGGAAAACCCCGATACTGTGCATACACACCCGCATCTGTATTTCGACCGAAATACAAATGCAATGAGACAAAATCTACACTGTACTATACTAGGATCCGGCTTAAACCAAAGCCGGCTAGTAATATGCGTTCGATCCTTATCCGTGCAATACCGCATGTATCTGATCGAACCCTGCCATATATCCATACGGCCTATAGTACAAACTGTCCGATCCTGATCCGTGCAATACCGCACGTATCTGATCGGACCTTGCCATATCTCCATACGGCCTCTACAACCTTTCGCCCGAAAGCTGAGTAACTGAATGTGGGGGACTCTAAAGACTCGTCAACACCTTGGTTGTGGATTTAACCACTAGCACGTCAAAGGTATAAGCCAATACGTAACGGGCTACCAGGTATTGACTAAAAGGGATGTCTGTGAGCGAACTCAGCCTGACAACCCTACTGAGCCTGTCGGTGACAATATCCGTACAGTCCGGTCCGTTCGTCTATGAGTATCGCATAGCGGGCCTAAGGGGTTGGTAAAAGTCAGACCCCCAAAAGCGGTACAAGTCGTGTCGGAGTGTAGCCCAGAACACCCTGAGATACTACTGGAATACCTACCAGTAAATCTCCTGCCTTGGCCAAGGACTTCGTGTAGTGGCTCTCCAAGACACAGCACGACCTCACCCCCAATACCGGGACAGACGAACCCTGAAGATACGCTCACTGCCTCCATGTGGCTCGGGACTGTACCCAACTAAAACCTGTTTGCACGACTCCTTTGAGACGTGGTAGGGTAGTAATCAAAGTACAGTGGGAACTCACATGAGACAAATGACGATCCCCAGGTCGATGAACTAACCTGCACACATGTCACCAGGGAACTGCCATCTGACGTCTGGTATATGACCAACTAGCATGTTCCCGGCGAGTCCTGTCCGGTGTACTCATAACCCAATGAGCACCTGTATACATCTTAGGTGATCCAACTGACACCAGTGGCTTGTGAGACCGGCCACCGCCCCTCGTCGGGGTCTCGACTGTATACACTAGTCTACTCTGAAGTATCGATGCCCTGTCTCGAAACTCACAATACTAGGGACCATTTAAGGATATGCTTATAGACCCTAGCTCCCACTTATATGATCGCCCTCATACTGCTGGTGGTCAAGCAAGAATCCTAGGGGCTCTATCAACGTGTAATAACAACTTGTCAGGTCACCTAAAACAGTACACGATGATAAAGGTAAACCAGATAGCATACTATCATCTCGAGTAAGACTGTCCTACCGGGATAGGTCCTCTATCAATCATTGCAATCACGTACCTGTGACCTAATAATTGACTCTGAGGGCACTATCTCCAACACATACATCACTATGTACCGGTCCTAAGAGTTCCGTAACTCTTTCTCCATGTCCACTAAACGGAGTTTTGGTCATTTTTCCTTTGAGACATGAATGGCAAGTATCATAAGATGATAATTCGAACGGATTCAAATATCCATCCTTATGTAACTTATCTAGCCGTGTCGCATTGATATGACCAAGTCTACAATGCCATAAGAAGGATTCGTTCATTTCTGAACTCTTCCTTTTATTTGTGTTGTGTATATTAAGAACTGTATTTTGATTGAGAATTAATATGACATTATGTAACGAGCCTGATCCAATCAACTTTTGATTTAGGAAGATGTTCATAACATTATCTTGTACTACAAAATTATATCTTTCTTTACTTAATAAAGAAACTGATATAATATTGCACATCATGTTCGATATATAATAGCACTCGTTCAGAATCAATGTATTACTACTTGGTAATACAAGGTGATATTCGCCAACTGCTTTGGCTGTAATATTTGCACCATTCCCAACTTGAACGGAATGATCACCTTTTCTCGGTTGTCTACCTTTATGTAGCCCATGTAACAATTTACATATGTGGGATCCCGATCCGGTATCTAATACCCAGGACGTAGGGTGAACTGAGAAACAGTTCTCAATAACTAACACACCCGAAGAAGATGCATCAGCATTCATGTTCATTGTTTGGGCGGCATGAGAATCCAGATATTCTCCTGTTTCCTGTTCAGTCTTATAACTCTTATAAGAAAGAACGGGACCAACGATCCTCTGCTCAGTATAATAAGCGGGTTCAGTCAATACATCCATATTATTATCTTGATTAAGTCCTGAAATGGTCGCTACCTGGAAAGAGAGAGAAGGAAACACTTTAGCGTATGCTCTTGCAAGATTAGATTGGTTATTATCTTATCTAATCAGGATTTCTCCCACTGTTTTTATCAAATCTTCCTTCAAACCCTAAAAGGTAAGATTAGCCGGGATTAATTAAACCCTACAATTTCGTCAATCTTTCAGCCAGATCAGTGTCGGTACTTGAGGGAGGTTCCCCGTGCTTTCGCACGGACCTAATTAAAATAAACCTCGTCTTCCCTGAGGCATAACCCCGTAAACACCTTTCTGGACACCTACTTGATCGGCTAATTGTCCTGTGTAAAACTCTCCCAGGAGTAACTCTTACTCGTAGTGGGTATCAGGATCCATCTATCTCATAGAAGGTATGCGATCTCATTGCAAATTTCAACACTTGAAATTCCCGATAATATTCTGCCCCAAGCATCCCATGACCTTGACGGAGGTCAACAAATCATAGAGTGCTAGTCAAGTTCAACCCGTCATTTCTTGATTAAATCATACCCACCCGTACGACCCTTGACGGAGGTCAACAAGGCCGTACGACTACCCTAATCCAATCTGCATCTTATGCATAAAAAGATAAATACTAGTTAGCTACGACACACTACGCCTTGACCGAGGTCAACAAACGTAGTACGAATACTAAGTAGGACTTATCTAAAATGACGGAGGGCTACGACAGGTTTTTCTGAAAACCATGAGCGTAATGAACTTGATATCGTTGTAGAAGCAAGTGATTTTTAAAAAGGAGTGTTTTTTAGGCTTTTGCAGTTTCGCTAAAGAGGTTACTCCCGGTGAAGGGATCTTGGCTCTTTCCCCATCGAATAAGGTGCAGGGTATATCATATATACCGTTGTGCAAAGCAAGAACTATATATAAGCTGTCAAAAACTAAACCGTGAGTTTGTAGCATCTGCAAGTTTAGCTAAAGAGGTCACTCCCGTTGAAGGGATCTCGGCTCTTTCCTCATCGAATAAGGTGCAGGGTATATCATATATACCGCTGTGCAAAGAAAAAACTGTAGCTACCCTTTTTATAAAGTTTTGATTCTACAACATCTTTTAGGTTTCTTTTCTTTTATTAATCTCATTAATATATCCCATCAGCTTATGCTTCCTAAGCATTACAGAAGAAATGAAAGAAGTAATATTTATATATCAGCATATATATATAGTATAAGCATTCGTCTCAGGCAGTAATATGATCTCATCACAGAACATTGCAGCAGAAGAACATATATGAAATATTGGATATACTAGGATGTACGTGGTTTAATACGAGCCTGTATAAAACACGGATTTCACGGTCGTGATGAATAGCCAAACCCACATCCCTAGACCCCGACGAGAGCGGCAAGCAACTCTGCCAATTCTAAGGTTAGGAGACCCGGTCTCGACTCCTCGAGATGGCCTCCCACTAGACCCTAGAACCCGGTTGCTTGTGCTCCCCTCCTTGGGTCTACCTAATGCGGAAAAGTAAATAATATACAATGGTGACATCAACTTCATCCCGGAAGTGCCCCAATAAAATAATATTACATACAAATGAATTTTACATGAATGAAAATAAAAACCCTCATCTCACACAAAACCCCCGGCTATTCAGAACACGACGATCCAATATAACATATCTCAGCAACACATAATATCACATATCATCAACGTAAGTAAGTATGCATACACCGATCGCCGTTGATGTATAGCAACGAAAACCGGCAATACAACTACATACTACACTTACGGTCACAGAAAAGAAAGTGTAAAACTACAACATTTGGAATCCACAATCTCTTTAGGCATCGTAAATCCGAAATATCACATACTTCGCATTTCATGCCTAACTATATGAATTCCACATATTGTATCACATTCCAGATAAATAGACAGTATTAAACTTTCCGATCGAATAATCAAATACCCAAGATTTCCTAAATAGCTCAACACTTGAGCGGAGTTCAAAAAATCCCAGAATACATCACAGTACCAATGGTCCAGCCGTAGAAGGGTCAAGCCAACGCCTCACATATGGCACGCCGTACTGCCCCAAACCCTAAGGTTTAGAGGCGGTTCAGACGGTTACATAATCGAGTTAAGGTTTGTGTTCTTCTAGAGGGACCACCGCGTTACTTGCATGTTTTTCCGAAAGATTTAAACTCAAGAAAAATTCAACACTTGAAAGTTTTTCGTGCCTGGAAAAAGTGAGTTAATGATATCCATTCGAACATTTTAACAGTTTCTAAAATATCCGGAAAACATAACGAAATTAAATTTTCCGATCGAATCAACGAATAAAAAATAATCCCCAGAACACTCAACACTTGAATCAGATTAAAAATACCTAGAAATATGCAGAAACTCCTACAGATAATCCTGTGCAAACACGTGTCCATAATGCCAAAGTTCGGCCGCGGAACTGTCGCGGGAAGCAGGTTACTACCGCGGTCCCGCGGCGACTTCATGGTATTTTGGGCTCTTGTTTCATGGTAATTCTTAGAATTCCCTGCTGATTTTTAAAGTATTTTTAATGCAGAAAAAATCACATTTTTACAAAATTTCCAGAGAGGGGGTCTAGTTCGATGTATCGGGGTTCGATCGGAGTTTTAACTTCGTAAACACGTCGCCTAATGCTCTAGCTAGTCTCTGATACCACTGTAGGGTTCCTAGGCACTCTTACAAAGGTCTATAAGGCATCAACCATGCCCGAATAAAAATTTAGACGTGCCGAACAACCCAAAGCCGGGATCTTTGCTAGATTATTAGGGTTTAACATGCAAGTAAACATCTTTACAACTAAGTGTGAGGGATTACAACCTTTATAGTCCGCTCCTTCGCTTCATAAGCTCCGAGTAGAAATCCCTTCGCCGCGATCCATGATCTCCCGGACTAAAGAGAGGTACCACAACTCGAACGATCCATGCTAGCTTGTAGTCTTCCTTTTCTCCGATGATCTACCTCGAAGTTTCTATAACTCAAGCTCTCTCTCTCTCTCTCTAATGAGGTGAACACCCTAATCTAATTGGCTAGATTAGATGAGGATGATGGAGTAGTATTTGTGCTCTCTTTTCTTATCAAATTCTCACTCTTAATCATCACAAAATGAAAACCTAGAAATCTTTCTCAAAGCTCAAGGTTGAAGAAGAAGAAGAAATAATGGATAGATCCTTTTGTGATGAATAATGAAATGATATATGATTAGTAATGCAACCATGGTTAACTATGACAAGGCTAACCCATGTAGAGAATTAACTAAGGCTAAGGGTTTGGGTTGGGTTAAGAATGAGTCACTAGAAAAAATCAACCATAATATCTTAGCTCAAACCAAAAAGAATCCTTCTAGAAGGTTCATGAAAGAACTATCCCAATTCAAAACCTAACCTTGTTTAATCTCCACTAAACATGTTGCATTAGTAATCATATCATGTTACAATAATATATATCACATATATATTATTTATTTGTAACAAAAGAAAATAATACAATTAATATATATCGCATATATATCAATGTATTACCCGGTGAGAAAATGAACTAATAAAGCGAGCCAATATTAGATAATGTAATGCAATATATCATATATATTATTATACATTAAATTATCGAATCAACACTTGATTCGACAATCCGGCTATATCGAATATAACCGACTAATATATCATGTACCGATTCATCGAATCAACACATGATCCGATGACCGGCTCATATCAAAATATCGCGAGAATATAATACGGTATCTTATATCGCATTATCCTCGGTCCTGCACATATCACATATGTGCCCCTACTCCATTTTGCCTGAGTCAAGAAAGCTCTATGTAGGACTCTAAAGAATCGTCAATACGCCGACAGTAGGTGATGATCATATCAAACACCCACAAGCTGCAAGCGGTCAGCTAAACGTAACAGCCACCCAGGTATTGAGCAATCAGAAGATCAACAAGCAAGCCTGTACATTCTCCTGTGAATCCAATCAGTAACACTCCCGTACAGTCCGGTCTTTTCGTCTGATATGTTGCATATCTAGTCTAGGGGTGGTATACATCAGACCCTACTAACCGACAAGTCGTGTCGATGTGAGGCTCATAACGGGTCGAGAAACTACTGGTAACACTTACCAGTAAATCTTTATATCAGCCCTGACCAGGGACTTCCAGTTATAGCCAATCGAACACAGCACAACATCAACTCCCTATACCAGGAGAGACGAATCCCCTCCTATCGCTCATTGCCTCCATGTGATTCGGGACTGCATCCAAAAGCCACGTTTTTCATACCCTCTTGAACGTGGTAAGGTGGAAATGAAAGCACAGTGGGAATCACACAAGACTCTATGTCGATCTTGGGTCTACAGACTACCCTGTACCAGTGTCACCGGAGAACTGCCATCTGACGTGTGGTATATCACCATCTGGGAGTTCTCGGCGAGTCCGTCCAGTGTACCCAGTCTCCACTGAGCACCCGTACACTATCCTTGATGTCGAAACACCGATGGATATGGGATCATCCATCGCCCATCATAAGGGTCAAGATGCGTATACGCTAGTCTACTCTGGTGTATCGATGCCCTGTCTCGATATAGCCTCGACTAGGAACAGTTATAGGATGTAGTCATGACTACCGTGGCCCCACTAGTATGATCTCCTTATAGTCCCAGTAGTCGAGTACATATCCTAAGGGCTTTATCAACATGTGAGAGTAAGACAGTAAACTAATATAAGTTAACATGTTAAGATAAAGGGAAACCAAATAGTATACTATCATGATGAGCAAGAAAGTCCTCTCTATATATATCCAAGCATCCATTATAATATACATCATATATACAACAATGGCCTCTAGGGCATATACATAACTAACATGAGGCCTTCGATTTTCACTGGCACAGATGCAGCGGAGGATTCCCAGTTGTTTATCGATCGGATGGCTAGGATTTGTCATTCCCTAAGATGCTCCGAAACGAGATGGGTGGAGTTCGCGAGTTTTCGTCTGGAGGGTTTGGCCCAGAAATGGTGCGAGTCCTTGGAGAAAGGCAGAGCTGCAGGTCTTTCCCCTATGACTTGGACTGAGTTCGTGACGGTGTTTCTTGCGCGTTTTCTTCTGCTGAGCATCAGGGATGCTCGAGCGAGCAGTTTTGAGTCATTACGCCAGACTCAGGGTATGACGGTGGCCGAGTACGATGTGTTGTTTACCGAGCTGTCTTTGTATGCTCCGTATTTGGTGCCTACGGAGGAGATGAGGGTAATGAGGTTTGTTTGAGGCCTGCTTACCTAGTTGTTCCTCGCTATCAACATACAACATTGTGACACGTATGCAGCAGCAGTGGACGCAGCCCTATTGGTTGAGGAGCGTCTTTCAGAGACGTCGGTTGTTTCGGAACCGAAGAGGGTTCGTACTAGTGTATCGGCACGGAGACAGGCATTTAGACGACATGACAGATCCCGTTCAGATGCTAGGGGTAGTGGATGAAAGGTTGTCTACAATGGCAGCAAGGTTTCGGGAGGTATCGTCTATGCCAAATTCAAAATTTTGCCGTTCTAGCTAACCCTAACAATGAATCGTTAACTAGAAATAATACGGAAAACATATGCAAACACTTTTCAAGTTATAATGAGCAAGGAATACAACCTTTGTAGACTGATCCTTCACTTCAAATAGCTCCATGTAGTAGTCCCCTTCTCTGCGATCATAAACTCCGGACTCTAGAGAGGCTCCATGAAGAAACGAACGTGCTTGCTTCAATGACTTCGAGGCCGAAGATGATCTACGTCGAGGAGACACTAACCCAAACTATTTCTTCACTAGATCATGAACTTTGTGAAGAGAACACCCTATACTAAATGGAAAGTAGTAGAGGATGATGAAGTAGGAAGAGGGCTCACTTTAGATTTCATTTTCTCACACTTTTTTTCAAACTCCATTGAAGCTAGAAAGCTTTTGTTGAAGAAGAAGAAGAAGAATATCTCACATGAATAATTCATCCAAATGAATTATTGCAACCAAGGGTGAGTTAAAGCTATCATGCCTAATTCATGTAGAGAATAAACCCAAGGCTATGGTTAAAGGTTAGGTTAAGGAAAAATATCCTAATGAATGACAAAAGAGTTGACCTTGACAATGTTCTACAAGTTTCTCTGAGCTTGAAAACTTTGACCAAGTATTTTGCTCTTTTGTAATAACTTAAGAAATAATCAAAACCCTAATTTAACCCTACATGGTATAAGTCTCATACACCTATCTTATATGTATCATCAAACATGACACAATACATGTACACATTTATACATATCACATATATACAATGTGCACATCAAGTGAGAAAAGAATCGTAAGTGAGCTAATACTAGTTAATATAACGTAATATATCTAATATATAATTATACATTAAATTATTAAATCAACTCTTGATTTAATAATCCGGCTATATCACATATAACCGACTAATATCAAGTGTAACAACTTATCGAATCAACACTTGATCCGATAACCCGGCTATATCGCATATAACTGACCAATGTCACAAATCGCGAGAATAGAATACGGTATCACATACTCATATCAATCTCGGTCCCGCACATATCACATATGTGCTCCTACTCCGTTTCGCTTGAGCCAGGAAAGCTCTGTGTATGACTCTAAAGACTCGTCAATACGCCGGCAGCAGGTGATGATCATATCAAACACCCACAAGCCGAAAGCGGTCTGCCAAATGTAACGGCCACCCGGGTATTGAGCGATCAGAAGTTCAACAAGCAAGCCTTCTCACACTCCTGCGAATCCAATCAGTAACACTACCGTACAGTCTGGTCTCTTTATCTGATATTTCGCATATCTCGTCTAGGGGTGGTAAACGTCAGACTCCAGTAACTCGATAAGTCGTGTAGATATGAGGCTCTTAACGGGTCGAGAAACTACTGATAACACTTACCAGTATATCTCTGAAGTAGCCTTGGCCAAGGACTTCCTGTTATAGCCAATCGAGCACAGCGCAACATCAACTCCCTATACCGGGAGAGACGAAACCCCTCCTATCGCTCATTGCCTCCATGTGACTCGGGACTGTACCCAAAAGCCACCGTTTTGCACGTTCTCTTAAACGTAGTAAGGTGGAAATCAAAGCATAGTTGGAATCACACAAGACTCTATGACGATCTCAAGTCTACAGACTAACCTGTACCAGTGTCACCAGAGAACTGCCATCTGACGATAGGTATAATACCATCTGAGAGTTCTCGGCGAGTCTGTCCAGTGTACCTAGTCTCCATTAAGCACCCGTATACTGTCTCTGATGTCAAACACCAATGGATATGGGATCATCCATCGCCCATCTACATGGGTCGAGAAGCTATACGCTAGTCTACTCTGGTATAGCGATGCCCTGTCTCGATACACCTACGACTAGGAACTTTTGAAGGATGTACTTAGCGACTACACTGTCCCTACTAGTATGATCTGCATCATAGTCCTGGTAGTCAAGTACTCATCCTAAAGGCTTTATCAGCATGTAACATAAAGACAATAAGTGTACATGTTAAGATAAAGAGCAACCAGATAGCATATTATCATGTCGAGCAAGAAAATCCTCCATATATATGTCCAAGCATCCACTACAATATACATCGTATGTACAGTAATGGCCTCTAGGGCATACATATTCACTAACAATCTCCCACTTGCACTAGGGCCATATGTTGTAGTATCTCATACCTAACAATCAGCAGTGGTTGAAGTATCCCATACTCAACCATCCCATAAAAGTCTCTCTTGGGAATAGGCCTTTGTGAGTGGATTCGCCCTGTTTTCCTCTGTTTCTACTCTCCTAACCTCGACCTCCCTGGAGATTAATCATCTCCATGATCAGGTGATACTGCCTAAGAATATGTCTGGATCACTGATGGGACGAAGGTTCCTAGGCCAAAGCCACAACTCCATTGTCTCACAATGGTAGGAACGAAATTCATCTCATGAACCCATATATATCCAGACTACATCTTTGGTAGCATCCTAGGTAGCCATGTACCCGGCCTTTATCGTCTAGTATGCCACGGTATCTAACTTGGAACTCTTTCAACATACCGTCCCTCCACTGAGGGTAAAGACAATGCCTGTGACTGACATTCAGTCGACCTTATCACCCTGGAAGCTATCCAGTGATTCTCTCCAGGATCGATGGATACCATCTCACTACACCTAGTGAGAATCCTAACATCCACTTAGATCTATCTCATAGATCCAAAACCCAGGATTTAGGAGGTATCGCCTTGATCCTATATGGAGAATCCTTGTGATAAGAGGAGATCGACCGAGCGTAGCATAGGAAACTCCTTCCCTATCAAGAGTATGTCATCCACGTACAATACGAGGATCACCACCATACTCCCTACTATCTTTTTGTATATGTAAGGTTCATTTACCATTTTGATGAAGTCAAACTCTTTGACTACCACATCAAAACAGATGTTCCAACTCCGTGATGCCTGCTTTAACCCATAAAGCAACTTGCACACGTTTCTACTGCTCCCACTGTCTACGAAGCCCTCTGGCTGTGTACATATAGACGCTCTCTTCTAAATCACTATTTAGAAAAGCAGTCATGACACCCAACCGCCAGATATCGTAGTTATGGTATGTAGCAGTGGCAAGTAGGATCCAGATGGACTTAAGCATAGCTTACAGGAGAAAAGGTTTCATCATAATCAACACCTGATCGATGACGAGAACCTTTTGCAATAAGTCTTAGCTTTGAAAGTCTCAACTTTTCCATGTACACAAAGTAATCTTCTCAAGATATACTTGCTCCTGATGGGGATTTAACCCTTCAGATAAAGCAACCAAAGTCCATACTTTGTTGGTGTATATGGATTCCATCTCAGATCGCTTAGCATCCAGCTATTCTCACAGAGTCCCCACTCTTGATGGCTTGCTCGAAACTAGTTAGGTCATCATCTCATGATGCAATCCTTGCTCCCACGGTCATAGAGAAAACCGAAGTATCTTCAGGTGGGTGAGGAACGCTACTAGATCGGCAGAGAGGCTGAGCTTCGTCGGGAACTATTGAATCCTCCGGTTCTACCAAATCATCAGCTGTAGTTTGTGTAGGGTGTTTTTCGTCACCCCATTGAGATGGGAATATGCGCGCGCTTGTCAGGCGTACTATAGATTCCCCCTGCCTAGGGTAGGTCGGGGTTTAATGATTGCGGGGATCCGAATCTCCGGCAGCCGCGGACTAAGCTGCCGTTAATTACCCCTCGCCTTTAGAGTGAGGGAACCTCCGATTGACGGGTTAAACTTTTCATGCGAACTCAATGTGCAGTGTGCATGTGATGTGTTTTGAAAGGGGGTTTTGGGTATATCGGGAGCCACGCAGAGTTATTACGGGGGTCCCGCTACCCGGATAGCGAGCTGGGGGTCAAGGGGCCAGCAGCCCCCTTGGGGGGTGCGGGGCAGCGCCCCGTTAGAATTTTTTTTCTAACAGGGACAGTGTCGTGGAGCACGTGTGTGTGCAAATATGTATACATATGTATATGTATATGTATGTAGATAAAAAGAGGGGGGAAAGGTATCCAAAGGATGCGTGGGGCCAGCGCCTTGGGCGCTGTGCGCCCAGGTGCTGTGCACTCAGGCGCTAGCGTGCCACGTGTCGGCATGTGGGCACTCTGCGCTTGAGCGCAGGGCGCTGTAGCGCAAGCGCGCCATGTGTCGGCACGTGGGCGTTTTGCGCTTCAGCGCCTGACGCTCGAGCGCACGTGCGCCACATGTCGACATGGGGACGACTTGTGCTTGAGCGCTAGGCGCCTGAGCGCAAGTGCGCCACGTGTCGGCACGGGGGCAACTTGCGCCAGAGCGTTGTGCGCTTGAGCGCAAGCGCGCCACGTGTCGGTACTGGGGCGACTTGCGCTCGAGCGCTTGCGCTGGAGCGCAAGCGCGCCACGTGTCGGCACGTGGGCGCTTTGCGCTCGAGAGCAGGGCGCTGTTGTGCAAGCGCGCCACGTGTCGGCACATAGGCGCTTTGCGCTTGAGCGCTGAGCGCTCGAGCGCAAGCGCGCCACTTGTCGGCACGTGAGCGCTCTGCGCTTGATTGCCGGCGAGGAAAATAGGCTTTTAGCCTAAAAATATTCTCGGTAGAGAAATCAGAGTGGAGTCGGACTCCTAAGGGTGTTTTTGGGGTTAATGGAAGGGGTTCTTCTTCTTCCTCCTCTGTTAGCTGGACTTGAAGATCAAGAGATGTGAGATCTCAAAATCTCTCCTTTTTGGGATCTAAAGACAGATCCAAGTTCCCCTTTGTGGATTTGGTGGTGAAAAACTATCTTGTTTTTGAAAAGGAAGAGTAAAACTCTTGATTTAATTGAAAAGAAAGAAGAAGGTCTGAGACCCTCAGAAAAGGGAAAGAAATAAAAACCCTAGGTTTTTGAGAGAATGGAAAAAGTTATATCTTTTATTCATCATCATGTTGCCTTTTATAGGCTTACATATTTACATATAGCCCCTTGGGCTTCACAAAATGGCATTTTAGCCATCCCATGGCTCATGTGTCATTTCTTTTTGCACATAAGCCATGGGCTTACAAAATATTGGCTTTATGCCTATTTTGCATGCATTCATGTATAAAAAAATTACATAAAAATTATTTATTACATGATCTATATTTTGGCATGGAGAAGGCTGGCCGCGGGCTCGACTTGGGCATGGGCCCGCTTGACCTGGGCTTGGGCCCACCTAGCTTGGGGGTTGACCTTGACTTTGACTCTGTCAACCGGGGTGTAAATTTTTACCCCAACAAATTGCCCCCATCAATGAATGCACACCGCACATGTGGGTCGTGTGCATGAAATTGATGGATCTTCTTTTGCGTGGGGGCGACTTACTTTGGTTCCTACTTTTTGGGACGCACTGCCCTTTTTACGACATGGACGGCCGACGCTTGACGCATCTCCGAGACAGAGTGTCCATGGTAGACGTTTCCCTAGCCCGGAGTGATTTCGTTGACGTTCCCCCGGCACGGAGGGTCGCTGGTCGACTTTTCCCCGAGGCGGAGTATCGGCTGGTTGACGTTTCCCCGAGATGGAGTGTCTGCTTGATGTTTCCCCGAGACGGAGCGTCACTGATCGACTTTTCACCGGCGCAGAGTGTCGTTGGTTGACTTTTCCGCGACACGTAGTGTCGTTGATCGACTTTTCCCCGGCGCTGAGTGTCGGGTTGACTTTTCCCCGGCACGGAGTGTCGCTGATCGACTTTTCCCCGGCGCGAAGTGTCGGGTTGACTTTTCACCGGCACGGAGTGTCGCTGATCGACTTTTCCCCGGCGCAGAGTGTCGCTGATCGACTTTTCCCCGGCACGGAGTGTCGCTGGTTGACTTTTCCCAAGCACGGAGTGTCGCTGATCGACTTTTCCACGGCGCGGAGTTTCGGGTTGACTTTTCCCCGGCTCAGAGTGTCGCTGATCGACTTTTCCCCGGCGCGGAGTGTCGGGTTCACTTTTCCCCGGCACGGAGTGTCGCTGATCGACTTTTCCCTGGCACAGAGTGTCGCTGATCGACTTTTCCCCGGTACGAAGTATCACTGATCAACTTTTCCCCGGTGCGGAGTGTCGGGTTGATTTTTCCCCGGCACAGAATGTCGTTGATCGACTTTTCCCCAGCGCGGAGTGTCGGGTTGACTTTTCCCCGGCACGGAGTGTCGCTGATCGACCTTTCCCAGGCGCGGAGTGTCGGGTTGACTTTGCCCGGCACGGAGTGTCACTGATCGACTTTTCCCCGGCGCGGAGTGTCGGGTTGACTTTTCCCCAGCACGGAGTGTCGCTGATCGACTTTTCCCCAGCGTGGAGTGTCGGGTTGACTTTTCCCCGGCACGGAGTGTCGCTAATCGACTATTCCCCGGCGCGGAGTGTCGGGTTGACTTTTCCCTGGCACAGAGTGTCGCTGATCGACTTTTCCCCGGCGCGGAGTGTCGCTGGTTGACTTTTCCCCGGCACGGAGTGTCGCTGATCGACTTTTCACCGGCGCAGAGTGTCGGGTTGACTTTTCCCCAGCACGGAGTGTCGCTGATCAACTTTTCCCCGGCGCGGAGTGTCGGGTTGACTTTTCCCCGGCACGGAGTGTCGCTGATCGACTTTTCCCCGGCACGGATTGTTGCTGGTTGACTTTTCCCCGGCACGGAGTGTCATTGATCGACTTTTCCCCGGCGCGGAGTGTCGCTGGTTGACGTTTCCCCGAGACGGAGTGTCTGCTTGACGTTTCCCCGTTACGGAGTGTCGTTGTTGGACGTTTCCCTGATGCGGAGTGTATGTGTTGGACGTTTCCCCGATGCAGAGTGTCGCTTGTTGACGCAGAGGTCGATGTTGGAATTGGTTGGTTTGATTTGTTTGATTTGAGTCGACATCAGCATCGATACACTGGAATATGGTACCTGGAGCGAATCATCATCCGTCTTTAAGAGGATTTGGGAATTGGGGTTTTTGTTTGGCATCTGCATTGCTACACTGGAATAATGCCAGGAGCAACTCATCATTTCCCCCGAGAGGATTTGGGAATTGTTTTTTTTTGTTTGGCATCTGCATTGCTGCACTGGAATAATGCCAGGAGCAACTCATCATTTGCCCCGAGAGGATTTAGGAATTGGTTTTTTTTGTTTGGCATCTGCATTGCTGCACTGGAATAATGCCAGGAGCAACTCATCATTTGCCCCGAGAGGATTTAGGAATTGGTGGCTTAGGAGACAGGTTTAGATCCCTATCACCTAAGGCTTTTCAATTTTGTGAGCCGTAAGGGTCTCACAAAGCATTTTCTCCCTACGGGTCGTAAGGATCCCGTAGGTGTGTTTTCTCCTTAGGAGTCATGAGGACCCCCAAGTGTGTTGCTCCTTTGTGAGTCGTAAGGATCTCACGCAGGAATTTTCTCCTCACAAAGTCGAGAGGACTTTGCGAGTGCATTTCATCTCCTTTTTTTTACGAGTTTGTTCCCTTTCGGGTTTTCACAAACTCGCCGGCAGTCCTACTGTTTTTACTCACGGCGCCCTTTCGGGTTTTCATCCGTGCCCATTTTGCTTGTGGACATACCATTTTTTTAAATTTTTTTTATTTTTGGTGGGACTTTGAATGTGGTCTCACCGGTAGGACTGGGAGAGATTGGGATCGTTTTACGCCCGTGGATTGTATACGGTTTTTCTGGATGTATGATCCAGACCGTAGGGCCATAAAAATTTCGGGACTTTGTTGCGTCTGCATCGCTGCACTGGAATATGGTAACAGGAGCGACTCATCATTCGCCGTTAGGGTATGAGTTTGGAATTTGGTTGGCGTCTGCATCGCTGCACTGGAATATGGTACCAGGAGCGACTCATCATTCGCCGCTTGGGGATTGGGAAGCGATGGCTTAGGAGACAGGTTTAGAACCCTATCACCTAAGGCTTTTCAATTTTATGGGCCGTGAGGGTCCCATAAAAGCATTTTCTCCCTACGAGTCGTAAGGATCGCGCAGGTGTATTTTCTCCTTAGGAGTCATGAGGACTCCTAGGTGTGTTTTTCCTTTGTGAGTCGTAAGGATCCCACAAAGGTTTGTTCTCCTCATGCATCGTGAGGACACATGAGTGGATTTCCCTTCGTCCCTAGTTTAATGACTTAGGGGTCATCTGTTTCCAGTTTAACGACTTAGAGGTCATATGTTTCCAGTTTAAAGACGTAGAGGTCATCTGTTTCCAGTTTAACGACGTAGTGGTCATCTGTTTCCAGTTTAACGACGTAATGGTTGTCTATGAACAGTTTAAAGACTTAGAGGTCTACTGTCCCAGTTTAACGACTTAGAGGTCATCTGTTTCCAGTTTAAAGACTTAGAGGTCTACTGTTTCCAGTTTAATGACTTAGAGGTCATCTGTTTCCAGTTTAAAGACTTAGAGGTCTATTGTGCCCAGTTTAACGACATGGTGGTCATCTGTTTCCATTTTAACGACGTAGATGTCATCTGTTTCCAGTTTAAAGACTTAGAGGTCTACTATTTCCAGTTTAAAGACTTAAAGGTCTACTGTTTCCAGTTTAACGACTTAGAGGTCATATGTTTCCAGTTTAAAGACTTAGAGGTCTACTGTTTCCATTTTAACGACTTAGAGGTCATCTGTTTCTAGTTTAATGACTTAGAGGTCATCTGTTTCCAGTTTAACGACTTAGAGGTCTACTGTTTCCAGTTTAACGACTTAGAGGTCATCTGTTTCCAGTTTAAAGACTTAGAGGTCTACTGTTTCCAGTTTAACGAATAAGAGATCATCTGTTTCTAGTTTAAAGACTTAGAGGTCTACGGATGGCGAGTGTAACACCTTAGAATGTGTTTTGTGGCTAATTAAATTTTAATATATAGTGTTTATTAAAAAGTTTACCAATTTGGTTTTTAAATATTTTATCCTATTTATTGAGTATTTTATTAGATTTTTCCTAGGCTTGCACACACTTGTGCATGTTAACTAGGGTGTTAACTTGGAGTTTAACCATTTCTTAATCTAGTGTTAATTATTAAGTGTTTTGGGTTTAATAATTCATGGTTGTTCTTTAAAAAGAAAATTGATTTAAATGGGGTTTCAAATTTAAAATGATTGTTCTTGTGTTGACCTTGGTGAGAGAGAGAGAGAGAGTGAGAATGGGGCATGATGGCTTTGCCATGCTTCATTAAATGAAGAGAGAGGGTAGGGGTTTTGACTTTGTCTCTCATTATCACTTCTCTTTTCACTCATCCTCTCATTCTCTCACAAAACACACTCACACACACACACAAGCAGCTGAAGCTCCATCAGCAGCAGCCCCAGCAGCACCAAGCAACAGTAGCAGCAGCAGCAGCCAATGCAGTAGCAGCAGCAGCAGCAGCCAAGGCAGCACCAGCAGCAGACAGCTTCAGCAACAGCAATAGCATCTGGCAGCAGCAACAGGAGCCCCAGCAGCAGTAGCAACCCCTCATCTTCTTCTTCACCTGCTCTCTAGGATTCTACGGGTGTAACATTTCAAAAAAAATAAAATATTATTTTTGGGAATTTTCAGAATTTAATATTTATTTTAATGAATATTTTAATAGTCGGTATAATTAAATACCGATAAATGGTGAAAATTCTGGAGAAAATTTTAGAAAGTCTAAAATAGTTTGTTTTGTGGAAATATGCCATTTTGCAGTTTTGATGTTGGATTATATGTTATTTTGGTATTAATCGCGACTAAAAATCGCTAAGTGGATTTTTGGCTTTTTGTGCAAAAATGTGCACATGACATTTTCTACACTTGTTACACTTGTTTCTTGTTTTGGACTCATGGTGGCCTAGGGTTGGACCATGCTTAGGTGACCATGGTGGCTTAAACCTTTTGGTTATGTTAATTAGCTTAATTAGGGGCTTTAGCTCGTCAAGGATGATTAGGGTAGGTTGACATTTGATAGGGGAGAGAGAGGGGATAAGATGGTTGTCATGCAACATTCATGAGAGAGAGAGAGTGGTGGCTAGGAAGTGTCACACTCCATTTCTTTTCTCAACTTTTAATACCTATTACATCTCTCCCTCTCACTCAAACACAACACCCCAACACATTAGCCACCATCAGCATATCTCAACCCAACTACATCAGCAGCTGCTGAAACATGCCATCAGCCCAAGCTTACATCAACTTCAGCCCCCTTTTTCATCACATCAGCTGCAACAACATCCATTCAAGACCACACCACACCCCTTCATACTCCACCCCACACAACAATATACCCTCCCATAGCCACAACTCCTGCTGCTGCAACTCCATGCCATAAAACAATTCCAAGCAGCAGCAGCAGCCAATGCAACAGTAACAAATAGCTACAGCAGCAGCAGCTTTGCAATTTCAGCCAGAGCAGCAACTTGAAGATGCTACAGATGCACTTCAGCAGGCCTTCCTTCCTCTGGATCTTCCCTTCTCCTCCATCCTAGGATTTTCTTGAGGTATAATCTTGCAACCCAACTTCTATCTTGTTAAGATTTGGATAATTAGCTGACATTTGCTGTTATATCAGTAGATTAGTGATTTTGAGTGAGATTTGGCCAAGAGTTGGTTTTGAATGTTAGAGTAGCCTTATTAGGTGTACTTGAGACCATTGTGACCAAGATTTGTTCTAGATTTCACCAAAATACCAGATTGGTTATACTTGGCGTAATTCAGTATTTTGTCGACTTTGTAGCCTTTCTGGAATCTGCTACAACCCGGGACCTCCTAAAATAAAATTGACTTGACAGTGAGACGTGCAGGTAGATAGAAGCCAACACCCAAAGCCCCAACCCCTGGACCAACTTCATGGCCGCAAATTTACCCCTTATGGCCGCAAATTGCGGCAAGAGCCGTAGGGAACTGCCTCGTTTTGCGTGCACGACTCTTTTACCTGTAAACTTGACCCCTGGAATGTCTAGTTTTGTCTGGTTCCAACCAGGGTAGAATCTGGGTTGATTTCTTGACATGGCGCATGATTTACGACTTGTTTTTCGTATGGATTTTGGTATTCGATGATTCGTTTCTGTCGGGTGGCGTTTGAACGCCAACGGCAGGGGGTTATGGACTGTGTTTGCACGCGAGGCCACAGGTTTTTACCTAAGGGCGTAGCATGCACCATTTTGGCTTCCGACATGGTTTTTATGTGTTTTATCGTGTGATATCCTTGTAGGTACCCCGCGTGGCGTCGAAGCGTTGGAGATGCCATTGGCGACATCGGCACCGGCACACATAAGAAAAGGTGGGTAGATTTATATCTACGGGGAGAAGTCGGGTGGATGGCGTATAGCACCCCCGCAGTCCGATATCTAGTGTACCATATATACTGTACTTATATATTATAGCTTATGTGTGACTTGATTATTTAAGATGTGGTAGGTGTACTATATATAGAATAGGGTTTAAAGGTAACTAGTGTAGTTCCTAGTCGCGAACCCTAGAATAGTTTGCACCCACACGCACACAAGTGCTTATTTGCTATGTTCTTACTGTGATGACGAGGATATTGGAGGACTTTGGATGTGAGTCGATGAGTTTGGGCATGGTACCATGATATCAGTGATGTGATATGATTCGTATTTCGGATACGATATATGATTTTTAGCGGGCATTAGGGCGTGTCTTCCGCACACGCATTCATACTTATGTAGATGGTATCGGTTCGTACTAGACATAAATCAGTACCCCAGATTATGTGATTTGATGATAAGGATACCAGAAAATTGATGTGATGACTGTGATATTGACCCGCACCCAGCTATTGGGATGCCGTACGACGATTTACCGTACGAGCTGTATATTGATGATTGATCCGCACTCATGACTTGAGGGTGTTAGATGATTTACGGTATCGTATGCGATACTATTGAGGCGGGATCACCTACTACTATCTTTATTCATATATATCGACTCAGACTTAGGTGGTTTTCTTACCCCTCCCGATCGACCTGATAGTTAGATCAGTAGTTAGTATATTAGACGTTAGACTTGACCCGGGTCATACCTATTTCAAAACTAACGAATCGGGAGTATTTTTAAAGACAGGCGAAAAGGGACTCTACGGATAATTTCAAAAGGGGCATCTTTTCTTAAAAACCCCATAGCCCTTATTTTACAAAACCCCGATTCGTCTTATTTCAAAAAGGCAAAACTGCATGACACTTACTTATTGATGTAGAATCTTCACTATTGCGTTGATTATTTGATTCCGCATATTCATATCATTTGCTTCGCATTATTTACGTTTATTGAGATATTACCATCATGATGTTAGGACACCAGCACCATTATCGATGATGCGTATGTTCCACGTACACTGTTTGCCGGCTCACACACTTCATCATCGATAATTGCCATGCCACTACACTGCAGTACAGTTGCATTCATGATATGATTCTTGCATGGCATATTGTACACTTATAACTGTACACATACATGGATGATTCCGGCTTGATTAGAGATTTGGGAACCGCAAGATATTCTTTAAAATTGTTGTATTTTAAACAAAGCGGTTTCCCTCGACATGTACACATTACTATTCCATATTGCATGACTTACTGATATGCTTACCTTTCTTTACATGTCGCATACATCATGTTTGATTATACGCATTGAGATATGTTGTTTCCATGATATTTCTGGATTTGGGGACCGTGGATATTTCTAAAGAAAATATGTAATTGTTTTAAAAATCCGGTCACACTTGATATGATATTTCAGTGTGTCCACCATGAGTTTTCTCGGTTCCAGAGAGCTTGTGTGAGTATACCCGATTCGAGGAGCGGTAGGCACCGATTGCGGGTACATGGTGGACCCGGTGAGGTACCCCGGGGCAAGAAGACTCGTAGATGCTAGACGGTGAGCCCGGCAGGGGAGTACTACCTACCGGTGATAGTACTTGGGACCCATCGGTTATCATGTGGATACCGAATGGAGTCATGAGATGGATATGAGGGCCAACCAGGGTGTGCGGCGCCTGAGATACATGAGGATTTACGTGCCGATGCTAGGCACAGGTGTTCATGATGTTTTCGAGTATCGATGCTAGGCACTCAGGTTCCATGATTTGATTATATCCTCATATTTCCATGCATATGTTTTACGATATTTACATGCATGATGCTTGTTGTCATTGGGTGACACGTGGACGGGATCCACCGATTTACAGCTATTGATTACCTAGTTGGAGGACATTCACATACTACTAGATTCATGTTATAGCTGGCATTGATTATATTGACATACCTCACATTTATGACATGTTATTACCTGAGGCATTAGCAAGTACCTGACACTACAAACTTGTATAGACGTTACATTGCCTTTGAGCATGCTTCAAATTTATTCATTTGAGGTTTATTTATGTTGATCGTATGACCTAGGATTGCGTCATACATGCGATTTTCTGTTCATAGATGTTCTTCTATTCACGAGTTGGCAACTCACCCCCGTTGTGCCCCAGTTCTTGTAGGTGTTTGCCGTACAGGGAATCATTACGGCTTGCGGCACTGCTTCTTTCGGGTGACTTGCTAGTAGGTGGGTTTATTTGTATGATACCCATCATTATACATTGTATATTATATTCAGTTGTATCTAGAAGTTCCATCAACCAAACATGTACTTATTTGAGATAGAGACCAGTGTTGATTATTCTTATGACCTTAGAATCGCACGTTATATTTCTCTGGGATTCATGCTGTTGAGTTTCCTTTCTGTTGTGATCCTCGCCTTTAGGCGTTGTATATTATATTGCGGACTGGTTGTTTTACCTATGGTTTTTCCTTCACTCCACTACTTTTCTTGGTTTGGATTTCTGGGCTCGGCTTACTTAGAGCACGTGCGCCTTGAGACGTTCGTAGCCTAAGTGCCGGTCATGTTCCGTACTTTCGGGTCGTGACAAAGTTGGTATAAAGGCCAGGTTTTACCTTCGGAGCGTAGGATGACCCTTGGTTGATGGAATAGGTGACTAAAGTAGAGTGACGTACCGTGGATATGTCCGCGGCATATTTACGACACGCCACTCCACTCCACTTAAGAAGCCTTAGGATGTATATTTCCTTGTTCAGTATCATATTCATTCCTGATCTAGCCTTATTAGTACCCGTTATGTTTTACTGCTACGATTACGGGCAGTGAGAGCTACGGCTAGAGTTGCGGTCAGCATGAGCTCGTTGCGAACGAGGACTGACCTGGACTCTTTCCGGCGACACACGATGGTAGAGATATGTCTCTTTGATTGTGTTTCTGGGTAACGCGGGAACGTCTCGAGTTAGTTTTGATGATTGTGCCCTCTTGTGGAGGAGAGCTCTTGGTTTTACACCGGATGATCGAGCCATTGTTAGAGCTGCTAGTTGAGAGAGGACTGTCGATGTACAGCATACCTCAGAGTTTATGATGCCGCCTACCATGCAGGCAGATGAGCCAGCTATTGCTGAGATTGATAGGATGTCGCTTCCGGAGCTTACGAGCTGAGATCGCCGGAGCTTCCAGGCAGATATGAGACAAATGATAGCTGGTCTACCCGAATTGAGAGACGAAGGTGGTTCGTCCGATTTTTGCGCCAGAGCAGGCCCAGTTGAGTTGAAGATTTCCAGTGTGGGGAGTCTTACTCAGATCTAGAGCAGTCCGATTTGGAGATTTCCGCCAATGTATCGCCTTTCCTGGTGGATTGAGGCGCTGATCAGCGTACAGACGAAGGAGCCAGATGTTGCTGCTAACGACGAGATATTGCCCCAGATGTTGGAGCCATTGCAGTACGGTTTGTACTAAGATATGATAGAAGGCCGCTAGTCACCGAGGATGAATGACTAGGACATGTGGATCGTCGCTACCCCGATGCGAGGTCATCAGATAGATTGATTCCAGCTGAGACGACTTCACGCGGAGACGTTGAGAGTCGACAGAGACGATCGAATGTCAGAAACCTACTATTCCAAGTTTAAAGTATTTGGCAGGACGTGCAGGCAATTATATGGACCCTCTAGAAGAATGAAACCCTAACTCGACTTAAGGACCGTGTGAAAGCTTTGGAACCTTAGGGTTTACGGCAGTCCTGCGACGCCATTAGTGAGGCTTGGGTTTGCCCTTCTACGGCTGGACCAACGATGCTGCGGTGTGTACTTAATACTGTTAAACTGTACCTAAGATGTTGAACTCTTAGGGGATTACGAGGTTCTGACGAGCTGATCGGATGGTTCGACATCATTCGGATATCATGAGATGGGACACACTGCTTGGGAGACTCCAGATACGAGCGTAGCCATTGGAGCGCAGTCCAGCAGGCCAGAGTTCGGCATCATCGACGAGATAGTTGACTAGGTTCGGATATAGGACCTCACCCAGATGTGTAGCGAGTTGATCGAGGACGGACGAGTATTGAGTATTCCTCCAATGGTTGGGACGCGTTCCCAAGAACCTGTTCGGCCATACTTCTTCTACAGAATGATGAAGCTACAGAGTACGCGATTTTGAGTCCGTGCGAGAGACTTCGGATTGACCGTGGCCGAGAACTGTGCAGTGCGTAGATAGCATGGTGTGACGTCATAGTGGACGACGATAAAGACAAGCGGGACATGTGGTTCGTGCGAGACGCTGACGAGCTGTCATTACCTTCCGTCGAGAATAGAGCCCTGATATGCCTACAGAAGCGTTGGGATATGTCCAGTTTCTAAGGACATGTGTGCGGAACACGCAGATGTCCAGGAAACGAGAAAAGAGTAGGTAAGAATACCAGCCTCCGTACAGTTCGGCATAGGCAAGATCGGAAGAGACCCGGAGCAGGATTCCTTCCAGGACACCGCTACAATGATAGCTGCACCAGGATCAGATATTTGATGTGCATTCAGAGAGCCAGAGGCAGACGCCAGTGAGAGGCTGCTTTACGAGTGGTCGTTGACCGAGTGATGACCAGAGGAGTGCCAGAACGGAATCATTTCCGTTAGTACACCTGACTGGGCCGATGAGCCGATGGACGGCGAGATTGGCAAATCCACAGAGAAGATAAGGACCCAGAGACAGAAGACGCCAGACCGTGGGCTGGAGGCAAGTGGGTATCTTGCGCTGCTAGCATTGGATGCACCGACACCTTCTCGATTTTTAAGGAGGGACTACCGACGACGGTATTTATGATTTGTGATTTTGTGATTCGATTATCACGTATCCGTCATCTTGAATTTCGGTATTTTGGACGTTCGGTCTGCATGATTTAGTCTTGATGATTGAGTTTCATGACATTTGTTTTCATGTACCTTGGTTGCACCTATTGAGTATTTACGATTTTGCACAGTTGTTGCACTTGATATCGTTTTCGTGCCTTGGTTTCACATGGTTGTGATGGATTTTAGACCTTGAGTTGATTTTGTGCGTATGCACGCACAAGATTTGGTTTTGCACTCTGTATAGTTTACATATGTTGTAGTGCAGTGACATGTATTTTGTGCACTCGGATGCACTGCACTTCGATTTCGATGGTGATGCTCGATTTTTGTCTTGTGCACTTTACGCACCTGATTGGATTTGTGCGTGTTCGGCGCTTGATATTGGATTTTGTGATTTCGTGCATGATGGATGCACCGGATTTGGATTTTTAGCGCATGTTGGGCGCATGTGATGAGATGAGATTTGGTGCACACAAGATGCACTAAATCGGGATTTTCGTGCATATCAGATGCACCTGATTTTGCGGTCAGGCACGCACGTTGCCTGTGACCGACGTTGTGTGCACCACCGTCGCACCTTCATGTGTTTTCTGTGCACCAGCCTGGCACATGTATGGATTTTGATTTCCGTGCGCACCAGACGCACGTAGTTTTCATGTGCACTTTTTGGGATTAATTTCTTTATGGAGAAGTACATTTTATGATATTGCGATTTGTTTTCACACTGACCAGGACTAGTCAGCGGATAGTGCCTGGATATATTTTTGCATGCATAGATAAATTTCAAGGGATTTCCAAAAGCGAGCTATAGTCTCATTTTTATATACGTGTCTGGTACGACACGAAACGTTAAAACAGGGAACCCTTCTAAATTGTTTTCAAACGGCGGATCGTGCATACTAAACAAAAGATATATACGTATATGGCTATTTTTTTATAAAGAAGTCCGTCACTGTACAGTGTTATGCACATTGCACATCGATTTTAAGGAATTTCGGGCATGCATTTCCTTCGTATATTTTTTTTTAGCCTATTGGTTTTTGCCTTGGATTTGGCACTAGTGTTTGCACCTTGATTCCGATGATTGCGGGATGCTTGACAGAGTTTTGACTTCGAGTTATCTGCTCGTTACTCATGCGCATGTATTGCGCTATGATGCCTTTTATGAATTGATGATTTCGGAGCCCCGTTGATTTGGACATTTTATTGAAATGTTTTGGAATTTGGAGGTTTAAATTTAAATTCGGGGGCCGAATTTCTTTAAGGGGGGAAGACTGTAACATTTCAAAAAAAATAAAATATTATTTTTGGGAATTTTCAGAATTTAATATTTATTTTAATGAATATTTTAATAATCGGTATAATTAAATACCGATAAATGGTGAAAATTCTGGAGAAAATTTTAGAAAGTCTAAAATAGTTTGTTTTGTGGAAATATGCCATTTTTCAGTTTTGATGTTGGATTATATGTTATTTTGGAATTAATCGCGACTAAAAATCGCTAAGTGGATTTTTGACTTTTTGTGCAAAAATGTGCACATGACATTTTCTACACTTGTTACACTTGTTTCTTGTTTTGGACTCATGGTGGCCTAGGGTTGGACCATGCTTAGGTGACCATGGTGGCTTAAACCTTTTGGTTATGTTAATTAGCTTAATTAGGGGTTTTAGCTCGTTAAGGGTGATTAGGGTAGGTTGACATTTGATAGGGGAGAGAGAGGGGATAAGATGGTTGTCATGCAACATTCATAAGAGAGAGAGTGGTGGCTAGTAAGTGTCACACTCCATTTCTTTTCTCAACTTTTAATACCTATTACATCTCTCCCTCTCACTCAAACACAACACCCCAACACATTAGCCACCATCAGCATATCTCAACCCAACTACATCAGCAGCTGCTGAAACTTTCCATCAGCCCAAGCTTACATCAACTTCAGCCCCCTTTTTCATCACATCAGCTGCAACAACATCCATTCAAGACCACACCACACCCCTTCATACTCCACCCCACACAATAATATACCCTCCCATAGCCACAACTCCTGCTGCTGCAACTCCATGCCATAAAACAATTCCAAGCAGCAGCAGCAGCAGCAGCCAATGCAACAGTAAAAAATAGCTACAGCAGCAGTAGCTTTGCAATTTCAGGCAGAGCAGCAACTTGAAGATGCTACAGATGCACTTCAGCAGGCCTTCCTTCCTCTGGATCTTCCCTTCTCCTCCATCCTAGGATTTTCTTTAGGTATAATCTTGCAACCCAACTTCTATCTTGTTAAGATTTGGATTATTTGCTGACAGTTGTTGTTATATCAGTAGATTAGTGGGAGATTAGTGATTTTGAGTGAGATTTGGCCAAGAGTTGATTTTGAATGTTAGAGTAGCCTTATTAGGTGTACTTGAGACCATTGTGACCAAGATTTGTTCCAGATTTCACCAAAATACCAGATTGGTTATACTTGGCGTAATTCAGTATTTTGTCGACTTTGTAGCCTTTCTGGAATCTGCTACAACCCGGGACCTCCTAAAATAAAATTGACTTGACAGTGAGACGTGCAGGTAGATAGAAGCCAACACCCAAAGCCCCAACCCCTGGACCAACTTCATGGCCGTAAATTGCGGCCAGAGCAGAAGGGAACTGCCTCGTTTTGCGTGCACGAGTCTTTTACCTGTAAACTTGACCCCTGGAATGTCTAGTTTTGTCTGGTTCCAACCAGGGTAGAATCTAGGTTGATTTCTTGACTTGGCGCATGATTTACGACTTGTTTTTCGTATGGATTTTGGTATTCGATGATTCGTTTCTGTCGGGTGGCGTTTGAACGCCAACGGCAGGGGGTTATGGACTGTGTTTGCACGCGAGACCACAGGTTTTTACCTAAGGGCGTAGCATGCACCATTTTGGCTTCCGACATGGTTTTTATGTGTTTTAGCGTGTGATATCCTTGTAGGTACCCCGCATGGCGTCGAAGCGTTGGAGATGCCATTGGCGACATCGGCACCGGCACACATAAGAAAGATGGGTAGATTTATATCTACGGGAAGAAGTCGGGTGGATGGCGTATAGCACCCCGCAGTCCGATATCTAGTGTACCTTATATACTGTACTTATATATGATAGCTTATGTGTGACTTGATTATTTAAGATGTGGTAGGTGTATTATACATAGATTAAGGTTTAAAGGTAACTAGTGTAGTTCCTAGTCGCGAACCCTAGAATAGTTTGCACCCACACGCACACACGTGCTTATTTGCTATGTTCTTACTGTGATGACGAGAATATTGGAGGACTTTGGATGTGAGTCGATGAGTTTGGGCATGGTGCCATGATATCAGTGATGTGATATGTTTCGTATTTGGGATACGATATATGATTTTTAGCGGGCATTAGGGCGTGTCTTCCGCACACGCATTCATACTTATGTAGATGGTATCGGTTCGTACTAGACTTAAATCAGTACCCCAGATTATGTGATTTGATGATAAGGATACCAGAAAATTGATGTGATGACTGTGATATTGACCCGCACCCAGCTATTGGGATGTCGTACGATGATTTACCGTACGTGCTGTATATTGATGATTGATCCGCACTCATGACTTGAGGGTGTTAGATGATTTACGGTATCGTATGCGATACTATTGAGGCGGGATCACCGAATACTATCTTTATTCATATATATCGACTCAGACTTAGGTGGTTTTCTTACCCCTTCCGATCGACCTGATAGTTAGATCAGTAGTTAGTATATTAGACGTTCGACTTGACCCGAGTCATACCTATTTCAAAACTAACGAATCGGGAGTATTTTTAAAGACAGGCGAAAAGGGACTCTACGGATAATTTCAAAAGGGGCATCTTTTCTTAAAAACCCCGTAGCCCTTATTTTACAAAACCCCGATTCGTCTTATTTCAAAAAGGCAAAACTGCATGACACTTACTTATTGATGTAGACTCTTCACTATTGCCTTGATTATTTGATTCCGCATATTCATATCATTTGCTTCGCATTACATACGTTTATTGAGATATTACCATCATGCTGTTAGGACACCAGCACCATTTTCGATGATGCGTATGTTCCATGTACACTGTTTGCCGGCTCACACACTTCATCATCGATAATTGCCATAATACTACACTGCAGTACAGTTGCATTCATGATATGATTCTTGCATGGCATATTGTACACTTATAACTGTACACATACATAGATGATTCCGGCTTGATTAGAGATTTGGGAACCGCAAGATATTCTTTAAAATTGTTGTATTTTAAACAAAGCGGTTTCCCTCGACATGTACACATTACTATTCCATATTGCATGACTTACTGATATGCTTACCTTTCTTTACATGTCGCATACATCATGTTTGATTATACGCATTGAGATATGTTGTTTCCATGATATTTCTGGATTTGGGGACCGTGGATATTTCTAAAGAAAATATGTAATTGTTTTAAAAATCCGGTCACCCTTGATATGATATTTCAGTGCGTCCACCATGAGTTTTCTCGGTTCCAGAGAGCTTGTGTGAGTATACCCGATTCGAGGAGCGGTAGGCACCGATTGCGGGTACATGGTGGACCCGGTGAGGTACCTCGGGGCAAGAAGACTCGTAGATGCTAGACGGTGAGCCCGGCAGGGGAGTACTACCTACCGGTGATAGTACTTGGGACCCATCGGTTATCATGGGGATACCGACTTGAGTCATGAGATGGATATGAGGGCCGACCAGGGTGTGCGGCGCCTGAGATACATGAGGATTTACGTGCCGATGCTAGGCACAGGTGTTCATGATGTTTTCGAGTGTCGATGCTAGGCACTCAGGTTCCATGATTTTATTATATCCTCATATTTCCATGCATATGTTTTACGATATTTACATGCATGATGCTTGTTGTCATTGGGTGACACGTAGACGGGATCCACCGATTTACAGCTATTGATTACCTAGTTGGAGGACATTCACATACTACTAGATTCATGTTATAGCTGGCATTGATTATATTGACATACCTCACATTTATGACATGTTATTACCTGAGGCATTAGCAAGTACCTGACACTACATACTTGTATTGACGTTACATTGCCTTTGAGCATGCTTCAGATTTATTCATTTGAGGTTTATTTATGTTGATCGTATGACCTAGGATTGCGTCATACATGCGATTTTCTGTTCATAGATGTTATTCTATCGAGTTGGAAACTCACCCCCGTTGTGCCCCAGTTCTTGCAGGTGTTTGCCGTACAGGGATTCATTACGGCTTGCGGCACTGCTTCTTTCGGGTGACTTGCTAGTAGGTGGGTTTAGTTGTATCATACCCATCATTATACATTGTATATTATATTCAGTTGTATCTAGAAGTTCCATCAACCAAACATGTACTTATTTGAGATAGAGACCAGTGTTGATTATTCTTATGACCTTAGAGTCGCACGTTATATTTCTCTGGGATTCATGCTGTTGAGTTTCCTTTCTGTTGTGATCCTCGCCTTTAGGCGTTGTATATTATATTGCGGACTGGTTGTTTTACCTATGGTTTTTCCTTCACTCCACTACTCTTCTTGGTTTGGATTTCTGGGCTCGGCTTACTTAGAGCACGTGCGCCTTGAGACGTTCGTAGCCTAAGTGCCGGTCATGTTCCGTACTTTCGGGTCGTAACAACGGGGTATACTTCTTAACCCAATCCCCTAGTTGCTTTAGTTGTCCATCGATTAGCTTCGATTAGTGTTAATTAGCTAGTTTTGTGCTAGTTTTGATGATTTGTGAGATGTTGTGGTAAATTGATGAATGTGTTGGTAAACCCTACCTATTTAAGTGCTATTAGGGTCACCTTAACTGAGTTTAACCCTGGATTACACTAAAATACCATGGGGTTTGTGTTTTGTGCAAATCGGTGTTTTTAAGCGTTATTTGTGACATTCTGTGATCTGCTATTGACCCGGACTCTTCAAGACAAAATTGGGAAAACTGGAACATGCTACCTAGGTCTAGACACCTCCACCAGAACACGAGGCCCTAACTCCTATTCGTGGACGCAAATTTAATCCTTCTGGCCGCAAATTGCGGCCAGGTCAGGGGCATGGGACTTGGTGTTTTGTGTAGGGTTCTCTGGTTTGATTTGTAGTGTTTTGGCATGTATAGTTTTGTTAGATTTGACCTGTAGGAAAATCTGGGGCAATATATCGTTTTACATGTCCGTTTGTCTGCGCGATACGCGCGATACGTGAGTGGGTTCTGTGATCCAGCGTATCGCGGCGTATCGCGATAGTTTTAGACACGTATACACACGATTCAGCGTATCGTGCACACGCGCGTTTAGTTCGCGACGCGAGTTTCTCGTTTTTGTTCGATATCGCGTTTTGCGGAATATTTGGCTTATATTTGATTTCCATGTCTTATTTGCAGGGTTGCAGGCAGGGACTACGGACACGGCTACAGGGGGAGCAGATAGGATTCACCTAGCGTGGAGCGTAGGTGAGTAGATTTAACATCTACAGGGGAATCGCCCGCATGGCGTTATGCGTCTGGGCTAGGATTCTAATACATGTCGCATATTCTACGTCATTGTTAGAATTGCGCCTTTACTTTATTTCCTTGGTATAGTTGTACTGTGACTAGCAGCCGTAGGACACTGCACATATTATTGACGGTTTATGTTGCACGAGCATGGATTGTATGATACACACACACCGTCAATAATTGCCATGTCACACGCAACCCCTTATAGATACTTTATTGCTTATCATACTTGACATCTAGCTTATCGGTATACCTATAGTGTATCTTACCATTAGTGATAGGTACATCTACACCTTGCGATACAGCTACAGGTATACCTTGCACATATTTTACTTATACCTAGCGGGGTATACGACATTTTTTACTTATAGGTAGACACCTATACTTAGCTGTACCTTATTGATTTCGCATACATCTGGTTTCAGCTATATGTTCTCATTTATATGCTCACATTCTGATATATCGCATATATTTATTCCTGGATTTGCGCCTTGTTATTTGGATTTTACATGATGATTTCTGGATTCGGGAACCGCGGGAGTTCATGAAATTATGCATACATTGAAAAACCCGGTTTCCTTGATGTGATATTTGCGCAACCACCATGAGATTTATCGGTTCTGATTCTATACTCCATACGAGGTGTGGTTGCCGTATGAGGGTACATGGTGGGGCCCGGTATGGTTCCCCTCGGAAGAAGATCGATGGACTTTGCCGATTGAGCCTGGAGGCGGGCGAGTACCTACCGGTGACAGTACCCATTACTCGGCGGGGGATCACGGAGACACCGTTGTGAGTCATGTACGTATGTATACATCGAAAGGCGAGGGTCAGAGTTAGGCACTCGTGCTTTCGGGATAGCGTATGATACGTGATCAGGATTTCTGTGTCGATACTTGGCACATGGTTTTCATGATATTTCTTTAACACCTTTGTATATATAACAGGGGATTTAGCCGTTGTTATATATACCCATACACCAATATTAGTGGAATGGGACGCTAATATATGTGTATTGCCCCCATCATATTTATTTCTGTATATATATACCTTTAGGATGTTAGATTCTTACTTGAGATTTGACTTGGGGTATTAGGTGATTCATTGAGATTGGATACTGGACATACCTATGTGATTATTGATTTGTACATTGAGGAGATGTGAAACTTATATGATGTGAGAGCCCAATGTGGGGGCTGATTTGAGGAATTGGGATTTGGGTGTCTTGATGGATTGTGATCCTACCACGATGTCAGGTTTCCATCGTAACGACATATTTCACTCCATACCTCATACCTATTCACTTATGCATGGTTTCTTATATTGGTAGTACCTGTTAGTGTACCCTTATGATTGCTGCATATCTACTTTCTCATATCCCTATTGCATAGTTATTGCATACTATTATCATGTCATTATTACTGTAATCGCATATCTTAGATTCATGTTGTACGTACATTCCTGCGATTACCTGCATATGTTATCTACTATTCACGAGTTGGCAACTCACCCCCGTTGTGCCGCAGGTGTTTCAGGTTGTTCCCCAGAAGAGTCGAGACAGGCTATTCAGTATCCATCCATCATCTTTTGCTACAGATACCGCATCGGCTCACAGTACTATTTTGCTTAGGTGGGTTAGATGATTATCTGTATTTTATATTGTACATTCGTTGTATCTTGTACTCTCCATCTACTATTATGTTGTTGACTTAAAGACTTGGTGAGGACGTTATTGTATATTATTTGTGGATTTGTTGTCTTTCATATACAGTTCACTTCCTATTGTCTCTTATTTCTTCGCTACGGCATCGTATATTTATGATGTGATTGTTTTCCGCCTTTGGGCCAGTTTTTACAAAAAGTGGGTGTTGCCAAAATTTTAAAGAAAGAAAGTGAGACTTTTAAAGAATTTGGGTTGCGATTTCAAATGTTTCAAAAACTTATATTATCTTTTCCGTATTTTTATGGTTTAGATTTTTGGGTTTTGGCTTTCTTTTATTGCGTTACGTCTTTAGGCGTTGCATAGTATTAAGGCCGTCACGGGCCAATTTTGGGTCGTGACAAAGTTGGTATCAGAGCGCTAGGTTTTACCTTTCGGAGTGTAGGATGACCTTAGTATGATGGAGTAGGTAGCTTAAGCAGAGTAACGTAGTGTGTGTATGTCTGCAGCATACCCACAATGCGGTACTTCGCCTTAAGTGACCTAAGTACAATTTGCTTGAAATTCCTTCCTTGATGATTCATATCCTTGAGATTCGATTCCTTATTCTCATCGAATCTTAAATCTATTTTGCTTAGCCTTGCCGCCGATGACTATGGGGACTCAGAGTGATGCAGCGAGGGCCGAGGTCAGAGTTGGCTCAGGTGAGACGAGTACTGACCAGGATGGCACTCTAGTTGCGCAGGTGCAGACGGATCAGCCTACGACTTATACTATTGATAGACTTTTGGCAGATATGCAGGACTTCCGCCAGACTATGAGTTCATTGGTTGATGTTGTTCGGGAGCTACGACAGGAGGTTGTCACCACTGTTACTCAGTTGTCACTTACGATCAACATGCAGCAGTCCGTCACCTACATAGCACCAGTGGTTGCAGCTCCAGTTGATGAGGCGTATATTCCAGAGGCTCAGAGAGTTCCAGGACAGTGGAGGACTCGTACCAGTGTACCAGCCTAGAGACAGAGGTTTGGTCATCGAGACAGATTCCGTGGCCGTCGCGGGAGTAGCAGAGGCTTAGGACGAGGACAGCCGTTCAGCTCTCATCCCTAGGATGGTCAGCAGTCACCACGTGGATGTTTTCGATGCGGGAGCCTTCAGCACTTCGTCAGGGATTGTTCCTTAGCACGTCGTCAGGATCGTTTTCAGAGAGGCCGTGGACGTGGAAGGTTCGCTCAGAGGGCTCAGTCTACAAGAGGAGTTCAGCCAGTTGCGGGTAGAGGGCATACACAGAAGTTTGCTTCTACTCATCGGGACGCGCAGGCGTCCAATGTGGAGTTTTCAGGTATCCTTATTTCGCAGGTTCTTTTGATGTATTCGTTTGTTTTTCTTGCTTGTGCCATGGTTGGGTAGATTAGTCGTAGTTGTGTTAACTTCTGTCAGCGATTCTTTTGTTACGCAACACGTATTCAGTTGTGTGCCAATCGGATAGGAGATAGAGATTCGTCCGTCGTTTTGATCCTTCTAGAGATGTTGGATTTGACGTTCTCCTGGGCACGGACTGGTTAATTACGTGCTAGGCGTCTGTGGACTACCGTGAGGAAACAGTCAGGAATGGTTTCCCCGGCAAGTCAGTTCTTGTTGTGTAGGTGGATAATTGTGTCGCCTCTCACAGCTTGAATTCGGCCTTTTTCTCTAATCGGCTTTTGAGGAGATGTCGTGGATTCTTGGCGTTCATTCGTGATACCGGAGCCATAGTGGGATTGTTGGACCGGGTTCCTTTAGTGCGAGAATTTTTCCGACGTTGTTCCGGATGAGCCGGCGAAGCTTAGGGAGCTTAAGGATCAGCTGCAGAGTTATTTGTTGGGAAGTTTTGTGCGTCTGAGTGTTTCGCTTTTGGAAGCTCCTATTTCTGTTCGTCAAGGAGAAAGACGGCAGTTTAAGGTTGTGCATCGACGGATCGTTACTTGAACCGGCTTACGGTGCGGATGGCTATCCTTCACCTCGCATTGACGATTTCTTCGATCAGCTCCAGAGTGCGAGACATTTTCTAAGTTTGTTTGGGATCAGGTCATCATTATTGCGGATTCGGGGTGATGGCATTCCGAAGACTTCCTTATGCGTGCTACGGGCTTTGTATGTGTTAGTGAGTCATTGGATTCAATGATGCCCTGGCAGCATTCGTAGATGTGATGAACCAGATTTCTTCAGGCCGTTCCTCGACCAGTGTTGTTGTGTTATTTACGACATTCTGGTCTATCTAATGTGTCTTGAGGAATAGGAGTAGCACTCGAGAATTTGTTATGTAGATACTGGGAGAGCCCCGGCAGTTTGCTAAATTCTCTGAGTGTTTCTTCAGGCTTGTTTTGTGTTGACTCCTAGGTCTTGTAGTCACGGGAGACGGTTTCGTATGGTTCCGAGGGAGATCGTGGCCGTACAGCTTAGACCCAGACTTGCGTGCAGGACGGAGGTCCGCAGATTTTTGGGCTTAGCAGTTTCTTACCGCCGTTTCGTGCAGGATTGCTAGAGTGGTACTGCACCGTCGACTGAATGGACCGGAGGGGAGGTTTCTTTTCTGTGGACTGAGGCATGTGTGCGGAGTTTTCGGCAGTTGAAGATTCTGTTAACGATTGCATCAGTTCCTTCTTTGCCTTTGGTTCGGGCGACCTTGTTGTTTAACTGTAATGTTTCTTGAGTGGGGCTCGAGTGTGTACTGAGGTGGCACTACAGAGTTATCGCTTTTGCTTCCCTACATTTGGAGGAAGTACGAGAAGGATATTCCACTCATGATCTGGAGATGGCCGCGGTGGTTTTGCGTTGGAGATTTGGAGACACTACTTGTTCGAGAGTCGTGTCAGATTTTCCATGGACCACTAGAGCTTAATGTACATCTTCCTACAGCGGATGTTGATTGTTGTGATAGTCTTCTGCATATTTACTATTCTTGTGTGGTAGTTGAGTACAGCTTAAGTTCGTCTCTACGGAGGGGACAGCTTTCTCATGTCCGCGCCCGACCACTTTTCTTAAATCTCTTTCGCGAGACACTGCCCGCCGATGCTCGTTCGTCAGAGATAATTGAGCATACTCGGCTGGGTAATGATTCGGAGTCCTTGATTTGTGACAATGGTGTGCTAAGTTAGGGACGCGTGGGTGTACCTGATGTTATCAGGTAGAGACGTGTAATCCTAGAACATGCACATCTGTCAACTCTCTCTATGCATTCAAGTGCCACCAACATTTAACGTGACTTGTGAGATAGTTACGGGTGGACAGGGATGTAAAGTGAAGTTTCAGGTTTCGTTTCAAGGTGTCTGTCTTGTTGGGTGCTTGGGTCGAGCATCTGAGGCCGGCTGGAGAGTTGCAATCTTTAACCGTTCCGAAGTAGGAGTGGGAGCAGACCTCCATGAATTTCGTTATGGTTTCTACCCAAGTTTAGTCAGGGTATGATTCCATTCGGATTCTTGTCGTCAGGTTATACTCAGTTTGCTCAGTTGTTCTTTGTTAAGCTGTGTGTTTGTGTTAGTTGTCGTCAGCAGTTGGGGATCATCACTCGCCATCGTTAGGGTTCTCCTTCGATAGCCGTTATCAGGGGACACTCCAATTGGCCACCTTTAGGTTTAGGGGTTAGGTCGTGTCGATCACCAGTCTGTTGCTTTTCTGACTCTGCGTAAGTAGGACTTTGGACACCAGCTAGTCTAGAAACTTCAGAGATAGTCCAGTTGTGTTAGGTCAGGATGGGAATTTTCCATTGGGAACTGAGGTCTTATGCCGACTGCGTTGGTTATAGACTCGAGTTCGCAGGGACAGATCATGTATTCCTACGGACTTTCCGATGAATGACGCGTTGGATTTTGGGAAGCTTGTCCCAGGATTTTAGGTCCTTTTGAGATCCTATAAGCGAGTCAGTTTCGTTGCCTTTAATTTGGCACTTCCACCCAGATTATTAAGTTTTCACCCCGTATTCTTGTGATAGTACTTTACAATTACCTTCTTGACCTTTCTCACATGATTCGGCACCAGACCAATTAGCTTGGACGCGATCTTTCGTTCACCAGTAGCCATGTATGTTAATGGCTCGGCAGGTGGAGAAACGTAGGTCAAGGGTCTCGCCGTCTGTGAAGGGTTTTCTTGGACGTAGCCGTATAGTGAGATAATCACTTAGGAGGCTGCGAACGAGATTTGGGAGTTGTAATCTTCTCCTTGAAGGTACGCATAGCAGTATATTTTTAAATTCGGGGACGAATTTCTGTTAAGGAGGGGATTGTAACACTTTAGAATGTGTTTTGTGGCTAATTATATTTTAATATATAGTTATTATTAAAATGTTTACCAATTTGGTTTTTAAATATTTTATCCTATTTATTGAGTATTTTATTAGATTTTCCTAGGCTTGCACACACTTGTGCATGTTAACTAGGGTGTTAACTTGGAGTTTAACCATTTCTTAATATAGTGTTAATTTTTAAGTGTTTTGGGTTTAATAGTTCATGGTTGTTTTTTAAAAAGAAAATGGATTTAAATGGGGTTTCAAATTTAAAATGATTGTTCTTGTGTTGACCTTGGTGAGAGAGAGAGAGAGAGAGAGAGAGAGTGAGAATGAGGCATGATGGCTTTGCCATGCTTCATTAAATGAAGAGAGAGAGTAGGGATTTTGACTTTGTCTCTCATTATCACTTCTCTTTTCACTCATCCTCTCATTCTCTCACAAAACACACTCACACACACACACAAGCAGCTGAAGCTCCATCAGCAGCAGCCCCAGCAGCACCAAACAACAGCAACAGTAGCAGCAGCAGCAGCCCATGCAGTAGCAGCAGCAGCAGCCAAGGCAGCACCAGCAGCAGATAGCTTCAGCAACAGCTACAGCATCTGGCAGCAGCAACAGGAGCCCCAGCAGCAGTAGCAACCCCTTATCTTCTTCTTCACCTGCTCTCTAGGGTTCTACGGGGTATACTTCTTAACCCAATCCCCTAGTTGCTTTAGTTGTGCATCGATTAGCTTCGATTAGTGTTAATTAGCTAGTTTTGTGCTAGTTTTGGTGATTTGTGAGATGTTGTGGCAAATTGATGAATGTGTTGGTAAACCCTATCTATTTAAGTGTTATTAGGGTCACCTTAACTGAGTTTAACCATGGATTACACTAAAATACCATGGGGTTTGTGTTTTGTGCAAATCGGTGTTTTTAAGCGTTATTTGTGACATTATGTGATCTGCTATTGACCCGGACTCTTCAGGACAAAATTGGGAAAACTGGAACATGCTACCTAGGTCTAGACACCACCACCAGAACACGAGGCCCTAACTCCTATTCGTGGCCGCAAATTTAATCCTTCTGGCCGCAAATTGCGGCCAGGTCAGGGGCATGGGTCTTGGTGTTTTGTGTAGGGTTCTCTGCTTTGATTTGTAGTGTTTTGGCATGTATAGTTTTGTTAGATTTGACCTGTAGGAAAATCTGGGGCAATATATCGTTTTGCATGTCCGTTTGTCTGCGCGATATGCGCGATACGTGAGTGGGTTCTGTGATCCAGCGTATCGCGGCGTGTCGCGATAGTTTTAGACACGTATACACACGATTCAGCGTATCGTGCACACACGCGTTTAGTTCACGACGCGAGTTTCTCGTTTTGGTTCGATATCGCGTTTTGCGGAATATTTGGCTCATATTTTATTTCCATGTCTTATTTGCAGGGTTGCAGGCAGGGACTACGGACACGGCTACAGGGGGGAGCAGATGGTAGGATTCACCTAGCGTGGAGCGTAGGTGAGTAGATTTAACATCTACAGGGGAATCGCCCGCATGGCGTTATGCGTCTGGGCTAGGATTCTAATACCTATCGCATATTCTACGTCATTGTTAGAATTACGCCTTTACTTTATTTCCTTGGTATAGTTGTACTGTGACTAGCAGCCGTAGGACACTGCACATATTATTGACGGTTTATGTTGCACGAGCACAGATTGTATGCTACTCACACACCGTCAATAATTGTCATGTCACACACAACCCTTTATAGATACTTTATTGCTTATCATACTTGACATCTAGCTTATCGGTATACCTATAGTGTATCTTACCATTAGTGATAGGTACATCTACACCTTGCGATACAGCTGCAGGTATACCTTGCACATATTTTACTAATACCCAGGGGGGTATACGACATTTTTTACTTATAGATAGACACCTATACTTAGCTGTACCTTATTGATTTCGCATACATCCGGTTTCAGCTATATGTTCTCATTTATATGCTCACATTCTGATATATCGCATATATTTATTCCTGGATTTGCGCCTTGTTATTTGGATTTTACATGTTGTTTTCTGGATTCGGGAACCGCGGGAGTTCATGAAATTATGCATACATTGAAAAACTGGTTTCCTTGATGTGATATTTGCGCCGCCACCATGAGATTTATCGGTTCTGATTCTATACTCCATACGAGGTGTGGTTGCCGTATGAGGGTACATGGTGGGGCCCGGTATGGTTTCCCTCGGCAAGAAGATCGATGGACTTTGCCGATTGAGCCGGGAGGCGGGCGAGTACCTACCGGTGACAGTACCTATGACTCGGCGGGGGATCACGGAGACATCGTTGGGAGTCATGTACGTATGCATACGTCGAAAGGCGAGGGTCAGAGCTAGGCACTCGTGCTTTTGGGATAGCGTATGATACGTGATCAGGATTTCTGTGTCGATGCTTGGCACATGGTTTTCATGATATTTCTTTAACACCTTTGTATATATAACAGGGGATTTAGCCGTTGTTATATATACCCTTACACCAATATTAGTGGAATGGGACGCTAATATATGTGTATTGCCCCCATCATATTTATTTCTGTATATATATACCTTTAGGATGTTAGATTCTTACTTGAGATTTGACTTGGGATATTAGGTGATTCATTGAGATTGGATACTGGACATACCTATGTAATTATTGATTTGTACATTCGGGATATAGGAGATTACTCGATATTGTACATTGAGGAGATGTGAGACTTATATGATGTGAGAGCCCAATGTGGGGGCTAATTTGAGGAATTAGGATTTGGGTGTCTTGATTGATTGTGATCCTACCACGATGTCAGGTTTCCGTGGTAACGACATATTTCACTCCATACCTCATACCTATTCACTTATGCACGGTTTCATATATTGGTAGTACCTGTTAGTGTACCCTTATGATTGCTGCATATCTACTTTCTCATATCCCTATTGCATAGTTATTGCATACTATTATCATGTCATTATTACTGTAATCGCATATCTTAGATTCATGCTGTATGTACATTCCTGCGATTACCTGCATATGTTATCTACTATTCACGAGTTGGCAACTCACCCCCGTTGTGCCACATGTGTTTCAGGTTGTTCCCCAGAGTAGTCGAGGCAGGCTATTCAGTATCCATCCATCATCTTTTGCTACAGATACCGCATCGGCTCACAGTACTATTTTGCTTAGGTGGGTTAGATGATTATCTGTATTGTAGGGTTCCTAGGCACCCTAATGAGGTCACACAAGGCATCAACCATGCCAATATCAAACTTTAACGGTGCCGAGAAACCCTAGAACGGACCGTTGGCTAGAATTCTAGGCGAAACAGAAAATAGTTAACACTTAACTTCAAGAATACGGATATACAACCTTTCTAGATCCGGTGCTCCACCTCCACGGCTCCGCAATGAAGTCCTCTCCGCTGTCCATATCAAATCCCGGGCTCTTGCGTCGGCTTCATCGGAGAATAAGCGGGCTAGGTCATCGACGACGTGCCGAAGATGATCTACGTCGAGGCATCGCTAGATCAAGCTCCAACTTCACCAAGTCTATAAAACTTGTGAAGGAAACACACTCTACTACTTGGCAAGAGGTAGAGGATGAAGAAATAGGAAGTGGGTAGACTTTAGAATTGGATTTCTCACTCTATTCATCAATCCACCATTGATGAAGTGAAAATTTCTTCATTGAAGAAGATGAAGAAGAAGAAGAAAGTGTTATGATAAGTTAATTTAAAATAGAAAAGAAAATCAAAACTTATCATAATCCAACCATGGTTATGTGTAGAGAGCAAACTATAGTTAGGTGAATGGTTAGGTTAGGCATAAAACAAAAATGGTGGACTTTATTCAAAGCTTCATGAAGCTTCAACAAAGAACAAAATTAGCCACCATTTTCCTTTTGCCAAAATGAAATAAACAATTCAATAAATGAATGAATAAATATATAATAACCCTAACCATTTACTTAACTAAGGTTTAACTCTTTACACAAACCCTAGCATTCATGTATCATCAAACATGATACAATCAAGTGCACAAAATATATCACATATACAATGTGCACAACCGAGTGAGAAAATCCATTTAAAGTGAACCGATACTAGTTAATGCACAGTAATATATCATATATATAATTAAGCATTAAATCATTAAATCAACACTTGATTTAATGATCCGGTCATATCGCATATAACCGACTAATATCTACAGTAACAACTTATCGAATCAACACTTGATCCGATAACCCGGCTATATCGCATATAACCGATCAATGTCACAAATCGCGAGAATCGAATACAGTATCAAATACTGGTATCATTCTCGGTCCCGCACATATCTCATATGCGCTCCTATTTCGTTTCGCTTGAGCCAGAAAACCTCTGTGTAGGACTCTAAAGACTCGTCAATACGCCGGCAGCAGGTGATGATCATATCAAACACCCACAAGCCGCAAGCGGGCTGCTAAACGTAACGGCCACCCGGGTATTGAGCGATCAGAATATCGACGAGCAAGCCCGCTCACACTCCAGAGAATCCAACCAGTAACACTTACCGTACAGTCTGGTTTGTCCGTCTGATATGTCGCATATCTTGCCTAGGGGTGGTAAACGTCAGACCCCAATAGCTCGATAAGTCGTGTCGATATGAGGTCTATAACAATTCGAGAAACTACTGGTAACACTTACCAGTAAATCTCAGCAACCCTGGCCAGGGATTTCCTGTTATAGCCAATCGAACATAGCGCAACATCAACTCCCTATACCGGGAGAGACGAATCCCCTCCTATCGCTCATTGCCTCCATGTGACTCGGGACTGTACCCAAAAACCACCATTTTGCACGCCCTCTTGGACGTGGTAAGATGGAAATCAAAGCACAGTGGGAACCACACAAGACTCTATGACGATCTCGGGTCAACAGACTACTCTGTACCAGTGTCACCAGAGAACTGCCATCTGACGTGAGGTATAATACCATCTGGGAGTTCTCGGCGAGTCCGTCCAGTGTACCCAGTCTCCACTGAGCACCCGTATATCATCTCTGATGTCAAACACCGATGGATATGGGATCATCCATCGCCCATCTGTATGGATCGAGAAGGTATACGCTAGTCTACTCTGGTATATCGATGCCCCATCTCGATACACCCACGACTAGGGACTTTCAAGGATGTACTTATGGACTACCATGTCCCCACTAGTATGATCCGCATCACAGTCCAGGTAGTCAAGTACACATCCTAAGGGCTTTACCAACATGTAACAGAGAGACAATCAGTGTACACGTTAAGGTAAAGGGTAACCAGATTGCCTACTATCATGTCGAGCAAGAAAGTCCTCCCTATATATGTCCCAGCATCCACTACAATATACATCCTATGTACAGTAATGGCCTCTAGGGCATACATATAACTAACATGTATTTTATATTGTACATTCGTTGTATCTTGTACTCTCCATCTACTATTATGTTGTTGACTTAGAGACTTGGTGAGGACGTTATTGTATATTATTTGTGGATTTGTTGTCTTTCATATACAGTTCCCTTCCTATTGTCTCTTATTTCTTCGCTACGGCGTCGTATATTTATGATGTGATTGTTTTCCGCCTTTGGGCCAGTTTTTACAAAAAGGGGGTGTTGCCAAAATTTTAAAGAAAGAAAGTGGGACTTTTAAAGAATTTGGGTTGCGATTTCAAATGTTTCAAAAACTTATATTATCTTTTCTGTATTTTTATGGTTTAGATTTCTAGGTTTTGGATTTCTTTTACTGCGTTACGTCTTTAGGCGTTGCGTAGTATTAGGGCCGTCACGGGCCAATTTTGGGTCGTGACAGCGAGCTTGGAATTTTGGGGTAGGGGCCGGCATCAGCGTTGCTAACACTGAAGCAGAGGTGCCAGGAGCAATTCATCATTTGCCTACTCTTGTTAGCGGAGCGATGGCTTAGGTGACGGGTTTAGGTCCCTATCGTCTAAGGCTTTTCAATTTTATGGGCCGTGAGGGTCCCATACAATCATTTTCTCCCAGCGAGTCGTGAGGATCCCGCAGGTGTATTTTCTCCTTACGAGTCGTGAGGACTCCTAAGTGTGTTTTTCCTTTGTGAGTCGTAAGGATCCCACAAAGGTTTGTTCTCCTCATGTATCGTGAGGACTCATGAGTGGGTCTTCTCAATAGAGCATAACTCCAAAGGCGGAGACCAGCCGTGTAACTGGTGATTACGGTAGGGCATGGTTATGATGAGAATTATTTGAGCCCGTGGATTGTATATGGCAGTCAATTTGGGGACTGGCCGTAGGGCCGGAAGAATTTTGAAAAAATGGATTTTTGTTGGCGTCTGCATCACTGCACTGGAATATGGTAACAGGAGCAACTCATCATTCGCAAGTTTTTTGTTATGTTTCTTTTTGTTTTACCGTGATTGCTCTATCATTTCAGCTTTTCTTATCGCGAAAATCGCGATTGCCCTATAATTTCAGCTTTTATTCGCGGTTGCCCCATCATTTCGGCTTTTCTTTATTTTTCTTTTATTTACACATTTTTTGTTTATTTACATTTTTTTTTACATTCCTAGTTTAACGACTTAGAGGTCGACGGTTCCTAGTTTAACGACGTGGTGGTCATCAGGTGTTCCCAGTTTAACGACGTGGTGGTCCTTTTTGCTTATCCCAGCTCCTTGAACTTTGATCTTGGCGGAGCTGCGTTGATGACCTAGCTCTGTGGCTTGCCGATACATCCGAGGATTGTGAGGTTTTTCCATGCTTATAATGGTCCTCTGCCCAATCTTTGAAAATATAGCAGTCTTCGATGGTATGACCCACCACTCTATGATATGGGCAATATATGGGATTGCCGGTCATGTTCATTTCCTGTGGCCTCTTTGGAACAGGCAGCTGCAGACCGTTGTTCAAGGCGTCCATGAATATTTTGCGGACTTCATCCCTCCTGAAGGAGTATACCTTCTTCTTTCTCTCCTTTGGAGTAGGTGCCTTTAATGATGCTGGTCCTTGAGGCCGATCGGTCTTTGGTTCGCCCTTTTCAGATAATGGCACATGTCTGGGAGGATTAGGTTACCGAAAGGCTTCGGTCTCCATTTGCATGAAATCGGCGGTCGTAGCTTGACTGTTTGCTAACGCGCCTTTAGACAGTTCTATCTCTCCCGTCCTGTATTGCCTTTCGACCCAATCTTTGGAGACGAAGAAGTCCTCAATGGCATGACCTATCACCCTGTGATAGGGGCAATATTCTGGGTCGTCGGTCATATTCGCTTCTTGCAGTCTCATTGATTCCGGCAGTTGTAAACCGTTTCTTAGGGCGTCCCTGAATATCTTGTGGACCTTTTCCCTTTTGAAGGAATAGACCTTTTCCAGCTTCTCTTTTAGAGGTGATTCCCCCCGGCATATGTATCGGAGGGACTGGAGGCTGATCACGGCCGTTTTTCTTGAAGGCGCTCCGCTCTTAGGTTGAAGGGGGTGTCAATTGGCTGCCTCCAGGTATCAATCCCTGGCTCATGAACCAAAACTTGATTCTGCTGTAATTACAATCGGGCGACTTGGGTCATGAGATCTGCCGCGACGTTTGCCAATTCATCGACCTTGGACTGTACCCTGGCTAACTTCTCATCCCTGTCCTGAAGCTGCCTCTGAAGCCATCGGAATAATGCTTGTTCTGTAGCTCCGGTTATGACAGCCGGTTCATCTTTATTGCCTGAGCACAATTTCGCAAGAACCACGGTCTCCTCTGGCTTATCGGCCTGAGCAGGCTCTTCATCATTTAGATCGAGCCGATGCTGGGTAGCATCAACCATATCATCACCATGGCTGTGAAGAAGAGGAGGGTTCGTTTCTTCATGCCCGGCCATGTAGATAGTGTGGATAACACATCCAGCCATTCTTTTATCGCTGGCAGCTGGTTTCGCAGAGCGGTCCGGGCTTTGGAAATTCATAAATTTTAACATGGCCGGAGCCTTAGCCTTTTTGTTGGCTTTATATCTGAGCCGCTTTTGCCTCAGCTTCTCGATTTTGAAGGCTTGGCGGGCATCCGTTATCCGGGAAGCCATCGTGAGTTGATTAGCGGGGAGCATAGAGAAGACACCCGATCGAGCAGTTGTCAGGGGTACCGCTAGAGCTTGCCCGAGATGCCCCATTGCTTCGTTAACGTTGATGGCCTTGCCCCCAGCTGGAGCGATGGAGGGTCGTTTGGAAATGGATTTGTGCTTGGGCAGAGGTGCCCTTGCAACCATGACATTCGGCCTTTTCCCTTTTGAGACCGGTTTTTCTGCTACCGGAGCTTAAGGAGCTGGGACGTCGTTAGCAGACACGAACATAATAGAGCCAAATGGTAGCGGCGGCTCCTCCCATTGTCGCCCGAGACTAGCCGGGAGGACCATCCGGGAGTCCATCTTCATCGTATAGGAGATGGGAGACGTGCTGAGAGCTGAGATCGTCCTTGGAGACATTGTTGAAAAGTGATTGCTTGAATACCTGCATGAAAGAGCATTATTTTAGTATAAATATAGATATGTATATTGATTGAGTTCGCATGAACATTTAACCCGAAATATGGGTCGAGAGATTGGTCCCACCGGGCGTGCCAGAATCTGTAGGGTATTTTTCGTCACCCCATTGAGATGGGAATACGTGCGCACTTGTCAGGCGTACTTCAGATTCTCCCTGCCTAGGATAGGCCGGGGTTTAATGATTGTCGGGATCCGAATCTCCGGCAGCCGCGGACTAAGCTGCCGTTAATTACCGCTCGCCTTTGGAGCGAGGGAACCTCCGATTGACGGGTTAAACTGGTCATGCGAACTCAATGTGCAGTGTGCGTGTGATGTGTTTTGAAAGGGGGTTTTGGGTATATCGGGAGCCACGCAGAGTTTTTACGGGGGTCCCGCTACCCGGATAGCAGGCTGGGGGTCAAGAGGCTAGCAGCCCCCTTGCGGGGTGCGGGGTAGCGCCCCGTTAGAAATTTTTTTCTAACAGGGACAGTGTCGTGGAGCCGTGTGTGTGCAAATATGTATACATATGTATATGTATATGTATGTACATAAAAAGATGGGGGAAAGGCATCGAAAGGATGCGTGGGGCCAGCGCCTTGGGCGCTGTGCTCGCTCAGGCGCTAGCGTGCCACATGTCGGCACGTGGGCGCTCTGCGCTCGAGCGCAGGGCGTTGTAGCGCAAGCGCGCCACGTGTCGGCACGTAGGCACTTTGCGCTTCAGCGCCTAACGCTCTAGCGCAAGTGCGCCACGTGTCGGCACGGGTGTTGGAGATAGTGCCCTCATAGTCAATTATTGGATCGCAGGTACGTGATTGCAATGATTGCGGAGGACCTATCCCGGTAGGACAGTCTTACTCGAGATGATAGTATGCTATCTGGTTTGCCTTTATCAGTCGTGTACATGTTCAGGTGACTGATTGCATGTTACACTTTGATAGAGCCCTTAGGATCTTGCTTTACTACCAACAGTATGATGGCGATCATATACGTGAGAGTTGGGTAGTTTATATGCATATCCTTAATTGTGGTCCCTAGTCGTGGGAGTTTCGAGACAGGGCATCGATACTCCGGAGTAGACTAGTGTGTACAATTGAGACCCCGACGAGGGGCGGTGGCCGGTCTCACAAGCCACTGGTGTCAGTTGGATCACCTAAGATGTATACAGGTGCTCATTGGGTTATGAGTACACCGGACAGGACTCGCCGGGAATCTGCTAGTTAGTATTATATCTACCGTCAGATAGCAGTTCCCTGGTGACATGTGTACAGGTTAGTTCATCGACCTGAGGTCGTCATTTGTCTCGTGTGAGTTCCCACTGTGCTTTGATTTCTACCCTACCACGGCTCAAAGGAGTCGTGCAAACAGGTAGCTTTTGGGTACAGTCCCGAGCCATATGGAGGCACGTGAGCGGATCGGCAGGGGATTCGTCTCTCCCGGTATTGGGGGCGAGGTCGTGCTGTGTCTAGGAGAGCCATTACACAAATCCATGGCCATGGTAGGAGATTTACTGGTAGGTACTCCAGTAGTATCTCAGGGTGTATTGCGCTTCACTCCGACACGACTTATAATGCTATTAGGGGTCTGACGTTGCTAGCCCCCTAGGCAGGATATGCGATACTCATTGACGAACGGACCGGACTGTATATACATTGTCACTGTTAGGCTCAGTAGGGTTTTTCGGATGAGTGCGCTCATCGGCATCCCTTGAGGTCAGTCCATGGGCAGCCGTTATGCATTGCTAGTGCCGCTGACGGTTTGTGGTTAAACCCACTGCCAGGGTGCTGACGAGTCATTAGAGTCCCCCACAGGCAGTTTCCCAAGTTCGGGCGAAACGTTGTAGAGGCCGTATGGTTTTATGGCAGGGTTCGGAAAATGCACGTGCGTTTACGCACGTGTCAGTTTTCGGGCAGATGATACTGGTCGGCTTTGGTTTAAGCCGGATCCGAGTATTATATTGAGTAGGTATAATATCTTTGTCTCAGTTGCATTTGTATTCGGTCGTAATACAAATGCGGGTATATTTATACAGTTTCGGGGTTTTCCTGAAAGTCGTTTCAGGATCACTTTTGGAAGTTGCCAGTTTCCAGTTTTCTATCAGCTGTCTTTTAACATTCTGTTAAAGACGGATTTATCTTTTCTTCAGATATGATGAGTCATGCTTCTAGAAGATTCTAGAAGGTTCTAGATTGGGTGAGGTGTCGTGTGACTCATGCTTTGTAATCAACCATTTCTTGTTATGCTTAAGATCTTTTTGCTAGATATTTAGTTTGTGTTCATATTATGATAAGGATGTTTTGTTATGGTTACCTCCTTATCTCCTCCTACACTCACCCTCCTCCTTCATATAAGAATGGAAGGCCTCCTCTCTCATTCACTCTCTCACTTGATGTTTCATTGTAGAAAAGATATGATAGTTTTGGGGTGTATGGAATCCACAGTTCATTTCATTCCATCACCCGGTTTCCATGGCAACTTCATTAACCGATCGTCCACGGACTTGGACGAAGTGAGACAAAGTCATCTACTCATTCTCTACATCAATCTTGGTCGTCTCTTTTAGCAAACTTGACGATCGGGTTGCCTCGAGTCAGAGGCGGGAGCCCGTTTAAAGAACCGATCATGTGGTGCCACCTCGACGAGGATATCGGAGTTCGACGAGATCGGAGCAGCCGCAACGGAGCGTGGGATGATGGTTGAAGAACGAAGGACTCGGATTGTTCGGTACAACCTTTCTTCACTCTTTACTGTTTGTTAGTTTAGCAATAATGGCAGATCCGGGTTAAAGTATACGATAGCGCCAGTTTAAAAGTTTTTGTTCCGCATTTGGCGTCTGTAGACTGCCGGGGCGCTAGCGTAGACTTACAGTGGTATCAGAGCCTCACCATTTTGCTATACTAACTTGTGCTAACGCGTTTAAAACATCGATCCGACCGGAAATCGAAAATTGTAAAATCCATGCCCGACAGTTTCTGCCGATTTTAAATGGTCTCAAAATTGATTTCTGGATGTCTTAAAAATCAGTGCAGGGTTTTCTAAGAGTCACGGCAAAATTTGGATTTGTGATCCTTCCAACGTGCCGCGGAAGCGCGACCAACTCTATAGTCTTAGCCGCGCATCCGCGGCCACGTGAGGAGCACGTGCTCCCAAAATTTGTCTGTGGGTTCTTGGTTGGATTTTGGGGTTTTTGGTAAATACAGTTTTTGCCCAGGTTTTGTTACTGTTCACCAGTAAGCAGTGGGGCCCACTTTTTAATATTTGGACTTTGGTCGATCGAAATTTAAACACGTTAGTTTACAGTGCTTACATTATATCTCCGACCGGGAATGTCATTTGATCGGTAAACCGCGTTTAATTGCTATAGTTCTTTTAGACGGGTTTGCGAACGTGACATTCGCGTTGATGTTCTGTGTTGTGCTGTGATGTTGCGGATTTGTCGTGGTGGATAGCAGTGTGCAATGGTAGTACAGTTTGTGTTTATTTGTACATTTGATATTGCGGGGCGAGCGTCCAACTTGTGGACAGCCGTCACTGCCTGTTGTATAATATTCTTTTGGGGCATGACCAGGTTGCGGTCGATGTACCTATTGTACTATTTTTTATTACTGTACTAGGTTTTACCCCGCGACGGAGTGCACGGATAGCCGGGTTCGGGAAAGCAACGGGTCCGCATCTCATGGCTTTGAGAGGCAGAGGGTCCCCACTTCAGAATTGGCAGACTATTCGCCGCACTCGTAGGGGGTACAGGTTGACCCAAGGAGGGGTGCTCAATTTACCGGATTCCGTGAAGTGCCGGGTGTTCCATTCACTATGCTGTGGAGGACTGCCTCGCTTCAGGTTTTGGCGGGTAACTTGCCACACCCGTAGGGGTCTAGGTTTCATTGCACAGGCTATCCACACGACAGGGGAACGTCGAGTTTCAGCAGCGGCTCTGTGAAACTCGGGGATCCCAGATTATCTGTATTGTTCTGTGATGCTTATTACTTTTCTGTAATGTTGCATATTATCACGCCTGGAGCGATTATGTATATTGGTTTATATACTATTAGATGTTGTATATGTTTTACACCCGCGCTAGTCCAGTCCCCGCTCTGTCGTTAGTTAAGTAACCTAACGGGTTATGACGGGACCCAGTGACGAATGCGGATGGCATATACGTACATTTTATTTTCGTTCTTTTCTGGTGTGATTAAATGATGGGACTGCGTTGATTCTGATCAACGCAAAGTTAAAACAAACCTGTTTGAGTTGTTGGAACAATTTTAAAAGGTGTTATTGCAAAGACGTTTTCTTTTGTTATGCATAGCGGTATTCAGTGTGAATATCCAGCACCTCATTCGACGAGGCAAGGGCTGATATCCCTTCACCGGGAAAAGACCCCTTGGACAGAAGTTTGCGTCAGGGTAATAACTTTACTATAGTCGATTACATGTTGCTTTGCATAGCGGTATTCAGTGGAATATCCTGCACCTCATTCCACGAGGAAAGAGCCGAGATCCCTTTACCGGGAGTGACCTCTTTAGCAAAAGGTTTTCGCCACTATATTTTTATAAAAAGCTATCAGGTTCCTTCAGCGATATCAAGTTCACTACGTTAAAGGTTTTTCGCCAAAAACCAGCCGTAGCCCTCCGTCGTTTCTTATGGATGGTCAGTAGTATTCAAGCTATGTTTGTTGGCATACGTCAAGGCATAGTGTTTGGTAGCTGCTGGGTATTCATTTTTTGCATAGATAGATGAGTTGGTTTGGGACAGTCGTATTACCTTGTTGGCATACGTCAAGGGTATGTACGGGTGGGTTCAAATTAACAAGATAATGACGGGCAGAACTTGACATGTGACTTATGATTTGTTGACAAACGCCAAGGTCATAAGAGCATGGGGCAAGAAAATGATATCGGGAGTTTCTAAAGAAACTGAAACTTGCCAAGTATGCGCATACCTTCTGGAGTATGAATAACGTGGATGCATTCCATCACGTTAACATGCGATGAGAGTTGGATCCCGATTCCCACTGATGAGTTGGTTTACTCTTCGGGTGATCCCGATTGATTCTTCTTTAGGTTTGGAGGAGAATTTGACAGGACAGTGGGAGGTTTCCGGATTAGATAAACTGATGACCATTCTGATCTAGGTTAGAGTGCACGCAGAGTGTTTCTTTTCTCTCTCTCTCTTTGGCAGCGACCTTTGACCGACCCTAGACTATGACTCAGTGACCAGGTTGACCGAACCTTCTTAAAATACTGGCTTTTGGATTGTCTGAGTTGCATAAGTCATTGCCACTCCTTCTTTTACCCTTTGTATTTCTCAGAACACCCGTATTACTACGGATATCCACTTCCATTGGATAGAGCCATCGTATGGTTATATACGAACTCGAAGGGACTTCTTCGAGGATGGATCCAGGTTCAGGAGAAATAGAATTGGTTTATTCAGTTGTCTTTTATTATCACCTTCTCTCAGGTTGCGAGAGCTCCTTAGTTTAGGAGAGTACACCTATTACGCTTATTGGATAGTCTTATTCCAAACCATAGGCTGGTGCCGAAAGGTAGGGAATGAAGAAAACCAATTAGCCTAAGTAGGGTGTGCAGAAGGTAATATGTAAAGACAAAATAAAGGGATTAGAAAGAGGGCAAAGTAAATTGCGACTGATATCATTCACGACCAAAACCGCGTACTTCATCGCCGCTCCTATTTCACCTTTAAAAGAATAAGGTATTATTCAGTTGTCTTTTATCATCACCTTCTCTCAGTTGCGAGTACTCCTTGGTTTAGGAGGGTACACCTATTATGCTTACTGGATAGTCTTCTTCCAAACCATAGGCTGGTGCCGAATGGTAGGGAAGGAAGAAAACCATTTAGCCTAACGATGGTGTACAGAAGGTAATGACTAAAGACAAATAAAGGGATTTGGAGAGATGGCAATAAAATATACGGTTGAAGTCATGAATTGGATTATGGAAGAGGCATTACTATGAATACCAGGATACCCCTACGAAACATTTTCATGTTTCAGTGCATTGTTAAAGAAAACCTGTTTTCCCGATTAGACACTTACTCCAAGGGTATGTATTTACCAGGTTTCATTCTCATATCTGTATGGTTTTACAGATGATGAGTGGGAGTAAGATATTGGGAATTAGGTGATCATCCTCATTATATCGGAATTCGTTGTAATTGGTGATATTTGAGGAAATCGCCAGGGTACAGTTTTCTACCTACGACGCACAGGTCTTGAGTTGTTTAACTCAGCGGACTTATACAGAGTATTGTATGTTGTCCAAGTGTCCTTCAGGACAAAGGGGTAGGTCCTCGTACTATGTTCTGTTTACTTATAACTTCTCTAGTATTTAGACGAGTGTTTCGTAGAAATACAAGGTCTAAGTTTTGAGAAGTTGTGGGTATAAGAATAAAGTAGAGAACCAGGTGTCACAAGTATCGGGATTCTTCAAAGAGATCGAAGATGTAGATTCTTGTGATTGGTATTCAGATAATAGTGATGGTTTTGAGAAACGGGTTTTCTCTTTCAGGTTACTCATGATTGGATGGATTCCTAAGTTGAGTATGCTGATTAGCCTCTTTCCATTAAGTTGATATGCACTGGAGACAGATGCATGGATTGAATATGGTTCCAATTAAATAAGTGCCAAAGTTTCTGTATTGGATATAGAATGGATCGTACCTTAAAAGAAATTAAGGTACGGGGAGTTGTCCAGCTTATGATTAAAACCAGACACTGGATAACTCAGGGCACGTTTCTGTAATGGCTGTTTGTGGGTTGACCCTGGCTATGACGAGGGTTGATATTCTACCATTTGGAAGATCAATAGTGATATTGTTCTTGACTCGCCACAGTTTTAGTAAAAATGGATCTTTTTCAGAAAACAGTAGTGGGAGTATGGTAGAACTGGAAGTGATTCCAGAACCGCGAACGATTACGGAAAATTTAATAGGACCTATACATTCAATCAGGTTTGACATTCCAATAGCCACTCCGCAGGTATGGTAGGTAACCTCAGACACCCGAGAGGTACTTCGGTAGGCTCAAGGACGGTGACAGGGAGGTTCTTATCTACCCAGACTTGACACTACTGTTGTTCCAGGATATGAGACCCGGTAGGAGGGTTGTCGTAGTCAGTGGGAGCAGCGGAAGCATGGTGGGCAAGTAGCTTATGTCTATTTATAGACTAGAGCAGTTATAGCGGAGATAGATCATCTAATTTTGATGTGACAGTCATGGGTTTGACTTCAATCAGAATAGGGGATGGATCAGTTAAGAAGGCAGTAGGGTGTGATGTCATGGTATCTGGATGACATACACAGAATAGGAAGTAAAATTCCTATACTACGATCGGTTATACTGTGGTCGTCACACAGTTGTTTCTCCAGACAGGATATGGATATAATATTTGACATTCTGGTTTCTAGATCTATGGTTTTAGATCTGGATTTGGGTAGTTTCCCAATGTGGGTACTTTGACAGATATTCTAATGGTTTTTGGAATAGTTGACTCCTAGCATGGTGGTGTACCTGCAGGTGATGGAGTCACCCTCTCTAAAAGTGTCTTACAGACTAAAGAGGAGAGGGATGTGCATGATTGGCAGATCACTTGCTTAGGCAATTGAGTCAATCATGAGATGTCAAGTACCACACCAAATGTTGTTTTTGCACTAGATGCAATAAGTTTGTATTAATCCAATCCTGGAGAAACATAAGGAAGCGGTTTTAGAACATTAGTACATGTTCTACGGATTTGATAACGGCAGCCTCTTTCGGGAGACGGTTATCATTCCAGGCTTCAAAGGTGACATGAATGACAGAGTGATTGTCAGAGTTTTAGTTTTCCCTCTGACGAGGGACAGTATTATGGACAGGTGGTTCCAGAGGATACTGTGGGTGGCATGGTGCCGGATACTGATTAGGTTCAGTGATCCACACAGTCTAAGAAGTTTGGATATGGAGTTCATTTATGAACTAAGGTCCCATCAGATATCCAGACATATTCTAAGACAGGTACTACTCAATTCGGGAGATGGCTTTCTCCGCGAATTTGAGATTTAGAGAGATACAGAAAGAAACTTCTAGGCGGATCCACTCACCGAGGCTATTTCTCGAACACAATAGTTTTACAAACGGGCTTTGTGAAACTGATTAGTAGAGGAGTTGGATGTTCAGTTTCACACGGGCTGTGAGTAGTCGACATCGCAATATTAGCCTTGAGTGCAAGTGGGAGATTGTTGGAGATAGTGCCCTCATAGTCAATTATTGGATCGCAGGTACGTGATTGCAATGATTGCGGAGGACCTATCCGGTAGGACAGTCTTACTCGAGATGATAGTATGCTATCTGGTTTGCCTTTATCAGTCGTGTACATGTTCAGGTGACTGATTGCATGTTACACTTTGATAGAGCCCTTAGGATCTTGCTTTACTACCAACAGTATGATGGCGATCATATACGTGAGAGTTGGGTAGTTTATATGCATATCCTTAATTGTGGTCCCTAGTCGTGGGAGTTTCGAGACAGGGCATCGATACTCCGGAGTAGACTAGTGTGTACAGTTGAGACCCCGACGAGGGGCGGTGGCCGGTCTCACAAGCCACTGGTGTCAGTTGGATCACCTAAGATGTATACAGGTGCTCATTGGGTTATGAGTACACCGGACAGGACTCGCCGGGAATCTGCTAGTTAGTATTATATCTACCGTCAGATAGCAGTTCCCTGGTGACATGTGTACAGGTTAGTTCATCGACCTGAGGTCGTCATTTGTCTCGTGTGAGTTCCCACTGTGCTTTGATTTCTACCCTACCACGGCTCAAAGGAGTCGTGCAAACAGGTAGCTTTTGGGTACAGTCCCGAGCCATATGGAGGCACGTGAGCGGATCGGCAGGGGATTCGTCTCTCCCGGTATTGGGGGCGAGGTCGTGCTGTGTCTAGGAGAGCCATTACACAAATCCATGGCCATGGTAGGAGATTTACTGGTAGGTACTCCAGTAGTATCTCAGGGTGTATTGCGCTTCACTCCGACACGACTTATAATGCTATTAGGGGTCTGACGTTGCTAGCCCCCTAGGCAGGATATGCGATACTCATTGACGAACGGACCGGACTGTATATACATTGTCACTGTTAGGCTCAGTAGGGTTTTTCGGATGAGTGCGCTCATCGGCATCCCTTGAGGTCAGTCCATGGGCAGCCGTTATGCATTGCTAGTGCCGCTGACGGTTTGTGGTTAAACCCAC